>BSBM01001430.1:7405833-10119166 GCA_027924585.1 Larix kaempferi | reverse complement strand
AAAGAAATGAGCCTTTGAATTAGAACCGTGAATCTTGTATGGGCATGGAGCCATGGTGAATTGGAAGGAATCCTATAACACTACACAAATGAATGCATTCATGGTGTTGTTTCTAGTGAGAAAGGAAGGAAAGTAGATAGTAAACCAAGTGTTGAGGAGAAGGTTGGGTAATATGTTGAGGTGTTGGTAGAACCTTCAATTTCCATGGTGATGCATTGAGATGTATGCAAGTATTGATGTGTATTTTTGAAGATGAGCATTGTTGTATTATGTGTACATGCATACATCATGATGATGTATATTTTGGAATTCTTAATGATACTGAGAGGGGGTGAATCAGTATCATGCACAGATTAAGCAACTTTTCACTTTAAAAAACATGCACCAATTCTTATTTAAAAACACATCAATAAAAAAATTGTGCGTAGAATGTTTGAAGAAATTTTTATATATATGTATGAAAATGAAATTACATAGAAAGATGGGAGGCACCAATCTCCAATGATGTGAGCACCAACTAACTCGGACACCAATATGATTGGGACACCAATCCCACATGCAAGCACCAAATCAGAGACTACAAGCTCCAACCTGTGAGGACACCAATCCTCCACGCAAGCACCAACTTGTTGATTCAGGCTCCAACCTGTGAGGACACCGATCCTCTTCGCAAGCACCAACTCACAGTCTTTATGCACCAACCTAAGTGGATACTTCAATCTCCTTTCCTTTCCCTATCCTACCACCCTGAGATAAATATATGGATGTTATTCTACTTATGTCACATTGTCTTCATATTTGCGCACACAATTCTCACTATATTATGTTCTTTGCTTTTCTTCCTGCTGCGTGCACTTTTGATGTATTCTGGTTCAATTCTACACACAGCTTATGTTACGATATATCTTGCTATAGTTCTTCTTACTATACTGGTTCTGCAAACATACTTTTTCACATGCTATTTGCGCCTTTCTCACAAATTCTCCTTATGTATGTGTGATTGCTCCTTGTTCTTCTGCATGTCTTGTAACTTCGTGCACTTCTTCAAATCATATTGCCTCTAATTCCCCTGAGCATTTCACCTAACGTGAAGCTTGCAAATTCAGAATATTACTCCATTAGTTATTCCAAGCTTACTTTTCATTCATCAACCTAACTCTTATTTATACTCAACTTGCTCATAGATATGTCCACAATTTGGGGCTTCTGTAATTCGATAACACTCCTTCTTCCATTCTTTTCGATCAAGCTTACCCAAATATTTTCCACTTGTATTATCTTGCACGGATGAAGTACCATGACTTTGTGGGTCTTGTGCACACTAGTTCCTTATCTTTGTGGGACTACACACTAGAGTACCATGACTAGGTGGTATTAGAGTGCCATGCGCAGACAGCCTTGTTATGTAACTTGGTTTGAAGACTTCCTTTAATTTGTAGATCCTTATGAACATGTTTTCTATATACTTCTTCAAACTAGAATTTATATTTCATTGTCATCACCAAGTCCAACAACCTCTTTGACATCAATGACAACACCAAAGTTAAACAATCTCCCCCTTTGGCATTGATGTAAACACTAAGCAATTAGAAACTAAGCTCCCCCTGAATGTGAGCTATTCTTTTCTGTGCAAAATTCAATTCAACATTTATCTGCAAGATTGTTTACTTAATATCTCTCCCCCTTTGACATCAATGGAAAATGGATGCTCCCCCTGTCTTTATGCTTTCATTTATTTCTTTTGGTGTGCCAAGTTCCCAATAAGAATAACACCTCTATTGCATTGTGCTAAGTTCTCCCGCGGCATGTATCATTGTCTCTATCAACGTGTACCTATATCACTGTCTCTATAACTGTCACTATCACAATTATTGTTACTAAATATATTCCCCCCTGCGCAGTTGAAAACCATCCCTAAATTTATTGCACTTTTGCATTGGTTGTTTATGTGCCACATGGTCCTTTGGCTTCATAGTGTCCTCTACTTTGTCAGTGTGCAAACTATGTTGCAATTATAGGATTCATTGTATATTTCCCACTCAATATTATGTTGCAGCTTCCTGACTTCATGTTGCTTTAATAGTGTCAGGTTTCTTCCATGCCATAGATGCTTTGAACTAATGTGAAGTGAGGAATTATGCATTTCTCCATGTCACGTGCCATGATGATTCAAAATGTAAAAGTTCCAGAAATTCGCATTGAATTGAGTTGACATTCCCAATATCATCATTGTATCTTTTTGCATTAAATCCGAGCCATCATCTTACTCATATTGTTAATGCCACATTCCTTATGCATCTTTTCAAGTTATTCAAAGGCATACAATCATGATTGAGTTTTGGTTACAATCCATCTTACTTATGAGCTATGTGTGGGGCTCACCCTATTCCATTGGCACTCACTTGTTGAGCTTGTGCAATTTTCATCTATGATCATTTTGACAGTTAGGTGTTCATAACTCCATTCAATAGTTTCATCACCGTGTCTATTCCTTTGCAACAGATATCCTTAGGTAGTCTTAACACATTAATTTGATCGCAGTAAGCTGATTTTTCAAGACTTGAGATTGAATTAGGAATTTGGCAGTCACAAATGAAGGAGTCCAATGTTATGGAGTGGTGTTCCTAAGCACAGACCAACCAAAGTAATTCAGAAGAAATTTAGGCTTTGAAAAGATGAGTTGAGTGACTAGAGAGACAACAAGAGCATGTTTTGGTGTTGCTGAAGCAATTGCAGGCGAACTCTCAAACTAATTATGGTAACGTTTGTCAATTTTCACCAACTCTCAAACTAAGCAAATCTCTGCAAGATTCCGAATTCATTAGTGTCAACAAGTGATCTTCGCCAGACCTTGAGCTTTTCCTATCCTTGCGACCTCCTGATTATGTAAATTATGTGGAGCATTCTTCAATGGACCTCAAACTTCACCTATTTTTGCATCCTCCTGATCATGTCAATTTTGCGGAACAATATTCATTGACCTTGAGCTTTGGATATAAGCTCATGAATATTGACCTTTTGACTTGCTCTATAGCTATCGGTTCTGTACATGTTAGGAAAACAATTATAAAAAAAAACGATATGCCTGTAAAGTCACGTTTTGACATATGTAGACTTGTTGTTGTTGTACTTCTCGGATCATGATTTTTATGTATGCATATTGTCACGTGTGACAATGATTATATTTTCCACGTATTGGAAATTTTGAATGTGCACCCCTTTTTGTAACAATTGTACTTTCAATATATACAAATAACGATTGAATTTTTTGTATGCAACATTTTCTTATTCACAATTCTTATTGTACTAAATCTAGTTCCCTTGAATTCACAATAGATAGCATTTTTTAATTCAAGGTTTTTATTTTCAACTCTGAATGTTAGTAGCATAAGCAGCAACTTTCTACTACCAGAGAATTATTTACATTATTGGCTTCAATTGCGCATGACTGTGAATTTTTCTTTACCCATTTTTGTGTGTGCACAAATTCTGAATGACTATTTTGCACAAGGTGATCTGACTTTCTCATCCAATTCTCAATAGGATTATTTGTTTTTCAATTTACACCTATATGGCCAAGAATACCACAATTATGACATGTTAATATGGGATAATATTTTGCAATGTGTCTAGTGCATTTGCATCTCCAGCATTTTCTACAGTTAAAATTTATGTGGCCATAATAATGACAATTGTAACATTGAAAATAAAAAGCACTCATACCTTTGGTTCTCGACTGAGTGGATCTGCCCCAAGATCTTCAATCTACAGCTCTATGTCCAAATTCATTGCAAGAATAACAATACCCATAGAATGCATGACGACTGGATTTTACTTGATTTTTGGAAGTGGTTGAACTTTCTTCAAATGGAGAAGTTTGCTTGTCATGTTTTGGTTGGTTATGAGTTTCTTCTTTGTTGTTTTCTACACCATACCTAATGCTCTTTGTTTTCTAGGCTTCTCTTCAGTCTTCCTTTCCGGGAACCTAGAGTCTTCTTTTTCTTCAGCGTTCTTTTGTTCATCATATCCCAACCCTGTATTGACATGAGATGATCTCTGTATATCATCTAGGGTCGATGAACTCTTCACAAACTTCAAATTTGTAGCAACTTTCCTTTTCATTTCCTGTTTCAGAGAGGAAATATCAAGCTCTCTTGCTTGACAAATTTGATCTTTTTCCTGTAGTTGAGCTTCTACAAATTCCTTGAGCTCCTCTAACTAACCTCGTAGATCAACTATGGTATTTTCAGCTTCTTTTATACTAGTCATTTCATTCCTCAATCTATCAGCCTCTTCTTTTCCTTTTTGGAGCTGAAAAAGTTGTTTATTAATCACTTGTCTGGGATCATCAATTATTCTTTGAGTCTTCTATAGTTGATCCTTCAAAGATTGATTGTATTCCCTAAGTTCCGCAAGTTCTTCTTCAACCTTTTATTGGAGTTAGAGGCAGTCAAACTTATCTTGTCAAGCTCATCTTTCAAAGAGATAACTTATGCATCATTTTCTTGCAATTGATATTTCAGAAATTGTATTTATTCTTTTAAATTAGCAACTCTTTTTTGACTTGCTTGTTCAACATCCTTCCTTGTTATTTCCGATTCTCCCTTTAAAGACATAATTTCTTTGGATAGATTTTGATCTCTTGACATTGACCTTTCAAATTTGTCTTCTAGAAATGAAAGCACTCGCTCCTTTGTCTTATAAAACCCATCATTTTCCTGCAATTATTTGAACAAGTGTGTTGCCACTGTCTTTGATTCTTATTCTTTCTTTTTTAGGGTTTCCATGATTTTGGTTGCAATATTTTTTACTCCTTCTATAGTTTTCCTTTGACTATGAATAACACATCTTGCTTCTTCAATGGATAGATCATCAAAATATTCTAAGCTCTTACCAATTTCATTTTCACAAACTGAATCATCATGATCCTTAGCAACACAAAGGTATCTTAAGTAGAGAATCTCTAATTTTTTCCAAAGTTCATGGGCTAAGGATTGAGACCGGAATTTAGCTTTCACATATTCTGGCAAGGTATTCAATATGGCATTTCTTGTTGTTTCATGGAATCTATGAAGTCTTTTTGTAGTTTTATTCTTATGTTTTCCATTTGGAAGAGCACGTCCATTCTCCACTATATCCCAAACCTCTGAACCCATGGCTTACATATGTCCCTTCATCATAGTACTCCATAAGTACCAACTACCTTCATCAAATCTTGGTTCCTTGTTCGTAGAAAGTCCTTCTTGTTTATCCATGTATGTGCAATGATCTATTTTCCAACTGTTAAATTGTTCCTGAAGCAACCCGCTATGATACCAATTGTTGGAATTTTTAATGATACTGAGAGGGGGGGTGAATCAGTATCATGCACAAATTAAGCAATTTTTCAATTTAAAAAACATGCACCAATTCTTATTTAAAAACACATCAATAAAAACAATCGTGCGTGGAATGTTTGAAGAAACTTTATATATATATATATGAAAATGGAATTACATAGAAAGATGGAAGACACCAATATCCAATGATGTGAGCACCAAATCACTCAGACACCAATCCCACATGCAAACACCAACTTGTGAGGACACCAATCCTCGATGTAGGCACCAAATTGTTGATTCGGGCTCCAACCTGTGAGGACAATGATCCTCTACGAAACCACCAACTCATAGTGTTCAGGCACCAACCTGAGTGGAGACTGTAATCTTCTTTCATTTCCCTATCCTACCACCCTGAGATAAATATATATATTTTGTTGTACTTTTGTCACACTATTTGCATATATGCGTGCGCAATTCTCACTATATTTTGTTCTTTGCTTTGCTTCCCGATGCATGCACTTTTGACATATTCTAGTTGTAACAACCCTCATATATGAATATTTGATATAATATGATATAATGTAATATAGTAGAAGGTAAATAATTAAAAGAAACATGAAAAAGAAGTAATGGAAAACAAATTTTGCATAAAGATAGAAATTAAATAAGAAATTAAGAAATGGGGAGAAGGAGGGGATAAAAGGAGGAGAAGAAGTGAAGAGAGGGGTCTCTTTTTGTCTTTGGCCATCTTGGAAGAGGAGCTCTGGAGGAGAGGAAAGCAAGATAGCACTAGCATAGGGTTAATTGTTGGGGGCTCGTGGGCCTCAACCTTTGGCTTGGGGTTGGTTGGGTGGAGAGTCGTCCCCCCACCTTCAGTTGCATTATTGGAGCTATCAAGGTATTGGTAGCTGCTAGGTCATCTATCCATGTATGGATCCTTAATTTTCATAGCATATTTTCTGTTATTATTGATTAGATCGACTTTCTTTTGTCAGATATTTTGTGCATTTTGTTCTTGTTTGTTTCTGGATTTTATATGATTTTACATGTTATCAGATTCTTGTGTTGGTTCAGAAATATGTATGCATATTAATAGTATTTGTTATTTAGTGGGTTTTATGAGTTTTATGGTTCTTACATTTGGTATCAGATCTTGGCTCAAACACTGGTCCTTAAGGGCTCTTAAATTCTTTTAAAATTTATCAGATACTTATTTTATATGGTTGCATGTTCCTTATTTTATATGGTTGCATGTTACTGGTTCTTTTTGTAAAATGATAGATATGTCATATGTATACCTATCATTAAAATATTTGCAAAATTGTTTATATTACTAGATCCACCCATACTCTCTTTGCATGCCTGCGATATAGGTTTTCATGTAACTCTTTCCATACGTATACATACAAATCCATAAGTTCTGCGTTGTAGATCCTTTATTTGAATCTATATTAAATTGTTTTTAAGAGCTTTGATATCACCGTGATAGTGAAATTGTTTATGAGACCTTACAATTATCCCTGTAAATATCAGTATTAATCAGCGCATGAGTTATCCCTGTAAAGATCGTTATTAATCTATGCATGATGCATTAAATTAGTTCCCTATGGATTTGTATGGAATATTTGCGAAATGATAAAATAGTTTGTATATAATTGAAAAGAAATTTCCATTCAGCCTAATTTTCTGCAATAATTTTCAAAGATTTGGCCTATTAAACAATTTTATGGTATTAAACAATTTTATGGTATTGGGGGTTTGGACCCAAATTTGTTGTTGTAGATAAAGTGACTTTTTGGCTTACCGATCTTGTCAAACAATTATAATGTGGTTCCTGTAGGTTACACTTTAGTGCTAATAGGATTTTTTTGCATTGTTAAATTGTGTAAATGCTTCAGACTTCTTGTCTGCATATGAAACTGTCTGTGTTAACACCAAAATTGACCCCCTAGGTTATGGAGAGGGTAATCTTGGGTAACCACTAACCAGTCTTTAGTTTATGTTTCTGACCTAACATAAACAGAGAGGGCTCTCTCTTTAACTCACAGAAAGATGGAAATCATCAAGATTGTTAATAATGAAGAAACAGACCAGCATTCAATATTTAAGATATCCAATCAAAACAGATGCAGAAGATCATATTTCTACTGGAAACAAAGATGATTTAAACATTGTTTGGAGAGAAAATCATAAGACTATTGGGAAATGGAGTCACATTTAACAAGTTCTGAAAGCAATATTCACAAAGATTCTGCAAACGCATTCACAAGGGCGAGGTAGCAAGCAGCTAGTAGTCAAAGAGCTTTAATTTGGGGAACATAAGAGAAAAGAAACAGTCCATCAATGTAAGGCATCTAACAAGGATGAATCCTACATCAACTTTAGCAGAATATAATTGGTGAAATACTTGGAATAAGCTAAGCAGAGCATAATCTCTATGAATTCTACTTAACTATTACCTTGATCCAAGCATGAAGGAAATAACACAAAATGGAATAACAAAGAGATAAACACATTTGCACATGGGAAAAGACAGATACAGACTACCAGACCGATTACACAAAAATCCTTGTCAAAACGCAGGCTTCATCTCTGCAATTTCTATTAAACAACTCAAGAAAATGTTTCAGAACAGAGCAGAGCTCTCCCAAGGCCTCAGCCATTTGATTTTCCAACCTATTCTTCATTTATTACATTCAATTTATAGATCTATTTGGCCCTAGGGTCGAGCTATCTCAATATGAAGCTGTTACAACAACATTTGACACCTATACAGAGAGATTCAACAACTTAAGAGTCGGTTTCAATAAATCCTGAGCAGTTTTGGCCGCGGACTGTTGAAAAATGCCTCTCGGTGCGACGACTTTATATCCCAAACGGTGATAGTTGTGTAAAAATGAAAGAGATTTTTGTATATTGGTCCATGATAAAGAAAAACCTCTTTCATTTTTTACACATCTATCACCGTTTGGGATATACAACAGTCGTACCGAGAGGCATTTTTCAGCAGTCCGCGGCCAAAAATGCTCAGGATTTGTTGAAACCGACTGTTAAGTTGTTGAATCTCTCCGTATAGGTGTCAAATGTTGTTGTAACAGCTTCATACTGCGATATCTCGACCCTAGGGCCAAATAGATCTATAAATTGAATGTAATAGATGAAGAATAGGTTGGAAAATCAAATGGTTGAGGCCTTGGGAGAGCTCTGCCTTGTTCTGAAACATTTTCTTGAGTTGTTTAATAGAAATTGCAGAGCTGAAGCCTGCGTTTTGACAAGGATTCTTGTGTAATCAGTCTGGTAGTCTGTATCTTTCTTTTCCTATGTGCAAATGTGTTTCTCTCTTTGTTAGTCCATTCTGTGTTATTTCCTTCAAGCTTGGATCAGGGTAATAGTTAGGTAGAATTCATAGAGATTATGCTCTGCTTAGCTTATTCCAAGTATTTCACCAAATATATTCTGCTAAAGTTGATGTAGGATTCATCCTTGTTAGATGCCTTACATTGATGGACTGTTTCTTTTCTCTTCTGTTCCACAAATTAAAGCTCTTTGACTACTAGATGCTTGCTACTTCACCCTTATGAATGCGTTTGCAGAATCTTTGTGAATATTGCTTTCAGAACTTGTTAAATGTGACTCCATTGCCCAATAGTATTATGATTTTCTCTCCAAACAATGTTTAAATCATCTTTGTTTCCAGCAGAAATATGATCTTCTGCATCTGTTTTGATTGGATATCTTAAATATTGAATGCTGGTCCGTTTCTTCATTATTGACAATCTTGATGATTTCCAGCTTTTTGTGAGTTAAAGAGAGAACCCTCTCTATTTATGTTAGGTCAGAAACGTAAACTAAAGACTGGTTAGTGGTTACCCAGGATTACCCTCTCCACAACCTAGGGGGTCAATTTTGGTGTTAACAAATTGGCGCCATTGTCGGGGACGAGATTGTTTCACAATCCCTGGGAGAACGACAAAGTTCAGAGCTGAATGTTGATGGTGAACAACAGGCAGACATCAAGAAGGTTGTATCATTCACCTGGCGACTCCACTCAGAAGATTTCTAGTGCAAAGGTGACTCCACTGGGAGGATCAGTGACTCCATATCATAATTTGAGATGTTGAAGGTCTCATGACGACTCCACATTCAAGAAACCCAGTAGCCCATTGTTTCACAGGGTAGTCTCCTCAATCTTCAAATCATAATTTGCAGCTTCAATGTTTCAAGATTACTTCATTGTCAAGAAGGTATGCTCCTCTAAGCAGGTCTCATATTCCTGGTTTTCCGAATCAAATCCCTAAAGTAGATTGGCAAACCTACTTACCTAAATTCAGAGATGAAGATCAAGACAATGCTGCTTTGCATTTAATCAAGTTTCATATGCATGTACGTAAAATAAAAGTTCAGTGGCATGAAGATTGTCTTATGAAAATGTTTATGGCCTCCCTGGAGGGGAAAGCTAGGTCCTGGTATGAACAGTTGCCAGCTGCTAGTATATATTCCTTGAGGAATTTTCATACAGTATTCTTTGAATATTTTGAGAAATCATGTCCATTATTGTTGCTGGTAAAAGATTGTTGTGTATGCTTTGACGGTTTTATTTAGAATCTAGAACATGTTTATAAAGATGATGAATTCTTGGATGATGCAATCATAGAAGCTTTACATGAAAGCCTATTTCAACATTATGAAATTCAAGAAAACTCTCAAAACACAGTAGCACCCTCAGTTGAAAATAAAGAGAGCAGCAATCCTATTGATGATCTTTATATTTTTTCTCCCAAGGTGGATGAGAGGTGTTTTTAGTTTTGTCAATCATCTTGTGTTTCTGAAGAAGATTAGATCAGTTCCATTTCATGTCATATTTTTTTAGAAGTTGTTGGTTTAGAGAAACCTGTCTTATTTGATTCACTTGAAGGACAACACATTGATGTTTGTCTTAAAACACAAGAAGCAAATCAAGTCTCAGATGATGCTGCTGATTTTTCATTAGACAAGAAAAGTGAGCAGATCTTACACAGTGTTTCCAAAATTTCTCCTATGTCTGAAGATGAGATAGATCAGCTCCTGAAAGGTCATGTTACGACCCCACTTGAATCAGATTTGCAGTGTCCACACAGTTCAAGATTTGTAAGTAAAACTTCCTCTATTTCTGAAAATGTAAATCTGAATTTAAAAGAGGACAGTTGTAATGATCTTTTGAAGGAATCCATTTGTGATGAAGATTCTCCACAAGAAAATCAGTTGTTAAACACCATTTTCTTTCATCAAGAAGATAGGACTGTCATGTCTAATGATCTGGAAGAGGGTTTGCTGTTTAGAGATGTTTTAGATTATAATATGAAGGAATATGAACCTAAGACGGATAGCATGCCAAAAAGAGAACCCGAGCTGCTCATGCCCAAGGAAGGTACAGTCAACATTCGAGCAGCAGAAAGGCATAATTCCCTATGCATTCTCAAGGATCGACAGCCAAATATTCTTGCGGGTAAAATTGAAAGAGGTACTCACATTTTTGTTGAATCTCAAGATAGGGTAATGTTTCAGACTATTGAAGATCCTTATGCTAATTTTCTTTAGTTTGAAGGGAAGAAAAATCTTCTTGCACTTATGGAACCTGAGCTCATTTTTCAAAGGATGTTTGGAGTGGCTTGTTCTCTGTCTTCTTTGTTTGTTCAAAGAAAGTGTAAGCATGATCCACGCCACTAGCCGGTTACTGGATTGGCTTCACTGGCACTTTTGTATCATTTGATTCAGCAGTAGCATTTCAGTGAAGTAGGGTAGGTAGAAGGAATAAGTTTGCTCAGCAAGCATTTTTCAGTATGTACAGTTAGTTCTTAATTTCAATTCTCAGTTCAAAAAGTTTCAGGGTATTTTTCAGCTTAAGATCTCAATTCATATCTGCAAGGTGCATCTTTCAGTTTGCATCGACCCCAGGTTAGTCCTCAGTTTAGAAGTTTAGCTCAGACATTTTGAAGTGTAGTTTTCAATGGATGGTTTCATATTAAAGAGAAAGGTGTGCAAAATTTGTCAAGAAAAGAAAAGGAGGCCCTAAACAAGAAAAGAAACAGAAAGAAACTTTGGAAAAAAAAAAAGAGAAAAATCTTCTTAGATAGACAAAGAAAAATTTGATTTTATAAACCTATGGTAGCTACATATGTTTGAAGCTAAGCTTTTAAAATTTTATGAGAAATCTGTTTGAAGCTAAGCTTTTAAAATTTTATGAGAAATCTGTTTGAAGCTAAGCTTTTAAAATTTTATGAGAAATCTTCAGGGTCTTAAGGTTTCTATGAAGGCGATATATAGCCAGAATTCTAATTTTTATGGTGAAAGGTTTTAATTTTGAATCGGGCAAAGTTTTTAATGAAGGCGGAACTAAAAGCATTGGGCCCAGCCCCAGCCTGCAAACACTAGGAGAAAGACATGTGACCGACGTCCCAGCCATTGAGCACCCAAACGCCGAGTACAAGATCACTCGTTTCTTTTGTTCCTTGATAAATAATGAAAGGAATTGTGTAAATAAAGAGAAAGGAGACTCCTGTCTGGTTGCATGTGGGACTATTCCCATGAAAAGGAAATAAAAATACAGAGCTGGGCACACGCCATTGTATGTGCATACTGACAAGTTGAGAGCGCCACCAGAGGAATTGATAGGTTTTCCTGCCAGCAGGTAGAAACAGACCATGGATGCCGAGAGACTTTTCTTGAGAAGCCCTACCGCCGAAGTGAAATAGTGATCATTTACGAAGGGCAGATGATGCTAGAGACCCTTCTGAACGTAGTGGCAGCTAAGCATCTACAAATCGGAAGGGAAGAGCTTGCATTGCTAAGGTTTCGAGGGACGAGCCGGGAGAATGGTTGGTTGCGGGCTCAAAAGGACCACTCGGCTGATGAAAGGAATTACATATGAGGCAAACGTGATGGACACTTAAAATCCAGAAGCTATGAAGATATTAAAACGCATAGATGCTAAGGGGTTTGCACAGCCACCCAGAGAGATACGCGTAGGTGAGGGTGAAGAAAGAAGTGCTTCAGAGGCTGCCAGATGTTACAGGCGATGTGATGGAGGGGTGTTCATTCACATTCATTCAGCCATGGCCTCTGTAGAATTAGGGCATCGTCATCAGAGCTGGGCAAGCCGTTAAGAGACAGAGAAATGGATCTTTGCGTCGAGGCCATGGGCTGCCAGGCTCGATCTGAAAATTGCCTGGGGCGCTACCGGTAGAGGATACCCTTTTTTGTCGCGCTTAGCAACTGAAAGAGTCTCTGATGGGCCCTCATACGACCTGTATTTTATTTTCATACATTCATATAGATAAAGGTAGAAACTACACCGACTAGTGTCTCCTAGAGGCTCGCGGGATCCCTCAACCAACCAGGACCTGCAAATGAATTTATGCTGGACTTTTCAAGTGAAGGATGCCACTTCTGTCCGGCTTAAGGTTGTCGAGATTAAAGGCACTGGCAGAGTGTACACCCCCGCGAGTTTTAAGAGCCTCAATGCTATGGTTCACAGCTTCAACGCATCAACGCAGATGTAGGAGGAGCCAGGAAGCAGATGAGCATGTTGTTGATCGTGGAGCTAGGGAAGGTCGTAAAAATGGACAGTGGAAAGCAGATTTATAAATTTACAAATAGCCAGGCGTTCCTTAATCGAGCTCCACGTGTAGGTTTTCACTTGAAGGAGAGATTGGACGGTTCTTGTTATATCTCACCTTCTACATGCTCGAGAGATAAATTTAGTGAGCCTCGCGATGGATGTGACCGGAGTCACGTGTCATTCACCAAATGGCATCGCAATCAAGGAAAAATGGTATGGGAAACCGGCTAAGAGCTTTGCGATACTACCTTTGTGAAGACCTTAAAAAGTCAGCCACATCATTCCCAAATGTGTTTTCAAGCTTAAAGAATCATGGAGAGGTGATGTCGTGGTAAATCTTTACATATGCAGGATGAGATCAACGTGTTTGATCATCCTAAAGGCTTTTGGTCAAACCAAAGGTAATTTGTTGTCCAATACATTTCATATAATGCCCCGCGTCATCAAAGAAGAAGTCCGAGCTCGCTCGTTGGTTGGGCAGGAGAGCCTTCTAACTGCATGTTGGGAACCTCAATATCCTACAAATCATCCGAGACTCAAGAGAAAGCAGGTTTTCAAGTCAAAGAGGTGTCTCGGAATAAGGAGAGGATTGCCCCACTTGTTGAATTTGCAAGAAGGAAAGCAGCGACATCTTATGGCAATACAGGCCCATCCATTTGAAATCATGCTACCAAATCGCCAAGGGATTTGTTCTATGCAATAAAGAAATACACTATATTATTGTTTGTAGAACTCCAGCTGCCGAAGGGAATGTGGATATCTACTCGGAAAGAGCTGATCGTTGGACCGTTTTATCTTATCCTAGCTCTGTTCCTTCAAGGCCGTTTTCCCCAGCAACAGAAAGATATATGGTCGAATGGCTAAAATTAAAATTTGCATGAAAGCAGGTTTTCTGCCATGAAGGGTTCTATTGCATATGGTATATATTGGGCTACACCAAAGGAGGACACAAATGTGTTTGTGATGTTTGCATGTTAACACCAGTGCTCTACCAGCTAGCTCTATTATGTATATTCTATAAGTCTTTGTCTGATCAGAAGACATTGCATCAGGAAGATACAAAACATTGTTGAAGTCTTTACAAAGTTGTGACAGACATTTTCAAAGTTAAAGATACTTTTCTAGAAGACTTGCTGGGAATGGGATGTTATTTATGCAGAAGCAACAGAGCTTGTCACTGTAGTGTTACAATGCCATTGATTGTCCGAAGTTGTACTCCAGGTCCCGATTTTAAGCAGAGTATCAGGTGTCAGTTGCAGCAGCAGAGCAGGTTCGTCTTCAGTAGAGAGGATTGTTTCAGTTGCGGATTACAAAGTTCAATTGCAGGTTTCAGTTCAGAACTGAGAGCCGCCCAATGTATCAGGCACTTGGTCTACGAGTTCTTCGCTACCTCGCAGGGAGGATAGCATCCCCGGTTGAAGCCAGTTGTTAGCACCATATTTGTGCTAAGTAATTGAAGGGAGCCAGACCCATGGAGAACGGAGAACGGAGCAAAGCCTAATTTCCTTAAGCCACATGCCCAATAATAGTGAAAATCAAACAAATTTCAAGCATTTGTCCCCAAAGCTAAGATGAACTAAAGATAAAAATGCTAAGCTTAACATTGCAATGGGGATTGATGGTCTAAATATGCAGGGGAAAGAGATCTATGGTTCCTAAGAGATTCAAATTTTAACATACAAAAGGGGCAAAATCAAAACCAAATGTAGTTTCATGTCAAAGTATGGGGGTTTTTAACCGAAAATTACTATTTTAGTCATCATTTTCCAGCAGTTGTTTCGGCCAAACCAGAGGGAATTTCAGGAAACTGAGAGAGGTTTATCTCCAACATGGGCCAATATACAATAACCTCTCTCATAATCTGCACAGGTGTCACGATTTAAGAGAATCGAATGGTTTTGCAGAGGGTAATTTTCCAATTTTCTCATTTTCTGCGTGAGTCATCATTTTCCGCAGCAGATCCTGGCCAGCTAGAGGTGAATATGATGAAACTGAAAGAGGTTTTTATTCATCATAGACCAATATACAAAAACCTCTTTCATTTTTTACACAGCTATCACCGTTTGGGATATGCAGCCGTCACACCGAGAGGAATTTTTCAGCAGTCTGCGGCCAAACTGTTCAAGATTTTGTTGAAACCGACTCTTAAGTTGTTGAATCTCTCTATATAGGTGTCAAATCTTGTTGTAACAGCTTCTTACTGATATAGCTCGACCCTAGGGCCAAATAGATCTATAAATTGAATGTAATAGATGAAGAATAGGTTGGAAAATCAAATGGCTAAGGCCTTGGGAGAGATCTGCTCTGTTCTGAAACATTTTCTTGAGTTGTTTAATAGAAATTTGCAGAGCTGAAGCCTGCGTTTTGACAAGGATTCTTGTGTAATCGGTCTGGTAGTCTGTACCTTTCTTTTCCCATGTGCAAATGTGTTTCTCTCTTTGTTATTCCATTCTGTGTTATTTCCTTCATGCTTGGATCAGGGTAATAGTTAAGTAGAATTCATAGAGATTATGCTCTGCTTAGCTTATTCCAAGTATTTCACCAAATATATTCTGCTAAATTTGATGTGGGATTCATCCTTTATAGATGCATTACATTGATGGACTGTTTCTTTTCTCTTATGTTCCACAAATTAAAGCTCTTTGACTACTAGCTGCTTGCTACCTCGCCCTTGTGAATGCGTTTGCAGAATCTTTGTGAATATTGATTTCATAACTTGTTAAATGTGACTCCATTGCCCAAAGGAAATTCATGTGTTTTCAACCAAATATTTCTTGAATTCTTTCCATTCCCAGCAGAAATCTGATCTTCTGTGTTGTCATAATTGAATATTTTTAATGTTGAATGCTGGTGTATGTTTTCACTATTGACACCTTTGAGGATTTCCAGTACTCTATAAGTTTATAGAGAGAGCCCTCTCTGTTTATGTTTGATTAGAAGCCTAAACCAAAGATTGGTTAGTAGTTACCCGAGATTACCCTCTTTTAGCCTTGGGGGTCAGTTTTGGTGTTAACAGTCTGCATATGGTTTTAGATGCCTCACTATGTAGGTATGTGTAGATCATTTCTTTTGGAAGATTTTGTATTTATTAGATATGTCCCATCATGAATTATTGGATAAGAGAAAGAAGCGTGCGGTATAGATCTGCAACGAAATGCGATGAATAGATTTGAGATAATCCCATAATTTCTCCCACTGTATAGTTTAGCTGGTCTTGCACTGATTTGAAGACATTGAACCTTCACATACCTATCAGCGTTATTCACCATAATTAATTTTATCTTTCTATTTGGGGTTTTCCTCTTCCGAGGGACCTATTTGATCATCTTTTGGGTTAAATTTTTTAGAGTCGTCTGAATGTGTTTTCCTGGGTATTACTTGTTGAAAGCATGGAAGCTTTTCCTGTGAGAAGTAGGAGATAGTTGCTCCCCACAACTTTTAGGATTCACCCTATAACCCAAATTAACAATTTAAGAACAATATACTATAGATCCCCGCAGTTTCCATATGCTATTGCCTAAGATTTTAAAAGCCTGTGATTAAAAAAAAACTGTTCATCATTAGTAGCGCTAGCATAGTATTTAGCACTAGCATGATGCAGATAACAAAATTAATAAAATGATTTTCTAAATTCAAAGTAATTTCTATGCTTTTCTGTTCTTATGAAACCAAATCAACCTCGCTTTGAAGATCTATACTTTGAAGTCCCGTAGTGAGTTTTGATTCAAGGCTCAGTATGCCGCTTCTACAATACCTTGCTACAGTCGACCAACAGGTCTAGGTAAAGAATGAAGAACAAAACTTATTTGGATGCAAGAGATCTACTTAGGACCTAATAACCATCTTAGTTGTTACGAAAAATGCTAGCCACTCATCTCTTGTACATATATTCAATCAGAAATGTCCTCTCTAAATTAATTCACTATGCATTCATCTTCAAACAAATTGCTGTGTGTCTAAGAGAACATTTGAGTGAATGTGTTTTACAGTATGATGACATTAACAATTGATCATAAATCTGTCTTTGATCCATCCTTCCTTGCAATAAAGAAACATCTGCTCCTCCACCTATGCGCTCCAAACTATGGACCTTATGATGTCCGATCCTCAATATATAATTAGGTTCCTGATGCAAATCAAACAGATGATACACCATGGCCAGTTCGTCCACCGCAGGAGACACCACCCCACAGGAAATGGTTAAATTTAACATTCCATGAAGCCCAACGTTCTGTAGAATCGTGCAAATGGCTTTCAAAAGAAGGGGTTGAAAGTGCCATGCGAGTAATCTCTGGAAGGAAGATATTGAAGTCGACACTCTCAGAAGCTTATCAATGAGCAATTTGGAATGGCTTTCCTATACTCGCAGATTTCCAAAAATAATCTCACAAGCTTTCACAAGTTTGGAAAAATTGTTGGCAAATATCACAGTCCCAATCTGCAAGAACTGTTGCTTCAAGGATAGTTGTTGTCGATAAACATCCAGATCAGCTAGCCAATTTTGCTCTTTGTTTGCCCCCATCATGCCAAATATACAATGGCTTGTGTTTGTTGCATTATGATTTCTAAGTTAATACGCTCCTCTAAATCTTCAAGGAGCAAAGCAATTAACTGACCCGCATTATAGACCACGATTTCATGGCTGTGAGTTCTTCATTATTGACATTTCCAAAATAGGTTCTAGTCATCTTGCTACACGATTCTCTGAAAGCATGATCCTGGCGTTATCTATTAAAATTCCAAGTGGGAGGTTTTAGTAAAACTTCTTGACAGACTCCATGGAGTACAAATCAAGCGTTAAACATAAACTAGAGAACCCTAAATTATATCATCTTTGACGGTCTTACAAAATTTCACATTTCTTCATTTTGTCATTTTTAAGTGATCACGTCACCTTATTAAAGGGAGTTATATAATTTGATTATGAAAGTTGAATATCAAGATATTTATTGAATCTTAAACATGGAGTGTTTGCCATGAAAGCTCGCGTAAGAGCATATTGGATAATTAAAGGAACGTGAAATTTGGTATCCAAAGCGACGACAATTCGACCTACTTCTATTTCCGCACAACTAAGTTGGATGGTGCGACCTATGCATGTTGGATGGTGTGGCCAACTGTTCTCGCATGTTGTAATGCCTCCGGCCAAGTCTGCATAACATTCTTTTTAACGGCTAGTTAGTGGGTGTCCCAATTCACTCCTCTATTGTTTCAGTTATGTCACCGTTATGAAAATTTCCATAAAAATAATAATAATTGGGAAACAGATATGCCTTCATGCCTTATATGCATCATTTAATCAAAAGCAATGGGTTTCTCTTTCCTATCATACCACTCTACCATCGTCTTGCTTCATTTTGACCGGCTTTACTTCATTCACAACGGCTAGGGTTTCATCTATTGAATGTTGATTGCCTCCAGACAATTCATGCCTAAGTGTCATCTCTCAGCTACTAGGTGTGCCCTAATGCAAGATGTCTTTTGAACATAGAGGCGTTTTTATTTCTTCGTCAGCTTGTTGCCAGGGCTATTACTGTCTGCTGCATGCCATTGATTATAGACTGAGCGTTTCTTCCTTTATGGATGATGATTCCAGCCATAACGTTCTTCCTGCCACTTCTACCATTTCTGAGCTGCAGTCACTATTGTTCCATGTGGTGTCGAGTGGCTTTGAATCCGAGGATTTTAATAAATCTTCCTGGATTTGATTAATGCATGAATTCATCCAACCTTATAATAATGTTTTATTATTTATGGGTTGAGGGATTCGACCCGACGACCACAACGATTCAACCGATCAATCTAGAATACCCGAGTTCAGAGGTCGTGGACAGAGTGTAAGCCTTGTCATAAAAACTCTCATAGTTTAAGCATTCATCGATGGAATCAAAGTAAGTGCCTTCAATGGAAGCACCAACGTTAAATCTGTGGAGGCTAACATATAGTGCTTGTGTCTAAAACAAAGCCATTTTTTTTCCTTACATGAAAGGGATCCCCACTCGCAGGTATGTAGTTGTTCTACTTTGTAAAAAAAAAAATGTATTTTAACAACCGCCCAGACCCACTAAGCCTACCACACTGTAATAGCCCTGGGAAGTGAAGTGTTGAAATGAAAGGAGTCTAGAAGCACTTCAAAGGTAGAGAGGAAGCTAAACAGGAGGAAGCTGGTTTATGAGAATAGATTAAATTAAAGAAGTATGTTCGGTGAAGAATTTAGAGATTTGTTGGGGAGTGTAGCTGAATTTAGCTATATGCAGGAAAGAAAAGTCCATACTTTACATATCTCTTTCCAGTCCATTTGTTACATAATTGAATGCTCAGTCTTGGAATTGCATATTATATATATTATGAATCTTCTCATTCATATATATATTATTTTGCACAAAGGGCATGGGGGCCTGGCTACAGCCCTTTGCTTGACGTAAATCCTTGTTGAAATCAATTTATTTTAGATATATTTCATAGTTTGTCCCCTTCCAGTGAAGGGTATGAACCCAGAAGCTTTTTGTATTTTGTCACTTGAAACCATGGGAACGCCGATCCCATTCAAATGCACGGTCAAAAGCATAGATCATAGTCCTATGTTTGATAGGAACTACTTCTGCAAACAATGGACTATTAGCACATGCATCACACCAGCTAATTGTCAAACCCATGACCAGAAGTGTAGCTGCAAACATAAACCAACCGTCTTAGCCTAAGGTATGACCGTTAGTAGAAACCAAGAAAAGATACACCCATGAAGGAACTGAATTGTGCACACAAGAAGGCTACATATTCTTTCAGCAATGAGGTGCTGCCAGGATGTAAGTTTGTTGTCAAAGTTCTAAGAGATGGCCATGAGAAGTTGATGCCGAGAGCTGTCAACAATGATCAAATCTTGATGGGTTAAAATGGCTGGTTTTTTTTCATGTTTTAGAGCATGATACAAGTTTTAAAAGTATCAAAATATTTTGTTTAAAAAAAAAAGAAAAAAGAGAGAGCGTTTTTAATATTCTTTTTGGAATTGCCTTGGAGCTTCACTAGTGACTTTTTGGATGGCGTTTAGTGATGCTTGTGTTGGCTCTAAAATCACATCTAACGTGAAAACAATAAACAAATATCATAATCTTGAGAAAACAATAAACAAGATCATAACCATGAGAGATGCACGTAAGCCCTACAAACACTTATCATATACAATTAATGCATCAGCAGAAATAATTGATCATTAACCTTCCATTGTCCTCATCATTAAGCACATATTTAATTATTATCCATATGAAGAAGAACTTGGTTCACTTAGGGCATGTCTGCTGAATGAAAACTTATGTCTATAGTAGCCATATGAAGAAGAACTTGGTTCACTTAGGGCATCTGCTGAATGAAAACTTATGTCTATAGTAGCCATATAAAGAAGAACTTGGTTCACTTTGGGCATCTACTGAATGAAAACTTATGTCTATAGTGGGATTGAAGAGAAAAGTAATGAAAAATTCAATGTCTATAGTGGGATTGAAGAGTAAAATAATGTATCTTAAAACAACAAAGTCAGTTCAAGGAAGGATAATAATAATCACTATCATAATAATAATATAAATTAAGTTTTTTTTTGTTTTTTTTATTTATTTAATATGATATAGTCAAATTTAATCAACCACCACTTATATTGATTTTTATTTATTATAAAGTTGAAATTGATCCACTTGTTATCCAATATTAATTAATTAATCCAATATTTGACCCTTGATTGTGTAGTAGCATCCTAACAATGTAGTATTGTTTGGTTAGAATTGGTGTGTGCCATCAGCTAGAACTGATGTTGATCATGATCAGCTCATCCTTGTGTCCTTTTGCTTTCCCACCTATGTTTTCTATCACTTCATTATATTAAGTCTACTCAACATGGTTGAACCTATTCCTTTAGTTCATCTAATGTCATCTTGTCCACTATCAAATTGTAGGGTCTCACTTCTAGCACCTTAAGGTCATCATGTGTGGTATATAATTTTCCATAACCCTCCCTAATAAAGACCAGTATTTTAGGCCAAGTTTATACGTATTTATTAACCCATCCTTCATGAAATAACAAATTGTCTTGTAGAACTCAGTGGAATGTTCCCAAAACCTATCCCAAAAGAATCCTTGTGTGAATTTAACCACATTGGTGTAGTTTCTTATGGTTTCTGAAGTTAGAGAACATATGTTTCATATTTCATGATGATACCCATTTTTTTTTTCATGCTGCTACTCAGTTTCCATGATGCATATTTCATGTTGATACTCAGTTTATTATGGTTTCCGGATGTATAGGACATGAGGTACATGATGAGTTGAGTGTTGATACTCAATTGGTAATTTATAGTTTTATTTTGGAATCTTGAAATGAAAGTTATGGGGTATATGTTATGGTGTTTTTTACATGTTCTTAGAATGATGCCTTCATGGTCATGCATTATTCATGTGAAACTTGATGATTGTTGATTCTATCCATGAAACTTATAGCCATGGATTGTGCATGTGAAACGTCTTGATGTTATTTCATGACTTTATGGTGCTTTATAAGATAGATGATGTATGGAACATAAAATGATATTATTTTGCGATGATATTAACTTAGCATTTTAATAGCTTTATCATGGAATCTAGAGAAAAATGACATTATCATGTATTAGTGAGGAATAAGAGATTATATCAGATATTTGGTATATGACATGTTACCATTTCATGCTAATCCGTATTGCTCCCCTTAGAATGCATATTTGATATGATGATGGAATATGTGGGTTGTTAGAATGCATGTTTGATATGATGATGGTTTATGATGGATTATTACTCCATGTTGATAGTACTAATGTTGAAATATGGCAGCTTATCATGACATATTAATGAGATGCTTTGTAAAATTATGAAAGTATCAAGACCAGTTATGTTACAACGGTAGCACAAAGCACCTAAATGCATTATATGTTAAATTTGTCATGACTTATCGTTACAATGGCTTATGAGGTAATGCAATGCAATATGAACTGGCGGCTAGACATTCTTGTTAGCACATGATGCGAGGTTGATCCATGATATATTATTATATTGAGAAATGGTTACTAATGATTATTCATTATGGCAAGTGCTAGTTGTTCCAGGTGATGCACTCAAATAGCCTAATGAGGCTAAGTATTCCATGATTTCGTGGGAGCCCATAACCACGAATGAGAATGGCTACTATAAATATATTATGGGCTGGGGGACAAGCCCAACAATTAGCTCTATGCCAGCAGTGCTTGAATTTTGTACCAGAATTTGGGAAGGTGGCAATGCCATGGATACTTCCCGAAGAACTTCTGATGTGACCAAGGTCCACGGTTGGAGACATACTCACCAGGAGGGAGGTTTATGTAGAAGGACTTCTGATGCTTGGGGCTAGTGCCTTGAGGGTGCGGTGGAGGATGTTTAGGCTAGCCTTCCGAGATGCTTGGGGTATAATGATCCTAATATCAAGATCGAGGTACCGGGAGTATCAGGATCGGGGTACTGGGAACCAGATGCCGGCTAGTACTGATGAGGCCCAGATTCTAGTTAGAATCCGATGAGGTCGTATTATTACCAGAAGTTGGGAAGGCGGCAATGCCGCGGTAACTTCCCAGGGAACTTCTGATGCCTACTGTATGATCCGCGGACAGGTTACAGTAGAGGGCCCATGCCATGGCGAGCGGGACCATCCGGAGTTGGAGGGGAGGTGTAGGGAGGTTGATCGGATGGTATGATTCTCAGGGAGAGGGTGAGTAAGGAAAGAGAAAGTAAACAAACACACAATCATTAATTATTAATTAATTATCTAATGCTTATGTATGTATGATGCATGATTGTTGATATGGTTGCATACTAGGCTCGTAGGGAATTACTTAAGAGCATGTTGTAACTTAGGGCGTTTGATTGTATTAGTGCGGTTTGGAGACTTCTATGTGGTGGCCACACATATAAATCCCTAAACTTCACAATAGTACTAGCTACCTATATACTATATTATTTACTTGATTGATTGATTAAATAAGTATTGTATTTATTGCTTAAAGATCATAGCTTCAGGACAAAGTTTCTTGAAGGGAGGAAGTATGTAACAACCCTCATATACGAATATAAGGAATATTTGATATAATATGATATAATGTAATATAGTAGAAGGTAATTAATTAAAAGAAACATGAAAAAGAAGTAATGGAAAACAAATTTTGCATAAAGATAGAAATTAAATAAGAAATTAAGAAATGGGGAGAAGGAGGGGATAAAAGGAGGAGAAGAAGTGAAGAGAGGGGTCTTTTTTTTTCTTTGGCCATCTTGGAAGAGGAGCTCTGGAGGAGAGGAAAGCAAGATAGCACTGGAATAGGGTTAATTGTTGGGGGCTCGGGGGCCTCAGCATTTGGTTGGGGGTTGGTTGGGTGGAGAGTCGTCCCCCCACCTTCAGTTGCATTATTGGAGCTATCAAGGTATTGGTAGCTGCTAGGTCATCTATCCAGATATGGATCCTTAATTTCATAGCATATTTTATGTTATTATTGATTAGATTGACTTTCTTTTGTCAGATCTTCTGTGCATGCTGTTCTTGTTTGTTTCTAGATTTTATATGATTTTACATGTTATCAGATTCTTGTGTTGGTTCAGAAATCTGCATGCATATTAATATTATTTGTTATTTAGTGGGTTTTATGAGTTTTATGGTTCTTACACTAGTTCAATTCTGCTCACAACTTCTCTTACAATATATCTTGCTATAGTTATGATTATTGTACTAATTCTGCACACAAGCTTGTTCACATGCTCCTTGTGCCTTTCTTGTAGATGCTCCTTGTGTCTACATGAATGATCCTTGTTATTCTGCATGTCTTGTAACTACGCGCACTTCTTCAAATCATATTGCTTCCGATTCCCATGAGGATTTCATCTAACCCGAAGCTTGTAAATTCAGAATATTACTCCATTAGTATGCTTCCAAGCTTAATTTTCATTCATCAACCTAACTCATATTTATACTCAACTTGCTCAAAAGATATGTCCACAAGTTGGGGATTCTCTAAGTCGGTAACACCCCTTCTTCCTTTCGTTTTGGTCAAGCTTACCCAAATATTTTCCAATTGTCTTATCTTGCGCGGATGAAGTGCCACGACTTTGTGGGTCTGTAATACCCCTAGTTTTGACTTGGAATGTATTTATCCAAAATTATGTAAATGATGTAAATATGCTAGTGTGAATTCCTATTTCGGAGCTCAAGGCCAAGGCTTGACTAGTGAATGGATAGGCATGTATGACGTATATATTTTTATTTAGACTATTTGGTTGGATTCTATGATGATTTAGAATAGATGTAAATATTATGTTCATAAATAATAAAATTGTACATGATTGGTTGTGTAAAAAGCACCAAAGAGGCTATGATTCCACCAGAGGGGAAGAGGAAAGGGAGTCCATGGGTGACTAAATCCTTTTTGCCAAGTGTCAACCTTATAACTCACACCTAAATTCTGTCATGTGCCTTGAATTAGCCAATTATCTCCTTTTTTGACCATTTTCCAATCATTAATGCATGTGTGTGGTTGGTGGGAAAAGTCACCTCATGTAGTTATTGAAGCATGGGACTGAATGCACTTTTGTGACAGTTTTGTCATGAAAGAATTCAATCTACAGCTTCCAGGAGTCCTTTCTTCTACTAGCAGAAGTTATGACAGTTGTCTTTTCACCATTTTCTCATATCCCTTGGAGTCAACCCTCGTTTCTCTAATTCTTTCATGCATATTTAGACTATGTAGAGATCTCCATTGTTTTCCATACGATGCTGTTTTGAAATCTAGGAACCCTTACACATTGAGTTATGTTGCTCCTAGGTGCTTGAGAAGCTACAAATTGAGGCTAAATGTGGTTCTATAGCAGCCAATATCATATTGGACTTCTTCTATGCACACACTGGAAGCACCTAGCAAGATGGATCTCCCAAGAGAACTGTGGATCGGTGAAGGGGATGCCTGAGCTAGAAGGGTGTTGTGTGGGGCAGGTATTGTGGAATCCAAGGCTATGAGGGTTGAGTGAGACCCCTGTAGAGCTCTATATGAGAATTTGGCTAATCATAGAGAGCAGAATGGGTTGTGGGGTGAGAGAGAGAATCCTGTAGGTGTTTCCTTCTCCCCGGTGGCCTCATAGCCCAGCTTGGGGGTGGCCTCCCAACAGAAAGAGTATATGTTGGACATAGTGCCTATGGTTGGGTGGAAAATCGCTCTTACATAGCCAGTTGCTTGGATCTGCGTTGGATAAAACAATTATTCTCATGCATTTGAATATAAAATGTTTTTATTTCATGCTTGTAATGTTTATGCTTTTGTATTTTCATGCTAGATGTGTGTGGATAGATTTTAATTCAGTTGTGCATGTTTATTTAAGTTTTTGCACACATTTTATTTGTTGAAAATCGTATTATGGTTTTGGGGTGAAATTTGAGAGCCTAGGTTTGGATAGCATCCCCTCCTGATGGTCAGATTTGGTGAGGGGGATGCTACAGAGTGGTGTCAGAGCATCTGGTTGCAATCTCGGAGCTATATGGGCCAAAAATCATGATTTACAGACATAAATAAAAAATGGTGCTACATAAATTTGTTTCTATTAAGCAACTGATAAGGGGACGAGAATAATTTTGGATTAATCCTCGTTATTGCAGAATTAAAATTATAAGTAATTTCAAAATTTTGAAAAATTGGGAAAATTTTAGTTGGGCCCCACCATTGCCAGGTGGTAGGGTGACATGGAGCAGCCACGTGGGCGAGAGGTCTGACATGGAGGAGTTGTGTGGGAATAAGGTGTGGTGTGAACCAGCCACATCAGATCTGTGTGCACAGGTGATTGTAAGGGATGGAGTGTGAATGTGGAGAAGATCTGACCGTTGAGAAGCAAGGCAAATTGACGATCGATAATGATTCAGGCTCGCGAAGGTGCACGTGATTTAATTTATTTTCATGCCCCTGAGTGAAAACCGTCGCGTCCACATGTCTCTCTCTCATGCATTCAGGCTCGCAAAAGTGGGTCCAGGAAACCACTCTCCACGGGCCCTAAAACCGCTTTCGGATTGACGAGCAACGATGTGACGTGGGGTCCAGACATCAAGTGTGGAGCTGTCAGAGGCGATGGGACCCGCAGTGATCATGTCAGTGTTGGAGATTGCGTAAATATGATCGATGACCAATATTGAATCAGGCCCATTAAGGTGCACAAAGGTTAATTTATTTTTGCAGCCCTGAAAGAAAACCACCCCAGCCACATGTCACTCTCTCGTGCATCCAGGCACGTAAAAGAAGTTTTAGGAAACCACTCTTCTGGGACCCTGAAACCGCTTATGCCTGACAGTAGTACGACAATTTAGGTGGCATTTGAAGGGTGCGGATCAAGGGAAAAGCGACATTTTTCACAACCGATTTATGGGTGCCCGAAATCAAGGGAAGCCACAAGGGGGCAATCCTCCTTGACCCCCATCGTCCCCCTTATATGTCATTGAGTGTGAGAAATTCTGTTATTTGACAAAAAAAATCAATATGGGTTGTTCCCAGGTTGCATGAAGATTAATGTTATAATTTTCTAAGACTATAATAAATCTAACAAGTGTGTTTATAAACACTTTTGCAGATTCAGAATCCTATCAGTGATAGTTAAGGGTCAACCTTTCAGTCTAGTGCAATTGGGAAATTTTTTA
Organism: Larix kaempferi; assembly: GCA_027924585.1. Lineage (NCBI taxonomy): Eukaryota > Viridiplantae > Streptophyta > Pinopsida > Pinales > Pinaceae > Larix > Larix kaempferi. The sequence continues at coordinate 10,092,543 of BSBM01001430.1, read as the reverse complement.
TCTTGGTTTGACCAAGAAAAAGAGTATCATCATGGAGAATGCACAGGATCCTTATGAGGTTGAGGCAAATGCAATGGGAGAGAATGTACAGGTTGAGAATGTAGAGACAAAATCTAATGGTAGAAGAAACCAAGCAACTCCCCCAGACATTGCAGAAACCATGAGGATCTTAAGGGTAGAACTGCAGAGTTGCAAAGCAGACAATGAAAGGCTGATTAGAGCCCAAGACGAGCAGAATCAGTTGAATGTAGCTATGCTTCAAATCTTGACAGACATTCAAAGGAATATAAACCATGGGAAGAATTCAGAAAATTAAGAAAATAGTGGGAGTAGCTCAAGGAGGCATTCCCACAAAAGATCCCATAGTTCAAGAAGGATTTCTAGAGACATGACATATAATCCAGAAATATCTTCTAGTGAGTCATCTGACTCTAAAGAATCCATTGAAATTTAAATTTATTCATCTCATAGAGACAAGAGGAAGAGGTCTTCCAAGAACAACTCTCATAGAGAATTCAAAAAGGCCAAACCTCCTACTTTTGATGGTGAGGTTAAATCTGGTCAAGAAGCTGAGGCTTGGCTTCTTGGGATGAGGAAATATTTCCAAATCCAAGATTATTCAGGAAATATGAAGGCGAGAGTGGCTATCTTCAATCTGAATGGAAGAGATTCTATATGGTGAGAACACCTTAGGCAAGTAAAGAGGATCAATGAAAGGAAGATTGTGTGAAAGCAGTTCAAGAAGTACTTCAAGGAAAAGTATCTTTGTGATAGGTACTATGATGGAAAAATCAAAGAGTTCCATGAGGTGAAATTGGGATAAATGACAATGGAAGAATATGCAAACAAATTCTTGGAGTTCTTGAGATATGTCAAATATTTCAGGGATGATAAAGTGAAAATTCAGCGTTTTCTAAGTGGACTGCCCCAGTCATATAAAGATAGAATTGAGTTTGATGAACCTCAAACTCTAGAGGAGGCCGTAAGAAAGGCCAAGTATTGTTATGATCAAAACAAAATCAAACCATAATTCCATAAGGCATGGAAGGACAAGAAAAATGAAAAGTTTGACCAAAGGAAGAAGGGGTTCAAGCCTCCTCAATTCGGAAATCAACCAAGGCAACCACCACAGGGTGTGACTAAACCAGCTAGAATGATGGGAGACAAGCCAAGAGAGACATTTCAATGTTGGGGATGTGGAGGGGACCACCTTCTTAGGAACTGTCCACATCAGAATGGGATTGAAAAGCAATTTCACAACATCCAAAGAGATGAAATAGTGGGTCAAGTGGCAAGTACAATCCCTAGAATTTATGCAGCACTAGAGGACCTCCAAGCAAACCATCAATCAACTGTGGTTGAAGTTGAAGGTAATATTTCTAAGCAATCTATTTCTATTTTGATTGACCCTGGATCTACTCACAGTTATATCAGTCCTAAAATTGTTGATATTTGTGCTTTTAAGAAATCAAAGCAGAGTAAATCATGGTTAGTCCAACTAGCCACTGGAACCAAGAGGAAGGTCAGTGAAATCGTGGAGAAATGTCCATTGGGAATGGGTGGATTGTGCACCTTTGTAAATCTGAATGTTTTTCCACTTGGTTCCTATGATATTCTCATTGGAATGGACTGGTTGGAAGCTCATAGAGTTAAACTTGATTTCTACAGCAAGACTTCTGAGTGTATTGATGAAGAAGGAAACCCAAGGGTTGTAAAGGGAATTCCAAAGATAGTTTCCATTAGGAATATTTCAGCCATGCTGTTGAAGAAATTCTGTAGGAAAGGTTTCCAATTGTATGCAACCCATATTTTGGAGAAAACAGAAAATGAAATCCCTAAGTTGAAAGACCATTCTGTTTTGGAAGAATTCAAGGATGTGTTTCCCGATGAAGTTCCAAGACTTACTCCAAAGAGGGACATTGATTTTACAATTGATCTTGTAAAGGGAATTCCAAAGATAGTTTCCATGAGGAATATTTCAGCCATGTTGTTGAAGAAATTCTGTAGGAAAGGTTGCCAATTGTATGCAACCCATATTTTGGAGAAAACAAAAAATGAAATCCCTAAGTTGAAAGACCATTCTGTTTGGAAGAATTCAAGGATGTGTTTCCTGATGAAGTTCCAAGACTTACTCCAAAGAGGGACATTGATTTTACAATTGATCTTGTTCCAGGAGTTACTCCAGTTTCTAAAACACCTTATAGGATGAATACACCAGAATTATTAGAGCTGAAAATGCAACTGCAAGAATTGTTGGAAAATAAGTACATAAGGCCGAGTGTGTCTCCATGGGGAGCACCTGTACTTTTTGTGAAAAAGAAAGATGGAACTCTAATGTTATGCATTGATTACAGACAACTTAACAAGGTTACAGTGAAGAACAAGTACCCATTGCCTCGAATTGATGATCTTTTTTATCAAATGAGAGGGGAAAAGGTGTTCTCAAAGATTGATTTGAGATATGGTTATCATCAAGTGAGAATCAAGGAAGAAGACATTCACAAGACCGCCTTTAGAACAAGTTATGGGCAGTATGAGTTTGTGGTGGTGCCATTTGGTCTCACCAATGCACTGGCTATATTCATGTGTCTCATGAATAGTGTTTTCATCAAGTATTTGGACAATTTTGTTCTTGTATTTCTAGATGGCATTCTTATTTATTCCAAGAATGAAGAGGAGCATGAAGAACACTTGAGAATGGATTTGAAAATTCTAAGGGGGCATAAGTTGTATGAAAAGCAAGCAAATGTGACTTTTATAAAAATAAAATTCATTATTTGGGTCAAATTATTTCTAAGGAGGGAATATCGGTGGATCCTGAGAATATTGAAGCCATCATGAATTGGCCAACTCCAAGAAATGTGACAGGTGTAAGATATTTTATGGGTCTTGCTGGTTACTACAAGAGGTTCATTGAAGGATTCTCCAAGGTTGCACACTCAATCACTTCTTTGCAAAAGAAGGGGATAAATTTTGAGTGGACACCGAGATGTGAAGAAAGCTTCCATCTCTTGAAGAAGCTTCTCACAAGTGCTCCAATTCTAAAGATTGCAGATCCGGAAAAATATTTTGTGGTAATCACATATGCATGTAAAGATAGACTTGGAGGAGTTCTTATGCAAGATAACCATGTGGTATGTTGCGAGTCAAGGAAGTTGAAGGAGCATGAGAAGAACTATGCTACTCATGGTTTGGAGCTTGCAGCCATAGTGCACGCTTTGAAAATGTGGAGGCACTATTTAATGGGCAGAAAATTTGAACTAAGGACAGACCATTGTGGTCTGAAATATTTGTTTGAGCATCCCACATTAAATGCTAGGAAAGCTAGATGGCTAGAAGTTTTATGTGAGTTTGATTTTGAAATCAAACATATAAAAGTCAAGGAAAATAAGGTGGATGATGCACTTAGTAGAAAAGTATATGAGATGCATGTAGCAGCCATTAGTACCTGCCAATCAGATTTGAGGCAGCAGATTACTAACTGTATTGTTGAAGATGAACTGTATGTGCAAATAAAGGACAAATTGCAACAACAGAATTTTGAAAAGAGATATGAAGGGTACCATTTGGAAGGTGACAGACTTCTTGTTTATAAAAACAGAGTTTACATTCCTAATGTGGCAGATTTGAAAAGGATTGTTATGGATGAAATCCATAAAATTCCGTATTCTGGTCACCCAGGATACCAGAAAACAGTTGCTACAACGAGAAAGTAGTATTTTTGGTCGGGAATAAAAAACGACATTGCTGAGTATATTTCTAAGTGTATGAAATGTCAGCAAGTAAAGGTTGAACATCAACACCCAGCAGGTTTGTTGCAGCCTTTTCCAATTCCAGAATGGAAATGGGATGTGATATCCATGCATTTTATTACAGGTTTTCAAGTTACAGTGAGGCAACACGATTCCATCATGGTTGTGGTGGATAAATTATCTAAGGAAACACACTTTATACCAGTTAAATCCATGTATAAAACGGATGCAATTGCAAAAAAAACTATGAAGGAAATTTTCAGGTTGCATGGTTTTCCTAAAGCAATAATTTCAGACAGGGATACTAAGTTCACTTCAAATTATTGGAAAAATTTTTTTGCTTATTTGGGTACACAACTGAAATTTAGTACCTCCTACCATCCACACACAGATGGGAAAACAGAAAGGGTAAATATGGTGCTTGAAGACATGCTACGCATGTATGTGATGGACAAACCATCCAAGTGGGAGGATTGTCTACACTTGGTAGAGTTTGCATATAACAATGGGAAACAAGCATTGTTGGCCATGAGTCCATTCAAAGCTTTGTATGGAAGTAGGTGCAGAACACCAGTTACTTGGGATAATCCAGTTAACATAATTGTACTTGGGCCAGAATTGCTTAAGGAAATGGAACAAGAGGTTGTAAATATTAGGAAAAATTTAAAGGTAGCCCAAGATAGACAGAAAATTTATGCAAATAAGAACCGAGTGCATAGAGAGTTTCATGTTGGGGATCATGTTTACCTTAGAGTGAGGCCAAGGAAGAATTCCTTGAAGCTTGGAATTTGTGCCAAGCTATCACCAATATATTGTGGGCCATTTGAAGTGCTTGAGAGAATAGGACCATTTTCATATAGAACTTCATTTCCTGCTAACATCAGAGCTCATAATGTTGTTCATGTTTCTTTGCTTAATAAATATGTACATGATACTAACCATGTGATTGATTGGGATGTGATCCAGGTGGAACCTGAGGGAGAGTTCCAAACTAAGCCACTATGCATCCTAGACAGAAAAGTGACATTGCTCCGAAACCGATCCATCGTACAGGTAAAGGTGCAATGGAAGCACTTCGGTCCCGATGAGGCTACGTGGGATTTGAAGGATTCCATGAGAGAGGCATATCCATTTTTGTTCTAAATTTTGAGCAAACACCGAGGACGATGTATTTCCAAGGGGGAGGGGATTGTAATACCCCTAGTTTTGACTTGGAATGTATTTATCCAAAATTATGTAAATGATGTAAATATGCTAGTGTGAATTCCTAGTACGGAGCTCAAGGCCAAGGCCCAACTAGTGAATGGATAGGCATGTATGATGTATATATTTTTATTTGGACTGTTTGGTTAGATTTTATGCTGATTTAGAATATATGTAAATATTATGTGCATAAATAATAAAATTGTCCAAGACTGGTTGTGTAAAGAGCACCAAAGGGGCTATGATTCCACCAAAGGGGAAGAGGAAAGGGGGTCCATGCGTGACGAAATCCTTGCTGCCAAGTCTCAACCTTAGAAATCACACCTAAATTATGTCACGTGCCTTGAATAAGCCAATCACTCTTTTTTTGACCATTTTCCAATCATTAATGTATGTGTGTGGTTGGTGGGAAAAGTCACCTCATGTAGTTATTGAAGCATGGGACTGACTGCACTTCTGTGACATTTCTGTCATGACAAAAGTCAGTCTGCATCTTACAGGAGTACTTTCTTCTACTGGCGTAAGTTATGTCAGTTGTCTTTTAACCATTTTCTCATATCCCTTGCAGTCAACCCTCATTTCTCTCATTCTTTCATGCAGATTTAGACTATGCAGAGCTCTCCATTATTGTCCATGAACTTACCATGTTGTTTTGAACCCAGAAATTCGAATTTGGACACCATGTTGCAGATAGGGAAGTGAAAATTGTTGGTTGTAGGTGAGCAGAGAGGTTGGGAAAGCTAGGAACCCTTACCCATTGAGTTTTGCTTCTCCTAGGTGCTTGCGAAGCCACGAATTGAGGCTACAGGTGGTTCTATAACAGCCAAGATCATATTGGACTTCTTCTATACACACACTGGAAGCACCCAGCAAGATGGATCTCCCAAGAGAACCGTGCATTGATGAAGGGGATGCCTGAGCTAGAAGGGTGTTGTGTGGGGTAGGTATTGTGGAAGCCAAGGCTGTGAGGGCTGAGTGAGACACTTGTAGAGATATGTATGAGCATTTGGCTAAGAATAGAGAGAACAATGGGTTGTAGGCTGAGAGAGAGAATCCTGTAGGTGTTTCCTTCGCCCCGGTGGCCTCATAGCCCAGCTTGGGGGTGGTCTCCCAGCAGAAAAAGTATATGTTGGATGGAGTGCCTATGGTTGGGTGGAAAATCGCTCTACACATCCAATTGCTTGGATCTACGTTGGATAAAGATAAGTATTCTCATGCATTTGAATCTGAAATGTTTTTATTTCATGCATGTAATGTTTATGCTTATGTATTTTCATGCCAGATGTGTGTGGATAGATTTTAATTCAGTTGTGCATGTTTATTTGAGTTTATGCACACATTTTATTTGTTGAAAATCGTATTATGGTTTTGGGGTGAATTTGAGAGCCCAGATTTGGATAGCATCCCCTCCCGATGGTCGGATTGGGTGAGGGAGACGCTACAGTGTTTTACGCACACTAGTTCCTTAGCTTTGTGGGACTTGAGCACCGGAGTACCATAACTAGGTGGGATTAGAGTGCCATGTGCAGATAACCTTGTTCTATAACTTGATTTGAAGAATTCCTTTAATTTGCAGAGCCTTGCGCACATGTTTTCTATATACTTCTTCAAATTGGCATTTAGATTTCAATGTCATCACCAAGTCCAACAACCTCTTTGACATCAATGACTACACCAAAGTTCAACAATAGATTAAATTGGATGCATGAGCAATGGAAGAATGTTACTTGTAATCAGGATTGTAGTTATGCATTTTGAAATATTAGAAAGATGATATGCATTCATTTTGGATTGGATTGCATTAAGAAGAATGCAATTTGAATGTTGAAATGTATTCGTTGAATGTTAAATTGTATGGAGCATGTTGAGTACTTCATAGTACATGTATAAGCATGTTTAGTTACTAATGGTGTTGCATGTGATTTAAAGTGAAGTATATTGGTGTGTATGCCTTGAATAGAGCATGTTGATTTACATGTTGCTTTGTTAAGTGTCTAGGTATGGATGACAACATGGAAAAAATGAAAAAGACACATTGCATGATAAACAATCTGGTGAAGCAAAGACTAGAACAAAAGGATGGTCATGGAAAGAGTGAAATTATCAAATCATCTAGTACAATGCACAAAATGGTTAGGTATCATCAGAGATACAGATGGAATCCATGCAAGTATGAGATAAAACATGTTATAATGCTTGTGCTAAAGGAACTGGGTAAGAATTCATTTTCAATCATGATTTAATATTGTGTTTATATTGATGAATGCATTATGGGTTGATACCTAGAAGGGTTTTGTGGAAGGAAGTAAACCACATGTTTTGTCAATGCATTCATGTTTATAGTGTGTCATGCTATCTTATGTCGTTAATACAAGTTGTATTATATGTTCTAGTATATGTGGCAAGTAATGTTGTTAAGATTGTAAATTCCATCTCAGTTAGTCTCATGTGAGATTGAATAATATGTTAATATGGAAACTATGAACTGCCACACAAGTATCCAATGGCCTCCTTACCTACATTCACATGTAGTATTTGTAACCCTCTTGGAAACATTGAAAAGCACCAAGAAAAGAGAAATGGTATATCTCGGTTTTGTGTTGGGTAGAAGGGAAGTTGTTCAGATGGTCAACAAGTGAATAAGATGATTGGAAAAGATGTTGAAGCATTGGCTTAAAAATTTTAGTATGGTGGAGATAAATAGCATGACTATATGGTGTGTTTAATGATGAAGTTGTTGTAAATAAAATTAAAAATGAATTAACTAAAATAATAGACCAGTTAACGAGAATTAATATTGAACTAAGTGAATTAATAGGCTAATTAAACCTCACTCGCATTAATAAGTTAAGTAGGAGGGGAGGGAGGAATCCTACAAAACCAATGAATTAATCCACCTATAATAATAATAAATGTGATGGAAAGTGTATTTAAATATATGCATGATAGCACATGTGTTCTAACGCATCGAGATTATGCACATTGATGTGCTTTATTTTCATTGCAAATCATTTGTTGAATTTTGTATGCAAGGAAATAAGTATGTGTGAGTGTTCATTCGTACATGAATATAGGAAATATTTATCAAGAGAAAGTAGAATTAAAGAAAATAGCCTTGAGTATAGCTGTAAAAAGTTGATGCTAAAAGCTGGGAATTAAAAGGGAAGAAGTCACTACCTTGACACTAGACTCATGTTATCTTGATCACCATGAGTGCACTCTCTGACTCTTGTATGTGAAATCCCTTGGCTAGGATAGATCGCCTGAGGAATTGTATAGCAGCAAAGGAGATGCCTGATCCTAGAGGGGTGAGTGCAACAAGGAAAAGAGGCACTGTATAAATTTAAGTAATGGAAAAGAAGGTCAAATGGGCATGGGTGTGTTTAAAGAGGGTAGTGAGCTAAACCTCACCTCTAGCATCCAAGTAAAGTGGACAATGTGTGTCTGAAAAAGGTTGTGATTTAAATTTCACTCGTAGCAACCAAGTGAAGTGGAAAAGTACACATCCATATAGGTATTAAGAATATGTATATTTTGTCTTTTGATTTTAATATGCATGTGTATACATTTATTCTAGTTATGATTTTAGGAAATTATGATAAGGAAATGATTTAATGATGAATGGATATTACATGTGTATTTAGTTTGTTGTTGAGCATAGATATCGTTGGAGGCAAGTTCCTTAAAGGAATTTCTAGAATAAAGAGACATATGGAACTCTCAAGATCTCAACAAGCACAGTTGAAGGTTGCAAGCAAGTTCCAATGGATGTTGATGAATAAAACAAAGACCAAAGTACATATGCAGTTGAAGATAAGGAAGAGTACCATTAAATGTTGCTAAAGAGAAGGGAAAACTTTGGATAAGCCGTTGGGATGAACAAGCGATGATTTATAGATGCATAGATGAAAGAAAACCAAGGATGGTGTTGAAATTAATAGGGAGGGGAATGTAACACCCTTTTCAAAGCCCCAAGCTAAAGGTAATTGTAAATGTAAAATGGTTGAGGGACAATGTTATGTATTTGTACTTGAACAGTTACTATTTATTAATAAAATATAGTTAATTGCATATGAGGAGAGAATGTTGAGAAGATATGAGGACTATGAATCTAGGAGAGGAAAGGTGTGCGAGGTCTTGGGAATCCTTAAGAACCTCAGTGGTCATGACCTTGTCCTTAGCCTTTGTCTTGACCCTTGAATACTTTCTTATATTTTATTTTTTAAAGCCTAAGTTTGTTACCGACAAGAACATAGTCTATCGGTAAGCAACGAGGTGACCGAGCTTGTATTAACATGGCTATCGGGGTTCAAATCCCTGAGTGGGTATGATTGTAAATATGGCCTTGTAAATATAAGAAGTATTTCGCAAAAAAAATCCTAAGTTTGTTAACCTTGGGTGGTAAGTATTTATTCCTTACAATTTATTGGAGTTCGAGAGTGGGGGTTGGGATCTATTAAGGAATCATATTATGTTGGGATGCTCTATTCAGATCTAAGCTAATTGACCTTGTACAATTAAGTTTTTCCTTGTCTAGAATGAGTTCAAATTATGGCTTTTTTGGGCTATGGAAGAAGGTCAGATTCATCCACATAAACGTTTTATTTGATGGATCAATATTCCAAACTTGGGGGTGCACTACTACAAAATGGCCCATTTTACACAACCGACGACAATATATATGAGGTACCAACATTGAAAAATAGTGGATTAGGAATGTCACAAATTTATTTTCAGAAATATGACTTTCACCCATGGCGTCAATGTTACGACAGCATTACGACGTGCCTGCCAACTATGTGGAAGTTGAATATCGTATTGAATACTTCGTTCTTTCAACAAAGTATAGACTTTACTATAAGTTTTAAGCCTATGTAGAGAAGCAAAGAATACAAATTCTTTTAAGAAAAACAGAGATTACACCATAGCATTCACACATAATACACAGAGATTTACCTTGGAAACCCTTAACCGAAAAAACCAACAAAACTTAGAGCCGATCCTCTTATTTTCTCATTCTCATTATGAATCACTCACAATACAATATAGGTATTCCGCAACATCCAATACCCTAATCCGTTAACCTGGATTAGAAAATAGACCCCAATCCCTTAACTGGGATTAAATTACATATCTTTAGAAAATTCCCCAAAAATAGATGGAGGAATCGTCAAGCGCACCACTGATAGGTGCATCATCCCCCGCCACACATGCAAAGAATATAACACATACCCAACATTCTCCCACTTGTTGTTTTCTCTGCATAACAATGAGTCATGTAATCATAAAGTCACAGGTTTAGGGAATCAATGCCCATATATTCTCCACACCAAGAGAACTTCTATGTATTGATAGACTTTGTTAATGAGTCTGCAACATTCTTCAAGGTGTCAACCTTTTCCAACAGCACCTTCTTGTCTTCAACCATATCTCTCACAAAGTGATATTGCACATCAATATGCTTTTTCTTAACATGATAAGCAGGGTTCTTTGCCAGGAATATTGCACTTTGGTTGTCACAATCTAACCTTACAGCTTTCTATACAAACCCAACACCTAAACATAATCTCTGCAACCATACAGCTTCTTTACTTGCATGAGTGGCTGCCATATATTCAGCTTCCGTAGTTGAGAGTGCAACTACAGCTTGTCTCTTGCTCATCCAACTGATAGCTCCTCCAAATAGTTTAAACACGTACCCACTTGTAGATCTTATGTGATCAAGATCTCTAGCCCAGTGTACATCAACAAATCCATGTACATTTATTACTCTGTATGGTCCAAGTCTTCCTTGGTTGCAAATTGCATAATCTGTAGTGCCACGCAAATATATGAATACCCTCTTTACAGTTGTCTGGTGCTCTTTCCCTGTTTTTGACATATATCTGCTCAATACTCCCAATGCATGAGCAATGTTTGGTCTAATACAGACCATTGCATACATAAAAATACCAACCGCACTAACATATAGGACTTGTGCCATATCGTCTTCCTCTTCATGTGTCTTGGTACAATGATCTACAGATAACTTTACACCTACAAGTATAGGGACCTTGACCAGCTTACTTTCCTACATGTTAAATGTATGTAGTATTGCCTCAACATATTTTCTTTGATTTAACCAGATCTTCCTATTTGCACGATATCTTTTAATCTCCATTCCTAGTATGAATTTTGTAGCACCAAGATCCTTCATGTCAAATTTGGAGGATAATTGAGACTTCACCTCCTTTATGACATCTTTTTTGTTTCCAATCAACAACATGTCATCAACATACAGTACTATGTTCATGAAGTGATCACCAACTTGTTTGGAGTATACACAGTGATCAGCCCTGCTTCTCACAAACCCCAATCCAAGTATGTATGTGTCAAGATTTTGGTACCACATCCTTGGATATTGTTAATATTTAATATGCTAAGACAGAAAATAGCAGCATTACATTCCATTTCACAATAATAGCATATACAAGATCATTGAAGAAACAACAAGCACAGCATAAACACAAGAGACACAAATTTATCCTGGGAAACCCTCATGGGGTAGAAAACCCAGTAAAGCTTCCTCAATATAGATGACCAACAATATACAAAGATGCAAACCAAAGACATGATTTCCTCCTCCACCATAGTAGACCTCTCCTCCACAAGTGTGCCTCTCTCTCAAGTGAGTGAGTGTATCAAATGAGGAATACACCTCCTCTATTTATACACTACTTCGACTTGTCTTTTACATAAGACACGTAGGCTCGTATTTAACCATTGGGTTAAATACCCCACTACAACTGACTGGGCCGACCCCTCTAGGGTGGTCTAATAACCCTTTGACCCACATAACACATACAGGGCCGACCTCCACTAGGGAAGTCTAATAACCCGAGTTACCACATTCCGACGGAGGAATAAACATCTCCGGATATACAATAAGATCTTTACGGAGGAATGAAACATCTCCGGAATAATAAAGTACAATTATAATATTCTTTGAATTTACAATATATCAACACTCCCCCTTAACGAGAAGGATATTATAACAGCATCTGCACGAGCAAGGAGTCATCAACATCATACATGATACATCTATAAATCATTGGAAGCTTTCTCAACATCATCAGTAACTCAACCAGTTACTGAAACATCTTCAATACTGGAACATCAACATCTTCAGCACTGAGTCTTTATCTTCTGCAGCACTCAAACAGCTACAGCAATATCAACATCTGAATCCTCACGATCGTCAGCATCGTCATCATACGATCATCAGCATCGTCATCACACGATCATCAGCATCGTCATCACATGATCATCAACATCGTCGTCTAGATCAACATGATCAGCATCGTCACATCATCTCGATCTACAGCATCTGGATCATCTCAATCTACAGCATCTGGATCATCTCTATCTACAGCATCTTGATCATCTCGATCTACATCATCTGGATCATCACAATCTACAACATCTGTATCATCTCGATCTACATCATCTGGATCATCTCGATCTATAGCATCTGGATCATCACGATCTACAGCATCTGGATCATCTTGATCTACAGCATCAAAATCATATCGATCTATAGCATCTGGATCATCACGATCTACAGCATCTGGATCATCTCGATCTACAGCATCTGGATCATCTCAATCTATAGCATCTGCATCTAGATCAATAGTATTAGTATCCACACCAATACAAGTATACACATCATCAATACAAGTATCCACACAATACAAGTATACGCATCATCAATACAAGTATCCACTCAATAGCAGCATACCCTGCAACACACACGATCATATTACAGGATGATCAATCCTGCTCTCTTTAGGACATAGGTACATGGATGATGCAATCCTGTCATGTACCTTTTGAACCGAGGTCCAAGGACGATCCAGTCCTATCATGTACCTTTTGAACCAAAGTCCAGGGATGATCCAGTCCTATCATGTACCTTTTGAACCGAAGTCCAGGGACGATCCAGTCCTATCATGTACCTTTTGAACCGAAGTCCAGGGACGATCCAGTCCTATCATGTACCTTTTGAACCGAAGTCAAGGGACAATCCAGTCCTATCATGTACCTTTTGAACCGAAGTCCAGGGACGATCCAGTCCTATCATGTACCTTTTAAACCGAAGTCCAGGGACGATCCAATCCTATCATGTACTTTTTGAACCGAAGCTCAGGGACGATCCAGTCCTATCATGTACCTTTTGAACCGAAGCTCAGGGACGATCCAGTCCTATCATGTACCTTTTGAACCGAAGCTCAGGGACAATCCAGTCCTATCATGTACCTTTTGAACCGAAGCTCAGGGACGATCCAGTCCTATCATTCAATTCTCGGAGATCTCATGTCTACGGTTCAATTCACAGGACTAAAGTCCGAGGACAATCCAATCCCCTTACCTGTTCATTCAGGATTTTGTTCTCGGAGACATCATGTCTACGGCTCAATTCAAAGTACTAAAGTCTGAGGACGATCCAACCCCCTTACCTGTTCATTCAGGATTTTGTTCTCGGAGACATCATGTCTACAGCTCAATTCAAAGGACTAAAGTCCGAGGATGATCCAATCCCCTTACCTATTCATTCAGGATTTTGTTCTCGGAAACATCATGTCTATGGCTCAATTCAAAGGACTGGAGTCTGAGGACGATCCAATCCCCTTACCTGTTCATTCAGTATTTTGTTCTCAGAGACATCATGTCTATGGCTCAATTCAAAGGACTAAAGTCCGAGGATGATCCAATCCCCTTACCTGTTCATTCAGGATTTTGTTCTCGGAGACATTATGTCTACGACTAAATTCAAAGGACTAAAGTCCGAGGACGATCCAATCCCCTTACCTGTTCATTCAGGATTTTGTTCTCGGAGACATCATGTCTACGGCTCTCTTTAGGACTGAAGTCCAGGGATGATCCAATCCCCTCAAGTCCACCAAGGACTTCATTCTCGAAGACATACGTCTACGGCTCTCTTTAGTACTGAAGTCCAGGGATGATCCAATCCCCTCAAGTCCACCAAGGACTTCATTCTCGAAGACATACGTCTACGGCTCTCTTTAGGACTGAAGTCCAAGGATGATCCAATCCTCACATGTCCACTAAGGACTTCATTCTCGAAGACATACGTCTATGGATCACTTTAGGATTGAAGTCCAGGGATGATCCAATCCCCACATGTCCACCAAGGACTTCATTCTCGAAGACATATGTCTACGGCTCACTTTAGGACTGAAGTCCAGGGATGATCCAATCCCCACATGTCCACCAAGGACTTAATTCTCGAAGACATACGTCTATGGCTCACTTTAGGACTGAAGTCCAGGGATGATCCAATCCCCACATGTTCACCAAGGACTTCATTCTTGAAGACATACGTCTACGGCTCACTTTAGGACTGAAGTCCAGGGATGATCCAATCCCCACATGTCCACTAAGGACTTTATTCTCGAAGACATATGTCTACGGATCCTTTTAGAACATATGTTCAAGGATGATGCAATCCCTCTTCTTTCTCGGAGACATCTGTCTACGGATCTTTTTAGAACATATGTTCAAGGATGATGCAATCCCTCTTCTTTCTCGGAGACATCTGTCTACGAATCTTTTTAGAACATATGTTCAAGGATGATGCAATCCCTCTTCTCAACTTATACCCTGTTTAAGGACCATCCACCAACCTCTCTATTGGCATTACTAATATAGGTATCCTCATCATCGACCTCACTGTCGATGCAGGCAATCTCGTCATAAGTGATCACATCACTCCCCCTTTCGAGGAGGGTCCTTCTGAACTTTATTAAGTTTGTCTTGGAAAAATTTACTTGAGGTAGAGGTTTGGCTAGTACATCGGATCAGTAGAAGTTTGGTTAGTATATTGGTAACTTGTTAAAAATTCAAACTTTTAGTTCCTTTCTGCACCTTATCTTGGAACACTAGATTCTCTGCCATCTTGATACAACTCTGTTTGTCACATAGGATCATAGTTGGGTCTATCTCTAAGTCAAACAATCCTGAAGCCATACCGCTTCACAATTAGCAGAGCAAGCAGCCATATATTCTGCTTGTGCTAAGAGCCACACTAGATTGTTTCCTGCTCAACCATGAGATCATGGCTGATCCCAGACAATAACATCCTTTCGATGTACTCTACCTGTCTGATACACTTTCTGCTCAATCAACATTTGTGTAGCCATCTGAAGTCATGATCTCCAAAATAGCATAGATCAAAGTCTATCGTGTCCTTTAGGTACCTCATCACATGCTTTGCAACTAATAGGTGAACACATTCAGTTTCCACTAGATACTGACTCAAGGTGTTCACAGCAAAGCATATATCTGACCTAGTATTCGTTAGACACATCAATGACTCAATATTTTGTCTGTACAGAGTTCTATCCACTAACTCTGATGAGTCATCTGCTAACAACTTCAAGAGTGGCCATCCCAACACATCAAGTCCTTTTAATATTTCTCAGCATACTTTCCTTGGTTGAGAAAGATTCCTTCTGAGCCTTGCCATACTTCCAGACCTAGGAAGTAATGCATCAATTTGAGATCTTTCATTTTCATTTCTGCATTGAATGATCTTCTGCATATCTATCTGTGCCATCTCTCATTAGATGGGTCTACTGATATGAGCCTCAATATCATTCAAACTTTGTGGTGAGTTCCTTCTTGCATCCATGTCATCTGTGTATAGAAACCATATTCAACCTTGTAGCAAAGGTTGAGATCCATATCACCCATGGTGATCATTAAGCTCATCAATTGATTATCGATCCTGGGAACCCATACAAACCTGATTCACATTTCTTCTTTAATTACACCATTAAGAGAATGGTCTTATCTAGCCACTTGGAGCAAACATTTCATCATGATTCTCTTCCTCTTTCTAGGAGAATCTTCTAGCCACAAGCCTTCTATAGTGTGTTTGATTTGTAAATCTTTTGTTGAACATCCATCGCTTGTTCAGTGTTCATCATTCATCATGATCTTTCCTACAAATAAAAATTAAGTACATGATTAGTAATACTTCATAATCATCAAATCATATTGCCATGATAACCTATTATGCATACAGATATTATTTACATAGTTATGCAACTATTTTGACCAATACTTTGGCACAACACTTTCCCATATCCTGTATGCATACAGTGGCTATCTAGATGCCTTCCATCTCTACCAAAACATACTATCGAGAGTGTGCACAGCTCTCAGCATGTCAGCAAAGAGGTTTCATTCTAGACAAGCAACAATGGAATGTTTGTCCAATTTACCAATCATATGCATATTAGTAGTATACTGTTCAATGCTTTATGAATGCTTACACTCAGCATGATATATTCTAGGAATACAAATATGCATACAAACAATATCATTTACTATTTCTAATAACAACTCAAATACTTATCTTTTATGTTTGTGTGGTTGCCTCCCGCTTGATCTTTTGTATGTCTTCTGAACTTCTATTCATTCTGTACCACTGTGCATGCTCAAGTGTGCACTAGTGTCATCCTCATGATCTCATACACAAGCATACATTCATTAGTATATTCTCAATATTATCAAAACATTCTAATTCTAAATAATCTTGAATATATATAGTCATGATCATTAGTATTCAAATTTTCAAGGAAGTCTTCTTTTACTTATGCATATTCTTGTTTGATCATAGTACTCTTCAGGTTAATTAAATCATCAAGATAAGAGACATAGTATGCATAAACCCTTGATTACTAACTTTATGAATAAGCATAACCAATCATACCAAGTATACTTATATAAGGGATCCTAACACAAGGTAAGATTCTAACTTGACATAGGAAAGCATACCTGCTTAGTTATGTACAACATACCTAAACAATCTCTTCAATGATTTAGAGATCCTGAGCTAGAACCTGCATGTCTCATAGGTTAAGCATAATATAACAAAGTCATACATACCTCGTAAGTAGAACAAAGATTATGGATGAGTCTTTGTCTTCATGTTGTCATGGTCATGGAACTTGATTTGTCTTTTGTGATGTACATGTATCTTGTTAGCAGACAACATCAACCTCACACAACACCATAATGCATTAGTACAATCATATAGCCCTAATAAATGAATGTCTTCGATCATTCACATGCATTCATACTGTTACTAGGGTGATAAGACAATTCTAACTTTAATCAAGATTGTACTAATAAATAATATGAAGACAAACACATCATGAACTTAATCAAGAATCAGATTTCAAGACATACCTGAACCTCCTTAAGTCATACCTGTCGAGACTTCTTGTAGTCTTCTTATGTAAGGCCTTAGCCTCAACTCCCCCTGAAACTTGATCTGGATCTTGATTAGGGTTTGCTAGAGTAGCCATAAAAATTCAATCTTTGACTTTCACACTTCTGAATGGATGGAAGGATGTGTCTTGCTAGCATACTTCAATTTTGAAATCTCCAAAAATTTGACCCCTCAAAATTGCCTTCGAAACTTCTGGATCTTCTGGACAGGAACCCGAACTAGGGTTTGATGAAGCCCACCCTTCTGTCCAATCAAAAGGTTCGATCCAAGGCTCTAAACGCTTATTTTTCTGAGGAGCTTCCATCCATGGTTACAGACTTCAAAAATTCCAACTTTTGCTGAAGCCCTAATTTTCCATCTTTCTGATCAAAATCCCGAACTAGGGTTTGATCAAGCCCGGTCTTCTACCCAACCAAAAAATTCGATATTGGTCTCTAAATTTTGATTTTCCTGAGTAGTACTCAGCCGTGGACTTCGATTCCAAAAATTCTAACTTTCTCTGAAACCCAAAATTCCGGAAGCCATGAATGAATGTGCTCAAAAAATAATTCTGTTTTGACAGAAATATGTACCTGATTGTTTCTGCTATAACTCTGAAATTTTTGCTCCACGGGGTCTGAAAAATTTTTCTGCAGTAGCCTGACCTGTCATGTTTCCATCCTGACAGGTCTGACCTCAATTGGATTTTCTGAGAGAGAGTTATGCCAAATGTCGCAACATGACCTGTTTTGGGATAATACAAGAGAGCGAACTTGTACGGCATGCCACGTGTCACTGTTTGAACTTCGGCCTCTAAAAAATTTTCCTGAGATATCTCGCCCTGTTATCTTTCCATCCTGATAGGTCTAACCTCAATTGGGCTCTCTGAGAGAGAGTTATTCCAAGTGTCGCAACGTGACCTGTTTATGGGATAAAACAGGAGAGTGAACTTGTACGGTGTGCCACGTGTCACTGGTTCAGCTTCGGCCTCGGAAAACGTTTCCTGAGATAGTAAATTCTATGTACTACCTGTCACTTTTTACGAAATTTCATTTGGAGCTTCCTAGCCCAAGTTATGACCTTTTTTCCTAGGTCACCTGATTTTGACTGAGATCTGGAAGAGGCAGAAACCCTAACTTGTACTGGTCATAACTTACAAAGTACAACGAATATGATGGTGCCCTTTGGACACAAGATACCTGGAGATGTTATCTACGACCTATAAAGGTTTCAGATCCTGAACCTTCGCAAAAATGGATTTATAGTGAAAGTTCTATGATGACTGGTTTTTGCTATATAAAACCCTAACCTTCAAATTGTCGTAAGTAAAGCAAGTGTCGTAAGTGCCATACCTTGCCTTCCTTCAGGTTAGCTCTGATACCATGTTAATATTTAATATGCTAAGATAGAAAATATCAGCATTACATTCCATTTCACAATAATAGCATATACAGGATCACTGAAGAAACAACAAGCACAACATAAACACAAGAGACACAAATTTATCCTGGGAAACCCTCATGGGGTAGAAAACCCAGTAAAGCTTCCTCAATATAGATGACCAGAAATATACAAAGATGCAAACCAAAGACATGATCTCCTCCTCCACCATAGCAGACCTCTCCTCCACAAGTGCGCCTCTCTCTCAAGTGAGTGAGTGTATCAAATGAGGAATACACCTCCTCTATTTATACACTACTTCGACTTGTCTTTTACACAAGACACGTAAGCTCGTATTTAACCATTGGGTTAAATACCCCACTACAACTGACTGGGCCGACCCCTCTAGGGTGGTCTAATAACCCTTTGACCCACATAACACATACAGGGCCGACCTCCACTAGGGAAGTCTAATAACCCGAGTTACCACATTCTGAAGGAGGAATAAACATCTCCGGATATACAATAAGATCTTTACGGAGGAATGAAACATCTCCGGAATAATAAAGTAAAATTATAATATTCTTTGAAGTTACAATATCTCAACAGATATTGCTTTAGACCATAAAGGGACTTCTTTAGTTTACATACGAGCTCTTTATTTCCCTTTACTATGAACCCTTCTGGTTGTTTCATGAATATTTATTCTTCTAGATCCCCATGTAAGAACGGTGTCTTCACATCCATCTTATCTACTTCAAGATCAAACATAATAGCAATAGAAAGAAGAAATCTAATAGAAATTAATTTTGCAACTGGAGAAAATATTTCACTAAAATCAATTCCCTCTACCTGAGAATATCCCTTTGCTACCTGAGAATATCCTTTCAACAAAACAACAAATACTCATTGTGAAAGACACATCACACATTGGCATGACATGTAAAAGGATATAGAGACATCAATCCTCACCCAAATTTTTTTCAAGAACTTAGTTAACTTTTAGATAATCCAATCTTTTACCTTTTCAGAATGGCAATCTACATATTGGTATATCCAAATAACTTAATTCAGTAAAAGTGCATACCACTTGTGAAAATTTTAATTCATTGATCTTGGTTACATGATGCAAGAAAATGGATTTGGTGAGTATTATTCCTTTATTCAACATCTCATTAAGAATGTGCGGATGTCAAGAATTGTAAATTATACCATATGATAACCTATGACTAAGAAAAGACATAAATGCATTATTTCTCAAGAATAATTCAAAATCACAGGCAAAAACTAGCAGAAAAGGGTAGGTAGTCAGTTGAATTTTGAATACCAATGAGATAGCAAGGCTATGATGAAATGAAAGCCACAATTGAATGACAAATTTGAAACTAATATTAAAGTTATTTTATTTTTGGAGAAAAAATTCCAACAAAAAATTAGTGTTCTAAGCAAGAGAATTGAAAGTAAACCTATCATATAAACAAAACAAACAAACAAAACTACTTCTAAATTCTATGCTAAATACCAACAACATATGCATGTGAATTCATAGTGCTAGTGTAACCATCCATGCAAATGGTTCATTCCTTGAAAACGACCCTCATATGGAGTGGGGAAATATGTGTGTTGAAAACTAGTATGGAACATGGTGCAATCCAATCATCTCTCTTTTTTGGTGAAAATTTCAAGTGTTGACATATTGGTATAGGACTTATATTCCTGGTCGAAACATGGTTGCATCCATTTTGCCACAACATCAAATATTTGGTCCAATGATTTAAATTTTGTGCCTTTATGGGGATTGAAGTCATTCTCAATTTCCACTTGTGAAATATTGTTCGTGGATCAAATTGCATATTTATCTTCCTTTGCTCCTACCAACTTATAATTTTGATATAAACCTATATGTACCTCTCCCATTACCATTGAGTTTTATGTTGGAAATTGGTTAGCTTGTTCATTGCATGTGAGAGTCCTTGAGTGAAACATGTTACTGAAACTTCATCAATCAAGTGGGAAGAAAAACTATTTATGACCTTTTTTATCTCTAATTCCAATTATTTATCTTCAAATTTTAAATCTACACCTACCCCTTCTTTGCTCCGATAAAATCTTGTAAATGACTTCTATTTAGCAATTAAGTTTGCACAATATTTTCTTCAACAATGTAATTTTGTAAAGGTATGAATATTTTATAAAGACCTTGGGATTGTTCTTTAATCTCTTCTAACATTGTTTCAGGAGACTTACCTTCATGATGTATTTTGTTCTTGAAATTGAGGCATGGGGTAAAGAATGATCATGTCCAAGAAATCGCCAAACAAATATTCTTAACAATTAACAAAGGTTCTTCTTTAAAACATGACTGGATAATTTATATTAAGGGAAAAAATAGGTTTATTTCATGCTCGGTGCCATCAAAAACAGTACAAAAATGAGTCCCTAAACTATTACAAAATGACCAGTTAACTAGCACCAAGTTATTCTGTATAAAGCAGATAAAGTCTAAAGTTTACTGATAACTAGACTATAGGAACTTGCAAAATTAAGATGTGATCACAAACCTGAAAGAGTAATAGGAATAAAACTTAGATTGGTCCGCGTAATTCAAGCTTGGAGTTGTGCTTTGTCTACTTTCATTATGTCCAGCGGAATCAGGTCGTTGATTACCTTCTCTTCGTTGAAAATGAGCTTCTTTGTGTCCCAAGTGCTCTCCCATAAATCCATGTCCTTGTTGAGCTATGAGCGATGATGAAATTATCTCTCCTACATTGTGAATTGCCAAGCCTACCATAAATACATATCCTTTTTGAACTGTGAGAGAGGATGAAATTCTTGTTCCTACATTGTGTATTGTCATGCCTCTTCTTGTGCTAGACTCTTTCATTTTTTTGTGGTTCTGTCTTTTCCATATAGAGTTCAGATGCTCCTTGAATGCTTTCAGCGGGAGAATATAGGCTATGTGGTCTCTTTTCAATGTGCCATGATGCAAGGATTTCAATTTTCTCTTCTTTTGCTTCTAATCTGGATTCCATTCACCAGAAAAAGGACAATACCATTTCTATAAATTCACTTAATACATAATCCATAGCTTGCATATGGCTTATACATAGATGAATCTAGACCGCTATATCCTCAGTTGCATGTGTTTCAGTTTCTGTATTGTTCCTTATTATATGACCTCACTGCCTTTCTTTCGACATTCGGGAAGATTTTCCCTTGTGCAAGAACCAACTTGCAATATGTAGGCATCAACCTACTAAGCACCAACCTGTCCAAGGGATGAGAACTCCAATCATCTTAAGTACCAACTCAAATTTGTAGTCACCAACCTGTTAAGTGGATGAGGACACCAATCCTCTTAAGCACCAAATCAATCTTGCTTCAAATTACTTCTTAATTATATCATTGAATATATACCAAAAATATGACCAAATCTATCATCCTTAAACACCTTCAATTTAGTCCTCAATTTTCTCTTCTAAATGTGCTCAGAAAGATTCCTCAAGAATTTCTTCAGATATGTGCCAAGTTGTCATCAAATATGCAATATTGTCCTCTCAAATATGCCTACAAATTTTATCAAATCCTGTCCTCAAAGATCAACCCAACTATTGTCTTTAATCTCTGTCAATTCTTAAAGCTGCCTCAAAATTCGGCATAAAAATCTACCTCAGAATTCCTTCGCTAATGTTCCCTTAAACCTACACTCCTTTCTTTCTTGAGTTTGCTACTAATCTTTGATTTCACCGAAATTGTAACATGTGCCCATAACTATAACAATCTTCTTGAAAACATTCGCCAATAGTCTTCCAAACTCATCCTTTCTCTTATCTGAATTTGTATCCTTGAACTTTGCCTTCACTCTTTATGTTTGACCTAGTCCTCTATCTTAGATTCCTTATTCAATCACTTTGTTCACACACCACAGATGAGGGAAGATCTCTTTCTATTTATACTCATGGATCCCTCCTATTTTTATAAAGTTGGCTTGTAAAAAAAAATCAATTTGATACGAGGCTTGTATAGATTGCAAGGAAGGCCGACATATGAATGGTGGTAGGGGATTCTAATAAATTGGTTAAGTTACCCAAAAAAAATTATGTATGACATGGCAGAGATTGAAGGATTGCACGACTGAAAGCATAGAATCATTCTATTGACTATCATTGACAACTGCATGCATGTTTGGTGTCCACTTTCTAATTTTGGCAGGCATTAATCATGACTTGTAGGCATTCCTCCAAGCCCATTGGGCATCTCTCCAAATCCTACAGGAATTTCCCTTGGCCTGCGAGCATATGTGTTTAATATTGCATGCATTTTCCATGACATTTTACTTGTGCGAGCATAATTCATAATGTTGGTAAGAACTTTCTTTAGATTTGTGCGGCATTTTGTTTAATACTCTGTGGGAATTTTCAAGGCCTATGTGGGTATAATTCATGGCATGTGTAGGCATATTTCATGTCCTATGTGGGCATATTCAAGGCCTGTGCAGGCATATTTCATGACAAAGCTGCAGGAATTTTGACTGAGCTGCGAGCATTTCTTTAGGCTTGTTGTGCGCAATTTGTATGCTTGTTGTGGGAATTTTCTTAAGAACATTATGGGAATTTCTTCAAAGGACGGTGTGGGAATTTCTTCAAAGGTATGCATGCATCTTCTGCATTTATTCAAAGGTATGTGTGCATCTTCTATTTCCCTATGGGAATTTTCGTTGGTGTTTGACTTGACTTCAAACATTGCTTCTTTATGCATGATGAAACTTCACTTCCTCATGGCATTTTTACTAAGGTTGAGATCATCAAGTATCTCTATGACAAACATCCTTTGATTTTCACTTTCAAAAACATTGTGCGACTTTGACATCAATGACAACATTATTCAACAATCTCCCCCTTTATCATTCATGGAAATACTTTTGTAATTGTTATCCTTTTCAACTGCACCCCTATCTACATTTTGCATTTCCTCCCCCTTTGGAATCAATGACCAAATGGTTACTCCCCCTAGACTTGGACTTCTATTTTTCTTCTTTTGTTGCTCATTCTGTATTCATGCTTTCTTGTGTTATCACTTACTTTATTTAACAAATTTGTTGCTCCCTATGTCAATATCTCTCCCCCTTTATGGTAAAGAGATCTTCTCCATGTGCTGGGTTAAAACAATGATAAGTCTGCAAAATGTAGAGACTTCCATATGGTTCCATACTGCTTCAATATCCCCATAACTCACCTTCTTGAATAAAAATAGCATTTGTTGTAGATGACCTTTATTTTTTTTATTTGCTCCCCCTTTCTACAATTATGCTTGTCTTGTAGTTCTCCATGTCAACACTCTAAGTGCACATTGTTGTTGTAGAATTTACAATATGGCCTATGAGAATTGTCAGCTACATAATATTCCAAAGATTCTTTCATACTGCTCTACTTGTCCAGACATGCTTATGGAGGTACAGTAACAGTTGCAATCATGAAGTCTCCTTCAATCAGTTGCCATAGATCCTCTTCTTCAACAATTATCTACATACTTTATGATGACCACCAAGATGCTCTAGTATTGTCCCATTGTTGTTTCTTTCATAGGCATAATATTCCAAAGATTCATTCATACTAATCTACTTGTCCAGACATGATTATGGAGGTACAGTAACAACTGCAATCATGAAGTCTCTTTCAATCAGTTTCCATAGATCCTCTTCTTCAACAATTATCTACATACTTTATGATGACCACCAACATGCTCTAGTATTGTCCCATTGTTGTTTCTTTCATAGGATTTTCTTCTTCAATTGCTGCAACAGTTAGTTCATATTCTATAATTATTGAAACTGATGATTGGTTTCCTTTTCCTTCAGTCTCCTTCTCAATCTCATGTTTTTTTTTCTTTGACCACCGATTCAAGAGAGTTGCTTCTATCTTCATCATCTTTAATCTAATTCCTTACAACAATACTAAGATCTTTCTTGTTATTCAACTGTACCGATCCTATGAAAAAGTCCTCTGAGAATTCTACATCCTCGAGTTTTCTTTGTTATTGCTTTCTTTTCCAAAATTTCTTATACCTAATGCATACATTTTCTTCCATATAGGATATTTTATTGAGCTTCTACAAAACTTTGCTTTGTGTCCATATTTGTGACAAATGTAGCATTCAGTGTTGTGGTTCATCATGTTTCTACAATATCTTGCCATGTGTCCATAATTATGACAATTGTAACATTCAATATTCATGTATACACTTCCATTTTTTGCTTGAGAACTTCCTCCATAGGTTGTGCAATCTATATATCTATGTCCATAATTGCTGCAAAAATAACAATAACCAGGAAAGAAAGTTTGATAGCTGGGAGAAAATGATATTCTTTGTGGCATAGTCCTTCTGAATTCATTCTTTTGTTGATTATGATCTCCTCCTTTGTTGCTTCCTTCATCAAAATTGGAGCTTCTCAAGACATTTGCATAGATCCTAAACTTTTCTTCAACTTTCTTCTCTGGATGATTGGAATTTTAACCTTCTTGATTGATGTCATAACCAATACCAGTCTTGTCAAGTGGAGACCTTTGAGAATTGAGAATATTTTCTAAAATCGTTGAGCTCTTTTTAAACTTTAGATTGTTATTTACTTGAGTTGTGAGGTCATAAATTTCCTTTCTTAGAAAAACATTTTCTTCTTCAATTCTTTCATAATCATTTTCTTTGTTTTGAAGCTATCTCGATATCATCTCTTCTATTTTCTTCTATTCTTCTCACCGATGTTTCATATCAGAGATTTGTAATAATTTCTCTTTCAGTGACTTGTTCTTTTAATCCAATTCCTTTCTTAGAGAGATAATCTCAAGTTTTGTTTCTTGGCGGGATTATTCATTTTCTATCAATTGAATTATTAGGCTGTCTTCAATTCTCTTTTCTTCTTCCACTTAAGTTTTTAGACTAACAATAGTATTTTCCGTTTCTTGTTTTGAAATATGATATGTCTCTTGATACTTCTATAATTTTCCCTTAAAAACTAGTTTTCTCTTTCAATTTTCTTTAATTCACTTAAAGTGTTGATGAGTTATCCTTTAAGATCCACTTCTCCCTAAATTTCATATTTTTATTTATCTTCAAAATCATTGCTTCTCTCTCAATCACTTCATCATTTGTTTTAGGGTGTCCATTTTTAGATGATTCATCCTTGGCCATGAGTAGGAGATATTCTATGTTGTTGTATTTTTCATTAGATGAGTTGCTTCGTCTGATTCTTTGATGTCCTTCTCAATTGTGTAGAGACTTTGTAACTTATACCAGAGCTCTTTAGCTAATGCATATTTTCCTATGTTATCTTTCACATAAATAGATAATGCACCTAGAATGGCATCCATTTCCATTGTGTTGTCCTTCTTTAATGTTTTTTTAGCTTCAGATTGTGGTGGTCTCTTTGGAGAGGTGTAACCTATAACATCTTAGTTCAAAACATCAAATACCATTTCCATCAAGAATACCCTCAATATCATGCTCAAAGTGACATAGTTTGTCCCGTCAAATATTGGTGCTCCATTCTTAGCTAACTCTACTTGCTTGTCCATGTGTGTTCTCAAGGATCTTCCTTCCAGTTGTCAAACTTGTATGAAAGAACATCACTTTGATACCAATTATTGGAACACACAGTGATACTAAGAGGGGGCTAAATCAGTATCATGCACTTTATCAATTTTCACTTCATCAATTATGCACCATTAGCATTCATAGCATTCATCAACATAAAAACGCATACACCAAATCTTTATATGGAAACTCAATTTTATTGAATTGATAAAACCATAGATTACAAATAACGATAGGAGACGCCAATCTCCAATGATGGTGTGAGCACCCACTCACAAATTTAGTAGGCATTGATCTAATATGGACACCCAATCCTTTGTGCAAGCGCCAACTTGCAATTTGCAGGCACCAACTTGTCCAAAGGATGATGACTCCAATCCTCTTAAGCACCAACTCAAATCTACAATCACCAACATGTTAAGTGGATGAGGACACCAATCCTCTTGAGCAACTTAAATATGTCCTTGAAGATATACCAAAAACATGCTCAAATATGTCATCCTTAAATGCCTTCAGTTTAGTCCTCAATTTTCTAGATTATAAATGTCCTTAGAAATATTCTTAAAAATTGTCATTGAATATGAGCCAAGCTATCATGAAATCTGCAACATTGTCTTCTCAAATCTATCTACAAATTCTAACAAATTATGTCCTCAAAGATCATCCCAAAGACTATCTTCAATCTCTCTCAATTCCCAAAGCTACCTTAGAACTCAGCATAAAAATATGCCTCGGAATCCCTTCACTAATGTGCCCTTAATCCTACACCCCTTTCTTTCTTGAGTTTGCTACTAATCATTGATTTCACCAAAATTGTAACCTATGCTCAGAAGTATAATAATCTTCTAAAAAACCTACGCTAGCAGTCTTCCAAACACATCCTTTATATGATCTGAATTTGTATCCCTGAACTTCTCCTTCACTCTTCATGTTCGACTTGGTCCTTTAGCTTAGCTTCCTTATTCAATCAGTTCGCTCAAACACCATACATGAGGCAAGATCTCTTTCTATTTATACCATTGAATCCACCCTATTTTTATAGAGCCGACTTGTAAAAAAAAAACAGTTTGATATGTGGCTTGTATAGATTGGAAGGAAGGCTGAGATATGAATGATGGTAGGGGCTTCTAATAAATTGGTTAAGTTACCCAAACAATTTTATGCATGATGTAGCTAAGATTGAAGGATTTCATGAATAAAAGCATGAAATCATTCTATTGACTATCATTGACAATTGCATCCATGTTTGGTGTCCACTATCTGAGTTTTGAAGGCATTAATCATGACTTGCAGGAATTCATCCAAGGCCTGTGGGAATCTCTCCAAATCCTGCAGGCATTTCCCTTGTCCTACAGGCATATTTGTTTAATATTGCATGAATTTCCCATGGCATTCTACTTGAGCATGCATAATTCAGAATGTTGGCGGGCACTCTCTTTAGATTTGTGCAAGCATTTTGTTTAATATTGTGCGGGCATTTTCATGGCTTGTGCAAGCATAATTCATGGCCTTTGTGGGAATATTTCATGGCCTAAGCAAGCATATACATGGCATGTGCGGGCATATTTCATGATAGAGCTATGTACATTTTGACTGATTTGTGGGAATTTCTTTGTTGATGTATATGTAACTTCAGAATGTATTTCATCTATGTATTTCATATATATTTATTGTACCCTTATAAGAGATGTGCTATTCCTCTATAAGGAAGTGTCGTCATGTGTATTGACAAGTGTCGCAAGTGTGTGTACTTGCCAATGGGCTATTAGACCACCATGTGTGGGGTCAGCCCTGAAATATATATTATATTGTGGATGTACCTAGCTAGACAAGTCGGCCCCATAGTGTAACTGGGCAAACAGGTTAAGTATAAATAGAGATCGGGAGATCTCTATTTGCATCACTGGGAAACTCACACTTCTCTCACTCAGAAAGTGGCGCACTAGTGAGGAGGAGGATCATCTGCTACTAGGAGACTCTCGGTGTATTTTGGTTGTACTTTGGTTGAGCTATTGCTCTCTCTATCTCTGAGGAAGTTGTGGGGTTTTTCACCTTAGGGTTTTCCCCACGGAAACTTTGTGTCTCTTATCTCTCATGCTTTTGATTCTTGTGATACTTGTCATGCTTATTGTAATTGTTATGCATTGATATACTGTATATGTTATTCTCTCGGTGAAGATACTAGAGTATTGTGAATTAATGCTCAAAATTTAACATGGTATCAAAGCTAACCTAAGAAGAAGACATTTTGTAGTGACAGAAACTTGAGTTTCTTGTTTATTGGGTTTCTCTCCATGGATTTTGGAAAAGAAGTATAGTAGATTGACTCTACTCATCAAGGAGAATCCTTCTGTCCAATCAGAATTCAATTCTAATCATTTTCAGATTTGGCCCTAAAAATTAGGGTTTCCACAAAAATAGGAATTTCTGAAATCTGAAGACATAGCTAGAAGCTCCTTGCAAAAATCGAAGTTTAGAGCTTTGGATCGAGATTTTTGGCTGGGTAGATCTCCGGGAAACTCAAACCCTAATTCAAGGCTCTCCCTAGTGAACCCGAGAGGACAAAAAGGCAAATCTGGAGGGTAAAGCTTTGCTGATCTCAAATTC
Organism: Larix kaempferi; assembly: GCA_027924585.1. Lineage (NCBI taxonomy): Eukaryota > Viridiplantae > Streptophyta > Pinopsida > Pinales > Pinaceae > Larix > Larix kaempferi. The sequence goes on along the minus strand of BSBM01001430.1, from coordinate 10,063,737 downwards.
TGAATACACTAGGCTGATCAGCTCATCAAGGCACATCTTTCTATCATTTCAGAAAGTTGAAATTCACATTTTGAATATTTAGGTTTTTTTTCGACAAACCCTAATCCGGGACCAGATCCAGTTTTCAACATTTCAAGTGGTAAGACCTAAATCTTTTCTATTTCCATTTGAAGCACTCTTTAATATGTCTCACCACACAAAGCTTGAGGATAAGCTTGAAGGGGATGATAACTTTCGAGCTTGGAAGTATAGGATTGGGTTAATCCTGGAAGAGAATGAGTTGGACTCATATATAAAAGAAGACATCCCTATCCCAGAGGATGAAGAGGCTAAGGTATTGTATAAGAAGAACTTGGTCAAGGCAAAGAGAATCATTGTTGATTCTATCAAAGACCATCTCATACCCCATGTGTCTTCTCTAAAGACACCCAAGACTATGTTTTGACTCTTTGACCAAGCTATTTGAAGGGAAGAACATAAATCGGAAGATGACCCTACGGAATCAATTGAAAAGGGTCAATATGTCGAATGGAGAAACCATTCAATCCTATTTCTCCAAGGTCTCTCAGATCAAGGAACAACTTGAAGCTGTAGATGAAATGGTGGAGAATGGTGAAATTGTTATGACCACTTTGAATGGCCTACCTAGGTCATGTGACTCTTTTATCCAAGGGATTTGTGCCAGAAAGAAATTAATCTCCTTCAGCAGATTGTGGGAGGAATGTTCTCAAGAAGAAGCAAGGCTTGTGGCAAGAGAAGAGAAGATGGGGAATAAAGATCAAGCTCTCATAGCTCACACTAAGAAGGGCAAGTTCAAGAGGGAGCCATCCCATCACAAGAAAAAATCTTCTCATCATTATCACAAAGACCAGAAAGATCTAAGGTGTTTCACTTGTAATGAGAAGGGTCACTTTGCTTCAGAATGTCCCAAGAACAAAAGGGACAACCACAACAACTCTAGCAAGAAGAAGAAGGGTAATAAAAGAAGGTACCATGCTTATGCTTCCGAAGATGATGAACCTCCAAAGAAGAAGGCTAGGGCAAAAAGTGATGATCGTAATGATGACTCATCAAGTGAAGAAGAGTATGTTCTAATCTCTGCTCTAACAGGTACAATCTCCCATGGTTGTAATGATTGGTTAATTGACAGTGGGGCTTCCAAACACATGACTGGGTTTAAAGAATCTTTTGTAAATCTGTTTGAACATGAATCACCCCATAAGGTGAAACTTGGGGATGATTATCAATACCCAATCAAAGGAAGTGGTGAAGCCTCTTACAACCTAGATTCTGGAAAATCTTTGAAGATGAAAGAAGTCCTTTATGTACCTGGGCTCAAGAAAAACTTACTCTCCATCTCTGCACTGGATGCAAAAGGTATGAGGGTTGCATTTTTGGATGGCCAAGTCCTAATGTGGCCAAAGGGAAAGACCATAGATGATGCAGTAGTGATTGGAGAGCAAGAGAGAGGTTTGTATAAATTGAAAGGACAACCTGAACATGCCATGGTGCATGAATCCATGGAGCCAAGTGAACTTTGGCATAGAAGACTTGTTCATATGCACTATAGGGCACTTCCAATTGCAAGCAAGGCTGTAGAGGGTATTCCTGAAATCAAGACCAAGCATGAAGGTGTTTGCAAAGGATGTGCAAAAGGAAAGAACATTAAGAAGGAATTTCCAAGCAGTGAAAGCAAGGCAAAAGGTATCCTAGAAATCATCCACTCAGATGTATGTGGTCCTATGTCATCCAGTTCTTTGAGTGGGTATGTTTACTATGTCTCATTTATTGATGACTTCTCCAGGAAGACTTGGGTATACTTCTTGAAAAACAAAGATGAGGTGTTTGATAAGTTCAAGGAATTCAAAACCTTGATGGAGAATCAAACTGACAAGAAGATCAAAACATTCAGATCCGACAATGGTGGAGAATTCACCTCAGGTGACTTCAAGAAGCTTTGCAGTGATTCAGGGATTAAGAGGGAGTTGACTGCTCCTTACAATCCTCAACAGAATGGAGTTGCAGAAAGGAAGAACAGAACAATCATGGAAGCAGCAAAGGTAATGTTGCATGACCAGGATCTACCTATGCATCTATGGGAAGAAGAAGCTAGAACAACTGTATATGTGCAGAACAGAACACCCCACAAGATATTGGACAACAAGACACCAGAAGAGGTCTTTTCTAGTAAGAAACCCGAAGTCATCCATATCAAAATATTTGGTTGTCCAATATACACTCATGTCCCAAAGGAAAAGAGGACCAAACTAGATCCTTCAGGAAAGAAGAGTATCTTTCTGGGTTATAGTGAAAGATCAAAGGCTTACAAAATATACATTCCAGGGTTCAAGAAGATTGATGTCAGCAGGGATGTAACATTTGATAAAAAGTCAACATTCATCAAATCAAGGAAGGCACCTATCAAAGTTTATGAAGAACCTAAGGAAACTAGATTTCAAGACACTACCATGACTGAAGCAATTCCAGAAGTTGTTTGTGAGTTTGAAGATCTGCAAGAACCTGTAGATCCACCCCGTGAGGATAACTCTCACAAGAGGAAACCTACATGGGCTAGAGAGCTCATTCAAGATGCAAAAATATTTGGCATTCCAGAAGAAGAACACAGAGCAAAGAAGAGAACCAGATCACATACCAACTATGTTGCTTTACTCTGTGACATTATGAACAAAGAACCTTCCAGTTATGAAGAAGCAATGGAAAAGAAAGAATAGAAGGATGCCATGGTTGAGGAATACCAATCAATAACGAAGAATGATGTTTGGGATGTTGTCCCAAGACCTAAAGAGAAGTCTGTTGTGACTTCCAAATGGATCTACAAAATCAAGCATGCTGCAGATGGCAGTATAGAGAAATACAAGGCAAGATTCGTAGCTCGTGGCTTCTCTCAGAAAGAGGGAATAGATTATGAAGAAACTTTTGCACCTATAGCCAGGTATACTTCCATCAGAACATTACTTGCCCTGGCTGCAGCAATGAAATGGAAAATACACCAGATGGATGTCAAGACTACTTTCTTGAATGGTGTAGTTGAAGAGGAAGTATATGTGGAGTAGCCACTCGGTTTTGAAATACATGACAGGGAGTCATATGTGTGTAGATTGAAGAAAGCATTGTATGGCTTGAAGCAAGCTCCCAGAACTTGGTATGGTAGGATGGATAGTTTCCTATGTAGCTTGGGCTTTACCAAGAGTAAAGCGGATTCCAACCTTTACTACAAGGTTGAGGAAGGGAATCCTGTGATTCTACTTCTGTACGTGGATGACTTATTTGTAACAGGAGATGGTAGATTAATTGCAGATACTAAGAGGAAGCTTGCTCCTGAGTTCGATATGAAAGATTTGGGAATGATGCATTATTTCCTAGGTATGGAGGTGTGGCAGAATTCAGGTGGGATCTTCCTTGGTCAAGGGAAGTACACAGTAGATATCCTGAAGAGATTCGGGATGATGGATTGCAAGGCCATGGCCACACCCATGGCATCGAATCTGAAGCTTCTATGTGATGCTTCATCTGAGCCGGTTGATGTCTCTATGTATTGTCAGATGATTGGGTCCTTGATGTACCTGACGAACACGAGACCAGACATTTTCTTTGCGGTGAACACATTGAGCCAGTTCCTAACGGATCCGAGGAGTGTTCACCTGGTTGTTGTAAAGCATGTTTTGAGGTACTTGAAGGGTACAGTGGATTATGGGCTCAAGTATGAAGTAAATCAAAAGTTTAACATGCAAGGTTATGTTGATTCAGATTGGGTAGGCAGTGCTGCAGATAGGAAGAGCACATCTGAGTGCTGCTTCAGTATGGGATTAGGTGTGATCTCTTGGTTCAGCAAGAAGCAGTCCTGCGTAGCACTGAGTATAGCTGAGGCAGAGTATGTTGTAGCCTGTTCAGCTAGTTGTGAGGCAGTATGGCTACGGAAGCTACCGTATGAGTTATTTGATCTCCCATTGGATGCTACTGGTATATTCTGCGATAACCAGAGTTGTGTGAAGCTTCCTGAGAACCCATTGTTTCATGACAGGTTGAAACACATAGAGATAAAATATCACTATATCAGGGATATGGTGCAGAGAGGAACCGTGAAACTCCTATATGTTGTGACGGACGAGCAGATTGCAGATGTGCCGACGAAGCCACTAGCCAGGGTGAAGTTCAAGTACTTCAGGGAGAGGCTTGGTGTTCTTCAGATCGACGACACTTCGAGGAAGAAGTGATGGTCACATTTGTTGAAGCCATTCCAAGCATGTTGGAAGGAGGATCCTTCACATGGCTATGGATGTAAGCCCTGGATGATGAGCATCAGGACGATGCTCTAGTTACTGCTCTGTATATGCATCATGTTGGATGCTGGATATGATCAGTTGGATCATTTATATTTGTATGTATGTACGCATCGTGTTGATGCTGGATATGATCAGTTGGATCATTTATATTTGTATGTATGTACGCATCGTGTTGATGCTGGATATGATCAGTTAGATCATTTATATGTATGTATGCATCATGTTAGATGCTTGGACCATGTATCTGTATATGTATTAGGTGGATACATTGTATGATCAGGTAGATCATGTATGTTGATATGTATCATGTATTTGTATTTGTATCAGGTGGATACACTGTATGATCAAGTGGATCATCTATGATGATATGTATCAGGTAGATACTTGGTCTGCATCAGGTGGATGCATTGTATGATCAGGTTGATCATGATGATGAACTTCAGGATGTTGCTCCAGATGATATGTACCAGGATGGTACAAGTGATGATGATCAGTATGATCATGGGCATCAGGATGATTCCTCGTGCGATGATGATCCGTTGGATCATGAGTATCAAGTTGATACTTGGAGGTCAGAGATGATATGTGGCAGGTTGTGCAAATAGCATGTAATCAGTCTTGGGAGATTTTTCCGGTCGTGTTGCGGCACATAAATGGTCCTAGGGTACTCTTTCCGGTATTGCTATGTAGTATGTAATCAGTCCTCATATATCCGATAGGTTGAGCTATGTGCTCGTAATCAGTCCTGGGGTGAGGTATTACTACGGAGACATGTAATCAGTCCTGGAGATCCGAGAGTTTGAGTTGTGTACTCGTAATTAGTACTGGGATGCTCTTTAGAGATCTTACCAGTCGTGCTGTGGCACATAAATGTTCTTGGGATTCTCTTTAAAGTTTTTGTTTATCCACATGTAATCAGTCCTGGAGATCCGAGAGGTTGAGCTTTGTGCTCGTAATAAGTCCTGGGATGCTCTTTAGAGATCTTGCCGGTCGTGCTGCGGCACATAAATGTTCCTGGGATGCTCTTTAAAGGTATTGTAGAGGAGATGCATGTAATCAGTCCTGGGAGATCTTGCCGGTCGTGCTTAGGCACATAAATGTTCCTGGGATACTCTTTCTGGTATTTCATCTGCACATAAAATTAGTTCTGAGAGGCCACCTCTATCAGACCATTCACACAGATGATGAGGACCTGCAAGTGGTGGGCCTACATCCAGTATGAAAAAGGACTGGCTCTGTAGAACTTCCTATGACGAGCAGAGTCAGAGATTGATTGAGATAGCAGCAGCAGTGACGATGATGATGGTGATGCATCGATGAAGATGATCCTGAGAAGAAGACTTGTCTGGCAGATCTGTGTCGAGAAATACCTTCCTAGTTAAGAGGGAGTGTTGATGTATATGTAACTTCGGAATGTATTTCATCTATGTATTTCATATATATTTATTGTACCCTTATAAGAGATGTATTATTCCTCTATAAGGAAGTGTCGTCATGTGTATTGACAAGTGTCGCAAGTGTGTGTACTTGCCCATGGGTTATTAGACCACCATGTGTGGGGTCGGCCCTGAAATATATATTATAAGGTGGATGTACCTAGCTAGACAAGTCAGCCCCATAGTGTAACTGGGCAAACAGGTTAAGTATAAATAGAGATCGAGAGATCTCTATTTGCATCACTCGGAAACTCACACTTCTCTCACTCAGAAAGTGGCGCACTAGTGAGGAGGAGGATCATCTACTACTAGGAGACTATCTTAGTGTATTTTGGTTGTACTTTGGTTGAGCTATTTCTCTCTCTATCTCTGAGGAATTTGCGGGGTTTTTCACCTTAGGGTTTTCCCCACGGAAACTCTGTGTCTCTTGTCTCTCATTATTTTGATTCTTGTGATGCTTTTCATGCTTATTGTGATTGTTATGCATTGATATACTGTATATGTTATTCTCTCAGTGAAGATCCTAGAGTATTATGAATTAATGCTCAAAATTTAACATTCTTTAGGTCTGTTGCAGGCATTTCTTATGCCTGATGTGGGAATTTTTAAGAACGGTGTGGGAATTTCTTCAAAGGACAATATGGGCATTTCTTCAAAGGCTTGCGTGCATCTTATGCATTTCTTCAAAGGTCTGTGTGCATCTTCTAATTCCCTGTGGAAATTTCCCTTGATGTTTGGCGTGACTTCAAACATTGGTTCTATATCCATGATGGCACTTCACTTCCTCATGGAAATTTTACTAAGGTTGAGATCATCAAGTATCTCTATGACAAACATTCTTTGATTTGCACTTTCAAGGACATCCTGTGACTTTGACATCAATGAAAACATTTTTCAACATCATTTTTTATCCCATTCACCATGGTTGATAAGAACAACCAAAAGATGTGATGAATCAACATAAATTTCATAAGGAGTATAATCCGCAATGTAGGACTCCGATGGAAATTGATTCATTATGGCTTTGTGAATTTTTGTCTTGACTTCTAATGTGCTAGTAGGAAATCTGTGCATATCTCGTTTGATACACGAAAGAGCGTTTTCAATCTGCAATGCACAAAACCATAGTATGTAATTGATTAGATAAAATATGCAGAAGATTAAACTTTTGCAAATGATGAAATTCAAAGATTCTCTAGTAAAAATGAATAGAATTTGTAAATGGCAATTACTTGATTCCTTAATTTTATTCGAATTGTAATCAATCAACAACCCCTTCCCTAAACCTGTTGATTTTATTGCACAAACGACAATTGTATTTACATCACGCTCCTCAAATGTGCAATTCGGTAGCTTATTTTTGCTTCTAGAGCATGAACTGTTTATAAACCTCACAACTTTCCTGTCTATTTTGGTCTTCCATCCATATATATATGGAAGTTCCTTTATGTTGATTTTTTTGTTTCATTTTGTGGTAATTTGCACAAATGCAATATCTGCTCATGCTTGGTAGATACCTAGTTATCCTTATCCAACGGTTACAATCATACTTTGGGTTAACATGCTCCATCAAGTCAACTATGTTGGTGTACGGAATGTTTGCATTGTTCATAGAAAAGAGGCCCACCCCATGTAGACTAGATGGAGCAATTCGGTATGTTCTCCCATTGATAGTGAAATTAGAGTTCACCTCGAGAAGTGGGTTTGGTTCCCATTTTTTCACATAATACATGTATTTCAATGGCACTTCCTTGTCTTCGTCGATCTCATTTTCTTAAGAGCACGTTTGTCCTTTTGCAAGAAATAAATCCATGTGTTTTCTAAATTTCATTCTAACATTATGACCTCTAGTCATTCTTGACATGTTGCTTGGTGTTTCCCCTTCTCTTATTTCCCTAGAGACCTCATCATTATCTGAATCAATATCCAACAGATATATATTTGGTTGTGCCTACATTAATAAACATGGAATAACAATAGTCATGTTCACCACAAGATGATCATCCATAGAAATAAGTCTTTACACGATGATCCATGATACAATTATACCCTCATGCATATAAATGCCATTACTCATGGTCATTATAAATGAGTTCATCCTTATTTATAATGGCCCTCTTTAGTGAGGTTTATTCTTGTAGGTAAACATATCCCTGGAAATGGTGGTATGAGACCCACATGGTGACACCAGTAGGTTTATGGTGTCATACACTAGGTTTATGATGGTGTCATCCTATAAATGAAGCCTATAGGAATCTAGGGCCAAACATGAAGCCTTGCATCACCACAATTTAACTTGATATTGAATCCTACTATGCAAATATTAGAAATGGTTCCCATATTTGAATCATAGGCTTGTAATTACCAATGGATCCATTTATGATGATATTGTTTAGTTGTTAGAATTCCACTATTGATTCTATTCCATCACCACAAGAGAATTGCAAGATTGAAATAGAGGTCAATCCAATTCCAACATCTTTTGAACCTTTAATGACATCTCCATAAATACAGGTTGTTGTGGATGAGGAGACAATTATGGATTTGCTTGGAGCTAATTATACTTTGGGTGAAATTAGAGAGCCAATTGGTGCACAACCTTCAAGTGAAAAAGATCATATGGTGGAACCTCTTGTTAAACAATTAGATATTCCTAAAAATACCCATGAGCATTTCCACTCTCCTCCCAAATTTGACCTGCAATTTCTAGAAGTGGTAAGAATTCCCACAAGTACGAGGGTCGATGTCTCCAAAACATTGGATCATTTTTTTGTTGTGAGGGAGTTGTGAGGGATTTGTGAGGGAGTATCAATTTCCAATATTGTTTGCTTCCCCAAGTGATCTCTCTATGGTTTGAAAATTTATATAAAGGGGCTCTTCTTTTTGACAAGTAATCTCATCATAATTAGGTGGGTTTTCTATGTCAAAAGAGAAATGAGACTTGGGAAGGGAAGCACATAAGGCTTATTTTAGGGGTTGAGAAGGTTGCAACAATGATGAAATAGATTAAATGTTTAGAGCCACAACCATATTACACCTCCCATCTACAAGAGGAGATATTGTTGAACTACAATTTCAAGAAATTAATGCATATTGCATCGCACCATCAAGAAATCAACTTCACCACACACATAAGAAATGCATAGTTGGGCCACATGGGGGAGACACATCCTCATACTATTGCATAGAAAATTGACCTCATGTTGATCGTTATTGGGATACAATCAAGCTAGGTGTACCATAAAGGGTAATAGGTCACTAAGACAAAATTGGATTACAACACTAGTGTTGGAGCCTAATCCTTGGTGTTAGGATTATTGTGCACCATTCATGTGCAAAGAAGACCATTCACATGCAAAGAAGACCATAAGTCTAGGGAATACCAAGAGTCCACTTGGGAAATTGAAACCCAAGGGTCAATTCTCTTGTATATATGTACAATTAATTAATGAGAATTAATGGGCTTCTGCGCTTGGTATCAGAGCAATTATGAGCCTTAGGCCTATGCTCATAATTTTGCAGTCCTCCTGACCTACTTTCTGCTCCCTAACAACCTACAACTTACCTTTATTATCTGTTCCAGAGAGCCCATATTTCAAAAATGTTTCTCTGTAATTTTCCTAGTACATTTAGTTTGCATGCATTATGCTCAGTCCTGGAAATTAATTGTTGTATAGCATATTAATTACTCACGAGTATGTCAATGCCATCTTCTGAATTTTAATAATTCTTCTTCTACTGGAATTTCTCCTCAGAACATTTAATGTTTCTCCATGTGCTGAAAACACCCTAATTTTAGCTTATGAATTCTCTTTGTGTTGGTCGCATCTCAAATGCCCAACATCTATCTTGGGCGCTTGTGTTACCTCTTCTCTGCTATCATGTGATATCACTGAGAATCCTCCATTTGTGGAGAAAAATTTCCATTAGAGTGTGAAGCGTTGGTGAAATCTCGTGGTCAACCCATTGCTACGACCCCCATCATGGAGACCTATGGTGTGGTTGTGCCTCTCTCCATTTAATGAATGAACTCTTTATTTGTCAGAATGGTAGCTTTGTATTGACAACCAATGATACCACGAATGTGAACCCTACTGCAAGAGACTACCATGTTTGAGGTTACTATTGCCAATCGTGGAGAGTAAGCGCCATGCTTGAAGAAACTCACTGCTGCATGGGATGTCCATTTCCAGTGGATTTTTCGTTTCATTTCTATTTTTGCTATCTTATGCCTTGTTTCAAGGAAACCCTAAATCTAATCCAATGATTATGTGTCACCCAAAATGGCTCTGACTGGTCTTGACCCATCAACTCCACAAGCGATTCATTGAGGTTGTTGACCACTAAGGGATCTCGAAGATCATAATATAGATCATGAAGGTGCAGGGCATTACCCACGAGAATGTATCCAGTCATCTCCAAAAATCCAAGTAGTATTTGAAGCGTTATCATATGCATTCATTTCTGGCTTATTTTTGAAAGGCGTTTGTAATTGCGGATGACTATCGTAATTTTGAGTTACCTCGTGACTTGCTGCTATTGAGGGTTTGGCTGGAAATCTTGGTGGGGGGGAATCCCAAGCTGGGTTTCTTGATGATTGTGTGTGAGCTCTACGACCCAAAGCTCAGGGGAGGCCATGCAATTGAAAGCGTGAGCCTATGGTTGGGTGGCGAAGCTAACGGTTGCTTCGCCTATCGTTAAACGAGCTTTGCTGGAGGGATCCTACAGAAGACGCAGATGGCAGTGGACAAGATGGTATCAGAGACAGGTTATGGTTTGTTTTAATTTGCTAAGTTATTCATTTATTTAGTTTATTTATCTATTCATTATGCTTTCTAATATCTTTTGTATCAAGTGATTGAGTTTCAGGTTAAGTAGGAAGGACCCTAAAGAGGGGTCCTACATTTGGTAGTGGTCTTGATTCATTTAATATTTTTAACAGATATCATTTTGGAGGTGAAAGCAGCACACAAGCATAGGTAAGAAGGGAATTCAAATGCTCAAAGAGTCACATTCCTAGGTAAGGCTGATGAATTGTCTAGAAAATCACTTGCTTACAAGATTAATATTATATGTAGACCCACTAAAGGACGCAACGATGATTTGTATATATTATTTTTCAAGACAATAAGGCTCCTTTCCATTTCAACGCCAAATGTTTTCTGCAGTAATAAGTAACATAGTTGAATAGAGAAGCACACTTTGCTTCCAACCTACATATGTTGGCGGTAGGGGGCAATAATGACAACGTTGAAGTTTGAGCTATTGTAGAATATTGTAGAGAATGTGACGTGAAGAGACCACCTCTCCTTCATCTTGAGGATCAATTGAAGATGTTGGAGAAGCATTGTTGCTGCTCTCTGCGTTAAAGTGTTGGCATTGGTGAAGAGTTGTTGGCTCGCGAAAAGCCCATGGAAAAATACTGTGAATCCTCCTCTCTCATGGTGAAGCCTGTTGAGCATGGAGGTTAAAAGAGTATTAACTTTTGCTTATTGAAATATATAAGTGTGTGGACTGGCATTGACCACTACCGAAAACCCTAATATGTGGAGGAGACCTAGCATGAAGCTTCTCGTTGCTAGTTGTTGCGATGAAAGTCATAGAATATTTCAGATCAGTTTTGTGTGCCCACTTGAAGGATCCAAGAAACTTTGCATCCTATTGCTAACGGCTACTCCAAAAGAAGAGAAGTTGTAGAATTAGATCCACATCATTCAAGTATAGCAAATTCCTCAAGTCAACAATCATAAATGTAACTAGCAATTTTTTTTGCTTGTAAGTTCTTGTGTATTATTGGTACTTTCCTGTGTGTTTTTGTACAGTACCAAACTAAAGTTAAGTTGGATTGTACATTGTATGTGGGTGCATTTTCAGCTGAGACCGACACCCCTACTTTTTAAAGTTTTAATTGCTTGTAAAGGGAGGAGTTGCAAGAGACCCTCAATCTAATTGAGTCATTATACTTGGTCCTACCTGCACAAGGAGGCCTCAAACTATCTTCACTATGTCTAATACATAATAAACATTAGAGTTGTCGAACACTCTAGTACATATAGTTGCAGACGACCCAATCACAATCAGTAAAGACACTCCAAACTATCATCAATCAACTGCAAAAGTTGAAAGCAGAAGAGGAAGATGCACAACACAGGAATCGGCATTTTGAACTAGTGCTTATTCAGAATAACCCTTTGTTTGAAGATGTTTCATATTAGCTTCCAGAAAACAATGAAATCATGTCATATGTACAACTTATTCATAGTTCCAAATGCCAACAATGTGATCGATTTGGTCATATGAAATATCAGTGTTTTTATCTTCATCATTGTCAGCATTGTGGGAAGCATAACCATTCTTCAGATCGGTGTGTGAAGCTGAAGAAACTTGCAAGAGTGAAACTTGCAAGACTGAAACATGCAGCAGAATATTGTATTGCTTCTTACTTTGTACCTGACAAGGGGGAACATGATGTTAGGATTCAAGTTTCAAAGCCTTGTCACTCTGACAACAAACACTCTCAACCTTCCTCAAGTAAGTCACATCAAGCGAGCCTAAGCCATAGTGAGTTTGGGAGGTCGCCATATTCATAGATGCCTAAGATGCATGTATCATGAAGATAGAAGATATACATGACATAGAGTATTCATGTGTTTTGTGTCCAGTTGTGACACCATGAGACTCACCTCTCCTCACATTGTTCCTGACAAGGGGGGATGAAGACTACCAGTAACAAGCGAGCCGGAACAAGCAATACTATGAAGATCTATGTTCGACTAAGCTCCAGATTTGGTGGTCATCCTAAAACCATCGATACCAAGAGCACCTTCAATTAGCAGAATCCAGTGCACGCTTCTAGCTAACTTACTTGGCAAAATATTGTCAAGCTCGAAATGTTCAACAAGTGGTAGTTTCTCACTTCCTGTTTTCATCTCTCCAGTTGGTTTGTGGTCAGCCTAAAACCACCATTCCATACAGAACCTCTGAGCCTTCGATCCAAGTTCCATAGAACCTTTGAGCGAGTGTTTTCGCCAAGTTCCATAGTTTGTGGTCAGCTTTAAACCACACACATAGTAGAATATTTCATCTTCTGTTATTCCCTTTCGGTTGGTGGTCATCCAAAACCATCTCTTCAGAGAGCACTTGTATTTAGCAGAAGCCAATGCAAGCTTCTAGATAACTTTCTTGGCAAAGTATCGTCAAGATGGAAATGTTCAGAAGGTGGTAGCTATTAACTTCCAGTTATTCAACTCTCTCTTTTTCTTGGACTCATATACACCCTTCAGATTAAGGGGGGATTTGTTGGATCTTAATCCTTGGTATTAGGATTATTGTGCACCATCCACGTGAAAATAAGACCATAAGTCTAGGGAAGGCTGAGAGTCACCTAGGATTCCAAGAGTCCACTTGGTAATTTGAGACCCAAGGGTCAATTCTCTTGTATATATGTACAATTAATTGCATATTTAAGATGCAATGTTCAATTTATGTTTTGGTCTCATAAGGAAATGATTTAATGATGAATGGATATTACATGCGTATTTAGTTTGTTGTTGAGCATAGATATCGTTGGTGGCAAGTTCCTTAAAGGAATTTCTAGAATAAAGAGACATATGGCACTCTCAAGATCTCAACAAGCACAGTTGAAGGTTGGAAGCAAGTTCCAATGGATGTTGATGAATAAAACAAAGACCAAAGTACATATGCAGTTGAAGATAAGGAAGAGTACCATTAAATGTTGCTAAAGAGAAGGGAAAACTTTGGATAAGCCGTTGGGATGAACAAGCGATGATTTATAGATGCATAGATGAAAGAAAACCAAGGATGGTGTTGAAATTAATAGGGAGGGGAATGTAACACCCTTTTCAAAGCCCCAAGCTAAAGGTAACTGTAAATGTAAAATGGTTGAGGGACAAGGTTATGTATTTGTACTTGAACAATTACTATTTATTAATAAAATATAGTTGGTTGCATATGAGGAGAGAATGTTGAGAAGATATGAGGACTATGAACCTAGGAGAGGAAAGGTGTGCGAGGTCTTGGGAATCCTTAAGAACCTCGGTGGTCATGACCTTGTCTTTAGCCTTTGTCTTGACCCTTGAATACTTTCTTATATTTTATTTTTTAAAGCCTAAGTTTGTTACCGACAAGAACATGGTCTATCGGTAAGCAATGAGGTGACCGAGCTTGTATTAACATGGATATTGGGGTTCAAATCCCTGAGTGGGTATGATTGTAAATATGGCCTTGTAAATATAAGAAGTATTTCGCAAAAAAATCCTAAGTTTGTTAACCTTGGGTGGTAAGTATTTATTCCTTACAATTTATTGGAGTTCGAGAGTGGGGGTTGGGATCTATTAAGGAATAATATTATGTTGGGATGCTCTATTCAGATCTAAGCTAATTGACCTTGTACAATTAACCTTTTCCTTGTCTAGAATGAGTTCAAATTATGGATTTTTTGGGCTATGGAAGAAGGTCAGATTCATCCACATAAACTTTTTATTTGATGGATCAGTCTTCCAAACTTGGGGGTGCACTACTAAAAAATAGCCCATTTTACACAACCAACGACAATATATATGAGGTCCCAACATTGAAAAATAGTGGATTAGGAATGTAACAAATTTATTTTCAAAAATATGACTTTCATCCACGGCGTCATTATTACGACAACATTACGACGTGCCTGCCAACTACGTGGAAGTTCAATATCATATTGAATACTTCGTTCTTTCAACAAAGTATAGACTTTACTGTAAGTTTTAAGCCTGTGTAGAGAAGCAAAGAATACAAATTCTTTTAAGAAAAACAGAGATTACACCACAGCATTCACACATAATACACAAAGATTGACCTTGGAAACCCTTAACCGGGAAAACCAACAAAACTTAGAGCCACTCCTCTTATTTTCTCATTCTCATTATGAATCACTCACACTACAATATAGGTATTCCGCAACATCCAATACCCTAATCTGTTAACCTGGATTAGAAAATAGACCCTAATCCCTTAACCAGGATTAAATTACATATTTTTAGAAAATTCCCCAAATATAGATGGAGGAATCGTCAAGCGCACCACTGATAGGCACATCATCCCCCGCCACACATGCAAAGAATATAACACATACCCAACATTCTCCCACTTGTTGTTTTCTCTGCATAACAATGAGTCATGTAATCATAAAGTCACAGGTTTAGGGAATCAATGCCCATATATTCTCTACACCAAGAGAACTTCTATGTATTGACAGACTTTGTTAATGAGTCTGCAACATTCTTCAAGGTGTCAACCTTTTCCAACAGCACCTTCTTGTCTTCAACCATATCTCTCACAAAGTGATATTGCACATCAATATGCTTTTTCTTAACATGATAAGCAGGGTTCTTTGCCAGGAATATTGCACTTTGGTTGTCACAATCTAACCTTACAGCTTTCTATACAAACCCAACACCTAAACATAATCTCTGCAACCATACAGCTTCTTTACTTGCATGAGTGGCTGCCATATATTCAGCTTCCGTAGTTGAGAGTGAAACTACAGCTTGTCTCTTGCTCATCCAACTGATAGCTCCTCCAAATAGTTTAAACACGTACCCACTTGTAGATCTTATGTTATCAAGATCTCTAGCCCAGTCTACTTCAACAAATCCATGTACATTTATTACTTTGTCTGGTCCAGGTCTTCCTTCGTAACAAATTGCATAATCTGTAGTGCCACGCAAATATATGAATACCCTCTTTACAGTTGTCTGGTGCTCTTTCCCTGGTTTTGACATATATCTGCTCAATACTCCCAATGCATGAGCAATGTTTGGTCTGATACAGACCATTGCATACATAAAACTAACAACCGCACTAGCATATGGGACTTGTGCCATATCTTCTTCCTCTTCATGTGTCTTGGTACAATGATCTACAGATAACTTTACACCTACAAGTATAGGGACCTTGACCGGCTTACTTTCCTAAATGTTAAATGTATGTAGTATTGCCTCAACATATTTTCTTTGATTTAACCAGATCTTCCTATTTGCACGATATCTTTTAATCTCCATTTCTAGTATGAATTTTGTAGCACCAAGATCCTTCATGTCAAATTTGGAGGATAATTGAGACTTCACCTCCTTTATAACATCTTTTTTGTTTCCAATCAACAACATGTCATCAACATACAGTACTATGTTCATGAAGTGATCACCAACTTGTTTGGAGTATACACAGTGATCAGCCTTGCTTCTCACAAACCCCAATCCAAGTACGTATGTGTCAAGATTTTGGTACCACATCCTTGGAGATTGCTTTAGACCACAAAGGGACTTATTTAGTTTACATACGAGCTCTTTATTTCCCTTTACTGTGAACCCTTCTGGTTGTTTCATGAATATTTATTCTTCTAGATCCCCATGTAAGAACGGTGTCTTCACATCCATCTTATCTACTTCAAGATCAAACATAATAGCAATAGAAAGAAGAAATCTAATACAAGTTAATTTTTCAACTGGAGAAAATATTTCACTAAAATCAATTCCCTCTACCTGAGAATTCCCTTTGCTACCAAGCGGGCTTTGTACTTCTCCACTTTACCTTGTGCATTTAACTTCCTTTTTAAAATCCATTTGTTGCCAACAGATTTTCTTCTAGCTGGTAATTGAACTAAATCCCGTGCTTCATTTTTGTCCAAGGAATCCATTTCTTCAAGCATGGCCCTCTTCTAGAGATCATTATCCCCTGAATCAACAACTTCCTTTACATTTCTAGGATCATCATCAGTTACGAATAAAGAAAAACTAGATCGAAAATCAGGAGGGGAATACCTTTCTAGTTGTCTTGTTTCTCGAAATGATCTCCTCAGAACAGGGGCATGAGGTTCTTCTTCTTCTTATTCAGTTTCTTCAGTTGAGTCGGATTCTTCATCTTCTAACTCAGACTCTATCTTCTCCAGTTCCTTTTCCATTGGAGTCACTTCCTATATTGGAAGTTCTTTGACCTCTCTAAACACAACATATCGACTGTAAATATTCATCTTAGTTATAGGATTCCAAATCTTATAACCTTTCATACCATCTTTATAACCAATAAAGATACATTTTTCAGCTTTATTGTCCATCTTACTCCTTTTATCCTTTGGAACATGTACATAAGCATCACAACCAAATACTTTCATATGTTTAATAGAGGGTTTCTTACCAGTCCATACCTGTTGTGGATTTTTGTCAACCAATGATGATGTGGGTGATCGATTTACCAAGTAACATGTTGTCTGCACTGCCCCAGCCCAGAATTCTTGTCCTATCCCAACACTGCTTAGCATGCTCATTTCCTTTTCCATTAGCAACTCCATTCTATTAAGGTGTGTATGGAGTAGTATTCTTCCTGCTATACTGCACTTCTTACAGAATTCCTTGAATTCATTCCCGTGGAACTCTCCACCGTTATCTGTCCTCAACACCTTTATTTTCTTTTTTGTCTAATTCTCTACAAGAGCCTTAAATTCTTTAAACTTAGTAAATAATTCATATTTCTTTCGAAGGAAATAAATCCATGTGTTCCTTGATAAAAACATCTATAAATGAAACATAATACACAGATCTATCTAGTGATGGAACGGGTATAGGTCCAAACACATCATTGTGTATTAACTCTAAAATTCCCTTTGCTCTTGTAGTACCAAATGCAAATCTTACTCGATTATGTTTTCCATATATGCAATGTTCACAGAAATCAAAATCTAGAGTGCAATCAGTCATACCTTCAACCATACTTTTACCGTGTAGTGCTCGAAGGCCCTTTTCTCCAATATGCCCCAATCTTTGATGCCATAGCATCGTATTTCCTCCTGATGCAATCAGGATTATGTCTTATGTATCTCTCCCCTCAGGAACAACAGAACTGTTACATTCACCGATGACGATTCTTCCCAATAGTTTGTACAAATTTCCATAACAAACTCCCCTCATCAATACCATTGATCCTCGAACCATTTTGCAACCACCATCTCCACACACAGTCTTTACACCTGTAATATCCATCTTTCTGACAGATATCAATTTTCTTGCTAGATTTGGAATTTGTAGTACTCCAGGGAGAGTTCTAATCCTTCCATCCTTGAGTTTCAACTTGAATCTACCACGCCCAATGATACTGGCTGGTGAATCATCTCCCAAGAACACATCGCCTCCATTGTACTTTTCATATTCACAGAACCACTCCCTATGACAGGTCATATGGCATGATGCACCTAATTCAATCAACCATATACCACGTTCTAAATGATTACCAGTGGAAGCTAGGTACACATCCCCTCCTTCTTATGAGGAAGTATTTTCCTCTGTGGTAGAGGTATCCTCATATCCCTTTCATTTCTCAACATCCTTAGATCTACAATCCTTTTTATAGTGCCCAGCTTTACCGCATTTCCAACACTTCCTTATAAATTTTCCTGCGGACTTAGATCTACCCTTATATTTAGATCTCCCCCAGATCCCTTATTTTTGTTTCTCTCCTGGGGGCGACCTCTCACAGACAAGGAATCCATGCTATGATTATCCATGGTTTTCTGCCTCATCTCTTCTTACAGCAAGGATGATACCATTTCATCAAATTTTAAAGTCGCTTGATTAGAACTCCCTATTGCTACAATTAGGTTGTCCCAGGAATCTAGCAAAGAACACAATAATGTAATACATTTATCTTCTTCCTCCATTTTAATGCCAACAGAGGTTATTTGACTTACCAGAGTATTGTAGACATTCAGATGCTCTGTCACTGTGTCATTATCAACCATTCTGAGGGATTTTGCTTGATACAAACTCCCTAGTTTTTCCCAAAGCTTTACCGCAGTCTCTTCTCTAGATACATTCAACAACACAGAGTCTGGTAAGCATAGTCAGATTGTACTCCTCGCTCTTCTATCTAATTTCTCCCAATCTTCTTTCAACGTTCCAGTGGGTGGTGTACCTAAATCCACAACAATCCATTGTTCTCGATCTATAAGAAGATGCTCCATTTTGAGCTTCCATAGCTCAAATTTCTGGCCATTAAATTTCTTGATCTCAATTCTTGAACTACTCTCCATTCTTTTTCAATGCACAAATAAAAGCTCCAAAGCTCCCACTGAACCCAAGTTTATCATAGACCCAATATCTATCAACCGCGTCGAACCCTCAGCAACAAATGCGTCCCCTTGAAACCAAATAATCAAGCTCTGATACCACATGTGTTGAGATATTGTAAGTTCAAAGAATATTATATTTGTACTCTGTTAAGTCAGTATTTTGTTTCTTCAAATTTGGTTTGATTTGCACTTGTTTCTTCAAATTTGGTTTAATTTGCACTTTATTTTAAGTTATTTATTTTCTTTAACTTGACTTTTTCCTCTTTAGGAAATTTTCCTTAGTCTTTATATGAGATTTTGGTCTTGCTTTTGAGTTTTCAGATTTTAAAACTTTAGGTTTGTTTTTGAGGAGGGGTTTAAAAGGTCATTATATCAAATAAGGGCTCATAAATCTTATTCTAAGTAATGTCACGTCCAATCCTAATCCTGACAGCTTTAAGATCCCATGCAAAATGATAAAAAGTTGTTTAAAAGCAACAAAACAGTGTCAAAGTTTTTCTTGTAGCGCTGAAGCTGAAAACCACCAAAGGCGCGCTACAAGAATATCGAGATTCCAGATTCTTCCGATTTTTCAGCAAAATTTGGCACACTTGGGCTAATGAATGTTTGATTATGTGTTTTAGAGGGTTCATGACGTGTTGATGCAGAATACATCATGAGTTCAAATGCTTGCACGTCGTGAGGAAATCGTGCTCATCATCAGCACGGGTGTAATTCATTTTGACAGATATCCACAGGGTTTGAGGTAATGTGGCATGAATTTGTTATCTACAAGCTTATTCAAACACAGAGGACTTAATGAGATAACCATAGCCACTTGAAAAACCGAGCATCGTTGCCAACTGGACAAGCAAGAGGCGTTGAGGGCTTCACGGGAAATTAGGGCTTCCTAATTCCGTTGCTAACAGCTAAATTGAAGATTGTTGGACATCTGTACAACAAAGCTGACTCATCTGACAGTGTGGGTCATGATTTCAAACAACCACAGTGGAGCAATTCACAGGTATTCCTAAAAAAACCAATATAACAGTAAATTTGGGGCTTTTTCGCCAGAGCTTACTCTGTTCAAATTAATCAAAGGTTAGGTTAAATTGTGCTTTTAAACGCAATTTTAACCAGAGAAATAGCTATTTGTTGATAATTTGCGACGCCAGACTGAAGGAGGGTTGAAGATAACAGTTTTGTTTTTATTAAATTTAACCCTGTTAGTGCTACGAATAACCTGTACATTCAATAGTGCTGTTAAACTTCCAAAATTTAGCTCCTGTTCACAAACAATACAAGAGGATACATTCAATTTGCAGTGATTGAAGCATAATGGGCAGGAGTGGTAAAATAAACAGAGCTGAACCAATAGATGTAGAATGGGTTGAAAAACTGCCTGAGTGTGTGGAGCTATTCAAACAAGCTGGCTGGATGGATTTTTTCAGAAAGATTGATGGATATAATACAAAATTGTCCTGCAAGTTTGCCCAGGGTTTCAAGAATGATATGGTGGTTTTCGATACCCTGAAATTCAAGCTGACAGTTAAATTGATTTCAGAAGCCACAGGAATTAAAGATGAGGGCGAACAATGGTTTAAGAAGCTGCCCTTTGACTTTGATCCACAAAGATACCTCTTACCCAATGTCATACCTGATTGGAATAAAGGTGTCCTAATCCAAAATGTCAAAAAAGAATGGGTTGAACCAATCAGAATAATACAGAGTTATGTTACTTGTGAGGGCAGGTATGCTTTCGTATACAAGTATCATTTTAGATTTCTTCAGCACATGGTAGGGGTATCCAAGATGAACCTGCCATTCTTCTTCCTGAAAAGTTTGCAGAAAATGTCCAACAAGGTGAAAGGGCCAGTAGATCATTCCTCTCAGTCCATCTTTCATCATGGATTATTCAAGTTGATTGTTAGTACTGCCTTGCAACATGAAGGAAAGACCTGGGATTTCTTCATTTTTTGGTCTGGTTTTGAAGATCAAAAATCTAAAAGACAAGCAGATAAGGGCAAAGTCTTGCTCAGAAAATTAGGTCATAAGCCCAAACTGGAAGATAAGGGAAAGATCAAAATTGAAGAATCAGCAGAGCCTGTGGAGGAAGACAATGAACAAAAGACATTCTCAGCCAGCTCTAAAGGCAAGTTTACACTGTTTGAAGATAAGAAGGAACAGCCTGAAAAGAATTTTGTGCCTGTAGCAGATCCTCAGGAGGAGAAAAAGGTTTATATTAAGGTGGTTATTGTACCTAAAGAAGAGATTCACACTCAGCCAAGAAGCCCTATCACCATTCTCTCAGATGATGAGGGATATCTATTGGAAGAAGAACAGACCATCTCCAAAATAGAAGTCAAAGCTGAAATACAAGAAAGTCATACTTCAGATAGCAAAACAACAAGACCTAACAGGAAAAGGAACAAGCTGGAAGTAGTAGAATTGGCTGCTATTCAACACCAAGGGAAAGAATTGAAGATGATGGGAGAAGCAACAGCATTTTGGAGACCTAAAACTAGGTCAAAGAACAAGTTGAGATTAAACATGAAGAAATTGCTGAATCCTAAATTAAATTCAGAGGAAGTGACTGTTTTAGATGAAGTGTCCATAGATGATGATAAACCAGAACTGGATAAATTGCAGCCATGTTTTAAAAAAGAAATTCATTCAGTCGAAGCAGTAAGTACAGAAAATCAGAATCCTAGTATTGAAGACACAAAACTGTTGACTGAAGAGACAGAAATCTTCAAGAAGCTTGACATTCCTTGGAGACTTGATGAAGATCAAGATTCTACATTGGATAAATTAGCTAATTCTGACAGGGAAAATTTGCAGAAAGTTGTCAAGCAATACAAACACCAGATGAACTATATGCAGGAGGTCAACGATGGTTTGATGATGGCCAACAGGAGATTGAGAGAAGATCTCCAAGATGTAAATGACAATTTTCAGGAACTAGTAACTGATGCAAAAGAAGCACTTAAAAGGAAAAGAGTTGCTGACATTCATTGCACACAGCTAGAGAAGACAGTCCAGGACCTGCAGCAGAAAAACAAAGAGCTCATCAAAAGGATAAGTGACATGGAACAGGAGCAGAAGAAGGCTAAGAAGAAAGACCAAGCATCAGATGGAATCGCTCTGCTGGCTGAGGTGGCAAAAGACCTATAAAACAGTTGTAAATTCAGTTAGTTGTCATTAGTTAGCAAACCGATATGTTAATGAGATGCTATTTTTAGCATATTTTGTAACTTTGTAAATATTCTGCATTTACTTTACCTCACTGAATAGCTGAAGGGCAGTTAGGGTTAGAGACCTAACTGATTTTGTAAAGCATAGTATTTAGACATGTGAGCGAGTCATTGAAAGGGTTCTTATTTTTTGGAGCATCAGGAGGTCTGTAGACTGTGTTGTATCTTCAGACTTGTTCAGAGATAAGTACTATGACTCTTATAAGCATTGGCTGATGAAATAATGAAATATATGACTTTTTTCCCTCTAGTTTCTCTGTGTTGGCTTTGTTATTGAGCTTGTTTAGCTTCTTAAATGATAAATTCATTGCTAGTTAATGTGTATTTTCTGGTAATGCTTATCCTTTATGTATGAACCTCAGCATATTCTTTCTGTGGGATCTTATGTGATATGTTATGCATCTTTATCAATTTCTGTTTATGATTTAGTTTTTATTTTTTTTTTGAATGTATTCCCTGACTGTGCTCAAAGTTTATAACCATTTAAATCATACAAAAAAAAAACCTAAACTTTGTTTTATTTATTGATTTTTACTCTTGAGATTGTGTTGGCTTGTTTCTCTGGCCTTAGAAACAATTTCTGGCACAAACATCTTTGGCGCCGTTGCCGAGGACGAAGCTGAAGCATATCTTCCCTGGGATACTTATCAGTTTTACTGGTTTAAGAGGTGGACTTAAATCAGATCTTTTTAAAGGCTATTTTCACCAAAAAGTAGTCACAGTGGCTTCTAAAGGGATTGGAACCAGGAACAAACCTACTTATCCATTAAAACTGGGTGTGACAGACCCTGAACAGATCTTGAAAACAGCAAATAAACTCAGAAAGTCTCAATCTTTGCCAGCCTCCTGTGACCCTAACCAGTTGGGCGTATCATTAAGTTTAGCTGAAACTTCACCTTGGATAAAACCTACCATCCCTGAAAGCACTTTTCAGGTGTTTACTAATCCTCGAAGTTTTTTGAAAGCTAAAACTTCCTCTCCTGATAAAATACCTATCTTTCAGCTGAAAGTAGGAAAGAAT
Organism: Larix kaempferi; assembly: GCA_027924585.1. Lineage (NCBI taxonomy): Eukaryota > Viridiplantae > Streptophyta > Pinopsida > Pinales > Pinaceae > Larix > Larix kaempferi. Next base: position 10,040,626 of record BSBM01001430.1, on the reverse strand, counting down.
CCTTTTCAAAAAGGTTCCAGTCAAGTTTCCACATCTTCCAAGTCAGTCAGTACAAAAATGGCAGGCCAAAACCCACCCATGGATATGATGGACCGCATGGTTGCAGCTAGGTATGCACCATTAGTTCTACCTCAACCTTTACATGCATTGCCTGGAGGTGATTACCAGAAATATATGCCTAGGTTCAATGGACAGGGGGAAAACACTGCTGAGGAACATTGGGAGGCTTTCCTAAGTTATGCTGAGAATCAGAACATTGAGATTAAAGATGTATGGATGAGGCTATTTGTTCAAAGCCTTGATGGGGATGTAAGAAAGTGGTTCAGAGATTTGCCTGCCAACTCCATCACTATAATTGAAGAACTCCATGATCTTTTCATGAGGCAATGGGGAGATACAAAGGACCACACCTACTATATAACCGAGTTTGTAGCTCTCAGAAGAAAGAAAGATGAGATTATAGCAGATTTTTCTAAAAGATTTAATAAAATGTATAGTAAGATTCCAACAGAAATTAAACCTACTGAAACATCAGCTAAGCTTACTTATGCAAATGCTTTTGATCATGAATTTTCTTTATTACTGAGAGAAAGAAGACCTATCACTCTACTGAACATGCAAGATGCAGCTTTGGAGGTAGATTCTAATTTGCTAGCTTCAAACAGACTTAAGAAAGAAACAGCCCAGCAGCTTTATGAAAGAAAAGGAAAGAAAGAAGTTGTTACAGCAAGTTCTGCTTCTCAGTCTGCTGAAGCTAAGATAGATGAGATGGCCAAGCTAGTGAAGATTCTTACTGCAAAATTGAATAAATTAGAGCTTGAGAAGAATGCTAGTAAACCTGCTCTAGAAGCTGATCGAAATCCAAACAACCAAAATCAGTTCAGAAGGCAGTTTGCTCCTAGATTCATGCCAAGAGAGCGCAGGAATAATGATATCCAGCGAGAAAGGAGGGAGAATGAGGATCAAAAAGTGCCCCCACCATTTCAAAATAATTTGGTTGATGAAGAAGAAATTGATCAACAGCTGCTCTTTAAAGAAACTGAGACTGATCAGGACATGAACCACATTGGAGATAGATTGTTTACAGGTTTTGTTACTGAAGAAGATTTTTTGAATTCTGAATGCTACAATGCTGATATGTTTGAAACTGAAGATGAGGTAGATTTGGAGAATACTGTTATAAATGTTGTTGTTCATCAGAATGGACCACCTAAGAAGACCCTAAATCTTAGATCAGGTCCAAAACAAGTGGCCCAAGCTCCAAAGAAGAGGGCACCTGATCCTGCTGCACCTGTCCCTGCTAAACAAATAGCTGATCCTGTTATTGAGAAGAAGCAATCTGCAGAAAAATCAAAGAAGAATGTTGAAGTTGAAGAGGTAAACAAATCTGTCCAGAATTTTAGTTTGGAGAATGAACTGGGGAAGTTAAAGATTCCTGTACCTTTGACTGAGTTAATAAAGAATCCATCATATAAGGATACAGTTCTGAAAGTGATGAATATACCCAGTAATCAGCCTGTTTCAGATACAGTTAACTTGCAGGAAGAAAACCCTAAAATTTTCATTGGATCAGCTCTGGCTGAAAAGACTGAAAATGAGGCTGGTGCTTCTCCTCCTTTCTATGTAACCTTGACTGTACACGAGCAGATGATTCATAATTGCCTGTTAGATTCAGGAGCATCCCATAACTTGATGCCAAAAGCTGTAATGGAAGCCCTGGGCCTTAATGTCACCAAACCTTACCATGATTTATATGCTTTTGACTCTCGAGCTGTGAAGTGTCTAGGAGTAATAAAATACATGGTTGTCAACCTTGCTCAGTTGCCCATGAAAAGTGTGATAATGGATGTTGTGGTAGCTGACATCACACCAAAATTTGGCTTGCTTCTGTCTAGGTCATGGGCTAAGAAGGTTGGGGGAACATTACAGATGGACCTTTCTTATGCCACCATTCCTGTTTTTGGTGGAGAAAATAGGAGACTTTACAGAGAACTGCAGCTTTCTTACATAGTCACAGATGATAAAAACCCTACAAATCACCCAATGTACTCTATAGATAAAGACCTTGGTTCATGCATATTACATTTTAGTGAAGAAGATAATTCTGCTGGTCTATTACAAGTGGAAAAAGAACAGCACTTAAAACACAGCAGAGAAGAGGAAGATACATTGTGGCAGTTGTACGTTGATGGATCCTCATGCAAAGAGGGTGCTGGAGCTGGAATTTTACTCATTTCCCCTGGGGGTGAAACAGTGAAACTCATGTATAAATTGGAGTTTGTTACCACTAACAACACTGCCGAGTATGAAGCTCTGTTACTGCGATTGAAGGCTGCTAAAGATTTGGGAATTCAGCAGATTTCTGCATTTGGCGACTCCGAACTAGTTGTTCAACAGGTGAAGAACAAATATCAAGTAAAGCAGGGTTTGCTGAAAGTATATCGAAATGAGGTATGGGATATGCTGGAAAACTATTTTATAGCATTCAATATCACTCATATTCCAAGGAATCATAATGAGACTGCAGATTCTTTAGCTGCCACACATTTCAGAATCCCTAAAATTACTCAGCTAAGGTATCCTATAGAAGTGAGATATAGACCATGTGTCCCTGATAATGTGAAGCACTGGAGGGTTTTTGAAGATGACATTGAAATAAAAAAAATTCTTGAGCTTATAGATGAGTTTTCAAATAATCAAATTGATCAGGAAGAAGATGAAAGGGATGAACAGTTAAATGAGTTTGCTGCAGAAGAGATAGCAGGACATAAGATTATTGAATTAAAGAGCAATTTCATTCCAAAAGGTCTAGTACCTTTAGAAAGAATATTCACAAAAGATGATACACCTTCAAAGCCAGTAATTCAATCTTCAGAAGACAATGTAGAGGACTATAATATTGGTTCAGCAGAACATCCCAGGATGGTAAAAATTTCTAAATTCCTAACAGTGGAACAAAGAAATAGATATATCAAGCTTTTGAAAAAACATGTAGATGCATTTGCTTGGTCTTATAAGGAATTAAAAACTTATGATACAGCAATTATTCAGCACAAGGTTCCTTTGAAACCTAATGTCAAGCCTTTCAGACAGAAATTAAGAAGAATCAATCCAGCTTTGTTCCCCGTAATTGAAAAAGAACTAAAGAAGCTGTTGGATGCAAAGATAATAGTGCCTCTCAGGTACTCTTCCTGGGTTGCTAATATAGTTCCTGTCAGAAAAAAGAATGGGGAAATCAGATTATGTGTTGACTTCAGAAATCTGAATCGATCATCATTAAAAGATAATTATCCTCTTCCCAAGATTGAGCAGGTTTTGCAGCAGGTAGTTGGAGCTCAGAGGATTTCAATGCTAGATGGTTTCTCTGGGTACAATCAGATTGCCATGCACCCTGATGACAAGGAAAAGACAGTTTTTACAACCCCCTGGGGACATTCATGTATGACAAGGTGCCTTTTGGCTTGATGAATGCTGGAGCAACTTTTCAGAGAGCCATGGATATCGCCTTTGTGGGTGAGAAAGATAAGTTTGTGGTTATTTATCAGGATGATATTACTGTATTCTCAAAATCTGATGATGAACACTTGAAGCATTTGGAGCAAACTTTCCTAAAATGCAGAAAATTTGGCCTGTCCCTAAATCCCAAAAAGTCACATTTTGTTGTGCAAGAGGGTAAACTACTGGGCCATTTGGTGTATGCTGATGGCATCAGAATAGATCCTGAAAGAGTGAAAGCAACACTGAAGATTAGTTTACCTAGGAGTAAAAAAGATGTTCAATCATTTATTGGCAAGATAATTTTCTGCGGTGGTTTATTCCCAACTTCGCTGAAACCATTAAACAAATTATAGCCATGTTGAAAAAAGACCAAGAAGTAAGGTGGACTTCTAAGGCCAAGGGAGCATTTGAGAAAATCAAGATAGCTCTTACTGAAGCATCTGTTTTGGTAAGTCCTGATTTTACCAAAGAATTCCTAACCTTTTCATTTGCATCAGAAGACACAATTGCAGCCGTTTTTACTTCAGAAGAATAAAGAGGGATTAGAACAACCTATTGCTTTTTTCAGCAAAACTCTCAGAGATTCTGAACTGAAATACAGTATATTGGAGAAGCAAGCTTATGCTCTGGTAAAAGCTTTGAAATTCTTCAGAATCTATATCCTGCATTCAAAGGTAATTTCTTTTGTACCTAATCCTGCTGTGAAGGAAGTATTAACTCAGCCTGATAGTGAAGGAAAGAGAGGCAGGTGGATTGCGAAGATTATGGAATATGATGTCGAGATCAGACCTACTAAGCTTGTCAAGGGACAAGGCTTAGCCAAACTGTTGGCTGACTCAAATTGTCAAGCTCTAGGACTGCATGTCATGGCTGAAGCATCAGTTCCTGAAGAAGAGCAAGTACAACAGGAGAAGGAAAAGATCATGGATTTTTATTCATCATCATCCTGGTATGCAGACATTGTTCATTTTTTGTTGTTTCTGCAATGTCCTGAACATTTGGATAAGAAGGCTGCCAGATCTTTAAAACTCAAAGCCACTAAATATTGTTTAGTTGAGGATCAATTGTTCTGGAAGGATCCAGGGGGTATTTTGCTCAGATGTTTAGACCAATCTAAAATAGGAGAGGTGATTTCAGAATCTCATGAAGGTGCATGTGGAGGGCACAAGTACTGGAAAGCAACAGCTCACAAAATTTTAAGAGCTGGATATTATTGGCCATCTTTATTCACAGATGTTTATCAGCAAGTAAGAGCATGTATTCCTTGTCAGAAATTTGCAGGTAAGCAGAAATTATTGCCTTTGCCTTTAAAACCTATTGCAGTTAATGCCCCTTTTCAGCAGTGGGGTCTGGATTTTATTGGAGAAATAAATCCAGCATCTTCAGGACAACATCATTGGATTCTAACTGCAACATATTTTCTCACAAAATGGGTAGAAGTTATTCCCACAAGGAATGCCACAGACAAGGTAATCATGGAATTCATTGAAGAAAATATTTTGAGCCGGTTTAGTTGTCCACAGAGATTAATAACTGATAATGCAAAGGCATTCAAATCCAAGGCAATGGTGGCCTTTTGTGAAAAAAATGGTATCATTCTGAAGCACTCAACTCCCTATTATCCTCAGGCTAATGGTCAAGCTGAATCTTCCAATAAGAACATCATTCAGAGCATCAAAAAGCTGTTGAAGCATAACAAAAGGTCTTGGGATTCAACGTTGAAGTATGCATTATGGGCAGATAGGATTACAGTGAAACAAGCAATTGGAACTTCTCCATTTCAGTTGGTTTATGGTACAGAAGCAGTGTTCCCTGTTCAATTGGGGATTCCAGTGATGAAATTTCTCCAAAATTCTCAAGAGGAACCAAATGATATGCAAAGGAGACTATTTGAAATGATAGAGTTACATCAAAATAGAGAGAAGGTGGATGAAAAAGCACAGTTGTACAGAGCCACGATTAAAAAGAGGTTTGACAGGAATATTAAGGAAAATACTTTCATAGAAGGGGAGATGGTTCTAAGATGGGATGCAAGAAAGGAGCAAAAGGGTAAGCATGGTAAGTTTGACAATCTTTGGTTTGGCCCTTTTCTGGTATCAAAAGTTTTAGAGAATAATACCTTTATTTTGTTGTCCCTGGAAGGTGAGGAGTTGTCCAGCCCTGTTAATGGGCGATTCCTCAAACATTTTTACAGTTTATAAGAGCATTCTTCACTGATCATTGTACATACCGGTGAGTGAATCACAATAAGACTCCATAGCCCAATGGATAAGGCACTGGTCTTCAGGTTCTTGAAGCCTCGCAGGGAGGTCTTCATCCCACAGCTGGAGCCAGATGTTAAGTCAGTATTTTGTTTCTTCAAATTTGGTTTGATTTGCACTTGTTTCTTCAAATTTGGTTTAATTTGCACTTTATTTTAAGTTATTTATTTTCTTTAACTTGATTTTTTCCACTTTAGGAAATTTTCCTTAGTCTTTATATGAGATTTTGGTCTTGCTTTTGAGTTTTCATATTTTAAAACTTTAGGTTTGTTTTTTAGGAGGGGTTTAAAAGGTCATTATATCAAATAAGGGGCTCATAAATCTTATTCTAAGTAAGGTCACATCCAATCCTAATCCTGACAGCTTTAAGATCCCATGCAAAATGATAAAAAGCTGTTTAAAAGCAACAAAACAGTGTCAAAGTTTTTCTTGTAGCGCTGAAGCTGAAAATCACCAAAGGCGCGCTACAAGAATATCGCGATTCCAGATTCTTTCGATTTTTCAGCAAAATTTGGCACGCTTGGGCTAATGAATGTTTGATTATGTGTTTTAGAGGGTTCATGACATGTTGATGTAGAAGACATCATGAGTTCAAATGCTTGCACGTCGTGAGGAAATCGTGCTCATCATCAGCACAGGTGTAATTCATTTTGACAGATATCCACAGGGTTTGAGGTAATGTGGCATGAATTTGTTATCTACAAGCTTATTCAAACACAGGGGACTTAATGAGATAACCATAGCCACTTGAAAAACTGAGCATCGTTGCCAATTGGACAAGCAAGAGGCGTTGAGGGCTTCATGGGAAATTAGGGCTTCCTAATTCCGTTGCTAATAGCTAAATTGAAGATTGTTGGACATCTGTACAACAAAGCTGACTCATCTGACAGTGTGGGTCGTGATTTCAAACAACCACAGTGGAGCAATTCACAGGTATTCCTAAAAAAACCAATATAACAGTAAATTTGGGGCTTTTTCGCTGGAGCTTACTCTGTTCAAATTAATCAAAGGTTAGGTTAAATTGTGCTTTTAAACGCAATTTTAACTAGAGAAATAGCTATTTGTTGATAATCTGCGACGCCAGACTGAAGGAGGGTTGAAGATAACAGTTTCGTTTTTATTAAATTTAACCCTGTCAGTGCTACGAATAACCTGTACATTCAATAGTGCTGTTAAACTTCCAAAATTAAGCTCATGTTCACAAACAATACAATAGGATACATTCAATTTGCAGTGATTGAAGCATAATGGGCAGGAGTGGTAAAATAAACAGAGTTGAACCAATAGATGTAGAATGGGTTGAAAAACTGCCTGAGTGTGTGGAGCTATTCAAACAAGCTGGCTGGATGGATTTTTTCAGAAAGATTGATGGATATAATACAAAAGTGTCCTGCAAGTTTGCCCAGGGTTTCAAGAATGATATGGTGGTTTTCGATACCCTGAAATTCAAGCTGACAGTTAAATTGATTTCAGAAGCCACAGGAATTAAAGATGAGGGTGAACAATGGTTTAAGAATCTGCCCTTTGACTTTGATCCACAAAGATACCTCTTACCCAATGTCATACCTGATTGGAATAAAGGTGTCCTAATCCAAAATGTCAAAAAAGAATGGGTTGAACCAATCAGAATATTACAGAGTTATGTTACTTGTGAGGGCAGGTATGCTTTCTTATGCAAGTATCATTTTAGATTTCTTCAGCACATGGTAGGGGTATCCAAGATGAACCTGCCATTCTTCTTCCTGAAAAGTTTGTAGAAAATGTCCATCAAGGTGAAAGGCCCAGTAGATCATTCCTCTCAGTCCATCTTTCATCATGGATTAATCAAGTTGATTGTTAATACTACCTTGCAACATGAAGGAAAGACCTGGGATTTCTTTGTTTTTTGGTCTGGTTTTGAAGATCAAAAATCTAAAAGACAAGCAGATAAGGGCAAAGTCTTGCTCAGAAAATTAGGTCATAAGCCCAAACTGGAAGATAAGGGAAAGATCAAAATTGAAGAATCAACAGAGCCTGTGGAGGAAGACAATGAACAAAAGACATTCTCAGCCAGCTCTAAAGGAAAGTTGACACTGTTTGAAGATAAGAAGGAACAGCCTGAAAAGAATTTTGCGCCTGTAGCAGATCCTCAGGAGGAGAAAAAGGTTGATATTAAGGTGGTTACCGTACCTAAAGAAGAGATTCACACTCATCCAAGAAGCCCTATCACCATTCTCTCAGATGATGAGGGATATCTATTGGAAGAAGAACAGACCATCTCCAAAATAGACGTCAAAGCTGAAATACAAGAAAGTCATACTTCAGATAGCAAAACAACAAGACCTAATAGGAAAAGGAACAAGCTGGAAGTAGTAGAATTGGCTGCTATTCAACACCAAGGGAAAGAATTGAAGATGATGGGAGAAGCAACAGCATTTTGGAGACCTAAAACTAAGTCAAAGAACAAGTTGAGATTAAACATGAAGAAATTGTTGAATCCTAAATTAAATTCATAGGAAGTGACTGTCTTAGATGAAGTGTCCATAGATGATGATAAACCAGAACTGGGTAAATTGCAGCCATGTTTAAAAAAAGAAATTCATTCAGTCGAAGCAGTAAGTACAGAAAATCAGAATCCTAGTATTGAAGACACAAAATTGTTGACTGAAGAGACAGAAATCTTCAAGAAGCTTGACATTCCTTGGAGACTTGATGAAGATCAAGATTCTACATTGGATAAATTAGCTAATTCTGATAGGGAAAATTTGCAGAAAGCTGTCAAGCAATACAAACAACAGATGAACTATATGCAGGAGGTCAAGGATGGTTTGATGATGGCCAACAGGAGATTGAGAGAAGATCTCCAAGATGTAAATGACAATTTTCAGGAACTAGTAACTGATGCAAAAGAAGCACTTAAAAGGAAAAGAGCTGTTGACATTCATTGCACACAGCTAGAGAAGACAGTCCAAGACCTGCAGCAGAAAAACAAAGAGCTCATCAAAAGGATAAGTGACATGGAACAGGAGCAGAAGAAGGCTAAGAAGAAAGACCAAGCATCAGATGGAATCGCTCTGCTGGCTGAGGTGGCAAAAGACCTATAAAACAGTTGTACATTCAGTTAGTTGTCATTAGTTAGCAAACTGATATGTTAATGAGATGCTATTTTTAGCATATTTTGTAACTTTGTAAATATTCTGCATTTGCTTTACCTCATTGAATAGCTGAAGGGAAGTTAGGGTTAGAGACCTAACTGATTTTGTAAAGCATAGTATTTAGACATGTGAGCGATTCATTGAAAGGGTTCTGATTTTTGGGAGCATCAGGAGGTTTGCAGACTGTGTTATATGTTCAGACTTGTTCAGAGATAAGTATTGTGACTCTTATAAGCATTGGCTGATGAAATAATGAAATATATGACTTTTTTCCCTCCAGTTTCTCTGTGTTGGCTTTGTTATTGAGCTTGTTTAGCTTCTTAAATGATAAATTCATTGCTAGTTAATGTGTATTTTCTAGTAATGCTTATCCTTTATGTATGAACCTCAGCATATTCTTTCTGTGGGATCTTATGTGATATGTTATGCATCTTTATCAATTTCTGTTTATGATTTAGTTTTTACTTTTCTTTTGAATGTATTCCCTGACTGTGCTCAAAGTTTATAACCATTTAAATCATACAAAAAAAAACCTAAACTTTGTTTTATTTATTGAGTTTTACTCTTGAGATTGTGTTGGCTTGTTTCTCTGGCCTTAGAAACAATTTCTGGCACAAACATACTCTATTATTTCGGAGATGATTCAATCCTCCATGAAGATCTTATTGTATATTCGGAGATGTTTATTCCTCCATCGGAATGTGGTAACCTGGGTTATTAGACTTCCCTAGTGGGGGTCGGCCCTGTATGTGTTATGTGGGTCAAAGGGTTATTAGACCACCCTAGAGGGGTCGGCCCAGTCAGTTGTAATGGGGTATTTAACCCAATGGTTAAATACGAGTCTACATGTCTTGTGTAAAAGAAAAGTCGGAGTAGTGTATAAATAGAGGAGGTGTGTTCCTCATTTGACACACACTCACTCACTTGAGAGAGAGGCGCACTTGTGGAGGAGAGGTCTGCTATGGAGAAGGAGGAGCTTATGCTCAGGGTTACATCTTTGTATATTGCTGGTCATCTATATTGAGGAAGCTTTACTGGGTTTTCTACCCCATGAGCGTTTCCCAGGATAAATCTATGTCTCTTGTGTTTATGCTATGCTTGTTGTTTCTTTAGTGATCCTGTATATGCTATTATTGTGAAATGGAATGTAATGCTGCTATTTTCTGTCTTAGCATATTAAATCTTAACATGGTATCAGAGCTAACCTGAAGGAAGACAAGATATGGCACTTACGACACTTGCTTTACTTACGACAATTTGAAGGTTAGGGTTCTATATAGCAAAAACTAGTCATCGTGGAACTTTCGCCATAAATACCGTTTGGAGAAGTTTCAAGATCTGAAACCTTTACAGGTCGTAGATAACATCTCCAGGTATCTTGTGTCCAAAGGGAACCCTCAGATTCGTTGTACTTTGTAAGTTATGATCAGTACAAGCTAGGGTTTCTGCCTCTTCCAGATCTCAGTCAAAATCAGGTGACCTAGGAAAAAAGATCATAACTTGGGCTTGGAAGCTCCAAATGAAATTTAGTAAAAAGTGACAGGTAGTGCACAGAATGTACTATGTCAAGAAACTTTTTTCGAGGCCGAAACTTAACCAGTGACACGTGGAACGCCGTACAAGTTCGCTCTCCTATTTTATCCCATAAACAGGTCACGTTGCGACACTTGGCATAACTCTCTCTCAGAGAGTCCAATTGAGGTCATACCTATAAGGATGGAAAGATAACAGGGCGAGCTATCTCAAGAAAAGTTTTCAGAGGTCGAAGTTCAAACAATGACACGTGGCACGCCGTACAAGTTCGCTCTCCTGTTTTATCCCATAAACAGGTCACGTTGCGACATTTGGCATAACTCTCTTTCAGAGAATCCAATTGAGGTCAGACCTGTCAGGATGGAAAGATGATAGGTCAGGATACCACAAAAAAAAAATTCAAACCCTGTGGAGTGAAAATTTTGGATTTACAGCAGAAACAATCAGGTACATATTTCTGTCAAAACAGAATTATTTTTGGAGCACCTTCATTCCTGGCTTCCGGAATTTAGGGTTTCGAAGAAAGTTAGAATTTTTAGAATCGGAAATCAACGGCTGAATGCTACTCAGGAAAATCGAAATTTAGAGACCTAGATCGAATTTTTTGGTTGGGTAGAAGACCGGGCTTGATCAATCCCCAGTTCGGGATTTTGATCGGAAAGATGGAAAATTAGGGCTTTAGCAAAAGTTGGAATTTTTGAAGTCTGTAACCACGGCTGGAAGCTCCTCATAAAAATAAGAGTTTAGAGCCTTGGATCGAACCTTTTGATTGGACAGAAGGGTGGGATTCATCAAACCCTAGTTCGGGTTCCTGTCCAGAAGATCCAGAAGTTTCGAAGGCAATTTTGAGGGGTCAAATTTTGGAGATTTCAAAATTGAAGTATGCTAGTTTGATCAACTTAGCAAGACACATCCTTCCATCCATTCAGAAGTGTGAAAGTCAAAGATTGAATTTTTAGGGTTTCTCTAGCAAACCCTAATCAAGCTCCAGATCAAGTTTCAGGGGGAGTTGAGGCTAAGGCCTTACATAAGAAGACTACAAGAAGTCTCGACAGGTATCACTCAAGGAGGTTCAGGTATGTCTTGAAATCTGATTCCTGATTAAATTCATAATGTGTTTGTCTTCATATTATTTGTTAGTACAATCTTGATTAATGTTAGACTTATCTTATCACCCTAGTAACAATATGAATGCATGTGAATGATCAAAGACATTCATTGATTAGGGCTATATGATTGTACTAATGCATTATGGTGTTGTGTGAGGTTGATGTTGTCTACTAACAAGATACAGGTACATCACAAAAGACAAATCAAGTTCCATGACCATGACATCATGAAGACAAAGACTCATCCATAATCTTTGTTCTACTTATGAGGTATGTATGACTTTGTTATATTATGCTTAACCTATGAGTCATGCAGGTTCTAGCTCAGGATCTCTAAAATCATTGAAGAGATTGTTTAGGTATGTTGTCCATAACTAAGCAGGTATACTAATCCAGGTATGTTTTTCCTATGTCATGTTAGAATCTTACCTTGTGTTAGGATCCCTTATATAAGTATACTTGGTATGCTTATTCATAAAGTTAGTAATCAATGGTTTATGCATATTATGTCTCTTATCTTGGTTGATGATTTAACTAACTATATCAAACAAGAATATGCATGAGTAAAAGAAGACTTCCTTGAAACCTTGAATATTATCTATAATCATGACTATACATTTTCAAGATTATTTAGAACTATAATGTTGAGAATATACTAATGAATGTTTGTGTATGAGATCATGAGGATGACACTTGAGCATGCAAAGTGGTACAGAATGAATAGAAGTTCAAAATACATACAAAAGATCAAGCGGGAGGCAACCACACAAACATAAAAGATAAGTATTTGAAATAGTAAATGATATTGCCTGTAATAGGTTGTATGCATATTTGTATTCCTACAATATATGATGCTGAGTGTAAACATTCATAGAGCATTGAACAGTATACTACTAATATGCATATGATTGGTAAGTTGGACAAACATTCCATTGTTGCTTGTCTAGAATGAAACCTCTTTGCTGACATGTTGAGAGCTGTGCACACTCTCGATAGTATGTTCTGGTAGAGATGGATGGCATCTAGATAGCCACTGTATGCATACAGGATCTGGGAAAGTGTTGTGCCAAAGTATTGGTCAAAATAGTTGCATAACTATGTAAATGATATATGTATGCATAATAGGTTATCATGTCAATATGATTTGATGATTATGAAGTATTACTAATCATGTACTTAATTTTGATTTGTAGGAAAGATCATGATGAATGATGAACACTGAACAAGTGATGGATGTTCAACAAGAAGATTTACAAATCAAACAAAATATAGAAGGCTCATTGCTAGAATATTCTCTTAGAAAGAGGAAGAGAATCATGACAGATGTTTGCTCCAAGTGGATATATAAGACCATTCTCTTAATGGTGTAATTAAAGAAGAAGTGTGAATCGGGTTTTGTATGGATACCCAGGATTGGTAGTCAATTGATGAGCTTAATGATCATCATGGGTGATGTGGATCTCAACCTTTGATACAAGGTTGAATATGGCTTCTATACACATATGACATGGATGCAAGAAGGAACTCACCACAGAGTTTGAATGATTTTGAGGCTCATATTAGTAGACCCATCTGACGAGAGATGGCACAGATAGATATGCAGAAGATCACTCAATGCAGAGTGTGAATAATGGACAATTGACAACTTCATGAAAAAGCTTGGGCTTTACCAGAAGTAAAGCTGATCCTAACCTTTACCTTAAGGTTGTGGATGATGAACCTATCATTCCATTAGTGTATGACGATGATCTCTTTTTGACAAGGAATGAGAAACAGATCATGAAACTGGCTGCAGAAATGAAAATGAAAGATCTCGGATTAATGCACTACTTCTTAGGTCTAGAAGTATGGCAAGAACCAAAAGGAATCTTTTAAATCAAGGTAAGTATGCTATGAAGTTTCTAAAAAGATTTGATATGTTGGAGTGTAAAGCCATGGCCACTCCCATGGACTCCAACTTGAAGTTATTAGTTAATGACTCATTGTATTTAGTGGACCTAAACCTTTATAGACAAATCATTGGGTCATTGATGTATTTAACAAATACTAGGCCAGATATATGCTTTGTTGTAAATACCCTAAGTCAGTATCTAGTAGAACCTAGAAAGGTTCACTCAATAGCTACAAAGCATGTAGTGAGGTACCTAAAAGGTACATTAGATTTTGGTCTATATTATCTTGGAGGTCATGAACTCCGTTTACATGGTTACTCAGATTCTGATTGGGCAGGAAGTGTCTCAGACAGAAAGAGTACATCAGGTGGATGTTATAGTCTTGAATCTACCATGATCTCATGGTTCAGCAAGAAACAATCTAGTGTGGCTCTCAGTACTGCTGAAGCAGAATATATGGTTGTCTGCTCTGCCAGCTGTGAAGCAATGTGGCTTCAGAAGCTATTATATGGAGTGTTTGAATTAGAAATGGATTCCACTGTGATTATGTGTGACAATCAAAGCTGCATCAAGATGATAGAAAATCGTGTATTCCACGATAAGTCAAAACACATAGAGATCCGATACTTTTATATACAAGATATGGTGCAGAGAGGAGCTATCAAGCTCGAGTATATAAGCATTGAGGATCAGATTGCTGATATTTTGACTAAACCTCTGTCTCGAGTAAAGTTTGAATACTTCCGAGACAAGCTTGGTGTAGTTCAAAAGGGACCCTCCTTGAAAGGGGGAGTAGCATAGTATCTGATAACAAGTCTGTCTCATCAATGATGAGGTTACCTATTTACTGCACTTAGTTACTTAGAATTATGTAGATTTAGGACCCTTATATTTTTACTTTTGATAGATGTATACATGCTTTTGATGATATATGTATTAGTGAGAATACATGCTTTTGATGATATATGTATTAGTGAGAATACATGCTTTTGATGATAGATGTATACATGCTTTTGATGATAGATGTATTAGTGAGAATATATGCTTTTGATGATATATGTATACATGCCTTTAATGATATATGTATTTGATGCTATTGATGAGGATACATGTTTTGATGATGAGGATACATGTTTTGATATACATGTTTTGATGATGAGGATACATGATGCCTGATGTATTGATATCTATACTTGTATGGATGAAGATACTTGTACCCATATTGATGAGAGGATTGTATCATCCGTGGACTTTAGTCCTAAAGTGATCCACAGACAGATGTCTCCGAGAGTAAGAGGATTGTATCATCCGTGGATTTTAGTCCTAAAGTGAGCCGTAGACATGATGTCTCCGAGAACAAAATCCTGAATGAACAGGTAAGGGGATTGGATCGTCCTCGGACTTTGGTCCTGTGAATTGAGTTGTAGACATGATGTCTCCAAGAACAAAATCCTGAATGAACAGGTAAGGGGATTGGATCGTCCTCGGACTTTGGTCCTGTGAATTGAGCCGTAGACATGATGTCTCTGAGAAAAAAATCCTGAATAAACAGGTAAAGGGATTGGATCATCCTCGAAATTTGGTCCTGTGAATTGAGCCGTAGACATGATGTCTCCGAGAACAAAATCCTGAATGAACAGGTAAGGGGATTGGATCGTCCTCAGACTTTGGTCCTGTGAATTGAGCCGTAGACATGAGGTCTCTGATAATTGAATGATAGGACTGGATCGTCCCTGAGCTTCGGTTCAAAAGGTACATGATAGGACTGGATCGTCCCTGAGCTTCGGTTCAAAAGGTACATGATAGGACTGGATCGTCCCTGAGCTTCGATTCAAAAGGTACATGATAGGACTGGATCCTCCCTGAGCTTCGGTTCAAAAGGTACATGATAGGACTGGATTGTCCCTGAGCTTCGGTTCAAAAGGTACATGAGAGGACTGGATCGTCCCTGAGCTTCGGTTCAAAAGGTACATGATAGGACTGGATCGTCCCTGGACTTCGGTTCAAAAGGTACATGATAGGACTGGATCGTCCCTGGACTTCGGTTCAAAAGGTACATGATAGGACTGGATCGTCCCTGGACTTCGGTTCAAAAGGTACATGATAGGACTGGATCGTCCCTGGACTTCGGTTCAAAAGGTACATGATAGGACTGGATCGTCCCTGGACTTCGGTTCAAAAGGTACATGATAGGACTGGATCGTCCCTGGACTTCGGTTCAAAAGGTACATGACAGGATTGCATCATCCATGGACCTATGTCCTAAAGAGAGCAGGATTGATCATCCTGTAATATGATCGTGTGATGACGATACCAATGACGATGCTGTAGATCGAGATGATCCAGATGTTGTAGATTGAGATGTTCCAGATACTGTAGATCGAGATGATCCAGATGCTGTAGATCGTGATGATCTAGATGCTGTAGATCGAGATGATCCAGATGCTGTAGATCGAGATGATCCAGATGCTGTAGATTGAGATGTTCCAGATACTGTAGATCGAGATGATCCAGATGCTGTAGATCGTGATGATCCAGATGCTGTAGATCGAGATGATCCAGATGTCGTAGATCGAGATGATCCAAATGTTGTAGATCGAGATGATCCAGATACTGTAGATCGAGATGATCCAGATGCTGTAGATCGAGATGATTCAGATGCTGTAGATCGTGATGAACCAGATGTTGTAGATCAAGATGATGTGACGATGATGATGATCGTGTGACGATGATGTTGATGATCGTGTGATGACGATGCTGATGATCGTGTGATGACGATGCTGATGATCATGTGATGACGATGCTGATGATCGTGAGGATTCAGATATTGATGTTGCTGTAGCTGTTTGAGTGCTGCAGAAGATAAAGACTCAGTACTGAAGATGTTGATGTTCTAGTATTGAAGATGTTCCAGTAACTGGTTGAGTTACTGATGATGTTGAGAAAGCTTCCAATGATTTATAGATGTATCATGTTGATGACTCCTTGCTCGTGCAGATGCTGTTATAATATCCTTCTCGTTAAGGGGGAGTGTTGAGATATTGTAACTTCAAAGAATATTATATTTGTACTCTATTATTCCGGAGATGATTCATTCCTCCGTGAAGATCTTATTGTATATTCGGAGATGTTTATTCCTCCATCGGAATGTGGTAACCTGGGTTATTAGACTTCCCTAGTGGGGGTCGTCCCTGTATGTGTTATGTGGGTCAAAGGGTTATTAGACCACCCTAAAGGGGTCGACCCAGTCAGTTGTAATGGGGTATTTAACCCAATGGTTAAATACAAGCCTACATGTCTTGTGTAAAAGAAAAGTCGGAGTAGTGTATAAATAGAGGAGGTGTGTTCCTCATTTGACACACACTCACTCACTTGAGATAGAGGCGCACTTGTGGAGGAGAGGTCTGCTATGGAGAAGGAGGAGCTTATGCTCAGGGTTACATCTTTGTATATTGCTGGTCATCTATATTGAGGAAGCTTTACTGGGTTTTCTACCCCATGAGGGTTTCCCAGGATAAATCTGTGTCTCTTGTGTTTATGCTATGCTTGTTGTTTCTTTAGTGATCCTGTATATGCTATTATTGTGAAATGGAATGTAATGCTGCTATTTTCTGTCTTAGCATATTAAATCTTAACAACATGTAAGTTTTAAACTTGTGTAGAGAAAACAAACATACAGATTCTTTTAAGCAAAACAAATATTACACCACAGCATTCACACATAATACACAAAGATTTACCCTGGAAACCATTAACCGGGAAAACCAGCAAAACTTAGAGTCGCTCCTCTTATTTTCTCATTCTCGTTATGAATCACTCACAATACAATATAGGTATTCTGCGGCATCCAATACCCTAATCTGTTAACCTAGATTAGAAGATAGACACCAATCCCTTAACCGAGATTAAATTACACATTTTTAGAAAATTCCCCAAAAATAGCCGAAAACAACCCAATCCCTTAACCGGGATCCTCAAGCACACCACTGACAAGCGCATCATCCCCTGCCACGCACATGCAATGAATATAACACATACCCAACATTTACTACAACATTCTCCCGACGAGGGATTCCAAGAACATATGAACATTATTATGACATCCTGCTAGCTACATAGCGGTTGAAAATTGTCTTGCAGACATCATCCTTTCGACAATGTATAGACATTATTACAATGCATTACTAACGACATTTTGAAAATATTGTTCATCGATAAGGTTGCATGAATGTCGCTAGGATGTCATATGATCGACGAGGGTTGACAACATAGTTCATCCATATAATTGCAAGTATGTCGATAGGACGTCAAAATGGAGTCAATAGGCCGAAAACATAGATCGTCGGTGTACTTTCACTTATGTCACTGAGATGTTGGAATTTCAACATACGTTTTATGATCAAATATTGACTACTGTTGACTTATCCTCGTAAACATCAATATTGGATTTATTGCTCATGTTACACCTGTCCTTTGGAAGCTTAGTGTCCAAGACGATCTATATTTTATTTGGATTGTCTTGGACACTAAGCTTCCAAAGGATGGGTGCAACTTGAGAAATAAATTCAATCTTGATGTTTGCGAGGGGAAGTCAACAGTAATCAATATTTGACTAAAATATTGTACAAGCAAGGAAAAAATAATATTGACACTGTGTTGGATTCAAGAGAAAAATCAAAGCACAAGCACAACCCAAAACATTATCAAGCATATCCTTTCAACAAAACAACAAATACTCATTGTGAAAGACACATCACACATTGTCATGACATGTAAAAGGATATAGAGACATCAATCCTCACCCAAACATTTTTCAAGAACTTAGTTAACTTTTAGATAATCAGTCTTTTGCCTTTTCAGAATGGCAATCTACATATTGGTATACCCAAATAACTTAATTCAGTAAAAGTGCATACCACTTATGAAAATTTTAATTCATTGAACTTGGTTACATGATGCAAGAAAATGGATTTGGTGAGTATTATTCCTTTATTCAACATCTCATTCAGAATGTGCGGATGTCAAGAATTGTAAATTATACCATATGATAACCTATGACTAAGAAAAGACATAAATGCATTATTTCTCAAGAATAATTCAAAATCACAGCAAAAAACTAGCAGAAAAGGGTAGGTAGTCAGTTGAATTTTGAAGACCAATGAGATAGCAACGCTATGATGAAATGAAAGCCACAATTGAATGACAAATGTGAAACTCATATTAAAGTTATTTTATTTTTGGAGAAAAAATTCCAACAAAAAATTAGTGTTCTAAGCAAGAGAATTGAAAGTAAACCTATCATATAAACAAAACAAACAAACAAAACTACTTCTAAATCCTATGCTAAATACCAACAACATATGCATATGAATTCATAGTGCTAGTGTAACCATCCATGCAAATGGTTCATTCCTTGAAAACGACCCTCATATGGAGTGGGGAAATATGTGTGTTGAAAACTAGTATGGAACATGGTGCAATCCAATCATCTCTCTTTTTGGGTGAAAATTTAAAGTGTTGACATATTGGTATAGGACTTATATTCCTGGTTGAAACATGGCTGCGTCCATTTTTCTACAACATCAAATATTTGGTCCAATAATTTAAATTTTGTGCATTTATGGGGATTGAAGTCATTCTCAATTGCCACTTGTGAAATATTGTTCGTGGATCAAATTGCATATTTATCTTCCTTTGCTCCTACCAACTTATAATTTTGATATAAACCTATATGTACCTCTCCCATTACCATTGAGTTTTATGTTGGAAATTGGTTAGCTTGTTCATTACATGTGAGAGTCCTTGAGTGAAACATGTTACTGAAACTTCATCAATCAAGTGGGAAGAAAAACTATTTATGACCTCTGTTATCTCTAATTCCAATTATTTATCTTCAAATTTTAAATCTACACCTACCCCTTCTTTACTTCGATAAAATCTTGTAAATGACTTCTATTTAGCAATTATGTTTGCACAATATTTTATTCAACAATGTAATTTTGTAAAGGTATGCATATTTTATAAAGACCTTGGGATTGTTCTTTAATCTCTTCTAACATTGTTTCAGGAGACTTACCTTCATAATGTATTTTGTTCTTGAAATTGAGGCATGGAGTAAAGAATGATCATGTCCAAGAAATCGCCAAACAAATATTCTTAACAATTAACAAAGGTTTTTCTTTAAAACATGACTAGATAATTTATATTAAGGGAAAAAATAGGTTGATTTCATGCTCAGCGCCATCAAAAACAGTACAAAAATGAGTCCCTAAACTATTACAAAATGACCAATTAACTAGCACCAAGTTATTCTGTATAAAGCAGATAAAGTCTAAAGTTTACTAATAACTAGACTATAGGAACTTGCAAAATTAAGATGTGATAACAAACTTAAAAGACTAATAGGAATAAAACTTAGATTGGTCCTCATCATTCAAGCTTGGAGTTGTGCTTTGTCTACTTTCATTATGTCCAGCGGAATCAGGTCGTTGATTACCTTCTCTTCGTTGAAAGAGAGCTTCTTTGTGTCCCAAGTGCTCTCCCATAAATCCATGTCCTTGTTGAACTCTTTATTTGTGAGAATGGTAGCTTTGTATTGACAACCAATGATACCACGAATGTGAACCCTACTGCAAGAGACTACCATGTTTGAGGTTGCTGTTGTTGATCGTGGAGAGTGAGCACATTGCTTGAAGAAACTCACTGCTACGTGGGATGTCCATTTCCAGTGGATTTTTCATTTCATTTCTATTTGTGCTATCTGATGCCTTGTTTCAAGGAAACCCTAAATCTAATCCAATGATTATGTGTCACCCAAAATGGCTCTGACTGGTCTTGACCCATCAGCTCCACAAGCGATTCATTGAGGTTGTTGACCACTAAGGGATATCGAAGATCATAATATAGATCATGAAGGTGCAGGGCATTACCCGCGAGAATGTATCCAGTCATCTCCAAAAATCCAAGTAGTATTTGAAGCGTTATCATATGCATTCATTTCTGGCTTATTTTTGAAAGGCCCTTGTAATTGCGGATGACTATCATAATTTTGAGTTACCTCATGACTTGCTGCTATTGAGGGTTTGGCTGGAAATCTTGGTGGAGGGGGATCCCAAGCTGGGTTTCTTGATGATTGTGTGTGAGCTCTACGACCCAAAGCTCGGGGGAGGCCATGCGACTGAAAGCGTGAGCCTATGGTGTGGTGGCGAAGCTAACAGTTGCTTCGCCTATGGTTAAACACGCTTTGCTGGAGGGATCCTACGGAAGACGTGGACAACAGTGGACAAGATGGTATCAGAGACAGGTTATGGTTTGTTTTAATTTGCTAAGTTATTCATTTATTTAGTTTATTTATCTAGTCATTATGCTTTCTAATATATTTTGTATCAAGTGATTGAGTTTCAGGTTAAGCAGGAAGGACCCTACAGGAGGGGTCCTACATTTGGTAGTGGTCTTGATTCATTTAATATTTTTAAAAGATATCATTTTGGAGATGAAATCAGCACACAAGCATAGGTAAGAAAGGAATTCAAAATGGTCAAAGAGTCACATTCCTAAGTAAGGCTGATGAATTGTCTAGAAAATCACTTGCTTACAAGATTAATATTATATACAGACCCACTAAAGGACGCAACGATGAGTTGTATATATTATTTTTCAAGACAATAAGGCTCCTTTCCATTTCAACGCCAAATGTTTTCTGCAGTAATAAGTAACATAGTTGAAGAGAGAAGCACACTTTGCTTCCAACCTACATATGTTGGTGGTAGGGGGAAATAACGACAACGTTGAAGTTTGAGCTATTGTAGAAGATTGTAGAGAATGTGACGTGAAGAGACCACCTCTCCTTCATCTTGAGGATCAGTTGAAGACGTTGGAGAAGCATTGTTGCTGCTCTCTGCATTAAAGTGTTGGCATTGGTGAAGAGTTGTTGGCTCGCGGAAAGCCCATGGAAAAATACTGTGAATCCTCCTCTCTTGTGTTGAAGCCTGTTGAGCATGGAGGTTAAAAGAGTATTAACTTTTGCTTATTGAAATATATAAGTGTGTGGGCCGGCATTGACCACTACTGGAAACCCTAATATGTGGAGGAGACCTAACATGAAGCTTCTTGTTGCCAGTTGTTGCGATGAAAGTCATAGAATATTTGAGATCAATTTTGTGTGCCCACTTGAAGGATCCAATAAACTTTGCATCCTATTGCTAACAGCTACTCCAAAAGAAGAGAAGTTGTAGAATTAGATCCACGTCATTCAAGTATAGCAAATTCCTCAAGTCAACAATCATAAATGTAACTAGCAATTTTTTTTGCTTGTAAGTTCTTGTGTATTATTGGTACTTTCCTGTGTGTTTTTGTACAGTACCAAACTAAAGTTAAGTTGGATTGCACATTGTATGTGGGTGCATTTTCTGCTGAGACCGACACCCCTACTTTTTAAATTTTTAATTGCTTGTAAAGGGAGGAGTTGCAAGAGACCCTCAATCTAATTGAGTCATTATACTTGGTCCTACCTGCACAAGGAGGCCTCAAACTATCTTCACTATGTCTAATACAGAATAAACATTAGAGTTGTTGAACACTCTAGTACATACAGTTGCAGACGACCCAATCACAATCAGTAAAGACACTCCAAACTATCATCAATCAACTGCAAAATTTGAAAGCAGAAGAGGAAGATGCACAACACAGGAATCGGCATTTTGAACTAATGCTTATTCAGAATAACCCTTTGTTTGAAGATGTTTCATATTAGCTTCCAGAAAACAATGAAATCATGTCAGATGTACAACTTATTCATAGTTCCAAATGCCAACAATGTGATCGATTTGGTCATATGAAATATTAGTGTTTTTATCTTCATCATTGTCAGCATTGCGGGAAGCATAACCATTCTCCAGATCGGTGTGTGAAGCTGAAGAAACTTGCAAGAGTGAAACTTGCAGCAGAATATTGTATTGCTTCTTACTTTGTACCTGACGGGGGGGAACATGATGTTAGGATTCAAGTTTCGAAGCCTTGTCACTCTGACAACAAACACTCTCAGCCTTCCTTAACTAAGTCACATCAAGCAAGCCTAATCCATAGTGAGTTTGGGATGTCGCCATATTCATAGATGCCTAAGATGCATGTATCATGAAGACAGAAGATATACATGACATAGAGTATTCATGTGTTGTGTGTCCAGTTGTGACACCATGAGACTCACCTCTCCTCACATTGTTCCTGACAAGGGGGGATGAAGACTATTAGTAACAAGCGAGCGAGTACAAGCAAGTTGGAACAAGCGATACTGTGAAGATCTATGTTCGACTAAGCTCCAGATTTGGCGGTCATCCTAAAACCATCAATACCAAGAGCACCTTCAATTAGCAGAATCCAGTGCATGCTTCTAGCTAACTTACTTGGCAAAATATTGTCAAGCTTGAAATGTTCAACAAGTGGTAGTTTCTCACTTCCTGTTTTCATCTCTCCAGTTGGTTTGTTGTCAGCCTAAAACCACCATTCCATACAGAACCTCTGAGCCTTCGAGCCAAGTTCCATAGAACCTCTGAGCGAGTGCTTTTGCCAAGTTCCATAGTTTGTGGTCAGATTTAAACCACACACATAGTAGAATATTTCATCTTCTGCTCTTCCCTTTCGGTTGGTGGTCAACCAAAACCATCCCTTCATAGAGCACTTGTATTTAGCAGAAGCCAATGCAAGCTTCTAGATAACTTTCTTGGCAAAGTATAGTCAAGATGGAAATGTTCAGAAGGTGGTAGCTATTAACTTCCAATTATTCAACTCTCTCTTTTTCTTGGACTCATATACACCCTTTAGATTAAGGGGGGATTTGTTGGATCTTAATCCTTGGTATTAGGATTATTGTGCACCATCCACGTGCAAATAAGACCATAAGTCTAGGGAAGACCGAGAGTCACCTAGGATTCCAAGAGTCCACTTGGGAATTTGAGACCCAAGGGTCAATTCTCTTGTATATATGTACAATTAATTGCATATTTAAGATGCAATGTTCAATTTATGTTTTGGTCTTACTATTAAGTGATATAGAAGTAAAACGTTCAAAAAAGTGATTGTATGCGTGAAATATTAGAGTAACTTCCAAGTTGCGGGAAAATGTGCACTCTATGTTTTACATCTTAGACATGTTATAAGAGTACATACTACAATTCTCAAATGTGTCACCGAGACTCTTATCACACAAAGGTGTGAATACTTAACTATGATAGGTCATGAGTTCTCAAATGTGCCATTGCTTGTCTCTGACCATCTGGAGAGGTAATAACCCACCTTCCCTTGTTGCAAATAAAATTTCTGATAAAAAAATGGAATCCCCAGATGATATCCTCTCCAATTGACACACAACCCCATGACAAATTGAAAATCAAGGTGATAGCTACAAGGTCAATGTAGAAATACACCTAGATAATAGTCTTATCAGCTACTGCCATAACTAATACATGCTATGAAAATCATTACTACTTATGGTATTACTATAATGGGAACAAAGTACTTGGTAGGTCTAGAATCTAGGCATACAACAAATGCACTCAAAATATTTCACGCATCCTTAGAGTAAAAAAATTAACAAAATGGAGGCATGTCAAAGCAAGCTAGAAAATTGCAAACCAACCTTAGTTGAGTTCATAATAGCAAGTTTGTTCCTTTCATAGAAGTACGGACCAGTAGTGAAATTCGCAACATCCATTCTACCAATGTAAATGAAAAAGTCACTAACCATTTCACCAAACCAATCCCATATTACTAATAGGAACAATATCATGAGCTTGGGGAACTTCATTAATGGCAACTTGCAACATACTAACTGTTGGGACAAACTTTTTTTAGATTGATCAACTGGTGCTTTTGATCATGATAGCTACTTAGAATCCACCACACAACATTTGGAGAAAATGCATGAATTTGTAGATCATAAATTGGATTTGAATGCTTCTATTTTATTGCAAGGGACCCTGCTACCTATGATGTTAGGAAATTTCAGAGATGGAGGGGCTTGGTTACTCCCTTTTTCATAATCTAGTGTGACAATGGATTTAGTCCCCTCCAACGACCCTTGAAAATGACTCTAGGGTCAAGTAAGGTAAAAAAGAGGGGAAAAAAGAGGTTGAGATTACGAATCCCTAAAATTATGAATCCCTGAAATCGAATTTGCATCATGCAACATGTGAAGGAAATGAAATTAGAATCCCATGGTCCACATGAGTCCTTCTCATGGTGCTGACTCTAATCGAGACAGAGATGGGCAGGGATGGGGTTTATAGTGGTGGTGGATGGATTCGATCTCCCAACTGGTGGTTACTGCAATCTCATCATATGCTACTCATGAAAATCCAAAACCACTACCTCTCAAGCAACAAACACATAGATGAAGGAAAATTGCAGAGATACCATGAGTTTGTGACCTTGAAGAAGCTGTTAGCACAATGAAAAAGAGGGGTTTGTCGACTTACGAATTTTGGAGCCATTTTGGGCTAACCTTGGTCCTTTGTGTTCTACTTTGCTCGCATGGGTGACATGGGTGTCATCGTTCTTCTCTGCTTGCATGGGTGTCATCATTCTTATCGTCGAGGTTAGAGAAGATAGTCGTTGGGGTATGGTTTCTACTCATCAGGGTATCAAGTATGGTATCTACTCTGTTTGGGGTATGGTATTTGCTCACATGGGAGGTTTTAGTTCTAGGTAACAACAGATATGGTGAGTTTTTTATGTTTTAATTTATATGTTATAGTTTTTTTACATTTTCGTTATTTATTTTAATATATATATATAATTATATATATATATATATATAGAGAGAGAGAGAGAGAGAGAGAGAGAGTGCACGCCAGTACACCAAATATATATATATATATAAGAAAAATGTAATAAAAATAATCATCATCAGCAACATCATCATCATCATTATCGTCATCATGATGATCATCATTGTCATCATCATCAGCATCATCATTGTCAACAACATCATTGTCATCATCATCATCGCCATCCTTATATTCATCATCATCATCGACATGTCGACCTTCATTGTCGTCATCATAGACAACATCGTCGTCGTCGCCATCAGCATCATCATCGGCATCCTCATCATCATCATGGTTTTCATCATGATGATCATCATTGTCGTCATCATCATTGTCAACAACATCAAATTCATCATCATCGGCATCATCATCATCGTCAGCATCACCATCATCATCGTCGTCATCTTCATCATATTCATTGTTGTAGACCCCTTGACTTTACCCCTAGCCCATATATCCATTATCCCATTATAAGCTTTATAAACCATGAAACTAAAAAATATATAACTACACCAATCCCTAATACTCAATACATAACTCTTATAACCACTCGCACCGTATATGCTTTTACCAAAGCTGTGACCCTTATAACTATGCTTAACATCTAGTGTTTATCATGGTTATATCTTGATTAGTGGTTATATGTGATAGGGGTTAGGAGGGTTACATGAGTTAAGGGGAACATGAGCTAGGATTTATATGGGTTAGTTATCATTTAGGTTAAGGTCTATTGGGTGGGGATTATATAGATTAAATTTTATAGGGGTTATAGGTTATAAGAGTTGGGGACGAAGTGTTATAGAGTTTGTATTGTATATTATTAAATTTGAGGTCTAATGTTTATAAGGGATAAGAGGATATATGGATTAGGAGTATAGTGATAGTTGTAGGGTTTGTATGAGTCATTATAAGGAATTAAAGATTTAAAGTATAAGGTGTAAGAAACTATAGGGATTAGTGGTTAGGGTGTAATACGGTATAATAAGGAATTAAATATTGTAGTGATATATGGATTAGGATTAGGATTATATGGATTAGCATTATAGTGATAGTTTTAGGGTTGGAATTAAATATTTAAAGGATTAAGTGTAAGCAACTATAAGGATTACTGGTTAAGGTGTAATAGGGTATAATATTAAGGTATATTAGGGAAAAGTATGAAGGGTTATCACTTTAGGAGTTATAACTTTATGGGTTACAACGGTTGATATTTAACATCAGTAGATGTTAAAGGGTTTATGGGTGTAAAATTTATAATTTTGAGATGTATTATAAGGGATATGGGTGAGTGATGATAATGTTTTCCACTTGGGGTTTTTAGTAGTTATAAGTCTTCTCTAAGTTGAGTATTATAGTGTTTAGAGGTTGAAGAGGTTAAATATTTCGTATGCTAGTTTTTATAAGGATTGGAGATTATATGATATAGGATCTATATGATTTCAAGTTATATGTGCTAAAAGTTAAGGTTGATAATGACTTAAGGTTAATAAGGTGGAGATAATAGATAATTGTTAGTGGTTATGGGTTAGAACGATTGCAAGGGTTAGGAATAAGAAATGAATATATGTTATAAGTACTAATGAAACACATTTGATGTAGCTTTATTTGATGTAATTACATTTATTTGCAATCTGATGGTGTAGAATTATGTTTTATGGAGATTTCAAGCTATTTAATGTTTGGTCATGGATTATTTGCAGAGGACAAAGAGGGTTTAAGTTAGTTTATGGAGCAAAGAATGAGTTCATATTACTGGTGATCAAATTCTAAAGTGATAAAGTAATGCAAAGTATCTCCATTATTAATCCTCTGTGTTATCTTTGTTCATTCTCTCTAGATATAGTCCCCCTTCCTTGGTAAGCACAAGCCCTCCAATGTCACCATCTTTTCATAAGTAGCCTTTATCTTTTTCTCATTAGTTTCTAAACTACATAAAAGTATTCATTCTATGAAGATAAAAAGACAATATCCTAAAGCACTAAATACCTTTGTGTATAGAAATAAGTCCTTCCAATCACTCTAAAGGAATGGAAACAAACTCCATCTAAGAAATGAGTAAAGGTATGAAAGAGACCGTTATATCGAAATGCAAGAGAATCTACAATACACCTTCCTCTCTAGGTTAAGAGGAGGGTCAGTCGACCATTTCAAAGACAAAAACAGTCATGTAACGTTCATGTTGTTGCAACATATAGATGTTGAAAGTCCAACAAGTCCCTATGGACATCAGAATTAACATGTATGTTGGGGTTAAATTGAAAAATAGAAAGGAATTTTGGACAAGACTTGTGATTTCTGCCATCACTATCGAAAAATACGTCGAAATTCACTTCCAAATGTAGTAGTGGTGGCAACTACGTTGAGAGAAGTAGGAACACAGTTAACCTACGGTTGAGTGGAGTATTCGTCATCCACATCCATTTGTTGAAATATGTATAAAGTTTGTTTTTTTCTTGGAAATTGAGATGAATTATGAGGTACCCATAGCCTTAGATGAGCACAAAGCCTACCAAATTTCAAATAGCTTGTTGTGCAAATCACACTACAAAAGTGTTACAACTTATTTATCTTATCTTTTGAAATTTGGTTATGTATTTCAATCAATCTTATAGTCGATACATTGCCTTCAAGTTTCTTCACTTTCTCCTCTAGGTCCTTGGTCTTTTTCTAGCAAGCTTTCTCCATATGTCCCAATTTACCACAATAGAATCAAGTCTTCTTATTTCTACCTTTCTTAGTCAAAGTTTGATCACCATGATTCTTCTTATCATTTTGGTTGACATAGTCGTTTTCCTTATTTTTTAGACCTCTTTCTCCGTAATTATGTCAACCTTTTCCTTTCAACAAGTGGACCTCTTGTTTGACTTCAAGTTTCCCTTCATCAAGCAAATTTTCTTGTGCCCTAATCAATAAACCATGAAAAGAGTCAAAAGTATAATCTGTACCATCATATTTTATGGAGGTCCAACTCACATGGAATGTCTAACATATCACATCATATAGTGTCTTCAAATTCATCATGACCATTTCTATGAGTTTACCATCTTTCTTGGGAAAATCCTTTCCACATTCACCCAATTTAAACTAAAGTTCCTTTGCACGTGATGAATAGTCTTCAATTATTTCAAAAGAGAGAGGATCAAGAGAGATCAACTCTTTCTCAATTTACACAACCAAACTTTCATTAGGTTTATCAAACAAGGTCTTTGGCTTATTCTAGATTGCATTTGGGCAGTTGATCCTACTTGTGTGAAACTAAATATCCAAACAATTGTAGGTTGTTATGACTCCTACAACCTCATCCTTCTCGTTAATGAAAAACTTATGTTTTTCATCCCTCAGATCTAGAACCACGGTATTTATAAATTCCCATCACACTTTAATCTTTAAATATGTTTCCATATCTTGTGCCCAATTCCCGTAATTGTGGCCATTTAGAACAAAAAAGTATAGCTTGGAACTCATAGTGTCAATCTAATCATCTAATCCCATATTCAATTTGCAAGTCGAAACCTTTAGTCGATCTACCAAATATATCCAACTCACTAGGATCATCAATATCATCCACGAGACTTGTAGACAGAAAGCTATATCTCGAACCATTGTCTCTGGTACCATGTTAGAGATTTATAGGATTAGGTATATCAAAGAGATAGTATTACAAGAGAGAGGTGGTGTCTAAAGAAACCATTACAACGCTATGCACAACTGAGAATTGATCAGCATACAAAGAAGTGTAAATACACAAAACATTGACATGACATGTTTAGATAAACCCATAGGACCATATTATATAGCACCAAGATATAACCAAATCCGTTGAAGTGGAAAATATGAGTTTTGAGTAGATTGACTAGTGTGCATAACAAACGCCTTGTTTTTTACCTTGTTCTATGCACCAATCAATTGTTTATTTCTAATTGCCCGACCATTCAAAATCTTAATCGACCGTCCAAATGATCTCCTAGTCGACCTCATAATCGACTATTAATTGACTATATCTATAGGATCCAAAGGTGTGATGATGCTAAAAATCATTTTGTTTTAATAGAAATATTTCCTAGAAGCACTTCAAGAAATATTTTTAGTTGAGTGCTATAACAAAAATAAAATGCATGATTTCCATGAATTTAAATTGGGGAATAGGACCATGGAAGTGTATGAGAAAAAATTTCTACAATTGTTGAGATATGTTGGGTACATATGAGACGAGAAAACAAAGATAAAATTTTCTCTAAGTGGCTTACCCTTATTGTATAAGGATGGGATTTAGTTTGATGAACCTAAGACTCTTGAAGAAGCAGTCTATAAATCCAAATAATTGTATGATTAGAATAAAGGAAAACCATATTCTCTGAATTTGTAGGAGAATAAGAAGAAAGAAAAGCAAGATCAAATCATTCCAAACACCTTCATCAAGGTCATCCAACTCAAAATGACTAAAAAATGGTTGAATCCTTATGAAAAAAATAGCAATATCACCAAATAAATGTTGGGGTTGTGGAGGAGAACATATGTATAGGGGATATCATTAGCAAGATAACCAAATCAAGAGTGGGTGTAGCATCAAAGAAACTACTAGTAACATGGAAAGGGCATTCCATGGATCTTTGTAGCATTAAATGATCATCGGGCATATCACCAGTCAAATTTGATCAAAGTTGAAGGTGGAACTAAAAGGAGATTTCTAGATACAACTAGTCTGCATTCTTAACAGGGAGGTTAGTTTTCCCTGGAACAAATCCATCAAGTAGGTAAAAGTCCAATGGGACCATTACAACCCTTAGGATGCAACATGGGAGATGGAATATGTTGAATGAGAGACATATCTGTTTTTTTTCTAATCTTAATAGTGCACCGAGGCCTGTACAAAATATAAGGGAAGGGGAATGTAAAACCCTCGTTTTGACCCCCATATTATAATGTGTATGTAATGTTTAATCATCTATAAGCCTAGACATATGTGCTATTTTTAATTTTTAAATAGTTATTTTGGAATATAATATAAAGAACGCCAAGAGATTAGGGGGCTAAAAGGAAATAACAATGTTTTATTTTTCCCACCCCTTTACCCTAATTTTTTAACTTGGAATATGCTTATTAAATATTCACCCATATTGAGATCAATTGTTCTAAAAGGAAAGATATGTGGGATTCTTGTGAAGGCATGTGGTCTCTTCCTTCCTAATGTAGTATATAACCTATGAATTCAGGCATGCAAGTCATTTTTTTCTTTGTTCAATCTCTCCTTTGTTGGTTACTCTACTTAGTTCATTGTTACCTAGCTATAATATAAATGGGAAAAAACATGGTTGGGTTTATGAGTGAATGCTAAGGGGAAAGGAAACCATTATTCAAAGTTGATATCCTTAGTTTCTAACCATAGCTATTCTTTGGCTAGTATGCACTACAAGGGAAGGGGGATAGCATGTGGAACTACGAATCAGAGAAAGAGAATCCAATTATTGGTGTGGTGAAACCTGAGAAAGGAAGAGACACTAGTTCAGCACAATTGTTGTGACTAGGATAGCACTGCAATGCCAGTTTCTTATTTGTAAAATTTGGGAATTGGTCTAAGTGAATGAAATTGGAGCAAACATGTAGGATTTCCCCCTTGTTGATTCGTTTACATCCAATTGATGGATAATTGTAGACACACAAGTATTTAATCATGTTATCATTGGTATTCCTTCTTATTTACTTTGTTCTTAAGGTCGAGGTTTTTTTATTGCACCTGTTTTAATCTTTTGATTTGCTCAAGCAACCTCTAAGTAGGGTTATTGGAGATTTGAATACATTTTTTCATGCAGAGATCCCATTGGCTCTATATCCAATATTTTTCCACACTCCCCTAAACTTCTCGACCAACACGTGATCTAGTTACATAAGCACCTTTATCTTCCAAACTATTGATGAAAGGATTAGGTTAGGGATATTTCCACTTTTCTTGATGAGGCAAGAAGAGTTGCCAAAATATTTGGCTCACTTTAGGGATTGGGTAGACATTCTTCTAAATATTTCACCCTCTTAGTGACATGTATCCATACCTATTCTTATGAAGATTTTTCTCCCTTGGTGAACCTAATTTGCACCCACCTTGAACTATCACACCTTTGAAATTAGGATTAAGGGATTGCAAGCCTATGCAAACTCAATTCTCTCCTATAGACAATCTATGAGAAGTTATATATCCTTAAGAAAAGGGAAGCAGTAGTAAACATTAGGGAAAGGAGAAGAGAGAGTTGAAGAGCATCATCATGCTTTAGTGAAGTGCAAGTGATCCAAACTAAAATACATTAGACTCTCTTGCTACCATAATTTGGACTAATAATCATATCCAATGTGAACGTTAATAATGTTGCATTTGTAACCCACTTAATGAAATTAATATTACATTTTAGAAGATAATATAGAGGATGTTTAGAAAGAGGTTATAGTAGAAGTTACTTGTCATAATTATGGACAATTTCATCTTTCCAATTTTTTAAATTTTAATGGATGAAACAAAGGATCTTGGATTTTTCTTTCTAGTTGTGTTTTCATGATTGTGAATAAAAAGTTACACTTTACAACTCCAATTACTGTGACTTAGATTGTAGCTACCCTGCAAACATGAAAAAAGTCCAAAAAATGAGCACTTGAAAATGAATTGTTTTTGTGGCAACAATGGTTGTAATTTGGGCGATATCTTCTCTAAAATATTTTAGCAACATATTCATGTATTTGCCCATTGTTGTAGTTCATATCTATTTTGAACTATGATTGTGATCCAAAGTTTGAGTTGCTACCCACATTTTTGGTGTGGTATGAACAATGGAGAAAGAACATGTTAACATGAAAATATGTTGAAGATTTTCAAAATAGTTGTTGAAAAGATTATGTGTGTAGGATATGCACCGATTGTTTGTTATTAAATGTTCATGGGTTGGTGAACTTGTTCTCCAAATTTTTGTTGTACCTAATTGGCCCCATGATTACATTGACTATTTTGTGGAGTCTTTTTATGTGTAATAATCAAATATTCATTTTTTATGTTATAATCAAGATTTATTTTGTGTTGCTTGTTTCTCAACTTGAGAGGTTTCCCTCCTCAAGCCACTACTATTTGGGACTCCATAATGAACTAATATTTTTTTGGAATCTATATTCATGTAGCACTATATGCAAGTGAAGTTTTGTTCTAGATCATGTTTTCCTTGCTCAAAATCATTCTACATGATTTGCTTGGTCCAATTTTGAGATATTTCATGTAATTTTTCTAGTGGTGTTTATATGCTTGTTTCTAAAGGATTACTTATATTGTGTATGTGGTCTTTGAAATATTGATTCAATGGCATCCCAAGAGTATCAAATCCATGAGCCCACGAGGGGTAGAGCAATTGGTAATGATTAATTGAGATTAGAAGTTGTAAATGGAAGGTCACGAGTTCAAATCCTTGTGGGTACTAGCTTAGAAAAAAAAAAGAGTCTCAAATCCATTCCTCTAGTGTCCCTTACTACTAGCCCCACTACTACACATTTTCATATATATCTTATTGTGAGTTTTTCAATTAAATTTTCTAAAACCTTGAGTGATTCTTTAGCAACACATCCTTGGGCTTTTTTTTGTAGCGTCCTTCCCTCACATGTTGATCCTAAATTAGTCTTCAATTGTAGGCATTTTTTGAGTGGGTAGTTGCAAATATAAGCCCACTCTTTTCATGGAGCTCGTGATCGCCCCATATCCAAGTTTTTTCGCAACTTAGCACCTAAACATATCATTGTTCAAAACCCCTCTCCTCCATATTGCACGTCTCCCATCGACCCATTCTAACATGGTTGTTTTCATTGCTCAACAAAGCATGAGCCTAAACTTGCACAAGTGCCCGTCGCATCTTATATATTTCATTGTACAACATAACCACCCTCATTCAATATGACCACTTACCACACAAGTGTTAACCCACATGTGAAAATATATATATATATATATAAGTGAATAAAGAAACTTGAAATTTTTCTTTGTTATTTACTATATGAA
The DNA here is from genome assembly GCA_027924585.1 of Larix kaempferi. Lineage (NCBI taxonomy): Eukaryota > Viridiplantae > Streptophyta > Pinopsida > Pinales > Pinaceae > Larix > Larix kaempferi. The sequence continues at coordinate 10,007,357 of BSBM01001430.1, read as the reverse complement.
ATTTTTCTAAAGAGAGTTGGCTTAATGTTTTTAGTAGGGAACAAGTTAAGTCTCTCCCTCAACTTTTAAAGAAGAAAGAAAAGAAGAGAACATTTGAGGAGACTAGGGTAATTGAAAAGTTAAAAGTGAAAGTAAATCTTAAAAAATAATGAAATATGTTTTTTTGGAAGGGTGAGTGAAATATTTGGCTACATTTTGTAAGTTGATTTACTTTATGATATATTTTATTTCCTCTTAGGAGGAAACGATTTTTGTTTAAAACATTTTTTTGGAGGATAAAATATATTTTTTTAGGGACCATTATACTCCATACATTCCACCTAGAGGAAATTTGGATGAAAATGGACATTTTAACCCTAAAGTATAATTCTGTGTCATCACATATTATCCAATCAAAATGCTTTAAAACTCAAACAAGGTGCATGCAAAAAAATTGGAGGAAAAAACAAAAGCCACTTTTTTGGATTGTATTTTCAACTTATCTCTAGGTTTACTCAAATTTCAAGCAAGGGGACTCGTTGGATGTTGAATTAAATTATGCATCTAACGAGTAACCATACTGCATACTTTTAATGACGTAACCTAACTGCATACTTTTAACGACATCCACGCCATGAAAAACTAAAAATACATAATAATAATAATAACGTGTTTTCTCTCACTAGAAACACGTTTTTTAATGTATTTTCAATTTTTAGTGATGTGGATGCAATCAAAAGTATGCAATATGGATACTCGTTGGATGAAGAATTTAATTTCACATCCAATGAGACTCCCACTTGAAATTTGAGTAAACCTACAAAGAGATAAGTTGAAAATATGAGAGAAAAAAAATAGTTTTTTTACTCTCTCTTTCTACTATTATTTTATTATTTTCTTTAGGAGGCTCATTTTTTACCCAAATTTCTTATAATGGACACTCTACACTTGGTTTCCCACCTTATTAATAGTTGCATAATATACATCTCTTCACTATGCCCAACTAATTAAGAAAAATAATTGGTTTCTTGAAAACATTGTGAGGAGAGAGAGAAAGAGAAAAGAACATTACTCCCTTATAAGATATTAATTTCAGGGATTCTATTGAGAATACTTCTCTATGGGACACAAATGCCAAGCTTGATGAGAAATTTTTTCAACTTTTTAATTAAATTTCTTCTTTGCAAGATGTTAATGTCAGAGAACAAGATATTATTGTTCAACTATATAATGTTAATACAAGGCTTGAGCATGGACCTTCACTACATGAAACTAGTATATGGCTTCAAGATTACCTTGCTTTATTGCGGAACTCCAATATCAAGCATCATGAAGAGGTTGTCCTAGTTTGAAGGAATATTCTCTGACTCTTTGATGAATACCAAGGCTTGAATCATAGTTATGATATCATCCTTCCTTTGTTGGACAAGAAGGACGACTCCAACTAGGAATTTTGGTAGCTCAACTAAGCCTTCTAGAAAAAAGTAATTGAATTGAGAAGTAATAAAGTTGCCTTAGAGGGTTGCATTAGCAAATTGCAAATTCTTATGTTCTTTGTTTTTTAGAAATATGATGAAATTGTTTAAAGTTGGATGCATTGTATTAATTAGCTCAAGGAAACTCACGTTCTACCCCTAGATGAAACAAATGAGATGGTAGCACTACTTGACTATTTAGAGGATGTCCACCACTTCTCAACCACGATACATTATTCTCTCTTTTATTGAATCAACTACTCATAGATATATTTCGCACCTAGCTAGTCATACAATGGTGGCCATCCTAGAGCATTATTCTCCTAACAATGGTTACTTTGAAATACCAAAGAGGGAAGACATACTTGACATATTGCAAGAGGGCACTCATTGTGTATCACAAAGTATTATTTCATCTTCCTTCAATTCATATTCTCATGCTCTGGTGGCTACCCATGGGTCATCACCTCCTAACTATTAGAAGCATACTCAAAGCTTTGGTTCCATATTACGTCATATGAAAAGTTCTACAAGGGGTGGGTTTGGTAAGCATGGGCAACGAATTGTTAATCCTATTATCCCTATGATGTGACCAATGTGAAAAAGCCTTGAATGTTTTCAAACATTATTACCAAATGAAAGTATGCCTAATATCTCAACCACATTTCTTTCATAGGAACTAGAGCTTGCATCCTATTCTAATTCATCTACTGACAATCTTCTCGAATCTAAACCGGTTTCATTTGATACTAATTCACAAGAACTAAATCATGCACCTTCCCATGCACTAACCTCAAATACTTCCCCATCCACAACTCCTCCATAATGGCATTTAAATCACAGTGCTTGGAGGCATTCGTGTTCTCCATTTAAGTATTACATTTTGATTATGACATTCATTGGTATGATAATCACTCTTCTTACAAATATTTCGTTAAGAACAATAAATGGTAGAATTGTGGACTGATAACCACTATTATGAAAAAATATCATTGGGTTGATGATTGGTCATGGTGATATTTGAACTTTGGTTTGAGGACATCTATCAATTGGTTTCATCCATTGTACAAGCATAGAGCCCTTGTCCATGTCTCTAATTCATTGATTGTAGTCACAATGTCTAGTGGACAAAAAATGATGGCGGCGTGTATGGTTGCTTCTTCTATGCATGTGTGGAAACAAAAGAACACTTTATGATGGAAAGACCATCTTGCTACATATGGTGTTTGAAGCATTTCATGAGACTTTTTACCATCTTGATCACAATGTGCATCATTATGTTACTCGGTTTTCTTTCGTATAGCCTTCTTGACCTTAAACATTGTTGCATTAATAGCATCCTCATCAAATCACCTTGAACATTAACTTGATCTTCTTTATCATCTTTTGTTTCATTTTTTTTAATTATTCTTTAATAGCGTTGTGGGATTTGATTTCATACTATCATTTTTTGTGCATGTACTCATTTAAACTAGTGTTTTCTACGCTTGTTCTGAAGAAATTCATGTGAAGGTATTTCGGAAACTACAATGCTAAATATAAACTCTTTGTTGAGATCTTCTCTACAACTCATCATGGTCTAGATGTTGTTAACATTGTATTCTCTACCCAATTAAACATGAACGGGAGATTATTGGAATTTTTATTTTTCCCATTTCTTTTTTTACCACATTTTTCTTAATTGAATGATGAGAGATAATTTTCATATGCACTCTTTAATTGGTCGAGCACAAGTCATTGATCGACATTTTAGTCACTAACACGTAGATTAAGTACTACCCATCTTGAAGGAAATAAGTTTCAAGTGAAAAGGTCAACGTACACTTTCGTAAAAAGGAAGACGTACCTTGGTCATATAATATTGGATAGTGTGAAAGTAGAATCAAATAAAATTAAAGCAATTCTAGAATGGTCAACCCCTATCAATCTCTCAAAGGAGAGGATTCTTAGGCGTAATGAGATATGATTGAATATTTATCAAAATCTATGCCAATGTCAAATTTACCTAAGAATGATTCCTTCTATAAAATGTTGAAATAAAAATGTTGGTTTTAAATGACAAAGCAAAGTAATGTCCTCAACCTCATTTGTTGGCCACTCTAGATTATTCAAGTCATTTATCATTGAACATTGTGTCTTAATTTGGGTTCGCTGCAATGCCAAGGCAAAGGTTGTCCAAATTCTTTTTAAAAAAGGAAAGCTATCTTGCAGGGCACATAAGGTGTGCTTATGAGAAAAACACGAGCTAATGTGCATGCCTTTAATAAGTGGTATCAACAACTATTTGGAATAAATTGCCAAATTGCATTCACCACAATACTCTCGGATACCTCTTGCACAGAAGACGTTGATAAAAAAATATGTTTTTTTTTTTTTTAACTGACAAGCTATTGCACTAGATAACTAAAGATAACATTGTCGTTGATGACTTATCCCAACATAATGACAATTTCTCTCTTAATCATGCCTAATTGGATTGACGAAGTTAATATTGAATATATTGAGTAATACATAAAATAATTGAAAATGTTCGTAAAAATATGAAATGTGCATGCAAGAATGATATTGTATGGTATAAAGATCATATCTTTCACAATCATGAAAGTTTAGTGGGTAAGCTCTGGAATAGTCACACAATTCTCCATATGTCGGACATGCGAGACTTCTCAAGGGTCATTATAATGTTGAACAATGATTTCTGGAAGGGAATGCAAAATTAAATACGCATGCCATTGAATGTAACATGTGTCAAACAACTAAGAGCTATAACCCTTTGTATCTAGAACCATTACAACCTCTCCATATTCTCAACCATAAACAAACAGATATTTTAATGGATTTCATTAGTGGGTTGTTGGTTTCAAAAGGAAAAGATAGAAATTTGTTGTGATTAATCACCTCACCAAATATGCACTTTCGAAGTTATACATAAGAATGATGTGACTAAATAAATTGTGGATGTGCTTATTAAGAATGTATATAAGTTGCATGGGTTTTCTAAATTTAATGTAAGTGATCAAGACCCTAAGTTTAAAAGCAGTTTTTAGAAAAAACTAAATCAACAAATGTGCATTACACTGGTAAACAAGCAACCAAGCTAAAATTGTAAACAAGTTGCATGGATTTTCTAAATTTAATGTAAGCGATCAAGACCCTAAGTTTAAAAGCAATTTTTAGAAAAAACCACGTCAACAAATGTGGATTACACTTGTAAAAAAGCAACCAAGCTAAAATTGTAAACAAGTGTGTTGAAGCTTACCTTCGAAGCTTTGCCATTTATAAACAAAATAAGCGCTTTTAATGGTTGCATTTTGTATAGTGGTGGTCTAACTCAACATGCCATGGTTTTGCTAAGATTACTCCTTTTAAAACGTTGTATGGTTATGACCCTACTAAATTTAAATATTAACCATAGTTTTATGTCAAAATTCTTGTTGTAAGAGACTTAGGACAATTAATGTTAACTAATCTCAAGGTCAAATTAGGTTTTAGGTAACATGTGCTCTATAAAAGAGACTCGTTATTGTATTCATTGACTTGAAGATAATGAAAAATATCATTCTTGAAACCATCTTTGTTAGGGTTTCATCCTACCCAGAGTTTTGTGCATGCTTCAATGTTCTATCTCTTTATCACATTACCTTAGGGCTTTTGGCATTCAATGTCGAGCTAATCTATTGTTGATGCTCATAACAGTTTTCCACTTATCATGCTTAAAAAAGAATTGGGGAAAACAGTGTCCAATATAGACAAGGTTACTAATCTATGATGAAGATGGAAAATTTAGAGTCTAAAAACATAATATCAACACATACAAAATCTTTGTAATCTAGAAAGATAACAAAAGGTATCTAATCAAGTGTAAGAACCTACTTGTTAATGACACTTCATTGGAAAAAGAGGGACGTAAAATAAATATCCATCTCTTCCTATACTTTGAGGACAATATTTTGAGGAGCTTCTCATATACCTACATATTACTAAATGAGGAGTTATAATTTTTTATCATGACCTCCTCTCTTCACAAAGACATTGTGCCTTGTAATTATCGCTCATCGTTCACTTCATTTCATTTCAACATGCAACAAGGAACCCTCAATTCTCAGGTTCAAGTAGTTCAAGGTAGGAGTTCGGCACCCCAACACATAGAAGTTGAAGAAGATGTTGAGGCCAAATTCCTAGAGGAGCATACCAAATTGGCCCAAGAACTTAACATGAAGGTGAGGTGGCATCCAACACCCACATCTCCACCTCCAAATCTAATGCAAACAAAGGTTTATTTTCTTTGGGACACCCTGAGGCTCCCTAACTTAACTCTGGAAAGTGTGTGGTTTGGCTCCTTTCCTCCATTTTTGGACATAGGGAGATAGAATATATGCCCTTAGGGATAAGTGGAAGCACTACTCCCTCCCCCATGTGATTTCTCTCGATGTTGACCTCGCTAGAGCCCAGCTTGCTAAGCTCAAACAGTCTCATGAACAAGTAGTTGCAACTCAAAAAGCCGACAAATGGGTTATTAATTAGAGACCTCATGGTAGTTATAGAGATTCGCCCCTTGGGTGGACCCAACCAAGGTCCACCAAATGAGACTCTGTTGAGGTGAGGTAGGTCTGCATTAGATGCTAGAACTATAATGGAATCTTTTGGTCTTCCCTGGCTCGATTTATGATGCACTCAGACCATCAAATATTCTATTTTTTACCAAAACCCACGCGAGCCCCACCAAGACCATTACAAGCTACCTAAGTTATCACTAACATCTTTGTAGAGGGGACACCAGTTGTTCATGTAGTGTTCATGGTTCAGTTGGTGATGCTTGTTAACTCCAAGACTCTCTCTGGGGCAAAGTCACCACCACACTATTCCCCCACTCCACAAATTGGGGGCTAGAAAAAATATGAATAATTGTTGGACAATCATGGTAGGCCACAATTTCTCTAAGCTCTAAACCAGTGCCATTCATCTCCAGTTATCTGAGGAGCTTGTTAGGAAACATTTTTGGGCTAGAGGAAAGGCAAGGTTTAAAGTGGAGCATTAAAGATTGATCATAGATTCATATCCTAACACTTCAAGCTAGCTTTGAGGTGGATGGGCACTACTCTTCGAAAGTTATGTTGCTTTGTTGACTTTCTAAGGGCATTCAACTCAATCTCGAGAAAGGCCCCATTCCAAAGACTTAGAAACATTGGCATCTCAAAGTTCCTTATCACAACTATCTTGGACCTCTATGAGTCTGTACTTGGTAGACTCCACACATCTCATGGAATTTCAACTTCATTGGGAATACCATTAGGGTGAAGCAAGGATGTCCTCTTTTACCTACATTGTTTTCGATTTACATAGATAAGTTGGGAGTATTTTCTCCAAGAGCATATAGAACCTAGGGACAAATGTCTCCTTCACCAGGACTTGATCTCCATTCTTCTTTTTTTCGATGGCATGATCCTCTTATCATCCACCCCCAAGGGAGGGTTACAGAAACAGCATGATGTCTTGAATAGTTTTTGTGATCTTCATCAGCAAACAGTCAACCTTGGCAAAAACCAAAGTCATGATCATCAACGGGATGAAGAATGTCCTCTCATAGTATCATTCTTAGTTTCATGGTGTGGAGATCAAAATCACCACTGCCTACACGTACTTAAGTGTTCAATTTTTTGGGCCCATGTTTGGCTTGAGGAAATACCTCCAGCTTCGAATCAACAAAGGCTATGGCTCCATCACCCTCTTTAAGTGCCAGTGCTTTCAAAACCACTTTCAAGACATTTCATCCAAGATGGACATTTTGGGTTCTCAGCAGTACTGTCGTGTTTCTGCTATACCACTCTATATTTTTGCTTCATGGTCATAGACAATAGATCTCATCTAGCATAGTTTTAGATCTGTTATTATCATGATTTTATATGATTTATACGAACAGCCTCTGCACTCCCACTTTGTAGTTGACATTGTTGTACTCAGCAATTTCTTTGACCTATTTGTGGTCGGTGGTTGGACAATAATAAAATTATCTTATATTATTCCTTCAACTGTTATTGAATTCTAAACAAACTACTTTTTTTATTGCAACGGTAAGAACAATATATTATATGTTTGAAACTGATTCATTGCTAGATCAGAATCATTAATCAGAGCAAAACCTCCCTTTAAACAATTGTGAATTTCAGACTTTAAACATTTTCCAAAGGGAAAACACAATTTACACGATTTACTCTACAGCAACATAGAAACACAAGGTGTCCTGATCTTCCAAACAAAAGCAAACAAATCATGAAATACAAGTTTGCGCTGCGGTGGAGTTTACAGAGCATCAGCACAACCTATAAATATGAAATTCATTCAACCATGTTTGTTAGATCTATGGAAGGCAGCCTCTATGAGACCCACCATGCTTGCTACAGATAGTTTTTAAATGCACATCTTTGACAGTTCTTTTCCATCTCGATTTTCCACATTAAATCATTGTTTTGAGTCTGTTTTCCCAGTCTGCAATCAAAACAGAATTATGCAAGCTTTGCAAATTGCTAAGTTACAAGCTGTAAAGCATGTTGAATGTTGTGTAAAAAGGTGTTTTACATAGTGCACATTTTATATGGAAAAGAGTTGAACGGTTGAGTTTCATGGAAACATTTCAAATATGTCACCTGTTCAGCTCCAAGCAAGTATGAGCAAGATGTATGCAATATTCAATAAAAAGCATAAAGCCAAAAATCAAAGCTAGTTCCCAAAAGTAATTGAACAAGCTTTGGAAATGTTATGCATCATAATCCATAATGGCTGAGCAGGCACCCAATAAAATCATGATACCTGGCTGGAGTGCCATGTTTGTTTATTGCTCAACTTAAATGCAAGTTTATTGCTAGGAATAACAAACCAAACTCATTTATAACAAAATTCAAAATTTGAGAAGCCTATATCGACTGCAAGATTCTATTGGTTTCTATTTCACATATGTCGATGCAATCCAGAGGAAAACATAAGATATAAGAGATGTTGTCACTTCTAAACTCCTTACCCCTTTAATTACAGGTGGCAACACTGATGCCATAAGGAATGAACCCAACACCCAGGAACCAACAAATGCACCAAGTCTGTATTAAGTGCAACAATTAAAAAGTCAGTGACATGAATGCCAGGAGTTCACTAAGGCAGTTGTTGAAAAATGAAACAGATTTGCAACCAAAAAGCATGGAATACTCACCCATATAAGCAAGCCCTTAAACGGTTCTTGAGCCTTGAATATATAAAATAGATGCTTGCTATGAGTGAAATAGCTACCTACGGAAACACAGATAACAGTAATGCATCAATTATTATCAGATGTCCTTAGCTACATAGACCTTCATTTGTTGACATCATGAAATACTATCCACTCTGACAGATTATAGACTTACTTATCCAGATTCCAAAATAAGTAGTAAGAACTTTGGCAAAATTGTTAGAAAATAGTGTAGCCAGCAAAGGAGAAAAAAATGCCATGCTTAGGTGGTTTTGTAGTTTTAATATAATCTGTATCATTGTATGCCTTGATGGCTATAAATGGCAGCAATTGAGGCATAATCTGTGGCACCGGGTTTCTAAAACTGGGGATTTATTGGTTGAACTACATGTTTGAGTCGAGGCATTAAAAATTTAAATGCTTTTGCTGGTATTTTGAAAAGAAGATATGGCTATGTAAAGATTGATGATGAGCATTCCTTGATGGAAGATCAGCCTACTCCATCACAAGAGCCATTGGCACATGATGTTGCAGATCTGCTTGTTGAAGATCTTGAAGAACTTGTGGCAGCAATTCATGAAAAAGCACTTGGTGGTGAAGATTCTAATGAAGACATTCAAACATCCTCCTTCGAAGACAAGATTGATGATGAGCATTCCTTGATGGAAGATCAGCCTACTCCATCACAAGAGCCATTGGCACATGATGTTGCAGATCTGCTTGTTGAAGATCTTGAAGAACTTGTGGCAGCAATTCATGAAAAAGCACTTGGTGGTGAAGATTCTAATGAAGACATTCAAAAATCCTCCTTCGAAGACAAGGGTTTGGTAAGCTATGCTCCATTTCAAATGTCTCAATTTGATGATGGATTTTTTGATGATTTGAAGAGGATAGATGTAGCACAAAAACCCTTGGAAGTTCAAGAAATTGCAGATGCTTCAATTAACTCGTGTGATGGACAAAGTGACCAACAAAACCACGATGATATTCACACTTTTTTATGGACTGATAGACATAGATGGGAAGGTGATTGCTGGCATTTTCATGAAGATCACATCTACAACACACAGAGTGAAAGTTTAGGGTTGAAGATTCAGATTGTCTCTTAGTTTTGGACAGCCAAAGTACGTTCAGGTATGCAATGCATTGTCTTCTATTGATCAACATCCATATATTTTCAGCAAAGGGAAAAATCTATTGTTGCATAAGTAGGATAATTATCATGAATTAATGGTCCATAAAGAAAATTTCCAACCATTTCCATCTTCAGCTAGAGTACCTTCTTTACACATTAAAAATCAACACAAATGTGCATTTCATGATTGCCACAGACTTGGGACAGAAGCAGAAACAATCATTGATATGTGGTAGCGATTTTCAGCCATCAAATCAAGGGGACCAAACCCTATTCTCAAATCTGATTTGCACAAATGTGCATTTTCATGACTGCCACATACTTGGGACAGCAGCCAAAACAATCATTTAGCGATTTTCAGCCATCAAATCAAGGGAAACAAACACTATTCTCAAATCTGATTTATTTTTCTAGATCTGTAACTTTTATGCCTTTAACAGGAGGAGTTTAATTTGATAGTAGCAATATTTGGGAGCCAGATTTTTGCAGATTTATGTTGGAGCCGCCTTCTAACCCATCATGGTTTGGTTACATGATGGGTAAACTTTATGATAACAGTAGAGGGAAGACATGGGAGCTCTCAAATCAGCTTTACAGCAGCCCTTTTTCAGCTTCTCGCAATGATGGGAGGTTTGATAGTGAGATATTTTACTCCTCTAGAGATTAATGTTATATCAGCCCAATTCAGCAATGGCTGGACCTTGCATTCAATGGACCCTGGTATGAGCCCGATACTCCATTCTCTAGTCAACAAACAACCTCATTCGTCTTTGGCAAAGCTTCACAGTTTTCAGCATATACATTGGAGCAGCTTATGGTTTCCTTGTTTTGGTTTTTCACCAAACACAGAAAGATTTTTTATGATCTATGAGCGATTGGCTCTTTGATTATACTTAGGATAATATCTTCCTTTCGTAAAGTAGGGGGGGAAGAATAAGCTCAATGTTATCATGTTTGGAGCATTAGGTTTCATTTATGCTATGTTCCCTTTGGCATCTCGGCTTGTGCCTTATTTGTAGAGTCTCTCAAGGGTGAGTAGTTAGATATGAGCACTCTCGAGCTTCTTTGCACTAAATCTGAATTCCAGACTTGTACTGGGGGTTACAAAGATGTGAATGTTTGAACTTTTCACATCCCTATTTCCAATATTTCTCTTCGTTGCAGGTACATCATGTATATTAGCACCCCTCTGAGATTTTGGAGTGCTCTTGCACCCTACAGGAGTGTGCATCTCCCATATGGAGCCAATTATTACCACTTAAAACTGCAAGTTCAATTTGCATTTTCGGATACATTGTTTCAGCACATTGCACCAGGACATATGAACTTTGAAAGCTTGATATGAGTTATTCGAGCCTCATCTGGTTTATCATTCATATCCATGTGATTACCTTTTATTTCACATGGTTGAAGGATGTTTATGTCTTTTGAGTTGTGTTTGATGGTTAGTTCACGTATTTGGAATAAGCGTTGCACATGTCATCGAGATTCACCTTTTGGGGCACTTATCTACACATTTTTATGCATATGTATTGATTGGAGTGTGCCTTTGGGATGTCTTCAGAATATTCGAGGCACAAGTTATATATTTGAAGGCATTTCATAGTACATACTATGGAGGCTAGTTTGGGTGTCATCAAACATGGCCAAGGTATTTTATGTATTTGGATACGTGATTCATCATTATATAACCTTTAGCATATGGCAAGCTTTTAGGATGGTGCCTTCCATTAGGTGTTGACATATGGGACAAATGCATCTTTCTAGGTATAACATCCATCATACAAGGAGGATTTAAGTGACACTCATTGATCATAGAGAGCCCACTTGGGTGACAAGTGACATCTATAAATAATTCAAGAGGGGAGTTATTGCATATTTCATGGAAGTTATGGACAAAGACAATCCCAAGACCTCATCCACACAATGTTCAAAGGACACATTCCAAGAGAATGGAATGCCCCACCTTATAAGGAGGTATTTGAGGGTTTCATTGCATAATTTAGGATTAAATGCACAAGAATAGAGGAGCACTCTACATGATAAGGTTTTTTAATGCATAATCCACCTCATCAACACCTAGAAAGAGGAATCTTGCATATATTTTGAGCAATACCCTAAATTTAGGGGATTTTGAAGTTGTTTTACGCTATAATTAGTAAAAGGTACCTAATCTAGGAGAGTGCTCTACCCAGGCAAGCATCCAAGGCACTTCTGAAGGCAAAGAATGGCACAAATTCAATATAAAGGTGTTATGTTAATTACTGGGCACATATATTGGGGAATCACAAGAGCATCTTGAGGAGTATCCGAGTTAAAAGGGTGATAAGTGGCATTTGGAACCTATTACCCCCAAAGTTGCACGTGGATGAACTTGCAGTTGAGCCGCCAAAGGATTGAACATTTACTTGTTCAAGTTCAGAAGTCCAGTTAGACATTTATGGCCTTATTTTGTTTCATGCATGTTCCATACACCCATGTGGGAATTGTAATAAAATGGCATAGCATGACGACTCGTTGTAACAGATTTGGCCTACTGAGACTTGGTCATTAGTACATTACTCTAGAGTGTTTTTTTACTTGTTAATTATAATTTGCTTTTTAGCGATTTATAATTTTCGAGCTTTTTTACTCGATCCTCCAAAGATGGAGTAATTGTCCTAGTGGTTAGGCCTTGGGGGGTTATTAAAGCCTAATGTCTAATGTATATTACCATGCTAGTCATTATTCTAGTCTTGTGGACATGTGATAAGTCCCCCTTAGGTTTTTTTAATTTTCCGTAAATAAAACATTTCTCGCAAAAAAGGGATATTTTAATTGTAAAAGTTGAATAAGATGAAAAAAAGTGGTACTAGGAGACATAATATGCCATGGGGGTGCTCGTTTTCTAACTTAGAGCACCCACTTTACCCATGTACCCACTTTGAGAGTGAAATTAGTGATTTTTAATCACTTAATTGCATTTTCTCTCAAAAAAGTGAATAAAAGGCCAAATAAATGGGAAAAATCAGCATACCATGATTCAAGGAAACATGTCCGGGACATGTTTCAATCTTCTGTAGTGGTGGCAGTTTGATTGAGAATCAAGGGTGCATTAGGAAGAGAGCCAAGTCTTTGATTAAAGCATGGATTGAGATCTCATATCAAGGGGGACACATTCTCCATGAGGGGGGTGCACTTCTCGAGGAAAAGGTGATATATGAGTGGGATGGTGGCTTACCTCTTGAGAGGTGGCGCCTACCTCTCTCAATTAACTCCCAATCTCCCTTAATCAACTCCAATTCACCCTCTCTTCACTCAATCTCTTCTCTACATGTGGCAATTCGCCCTCTCTGCCTATATAAGCAAGTGCAAGCCTCCTTCATTTGGATGGTTGGAGTGTGGAACCTTTGCTTAAGCTCTGAGTTATTGTAATATTTTTTATGAGTTGAATAGAAAGACTTTGGAGGTCCATGGTGTGTTGCTCTTCGGTGTGTGGATGCATTATCATGGTTTATGAGGTAACTGTGTAGTTGCTTTTATTTGCTTCTTTTGTTATCAATATGGCCTTTGGAAAATTGTTGTCAATTCATAGGATAAATGATTTGAGTTCATTTCATTTATTTATTATCTATGCTTAGAGATCTAGACTGTACATGTACTATTCGATTATATGCATGTTATTCTAACCTCATGTATAGGAAGTACCATATCGGATGCTCTTGTTGCAAGTAGATTAAGCTGTGCAGGTTTCCTAAGTTGAAGAGGTGGTTAAGCTCGATTGCTTTCTCTATTTCCTTCAACATTTTCATAAGACTCCATAGATCTGGATATCTCATTCTTGAGCTCTCTTCTATCTCTCCCTCCTTCACTATTCTAAATCTTCCTTTGGTTAATGTATGCATGATAAATCTAAGTAGTTCTATTTTTAAAAGATCATATCAATAGCTATTTATTTTAGTATGCATTTTTCTAAAGACTAGATCTAAGTTCTCTAAAGGCTTTATATTTGCAACTAGATCTAGCTTCCTAATCCTTACTTGTAGCTCACTTTTAAAAAGTCTATCTTTCAGTACTTAAGGTTAGGAAAATATTTTGAGCTTCTAATTGAATTATTTGGCATCTTTAGTGCACATGTGTTGGCTTTTTTTTACCTTTTGATGAATAGGTAGGAGGAAGCTCTAGCAAAATTTTGAAAATTTCGGCCATCCAGTACCCCCCTCCTTTCTACCTTTCTTCAAAAGTAAAACTCTTCCATAAAATTGTAAGTTTGTTGGTCATGTTTTATAAAGGACCACAAACACTTCTAACTTGTAATCCATAGTAAAATCAGTGGGCTACCCAGTGCCCCATCTCCCCTGGGGGGATCTGCGTCAATTTTCGTGATTTGCATTTTTTAACTTTTTTGCTTTTATTTTACTAATGCAAGCATAAAATTAAACGATTGTTGGTCCAAGACCACAAACTCACACAAAACATTTCATTTCTTAGATTAACTTAGATTAATATTTCCTTTTTTCTTTAAAGAGTAACAAACCTGGACTTGTGTCCCCTATTATGCTCTTGTGACCATTGCGGGCAATGCCTAATCTTTGGTTTCAATCAGAAAAGGGATATCAAGTGTCTAGTCTAATTAGGAAAATCCATCAAATGGTTATTGTTGAAGTTGAGAGCCTGTAGTCGACTTGGCGAGAAGTCAAGGGGATACTCATTGAGAATTGTTCTCTCCCCGTTGGACATCTGACATTGTTCTCTACACTCACTTTGAGGATAACCTTTTAGTGGGCTACATAAAAACAATAAACTCACATTAATAAACTAAACCTGTCAAGAGCACTGCAAAACTTCCTTTCAACAGCCATTACTTTATTTTTTTTTACACTGGTCTGTATTTTGTTTCAAGTACTTGTTTACTTGTGTTTATGTCACGATATATCAATTTGATATGTTGTTAGACTAGATGTGATGGTTTCTCTTGTTTCAGTATTAACTCCTAGAGTTCATTTTGCTATAGCTTACTTAGCCTTAGTTTATTTTTATTAGGGACTACCCCCCTTGGCTTCGCTAGGAGTTGGCGTAGATGGAGAAGTCAAGTGTTGGCGTAGCTAGGAGTTGGCGTAGATGGAGAAGTCAAGTGTTGAGTGACAGTAACTCGACTCGAGGCTTTCCCCCAAGGACACACCCAGTGGCTTGAAGATTTATGCCACGTTAGCCGAGGTGTGTATTAGGCAGCAACATTCTTTGGCGCCATTGCCGGCGATAAATCTTTCTATTCCCGAAATACGACTTTTGGTTTTCCTTTTTGTTTTTTTTACTTTGTTTGATGCATCTTGTGAATATTTGAAATTGACTCGATCATCTGGCGACTCCACTTTCAACTAATTCTACAAGGTATTCTACAACAAGGAATTCACAGGGGCTACTCAATTTCATTCTTGAGCCTGAAAAGGTTTATCGAAGGAGATTGAACATGCTTACTTCTCGTAGTGTCCTTGATAATCTTCGATCTGAGTCCATTTCTGATATCCACCTTTTATTTAATAATTTGCAAGTAGAAGAAATGGATGATTGTTTAAACCACTTGATTTTACTCAAATAGCTGGTTATCCACATACTATACCTAAAAAGGCTATTGAGAAATTGCCTTCCTTTCAGGGAAACAATGTTGTTAATGCTAATGCTCACATCAAATCCTTTTCGCATTGTTTTAATAAGTGGTGTTTGGGTAATAAACATGAAGATGTTAAAATGAAACGTTTTGCCTTGTCTCTGGAAGAAGATGCCTTTGACTGGTTAGTTGGAATGAATGATGATAGTTTCAAAACCTTCACCAAACTACAAGATGCTTTTACAGAGAGGTGGGGAGACAAGAAAGAACCCTGTCACCTATTGGATGCTCTTCAAACCATCAAGAAAAATGAGAATGAAACAATGGAGGAGTTTAATAAGAAATTTAATGATTTGATTTCAAGTCTTCATAAAGATATTAAGCCTCTAGATGCTTCCATACTCATTTACTACATGGAAGCTTTCAATAGAGAAATCAGATATTAGCTATGTAGCACGGGAACCGCTCCCAGCTTTTAGGAAACTCGTTCTCGAAGTTCCAACGTTCCAAGGAACTTGGGAACTTGTAGGAAACTTTCCCAATCCAGCGAGAACCGTTCCGGATGGTTGGGAACTTACTGGGAACTTTTACCCTCTTAAATCGGGAACTTGGGGACTTTTTTTTGTGCGTTTCCTTCCCTGGGAGCTTCCACGTATTCATGATCGTCACGTAGGTTGCTAACAACATTCCTATATCCTTGTAACCATACTTTTACATAGTTGACTCAGAATTCTTTTCTCTAGAAAACTAAGTTGCAATAAAAGTCTATTTCGTGCTACCTTGTCGAGTTGGTGCACTGATCTCCATCTACCGGCCATGCTAGAGTATTCACTCGTCCCTAAGTTGAATTGCAATTACCACTAATCAATAATAAATGTAAATCGATTTTGACTTTTTATATATTAAATAAAAGAAAGTAAATTTATATATTTTAGTATTTACTTTATGAATTAAAAAAATAAACTTTTAAATAATTGGAAATAGTTTTAAATCTTACTTTAAAACTAAATGCATATATTACATTTAAATAAAAATTATATTGATTTCTATTTTATAATAATTTAAATTTGATTATTTATACACCTTTGCAAATACCCTAACATAGAATGTGTTGTAAACATATATATTCTAATACATTTTAATCATAGTTGACACAAAGTTGAAAACTTACTCTATACATATAGCCACAAATGCAGGGACTATAACTTCTAAAAGTTTCCACTTTAGAAAGATTCTACCATATATAATCAATGATATGGATGGTAATCTTGATTTTATTACCATTTCCATCTGCTAAGAGGTTCTAGTTACAACCGTAATATAAGGAATAAGCTAAGTCATCTGGTTTGTGCTAAGTCATTTGGTTCTCATGTTTTTTTAATTATTTTATTTTTATATTTTTTAATATATATTATTGCCGTTCCCAACCTGCCGTTTCCTGCAAATTTGGGGGAAACTTCTAGACATATCCGGTACTCGTACCCACGTTCCCTACGTTCCCACGTTCCATAAACTTGTGCAACATAGGATATTAGTTAAGAGATAAAGAACCTGCAAATCTAAAGATTGTCCAAGACATGGTTGTGAAAACTGATAAGAACATGCAAGCATCTGACAAGTCCATCATGCGTAGTTTCACAAGGGGTAGTACTTCTACCCCCAAGCAACAAGAGTCTAAGGGAAAGGCAGTTGCGACAAATACTAAGGATTCTTCTAATGACCCTATAAAAGAATTAACTGAATTAATCAAAGCCATGGAGTCTAACCATGCAACTCAACTCAATGCCATGCAAAATAGGTTGACTGCCATGGAAAGATCCCAAGCACATAAAATTTCCTCCTAGAGTGAATAGGGAATGGAAAAGAAGAGGACCTCCCCAATATCAAAGGCCACCTAATCAGTTGGAGACAACAAATATGGTGAATGATGAAGCACCTCCTTTTTGTTTTGAATTTTTAACTGAGCAGTATAATTTTCATCTCTTTCAACTTTTAATTTCAAAATTCATTTCATCCCACATATATAGCATCATTCATTTGTAGTGGAAAATAAAACAAGAATCACTAAAAGATAACCATGCACAAGATACATAAAGATTTATCCTGGGAAACCCAAAATGAGAGTAAACCAAGCAAAATTTTCTCAGAAGAAATGAATCCAATACAAGAACAATACCATTCATGAAGATTAATCCCTAACATAAGAGAGGCTTGTGAAACCCTAGCGAAGGTAGATAATCTTCCAAGAGAATAAGAGAATAAGAGAACCCCAAAATTATGCTTCTTGCCTTTGCTAGCCTTCCTTGGAGGTGTGCACTTGTGGAAAGAAGATGTGATGATATGAATGTGTCAAATGAAGTGTGAGTATACTTCTATTTATATTCTTCAGTTAACTTGATTTTCACTTTTGAGGCCAACTTGTATTTTTGTCTTCTAGGGTCAATTTACCCCTTTTACTAGGGTAGTTGTGCTCTTTCTTGCCTTCAACTTTCTTTGGAACTTCTTCAATGCTATCTGGGACTTCTTCAATGGATTGTCTTGACTCCTTGGTTATTTCTTCATCATTGAAAATTTATCCTCGTTTGTATCTCCTCACATGGAGATCAAATTCTTCCATAGAGCTCTAATGTTGATTTTACCATACTCTAAGAAGTCCCGAACACTTCTTAGACCTAAAGTCAAATTCAACATTAGATTAGGCTTTGTCTAATATACAAAGAGATAAGATCCCCTTGTAACATAGACATGTCATCTCACTCTATAAGAATAGATCACTCCTGCTACGAAGCACTCCCACATAGAGTATGCAATGTGACCTCTAGCCTTCTACCACTCCAGTCAATCCACATGACTGGACAAAGGCTAAGCATCCATGCCTCAAGCCACATAGTCAATAGGGCTATGACGGGGCCATCCTCTACCTGGGTTGCGAACCCATCTGGGAGAATGATTTGCAGAATGTTTTCCCAATGCTGGAACCATGGAGAACATCAAGATTTTGTACAGCTTGAGAGGAGTTTCATGAATAGTCCACTTTCCCTGTATTTTGTCAGATTAATGAGCAAGGATTTCTTGAAACAAACAAATTTGTGGGTTATTCAAGGTATCTTGAGTTCATAAATGTTGTAGGCAAGACTCACTCCCTTTCAAATGATCAATGGAAGCAGACTAAGGAGTTGAGTCAGAAGGTTGATAATGTGACCAAGTTATATGGTGAGAAGCCTACTCTTGAGCAGATTCTAGAAATGGCCAGATATAAAGGAGTTACTTACCAAAGAAAAGGGAATGTGGATTCAACCAAGTCAAACCAATACATTCCTAGAGCTATTACTCCTCCTGGGCAGACTTGAACATTGATTTGGGTGGTTGGATTGCTAATGCAAAGATTCTAGTTCCTATGACAGAGATCATGAAGATACCCTCCTAGAAAGTCAAGTTGTTGAAAGCTATAGAGGGTCCTAAGGAGAAAAATTTCGACAAGTTTAAAGAGAAAAATATTAAGAAACAGAAGGATGCCAATGAAGATGCACCTGTCATTTTACATAATATGGACCCGAGCAAAGAAGATCACCCTCCATTCTATGTTTCTTCAATAGTAAATGGTATGATATTGCATAACTATATGCTTGATTCAGGGGCATCATCTAAAATTATGACTAACAAGGTCATGGAGCAAATGAATTTGAAGATCACTGGACCTTACCACAATGTTTTTGCCATGGACTCTAGGGAGATTGATGTTGTTGGAATAATCTTGAATCTGAAAGTAAAGTTGGCAGCATACTCTGATATCAACTTGATAATGGATGTGTTGGTTATTGATGTGCCAAACACATGGGGTATGCTTCTATCAAGGAAATAGGCTGCAACTTTGGGAGGCTACATTCAGATGGATTGGACTAATGCTATTGTTCCCACTTCAAAACATTCACTTGTAAGACTGCATAGAGAGCATGAGAGGAAATTCCATGTAGAAGATCCCAAGGAACGTATGAATGAATATGTTTATAGTACAGATAGTATTGGGAATTATGCCATTTTGTCCAACTTCTTAGCACCTGTTAAAGATAAATTTAAAAATGAGTAAATTGATGAGGTTTGGAAAATGAATTTTGATGGAGCTCACTCAAGATCATCTAAAGGGGTAGGAATAGTCATCATCACTTCACCAACCAAGCAAACCTTTAACTTTGCTTTCATATTGGAATTTGAGGCATCAAACAATGTAGCAGAATATGAGGTACTCTTACCAAGATTGGAAATTGCTAAGGACATGGGGATCAAAATTTTAAATATTATGGGTGATTCTGACATAGTTGTCCTTCAAGTAAAAAATAAGTTTGCATGTAAGAGTGAAAGGTTAAAAAGATATAGAAATGCAATTTGGGATACCATGGAATTCTTTGATGCATTGGATCTTATAGTAGTTCTCGGAGAAGAGAACAATCAGGCAAATAAATTGGCAGTGGCAACATCTACTTTTCAGCCTACAGACAAATTGATGAATGGTGATGGCAAGTTTGAAATCAATTTTAGACCATCAGTTCCAGATAATCTGGATCATTGGTAGGTTGTTACGATGGTACCAGCACCAGCGTACCTGCAGAGGTGCCCCAGGGAGAGGGTGTCATTTTTCTGACCAGGAGGGGTGTTTAGCCAGCTCATTCTCAGGTAGGGGCATGGTCAGACCCTATGGTTTCTCCTTTGGAAGTGTTATGGCTTAGTGGCATTGTTGACTGCCTCGCGAAAGGATTTGAAACCCTGAGGTTGGTGTCTAGGGCTTCCAAGGGTGGATCACTGGGTCACATGACCCCGACCCTGTTTCAGCACTCTAGCGGTAGTTGTTTCAACACTGAGACACGCTCTTATCTTCCAGAGTACCTCCAGCACCCTCCTAGTCCTCCAGTTCAGCAGCGCCCTTCCTCTGGGCCCTCCTTCAGAGGATGACGTCATCCTCCTAGGCAGACTGTTTGCTTGCTAAAAGGGGGGGGGCGTTGAGGGTTTTCATCATTGTTGGGGTTAGTTGGGGCATGACGACCCCCCCTGCACAGTCTGGCCTTCAGTTTCGTCAAAATTGGCCTTGTTTAGCATATTTTTGCACCTAGGGAGGGAAATACCCCAGGTAGCCTACTATAGGCCATCTTTAGATTATTTTATATTAGTTTTTATATTTTTAACTTGACATTTTTAAATATTAAATTGACCTTATTTTGTGTAAAGTGAGTGTGAGATCATATAAATTCAATCTCCTCAATTCATTTTGAGACATCAACTCTTAGGATAATTTCATTATGTCTGCTATTTGACCTAACTAGGGCTCTTTGAAGGGATGCGCTCTCCTTGATGAAGGTTATTTTGCAAATTTGAATAATTTCTTGGAAGTTTTACTTTTGTTCATGCCATTGCTTTGTTTGCTTAACCCATGCACATAGAGGTATCCATACTTTTTGTTTGATGTCTCTTTGTCAAATTATATGAAAGTGATGCTTGTTAGGGTTGAATGGAAGCCATTGTTGCTTCATTTTGTCTTGATTAAGCATGTCATTTTTGTCTTTGATCACCTTTGCATTCAAGTTTGCGCTTTAGATCTTCAAATCTTGCTAAAACTAAGTTCCCTCAACGAATCCTAGAGATTGTTGAAGTTAACCCTAGTTGCCAAGCTTGCCAAATACCATCTCAAGGAGGGTAACTCCTCTCATTGATGCCCTAGGGTTGGGTGACTAGCTTTCTCTTGAAACCCTAGGTTGCCCATCTACTTTTTAACCTAAAATCTGACTTTTTGTATATTTGTAATTATTATTTAGGGTTAAAATTTTGCATTTTCATGGTAGAATTAGGGTTAGAATTAGGTCTACAATTTTATGATAAAAATTAATTTTTTTTCATTTTTTGGCCTCCCTAAAATTTCGGCTCTTCCTCCTATAATTTCGGCCTGCCCTATTTGTCCCTAAAAACCCTAGGGCGAAATTTTAGGAACCCTAAAAATCCCAAAATTATCAAAAACTCCCTAAAAAAACCCTAATTTATGAGTTTGTGTAAATTTGTAAATATTAGTCTTTAACTTAGTTTTAATATTTGTATGGTTATTTATGAGTTATTTGTACTTTTAAAGAGCCCTAATTTTCTAACACAGACCTAAACCCTCACTCCCTACTCGGACTCTCCTCTTCTCCTTTTTGGCATCCTCGGACCTCCTTCCATTTGTTGCCCTTATCCCATCCACCTCTCTGCTGCCCTAACCCACAGCCTCTCCATTCTTCTTCCTTCAAGCTGCCTTTTGTCCCCTTTTCCTTACCTAGCACAGGTCTGCAAATTTGCAGACCCTGTGCACCCTTTTCCTCCCTGCCCTGTGTACCCTCACTAAGCCTCTTCCTGCACAAACACAACACAGAACCCTGGTTAAAACTGTTAGTTGATTTTCACTTTATTCTGAAGAGTGTTCCTTAGTTGTTTAACAAGTTAATGAATGACTGATTTTTTTTTGTGAAACAATCTCTGCTGCACTGTTTTGGTTACTGTGTATTGATCTGAAAAACACATTTTACTTACCTATTGAAAAAGTTGAGGCACTTTGACTTGTCTAATACTGAAACGGTGAATACCGAATGACATCAAATGATCTTTATATTGAGCCTAACAATACTATTAACTTATAAATCTGAAAGTTTAAATGCAAAGGAGATTTTAAGTGATATATGAATACTTGGTAATCAGACATTTGGTGTATATACTTTTGGTAAATATTGTATATTTTTTAGTAGTAACCTCCTTAATTTCTGAGCTTTTCTGTGCACTTTTGGAGGCATTTTTCTGTGTAATTTAAAGCCCTAAAAACTTACCATATGCACATCTGAAAATGACTGATAAACATTGAATTTAAATGTTGATATTTGTAATTCGGTAGCCCACCGAAAATCTGATCCTAAGTGGTTGATTTGCTAATGAATATTCGCTCTTGGACTCCTTTACATTGACAAGCATTAGCACATATGCTTGAAGTTGCATATTGAATATCACAATAATTTATGGTTTCACTTTCAGAGATAAAACCCACTAAGTTGGTCAAAGGTCAAGGTCTAGCTCAGATGTTGGTAGAGGGGAATGAACAGGCTTTGGGAATGGTTGTCAGAATAGAGATACAGTGTCAGTTATGTCTACAGAGCTTCATAGGTTGGAACAGTATCAGTGGTATTCAGACATCATATTTTTCCTCATTAACCTTACTTGCCCAAATCATTTGATAGGTCACAAAAGAAGAGCATTAAGGTTAAAAACAGCTAAGTATTGCATAATCCAAGATGGATTTGGGTGGAGGAATCCCTATGGTTGGATACTTAGAGGTGTGTGATGAGCTAGAGTCCAAAAGGCTTATACTGAGTTTCATTCAGGATTTTGTGGAGGACATTTTGCAGCAAAGACTACAGCCCATAAGATCCTTAGAGCATGGTATTACTGGCCGACTGCTTTTTCAGATGTTCACAAGTTTGCCAGGGGTTGTCAGCAATGTCAATTGTTTACAAGAAAACAAAAGTTGGCATATCTGCCTTTGCAGCCAGTAGTAGTTGAGGCCCCGTTCCAGCAATGGGGCCTAGATTTCATTGGTCAGTTTAAAGATAATTCAAGTAATGGATATACTTGGATTTTGACGACAACCGATTATTTCACCAAGTGGGTTGAGGCTCTACCCACTAAGTGTGCAACTGATAAGGTAGTCATGAACTTCCTAGAAGATAAAATAATCACAAGATTCGGTGTGCATACCAAGATCACCACAGATAATGCCCAAGCTTTCTATTCAGTAGATTTTTCCTCCTTCTGTTCTAAATATGGCATTATCTTGTCCCATTCATCAAATTATTATCTCCAAGGAAATGGTCTAGCCAAGTCAAGTAATAAGAATCTAATGACAATCATTAAGAAGACAGTAGGGGATAATAAGAAATCATGGGATAGTAAGATCAAGTTTGCACTTTGGGTTGACAAGATTACCAAAAAGAGTGCGACAGAAAAGACCCCTTTAGATCTTGTCTATGGTTTGGATGTCACTCTGCCAGTTCACTTAAAGCTTCAGTGTATCAGCTTCTTCAAGGAATTAGTACAGATCAAGATGCAGTTCAGAATAAAGTCAATCAACTAATTGAGCTAGATGAGAACCGAAGAAAAACAGTTGATCAGAGCATCAAGAATCAGGAAAAAGTTAAAAAGACTTTTGATAAGTCTTCTCAGAAAAAGGCCTTTCAGAAAGGTGATACAGTACTGTTGTGGGATAAACGCAAGGAGAAGCCAGGAAAGCCTTATTTGGCAATCTTTGGACAGAGCCTTATTCCATGACGTGGCGGGTGCTAATTCTTTCTACCTCAACCAGTTGGATGGAGAGAAGTTGACTCTACCAGTGAATGGGTGGCTCCTCAAGTTGTTCTACAATGCTATCATTTGATGCCTAGGGGGCATCCTTTGTAACATAGCTCCTCCTAACCCTTTTCCTTGAGCTTTTCTTTTCAGTCATTTCTTTTCAGCACTTAGAAGTTTTACTTTCATTTTTTGAATAAAATTATGTTTCATTGGTGATTTTATATACGTGTAACTAATGTTGTGTTGGCGAGACACTTGTTTGGTGTTGTGCAGATCATAGATTATGGAGTTCTCACATGCTTTCCTTGCCTAAAGATCAGATCAAGCACATGTCCCCATATGGAGCCATGTTACCCCCCAAGTTGCACTTGGATGGACTTGCAGTTGAGCTGCCAAAGGATTGAACATTTACTTGTTCAAGTTCAAAAGTTCAAAAGTCCAACCAAGCCTTTATGGCCCCGCTTTCTTTCACACATGTTCCATTCCACCATGGGGGAATTGTAATAAAATGATGTAGCATGATGACTCATTATAAAAGGCTTCGCCTACTAAGACTTGGTCATCAATACATTACTCTAGATTGTCTTTTTTACTTGTTAATTATATTTTTCTTTTTAGCGATTTATAATTTTCGAATTTTTTCACTCAATCCTCCAAAGTTGGAGTAATTGTCCAAGTCATTAGGACTTGGGGGGTTATTAAAGCCTAGTGTCTGATGTATATTACCATGCTAGTCATTATTCTAGAGTCTTATGGGCATGCGTCAAGTCCCCCTTGGTTTTTTTAATTTTCCGTAAATAAAAAATTTCCTGCAAAAACAGATAATTTAATTGTAAAAGATGAATAATTTAAAAAGGTGGTACTAGGAGGCATAATATGCCATGGGAGTGATCATTTTCTAACTCAAAGCACCCACTTTACCCATGTACCCACGTTGAAAGTGAAATTAGTGATTTTTAATCACTTAATTGCATTTTCTCTCAAAAAAGTGAATAAAAAGGCCAAATAAATGGGAAAAATCAGCATCTCATGATTCAAGGAAACATGTCGGGGACATATTTCAGTCTTCTGTAGTGGTGACAGTTTGATTGAGAATCAAGAGTGCATTAGGAAGAGAGCCAATAGAGCCAAGTCTTTGATTGAAGCATGGATTGAGATCTCATACCAGCATAGATCCATCTTAAACCCGTATCTATCAATCACCGAGAGGGATCCAATTTCTTGAGGTGTATTTCTTTTTTTAAATTTAAACTCGAGAAATTTGATCTTTCTTGATTGATAGATCCAGTTTTAAGTTTTTATTTTATAAAAGAACATCTATTTTTAAATTACTTTTCATAATATTTTATTTTATGAAGGATTTTTTTTTAAATACTTTCCATAATTTTTTATTTTGGGCGGACATGAATTTTTTTAATTATTTTTTAATTATTTTGTTACAAATGTTACATCACGTTACAACATCTCCCCCATACTAGGCTGTAGAGCACCTCGTTTCACTCGGTGCAATCAAGGGGGACACATTCTCCATAAGCGGGGTGCACTTCCCGAGGAAAAGGTGATGTATGAGTGAGATGGTGGCCTACCTCTCCCAGTTAACTCCCAATCTCCCTCAATCAACTCCAATTTGCCCTCTCTTCACCAAAGCTCTTCTCTACATGTGGCAATTCACCCTCCTTGAGCAAATTCGCCCTCTCTACCTATATAATCCAGTGCAAGCCTCCTTCATTTGGATGGTTGGAGTGTGGAAAATTTGCTTAAGCTTTAAGCTATTGTAATATTCTTTGAGTTGAATAGACAGGCTTTGGAGGTCCATGGTGTGTTGCTCTTCAGTGTGTGGATGCATTGTCATGGTTTATGAGGTAACTGTGTAGCTGCTTTTATTTGCTTCTTTTGTTATCAATCCAGCCTTTGGAAAATTGTTGTTAATCTGTAGGATAAATGATTTGAGTTCATTTCATTTATTTATTATCTATACTTAGAGATCTAGAATGTACATGTACTATTCAATTATATGCATGTTATTCTAACCTCTTGGATAGTAAGTACCAGATCTAATGCTCTTGTTACAAGTAGTTTAAGTTGTGCGGGTTTCCTAAGTTGAAGAGGTGGCTAAGATCGGTTGCTTCCTCAATCTCCTTCAACATTTTCAAAAGGACATAGTCCCTCCGCTTCCCAACAATAGACTCCATAGATCTAGATATCTCATTCTTGAGCTCTCTTCTAACTCTCCCTCCTTCACTATTCTAAATCTTCCTTTGGTAACTGTATGCAATGCCAAATCTAAGTAATTCTATTTTTAAAATATCATATCAATAGCTATTTATTTTAGTATGCATTTTTTTTGAAAGACTAGATCCAAGTTCTCTAAAGGCTTTATATTTGCAAGTAGATCTAGCTTCCTAATCCTTACTTGTAGCTCACTTTAAAAAGTCCATCTTTCAGTACTTAAGGTTAGGAAAAATTTTGGAGCTTCTAATCAACTTATTTGGCATCCTTAGTGCACATGTGTTGGTTGCTTTTTACCTTTTGATGAATAGGTAGTAGGAAGCTCTAGCGAAATTTTGAAGATTTGGGCCATCAAGGACTCCCCTCTCCATTCTACCTTTATTCAAAAGTAAAATTCTTCCATAAAATTGTAAGTTTGTTGGTCCTGTTTTATAAAGTGTTGGATTTTGTGCAACTTCAGAAGATATTATTTATTGTATTTTATTATACTTGCTTGTACCTCCTAAGGGAGAAGAACATGATGTAATTAATTATGTAATCACATGACAGAATCAATGTAAACCTGGGGTAAAAAGAAGCAAAAGAAAAATATTAAAAATAAATTATAAATTGCCCCCCAAGAGAAGTCGGCCCAGTTAGGGTATTTTTTATGTTATCACTTGTATAAATAGAGGTAAAGTGCACCTCATTATTTCATTCACTCACTTCACAAGTTCGCATCACTTGGGAGAGGGAGAAGTTCGCACTAGCTGGAGAAGGAAGCAGTTTTTGGGGTTTCTACTTTTGAAAGACATTTTCATTTTTCTCTTTTGTGATTGTACTTTGATCTCGGAATTATCATCTCTATACGAAGGTTGTTGGGTTTTCTCCCATTTGGGCTTCCCAGGTTAAACTCTGTGTTGTTGTTTTGTGGTTTGTCTTTCTTCTAGTGATCTTGTTTATGCAATCGAAATATTATGCTATGAATGTATGAAATTTAACATGGTATCAGAGTAGTTCTAGAAGAAGCCATTGTCGGAACCCTGCCAGAATTAGGGTTTCATCTTGTGAAGTCTTCACCCATCATTTTGGAGAAAAAGAGCCTTAGGAATTTCGTTTTTGGTAAGGCGCATCTTTTGGTGAAGACGGAATTCAATTCCAAAAATTTTCAATTTTTGACCTAACTCTGTGGTTGCAGTAGAATTAGGGTTTCAATTTTAACCCCCTTTTCTCCACAGATTTCGATCAGCCCTACCTCAACTCAACTCGCCTTGGCAAGGCGCATTTATCTGTGGTTTCCGTTTTTCAAATTATCAACTTTCATTTTTGACCTAGCTCTTGCTAGGGTTTTTGGACCAGATTTGCAGACACAGTGAGCCTTCAAAGGATTACATCCCAGGATCCAAACAGATTGAAGTCAGTAGGGATGTGACCTTTGAAGAGATGGCTGTCAGAGGATCAGACATGGAGATCGATGATGAGATGAAATGCTAGAACCAAAGGAGATGAGATCATCTCCCCCTCCAGTTCAGAGGGAGTCAGCAGAAAAGGATGAACCTATCGATCCGATAGATCTAGCTGATATCCCCAGAGATGTTGCAGGTCGGAAAAGACCTAGATGGACACAGCAGACACTGCAGGATGCAGAGGGGCATGAAGCTCCACATGGTGCTTTCAGAGAAAGCAAAAGACCTCAGAGGTTCTCTAGTTATGTGGCACTGATGAGCAATATTATTGATTCAGAACCCACCACTTACGAAGAAGCATCCAAACATCAAGTTTGGAAGGATGCCATGATGGAAGAATATCAATCCATCATGAAGAATGATGTGTGGGAGGTTGTGTCGAGACCTGACGAGAAATCAGTAGTGACTTCTAAATGACTATACAAGATCAAGCATGGAATAGATGGGAGTGTTGAGAAATACAAGGCCAAATTTGTAGCCAGAGGAGTCTCTCAGAAATAGGGAGTCGATTATGATGAGACATTTGCTCCTATGGCCCAATATACTTCCATCAGATCCATTATTGCTATTGCTTCAGCTATGGGATGGAAGTTGCATCAGATGGATGTGAAGACAGACATTCTCAATGGTGTTATTGAGGAAGAAGTTTACATCGAACAACCAGATGGGTTTATTGTCCAAGGAAAGGAGTCTCATGTATGCAGATTGAAAAAGGCACTGTATGGACTCAAGCAAGCACCCCGTGCTTGGTATGGACAAATAGACGGATTCCTGATGAGCTTGGGATTTTCCAAGAGTGATGCAGACCCCAACCTTTACTATAAGGTTGTAGATGATGAACCACTGATCTTGGTTCTATATGTTGATGACTTGTTTCTCACAGGAAATGAGAAACTTATTGTATGGTGTAAGAAGAATCTTGCCTCTGAGTTTGAAATGAAAGATCTTGGATTGATGCACTACTTCTTGGGATTAGAAATATGGCAGAGGCAGAAAGAGATTTTCCTAGGACAAGGAAAATACACCATTGATATATTGAAGAGATTCGGAATGTTGGACTGCAAGTCCATGGCTACTCCGATGGATGCAAATTGGAAGAAGTTGAGAGATTCTAATTTGATTGATCCCACCATGTATCGCCAGTTGATTGGGTCATTGATGTATCTAACCAACACCAGACCAGATATATGTTTTGCTGTGAATGCCCTCAGTCAGTTCATGTGCGAGCCGAGGCAGATTCACTGGATTGCTGCAAAACATGTGCTCAGATACTTACGTGGCACTATGGGATATGGATTGAAATATGCTTCAGATTGTGACCTAAGATTGCAGGGGTTTACAGACTCAAATTGGGCCGGATGTGTTGCAAATCGGAAGAGTACTTCCGGATGTTGCTTCAGTTTGGGTTCTGCAGTTATTTCCTGGTGCAGCAAGAAGCAAAACTCGGTAGCACTTAGTACTGCAGAGGCCGAGTACATGGCTGCTAGCACAGCAGCTCGAGAAGCAGTTTGGCTTCGTAAACTCCTGGCAAGATTGTTCAGCCAGATACCAGAGTCAACCGTGATTCACTATGACAACCAAAGTTGTGTGCAGATGTCAGTGAATCCTATATTTCACGACAGGTCAAAGCATAGCGAGATTCAATATCACTTCATTCGTGATATGGTGCAGAAAGGTGCAGACGAGTTACAATACATGCCAACAGACAACCAAACCGCAGATGTTCTCACCAAGGCTCTTCCCAAGGTGAAGTTCGAATACTTTCGCGGAAGACTGGGAGTCGAAGAGAACGTGTCCCTCTTTGAGAGGGAAAGATGACATTAAGATGCTTTCCCTGCTTTGCCCAGGTGCCTCTGCAGTCCAGTTACTCAGCCAGATATGGGAGAAATCCCATAGGCAGATGAATAGGACAGTCAGCAGTTGGTCGGGCTCGCCCAGGTACCTTCTACAGTCCAGTTACTCAGCCAGATATGGGAGAAATCCCATAGGAAGATGAGTAAGACAGTCAACAGTTGGTTGGGTTCACACAGGTGCCTTTGCAATCCAGTTACTCAGCCAGGTATGGGAGAAATCCCATCGACGGATGAGTAGGACAGTCAGCAGTTGGTCGTGTGATTGCACAGGTGCCTCTACAGTCCAGGTACTCAGCCAGGTATGGGAGAAATCCCATTGGCAGATGAGTCGGACAGTCAGTAGTTGGCCGTGCCCATTTGCTCGTCTGAGATCTCAGCCAGGTATGGGAGGACCCCATCGGCAGATGAGACAGACAGGTAGAAAATGGTATAGTTGATATCTCATATATCCAGGATTGAGTGATTCTCCTGGATCCAGGATTGAGTGATTCTACTGGACCCACCAAAGGACTGGTGAAGTTGATGCATGATGACACTTCTCGAAGGACTGAGAATATGTGGACAACCTTCAATATGTATAGAGATGATGGAGACAGTATGGATGTACAAGATGAAACCCAAATGATCGTGATGCTGATGAAGACCGAAGAATACCTTCCTCGTTGAGAGGGAGTGTTGGATTTTGTGCAACTTCAGAAGATATTATTTATTGTATTTTATTATACTTGCTTGTACCTCCTAAGGGAGAAGAACATGATGTAATTAATTATGTAATCACATGAAAGAATCAAGGTAAACCTTGGGGTGAAAAGAAGCAAAAGAAAAATATTAAAAATAAATTATAAATTGCCCCCCAAGAGAAGTCGGCCTAGTTAGGGTATTTTTTATGTTAGCACCTGTATAAATAGAGGTAAAGTGCACCTCATTATTTCATTCACTCACTTCACAAGTTCGCATCACTTGGGGGAGAGAGAAGTTCGCACTAGCTGGAGAAGGAAGCAGTTTTTGGAGTTTCTACTTTTGGAAGACATTTTCCATTTTTCTCTTTTGTGATTGTACTTTGATCTCAGGATTATCATCTCTATACAAAGGTTGCTGGGTTTTCTCCCATTTGGGTTTCCTAGGTTAAACTCTGTGTTGTTGTTTTGTGCTTTGTCTTTCTTCTAGTGATCCTGTTTATGCAATTGAAATATTATGCTATGAATGTATGAAATTTAACATAAAGGACCACAAACACTTCTAACTTGTAATCCATAATAAAATCGGTGGACTACCTAGTGCCCAGTCTCCATCCCCCCTGAGGGGATCCGCGTCAATTTTCGTGGTTTGCATTTTTTTACATTTTTGTTTTTATTTTACTAACACAAGCATAAAATTAAACGTTTGTTGATCTCAAACCACAAACTCACGCAAAACATTTCATTTCTTAGATTAGATTAGATTAATATTTTCTTTTTTGCTTAAAGAGTAACGAACTTGGACTTGTTTCCCCTATTATGCTCTTGTGACCATTGGAGGCATTACCTAATCTTTGGTTTCAATCAGAAAAGGGATATCAAGTGTCTAGTCTAATTAGGAAAATCCATCAAATGGTTATTGTCAAAGTTGAGAGCCTGTAGTGAACTTGGCGAGAAGTCAGGGGGATACTCATTGAGATTCGTTTTCCCCACGTTGGACGTCTGGCATTGTTCTCTACACTCACTTTGAGGATAACCTTTTAGTGGGCCACATAAATCAATAAACCCACTTTAAACAACTACCGTTAATAAACTAAAACTGTCAAGAGCACTGCAAAACTTCCTTTCAACAGTTGTTACTTTATTTTTTTGGCACTGGTTTGTATTTTGTTTCAAGTACATTTTTACTTGTGTTTATGCCATGATGTATCAATTTGATATGTTTCTAGACTAGATGTGATGGTTGTTCTTGTTTTAGTATTAACTCCTAGATTTCATTTTGCTATAGCTTACATAGCCTTAGTTTGATTTTATTAGGGACCACCCCGTTGGCTTCGCTAGGAGTTGGCCTAGATGGAGGAGTCGAGTGTTGAGTGACAGTAACTCAACTCAAGGCTTTCCCCCAAGGACACACCCAGTGGCTTGAAGATTTCAGCCACGTTACCCGAGGTGTGTAATAGGCGCAACAGAACCTATCTTCGAGGATCAAAGAATATATCAAGAGATGTTGATTTTTGGGAGTAACTAAGGACAAGTGCTCTGCACAGCTTCAGTGTTAGAAGCATACATGAGATGTCCAGACTTTTATTATTTTTTCAGTGAAAGAGTCGATTAATTAATTTATTAATTAATTTGACTTTATTTTTCTAAACTGATTTTGGAAAAAGAGAATTAGGGTTTTGGAACCCTAAAAGTCATCGAAAGGTTATAAAAGAAAGGCAAGCGGTAAGAGTTTGATACAACACATTCACTCATTCAGAGATTGATTAAGAGGGACTGATTTTTCTTGAGCAGCCAAGAGCAAAGAAGAGGGCACGAATTCCAGAGAAGAGGGGGCACACTTTTCAGTTGAGAGGACAGAGAAAGGGCATGAATCCCAATGCAGTCATGAGGGCTGACATCAACAGATTTTCAGTGGTAAAGAAGGTGCACAAATCCCAAGGAAGCCGTACAGCAGCAGGCTGTACAGATAGCAAATCTGGGACACACATGCGAGCAGAGGCACGCTTCCCAAACCACTGTTTTTTGCAGACTGTTTGCAACAAGTTTTTGGCCAAGAGATTTGGCATGATTTCCAAGGCAACAGGTTCCTTTTGATTTGACAAAATTTCTGTTGTAAAAATTTCTTTTTTTTCACTGGCATGATTTTTAAAAAAGCTCCATTAATGCTGGCTCTCCCAATTGGGTTTCCAGGGTAAAAATTACTGTGTACTATGTGTGATTGGGTTCTTGTTCCGCTGCATATTTTATCATTGTTAATGAGCTTATGTATTGTTGATAAATCAGATTTAGGAATTTAATTCTGTGCATGCATCTGGATTATTTTTACTGGAAGTAGTAATCTGATTATAAGCTCTAAAGAAAATTAACAAGAGAAGCACTCATCATCCAAGGGATTTTGTTGTTTGATGTTGTCAAAGAGATGGAGTGCTTTAATTATGGAAGGAGCCTAATTATTAAGGGCGTCCTAGCTTCAAGGGATTTAATGAGACCATAACCCACTCATGCACATGTACCAAGGGTGCAATGCGTTTTTAACAAGATTATTAATATTTTATGTGGTCAAAGTACTAAAATTGGAAGGTGTCCTAGCTATGAAGGTGACAAGTGGCCATGTGGAACACTTCAAACCTCTCGAGTCTCATCCAATCAAAAAAGCCAATGCCCTACTTTGAATTGTTTGTAGTGCATTCCATGATTATTTTATGCATGAGGTAGTTAGGAATTAATCCTATAAAAGGGAGGCATCATCTCATTTTCAAAGTATGATTTCAGCTTGGGGAAAATCGTATAATACTTGTGGTGATTGTTAAGGAGTTGATATTGAGCAGATTTGGAATTGCTTCAATAAATTTTCAGGGCTGTAGCATTCAAGTAAGGCTAATTATTTCAGATCACATTGATTTATTTGCTAGAATATTGCACTTTGCTATTTCTGCTGGTCTTAGCTAGTGAAGGAAGGGATGTGTTACGTGGTACCAGTACCAGCACACCTACAGAGGTGCCCCAGGGAGAGGGGCTCATTTTTCTAACCAGTAGGGGTGTCTAGCTAGCCTTTTCTGAGTAGGGGTTATCGCCTGACCCTTTGGTTTCTCCCTTGGAAGTACTATGGCTTAGTGGCATTGCTGACTGTCTCATGAAAGGGCTTAAAGCCCTGAGATTGGTGTCTGGGGCTTCCAGGGGTGGATCACTGGGTCACATGACCCCAACCTTGATTCCTCATTCCAGCAGCAGATGTTTCAGCACTGAGGCACCTATCTATCATCCAAATCACTTTACACGCCCTCCTGGCCCTCCAGTTCATCAGCGCCCTCTCTTTGGGGTCCTCCTTTGATGATGACATCATCCTTGAGGCCAAACTGTTATGCTTGATTATGGGGGGCATTGAGGGATTTTCACTATTCTTGGGGTTAGATGGGGCATGACGACCCCCCCCCTCCGCAGTATGGCCTTCAGAATAGGCTGATTTGCTCATTTTTAGTCATTTTAGTCATATGTGGGTAAAGACTGGGGAAAATACCCCAAATTACCCATAGTTTTGATTATTTTATATTATTGTTGTTCTAATTTTAAGTTGACATTTATAATTTCAAATTGACATTTTAAAAAGGCAAGTCGTCCTAGATTTTATTTATGTTTGTAAAGTGAGTGTGAAAAAGTATAAATAAACTTTTCCTCACTCCATTTTAAGACAACAACTTATGGGATAAAACTTTTATTTCTGATTTTTACCCTACTTGGGCTCATGTAGTGATGAGCACCTCTTGAAGATGGATGTACTTGCTAGTTTGGGGACAAATCTTTGAAGTATCTTTGCTCTTGCTCTTTGCTAAGGTGATGGTAGGAGTTGTTTGATTAACACATGCACAAGGAGGTATCTAAGTCTTTTCTCTTAATATTTCTTTGTTAAATGTTAGATATGTGCTTGTCTAAGGTTGAATGGTAGCCATTAATGTTGCATTTTGTCCTAGCTAAGTCATTTTCAGCCTTTAGTTACCCTAGCATTGTGAAGCTTGAGCTTTAGGTCTCCAAGGTTTGTCTTAATTAGGGCTTCTTCAACCAACTTGTGTAGTTGTTGGAGAAAACCCTAGTTTGCCAAACTTGGCAAGTACCATCTCAAGAGGAGGGACATCCTCCTTGATGCCCTAGGGTTAGGGTAGATTTCTCTAAAAACCCTAAGTTGCTCTTCTTCCAAAATCTTAATTTTCTGAGTTTGTACTTTTGTGCATATTATTTTAGTTCTAATTATTTTGTTTATTTATATTTTAGGTTATTTTTTACATAAAATTAAAGTTAAAAAAAACCCTAATCAAACCTAATTTTCTGTTTTTTCCCCTAACTGCAGACCTTACTCGCTCTAGCGGCTTCCTCAAAACTTCCCCCTTGCCTTCACTCCCCTCTCCTTCTTCCTTACCTGCTCCTCCCTTGCCTCCTACACCTTCGCTCAACCAACTTTCCATCTCGGCCTCCACTCCTCTCTCCTTCCCTAACCTCACCTCCCATCTATCCTAGTTAGCTACCCTTCTTCCCAGACCTGTCCTCCTCTCCCTTTCCATCTCGGGCAGCCTCGTTCCCACCTCCTTCACTGCTAACTCCTTTCTCTCCTCTAACACTTCCCTTCCTCCATCCTTTTTTTTCCTTCTTCCATTTCCCTTCCATCTCTACCCTTGGTCTTCCCCTTTTCTTCTGCTTCTCCTTCGCTTTCCTCCATTTCCTCTCCCATTTCCTTCGCTGCCCTCTCCACCATTATCTCTCACCTCTTATCCATCCATTTCTCTTTCATTTCCCCTTCCTCCTCTCGGCTCCTACTAACTCCCGCCACCTTCAGCAGCACTATTTCGGACCCTTTTCAGAGTTTGTGTCAGGTCTGTAGTAAAATTGCAGACCTAGTTTTGACAGTCCCAATTCGCATTCTACAGCTGTTTATGCAAACAATATCAAGGTAATTTCTCTGTATAATGTTATGATAAGGCATTGTGTGAATATAAGTCGGATTATTGCTTGAAAGAGGACTGGAAAATCACTTTTATATGCAGTCTTTGTCTCTGTTAATAAGAGTAGTATTTGGTTTATTGATTGTGTATTTGATCTCTATTTGGGAAACTCTCTAATGACATATATTGATGGTGTTATACGTACATCTGGTTGATATCTAATGCCTATGCAACTCTGTATATAAGTTTGAAACACTTACTTTATGACATCTTTTTAGTAGCATCATTCACATTTGCTGGTCTAGATTAGCTACAAATTGAAGATATCTCTCTTATATATGATAGCCATAACCTGATATTGAACCTCATATCTGATATTTCATTCATGCTAATGCATTGATACTGGAGTTATCTCATACTGAACTTTATATCTGATATATCATTCACGCTAATGCACTGACACATAATACTGTTGGCAAAACAAGTTGGATACTTGGATAAACTCCTTTACTCTTCATTGCACAATCTATGGTTAGGTTCTGATTGGTATATTTATTGATTATCTATGTGCTGGTCACTCACTTTGTTAATACATCGCATTAGCATTATATTTCGAATATATTGACTCCATAAGGCACTGGTCTAAACTAATATTTGGGTAGAGAACATAGTCTCTGTTGTATCAGTGACCTGCAGGACATCATAAGGGTCCTTCCCCTTGGAGGTTCCGACGCTCCGAAGACAGTTAGAAACGTGATCGAGGTGACATTGGGTCACAGTTCTTATATTTGATTACTGGGAATTAGTCCTGCTAGTTTGCCCGGTAACAAGCTGAATAGAGAGCTTTGATTCTCTTCAGCTTAGATTGATACCAGATCTGAGAATGCAATGTTTCAAGGGCTGTTATTCAATTGTAAACTGTCCTACTGCTTCATCTTCATATCTGGTGTCATCTATTGAAAGCAAGCAAGTTAGATCGGTGTTAGTGTATGTATTTGATCATTAATACTTGGCTGTAAGTCAATATTCAAATCTTTTATCACCAATAGAATACTGCAGATTCACAGATTTTGCTGGTTATTTGTTGTTAAAACTAATTCCAATCAATTCATACATCTCCCGACTCCATG
Source organism: Larix kaempferi (assembly GCA_027924585.1). NCBI lineage: Eukaryota > Viridiplantae > Streptophyta > Pinopsida > Pinales > Pinaceae > Larix > Larix kaempferi. The sequence continues at coordinate 9,971,342 of BSBM01001430.1, read as the reverse complement.
ACCTCTGGTCAAGGCACTTGTCCATTTGAAATCATCACTAAGGCCTTCATTGAATAACCATAAATTTCAATTTTGCCAAATCTGAAATTTGTGCTTGGTTCTAAGGACAAATTTGGCAATCCTAAATACAGAATCACCCTTTGTGCCAGAGAAGATACGGCCTAGAGTGAGGAGGAAGACCACCAAAGTGACAGTGGGCGGTGTCCTTAATTTGACCTAGGGTTTGTGCTTGATAATTGGGTTTGTCTTTGACACACGGATTTTGGAGGTTGTTACACCCCATTTTGCATGGGTGTCCACTTGTCATTTTCATCACAAACTTCATGGGGGTGGCATGCTGATGATGCCTTGGACGACAAATTTTGGATGTTCATAGAGATTTGATGATTAGACGAATTGTGCAAAACAGGACTTTGTATTCAAACCCTCGTTTCTCCAATGCAATAGCTCATATGGGGGCTTATGATATATGGATGGAAAGCCTTTTCAGATGGCTATCCCATGGTGCTAAAGTCTCAGCCTAGTTCCTCCAGGGTGTTAGAGTAATCAAGTCATTTTTCTGAGCCATTTTTGTTGGTTTGTGGGTTGTTTTTCAGCAGTTTGGTACCTTGTCTTCAGGAGGATGGATCTCACTCATCCTAGCAATGTTTGAGAAGTGCCATATATGGTTGGAAAGCTCTTTTTGGAAAGCTCAGCCAAATTCCTAATAGTTTGGGAGCGCTTGAGTAATCTTTCAATCCAGTTTTGCTGGTTTCTGGGTCGTTTTTCAGCAGTTTGGTACCTTGTCTTCCAGAGAGTAGATCTCACTCATCCTAGCTTGGTTTAAGAAGTGCCAAATTTGGTTCGAAATCTCTTTCCGAGACCTTTCCAAAGGTATATAACGCTCAGCGAAATTCCAAGGAGTTTGAGAACGCTAGGGTCATCTTTCAGGCCATTTTTTCACCTTTTGGAGTTATTTCCACCACTTGGTTTGACCCCTATCTGCACATGCTTGGACCATTGGCACCACTTTTAAGGAGATCATTGCATTGTTAGAGGGATCTAAGTGGCCAAACCCTAGATCTAACCTCTTTTCATCATTGTATGACCTAAATCTAGTGGTGCACCCACTCTCTTGGGCCTTATGTATCTTGCACATTGTACATGTAGCATTGATCACCTAATATTTTTGGATATTGTTAGAGTTTGTTAGGGTTTTAGTGGAGGTTATTCATCGTTTACTCCACCTTAGGCTAGATCTAGGAATTTATTGTTATTTTATTGTAAAGGAAGTAGAGCTACTCTCCTATGTAAAGAGAGTCTCCTCCTCGTTTGAACTCATGGTTGGATTTTGGGAGCTCTCTCTCTTTTGGAGCCTAATTGTCATATCTTTATGGAGCATTCTTGAAGTGTAAAAGGTTTTTCTTCTCTTGGGTTTTCTTGATGGCTAAATATTGAGGTAACATATATCTTTTGGCATTGTAAGATCTTTAACCTAGCTCACTCAGAAAGTAAATTTGCTCAAGTGGATTATATGGGGAATTATTTCCTTGTTTATTTTGTATTTTAGTTTTGTGGCTTGTCTTGTGATTTGGCTATCTTCAAAGGGGTTAGAATCAAGCTTACATACACCAGGGTAGAAGTTAAGGTTACAAATTGAAGATGTGTGCTAGGGCCACCCTTCCTTGGTAAATTTTGCATGAAGCTTCAAGAGTTGTGGGGTAGGAATTTGTCTTACTTTGTAGAGATTCCAGTCAAACACTTTCAAAGAAGACCTAAGGGGGATCATCCAGAGACTCCATACGCGCTAGGGATTGGCACTAGTCTTCATAATCCTAACATCACCTATACTACAAAGAAGACCTCAAGTTTTGTGAAGGCTCTCTTTGAAATCACCTTGTGCCCTCATTGCCATAGCCTAGAAATCCTATCCTAAGGAAGCTCCCCTCGAGTTGGAGAAGAGCCAACTGGAAGTGCAGAGAGGTGGTTATGGAGGTAACAGTGGGTAACATCTCTAGGCTATAGTTGGGATAGCCTTGTTCTTTGGGGCTTTAATCACACATGCTAGTTCAAGCTGTAACAGAGATAACACGTGTCTTTGCTTTGCTGCTGTAAACACTTTTCTGTAAATATAAGATGTATTTTTCCCACAAATCAACAATGAGACACGGTGAAGAACAATATAGGTATTATAATCGTATAGTGCACCAATTAAGACAGCAATCTACAAGGGCATTGTGAATTTCAATTTAGATGGCTGCTATGAATTCTATGAAAACTTGTTCATTATAGACTGATTACCACTTCATTATCACTGGCTTACAATTAGCTATGCTCTAACTCCCTATGGAAACATTAATCTTGGAGCAGTAATAAAGAAATAGTAGATAAACAATCAAAAAGCTGAGGGAGTGTGAATTACCTGATATACTGGTCCTTCTTCAGTAGGATTAAGAAAGCTCCATATCCCTAGCACCAGGAACAATGTGGCCGTTTTGATGATTAAATTTCTAGATGGAGCTTCGAACCTGCTAGAAATAGCCTTTATTAAACGTGAATCAGTCACGTTCTTCCATTTACCCTTAAGATTGATTTTTGGCCTTCTCCTTGCCCTAAAGCTTTCCAATAATATTTTGTCATATGCAGATTCTATTGCATCCACACTTGGCTTATGACCTGCATATTGGTCAATCAGAAAACTCCGTGCTGCCTGGATCTCCTCTTCAGAAGCCTCTCTACTGATTCCAAGCCGCTTGTAGGGGTCCCTAACATTGATTCTGGGAAACACTGGTGATGCACCTGGGAGAAAATTAAAAATCATTTTTTTCTTTTTTATAATTATAATCTCAAGGAGATTCATGTGACTATATACTCTTGAGCCAAGCTGTCATGCATAAATTGGCTTATGATTTCATACCAGTACAGTTACTATGTCATTAAGAACAATTTATATGGCATCTCTAATAAGTAGAGATAGCGAAAACATTTCAGTGGGGCTGGGTATATTCATTGAAGCTTAGCTCCAAAGATTAGGGAGCTAGCTACATGAATACATGAAGATGGGTCAAAGTGGTGTTGTGTTTGGACATAACGAGAAAATGAACTTCTAGTAAAATAATCTCAAGAGAACCTAAAATTCATTGAGTACAACAGAATATAATATAGAATAATATATAATAATATATTAAGATTGATGATCACAACGTAGGGAATGAGATTCAACATAAAGGACAGGAAATAAAAAATAAAGCAGCTCCTGATAATCACTTGACCACTTCCAATTCAGTTGAAGAAATACAAGCACTAAGACCAGATCACATCATGCAATATTTTTTGTCCAGGACTAGCTTGCTCACCACATATTGTATGAAGGTAATGGTATCTATACTAAGAAATGTTGACAAGACAAATGTAAGGAATGTCACTCACCTGTAGCGGAATATGATGATTGAAGACCAAAATTCGCGAATCAAAAGGCAATGTACAATGAAGGTAAAGAAGTATAGTCATAGAACAGAAAAACAATGAAATTAAGCAGGATAAAAAACCCACTTAAGGCATTTAAAACAGGTATTACACTGATTAGGTCACTGAAAAGATTAAAATTTACAAAAGTACCATTGTGCCATAAATATAGACATCTGATATGCTGAAGTGAAAAGTACCAATGTGTTCTAAATTATTCTGACTATATGATATGATTCATATTTGGAAGAGTGATTCATAGAATGTGTCAACGCTCTATCGATTCATTTCACCAATTCATAAACAATATAAATTTGTTTCGATTTAAGATTTAATAAACTAAAATATAAGTGAAGGTATAGAGTAATAAGCTGGAAGTAAAGCTAATGCATGACAACATGACTACTAATTTACACAAGTGCTAGATCTACAAAGCATGGTAGATCTGTAGCATGCATATTGTTATAATGCAAATCATAGTAGCATAATTCGGCCGTACTGGTATTTCATGTACGGAAATTCAGAACAAATTCAAATTTGTCGAATATCCCGTGTAGATGTAATACGAATACAAATATTTACTAATGGACAATTAAATTTTGAAAACCAATTTAAAAAAACCAAACTTTACTTATTTAAATACTATAAAACAAAAATACCATTCAATTTCATACTTTGTTATTAAAATAATTATTAATAACTAGTTGCCGTATCTCACACTCACTACATCCCAGGTTGTTAAGATTTTATATTTTTTTTTTAATTTTTAGATATATGTTTGATTTTATTATATAAATGTCTATGTACATTATGGTATAATTGTGAATATTTGATTAAAAGTATTATATATAAGCAGTCTACTTCCGTATTTTATTTGTACTAGATTTTTTCATTACGTATTTTTCCGTATTAAATCGTATTTGTATCTGTATTCATACTCGAATTGTGCTACTATGATGCAAATGCCAGTACAAAGCTTAAATTTTTACCCCTTCCAGCTTAGCATCCCAATTCAGGGTCCATGAATGACCTAGAACGATGCCATTAAAATTACAATTAGTAAATATCAGGGTAAATTATGTCTGGTCAGGTGGTTGGCCAGATTGTCGCTCACAGCAGCTGTGTTTCATGTGCATTAGCAACATAATTCGAATACACATACAAACCTGAAAATGGTATTACATCATTATTTGGGCAAGCATAACTCCAGTTGCTTATCATTTGATGGATAGTTCACTTCATATTGACTTTTGTTCAATCTTCTTGAAGAGCAGTGAAGATCTGTGCTAGTGGCTGAAAAGAGTATCTACTTTACAGAGGTGGTCTTTACTGCATGGTTGTGGGGTCATCCTAACTTTTACATTTATCTACACACTGTTTTTGTCATTTTCTAGAGAGGAGATGCCCAAAACACTCCCCATTTGGTCATTGATACTGGATGTACACTTGAATACTGTATTTGGTCACTAGTGGACATTAATATAATGTCTTTCTTCCGTTCTTCTTTATTTTTACACCTAACTAGCCATTATTATTTATTTGCAGATTACAAGCAACTTGTGATCAAAATGCAACCTGGCTTTTTTTTCAACTCCATTAAGATTTCTTTGCTATTCAAATACCCAACTGACATGCACAAAACAGGAATGCTTGAGCTTGTTATAATGACCTGCTATCAATTGAAGGAATCCCATATTTTCCTTACTTAACAGCTAGAATCCTTTGGAATTCCAACCAAACTCTCATCCAGATTATTTATCTGCGAGATGATTATGCTTAATTATTCAAGTATCTTCTGATTGGCATTTTTTATTTGTTAGTTAATGTTAAATTTTCTAACCCCAGCTCTAGATAATTATTTCCTAGTGATTTCCTTCACACAAAAATTAAATTGTTGCTCACTGAATAATTTATACTTGCTGGAATTTATTAACAGAAATTAATAGCGGAAGCAAAATGGAAACAGATCTACTCAATAACGCATGCACAGAATTTTCTGCCCTTCAAATCTACTTTTTATTAAAATAACATTCAAGCATACAAGGGCTTCCTTGCTGGGAAAATGGCCCAATGAGAAAAATACAATCACAGCAAACCTGGCAAATCTGCCCTCCTGAGCAAATCCTCTACTTGCAAACTGCCCCAGAAACCCTCTTCTTCCCTACTGCACATGTAAGGCTCTGTGCGACCTGCTGTACGACTTGTGCGGCCTGTACATCCCTGTTGTCTGTTGTACAGATGTCATACGCTGATGCATGGCCTGCAGTTTGTATGCTCCTGTCGCTGGGTTGTTGTATGGCTTAGCTGTACGGCCCTCCTGCAAGGACTGTGAACTCTGCCCAGCTGGTACGGCCCTCCTGAAAGATTCTGGTTGTTTTTTCCTCCTGGCCAAATCTGGAAAGTTAAAGTCCTTCTCCACTCTGAAAACTAAGTTTCTCACTCAATGCGTGTGTCTTGTTGTGTGTCTTCTCCTCTCACCTTGTCTGCCTTTTATAATCTTGAGATGAACCAAAGCCCTAACCTCCTAATTCCTATGTGATCAATGGTTGAGATTACATCTCTCCCTCACTTGAGATCAATGGCTAAGATTCACTTAATTAACTTAAATCACTAATGCCAAAACCTTAGGCATTTTATTAAATTAACCTCAATCAATTCTAAAAGACATTCACTTTAATAATTAAGTTAATAAAGTGGATTTCCAAAGTTCTGAGAGGTATTAATGACGATTTCCATAGGTTAGACACAAACCCATGTGGAAATACCTGTCACATCCCCTTCCATCAATCCGGTGCAAGGAAGGAAACATAGCTAAACATACCGGGCTTATTGGCAATCTTAGCCCCATACATTACTAAGAAATTCATAATAATTAAAAACTTATGTGTGCAACTCATACTCAATATAAACACAGCGGAATTAAATCATATTTACACACACACAATTGTAATGCATCAACATATCTATCACAGGTAGATGAAGATTCAATATGCAAAGAATCAATCCCCTTCTCATGCTATGCACAGACTTCATATCAATTCCATTAACATGAATAATTACTATTCAGCATTAACACATTGCAAAACACAGCATGCATATAATTTAAATGCAGAGAACACTTATCTTTGAGATGAAGCTGTCCAAACAACTAGCTATGTGAGAGCAACGTTCCACCCAACCATAGATCTCTGTCCAGCCTATATTCTTTCAGCTGAGAGATCACCCCCGAGCTGGGTTGTGTATCCACTAATTTCACTCAACAGATATGCTAAGCCAACACACAGTTGGGTTTATAAAGCATACAAAAGACAAAGGAGAGCAATGCTAAGCCAGTGAGCTCAACCATAGAGCTACAGGCATCTCAAGATAATTCAAACAGTCAAGGCACCCACAGTACCTACCACACCCAACACAAGGAAGGTCACCTTCTCTGTTGCACAGTCTCTCAGGCGTCCCCTCCAGTGCTCTTCAGGATGGGCATAGAAAGGTCCAAGATGCTAAATCCTTGAGATTACAGCCTTTACTGGGTTTATCAAGCATTCCCAACCTCTGCTCAGTCATTCACACTTGGATTTCTCACAATTCTGTCATCAATTTACTCAATCCCATCACTGGGTTTCTGGGCTATAAAAACTGGGTTTTTCGATGGATTTCGGGGTATCTAATGCTCTCAAATTCGCCCCAAGGTTCATATCTATGGATCCCCCATTGGATTTTACTGTCAATACCAAATTCTGGGCATTTATGGCTCTTCAAAACGTGGGTTCTTGCAAAGTTGCGATTTCTGGTTTTTCTCACTGCTGGGAATTCGTTATGGATGAAAACTGATGCTGGGATCTTCCACAATGGAATGGGAATGAGGAAGAACCCATTCCCATGAGGTAGAGTGACTTGTGGTACAAGAAAACAGAGCCCATACCTGCCATACAAATTTATGGGCTGCCCATGCTCCATTGAAGCCATGGACTGAATTCTTCAACAACTTCCTTACAACAGAATTAAATGTCAGCAAGGAAAGTCAAATGGGTTCTCAAAATGACATTTGGCAGCATATGGTTCATCCCCACAACCCCCTCACCACTCCCTAGTGGATACACATGGCCCCTTCTCATTCGTTGCTTCCATAGCCAGTTTTGGTATTTTATTGAAATATCAAATATTTACATCATTTACAATATTCCATGGCTTAATAGCTCATGGGTAATAAAATATCAAATACTTATTCATTTTAAATAAAATTCGAACATACACTAGCGGGGCCTTGGCCTTGAGCTTCACGCTAGGGAAACATACATCGCATGTATACAATATTTACATTAAAAGCCAATATTTCATAAGGGTCAAAATTGGGGTATTACATTCCCCTCCCCCTTAAGAACAACACTGTCCTTGATGTTCTCAAAACTGAACAAAAATGGGAATGCCTCTCTCATGGCATCCTCCAACTCCCATGTAGCCTCATCAGGACTAAGGTGCTCCCATTGGACCTTTACCTGCCCGATGGCTCTGTTCCGGAGCAAAGTGACCTTCATGTCGAAGATGCGCATAGGCTCTACTTGGAACTCTCCCTCGGATTCCACCTGTATCACATTCCAATCAATCATATGATTAGGATCATGTACATACTTCTTAAGCAAAGATACATGGAAAACATTATGAGCTCTTATGTTAGCAGGCAATGCAACTCTATATGCAACTGGCCCTATCCTATCTAGGACTTCAAATGGCCCACAATATCTTGGTGACAACTTGGCACAACTCCCCAACTTGAGAGAACTTTTCATTGGTTTTACTCTCAAATAAACATGATCCCCAATCTGAAATTCCTTATGCACTCTTTTCAAATCTACATAACTCTTCTGTCTATCCTGAGCTACCTTTAAATTCTGCCTGATCTTAGCAACTTCCTGTTCCATTTCCTTGATCATCTCTGGTCCAAGTACTACCCTGTTCACTGGGCTGTCCCAATTCACTAGAGTCCTGCATCCCTTGCCATACAATGCCTCAAATGGACTCATCCCCAATGATGCGTGATGTCCATTATTGTATGCAAATTCTACCAAGTGTAGGTAATCTTCCCACTTGGATGGTTTATCCATCACATACATTCTCAGCATGTCTTCAAGGACCTGATTCACCCTCTCAGTTTGGCCATCTGTTTGAGGATGATATGTTGTACTGAAATTCAATCTAGTGCCCAATTCCTGAAATAATCCCTTCCAGAAATTGGAAGTGAACTTTGTATCACGATCATAAATTATTGCCTTGGGCAATCCATGCAACTTGAATATCTCTCTCATGAAAATATTTGCAATGTCATTAGCCTTGTGAGTGGACTTGACTAGAATAAAGTGAGCTACCTTTGATAGCTTGTCCACCACAACCATGATTGAATCATGCTTCTTCACTGTCATGGGCAGACCGGTTATAAAATCCATAGAGATCACTTCCCACTTCCACTCCGGAATGGGTAAGGGCTGCAACAATCCTGCTGGATGTTGGTGCTCTGCCTTGACTTGTTGGCACTTCTGACACCTAGCAATGTACTCAGCTATGTCCTTCTTCATACCATGCCAAAAGTATTGTTTTCTTGTTGTTGTTATAGTCTTCCGATATCCTGGGTGTCCAGAATATGGCATTTGATGTATTTCATCCATCACTAGCTTCTTCAAATCTGCACTATTTGGAATGTATAGTCTATATTTATAGATGAGGATATCTTCTTCACCAAGCTGAAATCCCGCACACTTTTCATCTACATTACCCTGCTGCAACTTCTCTTTAATTTGAAGGCAAGTTTCATCACTGTTGTGGGCTTCAAGAACTCTTGTCTTCAAATCTGATTTACACACATTTAATGCTGCAACATGAAATTTTCTGCTAAGAGCATCTGCAACCTTATTCTCCTTCCCTTTTACATGCTTAATTTCAAAATCAAATTCACAAAGAAACTCCATCCTTCTAGCCTGCCTAGCATTCAAGTTTGGTTGATCAAACAAATACTTCAAGCTCATGTGGTCTGTTCTAAGCTCGAATCTCCTTCCCATCAAATAATGTCTCCACATCTTGAGAGCATGTACTATGGCTGCTAATTCTAAATCATGTGTGGCATAATTCTTTTCATGCTCTTTTAATTTCCTTGACTCATAGCAAATCACACATCCTTCTTGCATTAGCACTCCACCTAGCCCTTCAATGCAAGCATCTGTGCACACTACAAAATCCTTCTTTGGATCTGCTAGCTTCAAAACAGGAGCGCTAGTAAGTAGCTCCTTTAACTGCTGAAAACTTTTCTCACACTTTTCAGACCATATAAACTTGATATTCTTCCTTTGCAATGAAGTGATTGGATGAGCTATCTTGGAGAATCCTTCAATGAACCTTTTGTAGTAACCAGCAAGACCCATGAAAGATCTAACATCTGAAACATTCCTTGGAGTAGACCAATCCATGATGGCATTAATCTTCTCTGGATCTACTGCAATTCCTTCTTCAGAAATGACATGACCGAAATACTGAACCCTCTTTTGGTAAAACTCACACTTGCTTAACTTGGAATACAGCTGATGTTCTCTAAGGACTTGCAACACCATCCTTAAATGTTCCTCATGTTCTTCTTCATTCCTTGAATAGACAAGAATGTCATCCAAGAACACAATCACAAACTTATCCAAATATTTGTTAAATACACTATTCATGAGACCAATGAATGTAGCAGGTGCATTGGTAAGACCAAATGGCACCACAGTGAACTCATAATGACCATATCTAGTTCTGAAAGCTGTCTTGTGAATGTCTTATTCCTTAATCCTCACTTGATGGTAGCCAGATCTCAAGTCAATCTTTGAAAACACCTTAGCTTCCTTCATTTGATCAAACAAGTCATCAATCCTTGACAATGGATACTTATTCTTGACTGTCACTTTATTTAACCACCTGTAATCAATACACAACCTTAAAGTCCCATCCTTCTTCTTAACAAATAACACCGGTGCTCCCCAAGGAGACACACTTGGCCTGATATACCTTTTATCCATTAACTCCTGTAGCTGCATCTTTAACTCTACCAATTCTGGTGTGCTCATTCTATATGGAGCTTTGGAATTTGGTGCTGCCCCTAGGACAAGATCGATGGTAAAATCAATATCTCTCTTTGGTGGTAGTCCCGACACTTCATCCGAAAACACATCTTGGAACTCTTGCAATATCTGGAAGTCTTCTATCCTTGGACCTTTGTCCTCTAACGAATCTAATATATGGACTGCATATAATTGACAACCTTTCTTATAAAACTTTTTCAACTGTAAGGCTGAAATTTGTCTTACTGAAACTTGCTTGGGAATTCCTCTTACAAACCTTCGTCTTCCCTCTTCATCAATGCATTCAAGTGATTTCTCATAAATGTCCAACTTGGCTCTATGCTTTTCCAACCAATCCATGACAATTAGTGCATCATAAGATCCTAATGGTAGTACATTTAAATCTGCATGCGTGTGGAGTCCATTCAATTCTATGGGGCACTCCACCACTACTTCACTAACTTTTCTCTTGGTCCCTGTGGCTAATTGAACTAACCAAGACTTATTGTGCTTCACTTTTCTAAGAGAACAACCTTCAACCACTTTTGGAGAAACATAACTATGAGTAGATCTTGGATCAATCAAAACAGAAATAGATTGCTTAGCAATCTTACCTTCAACTTCCACCACTGATGATTGATGGTCTGCCTAATGATTATCCAACGGTGCATAAATTCGAGGCGTTGCCCTTGCCATGTCCTCCACTGTTGTTGCTCCCTTTAAGTTGTGCAAGCTCCGGGAATTGCCTTTCCGATGTGGACAATCCTTTAGCATGTGGTTTTCTCCACATCCCCAACACTAAAGTGGTCATTTTGATGCTTTATCTGCTGCTACTGCTGGCTTGAATCCACTCCTTGCTTGCTGCCCCTGTGGAAAGGTTCTTGGCTGGTTTTTGAATGGTGGTTTGAAGCCGCTTTTCTTTTTATCAAACCTCCCTCTTGGCTTTCCTTTCCACGCTGGGTTAACCTCCGATCTTCTTTTATTCTGCTCATAGCAATGCATTGTCATCCTAATGGCTTCATCAAGACTTGGTGGATTAACAAACTCAATCCTATCTCTGAAACTTTGAGGTAGACTCCCAAGGAAGCATTGGATCTTTACTCTCTCATCTTTAATGTAATCTACATACCTCAATAATTCCAAAAATTTATGGACATGTTCTTCCATAGATTTTTGTCCCAACCTGAGTTCATTGAACTCTTTTCTCTTATTGTCATAATACCTAGCAGAGAGGTATTTTTCCTTGAAGTACTTCTTAAATCTCTCCAGCTGATCTTCCTTTCACTGATCCCTTTCACTTACAAGAGGTTATACCACCAAATGGAAGCTCTTCCATTTAGATTGTAAATGGCAATTCTGGCCTTTTCATTTCCTGAGTAGTCCTGAATTTTGAAGTATTTCTTCATTCCAAGAAGCCATGCCTCTGCCTCTTGGCCAGTCTTGTCTTCTCCATCAAATGTGGGAGGCCTTGCCTTCCTGAATTCTCCCTGTGGGATTCCCTTGAACTTCTTCTTCCATTAAAACTCCTGGGCATATGCTTTGGACTTCTTTGAGAACCTCTGGAGTCATATGATCTACTGGAAGAAGATCTAGATGAAGGTGTTCTATGCTTTTTACCCACAAAACTCTTCCTTGGGCTTGGAGTCCTCTTCTTTGAACGACCTCTAGAGCGACTTTCTGCATCTCTTCCTTCTTCACCTACATTGCTTGGGTTGGACCCAAGGTTTATCTTCTGCTGCATATCAGTGAGGCTTTGCAAAATAGCAGCATTGAGTTGGTTTTGTTCTACTTGAGCCTTCATCAACCTTTCATTGAAGCTCACCATGGTTTCAACCAAATTCTGAGGAGTTACTTGCTCCCTTCTCCCATTGGATTCAGTCTCAGCATTCTCTTCTTGCACATTGTCTCCTAACACATCTTCATCATGCTCATAAGGATCCTGAGCATCATTTATGGTCACCATTCTTCTTTGGAGACTCTCTTCCCTGTATGCTACTTCTACTACACTATCAAATCTTATGAGCTGCAAGCACTCTTTTTCTTTCTTTTTTCCGAACCCGAAAGCCGAAATCCGAGATTGCAGGTTTGGAATTGCAGAAATCCAAAAATCAAATTTCAAAATTTTGCGTTCCCGCAACCCGCAACCCGAAAACCCGAAATGGCAGGTTTGGAATTGCGGAAATCCAAAAAATCAAATTTCAAAATTTTGCCTTCCCGCAACCCGAAACCCGAAATTGCGGGTTCGGAATTGCGGAAATTCCCAAACGCAAAATTCAAAAATCCTCGTTCCCGCAACCCGAAACCCGAAATCCGGAATTGCGAAAATCCAAAACGCCAAATTTGGAAATCCTCGTTCCCACAACCCGAAACCCGAAATCCGGAATTGCGGAAATCCAAAACGCCAAATTTGGAAATCCTCGTTCCCGCAACCAGAAATCCCGAAATCCGCAACTGTGGAACACCTCTGGCCCTGCTACTTGCGGGGTTCATAACTCCTTCGTCCCTTGGCCAAATGAGGCGACTCTAGTACCGTTGGAAAGCTGTTGAAGAGCTCTATGCAATGGTGTGATCCTCTGCCACATCTTAGAACTCTGATCATGCCATTTTTCCATTCCAAAATGATGCCCCAACTTCACCAATACCGTGTTAAAACATTCTGTTACCTGCCTGTAACTCAGTGTTTGGCCCAAGCAGCCCCAATGCTGCAACATGGGCTCTGATACCACTCTGTCACGTCCCCCTCCATCAATTCGGTGCAAGGAAGGAAACATAGCTAAACATATCGGGCTTATTGGCAATCTTAGCCCCATATATTACTAAGAAATTCATAATAATTAAAAACTTCTATGTGCAATTCATACTCAATATAAACACAGCGGAATTAAATCATATTTACACACACACAATTGTAATGCATCAACATATCTATCACAGGTAGATGAAGATTCAAAATGCAGAGAATCAATCCCCTTCTCATGCTATGCACAGAATTCATATCAATTCCATTAACATGGATAATTACCATTCAGCATTAACACATTGCAAAACACAGAATGCATATAATTTAAACGCAGAGAACACTTATCTTTGAGATGAATCTGTCCAAACAACTGGCTATGTGAGAGCAACATTCCACCCAACCATAGATCTCTGTCCAGCATATATTCTTTCAGCTGAGAGATCACCCCCGAGCTGGGTTGTGTATCCACTAAGGATGAACTAGATGGGCTCACTCACAACCATGGTTTCACTCAACAGCTATGCTAAGCCAACACACAATTGGGTTTATCAAGCATACAAAAGACAAAGGAGGGCAATGCTAAGCCAGTGAGTTCAACCACAGAGCTACAGGCATCTCAAGATAATTCAAACAGTCAAGGCACCTACAGTACCTACCACACCCAACACAAGGAAGGTCCCCTTCTCTGCTGCACAATCCCTCAGGCGTCCCTTCCCTCCAGTGCTCTTCAGGATGGGCATAGAAAGGTCCAAGCTGCTAAATCCTTGAGATTCCAGCCTTCACTGGGTTTATCAAGCATTCCCAACCTCTGCTCAGTCATTCACACTTGGATTTCTCACAATTCTGTCATCAATTTACTCAATCCCGTCATTGGGTTTCTGGACTATAAAAGCTGGGTTTTTCTATGGATTTCAAGGTATCTAATGCTCTCAAATTCACCCCAAGGTTCATATCTATGGATCCCCCATTGGATTTTACTGTCAATACCAAATTCTAGGCATTTATGGCTCTTCAAAACGTAGGTTCTTGCAAAGTTGCGATTTTTGGTTTTTCTCATTGCTGGGAATTCGTTATAGATGAAAACTGATGCTGGGATCTTCCACAATGGAATGGGAATGAGGAAGAACCCATTCCCATGAGGTAGAGTGACTTGTGGTACAAGAAAACAGAGCCCATACCTGCCATACGAATTTCTGGGTTGCCCATGCTCCATTGAAGCCATGGACTAAATTCTTCAGCAACTTCCTTACAACAGAATTAAATGTCAGCAAGGAAAGTCAAATGGGTTCTCACAATGACATTTGGCAGCATATGGTTCATCCCCACAACCCCCTCACCACTCCCTAGTGGATACACATGGCCCCTTCTCATTCGTTGCTTCCATAGCCAGTTTTGGTATTTTATTGAAATCAAATATTTACATCATTTACAATATTCCATGGCTTAATAGCTCATGGGTAATAAAATATCAAATACTTGTTCATTTTAAATAAAATCTGAACATACACTAGCGGGGCCTTGGCCTTGAGCTCCACGCTAGGGAAACATACATCGCATGTATACAATATTTACATTAAAAGCCAATATTTCATAAGGGTCAAAATTGGGGTATTACAATACCTATCTAACCTACCAACTTCAACACTTCCTCTTAGAGAGGAAGATATTTTCCACCACTCCTACCTAGTTTATTTCTGAAGAAGACAAACTTCCCTCTCACCAAGGGTTGGGTCAGAATGTGTGTAACGTGCTCATCTATGGAAACATATTGGAGCTTGACCACTCCCTTTTGGATCTTGTCTCAGATGAAATGATATCTAATCTCAATATGCTTGGACCTATCATGGAATATTAGATTCTCAGATAGTTTGATACAACTTTGATTGTCACAGTACATCATCGCAGGCTCCAACCCCTGATCAAATAATCCTGTAAATAGTTTGTGAAACCAAATAGCTTCACAACTAGCCAAACTCAATGCCATGTACTCTGCCTCTATTGAACTGAGTGCTACGGAAATCTGCTTCCTGTTGAACCAAGAAATCACTGTTGAGCCCAAGCTGAAGTAGCACCCTAAGGTGCTTTGCCAATCTAATGCATTTGCTACTCAATCAAAGTCTTAATATCCCTGCAGCCTCACTCCATCACCTCCTAGATACCTCAATCCATACTCCATTGGGCCTCTCAAATACTTGAGCACATGTTTCATTGCTAACCAATGCACTTGCCTCGGCTCCACCATGAACCAACTCAAGATGTTCACAACAAAACATATATCTGGCTTGGTGTTGACCAAATACATCAAGGATCCAATCAGTTGTCTATATAATTTGGGATCCACCAACTCTTAATTTGAAGTGACAACCTTCTTCAAATTGGTAACCATAGGTGTAGCCATCGGTCTATAGTCCTCCATCCTGAATCTCCTCGAGATCTCTACTGTGTACTTCCCTTAACCAAGGAAGATCTCACCCGATCTTTACCATACCTCTAAGCCCAAGAAATAATGCATCAAGCCAATATCCTTCATCTCAAACTTTGTAGCTAACTCTACCTTGCACCCTACTATAAGCCCCTTTGTACCTATGGGAAATAAATCATCTATGTACAACACCAAGATGAGTGACTCAGATCCAACAAGTATGAAGTACAAGTTAGGATCATCCTCACTCTTGGTGAAGCCCATGCTCTGCAAGTATCCGTCAATCCTAGAATAACATGCCCTAGGTGCATGTTTGAGTCTGTACGATGCTTTCTTAAGCCTGCACACAAGAGACTCCCTTCCATGTACCTCAAAGCCCTAAGGTTTCTCTATATATACTTCCTCCTCAATGATCCTGTTGAGGAAGGTTATCTTCACATCCATCTAGTGAATCCTCCACCTCATGACTGAGGCAATAGATATAACAGCTCGAATGGAAGCATATCTAGTGACAGGAGCAAATGTCTCCTCATAGTCCACTCCCTCTCTCTCAGAGGACCCTCTTGCCACAAACCTCACCTTGAACTTCTCAATGTTGCCATCTACAGCATGCTTGATCTTGATGAGACACCTGGAAGTCACTATAGCCTTCCCCTCCAATCTAGGCACAATGTCTCAAACATCATTCTTCATGGTGGAGGCGTACTCCTCCACCATGGCATCCCTCCAAACTTGATGGTCAGTTGCCTCCTAAAAGCTGGAAGGCTCAGAGTCTATGATGTTATTCATCAATGCCATATAGTTCGGGAACTTCTCGAAGGCTTGATCTTCCGGAATGTGCTCCTGGGAGCCTCAACATGCTCTTGAGCATCTCTCAAGGTTTGCTCAAACCATCTAGGTCTCTTAACAGAAATGGAAAGAGCTAACTCCTTATCCCCACCTGAAGGCCGACTCCCTGAACTGGAAGTCTATCAACTCTGTTCTCCCTTTGAAGCCTCCTGCTCCTCGTCCTCTGCCACTGGTGGTAACTCATGAGACTTCCTAGATGCCAGGTTCTCCTCAAACTAAACATCTCGACTCACCACTTCCTTTCGTTGCACTAGCATGAAGATCCTACAATCCTTTGAGGTCTCGTTGTACCCCACAAATATGCCCTTCTCTCCTGGAGGCCCCAACTTCGTCCTCTTCTCCACAAGCACATGGATGTAAACTGGACAACCAAAGATCCTGAGATGCCCGATCTCTAGTTTCACTCCTATGAATGTCTCCTCAGGAGTCTTGTCCTCCAATATCTTGTGAGGAATCCTAGTCTGCAAAAATAATGTTGTGTTACATGCTTCTGCCCAAAGAAACATAGGCAAACCCTGATCATGAATCATAGCCTTTGCAATACTGATGATGGACCGATTCTTTCTCTCTGCAACCCCATTCTATTGTGTGTTGTACGATATTGTCTTCTCCCTCTTGTTCCCTACCTCCTTGCAGAAATCCACGAAGTCATTTGAGGTGTACTCTCCCTCATTATCTAACTTCAAGACATTGATCTTCTCACCTGTCGGGTTCTCCACTTGGGCCTTGAACTCCCGGAATCAACCGAAGACCTCATCCTTAGTCTTCATAAAGAAGCTCCAAGCTTTCCTGGAAAAGTCATCAATGAATGTCACATAATATGATGCTCCCTCCACAAATACTACAGACATCGACCCACATACATTTGAATCAATAAGATCCCAAATCCCTTTGGACCTACTCTCGCTACTTGGAAAAGTAGCCTTAAAATTCTTGCCAAGTGCACATCCTCTACACATGCCTTGCTGCTTCCCTACCTCCCTACCTGCAAGTGCACATCATTTGTAATGCAGGCGTCTTCTCCCTCTTTGATCCCTACCTCCTTGCAGAAATCCACAAAGTCATTTGAGGTGTACTCTCCCTCATTATCTGACTTCAAGACCTTGATCTTCTCACCTGTCGGGTTCTCCACTTGGGCATTGAACTCCCGAAATCAACCGAAGACCTCATCCTTGGTCTTCATAAAGAAGCTCCAAGCTTTCCTGGAAAAGTCATCAATGAATGTCACATAATATGATGCTCCCTACACAAATACTACAGACATCGACCCACATACATTTGAATCAATAAGATCCCAAATCCCTTTGGACCTACTCTCGCTACTTGGAAAAGTACCCTTAAAATTCTTGCCAAGTGCACATCATCTGCACATGCCTTGCTGCTCAACATTGAAATCTAGAAGACTAGTGGCAATCTCCCTCAGATTCGGCAACGCTCTGTAATGCAGGTGTCCCATTCTATTGTGCCATAGCTCACACAAGTTGTCATTGTCATGTACTATAGTGCCCTCCTTGTTGAGACTTATATTTGCAACACTTATTATGATTATTATTTGAGTGCATTCTTATTTGAAGAATGACCCAATTAAATAAAGTATTTCAATTTAGAATTTCTTAGAAACTTCTTGTTGTGAATAAATGAAAATATACATGTAATGTTATTTGTCTAATAAGTGTGACAGGAAGGTCAAAGGCCTATGAAAATGCCAGATCACGTAAAAGGTCAAAGACTCAGGATTAAGTCTCATTTTGACTTTGAGTTATTATTTATTATTATATATATTTTGGATATATTAATGTTTCGTATCAAGTGTGCAAAGACAAGAAAATTTTACCAATTTTAACCCACACATGGACAATGGGGTTGTATGAAGGGAAAGGACCAAGAACCATTAGGAGAAGGGAAAGGACCAAGAACCATTAGGAGAAGGGAAAGCAGTAATTCTGCTTTCATTGTCTAGCACTCCTATCCATGAAGGAGTTGAAAAAGAAGGGTTATTTTCACTTAGTAACTTCATGATACCGTGGGGGTTGGATCGCGGAAACAATCACCACGAGGTTTATCAAGTGCACAGTAAGGTAAAGGCCTAATTCTTCATTTATCCATTAATCTCTTGGACAATAAGTACTACATACCACTCCCCACTCAAAAAAATGATATTTGTAGGGCATACGATATGGCTCCCTTGGTATTGACATGAAATAATTTAATCAAAGGGACTATGTTAACTAATTAAAACAATGCAAAAGAAGGAGCTAATTATTGTAGCATGAGAACAATTATAATTATTAATTCAATTAATTCATTTCATGAGAGAATACTTGAAGATAAATTTGTGCATGAAATTAATTAAGTGAAATATTTAAATAGAATAACTCACTTGAGATAAGCCATAATTTAAGGGATAGGTTGCGGAACCTAGGAAACATCTAAGAGTAAATCAAGGGATGTTACTTGAGTCATGAGGGTCAAATAAATTGATAGTAACTTTAGTTTTAATTTGAAAAAGAGATTTAACATGTGTAATCTTTAATTGAGGAATCAAGGAGACAACAAGGAGAAATAATAGGAGAAAAGATTGTGGGTGAGGGAAAATACATTTTTAAATAAAATAAGAGGAATTACATGTACAAATAATGACACATGTAATGGTGAATAATAGTGAATAAGGAAAATAATAAAAAGATAATTTGCATGAGATGACAAGTGGAAGGGGTCTCTAAACTTATAAAAGAAAGGCTTGGGTAAAGGAAAACAATGGAGATACACCCTATGGTTGGATACATGTCATAATGGTAAAAATTGAGTGAATGTTCAAGAGTTTGGATGCATAATTGGTAGCCTTCTTAAAGGTTGGGAGGCCTTGCAAGACGAACGCTACCGTTTGTTTTATCGGCTAGTGGTAATTTCTCTTCAAACAGCCCCATCATAGCTCGGGGGTCGTTGGGAAAGAAGAGTACCCACAGGAATGGTAGGAAGGTCAACCGGTGGGTTATATTGGTAAAGCGTGGAGCAAGGATCTTGGACAAAGGCTTCAGCAAGTGTTGTTTTAAGTCAAAACAAGCCCAGCATGACCACAAACGGTACAGGTATTTTGGTTGATTTCTATTGATTCTTAATGTTTCATGGGTTTATAACTATGGGTCTCTTAATATTTTTATTATTGCTACATTTATTGATGAATCACATGAGTTTATAAGATATAGGACCTCACATATGGTATCAGAGCCAAGTTCAATGCTAGTACCTGGGACTCAAAAATTAGTGATTAAGTTTTATTATTGCGATTAATAATTGAATAGTTACCGCAATTAGAAATTAATTTCATTCTAGTATTCCTGACTTGCAGAAAATGTGATATTTCAAGCTCTACTCGACTCCTGTGTTCACCCGCCTTTCATCTTCATTGTTTAGCGAGAGGCTGTCAATTCAAATAATGGTAATGAATGCATCCCTACCAGGATCCACTACTTGTGAGATCCATCATAGTTCCTCTGGAGTTTGAATAAACCTGCATGCCAATTCCATTATCAGATGGAAGAATATTTTGACACCCTTGGGACAAACCGATCATTGAATCAAATGAAAAACCTTCCTCGTAAATTTATGAATCATGCCCTTCACTTTTGTTTGGCCTCTATTCCATCCATTCTATGCCAAGGCACAATGTTCATTTATACCTTCTACTATTGTTCATTATGATCTTCTCTCCACCTCCTCTACAGAATGCAGTTTTACCATCAAGATCACTATTGGAACTAGAAAAGCAAACCATTGAAGTACCTAGCACCAACTTGTTCTTCATTTTTTTTAAAGATGTATTCAGTCCAATTGTTGTCTCCTAAACTGCTCTATATACTCTTGCAACAAGAAATGACTTTATTTTAAATTCTGAAATTGCCCAAACAGAGTCTGATAGTAGTCTAATGGTAGGAATTACTCTTGGAGTGACAACTGATTATTCTGAATTTCTGACATTGCACAGGGTCACAATAGGAATTTAGCCTAGAAGTTCTTGATCATTCGTCCCACAATTTGATTTGTTTTTGCTTACCCTCATCACCCAGAGTGACACAGACCAAATTCCAGGACTCTCAACCAACCCTGGATCCATGGCGACTATTGGAGCAATGCCCAACTTTAATACTCTGGGAGGCATATTTTAGACAGATATGAATCCAACAATTCAAGATTTCACAGGTCAAGCTAGTTCTTATCAGAAGAGTAGTAACCTAAGCTAGTTGTTCAAATGCCAATAGGGCAGTGAAGTTACCTTTTTTGTGAATGAACAAGACAGGAGTATAATCTCACGGAATGGTTCCGCATGGACTTCATGGTATGGTTCCGAATGTTATTTCAATAGTCCATATGGTTGTTTCCATTTCTAGTGCATTCGAAGAACACAGTGCCCATAATCGGTAAAAATCAAATAAAAGGGATTCCCTTCCTTTACCCAGTCCACCTAGAATATACTCAGATTCCCTAACACAATCATTGGAGGTAACACAACCCAACTCCAATCATGTTTAGTTGAAAAAATGATGTTTTGCTATTGAAATGAGTAGACTTAAGAAGTCCTAAAGTTCTCACCTTTTCCCGACGTGGACGAGACCTCAGCTCTGGTCACAAGTGGCATGACAAGTAGGCATTTTCAGAATATATGAAGGGAAGGGGAAGGTTCAGGGTTCGAATCTCTGGAAGCGGTATCGCTATGCATCAAGGCCATGGTGGACAAGTTTGTGAAGGAGCTGAAAGAAGCTGAAAGAAGCTCTGGAAGCTGATATTCAGGATAGGATTATGAAGAAGAGGGAGATGCAAAGTTACATCAAGGAACAAGAATGTGAAGTCGTTGAACGAGAGGCTGCTCGGAATGCTGAACTTTCACATAGGGAGGTTCTAAATTCCTTTAAATGTTACCAACTCAACAATTTCCTACTCAGTATATACTGCACTTATATTGGGCATCTTTGCATGGCTTCTGTTGCACTTGGTTTAGACTAGTAAATCATTGATTGAGCAGGTTGCTCGGCATACCTGTACACAGAATGTGCTTAAGGTATGCTGGCCTCAGATTCCCTCTCAACTCTGAAGTCTGAATAGGAAACGACCCAACCCTCTCTAAATCATCCATCTGTTATGAATAATCGAATTTCTGGAGCTAAGACCTTTTCATTAATATTGGAACAAAAAAATTGTAGTCACCTATAAACACCATTTCTTGTTCCAATTATGAGATACTATGGGTCTCTTGAACATATCATGTAGAATTAATTACTCTATACATGTTCCTAAGAATTAAGGTTAGAGCATCTATCTAAGACACCAATAACTACATTAACTATGGATGTTAAAACATAGAATTTAATTTTGAACATGGAAAATTTAAGGAACTACATTGGTATCGTAATCCAAATGAATCTTTTTAATGCAAAATTATATTTTTATTATTTTCCTTAATCACTATTATTCACCATTATATGTGCTATTATTTGCACGTGTAATTCCTCTTTTATTTTATTTGAAAATGTATTTTCCCTCACCCACAATCTTTTCTCCTATTATTTCTCCTTGTTGTCTCCTTGATTCCTCAATTAAAGATTACACATGCTAAATCTCTTTTTCAAATTAAAACTAAAGTTACTATCAATTTATTTCACCCTCATGACTCAAGTAACTTCCCCTGATTTACACTGAGATGTTTCCTAGGTTCCTCAACCTATCCCTTAAATTATGGCTTATCTCAAGTGAGTTATTCTATTTAAATATTTAACTTAATTAATTGCATGCACAAATTTATCTTCAAGTATTAACTTCATAGCCCCATTGACCTACTTTTGTGGTCATTTGTTGGACATTAATAAAATTATGTTATCTTATCTCATGAAATGAATTAATTGAATTAATAATTCTAATTGTTCTCATGCTACAATAATTAACTCCTTTTGCATTGTTTTAATTAATTAGCATAATCCCTTTTATTAAATTATTTCATGTCAATACCAAGGAAGCCATATCTTATGCCCTTCCAGTATCATTTTTTTTAGTGGGGAGTGGTATGCAGTACCTATTGTCCAAGAGAGTAATGGATAAATGAAGAATAAGGCATTTACCTTATTGTGCGTCCCTCATAAACCTCGTGAGTGATCGTCTTCGTGATCCAACCCCCACAGCACCATGAAGTTACTGAGTAAAAAGAACCCTTCTTTTTCAATTCCTTCATGGATAGGAGTGCTAGACGATGAAAGCAAAATTACTGCTTTCCCTTCTCCTAATGTTCCTGGTCCTTTCCCTTCCGACAGCCCGTCGTCCATATGTGGGTTAAAATTGGTAAAAATTTCTCGTCTCTACACACTTGAGACAAAACATCAATATATCCAAAATATATATAATGATAAATAATAACTCAAAATGAGACTCAATCCAGAGTCTTTTACCTTTTACACGATTTGGCGTTTTCATAGACCTGTGACCTTCCTGTCACACTTATTATCAAATAACATTGCATGCATATTTTCATTTATTCACAACAATAAATTTCTAAGAAATTCTAAACATTATTTAAAATTGAAATACTTTATTTAATCAGGTCATTCTTCAAATAAGAACTCCTTCAATTAATAATCATAATAAGTGTCGCAATATAAGTCTCAACAAGGAGGGCACTATATGTACCATGGCCTAAGTAGGCTTCCCCTACAACCTATACAAGTTACCCTCTCTAACCCCAATCCTCACTATTGTGTCAAAGCTTGCTCCCTTTGGATGTATGAGTACTTGCCCTTTCTGAAAGATGACCACAAAACCCTTGTCCTTCATAACTGAGACTGAGAGCAAGTTCTTCTTCAATCCTAAAACATATAGCACATCTTGGGCATCAAGCGAACCTTTTGACACAAGCTAGAACAAAAATGTTCCCTCTCCTTTGACCGCATACTTGGCATCATCACCAAGGTCCACATGGATCCCTAAGTCCATCTCCATCAGACTACTAAATAGCTCTTGTGCTTCCATCATATGACAAGATGCACCATTGTGCACGTACTATGCACTCCTAGCAATTGTGTCGGTGGAAAGGCAGGAAACTAGTAAGAATTCACTCTCGAACTTCGCAGCAAACTCACTTAACTGATTCTCTACAGATGCTGCTACTTGCTGCAATTTTCCTTTTCCGTTCCTCTTCTCCGGACTCTGAGATGCATAGTGCCCATTCCTGTGGCACACGAAGCACTTGATCTTACTCAAGTCCTCTTCTTTTTCCCAAGTTGTGAAGTCAACCCCTCACTATTATCCTTCTTGCTAGGAACCTTTTATTTGCCCTTTCTTGTGTTACTAACAAGAGCTAGGTTCTCATCAGTACCTCCTTGCTTGCTATCTCTAGACTCCTCCCAAGTCTCTTCCTGGATGCAATCATCCCAAAGCCTCTGCCAATCTAGAAGTTTCTCTGGGGTGCATATCCCATTTACAAACGATTCCCACGGCTTGGTGAAACCATTCAATGCCACATTGACAAGTTCTACGTCCACCACTTTCTCCAATGGCTGCAAGTTGATCATGTATCTGGGTGATCCTCATGAGATAGCTGGTAACATTGTCAGATCTTGACATTCAAACATCTCTTGAGTTTATTCTTCAAGATTGTTGGTTTTTGTAGCATCAAACAGGTACTTCCACGTGGACAATATCTGACAGGTGGAAGGTATCATCAATGACTCTCAGACTTAGGAGATTCACTTTAGCACAATAAACTATTAAAGTGAATGTACTTTTGTAATTACTTTATGTAAAGTGATCGATAGGGCCCATGGTATTTGGTAGCCCATGGTATTGGCCCAAGGTATTTGCATATTGTAATGTTATAAAAGGCATCCTAGGTAAGAGGAGGTGACACACAACAGTCACACAGAGTGAGTGAGATCTCATTGATTGGTTGGAGACAGACTTTCAGCCAAGTGTGCAGGTGCAGGGGCAAGGTCAAAGGAGAGGAGCAAGGGGCCGCTAAGGGTTAGCAACCAACAAGATCGAAGGATTGATCTTGAGGTTTGAAAACTAGCATTTTGTCATTGTATTTTCCCCAGTGGGCCATTATCCCAAGATGGGAACCCAAGATTTTTATAGTTCATAAAAATCATAGTTTGCTAGTTTTTCCCCAGTTGGGGTTTTCCAGGGTAAATCTAAGTGTCAAATGTGGGTGATTTCCTGTGTTTTTTTGTGGAGTAAATTTGTTAGATCTCAGTGAGTTTGCAGTCAATAATTGCAATAAAATATTAGAGATTGCAAATCGGATCTGGGATCTGAAAATTAACATGGTATCAGAACCAGTTTCGCTCTGAGCAGAAAATCAAGTTTGGCAGAGGTTTGCAGCGAAAAGAATTAAAGAGAGAGAGAGAGAGAGAGAGAGAGAGAGAGAGAGAGAGAGAGAAACATTGTATGGCAACCACTATACAACATCCATTGTACGTCGCACGGTAGAGTAACGGAAGTTCCAAGTATCAGCAGGTGAAAGGTCCCATGAGGAAACCGCGTGGAGGCAGAGTCGACTAGCAGGGTTGTGAGTCGACAGCCAATGTGGCAAACAACAGAACAAGGGCTTGAACTACAAAGGCGAGCTGGCAGTTGGACAACTAGAGTCGACGACAGGAGCACACTGGTGGATTGGGCTCGTGAGCAAAGTCGACGAAGCAACTGTTGGCGTGGAGCCACTGGAGTGAAGTGTTCGAGAGTGGAAGAGCTGATATGCAAGCCAGGATGAACTCAAAAGAAGGCCGAGGAAGTTGCGGATCTGTAGGGAGATAGGAGCTGTAGATTGAGCCGGACGTTGGGAGAAAGCCCCGTGTGGAGCAGGGCAGCAGCATAAGGACTGGATGAAGAGATCAAGCCTGACAGTGGAGGTTGCAGCATGCAAGGTGGTCACGCATAGAGACCGAGCTACAAGGGACGCAGGCAGAGCCAATTGGGTGTCGGTGGTGGTAGTGCGGTCAAGCAAGCAAGCGCGAACTAGAAGCACGGAGGCGCATCGTAAAAGTCGTCCAGAGCAAGCCAAGTCGACAAGGGAAGCAGGACAGCGAGAAGCTCAGACGCAAATGCTGAGTAGCGGACGGTGGTAGCAGGTAGCCGCCAGGGAATACAAGCAGACTACAACAGAGAAACGCAAGCCATGGGCGCTAGAGTCGGAGGCGGAGCAGGTGCGTCAAGTTGAGCAACAGAGGAGAGGAGTCCGGATAGGTGGAAGAAGTGACGGTTGTAGAGAGACTAGCTGTCGGTCGAGGAGAAAGCGGATCCACCAAATTCGTCGACAACCGTACAGGCTGCAGGGCAGCCACTAAAAAATTCAAGCAGCTACAAGGTAGCTCTGGGCAGACTTTGGGCAGCCCAGGAAAATCCAGGCAGAGCCCAAAAATTTCGAGTAGCAACCGAAAAGGCCTAGGAAGGAATCCGAGCAGCAGTAAGCTATAGATTTGGGCAATGGGTAGTGGGTTCGGGCAGCAACAGCAGCAACTGAGGATAGTAGATGCAAGAATAAGGTATGAAGACAGGTTGGAGGGTGCCTCCAACTATAGCCCTTGGAAGGAAAGGGTCACGTTGGAGAACATGCTATGGGAGTTTGCAAGCGCAGCAGTGACCACGCCAATAGATCCTAAGGACCTGGCAAATCACAATCTGAAAGATGTGAAGGCCAGAAGGATTATCTTGTGTACGATGAAGTATCATTTGATCCCTCACATAGCTGAGAAGAAGTCAGCCAAGGAGATGTGGGATGCTCTAACAAGTTTATATTAGAGTAATAATCCAAACAAGAAGATGGTGCTGAAGGAGGAGCTCAGAAGCACCAAGATGTCCAAGACCGATACTGTGGCTTCTTATATCACCAAGATCACACATATTCGTGATAAATTGGCAGCATTTAGGGAGAGTGGCAGATCTAGAGTTGGCAAGGATTGCCCTAAATGGCTTCACTAAGCCATGCGCACCCTTCGTCAAGGGATCCTTGCAAGGGATAAACTTCCTGACTGGGAAAGATTATGGGATGACTTCATCCAAGAGGAGATTCAAGAGGAGTATCTATCTGGAGGCCAACAGGAAGATGATGAGAAGAATGTTGCTCTTGCCAGTCAAGAAAAGAGAAGCAGGAGCAGTACAGGCGGAGAGTCAACTGCACAAGGGGCGAAGAAGAAGGACATGAGCAAAGTCAAGTGCTTTGTGTGCCACAAGTGTGGCCACTATGCTTCATAGTGTCCAGAATGGAAGAAAGAGAAGAGCAAGTCTCAACCGGTAGCAGCAACTACAGAAGCTTAGGTTAATGAGTTTGTTGAGAAGTTCGAGAAAGAGTTCTCGTTAGTCTCTTGTATTTGGCACAGTTTTCAACAGTGCCTGATTCGTGGATAGTGGGGCTTCTCGTCATATGACGGGGACGCGTGACTTGTTTACCAGGTTGTTAGGGACAAACCCAAATTTGCATGTGGAGCTTGGCACTCATGCCAAGTGTCTTGTGAAGGGAGTTGGAACAATCAAGTTTCAACTAGAGTAAGGAGGATCTCTGGAGTTGACAGACGTGTTGTATGTATCGGAGCTTAGGATGAACTTGGCCTTAGTATCAACATTGGAGGATAGTGGATACGCCATCTCTTTTGAGAGGGGACGGGTTCTCATTCGACCGATGGGATCTAGCATAGATTCAACATGAGTTCTTAGTGTCAGAGAGGGAAAAGTTTACAAGTTATAGAGCAAGGCTATAATTGGATCCAAGGGGATCTTAGATAGGATGAACTTGGCCTCGGTATCGACATTGGAGGATAGTGGACGCCATCTCTTTTGAGAGGGGACGGGTTCTCATTCGACTGATGGGATCTGGCATAGACTCAGCATGAGTTCTTAGTGTCAGAGAGGGAAAATTTTACAGGTTGCAGGGCAAGCCTGTAATTGGATCCAAGGGGATCTTGAATCATGGATCGATGTCAGTAACAGAGGTCAAGGAACAGAAGACTTCGAAGGCTGAGCAGAGTTCACAGACTTCCAATATGGGGAGTAAACCTTCAAAGGGGAAGAGGGAGTTAGCCCCTTCCAATTCTGCCAAGAGACCTAATTGGTATGAGATGACATTGATGGATGCTCAGGAGCAGGAACATGCTTCTAGGAGCACATTGAAAGAGAGCTAATCTTTGACGAAGTTTTCAAACTTCTTGGCACTGATGTGTAGAGTCATCGATTTCGTGTCTTCCAGTAAACAAGGAGCAACTAAGCATTAGGGTAGGAGAAATGCCGGTGTGTAGGATGATGTGCAAGGTCAAAGGGAGAACCAGTTACAGGTGGTTCTCAGAGAAGTACCATCCTCGCTAAGAGGAAGTGTTGATTTTTGTAGCATTGGACAGATACTTCCACATGGACAGTGTCTGACAGGTGGAAGGCATCTTTATTGACTCTCAGACTTAGGAGATTCACTTTAGTAAACTATTTTTTTTTTAACAGAAACGTATATTGTATAAAAAAAAAGGCATGGTTATGAACCAAATCGGCAGAGGACAAATGATGGCCAAATTGGCAGTGAAAAAAATTCAGTATCAGCAAGTAGTGGGCCTTTGGAGACCGTTATTGAGTGTGATTGCACTATTGTGTATGGCTTTCATGCGCTGAAGATTCACATGTTTATTCAGCTTATGACAGAGTTTGCCATGAATGGGCTTATTACAAATGAATTAATCAAAGAATAAGTTAATTGAGCTAAAAACAAATGCTAAGCTGAAGGTGGCAGTCCGAAAATGCTGAGTGGAGTTGATTGCATGAGAGTCAGCTTTCCAAATCAAGTGATCATGATGAGTGAGACTTTCAGCGATGTAGAATTCGATGAGATTGGTGTATTCATTCTGAGGAATTTCTGAAGGAGACTTCTGCGTTGTAAAGTTCTGTAACTGTTTAGCAGAGGTAGAATTCCGAATTCAGCATTCCAATTCGAGCGAGCAAGATGAGAGAAGCTGGCTGCGTTGTAGATTTCGATGAGGGCTATCTGCATTCAAACTGAAGTGATCGAAGGGATGCTTCTGCGTTGTAAGGTTCTAGATGATCATCAGAGGTTGAATCCGAACTGTACAGAGTATTAAATCCGAGAGGGCTTTCAATTTCAGATTAGTGAATAGAAGTGTGACAGAGTGGAGACCGAGTGCCCTGATTCAAAAACATCAGTAAATCTCCTGGAATGTGGTGAGATTCGCTGCCTGTGCTGGAAAGTTGGAAGGTTCCTTGATTGAGTCTGGTAGCTACGTTTGCTTCAGTGTCAGCTTCGTCATTTAACTTTCTTAAGATATGAAATACCTTGAAGTGGGTGAAAGTGATTGAGATTTGCCTTATACGCTGGATGATTCAGTCAAGAGCTAGATTGTTGATGCTAGTGGTTGCATTGAGAGCTCTGATGATGATCATAGAGTCTCCGAAGACATATGAGTTGTCGATCTTCTAATCTTTGGCAATCTGGCATCCTTTCATTAGTGCTAGGGCTTCTGCTGTGTTGTTTGAGCAAATGCCCAAGCCCCATCTGAATTTCAGTCTCATTGCTCCATCCCTTGTCCACGGGACTCCCCCAGCGCCTGCTACTCCATGATTTCTCTTGGAGGCACCGTCGAATTGAAGGCTATCAATATCCTAGTTATTTCTCCATTCATGGAAGTCAGTGTGTGTTAATCTGATTTGCCATGTTGGTTGAATCCACAGTCGAGGCTCATTATTTGGATGAGGGATGGAGGTTCCAATCCAGGCCATTTCTTTATTGTTGAGGGTTGCTTCATTCTTGTATTTGGAGATGTTGATGCATTCAATCAATAATCCTTTGGCTTGACCGCGGTTTGTAAGGGAGTGTAATGCTTTTCTTGGAAGATGGCACTATTTCTTGCAGTCCAAATTTTCCAGCAAGTGTATTTGGAATGGAGATCCAGATATGGTACCAGAGACTCTTCGTGGAGAGGGGAAAAGGATAAAGGGATTTCCAATCAGTGAAAAGCAGGGTGATGGAGGTGACGGGAGGCATGATAATATTGAGATCAAGGAGCAGAAGTTTCCAGATAAGCTTGGTGTAGTGATAATCCAGAAAGAGATGGGTGAGAGTTTCAAGATTGTTGTGGCATAGGGGGCACCAAAAAGGCCCGTGGAAACCTCTCCTGTTGAGATTGTCTCCGGTGAGAATTTTGCAATGGATTAGAGTCCAAGTGAAGAAGTTGATTTTAGGGAGTCCAAATGGGTCCCAAACAAGTTTACATAAAGCTTTCCTTTCATGATCATGAATCCGTAGAGCTTTGTAACCGAGGACAGAGGTGTAAGAGCCTGTGGGACCCCATCCCCGTTCGTCTTTGGTCATGAGATGTATAGGGGCGCATCTTTTCAGATTGTCGATGAGTGTGGTTTGAGCAGACTCAAAATGGAAGGGGATGGCTGTGTTTCCCCAGCTTTGCCAATTGCCATGAGTATCCCATGAGCTGAAATCTTTTAATGTTGTGATTCCATGTTGATTGAGCCGGGCTGCAAAATTATGTAGCTCTTGGGTGCTTTGTAGAGCTTCATTGTCCATGATCTTGTCCGTGAAAATATCAATTTTTCTGCCGTTGCCCGGAATCCAGTAAAGGCTTTTTGAGAAAAACTCCCAAGCTACCTTGCAGAGTGTCCAAGTGCTGGAGCCTTTGAAAGTTGGCTTTTGGTCGAGACACCTTGAGTTGGTCTCATTTAAATATTTCTTTCTAAGTACTTGAACTAATTCAATGGCGTTTATTGTGTAAGATTTGCCAAAGCAGTTTGCCGCCCAACACCAAATTTGCGTGATGTGGATAGCGAATTTGAAGTCCTCCCGAGGATTTTGACTGCTTAATTGTCTCCCAATTCACTAGGTGAATTTTGTTTTCATTGTTTTTCCCACCAAACCATAGAAAGTCTCGTATTAATTTACTTATCTAATCTGCTACTCCTTTTGGGGCTAGAAGGATTGAGAATTGGTAGATAGGTAGAGCAGAGAGGACAGAGTTCACTACAATCAGTTTTCCGGCCTTGCTAAGCCAATGCCCTCCCCATCTTTTGATTCTGCTTTTGATTTTATTGATCGTGTCATCCCAATTTCTGGAATTTGCGTTACCATTTGTGATTGGAAGGCCCAGATATGCGAATTTGTCCCAGTGATTGTGGACTCTGATGCCAAGAATTCTATTGATTTTGGCTGCAACGTAATTGTTTAGATTCCAACAGTAAACTGCACTTTTATGCAAATTGATTTTGCCTCCGGATGCATTGCAATACAAATTCATATTGCGCTTGAATTTTTGGGCTAAGATGGAGGAGGCTCCACCTAATAATAGAGAATCATCAGCAAACAGGGTATGATTGAGGGGGTAAGAATCAAGGGTCAAGTGGAGGCCAGGGAGGGAACCAGTGATCAATTCATGGTTAAGCTTTCGACTTAGTGAATCTACCAAGATAATGTATAGAAATTAGGAGAGTGGGCATCCCTGTCTAATGCCACGTGTGGCTTGAAAGAAGTTCGTGGAACAGCCATTAATTAGGGGAGCGATCCAGGGTTTGCATATGCACACTGAGATCCAGCTGATAAAGGTTTCTTCAAATCCGAAGCGTGTCATGATTTTAAAGAGAAAAGAATGCTTGACACGATCAAATGCATTAGCCATATCGAGCTTGATTAACATACCTTTTTCCTTTCGGGATTTGCTTGAGTGGATTGCTTCTTGTACGAGAATAACGTTGTCAATTATTTGCCTCCCTTTCAGGAAGCCACCTTGGTTGTCAGAGATGATTCTGTTGAGCAGAGGTTTCATCCGGTTTGCAAGCATCTTGGAGATAATTTTATAAGAGGAATTGCAAAGTGATATCGGTCTGAATCTGCTGAAAGAGTTGGGATTGGTTTCCTTTGGGATGAGGGACAAGAAAGTGTTGTTCGTGCAACCACCGATTTTTGCTTTAGAATCGAAATTCCTTATCATTCTCATGAAGTCTTTTTTTATATATTTCCAACAAGCTTTGTAAAAATGCATTGAGAAACCGTCAGGACCCGATGCTTTGTCAGATTCGAAGGAGAGAATAGTGTTGAAAACCTCTTGCTCGGTGAAAGGTTTGTGGATGATGAAGTTGTCCTCCTGCGTTATGCTCTGAGGAATGTGCTCCAGAAGTACCTGTTCGTCGTGACCCTCAGCGTTGCTATCATCAGCGAATAGATTGGAGAAGTGGATGAGAGCTGCATTTTTTATATTTGTATTTCCAGAGACTAGCAAGCCGTTCTCAGTTTTGATTTCAACAATATGATTGATGGATTGTCTGATATTGAATTGCTTATGGAAATAATTGGTGTTCTTATCACCTCCTTTGAGCCAAGTGCTCCTTGACTTCAACCTCCAGTATTCCTCTTCAGCTCGAAATGCGTGATAGACATTGGATTGTTGTGTTGCCTCTTCGTGCAGGGTGGATGCTTCGACAGGCTAAGCTTCTAAAGCGAATTGAAGGTTTTCAAGAACACCCACGGCAGTCATTCTGGGGTCCACAGGTTTTGGGCAGTTGGATTTGGCCCACTTCTTGAGGGCGTATTTGGTGTTTTTTAATTTATGTTCCCAAACGTAGCAGGGTCATCCAGTAATGGGGATTCTCCACGCATCTTCCAGGGTGTCCCAAAAGCTGGCCTGTTCGAGCCATTGGGGGCTGAACCTGAAGGGAATGGGGTCGAGGTCCTCATTGTCAAGGAATTGGAGCTGAATGGGTTTATGATCATTGGCTAGATTGGCAAGGATGCTGGAAGAGATGGTATGGATATCAGAAAGCAAGCTGCTGTGGACGAGGAATCTATCCAATCTAGCCATGATATTTCCCTTGCCAAGACGCTTATTCGACCAAGCGAATTTCCTTTTTTTGGGCTTGATGTCGATGAGATCCCAAGTATGAAATAGGGCTTCAACCTAAGGTTTGAAATAGTCATTTCCAGAAAGGCCACCTTTCTTTTCAGATTTGGAGAGGGTGATGTTCATATCGTCGGCGAGTATGATGTTCTAAGGGTCATAAGCTTCCAAGAAACCTTCAAGTAGATTCCAACAATCTTTTTTCTCAGTGCAGATTGGGAATGTACATGTTGAATAGACGATGTGCTTGTTGCTTTGAAGATGGGTGAGCTCGGTGTAAATCCAGTGTTGAGTAGAAAATGAGTTGTGGAGATGGAATGCTTCGAAAGACCATAAGGTTGCTAGTCTGCCTGAAGCACCTCTGGCACTGACTGCATAACCTACATTTTTCTCCATTTTTCTTTTCCAATAACTAAGACTGTGTTGTCATCAAGTTTGGTCTCTTGGAGCAATAGGAGATCGGGCATGTCGATTCTTTGAAGGTCTTTTACTGCTTCGATCTTGTAGGGGTTGCCTAAACCTCTGCAATTCCAAGAGACCAGCTTCATCATTTGGGGATGTAGATGGAGGAGGGTGTTCCTCCTGCTGGATCTCCGTATTTCTTTCCTGCTGTCCTGGTTCTAGTATTTCTGCTAAAAGCCATATCTATCGTGGCTTGGGATCCTTGGATTTTCTCACGCTCAGCTTCTTCTTCCCTTAGGTCTTTGATAGATTTTCGTCCTGGATTTTTGGAAGATTTATCAATGGGTTCTTCTGAAGAGGAGGGGGAGAAGGGGGGTCTCACTTTAGTGATTTCAGCATAGGAGGGAGCTTCTTTCTGCTCTGATCTGATGGGGCTAGGGGTGGTCTAAGACGGGGGGATCTTCGAAATTTCATGGGTGAGAGGAGCTACTTGTGAGTCTTGATGTTCGCGTATTTCTCCTTCTTCTTCAGCCTCGAGGATGTCGTGGATCTCAGATGTTTCTAGGGCTTTGAATTTGTTTGTGTTGTTGGAGACCATCAGATCGAGATGTTGTTGATCTGCTTTTTGTATGTTCAGACTTTTTGAATGAGGTTTCGTGCCTGATTTGATTTTTTTTTAATGGTTGTCCATTGCTCTTTTCTCCCGTCCGCTTCTAGATCCGCTGGTTTCTTTTTGTAAGATAGAGCGAAATGGCCGTATTCGTGGCAGAACTTGCATTTAAAAGGAATTTGTTCGTAGCCAAGTTCTTGAATATGGGACTAGTCTACTACTGTAAGATTTATTGCTTCCGAGAGGCCGTGTTCCAGATCTACTTCAACGCAAATTCGCGCGCATGAGTATTGATCTTTTCGATCAGCTTTGTCGATGTATTTGCCCAGTGCATTTCAGATCGCTTCTAGAGATTCTGTGTTCCAACAGTGGAGTGGTAGATGAGGGAGTCTCACCCAAACAGGGACAGCGGAGGGAATGTCAAGGGATGGATTAAAGTTCGGGGTCCATCTGTTCATGTAGAGCCCTTGAGGACCCATGAAGTAGGGTCCGTTCCTAAAGATAAGTTCGCGGTCTTGTTTGCATTCGAAAACGAAGGCAAAGTAACCTTTACCCAAGAAGAAGGATTTCACGTCTTCCGTGATCAAGGGTTTCCAATTTTTCTGAACCCACGATTCGGTGGACTTCGGGGAAGGCCAAAGGCCTGTGAACTGACCGATCAAGGCACGCTCTGACAGATTCAGGGCTGTCTTGCAGGGTAAATCCACAGGCAACGCAACAATCGGGATCTCGTCGAGTTTCTTCACGAACTTTTGTTGAGCGGAAGAGAGAGGTTTCTTGCCATTAGAGGCCAAGAGTTTTAAAAAGCTGGCCAGGTCGAGAGGGCTATCAGCTCCCAAGGCCATTGGAGGCAAAGGGAGGAATCCCAAGGAGAGGGGCGAGAGGGCAGACAGGGAGGGGGAGAGAGGAGGAGACCAAGGGGGGATTCTACAGGGCAGGATGGAGATCAGCTCTGTCAGAGGGACAAGCGATCGGGAGAAGGGAAAGCAGTCAGGAGAGCCAGGGACCTACAACCAGGAGGGCCGAGGGAGAGCAGGGATCAGCAGCCCGAGAGGAGCAGCGAGAAGCAGCAGTAGACTATTAAAGTGAATGTACTTTAGTGATTACTTTATGTAAAGTGATCTAGAGAGCAAGGGGCAGGGTCAGAGGAAAGGACACGGTCTTTTAGCCAAGTGTGCAGGTGCAGGTGCAGGGGCAGGGTCAGAGGAAAAGAGCAAGGGGCAGCCAAGGGTTAGCAACCAGCAAGATCGAAGGACTAATCTTGAGGTTTGAAAGCTAGCATTTTTTCATTGTATTTTCCTAAGTGGGCCATTATCCTAGAACGAGAGCCCAAGATTTTTATAGTTAATAAAAATCAATGTTTGTTAGTTTTTCCCCGGTTGGGGTTTTTCAAGAGTAAATCTAAGTGTCAAATGTGTGTGATTTCTTGTGTTTTTCTGCTGTGTAAATTTGCAGTTAGTAATTGCAGTAAATTATTAGAGACTATAAATTTAAAATTGGTCTGGGATCTGAAAATTAACAAAGATAATCTTCTTGTTCATGTTTTCACTCTGCAATAAATCCACTAGAGCCTTGTACATTTCTTTGGACGACGTTTTCTCTGCTACATGAGGAATCAAGTAATCCTTCATAGCGTCTAGGATCACTCTCTGGGCTTTGAAATCCTTCTTCTCATGAGCTGCAAACTGAGCTAGATCTGTTGGAGCAAGAACAACCTTCTCCACGATATCCCAAAGGTAATAATCCTTCAAAGGCAAGGTTACCCTCGCCTTCCAAGACAGGAAGTTGGATGCTCCATCTAACATGTCTTCAAATTTGACACTGGTTGCTGCCATTTCTTAGATCTGATCAAAATAATTGTCATGCTTATTCCTTTAATTACCCACCAAGATCTACTGTTGTAAACCCCAAATCTGCACTAGATCTGTCTACTGGCCACTCAAATCTAATAGATCCGTTGCTGTAAATTTCCGACCTGCCTCCCTCTAAGAGTGAAATCTGTGATACCATGTTAACTTCTCTAACCCCGGCTCTAGATAATTATTTCCTAGTGATTTCCTTCACACAATAATTAAATTCTAGCTCACTGAATAATTTATACTTGTTGGAATTTATTGACATAAATTAATAGTTGAAGCAAAATGGAAACAGATCTATTCAATAACACATGCCCTGAGAATTTTTTGCCCTTCAAATCTACTTTTCATTAAAATAACATCCAAGCATACAAGGGCTCCCTTACTAGGAAAATGGCCCATTGCAAAAAATGCAATCACAGCAAACCTGGCAAATCTGCCCTCCTGAGAAAATCCTCTTCCTGCAAACTGCCCCAAAAACCCTCTGCTACCCTTTTGCACCTGTACGGCCTATACAGGCATGTACAGCTTGTGCGGCCTATACGTCCCTATTGTCTATTGTACGTTTCCGTACACTGTTGTACGGTCCTGCTGTTGTACAGCCTGGCTGTATAATCCTGCTATACGGCCCCGCTGCTGTACGGCCCTCCTACAAGGACTATGAACTCTGCCCAGTTGGTACAGCCCTCCTAAAAGATTTTGGTTGTTCTCTTTTCCTCCCTGCCAAATCTGGAAAGTGAACGTCCTTCTCAACTCTCTGAAAACTAAGTTTCTCACTCAATGCTTGTGTCTTGTTGTGTGTTTTCTCCTCTCACCTTAGTTGTCTTTTATAATCTTGAGATGAACCAAAACCCGAACCTCCTAAGTGATCAATGGTTGAGATTAGATCTCTCCCTCACTTGATATCAATGGCTAAGATTCACTTAATTAACTTGAATCACTAATGCCAAAAACTTAGGCATTTTATTAGATTAACCTCAATTAATTCAAGAAAGACATTCACTTTAATAACTAACTTAATAAAGTGAATATCCAAAGTTCTGAGAGGTATTAATGACAGTTTCCACAGGTTAGACACAAACCATGTGGAAATACCTGTCTAAGCTACAAACTTCAACAGTTAGAACTCTATTTCCATGACATGACTTGCATGTACAAACCATCCAAGAGATATTATAAGGAACAAGATTTGCTACCAAATGCACCAAGACATAACTCAAGGTTCCAGGAAAGCAATTTGCTACAAAAAGACATCAACAAACGCAAAACATGAATCTCATTCTCACAAATATATTAAAAGCTCAACATGTAGATATGGGGTAAAGTACATAATGAGAGATCCCTACAAAAGGGTGCCAATGGGATACCAACATTTTTTTAATAAATAATAATATATCATGTAATAGGATCTTCAAAAGCTTACCAGACAAGTCATCATATT
The DNA here is from genome assembly GCA_027924585.1 of Larix kaempferi. Classification (NCBI taxonomy): domain Eukaryota; kingdom Viridiplantae; phylum Streptophyta; class Pinopsida; order Pinales; family Pinaceae; genus Larix; species Larix kaempferi. Next base: position 9,934,633 of record BSBM01001430.1, on the reverse strand, counting down.
TACCACCAAAAGAAGCATCCATTGCACACCTTGTTACAGAAAGGGATTGCCTAAGACATGGTCTGGACACTGTGGCCTTCAAACAGTATCTGCATGAATTGCATAACATTGTGCACTGACATCAGTGCTACTACGTAGTAACTACGAGGAAACATCATATATAACCATACTTGAACAGATGTAAATGCAAAAATCATATAAAGGAATGTGTGAACGAATACAAATGATAAATATCCATAAACATACAAACTATCATTTTTTTTAATTCCTACATCCTACCTCTGAATCTTTAAGCGAAACCCAGCATTCTGTACATACAGCCTAGTTGAGGAGCAAGCTGAAACTTGTAATCCAGAGAGTTTTGATTGATGTGGATGTAAAGAAGGTCTTGATACCTCCCAAAAATTAGGAGAAACTGCCGATGAAGACATTTTAGTTAACTTTCAATGCGATTATCAAAGAATGCTCTTCATCAGGATCTCCTAAACACAGTTCAATGTTTTGTCAACCCAGCAATATCAATCCTTCCTATGTTAACGCATGTGAGGCTCTTGTCCAAGAAGAGCATAGCTTAAGCTTCAAATGACCTCAAGATTCAACAACCAGACCTACAAAATGTCATTGGAATAAAAAAAGTCATTTCGAAAGGAAAAATGCTGAAAACAATAACAAAAAACTAAATGGTATAAATGATAAAAGGTAATATCAGAATGTTGTAACCTTGAACAGCCTTGAAAAGGAATGCTTCAGTTATAATGCCCTAGTCGTACTGAAATGATAACAGTGAATAAATTACAATGGAAAGTCAATGAATTGATGAAAATCCTGCACTAAACTTTAACTGAAGAAAATCGTTAGGCTCCAGCAGGCCAATGCACTAGTGACTGTCTGCTAATCTAAAGTACAGAAGATGAAATAATTGTATACCAGAAGAATGAAAAAAAACAAAGAAATATGTTTCTTTACTGCTGCAACCAAGGACCTCTTCATATCTGTATTTGTAATGCCCAATAATATATCTAATATGGGGCATTACAATATCCCATTCTGTTGAGCTGAAGCGCAGGAAATAACAGTATCCAAAGCCATCCCAAAAGAATGGGGGAAAAAAATACAAAATAGAAAGAAACAGGGAGCATCTTCCTTGATCACTACAACCAAGCCTCTACTCTATGATGTCAATAACTGGTTACAAACATTCAAGGAAAAAATGCAATAATGCATGAATAATATGCAAACCTGTACAAGACTGCATTATGTCTGATGTTGCTACACTAGTTAAAGATCAGTCCTCCAAACTTGAAACACATTAAGGAAAGAGAAAGAGAATTATAGAATTATCACAAATGAAAGCCTACTCAAGCACTAAGCACAGCACATGTGATGATCAAATCTAAGATTTCTGGCCATTGACATTCACACCTTTAGAGACCTGCTATATCTTCAGCCAAACTTCCCATGGATATCCTCCAACAATGGCCAGCATGACAAGTTTCTCTCATCAGTTGGTTTGCCAACTATAGTGATGCCTCACATGTGATTACACCCCTTTACCATATAGCATGGGGTACAAAACTTCACCTTAGTGCGCTAAATAGGAATCAGGAATTGCAGAAATATCACAGATCCTCCCTAGCCAAATGTTCTCATTACCTTGACATGTCGTTAGCAAGGGTAATGCAATCATACATATATGTAACAATATACATGTGTGACTACAAAAATAACCAACCTAGATCCATCTAAACTCCGGATCTACCATGCGCCGAGAGGGATCAAATCCCTAGAGGTGCAAACCTTTTTTATTGTCTATTTCTCGTTTGATAGGTTTGCACCTCAAGGGATTGCTTTGGATTTTCAGGGTACTTGGATTATTTTGGATAATCAATCTAAAACACACATTATATTTTTTAAACTAAATTTATTATATTAAAACACACATGAATTGCAGGTGTGACCTTTTATTATGCTTACAATAGTAAGTATTTTTAACTATTTTCATTTCGTCTCCTAAGTGTAGTGGTGACAAATTATGTTATTTTTCAAATGATTCATGACCTATTTTGACCTATTTAATTTTAATGATCTATATTCCTTTAACTATTTTACATTATTTTTCCTATAAAAATTATTTTGAGTAGTTAAAAACACATGTTTTAAACTCATCCCAATCTACCACGTTAAATAGATACTTTAACTATTTAACATTGTTTTATTTTTTAATTTTTTACATTGTTTTTACTTATAAGTTATTACTTTTTCCTGTTCTTTAAATTTTTTTATTAAATTTTTTATTTTTAAAATTTATGTCGGCTCAATTATTACTATGTTGGAACGTTACATTACATAGTATGTAATGTGACAACATCTCCATAGTGGTCGGGAACATCACGTTACATTGTTTTACCTTTTATATTTTTACATTGTTTTATTTTTTATTTTTTTTACATTGTTTTGCTTATTACTTTTTCTTATTCTTTTTTAGTTATTATTAAATTTTTAATTAAAATTTATGTCAGTTTAATTATTACTATGTTGGAACGTTACGTTACATAATGTAACGTGACAACATCTCCTCCATAGTGGTTGAGAACGTTACGTTACATTACATTACGTTAGGTAATGTAACGTGACAACATCTCCCCCATACTGGGTTGTAGAAGCGCCTCTCGGCGTAATCACTGAGAATCTAGATGGATACATACAGCTATGTTTTAGGTGATCAAGATGACCCACTGTGACCATAATTATAATGTTTTATCATAAGTAGATGCATAAGTACAAGCATTTCTAAGCATTGCAATCAAGTCAAATCTCTCATGCATTTAGGCTAGTACTTAGGAGTTGCATAAAATTGTGTTTTATATCATTTTTGGCACTCTTTATCTCGATGCCCGCTGTCCGAACGGTCTTGGACAGCATGGAAACATCACTTACATCCACCTAGAATCATAGAATGTAGTCCTCTTTCATTAGTTTTTTGTCTAACCTTTTTTTTTGCAGCTTAAGACCCCTATCTGGGAGAGATCTAAGGGACTCACTTAGAGCATTTTCCTTGTTGTTTTATATCTTTAACTTGCAGGTTTGTAACATCAAGCAAACAGTCCAACAGGAAGCCCAAACTGGCCACCATTCAAACCCCCCAACGTGCTTACCAAACAAGGAACTTACCTCACCACCTTCTCACATTCATTTCTCCTCTAATTGTACGCCTGACTGTTGACCATAAGGACCAACAGTAGGCATTCTAAGGGCTGCATAAGCCCATTGTAACCCATCAAGTAGGGTGGTGGTGTCATATCCCCCCTACCCCCCTCTCTATGTCATTTTCGTATGTATTTTTTATTTTCTTTTTCTTTTTCCTAGCATAGTTTAGATTTTATTTTAGAATTTTGCTTTGAGTAGTAATTACGTCGCATTCAATTTCAGTTGGAAAAGTAATCTTATTGCATGCTTTACATTTCACATATTATTCACACATGTTGCAATAAATGTAATTAAATCCAAACAAAGCAAACTTCTAAAAACAATTTCACATTAATTAAAGTTAAAACTAATCCTCCAAAGACATACTCCGGCGTCTATAAACATCCATAGATTTGTCATTTGTGGGCAAATTCTACAGTGGAGGGACTTTACTAGGTAGTGACCATGGGGAGCCGTCAGACTACACCCTCGATTGGTGTCAATGATGGATATTCCCTGCAACTCCGATCTAGTCCCCTTCGCATGTAGTACCACACTTGACATCCGAAATCGTTTTCACATACTTCGCGTATATCGGAAACTCCCCTCTCCCCCTAATAATTAACAAGCAAATCAATTTCACAATTTTACTTTGCTTCCACATTTTAGTAAGTAGATAACATTTCTTTTGTGTTGGTTAAGTAATCTATTAGTATAGCTTGCAAGTATTTACTGTTCCATATTCGTATCCGTTATGTTGGTCAAAGCACTGGTCTTTATTTCATTCATGCTGAGGCTTTGAATTACTTGCTAAGTTATACTATTAGATTGTTTTCCTAGCTCATTTTATTAACTCCCAAGTCACCTTTTCCAAGGTGACCATCCTTAGATTTTTATAGGGTCTACCTCCCTTGGCTTTTGTTTAGGAGTTGAACTAACCAGAAGGAGTTGAGTGTTGTGGTGAAAGTGGCACGCAGCTCGTCGACTTGCCCCCAAGGCCGCTCTCAGTGAGTTGAGATTTTTCTCACGTTCACAGGCAGATCTAGGCAGCAACACTGGTTATTCAAGAATTCCAGAACAAGGGGGCAATTGAGGAAGTCCAGATTTGAATCCAGTAATATATTAGCAGATCCCAGAACTAGTTTTTGTTATCTTTTTATTTTTTAAGGCTGTGTGGTTGAACAAGATAATGAAAGATCTGTTTCCTTCGGGGGATCTTGATAGTTTCTGGAAACTTTCAGAGGTCGACAGAATGTAAAATGATCCGACTGTCAAGGTACTTCCAGTTTTGATAGAAAGGAAGAACAGAGCCGGCTGAAGGGTCAATGTATATTTTGATTTCTCTTTAGAAATATCTATTATAAGGTTTTTTTTCTTGGAAATAAAAAATCAGTACAAAGGCAAAGCCAATACAAGGTTATGATCACCAATTCTATGGCCAAAACTAATGATTGTGATGGTGAATTTTCAATATAAGTATGTCTCTCTCGTTTTTGGAAGACTATAAGGAAATCTTAAGCTATTCAGTATTCATGTGTCTAAGAAGGTAGAGTCATTGCATGTGTACCTTGAAATTAGGTTGCTGAACCAGGTTCCACTTCCTATAATAGATATGAAGTAAGGACAAGATACAAGAAAAGTTCTGCATAGAATTATACTTTAAAAAAAAGCTTAAAATTCCATTGATATGGTAATTGTGCATAGATATAAAATAGCTACATATGTCAAGGGAAAATGCAAATCAACTGCTGTTCGTATCATGACATGTCAATATAGTTTAATCCAATTATGGCGTCTAAATTTAGAAATTGCCTCAAACCTTTGCATTTGAACATACAACAGTTCAAACAACAAAGAAAGCAGATGACCTAATCTTTTTCGAATAAGCATTTCACATATTCTGAATTGATATTGTTGAAGTCCTTTACCATATTAATAATCTTTGGCATTGCTCACAGAGCAGTTCTAACAGAAATCATAAGGGATAAAACACATAATCTTCTAACCTGTCTCTAGGCCATTAGAAAGAAAATAAAATTTTGAGAAGATTGGAAGGGCTTAGAATTTAGTTATTTATTCACCCAGGGGCCAGGCCTTTAAGCATGCCTGTGAAATCCATAACCTGAAATTTTATTGTGACGGAGCTTGTATACTTCTTGAGATGCACCTTTTTTGCATAATGATAGTGATTTCCTGCTTGTTCCTGTATATCTCTTTGAAAGAGTGTTCTTTTCATGCTTATTCTAAGACAGGTAAATTAAGCTTCAAAAAGAGGCTCCACCACTGCAACACATGATGTAGGTAAGAGAGAAATAGCATCGTGACCTAAAATATTAATCATAATACAGACCAGGGCCACTGGAAATCATGTGGGGTATAAATCATTAAAAACCACTTGCTATCAAATCATCGGCAGGTTCTAATGGGCACTGAGCTGTTTTTACAAAATATTAATAGTAAGCGCAAACAATTAGTAAAGCAGGCGGTGATCTCCTGTCTGCGTCGACTTCAGTAAAGGCAAATTTTTAGCCTTTATAGGGCAGGCATTAACGACATTCACTTGTACAGAACATATTTTTTGTTTTTGGAAACTGGACACAAGTCTTCCAGATGTAGGGCTATACATATGCCCCCTTTCTTCCAGACATGAAATGTAGCCCTCCTAAAGTAGGCTTATCACACAATTTTCATAGCTTCCGTTCTCGATAGAGTTTGCTAAGCTCAGTTCGACAAACGGAACATAGAAATTCACCATTCCATTAGTTTGTCAGAGGGAGTGAAGAACACTCGCTTTCATCAAGATGGCAAAGGTTCAAAACTCATTGGAAACATAATGAACTTAAGGACTACTGGTTTAAAGTTCACAGGATATTTGGCCTACAAGAAAATGGGTTTTGCATTAACATATCAATTCGTCAAAAGCGGTGAAGAGGGGGTCTGATTCTGTTTTATATTTACATTTACATCTCCATATCTTCAAACTGTAATACGAAAGCCTAAGCCTAAACTCAATATATATAATGTATGACAATTATAAAACAAATCATCCATGAAATACATAAATCAAATCTTATTGTATATTTGGGTATGATTTGGCACTGTTGAAGAAACGGTTTCCTGCATTGGCCTGAAAGGAGGGCTACGGGACTTTTTCCATCTTTTCCTTGCAAGAGGATGAAAAATGAGTGATATATTGAGTGGAGAAGAAAAGGAGGAAAGATAAGAAATATACTGAACTGAGAAGAGTAGTACCTGTCCGATGGAAAAAAACCGAGCAAGACACGTCTGGTTTGGAATCAAACAATGAACTGAGCAGCTCCTAAAACCCAGAAGAGGGGATAAGCCGCAATTGACCTGTGCTATTAATTAAAATAATAGGGCCGTATTAACTTTTACTACGTTTTCCCAGCTTGCCATCCTTAAATGTTGAAGGATGATGCTCCATCCACAACTAAATTGTCGAATGTGAGATTCCTTCGGATGCATTCATTTTAACTTTCATTGAGCGATTAAAATCTTTAATATCAGTGTATAATCAATATTGATATCTTTAATATCAGTGTATAATCAATATTGATATTATATGGGTGTTTATTCATATTTATTTAAAGATTAAAGTGACTTTTAATGGACGATAAACAGATATTAATCAATTTTGGTATATTTAGAAAAAACATTAGTTTTAAAATTTAATTTATATGTTTAGGAATATTTTAGAATACTCAAATTTTTAAGAGTAGGGGAAACATGTTATGATTTACTATCACAATTTTTTTATTATTTTTGTTTATAATATAATTAAAAATCTATATGAATAGTTAGAATTGCAATATGAGTTGTTGAAATTGTACAATCTGAATGCAATATGTGTATTTGAGGATGTTGAATCCATTTATACATTCAAAAATGCAATATAAGCAATGAAAATTGGAATATGATTAAAGATTGTACAATTAGATTCCAATGATGATAAAAAGGTCCAAATTGTATAATGTTTAGACTACTCCAAGGTCTAAACATGCTACAATTTGGACCTTTTTTGCCACAATTTTTGGATTAATTTTGTTTAGTATTCAACCAAAAATTCACAAGAGTTTGCCAGAATTGCAATATGAGTTGTTGACATTACACAATTTGAGTGCAATAGGGGTATGTGAGGATGTTGAATCCATTCATGCATTCAAAAATGCGATTTCAACAATAAAAATTTCCAATTTGATTAAAGATCATATACCCAAATTATAGTGATGATATCCTAGAAAGGTCGGAATCATGTAATGTTTAGACTACTCCAATTTTTAGTAGTAGTCTAAACATGTTACGAATTGGACTTTTTCGGCCACAATTTTTCGATTATTTATGTTTACAATAGAGCCAAAATTCATAAGAGTAGCTAGGATTGCAATATGAGCGTTGAGATTGCATAATCTAAGTGCAATAGGGATATTTGAGAGTGTTGAAGCCATTTATGCATTCAAAAATGCAAGTTCAACCGTTAAAATTTGCAATTTGATATAAGATTGTATAGTCAAATTCCAGTGATGATGGTTGGAAAAAGTTCAACTCGTATAATGTTTAGACTACTCCTATTTTTACCGGTGGTCTAAACATGTTACAATTTGGATCTTGTTTGGCCACAATTTTTTATTATTTTTGTTTTAAATCCAACCAAAAATTCATAAAGAGTTGCTAGAATTGCAATATGAGTTGTTGAGATTGCAAAATTTGAGTGCAATAGGGATATTTGAGGATGTTGAATCCATTCATGCATTAAAAAATACAATGAAAATTTGAAATTTGATCGAAGATTGTATAGTCAAATTCTAGCGATAATAGTCGAAAAGGTTCAAAACATATAACGTTTAGACTACTGCAATTTTTAGTACTTATCTAGACATGCTAGGATTTGAGCATTTTTTTGTCACAATTTTTCGTTTGATTTTGTTTAAAATCCGGCAAAACTTTCATTAGAGATGCTAGAATTGCAATATAAGTTGTTGAGATTGCACAATCCAAGTACCATAGGGATATTTGAGGATGTTGAATCCATTTATGCATTCAAAAATGCAATTTCAACGATGAAAGATTGCAATTTAGTTAAAGATTGTATATCTTGATTCCAGTGATGATAGTCGGAAAAGGTCCAAATCATAAAATGTTTAGACTACTTCAAATTATTATACTTTTTATGATTTTAACATACTAAGAAGGTCGATATTGTTACAAATATTTTAAATGGAGATTTAATATGGGTATACGAACAACATTTTAGAGAAAGTGTTTTTCATCCTCCACCTTCTTAATATCACAACACTGACAAATTATTTCGTTATAAGTATATTTAAGAATTGTCCAGTGGCTTATGTCACAATGGAGTTTGTGAGAGTTTAATTTTAGTTTCACAATATTGATTTCCCTCTCCACATTAATTATAATAAAAAACTATTTTTGATCTTTAAAATTATGAATAATTACTTATTTATAATATCTTAATTAATAAGTAATTTGGTCCTTTTTTAGGGTCTTTGATATATCAGATACAAATTTTCCTGGTATTGGGGCAACTATGGATATGAAAGTCCCTCATGCAAGCGAGGGCTCGGATACTCCCAGTGTTTTGGGGACAGACGTTGTTCTTTATGGTGGGAGCAATTCTGGTGGAGCTTCATCGAATACACTTAATACTGATTTGGATTTGTGTCTGTTATCTAGGTCTAAGGAGGTCCTGCTTGGTTTGGAGGATTCCATCGTTTCTTTGATCTTTGACCTTCGCACATATTTGGTTGCTATTGGTGATGGGGTATCGGATGTTGATTATCATGACGCTTCTAAGTCATGTTTTTGGTAGTCCACGGGCCCTAACAAGTCTTGTAGCAATTCCTCATCTCATGCACTCAATGTGAGTTATGTGGTTGCTTTTGATTGGTGTGTCTTCCGAGTTGGGCCATTGCGGTTTATTGTTTGGGATTGTCAACTCTATCTAGTGTTTTTTTTACTTCTTTAAATGCACATGTGGTTAGTCCATTAGCTATTATGGGTGGTAGCTCTCTAAAGGGAGCTAATGAGCCTATCAAATATGTCTTCGACTCCCCTAGGGGGTAGACTAGGAGTAATGAGTGCACTCTAGTTTTTTCACCATCCTCATGTTTTCCAATTTCTAGTCCTTAACTAGCTATGCCGCCTCTAGAGGATTCATATAAAGGGGAGGTTGTTAATGTTTATGTTGTGGAACAGACTCCCATAATGCCTTCAAAGTCTTTATTGAATTATGATTATGGACAGAAGCTTGGATCTATCATAGATCCTCAGCGATGTTTCCTAAGCCCCAAGAAGCCTTTTTGCTCCGACAAAGTGGATGGGACTCATGGAGGTATCTTGTGGAACCAGTCTCTCATGTGCTCTTATAGGCCAAGGGGTCGTAAATCAGCAATGGCTCAAGTGGGGGATCAAGCAGTTTTGGATGTTCATGCAAGTCGACAGCTTACTATAAAGGGGTTGCTTAGAACAAGCCAATCCCATGCTCTGCCCATTTGGTGGCATTTTTTAATCTTTCTTTATAGGGGATTAGGACTGGCCTCAATGAATTTTCCCAATCTAGATAGATGTGGCTCTTTTTTCAGTTGTTTTTATGTTTTCAAGATTCAAATCCTTGGTGCTATTGAGGTTATTATTATGTGAAGGATCTAGGTTGTGGATTAATTGTTTGGGTTATGTTTTGCTTCAAACGGTTGATACGCTGATGTTTTTGATGTAAGGCTTGTTGCTTAGGCGAAAGTGGTTTTATTTTAATATAATGAAAATGCGAATTATTTTATAAGGAAAAAAAAACTTGAGTAATTAACTTTCTAGATTATAATGCTTAAAAAAATAAAATATGTGTGTGTGTGTGAGAGAGAGAGAGAGAGAGAGAGATCTCCCTTACTTAGTGTCGTAAAACACTTGGTTTTATGTACAATAATATTTAATTATATTTAAATGTAAATGCCTTTTAAAGTAAACTAAAATATTTATTTATCTTGATTAGAGTATCGAGTATCAAGGTGCCTTACAACCCAAGATGGTAGGCATATTGTCACCTATGTGGGTAATGCTTACCTCTTAGCATTTTAAAATCACAATACTACTTCTCTTCCCACAAAAAAAATCACAATTCCTATTCATAAACAAGAGCCATGAGGTGGAAATGTCCCTGACATTGCCACTAGCTCAAAAGTGATGCTTGTGCATGTCTTTGTCTATTTAATGATATCTATGTTCTCAACCCTGATGTTTTTTCTTTCATTTGTGTGCATTTTTTAATGTTTACTGTGAGCTTTATTTGTTCTCTTTTTTTTTCTCAATTTGTCGGCACACTTCGGTTTGCTAATTTTACCTTTGTAATTACATTACAATTCAAATTCAAGGGAAATGTCAAGCTCGCCCTAAATCTTGATATAGATCTATATTTTAAAACATTTAGCTTTTGAGCCTAAGGTTATAATTTTAATCTCCATAGTCGAATTGAAGGTGAGTTGGTCATTTAATATAATGAGAATGAATGAATGATTCCAAGACCTGCACCGTAAAAGATATTAACGGAGAGGGAAGCAGAGGAAACAAACTAAGAACACTACCGAAGCGGTCATTAGCGCAATGAGGAACTCCTTCCACAGGCACGATGGGTCTAAGAGCGTGCATGAACCACTTGGTTGCACTGACCTCGTCATCAAATTGACATCAGGCATTGGCATCAGCATTTCCACGATGTTGGGCGCAGGGGCAACGTCGCTAAGGGGTCGAGGCCTGGGAAGGACTGCAACGTAGTGCGTGAAGTTGAGGAGGTTGGCAACACCATGGATGGCGAAGGTGTCGTCATAGAAGATGTCGGGATGCATCACCATGACGTTGTTGAGGGCGAAGTTGAACTGCATGTTGCCCGTCACCACGATGGTCTAGTTGGCTAGCAACGTGAACAACCGCATCCTAACATCCAAATAATGGAGGTCATAAGAGGAGAGCTACTGGGGGACGATGTGGTACTACAAGATCGACGATGGGAATGGGGCTTGCATCATTAGCCTCGACAGGGAATCCAACTTGTTTATGTTTTGTATGGTGATATGAATCCACACTTGAAAATAACATAATGGAGTTGAAAACACAAGTTGGAAAAATTATCTTGTTGGCCTTAGTTAAGATATCGTACGTGAAATCATAATAGAGTGCTTTTACGAATCTTATCATGGTAATCTACTAAAATTCATAATCACGATCCATTTATCCTTACTAAAATTCATAATCACGATCCATTTATCCTTACTAAAATTCATAATCACGATCCATTTATCCTTAATTGACAAACTAGCCAATTGTGATGATCGTAGAAGTTTGGAAAGTGCGAAACTTAGAAGAAAAGTCAGAAAAGAAGAGTGGAAGCGTAGATGATCAAAACTCACGGGGGGTAATGGCGCCAGAGTCGAAGAGAGTGTTGTTGAGAAGAATGGAGTTGATATCAGTTTTGTTGTTGCTGGCGTAATATGTGGTATAATGGTTAATGCCCACGAAATCCAACCATCCTTTTATCTTATTTGATTCTTCCGATGATAACAGCAGTAGCCAGTTGCGGACTCTCTCTCTCTCTTCAATGCCGGCTAGTCTCTAAAATATAGAGGATCCATGAACCTGCAGGCATTGAATACCACTCTTGTTGAATATTCATTGAGTATACGTATTCATATGATATGAGATCTGCATGATGCATGATGGAGGCACGATGTGGCAATGTCCCCAACGTTTTTTTTTAACAAAAACAGAAAGGGAAACATATATTAACAGGCTGTGCACAGCCATTCATTACAGAGGTAGAAAAATATATAATGCCAACAGATCTATATTGCTGCACAACTGGCTTGTCCTGAAAGTTTTCCATAGAGCTGTGCATATGGTCGTTCCAAAATTGCTATTTTCTCGGGTAGTATATACCCTCACAAACTGGTTACAGAGAAATATGCAGAAAAACATTATCCATACAAAACAAAACCGAATAGCCAAGTAAAATAAGTTAAGGGTTGCCTCTGGGAGCCCTGGGCTACACTGCCGAGTCTTCTTCCATGGGATGATCAGCTGCTTCATTGACTCCGTTAATCCTGCTTCCCTGATTCATGATGATGAGCTTCTCATTGTCTTCCTGAGTTCTGTCCGCCTTTCCCAACAGCTTGCTAACCTGAATCGAAGTGTAACTCACAGTTTCACTCATGCTTTTTATTTCCATTGCCATTTCTTTATTGTCCATAACCCCCAGTACTGTCATCTCAAGCAACCTGCTCAGGTTCATTTGAGTGTCGAGCAGCCCATTAATGTCACCAGCTTGGGCCATTCCTCCAGCGTAGGTCCCGATCCCCAATCTAGCTGTGCTATACATCGTTCCCTCTGTACCTCTTTTCCAACCAATACAAATGTAGCCCAGAACCATACTGTCTTCACGAGCATGAATTGCACCGTCTTTACAATCAGACCCCCAGAACGCTGAAGGATAAACACCTTGAGAGAAGGTGACGGCAGACAGAGCAAGACGCTCCTTTGCAATTGCACGAATGAGATGGAGCGCATGCCACGGGGTTCCCAGCATTCTCCCTCCCTCAACTCCATCAACTACATTCAGAGAGAAATTCATAGAGTCTGAAGAACCGAAACCAAATTCCTGAGCATAATGAAGGAACGCGTCATTGCAAGGAAGGGTCATAGAGAAGGGAATGGAGAGGCAGCATTCGTGTGAGAGGGTGAGGCAATAAATTGAAGGTCTGCTAGACTTTAATTCAACTGCGGTCGAGGAGAGAAGGGAAGTCCACGCGGCCACTGGAGGAGAACATACAGGACAGAATATTGAAAGCAAAGTGCCGCCAAAAGGAATGTGGAAATGAGGACCAGCTGGAGATGGGAGTAAACCAAGAAGACATCCAGTCTTTTTGTTTAAGTGTAAATACTTCACATTTAAACATCTCATGAAGAGGATGCGGGGAAGGATTTTACAATAACTCGTCATGGAATAAATTTGAGGTAGGGAAGATTTCCATCCTAGCTGTAGTGGCCTTGGGGGAGACTGGCGCCTACATTAGCCATGTTATCCGCTTCCTTGTTATTATGTCGAAGAATGTGAAAAACTTCGAAGGAATGGCATATGAGAAGCTTAGCTTTTTTGTACAACCGGCGACAATTAATAGCTCCAATGGGATACCCATTGATCAACTTATAGATGACATGTCTGGAGTCGCCAAATATTAAAACTTTCCGGAGCTTTTTGTCACGAATAAGTTGAAGACCCTGAAGAAGGGCCATCCACTCAGCTTCATTGTTGGTCCTATAGCCTAGTCCCCAGGCAGATCTTTGTTCCACTTGTCCTCCAGGATCCAACAAGATCCCACCCGCACCTGCCACCCCTGCAATGTCCCCAACGTTGCTACTGACTGCCACTTGCTATTGTGAGAGAAGGGATGCTAAAGGGAGGAAAGCAATTGTTAGAAGTGTAGATGAATGACTTAGCCCAAAGCCAATCAACTTATTCTTATTTTGATTAGAGAACTAAAGTAAATGGATGACCAAACAAAGGAAAATCCAGATGCGGAGTAAACATTAAAGGCACATCTTTGAATCTATATTGCCTCGAAATTTAAACTAATGATTTGTTCAAAATGAAATGGAAGTATTGTAAGAACATAGAATTACAAGTAACATCTAATTGCTTACACTTTGTTGTTAACTTGACAATGTCCCCAAGGTGACAATTTGTCCAACAAAAATCATAAAAAGAAAACCTAGAAAAAAAGCATCCATTCAAAAAAAATGTATTATCATTTAAGAGATGAAACTTAAAGTAGAATAACAAACTTTGAAATTGAACTTAGATAACCATTATATCACAGCAAGAGGGTGATGGGGTTGAGACTATATTCAGTCACACAACATTATTTATTTCACCCTCAAAAGGAGCACACAACATTATTTATTTCACCCTCAAAAGGGGCATCAATCCAATTTGAGAAGCGTTGAGTCGTATTGGAAAAATATAATGTTTTCAAATATATTAGAAATTCTGAAGGTTTCCTTAACCAAGCTTTCAACATCATACCCCATGTGATCATCTTTATAAACTACATTTTAAAATATAAATAAGGTTCAAATACTAATAAATATTTACCTCATATTATAACCATTAAAAACGGATGACATAGAAGTTTCAAAGCAAGTATTTATAACAAGGGAAAGATGCGTTGCAGCATATTCCCTGCCAAAAAAATATCTGAGCTAAAAATGATAAGGGGCAGAGCCTTATGCGGAGTTTGACTAAAAATACTTTGCCATTCAAGCCCATGTTTGCAGAGAGCTCAGCTGCAGGAGTTCATGTGACTGAGTTCTTTTCCCGTGAAGAATAGCGGAAATTACCATTAAGACTTGGACTCAAATCTGGCTTCAAATCTTTATTGCTAATGAGCAAATGGTAAGAAATTGGATTTAAGGCCACTTCCGAATTACTAATTCATGAAGTTTGTCTTGTAGACAATTGGAAAGGGAGGAGTGATGTAGCCCTGCTCACATGTCAGAGACTTTGGAACTGAATTGTATTTGGCCATGAATGCCAACAGAATAATTATAAGTTCTTCTTACATTCCGACCGTCTGAATGAATGATATCATGTGCATTCAACTCAAATAGCATAAGTCTTCATCTCTGGGAGGAGAATACTTCTAATAAATTGAAAATCAAATATCATGTCGTCAATCAACGCCTTGAAAATCTGAATGCGAGGAAAAAGCAAAAAATTATAGAAATCTTGTTTCTATAATTTGAATAGAACATTTGAAATCACACACTTTCCATTACAAATTGCAATGAGTTGTACACCAAAAATATCACAGTCAAACCCTGTTTTGACTGCATTCAATCGGATCCGCGTTTAGTACTTTTGATAATAAAAAATTGACTAACGTGCTTGGATGAATGGTGTCTCGAACCAAACTTGCTCCAATTTGAATAGCATGGGGATATATAAATGTCTTTCCCAAACCCTGGTCCATCTAATTTCCACACAAGATTCCATGGATAGTAGCCAATTGAATGGACTACCATGAGATGTGGAAAATCTAGTGCTAACAATGCTTTCCTCTGATTTCCACACAAGAATCCATGGATAGTAGCCAATTGAATAGACTACTAGGAGATGTGGAAAATCTAGTGCTAACAAAGCTTTCCTTTTTGAATCTACGTAGGTTATCATTCACCTACAAGTATTTCCATGGCTTGTTGTCAAAGCCCTCCTTTGCCGAAAAAACCTATGTCATCCAACGCTCTTTGTTTCTACATTTTCCCTAGAGGAACACATGCATGAGTTTTTCAAGTCTGTTATTTGGCACAAAGGAAGGCGTGGCAAGTTCACCTGGCGAAACTTGTTGGATTTGTCGAGTTCTTGGCAGTTGTCGACTTATGGACACCAGTTCTTTTGTTTTGTGGGGCCTTCGAAATTTGACCCAAAGAGGAAGGAGTTATTGGTCTTCAATCCTCTCTTTCCCCATGAGAATATGAATTTGACTCTTCCTGGCATCGTGGTGGGTTCTGTGGAAAAAAACGTATACAAAGAAATCACATTTAATCAGAAAAAACAAAGTCTACAAGCTCATCGTCTCGTAGAATTTGGTATTGGTACGTATATCCCTTTTTTAAATTTGACCAAATTTAAAATGTTTCAATTCAACCAAATTTCAAATGTGTGTAAGGATGTTCAATGTATGTTGACATACAACTTTTTTTTATTTTAATTTTTTATTAAGATGAAATGTCAAGGACAAATATTAAACTTTTAGAGAATATTTTGGAAGGAGAATGTTAATTTTTTTAAAAACATGTTATATGATTATATTAAAGTAAACAATACTTGTTAAAGTGGGTGTCTTAAAGGATTATCATCTTATATTATATTTAAATGAAAGATGAGATTACACAAAGATGGAGTTTGATTTAAAACTATTGTGGATTATGTTTTGTTTATTTGCTTTTTCATTGATTAGTTGTCTAAATTCATTTCTGCTCAGTTCAATTATTGTATTAAATATAACATGTTAATTATATTTTATTCTAATTATTGTTTACTAATATGTTTGAGTTATCCTTTTAAAATCAACTTAGCTTTTTAAGCATTTTATGTTTAGTTCTATGTAAGTATGAAATTAGTAAACACTAATTAAAGTGTAGATTTAACCATGGTTTATGAGATACCTCATAGTATCTTTGCTAACTTTGAATAGAAATAATAATATAGAATATCGCATTAAAAAATAATAAGTAAAAAGTGATTCACAAAACATGACAATGAATTAGTTAACATTTTTAAAATGAGAAAAAATGATATTGTGTTTACGTAAGAACTTGTACTTAAAATCCATTTAAATCACATGTTATTTATTATCACTTTACAATCACATTAAATAAATTTATGACAAATTATTACAATCACATATCCATTAATGACATGATAAGAAGAAAAAACACATAAATATACTACTTTTATGAAGCTACGTTAGTTTTAAAAATAGTATAAACAATGTAATTGACCTTTTAACTATGAAAATATGATCAATTTGTTTACCCCATTTCATTATGGAAATGAAACTCAAACTATAACATGATATGAGAAAAAAACACATATAGGTATGCTACTTTTATGAACCTATGTTAGTTTAAAAAACGATATAACAAACTTTTGTTGATCTTTTAACTATGAAAATATGATCAATTTGTTTTCCCAATTCATTATGGAAATGAAACTCAAACTATAACACCGGACACAAACTCCTTTGGTGTTTGATTTGTAAATAATTAAATAATCGACTCATGGTCATGTTACTGTGTATAAAATGAGTGCACTTGTCTTTGATACAGACTAGGTCCCTTTGACTATAATAAATTCCCTAATTGTCATCGTTTCATTGAACCAAAATTGTTGCAAGGAAGGACGAGTAAAGTGAGCAACTCCTTGCTTTCATGGGAGTTACCCGCCCACCTCGACTAATAAGCCAATTCTTGCAAGCTCTAACACAACAACTGAAATCGACTATTAAGCCAATTCTCGCCACCTCTAACACAAAAGATGAAATTAAACCTTTGTAATTGCTACAACTATTTACATTCCATCAAATGACGCAGAATCTCTGTCACTTTCATGTCGGTTAGTTATCTCAATGATGTAACGTGGGATTCCATTTCTTATTTTATTTTGAACTTCTGGTTGCCCCAAAATTCAATTAAACCTCTCGTTCAAGATTTTTTTTTGTTTTTTTGGATTAGAGGTCTTTGGTGTCCAAATCTCTACAGAATACTGAAATTAACAGTAGTTATGGATTTAGAAACAACTTTTAGAAATGGTGCAGAGGGTTCTTATCGCCATCATCATGGTGAAGTCGTATCGTCAGAGAGTCTTTTAAAGGATGTATGGCCTCATTTCGTTTCCACAGGGACTGATAATTCAATACATAATAAGCTACATCGATCTGCTTGTTGTAACCATGGGAAAGAAGAAAGCTGCTGTAATCCTGAAATTTTCGTGTTGCCACTGAAGGAGAATGAATAAGAGGACATGGTACTCTTCCAACTTCTAAACGAGGCCGCTAAGCATGGATGTCATGCATCTCTTATTTCCAAATTCATAGTGGAAATAAGAGATTCAACAGGGCAAGGAGCTCGAGTGTGGCTCGGGACATACAAAATGACCGAGGAGCTCGCCATGGCTTACGATAAAGCTACTTTTCTCATTCGTGGAACTCGGGCCACTTAATTAAACTTTCCCACAGAGGTTGTGACAGAATATTTGGCAGACACCAATTACATATACTCCTCTAAACGTATATCCTCTCGGCAGCAGCACATCAAAGTGTCCGCCGATCATAGGACTTCGACTCTGCCGGCCACCGTGGTGGGTTCCGTGGAAAAAACTTATACATAAATTACATTCTAACGGAAAAACAGTCTGCAAGCTCGTTGTCTGGCAGATTTTGGTGTTGGTACGAGTGGCAATTATTTTTGATGCAGTGGGTTTATGTGTAAATTTTAGAATTTTTTGTTTTAAAAATTAATTTTATTTATTTTTAAAATTAAAAAAAAACATTCTATCTCGGAATTATGTCCCATCCATATTGTACTAAACCAATTAGAAATTCAGAATAATATATTTTAAAAATTGTTAAATTTATTCTTATTTTTCAAAATATTATGATTAATACTAAAATTGTATAAACATTACAAAATATTGCAAATTTTTTTGGTCAAAAAGCAAACTAATGCAAATTGACCAACAAAGGGAGTATATATACCTGGGGAGTATATATTTTTTTTTCACAGAAAAATATAACATACTATTAATATGCGAAATAGTAAAATATGTCCAACTGTCAGTCCATGTCTAAAACATACAAATCTGCCAATAGAAATCCCCGGAACAAACTGGTTATATCATCAATATGAAAACATGAGGGCTGCCTAAAACAGTCAACAAAAACTACCAACGCCCTTAAGGCAAACTGCTATGGATCCAGTAATATCAGAAATACAAATGCCACATCATCAAAAGTATAAGCGTCTCCTAAAAAGTCCAAAATATAAATATCCACATACAACAAATATCTAAGTCACCCCAACAGTAAGAGGGGTGAAATACGGATATTACACCCGATCTGAGCCAGCATCTGCAAGAAGGTGATATAAGGCTGCAAAAATATAAGAGTATATATAGTTATGCCCAACAAGAAATTGGACGCAGCATAATCAAGAATCTGCACATGTAAACTACAAGTCATATAAGTAACCAGCCGCATAAATCCCATAAGGAAAGACAAAAAGTATGAGCAAAAAAGACAAACATCCTCAAGTCCAATGTAACAAGTGGGAACCATGAGAAAATAGCAAATCATCTCGCCATTCCTGCCACAAGATGACCCCAGGCAGGGAGTTGAGAGCCCGCTTAGAGAGCATATCCGCCTCCAGAT
This sequence comes from Larix kaempferi, assembly GCA_027924585.1. NCBI lineage: Eukaryota > Viridiplantae > Streptophyta > Pinopsida > Pinales > Pinaceae > Larix > Larix kaempferi. The sequence continues at coordinate 9,915,440 of BSBM01001430.1, read as the reverse complement.
TCACCTCCCTGAAGATATGTTCAAAGTGAATGTGCTCAAATTCAAGAATGAGCTTTCGAGCCTCTTCCAACCAGTATTTGAGCAGGAGAACATTCAGGGAAGCAGCACCCTTAGCCCAAGAGATAATAGCCTGTGAGTCGCCATAAATAACAAGAGAGGAAATCTTCCTTTGTCTGGCGCAGAACAATAAGAGCCAAAGGGCGCAAATCTCACTTCGAGTGTTTGAACCATTACCCAGATTTAGCCAATAATGAACAGTGGTAGTATTAGAAATGTGAATAGTTGCCCCGGCACCCCCAGCGCCATTCAAGCGAACAGCGGCCCCATCGAAAAATCCACAAGGAAATACCAGGATAGGGGGAGTCAAATGATTTTTCAATATCTGTGTCTTCAAGCCAACACCCGTACCAAATACATAAATGTATTCCTTATGTGCAGCAATGATCTTATAGCATAAAGTTGCACTGTGGGGTTTCAGATTTTCAAAAATGCACGCATTGCGAGCACGCCAAACCTCCCAGATCATAAAGAAAGGAAGTTCAACACAGTCATTGTGAAGACACGTCCAAGCCTCCAGACAATCACATAATGTATGCTCACCCCAACGGAACTGCACGCCAGATCTATAAGCAACCCGTTCCCAAAGATTCTTAATGAAAGTACAAGTCGATAACAGGTGATCCACTGTCTCCTCCAACCTGCAGCAGAGCGGACACCAACCCGGTCCACAGAACCCACGACGGCATAAGTTATCCCACGTGAGTATCCGGTTTGATAACGCAAGCCAGATAAAACACTTCACCTTGAGAGGAATGACCAGCTTCCAGATATATAATTCCCACCAGCAGATAACATCACAGGAATCAGCAAACAATGCTTCATAGACCAGTTTTGCAGTAGGCTTACCAGAAGCCACATCCCACGACCAAGACAATCTGTCAGCCTCATCAGTTAAATGAATGTTTGAAAGATAAAAAGGCCTGATATATGCTTCCCATTCCAATCCCATAGTGCCAGATAAACCCAGCTGTGTAGCCGATATCCAATGAGGCCGTCCCCCCATGAACTGTCCCACCGCATGTGCCAGAGTGTAATATCCATTAGACCTGAGATGGGTCCTTAATTCCAACGATAGTGTATGCTCAGAAGGGCCCCCCAAGATCGGATCAAGTCCCAACATAATGTCACGTCCATTGCCCGGTATCCAAGCAATCCATTGCGAAATAACTTTTAAAGATCCAATCAACCCGCTCCAGATATTGGACACCCCCACTGTGACAGGCCGATTCCTACGGAGCCAAACCTCAACAGAGGTATTCTTCAGATACTTAGCTCTAATAATACGGCCCCAAACAGAATTGTCAAAGAGAGCACGCCACAGGCTCTTCGCATGTAGAGCCATAACAAAATGGTCCAAGTTCTTAATATTCCATCCCCCCAACTTCCAAGGACGAGCCAACCTAGACCAATTTGTAAGGTGATATTTTTCCTGACAACCACAACCAGACCATAAGAAGTTAAACAGCTTTCGACGAATGAGACATAGAACAGACCTTGGAACTTTGCAAAGTGTAAACCAGTACACGCCGAGGTTCTGTAGAACAGCTTTTGCCAGTGTGAGTCTGCCCCCCACAGATAGGTTGCGATAGCTCCAGTGACTAATACGTCCTTCAAAACGACGAACGAGCCAAATCCAGTCCTTCACCAGATAATTAGCCGGCTTTAAAAAGAAGCCAAGGTATTTCGTTCCAGCCTCCAACTCCAAGAAATTTAAGGGTAGAATTGTACTAATGGAGTTTTCCACATCCCTCAATAGAGAGTGTTTTAAGAAACGTGATTTGGTGTAATTGATGATCATACCCGAAACCGAGCAGAACAAGTCCAGTATCCTCTTATAATGTATCCACTCATCAAGGGTACCAATACTGAAGAGAATTACATCATCCACAAACAGAGAATGTGAAACAGATATATCTCTAGATATTTTAATGCCTTCAATCAATCCATCCCGCTTAGCCTTATGTATGGATAAACTCAGGCCTTCAATAACCAAAAGGAAAAGGAGTGGAGATAGAGGACATCCCTGTCGAAGACCCCGTGAGGCCTTAAAGAAATCCGTAGGAAGGCCATTGACCAGAATTGCATAATTAACCGAGGTTACAGAAGCCATAATCCATTTCATCACCTTCCAAGGCAGGCCAATTTGAATCAGAATAGATTTCAGGAAATCCCAATTCACCCGGTCATATGCTTTCACCAGATCCAACTGAAGAATAAGGGCATTAAGATGCTTCATTTTTATAGTGTGGAAAATTTCCTGTGTCACACCCACCGCATCATGGATCAGTCGGCCCTGCAGGAAACCATATTGCTCAACTGAAATGTGTCTGGATAGTACAGGTTTGATCCGGTCGGCAATAACTTTTGCAATAATCTTGTATACTAAATTACAGAGAGCAATAGGTCTGAACTCATTATAATTGTTCGGGTGGGAGGTCTTCGGAATAAGGGTCAAATATGTGGAATTGAGTGCCCCAGATACAGATCCTTGTTTCCGAGATTCCTCAACAGCCAGTCTGATATCCTCCCCCATTATATCAAAGAAGTGTAAAAATAGTTCCACAGTCCACCCATCTGGCCCCGGCGACTTATCTTTTGCAAACCCACGCAAGGTACTTTCCACTTCGCCCAGGGAGACCTCCAAAAAAATATCATCCCCCTCCACCTCATTGAACATGCGAGGATATTCCTTAATAACTTTAAATTGCTCCGCCATAGAGGTGTTTTTAGGGTCACAATAGTATTCCTGAAAGTGGTGGACATCCTCCTCCATCAAATCATCAGACCCCCAGATCCTCCTACCGCAGTGATCATTAAGGTCCCAAATAGTATTCTGCATCCGGCGTGAATCCGCGAACTGATGAAAAAATTTAGTGTTCTGGTCCCCAGACTTAATCCAAATAGCCCGGCTCTTCAGCCTCCAGGACTCCTCTTGTATAAGGAGGATACTCAATTTACGGCTCTCCAAAGAGGAAATTTTCAAAGCATCCCCAGGGCTAAGAGCAGACCCAACAGAACCCCGCATCAACGAGGACAATTCCAGTTCAATCTCATTAAGTTCTCGATCCATATCAGCTTTTTTGTTCTTTTCCCATCTAATAGTATGATCCTTTATAGTCTTCAGTTTCACCGCCAGCTTGTCCATGGCAGAGCGTTCCCCCGAGACATCCATCTGAAGCCATCTGTTCCTCACACCCAGAGTGTATTCCCCATCCAGGAGCCAAGTAGAATTGAATTTAAAAGGGTAGCATTGTGGCTTGGCTTCCACCTCGAATTGTAAAATAATAGGAAGATGGTCACTGATTTTGATTTGGTGGATCCAAGACCTGTAATTCTGAAGTCCATCCAACATAGATTCAGAGATAAAAAACCGGTCAATTCGTTTCTGGATCATCATATCGCCCCCCCTACCATTTGTCCAAGTAGGAGCCAGCGGACACGGCGCAATATCAACCAGGGAAAATTTCATGAAGAGTTGTTTAAAATAAGATCCCATCGGATCTCTTCGAGCCACCTTACCCCATACCTCGTCATCCCCCCAAGTGAAGTTAAGGTCCCCAGCCACAAATAAATTTTCCAGATCCAACAAATGATTCGAGACCGCATCATCCCAGAAAGCCATCCTGTCAGCATATGGCCCGTAACAGTTGATAATATTGACATTTTTATCCATCCCTCTGATATTGCCCGATAATAAGATGCCCAGAGAGGTGATAGAGGGATCAAGTCTCAGAACCGCTGGGTTCCAAGCCGCTAAAAGACCACCAGAAAGACCAACTGCGTCCACTGTACAAACCATCCATCCCGGCTTAACTTTATTAAAGAAAATACGTGCCTTATCACCACATACCATAGTTTCTTGCAGAAGTACCAAATCGGGATTTGTAATATGAAGTACTCTCTTGAGGGCCAATTGTTTGGGAAGCCCCCCCACACCCCGAATATTTAAGGAGAAAAAAATCATTTGCGAACCCTTGCAAGGGCTTTCAATCCTCTAAGAGCCCGGGTATCAGTAGATTTGGGGGAATCAACAGTGACACAGCCATCCACAATCCCCCCCATGGTGACCTTCTTATTTTTCCTGGCGCTCCTCGTTTTAAGAGGAGAGAGTTCTGGGGCCAAACCCCCCCTACGGGCCCCTTTAAGAATGCAAGAGTCCCCCGTAGTACCATCACAGAAATAGACTTACCCCCCCCCCTGATCAATGGATGGCACTTCTAATGACTCCCCCCCAACATCACCAAGGGTCAAAGACATCCCAATCTGTCGGTTTTTATAGAAGGTAGGGATAGGTGCCTTCCTCACCGTTTCGGAGTAAGAAGGTATAAGTATTACCTTATCGCCAGGCTCCACAGTGTTTACCAACCCGCAAACCCGATCATCAACATGACCCCCACCCTCAGGGCCCCCAAATTCAGTTCCAACCCCCACCAAAGGTTCCACCCAAGGTAACGACCCCCCCCCCGGTCTCACATACATCCCGAGGCTTCAGAGGGGCATCAGTATCACTAGAAATAATCACAGTCGGAGTGCCCGTAAGTGGTAATCCGGGGGATACCGACTTAACAGGAGAGGTGTCAATCCGGCTCGACGCATTCACAATCTCAGTCAGCTCGTTCCCAGTGGCAAGGCCATCCTCCCCAGCGGATTCATTAGATATATATTCAGTACCAGAGGATGAGGAATTCATGTGATGTTTGCGGTTCATATAGTTCCCATTATTACCATTATTTAAATCGAGAGCATTTATAAACGATATATCCAACTCATTCAACGAATGAAAAAAGTTTGGGTCTTGAGATTCTAACTTACGGAACAAAGCCGAGTCCGGAGCGTCCAGTGTGGGAACCCGGTTGGAGAAGCCGTCCATCGAACCCGAAGTATCCAGCTCAATATCACTCCCATCATCTGACGACCAGAAAGGACCACCCTCCTTGAGGCGCCCTGAAGAAGCAGGAGCCGAGCACTGACGCCACAGATGCCCAACTTCCTTGCAGTTAGAGCAACGGAAGGGGATACCCCAATAATCTATAATCTGGGTAAAAGTCCGGCCACGCCAACGGATGTTTAGTACATCAATTAACCCCAAGGAAATATCCACCTCCACGAGGACCCGGCCCATGCGTCGGTCAAAAACATTCAGATGCTCGTCCTCAACATGCAGAAACCTCCCCAAACTGTTTCCAATGGCTTCAAAGGCCCCACGATTCTAGAGAGCAAGGGGAAGCCCAGGCAGAAGGACCCACAAATGTCGCAGGCGCACCGAGGCAGTTTCCGGATCAAAATCTGTTTGCCATTTCTGCAGCATTAGGCTTCCAAAACCATGTAACCAAATTCTGTCCATAATAAGAGTGCACTGAGCCTCTTCTTCAAACTTGAAACCGTACCACCCGCAGGCCATGGCAAAAATTTGTGGTGTGTAGTTTAACAGAGGCCGCCATTTCGCCGTGACCCAAGCTACAATGTCGCGCCGATTCATTGCATGGTATGAAAATTTTCCAACAAGTACAGTCATATTGGCCTCAACAACCTCCTCCAGACCAATGTCTCGACCCACAGTCAACTAGGACTCGCCAGGACGCCGAAAATATCGCCCATTCAAACGACGGGCCGCACGGGAGGAAGAACCAGGGTTTGTTTTGTTACCCACATCAGGAAAATCCCTGCCGCTGCCAACGGAGGGGTCCGACCCCCCCGACACACCATGTGTCCGCCTCCCAGCCAGATGTCCATGGTATGTCTTGCCACGCGGAACCATATGGCGACCACCAGGGTTAAGGGCCCTCTTCCCCTTTAACTGTTCCTTGAAGTGTTCATCCGATTTGAATAACCCCGCCTCCTCAATCATGTAATCGGAGACGTTGAGGCTGTTGTCCTCCGGAATAATCGGTTCCAGCGCCATATCCCCAAAACCGGTAGCCATATAACATAAACCGAAACCAAATCGGCCGCGTAAACAACAAACCCCCTTTACCAGCCAACAATACACCAAAACGGCAACAAATAAACGGTGACGACAGCTCAGGATCTGTGACAATGGAAAGAATGATTAAAAAACGCTAACCTCTGACCGCACGCAGGCCCAGTAACAGAGGCCCACACGCCCTCCACACGCCAGAGACACCGGATCCGAAGTTCGTGGTTCCGACGAGCCCGACAGAGCTCAATACCAGCCGCAAAAATTGGAAACTGCCCGCAAAAACCCCTTAATACCGTTTACAGACAACCACAACCGCACAGTGTCAATACCGGGTTATCACCTCACCGCCAGAGCAGAAACTTCACCGCCGCAGAGTCCCTAGACGCAGGGTAGATGCCCTATGAAACCCTAGTTTTGCGCCATGAAACCCTCACCGCCAGAGCAGAAACTTCACCGCCGCAGAGTCCCTAGACGCAGGGTAGATGCCCTATGAAACCCTAGTTTTGCGCCATGAAACCCTCCAAAAGCAAACAAAGTTATTGCGACTGTTTTTCGAAATGGTAGCATAGGTATGGGAGTATATATACCTGGCAGGGAATAATAAATATAAATACTCATCATAAATCATAATCATATTTTAAATCTTTCAATTAAATCCAATTACTCAAAACTATAGTTTATTATTAACTACCACCATTTAATATGAGTATGATTGTTAATATATAGGAGGTAACTTCTTACAAATATCTCGGTATTGACATTCATCATAAATTCAAATGGAACTACAACATTGAGAAAAGAATCAATGGAGGATGGAAAGCCTATTTTGGCCTCAAAAACAATTGTAAGTCAGCCAACCTCGTCATATGGGATAAAAAGAAGTTCCTTTTTGAAACTCTGGTCATTCCCATTTTCTTATATGGCTGTGAAGTGTGGGGTTGTAGCATTTCTAGAGATTCTTACAGAAAGATTGAGCAGATTCAGAAGTGTTTCATGACTTATAACCTCAAAATTAAAAGTAATACGCCCTATCCTATTCTCCTCATAGAAACATGTCTCTCCCCCATTGAGAGTATAGCTATGACTAGGTACCTGATGTACAAACACAAAATAAATAACATGGGAAATGAGAGACTTCCTAAAATTGTATATCAAAAACATTATTACTTCGAAGTTTAAAGAGAAAATGTGGTCCGAGAAAGAATTAGAGATGAAAAGAAAATTAAGATACTATAAATAGGTCATTAACTCTAATTTGGAAGTTCAAAAGTATCTCTGGGTTTTAGCTAGCTCAAAGAAGAAAATTAATATAGTTAAGATAATAACGAACTCTCATGAGCTCGAGCGTTGAAGACGAAACTCATTTTTCTCTTCAAGTGTCCCGCTTACACCCATATTAGATCTCAATTTCATAATATTTGTTTTAATACAAACCTTTCTAACCTCCTAACTTGCCAAAACTATAATGAGATAGGAAAACTTCTCTCCAAACATTTTGAGCATAAGAATAAAATTCTAAAACAAATAAATAATCCCCTTTTTTCCACTCTTCTTAAGGTCCCATAAACCAAGCTTAATCTGAGAAGACATTAAACATTAAACAAATTAACTTAATAGATTTAAAAAGCAAGACACGAAAATTCCAATGACCACTTATATAGACCATCGGCTCATAATCCATCTAAATTATTTGACTACAACGACCTACAATTCCGAGAATGTGCCCTTTACTTAGATCGTGTTTTTTCTAACTCGATTTTTATGCACGTTTAAACCAAAGTCACACATTTAATGTCCCCTTACAAGGTTTGAGTATCTAATTTATAATTGCTTTCAAAGCTAATTAACCTATATTGGTTGACTATTTTACTAATTATAATGCTACTCACATGGAAGCTAATATCATATGCTCCATTTAGGCCATCCTTATCTTCATGGTCAACCTTTGACCTTGCTCCATTGTTCTAAAAACTAAAACAACATTGCTTAACTCCATCTACGAATGTTCTAAAAACTAAAACAATATTGCTAAACTATTTCTTGAATGCTCAACGCACATGGAAACTTTTGGTAGCTGAATAACGTTTTGCATCGAGTGGAGGGATAACGCCATGATATTATCAGAGTGGAAGGATAATGCCTTGATATTATCAGCGCGTTAAGGACAATGCCTCCCATAAGTTGGTACAAAATTTGTAGGTAGTTTGAAGGTCATGTCTCGCATGGCTTTTTGGTGGCCTTGGTTTCTTTATGACAAATCAAACATCCAAATACAACGGTGTATCTGGTAGAAAGATGAAGACATGTCCCTCCGATATAAATATCAAATGTAAAGCGATAGCACTTTGTAATAATTTATTTAATAAATGGAATGGAAATGAGAAATTGTATGATTGATATATCATATTCATCTCCAATTGAAAGCCTTATTATGCCAATACCCATCCATTGGATTCTGTTACGTATCATTCAAAGGATAATACAGCGGTATGCCTTCGTTGAAAGAAGAAGCAATATTGTCCCTACACAACAATATGGACAAAATATTAGGTGTGAAGAGAGAGTGTGGTGAGATTGTATTATTGGTAAATCGTATTTGAGACCATCTATGCAATATGGCAACCTCCTCAATGGGATTTCCTGATTGTCTCTGCATGTCACTTTGTCACGTCTCATTCAAACAACTGGACATGGTTGTGTGAGTGACATGTTCACAGGATACAGTTGGCAGCCTTGAAGTGGTCTCTGCCAGCAGATAAGGCATAAAACCAGCATAGATTTGTTTAAAAGGGATCTACCGAGAAGGATAAAAAATTTCAGAGGTGCAAACTTTTTTAGTTTTTAGAGGTGTAAACTCCTTCTCATTTCACATGTGATTTATAGGATGAGCACAGAAGAAGTTACACATCTCCTCCTACTAGACTGTAAAATGCACCTCTTCCATGGAAAAATACCACATTAAATTAAATTATAAACTAAACATTGCTTTGATTGAGTGCTCTATCCCAGGTCACAGAACCTTTAGCAACCACCAGACCTGAGCAAAGCAAGGTCAGGTGCTATTAGTCAACTCCAGGCACCCTAAATCTTAGTCTTGAATCTTGATTTACTTCTTCATGGCTTCATGGTGATCTTAAATTCCGTGATATTTTTTTTAGTCTTTTCAATATTCTTTGTAGTGATAGCATTGTATTTGCGGCTTCCGTGGACAGCTTACATTAAAACGACATGAATTTTTTTTTTTTTTTTCACCCAATGAAATATGAAAACGAGAACTCAAGCAAGTTGCATGTGGGCGACGTGTATACACATCTCATAGCATTTCCAAAACAGGCGTGATTAGTCATGAAATCCAAATAAATTCATTAATACCAAAGTGGTTAAAAACAAACCTGGATCATTGTATTTGTAGCTTCCGTTGACAGCTTATATTAAAATGACATAATTTTTTTTTCATCCATTAAAATATGAAAACAGGAATTCGAGCCTTGCATGCAGGTGGGCTGCATATGGTTGACGTGTATACATCTCGGAGCATTTCCAAAACAAGTGTGAGTAGGGTTGAAATCCACAAAAAGTTCATTTTGTAAACACTAAAGTACTAAAAAAACAAACTTGGATCATTGAGGTAAACTAAAACCCAAGACATAATTCCTCAACGGAGAGGGGTGGATAATGAGTGTTGGCTTCATTCAATTGATCATCATTGTCTCTTCCAATTTCAACCAACAAAATATCCATCACCCCAACCCAAGTTAATCTCTCTCGTGGGTCCAATCGTTGCGCTCATTGACAAGCTTTAACAGACCTCAATCCTATGTAACTCAGAGCAGGTAAAAAGCCCTTTATGGTATTTCTTTCATAATTTCTCAACGTCCTTATAATCCCTTATTGGGATTTTTGTTTTATTTGAAATTCTGAAGGTCCTGATAGGTCCTTATCTAACCAAGAGTTAAATTTTGTATTTTCCTATAGTCAGAGTTCTCAGGGTTCTCTGGATTCATCCAATATGGGTTGAAGTGGTTTGCCATGAGGCGTGTGCCGAAGCTCAACAGGCCTCCGGACCAAAGACGCACTCTGCTTCGCGGCCTCACCACACAGCTTCTCAGGCACAGGAGAATCAAGACTATGAGGGCCAAGGCCAACGCCATGAGGAAATATATCGACATTGGCCAAGGGAGGAATATTGCACCAGAAGAGACATGCATTGGGATTCATATACGATAAGTAGTTAGTGCATGCATTGTTTGCAGAGACACAAGAGAGGTACAGTGAGAGGGTATGCAAATACATGTGTAATCCATAGCATAAGTAACTATCTTTGTTTTGTAAAATATCAATCATCCTGTTGTTGGTTTATTAGCACACTCACAACAACAAAGCAAAACAAAATTCCAAACACTACCATTTCATTGACACCTTTAGATTTTGTAGATTTATGTGGGCATATGGTGTACTTGAGAATCAAGGACCTTTCACATTTCCATCGAGGATCTCAGCTTCTCAGAGAAGGACTAAGCTGAGCCAACGCATCTCCTTGGTAGTCATGGTTTCCTAACACTGTCCATAATATACATGGTTTTCCTCACTAAAGCTTTGTTCAATTTCCAAGAATTTACAAAGTAATAATCTTCAAATCCACAAACTGAAACGAAGATTATATAGAATTTCTATGAAACACACAAACCAAACAGATTTTGTATTAATAGTTCCTACCGCTATACCGTGGTATCTAGTACAATGTTCCACCACAGGAAAAAAATTAATATGACAACTAACCCATCATTTTACAAGTTTATTGTCATGCCATATTACCATCCCAGCTGAAAATCTTGTGCTCTCTGTGTTGCTGCAATATCTTCAGGAGAATCGGACATTGGTTCGTACCAAATCACATCAAGAGCCATACTGATTATTCCGCCTTGCTTTGCCTGCAACATTCAATGGTTCCAACTCCAAATTTGATATATGTATATAGAAAATTGAATAGATTTTGTTTTGGACCAGGACTAGTGTCAGTACCATAATTTAAGAAGAAAATAAGTGGAAACAGAGAACAAATGGGTATATGAAATATATACACCTTATAGTTTAAAATAAGCAGAAATAGAGAACAAATGGGTATATGAAGTATATACACCTTATAGTTTGTCCTGTTTATTTCCATGGTTTTAGCATGGGAAAGAAGCACATTATTAGCAACAACATAGGGTTCACTGGCGGAATTCCTGGAGGGACAAAAAAGATGGAGCAGGATAGAGCATCGCACGATCAGTGCAGAGAGATCTACGCCGTAGCCCTGAATGGAGAACGTGTGAGGCTCGTTGAATGTCATCCAGTTCTTCACTCTGTCTCCGAATTTCTCGAAGCATGTTTATGCAATCGTCTTCTTCTTTAGAGAAGTTTCCACACTTGAGATCGGGACGCAGGTAGTTTATCCACCGTAGCCTATAGCTCTTTCCGCATCTCAACAGCCCTGTAATCGAAAAATGAAGAAAACGTCGTACTTCATCTCTTATGTCAGTTTACATACAGCTATTAACTCCATTAGAGAAACAGAGGTTCGGCAAGAAACCTGCGGCCTTGGGAAGGGAACGCCATAGGCTCAAATGTAAGCGATGAGGCGAGCATCTTCTTGTTCAGTTCATGCTCCTTTGTTTGTATAATGCTTCTCACAACACGCTCACGGCACGGAGAATCGAGATTTTCCCATCTTCAGAGATGGACAAGCAAGCTGCAAGGGATGGAGCCTAGAAACCGTTAGTAGGGGTGGAATTTCTTGCAATCTTGAGTATGGAATTATCAAATTCATTTATTTCCCATGACTCTCTTCATTAAAATCTTCGTATAGTCATTAAAACCATCACATCACAAGGTTGAAACCCATACGTACCGATATGATGACAAATATCGGAATTAAGATACACTTAACTCAGCACACCCCCGACTCTTGGGGCGAAGAAAATGAGACAGATGTCATATGTCCGGAGCCAATGAAATCGTGAAAAAAATGGTCGATTTATTAAAAAAAAAATAATAAAAACATCGCAATAAGCTTTCGACCATACTGCAGTGAAATATTTCATCCCCAACCCCGATTAATATTGCTGCGCAAAAACATAATGTCAAGGACAGAATAATAAAGGGAAATCACATTCTTCAGGTGCAGACAACGCATTATGTTAGGAACATAAATGACATGAATATACATAAGATAGGATAAATAATAATAAATCATGAATTGTCTAACTAAGAGACATTCTCTAACTTTCATTGGGTGAATTCAAATTCTTTCTAAATTTGAACTGGATTTGTTGCTAAATTGACCCAAAACGTCACTTTAATGGGCCCTCAATTGTAATCTATCATATTCAGATACATTTTACTCAATATATTATTATTCCCAGATGAATTAGTTTATATTCCAGATATTTTGGAAAAATTGTGTGTGAGCCAACTTTGTTTGTCTCATTTCGTATCAAAGTATATGTCCTTTGGCCATATCTCCCAAACCTTTCCGACTTGGTTTTTGGCCACACTTCTACCAAATGGTTGGTCAAAAGTTTGTTGTCCTTGGCAACAAAACTGTTGGCTTTTGGACACATAAATTTCAGAGGTTCTCATTTTTTATGGGTTTTTTACTACAATTGGATTTTGGCCAAATTAAAGTTCAAAATTTCATAAATATTATCTAAGTGCAAATCAGATATTAAGAAACAAATAATTTTTGGTTCGAAACTTCAAACATAACAAGTTCATTCCATTGGTTCGTGGTGTAAAATTTAAGTGGTTTCCCAACCCACTTTCAAGTTGTTTCATAACATAATTTAATGCCCAACCCCATTCAAGTAGTGACAGCTGCAAATGAGTATTTCCACATAAACTAATTATGTAGCTAGAAACACATAGGAAACTTTACAAACTTAATGAACAAAATTAAAAAACTCTATCACACACAAATATTTCAGATTCAATATTTTATCCAAAATTGGCTCTGGAAAAACGCCATAGGGAAAACATGTTGATGTCTATAGGCAACATTTAATGTTGATCTCATCCTCGAGATGAATGCCAGACAAACTCTGAAAATCATGCCTCTGTTGTACGAATTATGTCTAGGAATTCATGCCTTCCACCAACCTTCTCTCTCTCTCTCTCAAAAACTCAACTTGCTCTCCAATGCTCATGAAGAATGAATTGCCTCTTTGGTTTGCCTTGACTTTTTGTGTTCTCATGGGGGTAGTTGAAAGGTCACCAAATCCAAGGCCCCATATTGGCTTTGGTGATCTAAGATCAATGGATGAGAATAAATGCACTTTTTCTCTCCATAAAAATATTTTCTCTCAACCACCACTTAAATTTATCAAAAGGTCACTTTAATCGCTAAAGTGAATCAAAATCTCATCTCAAGCAATTAATGCAAGGGTCATGTCACTTCCCCCCCTTTTACTGACTTAAGCAAAAAGTCACTAGGGGAACACTTTCCTAGATACAAAAATCAACACTCCCTCTTACCAAGGAAGGTGTTCCACACCACTCCCAACTTGTCCCTGAAGAAGACAAACTTGCCCCTCCCCAAGGATTTCGCCAAAATGTTTGCCACCTACTCATTAGTGGAAATGTACTGTAACTCCACATCTCCTCTCTAAACATAGTCACGGATGAAGTGGTACCTGATCTCTATGTGCTTTGACCTATCATGGAATATTAGATTGTCAAAGAGTTGGATGCAACTCTGATTGTCACAATAAATAACCATAGGCCTCAACTCTTGACCAAATAAATCCACCAACAACTTGTGATGCCACAAGGCCTCACAACTAGCCTAACCGGTTGCGATGTGCTTAGCCTCTATAGAACTCAAAGTAATGAACTTTTGCTTCTGATTGAATCACGACACTACCGCCGAGCCCAAACTGAAACAACATCCGGAAGTGCTCTTCCGATCTATCACATTGCCTGCTCAAACTGAATTTGTGAAGCCAATCAACCTAACACCATCTGTCCTCCTATAGTGCATACCATAATCCTTTGACCCAACACGATTTCTCAACACATATTATGCGGCTACTCAGTGCACTCTCCTAGGCTCCACCATAATCTGACTGAGAGTGTTCATCGGAAAACACAAATCTAGCCTAGTATTGACTAGATACATCAAGGAACTAATGAGCTGATGATATAAGGACAGATCCACCAACTCTCCCTCAGTAGCATGAAGCTTCTTCCAGTTGGTGATCATAGGTGTGGCCATCGGCCTGCAATCCTCCATCTAAAATCTCCTCAGAATATTAACTACATACTTCCCCTACCCCAGGAAAATATGTCCAATCTCCTGCCAAACCTCTAATCTCATAAAATAGTGCATCATCCCAATGCTGGTCATCTCATACTCTGAAGCAAGATCTCTCTTGCATGTTGTGATGAGCCTCTCATCATCTTTAATTAACAAGTCATCCACATATAGCAGAAGAATGAGTGGATCATCACCAACCACATTGTAGTAAAGGTTCGGATTTGCCTCACTCTTCTGAAATCCCATCGACAACAAATAAGAATCTATCTTGGAGTACAAAGCTCTAGGAGCTTGCTTCGGCCCATACAAGGCTTTCTTTACCCTGCAAACATGAGACTCTCTCCCATGAATCTCAAATCCCTATGGCTGCTCAAGATACACCTCCTCCTGTAGAAGCCCATTGAAAACTGCAGTTTTCACATCCATCTGGTGGATCTTCCAACCCACCTTCGCTGCAATGGAGATCATTGCTCTGATCGAAGAGTAATGAGAAACTGATGCAAATATCTTATCATAATCAACTCTCTCTACCCGTGAGAACCCAACGCCACAAATCAATCTTTGTACATCTCCACACATCCATCTGTAGCATGATTGATCTTGTAAATCCATCGAGAAGTCACCACCGACTTCCCCTTCAGTCTTGGTACAATATCCCAAAGATCATTCTTCATGATGGAATGGTACTCTTCCATCATGGAATCTCTCCACACGTGATGTTGGGATGCTTCCTCAAAAGTCGAAGGCTTCGAATCATGAATACTAGTCACCAATGCCATGCCATACCTATCTGGCATCTTAATCTCTCATATAGGTCTCTTGGGTTCTCCAACTAACTTTGCTTCTTTCAGGGTGTCCCTGAGCCACTTGGGATTCCTCTTCCCTGAAGGCTCCTCCCATACTGGTGTATCATCCTCTGAAGACTAAGACTTAGGAGTAGAATCACCTGTAGTTGGTGATCCTGAAACCTGTGAACTAGAAGCCGGTGACTCATGTGAATTGGAAGCTGGAACTAGTGAACCGGTAACCCGAGAACCTGAACTTGTGAATTGTGTCCTTGAACTTGAAGCACCTGTAACCGGTGGACCAGTCACCGTCGATACTGATAATCCTACTCTATGAAGCTGGACTTTGAGTGATCACTTGAGGTGTGGAATCCTGCTGCTCCCCCTGATCTGACTCACGAGACTTCCCGAAAGCCCGCTCCTCCTCAAATATCACCTCCCTCCTCACAACAACTTTCCCTTGCAAGGGAAGATAAATGTAGAAGGCTTTGAAGTCTCATCATAACCCACAAAGATACCCTTCTCTGTAGTGGGTTCCAACTTTGTCCTCTTCTCATAAGGGACACGAGAGTAAGTCAGACAACCAAAAATCGTGAAATGGCCAACTTCGGGCCTCTTACCTGTGAACATCTCCTCAGGGGTCTTACACCCCAAGGCTTGGTGGGGACCCATGTTCTAAATGTAAACAGTTGTGTTGCAAGCCTCAACCCATAGAAAGAGTGGAAGGATCTAATCATGAAGCATAGCTCTAGTTGCTCCCACAATGGCCTTGTTCTTTCTCTCCGCAACCCCATTCTTGTCTAGAGTGTATGGTATCATCAACTATCTCTTGATGCCATCTGGTACAAAAAACTCATCAAATGCATTGGAGGTATACTCACCCCCATTATTTGATCTCGGCACCCGAATCCTCCTCCCTGTCTAGTTCTCCACAAGAGCTTTGAACTCTTGAAACCTATGAAAGACTTCTTTTGACTTCTTACTCTTTAGAAAGTAGATCTAGATCTTCCTGGAGTATTCATCAATAAATGAAACATATTACTCCAAACCAATCAACGGAACATAAGACATAGAACCACTTAAGTCATAATGTATCAAGTCAAGTACTCTTACTGATCTGTTGTCACTGCTTGGAAAAGCAGTCTTGGTGTGCTTTCCCAAAGCACACCCCTTACATACATCATTGTGCTCTGTGCAAAACTCAGGAAAACTAATCACCATATCTCTTATCATCCGCAAAGTTGGTTAATGCAAGTGAGACATCCTCCTATTCCATAGCTCACATAGATCATTGCTACAGCTATGTGCCAAAGCATGTAAAGGCTAAAGCAAGAGCTTGTACGGTTTCCCACATCTGAATCCATTAGCAATAGAAGCAAATGGTCCTGATGCCTTGGAAAAAATGTGCACATGCCCATTAAGGAAGTACACCCCAAGTTCCCTATCCGCAATCATGGAAACTGAAACCAAGTTCTTCTTCAACTAGGGGACATACAAGACATCCCGCAAAGTCATGGGCTCCATGGAATCCCTTTGAAAAGTGATGGTCCCCTACCCAATTGCTCTGACAATTGTGTCAACTCCCAACACCACCTCCAAATCCAACCCTGTATGAGTAAACTATGATAAACATATCCCGCACACCTCTCATATGGCTCGAAGCTCCACTATTAATGTACCAGGTGCATGTGGTGGTGGATGCACTCAAGGACTATCCAACCAATAGTGAGTACTCTCTCCTGTCCTCCATATTTTTCGTGGTAATAGATGCTCTCTCTGAATGACCAACATAGAGAGAAAACTCTCTCTCAAATCTAGTTGTATATGCATTAATCTCTGTTGAAGTTGTTGTCTACTGCTTCTTCTTCTTCTTCTTCCTGTTCGGGCACTATCCAACATAGTGCCCAAACCCCTGACAAGCAAAGCACTTGACTTTGCTTAAATCTTTCTTCTGTCCACCCTGTTGCTTAGTCCCACCCTAGTTGCGACCCTTCTTGGACTTCTTCTTATTCCCCTTTGCTATCAAAGCAAAGGAGCTACCATGCACATATCCTCTCCGGGTCTCCTCCTGAACATAGTCATCCCAAAGACGATCCCAAGAAGGCATGTTTTCTCTAGCAACAATGGCCTCCACAAATATATCCCATGGCTTGGCCACGCCATTCAAGGTTGTCCCGCACTAGCTCACTGCCCTCAACCTTCTCTCCAACAACTCCAAGCTCATCTTTTACTTGTGTAATCCTAGTGAGGTAGGAAGTCGCATTTTCAGATTTGGCCATATTTATGCTTTTCAACTTCTCCCTCAGTACCATCTTCTAATTTTCGTTGGAACTTTGGTACAACTTGGTTAAGGCATCCCACATATCATAGGCACGATCCTTACTAGACACATAAGGAATGACATGGTCCTTCACCGCATCAAGTATTGTCCTCTTAGTTGTTAACACTTATTATGGTTTCCACCAGAGAAGGTGAAGGAAAACCCCCACCCAAAAGCCCCGAGGTCATCCATGGGCCGGTTGCATCAAATAAAGGGTCAAGAATCCCAAAATTGTCTAAGTGTTGAACAAATCCAAGCCAAATGACCGAGCCGCAGTGAAGAAATGGGAAAATACAAGGCAGGGGAGCCCTCCCGTAGGAAAAACTAGTAGTAGGAGCTTCTTCCACAACCAAAGAAGGTTGGACGACTAAGATCAAAGAGCACATCAGATCAACGGCCGAAAATGCATTCCGCAAGCCCGTTTCCGAGTTTCGCATCCTCATTGCGGATTGTGGAAAGTAATGTCCCAAAGAGCGCAAAAGATAAGATTGCGGAAAAGCAATGTTCCAAATGGTAAAAAGACAAGTTTTTGCATTCCGCAATCCGCATTGGGGATTGCGGAAAGATCATCTTCATAAACACATAAAAGCAAGTTTTTGCATCCCGCATTACGGATTGCAGGTTGCGGAAGGGCGATTCCTCATAAAATCATGAGGCCGAAAGAACAATTTCAACATGACATGTGGCTAATTGCGGGTTGCGGAAAGGACCGTTGCTGAAAGGCAATTGCAGAAAGGAAATTGCGGATTGAGAGAGTTTTGCAGAGCCAGTTACAGTCACGGAAAATGGAGATTTTTGCAGGGAAATGGCACACCCGAGAGTGGCGAAGGGACCTGTTTCTCTTACATATCCTGATCAATCTAAACGGTCCAATCCGTAGGATAAACAGGTGGCTTCCATGGCCCAATGGTGCACTACCAACATGGGTGTTTCTTCCCCTCCGCGCATGGTAGATTGGCGGTTGTTGATTCGGGCGGCTCAACCCAAACAACTTCATCATTACCAGTGCAAGTTGTTTTGAATTAGTTAGGATATTTTGTTGTTTGTAAGCCTATAAAGGCAGGGTCCGAAGTAGACCCAAGGGTTGGATGTTTTTGTTTCAGATAGATTACTGCTCTGCGTTGTACGAGACTCGACCTCTTAATTCAATGAGTAGACCCGATTTTGGAGCTTGATATTCCTGTGTTATGGTTTTTGATGTCTGTTATTTCCTGTGTATGTGTCCTTGCTTTGTATTTCCATTAATTGTTTACTTCTACAGTACCTAAAGATCAAGTTTACATGGTCTGGAATTAATTCCCACATGCTCCAGATGCATATGACTAGGTATTCCACCCTTTTCCTCTCGAAGTTGCAGGTTAGAATTCATTCTTAAATGCTCTAGCCTTGTGGCCGAACTTGTTTCCTTCCTCTCCCTTCATCTACTTATTACCTTGACATGAAAGGACCATGTCTACCTTGCCTCTTGCAAATCACGGCCCAAACCTGCCATTGATGACAATAACCCACCGAAGTTGACTCCATGCCCAACTGTCCTCCTGTCCTTAACTCCAACCAACCAAAAAACCCCTTTAATTCATTGTTTGAAGGTCTAACCACCACTTTAACCGATATCCCAACCCATTTTAATTTGCATCCTGTTGCTGGAATCCCCAAAGGGAGATCCCTCCCTGTGGTTGGAAGGGCTAGTTTCCATCCACTAAAGATTGGTTTGCAACAGTTACCCCATGGTCTTTCCTGCCACAACCTAGGAAAATCTTGGGTGATAACTTCCTGGCAACTTCGCTGGGGACAATCTCTAGTTTTCACGGTGTAAAATCAGACCTCTAAGGGCGAACAGAAGGTCTGAGGCTCCAAGGTTGTATCATTTTCCCTGGGGACTCCAACTTACATCCTGGCGATTCCACTGGAAATCGAGCCTACTCCAAAAGATTTGTATCAGATTAGAGCTGATTACTGAGGGTGAATAGTAGTCATAAGCTAAGAGGATCCTGCATTATTCCTGTGGCGAGGCCTTCTTTCGAATCAGAGAACCCCTAGAAGAAAGTATGGCTCCCAGGAGAATACCTACCAGAAGTCACCCAGAGCCTGAGCTACCAAAGGTTACTTCAGACCCAGAAAAGGTCATCAAGAAAGCAAAGAGAATCCCAATAGGTATTTCTCTATTACCTATGTCATTTTCTTTACCTAAGAAAGATGCACGTGTTACACAAAGAATCCCAAAAATTTTAAGAACTGAGTCTCCCCCATTCAAATCTAAGTCTGAGACTGATCCAAGGCAAACCCTGTTTGATCAAAGAAAATTCCAGACCCATTGCCTGGGTGCTTGGTGGGAAAATTTACAAGCCTGGGAAGAAACTAGTGACCTGCCTCCCTTTGCTGAATCTGCTGGCCAAAATACCCAAGCCTTGAGTATCACTCTTGCTGCTCCTAAAACTCCCTCTACTCCCAAACAAAACCTAAGAGCCATGGATTCTATATTTTCTCCTTTGGCCCTCCCACCAAATCCTGATGACTTACCTGTGGGCTATGCCCAACGCCTCATAAGATTTGATGGGGAGGGAAGAGTCTCTGCCCAACAGCATGTAGACCAGTTCAATGACTTCACAGACCTAGAAGAGGTGGATGAAGATGATGTTAATATGAGGTTGTTTTCCCAAAGTTTAGCAAGAGAAGTGAATAAATGGTTTAAAGCCCTTCCCAATAGAGGAATAGTTACCTATGAAAGATTTGAAGAAGCTTTCCTAGCTAGATGGCAAGATAAGCAAAATCCTCTCTAGATTCTCACTCAATATGAACATACAAAGAAAACCATTGTGGAGACTGTCCAAGAGTTTTCATCCAGATTCATGAGAATGTACAATTTTATCCCTGTGGACATAAAACCCCCTGTTGGAGCAACCAAGCTTCATTTTTCCAACTGTTTTGAGAATGACTTTGCTCTCATGTTGAGAGAAAGGAGATCTCCCACTCTCCGTGATATGCTGAAAGATGCCCTAGAAGTAGAAGCCAATCTGATGGCCTCTGGAAAAATGAAACTCTTGACCGAAACTGAGAAAAAGAGATGCAATGAAACAGTGCAGCCTTCCACATCCCATTCCATGGATGCAAAATTTGAGCAGATGATGAGAACTATGGAGAGACTGGTGGATAGGATCTCCCTCGATAGCAGGCCTCCTGCTAGAGAAAACCCAAAGCCTCAAGCTCGAAATAACAATCTCAGAAGACCCCCTGCCCCACAAGGAATACCTAGAGAGCCAAGAAACCCTGACAATCAACCAATCAGACCACCTTTTGCTGAGAATTTAATAGATGAAGAAGAAGAAGATAGATAGGCTGAAGACCAAATCCATCTCTTTGATGAGGTCCAACCTCAATTCTATTTGACTAAAGATGAACATGACCGGTTTTCCCTGCAGTCAGATGATGTCCCTGGTGAATCAGAATCTGACCAATACCAAAGAGGGCTCCACAATGCCATCCGTGAATTCGAGAGGCAACATAACTTGAGGAGTGGAAAAGTAACAGTAGACCGAAGAAAGGCCGGTGCTGATCCATTCTCCTCCCAGCCACTAAGAAAGGAAATCCCTGGGAGAAAGGACCCGATGAATGCAATCTCTAAGGAGACTCCAGGGAAGGGGGCATAACCTCCAAAGAAAATCCCAGAAGGGAGAGGTGATGATGACACAAAGATAGAAGAAAAGGTCCATACTGCTTTCATCTTGGAGAATGAAATATCCAAGATTAAGATCTCCATCCCCTTGAATGAATTGGTCAAAAACTCAGAATACAAAGACAAGATCCTGAAGGCAGTGAATGGTGGATAAGAAAAGCAGCCTGATACTCTCAATCTGCAGGATGACAAGACCACCCTTCTGTTTTCCCCCCATGTAGAAAATGCCTTAGAAATTGATGTCCCTCCTTTCTATATTAGTCTCAACATACATGAGCATATCCTGCATAATGCCATGTTTGATTCAGGAGCCTTTCATAACCTCATGCCCAGTTCAGTGGTGGATAATCTTGGGTTAGAAATAACCAGACCCTATAAAGGTCTGTTCTCCTTAATTCTAAAAGAGTTCCATGTTTAGGGATGATTAAATACATGGTGGTCTCACTGACTCAAATACCTCAGAAGAATATGATCATGGATGTGGTAGTGGTTGATATTCCACCTAAGTTTGGGATGCTGTTGTCCAGGTCATGGACTGCAAAGTTGAAAGGAACCATGCAGATGGACATGTCTTATGCCACCATCCCTGTCTTTGGAGAAAGCAGAAGACTGTACAGGGAACATAGGTTGTCATACGTGGTGAGCAACAAAGACAGTCCTAATAACCACCCCATATTCTCTCTGGACATAGATGTAGGTTCGCCAATTCTCTGCTATGATCCAAGTTCAGAAGGAGAAGATGCGAAAGCTACCAAGTTACCTGAACCAGATGGTGAGGCCAAAGATGAAAATGGGGTACAATGCCTTGACAACTTAGCTAACAGAGAGAACGATGGGCAACAAGTGTTAGAGTGTAGTAATAAAAAATCAGAGTTGGAAATAGAAGCCGCAGCCACCCCCCAAAAGAAAGATCACTGGATCATAAGGTTCGATGGGGTTGTGAACAAAGAAGGAGCTAGAGCAGGGGTATGGATCATCCCTCCTGACGAAAGAAATGCATGTGCCAGGTTTCATACTTTCAAACTAATGTTTGATTGCTCAAATAATGTGGTTGAATATGAAGCTCTACTATTTGGCTTGAATGTACTCAAAGACCTGAAAGCTAAAAAGATCACGATCTATGGAGATGTAGAGTTAATAATACAACAAGTGAAAGGCAACTATGAAGCTAAGCATCCCAGGATGAAAGCTTACAGGAATGTTGTGTGGGGCATGTTTAACAATTTCTTCACAGAGAAAGATATCTTTTTTCATTCCCAGAGAGCAGAATACAGTGGCAGACACCCTAGCCAGTTTTGCTAGCATATTTCAGCTCCCCACTTACCCTGCCATAACTCACATGATTAAGTTAAGGCATAGGCCCTCTATCCCAGAAAACACTGAGCACTGGAAGATATTTGAAGATGACCAACAAATAAAGAAGTTTCTGGAAATGACTAGGGATTTTTTCGATATCTAGATTGATCAGGAAGACTGTGAGGGGGAAGAATGGGGACCTGGTCCACCAAAGCTTGAAACCACTTTGGGAGGCAAAGAGATTCTGTAGTTGAAGAGAAATTACATACCCAAATGGTTGGTCCCCCTGGAAAGGTTGTTTGATGAAAATGACATGGCTAGAGATCACAAGGTGCCTCCAAACCCGAAGGAAGTGGAAGACTGTAAAATTGGGAGCAATGAAGAACCCAGAATTGTCAAACTGTCAAAGTCTCTAGCCCCATGTATCAAAAAGGACTATATGGATTTGATGAGAAAGTTCTCTGATGTGTTCGCATGATGCTATGAAGATCTAAAAGAATATGACACATCTGTCGTCCAGCATACCATACCAGTTAAGATAGGGGAGAAGCCATTCAGGCAGAAGCTGAGAAGGATGAATCCCATGCTGCTCCCACTAATTGAAAAAGAGGTAAAGAGGCTGTATGAAGCCAAAATCATAGTCTCCTTAAGGTTTCGCAATGGGTGGCTAACATAGTCCCAGTAAGGAAAAAGAATGGTGAAATCAAATCATGCATTGACTTTAGAAATCTCAACAAGGTGTCCCTGAAGGATAACTACCCCTTGCCCAAAATGGACCACATTCTGCAGAAGGTTGTAGGGGCAGCAAGGATGTCCATGATGGATGGGTTTTCGGGATACAATTAGATTAAGGTGCTGCCAGAGGATCAGAACAAGACAACCTCTACCACACCTTGGGGAACCTTCATGTATGCTAAGATGCCCTTCGGTCTGCTAAATGTAGGAGCCACCTTCCAAAGAGCTATGGACATAGCTTTTGCAGGAGAGAAAGACAAGTTTGTGGTGGTTTACATGGATGACATCACTGTATATTCCAAGTCTGATGCAAAACATCTAAAACATTTGCACCAAGTGTAAAAATTTTGGGATCTCTTTCAACCCTAAAAAGTCTAATTTTTCTATGCAAGAGGGTAAGTTGTTGGGTCACATAATATCTAAATATGGGATCAAAATTGACCCAGATAGAATAGATGCAATACAAAAGATTGAGCTCCCCAGGAGTAAAAAGGAAAATCAATCCTTTCTAGGCACAATGAACTTCATAAGGAGATTTATCCCCAATTTTGCAGAAATCACGAGGACAATCACTTGCATGCTTAAGAAAGATACTCAAGTCAGGTGGACTGTTGAGGCTAGGAAAGCATTTGGGGATATAAAGAGAGTAATTGTTGGAGCACCTGTACTGATCAACCCATATTTTGGCAAGGAGTTTCTTATGTTTTCCTTTGCCTCTGAACATTCCATAGCAGGTGTGCTCTTACAGAAAAATCAGGAAGGAGATGAGCAGCCCATAGATTTCTTCAGCAGGGCTCTCAGAGATGTTGAGCTCAAGTAAAACATTATGGAAAAACAAGCTTATGCCATGATCAAAACTCTGAAGGATTTCAAGGTTTATGTCCTACATTCCCATGTTGTAGCTTATGTCCCCAATGCTGTTGTGAAAGATATATTGACACAACCTAATCCAAAAGGTAGAAGGGAAAAGTGGATATATACATTGCTGGAATATGATCTGGAAATCAAACCCACCAAGCTTATCAAAGGGCAATGCCTATCCAGACTCATGGTTGAGTCAAATTGGGATTCGATGAGTATGAACCTGCTGTCACACATACAGGGAGAAATATCCCAAGATCCACTACCTCAGGTATCAGACAAATTCCTGTTCTCTCCTTGGTATTCTGATGTTGTATATGTTTTGCAAAGCTAGATCCACCAAGATGAAGGCCGCGAAGTATTGCATGCTGAATGGTTGTCTTTATTGGAAAGACTCTAGGGGTGTTCTCCCGTGTCACATACCTAAGTTCTAGACATTTTATGTCATGAAGAAAACATTATGTTTTATTTTAGTGTAAAGTTTTATGACTATTGACCAAGTGGGGTCAAGGATGACTGTAATTAATTACTTTGAATATTTTATTATTAATAAACAAAAGTGGAGACAAATATCCATAGGAGATTGTTGAATGAGTGTTCACTGACCCACTAGGAGGAATGGACTAGGGTGGAGAGCAAACTAACACTTGGAAGCATCCTCAACTCACTTCTAACTGTTGCAGGGGGCAACTTCCCTATTTTTATGGTCATGTTCCCCAAGAAAGTGGAACTGAGCAGGTGGCTCATTAACAAAAAACAACTGACCAAAAGACCTAGGCATGCTTATCTACCCATCAAATTCAGCAGGAGGCTGTTCATTCTTACCTTGTGATAATTTTATGAATTGGAAAGACAAGAGAGCACAAGAAATTTGATGAGGGGAAGGTTAGAAGTGATTGAGTGAATTAAGACTGCATTCTGAACTAGTGCAACCACATTGCCGAGTTCAATATTGCTAAAAGCAGAAGTACTACTGTCAAGTGCTACTGCTGAGTTGCAAAGGAATTTATTCCATTTCTCCACACAGCATCTTCGTCTTGGTGGTTCAGTGAACAGGCTCGAGGGTCCTAAGGCAAGTAACTTGGCTGTCTTCAGGAGAAGGTTGGGTGGAACGAGCTCCTTTGGTTGTTTGTCTCTTCTACAGTTACCAGGTTCAAATTGTGTTATCTTATTTACTTTCTGTCAAATTATTACTAAGGATCTGAATGTTATTATGTTATCAGTTTTCAATTAAATCTTAGCTATTCTGTAATGCTAATGAATGTTTTACTTCTGCAATTTATCTATTCTGAAAGGCCATATAACTATCAGGTTAAAATGCAAATTGAATAGTATAGTTAAATGAATGAATGATAGAATAATAATGCTTCCCTGCATATTTCCACACACTGTCTTTGTGTCGTACTCTAGTACAGGGAAGATAGATTTAAAATAGATTAAATAATGATATACATTATGCAGAATTCGAATGATTATATGACATAAGAAATCTATTTTATTTCAGTGCAAACTAACATTGTACATCTGGATAATCATTTTTAGTACAGAGTTCATACTTTGTTTATGCTTAGAATATTAATGCAAACCTATGTTTTTTTATAAACATGATAAAATATGATAAAAATTTATGATCATTTTTACAAGCTTGTAATCATAGCAATTCACTTCCTTTATATCTATAAATGATAGTAATGCAACTATCGAAATCAAAATAACTTATACATAAATACAAAGAATTTAATTTAAACACAACTCATTTTATAAACAGTAGTATTATAAAAACCATCATCGATTTATTGTTTAAAAACAATTGCAAAAGCATACTGTAAGTCTAACTATCAGAGTAAACCACTTTTAAAACAAAACCCTAAGTGTATCATATTCCACATAAATATTCACTTAAAAACTTTTACACAGAAGCTTTGTAAAGCATTTCAAAAGGATTTATCATTAATCTGAACCATTAAAATAGACAGAGATTTTAATAAACAAACAACAACATCTTTTAGTCTGTCGACTGTCCCAGGGTCCAGACCCTGTTCTCTAGCTATACTATGATAACATTGCATTGGTATAAGCAAAACAAAGGAGTATTTACGAAACTAGGGTTTGATACCCACGAGGGTTCACCCACACAGTCCAAACTTTCCTAAAGCCATCGTTTATCTTCTAAATATGTGACAAGTTTGGGGTTCAAAACCCTCAGTAGTGCCACAGGTTAATTACGAGCACAGTAATCCTTTTGGCAGGGTATCGAACTCAGGATTACGACCATTAAATACAAACAGTTTTAAAACAAGACATTACATTAATCCACCAACATCGATGGGACTTGCCCTAATAACATAAATAACAAAGCACTGTAAAAAAACCAAATTCAACCGAGAGTATCTCGTCAACTAGTAATCCATACCATAAGTATTTATGGAAAAACATTATTTTAATTCATAAAAAATTTATACACAAACAATAGCGAAGGGAAATAGTTGAGAAACCAACGAGAGCTCCGGGGCTCGGGAGCTAAAAACTCTCCCAGTCTAAACCTTGCCTTTCGGCATACAAACTGTGCAAAAATGCCAACAGTAAAACTCTTTTAAGAGCATTCTCGAACTGGAACTTGACGAAGATTTACATACTGGAAGCAATGCCTTAGTTTTCACCACTCCTTCATTTTACAGAGTCACAACGAGGGGAGCCAAAGAACCACCGAGGCTTACTGTAGTCTTACGTAGCATAGCCTTATCCACGAGTTGTACCTCCCATGAAAGCTTGACAAGAGACAACTTGTTCCTCTTCCACCAAAAACACCAAACGATATCGAGTTAGATCATTGTATAAAGGTGTCCATAACAAAAGATGTTAAAAATTGTAAATTATTATCAAAACATTACCTTCTTGTCTGAAGCTTAAATTACGGAACGACCCAGTCAAAACTCTGTGATGCCAAGCTTAACCATCGAACCAACATGGGATTTTGCAAACTCTGTGATACAACAACCTTATGTTTCAATATCGAAACCTGTCGGAATTCAAAAAATTTGTAAAGATCCCGGTTCTTATATCATAATGTTAACATTCTACAGGATGCAGGTCTCAGCATCGAACCCTGGGAGAGACTGCATCCATGTTTTTACAAACCCTAGAATTTCGAAGAGCTGTCGGCCTCTCCCACACTACTTGCAAAATGAATTGATTTACGAAGGGTGATGGACTATCAATGTCGGGTTAGGGTTATCCCAAAACCCAAGACCATAAAAAAGATCAACGGTGTAGATGTTATACCTCCATATTCCACAGTGTCGCACCTCCACCACAAAAAGAGTTGACGACACTTCCCCTACTGCTTAAAACACCCAGAAGAGAAAAATGATGAGTGATCCTTGAAGGCAAACCTACCCTGTCAAGAATCAACCTTGCTGAGACTTCATTTACCCTAACTACCGCGCCTTGCTCAGTTTTAGGTGCGTGGTAGTCCGTACTACTGCGCTATGCTATTTTTATGCCACGCGGTACTACCGCGTTATGCTCTGTTCTAGAGGCGCGGTACACTTTTTTTAGCCTTTTTGCCATGGCTTGTGGGATTTTGATTTTCGAGAGATTTTTGAGGATTGGTGTCCCTGATTCGATCCTAACTCACTTTCTGTGATTAGTAGGCCTGATCCACTTAACTCTCCCAAGATCCACCCTTCTCTCTTGTTGGTTAACCCTACCACACACTATAAGAGAAAGGCATTCCATGAGCAAAGGGGAGGACTCTTAGAGGTATCAAACTTATGATCTTGCAGCTTTGTGGAGATAGCTAGAGGAGGAACCACTTGGAGCTAGAGGATTGACTTGGACATCAAGCAACCTTTGTAAGCATTCTTCAAGTTTGTAATAAAAATAACTTGTCTTGTTTTTCCCATTTCATGTGTATTGTATAAGTTTCTGACATGGAATGTATCTAGTCTAGATTTGGATTTAATCTTTGCTTCAAGGTATTTGGAAGCTTGTATGCTTGTTCTTTGTTTGATTTCAACAGATTCTGCATTGGAGCTTTGGGATCAAGAGTTAGAAGCGGGACAAACGTTGGATTGGAAGGTGAGTTATATCTTTCATCTCTTCCGAATGCATGTGATCTTGTTGTGAAAATTAGTTCAGGAAATTCAAGGTAGCATTTGTTTAGTTTTGTCTTACTTTAGAGTCAGTTAAAATCTGCTTTAATTTAAGAGAATTTTTACTTATCCGTAGGGGAAAATTCTACCAACAAGAATGGCGACCATACTGGGGAAGAATCCCATTTGATTGATTGAGTTCACTGTTATCCATCTTTTGATTGTGACTTTTTCTTTCTCTTCAAACCAGTATTGAATTTTGGTCTCTTTGACCTTTATTCTTCCCTCCTCTCTGTATTTTTCCTCCCTGGGTGATCAGTGAGTCCTCTGGGTCTGCAACAACCCTAAAAATTTCATTTTTCTTTTCAAAAGTTGCGCTTTTCCACACTTTGCAACAGTACCGCGCCCTCTGCATTGACCACAGCGCGGTAGTACCGCGTATCCTGCATTAGTACTAGAGCGGTAGTATAGCAGTACCGCGCTATAGTCTGACTCTGCCACGCGGTAGTGTCTGCATACTGTCAATTTTTTCTCCCTTGCTTGGTTTTCTCACTCATTTTCATCTTCCTCTGCCTTAGTTGGTATTTTCTATTTATTGTTACCATCCTGTTCATTATACAGTCTGTGTGGTGTGTTTATTTCTTTGGTGAGCTTGATTATTTTGTGAGTTAGTGGCATTATTTGCACATTGGGTCACCCCCTCAGTCTGATTGCATTGGCTTGATCTTCCCATCACAACCAGACCATTACTACTGTTCTCTGTCACTGAATTGTGTAGCTTTCATAGTCACATTGTTTCCATTATTATCATTAAAATATATATTGAAAGTTATCATTGGAGAACATTTGTGTTGTTTGAGTTGAATTGATCTAGCAATATTATTATGCATTAGGAAGTGAACCACTTAAATTTTCCACAGAAATTCTCATTTTTTGAAGCATCTTAGTTGTAATATCAGTGAATTGGAAAGAAGTGTTCATTTCAGTTTGGCTCCATTTACAAAAAGAAAAAAAAAAGTTTTTGTTTTGGTTTTTAATTGCTTGTGAAAATTTCATGCATTTATGACCGGAGAACTCTCTCTCTTCCATAGCTAGTTTTCATCGAATACAAGGCTTATTTTGATTCATTCTCACTTGCATGGTTTGGGTCGTCACAACACCACCAAGTTTCACGTCCATTTACCCGATTGAGTAATACAACCACTAAAATTAATCTCCCTAACTAAACCAACATTAACCTCACTTGAGGAAATCAAAAGAATTTGGTAGTTAGGTAGGACACTGGGGATAGGCATCAAAATAATTCCCCCTTGTCATTTTCATCGGAGACATAGTTGTTGTCCTCTAGGGAACTAAAATCCTCTAGTATTTATTCACACGGTCCCAACCAGTTTGTGGATGGGCTCCTGACTGTTTTTAACTTTCAGGGGTTAAACGGCCGCGAGATTGAGAACCGGACGGACTCTGTGGAATGCCGCACTCCACTTAGCCCTAAGGAAACATCGATCGTTGTCTTCCTTGTAATTCATAGTAATGCAAGGGTGATAAGGTAGAAGCACCCAAAACCTTTTCCAACGTGTCATGAACGAGGTAGCTTAGTGACTTTCTACTAGGGCTCTTTTACCCAGGATCCCTTTCGGTAGAGGGATATCCTTCTCATATTGGTCTCTCACGTTGTATTGTTCGACTTGGATTTCAACACCTTGCGAAGGATACAACTTGTTGAGGTCTCCAACTCTTAGTTAGGAGTTTGCTTGTTATCTCATCTTTATAGAGGGTCATTTTTCTTTTTAGTGACTGCTTGTTGGCATTCTGGCCATTCTTTTTATCAGCTCGCTTACTGGGACACCGGTCTCAGTATAGATTTTAGAGCTTGTTTTTTTTGGCCTGCGAGCCTTGCTTTTTCTAGCTCCTCTTCTGCACACTCGGCTGCATTAGATTTTTTGAGTTCTTTGTTACGAAACTGCCCCCCGGATTTCATTTTCTTCCATCATGTTAGAACCACCACGGAGATCACGACGAGTACAGGGCAAAATCCCTCCACCACCACCCCTGCCACGGACCTCCGGTCCACCTACATCACGCATTCTCGCTCCTCCTGGCCACGGTGCTGGTCGAGGGAACATTCCACCGCCGATACATACTACATCTTCAGTTCCGCCTGTAACCGTTACTCACAGCACAGTCTCAAAATCTCTTGCAGCTTCTGCAACCACTAGCATATCTGAGATTCCCACTGTCACTTCACCCACTGTTATTCTAGATATATCTGCCATAGTGGACAACATTACAACGGCTGAATCTAGTACAGCCCAAAATACTAGACCAGAGGTCATCCTCCTACCTGATGTCAACACCTCCCTTCCACCAGAAACTTTTCACGATGACACAGACGGATCTGTCGGCACCACTGAAGGGTCTGACCAGGATATACCTGGCTTGATTTCAGTCCCAGGCGGGTACGTCGAAATTGTTGAAGATACTCGACTTCCTGACACACCTTTTGAACCTGATTATGGCTTCATCACTTCCCAGGCGGAGCCTCCGCTTGTTATCACCACGCCACCCAGCGTTCATCCGCAGGAAACCAGTTCTTCCAGCAACGTACCTCGTACCATATCTCTCCCCAACCTCCCTCCGGGACATGAGATCATGGCCTCCATTCATTCTAGTATGGTTAGTCTAGCAAATTCCTCGTTAACATCGACACAGTTTAAACGCGACACAGAGCAAATGCTCTCGACAGCCTCTAGATATCCCCCTGTTACTCGTCCTCCTGACTATCGGGATCCCAACATCTCGTTGAGCACAGAGTTTCGTCACTCCTATGTAGATGGCTCCGGACCTTCAGACGTTACTATACCTAGGTTCCTAGCGGACCCCGAAAACCCTTTTCAGGAGATGAACTCGGACCCAGTCTTCGATGGTCCTCCTATCATTGAGCACGCTATGGACAGAACCCCCGATACCCCTCGGTTAAATTCCCCACATTTGTTTCCATCACCCATGTTTGGCGCACATTCTATGAGTGATAACCCAATTTTTTCTCCGTCCTCGCTTGTCAGATATGGAAGACCCCCTCCACAAATTGGCACTTTTGGTGCCGTTGGCCAATCGACACTATCATATTTGGCTAGAGGTGGAAGAACACCAAGTCATACTGCTGGATCTTCAATTTTGACCGGAGGGTCACCTTCGGACACTATCTACACTATCTCAGGAGGTGAACAACCGACTGCCGTGGTCCCCAACACCAACAACCAAACTCCCCCTGGTGGGCCATCAACCTAACCAGCTGGAGGACAACCCTTTGTTGGGAACCCCGTTCCTAGTCAAAAACCTCCTCCTATAGGGCCATCCAACCCATCTGCTGGAGGACAACCCATTGGCTCCATCCAACAACCCTCCCAACCAGCAGCATCTGCTCAATATGGTATGTACAACACACCTGGCAGTGGACAACCTTATATCGGTGTTCCAACCGAACCTCATCCTTAACATCCCCCGTCAGGTATGCTTACTTCTTGGGAACCTCAAATCCCACAGAGTGGGGGGTACTCACTATTTGGAAACTGGAACCCAGCTGGGGGGCAATCTCAGATTCCCCCCAACTTGAACTCCAACTTCCCTTACCCTTTAGCTGCTACAACTCCATGGAATCCATCCCTTCAATTTCCACTCATCCCTCAAGGAGGAACAAACCTTCCATGGACACCACTGTCGCAGCCACCCCCCAACCCTGCTATGGCAAACCCTCCACTTACTCAATATAGTGGTACCATTCCTGGAACACAACAACTCCAAGGAACTTTTCCCCAACCAGGAGCAGCAACCATTCCTGGGTTTCAACAACCCCAGGGTACCATACCTACCATCCCCACTCAGCAGAACATCCACCAACCGGTTACCAACACTCAACCGATTAACCAGATGGCTTACTACCTACAGAACTTCCAGCAATATACCCCGAGAAACACATATGGGTATAACACGCAACAGTATGCTATGCAGGGCCCCCCAAGTTTCTCTGCACCACACGATTTTACTCATACCCGCAAACTAATCGTCAACTTCCCTTTTTGGTCATGCTAGACTTACCTGATTTGTCGAGGTTCATTAATGATCCCATATGGCATGAACCTCACTGGCCACCCATTCCAGCCAAACTCCCATTGGACATTCCCAAGTTCGATGCTAAGCCCGAGGAAGACCCCAAGAACCACGTAATGACCTTCCATCTTTAGTGTTCATCCAACTCCTTGATGGACGATTCTATTCGACTACGACTCTTCCAACGTACGCTTACCGGCACAGCCGCAAAATGGTACATCGAGCTGCCATAACACTCTTTCCATGATTTCAACACCTTGGCTATGCAGTTTCTGACCCATTTCCAGCTCCCCATCAGGTATGAGACTGGAACAGAACTGTTAACCTCACTGCGTCAAACCACGTCTACACACATTTCGGATCACATCCATGAGTGGCGTCGACGCCGTAGGCTAATCAAGGCACCCATTCTGGATCAGCTACTCGCTGATTGGTTCACGAAATCCTTTTTGCCTCCCATAGCCAGGGATATCACTATGCGCGGACCGGTCACAGAAGAACAAGCCGTCTCGGCTGCTCCGTACATGGATTTGGTATACACCCAATCTGACACTTTACACGAACTTCTTCCCCATGCCGCCCGCGTTACCACTGATCCAACGAAACCTACCACTGAACCCCCCATTGATGGTATTGTCGGTTTAGTCAAGGCCCAGCCTACTACCAACTCGATGGGACAACAAGCTTCTGCTTCCCCCGCTCTACCTCAGGCTGCTTCAAAAGCTACTACTTCTCCTGCTATCTCCTCCGAAGTGAATGCAGTTCAATCTACGTCACAACCATCCGGAGGAAAGAAGAAAAACAATCGTGGTAAATCTAAGAAGAACCAGCAGGAGAACCCCAAGCAACAACCCACCCACAACAACCAGAAACCGCGTCGAAAGGCCAAATTTCCCTGCCTAATTTGTCAAGACGATCATTACACACGTGACTGTCCCTACAAGGACGAAGTCAACAAGTTTGTTAAAGGATACTCTCGCTCGGCAGTGTTAACTGACCCTTTCCCTCAACAGCAACAGCAGATGGTTGCCCAAGAAACCCCACAGGGGGGCGACTCGACCAACCCAACTAGTGGAGAGACGTCCACAAATCGCGAAATCCTGATGACAAGTAATGAGGAGATTCATATAACCACTCGTTCAAAGACATATGAGAACCCTCCAAGTTCAAACAAACAATCAGAGATAGCCAAAGGCAAATCTCCTGTTGAAGATCCGATTCCTATTCCCCCCCCTACCGACCATCTCCATATTGAGAGACCGCTAACGGACACAGTGCTATGCCCACCCAAGGGCACCATACGAAAGGCGACATTTAATCCCAACGCACGAGCTACCCAAAATTACAACATTGTTGAGGATTTAGCTCAAGCACCTTGCGCCATGTCGACTCTCGAGGTTCTTCAACACTGCCCCACGCAGCGTAGAACCTTACTTTCAGCACTAGGGGCAATGGACCCAGATACTTCAAACTCCATTATGTTTAACTTGGAGCACGCCAAACCTCGACTTTCTCACCAATTAGCCTTCCAGGTTCATACAAAAATCCGTGGAAATAGCATCCATCGCACTGTGTTAGATGAAGGTGCCTCCACATCAATCATGTCTTTGAATTGATGGAGAGCCTTAGGCTCACCCGAAGTCACAACCTCTCCCACTACTCTCAGGGCATTTGATGGACACGGTTTTCAACCTTATGGGCTCATTCCCTCAATTGGTGTTGAACTGGGGGGCAAAACAGTATCCGTACATATTGAAGTCTTGGATGCACCATTAGATTACAATCTTCTACTTGGTCGGAACTGGTTTTACGCCATGACCGCCATAGCATCTACCGTCTTCCGGATTGTGCAATCTCCTCATGAAGGGAAAATTGTCACCATTTATCAACTTGATTACTGTATCCCAGACTCTCATCCAAACTCCGCCAACACCGTCCCATTATTGGATCAACCTCGGTACTGGTTCCAAGACATTGGTGTTGGTCTCATGAAGGATTCTTCCCTTATTGGAGTTTTTCCAGAGTTGGGGACCCATGTTCAACCAGTCAACATGATTTCATCAAATGTCACCCCTTCCAATGATTCATGGGTGATTCCGAGTCCCGCTCAGATTGAAGACTACGGCAACTCTATGCCTTTGAACAGAAACCTCGCAGCGTATGAAGTGTTCCAATCAGCCACCGATTGGGTCGACTGTTCTACCCATCACACAGTGGCACAACTCTCGTCTGAGACTCATTCATACCCACCACTTGTCGATCCTCTCAATTTGATTTTTCCCACTGACGAATCAATTATGGAGGTTATGTGCAATGATGAGCCACCATGGGGAGATTTCCATCATCGATCTTCATTCCCCACTATTCAAATGCTTGAGCCCGATACAAAACCCAGTACTTCACTTGGGATGGTTCAAACCAAGTTTCCCACTTCCCTCGATGAAGTATTTTC
This sequence comes from Larix kaempferi, assembly GCA_027924585.1. Taxonomy (NCBI): domain Eukaryota; kingdom Viridiplantae; phylum Streptophyta; class Pinopsida; order Pinales; family Pinaceae; genus Larix; species Larix kaempferi. Next base: position 9,880,838 of record BSBM01001430.1, on the reverse strand, counting down.
TGAAGGAAACTTGGCTAACCTTATGGCAACCACTCCCATTGATATTTCAGTGAAGCCTGGTATCGTGGAAAACATACATATTGGCAAAACATGTACTCCCCTCAAAATGGAGTTCTATAGTGCCTACTTCAAAACCTTCCGCGATGTTTTTGCTTGGAGTTATGAAGAAATGCCAGGAATAGATCCCTCGATTGTGGTCCATGAAATTCCAACCTTCCTTGGCACCCGACCTGTTCGACAGAAACTTCGGTCCGTCCATCCTCGTAAGGCAGCCGCTATTAAAGCAGAAGTTGAAAAACTTTTGCGTGCTGGTTTTATCTATCCTGTCCCATTGACAGAATGGGTATCTAACATCGTTCCTGTAGCCAAGAAATAGGGAATGATCAGAGTCTGTGTCGATTACCGCGACTTGAACAAAGCTTGTCCAAAGGACAACTACCCAACTCCGTTCATCGACCAGATCATCGATAACTGTGCCGGGAGTGTCATCTTTTCATTTATGGATGGCTTTTCTGGCTATAATCAGATCGATATCCTCCCAACCGACCAACACAAAACAACCTTGATCTGCCCTTGGGGGATTTTCGCATATCGAAAGTTACCTTTTGGCCTTAAAAATGCCGGGGCAACTTTCCAACGGGCGATGTCATATGCATTTCACGACATCAAACATATTGTAGAACCATATCTTGATGATCTTTTCACTCACTCTCAGACCCGGGATGACCATCCTGATCACTTAAGAGCCATCTTCGAAAGGTGCCGTCACTACAATATACGTTTGAATCCGCATAAGTGTGTCTTTTGCGTAGAAGCCAGAAAAATTTTGGGATTCATAATCTCCAAAAGCGGGATACGCTTAGATCTTGCAAAGGTAGAAGCTATCTTAGCCCTGCCTTCCCCCACAAACATTCCAGAACTTTAAAGTTTGCAAGGGCATGCAAACTTTCTACGTCGTTTCATCTGTAATCTTTCAGAGATAACAAAAGTCTATATGCGGCTTCTCAAGAAAAATACTCCCTTCATCTGGGACGACGAAGCCCAACACTCCTTTGATAATATAAAGGAAGCCTTAACCAAAGATCATGTGATCCAACCCCCCGATTACACACGGGATTACATTCTTTATCTCGCATCTTCGACTTCCACCATCGGTATGGTGCTAGTCTAGGAAGACCACAACGGCATAGAACATGTGGTATACTATCTTAGTAAGAGTCTTCTTGACTCCGAAACTCGTTATTCACATGTTGAAAAACTGGCTCTGGCAACAGTTTTTGCTGTCCAGAGATTCCGTCATTACATTCTACTCCGTCGGACCACTGTTATAGCTGATTTCAATCCAATGTATTATATCCTCACATGTCAAGTGCTTGGGGGCAAATATTCTCGTTGGATTGTCATCCTTCAAGAGTTTGACTTGGAATTTGTCAAAGCCAAGTCAAAGAAGTCTTTGGTATTTGTTGAGTTGATTTGTAAATTGCCCCGTGCTATCGAGCAATCTGAGCCCATCGATTCTCTTCCTGATGAATTGTTGTTCCTCATTAGCACATCTGATCTGTGGTACGGGGATATTCTATTATATCTCCAAACCCAACGATTCTGCCCCGACCTCACTCGCGATGAACATCGACGCATCTGATATCACGCCAAATACTACCTCATAGTCAACGATACTCTTTATCGACGTGGTGTCAACACCGTTCTTCGACGCTGTTTGACCCTAGATGAGGTGGAACGCGTTCTCAATGACTGCCACACTGGAGCATGTGGTGGTCATCTCTCTGGGATGGCTATGGATCAGAAAATACTGCGAGTAGGATATTTCTGGCCCTCAATTTTCAAAGACTGCATTGAAACAGTCAAGAAATGTCCGCCATGTCAATTCTTTCATAGTAAAACACGCTCGCACCCTGCTCCACTCCATCCTGTTATTGCTGTCGGCCCTTTTTCCAAATGGGGCATAGATTTCATGCACTGTAAGCCCACTTCAGCCGGGGGGCATAGCTATGTCATAGTAGTTGTTGACTATTTCACAAAATGGGCTGAAGTGATGCCTACTTATGCCGAGGACGGCAAAACAACAACACAATTCATATTCAATCATATTATAGCTAGATTTGGTGTCCCACAATCCATTGTGACCGATCATGGCTCCCATTTCAGGAACCATATGATCGAGGAACTAAGTGCCAAGTTGGGTTTTCGCCATGAAAACTCAACCCCGTACTACCCACAAGCCAATGGCCAAGTTGAAGCCATTAACAAAGTCTTGAAACGAATGATTCAGCGTATTGTGGGTACTCAGAAATCCAACTGGCACTCAGCTCTATTTTCAGCACTATGGGCATATCGAACCTTAGTAAAAAGTGCTACTGGGTTCACACCATTCCAACTGGTGTATGGCCTAGAAGCCATTTTACCGATTGAATGTGAAATTCCATCACTTAAGATAGCCATAGAGCTACTTCCCCACACCACTTCCGAAGAGGAACGATTTCTATACCTAGCCAAGCTAGATGAAACCCGCCGCGACGCTGCTTTAGCCAATGAAGCTCATAAAAAACGCGTCAAAGCACAGTATGATAAATCCGTTCAACCTCGGGTTTTCAATGAAGGTGACCTTGTACTCACATATGATCAAATGCACGATAAACTCGGAAAAGGAAAACTAGAATCCATGTGGTACGGCCCCTTTATTGTGAAACGTGTCTTGGAGAAAGGAGCTTATGAACTCGTCGATTGTGATGGCACGCCATTGGCACGACCCTGCAATGGGCTATACCTCAAACGCTTCTACGCGTAAGGTTTCCCTACGCGGGTTACTTTTTGTACATAATGTACTTAGCTTATTTTTACTCATATTTTGGTGTGCGCATGGACCTCATATATCCATTCTTACTTTGACTTGTGATTTTATGCGCAGATGTCTTCCTACTTCGGATTCGCCGACGGTGCAAGCCGGCATACCCGGAATCTCTCTTCTGCAGCATGGGTAATCTATTCTCCCGCTGGAGAGTTGATATCTTCAGGAGCCAATTGTTTGGGTCCTGCAACCAACAATATCGCGTAGTACCATGCAGTCATCGGACTCTTGACGGAGGTTGCTTCACTCAGAATTTACTCCCTATCAGTCTTTTTAGACTCTCAACTCGTGGTTTCTCATCTGAATTGTGTTTACATAGTTCTCGATCCTATCCTACTTCATTTATTTCGGAGGGTACGCCTCTTGGAACGATCCTTTAATTTCATTTCATATCAACACGTACCAAGGGAATTCAATTGTATAGCTGATTCATTAGCTAATTACATTTTGGATTGGCATCTTGCCCATACATAAAAACACATCACAAAAAATAAAACACACAAGTCATTGTAAATAAATAGATCATAAAAGTAGGTCCATATCGCTGTATATAAAAGTGTTTTTCCAAATACATAAAGTTTGTGTTTTAAAGACAAAATTTGGGACCAAATCCCATACAAAAATTTGGCTCTCAAAGCCTACATATCGTATACATGCCGCAAAAAGATAAGAGCTGCCATCTAGGGAGATCTAGGAGATCTATCATGTCCCTCGTAAGATTCCTTACGCTGCTGGTGATAACACACTACAGCTCGAGCTACCCTACGAAGGAGTTGGCCAATACGCCTAGGCACACCTACAGTATGCCGCTGGAGATGCAAAGGGATGTCGTCCACCCTCATAGTAGGAATACCGTGAGTCAAACCTTGCAAATTCCTCTCTATTTCTTGGACCTCTCCTGCTTCATCTTCGTCTTCTTCCTCGTCTCGAGCAGCTTGGAGATTAACACCACTTCGACGTAATGGCGAGTACCCTGCCGGTCTCTGTGGTCCACGATCTGCAACATGCACATGTACATACATTAAAGTCTTTTACACATTCTAAACAAAAATAAAAATTATATATTTAAAAAAGAAAAATATATCCATGAAGGTCATACCTGAGTTGTCCCAATCCTCATCTTCCGGCAGTGCCAAGTCTATGTCCTCGCGGAAATCCACCCCTGCATAGGGGTAGTCATCGATCATCACTATCTGTTCCTCAAGCCACGAGAAGAAATCCTCACCAAAAGCCAAACGCTGAGGTCCCCCAAGACGTCCTGCGTAATCACTCCATCGAGCCATCCATGGCTTGGTAGGTGGACGGGGGGGCATAACTATCTGTGGGTGCAACAATGGCACCCTCGCCAAAAAGAAGGTGACTAAGATGCTCCCATAACCAAATTGGGAATTCTCTCCAAGCCTGCACTTGTTCACTTGCTCTTTGAGGTTGGTCAACACTGCCTAACACCAGTTGAACACTGTTCCTGCCATACAATCCACTGCAAGATTCATCTGTGTACGAGACGCCTGATGGGGACCCGTACTTCCTGCTGCACGTGTGATGGTGAACAACATGGTTTTTATAGGAAGTTCTATAATATCTTTGATGACCACCTTACCCGCTTTTCTTCCCCGAACCCTGACGACAGTAACGAGCAATCAAAGCATCTGTGCTCGCCTCTGAGGCTGCGTATCCAGTAAGATTCACCCGGGCTCCTCTTTTTGAGAGGCCTGTGAGAAAATAAATGTCCTCGAGTTGAATTTCAAGGATGTGTTCTCCTACTCGGAAAGCCTGAATGTCGGGATCCCACATTTGAATAATGTGGGTGAGAAGCTTTGCCTGCTTGCGAATACCCTTGGTCTTGAAGAATTTTAACAAACCACATTCCCGCAATGCAGTCAAAGTATCTTCATCATTTTCAGCCTCCAAATCATCTGCTTCATGTTCTCTTTCTTTCCAATGGACCATTTTGCTCCAAACAAGTTTCAAACACCTGCAAAAGGTCATGGGAAACATTCAGTAATTATTTAACAACTTGATCTCAGTTAAAAATTTAAGAAAAAATGATTTTATCATCTTAATTTTTGCTCCTATCGCGCTTGGGTAAAATTGGACTGCGCGGTACTACACAGTACCGTGCCTCTATTTAACCTCACAGCGCGGTACTGTTACACAGTACTGCGCTTCCCGATATGGACCCCCGCACGGTACTGTGGAGGGCGAATTTTTCCCAATAGGGCTTGCCCAAAAAATTACTTTTTCCTACTGAAAACAAATTATTCATACATGAAATGGAAGAGAGGCTTAAAAGCTCTTACCTAGCGCAGACGGTTGTTGAAATGGTGCCCTGAATCTCCAGATATGGACTCTTGAAGTTTTGCTCCTCAAATGGGTAAAATCTCCTCTTTTGGTAAATGCACAAGTGAAACGGTAACTTTCTATTTTTACCCATCCTTTATATAACTTTTTTACTCATTATTTTATCTAGTTAAAATAAAACCCATTTCACATTACTGATATCTGGTTTCATGAGCACTTATTGACAGGATCTCCTTTAAAGACAATATATTCACACTGGCGTTCATTTATCGTTTGACCTTCATTTTGAGCCTACTTTATCTTTTTCGTGCTCTGGATTAAAACTTGAAAAAGACTCCAAGCACTTTTACACCCATCTCGTGCTTGTCAAACTCAAGTAAATGGTGTCGAGTTTGGTCAACTTTACTCATGCTCATTAAACGATGAGGAAAGTATTATCTTGGTTGTATTTTATTCTCTTTTCGGACCAGAATAATTAAAAATTACAAAAAAGACCATTGGAGTCCATAGTTAAGCTCTTTTCAGACTCCCTAAAATTGAAAAGATTGCCAAGTGATCTTGACTCTTTCACACTTGTAAAATTATTTGAAAGGTCGTCTATTTGGTGATAGGTTACCCCTTTTTCGGCCCGTCTAGACTATTTACGTGAAAGGTATACCTCGATCAATTTTGGCTGGGAGAGTTCTCTCGGGAATTGTTTTACACTTTTTCGGTATCGAGGGACTAAATTTACGAAAAAGTACACTGTGGAGCCTCCTTTAAGTTTTTAAGGCTCTCTAAATGTGAAAAACTACTGAGTTTCCCTTCCTTGGACTCGTTAAAATTTAGCATCGAAGGACCCACTTTGGGACGAACCACTCCTTTCCAGGTTCATAAAACATGTGAGATTGGACTCATCTATGAGATGAGCTACACCGAGCATCTGTTATCCTCTTCAAGCTCGAAAAACAACAAAGAGGTACTCGTGTATCATGTCGGGGGAATATGGGGAACAAGTCAAGTTTGTTTTGGCAGCTTGTCAGTCGTTACCTTTGAACATGGCATGTGTCTGCCTCTTGTCTATTTTAGGTATCATCACTGAGTTATGGTCATCATCATGAGTCGTCTCTCTGGCCACGAGCCTACTCATTCGGTGTCTATCCTCTGCTATCAATAATCCCTGCTGCCAAGTCCTGTTACATGCCGTTATATGTTCAAAGGGTTGCATTGTTCAGACTCGTTCATTGTGTCAGACCTCCACCGTGTCAGTACATAATCCATTGTTTCATCATCTTATACTATCTTTCGCTCCGATTTCGTGTCGATGATGTGGGAATCATTATGGACCACCTTCGACGAGTCTATTCCCGTCGACGCCAAATCACTATCCGGGAATTGGACTTAGGGATCAACCATTAGTACCTTGGTACCTGCATGACTCAATGGCAGGTTTCCTCGTGTTCGACAGTAGGTTTACATTACTGACCTCTGATTGAACAATCTCTCGAATGCTCGACATCAACTCATCTATTCGCATTTCGTTGAGATGTACTTCAGATACCTTGGGGATCATTGTCATCATTGGTGATTTCCCTCGCATTTGTTAACGGTTCACATCATTGATCGGTAATCAAATGGTTTCTACCATGTTCAACTTCAACACTTTGTAATCACATGGCTAGATTCATATCATTTGCGATCGGGTAGAAGACCCTGGGCACACCTTTGCATCTTGATTGCGTCTAGGTTGCGTTGGAGATATCCTTTGTATTGTCACACAGATCCACTTTTTGTATTGGTCGTGGCTGTGTCATTACTGTCTCATGAATCTACGTTTGTTCATAGTAGCCATGATTTGTCCACAGTCTATATCATCTTAGTACTCATGGATCTGCAATGTATTGGTCGGCAGCCATGCTTTGAGTCATTTATTTTCGAGCATGGGGATGCCCACCTTGGTGGTATATCTAACATCTTGTTTCTGTTTCAGCTCCTTGTTGCTCTCCTCGATGCTATCTCTGCACGGTATTTGTAAAGTCTTTCGGCCATCAGTCCCTTCTGACCTCACACTTTAGGGGGCATCTGTTATACCTCCATATTCCACAGTGTCGCACCTCCACCACAAAAAGAGTTGACGACACTTCCCCTACTGCTTAAAACACCCAGAAGAGAAAAATGATGAGTGATCCTTGAAGGCAAACCTACCCTGTCAAGAATCAACCTAGCTGAGACTTCATTTACCCTAACTACCGTGCCTTGCTCAGTTTTAGGTGCGCGGTAGTCCGTACTACTGCGCTATGCTATTTTTATGCCACGCGATACTACCGCGTTAGGCTCTGTTCTAGAGGCGCGGTACACTTTTTTTAGCCTTTTTGCCATGGCTGGTGGGATTTTGATTTTCGAGAGATTTTTTAGGATTGGTGTCCCTGATTCGATCCTAACTCACTTTCTGTGATTAGTAGGCCTGATCCACTTAACTCTCCCAAGATCCACCCTTCTCTCTTGTTGGTTAACCCTACCACACACTATAAGAGAGAGGCATTCCATGAGGAAAGGGGAGGACTCTTAGAGGTATCAAACTTATGATCTTGCAGCTTTGTGGAGATAGCTAGAGGAGGAACCACTTGGAGCTAGAGGATTGACTTGGACATCAAGCAACCTTTGTAAGCATTCTTCAAGTTTGTAATAAAAATAACTTGTCTTGTTTTTCCCATTTCATGTGTATTGTATAAGTTTCTGACATGGAATGTATCTAGTCTAGATTTGGATTTAATCTTTGCTTCAAGGTATTTGGAAGCTTGTATGCTTGTTCTTTGTTTGATTTCAACAGATTCTGCATTGGAGCTTTGGGATCAAGAGTTAGAAGCGGGACAAACGTCGGATTGGAAGGTGAGTTATATCTTTCATCTCTTCCGAATGCATGTGATCTTGTTGTGAAAATTAGTTCAGGAAATTCAAGGTAGCATTTGTTTAGTTTTGTCTTACTTTAGAGTCAGTTAAAATCTGCTTTAATTTAAGAGAATTTTTACTTATCCGTAGGGAAAAATTCTACCAACAGTAGAGCCAGCCACGAGGGCAGACTAGTTTACGATCCACCAAACTTCATTAATTAACATTTAAAACTATAGCTACAAACCCAGTACTCTGCCAACGCACATTTACACTACATGTTAGTATCGTGGATCACGCCATAGAACATATGGTACTTGGTTTACAACATTTTAGGTTATATATCATACTATTCGCTTTTAGTCATAGCATATAACATTTGGATTATATGCATAAAGGTCGTATGCTTATAGTTTAACGTATAGTTTAATATCATATAGTTTATACTATTTAACAAATAGATTATATCACTATCACTTTGGATTCACAACGTAAAGCATATAAAATGTAGGAATATAGTATGAAGCGCTTACACTTTATTATAATGAAAAGACTCCATGGTATGGATAGGTCGGATTTCCACCTTTGGTTAATACAAAAGGATAGTTCATGATGGTGGCATTTCCTTATAAAGGTATGCATAAAAACCATGGTTGGTTTATATTTAAAACTATACATATATTAATACCAACAACTCATATTTAAATAACATTTGAGATGCAATGTTAAATCATAAAAGAACAATAGTAAATGTTTAGTATACTAATGAAATCGGATAATAAATGGATCTAGAGAACACATGCTATAACTGATATTCAAATGATTAAATCATGAGTTTGATACTCATAGCTAGGGTAGGTCTTACCCTCATACAAGTTAAGATCTCTACACTTTCGTAATTAACATCGAAGGCTAAAACTTGTACAACAAGTTCCAATTTGAAATACATCAGGGTATGCTTCAGTTGAAAAATCTTTTCTTACCTGTAATCTGCAAATAGAAGTTAAGAGCGTTAGCTATCAATAGCTAAGTAAGCCTCGGGGCGTACATAAGGACCCCTTCATTACAATGAGACATTCAGTTAGTCTCTAGAATCGAATTCATAACATAGAACGAATAATGACGATGCGCACATTGAACAAAAGTCAATTCAAGTATAAAACATTAAATACATAATGTAAACAATTGTAATAATAAGACATTCTCACATTTGAATGACAATTAATGACATTACAGCATTTAAGTAACTATCATACAGGAAGCTAGGTTAACAGCTGTTACGACGATCGACATCGTTTATAAGTGTCGTAAACCTTCTATCACCCACGACATTTTATAGAAGTTGTCGTCATTGAAATCAATTGAATAGTGTTAGTTATATTAAAGTTAACATAAAAATACTTCCACACAACAAATACAATCATTTAATGCTACTTGAAATTTTTAAATTTTTGTGAAATTTTGGGGATGTTACATCCTGACTTGCATTGTGGAAGATGAGGCCAAAGAGACACTAAAGGAGTTTCACAAAGGAGTCTGTGGAGGGAATCATTACTGGAAAGTCACTGTTAACAAGATTCTTAGGGCAGGGTTCTATTGTCCCACTATGTTCAAAGATGCTTATAAAGAAATAGACAACTGCCATGAATGCCAAGTTTTTGAGGGAAAGAGGAAGCTCTTGTCATTGCGTCTGAAACAAATATATGTGGAAGCCCCTTTCCAGCAGTGGGGACTTGACTTCATTGGGGAAATTTTCCCCAACTCCTCTGGACAACATAGGTGGATACCGACTGCCACTGACTATTTCACCAAATGGATCGAAGCAGTGCCTACCAGACAAGCCACTTATACAGTCATCATCAAGTTTCTGGAGGAGAATATCATGTCCAGGTTTGGATGTCCTGTTAAGATAATCACTGATAATGCACAAGCTTTCAAATCCAAGAAGACGGTCAAATTCTGTGACAAGTTCCACATCAAATTAGACCATTCTACTGCTTACTACCCCCAGGGGAATGGATTGGCAGAATGCTCTAACAAAATCCTGGTGAGGATAATCAAAAAGCTGCCGCAAGAAAACAAAAGGGCCTAGCACACCAAGATGACCCTTTCCCTGTGGGATGATAGGATCACCCCCAAAAGGTCCATTGAAACTTCTCCTTTCAAATTGGTATATGGAACAAAGGTGGTTTTCCCTGATTCCCTAAGAGAGCTCACAATGAGATTGCTATAGGAGTAAGAAGAAGAGCCAAACCCCGAGCTGAGGAGAACTAACCAACTGGTGGAAGTGCAAGAAATTAGAGAAGGGGTGCAGGTTGAATCCATGAAAGCTCAAGACCGGATCAAGAGAACCTTTGACAGGAATACCAAGGCAGATGATTTCCAAGTGGGAGATCTGGTATTAAAGTGGGACGCTAGAAGAGAAGACCTGGCCCTAAAAGTTTGATAACCTTTGGCAAGGGCCCTATACAATCGTTGCTTATCATGGGAACAATGCTTTCTTCCTGCAGGACAAAGACGATGAGCCAGTTGGCAAGGGGGCCATCAATGGGTGGTTCTTGAAGCACTATTTCACGTGAAGAACAAGTTCGGCGACGCACCCCCACTGTACATTATCGTTTTTATTTTTAGTTAGTTATGTTCCATTTTTGTGATACGAAGGGGAAAGAAAGAGAAAGGAATAACATCCCCGGTTGGAGCCTCTATTAACACTTATTATGGTTTCCACTAGAGAAGGTGAAGGAAAACCGCCACCCAAAAGCCCCGAGGTCATCCATGGGCCGGTTACATCAAATAAAGGGTCAAGAAACCCAATATTGGATAAGTGTTGAACAAATCCAAGCCAAATGACCGAGCTGTAGTGAAGAAATGGGAAAATAAAAGGCAGGGGGGCCCTCCCACAGGAAAAACTAGCAGTGGGAGCTTCTTCCGCAACCAAAGAAGGTTTGACGGCTAAGATCAAAGAGCACATTAGATCAACAGCTGAAAATGCGTTCCGCAAGCCCGTTTTCGAGTTTCGCATCCTCATTGTGGATTGCGGATTACAGAAAGAAATGTCCCAAAGAGCGCAAAAGATAAATTTCCGCATTTCGCAATCCACATTGCGGATTGCGGATTGCAGAAAAGCAATGTTCCAAATGGTAAAAAGACAAGTTTCTAGATTGCGAAAATATCATCTTTAGAAACACAAAAAAATGCGGATTGTGGATTGCGAAAAGATCATCTTCAGAAACACAAAAAAGCAAGTTTTCGCATCCCGCATCTCGCATTGCAGAAAGGCGATTCCTCAGAAAAGCACAAGGCCAAAAGACCAACCCTAGCATGACACATGGCTAATTGCGGGTTGCGAAAAGGACCGTTGTGGAAAGGCCCATTGCAGAAAGGCAATTGCGGAAGTGTAGTTGCGGAAACGAAATTGCGGATCAAGAGAGTTTTGCAGAGCTAGTTACAGTCGCGAAAAATGGAGATTTTTGTAGGGAAATGGCATGCTCGAGAGTGGCGAAGGGACCTGTTTCTGTTACCTGTCCTGATCAATCTAAATGGCCTGATCTGTAGGATAAACATGTGGCTTCCATGGCCCAATGGTGCACTGCCAGCACAGGTGTTTCTTCCCCTCCGCGCATGGCAGAATTGGCGGTTGTTGATTCGGGCGGCTCAGCCCGAACAACTTCATCATTACCAGTGCAAGTTGTTTTGAATAAGTTAGGATATTTTGTTGTTTGTAAGCCTATAAAGGCAGGGTCCGAAGTATACCCAAGGGTTGGGCGTTTTTGTTTCAGAGAGATTACTGCTCTGCGCTGTACAAGACTGGGCCTCTTAATTCAATGAGCAGACCCGATTTTGGAGCTTGAGATTCTCGTGCCGTGGTTTTTGATGTCTATTATTTCCTGTGTACGTGTCCTTGCTTTGTATTTCCATTAATTATTTACTTCTGCAGTACCTAAAGATCAATATGACATGGTTTGAAATTCATGCCCACATGCTCCATATGCATATGACTAGGTATTCCACCCTTTTCCTCTCGAAGTTGCAGGTTAGAATTCATTCTTAAATGCTCTAGCCTTGTGGCCAAACTTGTTTCCTTCCTGTACCTTCATCTGCTTATTACCTTGACGTGAAAGAACCATGTCTACCTTGCCTCCTGCTCCTGCAAATTGTGGCCCAAACCTGCTATTGATGGCAGTAACCCACCGAAGTTGACTCCATGCCCAACTATCCTCCTGTCCTTAACTCCAACCAATCAAAAAACCCCTTTAATTCATTGTTTCAAGGTCTAGCCACCACTATGACCGATATCCCATCCCATTTTAACTTGCATCCTGTTACTGGAAGCCTCAAAGGGAGATCCCTCCCTGTGGTTGGAAGGGTTAGTTTCCATCCACTAAAGATTGGTTTGCAACAGTTACCCCATGGTCTTTCCTACCACAACCCAGGTAAATCTTGGGTGATAGTATTAGCCATGATATCTTTCTTGTTAAAGGCTACCAACGTTGTTGCATCTATAGAAGTGGCTATCTGCACCTGATTAGTTAGTGTGATATTCACTATATCCCACAACTCATTCTCCTGCAAAATCAACACTATCCTTGCTTTCCAAGGAGCGAAGTTGGCTGCCCCGTTTAACTTGTCCTTTATCCTCGTCCTAGTGACCATCTCACTGAAAATGAAAGCCCAACAAATCTGCTTGGTGAAAAAAATATAAGTCTCCCTCAAGTCTGAAAATCATTGTCAACAATTATGCTCCCCTTGTTCTCTTTGACAAAGCTATGATACCATGTAAAATTTCAGTGGTTTCCCAACCCAATTTCAAGTTGTTTCAGAACATAGTTTAATGCCCAACCCCATTCAAGTAGTGACAACTATAAATGAGGTTTTCCACATAAACTAATTATGTAGCCAGAAACACATAAGAAACTTTACAAACTTAATGAGAAAAATTAAAAAACTCAGTAGTAGACAAATATTCCAGACTCAATATTTTCGCCAAAATTGGCTTAGGAAAAACCCCGAAGGGAAAACCTGTTGAGAGAGATGATTTGATTCTTTTATTCTCGAAAATGAAATATACAGTAATCTAATTCAGCATACAAAATACAAACTTGTGTAACAACCAATGCTAATATCCAACCTTGAAAAATGTGCCAACTGACAGAGAAAGTACTGTATTTCCTCCTTACTTTTTGTGCATGTCTGGCTGTAGCTTGCCTCGAGCTATGTGCCCAAGATAGTCTGGAAAAATGTGCCCTCATTCAGTCAAATTATATCCTTGATTTTGTGCCCACATTGCATAAAAAGTTGTACCAAATACAATTTTCTCACTATACAGCCTCCACATAATTTATTGCTAAAAAAATACTGAAAATTCCTCCTCAAAATTTGTGCCTTCTTCCTCGTAATTCATGCCCATAATCTTCCTTAAAATTTATGCCTGAACACCTCAAACTTCCTGTTGGTAGTTTTACTGTTTGCTACCTTAATTTTCGTGCTGGATACAGGAAACATTTAATGTTGATATCCTCCGTGAGATGCATGATAGACAAACTCTGAAAATCGTGCCTCTGATGTATAGATTATATCTAGGAATTCATGCCCTCCAACAGGCTCTTCTCCCTCTCTCAAAAACTCGACTTGCTCTCCAATGCTCATGAAGAATGAATTACCTCTTTGGTTTGCCTTGCCTTTTTGTATTTCTCATGGGGGCAATTGAAAGGTCACCAAATCCAAGGGCCCACATTGGCTTTGGTGATCTAAGATCCATGGATGAGAATAAATGCAGATTTTCTCTCCATAAAAATATTTTCTCTCAACCACCACTTAAATTTATCAAAAAGTCACTTTAATATCTAAAGTGAATTAAAAGCTCATCTCAAGCAATTAATGCAAGGGTCATGTCAGTTTTCCCCCTTTTAGTGACTTAGGCAAAAAGTCATTAGGAGAACATTTTCCTAGGTACAAAAATCAACACGTGGGAGTCAAATTCGATAAAAGGACATGAAATTTGTTTGAAACCCTCGAAGACTGCGGTCTTAATAACTTCGTGGTATTGAAATACATGTTATGTTTGTCGATTGAGACTATCATCCAAAATTATGGCAGTGAAGAACTCCACTAAAGACATATTCTTCAACTTAGGTGCAGTCTTCGAACTAAAGTATACTCCTCCATCGAACAAAATCATTTTCTAATTGATATCAATTTTCTATGCGTTTAAAGTGACATGCACGATTCCACCTTATGTATTAAGCGATTGGATGCTCAATTCAAACAGAAGATTACATTTCGAAAACAGATTACAGAGAATTCGTTAGACTCATATACTTCTATTCTCACACAGTCACCAACGATCGTCATTCTCAAGGGAGAAGTCGTCTTACATTCTACAAAGATATTATAGAGTATTGTCGCCGTATTTACAAGCCAATCATCGATACTATTCGCCATTGTAGCTGATCAAATTGAATTGGCCTACGGCCCAAATTTCGTTTGGTTTAGAATTTTGAATGAGTGTCGCCATTATCCCATACGATGCACCTCATCGCAAGTTAATAACTAATCATATTATTATACCTGCCAAGGCAGGTATATAGTAATTGATTAGTGGTCAATTTTTGTTGACTTTCAATTAATTTTTGATTTGCAAATTTCTTATTCCAAGGTTTTATAATTTTTTATAAACGATTGTGTATTAAACTGAATATTTAAAAAAATTAAAAACAATTTTATAATTTTTGAAATCTAAATTTTTATTTTTTAATTGGATTAAAAGCTTGATATGACATTTTTTACCTCATTTTAATTCTATTTTTCAGATATATAAATAATTAAAAATTAAAAAAAAAACATATATATTTGCTATATGTACCCTTTGTCCCATCAAATTCAATGCCCATACCGTCTTGCGCTTCTTCCATTCCGTCAATGCAGTCTTGCTTTTTTCGTCTGGTCATGCCCTGCCTCATGAAACTATTAAATATTGATTTTGGAAAACGTTTCGAGGCCCTGTCCTTCATAAATTCTATGAGTTTTAGCAATCATCATATTTTGAATTTAATATAATTAATTATTAAATTATATTATTATAATCAAAACTTAAATCAATATTACTCATAATATGATCAACGTGATTGGGCAAGGTTCGCTTCGGTTCATCGTTGCCGGATATATCTCAGCCGTCGTGGAAAAAAAGCTAACACATATTCCATTAAAAACTATGATTATTTTATTAACTTGATTAAAATTTATTTAAAAAATTATTGATTTTGGAAAAACCCTTCCAAACATATAAATAATATGTATATGTGAAAGTCAATTGAGTGTAGATCGGGTGGTTGGGAGGAATGTTGTTATCCTTCCCACCCGGGTTCAAATCTTGCTTTGTGACACTTGTTCTCCTTGGGAGCCGACTTTCTATGTAATGATTGTAAATCTGGCCATACCTTAATTCTTTCAGAATAGCAAGTGTTGGCATTTTCCGCGAAAAAAAAAAATGTATATGTGAAAACAAATGCTCATCAATTTTTTTTATACATTTTTATTTATATGAAAATAATACATAATTATCTTTTTATAAATATATATAGATCTTATTTTTTAATTGTAAAAAAATAAAAGTTTAATTATAAAAAATAATTGGTGATTTGACTTTCTATATATCGTTCTCTAATTTTCAAATTTATATATTTCTCTTTCTCTTTTGTTTAGAAAAAACTTTTCAATGAAACCATTAACATAATAAAGTTCACATAATTTATATATTTTTTTTCATTGGAATATGTCATGGGGAAAACCCGGTGGGAACATCAAGTGAGGCCCTTATATAGCAATGTATAGTCACCCCGAGACCTGACCTTCTGCTCACAACTTACAGCACTCAATCACTTGAGCTAGCCCACCAAGCTATAAAGATTGATTTATATAATCTAACAAGCTTCAAATTATGATGTTAGACTATAGCTTGTATAATGCAACAAATTATGATAACATGATACTAACATAACAAAAAAAGTAATAATAATACTATATTGCAGAAAACAAATTTAAGAGAATAAAAAATCAAAATATATAATGATGTCCCAAACTTATGGACAAAACTTATTTCTTTCACATTTAATTGTAATAAGTACAATGGCTTCATAACCTTTATCAATCCAAACACAAATTAGAACATTTCTCGTGATTAAATTTTTACTTTAAAACTTTTATTAATTTATTTTTTTATTTAAAAACTTAAATTTTCCTTAAGGTAGGTATAAGTACTTTTGCTTCTAATTCCACTTGCTAAATTCTAAATTGAAAGTATTTCGATGTAATGCAAACCTTGATTTCGATGTAATACAAATCAAGAAGAAATAAGGGTTAAGGGATTATTTAATAAAAGGTAAGGAGGATAAATTTGCCTGGGCAGGTATAACAAAAAAAAGTAGTAATAATACTATATTGCAGAAAACAAATTTAAGAGAATAAAAAATCAAAATATATAATGATGTCCCAAACTTATGGACAAAACTTATTTCTTTCACATTTAATTGTAATAATTACAATGGCTTCATAACCTTTATCAATCCAAACACAAATTAGAACATTTCTATTGATTAAATTTTTACTTTAAAACTTTTATTGATTTATTTATTTTATTTAAAAGCTTAAATTTTCCTTAAGACAGACAGGCATAAGCACTTTTGTTTCTAATTTCACTTGTTAAATTCTAAATTGAAAGTATTTCGATGTAATACAAACCTTGATTTCAATGTAATACAAACCTTGATTTCAATGTAATACAAATCAAGAAGAAGGGATTATTTAATAAAAGGTAAGGAGGATAAACATTAATAATTTATCATAAGTTTATCGAAGGTTGGAATAAATTATATTAAATATATATCAAAATTATATCATATAAGCTTCCATTCTTATACCAAGTTTATATCACATTATAATTTAAGGCTTACATAAGTCCAAAAAGGAATTATATTAAAGTGGAAACATACTAAAAGTTGAAGAACCATTATATATATATATATATATATATATTTTTGAATGAAGATTTTATAGAAACCAATGGAATCCAAAGGTAAAAACCAAGTAAGATTCCCTCAAACTCATATAAAATATATAGATGCCGTAGTAAAAGTTTACGGGATTATTCAATGAAAGGATATATGCATTGCTATTTGCGCTACCACTAAGAAAAATCACGTAAAGATTGACCTAGCAAACCAATTAAAGGTTTTAGAGCTAGATGTAATTGAAAATGACACGATTCTTTCTGATGCGAAATATGAAATTAAGAACCTACAACTTGTGAAATTCCACAAGGGTATATCACCGAGCTTGAACAAATCTCACAATTTCACATTGTTATTACTGAGAAGAATTAGCAGAAAACAATGATCAATTCACTCATAAAACTGAAACACATATGAAAAAATGTTGTTGATACATTAATTAGTTGCAAGCTGGCAATCAAAAAGTGTTACAATAGAATGAATTTGATACTTCTAGAAGGATTCGAATTCACCTCAAGTATAGGCTTAGTTTGCATTGGAACCACCTCTCGATAAGGTTCAGTGGTCACCGATGATGAATAATCAGTTAACTAAAGTAGAATTGAGCATAATTGAATCATGTGGGTACCAAAATAGGGGAGGAGACTCCAAAGGGGTGCATAACTAGCTGTCAGTGGTCAAAGAGGGCGCTCCTATACTCAACAGTAGTCAAACTAGGAGTTGTAGTCAGTTAACTGAGCAATCAAGGAGACAAAGCTCACTAAATTAGGGAACTATGGTTAGTCTCCTAAATCTGTGCATGAGGGCGCATTGGAACTCCAGTGATGTAAACAAGGCACTTTGAGTGGATAGAAGGGATAATGATGGCCAAAAATAATCTCCACGGGGGGCAAAGTAAGGACCAGGTGCTAGGAGACTCAACTGCTAATGCATGGATGCATGGAGTGTTGCATGGAATGCATGCATGCATGCAGGACCAAGATAAGATGGTGAGAATATTCTAACACCCCCCCTTAAGCTAGACTATGAGGAAAAAGAAATGAAAATTAGGGCCCTGGTTACTGAGACCAAAGGTCACCCCGTACAAAAATCTAAAAAAGTGAGGAAAGAAGGAAAACCCAGTGGGAAAAAAAAAACCCTCATGATAGACTGAAAACACACCAAAAATTGCTGCTCAAGACTCAAGTAGGTATGATGCTTGATTCAATTTCTGTAGGTATCTTCCTCTTAGGAAGAAGTGGATCATGTTCCAAAAACATGTGCTTGGATTCTCCTTCAGTGGATGCAAGTAAATCTAGAGGCTTTATGAACTTGACCTTCAGACCAAACAGGGTGAGAACAAATCCAAAAATATGAAAATCATCCTGGAACCTGTAATTCGAACCAACTGAGGTAGGATCAAATCCAATCAGATCTAATTGCTCTTGAAACTTGAACTTCTGATAAGTGGAAATTAAATCAGCTCCAAGAATTGATAGATGGTTTCTTGTGATCTCCTTTGAACCAACTGAGGTGAGATCAAAACCAAAATCACCAAAATGTGTCTGAGACTTGAACCCAAGCGAATGGTAGTGTCCTCCATCTTAAGTGAAATTCTGAGAACATGTGCCAATGATCGAATAGAAGTACATAGGAAGCATGCGATCAAGGAGGGTGAATGCATCACCTCCAAACTCTGATTTAACCACAAAAACATTCAATAGATCATCATTCTGCACACTACCAGACTCATGGGAAGTAGAGAATTCGAAACTCTCTTGAACTTCTAGAGTAGTAACTGACATATATTGCTCAAAATTTGAAATAGAATACATTGAGAACATGCGTGAGGAATGGATAATGTCTACAAAAGGATCATCTTCATTAGTTGTATCACTTTCATCTGCATCACTACATGGGAAGGGGACAATTGAAACTGTCTTCAACTTCTAGAGCAACAGAGGAAGGAATGTCTTCAACATTAACTTTCTGTGTTGAATTTGCAGCTTCTTCTTCATATTGAACAACTTCATCATGAGAGATGATTGTGGTCGAGGCATAATTAGAGAGAACACTTAAGGAGGTGTCACCTAGCTTGTTCTCCAAATAATTTGCACCAATCTCTTCATTTTGCTTGCCAAATGCTTTGTCCAGTTGGGCCCATAGATCACTTGGATATTCAGCGGTTTCAATGACGTAGCGCATACTAGGAGACATAGCACTACACATTACTGCAAAGGATCAGTCACATTCATTTAGCCAATCATTCTCTTCTTCATAGGAAACAAAATCTCTCATAACACCAATTCACATATCAAAAAGACCTTGTCTCTTCAGATATGCCATCATCTTTGGTTTCCACTCATCATAGTTGAAAGGAGAGAGAGGAGGAATTGCTTTCAAATTCATGGAAGCTATTGTAGACTACCTGCAAAAACAATGGAAAAAAATGGAGGATTGTTAATGAATCTATTGAACACTGCTTTAGGACAGTAGGAACTTTTATCCAGATCCTTAACACCTGGCTAGACCTCGAAGTATTTCTCCAATGAATTCAATGCGATGGCACCAGTATTTGCTGTGGAAATCCAAAGGCTTCTAGTGCTCTACTGAAAGTAGCTTCTCAATCTACTGCTGGAACTACTGCATTCAAAAGATATCACAAGCTCCAATACCATGTGAAATTCCACAAGGGTAGATCACTGAGCTTGAACAAACCTCACAATTTCACACTGTTATTACTGAGAAGAATTAGTTGAAAACAATGATCAATTTACTCATAAAACTGAAACACATATGAAAAATTGTTGTTGATATATTAATTAGTTGTAAGTTGGAAATCAAAAACTGTTACAATAGAATGAATTGGATACTTCTGGGAGGATTCAAATTCACCTCAAGTATAGGCTTAGTTTGCATTGGAACCATCTCCCGATAAGGTTCAGTGGCCATCGATGATGAATAATCAATTAACAGAGGTAGAATTGAGCATAACTGAATCATGTGGGCACCAAAATAGGGGAGGAGACTCCAAAGGGGCGCATAACTAGCTGGCAGTGGTCAAAGAGGGCGGTCCTATACTCAGTAGTAGTCAAACTAGGAGTTGCAGTCAATTAACTGAGCAATCAAGGGGACAAGGCTCCCTAAATCATGGAACTGACTGTGTAGTATCCTAAATATATGCATGAGGACGCATTGGAACTCCAGTGATGTAAACAAGGCACTCTGAGTGGATAGGAGGGCTAATGATGGCCAAAAACAAGCTTCGAGGGGGCTAAAGTAAGGACTAGGTGCTAGGAGACTCAACTACTAATGTATGGATGCATCGAGTGTTGCATGGAATGCATGCATGCAGGACCAAGATAAGATGGTGAGAATATTCCAACACAACTATCTATTGATGATTACAAGGTCATTGCTCAATTGAATGTTGTATCAGTGTATCAAGACAAAGTTGAAATAATTATAGTGTCACCCTGGATGGATACATTGGGTCCCTTCGTTTTCAACACACAAATTTTTTTTAACATTTCCTTATAAAAATAAGAAAATCACAGTACATGACATTGAAATAAAGTCTGTCATCTGAAAACTTCAAAGCTATCTCAAAGTTAATGTCACAAGAAAATCATAAATCAATACAGAGGATGCATAAATAATTTGACAAAGTTATTGAGGATAAAGAAGAAGAGATCTCTTGTCTAAGGGATCATACTAAAAAATTACTTGTTCAAATCAAGAATCTTGTTGGGAATATCCCAATTTAAGGCATTTTTGTGCAAAAGAGTTTTGAGATGCGAAGTTACAGCGCAGCGAAGCGTCGACAAAGTAAGAGTAATCACGTGGCAAAGATCCAGCGCCGCGAAGATCGAGCATGGTAGCATTTTGGAAGGAAACCGGTATGGGTTCCGGTAAGATCGTTCGGTGATCTATTTTGGGGAAAATACTCTGATATTCTCGGCAGGTGGGTAAGGAGTGGCGAAGAAGGAAAGCGACCGATCGCACGAGCAAAGGAAGCACTAAGCGGACTGGATACAAGAAACTGTTAGAGAAGGAACAACGGGATGAAAGCGACTCATCGGCATGCGCTCAACAGAATGGCTGAAAGCGACATGACCACATGCAGTCAGAAGATTCCAGAAGCCAGAGACGATGCGGAAGGGTGGCCATGATGATGAGTTGCTATCATAGCCTAATAGAGTTGGTTAGCGGGGTAACCACACCATTTTGGGTACCTTAGGGTTTTTATTCATCCCACCATGATTGTAAAGATGTGACCTAAGGGCACAATCTATAAAAAGGGCACTTTTGTAAGGGAAAATGGTTAATCTTCATTTGGGTTATTGTTGAATATTGATCTCTGTTGAGAGACTATTGTAAAAAGGCTCTGCAGCTGCATGAACAGAGACCTACTGAAGAGTGAAGAGAGTCTGCAGCTGAGTGCGCAGACTGGAACTGTTGAACCCTTCCCATTTTATAATAAACAACAATTCCTGTGGACGTAGCTCCCATCCTGGGGGTGAACCACGTTAAATCCTATGTTGTGTGGTTGATTATATGTGTTTGCTTTTATGAATGGTTAAGTTCTTGCTTTTGAGTATGTGTATCCTTGATTTCATATGTATTCTTCATAAGAAGGAATGATAGGAATAATATGCTAAGTGTTGATCGCAAATGAGTGAATGTTGAATGTCGAAGTATTTCTGAACATGATGAATGCATGAGTTATTTGGGTAACACTTGATTCAGCGAAGTCTGGGTAGTGCGATTCCCTAAGGCACAACACTGAAAGTGCACAGTTGCATTGTAGTTCATCGTATTGTATAAGTTTGCAGGGGTTACGGTCTAAGATTCCTGTTGAATGCACAACTTACACTAAGTAAGGTCTGTCGAATATATAAGTTTGCTAAAGAGGAAGCGCAGTACTATGTGTGTTGTCCCATTGTCGAGTAGTCATTCCGAGCCACACATTTCTTGGATGCGCAATAGCATAAGTGTTAACTGCGAAGTAGGTGAACTTCGTGCAGTCCCCCATTCCGTTGAAGCGCGCGTCACCTGGTTGTGGAAACTTGATTCTGCAACCTCCCTATAACTTCGCCTCAGGTGAGACCTCAGTCTACTCACATACTGTTGCCGAAAGGGCCGGTGAAAAGGGGGTTTTATTGGTTCCCTGAACCGCGTAGAACTTGGGTCTATCTTGACAAGCTAAAGAACAGTATATGAGCCAACAAATGGTTATGTTGCCGCACTGGAACTGGTGATGAGCACCGAAAATTGGAATCCAGACAAAACAAAAATATGGAACTGGGTGGACAAGACAAAAAGGGACTTAAAAAAAAAAAGAATAGGCATCCGCGTGTCTCTGACGTAGAATGGTTGCAGAGATATCTGTGGGCGGACATTTATGAAATTTTCTTTACATGTTTCAACAATGACCTATACGATTGGCTGTCAAGGTTATCATAATGCAAAAACTGCTTCCAAGAAGGAGTACCTACCGAGTGGACCCCAGAGCTCATTCAGAGACTTAAAGCAGTAGATAGTCCACTCTCGTGAGCAGTCAACTTTTGGGTTGATAGTATCCTATAGGGATACGTTACAGAGTTCACTATGGACACCCTGAAGTCCTATAGCGCAGCAGAAGCAGAGTTCTTCAAAGGATTCAGAGGTAAGTTTATGAACAATCTGAATTTATATATCAAAATGTTGTTAGCAGAGAAAGGTGTTTTAAGATGCAGTAAGATACCTAGAAGTTTTTGAATCTGTAATGGTCAATAACACATACAACGACACTAAAGAAGATACATACAATTTAAGAAGTGGAAAAAAATATAAGTATACCACCGAAAAGAATCATAGTGAACATGAACTTCGCATAGACACTGAGGTACAATTTGAGACTGATAGCCAGACAGAACCCCCAGTAGCTACCTATCAGCCCATCACTCTGCAGAACCCGCCAGTTGACAATAATGCTAATCTACAGAACATCAACAGTAGTAACACCGCAGGAGTGAGTACTCAGAACATTCCACGCAGTAGTATCCCTATCGCAGCACCGAACACTGAGCCGTTGTGAAGGAGAATGACAGACGATATTAAACTGGTGATATTCAAAGGAACGGGTCTAGAAGACCCTGAGCAACATTGGTTTCTATGTGAAGCCATGTGGAACGTTAAGCAAGTCCAGGATGATGCTGTTAAGGAAGCACAGCTCATCACTACATTCAGGGACAGAGCTTTGAATTGGTTTATGAAGTATTCTGCTGGACATAATAGAACTCTAGTGGATATTAAGGCTACCCTCTTAAGAGAATTCAAGAAACCTAAATTAGAGTCACAATTTATAACATAACTAAAAGAGATTAAGTAGAAAACGATTGAGTCAATCTGGGAATTTGACCATAAGTTCAAAACATTGTTAGATCAGGTTTGTTTTGACATCGCACCGCAACAACACCAAGAGTGGTTCATAGCCGCGTTGTTGCCACATATTAGACTACCATTGATGCAACAGAAGGTTGCTTCGCAGGTAGAAGCCCTGGATATCGCGATGAAATTAGAAGCTTCACCAATAGGAGAGACTAGCACAGGAATGGTTCAGATCCAGAATCAGCTAGCAAACCTAACACTACAACTACAATACATTAAGAAGGGAAAAGAAACCAGAGAAGAAGTCTGGTGTACAAGATGCAAGGGAGAAGGGCACCTGAAGGAACGCTGCCCTCTGTTTCAAGAGTACCTCGACAGTGGAGCACTGAATCCACTGAATCAGCAGCAAGGGCCATGGTGTGATATTTGTCGAACTAGAGGACACTGCCCAAAAGACTGTTATTTGATCCAGAAGTATGTGTGAACACCCAAGAATTTGTACTGCACATTTTGTAAATCAGCTGGCCATGATGATACCAACTGTAGAGCATATAAACTCATGATAGAAAGGAAGCATAATGTTTACAGAGTTCAAGAAGAAACACCGTAGCACAATGATAATGCGCAGTATGATCAAGGCGCATACAGAGGCCGTGGTGGATTCCGAGGAAGAGGAAGAAACATTGTTCCAACACAAGGAAGAGGCAGAGGTCAAATAATATGCTAAAATGTGGTAATCCTGGTCATATTTCCATAGACTGCACCAATGCTTGTACTACCTGTAGATACGGTAAGTCTTTTGATCATGTCATTGAGGCATGTCCTGTTTTGAAAGCAAAAATGCAAGAAAGAAAACAAGAAGGGCCAAACCCGAACGTTCAGATGATCGCAACAGAGAAAAGAACTAGAGATCCAAACATTAATGTTGTGACGCGAAGTGGAGCTACCACAGGTCAAGATCAAAGAGCAGAAGCCTCGACTTCTGACGACCACCAAGCTAAAAAGACACCTACTGAAGGGGTCTAGATTAGAAAAGGAACTGGGAAAGCACCTGCTTTCAATTTGGACAGAAACAAAGAAGTCTTTGTAGAAGCAAGGGATACCTTCAAATAATCAGAGCCTGCGACACCAAGAGTTAAACTACAAAGTGAAATAGCGCATATGAAGGATATGCCAGCAGCATATGATAAAACATGTAATGCCGCATAAATAGGGACTTCTGTTGCACAGTTCCTACGGAGCTGTATGAAGTTATTGAAAAGCAAAGATGCCTTAGTGGAATTGCAAAACTTAGTAAGCTACTACGAACAACGCACTGGCACAAGTATTGTTCATAGAGCAGTTCGCCATATAAAAAACCATAAGAGAACAGGCTGAGAAATGAGGCTCAATGCGTAGATTGGAGACTATGAAATGGACCAGGTCATCCTTGACTTGGGATCAAAAGTGAATGTCTTGACTAAGCAGACATGGGAACAGATGGAGAAACCAAGGTTATCATGGTCACCTATCCAACTAAGACTAGCTAATCAATAGAAAGTTATTCCCTTTGGAAGACTCTCGAATGTACTTGTGGACATTGATTGGAGTATGGAGTTAAGCAGACTTAGAGGTTACTGAGATCATCAACGACAGTAACCCATATCCAACATTATTGGGGATAGACTGGGCGATGGATAATATCGCGATTATCAACCTGAAAACCAAAAAGATGATCTTCGAAGGACAAGGTATTAGGGTCATGGTGCCCTTGGACCCTTCACAAGGATTAAGATACTGTGAACCAATACAAGAAGAATGCAGAGCACAAGACCTTGATCGCATCTACAAGATGATTGCGAATCAGGCCGACTACATCAATCCTACGGCTGATGGAACGTAGAGTTGGCGCTGCGATAACTCTTGCATATCAGACTCCGACGCAGGACTAGAGAATTGGCAAAGCAGAATGCACGAAGTGTCTGCCAGGCGATGTGCGTAGATCACGAAATCCCTACGTTAGGTTGGAGCAGAGGTAAGTCCAATTCCTACCTATGATGGCTTGACTAGCAATCATGTATTTTTTCAAGAATATACTGTAATTCCAGATGAATATAAGCTGTCAGCATTAGATTCAGCACTATGCGCTACACCTGCTAGATGGTGGGCCACGCATAAGGACAATCTAGAAACATGGGAACAGTGCAAGCACATGATGGAACTCATATTCACAGAGAAAGTTGCGTTGACAATAGTAAAGTATAATGGACAAACGAATCCAAGGGATCACATAGAAATTTGTTCAAAGAAATGGGAAAATAGACCACAGATAGAATGGGTCCATATGTTTGTACACACATTAGAGGATCAAATTCCAAAGAACTGGTACATAGACACAGAACTGCACAGAGGAACAACGGACTGGTCTATCATGACCGCGAACTTCCATAGAACTTTCAGCTTTGAAGATGATGTCCAAGCATAAATGACGCATTGCAGATTCTAAAAAACAAGATATTTCATGATACACTGCAACCTGCATATCAAACATGGGCAAAACAGTTAGAATTCTATAACCTCGCAGTAAGCGATGACGAAGAAGAAAGTGAAAGAGGAGATTTGGATGCGAAGTGCAAGAGAGAAGTTGAATGCGCAGTTCACGAAGGGAGTTGGCACCACAATGCACGTTGGAAGCGCATATGCGAAGTGGACACCAGAAGATGCGATGCGAAGTACCAAGAAGAGCACAACTGCAAAGTTAAAAATTAAGGAGCACAAGTGCATAGCGGGACCACACAAAAGTCTGATTGGCTGACCCATGCGCATAGTTCCATGAATCTAGCCGTTAAAATGTCGATTGGAAAACTAGCCGTTACATAGTGATTTTGCCAACGACCGCTTGAGCATTTAACGGAAAATTAGCTGTTATGAAGCATCTAATGAAGGAAAGGACCGAAATCCTCGGTGGATTTGGCCAACGAACATGCCATTTAATGCTTATCTAACCGTTTATGGGTGTGGCTAATCCTAACTGTGCCTATAAATACCGCTAAGACTGGACTCGTAGGTGTTATCGAAAGCTTTAAATTTTCCCGCACGCCATAGTTTCAGTCTATTTACAATGAGTGATAAGTACTTCTGAGAGATTACAGAGCAAGTTACAGTTAAATGTCTGAGGAATCCATAGTCGAGTAGGTTGTGAGGGTATTTAAACAAACCAGGATTGAAGGGTTGATGAGAACCCCTGCCAAGAAGGTTGTTACAGAAAAAGGCTAGGGTTCACGCCGCTGACCACGACATCCTGCACCAATGCAAAGCAAGGGTAAGGAACCCATAGCTGAGAATGTAAAGGTGAAGGTAAAGGTGAAGGTAATGGGCTCTAAGATACCGAAAGCTCCACGAATCGACGAAGAGTTTCCCATATTCCTAACTCCGGAGTATACATGTTCGCTCGCACAGGATGCGCTAGCCATAAAACTTACTAGAAACGCCCAGTATGAAATACCGCTTCCGTCGATGTCCAATCATGTCAATCCACAAGAAAATCTGTTGGGTAAGCTCGCAGACTGCAAGTTTGAGGATTATGACTTGCTGCAACAACAAAAGGATTTGGACGAGCCGAAATACCCACAATTTCAACCAGACAAATACATGTGTCGGAAGATGGACGTGAAGAACAACCCATTGCTGGTAGCGCAGAGTTGGTTATCCGAAGTGGTGGAATCAGGACTTCTGAACCTGCTGCGGCTCCCACACTTCGACATGAGTCCTGAACTAAATGCGGTGGTGCACACATTGATATAGCGCACACACCAAGGTTAAATCTGGCTGAACATAAATGTCGATCTCAACATAGACTTGATCCATAGGATGACGGGGCTAAGCAAGCGAGGTGACAACCCGAAAAAGTTCTTTGCCGGCAAAACCAGGGATAAAGAGATCGCCGCGTAGATGAAAGAAGAATATAACATCCCCAAAGGAAAAAGAGGTTTCATCACAGATGACCTAAAAGATGGTGCTACTCGGTTTGTAGTGCAACTACTTGGTGGAAAAGTATTACGGAAGGCCAGACCAACAGAAGTACCAGCGGGAGCACTTCACCTCGCGACGAAGGCAGTTGAGCAGGAAGCTAAGGACACAATTGCAAAGCTAGCCACAACTTATCAAGAATTTGCTACGAAGATAGCTCAGCAAGGAGAAGCGCAGCTCTTGGAACCTACAGAGAGTGGCTCTGGGATGAGCCACATGTAAGTGTTCAGGGGCATGTTAAGGCATTTTTGTGCAAAACCATTTTTGAGCTGCGAAGTTACAACACAAAGTCGGCAAAGTAAGAGTAACAACGTGATGAAGATCCAATGCCACGGAGATCGAGCATGGCAACATTTTGGAAGGAAACCGGTATGGGTTCCGGTAAGATCGTTCGGCGATCTATTTTGGAGAAAATACTCCGATATTCCCGGCAAGTGGGTAAGGAGTGGCGAAGAAGGAAAGCGATCGGTCGCACGAGCAAAGGAAGCACTAAGCGGACCGGATACAGGAAACCGTTAGAGAAGGAACATCGAGATGAAAGCGACCCGTCGGCATGCGCTCAGCAGAACGGATGAAAGCGATGTGACCATGTGCAGTCAGAAGATGCCAGAAGCCAGAGATGATGCGGAAGGGTGACCACGACGATGAGTTTCTATCATAGCCTGACATAGTTGGTTAGCAGGGTAACCGCACCATTTTGGGTACCTTAGGGTTTTGATTCAACCCACCATGATTGTAAAGACGTGACCTAAGGGCACAATCTATAAAAAGGGCACTTTTGTAAGGGAAAGGGTTAATCTTAGTTTGGGTTATTGTTGAATATTGATCTTTGTTGAGAGACTATTGTAAAAAGGCTCTGCAGCTGCGTGCATAGAGACCTACTGAAGAGAGGAGAGAGTCTGCAGATGAGTGTGCAGACTAGAATTGTTGAAACCTTCCCATTTTATAATAAACAATAGTTCCTGTGGACGTAGCTCCCATCCTTGGGGTGAACCATGTTAAATACTGTGTTGTGTGGTTGATTATATGTGTTTTCTTTGATGAATGGTTAAGTCTTGCTTATGAGTATGTGTATCCTTGCTTTCATATGTATTCTTCATAAGAAGGAATGATAGGAATAATATGCTAAGTGTTGATTGCAAATGAGTGAATGTTGAATGCCGAAGTATTTTTGAACATGATGAATGCATGATTTATTTGGGTAACACTTGATTCAATGAAGTCTGGGTAGTGCGATTCCCTGAGGCGCAACACCGAAAGTGTGCAGTAGCATTGTAGTTCATCGTATTGTACAACTTTGCAGGGGTCACGGTCTAAGATGCATGTTTAATGCACAAATTACACTAAGTAAGGTCTGTCGAAGATATAAGGTTGCTAAAGAGGAAGCGCAGTCCTGAGTGCGTTGTCCCGTTGTCGAGTAGCCATTTTGAGCCGCATAGTCCTTGGATGCGCGATAGCATAAGTGTTAACCGCGAAGTAGGTGAACTTCGCGCAGTCCCCCATTTCGTTGAAGCGCGCATCACCCGGTTGTGGAAACCTGATTCCGCAACCTCCCCATAACTTCGTCTCGGGTGAGACCTCAACCAACTCGCAGACTGTTGCTGAAAGGGACGGTGAAAACAGGGTTTTGTTGGTTCCCTGAACCATGCAGAACCTGGGTCTATCTTGACAAGCTAAAGAACAGTATATGAGCCAACAAAGCTAAAGGATAAAACACAATGCAATCAATAGTTAGAAGAGGAGAATCAAGACCTCCAGAAAAAATTATTAGGAGAACACGAAGAAAATTCCTCTTTAAAGAAGGTTAATCAAGAATTGCTAGAACAAATAAAAAGTTTAAGAGAAGGAGGGCAAGAGAATCAAGATACTCAAAATGAAGGCGACAAATTATAATATAAGGAAGAACTCTTATGCTAAAGGAGACATAATCAGGACTTACCTATACAAGTTAAGAAGCTAAAGCATGATAAGAAATCTTTATGAGAAGAGTTAAATCGTAAAGGATCATTATTCGACAAAGAAATGATGACTGTCCCAAAAAAGAAGTCATCAGACGCTCAAATTCAAACATCATAAAAGGGAACCAATACAAAGTCAGTCAACGCTCAAATTCAAAAGAATGTTTACATTTACAAATCACTACAAACATTAAAAAAAGATGGTTCTGAGGAACAGTCACAAAAGATTAAGACACCTTATCATCATCAAAACCATAAGAATGGATATGAACAAAAATCACAAAATATTAGGATACCTTATCGTTATCCAAATCATAAGAGTCGTTATGACCAATGACAAGGTCAAAAGGAACCTACACAATATTTCTCTTACAAACAGATGAGGTATGATTTCAAAAAATAATGGTGAAAACATCAACAAACAATGTGGAAACAGTAAATGAGAAGCTCCACCCAACAAATCGATCATTGAAAAGTTCCAATGAAGGTTAACTTGGAATGGACCACTTCACAAATGATGCAACATTCTTACTCAAGGTTTAAAAGAACATATCAACTCCTTTTGTCAAATGTCACAGTTACCAGCACAGAAGATTACGAGACAACATTACAAGCAAGAGTAGAGATGTAAATCCTTTTGATCAATATGCTTTGACGACAAAGCATTTATAAAGAAGAAGGCAATGCAATAAACTTAAATAACATGAATATACATAAGATAGTATAAATAAATAATAATAATAATAAGAAGAAGAAGAATAAGACATAATGAAAAGATGTGTCTTATCGAAAATACATGACTATTAATGAAAGGGAACTTGGTCTAGCTATATATAATGAGCCTTCAGTTGTAATATATCATATTCATATACAATTTACTCAATATATTATTATTCCTAAATGGATTACTTTATTTTCCATATATTTGGGCAATTTGTGTGTGAGCGAACTTTGATCGTCTCACATTACATATATATGCTTTTAGAGCATTTAAATATAGCCAATCAAATGGATCCTCAAGAGACAAAATAAATGTTTTACAATGAGTCAATATTTAAAGAAATCATCAGTCTTATCTTTCTTCCCTTTTCTTTAACATAGGTCCATTCCCTTGGTGATAAAATTATAACTACCATATGTAAGTCAGTGCCCAAAGAGCCATTGTTCACCTGTTGAGCCCTCGACAACTCCTCAATTCATGCAACTTGGGGGCACCACCTAAAAAAAATTGAATCAAAGATCAATGGCCCATATGCACTCTTCCTTAGTCATACTTATTCAACCTAAGTTTGACTATGACACTTTAGCTTGTATGTCTAGTTGAATAGCTTCTTCATCCAATCATGTTATCATTTTTTCAGCCTACTGAACCCTTGAATTGATTTTTCATTACCTCTCCTTTGATCTATTTTCATATGTTGCATCTTTTTGAGAGATCCTCAATCACTTGATCCTTTTGTTGAGATTGAAATTTAAAGCCTTTGAAGTCTGACTAGCTTGGGGTTTTAAGTTTTCGCACTTTTGTTGGTCTCAAAGTTTATTTTGGTTTGCAATTGCTTATTTTCAACAACCTATGGAATGACCTTGAAGAGGGAGCCAACATCTAGAATTTTTTTAAGATAACCCCTTTAAAGTTTTCCTTTTTTTTCAGGTTTCATTCAAAAAAGTTCTTTTCTTGACCATATATTAATAAAAAGAGACTTTTTCATCGATATATCGATGAGAAAAAGTCTTTCACTCACCAACGGATCTCTTGTTAAAGGCGATTTCTTCACTGAAATGTCGACGAAGAAATCACTTTTCCCCGTCGACATTTCGGTAAAAAATGTCCTTTTCTCTGCAACAAAAAAAATTCCCTCCACATAAAATAGAAGGAAACTCTGTGCAAAAAGTGCTTTATTTGTTGATGTATCGGCCATCAAATATCGTTTAGTCGCTGAAGTTGGTTAAAGAGTTTCCCTGCATTATTCAAGTCACTCTGAAAAAAAAATTGCTCACCAATGTGTCAAAGAGGAAAAGTCTTTTCCTCGCCTACACACCAACAATGAAATTACATCTCTTCTTCCATATACCATGAGGCAAATAAATTTTACTCGAGTCTTATTGACAAGAATGCCTCGTTTGCGACGATGCTTTCAGCTCGAAAAACCAATTTGACTGTCGACAAGTCATATTCAAAGAAGTTGTGTCTTATACCCTTGTCGCCTAGAAATGACCATTCCAGGCAGATACATCAGAGAAGGAGAGTCATTCCTATGTCGATGTGTCGGTGAGTAATCCTTTCTTCACATTTAGACTATGGCCAATAACTTATTTTCTTCACCGATAACATAAGGGCCCATGAGTTAATATGACGAGGTAACAAAATGCTTAAGTGGGGGAAATGAGGGCCTAGCCACATGTGTGTAGTCCTTTTAAACGAGTAGCATTGGTTTCGTTGTTATCAACATTATTCGTAGAAATCACCGCAACAAAGAGTAGAGGTTTTTAGAGATACTAAAGTGTGTTTTTCCACCATTGTCGAAAGAGATTTCACCACGTCATCGACTAGTATCTACTCACTTGCCAAGTAGGGTTTCTCTACCCCCTTACTATATTTGGCGATTGTGTAGTGGTCGGTTTTACTTCGTAATTGTTCTAAAAAATGAAACAACCTTGTCAAGTGGGCCCATTTCCTCATACTCTACCAAATCAAAATTGCCCCATTGAAAAGCGCCCAAAATTTGCCCCAATCGCGGCCTTTCCCTCTCCTTGCTTTTCAATTTTAAATCTGAGGTTTTCCTAATTATGTCGCTTAAAGGGAATCTTGAGCCACCATTCGAACAATTGCCATCAAGAGAGTGCTACACTCAGCTTCGATACCCCTTCTATCTTTTATAGTACAGTAAACTCCACATACACTCAAACTGGTTTGCCAAAACCCCGAGCTCAACTATCCTTGCTCGAACTTTGCCTTGGATTTTCATTCTAGTAGACCATATCACCATTCTCTAGTGGTTGAATGACCAAGCATCTACACTTTTGAGTTAAATGACTAGACCAAGCCACCTTGAGACCAAGTTCCACAACCTCTCACTCCCTAACGAAATCATTGCTAATTCCCCCTTATGACCAAACGAAGGAACCTCCCAAATCTCAACAAGGAAATAGTGGTTGCAACAAAAATTGTGCGTTGTTCATGCTTTTCTTAGCACACATAAACTTTATTTTTAAGCTTATAGGAACTTGCCTAGGCGATTTGAAATTTTGATCTATGTCACTCTTTGAAATTTGAACATGTTGTCCCTATGTTTTTTAACCACACTGGTAAGCTCGAATGATGATAGTATTGAATTTCAGGATAACTCGAGATCTTGTAGGTGTACTATACTAAAAGGCAAGGCGGTATAGAAGGTATCCTCATCCAAAGAAGATAGAACATTCACTACCTGTTTCGGGAATACAAGTAGTGAAATAAAGGTAGAACCCTCTTCCAAATGGGAGGACATCTACAAAATTTTCAAAAGTGAGAATTACCCTATTATCCCAGTGGAAGATAGAGATGATATGGCGGTGTACCATAATATCAAGAGGCCAAAACTACACAGGGTGGCATCTTGACCGACCGTATTCCCATGTGTTGAGGCGGTTTCTTGGATCCTCATCAAGGTCAATGTCGAGTACATATTGGTCAACAATGATGTTGAAACTAAAGTCATAACTTCATTCTAACCATACAATTTAGATACTTGTTACAAATTTATACCAATAAGAGTCCACCTCACTTATGAATGGTTGGACCAATTATAATTATACATTCATGCTACCCTCTAGAGATGGTGGATGGGGGACAAGAGATTCAAGGCTCAATCAATAGGTGTCCCTTAACCAACAAAAAGCCTCAGGCATTCTTACCAAATGGCACCCATGTTGTTAGTCTAATTATATGTAGAGGATGCCACCAACATCTACGAAACATGGGTACTCGTCCTCCACATAATGATCACCCATGGGATTGCCTTTCAATGGGGAGCAATATTGTCTAGAAACATTATGCAAGCAATCATAACACCACGAAACACACCATTGGGTCTCATTGCTAAATTGTACATGTATTTATACCTCATAGACATCATCTATGTTGCCAACTCTTCCTTGGTTGCCAACTCTTCCTTGGGGATGGGATGGGCTTGGCTACCTTATGAACCCCCATTCATGTCTACTGCAAAGTATTGTGGATGCACTAGCACACCAACAATTATCAGAAGATCTATGGAGAATTTTTCAGGCCTCTATATACATTGATCCATAGACAACTGACCAACTACATTTTAGATGTTGCATTCAAAATGATGGTTTATTAGGGAGAGTGGTGCCTTACAAAGGACCATGCATATTTGAGAGTCAACGATTTCTCTCAACTCCCTCACATACTCCCCCAATAAGTGACTGATAAGGTGGTGTTGATAGAAGTTGAAAATCAAACATACATAAATAGGATTAGGTCAACCATGGTATCCAATAAGAAATCCCTATTGCTACCAATTCCTCTAGTGGTTGGAGATTATAGCATTGGAACTGTGAAGGATACAGGATAGGGTGGGATGGAAATGAGTGTGTTCCATTTTGGTACAAAGATATTTAGAAGAAACGATCCACTCAAGGTGGTGAAAATACATTGCAACTCATGGAAGTTTAGTTTACCTTACACCCACGATTTTTTCCAAGGTGAGGAAGTCTTCAAAAGAGGCCATACATTGGAAGAATTGTCGCAAACATTAGGGAAATCTAAACAAGATTCCATTGTTTCCAAATAAAAGGAGGAGAAAGTGAAGTGAGAAGCAAAATATAAAAGAAGAAGTATCAAAGAATAAGGAAGAAGAAGAGGCCAGACTAAGAGGGGAGTCTATTGAAAAATGAAGGGAAGAGTAAGAGGAAGCTAGAATTGCAAAGGAGGACAAGCTAAAAATGTAGTAGGAACAAGATACAAAACAATAAGAGTTTCATGCAAGCAATGAAGAAATATCTACGAGGGGAGACAATATGAATGATCCTCAAACTCCAATAACTATGCAAGTCAAAACCAATACCTCCACCATCCAGGTCATAGGGGACATCTTATGTGGGAATGTGTGATGATGTCTAGTGAGGTGTTGTGATGTCTAGTGGCCTCATTTATTATTGTACAAGCCTAGATAAGGCATTTTGTAGACACAATGAGTCCTTCCTAGAAGGCATAATATACTTCATAACTCTCTAAATTTATGAAAAAGAAGTTATCCCACATGCATCATGGAGTAAAATTCTCTTATTTACCATTATTTATATAAGAGAGGTGGATTTTTTTTATCCCACATGTATTATGGGATGTGATCATTCATACCTATAACATATATAATAGAGGTGAAGGAGACTCATTTGAGACACATGAACACACAATGTTGTGATATAAAGTCAAGATGGAATGTGATGTGGAGCTTGTGTGGGGATGCCAAAGATTGTAAGGGTGAAAGTTTCCCAAAGAATAAGAAGACAAACCTTGTGTGGATGTTTCCCCATCTAGGGTTTTACCACATAAAAGTGGTCATCTCATCTCTCTTTCCTTTCTTTCATATTCTATTGATTATTTAATGCTTGTGTTGATAGGAGATTAGACTAGTAAGATTATGGATATTGATTTACATGTTAGTAATCTATTGTTAAATGTTAATATGTATTTATCAATTCTAACATATTTTGTTGTTGGAACTTGGAATTGGGTGTTTCAAACCTTCGAAGGAGTAAGCAGCAGCTTCGCTAAGCTCTTACATGTTTAATAGCAATAAGAAGCAAATTGTGAAAAGACACAAAAAATATTGAAGATATCAGAACATCAGTCCATGTAGGTCACGACAGAAGTCCTAGTTGTCACACAAGTAGGGAAAGACCTAGCAACTACAACATCAACATATGTAGCAAGTGCCATGGCCATAGAATTCAATGTCGTTAATTTGATTAAGGAAGCGACAATCCCTAAATGAGAGACAAGCACTCTAAAAGCTGAAATCATGACCCCACAGAACAAGAAAGAGGTTCTGCAAGAAGAAAATGATTAATTATGTATAGAAAGAGGAAGCATGATGGAACTTAGGATTTCTACATGAAGCATGCAAAGTGAAATGGCAAGCACATAGTTGCAGCTACAAGAGCAAGTTTACACTCTGCTAAGCACGTTGATTCAATGAAGAGAATAACAGAACAAGCAGTCGATCAAGAGCTCGATTTGGGACCAATTCAAGTATGCCTTTATTGACTGGGAGTGATCAATAACAAATGCACCTTTCGAACTTCCCTGAATCAACATTGAGGGGGCAAGAAGTATGATAAATCTATATCTATTGCCAAGATAGTTGCAACCAATTTCAAGAAGGATTTAGGTGCAACATTGAATAAATGTCAACATGTCTTCCAGAATCCAAACTGCTATAAAGCTCACCGATCACTAAAATTACCCTCGTTTGGTGAATGGAAAAAAGTAAAGTTGATTCAACAAAGGAATGTTGAAGTGGCCAATATCAATCATTACAAGCAAACAACTATTGAGGCCATAGCTAGTGTTACGACTGGAAATTTGAATGATGTTGTGGCCAAACTTTCCAATGACACCATACTCATCAGGTCATATGACATTCCTATGTAGAAGAACATCTTGGATATATCCAATGATTTAAGAGATCACGAGGTTGCATTGGAGACCCTGTGTTGTCACATGGTTAGAGAAATTTTCGACCACCATAGAAAATGGAGCCCATACATGGAAAAGGGGGGCCTACCAGCCACTTAATGTTTCAAATGAAATGTAAATTTAATGTATTCTCTCGGTCCCTACTCGAATATATCCAAAAGAGACATAAGAGGAGTCGAATAGGCACTGGAGGACAAAGTAGGAAAGTTGGAAGTTCAAAAATCACTAGGAATAATTGGCAATATAATTACCCATTTTTTCTCTAAAAATATAATGACCTGAGAGAGAGAGGAGGGACTTTTTGGCTTTGAGATGTTTTGGAGACTCTTGTAAAACGTTTCATGGAATTAATATGAAAAATCCTTCCTGGGCCTATGCCTTTTGGAGATGCTTGGATTTTTCAATGATCTGAAAAATAATGGATCTAAAAATAACACTTGAATTGCATGTGAATTCACTTCAATAGATAACTTGAAAAAGGTTTAATAAACAAGTTTAAAGAGAGATCTCAAATAACTGAAGTGAAACATAATAAAGAGCATCAAACAATGAAAACAAGAAGACAATTGATAACGGAGTTCATCCGATGTGGACTATGTCTTTAGGCCCCTTTCCAATGGACGAACCGATATTATTAATTTGAATTCAAATGCTGCAACACCATAATGTTATCTTCAACGGGTACAAAATTCCTTCAAAGTTGCTTCAAAGAGGCTTAGGCTTCCCAAAAAGTATCCTCTCACTCTCAAAATCTCACAAGAGTGGCTAAAAATCCTCTTCAACCATTTACAACATGAGCAACTTTACAAGCCTTTACAAAGGCACATTGACATCATACCATTTTTTCTCCACCCAGAATTGTCTTCAACTGAAAGAACACCCTTGGTTATATACCAAAGGGTTCATAGTTCCAATCCAAATTCAATGGGATATGAATAATTCGATCCAATTTTTAGTGAGGATAAAAGATACTATATAATGTATTTTTTGAGATTGAATATATGGTGATCTCATCCCAAAATATATATATGGTGATTTGTTGTTTGAATCCCATGGAGGCGTGCCCATTTTTGGGTATGAGATTCAAATTCAAACTTAAGAGAATATTTTGTGGATCCCTTACAAATGATTGGGCGTTAGCCCATCGGTAAATCATCGTAATGGTTGAGCGGAGGTCCCAGGGTCAAACCCACGGGCTCCAGCTATGGCGTTTATATTATATGAATGTTGTATGATACTCGCTGGGCTTTTTTAACATATATATATACCATCAGGATTCGGGCTTAGCCCCGACCCCATTTAACCGCCATACAAAACTATTTTCAACATAAATAAAAGTTTTACCTCATTCATATTAGAAAACAGTAGTTGGTGCAACGATTGAGGTTTAGGTGTCCCTTGTGGTAGGTTGGGGGTTCGACCCTAGTGGCCTCCATAAAATTTTGGTAGAACAAGCATTACAAGGCCAATTCGGACCTACCACGTGGTAGGATTCGATAGGTCCACCTATATAACCAAATGCCACATGTCTACTTAATATGATGCCACATGTCTACTTAGTATGATGCCACATCATTTGTTGGACTGCCTACTAGGATGCCAAATCACCAATATGAGCTTGCCAATCATCCAACTACCTACCATGTGGCACTATGTGAATTTTCCACATCAGTGTTGTCAAGCCATGTGGCATCCCTACACCCTTTCTGTGGTGCCACATGGAATTTTTTTGGTCATTTTTACCAAAAAAATTTGACCCCAGTGGCCTCCATAAAATTTTTGTAGAACAAACACTACAAGGCCAATTCGGACCTGCCACATGGTAAGCTCTAATTGGTCCACCTATATAACCAAATGCCACATGTCTACTTAGTATGATGCCACATGCCACATGTCTACTTAGTATGATGCCACATCATTTGTTGGACTGCCAACTGGGATGCCAAATCACCAATATCAACTTGCGAATCATCCAACTACCTACCATGTGGCGCTATGTGAATTTGCCACGTCAGTGTTGTCAGGCAATGTGGCACCCTTGCACCCTTTCTGTGGTGCCACATGGCATTTTTTTGGTCATTTTTACTATTTTTCCAAGATTTTGGGTTGCGATATCTCCCTCATATGGAGTCTGGTTGAGATGAATCAAGCGTCGCTGGAAAGCTCTCGACGAGCCCTATGCAATGGTGTACTTCTGTTTATAATTTAAAGAATTCGTTATGGATCGATAAAAAAGATCCTCCTGGATCATTCAGTGTATGTATGGTCTAAATATTTTGGTGTTTTTTTGCTATTCATGTTATGTTGACATATGAGAATGCTTGTTCTATGTAAGAATTTTATGATCATGTTCAATAAAATTTCCCATCCAAATATATCTAAATTTATTTTCAAAGTCGATAGTTACTGATTTTGATTACATAAAAGTAAGACTTATTTTTCTTGATTTTTGGTCATTATTATGTATGCATATATCTGGTCGTTCTGAGAAAATGACTTTTTAAAAAAAAAATCTGAGATCTTTATAGCATTGAGTTGTGTGTATCTAGTAGCGCACAATCCTTTTAGTTACAACTCCTAGCTACGATATGATTTATTTTAAGTAATTTGTGTTTAGAATAGAAACATATTGCACTTTTCATAGAATGCCCCCAACCTTAAAACCAAACCATTAACGGTTGTCGGGCCAAAATCTGGATGGGTTCTCTATTTCAAATAATGTGAGGTCTAGTTGGGACCTGACGTTGGGGTGGACTCCTTGTTGTTGACCAAGGGTAATTTGTCCTTGCCAACTATTTTGACGCTAGAAGGAAGGTCGTTGAATGGATGAGAGAGACCCATCTCAATTACGTCATTCTCTTTTAGGATATGCACAAAGAAATCATCACGAAAGTCATATCCCCTCCCAGATTGAAGAATCTAACCCGAAAGCAATCTTTGAAGACATTGTTGCCAATTTTAGGAACCCTTTTCGCTCATAAACACCATCTCTATATGTTATCCCCATCAAATAATTCAATTAGTTTCGTTGTTAAGTTAATTGGTGGACTGCCCACCACTCCTTTGCTTTCCAAAAGAAGAGTCACGAGGGATATCGTCCAGACCCTTGGTCAAGTTTTGGTAGATACAGTTGATGATCTCATAGACCTTATCTTCAGCAAGAGTCCTAAATGTTTGAACGTAATTCCTCTGACCCCTCCAGGTTCTATAGCTCCCTTACATCAATTGGGTTCCTTTGACGAGGAATACAATACTGGTATTGTTGTTGAAGCTTGTGAGTTTACCAAAGAAATCCTAAAAAGAGCCATGATTCAGACACAACCAAAAGTATCACCCTGTCGAAACCAGGGTGCTTTAAATTTAGTAGCGCCACTCCATGACTTGCCAAAGCATCCTGAGCACATGGTCCCCAAGATTGACCCTCACAAATATGGTTCCCCTGAAGATCATATGAATTTTTTTCTATGATTATAAGACTAATATAGAGCATGAAGATGTAGTATATCGATTGTTCCCTTACACATTTGAAAAAAATTCCTCCACATCATACTTCAGCCTCCTAGTAGCATTAATCACCACTTGGGATTAAATTGAAATGGATTTTATTGATAAATTTGGTGAGGAGGTAAACCCAGTTGTGTTATGGAAGGAACTCACTATGATTAAAATGGACAAACATTAAAAGATTGAGGACTTTAACCAACGTTTCACCATCCTTCTTAATAGATTTCCATATGGGGCTCCTCCCGATGAAAATGTTGTGGTAGAATAATACACTTCTTCTTTGCATGCACTAATTTCCATGTTAGTAAAGAGGGTTGGTAAAGTTTCCCCAGCTAAAAGCTTCGATAAAACTAAGAATATAGAGAAATAAATGTCAAGTTTGGACCAGAACCTTGGGGCGGAAAATGCAATGTTCATAGCTTGCTCTAAGAAACTAATTACTTTGTCTAAGCCTCTCACAAAACTAAACAATGACACGCTAGATAAGGAGCCCATTGA
This sequence comes from Larix kaempferi, assembly GCA_027924585.1. Lineage (NCBI taxonomy): Eukaryota > Viridiplantae > Streptophyta > Pinopsida > Pinales > Pinaceae > Larix > Larix kaempferi. Next base: position 9,840,776 of record BSBM01001430.1, on the reverse strand, counting down.
TGTTGATGATCTGGTTCGCTTGGTCAAAAATATGTCAAGTGAGGTCACAGACCTTGAGATAAATGCCGGTGAAGGTACATCCAACACTAGACCCTTTAGACCTTTCTACAAAAAACCTATCCATATACCCCTTGAGCTGACAAATTTCAATCTTAATGAAATCGAGATGGATAATTCTTGCACATACCATCACGCAAACCATTTCAAAAAAACTTGTCCTCAGTGTAAGTGTTCCATGATTATGGTAGTAAATCAGTTTTTAGATGGCCCAAACAAGAATGATAGTACCCGTCGTGAGGAATAGAATGAAACTGAAAATGGAGAGCGACCAACTAGTGAGGAAACCATGGTTTCATGGAACGCGTGCCTTGGATTCCTTGATGAGTCTGAATAGATAGTTGAAGAATTGCAAGTCAGACAAGCTATTCAAAGGGACTATCCTCTTAGGAGTAAAGGTACCATTCCTTCAACTTCTTCCCCAACCTAGCCCATTGTCACACCTAATAAAATTTTAGTTGCTACTGAGACAAAGAAAAAACAACACCTAATTCACTTACCACTTCCATGGCTTATAATGTGGTGGAATACCTTAAGAAAGCCAAGGCAAACATTTCCATTTTCAACATCTGCAGTATTCATCAATAAAGAAATATCTTACTACAAGCCTTCTCGTCACCATCCAAACTACCTTAGGAAAAAATAACAAACCTAGAAACAAGACATAAATATCTTGTTCTCGATATCATTATGGAACCAAAATAGAAGACATCATTGCATGTTGCTTTGATTGCAAATAAATCTAACTCACAGATTCCCCCGTTTCTGCTAACCTTTGAATTATCTAGACGTAATGTTCACATTCATTTAGTAGATTCAAGGGCCTCATCAAATGTGGTTCTTTTTTAGTTTCTCAAAAGATTAACAAGACTCCAACTAAATGCTCTACCTGGATTATCCAACTAGACATGTTTGATGTGACGGTGATAGGTGAATTGAAATATGTCTTGATTATAATAGCTTCCAATCCTAAAGTATATCAGGTCATTGATATTAACGTAGTAGATACCCGTAAATCCTATGGTTTATTGCTTAATAGAGATTGGTAACATAAATTGTAGGGATATTTTGCTACTGATTAGTCTCACCTATGGTTTCCATGGGGTGGTGAACATAACTAGATATGTATTGACTTATAAAATCACTTGAAACATATGATCATAGAGTTGAAGGGACAAAATGATCCCATACAATTCACGTAATTGATTTTGGACAATTATTTTCTCAAAACTGACATGGGAAACTTTGTAGTAGAGTAGTCAACCTTGGAATTAGACAAACAATTTGAACTCCTTTACAATACTATTTAGACTCATGAAAATGATGAGTGTATCATATTAGGAACAATAGATTCAACTAACATGGATTAGATACTAACATTTGTACTTTTTTTATGGTTCTAAGTCGTAGGAAGGTTCAGGCACATGTTGCACTTTGATAAATCCTTAGCAAATGAAGCCTCATATACTCTCCTATAGATTTGAATTTGAATGAACCAATGACACTGTTGAGTATGATACCTTAATCTAGGGTCTTAACAAGGAAATTGATCTAAATCATTAAAATTTTTTGGTGATTCATAAATAATCGTGAGGCAAGTAAGAAACACCATTCATTGTTCACCACCTCATTTGAAGGGTTATCAAAGTGAGGTATGGCACTTAATCAACCATGTCAACGCTTTTAATATTACATCAATTCCTCGTACAAAAAATGTGGCTGCAGATATGTTGGCTAATATTGCCTCTAAATTGTCTCCTTTCACATATGAATTCTTCGTGGAATTACTCTTTAGCCCACTAGTGCCAAACAATGTTACTAACGAGGAGGTGTTCAATGACGATCAATAGATTATTCAATTCTTAACAAATGAGGACACCTTTAAGGAGGCAGTAATTGACGATGAAGAGCATGCTAAGTCACTTAGAAGTTTTCAAGAAGGGATGGAGCTTAAGAGGCAACTCAATGCCTCGAGGAGTTGTGACGTTGGAAAAGTTGTTTGAATTGGAGGGAAAATTTTACAGGTCCATGAATGTGAAGACAAACAACTCCTCAATCTCTCGTGAAATGTTGAAATTAGGTACTTTCTAAAACCTTTTGAAAACCCCAAAAACATTTATATACTCTTCCTATATACTAGCATAAAAACAAACATTCATCCATCTATTCAGATAGTATGTTGATATATTTGCATGGGCATATGAAGACTTGATCGAGATTATTCAACATGTGATCCCGCTAAAGGAAGGAGCTAATCCATTTAAGCAGAAGCATAGTATAGTACATGCAACATTAGAACCCTTAATACAAAAGAAGCTAAAAAAGTTGTTGGATGTAAAGATAATCTTCAAGGTACAACATTATGCCTGGGTGGAAAATCTCGTCCATGTTCGAAATAAATAAGGAAAAATCAATTTATGTGTTGATTTTAGGAACCTGAATAGAGCCTCAGACAAATATAATTATCTTGTTCCCTCGACCGAGTTGATTTTACAATTAGCACTAGGTTCTAAAATGTACTCTCTCCTCAATGGTTTATCTAGATACAATCGAGTCCTAATGGCTCAAGAATATAGGCTAAAGATTACATTCTAGAGGAAATGGGGGACCTTTGCTTGTCGTCGGATACCATTCGGACTAATCAATGTAGGAGCCACTTTCCATCGAATTACGGACAAATATTTCCATGGGATGATTAATCGAAGTGTGGCGATATACTTGGACAATTTCACAATCTATTCAAAGAAAATTGAATATCATATCAATCACCTCAAACAAATATTCGAAAGATGCATGAAATATGGTATTTCCTTGAGCCCCAAGAAGAGCATTTCCATTGTTTAAGAATGTAAACTCTAAGGACATATCATCTCCAGAGATGGGATTATTATTGATCCAAAAAAAGAGCTAAGTCTATTATACAAATCCCGATGCCAATAAACAAGAAGGCTATGCAGTCCTTCTTCGACAAGATCAACTTTGTCAAAATATTTGTACATGATTATGTTGAGACAATGAAACCTTTGTAGTAGATGACAAAGAAGGATGTTTTTTTTAAGTGGACAATTGTTTAAAAGGAAGCATTTAAAAATATCAAATACATGATCATCGCTACACCATAATTGTAGAGTCCAGATTTCAACAGATACTTCATTCTATACACTTTTACTTATGATGACTCTATAGCAACAATTCTTACTCAAAAAGATGACCAAGGAAATAAATGTCCAATTTATTTCATGAGGACTAGTTTGCAAGGGGTTGAACTAAACTACCCCACCATGGACAAGCAAGCCATCACAATATTCAAGGCTATAAAATAGTTTAGACCCTATATCCTAAGAAATCATACCACAAATTATGTACCTCACCCAATAGTCAGGTCACTTTTTATCCAGAAAGAGTTAGGAGAAAGAAGAGGAAACTAGATGATTGTTATACAAGAGTATGACATAGAATTTAATCCAACCAAGACAATGAGAGGCCATGGCTTATGCATAATAGAAACTAAAGAAATGGATCCACCAGAAGACTCAAAAGAGGGATGGGAGAAATAAATGCCATTATATGCCCAATAAATCATGTTTCTTCCAGCCACATGAGATTTAGGGTACACATATTTGGTGCAATTTCTACATAGTGGCACAATCCCCAACAATTTGAACTCTGAGAAAAAGAGGGAACTAAGGCTAAAATCAACATAGTACATCCTAATAAATGGTGTTCTATTTAGAAAAAATCACAATGGCGTATTGCTAAGATGTCTAGAAAAACAAGATATTGACAAATTTCTTAAAGAATTACATGATCGACCTGCCAGGGGGGATTTTGTTGGAGAAACTATGGAACACAAGATCCTGTTGATGTATATGTAACTTCAGAATGTATTTCACATATATGTATATTGTATTCCTATAGAGATGGTATTATTCCTCTATAAGGAAGTGTCGTTATTTATATTGTAAGTATTGTAACTTATACTTGATGGGTTATTAGACCACCATGTTTGGGGTCGGCCCTATATAAGTCATGTGGGTCAAAGGGTTATTAGACCATCCTATTGGGGGTCGGCCATGTGGGTCTAAGGGTTATTAGACCACCCTATTGGGGGTCGGCCTAGTCAGCATTATGTTATGTGGTTAAGTTCGAGCCTACATGAGTTAGGTAAAAAGGCAAGTCAAGTCAAGTATAAATAGAGTGCGGGAGGCACTCTATTTGTTCACTCAACTCTCATACATGCACTCAAGGAGGAGTGGTGCACTTATGGAGGAGGAGGATCTGCTGCTAGGTTATAGCTATCTCTCTTGGTTGGTTGTATCATTGCTCTATCTATCTCTGAGGAAGTTATTGGGGTTTTTCACCTTTATGGTTTTCCCCAAGTAAATCTTTGTGTCTCTTGTGTGCTTGCATTATTGTCTCCATGATTGATATGCTGTAGATATGCTGTACATGTTGTTCTCTCAGTTAAGATCCTAGATCAGATTGAAGTAAATTCTGAAAATTTAACAGATCCGAAGGGTATGAAACTATTTTCACACATTGTTTAGGGATTCTCATTCTTAGACATGAAAGTGCAGAGTGAGATAGACAGGTGTCAGGCATGAAAAGAAACCTGCATCCCATTGTAGTCGGTAACCATTGATGAACCATTTCAACAGTGGGGTATGGATATCATCTGAGATATCAATCCAAAATCCTAAAAGTAACATAGGTACTTTCTAATAGCCATATATTATTTCACAAAGTGGGCTGAAGCAGTTCCTCTGATTAAGGTGGATGAAGCGATTGTCATCAATTTCATTGAACAACAACTCATGACTAGGTTTGGTATTCCATTAGTTATTTTTTTTGTAATGATTCATACTTGTACTCACTGAAATTAAATTAATTTGCCTTAGAAAGGAGAATAATTCTATAATACTCATCCAACTACTACCCTCAAGGAAATGGTGTGGTGGAGTCCACCATCAAGAACCTAATTAGAATCCTAAAAGAGACCATAGTTGACCATTAGAACAATTGACACAACACACTACCCAAAGCTCTCTAGCATGATAGAGTGACACCCAAAGCTACTTTAGGAACCTCCCCTTGCTTTATGGTCTATGGGAAATAGGCCATCCTGCCTCCCAACATCCTCTTGCCCTCACTCCAAATGATGCAATCTGCCAGAAGGTAAAATTGCCTAGCCATTAAAGGATGAATCAATCTTTTAGTGCAACTAGAAGAGGAGAGGGAAAAATCTACATCTAAATTTGTTGCCCACTAGCAAATAGTCAAGAGGTGGTTTAACAAACACTGAACAACTTGTAGGAAGTACAAAGTAAAGGATTTGGTTTTAAAGTGGGATAAGCTCGATCAGCCTAAAGGGAAACACACCAAATTCCAACACATGTGGCTTGTCCCATATGAAGTAGTTCAAAAATTGGGTTCTAGTATTTATCGTTTAAGAAATATGGAAGGGGATGAAGTTCTCCTTCCTATCAATGGTTGGATTTTAAAGCGATACTTTAGTTAGTTGCTCTAACACAATAAGCTTGTATATGGTAGTATAGGTTGCATTTTATCTTTCATTGGAAAGATTGTTGTCTGTTCAATTTTCATTTATTTTATTTCACTTTCTGGATGGGTGAGTTTTGATTATTTCTTTTCCCAGTACCATATTTGCTTGATGCCTTGATTTTTCCTATAAAACAAGTGGTGTTTGCTTTTAGAGTGTAAGCTTGAGGACCTTGTGTTGTTACCTGAATTGGTCTGAAAAAAGATGAAGATATAGACTATAAGTCCCGGTAACAAGGAAAATACAATGTCAGTTGTTGGAACAGGGACACTTCTAGCAAATGGGCATGGTCATCCTTGCAGCCATTTTGAAAAACAGATCGATGCATTGTAGCAACCCGCCCACACTTACATTAAAATTTGATCATGAGAGGGGTGACAGGTTGAAAGTCCAAGGATGAAAAGCTAAAGGGACCTTCAAATAGCCAGGTATTGAAGGGCCAATATTGATCCCGATAAAAGGAAAATATCCTATTGCAAGGCCACCGATTCCCCCACCCAAGGTTTAGTCAGGAACAACTAAACAAACTCAAAAGTTGGGAAAATAAGTTCAGTCATAAAAGGGATACACGAATAAATTTTTTGAGGCTATAGATGTTGGTAGGTAGCGAGGCAATGTTTGTGATGTCGTGGTGACTCCATCTGGGATATGTATGCTTGCGGGTAGTGGAGAAACACCTTAGATATATTAAATGATTCTCGATGAAAATCTTTCAAATCCCAAATATTTAAAACCCTAGGACCTATACTACAACTCAACTTATTGATTCATGCTACACATAAATGAACTTAATTTTAATATATCTTCAACAAAATGTATGAGGTTTCTTAAAATGGATGTGCGGGTACGATCACTAACTATATCACAATATTAATTCCAAAGGGACCCATGGCCTACTAAATGCCTTGGTGACTGGAAAAACATGATGATGTTTTCATGCATCAAAGTGCATCGACAACCAGAACAACAGAGAATCTGACTTTTCCCATTGTGTCACCATTGGTTGAGCTCTTAACAAATCCCCATTTCATGCGACTTGGGGGACCCGCATAATTTTCTTTAATCAAATATCAATGGCCCAAATGTACTCTTCCTCGGTAATGCTTCCACAACTTCAATTTGACTATGACACTTTGGCGTGTATGTCTAGTTGAATGAATTCTCCATCTAGTAGTGTTATTATGTTTTAGCCTGGTTAACCTTTCAACTGATTTTTCATTACCTTTCCTTTGATCTATATTGGAACGATGCATGTTTTTTAGAGACCCTCGGTCACTTGATCCTTTTGTTGAGATTGAAATTTCAAGACATTCGAGTCCGAAGAACTTGAGGTTTTAAGTTTTCACACTTTTGTTGGTGTTAGAGTTTATCATGGTTTGCAATTGCTTGTTTCAACAACCTTTGGAGCGACCTTGAAGACAGACCGACACTTAGAACTTTTTTAATATAATCCCTTCGAAGTTTTCCTTTTTCCAAGTTTTGCTAAAAAAAGCTTTTTCTTCATTAGTGTATCAATAGAATGATACTTTTATGTCGACACATCTACAAGAAAATGTCTCTCTCATTGACATATTGTAATACCCCATTTTGACCTTAATGGAATATTGGCTTTTAATGTAAATATTGTATACATGCGATGTATGTTTCCCTAGCGTGGAGCTCAAGGCCAAGGCCCCGCTGGTGTATGCTCATATTTTATTTAGAAAGGCAAGTATTTGATATTTTTCCATCCATGTGCTATTAAGCAATGGAATATTGTAAATTGATGTAAATATTTAATATTGCAATAAAATACCAAAACTGGCTATGGAAGCAACTAATGAGAAGGGGCCATGTGTATTCCACTAGGGAGTGGTGAGGGGGTTGTGGGATTGAACCATAGGCTTCCAAATGTCATCTTGAGAACCCATTTGACTTTCCTTGTTGACATTTAATTTTGTGTAAGAGAGTTGTTGAAGAAATCAATCCATGGCTTCAATGGAGCATGGGTAACCCAGAAATTCGTATGGCAGGTATGGGCTCTATTTTTCTTGACCCACAAGTCGCTCTACCTCATGGGAATTGGTTATTCCTCATTCCCATTCCATTGTTGAACATCTAAGCTTCAGTTTTCATCCATTACACATGCCCAACAGTGAGAAAAACCAGAAATCGCAACTGTGAATTAACCCACGTTTTTAAGTGCAATAAATGCCAAGAATTTCGTATTGACAGTAAAATCCAATGGGGGATCCATAGACATGCACCTTGGGGTGAATTTGAGAGTATTAGATACCCCGAAATCCATGGAAAACCCCAGTTTTTATAGCTCGAAAATCCAATTACGGGATTGAGTTATTTGGCCATCGAATTGAGAAAATCCAAGTGTGAATGTTTGAACAAAGGATTGGATTGCTTGATAAACCCAGTGAAGGCTAGAATCTCAAGAAATTAGCAGCTAGACCTTTCTATTCCACCCTGAAGAGCACTGGAGGGAAGGGACGCCTAAGGAACTGTGCAGCAGAGAAGGGGACCTTCCTTGTGTTGGGTGTGGTAGGTATTGTGGGTGCCATGACTGATTGAGTTTAGTTGAGATGCCTGTAGCTCTGTGGTTGAGCTCACTGACTTATCATCCTCCTCCTTTGACTTTTGGCATACTTGATAAACCCAGCTATGTGTTGGCTTAGCATGATGGTTGTGTGAAACCATGGCTGTGAGTGAGCCTGTTTAGTTCCTCCTTAGTGGATACACATCCCAGCTCGGGGGTGGTCTCTCAGCTGAAAGAATACAAGCTGGACAAAGACCTATGGTTGGGTGGAACGTTGCTCTCACATAGCCAGCTGTTGGACAGTTTCATCTTAAAGATAAGTATTCTCTGTGATTTGAATTATGTTAATTCTGTGTTCTGCCATGCTTTTAATTGATGTCTGTTATTGATATGTTGGATGCATAATGTAGTTGTGTGTGGATAATGTTTATTTTCGCTGTGTTTATATTGAGTACGAATCTGTACGCATAAGTTTTTATTTACTATGAATTTTGTTAGTAATGTATGGGGTTGAGTTACACAATAAGCCCGAAATGTTAGTCATGTTTCCTCCCTTGCACCGGATCGATGGAATGGGACGTGACACATATGGCTTGTTAAAGGTGACTTCTTCACGAAAATGATGACTAAGAAATCAATTTTCCTTGTTGATTTCGGTAACAAATCTCATTTTATCTATGACAAAGAACCTCACTCCACACGCAATCGAAGGAAACTCAGTGAAAAATGTGCTTTATTCGTCTATGTATCAACTTTCAAATATCATTTAGTCATTAAAGTTGGTTAAAGAATTTTTCCCTGCATCATATAAGTCACTCTAAAAAGACAATTCCTCACTTATGTGATGATGATGAGAAGTATTTTTCTCGCCGACACATTAGCAAGGAAATTACATCTCCTCGTTGGTATACCACTAGCATAGATCCATCTTAAAGGGGATCTACCAAGCGTCGAGAGGGATCAAATCTCTCAAAGTGAAAACCCCTTTTTAGAGTGCAAATGTTGAGGAAGCATTTAAATTTATCTAATTTGTGTAGTTATATATATATATGTCGTTGTAAATGTTTTAAATAGCTGACATGTTATTTTTTATAATATTTTATTATTTTTTAAAATGGACACCTGTCAGCTCTAGGATGAGCATGGAAGGAGTTACACATCTCCCCCTACTGGGTTGTAGAATGTGCCTCTTCGGTGCAACGAGGCAAAGTAACTTTACGTGAGTGTTACCAGAGAATGGCTTGTTGTACCGATTCTTTCGACTCATAAAACCCATTTGACTGCTAATAGGTCATGTTCAAGGAAGCTTTGTCTTATACCCTTATCACCTGGAATGATGATTCCATGCCAACACATCGGTGAAGGGAAGTCATTCCCATGTTGATGTATCGGCAAGCAATCCTTTTTTCGCACCAATGCGATGACAAAAAACTTATTTTCTTCATCGATAATGTAAGGCCCCACACATTAATATGACGAGGTAACAAAACACAAAAAATGGGGGAAAGGAGGTCCTAGCCACACACGTGAAGTCCTCTTAAATGGGTGGCATTTTTTTTATTGTTATTAACATTATTAACACATCTGACTGCGACAAAGGGGAGAGATTTTTGGAGATACTAGAGTGTGTTTTTCCACCCTCGTCGATAGCTATTTTGCCACACAACCAACCAATATATACTCACTATCCAAGTAGGTTTTATCTGCCACCTTTCTCTATTTGGTGATTTTGTAGTGGTTAGTTTTATTTCATAATTGTTTTAAAAAAGGAAATGAATTTGTCAAGGGATCCCATTTCCTCATACTCCGCCTAATCAAAATTGACCCCACTGACAAGCGGTTAAAATTTGCCCCAATCATGACCTTTCCCTCTCCCTCCTTTTCAATTTTAAATCTAGGGTTTGCCTGATTATGTCACCTAAAGGGACACTCATGCCACCATTCAAACCACAGTCATCAAGGGAGTGATACGCTCAACCATGATGCCCCTATTTCCTTTTCCAGTAATATAAATTCCACATACACTCGAACTCGTTTGTCAAAACCCCATGCTTGGTTATTCTTGCCCCAACCCAACCTTAGGTTTCCACTTTAGAAAGTCATATCACCATTCTCTTATGGTTCAACGACCAAGCCACTGCACTTTTGAGTTAAATGAACGACCCAAGCAACCCCAGACTAGATTCCATAGCCTCTCACTCCCTAACAAAGACATTGCTAAATTTCCATTGTGACCAAACGGAAGAACCTCCCCAATCTTAACAAGCAAATCATGGATGCAATATCAATCATGCTTTATTTATGCTTTTCTCGCCATAGGGAAACTTTCTTTTTAAGCTTATAGGAACATACCTGGGTGGTTGGAAATTCATATCTCTGTGGCTCTTTGAAATTTTGACATGTTGTCCCTATGTTTGATAACTGCATTGATAAGCTCAGATGATGATAGTATTGAATTTCATGATATCATGATGGCTTATAGGCGTACTAGACATAAAGGGAAGGCAGTACATGAAGTATTTTCATATGAAGAAGATAGAACAATCACTACATATTTTGAAACAACCAACGAATCAAAGGAAGAACCCTCTTACAAATGGGGGGAGATCTATAACCTTCTCAAAGGTGAGAATGACCCTGCTATCCCAGTGGAATATATAGATGATAAGGATGTGTACCAAGATATAAGAATATCAGAACTACATAAGGTGTTATCTTAATTGGTTGTATTCCCATGTGCTAAGGTAGTTTCTTGGATCGTCCACGGGAATAACGATATATAAAAAGTTCTTTTTTTACCAAGAAAAACATTGTGAAGAAACCGAAGGGATGCTTCCCCACATTCTTGGATGACATCACTAGTGAACTCGCTAGCATAGACTGGTGTATTTGAATTAGACACTTGTTTACACATAACTACCCAAATACCCAACAAGTTTGGTGACAAATTGTTGATCTCACCTATTGGGATTTGATCTCATAAATTATACTATGGTCACATCATTCCTCAATCAGTAACCAAAAGAGATCACATATTATATTGATTACATTGAAAAATCTGCATAAGACCTCAAATAAATCTTGAGTACTCTACTTCCATAACCAATTATATGCTTTGAGAAATGTTTTCAACATTGTTAATCCAATGAGCTCTGGTTCAAACCCTAGGATTGCCAATGATTTTCCTCATAGCTCCTCTCCTAGGCCATAATTCAAGGGGAATCGCTCGGTGCAAAGTAGAGGCCTTTCAATCTTTTGTTGCCTCTATTAGGCCACCCCCAGCCACCCTTTAGCTTCTCAATTCTAAAAAGTTGTCAAGTTGGATTTAGTTCCTAAAGTGAAATTATTGTCCTTCGTTGCTTACCATAAAGCTTTTGCTCTCTCATTTCGAGGTTTGGTTGGGAAGTTCCCTAAGGAAATGGAGCTACGGCTAGAAAAAAATGGAAACCACTTATTTCAAGAGATATCCAACATCATTTTTTTTTAAGAGGGTGTTATGTTTTCCTCTTTGAAAAAAAGGAAGGTCAAGATCTTATCTTCAAAAGTAGACCTTATTTCATGGGTCCAAGAGGAATGTATCTGAATAGGAGGAGCTTTGAATTTGATCTAGATAAAGTTGTGCCTTTAGTTGTTCTTGTATGGGTAAAATTTCCTCATCTTCCTCTTCATTGCTAAAGTGGTGACTCGTGAGGATTTAGTTGCCATTGGTAACTCCTTGGGTCTGTACATTGACAAATCATAACCAAAATCTTCCATGTTTTCCCGTGCTCATGTTTGTGTAGAAGTTGAATTAGAGAAGCGGTTACGAGAGGCATTAATCAATCTATCAATAGATGGATGGTTGAATATGTAAAAGATGAACTACAAAGACCTTCCATTTAAGTGCAAATATTGCCATGAATACGAGAATTTCATTAGTAATTGCCTCAAAACCCCACCCTCTCTAGAAAATAATGAAAGAAATAGCGGATGGCAGTAGGTGGAGATTAAGGGAGGAAGAGAGATTAAGGGAGGAAGAGCGATAGGGAAATCATAAAAGAACACTAATGTGATTTCCTTTGTGCCAATAGATATGACTCCTACTACACCCTCCTCATTGAATCACTCCTATGTATTATTGTAGGTGGAGGAATAATAACAAAGGGATGAGATTCCTCCTAATATTAGAGCTAGCCTAGCTAAAAAATATAAATATGTGCCAAATTAGTCGATTATTAAAGAAATTATTTATGGTGACTCCTTTTTTCAAAATATTCTCTTTGAGTTGTATCAAGAGATCCAAGAATCACAAATCAGGAATGCACCTACCTCAAGTGGAATCTTGACCCTAAATAAATTGTGTCACATTCAAGGTGGCACGATAGAAAAAATAGATTAGGAACGACCCTCACTAAAAAAAACAAGAAGAAAAACTACCCAAAAAAAGCGCTAGGAGTGGACGGCTAAGGAAAAAGCTTTAGGCAAGCCTGCAACTATAGACAAATTCTCAAGAAGATCACCTCTATGAGTCTTGGTAAAATCTAGCCTGGGGTAGAGGTGGAAGAGCAAGATCCTTCCCTCACTAGTTTATGATAAAATTGGTCCCTTGGAACTATCGAGGCATGAGAGGCAAGAAGAAAGTAAAAGCAAGAAGGGATTTAATCAATGGGGAATGACTTTCTCTCGTACTCATGTAGGAGACCAAAATGGATGCAAAGGATGTTGCTAACACCGTGTCAAAGGTTTGGAAAGAAAGTGAAGGAAGTTTAGTTAATGTGAGAGAAGCATATGGAGGTTAAGCTATGTTTAGGGATGCAATTTTTTTTAGAAAAGAAAATCAGAAGGAGACTTGTCAGTGGCTCATGGTGGAATTTGTAGATATAGAAACACAAGAAACAATAAAGGATTGTAATATCTACGAACCAATACAATATGGAGGAATGAGAATTCTAGAGGTTGCTAGAATTACTTCCTGAGCAGGGTTTTCACTCATAACATTGTGGTAGAAGATTATTTTTATGTAACTATCTCCCACAAAGTAAGGAAAGGAGGAATTTTGGTCAGAGAACCGCTTGGAGAAAAAATGAAGGACCCGATGGTTGATTGGAATATAGTTGATACCCCTATAAAAAGGGAAATTTACATATGGCTAAATCACAGGTTAGGTCCTTGACACATAGCAACTAGGTTGGATCGTTTTCTAATACATAGTTCATTTTTTCTAGAAGGTCTCAATTTTTAGTCTAAAATACTTCCTCTAGCAAGTTCAGATCATAAGCAAATCTCCCTCTCATTGGAAGTCCCCGAAGATCTGAGACCTGTTCCTTTTTTGTTTAACCCTTTACAGTTGTTGGAAAAGGATGCTATGTAGATTATCAAAGACAAGTGAAACATCACTGTCAAGGGATTACTAGCCTTTCTATGGGAAGCAAAGTTATGTATGGTCAAGGGTGCTTTAAAGAGTTGGTCAAAAGATTAGTACAATCCCCCATGAAAGAGTAGGTTTGGTTTGTAGTTGGAACTAGAGGAATTACAACAACAAATGGAAATATCATATATCACAATATAGAAGTTGCAACATGAAAAATATTTAAATCAAGCATTAGATTTAGTTGGTAGATAAGAAGACAAGACCTGGAGGTTTAAATCCATAACTATCTTGTTAAAATACAGAGATACAAATACCACTTTTTTCCATAAGCATGCCAAAGGGAAGATTAACTTAAATACAATAAAAGAAATTTAGGATTCAAAGGGGAACGGGTTAAAATATTTTGTAGCTACAAAGGAGGAGGCAAACAATGATTTTAAATAATTATATGCTAAAATTGGCAACTCGTGCCAAAGTGAAAATGACATTATGGTGCAAAATATAGCTCCTCTAATAAAAAATGTAGATTCAATTCTTACAGAGTCCAATTTATGAAGATGTGGTCTTGGAAGTGTTAAACTTACATCATCATGAGTCATTCTCCAAGTCAATCTTGTGCGCCAGGATTGAGCCTTGTGTGTCGAGGTAGTGCCTTAGGGAGCCTGCGTTGGAATCAACAAACTTGGAGTAGATTCTTGATTTGGACTCAAGAATGACTAACCCTAATGTGTAAAGGTTAAGCCTCATGTGTTGAGGTAAGTGCTTTGTATGTCAAAGTGATGATGTTGTACATTCTTGCTTGTCAAGGTCAAGGTATTGTATGTCAAGACGGATCCTCATGTGTTGAGGTGGTGCCTCATGTGTTGAGGTAATACTTTGCATGTTGAAGCATGAATGGTGTGTGATGTACTAATAACCATGGTTGAGCTATTAAGTCTCCTCTAGGGACTAGCCACCTCGAGAGTGAATTAATTTAGCATATGACCACTTGGAACGATAGTAGAACGAGATGATCACATCACTGGAGAAACATCCTTAGTATATTTGATATGATAGATAAATTAAATATGGAAGATGTGGACCATGCAGATAAGACAAGAGATAAAGATAAGATGTGATAATGTAAGAGAGAACTTGACTTGATCAGTAATGATAGAGACTTCAGTTAAATAAGAGAGAATTTGAATTGTTAAAATTCAATGATGTTAACAAGAAATACTTTAGTTAATTAAAGGAGAATTCGAATTGTTCCCTTTAGTGATGTTATCAAGAAGGACTTCAATTAAAAGAGTTAACTAAGTGTTAATAAAGAAGATCTAGTTAGCTAAAGTGTTTTGCATGTTTACACTTAAGTTGAACTAAAAGAAAACACTTCAGTTACGACACTTGCATGATGACACTTGAGTTAGCCTCCTAACTAAGTGACCTAGCATCCAGATGATGGGCGAGTTCATCCTGAAGTCAGAAGATAAAAATATAAGCCGAAGCATGAGAAGAATATATATATATATGTTATACATGATTGATGAATTCAATGTGAGAGTGAATTATCTTCTCCCTTGAAGGCAATGCACTTTCTTTGTGCAGTATATCATTCTGAGTTCTATTCTTCCATCTTCACTCTTGCTCTGTGATTGCACCCAGGGTGCTTGGTATTTCTCTTTGATAATGCAACAAGGATGCTTGATGTAATCTACTCATTGTAAAGACATTCTCTGCTATCTATCAATATTCTAAGGAAGATTTTTCTAGGGTTTTCTCCCTCAACTACTAGAGGGTTTCCCTAAGTTAAGTATTGTGTCTCATGTGAATGCTTACGTTGGTTGATTATTCATTTGATTTCAAGTACTATTATAATTCCGCAATACGATACAAAATTAACAGGAAGCAATCCAGAATATCAATCTAGAAAAGGCCCTTAGTCTAGATGGTTTAACTGTAAGCTTCTTTAGAGATTGTTGGCTTATCATCGAAAATGATTTGTCCTAAATGCTTAACTAGACAAGAGGAACCGATAAAACAGGGAGAGAAACAAACACCTCCTTTATTGCTTTGATCCAAAAGGAGACAAAACCATATTTCCTAAATAGGTTCAGATTTGCAGATTTGAAGATTCATTAGTGTTTTAGTATTCTAATGTGTTGGTTTTCTAGTTTTCTCAATGTGGAGGGCGCACTTTCTCTCATAGATTTTTAGTTTGCTATTGTTCTCGGTGTTGTAGGGAACACTTGTGGAAGAGAGTACACCATTTGAGAGATGCAAATCATATTTTTGACTCTCTTTCTCAGATTCATTGTGTATGGGCTCTTGTTGTGCAGTTGGAGTAGCTCTTCCATGAGAACCGGTGTTGGTGGTCCGAGATCAATCTTCTGGTTTCGATACTTATATGAATTTATAGACTGTGAGACCTAGTCCATTGCATCTGGAGCATCATTTCCAGTGGGAAACACTTTTTATTTCACCAAAAAAGGTTTCTGGATGCCCAATATATAATCATTTTATCATATCTCGGCGTTTCAGCTGAGGAGAGCGCACCTATGCATTTCTATTTGTGTATTTCTTGGGTTTCGAGCTGCTGTAAGAGCCATGTATTGTTGTAATCAACATTATTATTGTCTCCATCCATTCATAATAAATATTTACAGTTCCTTTCTCCATATTGTGTTCAATGTTCAAGTTTCTGGTATATCTATGTGCAAATATGTTCATATGGCTATGCAATCTCAATGCAATGTGTAGTAAACATTCATTAGAGCTCCCTGAAGACTGTTAGTGGGATATTTAGATTGGTTTGGGTGTGTTTTAATGAATTTGGGATATTTATATTGGTTTGGGTGAATTCAAGTTGCTTAGGAGGTGTTTGGAACGAGTTGGAAATCAAGTCCCTTTCTAAATTGAAATTTGATCTTGTCTTCCTGAATTCGAATTGGTGTTTGTGGAGCTGCTCATGTATGGTTAAATATGAAATATATACATCATTCCTACTATTCATTGAGTCAAGAACTCTTCCCTTGAATGTGGTGATATTACTGGTGCTTCCTATGCTTCAAAAATGATAATTAAG
The DNA here is from genome assembly GCA_027924585.1 of Larix kaempferi. Lineage (NCBI taxonomy): Eukaryota > Viridiplantae > Streptophyta > Pinopsida > Pinales > Pinaceae > Larix > Larix kaempferi. The sequence continues at coordinate 9,824,218 of BSBM01001430.1, read as the reverse complement.
AGGTTGCATACAAACTGTTTGAAGAAAGTCCTAAATCGGATTTAATAACCAGTTGCCAAACATTTTACATCAGATCTGCTTGGGCATAGCGCAGTAGATCAATGTATATTTTATGGGTTGCACACCATTATTCAGATCCAAAATTATATATACATATTCCTCTGTTGTTGAAATGTAACATCTCATAAGCCTCCATAACCCACTGTTTGGGTTAAGTTGGAAAGTTGGAAACCAATAAAATTTATGTTGGAAAATTGGAGTTAATATTCCTAGTTAATTTTTCATTGGGATATTACAGTGGTATCAGAGCATGTTTCTTGACAGCTATGGGAACTCAAGAGGAGATTTGAAGAAACTTTGAAGATCATAAATTTAAGAAGAAGAAGTGCATCAGGTGTAGAAGAAGAAAATTTCACCAATGGATAAATTTGTAGATGGAAAAATGTTACCCACTTTCCTTCCTACCTCACCCATAGAGGAGGGGAAGCTTGAATGGGAAAGGTTAATGAAGGGCCATGATGATTCATTGAAGAAATTTGATAATACACAACATGAGTTGGAACATAAATTGCACCAGTATAAAACCTTGTTACCAAAATGTTCTACATCACGAGTTATGGAGAGGATATTAGGAGTCTTTACCAATAGAGCATTTGAAGGTTCCCATGATGAGTGGGGTTTAGAATGTGAAAAAACAGTAGTCTTTGATCAACATGAAATGACCATGAGGAGAGCAAAAATCAACCATAATGTGGGAGACCCAAAGAAATCGATACCATATTCACAAACTCTCTTCCGCCAGGTGAGAATCTGGATCAAGGAGGATCACATGTTGCACCCTCGAGTCTTCGGGTTGATCACAAAGTAGAAGCGCATTCCATAACAGATCAACCATTTGAGGAGGATGCATACACAATACCAAGGTATGACAACAATTTTGATTCTTCTAGCAGTGATATATCCTTGCAACATCATAAGCTAGCATCCATTTCACATGAGGATAATGGTATTGTAGAATATTTTAATGTTGAATTGGCTATTAAAGATGAATTATGTGTTGTGGATTCATGCCACAAACATTTTGATTTTTTATATAAGCCATTATAAGATGTGAACAAATCACAAACCTTGGGTATTGAGTGGTTACAAGGAGATATGGAGGCAAAGTTGTGGGAAGTCCAAGCAATACAACCAAGAGGAACCCCATTTATTCCAAGGGAAGAAGGTGCAGAAGTTGAGCCTTTAGCTAGCCATACTAAGGATGTTGGGTTAGAGGAAGACAATGAAAGGGATGAAGCAATAAATGAGAGCTTGCATGATCCACATGAGTTGGATGATCCCTTATGTGACAACATACACAGTGTTGATAGGATGAACTTCAATGACTTAGAGAGCCAACTTTTAGTCACACTGGAGAAGATGTTGCAAGTATTGACAAGAACTGATGGTGCACAAAAATTTACTGAAGACCTTATGTGGAGGAATTAATTGGAGGAGGGTCAAAGTATTTGCTGAAGGGGTCACTAGTACCCAACTGTGCATCATTAAAAAGGAGTTGGAAAGGATGAAATAAAATTACTTGCAGTTGTTTATGGATAGTGACCTTGTTCTCAAGTTTGCTGAAGACAAGGAAATGGAGGTTGAGAAGCTTCATGAGGAGTTGGGTGGATTCCATCCTTCCTTGTACACCTTGGATAGTCAATTGTACACTGCTAGTTGCATTCATGATTTGATTGAGGAGCCTCATGTGAGGGTTGAGTATGAGGAGCATTAAGATTTGTAGGTGCTTGAGGAGAGGATTGACATGGAGGATGTTGGCTAGACACTTGTTTTGCATCAGGAGGATCATGAGTTGCCTCTATGGGAGAGAGACTTAGCCATGGAGTATGTATATGATTACATTCCATATAGACCAGATAGAATAGGAGTATTTGCATCCATGGATTTGGTGGATAGATGTATGGTATAGATTGATTCATAGTGGATACATTACAGATAAGAGCTTGGGTACATTTCGTTGGATACGCATTGGGTTTAGAGCTTGGTTGTCCTCAACCAAGTGTTGGATGCAGCATATCCCTTGTTGGTAGTTCTTCATCCAAGGTATCACCATCGGAGGGACAATGAGCAAGATACTCACAGATTTGATTCTAGACTCCATTGTGATCCTCTGATAATTTCGTTGGGGTTGACTGACACACCAGTCAATGTTCAGTCTTGTGAGTAGAAACAAAGGAATCTATTGTTGTTATTGGATTCCTTAAGTATACATAGCAGGATATGGGAGTTCCACCTGATTCGGTTGGATGGGACTGGTGACAGTGAGGTGAGCCACAGGGCCAGTGTGCAAATTGCACAAGAGGAGCTTCATATTCTATTTGAGAGATTCATAGAGGTTACAATCAACATTGGGAGTGGTGGACTTCCAATTTGGTGGTGGGATCCTAGCATTCCTCAGAGTGATATATTGTTTTAGATGATAGTGATGATTACAGGGGTGCAACATCGACAATGGGATCCAGGAATTACTTGGGTCAACAGTTCAACAACTGGTATAGGAGAGAGAGCTAGCCATCACTTTTAGGAGTCTATCCTGGTGGAGAAGTGGATTAGTTTCCTTAGTGGGAGTCCTTATGAGGGATGGATATAATGTTTTCCTACCTTGTGGATTGGGAGCCTTCAGGAGGTTCCTTATTTTGATACTATGCAGTATAGCGGGATATGTAGTAGGTACTCTGCTATTATTAGGTTTATTTAGGACCCTAGGATCATTCTTGGACTCAGTTGTTTCAGTTGGGTTAGTTATATATTAGTATGGGAGATGGAGAAATCTCTTGAGGGGATGATTAGAGTTCATGAGCAGCCTAGAATCATGACCGGTGATCAGGACAAATTTCCTTTTCCAATATTTAGGTTCGTGTATGGCAGTAGGATTGTAGACCTCGCTTGGATGCCTATGCAGGCCATCATCCATGGTGGTAGGTTTAGCTTTTACAGATGGTTGGATGGTTATGATCAAAATGGCGCAGCGGCAGCATGGTGGTCCCTTTCTGATATTAGCTGGGTATTTTGGAATTCCAATGCTAGAAAGTTCAACAACAAACCCAGAGGTGAGAGTCAGTCTTGGATTTCATATGATTGGATTCCTAGTAGACCAATTCTTTGACGAGGTGATCGAGTGGTTGCAGTTTCAAAAGGTTTCCTATGTCAGTACCTTGCAGAACCATATATTGAGAAGAGGATACCTCACCTCCTTCCGATTGGTTTGTAACCATGAGATTATTTTCAGTCTTCTTGTGATTCAATTGGTGGAGTATAGAGCTAGTGACTTGGTCCACTTCAAGTTACAACTTTATAAGAAGTCACCACTAAGGAAGGAGGCAAAGAAATTCTTTGTGCACAATTTGGGGGAGGAGAACAGGTAATACCACACCTAGGTTTAAATTGCTTGAGGACAAACAATCTTGGGTGGGGAGGATTTGTAATGTCCCCAAATTTTGATTCTTAACCATTGGAGAAAAAAATAATTAAAATCGGAATTCCATGGCCTAGTCACTTTGTAAGGTTCCCGAGATATTGTTAAGGGGGTAATATGGGTCATAAAATTGTAAAGTATGGTGTCCAATATTTATGAATAGGGTGACATTAGGTATATTGGACAAGGAGGGTGCATTATAGATGGAATTATGGTCCCGGGAAGAGGTGACACATGGAAGGAATCTCATGATGAAGGCATATTGAAAGTGTAACTCACCACTGACTAAAAATATCCAGGAGGAGCGCATTAGTGGAGGAATTAGTTAAAGTGGGTTGTAACTGCCACCAAATGAGGAAGAATATCCTGAAATCAAGGTGTAGTTCCAAAAATAATCTCATGAGGGATCATTTGATAAGAATATCCCAAGGAAGGTGCATGAGGGGAAGAGTGGGCCAAGAGGAGTTGTAACTGCCACCAAACAAGGGAGGCATCAAGGCGCATGAGGGGAAGAGTGGGCCAAGGGGAGTTGTAACTGCCACTAAACAAGGGAGGCATCTCCTAATTCAAATTCCGAGGTAGATCAACTATCCATGAGGCCAAAATAACATTAGATAAGACTTTAATGTGTCCCTAGAATAATTCTCTCATGAAAATAATAATTATTAATATTTTATTGATATTTTTATAGAGATAACTCTATAAGGATGGAAAAGGTAAATGAAGAGTTATAAAAGAAGGGAGAGGGAACCTACACAGGATATTTTGGAAAAATTATTTCTGAATTGGAGAGATCTTGAGGCTTTCAAGCTTGAGAGATGTGGCCCTTGCATTTGTGTCTGGTTTCGGTGGTGAAAGATTTCACCCTAGCTAGTGTGAGAGGAGAGATCATCCAGATCTCTTCATTTGGGCTTCATTGCAGGTGTTGAGAGAGATCATCCAGATATTTCTAATGAGCTTCATTTTTCAGAGTATGTTGTGAGTTTCATTGCAGATCTGAAGATTCATCAATGTTTTAGTTATCTAATGTGTTGGTTTTCTAGTTTTCTTTTTGTGGAGGGCGCACTTGCTCTCATACAATTTTAGTTTTCTATTGTTCTAAATGTTGGAGGGTGCACTTTTGGAAGAGAGTACACCATTTGGGAGCTTCAAATCATATTCTCAATTCTCTTTCTTAGATTCATTGTGTTTGGGCTCTTGTTGTGCGGTTGGAGTAGTTCTTCCATGACAACCGTCGTTGATGGGATGAGATAAATCTTCTGTTTTCGATACTTATGTGAATTTTTGGACTATGGGACCTATTCTATTGTGACTGTAGCATCATTTCCATTGGCTAACACTTTTTATTTCACCGAAAAAGGTTTCCAGATGCCCGAGATATAGTCATTTTATCAAATATGGGGGTTTCAACTGAGGAGAGCACACCTATGCATTTCTATCTGTGTATTTCTTGGGTTTAGAGTTGTTGTAAGAGCCATATATTGTTGTAATCAATATTATTAATGTCTCCATCCATTCATTATAACTATTTACAGTGCCTTTCTCCATATTGTGTTCAATGTTCAAGTTTTCGGTAGATCTATGTGCAAATCTGTTAATATGGCTATGTGTTGTAGTCGCGGGGGTCGCATGGTAACCAGTGACACATATTATAATATTATACACAAGCAATCACGAAGATACAGATACAATAACAATTAATGGGATACGAAGCAACAAGCCCTTTATTATTTAGCAATATATGCAGAAGAGTTACATATATGTGAACAGTCTCTGATTACTTACAGGTCGGCTCACCAGCCTATTTATACAATTGAAAAACAGTTACATAACTACCTATCGGTTCAACTGACCGACCCGACATGTTACTGGTTGACACAATCCGTCGACATATATTACAATTAGTCGGATGGAGGACCTAGTCAGCAGGTCGACTTAGGATCCTCCAACACTATGCAATCTCAATGCAATGTGTATTAAATATCCATTAGAGATCCATGAACACTGTCAGTGGTCTATTTATCTTGGTTTGGGTGTGTTTGAATGAATTTGGGGCTGTTTGGGTGAATTCAAGTTGCTTAGGAGGTGTTCGGAAAGAGTTGGAAATCAAGCCTCTTTCTTAATTGAAATTCGATCTTGTCTTCCTGAATTCGATAGTGTTTGTGGAGCTACTCATGTATGGTTAAATATGAAATATACACATAATTAATATTATTCATTGAGTCCATAACTCTTCCCTTGAGTGTGGTGATATTACTAGTGCTTCCTATGCTTCAAAACCTATAATTAAGAGGTTGCATACAAATTGTTTGAAGAAAATCCTGAACCGGATTTAATAACCAGTTGCCAAACATTTTACATCATATGGCATATTACAGTGGTTCAAAGTATATTTCATGGGCTGCACAACATTATTTAGAACCAAAATTATATATACATATTCCACTGTTATTGAACTAGAACATAGCATAAGCCTTCATAAGCCATTGTTTGGATTAAGTTGGAAAGTTGGAAACAAATAAAATTTCTATTCGAAAATTGGAGTTAATATTCCTAGTTAATTTTTGATTGGGGATATTACATGGAGATCCATCAGATCCAAGGAAGACTTGCTCACAATTTCATGATGCTCCACATGCACTCATTTCTATAGAGCCATTGTTTCCTATACATTTCTACATGGTTATTGCTACAAATCCCCAATCTCATGTAGAAGTTACTGGTAATCCACAGTGGGAAGCTGTCGTGGATGAGGAGTATCAACCTCTCATGAAAAACCAAACATGGGATTTCCTACCTCTTCCTCCTAAAAAGAAACTTCTTCGATGTAAATGTATTTTCAAAAATAACATGGAAGCATATTTACTTTTCAATAAGTACAAAGCAATACTAGTAGCAAAAGGTTTCTCGTAGGTACATGGCATAGATTACAATGAAACTTTTGCACTAGCTGCAAAGGTGGACTCCATTTGACTTGTGCTCACCATTGTAGCAATTCAACATTGAGAGCTTCATCATATGGTCGCGATGAGTGCATTCCTTCATGTGTATCTTGCGGAAGAGATATACATGGAACAGTCATAGGGGTACATCTGAGACTCATTTCTTGTCTACAAATTGGAGAATCTTTGTAGGGCCTAGATCAAGAACCATGTGCTTGGTATGAAAAGATGGCTTTCTTCTTGTTGTCTCGAGGATTTATCACTGTAATTCAATTCCAAATGTGTACATGCTTTGAAAGGGTGACTTTATTTTGTTGATTGTACTTTATGTAGATGATTTAGTAATCACGGGGAGTTCATCTTCATCCATTGCTTCGTTTAAATATGCTTTTCATAAGAGATTTTCCATGACCACTTTAGGACTATTGCATTACTTGCTTGGCATCAAATCACAGAATTTGATTTCTAGGATTCAGAATGGCAGAGGATCTGCTCAACATATTTCAGATGATTGATTGCAAATCATCCCCATCACCCTTCCTTTCATGAGTAAATCATGAAGATGGAAGTACTACACCTTTGGTGGATAGTACATGGTATATACAATTGGTTGGGAGTCTCCTTTATCTCACCCACACAAGACTAGAAATCTCTTATGTTGTTGGATTAGTTTCCATATACATGTAGGAGCCTCATGATTTACACTGGATAGAGACAAAGAGGATTCTCCAATATGTGAAGGGTACTCATACCTTTGGAATTCATTATGTAGCATGTTGGTCTTTGGATCTAGTTGGGTACATATATTTTGATTGAGCTGGCGATAACACTGATCGCAAGTCCACCTCTTGGCATGTTTTTAGTTTTGGCTCAGGGACTGTTTGTTGGAAAAGCAAGAAGCAAACAACCATTGCTTTATCAACATTAGAAGCATGTTATAGAGGTGTAGTTAATGAAACACCATAATACATTTGGTTGCAACACATTCTCATTGAGTTTGGGATTTAGTTTCACCATCCTATTATTAAGTTTTGGGACAATCAAAGTGCTATTCAAATTTTCCAGAGAACTAGTTCAATGGCAAAGGACCAAACACATTGAGATCCACATGCACAATATTAGAGGGATGATTCAAGATAATATCATTGATCTTCAAAACTATCCTTTTGCAAAACAGATTGCAAACATATTCACCCAAGTCCTTCATAGAGAAGAAGTTCACAGAGTTGCGAGCTTACTTGGGGGTGAACGCATGTTCAAAGTAGGCTACCTAGTATACTCACGCAACATTCTCTTTCGAGGGGGGGCTTTTCCCTCAAGCCTTTCCCTCTTTTCTCATTTTTTAGAGGATTTTTTACTATACTTGGTTTCCTAACATGACTACAATTGCCAGGACCTATTTTTTTGTGCATCATACTCACCTAATTTAGGCTTAATGGGGGGTGTTGGTGTACAAAAACTCTTTTGGGATCACTTGAGCCTTTTTTCCTTGATTTTAGGACCTTGTGCAACCTCCTCCACTTGTTTACGGAAGAAAGGTGCCAAGTTAATTAGTCTTTGTTAACACCAAAAAATGACCATATACTATCCCTATGTGTAAAACCCTCAAAAAATGAAAAATAAAGGAAAAAACCCAAAAGCATATTGTCCCAAGTATAAAAACCTATCTTGGACAAGCCCCCTAAAAATTAGGAACCTCCACCAAAATAGGGGAAGTCCACCAAATATGGAGGTTTCCCACAAAAGCAAATTTCCCGCCCACATTCAAACCTTACCGGCGGTGAAAACAAAAACCACCATGGTTTAGGGTTATCAAAAAAACCTTAAACCATAGTTATAAATGTGATTTTTTCTACCCTCAAAAACATATTCGAACCATTTTTTCACTGGCCCTTTGTCCAGTGCTCAAGAGCTCCCTCTCTGCACTTCCTCCCACGTGAAAGTTGAAGCTCATTATGTTCCTTTCACCCTCATCCGGTTGAGATCTAGCCTGTCCATTCCCTGTGGTGGCTCGACCGAGGAGAATAACTTCAGGCGGACGAGCGGGCTCACATGACCTTACAGGTACCATTGTAACCTTATGATTTGTGAGAAATTTAATAAATTTTTGCATTTGTAATTCCATAAATGCGTGAAATATATGTGGTTTGAGTTATATGTGTGTTTTTTACTAGAGTAAATTGCGGTAGATAGTTGTTTTCTTACTATTTTACAGAAGTAAATTTAGATTATTTTCGATTGTTACCTCACCCTTGTCTTAGGTTTATGTTAGCTTATATTATATATGTGCATAATTTTCTATATTTCATCTATTTTTACTTCGGCTTTCTACCTCACACTCCACACATAGAGCCACCGGAGCCATAGTTATCAGCATCTCTACCTTGGCTTCCACAAGCCGGTAGCACCCCATTTTCTGCCTATTGGAGTGCGAAAGCATGGCCAACAGAACTGGCGACTCCGCTCGGGAGAGCCCTACAGATCCTTGGTGATTTTTTGTTGAGTTTTTAAGTAGTTTTTACCATAGATTTTGAAAGTGTCAGATCTCCTTAAACAGTTGGTTTTGTGTGTTGCTGACCCTGTAGTTGACCCCTGGATGGCCAAACCGGCCTAAACCAACCCTTAATACCCCACTTTAGCATTTCTTTGAGCTTAGTTTTCATTTTCTATTTTCCAGTTTTTGGGATGCACCTTTTTGCCCGATAAGTGCACCCGAGAGTGCACCTGTTGCTCAGTTAAGAGCGCCCTAGAGCACCCGTGTTCCTCATTTAAGTGCATCCCAGAGTGCACTTTTTTCTAGTTTAAGTGCATCCTAGAGCGCACTTTTTTCCAGTTTAAGTGCATCCCAGAGCGCACTTTTGTCCAGTTTAAGTGAATCCCAGAGCGCACTTTTTTCCAGTTTAAGTGCATCCCATATTGCACTTTTTTCCAGTTTAAGTGCATCCCAGAGCGCACTTTTTTCCCTGTTAAGTGCATCCCAGAGCACACTTTTTTCCCTGTTAAGTGCATCCCAGAGCGCACTTTTTTCCCAGTTAAGTGCATCCCAAAGCACACTTTTTCTCTTGTTAAGTGCATCTCAGAGCGCTCATTTTGCTCTGTTAAGTGCATCCCAGCGTGCTTAGTTTGCTCAGTTAAGAGCGCTCCACCCCTGGACACCCTGTTTTGTACTGTGCCTCTAAACACCCCTACCCTTGGACTATCCCATCCCTCGGTTGGTTCCCTAGCATTCACGGTTTGAGTTGCATGATTAATTGATTATAACATACTGTTCGCTTGCTTGAGTGATTTTGGCATGATCAGTACCTATACTCATTTTCTAGCAGTTTATTTCAGTTTCCAAAAAAGAAAATGTTAGTTTAGTTTCATTTATGTTATCAGTTTCATTTATTTCTTGCTCATCTAGCATAGCCATACATGCCACTTGTGCACCCACTCACACCCTAAAATATCAAGTGAAACTAAAATTTGTTAACTAAACACATAGCTAACCTCACTTGGGGACCAAAAACAATCTTCTTGCTAGGTAGGGAACTGGGGGTAGGCATCCAAATAACCCCCCTTTTCCACTTTACATCTAAAACTTAGTATTTGGCCATTCGGGAACCAAAATACCCTGCTACTTGTTGGCACGGTTAAAAACTGATTTGTCGGAAAAGGCCTCTCCCTTAGGAGGGAAAGTCGTGAGACTGGTTCCAGAAGACTATTTGGATTGTCGCTCTCCACTTAGTTCCGAAGGACACCTACTTGTAATCCTCGTTGCACTGCCAGGCCTCCATACCAGGGGTGTAGCGGCCAAAGGACTGAAACGACGAATTTCTTTTTTTGGACGTGCCATGAATGGGGTAGCCTAGTTTCCATTCTCCTAGGGCTCTTATGTGATATTTTACAGGATAGATCACAGAGCTAGAGTAAATGTCACTAATCTTACTCAAGAATTGCAGAGAAGAAGAAGAAGAAGAAGAATTGAATCAATATTCACTCATAAACCCAGAAATGGTAAAATCTGTAGTATAATCATACATCAGCTGTAAGCTGGAACAGTGAAATTGAATAATAACTCAATACAATCAAATGAATTCGAATACACCTAAGTTCATTCAAATTCTCCTCAATGTGTGGCTTGGACAGTATTGGAGACATCACCCAATCAGTGGTAGTAGTCAAAAATAGTCAAATGAGTCTAACGGATGCATGTGGCACTAATCTAGGGAAGGAGACTCCAAGGTGGGCGCGTGAGAGACTTTCAGTAGTCAAGTGGCACTCCGATATAGACAACTGGAAGCTACAGGCAGTTAAACTGAGCAATAAATGCATAAACTATGCAATCAATTCAAGAATTGACTGTTGGAATCCAAGAGTGTGTAGTAGGGCACATTTTTCATCTAGGTGAGGAAAACGAGGCGCACTAGGTAGGTAGGAGGGATACTGAGGGCTAAAAACAGGCTCCAAGGGGCTGAAAATAAGCTCTAGGTGCTGGGGAGACTACCATCCTGATGACTGGATGCATGCATGCACGCAAAATGCATGCAAATATAAAAATAACGGTGAGAATATTCCAACACCCCCCCGCAAGACGGACTATGAGGAAACACATAACTGAAAACTAGTAGGACCCTGGTAACTGAGACCAAAGGTCACCCTGTACAACAATCTAAATAAATAAAGTGAGGAAAGAGGGAAAACCCAGTGGGAAGAAAGCCCCCCCTCAAGATAGACTGTGGTAGGATAATCAATCATGTACATCACTCACCCCAAAAGGTAAGTGGACTTCTCCATCGAAGAAAGATCTATCGACAAGAAATGGATCAGTAATGTGAGAAGGATGAAACCTTCCATTCTGAAAATCTGATATGGTTCTCCTTTGATCAAGTGGATTGCCAACAAGATCTTCGGCATATCTAAGAGTAGTGGCTGCCCATCTAGGAAGAGGAGGATCTGTAGGCTGTAAATCTGGATCTTGGTCTTCCATTCGCTCATCTTCACTAACTGGTGCTAGATATTCAGGTTCTTGTGGATCTGGATCTAGCATTCGCTCTTCATCATCTTCACTTTCAGATTTAGAATTTGAACTCTCATGAGATGAAGCTTCGCTCTCTTACTCATCAAGCAGTGGTGGTGTGGTAGGAAAGCTCTCTTGCTCAACAGGATGAGCATCATGAAGTGGCCATTCCTCAGATTGTACACTCCTATCAAGGAATGTTGTCATAGTAGAAGGATCAAGAAACTTGTAGGATTTTGCACTCAATGCATAACCCACCATAATACAATCTCTGCTTTGTGGATCTAGGGCTCTCCTTTTCTATGTTGGAATCCTTGCCCATGCTCTGGATCCAAACACTCTGAGATGAGATACATCAGGTTTGTACCCCATCCATGCTTCAAAAGGAGTCATATCTTTGAGTCCTTTGTGAGGAACTCTGTTCTGAAGGTAGGAAACACAATTGATGGCTTCTACCCAAAGACTAGGGTGCAACCCTTTCGACTTTAGCATGCAGGTTGCCATCTCTTTTAATGTCTCGTTCTTTCTCTCTGCAACACCATTATGTTGTGGTGTGTAGGAAATAGTATGCTGCATCTCTATGCCTTCTTCAACACAAAAGGTTTGAAAGTCACCCTTGACATACTCTCCTCCATTATCAGTGTGGAGGGCCTTGATCTTTCTGTTTGAAAACTTTTATGCAAAAGAGTTGAAAAACTTAAAGTATCCAAACACTTCTGATAGATATTTGAGAAACTATACCCATGTAAATCTTGAATAATCATCAATAAAAGTAAGAATATACCTTGCCTTGTTCAAAGAAAGATCTGGAAATGGCAATGATACATCACTATGAATCAGATCTAGAGGTTGAGAGGCCCTCCTTGCCTTCCCTTTCTCAAACTTCTTTTTTGGATGCTTTCCCATCAAACAACCCTTACAGTTGCCCTTGGAAAACTTGACTTTGGGTAGTCCTTCAACCATCTCTTGAGTATGCATATCTTGCAAGTACTTGTAGTTGAGATGCCCAAACCTTTCATGCCATAGCCCACTCTCTTCATTTGCATGAGTGTGAAGAGCAGACTGTTTGGATAGAGGTAGAAAGTGAGAGAACTCATAGAGTTTCAACTTGTGGTTTGCAACACCTTTTGCAATGGTATATCCTGATACCATGTCTTGTATTTCGACCTCATTTGGGGAGAAGATCACCCTCTTGGTCTCTCCAATATGGGTCATCTGGTAGACTGAAAGTAGATTGGCAGTAAGTGTAGGAACATAGAGCACATATGAGAAGTACCCATGATCAAGCTTGATCCTTCCAATCCCCTCAGAGGAGACCTCAGAATCATTCCCCAACATGATTGAAGGACCAACAGTGGATTTGAAACCAGTAAAGAGATATTTGGAGGGAGACATGTGTCTTGATGCTCCTGAATCTATGATGAAGGAGGACTCTCTTGATGCACCTGCCATGAGATCATGGCATCTCTCCTTGTCCTCAGATTTTGAAGATTCAACTTATTTCTTCCTAGCACATGCAGGTACTGGAAGGTTATTCTTTTCAAGTAGCCGAGCCTTCAGATCTATAGTCTTATTCATGCATGCACTCTCAGGATGAAAACCTCTATTGCAATAGGTACATTTGGATTTCCCATTGTGAGATTGCTTGTCTTTCTTGGAATTTGAACCTCCTTCTGACTGATAGGGAGACTCCTTCTGCTTCTGCTCATTCGAATTTCTATCTGAAACATTTTGCTTGCCTTTTCCATTCGCTATCTTCACTTCAGCAGTTGCAAGTGATAAATCCATCTTGGGTTTTATCATTCCCATATGAATTAACTTCTCCTCCTCTTGTGTGAGAGTCTGGATGAAGTCTTCAAGAGTGGGAAACTTCCATTTTGGGATGGATAGCTTCGCTGTCTGGAAGGTAGAGACAAATACTAAGTAATTAGGGCCCAATTTTGATAGAATGGCTAGGATTAGTTGCTTCTCTTCTTTCTCTATTCCATATGTCTTCAATTTTGAAATCATATTTTTAAACTGGTAAGAAACTCAGTGATTGAGTCAAAACTGCAAGGGCTCAGTGAGATAAGCTCATTTTCCAACTTGTGACCTTTCAAGTCATATTTCTATCCAAGAAGAGATTCAAGCTTGTCCCAAACTTCTTTAGGAGTTGTCAGATCTATGACATGAAAATGGAGGTCTTCGAAAATGCTGAGGAGTAGCAATCCTATTGCTTCATCAAGTTTATTTAGGTACTTATATTTCTCAACTGCACCAGTGGGTTCGACTGCAGTGCCATTCAATACTCTAGAAAAGATTTGGACTTAATGAAGATGTCCATCTTGGCTTTCCATTTGAAATAATTGAAGGAGTTCAGTTTTAGATCCATTGATACTACTAAATTTGAATTGAAGATGGAGATAACCTGCAAAACAAATGAAATTGTTGATGGATATTTGCTGCAAATTCAAATGAACACTGCCTTAGTACAATGAGCACATGTGACTGGATCCTTCACACCTGGCTAGACCTCACTGTATTGCTCCAGTGAATTCAAGACAATTGCACCAAGAATTGCTGTGGAAATCCAGAGGCTTCTGGTGCTCAATGAAAGACAACTGCTCAATGAATTACTGCAACGGCTGCTGCAGCAATTCGAATAGTTGGCTCCAACTCTGATACCATGTGATATTTTACAGGATAGATCACACAACTAGATTAAATCTCACTAATCTCACTCAAGAATTGCAGAGAAGAAGAATAAGAATTGAATCAATATTCACTCATAAACTCAGAAACGGTAAAATCTGTAGTATAATCATACATCAGCTGTAAGCTAGCATTGTGAAACTGAATAATAACTCAATACAATCAAAGGAATTCGAATACACCTAAGGTCATTCGAATTCTCCTTAATGTGTGGCTTGGACAACATTGGAGACATCACCCAATCAGTGGTAGTAGTCACAAATAGTCAAATGTCAGTCAAATGAGTCTAACTGATGCATGTGGCACTAATCTAGGGAAGGAGACTCCAAGGTGGGCGCATGAGAGACTGCCGGTAGTCAAGTGGCACTCCGATATAGACAACTGGAAGCTACAGACAGTTAAACTGAGCAATAAATGCATAAATTGTGCAATCAATGCAAGAAATGACTGTTGGAATCCAAGAGTGTGTAGTAGGGCGTATTTGTCATCCAGGTGAGGAAAACAAGGTGCACTAGGTAGGTTGGAGGGCTACTGAGGGCTGAAAATAAGCTCTAGGTGCTGGGGAGACTAACATACTGATGATTGGATGCATGCAGTATGCATGCATGCATGCAAATATAAAAATGATGGTGAGAATATTCCAACATCTTATCCCCGTGATCCCTCTCGGTAGAGGGATATCCCTTGTCCACTTGGATCTCCATTTCGTATTCTCTGACTGCGGATTTCATCACCCTGTAGGGGATACAATTTGTGTGGGCTTCCAGATCTTCTAGTTAGGTGTTTGCATGCTCTGATACCCCCCAAGTTAGTGAGTCTTTTTACTTTTAGGCGGTGTTGCTTGTTGGCATTATGGCCGCTCCTTGCTACTCGCCTGCTGTGACGCGCGATCGCAGTAGATTTTTAGAGTTTATTGTTGACCCGAGTGCCACTTTGTTGAGATCTCTCCTTCTGCACACACAACTGTAGTTGGATTTTTTAGCATTTCTATTTTCCTGCAGGCGCAACACTTGTCATCATTGATCCCCGAGGTACTCCCGTAGGTTGCGAGGACAGTCCCCTCAACACGGTCCTTTAAACCCCACTCGTCACGGTCCATTGAGACGCACATTTTCATCGTCGAATCTCCATCCCGACACACCTTATTTCACATCTGATTCAGAGGCAGAATCACCCGTACACACACCTCCCTCTATCCCCGTGTCCAACACGATACCCAACCTGTTCTACGAAGGGGTCATTAGCGATGGACATGCTAGCGGCATCCGAAGTGCCACTACTACAGGACCCTCCATTCTCACTACTACAAGACCCTCCATTCCCACCACTACAGGATTCTCCATTCCCACTACTACAGGACCCTCCATTCCCACCACTACAGGAACCTCCATTCCCACCACCATGGGACCCTCCATTCCCACTACCATGGGACCCTCCATTCCCACTACTTCAGGACCCCCCATTCCCAATGCCATGGGATCCACCCCGGGCAGTACCTTACACTCAACCACTACATCCATACCCATAGGTAGCGGTCCTGCCCAACAACCACACCCCCCCTTAGTCACCTTTGGGGGCACCACTACTTCTTTTCAGATCCCTCCCCACCATATAGGTAGTTCTTCAATTCCCATCCCAGCCAACACTCATATACCCGCCTTCGGCGGCAGTGGCCCCACGATAACCATGCAGGTTGGCCCATCCATGCCACATGCTCCTGTAAGTTTGACATTCATGGCCAGTCTCAACCTCCCTGACCTGGATAGATTGACCAACGACCCCATCAGACATGATCCTACATGGCCTCCCATGCCCACCAAGCTCCCGTCGGACATACCCACGTTCGAGGGAAAGGGAGGGGAAGAACCCCAAAACCATATCATGTCCTTCCACCTACGGTGTTCCTCTAACTCCCTAGTGGATGACTCTATTCGCCTATGGTTATTACAACGAACCTTCACTTGCACTGCAACCAAGTGGTACATTGACCAGCCACATGGGACCCATTTCACATTCACATCCCTCGCCTCCACTTTCCTGCAGTTCTTCTAGTTACCAGTTCGTTACGATGTTGGTGTTAAGATCCTTCTATCTTGCATACAAAACACGGCCACCCATATCACATACCATATCCATGAATGGCGCAAACGATGTAGTTTGTGTAAGCTTAAATTGGACGATCGCATCTTTTTAGATTGGTTCTTGAAATGACTTATACCAGCCATCACTAAGGATGTGGCATTTGAACGACCACAGTCCGAGGAAGAGGCTATCCTTAAATCCCAACAGTTCGACCTCATATATGCCCAATCGGGCTACCTATACACTATATTACCCGATGCCCCATGCGGCGATACTTCTTGAAAAGATACGTCTGGGGCATCCCACGTGAAAGATGACATCATCGTCCATGTTGCGTCCACAGATAAACCATCCACACATATCGACTATTCACGCACAACAACCCATTCCAGAGCAACATCTTCATATGCCCTTTCGACTCATAGTGCCCAATCATATGGGCCCACATATGCAATGCCCAATTATGGCTAGAACCATCAGGTGTACCCCGCTCCCCCAACCCCACCAACTTACTACCATCTGTCACCTGCCCCCGCTCCCTTACAACCTAAGGATTCCCCAACCTATTATCCACCGCAGGCACTACCTGCTCCCGCTCAACAGCAGGCTCCCCCTGCACCCCAACGACAGGTTTATGCTTAGTATAACCAACAAAAAAATCAACCTACCCCCAATAACCAGCAAGGCCAACAAGATAGAAGACGTGGACGCAATCGCCAAAACAATCAATGCCAAGGGAGGGGAGGACCTCCCCCTAACCCCCAGTTAATAATGGCCACAATACCACGAATCAAGACCCCAATCAACTTCCCCGACAAGGTAAGAACCCACAGTTACGAACCAATCATCCTTGCTCCTTCTGTAATGTGTACAGACACTACACTCACCATTTCCCTCATTTAACGGCAACCCTCCATCTTTGGGACAAGGCTAACCACCGTAACGCTACCGCCACCCCTCAGGCACAACCTCAACCACCCCAGACGACACAACCTATCACAACACACAACCCCCTACCCATGCAAGGGGTCCCCACCACACAACCCCCGACCACCTATGCCACATCCACAAGTGAAGCCCCTGAGTCTGGAGTCCATCACCTTCTAATGATGTTGTCAACTAATATCAATATCCAGACTCGACGTAACCAATATGGTGTGGCTATGGATCCCATACCGACCGATAAGGCGACCATGTCATCCCCTGTCGATCAGTCATTACGGTTTCGACCACCGCCGAACAAAGGAGCTCTCAAACCCCCCAAGTTCCCTTTGCGCCACATTACTAATAACCCCAACGCTCATGCTGCCCCAATTATAACACTATGGACAACTTGGACCAGTCCCCCGCTGCCATGTCAGCCCTAGAAGTTCTAAAGAAATGCCCCGGACAACGTAAAGCATTACTATTCGTACTAGGTTCCATTGACCCTTCAGATTCAAGACCAATGGCATTTGACTTAGATCAATCAGAACCCCACATGCCTTCGTCTCTTGCATTTCAGATATCAGTGACGATCCGAAACTTGGTTATACATCGATGCATCATCGATGAGGGCGCCTCCACATTTGTCATTTCCACATTCGTGTGGAAAAAAATAGGATCCCCTCCTTTGCAAACATCAGCAATGACTCTTCAATCTTACGATGGTCGTGTGACCCAACCCCAAGGCCTGCTTGCCAATGTCCCTGTCCAACTAGCCGACAAAACTGTTTTAATTGACATAGAAGTCGTAAACACTCAACTCGACTATAACCTCATGTTAGGATGTAGCTACATGTACGCGATGAAGGCTGTCACCTCATCCGTGTTTCGGCTCATGATGTTCCCCCACGAGGGACGAGTCGTTAAACTTGACCAACTCACTTATTACGACCCGAACACCCCTGCGACACCAGAAAATGTCCTCCCCATGGTCGACAAGTTTACACTTGGCGCGCCTACTTCGTTAATATCCACCATAGGTACGGGTCTCTACTCCGAGGCCCCGGTGGCTTCCACATTTGTATCATTACCTCCTCCCCCTCCAGCTGCTGAGATATCAGATTTGTGCACTATGTCATTAGGCCAACTAGCTCCTGCAACACAACCTGTAGCCCAATCGGTACCTCCGCCGCAACACCAGAGGCCACCTCAACCTCAACCGCCGTCAGTACCTAGTCACATGGGAGCTACCCCAATCCATACAATCCCATTCTTATTCCCACCATCAGGGGTAGTGAGTATGCCCGTCATGGCTACATTTAATCTCCCCGGGTTGACACTAGGACTTCCCGTATGGTATTTACCTGCACCCAACCCCACTCCGACACCACAAGTCATCCTTCAACCGGTCCAACCACTTACCACAACCACTAATCCACCTCCAAGTGTGGTGGCACCAACTTCATCCAGTAATGCCCCTCAACCGCTCAAGAACACTTGGGGAAGAACTACGCAGACTCATACCACCCCACCTGCAACTAAACCTGTGAAACAATGTCCTCCATTCCACGCACCTCCTAAGTCTTCTCTGTGCGATGACCTTGGCCACGCTACCCATAATTTTCCACAATTACCAAACCTCCAATAACACATGAGGATGTTGGACGATGACCCCAATATTTCGGTCGTCGAACTACAAACCACCCCCCACCTATGTAACAAATCATTGAGCACCAACCACCGCTGTGCCAGATGCAGAATCTATAGACACTATTCACATCATTGTCCTGACTTACCTGAATATCGATTGGTTGTCCATGAGCTGAATCAGTCCTCTATAGAGTCATCCATTACTACCATTGAGGATCTTCACCCACCTGAATCCTCCTCCTCGACGAAGATAAACACTATTTATATGGTGTCCACTAGCGAACCCTCCGACCTCTACACTCGTTGTTTTGTGAACGACGAGGAAATCCTTGAGGCATTAAATGAACCAAACTTCCCGTTGAATTATATGTACCATCGATATTACTTCATTCCCAATGATCCTACCACAATTCCGGCCGACCAATTTACGGTTGGAACGAAATACTTCATTCATGGAAATGTGGATTGGTTTAGAACCCCAATCCCGACTCTGGATGCCTTTGAAGAAGGTAACATGGCCAATATATCACCCACCATTCAAGTCGATATATCCACCAAATGCGGTGTGGTCGAGAACATCACATTAGGTGCCTCATGTGCCCCTGACGAAGTAAGCACATACAAAACCGTTTTCCAAGAGTTTCATGATGTCTTCGCTTGGTCTTATACTAAAATGCCGGGCCTCCACCCCGCTATTGTCGAGCACCACATCGACACTTGGCCTGACGTTACACCCGTCCGTCAAAAGAAACGACCAATACATCCATCCAAAATGCCAACAGTAAAGGCCGAAATTGAGAAATTACAGCAAGCTAGGTTCATTTACCCCATTACCTATACCACATGGGTATCCAATCCAGTCCCGATGAATAAAAAACAAGGCACCATTCACGTCTGCATCGATTTTCGAGATCTGAATCTACAATTTCCCAAAGATAACTTCCCCACCCCCTTCATTGATCATCTCATCGACGCATGTGCGGGCCATGAGGTTCTATCCTTCATTGATGGTTTCTCTGGCTACAATCAGATTCAAATACGTAAGGAGGACCAATATAAGACAACATTCACCACCCCATGGGGCACCTTTGCTTATCGCGTTATGCCATTTGGTCTTAAAATGCAGGAGCCACCTTCCAGCGGGCCATGACCTTTTGTTTTCATGACTTGGCACACATTATCCTGGTCTATTTGGACAATCTCACCGCTCGGTCCAAATAATGTTCATACCACTTGGAATACCTATGACAAGTCTTCCTCCGATGTCGTAAATACAATATCCGCTTAAACCCTCTTAAGTGCATTTTTTGTGTTCCATCCAGTCGATTGTTGGATTTCATTGTTTCCCAGAAAGGGATCACTATGGACCCGTTAAAGGTACAATCCATCCTTGACCTACCATCCCCCCGCACCATACGCCAATTGCAAATCCTTCAAGCAAAGGCTAATTTTCTTCATCGATTCATCCCAGACTACGCCACAAAGGCTCATGGTTTCTTTCGACTGCTTCGGTCAATGTCCCTTTCATTTGGGATGACCAAGCACAAGCTGTGTTTGATGCTCTAAAATGATCCCTGACATCCACTCCCTTGGTCTCACCCCCAGACTTCTAGAAGGATTTCATACTCTATGTCTCAGCATCCGAGCACGCCATCTCAGGAGTCCCAGTCCAGGAGGACACAACCCGTCAAGAGCACGTTATATACTACGTAATTCAAACATTGTCTGGACCACCATTGTGCTACCCCCACGAAGAGAAAATGGCCCTCGTCGTCGTCTTCTCGGTCCAAACGTTACGCCATTACATCCTCATGAGCAAGACCAGGATAGTCACAGACTCTAACCCTATGATCTACCTCTTGAGTCGTTGCCTTATTCAAGGTCGGGTAGCTAAATGGATCGTAATCCTTTAGGAGTACGACCTCAAATTCATCACACCCAAAAGTACTAAGGCCCTCACCTTAGCAGAGCTCATGACCGACATACCCTTCTTGGCGACAGCACCCCAAATCCAGATCAATCTGCCAGACGAACAATTATTCGCTATTTTGTTAGATGACCCTTGGTACGGAGACATTCTAATATATCTACACACAAAGAAGTTCCGATCACAACTCACTCAGGAAGATCGACGTCGCATACGCCACCAAGCTTCTCAATACCTCCTTATCAGCGATGTCATTTACCAACGAGGTGTCGAAACCATTCTATGTCGATGCCTTACATATGATGAAGTTGAACATGTACTAAATGATTGTCATAGTGGAGCCTGCGATAGCCATTTTTTAGAAATGGCCACTGCTCAAAAGGTCATCCGCGCTGGCTATTTTTGGCCAACCCTTTTCACCGACTGCATCACGACAGTCAAGCATTGTCATAACTCCCAGCTCTTTACCCCTAAAGCAAGGAAACCTCCCACACCGGTCCATCTGATCGTCACCGTCGTTCCATTCTGTAAATGGGCCATTGATTTAATGGAATGCAATCCAACCTCGACCAATGGTCATAAATACATTATTGTGGCCATTGATTATTTTTCTAAATGGGTCAAGACCATGCCTACATTTAACTGTAAATCCGAGACCGCATCACGTTTTTTCTTTAATCATGTCATAACATGTTTCGGGGTCCCTAAACAGCTCATGTCGGACAATGGAAGACACTTCGAAGATGTCATTTGGACCGAGTTGTCCACCTTTTTAAAAATTGAACACCAGTATGCTTCCTCCTACTACCCCTGAGGTAATGGACAAGTTGAGGTTGTCAATAAGATCCTGAATACCATGCTTCAGCGTACAGTGGATAAACACAAATCCAACTGGCACCACATGCTCTTCCTAGTGCTTTCAGCTTACCGCACCTCCACCAAGACTGCAACTGGTTTTACTCCATTCCACCTAGTCCACGGTGTGGAGTCTGTTCTCCCCATTGAATGTCAGATACCAACCTTGCACATTACAGTTGAGCTCCTCCCAGATACCTCACCACTCTAGCAACGCTTACTCTCATTGGAGCGAGCAAATAAGGACCATCGAGCAGCCTTATAGATGATCAAGGCCGCCAAACATAGATCCAAAACCCATTACGATACGCGTGTCCATCCCCGCACCTTTAAAGAGGGTGACGTCATGCTTGTTTATGACCAAGCCCACAATCCGCACAGTAATGGGAAGTTCGAGTCCATGTGGTAAGGGCCATACATTGTAAAAAATTGCCTCGGCGAGGGGGCATACCTCCTCACCGATTCTGAAGGATGCCCATTGAACAACCCTCGCAATGGGTTGTACCTCAAGCGATTCTACCTATAACACCGTCGAACCCGTCAGTTCGAGTTGTACAGTTTTTTCCTTTTTGTTTCACCTTTTTCTTTTGTCGAGCCTAACGATTTTTTTCCTTGATTGATACCAGATGGATCCCGTTCCCTCGATCTACATCGGTTTCGTTGATGGCGCAAGTAGATGGTCTCCTAATCTCACCTTGACAGCATGGGTCTTATATTCCCCCTCACACCAGGTGATCCACCTTGATGGTGTATGTATCGTCGCTGCCACCAACAATCAGGTTGAGTACGATGTTGTTATTGGCCTCTTAACCACCGCCACCCAATTAGGCGTCAGTCACCCTCGCGTGTTTTTAGACTCCCAACTCCTCGTTGCACAGCTCAACAACTGGTATCAGGTACATGATGCTTTCCTTTTTAGAAATTTCCTGAGCACTAAACAACTGGTTAGGAATTTCGAATTCATTACATTCATACATGTCCCACAGGATCACAATAGTGTCGCAGATCAAATGGCTAACGACATTCTACAATGGCATATCAATCATCACATATAGGAAATAAATCACAAAAATACATCATCACATCATTTTTGTAGTCACATGTACATACATAGCATATAAGAATCATCATCACATAAGAGGCTTACCTAACATAAAAAAATACATAGAAAGTGCATCCACGTTCACATACATATCAAAATATCATAATGTATGCATCACCATATAGTAATTCCATACAAGAGGAGCCCCAACAACTTCCTCATCACAATATCACATATAATAGGCCGATACAAAATCCTGGTGCTCATCGCACTAGGGGGTAACCCCATAAGATGCCAAATGACTAATCATAGTCCTCCTCATCTAGGGGTACATCCCCCCGAGTTGCATCCCGTACATACTCAGTTGTTATGGCTATGCACCGCATAATAGGTCGCCACTCGGCAGGAGCCTGGTAACAGATGGAAATCAGCTCATCAGGTAGCTCCTGCCATCCATCACCGACAACTCCCTCTAACAAGCGATCAATACCAGTCCGCAATGAGTCGAGTGTATTATCGACATCTCTGCGGTGTCGTCGATGCTCTACCAGCGGGTCGACCCCGACAACCCTCCCTCGACGCTGGTGGTATCCCACTGGTGGCCTTGGCCCCACATCTGCACATATACCACAAAAGCGTGCATCATCACACATCATATATGAAAGTTGGCTACCATCTAAGCTAGTAACATAAATATAACAAAATACTAGGGTATAAGTATGCACATACCCTCCAGACCCCAAATCTGGCCAGGCGGTCGAGGAAGCTGAGGGTCCCCCATGTAGTCCATATCCGCATATGGGTAATCCTCAATCAGTATAGGTAACTCGCGCCACTGCGCAAAGAGCTATCCTGGGATCCCTCAGCCCATTATCATCCACCCAATGATGTGGTCTCAGCGTCAACATGCGCTCAAAGAAGAATGCACACATGAAAGACGGGAAGCAGAAGTTACCTCCCCTCTGGCTCACCTCATTTAGCGAACGCCGAAATGCTGACAGGTACATATGCCCATCCAAAGTAGGTACCACTGGCCACCTACTCCACTATCAACGTCTGTCCACTGAAGACCCTGTGAGTTTCGTGACAACCTAGTACCCTTACAACCGCACCCGCGATTGCATGAGTCTCCAGGCTCTCAATGTCACATATCAAGATATAGGTCTTGTCTTCCGTCGCAGTGGCATAACAATGTTGCTCCACCAAATCCTCCATCGAAACGCTTTTTGGGCGTTTCGGCTGAACATCACCTATCACACTATACATAGGCAGCCCTGTCATGAAGTAGACATCCTTCATGGTGATCTCAATCCTCTCCCCCTGCACGATGAACACCTTCAAGTCACGATCCCAAAAATCCAGCAGCTTGTTCAGTAGGAGCTTGGTGCTCCTCATCAGTGGGTTCTGGAAGAATTTCAGTAGACCATACCGCGCGAGGGTATCCTTCACCGGTGGATCCTCCTCCACCTCACGACGAAGGTCACTCATGTCTCTCTCCCACCACTCCACTCGAGGCATCCTACACAAACAAAAGTAGGCATCCATCAGTACCAAGTATGCATCCCCCCTTAAGACCTGGAGCGCACTTGTTTGGGTAAAGAGAGCGCCCTAGAGCGCTCTTAAGAGGTTGAGAAGAGTGTCCCATAGCGCTCATAAGGGCAGGTTTAGTGCACCCTAGAGCGCTCATATGAGCCACTTAAGTACGCCCTAGGATGCTCATATCCCCTCGAAATGTGTGCCCTGCTCCCTCAAAATACTCACCAGCTCAATCCAAGCCCCCAGGAGGCTGGATCTCAGAAAATTAACCATCAATCAATGACAAAAATGACCACCTCTTACTTGCAACTCACGGAATCGCAAACGGTCGCTCCGATCGAAGGATATCAACAAATATCTCCAAGGGTTCCACACACGCTCCACAACTCAAGCAATGAAAATGACATGTAACAAGTGGTCACCTCCCCCCTTTTTATAGGCCCATGCCCTAATATTCTTTCGCTGTACCTAGGTCATACGACGTCCGTTTGAC
Source organism: Larix kaempferi (assembly GCA_027924585.1). Taxonomy (NCBI): domain Eukaryota; kingdom Viridiplantae; phylum Streptophyta; class Pinopsida; order Pinales; family Pinaceae; genus Larix; species Larix kaempferi. The sequence continues at coordinate 9,799,602 of BSBM01001430.1, read as the reverse complement.
GTGCCATTTTCTCCTCTGGATTCAGAAATCCGGGATTGTGATGATGCTTGAGATCATTTCTCGCTCTCACAAAAAAAATTCGGGCATTTTCTCCGTGACCCTCGCCGCCTTAGTTTGTGTGCCACACAGGCCACTGTCTCTTTGAGCCATTTTTTGCATCGTGACCTATCCATGAGCCCTCCGATCCATCCATACTGCAATCATTGCATTATTTTCCCACCATTCATCAACCCGCAAGGAGGAACCATCAGTGTTCCCCCCTTGCCTTTGTTCTTGGTTCACATACTTGTCCCTTGATTGAACACTTCCTCCTTGCTTGGCTATTACATATGTTCGGTATAATTTTATCCATTTTTCGGGCCGAGCAACTCATTTACAAAGAAGGCACTTAAGGAGTTTCTATTAAGCTCTTTTCTGACTCCTTAAAGAATGAAAAGATCGTCGAGCAATCTTGCTTCCTTTCATGCTCGTTAAAGTATCCGAAAGGGCGTCTATTCGGTATAAGTTTACCCCTTTTTCGGTCCGAATGCACTAATTACGAAAAAGGAATACTCTAGTTTCTCCGACTAGAAGAGTTCTCCGCTGCATATTTTTATACTTTTTTGGGCTTTGGGGACTAATCTACGAAAAAGAACCCCCTCAAAGTCTTCTAATTGCTTTCAGACTCTCTAAAATTGAAAGCAACCACGAGAATTCACCGTCTTGGGCTCATACAAATCCACACAACGGTATCTCCCTACCATTTCAGAGTCTTCTTATCGCTTCCAGACTCCTTAAAATTGAAATCATCCACGAGCACTTACCATCTTGGGCTCATTAAAATACACATGAAGGTACCATATTGAGCGCACTTCTATCCCTTCTTCGAGCTCAATAAACCATGAAGAAGGCCCAAACGGTGCCTCTAGGTGCCACGACAGATATCGTACAACCCCATGTTATGGAAGCATTTCTAAGTACGGTCGCCTTTGTTTAGAGTATTCTGCAATGAGTCACCCATGGAGTCTCTTGATATCATCAATCAGTTCCCCCTTCCCCACCAGAGTCTTCCCCGTTGCAGTCATAAGTTCCTGATCCCCTAAGATATGATCCTGTCCCCCCGATATTGGTTTCATATGCTGCCCGGTTAGCCCTGTCGTCATACTCTAAACAAAGAAATTTTGAGTCCAATCACTTCACGGCCCTCATTCCCCTCCATAGTGTCTCAATACCAGGTCCAGTGCTATCACATCTTGGTCGTATACCTCGCGCTCCTATCAAGGAAGCCTCATTGCCTTGGTCATTGCAGGTCTCCCTCTATTGATGCCAACACATCTATTCCAGAGGATAGACCTAGAGGTCCCTGTATCTTGGCCTCACCACCATCGTTGGTGAGTTCCTACGGATCATCTGCGAGGAACCCTTAGTTCCTCGTCAGTTGATTGCTTCTCACGTGCTCGACTCCAACTCCCTAATCGCACAGTTGAGATTCGTACAGGGTATTGGTCTCGTCTTATTGGTTGAAGACCTTGGAAGTCACCTGACTCTAGTACATTGGTGATTCTATGTGGAACCCCCAAGTTGTATGTTCCTGTGGATATCCAGGTTGCGTTGGCGACAGTGTTTGGAATCCCTCCAGTGATATGCTTCCTAGAGTACCCAGTTCAGATGCAGTTCAGTTTACCTTGCTAGGGTACCACATCCATGATAGGATGCCACTTTTTCCATGTATCAGTCCTTCAGATCAGTCATGGTTGGGCCATGAGTATGTCCCAGATTTTTGTCCCCTATGGACCATTATGATGTACACATAAGCTCTCTATGTATTGTTTAGGTCCCCTTTGGGCCTCATTATTATTTGTATATCTTGATACGAGCATGGGTATGCCTGCCTCGTCCACGTACATTGGAGATTATATGTGACTCATTCATTATGAGTGTTATATTTGCAGGGCATCGTCCGTGTCGTTTCGTTAAAGTATATGCTCTCCTCCGAAGCAACCACCACCACACCATCACTCTGAGGGTCCTATGATGTCTATCGGTCATACGATTAGCTCCTAACCTCACACATCAGGGGGCAATCTGTTAACACCAAAAAATGACCATATATTATCCCTATGTGTAAAACCCTCAAAAAATGAAAAATAAAGTCAAAAACCCAAAAGCATATTGTCCTAAGTATAAAAACCTATCTTGGACAATCCCCCTAAAAAGTAGGAACCTCCACCAAAATAGGGTCTTCCCCCCAAAATAGGGGAATTCCACCAAATATGGAGGTTTCCCACAAAAGCAAAGTTCCCGCCCACATTCAAACCTTACTGACGATGAAAAGAAAAACCACCATGGTTTAGGGTTATCAAAAAAACCCTAAACCATAGTTATAAATGTGAATTTTTCTACCCTAAAAAACATAGTCGAACCATTTTTTCATTGGCCCTTCGTTCAGTTCTCAAGAGCTCCCTCTTGGCCCTACCCCCCGCGTGAAAGTTGAAGCTCGTCGTGTTCCTTTCACCCTCATCCAGTTGAGATCTATCCTGTCCATTCCCTGTGGTGGCTTGGCGAAGGAGGATAGCTTCAGGCGGACGAGCGGGCTCACATGCCCTTACAAGTACCATTGTAACCTTATGCTTTGCGAGAAATTTAATAAATTTTTGCATGTGTAATTCCATAAATGCGTGAAATATATGTGGTTTGAGTTATATGTGTGTTTTTTACTGGAGTAAACTGTGGTAGATAGTTGTTTTCTTACTGTTTTACAGAAGTAAATTTAGATTATTTTCGATTGTTACCTCACTCTTGTCTTAGGTTTATGTTAGCTTATATTATATATGTGCATAGTTTTCTATATTTCATCTACTTTTACTTCGGATTTTTATCGCACACTCCACACATAGAGCCACGGGAGCCATAGTTCCCAGGCTCTCTACCTTGGCTTCCACAAGACGGTAGCACCCCATTTTCTGCCTGTTGGAGTGCGAAAGCATAGCCAACAGTCTCACAATTGTCAAGTGAGACTAATTAAATTGGCTTTGATAATTCAAGAGGTGTCAAATAGATTATAACTGTTGAGTGAGGCAAACTATCTGACTGAGCTTTAGTTAACTGATCAACCATATGCAAGAGAGGCACACTCTCTATGTGTCATGCATACATGGCACATTCAGTGGAGTTGGGGTCAATTAAGCATAGTTAAGGTGCATTTTCTCTACGATAATCATTCTCAATTGCATTCCAATGCACATTGCATTATAACTCTCATCTCTAGTGAGGATTGTATATCTATTCTTTCACAATTAATGAAGATTACATTATCGTATATCTATTCTTTCATTAATTGTGAAAGAATAGATATACAATGCTCATTAGAGATAAGAGTTATTGCAATGTGCATTGGAATGCAATTGAGAATGATTACCGTAGAGAAAATGCAACTTAACTATGCTTAATTGTCAACAAATCCACTGAATGTGCCATGTATGCATGACACATAGAGAGTGTGCCTCTCTTGCATATGATTGATCAGTTAATTGAAGCTCAATCATCTAATTTGCCTCACTCAACCGTTATAATCTAGTTGACACCTCTTGATTTATCAAATCCAATTTAATTAGTCTCACTTGACAATTGTGAGACTAATTAACTGGGCACCTTTCCTCCGTAAACAAGTGGAGGAGGTTGCACGAGGTCCTAAAATCAAGGAAAAGAGGCTCAAGTGATCCCAAAAGAGTTTTTGTATACCAACACCCCCCATTAATCCTAACTTAGGTGAGTATGATGCACAAAAAAATAGGACCTAACAATTGTAGCCATGTTAGGTAACCAAGTACAGTAAAAAATCCTCTAAAAAATGAGAAAATAGTGAAAAGCTTGAGGGAAAATCCCCCCCTCAAAAGAGAATGTTGAGTGAGTATACTAGGTAGCCTACTTTGAACATGCATTCACCCCCAAGTAAGCTTGCAACTCTGTGAACTTCTTCTCTATGAAGGACTTGGGTGAATATGTCTACAATCTGTTTTGCAAAAAGATAGTTTTGCATGTCAATGATCTTATCTTGAATCATCCCTCTAATATTGTGCATGTGGATGTCAATGTGTTTGGTCCTTTTCCATTGAACTAGTTCTCTGGAAATTTGAATAGTACTTTGATTGTCCCAAAAGTTGATAATAAGATAGTGAAACTGAATCCCAAACTCAATGAGAATGTGTTGCAACCAAATGGCTTATGTTGTTGCATTCACTACACCTCTATACTATGCTTCTACTGTTGATAAAGCAATGGTTGTTTGCTTCTTGCTTGTCCAACAAATAGTCCTTGAGCCAAAACTAAAAACATACCAAGAGGTGGACTTGCGATCAATGTTATCGCCAACTCAATCAAAATATCTGTACCCAACTAGATCCAGAGACCAACATGCTACATAATGAATTCCAAAAGTATGAGTACCCTTCACATATTGGAGAATCCTCTTTGTCTCTATCTAGTGCAACTCATGAGGCTCCTACATGTATATGGAAACTAATCCAACAACATAAGAGATGTCTAGTCTTGTGTTGGTGAGATAAAGGAGACTCCCAACCAACTGTATATATCATGTACTATCGACCAAAGGTGTATTACTTCCATATTCATGCTTTACTAATGAAAGGAAGGGTGATGGGGCTGATTTGCAATCAATCATCTGAATATGCTGAGCAGATCCCGTGACATTCTGAATCATAGAAATCAAATTATTGTGATTTGAGGCCAAGAAAGTAATGCAATAGTCCAAAAGTGGTCATGGAAAATCTGTTATGAAAAGCATATTTAAACCAAGCAATGGGTGAAGATGAACTCCCCGTGATTAGTAAATCATCTACATAAAGTGCAATAAAAAAATAAAGTCACCCTTTTAAAGCATGTACACATTTGGAATTGAATTACAGTGATAAATCCTTGAGACAACAAGAATAAATCCATATTTGCATACCAAGCTCATGGTGCTTCATCTAGGCCCTATAAAGATTCTCCAATTTGTAGACAAGAAACGAGTCTCGGATGTAACCCTATGACTACTCCATGTAGATCTCTTCCGCAATATCCCCATGAAGGAATGCTCTCTTCATGACCATATGATGAATCTCTCAATGTTGAATTGCTACAATGGTGAGCACAAGTCAAATGGAGTACACCTTTGCATCCAGTGCAAACGTTTCATTGTAATCTATGCCATGTACCTACGAGAAACCTTTTGCTACTAGTCTTTCTTTGTACTTATTGAAAAGTCCATATGCTTCCATGTTATTTTTGTAAATACATTTACATCGAAGAAGTTTCCTTTCAGGAGGAAGAGGTAGGAAATCCCATGTTTGTTTTTTCATTAGAGGTTGATACTCCTCATCCACAACATCTTACAAATGTGGATTACCAGTAACTTCTGCATGAGATTGGGGATTTGTAGCAACAACCATGTAGAAATGTATGGGAAACAATGGCTCTATAGAAATGAGTGCATGTGGAGCATCATGAAACTATGAGAAAGTATTCCTTGGATCTGATGGATCTCCATGTAATATCCCCAATAAAAAATTAACCAGGAATATTAACTCCAATTTTCCAATAGAAATTTTATTTGTTTCCAACTTTCCAACTTAACCCCAACAGTGGATTATGAATTATGAGACGTTCTAGTTCAACTACAAAGGAATACGTATATATAATTTTGGATGTAAATAATGTTGTGCAGCCCATAAAATATACTTTGAACCACTGTAATATGTCATATGATGTAAAATGTTTGGCAATTGGTTATTAAATATGGTTCAGGACTTTCTTAAAACAGTTTGTATGCAACCTATTAATTATAAGTTTTGAAGCATAGGAAGCACTAGTAATATCACCACACTCAAGGGAAGAGTTCCAGACTGAATGAATAGTGATAATTATGTATATATTTCAGATTTAACGATACATGAGCATCTCGACAAACCCTAATTCGAATTCAGGAAGGCAAGATCGAATTTCAATTAAGAAAGGGGGCTTGATTTCCAACTCTTTCCAAACACCTCCTAAGAAACTCGAATTCACCCAAACAACCCCAAATTCATTCAAACACACCCAAACCAAGATAAATAGCCCACTAACAGTCTGCATGGATCTCTAATGAATGTTTAATACACATTGCATTGAGATTGCATAGCCATATTAATAGATTTGCACATAGATATACCGAAAACTTGAACATTGAACACAATATGGAGAAATGAACTGTAAATATTTATTATAAATGGATGGAGACAGTAATAATACTAATTACAACAATAGATGGCTCTTACAGAATCTTGAAACCCAATAAATAGACAGATATAAATGCATAGGTGTGCTCTCCTCAGCTGAAACCACCAGATTTGATAAAATGACTATATCTTGGGCATCTGGAAACCTTTTTCGGTGAAATAAAAAGTGTTTCCCAATGGAAAAGATGCTCCCGTCGCAATATAATAGGTCTCATAGTCCAAAAATTCACATAAGTATAGAAACCAAAATATTTATCTCGTCCCACCAACGCCAGTTGTCATAGAAGAGATACTCCAACTGCACAACAAGAGCCCAAACACAATGAATCTAAGAAAGAGAGTTGAGAATATGATTTGAAGCTCCCAAATGGTGTACTTGCTTCCACAAGTGCACCCTCCAACATTGAGAACAATAACAAACTAAAAATGTATGAGAGCAAGTGCGCCCTCCATACAGAGAAAACTAGAAAACTAACACATTAGAATACTAAAAAACTGATGAATCTTTGGATCTGCAATGAAACTCACAACATACTCTGAAAAATGAAGCTCATTAGAAATATCTAAATGATCTCTCTCAACACATGCAATGAAGCCCAAATGAAGAGATCTGGATGATCTCTCCTCTCACACTAGCTAGGGTGAAATCTTTCACCACGGAAACCAGTCACAAATGCAAGGGGCACGTCTCTCAAGCTTGAAAGCCTTAAGATCTCTCCAATTCAGAAATCATTTTTCCAAAATATCCCGAGTAGGTTCCCTCTCCCTTCTTTTATAACTCTTCATTTACCTTTTTCGTCCTTCTAGAGTTCTCTCTCTAAAAAATATCAATAAAATATTAATAATTATTATTTTCATGAGAGAATTATTCTAAGGACAGATTAAAGTCTTATCTAATGTTATTTTGGCCTCATGGATAGCTGATCTACCTTGGAATTCGAATTAGGAGATTCCTCCCTTGTTTAGTGGCAGTTACAACTCCCCTTGGCCCACTCTTTCCCTCATGCACCTTGATGCCTCCCTTGTTTAGTGGCAGTTACAACTCCCCTTGGCCCACTCTTCCCCTCAGGCGCCTTCATTGGGATATTCTTATCAAATGCTCCCTCACGAGATTATTTTTGGAGCTACACCTTGATTTGAGGACATTCTTCCTCATTTGGTGGCAGTTACAACCCACTTGAACTCATTCCTCCATTAATGCGCCCCTCCTGGATATTTGTAGTCAGTGGTGAGTTACACTCTCAATATGCCTTCATCGTGAGCTTCCTTCCATGTGTCACCTCTTCTTGGGCCCATAATTCCTTCTCTAATGTACCCTCCTTGTCCAATTTACCTAATGTCACCCTATTCATAAATATTGGACACCATACTTTACAATTTTATGACCCATATCACCCCCTTAACAATTTATCAGGAACATTACAAAGTGACTAGGCCATGGAATTCCAATTTTAATTATTTTTTTCTCAAATGGTTAAAAATAAAAATTTGGGGACATTACAAATCCTCCCCACCCAAGATTGCTTGTACTCAAGCAATTTAAACCTAGGTGTGGCAGTACCTATTCTCCTCCCCCAACTTTGTGCACAAACAATTTCTTTGCCTCCTTCCTTAGTGACGACTTCTTATAAAGCTGTAACTTCAAGTGGACCAAGTCACTAGCTCTATGCTCCACCAACTGAATCACACTAAGACCGAAAATAATGTCATGGTTCCAAACCAATCGGAAGGAGGTGAGCTATCCTCTTCTCAATATATGGTTCTGCAAGGTACTGACATAGGAAACCTTCTGAAACTGCAACCACTTGATCACCTCCTCAATGAATTGTTCTATTATGAATCCAATCATATGAAATCCAAGACTGAATCTCACCTCTGGGTATGTTGTTGAACTTTCTAGCATTGGGATTCCAAAATACCCATCTAATATCATAAAGGGACCACCATGATGTTGTTGCACCACTTTGATCATAACCATCCAACTATCATACTTTATATGCATCCTCATCTCCTGGATCTCCAAGCTGAAATATTTGTAAAGGTTGAACCTACCACCATGGATGATGGCCTACATAGGCATCCAAGTGAGGTCTACAATCCTACTGCCATACACGAACCTGAATATTGGAAAAGGAAATTTGCCCTGATCACTGGTCATGATTCTAGGCTGCTCATGAACTCTAATCATCCCCTCAAGAGATTTTTCCATATCCCATACTAATATATAACTAACCCAACTGAAACAACTGAGTCCAAGAATGATCCTAGGGTCCCAAATAAACCTGAAAATAGCGGAGTACCTACTACATCCCCCGCTATACTGCATAGTATCAAAACAAGGAGCCTCTTGAAGGCTCCCAATCCACAAGGTAGGAAAACACAATATCCATCCTGCATAAGGAATCCCACTAATGAAACTAATCCATTGCTCCACCAGGATAGTCTCCTAAAAGTGATGGCTAGATCTCCCTCCTATACCAGTTGTTGAATTGTTGACCCAAGTAAATCCTGGATCCCATTACCAATGTTGCACCCCTCTAATCATCACTATCATCTAAAACAATATATCACTATGAGGAATGCTAGGATCCCTGGCACCAAATTGGAAGTCCACCACTCCCAATGTCGATTGTAACCTCTATGAATATCTCAAATAGAATATGAAGCTCCTCTTGTGCAATCTGCACACTGGTCCCATGGATTACCTCACTGTCACTAGTCCCATCCAACTGAATCCAGTGGAACTCCCATCTCCTGCTATGTATACTGAAAGCATCCAATAAGAACAATAGATGCCTTTGTTGCTGCTCACAAGACTGAACACTGACTGGTGTGTCATTCAACCCCAACGAAATGATCAGAGGATCACAATGGAGTATAGAAGCAAATCTGTGAGTATCCTGCTCCTTGTCCCTCCGATGGTGATACCTTGGATGAAGAACTACCAATAAGGGATATGTTGCATCCAACACTTGATTGAGGACAACCAAGCTCTGAACCCAATGTGTATCCAACGGAATGTACCCAAGCTCTTATCTGTAATGTACCCACTATGAATCAATCTCTACCATACATCTATCCACCAAATCCATGGATGCATATAATCCTCTGCTATCTGGTCTATATGGAATGTACTCATATACCTCCTCCATGGCTAAGTCTCTCTCCCATCGAGGCAACTCATGATCCTTCTAATACAAAACAAGTGCCTATCCAACATCCTCCATGTCGATCCTCTCCTCAAGCACCTACAAATCTGAATGCGCCTCATGCTCAACCCTCACATGAGGCTCCTCAATCAACTCATGAATGCAACTAGCCATGTACAATTGACTATCCAAGGTGTACGAGGAAGGATCGAATCCACCCAACTCCTCATGAAGCTTCTCAACCTCCATTTCCTTATCTTCAACAAACTTGAGAACAAGGTCACTTTCCATAAACAACTGCAAGTAATTTGATTTCATCCTTTCTAGTTTCTTTTTAATGATGCATAGTTGGGTACTAGTGACCCCTTCAGTAAATCCTATGTCTCTCCTCCAACTAATTCCTCCACATAAGGTCTTCAGTAAATTTATGTGCACCATCAGTTCTTGTCAATACTTGCAACATCTTCTCCAATGTGACTAAAAGTTGGCTCTCTAGGCCATTGAAGTTCATCCTATCAACACTGTGTATGCCGTCACATAAGGGATCATCCAACTCATGTGGATCATGCAACTTCTCATTGGGCCTCCTAAGAGATATAATAAAATATTATGAATTTGCCATTTTGTAGGGAAGGTATATGTACAAGTCACCTCTTGCACTATAATTTATGTAACTATGGTTAAATTAAATTGAAAAGATGTGTAGAAATAAAATTAATTAAAAACCCTCTTTGATATGACTAGAAATATGGGTACTTTTAAATACAATAAATAAATGTACTAAAGTAAAGTACTCATAAAATAAAATATTTTAATTTTGAATTATAAACCTAAATTTAATTTATGTAAACAAGTATATATATATATATAATTTTAATCTATATTCTTCAAACTCAATCTAATCTATAGTCATTAAATAAATTTTAAACTTATATATATAAATTAGTTTAACCATAACATAAAATTTAAATAAATAACTTAACATAAATACTAGTTTAGTTTAATTATAAATTAAGCTTATAATCACTTCAAATTTAAGTTTTAAATGAATAAATATATCTACCATGAATACATTAGTTTAAGTTTGAAATTTATATCAACCGAAGTTAAGATGAATAAATATTAAATAAAATTAATTTAATTTAATTTGACTATAAACTTATATTTATTTAAAATTTAAATTAAAAAATTTAAACCAATAAATATTTATAAAATAATATAAACTTCATACATTATAAATTATTCTAATAAGCTACCTAATATGAATGAGCTATTAGGGGCCGCCGTTATGGCCGGGTGGCTGGGGCGGTCGGCTGTGGCCGTCCCCACCCAGGTTCGACCCCGAGACCCCGTCCGATTGACGCTCTCGCCCACTATTGAGCGCCAGTTATACTATGCGTGAAAAAAAAAAAAAATATGAATGAGCTATGCTATGGTATATTCATATAATGTTACGTAAGCTATAATAAGTTAGTTATAAATAATATTATAATATTTTGTTATCATATTCATATTATGTAATATAAGCTATATATATTCGTACATAAGCTATATTATCTTACCATATACATTATTCTATCACGTATTTATTATAAACCATATAAAAAAGTAAGTAGGGCATGTTTTCAAATTTGAAATGTTATCCTATCACGTATTTGAAATTTTAAACCACATAAAAATACGTATTTATTATAAACCGCATAAAAAAATGGGTAATGCATGGTTCCAAATTTTAAATTTTGAATTTATGTTGATCTTTAATATTAATAATCAATTTTTTTATTTAAACATTTTTTATTATATAGGAAAGTACTCCACTTTGTAAGGTACTTTAAGGGAACATATATATTATGTTCAAAATTAATTTATGAGTATTTTTTAAATTATGAATATGTTAATTATGGGTTTTCATCTACTATTTAGAATTTGACAAGTAAAAATCTTTAACTCAGCAATGCCACCTCAATCATAAGGGATGATGTCATTCTCTAGAATGTAGTTGGCTCTTTTAAAGTTGATTTTGATAGTACATTTTTTTGTTTTGAGGCCCATTTAGACCTCAAAATTCCTCTAATAGGCTTTCATTGTCTTCCTCTAACCCAACATCCTTAGTATGGCTAGCTAAAGGCTCAACTTTTGCACCTTCTTCCCTTGGAAGAAATGGGGTTCCTCTTGGTTGTATTGCTTGGAATTCCCACAAATCTGCCTCCATAGCTCCTTGTAACCACTCATTACTCAAGGTTTGTGATTTGTTCACATCTTCTAATTGCTGATATAAAAAATCAGAATATTTGTGGTATGAATCCACAACACATAATTAATCTTTAATATCCAATTCAACATTAAAAGATTCTACAATACCATTATCCTCATGCAAAATGGATGCTATCTCATGATGTTGCAAGGAAATATGTTTGCTAGAAGAATCAAAATTGGTTTCATACCTTGGTATTGTGTCTGCATCCTCCTTAAATGGTTGATCCGTGATGGAATGCGCTTCTACTTTGTGATCAACCCGAAGACTCAAGGGTGCAACATGTGATCCTGCTTGATCCAAATTTTCAGCTGGAGGAAGAGAGTTTGTTAATATGGTCTCAATTTCTTTGGGTCTCCCACATGATGGCTGATTTTCGCTCTCCTCATGGTCATTTCATGCTGATCAAAGACTACTGTTTTTTCACATTCTAAACCCCACTCATCACGGGAACCTTCGGATGCTCTATTGATAAAGACTCCTAACATCCTCTCCATAACTCGTGATGTAGAACATTTTGGTAACAAGGTTTTACACTACTGCAATTTATGTTCCAACTCTTGTTGTGTCTTATCAAATTTATTCAATGAATCATCATGGCCCTTCATTAACATTTCCCATTCAAGCTTCCCCTCCTCTATAGGTGAGGTAGGAAGGAAAGTGGGTAACATTTTTCCATCTGCAAATTTATCCATTAGTGAAATTTTCTTCTTCTACACCTAATGCACTTCTTCTTCTTCAAGTTACGATCTTCAAATTTTCTTCAAATTTCCTCTTGAGTTCCCACAACTGTCGAAGAACATGCTCTGATACCACTGTAATATCCCAATGAAAAGTTAACTAAGAATATTAACTCCAATTTTCCAACATAAATTTTATTGGTTCCCAACTTAACCCAAATAGTGGCTTATGGAGGCTTATGAGATGTTATAGTTCAACAATAGAGGAATATGTATATATACTTTTGGATATGAAAAATGGTGTGTAGCCTATAAAATATAATTTGAGCCACTCTGATATGCCCAAGGAGTTATGATGTAAAATGTTTGGCAACTGGTTATTAAATCTGGTTCGGGACTTTCTTCAAACAGTTTGTATGCAACCTCTTAATTATCATTTTTTAAGCATAAGAAGCACCAACAATATCACCACATTCAAGGGAAGAGCTACTGACTCAATGAATAGTAGGAATGATGTATACATTTCATATTTAACCATACTTGAGAAGCTCCACAAACACCAATTCGAATTTAGGAAGACATGATCAAATTTCAATTCAAAAAGGGGTTTGATTTCCAACTCATTCCAAACACCTCCTAAGCAACTCGAATTCAGCCAAACCAAGCTAAATATCCGAAATTCATTCAAACACACCCAAACCAAGCTAAATATCCCACTAATAGTCTCCAGGGAGCTCTAATGAATGTTTACTACACATTGCATTGAGATTGCATAGCCATATTAACATATTTGCACATAGATCTACCATAAACTTGAACATTGAACACAATATGGAGAAAGGCACCGTAAATATTTATTATTAATAGGCGGAGACAAGAATAATACTGATTACAACAATAAATATCTCTTATAACAACTTGAAACCTAAGAAATACACAAATAGAAATGCATAGGTGGGCATCCATAAACCTTTTTCGGTGAAATAAAATGTGTTTCCCACTGGAAATGATGCTATGGATGCAATGGAGCAGGTCTCATAGTCTATAAATTCATATAAGTATTGAAACCAGAAGATTGATCTTGGCCCACCGACACCGGTTCTCATGGAAGAGCTACTCCGACCGCACAACAAGAGCCCAAACACAATGAATCTGAGAAAGAGAGTCAAGAATATGATTTGCAGCTCTAAAATGGTGTACTCTCTTCCAAAAGTGTGCCCTCCAACACCGATAACAATAGCAAACTAAAACTCTATGAGAGCAAGTGCGCCCTCCACATTGAGAAAACTAGAAAACCAACACATTAGAATACTAAAACACTGATGAATCTTCAGATATGCAATGAAAATCACAACATACTTAGATCAATGAAGCTCATTAGAAATATCTGGATGATCTCTCTCAACACCTGCAATGAATCCCAAATGAAGAGATCTAGATGATCTCTCCTCTCACACCAACTAGGGTGGAATCTTTCACCACCGAAACCCATCACAAATGCAAGGGGCACATCTCCCAAGCTTGAAAGCCTCAAGAACTCTCCAATTCAGAAATAATTTTTCCAAAAGAGATCGAGCAAGTGCCCTCACCCTTCTTTTATAACTCTTCATTTACCTTTTCCCTCCTAGAGTTTTCTCTCTAAAAAATATCAGCAAAATATTAATAATTATTATTTTCATGAGAGAATGATTCCCAGGACACATTAAATTCCTTTATAATGTTATATTGGCCTCATAGATAGTTGTTATTCCTTGGAATTCAAATTAGGAGATGCCTCCCTTGTTTAGTGGGAGTTACATCTCCCTTTGTCCCACTTTTCCCCTCACGCACCCTCCTCGGGCTATTCTTACCAAATTCTCTCTCATGAGATTCTTTTGGGAGTTACACCTTGATTTGAGGAGATTCCTCCTCATTTGGTGGGAGTTACAACCAACTTTGACTCCTTCCTCCACTAATGTGCAACTCCTGGCTATTTTTAGATAGTGGTGAGTTACACTCTCAAGATTCCTTCATCATGAGTTTCCTTCCATGTGTCACCTCTTCCTAGGCCCACAATTCCTTCTCTAATCCCCCCTCCTTGTTCAATTTTCCTAATGTCACCTTATTCATAAATATTGGACACCATACTTTACAATTTTATGACCCACATCACCCCCTTAACAATTTCTCACGAATATTAAAAAGTGACCAAGCCTTGGAATTCCAATTTTAATTATTTTTCTCTCGGATGGTTAAAAATCAAAATTTGGGGACATTACACTACCACTAGTTTACGTTGTGCTTGAAGAGTTTTCTCTACCCATTGTGTTAGGCTATCAGATTTGAAACACTTTGTTCATCACTATCAATAGATTCTTCTTCTTCATATGAATCTAAAATGTCATTTGGATATGATTTTTCATCTGAGATAGTAGAAGAAACATTGATGATATTATCATCAATAAGCAATGGTTTATCAATAGTAGGATTTTCTACATGTAAGGGGCCTTCTTCAAATTTGACATTCTTTTATTGAAAATATCTTTTAGTGAAACGATTTAGTAGTATATACCCTTTGCACCTTCAAGATATCCCAATAAGATGCATTCTTCACTTTTTGGATCCAAGGGCCTCCTTCTTTTGGAAGGAATGTGTTCCCATGCAAGAGATCCAAACACTTTGAAGTGCTTGAGTTATGGTTTATGATCGCTCCAAGCTTCGAATGAAGTGACTCTTTTCAAGAATTTATGAGGAACTCAACATTAAATGTAGGTTGAACAATTGATGGCTTCAGCCCAACGTTTTGGAGCAAGGCACTTGAACTATAACATGCATGTTTCCATCTCCTTCAAGGATCTTTTCTTCCATTCTGCATCTCCATTATTTTGTGGAGTATATGGAACTGTATGTTGCAACTCAATGCTTGCTGATGCACATAGATGTTGTATATATTTGTTGAATTATCCACCCCATTGTCTGTATGTAGGATATTGATCCCCTTTCCTAACTACTTATCTATAAGGGATTTTATATCTCTGAAACATTTGAAGGCTTCAGATTATAGCTTAAGGAAGAAAACCCATGTGTATATTGATCAATCATCAATGAAAGTCAACACATATTTGGTGCTGCTCATGGAAAGGTTAGGGAATGGGCCCATTACGTCACTATGGACAAGTTCGAGAATAGAAGAGGATCTCCATGCCTCTCCTTTCTTGAATTTCTCTTCGGGATGCTTTCAAAGAACACGACCTTGACACACACCATCAAGATATTTGATATATGACAAACCTGACACCATGCCTTTCTTTCTTAGTTGCTACAAGTTTTGGTAGTTTAGGTGACCAAATATCTTATGCCATAATATGCTTACTTCATTAGAATGCATTATAATTACATGGGAAGGATATTTGGGAATAAATTTAGAGAATACATACAATTTGAATTGGTGATCAACTTACCCAACAACAACCTTTGATCCGTCACTCATTTCAGTAATGACTACTCAATTTAGAGTGAATTCCACTTGTTTATCAATCCTAAATAAGTGGTTTGATATATAGAAAAGAGATTTGTGAACAAGGCGCACAAAGTACATGATAAAACTGTCCATGTTCTTGATTAATAACTCATTTTCCACATCCTGAATTGGTGTGTCATCTCCCATCAAGATTGTAGGGCTGGTGGATGGATCCATGGAAGAAAAAATGTCCTCTGATGAGGAGATATGATTCAAAGCTCCCAAGTCAAGAACCCACAACGATGATGATGTGGAGGAAATGGAAACAAGCACACGGCCATTATCATTTTGTGGTCTTCCATCTACCTTGTTCTTCTTAATGTTGTTAGTAATATTGATGTTTTTCTGCTAAAGAAGGTGGGTCAGTTAATCGGTTTGTTTCCTCATGCAATCATTTTATTCATGGTTGAACTTATTGTAGTATGCACATGTTTTCCTTCTTGGTAGTATATAAGTATATGCAACGCACCACAAATATTAACACCCAAACAATGTAATATATTTTACAACATACCATTGCTCTCTTTATATATGGACGCACCGGTGCTAAGTATATATATTGACAAACCGTCACTGATGCGTCTTCATAATGAACATCATAAAATATATATATAAAGTTTTTGAACGGTGAATTATTATATACTGATGCACCAAAGTGTATTTATATGTAGAGCACCAAATTTATATAATTAGGAAAAAAAGTGTTTTTATTTCCATGATGTGTTTTATAAATTTTCGAGAACCATTGGAGGTGCGATTTTGTTTTCAAGCACGGGTAGCGATTCAATTAGTTTACATAACACTACAGACTGTGCGTGATTGTTTTGTGGAAGCACCGATGATCTTTTCAATTTTTTTTGAAAAAAAATATACTTTCTTCTTTTGATAAATCTAATGTACTTTAGTAAGTTTATTTATGTATATATCTCTCTATGTATATGTTTATGATGAAATTTATTTGTGTTCAATCAAAGACATGAATGATGATAACAATAGTAGCATCGATAACAATGACAGGACCTGTACAACGTTGTAGAACAATGGGAGATTAGAGAGAGAGTGAGGGATTTTCTCCCTCGACCTATTATCCCATAGACGAGATAACTCTTGTGACATGTTGGCCTCCAAAATTTTTATGAGGAGGCTACATCGTTGAAGGGGAATTCCTCGATGCCAACACAGTTGATCCGTCATTGGGATCAACTCGATAGGATTTTAGGGTGGGTCTTGATCTCTGGTTCCAGCCCACACAGTACGACATATACTTCATTACAGGATTATCCGGGAGAGGGGAGTATTTGACCCATTTCCTTATTGAACCATCTAGAGTTTTAGCTACTAATAAAATGGCATATGTACTGATATTTGTTAGTGAGGATGCCACTAGCCTTGGTGACTTCCAGGTAGTCATTGGCTAGTTATTGATATCTTATTTTCGTGCAAAGGAGGTTTGGTGCCTCTCAATTTTGGTCACGATAGTGGCTAATGTCTTGATGGGAAACACATTAGTTTCTCCTTATTATATCATGTTGATTATTTACTGTAGATACCTAGATGCGTTAGGTGGTCTACGACAGTATTGTTTTTCGCTGGATCGTTGTCGCGTTATGTTCTATGGCACGACAATCTTTTGGTTTGATTTAGAGTTGTTTTCCTTATATTTTGAGAGGTTTTTGGTCACTTGACCCTCATTTCACAGCCAACCACCTAGCTCGGTGATCGAGGTGCATATGCGCACATGGGGGAAGATGTTGCCCAAGATGGGCTAGTCCAATTTCCCTAGCAGGATCACTTAGGAGTCACTTGATTTACATGCCAACGAGGATGATAACACCCTGTATTGTGGGTGATAACACACTAAATTACATTGGTGAAGATATCCCAACATCCTATTTACCCCGGATGAGCCACCAGATGGTAGAAGTAATATTAGCTATATGTTTTGATTAATCTAGCTACATTTTATTGTCTACTTTAATGCATATGTAATTTATTATAACATTTTCTTTAAATTGTTTAATTAAATTGCATAATTATTGTTCTCTATAATTTTGCAAATATTGGTATTTATGTTGGGGATGTGCCTCCCCAAGTCAACGAGAACATGGAAACGGTAGAGAAGCTACCACAGTTACAAAGATCTAGCCTGCAACACAAGCCTGATCTAGATTCCGCTAGGAGACGACGGATCAATTGTCTGTGTTGTCGGCTCAACAAGGAGTGTGCCTTGTTTGGGAAATGAAATCATGAGAGACCCATACCTTTTTCATATCTGGAGGATCCCCCCATGTGATATGACATCGCAGATGTGTCATATCATAGGCATGGTCAGGCTACTAGATAGGTGGTGTCTAGTTGTGATCACTAGTATTGCTTCATTTGATGAGGGTGGTGATCCTCCACCTCCTCCTCCTCCTCCTCCTTCATAAGTCGAATGACCACCCTCTCCTCCTCACCCAGTCAACCCACTAGAGGTCGATCGACCACCCTCTCCTCCTCACCAAGTCGACCCACCACAGGTTGTCTAACCACCCTCTCCTACTCACCCAATCGACCCAATACCCTCGTCTCCTCACCTAGTCGTCCCACCACCGTCTCTTCCTCACCTAGTCGACCGAACACTCTCTCATCCTCACACAGTCGACCCACCACCACTTCACAGTACATCGCTGGTCGGTACTATTTTGGACATGATGATGGGCTTGTGTTATACATATCCTCATGGAGATATATTTTAACTTCTTTACTCTACATGTTTACCTGGAGTAGGTGTCAATTCCTATGGCTCTGCTGGAGGAGTTACTGATGCCTCTATCTCTACTGGTGGAGATATTGATCCCTTTATCTCGAGTGGTGTACCTGCTATCTCATAGCAGTTATTGAGCACGTGGATATATTTGAATTTTATATTTGTCATATATTATGATTTTCATATTATATATATTATGCTTGTTTCATATCAATTTATGTTGATGTTGATGTATATCATGTTGCAGATACTGTTCATGTATATTTATGTCTTTTCATGTTATGTTGATGTTGTTTGATTTATAAAATGTACTGTATGTCAACGATCTAAATTAGAGATACAATATCATGTTTGATTGTAGTTAAGATCATTTAATGTCATTTTTTTTGCAATAATTATTTAATGTCATTATACGATAACTAACTAATATTTTATTTGAGTTATTGAGATGGCTAATTGGTTAAGTTATGATTTTGCTATGTTAAAAGTTTATTTCGACAATTTTTTTTTTAAATAACCTAATGAAATTTATATGCTAAATTAATTTTATTTAAAAAATAACCTTAGTCTCTCAGGATTTCTTTGAAAATTCCATATCCTCATCAGTACATTTGATCATTCACTAAACTTTGTTTCATTAGTCTGGTTAGATAATCAACAGTTTTGTAAAGAACTGTTTCCTTCAGGGGGTCTGTAGTGTTTCAGTACAGAGTCAGAAGACTGTAAAGCTTGATAGGAACTATAGACTTTAGTGGTTTGGGATAGAGCATCAAAGGCTCATAAATGTATATTTTAATTTCTCAATGAAATATCAAATATAAGTTTGGTTGTTTGTTTTTAATCTTGGAAAAAGAAACAAGTGTGAATTGATGATGACATCTTCAACATATAATAAAAATAATAAATTGAAAAAAACAAATATTTATTGATTTACACAACTACTTTTAGGTACCTACTCAATAAATGTATGAAGTAAATGTATATGTTAATGTGTTCGAGTACTCATACTTAAATGATATAAGCAGTATATAAAAATTGGTACAAATATAACGACAAGGAATAGTAAAATATACAACTAAAACATCTAGTAGTACTAAAATTTATATAAATTTTAAATCATAATTTATTATAGGTTCGTGGCTTAAATGTATGTATTTTGTAAAGTTGATTAAATGTGAATTTAATGTACATTCAAAAGATTATGTGGAACAATAATAACAAATTTGTTTAAAATGATTTCAATGTTTTTGTGTCATTTTTTAGTTTGTCTTTCTCTAAAAAACTATTCTCTTTATATAAAAAAAACATATGGGTTGAAGAATGAATAGTTTGACTATTGTCTTGTCATGGTAAAGTTACAAATAGTATGAGTTATCATTGAACGATATTATTCCAATTCCACTCTTATATTAACAAGAACCACATGGTGGCATGTTCTAGCTCTTTTGGTGGGCATGCATTTTTGAATTGTGAATACGATATATTGTTGATTTTTTTTCAAAGCAAAATGAAATATTGTTTTACATCACCTTTCCAGAAAGGTTTACAATCTAATTCTATTCATCCTTATCCTAATGTATTTGGGGCTCTTAGAGACAAGGCGGCCCATATGGAGGTTCCCCAATGAATGTTATATCCTTGAATATTAGAGGGCTTGGGAGTACGCCCAAAAGAACTGTGTAGATTATTGGAGAATGTTATCCCTTCTATCATTTGTATGCAAGAAACTATGTTTTCGGCCTTTACTGCTTGTGATTTTTTTTTTGAAAATTCATCCTTCATGGAAATGTTGTGCATTAGATGCGGAGGGTATGTCGGGTGGTACTCTGGTGGCATGGGATCCAACTTGTGCTGAATTTAAATCATTTTCTTCCATTGCGGGAATTCTGGTGGAAGGTAGAATAAGGGGGTTGGATACAAATATCAGACTGCTAAATATTTATGGACCGTACAATCAAAGGCTAGATTTTTGGGAAAAAATTGAACATTCTGGTATGTTAAAAGATCGGGGTTTAATTCTAACAGGGGATCTAAATCTAACTCTTTCATTGGAAGAAGTTTGGGGTGCTTGGGAATCCATTGATCCACTTGGGAATTATTTCTCTTCCTTATTCGAAAATGTTGGGCTAATTGATATCGTCCCAAACATTATGGTTCCCACATGGTAAAATGGAAGAGTTGGTTTAGCAGGTATAGATAAGAGGTTAGATTGGTTTTTGATGGCTGATCATTTATGCACAAAATTTGGTTGATATAGATCTTGGTAAATTACAACGGGGGCTTCTAATCACAAAGCAATGGTTCTCCAATTGGACTGTGATAAAAGCTATATCTATTTCCCCTTTAAATTCAACCATTGTTGGTTGAAGGATCAATCTTTTTGTAATTTGGTAAAAGATAAATGGATATCCTATGATTCATCTATTCATCTCCCTCCAATGATGAGTATTGTAAAGAAACTGTCTCTTTTAAAGAATGAGGTTGTAAAATGGGAAAAGGAAAAGAAGAAGGTTTTGAAACAAGAACTGTTATGGATCGAAAATGAAGTCAAGAATATTGAGGATGTTGTGGATGATGTTTTTTTCTCAGATGCGAGAAAGGAAAATATTGTTCATCTTCACTCTCATAGATAGGAAATTTTAAAAATTGAAGAAGAAACCTGGAGACTTAAAAGTCAAGTGGTTTGGTTGGAAGCTGGAGACAAAAGCACAAAATATTTTCATAAATTTGCAAATTAGAGAAGGATCATCAATTCTATATGGGAGTTGAAGTCTTTGAATGGTAATGTCATAAAAAATCATAGTTCTTTAAAAGAGGAAGCAATCGGTTTTTTCAAATCTATTTATAGTAGAGAGAACTCAACTCAATTGGAACAACAACTAAAAGTCTTAAGTAAGTATCCTAGATTTTTCAGTGAGGATGATAGTAAGTTGATTGGCGCAGAGGTTACAATTGAGGAAGTAAAGGCACATAATTTCAATTTTCTAAGGCCAAAATCCCAGGCTCTGATGGTTGGCAAGTGGAGTTTTTCATCCATTTCTTTGATCTGATGGGAAAAGACCTTACTGAGATGGTTAATGAATCTAGAAGAATTGGTTTGGTTCCAAGATGTCTAAATGCCACTTATATTACACTCATTCCAAAGCAAGATAAGATTGAAACATTTAATGATTATAGGTTGATCTCTTTGTGTAACCTTATTTACAAAATTATTACCAAAATAATTGCAAATAGAATGCGCCCGATTCTTGGTAAGTGGATAACTGAGGAACAATTTGGTTTTCTTCCCAACGGGAAGATTCTGGATGTTATTGGAATTGCGTAAGAAGGTCTCCATTCTGTTAAAATGAAGAAGGTTCGAGCTTTTATATTGAAGTTGTATTGGGTAAAAACATATGACCAAGTTGATTGGTCATTTCTCAGATTCATCCTAATTCAAATTGGTCTTTCTACGAAGGTAACTAGTTGGATAATGGTCTGTATTTCATCTGCAAATTTTGCCATTTTGGTGAATGGATCACGGACAAACTTTTCAGTAGCTCTCGTGGTATCAGACAGGTCTTCCCCCTATCTCCATATTTATTGTTTCTTGTGATCGAAGGTTTGAGTCATCTTATTGATGAAGCAAAAAAGAAAAATAGTATCAGAGGAATCAAAATTTCCGCTTCTATGAGAATCTCCCATTTGTTGTTTGTAGATGATGTACTCATCTTTGGGCATGGAACGTTGGGTGAATGGAAACATTTCCAGGACATATTCTCTATGTTTTTCTCAGCTACGGGGATGGAAATCAGTCAACTGAAATCCAATTTTCTTTACTTTTGTGAAGATGAAGAAACGAGAAACCAAATTGTTGCTCTTTTCCCCTTCAAAATGGCTAGGATTGATGATGGCATGATTTACTTGGGATTTTTATTAAAACCAAATAGATATTCCAGGGAGGATTGGAAGTGGCTAGTAAAAAAAGTGGAAAGGCATATTAATACTTGGTCCTCTAGATTAGGTGGTAGACTGGTTTCGGTAGGTGCATACTTACAAAGCATCCCAGTCTATTGGTTTTCTTTGACAATTTTACCTGCTTCAGTTATTTCTCAAATCAAAAGTAAAATTTGTCATTTTTGATGTGTTGGAAGACCATATATTTTTAAATTCCATCTTGCTTCTTGGGAAAGCATAACTAGGCCAAAAATAGCTTGGGGATGGGGCATAAACAATTTGGATGTTTTCAATAAATCTTTATATTCAAAGAGCCTTTGACGTTGTCTATTTAAGAAGAGTTTGTGGCAAAAAGTTACCAAAACAAAATATATAAAATATTTCTCTATTGTACAATGGATCAGGGATCAAAAGAAGTTCTACAAAAATGCTTCTTTGATTTGGTGCAGTTTTATGAAAGTCTATCCAATGTTAAGCAATTTTTTCAATTGGTAGGTTGGGAGTGGTCATCTAATCTATATTGGTTTAGATCCTATTATTGGTGTTTCACCCTTTAGCCCTGTATGATTAATTGAAAAAGAAGAATATATATGCTCTAGCACATCTAAAGAATAATTCTACACATGCTGAAAATTACTGGCTTTATTATAGTGATCTAGGGTTACCTTCGTATGTTGCAGAGGAATGGGAAAACTTCATTCTCAATATTAAGCGGTATGGCATCATCTTACAGGATCGGGATGACTGCATTATCTGGTAATGGAATAGGAAGGGTGGTGAGGTGACTACAATGTTAATGTACAGGGCTGCCATGGAATCGAAGCTGTGCTCCACTACTAATTGGTGATTTAATCACATTTGGAATTGGCACACTCCATTAAAAATCAAGGTCTTTATCTGACTGGTTTTAAAGAACAAAATATTATTGTGGGACAATCTTCAAAGGAGAGGATTTCAAGGTCCTGGTATTTTATGCTTTGTAGAAAAAATTCTGAAAGTGTGGCTCATTTATTTGGTCAGTGCTCTTTCTTCAACTTGATATGGTTTGAATTAAGTTGTATTCTTGAGTTTCAAGTTGACTGGTGGAACAGTACTATGGAGGAAATCTTGTTAAATGGGTATAGAAATAAATAAATAAATAAAAATTATGGAGATTCCTTTATTTACTATATGGGAAATATGGAAAATCTGTAATAGGTGTATTTTTCAGGATCATTTTCCTTCCATTTTCTCTATCTGCTATATTATTTTGGGGTACTTAAAGGATTTCTGTGGGAATGATAAAGTAAAAAAATAAAAAATTCTGGTTAGGCATACAATTAATAAGAATATATCTCATGGGTATTTTGATGGTGCTAGTACCAATGGATATTGTGGTGTGGGAATGGTCCTGAATATCAAAGAAAGGCACTCATTGAAAATGTGGATGAAGGCTGGAAGTGGAACAATTACTCAAGCTGAAATGATCGCTCTTTGGGGTCTACTTTAGATGGAAAAGAAAAGAGGTATTTTGGATTTGCGGATTTTGGGTGATTCTAAAGTTATAATTGATTGGATGAATGGTATATCCTCAATTTAGAATATTTGGATGGAGCATTGGATGAACAGAGTATTAGATTTGGCCAATCATTTTGCTAGCATATCTTTCAATCATGTCTATCGTATTTTCAACCAAGAAGCTAACAGTCTCTCAAAGCGTGATATTGGCATTATGGACGGTCAGTTGTTTTTTGAAGAATATTATGAGGAATGCCTCATAGATTCTGGTACTCTTAATGTTTTTTGAGATACTTTTGGTCTTAGTTTTTTGGAAGTTTTTAGTCATGAGGAGGTCTCTATTTTGTTTATTTTTTGAACTTTTGCTGAAAATGAATGGACATATGTAGATATGGTGATGTGGTGAAAGCTACTGGTGGTCTGTATGTTTCAGATATTCTGTCTGGAAGACAGTTTTATGTTAAAACAAACATGATGATGTAACTTTGATTCTAGAAATAACAAGTTACATTTTTTCGTTTGAAAATGTGGTTAAAACATAGAAAAAATAGTAAAAATGATGTGAATTGTCTCATGCTTGTATATTAAGTCTCTGTCATAATCATACTTTTAATGGTAAAAATACTGAATTTCGTAAAAATGTAAGAGAACTTATTGCTTTTAATTTTAATTTGTAGATTTTGTAATTTTTTGGGATTTAATTTTTTCAAAAAACATTACACCTCTTATTCAAAATAAAATAATGAATTTATAAAATTTTATGCATGTTCAAATGAAACACACAAAGGTTGAAGCATTCTAAATATACAATAATTTTGATCAAAATTATATTGAATTTTTTGCATCAAAATATATACTTAACAAATCATTTTAAATTTGCAAATTTTAGATCAAAATTATAAAATATTTAAATTATATATTGTTATCCTTAATTCCACAAATTGTAATTCAAGTATATAAATACCAACACATTTGGCAAGTTATCTCATAAAAGTTTAATGCCCTACTTGAATTATTTATAATTATACTTGGCATCTATATTGATGATAAAAAATGAGTGAAATGAGCTACCAATTGACTCCACTGGAGAAGAAAACATATACTCAAGTAAAAGTTTTATCTCATTTTATGTTAGATATATTGGTAACCAACACCACAGCATATGTATCTTTTTACCCTCTTGTAAATTTGTTGATATTAAGTCATAATAAGTTAAGTGGAAGTTGTGCTAATTGATTCACAATGTTATTGGAATACTATCTTGATGTCAAACCCCTCAAAAAGAAACTTTATATAAATATTCACCCATATTTTGTTAATATTGTGAATTCTTTTAATTTATTGATATCTAGTAGATCAAGGACAATATACATATTCCAATATATATTGTGAATTCTTTTTATTCCAATTTCCAATATATATATATATATATATATATATATATATATATATATATATATATATATATATTGAATTCAAATATACCAAGGAGGATATATTAATTTTGAATAATATCCTAGAGGCCCTTTGTCATGCACATGGGCTTAGTATCCAAAATATCGATAAGGATTTCATAATCTATTTTTTTACTTTTGATATACAATATTTATGTCAAACCCCTCAAAAAGCAACTTTGCGAGAAGATTCACCCATATTTTGTTAATATTGTGAATTATTTTTATAGAATTCAAGTAGACCATGCATGCTATACAAATATCCAATATATAAAGTGAATTCTATTAATTCAAATTTCCAAGATATATTCTATTTTTTTTATTGAAATCAAGTAGAGATAGGAGGATATACAAATTTTCAATAATATCCTGGAGGCCCTTAGCTATGCACATGGACTTACTATCAAGTTTTTGTAGGTAGCAGTTGTAATCGATCATGATGAGAAAATACCCTCCTTTGGGAAAAAAACTATCAATTATTACATCTAAAAAAATAGAGAAGAAATGCTCGTGATTATAATGGATTTAACATGAGATTTAATAAGTGAGTAAATTTTAAGGACTTTGAAGAAGTGAGTTTGATCTTTTTATTGGACAAGGCTTAGGAGAATCCCTCAACATAACTAGTGTAATTCACTTTGTGTTGGGCCATGTTTGATTACAAAGTACAAGGATTTAACGCTTATCTTGTGTAAGGAAAATGGCAACATTTATATCCAATCCATAATCAACCAAGAAAAATTTAGCACAATACTAACCAACTTGATATTGTATAACGAAGATATAATTGAAACACACTTTCACCAATATAAAACACAACCATAACGTAAATGTCGAAATAAAACATGTACACATCACTATTCGTTTACATCACCTAGATTATCTTCCATGCTTGGCATGATAACATTGTTGTTCTAAAAAAGATGTTTTGATCTTAGATCATATCTTAGTACGAACCACCAATCCCTATCCAACACATCCAGGTAAAATAACACTTGGTTGCAGTGTTTTGGGTAAACACAAGGATTCTTATTTTCATCCCACATCTTTTTAGAGTTGATACATATTATCCCACTATTCACGATCTTCCTTTACATTATTTTAGTCGAAAGTATCCCACCACTTACACCTAAAATTAATGCATTGGAAAGATGAGAAGTCCACTTGCGTGATCTCCTGTAGCTTTCTGACATAACCAAGCTTCAACTCTATCATGTTTTCATAACTATGGCTAGCATGGATAGATTGGTTGAAATCGACCTCCACTCCACAGTCAAATGTGACATTTCCATCATCAGTATCCTCGATGCGAAAATGATGTCCATGTGCCCACATGGATAGGAACAAATGCACCTAAAATGTGAAGAATGGACATTAATAAAAACATAATACATGTTATAATTAAAATGTGCATTATCAAAAGAACAATGTACATGGTGAGATTATTATAGAGTTTTTGCACCCAATCCCTATGTTTAGTGCATCCTTGTCACCACACGGGTAACAACCGAACGCGCCATATTTCTCTCTGATTTGGTCAGCCACCCAACTATTGGGATAGATTGTTGGCATGTTTTCTTTTAAAGGATTGGGATAAGGGATGAATGTATTATTCAATCATCTGAATTATTTCCTGTCACTGTCCCATTTCCTTGTCTTCTCTTCATACAACACGACCCATTGTTGCGTTTCCTGGGCATTGTAAAGAACAA
Source organism: Larix kaempferi (assembly GCA_027924585.1). Taxonomy (NCBI): domain Eukaryota; kingdom Viridiplantae; phylum Streptophyta; class Pinopsida; order Pinales; family Pinaceae; genus Larix; species Larix kaempferi. Next base: position 9,772,418 of record BSBM01001430.1, on the reverse strand, counting down.
ATTTATCGATGGCATCATTTTGTGCATTCGCTGATGTATTCATGAAATGAAAACAATCCGTATGAGATAGAACATCTATTATCAAATTTTCACTATAAACAGTTACTCTACAAAAAATTGACAAAATATAGGTGACTTACTCTTTATAAATATGCCTTTTCCATTCGTTTGGAGTAACTCCCCTTCCCTTTTTTCCCCATCCCATTGGTCGTCCCAAACCACTTTGTCCGGTGTGTCATCGATTTGCTTGATGTATTCACTAGCATAATAGAACGACTCATATTCTATGTACCTGTCCACCATAGACTCCTCGGGTTTTTCCCTCTGTCTAAGAAACCCCTTCAAATTTTTCATGTACCTCTCTAAGAAGAAAATACAACAATATAAGACCACCCCAACTAATTCAACCTCATCAGGTAGGTGAGTTAGAAGATGGATTTGTTAGTCAATGAAACTTGTGGGTAGCTTCTTCTCAAGCATACAAACAATCTCAGTGATCTCCCATTGTTGAATGCTATCCATGTGAATCTCCTTTGATGTAATCCAACATACAAATGCAAATAATTTAGATGTGGCTCATCGAAGATCCTCAGGGAAGCCATGGTTCACACAACCACACATGAGAAAAGGATAATGATAGTACAAAATAAACATGTAAGAAATTAATTCGCATAAAACTATGAATGCATAACATATTATAAACTAAATTGTAGAAAAAGAAGCATGTAATTGACATACATACCCTTAGAAGGTTCAAATGGTTGTGTTATTTCAACCTCGACAATTCCCCTTCTACTGTCAAGCGTTGTTGTAAAGTCGATCCATCACTACAAGGACAAGATCTTGTAGCGGTGGTTTTAGTGTTACAATATTGGCCAAAATTGTCAAAAAAAATTCGCTACAACCTCCGCCAATGGTACTAGATGTTTTGGTAGAGGTTTCTACTAAAATTTATTATAACTAAAAAAACTCAATGGTTGAAGGCTTTAGGAGAGGTTTTTTCATCGGTGTGTTTTATTGGTATAAGTGCATCGATGCAATCAACTTCACAATGCACCGATGCATTTAGATAAAAACACACACCAATGCATATCTAAATTTGAATGACGCCGATGATTTATAACACTGTATGCACCGATGCTTATGAACTCTTATAACACACCGATGCTATAAATGAAGGAAAACGCACCGGTGAAGTTTAGTGGGATGTTGACGTTCGTTTCATTTTTTACATTCAACGATGCGCTTACAATATATGGGCAGATAGGTGCACTTATGTAGAAAGCACAAGAGAGTAATACTAAAAATGCATCCGGGCATGAAAAGAGAGTTTGTTGCACCGGTGCAGGTGTGTCGTAAATGCACCAGTACGATATTTACTCAAATGCACTAGTGGGATTAAAACAATCAAAGGCACCAATAATCATTTTCTCTTTGGTGAAAAAACACCAGCGGCATCGCACTTATTTTTTTTCAATGTGGTTCACAACCCCGAAGAGGAGTTGCTACATCCATGAGAATAATTCACAGGGGGTCCACCCAAAGGGGCCTCACCCCACTGGCTCTAATTACAGAGCCTAACCCGGTGGGGACATCAAGTGAGGCCCTTATATATCAATGCATAGCCACCTAGGGATTTGACCCCGATACATTTTGCTTACAACTCGTAGCTCTCAACCACTTGAGCTAACCCATCGGTATTACATCGCACTATATATATATATATATATATATATTCCATTATTCATCAGAAATTGAATTATTTTTTATAATATTATTCACATAATTTGAATTTTCATGATTGCATTTGGATACGATGTTTGAATTACTTTATTATGTTATCAGTTTTTGCATCTATTGTAATATTTAATCATCCATATATTTAATCAGCGATACAACATTTCATGGCATTGGACAACGCAATAGAATAAGAAACTTGATTTTATTATATATGAAGAAGAGTTCATTTGTCATACAAAATGGGACAAAATAAAGGTCCACAGTATTCAAAATGTCAATATGTAATTGTTACACTTTTTGGTAACCCGTTGTCTTTCAATTGGGGTAATATGTCCAGCACATTGTACAAAATGTCTAATTTTCACAAACAATTATTTCAAAATATACAACAACTTGCCTTAACATCCAAATATTTTGATCATCATTCTTCACTGGAAATGTTGTCAATGCTCGAGCTACTTGCAAGACATGGGTTATTTGGCCGAATGTTTTGTTCATTGCCTCGATTCTATTCCTCCTCTTCAACTTCCATATACAAGCATAAATATAAAGTATAATGTGTGTATCTACATTGATGGGAATAAGGAAAATAAAATTAGAGAATATACATGAATGTAAATTGAAAAACATACCATAGAAAAAATTGAGTCATGAATGATAAACATTCTTTCTAAACCAAATCTCATGTCTTCTATCAACAACTCTTTTGTTGGCACCACTCCATACTTTGTTTCCTACAAGTTTTATATTCCATCACATATCATAGATTTAATATAAAGGATTTTTTTGTTCCATTAATGATAAAGTGAGAGAAGTAAAACAACATATATACTTACAAATTCCACAATTAATTTTTGATATGCCAACATATAATCACAGCCCATACTGTTAGTCCTAAAGTCCGTACTAGACTATAAGACTATAGAGTTTAGGCACCCCTAAATTTGGGATTTTTTATTTTAAGGATTGGTTATGCAATGGGTCGAGAGACTGTTACAAATAGAGAAAGAATTCAACAATCGATTACGCCAAACTCTGAAAATAACATTGGATGACCATACTAAAAGGATGAATCATATCAATGATGGCCAAGGTTCAAAGCTTATTGATAATATAGGGAACTAACAACCCATTCATATATTAACATTAAAATACTATATTCAAAAAAACATTCTAAATACATAATCATAAATACTAAATCAGAGTATGGGCATTCATAACAAAAGCTTCATTATAAAGGATTCCATAACCGATATCAGTTTAAAAAAAACTGCAAAGTATTCAGATTAAAAGATAGATAAACCTGGCTCATAACATATAAAATATCATCTTCGGATTACAGGCCTCCAAAGTAAATTCATAGAGTATATGTCTTCAGACTTTCAGTATGTTCACTCTCGACCCTCATACAACTAACCTCGTCTAGCATATTAGTTTTTACATTTTATAGCCAAGCCTAAACTCTAGAAGAGTTCTAGATCCAAAAATCGTGGATCGAATATAACAGTCTATAATTACAAAATTAAATTTGACAGTTATGAGTGAAAATAATTATTCAATCCATATTTCTAACTTATCTAGATCCTTCAAGTTGATCTTGCATATATTTGTCTGTTTCTACTTTGCAATGCATTTGGGAAGACACCTGTTAACTCCACTAGCAAAAAACTATGATATTCAGGATCCTCTGCAGTAATCTCGGGCTCTTGATGTAGAATCGTTACCAAAATGACTTGAATTTATGATGAACATTCCTCTCGATCGTTTCCTTACACATGGACCAAAATGTGGAACTTTCCAAAAACTTGATGCCAGTTGAATAGACATGTCAAGCGACCTTTGCCAAAACTGCTAGGCCATCCAAAGCTTGATATTTTTTCTGTAGTTGAAGACACTCCTTCTCTGACATTCTGTCTCTTCAGAAGTTATTTGTTTTTCTTTGAGAGCTCTTCATTCCTTTGTTGCGCTGCTTTCCTCCTTTTGATTGCTTCCCGTACTATCTTGCTCAATTCATCATAATTTGCATTTATTTCCTGTAAATCCCTTCAGAGTAACTGATTTTCCTGCATTATTGTGTCATTGGATTCGTTTAAATACTTGTTCTGCTCTTTATATTGTTGAAGCTCTTTCTTAAGGTTCTCAATATCTATCATATTTTCAACACATGATTCTTCAACAAGGATATCTACAGAGTGATAAACTTCGATCTCAATTTCATATCATTTAGAATTTTATCCTTTTCCTTGAACATTCATTATTTCATCTCTGTCTTTAGAATCCATAGGATATGGAGATATCTCATTCTCTTAACCTTCTAATCCAGAATCTTCTTTAATTGCATAATTGTCTCCTAGAATATCTGAAAATGATTCCAAACCCTTTTCTATATTTTCTAAAACTTTAGATACTAATTGTTCTACCTTTTTAGATTCACAATCTTCTTCATCAGAAGAATATTCAATGCCAATTACCATATCTTTCCTAAGCTTAGGATTCATAGCATCCTTCATGTTGAACTTTAAGTTATTAGTGGCTCGAGTTTTAGGCCTTCTTCTAACAGTTTCAAGAATGGTAATATTTTTAAGTTTTTCAGGATCAACATAAAGATTTTCAAACATACCTCTCTTTAACTTCTTTGGGATCTACTCCTTCACAGTATCTCTAATTATTTTAGCAGTATTAAGGGCTTCGTTCATGTACCTCATGACCACGATACTATCCTCAGAAGCTAAAGTTCTTTGATGTTGGATATAGTTCAAACTATCCTCCATTGTAGGCTTTGACTCAGGATGAAGCTCTTCCTTGTTACACTTAACTATCTTTTAGGAATCATGTTTATCTAGTACAGGCTCATGCTTTGAATCAAACCCTTTTTTTGCCCTTTAAACTTTTATTTTACATCGTCTTCCCTTTGGTCACTACAGAGAGACCGTTCAAGTGCTATCTTCGAGGTTTTAGGCAGTTTCCCCTTTTTATCAATAATATTACCTTCATCCTCAGGAGCTCCTATTTGTTCAAGTTTGAAACCTGACCAAAATAAGAAATGGGACCACGTCTTGTGTTGTTTCTTCAATTTTTCAAGGATGAATAATTTTACCAAACCGTGATGAAAGAAATTGTGGCTGGTGTGCTCCAAGTGATTATGTACTCTAGTGGCCATTTTAGTTAGGATTTTCAAAAGATAATAGGGAATATTAATCTTTTTAATACCTTCTATGTGAACCAAAAACCTCATATGATACATGAAAACCATTGCAAACCTTCCTTCGCAGGTCACATAGTGTTGCACAATGCTTAAGATATCCCTCCACTCTTCTTTTAGGAAATTTCTATGAATATCCTTGCTCCAGTCGGGGTTTTGATGTTGGGGCATGAGAAATTGATTGTAATTGGTTTCTATAGGATGCTTCTTAAACCATTTCTCCCCCTCAACAGGTATACCAGTTGCAACAACGATAAATTCTTTAGAAATTTGAAATTTGAAACCATCGAAGTCCACTGTTGAACTGTTGAAGTTTAGAGAAAAATGCTCTGTAACCTCAAAGTTATATCCCTGAATCCTTTCGCATAATGAGTACCAGCCGAATTCTTTTAACTTATGAGCACATTGAGGAAGCGTTTTTGCCCAATATATGTTCTCTAGTTCAAACCGGTGCAACTTTCCACTTTCCCTCTTCATCTCTGCAAACTATTAGTTCAATGAAACTGAGCAAGGTAATTACAACTGAACAATGTTCAACAGATAACTGCTTCTTCTAATAAGGAAATGAACCAAACTATCGTGCATGAAAACTCAAGCAGTAGCTCACGATCCCAAAACCAATTACAAGTTAGTTCAGGACAAATCTATCATAATTTAAAGTAGGAAGAATTCATATCAAGTAATGAATGAAGTACACATGTTTTATGGCATAATCTTTAACAATAACACCATTCCTCGATACCATAACATGCAATTATTACTTGAAAGCTGGTAAAAATTTAACTTTGTAATGTCAAACTTTTCCAGCAGGACACATACAAAGAAGTGTCCTGACTTTCGCTATCGGAATGTTTAAAACATTGAACCTTTCATATTTGAGATTTAAAACCTATCTTTTGAGCCAGTCTTGAGACCTGCAAGGTTCCTTAAAAGAATAAAGCTGCCAAAAGAGAGTATTTGAGAATAAAGAGGCATTCTAAGACTATCAATTAAACTAAAATACATTACAATTTAAACGAGAAATCATTCTAAACATTAGCAGTTTAGCTATCAAGATAACTCAAAAAGGGTGACTTAGAATAAAAAAGAAAAGGATAGGAAGAAAATGGGTATGACAGTTTTAGGACTAACACATACTTAACCCAATGTCAATCAATTTTTCTGATGGATCTTCTTTGTATGTCAACACTTGTTCGAAGACATCCAAGGATGGCCAATGGAAAAAAAAAAAATATATATATATATATATATATATATATATATCACAACCAATATGAAATCTTAAGTTGTTAGAAGGAAATCACAATTACTCACAAACTTCGCCATCAACCCTTTTTTTCCTTGTCCTACCTTATGAGCTGAATGGATTCTATTTTGTTTTCTTTTATGCAACAAAGCAATTGAAAATTAATATTTAATTCTAAATTAATTAATTATATGTACATAATAGAAAAATTCAATGATTACATGCATTCGAAGCACGTTGTTTTTGAGATGGCTCCTCCTATGATGCAATTATGTCAATTTCTCTTACCATGTCCTTGTACACTTTTTTGGACATTCCTACTGGCATATTTAGGATATCACCTCATTCATCCTTTGGGATTTTCATAATCTAACTGTAAAATTAAATGACATTAAACTATTTTTATACATATATGAAAAGTAAATATAGCATAATTAATATTAATAAAAGAATGCTTTGTAGTTGTATATACATATTCTATAAAAGCGTGTTTAAGAATATTATTTTTTGAATGATAATTTTTTGTTGTTGTATGTTTTTGCTATTACAAGTCTGACAGGGCTCATTGACCATTGCTCTGGAAACACCTCCTGTAGTTTAGATATAACCTAATTCTTGGAATCATTGGATTGATTTTCGTATGGTAAGTGGAAAGTACGACTACGTTCTTTACACTATTTCCCTTGTAGTTTTATAAAATTTCCCCCCTCTCATTAACTTCCAGCACCACTTTAGATGAGTTAAGGACCAATTCGTCATCATTTACATCTTCCACAATTTGTTTTTTCTTATGATGACGTTCCCATATGTTGCCATCAATTCCTACAGAACATTCAACACATATGAAATAGATTGTTTGAAACATGTCAACAAATATTATTAAGTATAGTAATACTGAAATTCAAGAAAAAAATAATATTGATTACTTTTTTATTTACCTGATTGATCCCTCAACAAATTTTCCATCAAGGTTTTATGCTATTCCACACTTAGATTGCAAAAAATATTATGGAGCTTCCTCTTTTTTTGGCTTTGCATGATAAACATTAACCAATTCATATTAGTTAAACTTACATATAATTCAAACATATTAACTTAATACAAAAATTACAAAGAACTTGCCTTCTTCACAGTTTTGGATGTGCTCCCATCATGACGCTTAGAATTACTGCTCCTTGAAATATTATTACACATTTTCTATCAATAAACAACCTAGACCATTAAATAGAGAAACTATTAAATATTTATACAAATAAATTACATATCTTACAGCTAAAACAATAGTCTACCATCTTGGTGCGGTTTAAGAATACAAACGTTCCAGTGCATTTCTCACCGATGCATCGTAGTTGAATGCACCGTTAATGAAAAATAAATTAATAATTTATGAAATGCCTTATTCGATGTGTTTTTATTGCAAGCACACCAATGCATTATACAAAAACGACTTCACCAAAAATTGTGAAAGCGTTTTTTGAAAAAAATTGAAAGGGGAAGGGTTTTTTATCCGACGCAATAAGTGGTCCAGTCGCACCCAACAACTTATATATAAAACCACAAACCTATCAAATCTAAAATTCCTAAAAATAACGACTTGAATTGTGAAATAATAGAGGGAGTTAAACCCTAATGTGAAATTTTGCAGCCACAAGAAACAAAAGGAAGCAACAAGAAAGCAAAGGTTCCAGCTTTGAAGGTAACTATGAAATCTTTTATTTTTTCTGAATTTATTTTAAATATTAATAGGAACATAAATAAATCATGCATTGATATCAATAGTAAGAATTTACATACTTGAAATTTCTACTATGCAGGGTTTTGTGTGATTCACCATACCTTAGAAATTATGATCTTTAGAATAATCTGGTTGCTCCAAACTCCTCCACAGTAAGATTCTCTTGCAAAATTCTCCCCTTTAAATTTCAACAAAACAATGAAATAGTGATTTTTTTAAAACACTTTATGTAATTAGTTTTTTGAAAAAGAAATTCTCGCTTCTTTTTCAGCTCATGTGGAAAAAAATCATGTGTTTTTTATTTTGTGCAACTCGATGCGCTTATATATACAGGAACACCAGTGCATCGAAACAAATAATGCACCGTTACCATATACCTTCATTTAACTTTTTTCTAGAAAATCGGTGCGCCATTAAAATGAGTGCACCGATGTGTTATATTGTATATAACGCACCATATTAGCATACATTATAGAAAAAAAAAATCATTCATTGGTGAGTACCAGCATAGATCCAAATCCTAAGCTCTATCAAGCGCCGAGAGGGATCAAATCTCCCGAGGTGCAAACCTCTCCTTGAATAGCTCCTTGAGTGCAATACCTGAACCACCTAATCCTAAGCTCTAAAGTCTCTAGTTTAAGTCTCATATTTACTTTTTACTTTGTATATTATTTTTTGTTTATGTCCAACATAATATTTATTACTTTTTACTTTGTATTATTCTTTTTTGTTTACTTTGTATTATTTTGTTACTCGACAAACACTCTAAAATCTCATATTTACATTTTACTTTGTATTAAAAGTAAAAAGTAAAGTCTCTAGTTTAAGTCTCATATTTACTTTTTACTTTGAATTATTCTTTTTTGTTTATGACCGACATAATATTTATCACCTAATCCTAAGCTCTAAAGTCTCTAGTTTAAGTCTCATATTTACTTTTTACTTTGTATTATTCTTTTTTGCTTGTGGCCGACATAATATTTATTACTTTTTACTTTGTATTATTCTTTTTTGTTTACGTTGTATTATTTTGTTACTGGAAAAACACTCGACAAACACTCATATGTTACAAGATCTCCCTCATACTGGGTTGTAGAGCGCCTCTCGACGCAATGAAAATATGATTGCATCGGTGCGATTATATATACTAAGCGCAGCGATGTAAATAATATTCCCGCTATCAAATATACTGATATGTTATTTTGTAGATGTTTAAAGTTGGTGCAGAGGTGTTTTAGTTGCACCAGTGTATTTTATTATTCAAGACGCACTAGTGCATTTATATCATTAAGGTGCGCCAAAGTAATTAAAAATCCCTATGAACATATGTTTGAACTTAAAATGATATATTCATCTCAAATGTTCTTTAGGATTCAACCACATCAATTACAATACTTCATAGTATACATATGTTGCTTAAGCTCACCTTATTTTTTAAAAATGGTTTCAAACTATATTGAAAGTTAGATTGCGATTTGATTCTCAAATTTTATTTTAGGACTGCAGACATGTATTGATTGTTGATTTGCCTCAAAATGCAAAGAGAAGATGTTATATTATCAAATGGCCAATTCTTCAAATTCCAACTCATTCCATATTGTTCAAAGTTCATCGAGTTCCCCCTTTCCATCTCCAGTAAGTTCATATTTTATTTATATTTTGATTATCTAATTCAATTTATGTTATTTATCCATGTGAATCTAAATAAAAATGCATTCAATTTTGCAGGATCCTGATTCAGGATCGAGTTGGGATGCACAAAATATTCCACCAGTTGAAAAATGTCACAAGCTCTTATTAGGAGCAAGATACCGCAAGTAGTTGGTAGATGAAAATGGATAACTGCTTTACCCTGCCAATTGTAACATGCCATCTTCTAGCCACAATCATGGGTCATCGATGGTAATTCGTCGTGATATGGATCTCTTTTATGACACCCCGGTAGTATCTGGTTGTTCAAAATGTCAAGGGTTGAAGGAGAGCTCTTGGCATGTCACACTCACCCATTATACTAATGATCAACTTGTAAAATTAGTCACAGCAGATCTAATGAACAAGTAAGTCAATCACAACATATGAGCATAGAAAATATGGTGTAAAACTGTGCAAAACATGCATCAGTGCTCAATATCCCAATGAGGGTGAATAATTACAATACAATACAGTAACCATGACTGAGCAATTCGAATTGACTAAGAAGGTCATTCGAATTATTGAATGGTGTAGCTTGGCTCCAACTAGGAGTCCTCATCATCAATCAGCGGTGGTCATCAATGCACAAGAACTAGTCATCCAAGTGTCAATCTGAGTCTAACTGAGTGTAACTACTGTAACTGAAGTGTGTAGCACTGATATAGGGAAGGAGACTCAGTGGAGGGCGCATGGGAGGCTTAACTGAAGTCAGAACAAGTCATCTAGTCAATCTGGAGGTCCAACGGAGTGAAACAGTCAGTCGGGAGTGAAACTAGCCTCAAATTAGGGAGAATTGGAGCTAACTGAGTGTAAACTATGGTGGTAGGTGAAGAAGTGTGCCCTTCTCTGGCAGTAGGTGAGAAGTGGGCGCCTTCATGACTAGGAGGGCTAAAGAATTGATGTAAGAAGCTCCCGGGTGCTAGAATAAGGTGGGTAAGGTGTTGGAGGCATCAACCTGGTGACTGGGATGCATGCAAACCCTAGAGTTTGCATGCAAACCCTAATTGCATGCAAGGTCTTGAAAATGATGATGTGGATATCCGAACACCCCCCTCAAGCTAGACTATGATGTGCAAAAAATAATGTAGGGCCCTGGTAACTAAGACCAAAGGTCACCCCAATACAATAATCCAAAAAATGTTGAAAATAAGCTAAGTGAGGAAAGAGGGAAAACCCAGTGGGAAGAAATCCCCCCCTCAAGCTAAGAACATAATAATGGATCAATCTATCTCCACCATGATGGAACTCACCCCCAACAATGAATGGAGGTAAGAGAACTTCTTCTCAGTGAAGCTCTTGGTGAAGATGTCTGCAATTTGCTCATCGGTAGGGCAATATTGCAGAATGATGGTGCGATCATGCACCAACTGTTGAATGTAGTGCATATGAATCTCAATGTGTTTGGTCCTCTGCCGCTGAACTGGATCTATGGAGATCTTAATATCACTTTGATTGTCACAAAAGAGGACAGTCGAAGTAGTGCCACCAAAACCAAACTCGGAAAGAATACCCTGCAACCAAACTGCCTGAATGCAGGCATTGACTGCCCCTCGATACTCTGCCTCTGCTGAAGAAAGTGCAATGGTTGCCTGCTTTTTTCTAGACCAGCAAATAGGGCCATGACCAATCATGAAAACATAACCAGAAGTGGACTTCCGATCAATGCTATCACCTGCCCAATCTGAATCAGTAAAACCAATGAAATCAAGCTCAGAATCTGCAGCATAATGTATGCCAAAATGTTTCGTACCTTGCACATACTGCAAGATCCGCTTGGCTTCCCGCCAATGAAGCTCATGGGGCTGCTGCATATACCTTGACACGGCATATGAAATATCAGGCCTTGAGTGTGTCAAGTAAAGTAGTGAACCAATCAACTGTTGATACATACTGCAATCTGCAAGCGGTGTAGAATTTCCCTCCTCAAGGCCGATTCCTGAGAGGAATGGGAATGGGGCTGCCTTACATTCAGCCATATTAAACTTCAATAACAGGTCGGAAGCATATTTTTGCTGAGATATAGTGATCCCATCAAAATTTTGAGCAATCTCCAAGCCCAAATCGCTCATGTCAAAAGCTAGATTTAAGGCAGTTTTTAGCTTGTTTATTGAAGTAAGAGTGCTACCAGTAATGAGAAGATCATCAACATAAAGTACAATAACCAACAAATTACCTTTAACTTGCTGAAGATACAAATTCGGATCAGATTTGCATCTTTTGAAATTCTGAGAAAGAAGGAAGGAGTCCATCTTTACATACCAAGCTCTTGGGGCCTGTTTTAACCCATACAAATATTTCTTCAATCTGCAAACTAATGATGGATCTGATGTGTAGCCTTCTGGCTTCTGCATATATACCTCTTCAGCAAGGTATCCATGTAGAAAAGCACTCTTCACATCCATGTGGTGCACTTCCCAGTGCTTGGATGCGGAAATTGCCAAAACAAGGTGGATGGAATCCATCTTTGCAACCGGTGCAAAGGTCTCAGTGTAGTCCACTCCTTGGACTTGGGAGAAACCTTTTTCCACCAACCTTGCTTTGTATTTGTTGATAGAGCCATCAGCAGCAAATTTCGTGCGGTAGACCCATTTACATTTGACTAATCTTCTTCCAGCTGGAAGAGAAACTAGCTCCCATGTATTGTTCTTTTGAAGAGAACTGTACTCTTCATCCATGGCACTTTGCCATCTCGGATCTCGGTGGGCATGATAGTATGTTGTGGGATCTGAACTAGTCATCAAATAAAAAATCTCAGGAATTAATGGATCAGAAATAGAAAGAGCCATACCTGCTCTTTGAAAGTCTGCTCTTGTTCGTCTCGGATCAGCAGGATTTCCAAGGTTCGAACCAGCAGATTGAAGAGTGTTTTGGGCCCACTTCGGTAACTGAGGAGGATCATAATGGTCAGATTCCGAACCTGATATGTCATGATCATCATGTACTACTAAAATATCAGAAATAATACCTTCATTATCGCTGCTCGAATCTTCTTCTGATGAAGGCGGTGAAATGGTAGTTTGTTCCTCGACTAGTTGCAATTCTTGAAGCGATTCTTCAAATTGCACACTACGCTCTATGAATATATTTTTGGATCCGATATACATGAGTTTATATGCTTTTGATTCTTCCCCATATCCTATCAGTATGCACTCAATACTTTGTGGATCCAAAGCTCGTCTCTTCTTGGAAGGAATTCTAGCCCATGCAGTAGAGCCAAAAACTCTCAAATTTGACACATCCGGTTTGTGACCAAAGAATGCTTCGAAAGGAGTCATACCTTTCACGAATGAATGTGGAACTCGATTCTGAATGTATGCAGCAACATTGATTTCTTCAGCCCAAATATTTACAGCCAAACCTTTTGATTCAATCATGCAAGTAGCCATCTCTTTCAGTGACCGATTTTTCCTTTCCGCTACACCGTTCTACTGGGGTGTGTAGGGAACTGTATGTTGGATCTGAATTCCGCTTTGGACACAAAGTTGCAGCAACGCGGCATTGAAATATTCTCCACCATTATCAGATCTAAGATCTTTGATCTTTCTCTCAGTGGTGGTCCCAACAGAAGCCTTAAAATCCTTGAATTTTCCAAGCACTTCTGACTTGTTTTTGAGAAAAAATACCCATGTAAAGCGGGAAAAATCATCAATAAATGTCAAAACATACCTTGAACCATTTAATGACATATTGGTCAGTGGACCAATGATATCAGAATGTATCAGCCCCAAGACTGTAGAAGCTCTGCTAGATTTGCCGCAGTCGAACCTGTGCTCGGGGTGCTTCCTAATAATGCAACCGGTGCATATTCCCTTCGAGGAACGGAGTTGTGGAAGACCATCTACCATGGATTTGTTTGATAACAGCAGCAAATACTTATAATTAAGATGTCCAAATATTTCATGCCAAAGCCTACTAACCTCATTACCATGTGTGCGAAGAGCGGTGGGCTTTGCAAGCGAAATAAAGTGTGAAAACTCATAGCATTTTGCAGTGTGGTTCGCCTTTCCGACTGCAATAAGTCTTTCACTTTTGATATCATAAATTTCAACTGTATTAGGGCTGAATGTAACTTGCTTTGGTTCACCAGTGTGTGTCATTTGATACACAGAAAGAAGATTTGAGGCCAAGGAAGGCACATAGAGAACATTCTGAAAGCTTCCATGATCTACATGGATTGTACCTTTGCCCTTTGAAGAATTTTTTGAGTCATCTCCCAAATGGATGGGGATGGAGCTGTTTGGATCAAATGAAGAAAAATAATCAATATTTGCAGCCATATGATTCGAGGCACCCGAATCTATCGAAAGAGTAGTGGACTTCGAAACAGTTTCCATGAGTGCTTGTCCTCTTTCATGATCATCATTCCTATCCTTCTTCCTTGCACCGTCAGGAAGAGTTATGTTGTTCTTTTCCAAAATGAGGGCCATTTGATCATAGTCTTCTTCATGCATGAACTTTCGGGATGAAATCCACGGTTGCAATAAGTACATTTAGATTTTTCCTTACCCTCTTTGCCATTTTGCTTGAACTTCAAACTAGTTGGTGCATCTGTCTGCTTGCCTTTCTCTCTTTGCTTGTGAGGTTCGAATTTGGGCTTCTCTTTCTTTTGCTTTCCTTTACCATTCGAATTCTTGGGTCCTTGAACAAATAGGGCTGAATCTTTGGATTTTATGGACCCCATTTGAATCAACTTATCATGCTCTTTTGTGACGGACTCAATGAAGGCATCTTCCAATTCGGGGTAGTTAGCCGGCCGGCATTGAAAGTAGAGACAAATACCGAATAGTCTTTACCAAGCTTGGTGAGAATAGAGAGAATCAATTGCTTATCCTCTTTGATAACGCCACTGTTCTTCAACTGCAATTTCAAGTGCTTGAATTTTGTGAAAAACTCATTGATGGTCTCAAAATTCTCAGGACTAAGAGCAATCAATTCATTCTCTAATTGAAAAGCCCTAAGTTCGTCCTGCTTGCCAAATAATGTTTTAAGTTGCTCCCATATAGCTTTTGGAGTCTTCAATTCGCTGAGATGGAAGTGAAGATCTTTGGATATGGAGAGACAAAGAAGACCATAAGCTTCATCAAGCTTGTTGTAGTGTTTGGTTCTTTCTGACAATGTGCTTGGCTCCAATTCGAGGCCAATGGTGACTCTATAATATCCTTTTGAACGTAACATGATCTCCATATCTTCTTTCCAATCAAAATAATTGAAAGGGGTGAGGATAGGCTTTGAAGAAGAGTATTCCATTGCTAGGAGCGAGTGCACTTTGATGTAAAAAGACTTGCCAAAGCAAGGTAGCGAATGCAATTGGAGGAGACAATAACCTACAAATCACAATCAATACAAGAACAGTGAGGTCGAACAATCCACCCTTTTAGAGTTGCATCACACCTGGGATTGGAGATCAAGCAATGTTGAATGGGTCCAATGTATCAAATCCAAGATTTATGTGGAAACTCAAGCTTCTGGAGTGGTATTGGAAGTATTTTTATGCTTTGCATGCACAGGAGCGAATGCTCTTGAGATCTTTCATGCCAAACTTTTTGCAATTTTGAGCAAATTCACTCAAATCTCCTTGTAGAACACCTGTAGAAAAGAGATCTTGTCCCTGCAATGGCTCTGATACCATGTAAAATTAGTCACAGCAGATCTAATGAACAAGTAAATCAATCATAACAAATGAACATAGAAAATATGGTGTAAAACTGTGCAAAACATGCATCAGTGCTCAATATCCCAATGAGGGTGAATAATTACAATACAATACAATAACCATGACTGAGCAATTCGAATTGACTAAGAAGGTCATTCGAATTACTGAATGGTGTAGCTTGGCTCCAACTAGGATTCCTCATCATCAATCAATGGTGGTCATCAATGCACAAGAACTAGTCATCCAGGTGTCAATCTATGTCTAACTGAGTGTAACTGAAGTGTGTAGCACTGATATAGGGAAGGAGACTCAGTGGAGGGCGCATGGAAGGCTTAACTGAAGTCAGAACAAGTCATCTAGTCAATCTGGAGGTCCAACGGAGTGAAATAGTCAGTCGGGAGTGAAACTAGCCTCAAATCGGGGAGAATCCGAGCTAATTGAGTGTAAACTGAGGTGGTAAGTGAAGAAGTGCGCCCTTCTCTGGCAGTAGGTGAGAAGTGGGCGCCTTCATGACTAGGAGGGCTAAAGAACTGATGTGAGAAGCTCTCGGGTGCTAGAATAAGGTGGGTAAGGTGCTGGAGGCATCAACCTGGTGACTGGGATGCATGCAAACCCTAATTGCATGCAAGGTCCTGAAAATGATGATGTGGATATCCGAACACAACTACCCAATGTTGATGATCTAATACCTCCTAATGCAATAAAAAATCCAATAGGTGATATAGAAAAGACACATAAGAACACTTCCATATGCTCATTTTTTGGAAAGTTGGAAGCCAAAACAACTATATTTGGTCCTAAATTGACCAACCCCTCTACTTCTATTCAGTCAACTGAAAGTTCTAGTGATCCAAAGTATGATTCAATACCACGCAGGAGATCCAAAAAGTTGTATGAGTTGAGAGAAAAAATGTCCAAGTACACACCAAGGTCAATCCAATTGTTGGAGATTAGCAATGACTACTCTCTTCTCGTGCATTTGCAAAGTAAATACCAAATTTGTTACAACCGCACTTTGTATGGCACTTGGTCGTCTTCTCTTCATGTTCATGATTGTTGGAACCAAATTCTCCTTTTGTAGTAATAATTTTATGATTTTCAAGTCTAAGATAGATGCTGGAAATATTGGGTTGTTTATCCTTTCACATGTACTCGTTCCTCCCAAACAATCAGTAGCACTTATACCATTTTGTGGTCCTATTTATTGTCAGTCTGATTACTTGAGTATTTCTAAAATACACATAACATTTTCATGTATAGTATGTGTATGAATGGTTATTATTTTGGAAACTTTAATAGGAAGAACCTAATGTATATCGATGGTCGTCCACACACTCATGGGAACATTACAGGGTTCATAAATAGTTCTAGGTGCTTTTTATTTTCTGCAAATTGTTCATTTGAGGACACTCCAATGACCAAAAGTTCTTTATGAAAAGGAAAGTTTCCAGATTTGTTGTTGTGCATGCAATACTTAGTTTGTCTCCTAGTGACAAGTTGTTAATAGACTATAACTTTCATAGACCACCAACCGCTCGTCAAAGACACCTTGCATTGGGACTACGTTTAGACGTCTCCTTAGGGTGAAAGAAAAAATCATTGATTAATTGCATTTTATTGTTTTCAATTGGATCAATGTAAATGTATTACTCAATTTGAACTTTTGTTTAATAAATTGCTTGCGGTTGGAAATTTACTATTGCAAAAAATTCCCATGCTCCTATAATAATTGTTTGGTATAATGTTTGAATAAACCAATTGTAATGTGCTTACTAATATCAACGATGTAATGTTCAATATTTTTGAAATCATGATTTTGATCATGAGTGATCTATCTACCATCTTCCATTGCATCCCACTACAATGTAAAATCAAGAGAAGGCTGCAAAACAAGTGCAACTAGGAGAGGAATCATACCAAGCATGGTTGAATAAACCACATATTCAATTCCCACTACACCTAGACTCACCAATTAGGAATGTTTACAGTAATACTAGTTATGCACATGTTGGCAATTGAGGCAATGAAACAGTGGTTGGTATGGATATCTTCTTATGAGATACGGGTGCCATGGATGCAATGTTGTTAGATGCATTTTAGGATGAGGAGCTAGGGGATGATGTTCATATCACTGATACCTTCTTCGAAAGCCTTAAATTTGCTTCCACCAGCCTTCTCTTTGGACCTGGCTTGTCAAAGTCTACCCAGTTGGGGACAACAATGTTACTATATAACTTGAAAGCAATGTATGGCATGTCAAACACGTGTTTCTAGGAAATTTTGAGGTAATTGAGCATCAAATCCCTTATATTTTAAGGAATCTTGTTACACAATCAACATCGAAATGGTCGATTTTATGAATGTTAAATGACATTGTACATTTCTATTTCCCACTAACTATAGGTTATTCAAAGATAAGGTACTTCTGAGTGGTAATATCTTGCCTAACAACTGCGAAAAGGAAAATCAATTGTTGAAAATGTTGGGTGTTGAGTATAGATCATATCATGCGTGTATGAATGATTGTATTCTATATAGAAGCGAATATGTAGACAAAGAGATATTTCCAAAATGTGGGCATGATAGGTACCATAAATCAACAAACAAGGGTAAAGCACATGGTCCTCCTCATGAGATATTGAGGCACGTACCTATTATCCCAAGGATTCAAAGGCTCTTTCGTTGCAAAGAATTAGCTATGTTGTAGGGATGGCATGCCTCACACCGAAGTGAGTCGGGAGTTATGTGAATCCCAACATATTCAATATCCATGAAGCATATAGAGGATACATGGCCTGATAAATTCAAGGATTAAGTACGAAGCCTTTGATTGAGCATAGCCATGGATGGCATCAACCCATATTCCCTCCAAAACACCAACTATTTTGTTTGGTCAGTAGTAGTGATCAATAACAATATCCCCGCATGGTTTTCCATGAAGAATCAACATCTTATGCTGGCTCCCATCACTAGTACAAAATGAGAGATAAATGACCACATTTGAGTTGGCGACCACTCGTGGCAAATTAGTGGTCATTTATCACGTGACAAAAAATGTGGTCATATTTAGCTTTTTCGTTTATAGCTTATCTTGTGGTCATATTTAGCTTGGTCGTTTATAGCTTATCTTGTGGTCATATATTTGGTTGTATATTTGGTCGTTAATTTGGTCGTATATTTGGTCATTAATTGTGGCAATTAATGACCAAATATACGACCAAGTATATGACCACAAGATAAGTTATAAACGACCAAGCTAAATATGACCACTTTTTTGGCCGCGTGATAAATGAATGCTAATTTGATACCAGTGGTCGCCAACTCAAAAGTGGTCGTTTATATGTTGATTTTGGCCATTTATCTCTATTTTTGTAGTATCCATTTATATATTTTTAGTGGTTTTAGAATATATATAGGACACGAAGGAATCGAACCACCAACCTCCTCCATTGAGCCAACAAACTTAAATATAATATATTATATCATTTTACATCAGTGATCTAAGACACAAGCATGGTCTCTTTCAAAAGGTTCTATGGTCACATCAAAGACAAGGGAGAATTCTATTTGACTAAGTATGGAACCTAACTCCAAGAGTAACTCGTAGGAAAACGAGTCATATTGTATATGTTAATATAAGGTTTTCTTTTCCTTTTGGAACAAACAAAGAAAAGACTAAAAATCACTCTATCACACAAGAAGAGGTGCATTCAAGGAAATAATCTTATTTGACCCTCCATAGAAGCTAAAGTATAGATCTAAATAAGCTTTTAACTTAACCAAAAAATTAATACTAAATATAGCTCTTACATAGCTGCAAATCTGTTCATGTACAAAATCCATAAAAGAACTAGACTATTTTAGCTTTACAATTGACTTCCCAGATCATTCCTCCATGGCTTTCTAATCTAATTTGTATCGTTAAAAAGATCAAATATTGTACAACAAATGGAAAAAATTGGATGAACTAGAATTACTGATTTGGATGTTGAAATCCATTCCAATATAAAACTTGGAAGAATTAGAGATCTAAGACGTAGTTTATAGGAAACCTTTGTTCAACAAACCTTTGATGTAATCCAACAAACCTTCTAGTCCAAAGGGAAGAGATCCAGACTTCTTCTTCTTCTTGTTGGATGAGTTGCTTACCACCCATAATGTTTGGGCATGGTTCATTCTGCATGATAGAGAGGCTTACATATGTATAGTTGTAACTCTATAGATGACAGTATCTATAATAACATTATTGAATAGCTAAGACATTTATGTTATTGATCATGCCAAAGCATATCAGATTTTTGTTTCCGGCAAACATTGTATGTTGCAGATTGCTTGGCTTTGACTGCCTAGTTTCAAGAATAATCTATGATTGTTTTCATTTTCCAGCAGTGAGGAGCTATATCCATATTTAGGTTTATTTATAGATTTATATGCACAAATATTGACTTCAAAAAGCCATATGGAAATCTACCCCATTAGTGCAAATAATGTATTTACAGAGGCATGCGGAAATCTTGATCATTAGTGAATCATTTTCATAGAAGATTAGATGCTTTTGGAAAATTAGCAAATAATGCTTGGAGAAGACCGATCATCTCCTATGATAAGAAGCAGGTTGTTCCTTTGTGAAGACATTCTTGAACCAATATTTAATAATAATGTGAGTTTTAAATTATTCTTGTAGGTGCACATGAGAATCATCCAATACTTAACAAATAATGATTTGAAATACTTACCTAACAATACTTTGGAGCATGAGCTGGAAGTTCCATTTAAGCCATGTTTTCAACTTTACAATCCAAAAAATGATGATGGTGAAGACCCTGGTGTTTTTTTATGGATTGTGCATTACCACCAAAATTCCAATCCCCGAGAACATAGTCATTCTATAGAAAGTGAAAATATGCAACTCTTTTAAAAACAGGAGCATAAAGTTGCTCTCTCCATGACATAATAGGTCAAGGAAAGAGCTGCAGATTCGATACAGAACCCTGATTGCATATTAAAGTCACAAAAACTGTGTCACTTCAACTATGATTGTGCCTCCACCACTAAAGCTCTTAATCGTAGGAATCTGATCGTGCAACACAGGATGCACTTCAATCAACTTCTTTGGTTTCCTTGAAGCACCCATCACGATGGTAGGAGAATTGGTGCCATAATTGATAATGCACTAATCATGTGAAGTGGTGTGAATCAATCTCTCCTCCAGGCGTAGTAGCTGCAAAATGGTTAATCCATTCACTCTCACGAGGTGTATTGGAGGGAGAAGTCCCATCATTACCATTATCAAACCCCCAATCTTATAGACTGGTAATGTAATATATTCTGATTTAAGTTCATTTAATATGTGTGAATGTTGATTTAATATAATGTTGTGAAGTTGATCAATTAATTGTCCTAAACCTAACCTTATTGACCAATATATTCCTATAATCATTGAGAGGATATATTTGGGAAGTTATAATTTTCTTCTCAAATTATCTCTATCAAGGAAAAAATTACGAGAACACAACACAACGCACTCACCAAAGCCTGGTTGGGTTTAACACTCATTAAATTTAGGCACATAGTTCTAGTGCATTATCTTTGGGAAGATCACACTCCTGGTAGAATAATTAAAATATAAATGCTCCACCTGTGTTGACAGACAATAGATATTCCACTCCTTTGATTGTGATGGATCCATTAATTACCTTAGTGTTACATAATATCCATCTAAACCTATGTTCAAACAGCTAGCCTTATCTAAAAATCATTCTGGCTTGAATTATATATTCATAATAAAAAGATAAAAGAGAAACCACATAATACCATTTTTCTACATGGCCCAGACAACCAGGAAAGGCACGAGTATGAAATTAATAACACAACTTACACTAGAAGTAAAATATAGGAACCAAGATTATAGAATGACAAACATCTAAACATTCTCTATGAGCATATTAACAAAATAAAGGCTTGTATCAAAATTTGTTCGTCTCAAAAGAATATACAAGGTTTAATAAGAGAGTAGACAAAAAAGTACAAGATCTGCCATGGTGATCCCCTGTAATTTGATGAAATGAATCTTGGGTCCTTGAACAAATAGGGCTGAATCTTTGGATTTTATGGACCCCATTTGAATCAACTTATCATGCTCTTTTGTGACGAACTCAATGAAGGCATTCAAGGTAGGCATCTTCCAATTCGGGGTAGTTAGCCGACCGGAATTGAAAGTAGAGACAAATACCGAATAGTCTTTACCAAGCTTGGTGAGAATAGAGAGGATCAATTGCTTATCCTCTTTGATAACTCCACTGTTCTTCAATTGCAATGTCAAGTGCTTGAATTTTGTGAAAAACTCATTGATGGTCTCGAAATTCTCAGGACTAAGAGCAATCAATTCATTCTCTAATTGAAAATCCCTAAGCTCATCCTGCTTGCCAAATAATGTTTCAAGTTGCTCCCATATAGCTTTTGGAGTCTTCAATCCACTGAGATGGAAGTGAAGATCTTTGGAGATGGAGAGACAAAGAAGACCATAAGCTTCATCAAGCTTGTTGTAGTGTTTGGTTCTTTCTGACAATGTGCTTGGCTCCAATTCAAGGCCAATGGTGATCCTATAATATCCTTTTGAACGTAACATGATCTCCATATCTTATTTCCAATCAAAATAATTGAAAGGAGTGAGGATAGGCTTTGAAGAAGAGTATTCCATTGCTAGGAGCGAGTGCACTTTGATGTAAAAAGACTTGCCAAAGCAAGGTAGCGAATGCAATTGGAGGAGACAATAACTTGCAAATCACAATCAATACAAGAACAGTGAGGTCGAACAATCCACCCTTTTAGAGTTGCATCACACCTGGGATTGGAGATCAAGCAATGTTGAATGGGTCCAATGTATCAAATCCAGGATTTATGTGGAAACTCAAGCTTCTGGAGTGGTATTGGAAGTATTTTTATGCTTTGCATGCACAGGAGCGAATGCTCTTGAGATCTTTCATGCCAAACTTTTTGCAATTTTGAGCAAATTCACTCAAATCTCCTTGTAGAACACCTTTAGAAAAGAGATCTTGTCCCTGCAATGGCTCTAATACCATGTAAAATTAGTCACAGCAGATCTAATGAACAAGTAAATCAATCACAACAGACAAACATAGAAAATATGGTGTAAAACTGTGCAAAACATGCATCAGTGCTCAATATCCCAATGAGGGTGAATAATTACAATACAATACAGTAACCATGACTGAGCAATTTGAATTGACTAAGGTCATTCGAATTACTGAATGGTGTAGCTTGGCTCTAACTAGGAGTCCTCAGAATCAATCAGTGGTGGTCATCAATGCACAAGAACCAGTCATCCAGGTGTCAATCTGAGTCTAACTGAGTGTAACTAGTGTAACTGAAGTGTGTAGCATTGATATAGGGAAGGAGACTCAGTGGAGGGTGCATGGGAGGCTTAACTGAAGTCAGAACAAGTCATCTAGTCAATCTGGAGATCCAACGGAGTGAAACAATCAGTCGGGAGTGAAACTAGCCTCAAATCAGGGAGAATCGGAGCTAACTGAGTGTAAACTGAGGTGGTAGGTGAAGAAGTGCGCCCTTCTCTGGCAGTAGGTGATAAGTGGGCGCCTTCATGACTAGGAGGGCTAAAGAACTGATGTAAGAAGCTCCTGGGTGCTAGAATAAGGTGGGTAAGGTGCTGGAGGCATCAACCTGGTGACTGGGATGCATGCAAACCCTAGAGTTTGCATGCAAACCCTAATTGCATGCAAGGTCCTGAAAATGATGATGTGGATATCCGAACACAACTACCCAATGTTGATGATCTAATACCTCCTAATGCAATAAAAAATCCAATAGGTGATATAGAAAAGACACATAAGAACACTTCCATATGCTCATTTTTTGGAAAGTTGGAAGCCAAAACAACTATATTTGGTCCTAAATTGACCAACCCCTCTACTTCTATTCAGTCAACTAAAAGTTCTAGTGATCCAAAGTATGATTCAATACCACGCAAGAGATCCAAAAAGTTGTATGAGTTGAGAACAAAAATGTCCAAGTACACACCAAGTTCAATCCAATTGTTGGAGATTAGCAATGACTACTCTCTTCGCGTGCATTTGCAAAGTAAATACCAAATTTGTTACAACCGCACTTTGTATGGCACTTGGTCGTCTTCTCTTCATGTTCATGATTGTTGGAACCGAATTCTCCTTTTATAGTAATAATTTTATGATTTTCAAGTCTAAGATAGATGCTGGAAATATTGGGTTGTTTATCCTTTCACATGTACTCGTTCCTCCCAAATAATCAGTAGCACTTATACCATTTTGTGGTCCTATTTGTTGTCGATCTGATTACTTGAGTATTTATAAAATACACATAACATTTTCATGTATAGTATGTGTATGAATGGTTATTATTTTGGAAACTTTAATAGGAAGAACCTAATGTATATCGATGGTCGTCCACACACTCATGGGAACATTACAGGGTTCATAAATAGTTCTAGATGCTCTTTATTTTCTGCAAATTGTTCATTTGAGGACACTCCAATGACCAAAAGTTCTTTATGAAAAGGAAAGTTTCCATATTTGTTGTTGTGCATGCAATACTTAGTTTGTCTCCTAGTGACAAGTTGTTAATAGACTATAACTTTCATAGACCACCAACCACTCGTCAAAGACACCTTGCATTAGGACTACGTTTAGACGTCTCCTTAGGGTGTAAGAAAAAATCATTGATTAATTGCATTTTATCATTTCAATTAGATCAATGTAAATGTATTACTCAATTTGAACTTTTGTTTAATAAATTGCTTGCGGTTGGAAATTTACTATTGCAAAAAATTCCCATGCTCCTATAATAATTGTTTGGTATAATGTTTGAACAAACCAATTGTAATGTGCTTACTAATATCAACGATGTAATGTTCAATATTTTTGAAATCATGATTTTGATAATGAGTGATCTGTCTACCATCTTCCATTGCATCCCACTACAATGTAAAATCAAGAGAAGGCTGCAAAACAAGTGCAACTAGGAGAGGAATCATACCAAGCATGGTTGAATAAACCACATATTCAATTCCCACTACACCTAGACTCACCAATTAGGAATGTTTACAGTAATACTAGTTATGCACATGTTGGCAATTGAGGCAATGAAACAGTGGTTGGTATGGATATCTTCTTATGAGATACGGGTGCCATGGATGCAATGTTGTTAGATTCATTTTAGGATGAGGAGCTAGGGGATGATGCTCATATCACTGATACCTTCTTCGAAAGCCTTAAATTTGCTTCCACCAGCCTTCTCTTTGGACCTGGCTTGTCAAAGTCTACCCAGTTGGGGACAACAATGTTACTATATAACTTGAAAGCAATGTATGGCATGTCAAACACATGTTTCTAGGAAATTTTGAGGTAATTGAGCATCAAATCCCTTATATTTTAAGGAATCTTGTTACACAATCAACATCGAAATGGTCAATTTTATGAATGTTAAATGACATTGTACATTTCTATTTCCCACTAACTATAGGTTATTCAAAGATAAGGTACTTATGAGTTCGCTTGCAACTAGGGTTTGATAGTCGGCTTTTGAAGATGTTTTTGGCGGCCATGGATCCTTCCATGGCCTCTCTCCTCCTTCTCCCTTGTGTTTTCCTGTCATCGGCAGGCTGATTCGCTTCGGAAAGTTAGCGGTGCCTTGGCGCGGCGACCCATTGGGTAGCGGGCTTCTCCTGCTTCCCAGTGTCGGCGGTGGTGGTTTCTGCATTGAGGGAAGCAGATCCGGGGCTAGGCATCCTTGGACGGAAGACGACGGTGGCTGCAGAGGTCTGTAGAGCAACGGGCTCCAGTTTCCTCCTTGTCGACGGCAGATCCGTTGAGGATGTGTGCGCACTGGGGCTTCTTCTCCCTGGATCGTAGATGGTGACGGATGTCTGCGTGAGCTCGGGTTCCCTCTGACGGCGGCCCCTTGTCACAATGGCGGCAGCATGAGCTAGGGCTCTCTCTGACAGAGGCCCCTTGCTCTTCTCAATGGCGGCAGCATGAACTCGGGCTCCCTCTGACGGCAAACCCTCGCTCTTCTCAATCGCGGCAGCATGAGCTCGGGCTCCCTCTGACGGCAAACCCTCGCTCTTCTCGATGGCAGGCTTCCACACCGAGGTGGGTTGCATCCCGTGGGCTGCCGAGGAGGGGCTTTCGGCGGGATGGGGGTTCTTGCTCTTCCTGATGACGGTTTCCACGCTGAGGGGAGGCATCCTGTGGATTGCCTTGGAGGAATTTCGACTGTTTGGGGTTCATCTCAGTACAGAACCAGTGGCTCTGCTTTATTATCAAGCGTTTTGGAATTGTTTGTTTTTTCCCTGTTTTATTTCTCTTTTTTTCTGCGGCATTCTTTGCTGGTTCGTTCTTTGTTTTTTGAGCCATTCATGGCTGACCTGAATTAGGTTTTGTTGAAGTTTTCTGAGGTTGTATAGAGTTGAAAAGCTTGTAGAAGATTCTGTAATTATTGGGACTGCTTAGCAGCATATACACTCTTCAAGAGTGCCGAAGATCCAATGTAATTTTGTACTCGCAAGATGAAATAAAATTACGCTTTTTTTTCAAGGAAAAAAAAAGGTACTTATGAGTGGTAATATCTTTCCTAACAACTGCGAAAAGGAAAATCAATTGTTGAAAATGTTGGGTGTTGAGTATAGATCATATCATGCATGTCTGAATGATTGTATTCTATATAGAAGCGAATATGTAGACAAAGAGATATTTCCAAAATGTGGGCATGATAGGTACCATAAATCAACAAACAAGGGTAAAGCACATGGTCCTCCTCATGAGATATTGAGGCACATACCTATTATCCCAAGGATTCAAAGGCTCTTTCGTTGCAAAGAATTAGCTATGTTGTAGGGATGGCATGCCTCACACCGAAGTGAGTCGGGAGTTATGTGAATCCCAACATATTCAATATCCATGAAGCATATAGAGGATACATGGCCCAATAAATTCAAGGATTAAGTACGAAGCCCTTGATTGAGCATAGCCATGGATGGCATCAACCCATATTCCCTCCAAAACACCAACTATTTTGTTTGGTCAGTAGTAGTGATCAATAACAATATCCCCCCATGGTTTTCCATGAAGAATCAACATCTTATGCTGGCTCCCATCACTAGTACAAAATGAGAGATAAATGACCAAAATTCGCATATAAATGACCACTTTTGAGTTGGCGACCACTCGTGGCAAATTAGCGGTCATTTATCACGTGACAAAAAATGTAGTCATATTTAGCTTTTTCGTTTATAGCTTATCTTGTGGTCATATTTAGCTTGGTCGTTTATAGCTTATCTTGTGGTCATATATTTGGTTGTATATTTGGTCGTTAATTTGGTCATATATTTGGTCATTAATTGTGACAATTAATGACCAAATATACGACCAAGTATATGACCACAAGATAAGTTATAAACGACCAAGTATATGACCACAAGATAAGTTATAAACGACCAAGCTAAATATGACCACTTTTTTTGCCGTGTGATAAATGAATGCTAATTTGATACTAGTAGTCGCCAACTCAAAAGTGGTCGTTTATATGTTGATTTTGGCCATTTATCTCTATTTTTGTAGTATCCATTTATATATTTTTAGTGGCTTTAGAATATATATAGGACACGAAGGAATCGAACCACCAACCTCCTCCATTGAGCTAACAAACTTAAATAGAATATATTATATCATTTTACATCAGTGATCTAAGACACAAGCATGGTCTCTTTCAAAAGGTTCTATGGTCACATCAAAGACAAGGGAGAATTCTATTTGACTAAGTATGGAACCTAACTCTAAGATTAACTCATAGGAAAACGAGTCATATTGTATATGTTAATATATGGTTTTCTTTTCCTTTTGGAACAAACAAAGAAAAGACTAAAAATCACTCTATCACGCAAGAAGAGGTGCATTCAAGGAAATAATCTTTTTTTGACCCTCCATAGAAGCTAAAGTATAGATCTAAATAAGCTTTTAACTTAACCAAAAAATTAATACTAAGTATAACTCTTACATAGATGCAAATCTGTTCATGTACAAAATCCATAAAAGAACTAGACTATTTTAGCTTTACAATTGACTTCCCATATCATACCTCCATGGCTTTCTAATCTAATTTGTATCGTTAAAAAGATCAAATCTTGTACAACAAATGGAAAAAATTGGATGAACTAGAATTACTGATTTGGATGTTGAAATCCATTCCAATATAAAACTCAGAAGAATTAGAGATCTAAGACATAGTTTATAGGAAACCTTTGTTCAACAAACCTTTGATGTAATCCAACAAACCTTCTAGTCCAAAGGGAAGAGATCCAGACTTCTTCTTCTTCTTGTTCGATGAGTTGCTTGCCACCCATAATGTTTGGGCATGGTTCATTCTGCATGATAGAGAGGCTTACATATGTATAGTTGTAACTCTATAGATGACAGTATCTATAATAACAATATTGAATAGCTAAGACATTTATGTTATTGATCATGCCAAAGCATATCAGATTTTTGTTTCCGGCAAACATTGTATGTTGCAGATTGCTTGGCTTTGACTGCCTAGTTTCAAGAATAATCTATGATTGTTTTCATTTTCCAGCAGTGAGGAGCTATATCCATATTTGGGTTTATTTATAGATTTATATGCACAAATATTGACTTGAAAAATCCATATGGAAATCTACCCCATTAGTGCAAATAATGTATTAACAGAGGCATGCAGAAATCTTGATCATTAGTGAATCATTTTCATAGAAGATTAGATGCTTTTGGAAAATTAGCAAATAATGCTTGGAGAAGACCGATCATCTCCTATGATAAGAAGCAGGTTGTTCCTCTGTGAAGACATTCTTGTACCAATATTTAATAATAATGTGAGTTTTAAATTATTCTTGTAGGTGCACATGAGAATCATCCAATACTTAAGAAATAATGATTTGAAATACTTACCTAACAATACTTTGGAGCACGAGCTGGGAGTTCCATTTAAGCCATGTTTTCAACTTTACAATCCAAAAAATGATGATGGTGAAGCCCCTGGTGTTTTTTATGGATTGTGCATTACCACCAAAATTCCAATCCCCGAGAACATAGTCATTCTATAGTAAGTGAAAATATGCAACTCTTTTAAAAACAGGAGCATAAAGTTGCTCTCTCCATGACATAATAGGTCGAGGAAAGAGCTGCAGATTCGATACAGAACCCTGATTGCATATTAAAGTCACAAAAATTGTGTCACTTCAACTATGATTGTGCCTCCACCACTAAAGCTCTTAATCGTAGGAATCTGATCGTGCAACACAGGATGCACTTCAATCAACTTCTTTGGTTTCCTTGAAGCACCCATCACGATGGTAGGAGAATTGGTGCCATAATTGATAATGCACTAGTCATGTGAAGTGGTGTGAATCAATCTCTCCTCCAGTTGTAGTAGCTGCAAAATGGTTAATCCATTCACTCTCACGAGGTGTATTGGAGGGAGAAGTCCCATCATTACCATTATCAAACCCCCAATCTTATAGACTGGTAATGTAATATATTCTGATTTAAGTTCATTTAATATGTGTGAATGTTGATTTAATATAATGTTGTGAAGTTGATCAATTAATTGTCCTAAACCTAACCCTATTGACCAATATATTCCTATAATCATTGAGAGGATATATTTGGGAAGTTATAATTTTCTTCTCAAATTATCTCTATCAAGGAAAAAATTATGAGAACACAAGACAACGCACTCACCAAAGCCTGGTTGGGTTTAACACTCATTAAATTTAGGCACATAGTTCTAGTGCATTATCGTTGGGAAGATCACACTTATGGTAGAATAATTAAAATATAAATGCTCCACCTGTGTTGACGGACAATAGATATTCCACTCCTTTGATTGTAATGGATCCATTAATTACCTTAGTGTTACATAATATCCATCTAAACCTATGTTCAAACAGCTAGCCTTATCTAAAAATCATTCTGGCTTGAATTATCTATTCATAATAAAAAGATAAAAGAGAAACCACATAATACCATTTTTCTACATGGCCCAGACAACCAGGAAAGGCACGAGGATGAAATTAATAACACAACTTACACTAGAAGTAAAATATAGGAACTAAGATTATAGAATGACAAACATCTAAACATTCTCTATGAACATATTAACAAAATAAAGGCTTGTATCAAAATTTGTTCGTCTCAAAAGAATATACAAGGTTTAATAAGAGAGTAGACAAAAAAGTACAAGATCTGCCATGGTGATCCCCTGTAATTTGATGAAATGAGAAGCCCAAAAATACACATCCTAAGAATGTAAATTGACCCGCAAACTTCTAGAAAATGATATTTGTCTAAACCCGGGTTCCTCCAAATTGATTTATGATGACATATTCTATCTTTTATAAATGACTAATACCGAGACTCTTGATGTTAAATCTACACCCGATGCCATGTAAATAATACCTGAAATAGAATTATCTATTTTTCTAAATAATACACGAAACATAATTATCTATTTTTCTAAAGAGTTTTCTCAGATCGATATATATAATCTGGCAGACTTATCCCCCAAATGGCACAAACAATCTACCAGCAACGCTTCAAAGTTTGATATGTGTTCAATAAAAGCGATATGGTGACTATGAAAACCTCAAAATATTATACCAAAGCACAACTTTTTATTAAAATTTCAATCTATCATAAGTTTGATCTATATCAGAAATTCAATATTCCTTGATACGCCTAGATCCAACTCCATACGATTTGAAAAAATTGTGATATAGTCCAAATCCTCTACGATCTGGATGGAAAGGATATCAAAACCTAGAAAACAATGAAGGGATACAATTGGATTAACATTCTATCCAAAATCCATTTTAAAAATAAAACTTACCTGCACCAATGAGGATTAGAAGAGAAACATATATGCCATTGGCAGCAACCCTTCAAAGTTTGATATGTTTTCAATAAAAGCGATGCGGTGACTATGAAAACCTCAAAAGATTATACCAACATGGATTAATGCCCATCCGCTCTAAGCAATGAGGACACATCCACTTCTGGTTTTCCCACACCTTCTCAATATACTCCCTATAACTCAATTTCAAGCATCTTCGACAAAACATTGAAGTATTTGAACGGCACATAGAGCAATTTCTTTTTCCTAAGCAATCCTTTCCAACGTCTCGATTGCGACAACATTCACAATATTTTTCCTTGCAGACAGAAAATGCCCAAAACATTGTCATAAAAAACATCCTCGCTGCTTTTTCTATTACGAGTTTTTAAATTGTCAATCAAGTCGTTAATGGCAATCGCGTTCAAATAAAACGAATAGAGGTAAATTGTTGTACAAATAAACCCGCAAAAGCGAAAGGGGCACTTAACAAGGAATATTATGTTAATGGAGGAAAGCATTGAGTCTTATGCATAGGATTCCTACGGGGATATTTTAAATTTTCATACATATCCATGATGATAGGACTAGCGAATGAATGTATTATGTGAATTAATGGAGAATACAAAAATTAACGACTTTTTAGCCCACTTATCGCAAAATGAATATACCTGCCAAGATTTTTGAAAACTGTAGAGAGGGTGAAATGAACATGAAATTTAGAAAATGAGATGTCGATGTGACAAGTGGGATGGGATGAACACAATGACAATAATTTTGTAGCATGACGATGTTGTTAACAAAAATGAAAAACTACAAACTTGACTTGACCAATGACATGGTAATGAGGAAATTGTAACTTGGCAACTTACCGAAAGGGTTAAACGACGGTCGTTTTTGTAAAATGAAGTATGGAGATGATCGACATGATGGTTTGAACGTATTGATGCTAACCACCTAAAATGGTGAAATGAGGTAAGGACATGACGAGCTCCTTGACCTAGACAGAATGATATTGACGAGATGACTAGGCGATAAAATTTAACATGTCCATCTAAGTCGCTAAGCCCCGACACTTTGGATTCATATCAAGTTGAGAATCCACTTTATTAAAATTTATGGGTTTGGAAGTAGTCTTATGGGAATGCTGAGTGAATTATGCATTGAATTTTGAAGATGTGAAAGTCACTCTCAATTTGGTAATTTGTGATTGTAACTTACCAATCTGTGTTACTGAAGATTGTATGATGTTTACCTTCTCGTCTTGAAGGAAATGATAGCCAATGAATTTGATTTTTTTTGCAAAATGATGATTAGGTAACTATGGTGTAGCTTTGGAGGCAATATAACCTGTAGTTAATTTGGACATCATAGACCTTCGTACATGACTAGGAGGTATAGAAAATCTAATTTGGTACTATTGGATTTGCATTTCACAAAATTAAGATTGAGTTCCTGAGGATGTATTGGAACCATACTAGAAGATCTAGAAAACTAATGATTAAAACCACTAGTGCTTATGGCCATGATTGTTTGAAAAAAAAAAAAAGAGAATGACAAGAAGATGAAAACGGGAAATTAAAGTAAAGCCTAGCATCGAAATTACGAGAACAAAAATTAACTTCGAGACGAAGTTCTATATAAGAGGGGGAGTATGTAATGCCCCTAGAATGCATGTAGACTTTGGAAGCACTTGTCGAGTGACCCGACAGAATAAACTTTAATAAAGTGGTCCTTAAGTTTAGATGTGTCTTAACGATTGAGAAAACACATGATGAATTGTATAACGACAAATGATAAATGAAAACAATGAAATGAATGATACTTGTAGAAATGGATATTTTACTTGAAATGATGAATGAATGCTTGCCTTGCTTAACGACTAGCGGATTTACAAAATATATGATTTTTATGAACGAAATGAATACCTTTCTTAACGACTAGCAGATTCACGAAATATATGATGGTTACGAATGAAATACATGTTTTGCTTAATGATTAGCATATTTATGAAATGAATGAGAATTATGATCATGGAATGATTTACATGATGTATATTGATGAGTTATGATGAGCAGTACTACTGATGGGTACTTTGAGAATATGTGCAGCAACAGAGAAATTTACCATAACCAACTAACTCACAAAGGAAATATATTGGTCGTAGAGTACGAATAAATCACACACAGAAGAACGACGACGGTGTTGACTTCCTACGAATTCCATGCACGAGTTGAAAAGAACCTATCTGCTTACTCGAGGGAGCGTGAAGTCGTGCGAAGTGGACCATAATGGAATTGGTCACGTACGAGGTTGGGGGGCACGCAGTAAGAACGGACTTACTCCTCAACACCATTAGTTTCCAATAGAGTGTAGATGGAGGATTGAAGGTAACGAATTCTAAATCCCTACATGAAGTTCCCACAAATCAGATGCAACGAATAAATATTAACGAAAGGACCCGACGATGTGGTACCTTGTCAAAAAATGAAAATGATGGACGAATGGACCCGACAATGTGGTACCATGTGGATAAGAAGAAAAGACGCATGGACCCAACGATGTGGTACCTAGACCCAAGACGAAAACAATTGGTGAATATTATGCATTAAGCATGTAAGTTTTCATTTAGGATATTTGTACATGAAATGAATATTAGTAATTAAAATAATGGATAATATTGTTTTAGGAGCAAATAGTATACTAAACATTAGCATATAACCAACTTCACTTGCACCCACAAAAATATAAACTAGATTGAAGCATCAGGGGGGACATACTTGAGTAAATCTAGGAATGTAGGTGCACTCTCATAGGAGTTAGACACATGGCTGGGTGAGGTAATTATATTTGAATAATTAGAAAATTAAGCATTTTGCATGAAGCGACATGTGTCGCAGAAAATTTTTCTATATAAGGAAGGCAAGAGGAAGGGGAAAGGCACCCTATGGGTGGATGATTACCGTAATGAGTGTAAGTCATTGATTTGCTTCTATTGTGAGTTTGGAAAGGGACCTTGGTGGGGGGGAATCCCACTTCTGGATCCCTAGTTTTTGTGTGTGAGCTCTACGGCCCCATTGCTCGAGGGTTCAGGAAGAATAAGAGTATTCCCAGAATTGGTAGGGAGTTCAATCGAGTGGTCAGTTGGATGTCTGGATCAAAGCGACAAGGAGTGGCAGCTACAACAATATTCGATGAGTGGATTCACACACAACCATCGAGATCAAGTTTATTATTCCATTTTTATTTGTTTAGTTAAATTTTTGAGTTAATTTTTCAGTTTTCTATCATTGGTAAGATCTAAACTGTTTTATATTATGTTAGAAATTATTTAGATAGTACTTTGGGAGGGCCCCAGAAACGGGGGTCCCTACGGCAGCATATGGGGTTAGATCTCTACTGAGGACCATTTCAAAAACGCAATCCAAGAAACTCTAATCAAAGGCTACTTAACAGGAGAAGGTAGGCACCAAAATACAATTGGTATCGTTAATTTCTTGCAGCATATCAGTGGCTAAGGTATATATATTTTACATTAAAAAAAAAATCTTGTTTTTTAAATTCTTCTGAATAAAATAAAGCAAAAACTATTACATGAATTTTTCCTTCCAAGGAAAACCACTATTACTGTCCAAAATTCTAATCTGAACACTTTTAGAATGTTCACATATCCATTTATCATATATGGGAGTGCAATTTCTTTTGGGGGCCAAAGCAGCAAGAATTGATGCCTGGAATTTAGATATGTCACGTTTTATTCATTTGTGTGCAACGACTGTCCTAAAATTGATTACCTATGATATCAACCAATACATGGATACCCATAATTTAAAGCTAATAAGATTTATTGAGTCTGGAGCTGAATGGAACGTTGGATTACTTCATCAAAACTAGGCGGATCTATTAGACAACTACTGATACCGATCCTTCAATACAAACCAGGCTTCAAATTTGAAGCCTTCAGTGCCCTTCAAAGGCCATTTTACCTGTCATAGAAGGCCCCGATGAATTTTACCATGCAAAAAAAAGTTAATTTTATGTGAAGCCCTTCAATAATGATATTCAACACGACTGTGTAAATTTGCAACAGAAGGGCAGCTCCAAATTATCCCTGTCCAAGGGTTATCAGTGATTTAGTGGGAGACTCAGAGTCTAGAGAGTTGGAGACTACCCAGTTCCCTTTGACCTTCGTCCTAGTGGGAAGAGTGGGCTCGGTGAGTTGGGGACATGTGTTAAGTGACTCGATTGGACGGTCGGCATTGCTATTGCTAATATGATCTTATTGTCTTAGCTTACAAGTTACTAAGTTATGTGTTTGATTAAGTGTTAAAAGCATTTAATGGCATCACCAAACTTAATTAAACCTCGGTCTGAGAGGCTGCCAACTCGATTTTCCATCTTCTTCTTCACGTGATCAAACCTGAGTATAGGATGTGAAACTAAATGCTAGGATCGTGAATAGATTTGATAACTTACTCGAGATAACCGGTTAACAAAGGTCCTACCCCAGAGAAGAACAAGGTAGTAGATATAGTTGAGCTATTTTTGCGTCAACGGGAGAAGAAATAGGAGAAGAGCAAGGTGCTAGAGTAGGTGGAACCGTGGAGGTTTTCTTGCATCCATTTCACTGAGAATTTCTAGTAGATATCTAGATTTGGGTTGTATAGATTATTGGGATTCTTCAATGTCGAGATGTTAGCTTGTTTTAGTGTCTTGGGTGTTGTAGTTAGGGCTAGATTTTGATACCCAATGGTTATTTTTGGTTATTTTTTGTTGATATTCAGGTGGGTTTTGCTACTTTATTGCTCATAGCTCGTAAGATAACTCACAATTGACATTGGACAAAACTAATGCTAATTTTGTGGGGTTTTATCTTTATTGAGATTGCATTGTAACTTTCAATCCTTAACAGAGAAATTTTTGCATTGTAAGTATTTCTATGGTTTCAGCTTCTGATCCTTACCAGAGAAAGTTCTCTCTTTAGGATTTGAGCATTTCCTTGTGATCACTAGTGAGCGACAACATTGTTGTATCTAAGGCAAGGCCTGGCTAGTGGCGAGTCCATGTGATTGGGCAATTCACTGACTGAGTAGAAATTTGGCCAACATGTGTAGGATGAAGAAAAAAACTACAACATTTCTTCGAAGATTGGAATAACAGATTACAAGTGTGGAAATGTGGTGGTCGGATGCACATTCAACAACAGGGTTGCATTTATACATTCAACTCTGGAATGCATCTGTTGGATGGAGTTTCAAAGGGCAGATCCACTCCTCACTAGAATTTAGAGGGTAATATTTGATCCTTTTTCTATTTGCTTTTGTTGAGATATGTCGATTTTCTCCATCCCTTTGCACATGTTACGTTTTGTAGTTCCTACATCCGGATGGATTAGGTTTTCAATAAACTAAATTACCTTGGACTGTTAGCTGTCCCTTCAAGTTGAAATGCTCTGCTCTGTTTTTAGATTGTAGATTTATTTGATCAGACGGAGTGACATTTGCTTAGCTATAAAATTTAAGCTACTTAACATTATTTTTTGCAGTTTTCTCTTCTGGATTAAAGCTATTTAAATATTAAAGTTACAACTTTGGTCTACTTTGTTGTGGATCAAATTGGATGTTGTTGCAATTTCGTAGTCCATCATTTACTCTTCGTTGGATATTTTCACTGAGTTTGGACACCAAGGTAACCACAGTTCCCCTTTTCTTGAACGTTATGCTTAAAATAAGCATGCTAGATTTAACATTGAATCTCTTATAAGAAGCTTCTCTACGTTTAAAATAATTTGGATGTTTGCCAATGGTGATTAAAATAATTTTAGTTTAAATTTTAGTCCGAGACCTAATTTTGATTTTCTTTTGGTTTAACTTGACCTAAAAAATTTAGGTGCAAACGAAATGGAAATTTGCCTTAAATTTTTATTTATCTGTAAAATCCTTGAAGGAGATTATCTCCTACTTGAAGTAAAATACCTAACTTACATGTTTTAGTTGAATTCAATTTAACTTGTAGGAGCAATTGTAAAATCTGGTTTCTTGCAATTTTTGAGGTAGAAAAATGAATACACTAGACTATCACTGTCTAACCCATGTTTTCCTTCTGGCATTACCCTTTTCTGAGAAAAAAATAAAAAATAAATAAATAAAATATTCATGTAATAATAACTTTGTAAGAAATCTTCATAGATATCAATCTCAACATGGTTTATATGATTTGTATGTATTTTTTCTTAACATATTGGTTTTTTCGAAAAGTTTGTTGGAAATGTTGGCATAGTAAAAATAAGAGGTTGAGATATGGTTTTTGTAGGTCCTAAATCTATTTATGTTATTTATGCAATCAAAAATGGATTCTGAAGAAGAGAAAGTCATGTTTTCATAATTTAAAGATTTGATTATTTAATGATATTTTTCACCAAAATCTAGTTGGAATTGTTGACATTCTAAATATAAGGTGTTGAAATTGCACAATCAAGATGGAACGGGGATTTTGAGAGAGATGAATCTATTATGAATTATGAAGAATGAAAAGTAAAGTCCTCAAATTTTTAGACAACTCTTTTTAAAAAAAAATCATTTACACACCCATTTAACTCAATTTTGATATAAATTAAGCATTAATATCTTGTTCTCTTTGGTGGTTTTTTCCAAGATCAATATTGAAATAGCTTCAATTTATCAATTGCCATGAATATTGGTTTGGTGCAACCATCATTAACAAACTCCTCTTGAGATTGAGAATCTTTTCAATATTTTGCTTTCACTTTTCAAGTGTTTTTCTTACAAATTTAAAATATAAAATAATGTCTTCTTTTATCCAATTAGTTATTTTCATTATTAATTTGTTTATTTTCCATATTTCCATGAATTTTTCCTTCACTTCTAAATTACCCTATCCTTACCCGTTAGCACAACCAATTGCCCTATCTTTATGACTAGTGAGCACAACCAAACAAAGTTTGAAGAAGGGTAGAACTGTTGATTGTAGCTATTAGAGGCTCACACTTTGCATATATCATATTATGTTATTTTGTTGTGATTTTTGAGTTATTTTCAATTTCAAAATGTTCTCTTGTTATAATATTCGAGTTTTTTTCAATTTCAAAATGATTTTGGCAAAGTTTAAGAAAAATAAAAATATATTTCTATTGACATTATTTGGAAGAGTAAAAACTACTTAGATTTTTATGAAATTGATGAAGGTCTTACAGTCAAAATGGGATTGAATAATTTTTTTCAAAACAAACAATCTATTATAAACATTATTTATTAAAATCTTAAAACTGAATATTGCAAATATTATTACTATATTAAAGAATTTAATTACATTACTTTTAATAAATAATGAAATTTTAATATATAATTACATTTTCAAATGAAAAGAATTATTTATTTTTACATGTCAATGTTGAAGGGTTCAATATCTCATAGCCCTTCAAAGTGAAATGGGACCCTACCCTTCAAATTTGATCCCTGATACAAACCCACTATAGCGTTGGATCAATAAGTACTCAATAGGATCTTTGTATTGCATTCGTACATTCTTTACAACATGTACTAATCGTGGACTACAACAACTTCATAAAATTTATAGATCTCATAACGACTCAGATCTCTCGACAATAAATCAAGATTTGTGTACTCTTAATCAATATTTACCACAATAAATCTCTCGATAATAAATCAAGATTTACCACAAATTGCAAATTGAAGATATCAATGAATATTGCGAGTTACAGATCTTATAACAACTGAGATCGACAGCTTCAAAATAATACCATTGATTACATTTGTTGTTATGCATTTTCATTATGAGAGATAGTGAAAGTATTCTACCTTACTACTGGACTTAGCCATTTGATTGATAGGCAGATCCAGAAGTTTGGAATGAATGTTGGTTTATGCTTGGGATGTCAACATTTCACCTACGCATTAACATAGCTTCCTGATATCCTATCTCATTATAATTTGCAATGAATCATCACAACAAAATTCAAAATTGTTTTCCCTTGTAAACTCTCATTACTAGCACAACCCTAAATCAGTCTGGTCAGTATAAACACCTATCGGTGTAAACATAAGTCTCTTGTTATGTTGGGATGAATCTGGGCATAAATGGATTCAAATAAACCATTTTTTGGGGTTTCTGAAGAAAAAGGCCCCTAAGCAATTTTGTATTCAGTGTTTGGGTTGGAAGGAGTTCTATTTTTCAAACCCTCTAAATAGCGACTAGGATTGTTTCCACTTACCAATTTCTAAGCAGATCGGGTTTTGGGTTTGGTGATCGATTTCTTAGCAAATTCGGTTATGAACTTGCACAGAAATTTGGTGACCAATTTTTGAGACAATTGGATTTTGAATTTGCGCGAGGATCTGGTGAGCTTTAAGCTTATTTCAAGATCTTCTGCCAACTTTTGGACCTCTAACTCTTCCATTCCAACTTGATTCTCAACAATCCTGTCGTCGCGTAGAGATTCATAGACATTGTTAGAGACATTTTGTGATTTCCGCATTCTCATGAAAACACAACAAACCTCTGAATGTACAAAAAATTGATTTGGGATGGGGCATAGCTAGGGAATTAAATATTTTGTGAAAGTAGCTGGGGAATTAAATATTTCCTTGCCTCGATTATCCTCTAAAACAACCAACTAACCCGTATATAGATTATGCGATCTATACATATTCATGAAAGAAAAATAATGTTATCAAAACACACAAAATTATTGATTTATAACCTCATAAATTTATTTATCTTATTAATGCCTACCTTCCTTCCTTTTAGCAAGTCAATTCGGCTTGATTCTTTTTCTTTGGTATATATCTCCATAAAACAATATCAATTTGTAGAAGGTAAACACCAGAAATCGTATCTAGAGAATGGATACCATGAAATAATGTCGCCATCTACAACATTGAAACATAATATTGACTATTGCTGAAATAGTGTGCAATCGATCACATTCCAACATTTTAACCATCATTGTGACTGTCTATATATTGTGGGAGAACATTGCAACTAAAATGAAATAGCAGAAAGATAAATGCAATATGCCTTAATACATTGATACGCATGGATCCAACTCCATACGATTTGAAAACATTGTGATCTGGTTTGAATCCTCTACGATCTGGCTAGAAAGGAATTTGCTGTAATAATAAAAAAAATATCAATATGCAGAAGGTAAACACCACAAATCATATCTAGAAAATTTCTGCCATGAAACAACGCTACCATCTGCAGGATTGAAACGAAATATTGACTATTGCTGAAACAATGTGCAGTCGATCACATTCCAACATTTTAACCATCATTGTCGCTATCTATATATTGTGGGAAAACATTGCAACTAAAATGAAATAGCAGAAAGATAAATGCAATATGCCTTGGTACGTGTAGATCTAACTCCATTTGAAAACACTGTGATCTGGTTCGAATCATCTACGATCTGGCTAGAAAGGAGCTCAAAACCTAGAAGACAATGAAGGGATCTGATGTATTAACATTCCTATGCAATGTCCATTTTAAAAATAAAAACTACCTGCAACAATGAGGAGGATTAGTAGATACACCGATATGTCGTTGTCCTGCTACCGATCCATCTCTTTCAGAGCAAACTATATTAATTGAATCACCAAATATATCGAATTTTAAGGACCTCAATCCAAGTGGGTGTTAATTGCTTCTACTTCTACAACCCACGACATAATTGAATAAAACCCTAATGCTTCCCCTTTACAAAATTGAAATTGAATTCTAAT
The DNA here is from genome assembly GCA_027924585.1 of Larix kaempferi. Taxonomy (NCBI): domain Eukaryota; kingdom Viridiplantae; phylum Streptophyta; class Pinopsida; order Pinales; family Pinaceae; genus Larix; species Larix kaempferi. The sequence goes on along the minus strand of BSBM01001430.1, from coordinate 9,732,452 downwards.
TAGTGAATAAAAAAAATATAAAATACCAAAATAAAGAAAAACTTACAGGGATCATGTCGTGCATCCAAGATCCCATGGTTTGTGCCATTGAAAACCCCCTTTGTACCCTTTCATGTCCAGCCCTTCCCACTAAAACCTCAATTTTTCATGCTTTTGATTTGTTTCTTTTGTTTTTGTTTTTGTTTTTGTTTTTGTTTTTTTATTTGTTAATACTACATATACTATGATATTTACTTAAAATATGTTTATATATATATATATATATTAATTACATATTTGCTTCATGTCTTTTGCATGGAAGTCTTTCCAACTTTCCCAAATCCTATTGTTCCTGCAACTAATTGTAGATTACTCCAGACATGGGATTATTGAGGAGGCATTGGCCTAGGTTGAGGGTCAATAATAAGGTAGTGTAGTCCTACATTTTTTTATTTCCATCCATGTTAAATCATTATGTGCACCTAGTGACTTCAATGATTACAATATGGTATGAGACACAAGATCATCCCTTCCCCTTGTTCCCTGGCGACTTATGGGTGGATAGGAATTTGTTCATGGGGGGGCGGCATTCTTAGTTTCATCAACCTTGGCTAGCGGTCTTTAGAGCCTATCATACTCCCCTATCCCTTCCTCATTATTATCCCTATCCTTCCCTTCTCCTTTCGTATATCTGTCCTTATTCTCGATGCAGATGACGAGAGACTTAGAGCAGCTTGAGCCTTACTTGATTTCTTTCCTGATACAATGGATGGATGGATGAATAGGGGAGTTCTGGATGACATCAGATGAATGAGTGAGTGTTCCAGATGATTTGATCTTGAGGATAATTATTGTTTTCAATCTCACTATGGAAGCGTTCCAAAGACGATAGATAGATCGAGCTCAAGAAAAATCTTCGCAACTACATTAGTGAGCATTGAAAATATTAAATGGATTCAACCATGAGTATGAATATATAACAGGAGGCGGCCGGAGGAAGGGCTCAATCACCTTGGGATGGTGAATGGTCATGAGTGGGGTCTTATGATCAAGACATGATGATGCTTTTAATGAGAAACGACCAATATTCGAGACATAACACTAATTGGACTATCAAAATAACCCATTGAATCCTTGAGGGGGTCTACAATTTACTAAATTTTAACATTGCAGATGGATTCATAGGTCTCTAAATCCATTTGCAGTGTTACTAAATTTTAACACTGCAGATGGATTCAGAGGTCTCTAAATCCATCTGCAGTGTTAAAATTTAGTAAATTGTACAAATTCGTTGTCAAAATTGTAATTTTCCATTGTCAGAGTGACACAACTAAAAATGACCAAATAAATGACCAATTTATATTCTTAATGCGATTGTTATGTGGTCATTTTTAGTTTAGTTATTTTTTATCTAGTTATATATTTTAGCATGTGATCAAATTTTTCATTTATCTTGGTCGTTTTTAGTTAGCTCACTCAAGTTTGGTCATTTATCCCTTGAAAAAACTATGGTGACCAAAACATTTTGGTCGCCTGGTCATTTATCTCTCATTTTGTACTAGTGTATAGTCCCTAGCAGAAGACTAGTGAATAATATGAATTTTTACCTACAACCATCGATCAATTAATTGTGGGAAGGGATACATGTATATGATGTATCAAGACCCATCCCAATAGAGAGGAGTTTTACGTTGTATGGAAAATGTGCGTACACCACACATGATTATCAAGGATTAGGAGTTTACACTGGTAAACATGTTGATTAATTTGTTTATATTCGTAACAATATTTTTTGACATATTTAATTCGATGTGACTGTACTAATCTTCGACACTAACATTCTCTATATACCATATCACTGTAGGTCTTGTAACAAAAGGGTATCATGGATGTAAATGTTATCAACCTTCTATGAAGGCTAGGTGGTCTAGCCACCTATGAAATCCAGTGTACAATTTTTGAAGGGTATACCTCCCAAAATACCACCCTTGTAGAATAGAAACATCTTATTTCAATGGTAAACCAGAGAGAACCCAAAGACCTAAAATAATGACACTGATTCATTGGGTTAGAGCATATGACAGAGAGAATGAAAAGGAAATTGTAGAAATGTTGAATTCAAATGGGGAACCTATGTTCGACAATCTTGAATTATTTGAAACCTATGTTGAGAAAGTGTCCATTGGGATGAAACAGAAATCGGTATTTTATGAGCTCCCATATTGGGAGCATCTTAAGATTGCCCACTTACTAGATCCCATGCATATATTTAAAAATGTTTTTTCTTATTCATGGAGGCACATATCATCCAAACAAAGAGACACATTGGCTATTAGGAGACATCTTATTTCTTCAAATACTAAAAATAAGCATTGGCCAAGACAAGAAAATAAAGGACGGGATGGCACCTCTTGGTCTTTTAAACAAGGTGGTGTCCCATGTGTTTTGAAGAAAGATGACCTTTCTTTGGAAAATGAAGATATATTGGGTGTGAAGGTGCCTTCTTTATATGGGTTTACATTATGGTGTTGCTTCACTATATATAAACATTTGTTGGGTTTGAAATCACATTACCATCTGAACCTTCTAAGGGTATGTATGTCAAAAAAATGTTTTTATTTATTGTTTTTATCTTTTACCCCACAGGTTAAAATGCAAATTAAATTTTTATGTGTTTACTTTGTAGTGTCATTATTCTTTGCTTGTGTGTGGGTGTATGAACCATGACTTCCCTAAGGACCCGCAACCTGTCATATATAAATTATTTCATTTGTATGGTGGATCACATAAAAGGAGATTGATATGGCCTAACATTCCATGGTGGCGTTAAGAGATAGTTAAGATTGTTTGTATGTTTGAAAAGGAAGTACCGATGAGTTCCATGGACTTGCAGGTCATCTTCTAATTCACCTAGTTGATGAGGTTAAAATATTTGAGGTTGTCTCATGTCATTGGATGTTCTTCTTAGAGAAGTACATGAAAAAAATTGAAGGGATTTGTTTGAAAAGGGGAAAAATCCAAGGGGTATATGGCAGAGGGGTACATAATATATGAGTCGTTCTATTATGCTAGTGAGTACATCAAGCAAATCGACCACACACTAGACATAGTGATTGGCGATGATCAAAGGGATGAGGACAAAAAGGAAAGGAAGCTACTCCAATTGAATGAAAAAAGGTGCATGATAAAGAGTAAGTCACTTATCTTTTGTCACATTTCTACAGAGTAACTATTCACACTGAACTTAATAATCTATATTTGATCTCTTACGTACTATATGTCAATTTGATTTAATGAATACAACAACAAATTCAAAAATCAACACCATCAATAAATTGATTTTTTACAACTCGGAGGCAACATGGTTGTGGGTTGCATTGTACGAAGAGAAGAGGAAGAAATGGGACATTGACATGAAAGAATTCAGATGGTTGAACTGTAGAATCATGCCTTATCCTGATCATTTAGAAGAAAATATGGCAATAATCTATCCCAACGGTTGGGTTGTCGACCAAGTCAGAGAGAAATACGATGCATTTGTTCATCATCCTCTTGTTGAAGAGGATGCACTAAACACAAGAATCGATCTTAACAACTTATTAATAATATCTTTGTGTACATTTTTAAATTTTGTAATGCACCTTTGAATTATAAAATCTATATTTTGTATATTAATGGTCAGGTTAGTATACATATGACACTATCACTTGTTCACTTTTTTACAGGTGCATTTGTTCCCATTTATGTGGGCATATGGGCATCATTTTCAAACCAAGGATGATGATGATGATGAATGTGCCACACAATACTGTGGAGTGGAAGTTGAGTACTACCAATCTAGTCATGCTATCCACCGCGATAAAAAAACTAATAGGGGGGGATTTAGGTTACATCGAAAAGATACAAGTGATCATTCAAGTGGACTTCTCATCTTTCCAATGTGTTATTTTTAGGTGCAAGTGGTGGGACACCCTTGACTAGAATAATGTAAAGGAAGATCGTGATAGTGGGATGACATGTATCAACTCTAGAAATATGTGGGATGAAACTAAGAAGCCATATGTTTTCCCAAAACACTGCAACCAAATGTTTTTTTACCCAAATGTGTTGGGTAGGGATTGGTGGTTCATATTAAGACAAGGTCCTAGATCAAAACATATTTTTTAGAACAACAATGTTATCATGCCAAACGAGGAAGATAATCAGGGTGATGGCAACAGAGAGTGATATGTAAATGTTTTATTTCATCGGTTATAGTGTCGATGTATTATTTTATTATTGTTATCTTTAATTTTATAATTATATTGTTTTTTTTAATCTTATGACGATGGAAATGGAAAGGTAATTACCGAATGTTTTTAAACAATTTTAGTTGGTTAACAATCAATTTGATGAGTAATTTGTTTTTCTATCAAGTAATTTGTGTGTATGGAATGATTGATTGAAAAACAATTTATTTTATTTGGAGGTATTTATATCTCATTGCATATTTAGTATAAAATTTTAGAATTATTGCGGCATCATTATTATAGCATCATACGTGTGTCGATATTGAAAAAATATAGGTCAGTGTCTATCATATGTGTGTTGATATTTAATATGAACTTATAAACGATATGGAAATAGTCATTTTATACTAATTATGTTAATATTAACTCGTAAGTAATAAATGAATTTTTATATCAATTCAAAATGTATAGTTCATTTACAAATTAGTTACACTTAAAAATGGCATCTTTATCATTGATGAATTATGATTAATATAAGTTTCCAAATCAAACGACTTTTAATAATAAATAGAAAAAAAAAAGTTCGATGGGTTAGCTCAAGTGATTGAGAGGTGTGAATTGCAATCAGAAGGTCTCGGGGTCAAATCCTCGGGTGGCTATGCATATGAATATAAAAGGGCCTCACTCGATGTCCCCAATGGGTTAGGCTCTGTACTCAGAGCCGACGGTTTACCCCATCTACCATTCATAAATTATGGGGAATTATTGGGAAGGTTTTGCTGCAAGGTATTCCTTGGAAAAACAAATACAAAAAAAAATTAATTTTAAGATTAAATGTAAATAATTTTTTTATTAATGAATTTTAATTAATATAAATTTTCAAATCATTTTGAAACCAATTCCAAATGAAGAATGATGACACAAATTCCAACGAAGAATTTGATACTCTACTTCACCAAAGGAATAAAGATGAAATTTTTCGACATGGAAGAACCATACATTGGTACTTAGTAGTTTGCAAAAGGGGTTTGATAGATGATGAAAGATTTGATAAAAATATTAGATGAGCTTGTAATTTGATGTTTTAGTGCATTTTGCATATTTATTTGATGGTTATTTTGTTTCTCACCTAGTAGTAACAGTAATAAGGTTGATGACTTGAGGTACTGACACAAAAATTTAAACATGTTGTAACAATATAAAATACAGAAAATCTAATTATATTTGGGAATAGACAATTATATTTATATTTAGGAATATATACTTTTTATTTATAAAAAAATGTATAACTATACAGAAATCATGTTTTTTTTTATAATGAGATCTTCTTCTTCTCTCCTACAAAACATAAATTATATTTTCATATAAGTACACCAATTTATAACCTAAATTTTGGAATTTTTCAAACAAAAATGTACAAATAAAGAGGACAATTTTTAATAGTCCAAACTTATTTTTACAAATTTCTAAAACATTTTTTAATGACTATTTTAATTCCAAAAGTTAGATAAGTTCCCTTGATTACATAAAGTGTTATTGAAACACATACGGGGTTTTAATTACATCAAGTGTGAATGAAACATTTGAAGGGTTTAACATAATCAAAACATTTTTTATACTAAATATTAGTGTGTAGATCTCGGTTTCTAGTGGAGCAACATATAATTATATTTGTAAATATGATTGAAGAAATAAAAATTATAGCAATAAAAATAAACATTGTATTTTTCAATAATGATATATGTCGCAAAAAAGAAGGAAATGCCCACAAAAAATATACAAAGTCTACATAAAATATATAAATCAAATTCCTAAAACACCCACAATTTCATAAGAGATGAATATGTGCAACATATTTATCAATGTCATCTAAACTAATGATATTGGCATAGGTAAGGGTTATATGGTGAGGGATTAAAAGTTATTAAGTGTTATGGTTTATACATTTTATAGGTAGGGGTTATATAGTTTATAAGGATCATATTGTAAAAATATAAGTCAGTGTGTATTATGTTTATCATTGTTTTAGTCAACCTTACATCATTTATTTTAATTTTGCATCAGAATACCATTTTGATGTGTTGTTTTATTGTTATAAAGTGACATTATTATTAGTAATGATTTAATTAAAATATGTTTCAAGCTTGTAAAAATAACAATCCATTTTCAGGATTAATTATGATTTTCGCTTAATTGCATGTAAAATTTAGATGCAAATGTAAATTAGAAGTTCACAATAAATTAGTATAAATAAATATTTGTTATAGGGGAATGAAATGCATTGTATTATTAAAAAAAAATTTAAACTTAATTATTTTAAATATAATTAAGATATTAAATGTCAAATATTTCTCTATTTTATCTTATAATATAAGTTCACAAAATTATTTACATTAATTGTAACAATATGGCAGTAACTGCACTGTAAGGAAGAAGTTATCATTGATGTTTTTTAATAAACACCTCTTATAAATTTTCAAAATAAATATGCATGATGTTTATACACAATATAAAACCAGAGGAATTTGTTTTTGGTAGTACACATCTAACATGCACATCACCATCAAGTACATTATATAAATAAACATCGTCTACATGAAAAATGCAATATATATATATATATATATATATATATATATATATATATATATATCTAACTCATGATACATGCCAAATATCCATCTCAAGTCCAATAAATGCTATGAGATAGTTGGTCCACATCTAGAACCAGAGGCATCACTACCTTTGCTAGCAGAGCCAGAGGCATCGACACTTCCACTAGCAGAGCCATAGGCATCAGTACCTATGTTATAAAAAAAAGTAGACTGGAGAGAAGCATAGATATATCCCTGAATATATTTCTCACCCACTGTGACCATCCTATCTAGAAGCGAGACAAGTGGAGTAGGAGATGGTGGATTCTCAACTCGCTGAGGAGGAGAGGGTGGTTGGTCGACCTTTGGATGAGTCAGAGATGGTGGTGGGATAGTTAGGGGTGGCGGATGAAATATTGGTCGGTCATCTTGGTGTGGAGGAGGAGAATGATATGGATGAGATGATGCTCAATCGTCTCAGTGATGAGAAGGAGGATATGGAGGAGAAGGTGAAGGAGGAGGATTCTTGCCCCATTATATGTAGAATGGTCATCCCTCCTAGTATCTAGAAGGTTGCTTGCACTAATGATATACTGCATCAAATACCTCATATCACAAGGAATAATCCTCCATAAATCTTCTAGGTCGAGGTCTCGCACGATCTCCCAAACCCATACAGGGTGGAATCCTTGTCGATCTAACAATGTGGATAACATGTCTGCCACATCCTCTTGAAACCTAGCATCCGACCTGCATTGAAAGTTGGGTCTAGCCAAATTAGGCAACTCAAGCTCGTTCATGCCGTCATATTCTTGCACTAGTTAAGGCCCTTCCCCATCATAGGTGCCAATATATACAAAATATATAGTACACAACAATAATTAGACAATTTCATTAAACAATTTAATAAAATAATTTAAAGAAAGTGTTCAAATAAATTTCATTTGCATTAAGTAAGACAATAAACTGCAACTAGATTAATTTAAACATAATGCTAATATTACCTCTATCATCTAGTGGCTCATCCTGGTTGAAAAATATGCTGTGACGTCATCTCCAGTACAAGCCCACATAAGGATATGGCAGAAGGTCCAATGTATGATCATCCTCACTGAATAGTGACTCCAGTAGCTTTAAGGTGATACTCATCGGGAACTCTGGATGGCCCCTCTTGGGAAACATCCTTTCCCACATATGCATCTGCACCTTTGGTCATCTCCCTAGGAGGGATGAGGTCAAATGATGACCTTGTGACTGGAAACGTCTCAAAAAATAAACAAAAAAGCTCTAAAGAAAAAGGGAATTTGACCATCCCCTGAAACTATGCACGATAATGATCCGTAGCAAAACAAAACTGCCACAAAAAAGGCATACCATGTAATGCATCTAGGTATCTGCATAAAAGAATCGACATAATACAATAGAGGGAAACTATTGCTCTGACCATCACCCATCAGTGGTGAATAACATCACTGTCATAACCAAAAGAGAGAGGCACCTAACCTCCTCTACACTGAAAGAATCAATATGCAATTGTCCTCCAGAAACATGAAAAAGAGCAGGGTCAATGGCTTAGTCATTGATATATCTCTGAGAGTACACAATTTGAATATTCTTTATGACACCAATTGGAACATCAAGGAACTGGGGAAAATCCTCCCCTCTCCTAGATAGCACAGTGATGAATTAGATGTCCTCCTCTGTGAAATCACAGATCAGAACCAAACCTAAATTCCTATATACGTTGATCCCAACAATAGATCAACTGCATCAAAAAATTTGAGTTCCCCTTTAGGGATGTAGCTTCCTAATAGAACTTAAGGAGTCCGACAACCTTTAATATGTCTCGTGTTTATGGGGTAATGGAATGAGGGTATATGTCTCTCTCCATCTCTCTAGCCTCCTACTCCCATACAACGTTCTACAGGCAACATTGGCCTAACACTCTTGTTGCAACTCTCGCCACTGATGTCTCTAATTCACATATAACTTCCATCATTCTTGTAAACATACACAAACAATATAAAAAAACATTAACGATTTCATTAAATGATCATTTTATTTATCGATATCAAATAATATTTTTTCTCATAATAAATTAATTTAACAAGTGGTGCACCTATAAAACAGTCAAGCACCGCGCATGGTGCTCTTTGTACTATAAGCGCACCATACACGGTGCGCTACAATATTATCAATGCATCGAATACATAAATGAAATAAAGTAAAATAAAAACAATATCAACATCCAGTTCAATACAAAAAACATAAGGACCGTAAACGGTGCACTACGTTAATCCTAACGCACCAGGTGACAAAATTTCATTTGAAAATGTCGAAATGGTGCGCTTCTATAACATACTAAAATGCACCGCCTTTATTTATGAAATATTAATATTATGTCCCTAATTATGCAACACCAGTGCAATATGAACATGTCGTCGCACCATACACGATGCACATAAGTTTTTAGAGCGCAACTCTTTGTGAAAATTACCTTTTTTTCAACGGTCATGCCAGTGCGTATGTTAAACATAAGAGCACCAACATGGTAGTGCCTACGGATTATAACTCCACACCAATTGATGTGGATGATAGAGAAATAAAAATTTTTAAGTTATTGTGGCGGTGCATCTAAAAATTTACAAAGCATCGGTTAAACAGTGCTCTAGGTGTTTAGCAACACCAATGCATTACCATAGTTAGTCGCACCGCTAAGGGTGCACTGTGGTTTATGAAATGCACTAGTGAATTACCATAGTTAACCTCACCGCTAACGGTGCACTATGGCTTGTACACCAGTGCACACTATAAATGTACAGGGTGGACCGTCTGTAGTGATGCGAGCCGAACAGCTCGAACGCACCAAATAGATTTTTTTTATTTAAAAAAAAACCAACAAACTAAGGTGAATTTTCATTTTATGTCCGTTAAAAATTTGAATTAGGAGGTAACAAAGAGATTACCTTAGTACTTGTGTGTCGAGGAGGCATGGTTGCATTGTAGATGGAATTTCAAATTTTTCCCATCGTTTGGAAAAATTCAAAAGCTACCAAGTAAGCAATGCAAAGGAGCAATTCAACCACGTGGAACACTGATGGCAGCTAGTTTCAACTAGGAAAGTAATGCATCGGTGCTTAGGTGGCCAGAAGCATCGTAGAATGGTAAAAATGGTTTTTCCATTCGGTAATTTTTTTTTATCTTGTTTCGGTGGACCCGACAATAGGACACACTGGTGCAATTATAGCGAAATACCACACCGAAAATGAATATAAAAAATGAAATAAAAATTGTCCCGCATTTTTTAATGTTACCCTATTCTAGTGCAGTCAATTATGGATGCACTGTTGTTGTTAGAATGAAATACCGCAATTGCTATGAACATAAAAATAAAAAAATAAAAAATAAAAATTATGTCTCACATTTTTTAATATTGCGCTAGTTCAATGCACTGCCTTATGGACGGTCTGGTGCAGTTAGAGTGAAAGACCACACCGGAAATGAATATAAAAAATAAAATTGTCCGATGTTTTTTAATATTACCCTATTCTGGTGCACTCCATGATGGACGCATAGGTGCATTTAGGATATTTAAATGCATCATCCACAAATATAAAATTATAAAAGCATTTTTTTGTCCAGGTTTTTTTGTTTACCCTACTTTGGTGCTTTACATGATATTACGCACAGATGCATTGTAAAGATAACAACGCACCGTTAATGAATAGAATGATATAAACATATTTTTAGTCCCGTAATATATATATAAAGTTGGGCAAATGAAAAAACCTGAACGAAAAACTTTTTAATATTATTATATTCACTGGTGGTGCGATTACCTCACCAAACACACTGTTGCAAAGTAAAATTATATATATATATATATACATTCAAGTTTTTTCATTTTCCCAATCGGTGCATTTTATAGATAACAATGCACCATTAATGAATATAATGATATAAAAATATGTTGCAAGCCTAGTTTTCTTATTTTTTCCCTACTCCGGTGTGTATCTTATACAACACATCGGTGTGTTTTTGTTAGGTAAATGCATCACTAGTGAATATAAAAATATTTAAAAGTTTTACGTCTGATTTTTTCTTCAATTGTACCTTGCGTGAGTGCTTCCAATTACACACGCTACATCGATGATGTTCAAATATCTAAACGCACTCTAATTCCTTTTTCTTATTAAAAAAAGATCCAGGTAGGAGGGAACATTTTTTGGCTGAAATTGGTGTGTCATTTATTTGGTCGCACGGAGGCATCATCATAGTTTAAACGCATTGGTCTTTGTTGGTTGTAGAACTATAAAAGATTTTTTCTCTCTACTTGACAGGGATTTTGATTATGGTGCGATGTGTTTTTATTATGCACCGATGCGTACAGACATTAGGTGCACCGATGCATTTGGTATGCATCAAAGTATTGAATAAAAACATCCACTAAAACCTCCACCCGCTCTCCTCCACTATAAATGGATAATTGGCCTCAGTTTAAAGGAGCATTCACAAAAATCTATGCTAGAGGGTCTTTTTCTTGTAGTACATACAATGAAGGCGTCTTCACACTCAAAATAACATCCTTTTCCAAAGAAATATCATATTTATTGAAAATCAATGGGACATCACCTTCATTAAAAGACCAAGAGGTTCCAGTTTCTCCCCTACTTTCATTTGTTGGCCAATGTTTCCTTTTAGTCTTCAAAGAAATATTATCTCTCATAAGAGCCAATGTGCCAGTTTTTTTCAATGATATGTGCCTCCATAAAGAAGATGAAACATTTTTTAATATATGCATGGGATCCAGTAAGTGGGCAATCTTAATATGCTCCAAATATGCAAGCTCATAAAACACAAATTTCCTTTTCATCCCAACAATCATTTTCTCAACATAAGTGTTGAAAATTTTAGAATCATCGAACATAGGTTTCTCATTTGAACTGAACAATTCAGCAATTTTCTTCTACTTCTTTGTGTCATATTCCCTAAGCTAGTGTTTCAATGTCATTATTTCAAGTCTTTGGGTTTTCTTTGTTTTACCATTGAAAGAAGATGTTTCTCTTTTACAAGCGTGGTCATCTACGAGGAACGCTCTAGAGAAATCATACACCGGCGTTCGTAGGTTGTTGGATCACCTAGCCTTTGTTGAAGGTCCACAAGATTTACATCCACGATACCCTTTTTTATACTAGACCTGCGATGTTATTGTATACATGAGATGCTACCGCCAAAGAAGGGGGTTGCACCAAGTTAAGTTTGTTAAATAACAATACAAATATAAGCAAAACAATTAACATGCTTACTATAACAAACTCTTAGTCTTGGATAATTGTGTGTGGTGTATGCACATATTCCATACAATGTAAAGACCTCTCCACCGAGATGGGTCTTGATACATCGTATACTCTTATCCCTTCCCATAATTGCCTAAATTTGTGATATGCTTGGAGGTATACACCCATATTCTTCACCTATCTTCTACTAGGAACTATAAGAGCCAACATAATATGTTCATTCTTCACGGACGACCATGGAGGGATATTGTTATTGATCACTACCAATGGCCAAATATAATAATTGGTGTTTTGGAGGGAATATGGGTTAACTCCATCCATGGCTATGCTCAATCGAAGACTTTGTGCTTCATCCTTGAATTTATTAGGCCATGTATCCTCTATATGCTTCATGGCTATTGAATATGCAGGGATCTGCATAATGCCCCGCTCACTTATGTGCAAGGCATGCCACCCCTACAACATGGAAAATTCTTTGCATCAAAAAATCCTTTGAATCCTTGGGACTACGGGCATGTGCCTCAATATCTTATGAGGAGGGACATGCGCCTTACCATTTTTTTTTACATCTGGTGCTTGACATGCCCACATGTATGGCATATCCCTTTGTCTGTGTATTTGTCTCTGTATAAAATACAATCATTCAGACAAGGGTGATATGATATGTACTCAACACCCAACTTTTTCAATAGGTTTTTTTCCTCTTTGTAGTTGTCCAGGAGGATGTTATCACTTGGAAGTACCTTTTCTTTGAGTAACCTGCAATTAGTGGGCAATATAAATGTATACTGTCATTAAGCATTCAACAAATCTCTTTTCATCACAGATTTATTGGGTACTTTGTGGTTAGTTATTTTAGTAGTGCCAAGAATCACATGTACAACATACCATACATTGATTTCAAGTTGTACAACAAAATTTTTGTCACCGGTTGGGTAGAACTTGATCCATACCTAAAGAGAGGGGTGGTGGAAGAAGATTTGAGGCTTTTGACGAAGGCATCAACGACATTATCATCGTTCCCGAGCTCATCTTGTTGTAATGCATTTAACAACATTCCCTCCATGGTACAGGTATACCGTAATAAATAATCCATACCAACCTCTATATCATTGTTTTCATCCCCAACCCGTAAAGAACTAGTGTTAATATAGATTTTCTGAATTGGTGACTTGGGACGTAGTGGGAATTGAATAGGAAGTTGATTCAAACATGATTTGTATGCTTCCTCTCCAAGCACTAATCATTTAGTGACCTTCTCTCATTTTGACACCATACTTAGGTGCAATGGTAGATAGAAGACAGTTTGACTGTCATCAAAATCCTAGTTGCAACTATTTTTAACATTAAATCAATGGTATTAGTAACCATAATGCATTTACTATGTTGAAACATTATACCAATCATTTATTAGAAACATGGATTTTTTTTCCAACATTACACATGCAATCAATCACTTTATAAAATAAATGTGAAATTAAGCAATACATTAACATTAGTTCCATTGAAAATCCAAAAATACAATTATTCAATGATCTTTTTCTTACGCCCCAAGGGGATGTCTAAAGGTAGTCCCAATGCAATTCGTTATTTACGAGAATTTGGTGGTCTGCGAAAGTTATAGTTTATTAACAACTCGTCACCAAGAGACAAACTACATATTGCATGAACAACATCAAATATGGATTCCTTCTTTTTCATAAAGAACTCTTTGTCATTGGGGCGTTCCTCAATTGAACAATTTGCACTGAACAATTAGCACCTAGAGCTATTTATGAACCCTACAATGTTCCCATGAGTTCATGGATGACCATCAATATATAGCAGGTTCTTCCTGTTAACTTTTCTCAAAGCATAACCATTCATGCACATACTATACATGGAAATATTATGTTTGTATTTAACAATATTCAAGTAATCAAATCGACCATAAAGAGGACCATAATAGGAGAATTAGATCCCAACATTGGGCACATGGAGGGAAGATGACCAAACATCATACAAAGCGTGATTCTAACCAATTTGGTATTTACTTTGCAGATGGATGGGAAGAGAGAAGTAATCGCTACCCTCCAATAATTGAATCGACCTTTGTCTGTACTTGGTCATTTTTGCTCTTAGCTCATACAAATTTTTGGATCTCCTTGTATAAATTTTTTGGGTAGTATTAAAATCATATATGTTGACTCAGTAGAAGGAGAAGAGTTGGTCAATTTAGGAAGAAACATGGTTGATTTGGCTTTCAACTTTTCAAACATATAACATATGAAAGTGTTCCTACCTCTCTTTTTTATCTGACCTATTGTATTATTGACCGCAATGGGGGGTATTAAACCATCAAATTTGGGTAATCGGTGATTAATATAATGGAACAGTGTGACACGCTAAGGGTTCACCTTCAACCCTTTACATTTTGAACAACCGCATACTACCGGGGTGTCGTAAAAAGTCATCCAGGTCACGATGAAGTACCATTGGTCTAGGATGGTTACTAAATGATGGCATGTTACAATTGGAGGGGTAAAGCGGCCTTCCATTTTCATATACCATTTGCATACGATATGTTGCTCCAGATAACACCATGCGATTTTTTGGGAGTGGTCGAATATCATGTGCATCTAAACATTATCCGGAATCAGGATCTTGCAAAAGTCAATGCACAATTATTCAAATGCACGTCAAAGAAAAACATAAATTCAAATATATAATCAAAATATAAATAAATATGTACTTATTGGTGATTGAAATGGAGAACTTGAACTTTGAATGATATGGAATGAGCTGAAATTTGAAGAATCAACCATTTGATTTATTGCTCTTTTTGCCCCTACATTTGAGTGAAAAATACTATCAATACATGTCTTCATTCTTAAAAAATAAATTGGTAAACATGCAATGTTCTATTTTCTTATATCGTATCCAGTGCGCCTAAAAATGTATAGGTGCAACAGTGCGCCTTAACAAGAGAAACACATTGGTGCGCTATTTATGTATGTGCATTGATTAGAAGCTACATAAGCACCTTCGCAAAGGACAAACCTCCACAAAGTATTAATTGGGAAAGTTTACACTTCTATTTTTTTGTCTTATTGTGTAACCTGTGTGCTTATGTCAATCATACGCACCAGTGTGTTATTATCTCCTCAGTGCACTGCTATCTCGAAAAAAATTACATAAATATAAATGTTCAGTTTTACTTCAATTTATATGGTGCACTTGTATGATTCAAGCACACCCATATATGCATGTTTATCGTCAATGGGTTGAAATATCAAATGAAAGAAAGAGAGGGAATTTAATTTTAAGACAATGAGATTATAAATAAAAGAAAACCCTAATCCCTAAACCTTTTTTGTCCAAAACTTTGAGGAGTGACTTATGCAAGATAAGTTTACTAGAGAAGAGTTTGGAGAGACAGATTTCCTTGAAGATAAATTTTGTAAGGGATCACTGTGGACACATACAACTCTAAAGAGGAGATATTTGAAGTAAGTTTTCCTTCAAAAGAATGCAAAAATGCAATAAATTTTATAATTTTTTTTGAAGAAAATAAAGAATTAAGAGTTCCCTTCAATGCTGCAAACCCTTATCTTCTTCTTCCTTCAGCGTTACCTTCATCACTGCAAACACTAGGATTCTTCTTGCTTTACTTGTGTTTTCTATTTTTTTCTATCTCACAATAAGATTTATTTTTTAGCAATGTAAAATTATCGGTTATATATATTAGTATATGAGGCTTTGGGTCACTCTTGGATCGAGAGCATAATGCGTTTCACTTCAAAGCTTATATGTCCAGACCATTACTGTCATAATTTTTTCAAAAACACTTACGTAGTTTTTTATGCGCATTTTATAGAAAGTTGCACCGATGCACTTTTCTTATACTCTGCACTGGTTTTGGACGATGAAAAAATATTAAGAAATTAAACGGTGTGCATATCGCAGTACGTAAGCACAAATGCTTGTATATTTCAGTGATGCATTGTTTAAATTTTTTTTATTTACAAAAATGTAAAAACCATTTGTAGTGTGTATTATACATATAGTACGTACCGGTGTGTTATATCATATAAGGTGCACCAGTGTGAAATTTCTGTAATGTGTGCAGTGTTTGTCCTGAATACATTTTTAACTAAAATTCTTTACTTATTCTTTAAAAAATGTTTTATAATTTATGTGTTTCATTATGCAGGGTGTTCATTGATAATAAAAAAATGGCCCATAAAAGATCACGGAATAAAAATCTCACTGAATGAAGGGAAACACATCTGACACAAATAACATGGCAATGTTTTGTGATTTCAATATGAAAGCAATAAATTGGAATTATTTTGTTCGTTATCTGAGTGAACAAAAGAAAAATAGATTTAATAAATTATTGCAAACTAAGGAATTACATGGATCAACTGGTGATTAACATGAGGTTTTTGTTTGAATTCTTGTTCACAATGCTTCTAGACAATAATTGCTATCATGTTTCAAATTTTGGATTTCAAATTTGTTGAGTGTTTTGCGGGGTTGGAGAGCGAGCAAATAAAACACCCTAAATAGATACAAATCAAGAAGAATGTAATTGGTGATGATTTTTTCATCAATTCAACAGGAGTTGTGTTGGAAGTTAATGAGAGGGGGGGGAGTTTTATAAAACTTTGCAGGATATAGTGGAAAGAACGTATATGTAAGTTTTAAACTTGTTGTAGAGAAGCAAAGCATACAAATTCTTTTAAGAAAAATAGAGATTACACCACAGCATTCACACATAATACATAGATATTTACCTTGGAAACCCTCAACTGGGAAAACCAGCAAAACTTAGAGTCGCACCTCTTATTTTCTCATATTGATTATTAACCACTCATAATACAAATATAGGTATTATGCAGCATCCAAAACCCTAATTCATTAACCCGAATTAGAAAATAGACTCCAATCCCTTAACCAAGATTAAATTACATATTTTTAGAAAGAAACCAAAAATAGACCAAGAATAGCCCAAAAAAATTCGAACTCACTTCACGAAAGGGGGAGGTCGTCGGCACACGCCCCTCCCCCTATAACACCCCCTGAGCCAGTGCCCGACACATATGATAGAGCACTAGATGGAGGGGATCGTCGGGCGCGCTCAAAGATGCACCCCCTCCCCCCCCCCCCATACACACACACACTTGCAAAGAATATAATACATACTCGACACTATAGATGTGCTATTCATTTACAATACAAAAATCAATCCATTGACTCTAAGAATCAGTTTATAAGTAAACTATAGGAATCATTTTTGGAACAATGGGCATTGAGACCAGTGAGACTTGCAATTGCAAAAACATACAACAACAAAAAAGAAACTTTTAAAAGGTATTATTGGTAAACATTTGTGTCCTTAATATGTACATACTATGATAATATAACCTTCCCTCTTTAATTCCATATATTATCTAATATAACCTTCTCTCTTTATCAATATACTACAACCAAAAATTTATTTATTTCCAAAATATTAAATAATAATAAATTCTTGTAATCCCTTTTAGTTTGCTACTAAATAGAAATGAAATTAAATCCAATATCTTGTCATTATTTTTTCTCTTCTATTATTAATTTATATTGTATTCTTATTATTCGCTCAATCTTTAAGCCCTAAAATGTGTATAAGTTTTTAGCTTTATTATATTTATTAAAAAAAAATCTCTTTTTCTCCATCCCTAACGACTACCCTAATTTATCTTGATTAATTCCCTAACGATAAATTCTATCTTCTAACTCTATATAATCAACCATACTATTTTCTTTATACAACAGCCACATCTGGATGCCAAAGATGGGTGGAGTGTCCATTCGAAATGCGCCAATCATTTAAATCATCACACAATGAATCTCCATAAAGTCTAACCCAATGTACATACTAGTCCAAAACATATTTTGTTAATATTTTTGGTGTGCTTATTTTCATATAAATATTTATCGCTTTTTCATTGTGCTTTTCGCTTCTCAAGAATATTGATAAAATTCCAAATGAAGAACGTCGTGATATCTGAAATAGGTTAGTGGGGATGTAAAAAAAGGTGTTCGATGAGATGGTCAAAGAAATGAACATAACTGCATCGCAGGAGGAGCCATCCCAATAGTAATGTGCATCAAATGTATGCAATCATTGTTTTATTTTTAATGTGCATAGAGTTTAATTATCACATGAAATACTAATTTTCAATTGTTTTGTTGCAGGAAAAACAAAAAGAAAATGACACCCATTTAGCGCATCCTATGGGATGACAAGGCAAACAAGGGTTGATTGCAAAGTTTGCGAGTACTTGTGGTTTGCTTCATATTTCGTATTTTGTGTCATGTTTATACCATAATTAATTTAAAATCATACATGGATTTTTTCTAATAAGTGCTAACATACGGTGAAGAGCCGTCCAATCATTTGATTGGCATTGAATTAAGTAAGGGTTGTAGGATTTATTGACGATAGGCATGAGGAATGGTTTTGAAAATATTGGTGAAGTTTGTGATTCACTCATTGAGCTAGTACATTTTTTAATTTATGTAGGTATGTATATTATATTATCTATAAATGTATATATACTCATCACATTTTATTTTTATATGCTTGTAGATGTAACATGAAAATATGGAACAAAATAAAGTCAATCAACAAAACATTTCAAATAACTCAGGAAAAATATCCCCTGAAGATGATTAAGAGATGGGGGGCATTGAATCAACTTGAATGACTACAACACTTCAGGCGATGAATGATGATCAATACAATTGAATGTTGTTACTGCAAGTTATATATATTTCAGAATTTTTATCTATGAAAAACAAATATCATTTGTAATGTGGACATATCACTCCAATTGGATGAAGATAAGTAATCAATAATTGTAACAATGTCAAAATAGCATTTTAATTATCGATGACCTTAAATACGTTGTCCTATATTTTAGATTCTCGTATTTTGGATTCTTATTTTTATATAATAAAATGGGTTTCTTCTTCTACTGGAATGTCTAATGTCGCAGAATGTTACATAATTGATTAAATATATGAATGATTTACATTGTGACTATGAACAAAGGTGTATTCAACACCGTTATCGAAACATGATAGTTAGAATATAAAAACAAAATATAAAAATAAATATTACTATAAAAATATTTGATTCTCAAATGATTAATTGAAAAATTGTAAAAAGAAAAAACTATATTTGCGTATCAGCAACATGGAAAAATTCACTATAACACCATACACAATATATAAAATAAATAAAAACTATATTTACATATGTGTAGCATGGAAAAATTCACCAAAGTAGAATACATAATCTATTTATTTCAACCAACCAATGCCTTTTATTCATTTCCATGAATTGATACCTACTCAAATTTTAGCCATTGGTTCTCTTTCACATAATAAACGTACTAGTGGTCTTTACATGTCATAAGAACCGATGCACTTTTTAAAATATAAGAACTAATGCTTTTGTCCAAACTATACACACCAGATCCCATTGGTAAACCATACGCATCAATTCTTATTGGTACAATATACACACAGGTGGTTATTTGTACAATATGTGCACCGATGCTTATTGGTATAGTATACGCATCAGTTATATTTTAACACAAAATGCACAACAGTGCCCATAGTACAACATCAACACTGATGCGTTTAAATATACAAAAACATCGATGTTTTCATAAAATATAAGAGACACTGGTGTGTTTAGAACAATGCACCAATGTTGTTACGATGTAAAATAAGAACCAATGTGTGTAATTAAAACATACCGATCAGTGCGTTGGAAATAAATTTGTGCATCGGTGTTGTCACTATAATGTATGGGCATCAGTGCGTTTTATTTATATTATACGCATCGGTGCATTGACATTGTGTTTATGCACCGATGCATTTAAGTTATAAAAGACACACCGGTGCATGTTATAGAAATATAAAGCAGCGAATAAAAACATTCGCTAAAACCTTCGGCCACCCATATTTTTTAGTTATAATGAATATCCAATATAACCTATGAGCTAGAAAGGGATGTTGTAGCAGAGGTTTTTTGGACAATTTTTTTCAATCTTGTAACACTAAAAAGCTTCGCTATAACCTACTCTAGAATATGTTTTCCTTGTATTGATTGTAGGAATTTTTCAAGTAGCGCCAAGTGCCAATCTTGTTGCATGGAACGTGGAGAAAAAAATTGAACATTCTGAACTCAATTTTGATAGGATTGGAATGAAACGATCATCTTTTTGTCTATTTTGCACATTTTGAGATGAAGTAATAATTACTTGAATTTAATGAAGAAGTCTTGTATAATTTGAAGTTACTTGGACTCAAACTAATGACTTCAATCTTTAATTAATGTCCTCTCTTCTCATCTTGCTTCCCGGAAAACCTAACTAGCTTAGTATAGACTCCCTTTGCGATTGTTTCAGCTTCAATGTGATACAAGATGTCTAGATTTCTAGAGAAATTGAGTAACAAAGAAATCCAAAAGCTTCATCTAACCTATTAAGAAATTTTACTTATTTTCTGCAATCGAATTTGGCTTAGTGTTTTTTCCCATTGTGATTCAATGAACGCCCTTCATGTGCAATATCATTTTAACCTTTGATTTCCATTCGTAGTAGTTGAATGCAGTAAGGATTGTCTAGGGATAATGATCCATCCTGATTGATGCACTCTGCTATGTATCTTCTACCTGCAAACTCGTATACAAACTTCTTTAAAATCCTAGAGGTTGTGATACCATGTGAGATTTTGAACCAATGGATCTAGAAGCTAAATGGAGCTACAATATAGTTAGAAATATATTGAAGAAGAGACAAAGAATTACAGTGACATAATCTTGATTAACTATCAAAGAATATAGTTACAATGCTTGTCAGAGATGAGAGTTGCAATGCAATGTACATTAGAATACAAGAGAGAATGCTTACCCTAGAGAAAATGTGCCTTATCTAGGCTTAATTGTGTGCAACACTCTAGTGAATGTTCCTTGCATGCATGACACATAAATAGTGCACCCTTTCATGCCCCTGTGCCTCTCATGATGGAGTTAACCGAGATTTGACTGGCCAACTAGAGTCAACTAGCTCACAATCGTCAAGTCGGACTGGTTAACTTGGCTTTGACAAGTCAAGAGGTGTCAACTAGCTCATAATTATTGAGCGAGGCAAGTTTGTTGATCGAGCTTTAGTTAATTGATCAATGGCATGGAAGATAGGCACACTTATCTAGTCAACTGGGTGACTAAATGTAATAATGGTGGGAAAAAACCTACAAAGTAGGAGGAGGGTGCCTTTCTTCCCTAAAAGGGTGGAGGAGGGAACAAGAGGTCATAGAATCAAGGAAAAGAGGCTTAAGTGAGCCTGAAAGAGTGCTTGTACACCAATGGACCTTGGATAGTTCTTTTGTCAACCAAAGATTAGCTTCCTACTTTCAATCCCATGGAGGGATTAGGAAAGGTTGTCCCCTTTCTCCTTTCTTATATATTATAATGGCATAATCCCTAAATAGAAAGTTAAAGAAAGTAAGAGAGGATGGGACTCTTTCAGGAATCCTCATCACTAGGGGGTTAAAGCTGTCAATCGTCCACAATTTGATGATGATACCATTTTTATAGGAGGATTGTTCTCGATCAATGCCCATATGTTTAAATATATTCTTGACTCTTTTATAGAGGTAATAGGTGGAATGGTCAATGAAGGAAAAAGTAAAAGATATAGCTAGAATATCTCCCTTAGACTCATGTAGTGCATTTTCATTATTTTTGGGTTTGTTGGACAGTCCAAATGGTCATCTTTCTAGTACCTTGGTACCCCTATTTCTTGAAAACGACTAAATGTTGTTGACTAGGATCATAGATTACATAAGATGAAAACAAAAATTCAAGCCTAGGGAGGACAGTGATTCAACCCAACATGTAAGATCACACTTTTAAATTTGTTTTCTTTTCACTTCCTATTTCAATGCTCCTCACTACTTTCACTAGATCATGTTATGTCCAACACTAGTAAAGAAATTTGGCAATTTCTATCGCAAGGAGGTAAAACTAATCAAAGGAAGTTTCGTTTAATTAAGTGGGAAACAGTTCAAGCTATGGTTCTTCACAGAGGAGCAGGTATAAGACAACCTAAGATAATGAATCTTGATCATAGTGCTAAATTTTATGGAGAATGTTCATAGGCAAATTCGAGTAGTGGAAGGATATTATGTGAAGGAAACACTTTCAAGGTTCTAGTTTATGATACTTGGACCCTTGTACATGGGGAGGAACAAGATCAAGTATTAGTGGTTATGCAAAGCAATTGGAAAAATCATTCAAGAGGGCCTTCATTGGATTATAGGGATTGGCAAAAAGATCAATCTATGGGAGGATAAAATCCTTGTACGACTCACTCTTGCCTTTAAAATTGGTCTCGCATATCTCAAGGAATGAATGATCAGTAATGGCATCAAATCACTATATGATGTTTCAAAATGGGGTGTTTTGGGGAGATTGTGTAACTATAAACAACTTAATACTTTGGAGAATTTGAAATATTATTTAGAAATGTTGTTTTCCTTGTTGTAAGGTGCAGCGCCTATAAGTATTAACACAAAATATTGTAGAGGATGGGGTCCTTCAAGAAGATATGTAGTGTGTGAGGGATATGGAATTATTTTGCATAAGCTTCATATGCCCCCCTCTTCTTTATTGTGGCAAGAAATATGGCATGCTAATGATTTACCCAAAATAAATGCTTTATGTTGGGTTCTAGTCATTGATCGAATACTCACATCATAAAATTTAAGAAAAATTCATATAATAAGGCCATCATGATGTGTTCTATGCCAAGGAGAAAAAAAACAACAAAGCACTTATTTCTTGAATGCACGTATGCAAAGGAAGTTTGGACATTGTTTCTACTTGAACTTGAAGGTGTAATTGAAATGGATTCGCTTTGGAGTGATCTCTTCCTTCATTGGGAATCTCATTGTCCTGGTTCTCTAAAACATAAAACTATTTTGAGTATAATTTCGATGGCATCCCCCAAATATGTCTATTGGAAATTATGGATAGCTCGAAATAAAGCAATCTTTAACTAGAAAATTATCCCCTCACTTAGGATTATAGTAATCAAGGCCAAATGCAGAGGCAATAATCTCTAGAGGTATGGTTGATCTATCTCAGGAATATCTCTCTTTGAAGGAAAGGCATTGGGTAAATGATTTCCTTCTAGGGAGTTCCCTTGGTTCAATTCTTATTTTCTAGTTTAAGAATTCCCCTCCCTTGGCGTTTAGAGCTCTCAGAGATAAAATTTCAAGAATGGCTTAAATCTCATAGATGCTATAAATTATTCTTCATTGGGGCATCTAAGGGGAACCCTGGGGTGGCAAGTGCGGGGATACTTCTAAACCCAAATGGAAAATAAGAAATGAAATTTTGATAAGGTTTGAGCATGATGACAAATAATTAGGCAGAAATGTGTGCTTTACTTCTAGGCACAAAAATTATGAAGGGCCTCCGTCTTCAACATGTAACAATTTTTCGGGGCGGTAGGAGCGGGTGGGGCACTCTTTGACCTTGGAGGAATCAATTTGAATTCATTTTATTGGAGTCTAGGAAAGGCATCTAACAATCAAGCATAACTTTTATCCTTATGGCAAGGAACAAACATCATCACCAAAAATGGATTACCATATGTTCTGATTATTGGAGACTCGAAGTTAGCAATCAATGCAGTTAAAAGGAGAACCCCCTTGCAAAATTCTTCTCTAGCAAGGATCCAAAGTCTAATATTGGAAAATCTAAAGAGAATTCCCAAAGCTAATCTCTATCATGTCCTAAGGGCCCAGAATAATAGTAAAGCAGACAAGTTGTCTAGCAAGGCCACAGGTGGGACAAAGGGAGGCTATATAAACCATATTGGAGAAACTCATTATGAATCAATTCCATAAAGAAAAGAAGGTTCCTATCCTTTACCGGGAGAAAGGTTATGGAATGGAGCACAAACTCAATGTCAATCGGAATTTCCATTTAGAGGCACTCACAGAAGTTAGGCAAAGGACGAGATATGTCCCTCATTCATGTAGCCTCGACTCTCTCGCCCGATGTGCAGCTCATTATATTCGATGGACTGGTTTCTCCATCATTTCGATTCATGCAAGCATAAAGGTAGTTAAAACCTGGAAGGATGGGATGACATTAGAATTTTTCAATTCCTTGCTCTCCCACGAGTCGAAGTGCTTAGGTAGTTGTAGATACAGAATGGAAATTTCAAAGTACTAGGATATGAGTACGGTGGATCTGCATCTGGACGCTTCGTCGTAATCAGAGATGGAAGTGATTCGAAGTGGGTATCAATATTAATTATTTCCTAGCTCCCATCCTTCTCGTCATTTTCCCAATCCAAGAGCCTCCATCGTCATTCATTGGTTGTCTTGTGTAGCGGTTTTTGAAATCCTCTTCGTGGTTCTAGGGTGACGGGTGAAAGCATAGACCAATTCCCCGCAGTGGCGAAAATGGATAGAGTTGGAGAATCAGATGAGCCCTTCCCTTGCGTCAGGCATGGCCTGCATCGAGTTATTCGGAGTCTACGTCGCCTCATCAAGCAGCGAATCTATGGGATGGAAAGAGATATCAGATATAGGGAATGTTGTCGGCAATAATGGCAAGATCAAGATGATGAGCACAGGTGCAATGAGAAGAGAGACATCCAACTCCAATTAGACCTTATGAGTGATTGTTTAGATCAACAAGAGGACAAGTCTGATACCATGAAGGAGAAAATTGAAAGCGTATAAGAAAAAATGGAAGCTCTGCAGCTGCAGCTAAAATAAAAAGACTCTGCGGAGGGCTCTTCTTTCATCCCTCAGCAGATAAAGCTAGAAGATCAGGTTCCTTGGACATATAATTTATAAATGTCTTTATGTTTTGTACTTTCATAATTTTGCTAGGCGATTTTGTTAGGCAATATAAGTATAAACTGTATAAGCTAGATACTAGGAGGAAGACTGGAAATTTTGTAGTTATGCAGGCTCTTTCCATGCCTATTTTGGACTCTCGGGTCTATGGCCTGTTTTGGAATGTATCTTTGTACTGTTGAAGATTCTTCCTCCCCTTTTAATATAAAATATTCTACTCGTTTTGGTTAAAAAAAACATGTAATAATTTTTTAGACTCACTTATTGTCATAAAGTAAGTGAGGAAAATAAAGTAAAGAATGAGACTATACAAGCTAGGATCTATGATCATATTATCTAGAATCTTCAAGGTCTCGATGATGTGAAACTTATGCATAACAAGCATCACAACAATATCGTTGTATACCAACTTGCCAATGGTGCAGTTAAGTTAGATAAAGGAACTTGCCAATGGTGCAGTTAAGTTAGATAAAGGAACTATGGTGCACAATGGGGGCCCTCTAGAGTGAAGATGGCTTCCCTGACAACTTAAGCTTGTTTGACTTTGAAATTGTATGAAAATGGTGGTTATAAATTTGTGTTTTGCTACCAAGATTGGCATGTTCTCCAATTGGCACTTCTACCCACTCCATTGTACAATGGGTCATGTTGCATTAATACCAAGTGAGGGTACCATTGCATGCTCATGTGCCTTTGGCTCCCATATTTTACCTCCTTCTATGCAGGCATTGGTCCTCGTGGCAATACATTTAGATTCTTGTAGTGATGGTGGGATATCTTTGGATGGTTCAGGTTGGAGTGTGGATGATCAACTTAGTAGAGTTGTTTGTGCTTGAGATAGCCAGGTGTGATATGTTGGAATACTCAAGTCAAAAGAAGAGGTAAGAATACTCTCCCTGGCTCTCAGTGGATTCGAGGCAAGGGTATCAGGCATTTGATGTTTTATAAGGTACATGCTTTAATCTTGTGGATGTTGCTTCCCCTGTTTGTTAGTTTTCCCATTGTGAGGAGTCTTGTGGTTTTAGGGTTAAGCGTATTTTGTATTGCATCTCCTCGGATAGGTGAAGATACAACTAGCTCGTCGAACACAAACATAACTTGCGGGGAATCTCTTGGTGAAATTAGGGAAATAAAAAGAATGCTTTGAAGTCTCAATTCTTAGATGGATGTCATGAAGGATTCTATTGATCACATCAACTCTAATATGGAGCCACATGATATTAGACATGATGAGAAAGAATCAACAATTAAGGTGCAAGGGGGTAAATTTGAACAATTGGTTAGGGAATTTGAGATGCACTTTTTGGAATTAACTCAAAGAACTCAATCTCAGGTTGGACTATTCATGGGTTCAAAGGAAATGGAAGAAGAAATGGTACATCGAGACAACTATGGGAAACATAGAAGGGTCTAGTGATCAAAGGCATTCTATGAAAGTAAGGATTGATGGACGAGGACCACAACGACCATGTATTTTCTTAGATTTGCTCAATATTATGTTTTTTACCTGCACTCTCATATTGGGCAAGTTTATTAGGTAATACAATTTTAGGACTTTCTTGAATATACTCTATTCAACTTGGAACATATATGTTGAGGAAAATTTTGATGGATTTGCTCCACAGATAACAATTGAACATTGATTGTATGCTCTTGGATGTTTAGGATCTCCTTGACCATTTTATAATATAAATCCTTACTTGTTCTTGTAAAAAAAACATTTACATGCTTTGAAACTCAGTGATGATGCAAATGTTGTTTATTATGCGACTTGCACATGAGATGTATGTGATCGACTAGTTGTTGGTGGTGATGCAATGGATCTGAAGTATTTGGTTTCTTTTAAAATCAATGGGTTGAATGAATTATTTCAACCTTTTGTAACCAATTTGAATGTTTAAGGAGAACAAGAACACACTTTCTTGACGAGCTTAGTTGTATGTTTCTTCAAGAAGTGAAACATTTGAATAGTTTCAAAGGAAAAATTTATGATAGGGCACTTAGTATGAAGATATTAAACAAGAATGGTGAAGATATGAAATTTGAGTAGATGAATTTAGGTGAAGCAAATTAATAGCTTGTCAAGAAATCTCAAAGAAAAAATATTGTGTATTACTACTACAATAAGGAAGGGCATTATGTGTGAGAATGCTCTAATCTTAATGGTGAGTAGAATAAGAAACAGCTATCTAATGTGACGTAGAAGAAAAAATCATATAACACAGAGAAAGGAGGACTTGTCACATTACTTTTTTGTGACAAAGATTTATTAAAGATGCTTGGTACATTGATTTCAATGTGACCAAACATATGATTTGAAGGTTTGATTGGTTTAAAGGATATATTAGCTACCATATTTTACTAACCCAACAAGCCACTATGGACCCTATTAAGCGATTTGAATTATTATGCATGCATATGACACGTTGTTTTTATGTTGTATTTCTTGTGACTGATAAACCTACATATGCTACATGGTTAAATGATCAACATTTTCTCATAAAGTGTATAGATGAATTGAGAGTAAATTTTGAGGCATGCCATTGCTAATTTCAAACAAGGTAGTCAAGTGAGTGCAAAGGATCAAAACTTGATCCATTGGGCATCTAAATTATGTTGGAAAATCCAAGAATTAATAAGCTAGATTGCATATCCTTCTAGTATAAATCTTCAAGTGTAAATGGTGTGAAGCATTTGATAAGAGATGAAGAAGAATTTGTATAAACAATAGTGGTTTGTATGCCATATACTCCACATGGTTGTTTTTTTAATTCAAAGGAAAACTTCGTAGGGAAACCCAATGGATGCTTCCCCACGTCTGTGGATGTCATCCCTAGTAAACCCATTGGTGTATACTAATGCACCTCACCCAAGGGGACTCAAATTGGGCACATGTTACAATACTAGCTAAATTTATAGCAACATTGGTGACAACTAGTTGAGATAGCCCCTTGGGATACACTTCACATGGTTATTACAAATTAACGTAGAGACTTACATTTTCCCTTATTATCAAGAATAACTATTCCGCTGTGTATATATAATTTGGCTCTTTTTTTGTGATTGGATATATATTATATATGTTGGACTAAAGAATGGTTTATCTTTTAGTGTTGCATTCTATGGATGTATTCTTTTATCTACACATTCAAGAACCAATTTGGTGGTTTGTGCTACATTGCCAGCTAAGAGAAAGGCATGTATATATTTTATTATCCAATGTAGCATGAGGTTAATGAGAAGAGGTTGGGAAACAAGAACAAGTGTGTTCGTATTGCAGTGAAATGTGAGAGTGAAATTCAAAATGATAAACCCCATATATATGGATACCAAATTACTTTCATGACAATGGAAATATTAATGATGGTGACCAACACCAAATTGGCTATGACCATGTTATCATTTAGGATCCTCCTAATGATGATGTAGAAAACCTAGAGGATAAGGATGATGATAATGTTCCTCTAGCACATGGCTAGGTAAAAAGAAGTATATTATCCTCAAGGAAGATGATAAAAGGAATACATAGAAGGCAAGGAAGAAGACGATAGGAACATTTTTGTAGATACAATATATTGTAGGAGCAAGAGGAAGGAGTTGATTGATAGAATTATATGTATTTCGTGGTACACATTAAATTAAATTGAACAATACGATGATGCATAAATAATAGACTCGACTAAAAAATCATATGAGGTTAAAATTTATGATTTTTCTCTTTATAATCAAAATCACTCAGTATTAGAGTATCATTCTAATGATGTATTTTTTAAAAACTTAACATTTCAATGATGTATTGTTGAGTATAATTAATGATCTTGTTACATAATTTTATGCATTTTTAGGTAAGTAAATATGAGATATTTAATATTTATTTTCACATTAATTTATTCTTATTAATTATTTAATACTACGTAACTATTAGATATTAACAAAACATTACCATAAATATTCTCTAAGTAGTGGCATTAACACTACAATAATTTTTATTATTATAGTTTTTAATCTAAATTAAATTGTCGAATAAAACAATTATCGTGACAATTAGTCATAAAAAAAAATCACTTATCAAATTCCAAATTCGATTCTACCACTTAAATAATTGATCGATGTTTGATTAATTTGAGGAACTAATTTACAATATAAATACACATGTGAGAGGATACTTGATTTACAATATAAATACACATAGGAGAGGATACTTAATTTCATATTGAATAACGGAATGTCTTGTCATTGATTTTAGATCACATATTTGTTATCTTACCTAATTAATTGATATAATTTATTTTAATCTTCAATAAAATTGCTATTAAAAATATTAAATCTAGTCATGGAAACATTTAAAAACCAAATTTCATAAGACTTTCACAACAAATACGATACGTATTTCACTTATAGACATTAATAGGACCAAATATAAAATATTTCTTTAAATATGGTGTGTTATGAGACATTTATTGGCTTGTTAAGTTAGGTGCAAGGATGTTCTTAATAGTGTTCCGGTAATTGGTTTGGTTATTAGTTATACAATTTTTTTTTTCTTTTTATGGAGAATGGTCTAGATGACTCTTCCAAATCTCAGCTTAAAAATATACTCCGTTTTCAAACTTCTCCTATTTGTGAGGGATGTAAGTATCTCAGATATTTCATCAAGCCAAATTATTAATATAAAGGGGTTTGGTCTTGGTTATTGAAGAAATTTGAGAAGAAGTTAGCCAACTGGACATACAGGTGGCTCTCTTTTGGGGGACGTTTGATTTTCCCCAAATCTGTGATGGAGAACATTCCGGTGTATTGGTTATTGCTAGCCAAGGTCCCTATATCCATCTTGGATAAAATTCGTCAGATCTGTTTCTCCTTTTTGTGGTCTCATCCCCAAAAGAAACAGACTTTTCATATGATCAGTTGGAAAACTTTGGCCTCTCCCAAACATTTGGGGGGTTGGGGCCTTAAAAATATTTTTCATTTCGGAAAGGCGCTGGCCATTAAGAGCCTGTGGAGATATTTATTTTCATGGGGGGCTATGGAGTGTTGTTATTCAGGCTAAGTATTTTAAGTCCCTCTCTGTAACCAATTGGTGCAAGGGCAGGGGTCCTTCACGGAGGATTGTATCTAAAATTTGGAGAAACATTTCTTCGGCCTTCCTTGTTATCAGTAATTGGCTTATCTAGAACATTGGCAATGGAAAACAAGTCCATTGTGGCATTGATCCATTTATCGATAGTGCAGACATTTACGAACTTTCGCCTCCTCTCTTGGTTGTTCTTCAGGTTGTTGATATTAAACTCCTTTTCCAAATATTTAGAGGACGGGCTCTTTCTCGTAGATGGATACCCGCCTCTGATCTTGGTATGGATGGTGACTTATGTTGAAGAGTGATCTAGGTACATTTGTGGTCTATATCGTTGTTGTATTATTATGGGGGACTCTACATATTCCCTTTTTTGGTTGTGGAATTCCCCTACTACTGAAGTTTCTGCTAGCGCTGCATATGATACTATCCAATCTTGTCTCGAACATTGACAATCCAAATGGTAGCACTAGGGTATTTGGAAGTGGCACTGTCCTTTGAAATATATCCTATTTTCATGGAGGACACTTGAAAATAAGGTGCTCACTTGGGACAATTATTAGAAGAGAGGGAATTTGGGCCCAAGTATTTGCTCTTTCTACAGACAGGATAGTGAATCTATTTCGCATTTGCTGGTAAATTGATCATTTACCAAATCTGTTTGGTCGGATATAAGAAAGATGCTTAAAATCTTTGGCTTGTGGTCTTTGATTCAATTAACTCTTGTTACAGTGCTTGGCAATCTTCAGTTCCAATTCACAAGACGCTTCCAACATTTGTATCTTGGCATATATGGATTCACTGAAACACATTTTTATTTGAGGGTTCCCATCCATCAGTCGATGGGGTCATGGGATCCATTGTTGGGTCCTATAAAGAATGGAGTGGCCAGTGTCTAGTGGAAAAGATCAAAAAAATCTTCCCGCCCTCCTTTTCAGATAACTCTCCTATTGGTTTCTTCGATTGTGCAACAAATCTATCTCTTGGGATTGGTGGCACTGGGGGTGTTGTTTTGATCGGGTGTGATCATCATATTCGTTGTTGGATGGGTTGCGGTTACAATATTAACACTAGTTCATAATTATTAGCTCTGTGGCTCCTATTATTTTTTGCACATGATAGACATATCAAAAATTTGCAGGTGGCCGGTGACTCCAAATCTATTATTGAATGGGCTCGTGGACTTCATCAGCTCCAGGTACCTTTTTTGTTTGATGGGTGTGGCAGATTAGATATTTACAACTTCTTTTTTAGGAGATTTCCTATACACATATATAGAGATGTTTTAACAAGCAAGCAAATTATATGTCAAGGAAAGCACTTAATTGCCTCGAGGGATATATTTTTGTTGGGGAATATTCTTAGGGCGCCCTTGTTTCCAAGTTTGGGATGCAAATATATCAGAGACATGTCATTGGTCTATCTGTTTTGTCTGGTCACATATGTCATTTTTTGTCTTTTTTGCTTTTAAGTTTGGGCGCGGATTCATGGACTAGTTTCCTTTCTAGTCTACTGGCATTATGGCCATGAGTATATATCTATGTAGTTATTTATTGCATTTTACAGTCAGAGACAGTATGCTTTGTACTCAGCTTTTGTTGCTAGATTATATATGTAAGTATATTTTGTTTCAAAAATGAATATCAAGTATAGTTTCATTTGTGTGAAAACAAAAGTGTCCTGGTAATTGGTCATTAACATAGATATTATTGAGGGTGTTGATTTAGCTATAATTACATATAAGACCATATCATTAATATGTACATAGTTATGGAGGTTAATTTATATGAAATGATGTTTAAATGTTGGACATTACCCGTGATGTTATTATAGTCAGTGTTTTGGTTGCATTAATGCATATAAGAATGACAAATGGTTGGTATAGACCATTTCAATGAGCCATGTAAGAGAGTTGTTTTTTGGATATTTATTGGGTGGTAAAGCAACAAAAATCAAAATCTTGAAATAATATATATATATAGCATTGAAATGTTGATTATATAGATGCCATCCATATACATGATCGTAAGAGTTTAAGTCCAGAGGTAATAATTAGAAATTGAGGTTTTCAATTCCAATTTAAATTGAAAAAAAAAAATTATATATATACATTGGTTGGTAGTTGCATTGATGACATTAGTGGAATGCCTCACATGTTGATATTTGTATCACCAAAATTGATGTAAATTTGTTCATTATACAAAATTGGAATATAAAGACTAAAAATTGGGATGTTCAAGCATGAAGGATGTAATCCATCTAGGATGCTAATGTCGTTTCTAAGATACTTAGAATCATGTTTGTTGATGTTAGTGGGTTGCCTTAGTGGCAAAAAAATCATTTTTAAAAAAATGACTAAAAGCGCTTGTGGCAAAAAAATCATTTTTTAAAAAATGACTAAAAGCACTTGAGGTGGCTAAATGAGTAGATTGGTATAAAACTTAAGGGCAATCGTGAACTTACTATTCAAAAAGTTGTGAATGGTTGATTTGTAGCCCTAATAACACACGAAAGAGTTTAATCTAGACACCTATTGAAGATAAGGTTGTCTAATTTGTATGAGCAATCCACCAAGCATAAAATCCGCCAAAGTTAAAAAGAAGCTCCTTCTTTGGTAGCGTAAATGTTTTATTTATAGTTGGTAGGTGAACCATGTAGATATTTGATTAATCTTGTTTATGAAGAGTACATTCGATGAACAAACATATCACTGGGAATAAACTCATAAAAAATGATGTAGAGTTTCCTTGATGCTTTTTATAAGTGGGTTTAATTTTATGTTTTATTTGTATTGTTTAATTGATGGTGTATCTTATATAAAAGACTGAGAGAGTATAATTATTCATGCAATTAAGGAATTCTGAAATTTTGCTAAAAAGATAGACAAGTACTATTCATAGTGGGTAAATATTTTTAATTAAAAATATAACACTTTCTCATGCTTCAAGATTATGAAGTTTTCTTCCTTTCAAATATTTGAGATTGATGTTGAGTCCAATACAAGTAATAATATTGAGAAGAATTGAAATTGCATTGAGAGGAAGAAAGTGAAAGTGGGGGTACCGAAGAGAGTAAGAATGGTGTTGAACAGGGCGTTTCCTTGCTCCCAAGTAGGAGGTGATTTCTTTCCCGGTATACTTGTATAATTTTTTATGAAATTATAAAGGGGTACTTTCTAACAACACACTATATAAGTGGATACTACAACCTATATGTGAATTCTAGTCCACAGTCACTAGATGATATCATGAAAAGGTTAACAAACTTGTTTGCAACATGACAAGGAAATTGAGGATCATGCAACTACAATTTAGTAATAACTTTTGTAACAGTGTTAATCTCGAGGAAGGATTCCATCCTTGGGATAGTTGAACCCAAAGAAAATAATAGTAGTTTGAAATCTTATAAGGGATTTGCTCACTATGCTTGTAATAAAACGTGTTTTATAAAAGGACTTTGCAATGCATGCTATCGTGATCATCATACAATAATGCAGGAGACTCATGAAGAAGGCATAGCAAAGTGTCATTGTGTGGCCATGAGTCATTATGAAATGCAAACTACTTAGAATCAAGAAGATATAAACTTGGACGCTTTGATGGGTACCTTTAAATGGACATTGAAAATTAATAATGAAAAAATTCAGTCACTACAATGTTAACAATTTATGATATTACATGTAGAAAAAATCTATGGAGTTTGAAGAATGGTAGAAAAGTATGGATATCATGAGTAGAAATAATAAATGGAATTTGAAGAAGATGGGATATAACAAGTTGTTGGTTAAGTGAAAATTTCTGAAGAAAAAATGATGGAGATGAAGTTGGATATCTTTAAAATGAAAATGAAGATATGAATAAAACAAAGGATAAATGGGAAGTCAATAAACTATAAAGCAAAGTCATTTATTAAACATGTATATGAACACTATATGTTTAAGATGCAAAAGAAATAGAGAAAGGCTAGAAGAACAATAAAAATATTATTTTGATGAACCGCGATATTTTTATGTAGCTTTTACAATAAGAAATGAACCTATGACATCATTAAAAATGTATTCTACTAGGCACTTGAGTGATATGAATGAGAATAAGGAAGAATATATGTTATCCCTAGTTTGGCCATTGTGATTTTCTTTTGTCTTTCATTGTTTTGTTTTTTAGTTATTTATACACGTGGCTGCTGGAAATAAATATCATGTGTGGATGGTGTCTTTACTTTATTACTCATAAGTGGGTCACAAGGTCACCTTCCTGAAGATTTCATTGGGAAGTATAAAATGTCGAGATGAGTGATTGTTCCCAAACATATCTTTGTGAATAAAGAGCTCCCTTAACTAATGTAGAGAAGTGTGTGTGTGTGTGTGTGTGTGTGTGTGTGTGTGTATTGAGAGTTATATAATTTCTTAATGGCATTCTTTATGTTTATGTGAATGTCATTGTAACTTTTTATTGCAATGTATTTAAGTGATTCATGCACACATTTCATTCTTTTATTTTGTTTCAATGTCATTACTCTAAAGTTGAGACGAGGATAAAGATTGTTGAACACGATTACTAGTTTGGATAAATAAGGGAGGAGGATAACGAGGATATAATGGTTGAAAATGTTACGTGGAACCATTCAAATACCAGTAATGCTAGCATTGCCATTAATTGAATGGGGTGAAGAGTTGGTAATATTATAGGGATCACTTGTTGAATGGTTCCACTTGCAATTTTTAGCCATTGCTTAGTCTCTCTTGTGTTGAGTTGCAATTGGATAAAAATGGTAAGTAGCACCATTTAGCAAGTTACACATGGAATAATATAAGCTCTATATCGCCATCCAGGTAAAGGTGGAGCTAGATTTATTCCATATGGCACTTAAAATGATGCCACCTCCCATTTTCAACAATTACGTCATTGCAATCCTTGCAACTTGAGTTAAGCTATCACTTTCCTTAATGATCTCTATCCTCGTCTTTAAACTTGCAATGAAATATATATTTAATCATTGCAATAAATTTATTTTATATTTTTGTTTTATTTTATGTTTTAAATGTAAAGGAAAGTCTAAATAGATCTGACCCAAATACAAAAGAATTAAGATCCCTTCTCCAAGAGATTACTCTCTCCTTACTCCCTTGCAGGCATGTTATAACACCACGTTACAACATATATTGGTGCAATTACACACCACATTACAACATATTGTGCTTCATAATTGTCTAGGTGGACTCAACAATACTTATTTTACACAACCTATCTACTACTTTTTAGGATGTTACAAAAAAATTAACCTTCTTTAAGCAAAAATATTTTTTAAATGTATTTATAAAATGTTTCTTTTTTCCTAAATTAATAACCTATTGCATTATAACGCTTATGTGGAGCTATTCACAAATACACACATAACTTAACGTGGGTAAGAGTCACAATATGTAGGTATAAGGGCCATGTAGTGACTATCCCTATCACTAAAGTTGCAATGTGATGTCGTGATATCAACATGCCAACCACTATTTTTACATTTAAAATTGGTTGCTTGTTCACCTTCAATAAAAAATGTTATGCGAAATTGATATGGATATGTTATTTGGATGGCGCCAAGTTGCATGGGCATATACATGTTACATTTTACATTTTTACATTTAAAAGTGATCGCTTGGTCACCTTCAATAAGAATGTTGTGCATAATTGGTATGGATATGTTATTGGATGGGGCCAAGTTGCATGGCCATATACATGTTATATTTTACACAATATAGTTTGTAGGTCCAAAGTTGAAGTGTGGATATAAAAAATAATAACTTTTATATATAAGTTTAAGTGTGGATAAAAATAACACTAATAAATTTGTATATAAGGCCTAAATATAATAAGAGAAATTGCTAAGGTTTTGTTCAAAATATATGCTCTCTTAGTACCTAAAATAGTTTTCTTGTAGCTATGTGGGATAGTGTACTTCATTGTTAGAATTAGAATTCAATCAAGGGTCAAATGAGATAGCAAACCAATAGTAGTGATGCTCGTTTGCTTTATGATAAGGAACAAGGACGTATGCCCCAAGAACAATGCCCCAAAAAGAGGAGGACACTGCTAGCTCAACTAATGACCTCAAAAGAATAGCGCACCTCCGTCGAGGACATTACTAACTCAACCAACGAGCCAAGGGAAAAGGACTCACTCTCATAGCTAGTTGATGCTTTGTTTATCATTATTTTTGGGCAATTAGTTAGGGGCATATCTATGCCCAACTTTAATGCATTGTTTATTAATAGTTCTTGGAAATTAGTTAGAGGCATAATTAGTGCCCAACTTTTGAATGTTATAGCATTAATAAATTAGATGTATTCTCATATATTGTTAGTTTGTATTCTTGAGTGACATGCATAACTAGACTAGCATTTTCGACTTGGAAATTGTAAGCCTATAAAATGGCTTCTTGAATTCAGTAATATTTGACTAAGAAAGTTGAGCTACTTCTTCAATTTTGGGGTTTCTTATGTATTAATTTTTAACTTACACATCAACTATAGCTTCATCTGTTATATTTGGCTTTGCCTATTGGATCAAATTATGGCTTGTATTGTACATGGTTTTTATTTAGTTCTTGTTGTAGATGGTAATTTCTTATCATGCATTCTTGACAATAGTCACATTTGTGAAGAGAAATTGCAACAGGATGTGAAACAATATTATGAAAAACGCATGTTTGTGTGCTTCGTAATCAAGTTGTTGTGTATGATATCATTTGAGGTAGATAAACATATCTCAAAGCTGCATAATAAGACATAACATAGGTACCATCGCATAACAAGATACAGGAAAGTTATGGTTGATCTCCAATATTCAATGGGAATAAACAAGGGAAATATAGAGAAGGTAGAAGCATCCAGGTTTTAAAGCTATGTGTAGATATCAAATATGCTATAACATCTAAAAATGGTTTGAAGATGATGGAAATGACATAACATCCAACTTTTTAGTTGAAACCCTTCGATGGCGAATTATTCAAAGATCTTTGAGATCAAAGTTATTCATGATATTTGCAAACTCTCATGTAAATGGTAATGACCCCAACATGTATTCCATGTTACATTTTTTTTATATTTATAGAGCTTTTTAATATTTAAAGCTATCAAAATTGACAATTTTGCAATCCCATGCCTAAATAATTGTTTTTATGGCTTTCTCAATTTATAAAAATGCGATGCCCACAAGGGTGTAGCTCAATTGACGATTCGCTTGATATGAAGGAAAGGTTGCAAATGAAGGTCATGAGTTCAATTCACCTCGACTTACCCGTACCCCATACTTGCGGGTTGTGTGGGTGCACCTAGGGGTATAGTGGTAGCAGACGGGATTAGATCCCTAGCCCCCGTGTCACGCGAGTACCAACCCCTTCCCAGTTGTTGATTTCCCTATATATATGATCAAAATAAATGAACTACAATCTAGTTCTCAAGGGTTTGCATGCTTTACCTTACAAGTAGCAAATAAATGGCTTCTCTATGGTTCATATAATGGTTTTTTTTACATAAACACGGTCTTCAATCTTCCTAAAAGTGTTTGTAGTGTTATAGTGGATTTCAAAACTAACTTATTGCACACACTGGTTTAATTAATATCAATACAAGGGATGGTCAACAACTGCACATGATTAGTGCACGGAGTTTGGAAAAATTAGGCTTGTCACATTAAGGATTTTGTTAATGCAACATTATCCCATGCAAGCAAGGGGTAGTTCTCACAAGAAGAAGAAAAAATACAAGATAGTTCATTGGAAAAAGTGGTTATATACCCAAAAAATTGTTTTAGAGGGATGGTTTTATGTTGTTGTTAATAATATCCATTTGTATGGATGATTGCTTTTATTAATATAAATGTGTTTAATATATTAGTTATCCTAATTGTTTAATATGCACAAAAACACAATCTTTCATTTACTTAATATTAAGACTAATACATAATAATTATAATTGATGGTTTAAGAACATGTATAACCCATAGATGAAGTTCAATATATTGTAGCTAATATTTCAATACAATTTTGGAATGTAAACATATTTATATTATTTTTTCATTGGAAACAAAAAGAAAAAGAAAAGAAAAAAACTAATATTTGATATTCATTGGAAACGAATAAAAAATAACACATAACATGTTCTGAACATCATTATTCATCAGTACATTTTTCTTCTTTGTCTCCATATGAGAATATAAACTCTCTCTAGATCTCTTTCTATCATTACAAAAAATAATTGATCCAAGATCGATATTTATATAGATATACTTGTAATTCAAACTGATCAAGTAACTATCACAATCACCATCAAAAGTGTACAAACATCCCATCACAAAAAAGAAAAACACAACCACTAGCTAGTTGAAATCCAGTAAGCCATGATTCCTTGATAAGTTAATAAGCTTGGATAGAGCCCACATCCACTACTTGATGATCCTTGTACTCCTCATAGAATAAAATCACTTCACTTGCTTGCAATGCTTTTTTAGATAATTTGTCTGCCATGTCATCACACTGCTTATAGATATGTTGAAAATATAGAGAAATGAAACAATTTTGCAGCTCTTTGATTCTACACTGCCAATGTTCCAAATGAATTGTTTGAAGATGTGCCTTATGAACATCCCAATCCACAATGACACGAGAATCCCCAAACACCATAAGGGAAAGAATATTTTTAGTCACAACAAACATTAATAGCCCCCAGAGCGACATCAACTCTGCTTTAGTGATAGAGTTGGTGATACAATCCATCCAACACAAAAAATAATGATCACTGTTGAACTTTAAAACTATCCCTGCACCACCAGAGCCCGACTGAGACGCCCCATCAAAGAATCCAATAAGATACATTGGAATAACAGGACACTCAATAACTAAAACTGGTCTAGAAGTGTCCCCACGTTGATATTACGAGTAATTTCCAACAATTCTTTAGCATAAAAAGGAACAATTATTTGATCCTCCATTGAAAATAACATTATTCATGCACCTCCAGATACCCCAAAAGAAAAACAAAGGTATATTAACAAAATCAACAACATACATCATCCATCTAAGAAGGTTATCATCAAAGGTTGCACCTCCCTAGGATACAGAGATCCTTAAAAAATTTCAAGCACCTTTCCGGATCCGATGCAGGAATGAGTAGTCCGCGAAGAGGTGATCGATGGACTCCTCTTCCATAGAACAAAGAGAACAAAAACATAGACCCAAAAACCCTCTCTTGATTAGATTTTCACACATCCTAATCCTAAGTTCCAAGACTAGCCAACAAAATAACTTCATTTCCAATGGAGCCACCCAATCCCACAAAGGAGCATGCCACCTGCTGTCAGGAAACATTTCCTAATGACCGGGGTTAATAGAGACCACCAACATACTGCCACATTCAAGCATAAATCATGGCATTTGCAACAATGAAACACGATATTATTTATAAAATAAATAAGGGTTTGAAAGTTGAGAATCAAGTGCCTTGTACCAATTAAGGTTGATCCTAATTCTTTAATCCTCAATCTTTACTCCAAAACCTTGTTATGAAACCTACAATACAAACACGACCCTCCTCAAATATTTTGACTACCAACGAAATAATAATCAAAATTAAAGTACATAAACATTATTCACTTTCAAACAATAAGCAATTTGAAAAAGGAAATATATGTTTATTCTTTGCAATAATGGCAACAAGTACATTTTCACCTTGATCTACTCAAGCACATTCCGAAACCTGATCTGGATACTTTGCTCCTCTCCTCTACCAAAATTCCTCCAACATAACTTTGCAAAATGAGTGTGTCCCCCTTTCCCATGGTCTTCCTTTGTATTTATGACAAAGAAAGAAAGGTAGATCGAGAAAGGATTAGTTAGGACGGATAAGGAGGTTGGGGAACCAACCCTAATTGCCTCTAATTCGATTTTCTTTTTTATTGTTCATGATTTTGGAGGAAAACACAGGTGAAGAGTGTATCATTCACATTTAAAGCGCGGGATTGCTTAAGTCAACATGCGTGTGCAACATTTTAGGGAAACACGCTAGTGGAAAAGGGGTCACAAGCGGGTAACACATAGGTTGTCAAGTCTTCAACAACGTGTATGTCCTAAACCAAAGACACAAAAACAGGATAAATTGGAGAATCGAGAAATGGTTTGGGCCACAGGCATCAATAGGAAATCTATGATATTCCATCCATAGTGTCCTTTTGTGTGAACAGAAGCTCAGTATCGTCATTGACGGAGAAGTGTTGATTTGATAGATAACAGATGCCCCCTAATGTATGAGGTTAGAAGGGTAAATGATGGCCGAAATACATTATAAAACAATGGATTTGAGGAGCAAGGGAAGCACAGAATCAAAGTTCCAATCAGGTACCTGAAACAAAACAAAGGTCATCTTGCAATATAATCTCTGACATAAATCCATGCTCATAAGGGTAGAACATGATCTCCGATACATATGTATGATTGATGAATATATCATGGACACTAGAATACAAATGTAGATCCATGTCACAACTGGAGAACATAGCCATAATGAACAAAGTGGATCTATGTCTCATGAAGAGCCAAAAAATGAATGTGGCTCAGTTTTGCGCAACTTAGGCAGTAACAAAATATAATGATGCTATTATAGGCCCAAGGTCTTCAATCCAAACTGTCTAATGGTACGAAACATAACCATGCGAATAAAAGAGTTGATGTCGAACATGGAGGATACCGTTTGATTACCGATCATTGACGTGAACCGTTAACAAATGTGAGGGAACCCACCAATAATGGAAATGGGACCCTAGTACATTCTTACAAGTGTGAATAAGGGTCTTGAAGTCGAATACTTGAAGAATCTATTGAGGAAGAGACATTGAGGTATTCCCATAACTCAATAGCAAGAGGATTTTCCACTGATGACTGCAAATATCAAGGTACTATCCAAAACT
Organism: Larix kaempferi; assembly: GCA_027924585.1. NCBI lineage: Eukaryota > Viridiplantae > Streptophyta > Pinopsida > Pinales > Pinaceae > Larix > Larix kaempferi. The sequence continues at coordinate 9,691,409 of BSBM01001430.1, read as the reverse complement.
CTAAGCCTCCTTCCCAGAGCAAGATGAGTTGAAGTCGATGGGAGGAGACCCATGAGATGGAAGGCATTAAGGAATCCTTCATCATCTCACACGAGGAAAACTTGGAGACTAAATTGATGTGAAATAGAACTGAGTACAGAGTAATATCAAGGATGGCCAACATAGGAAGTCAAGGAAAATTGCAGAATGGACGACACAGGCGTTATCCTTGAACATTGACCACGACACAAGAGTAACTTAGGCCGCTTTGAACATAAAGGGACCATGATATAAATCTACAATGTAGGAGACATAATAGATTCTCCATATGACTGGAAGAGTAACCAATCAGAGGAGTAAAAACTATGAGATTAGGTTTATCCTAAGGCCAAAACTAGAACCCATTAACTGAACAGAGTCAATACTAGTGCTTTGTTCAAGGAATAGTTGGACTTACTGCCATTGTTTCAATAAATGACTGAGATATTTCCATGCCTTTCTCTTTTTAAGGATCTTTTCATTTTTTAACGAGCATGAAAAAGATAAAAGGAAGCTCAATAGTATATTTATTTAACGAGTCCAAGAAAGTAAACTCAATACTTAGACTTTTGAGGATCCCAACCAAGGGGTTTTCAACCTCTATGGTGAGATATTGGAGATCACGGTGGAAGATATTTATTTTATTACTAGATTATCGCGTCATGGAGAGGTAGTGAACCTCAAAGGTACATTCCTTGGATTTGGGGCTCTCTCAATGCAGGACTATATTAACACCTATTGTGTGGAGGGAGCAGAAAAAAGTGGAAGCCAAATTACAATAAGTCAAATTGATAGCTTTCCACGAAAAGTGATTGTGAGCACCATTAAATGGGTGGGGGTTGTTGCGGCACTACATTTATCCAATCGCAACTACATGCAGATAGTTGTGGAGTGCCTCTGAAATGTGATATTTGATTGGTGTACCGGCTTGTTCGTTAATATGAAACACCAACTTACTAAGTGTGTAAAGGGAAGGAAGAAGAACTTTGGGTATGGTGGCAACTTAGCTACATTCTTCTTTTAGAGGGTTCTTAGCTTGAGCCCGAGAGTGGCTCTTCCACCTATTCACCGTCGCGAACCAAGATTGGTTCAATGGAGTGATGTATTTATTAGATAGGGGGTGGAGACACCAGGACTTCATATGATGATGATGATGATGATTTCCATGGAAGGTGGTGTTATAGCCAAATTTGGAACTTATCTATCCGTGATGACACTTACATCTTTTCGTTCGATGACAACGCTTCATGAGATTACTGTGAGTCACACAAAAGGAAATTAGTGGATGGAAGAGCCATATTTGGGACTTTAGAAGGAAGGCATTACCTAATTCATGGCCCATTTGATAGGTAGGAACCTTAGGAACAATTTTGGAGACCAAAACTTCTCCTGGAAACCTTCATAAAAGGTTTGTTTTCACCATTTTTCCACAAAAACGCAGGTTGCACATGGTAAAGTCGCGGGTCACCCACTTGTTTTCCATTGTAAGGTCACAAATGCCTCATAAATACCCAAAATATATATATATAATCTCAAAAAATTGGTGGTTTGGGTGGTTTTGGAACCTCCTCTTCCGGTTGTAACTACTCTCTCCTCGAACCTATCTTCTTTCTTTGATATATAAGAGAGGGAGAGGGAACCATGAAGGAAAATCAATCCCATTGTAATGTTATGCTGGAGGAATTGAGACTCACAACCCCCTCACTTGTGCCCTAGTTTCTTATAAACCCTAGCACATCTGATCAGAGGTTGGGATCCTTGGAGAGTGGGAGCAGGAGACATTGAATCTTGGTTTCATGAAGTGTCGTGCTTGAAGGAAGGTAATTTGATGTACTTGTGTCATTCATTAATAAATACTGGACATTCTTCCCTTTCCGAATAGATTTGTTCATGTATGTTTCAGATCTGATTACAATTTGATGTCTCATGTTATTTTAGATGTCAATATTTTATTTGTGGTCAAATTGGTTTGAGGAATGGTTTTGCGGGTTGTAGCATTGGAGAGAAAGAGGAAGACTCAAGAAGAGAGGCTTGGATCAACCTTCTAAATAAGGTACACATCCTCCCAAACCCCAATCTCTTTGCTTAATAATTATACTTGCAGAACCTTGTATGTCTTTCTTTCATCTCAGTACGTTGCTAGTTTCACCCGAGCTATAGGAAGTTTTCCCTAACAACAGGTGGAGCCGGCAGGTATCTTCCCTTGATCAGTTCCCTTATGCAGGATTAGACTTTTGAGGAGACCCTGAGCACATGCTCCCTCTAGGACCAACCTGGGGAGAGATAGGTATGATTTTTTTTGTTCTAATATTAATTTTTTATGAATTTTGTTTGTAAATATGTACATGTATATATTTTTGGTGAGTTTGAGTACTGACAAAGTGTTTGATGCAGATATAGGACCAGTGAGGCCGGCTAGACACCTAAGGGTTTTTGTGTGACCAGCTGAGGCAAGCAGAGCATATGCCATGTTGCAGACTATTGAGGGAAAGATGAGCCAGCTTACTCATGATGTTCCCACCTTCCGGAACGAGCGGATGCCTATGGATATGTAGGAGCATGTAGTGGGAGTGCCCCCTGCATTGATTAGACTGCTCCGCAAAGTAGCTAGATTAGTCATATGTTATAGGGAAGTAATGGTTGAGGTAGTCAAGGCTCCAGCCTCTCCATAGTGCTATGTGCATCGGATGGGGCTATAAGCCCAATTCTGTATATTGATATGTATTATGGACTGGATATGAAGACCCAATCTCATTTTGTATTTTGGACCTATTTATATACATATATCGATTATATTTACATGTGTTTTGTATGTGTGTATCATTATTGTGTATGATACAAATGCAAATCAAGGATGTAATTTGCATAAGCATTAGTTATAACATTTTGATCTCTTGAAATATGTTTATATGTGATAAAAGTAAAATGTCTTTCAAGTAATCTTATTTTGAAGAACTGACGTAGCAAAGAAGGATCTCTAACTTGATACTCACAATTAAGCTAAGACGTGACTAACTGAAATCAAGTCTAACCTCAATACATGAAATTCCATGTGATAAAACATCTCTGAGCAGCTCAATGACAACACTATACTCAACCATGTTATTAGTAGCAGGACCTGAAAAAGCATCTCCTAATGAAACTAGATGACTTGTAGGTGAATAGATCACCCAAGCGGGTGAAGCGAGATTACGAGTGTGATGACTAGTGCATCGACAAATCCTATGAACAAACTAGTTGACATTTGAAATACAACCAACACTACATGAGAAACAAGAAAAAGAAAACTCTGCACTACCGTAAAGTTATTTACAAGAAAAAGCATATGAGCTAAGCATAATACTTCTTCGGGTAGAACCCATTTCTAGAATCAGGTAGCTTGTTCCGGTCATAATCAACCAACTCATAAGCACCTTTTCTCAAGAATTTGGATACTATAAAGGGTCTGAGCCACATAGATTTAAACTTGCCTGCCACTAAAGGATCTTTGTCTTGGTCATAAACCAAAACAAGGTCTCCTTCAGAAAAGACTCTAGGTCGAACAGACTTATCATATTGATTCTTGACTTATTTCTTATGTGCTTCGTTTACAGTAAGCGTGTCTCTGTGTTGTTCATCAAGATGTTCTAAATGAAGCAAACGTTCTTCCAAAGCAGAGGTATTTGTTAAGAGTTGTACAGTTAGTTTTAACGATGGGATTTCACATTCAACCGGTGTGACTGCTTCCACCCCGTTGACGAGTTGGAAAGGAGAAAATCCTGTTGCAGTCTTTACAATTGTTCGATATGCCCAAAGATCCAGGTAAAGCATAATGATTCGATTTGACCTAATAGCATTAATCATGCATTGCATAACGGTTTTCAAAGTTTTATTCATAGCTTCTACTTGTCCATTCACATGTGGATAGAAAGTGTTGATGTATATGTAACTTCGGAATGTATTTCACCTATGTATATTGTACTCCTATAGAGATGTTATTATTCCTCTATACGGAATTGTCGTCATTTGTATTGACAAGTGTCGCAAGTGCCGTAACTTGCTGTGATGGGTTATTAGACCACCAAGTGTGGGGTCGGCCCAGATTAATGTAACAATGGGTTATTAGACTCTTCTAAAGAAGTCGACCCTGCTAGTGTAATAGGCAAGTCAGGACAAGTATAAATAGAGAGCAGGAGATCTCTATTTGTTCATCTCATTATTCACTCCTACATCACTTGGAAAGTGGCGCACTAGTTGAGGAGGAGGAGTATCTGCTAGTAGAAGACTATCTCTTGTGCTTTGGTTGTATCATTGCTCTTTCTATCTCTGGGGAAGTTGTGGGGTTTTTCACCTTTATGGTTTTCCCCGGTGAAACTCTGTGTGTCTATTGTTTCATGTGATTGCTTGGTGTGATTGATATGCATTTCTATACTTAATATGCTGTACATGTTATTCTCTTGGTAAAGATCCTAGAGTATATTGAATTAATGCTAAAAAATTAACATGGTATCAAAGCTAACCTAAGAAGAAGACATTATGCATTGGTGGAAACTAGGGTTTCTTGTTTATTGGGTTTCTCTCCACAGATTTTGGAAAAGAAGCAAGGTAGATTGACTCTACTCATCAAGGAGAATCTTTATGTTTAATCAGAATTCAATTCTGAGCACTTTTAGTTTTGGCCCTAAAAATTAGGGTTTCCACAAAAATAGGAATTTTTAAAATCTGAATACATAGCTGGAAGATCCTTGGAAAAATCGAAGTTTAGAGCTTTGGATCGAGATTTTTGGTTGGGTGAAGCTCCGGGAAACTCGAACCCTAATTCAGGGTCCTCCCTAGTGAATCTGGGAGATTGAAAAGCATTTCCGAAGGGTGAAACTTTGCAGTTTTCAATTTCTGAGTATACCAGGCTAATCAGCTCATCAAGGCGCATCTTTCTATCCTTTCAGAAATTTGAAATTCACATTTTGAATTTTTAGGGTTTCTCTAACAAACCCTAATTCGGAACCAGATCCAGTTTTTAGCAAATCAAGTGGTAAGACCTAAATCTTTTCTATTTCCATTTGAAGTACTCTTTAAGATGTCTCACCACACCAAGCTTGAAGATAAGCTTGAAGAGGCTGATAACTTCCAAGCATGGAAGTATAGGATTGGATTAATCTTGGAAGAAAATGAATTGGATACTTACATAAGCTCTGAGGTCCCTGTCCCGAAGGAAGAAGAGGCTAAAGCCCTACATAAGAAGAACTTGGTCAAGGCAAATATAATCATTGATGATTCCATCAAAGACCATCTCATTCCACATGTGTCATCCTTGAAGACACCCAAGGAGATGTTTGATTCCCTGACCAAGCTATTTAAAGGGAAGAACATAAATTGGAAGATGACTCTGCGGAACCAATTGAAAGGGGTAAAGCTTCAGAATGGAGAGACCATTCAATCCTATTTCTCTAAGGTCTCTCATATCAAGGAACAACTCGAAGTTGTGGATGAAGTAGTGGATAATGGTGAAGTTGTTATGACCACATTGAATGGCCTACCTAGGTCATGGGATTCCTTTATCCAAGGAATATGTGCAAGAAAGAAATTGATCTCCTTCAATAGGCTATGGGAAGAATGCTCTCAAGAAGAAGCTAGGTTTGTGGCTTGAGAAGAAAAGATGGGGAATGAAGATCAAGCTCTCACAGCACATCCCAAGAAAGGCAAGTTCAAGAAGGAGTCATCTCATAACAGAAGACCTTCATACCACCATCACCATAAAGATAAGAAAGGTCTCATATGCTTCACATGCAATGAGAAGGGACACTTTGCTGCAGATTGTCCTAAGAACAAAAAGAATAACAACAACAACTCCATCAAGAAGAAGAAAGTCAACAAGAAGAGGTATCATGCTCATGCTGTTGAGGATGATGAACCTCCCAAGAAAAAGGCTAGAGCAGAAAGTGATGACTCATCAAGCGAAGATGAATATGTTCTAATCTTTGCTCACACAGGTACTATCTCTCATGGATGTAATGATTGGATTATTGATAGTGGGGCTTCCAAACACATGATTGGTTTTAAAGAATATTTTATAACTCTATCTGAACATGAGTCACCCCATAAGGTGAAACTTGGGGATGTCTATCAATATCCTATCAAAGGAAGTGGTGAAGCCTCCTACAAACTAGACTCTGGAAAGTCCTTGAAGATGAAAGATGTACTATATGTACCTGGGCTCAAGAAGAACCTACTATCCATCTCTGCATTGGATGCAAAAGGCATGAGGGTTGCATTTGTAGATGGCCAAGTCCTAATGTGGCCAAAGGGTAAAACCATAGATGATACAGTGGTGATTGGAGAGCAAGATGGAGGATTGTACAAATTGAAAGGACAACCTGAACATGCCATGGTACATGAATCCATGGAGCCAAGTGAACTTTGGCATAGAAGACTTGCACATGTGCACTATAGAGCACTACTAATTGCAAGCAAAGTTGTAAAAGGTCTTCCTGAAATCAAGTCAAAGCATGAAGGTGTTTGCAAAGGATGTGCAAAAGGAAAGAACATTAACAAGGCATTTCCAAGCAGTGAAAGCAAAGCAAAAGGAATCTTGGAAATTATCCACTCCGATGTATGCAGACCGATGTCATCCAGTTCTCTAAGTGGGTATGTATACTATGTCTCTTTCATTGATGATTTATCTAGGAAGACTTGGGTCTACTTCTTGAAGAACAAAGATGAAGTATTTGATAAATTCAAGGAATTCAAAGCCTTGATGGAGAATCAAACTGACAAGAAGATCAAGACATTCAGATCCGACAATGGCGGAGAATTCACTTCAGGTGATTTCAAGAAGCTATGCAGTGATTCAGGGATTAAGAGGGAGTTGACTGCTCCCTACAATCCACAACAGAATGGGATTGCAGAAAGAAAGAATAGAACAATCATGGAAGCAGCACAGGCAATGCTGCATGACCAGGATCTGCCTATGCATCTTTGGGCAGAAGCAGCTAGGACAGCTGTATATGTGCATAATAGAACACCTCATAAGATATTGGACAACAAGACACCAAAAGAGGTCTTCTCTGGTAAGAGACCTGAAGTCGGCCATCTCAGAATATTTGGTTGTCCAGTATATACACATGTTCCAAAAGAAAAGAGGACAAAGCTAGATCCTTCAGGAAAGAAGGGCATCTTTGTGGGGTACAGTGAAAGCTCGAAGGCTTACAGAATATACTTTCCAGGTTCAGGAAGATTGATGTCAGCAGGGATGTAACATTTGATGAAGACTCAGCTTTCATCAAGTCAAGGAAGGCACCTCTTGAAGATCATTAAGAACCAAAGGAAACCATATTTCAAGACACTACCATGAATGAAGCAATTCCAGAAGCAAATCGTGAAGTTGAAGATCCATAAATACCTGTAGATCCACCCCGTGAGAAGAACTCTCACAAGAGGAAACCTGCATGGGCTAGAGAGCTCATTCAAGATGCAGAAAGGTATGGCATTCCAGAAGAAGAACACGAAGAAAGGAAGAGGACTAGATCACATACCAGTTATGTTTCCCTACTCTGTGATATTATGAACAAAGAACCTTCCAGTTATGAAGAAGCAGCAGAAAATAAAGAATGGAAGGATGACATGGTCGAGGAATACCAGTCGATCATGAAGAATGATGTTTGGGATGTAGTCCCAAGACCTGAAGGGAAGTCGGTTGTGACTTCCAAATGGATCTACAAGATCAAGCATGCTGCAGATTGCAGCATAGAGAAATACAAAGCGAGATTTATAGCTCGTGGCTTCTCCCAGAAAGAGGGGATAGACTATGAAGAAACTTTTGCTCCTATAGCCAGGCACACTTCCATCAGATCAGTACTTGCTCTGGCTATAGTGATGAAATGGAAGATACACCAGATGGATGTCAAGACAACTTTCTTGAATGGTGTAGTCGAGGAGGAAGTGTATGTGGAGCAGCCACTTGGTTTTGAGACACATGACAGAGAGTCATATGTGTGTAGGTTGAAGAAAGCCTTGTATGGATTAAAGCAAGCTCCTAAGACTTTGTATGGTAGGATGGATAGCTTTCTATCTAGTTTGGGCTTTACCAAAAGTAAAGCAGATTCCAACCTTTACTACAAGGTTGAGGAAGGCAATCCAGTGATACTACTTCTGTATGTGGATGACCTGTTTGTTACAAGTGAGGATGGGTTGATTGTCGACACCAAGAGGAATCTTACTGCCGAGTTCGAGATGAAGGAATTGGCGATGATGCACTATTTTCTAGGCATGGAGGTGTGGTAGAGTGCAGATGGGATCTTACTTGGACAAAGGAAGTATGCAGTAGAGATCCTGAAGAGGTTCAGGATGATGGACTGCAAGGCCATGGCCACACCTATGGCATCGAACCTGAAGATTCTGTGTGATGCTTCATCTGAGCAGGTTGATGTCACTATGTATCGTCAGATGATTGGGTCCTTGATGTACCTGACGAACACCAGACCAGATATTTTCTTTGCGGTGAACACATTGAACCAGTTCCTGACAGATCCGAGGAGTGTTCACCTGATTGTTGTAAAGCATATTCTAAGGTACCTGAAGGGCTCAAGTATGATGCAAATCAAAAGTTTAACATGCAAGGTTATGTTGATTTAGACTGGGCAGGTAGTGCTGCAGATAGGAAGAGCACTTCTGGGTGCTGCTTCAGTATGGGATCAGGTGTGATCTCTTGGTTTAGCACGAAGCAGTCATGCGTAGCACTGAGTACAGTTGAAGCAGAGTATGTTGCAGCTTGTTCAGCTAGTTGTGGTGAGAAAATCTCCCTACGGATAGGTAGATATCCCCTTGGGATTAGAAAAGGCCCCTAGTGCCTACCCAAGACAGAGATGAAACAAATAGACACTATAGTCCTCCTAGATCTAGCTCACACATCGGCTAACAAGCTATGGAAATACAAAGCAAGTAGATGGCATACCTTACTTTGATGGTTGTCCTTGCTGCTCCTAAATTTCTCCAGCTCCAGCCTTTGATTATGGAATTATGAACCTGTTCACAAAGGAAAGACAACACCTTCTCCAAAGCAATATATGTATAAACGAAGATCTAACTATCAAAACATAGACAATTCCATGCATTCATCATTAAAGACATGAAAATGAGAGGAATAGGCTAAGTTATATTAATGATAAGAAAGCCAAAAGAAGCTGATTACAATGTTATACCTTGATGTCCAAAGTAGTAGCACCTCCTTCCAAGCTCTCCAACATCACCCTTGCAAAACTCATAGGATCAAAAGTTTGGTGTTTCCAAGATTACCCCCCCATAGCTCATGGATGGCTCTCTTTAAGTAGGATTTGGGAGGCCAACCACTACGAGGAGATTATGGATCTAAGTGAATAATATGTGGATCAAGGATCTAAATCATGCCAAGGAGGGAATGTGAGATGGGATTCGAAGGGGTACATTATCCCAAGAAAATCTCCATGAGATCCAAGATCCAAAATCAAAGGGATAAGCCTAAACCAAAACTATCGCTTCCCTATAACTAAGCAAAGCGTAGTAGTACCGCTCCCCCATAGGCATGCAGCACGCGATAGTTTGACACTACCGCTCCCCCATAGGCATGCAGGGCGCGGTAGTTCCAAAAGACTTAATTTTTGGAGGTGGTTAATGTGGGTTTCGACCCCTTGCTTGTTGGATTTTCTTCCAAGTGTGACTAAGGAAGGTACCAACATTAGAATGAAGGGTCCTAACACCCTTAGGAAGCATAAACATCATGTTTTCCATGGCGGTGAAACATGCATATTCTCACTTACACATGGTGTGGCAATTTGAGGTATAACAGATGCCCCCTAAAGTGTGAGGTCAGAAGGAATCTGGTGTCCAAAACACTTTACAAATAATAATTATGCAAGGATATCTGAAGGAGAACTGGAGAAGAGCTGTAAGCAAATATCAACAATATGTCTAACGAACTCGAGGCGGGCATACCCATGCTCGGAACAACTGACTGAAAGCATGGCTGCCGACCAATACATTGCAGATCCATGATAGTACTGACTTAACAATGACTGGAGACAAATCATGGCTACTAGACTACAAGCATAGATCCATGATAAGACAATGACACAGCCACGACCAATACAAGAGTGGATCTGTGTGACAGTACATCAATGAGGTCACCAACATAATATATATGTAGGAACCTACTCAAAAAATTTCCATCGCAACCTGGATGTGCAAAAAAGACTTCAGAACCATCCAGGGTCTTCTACTCGATCCCAAATCGATACGAACCTAACCATGTGATTACAAGGTGTTGAAGTCGAGCATGGTAGAAACCACTTGATTACCGGTCAATGATTGGAACCGTTAACAAGTGCGAGGGAAATCACCAATGATGAAAATGACTCCCAAGGTATCATAGTACATCTCGACGAAATGTCAATAGATGAGTTAACGTCGAACATCCGCGAGATCATTTGATCAATGGTCATTGATGAAAACCTACTGTCGAATACGAGGAAACCTGCCATTGAGGCATGCAGGTACCAAGGTACTGAGGTTGGTTTCTAAGACTAATTCTTAGATAATGATTTCAAGTCGACAGGAATAGACTCATCGAAGGAGGGCCATAATGGATCCCACATCATCGACACAAAACTGACATAGGAAAGTGATGTGAAGTAATGAATCAGATGAGTATGTATTGACACAAGGATGTAAAGGCTAACAATATTGCAGAGTATGACTAAGGTAAACTTCCCTTGAACATGAACGGCACGACAATAATGACTTGGCAACATTGACTCAACGAGGCAAAGACCAAGACATAATGCAACGATGACTGAGGCATTCTTTGGATGACTTGAAGGAGCGGGACAACTCATAGAGTTGGCATGACTCATAGATAAGCAGATTACCCAACTGTATGACGAGACGCAAATAGGTGCCATGTTCAAGGGGGACACAAGCTGCCATGAAGCTTTCTAAAAGAAACTTAACTTATTCCTCCATAATCCCCATCATATTTGATGAGTACCTCTTTGTTTTTTAACGAGCTTGAGGAGGATAACAGATGCTCGGTATAGCTCATCCTTTGGACGAGTCCAATCTCACATGTTTCATGAACCTGAGAAAGGAGGGGTTCGGTCCCAAAAGGGTCCTTCGATGTTTGATTTTACGAGTCCAAGGAAGGAAAACTCGGCAGTTTTCATGTTTAAAGAGTCTGAAAAGCTTAAAGAAGATTCCAAAATGTACTTTTTCGCAAAGGTTAGTCCCCAGACCCGAAAAAGTGTAAAATAATATATGGAGGAACTCTCCCAGTCAAAGGTTGACCGAGGTATACCTTTCTCATAAATAGTACTTCCTGGTCCGAAAAAGGCGTAAACTATCACCAGAAAGACGATCATTCAAATGCTTTTACAAGCGTGAAAGCATCAAGTTCGCTTGGCAATCTTTTCCTATTTAGGGAGTCTGAAAAGAGCTTAAAGAGGACTCCATGTACAACTTTGTTATGGTTGATGACCGAGTACGACAAAGGAAAAGTAAACTCGACACAGTTCCTTTTCCATAAATAGTCTAGCGAGGCCGGATAAAGTGATAAACCTATACTCGTTAGACACACCTTTTTACTCAATTTTTAACGAGCACGAAAATGGTATCAAAAGCACTCAGAATCGTTTTCATGTTTGGATCCAGAGCATGAAAAAGGAAAAGTAAGCTCAAACCACTTTTCATGTTTTAACCAGAGCACAAAAAAGTGAAAAGGAAGCTTGACACCTCTTACTGTTTTTAACGAGCTCGAAGAAAGGTTGGAAGAATGCTTGTGGTATCTGCTTCATGTTTTAACGAGCTCGAAGAAAGGTTGGAAGAATGCTTGTGGTATCTGCTTCATGTTTTAACGAGCCTGCAATAGAAAACGAACTATGCTCGGACTACTAGTTTCATTTTTTAATGAGCATGAAGCCAAAGGTAAACACTGCTCACGGTTAAGGCCCATTGATGGGTTCCTTCCCAACATGATGACTAGAGGTTGGTAAATGCCCCCAGCATGATTACTAACGGCTAAACATGCCCCCCAAGCTTCGTTTTGTCTGACTACTCTTCTTCCTTACCCAAAACAAATCTGGCTACTAATCTGAATGTGTTCGCCAGGGGGGTAGGGAGAACCAGGACCAAGTGACCTAGGCAAATGAAATGAAGGTTCAAATCCTAACTCTAGTGAGAGACTTGAACAAATGGAAGGGAGATCTATTTCATTTTTACACAAGCTTGAAATAGACAATAACAATGCTTGAAAGGGTCCTTTTTATTTTTTAATGAGCTTAAACAGAAAGAAATTATGCTCGAAGGTAGTTTCATTTTTACGCAAGCTTGAAACCGAAAGTAAACTATGCTTGGGATTGGTTTCATTTTTACACAAGCTCGAAACCAACAGTAAACTATGCTTGGGGTCGGTTTCCTTTTTTAACGAGCTTGAAACAGAGAATAAACTATGCTCGTAGGAACCTATTTCATTTTTTTTAACGAGCTTGACATAGAAAGGGAACTATGCTCATACCCCCCCCCATCCTTAGGGGGAAGAAACCACTAAAACATGTGGAACATTTAGGGAAGTCTGGTGACTAGGAGTCATGCGATGAGTGGGCATCACAAAGGAAAGCTGATCAATGGTCACAACATTCCCATGATGGGGAAAATACATCACTTGAAAGAGTGAGGACACTACAGCCTTCATTGCATAGACGTAATCATGTCCAAGGAGTAGATTGAAATCTAAGGGATCTTGGACTACTATAACATCAATGCAGATAGTTTTCCCTCCCAAAGTGATAGGTAACTGAGGAAGGGACCCTAAAGGTCCAGTAGGCCTTCTATTGAAAGCCAGTATCTGGTCAGTGATAGGCACAAGCCGAGGAGAACCTAAGGCTTTCCAAGCAGTTGAGGATAAAATACTGATAGAAGCTCCCTCATCCACTATGGTGCGAAATATTTTCTTATCAGAAACTCCTACAGATATCTGAAAAGGAACACTCGAAGGAAGACAAGATTCTATTAGACCATTCCAATCAAAGGAAATAACCTCAGTACTTGGAGGGAGTCCCGTGGAAACGGACAAGGTTTCCCCTTGCCTAGGACATTCTGAACTGATAAGGAAAACATCAGCGATTTTCAATTCACTCTCGCTTGGAAGATAAGAATGAGACGAAGATTGTGTTAAGGCGACTACTTCAGTATGGACTTTCTCCAATGAAAGAGCGGGATCGAGTGGAGATGACAGCGATTTGATCACTTCAGTCTCGAAAGGGAGAGTGGGATCAATTACAGATGAAACTGAATTGATCACTCAGCCAACCAGTGGGGGGTCAAGGGACAACTTACTATCGTTTGTTGGAATCACCAGTTGAGAACTAGTAATATCTTCCAATGTCACGTCCCCTCCCATCCTACCAGCTAGGTGGAGAGGATCGTGAGGTTAAACCGGGCATCTAGCCCCCTAAATCAGTAATTAAACATTCGGTTTGAGAAGAAGATGAACATATGCAATTGCATAAACATTTGAATACACAGAGGAAGTAAATTCGTTTGACACATCCATCATACATTCAAGATATTCATCAATTAACAATTGAGAGATAGCATAAGAGAATACTTATCTTAATGAAGCAGTCCCAAACAACCAGCTACGCTTCTGCAACGTTCCACCCAACCATAGGCCAGTGTGCTCTTCAATTTCTCAGCACCACTGCCACCCCCGAGCTGGGCATGATCTCCACAAGGAGCTAGGGAACAACAGGGTCTCACATAGCCATAGATACACCAGAATCAGCCATACCAACCAGCAGTTGGGTTTCTAACAGTTCCAGGAAAACGTGGGCAACCAAAACGAAAAGGAGAAATGGGAAATCAACCCCAGGAGAGCAGATTCGTTTTCAGAAGAATACTCATGGGCATTTCGTGGGCAAAAACGGCCTCCATAACCCCAAAATTGTGGCTCTCTTCTCCCCAGCCAATGAGCTAACCAAAAACGAGTCTATGGGCATGGAAAAACACAGGAAATGGTGAAAAACGTGAAGGATAGAACCCCCACAGGCTCAGACTGCGTGAGAGAGTGAATGCCATGGGTGAAGAATGGCTTTTGGGCCAATTTCGTGGGGGTTTTCTTGCCCCATAAGCAAAACACGATTTTCCAAGTTGATGGGTTTCCCATGCACGAAAATCGACAGCCATACCTCTCCCATCCCAAGGCATTCATTGTCTCAACCAATCCTTGGAAGGATTAAATGATTGGGTGCATGAGACCAAATGGGTAGTTGAGAGTTCATGGGTTTCCTCAATGAAATGGCTTAACACCATGGCTCAAGAGTTTGGTTATTTTTCCCTCCCTATTCCTTGTAAAGATCATGCCCCCATCTCTTTGTTGCATTGTGTAGCTGATTGTGGGTTTTTCATTAAAATTGCATATTTACATGATGTCCGATTTTACATTGTGCACCCCTAGCACAAGAAATCTATGCATCTACTCTAATTGCCGATTCATAAAACGACAAATCAATGGCGGGGCCTTGGCCTTGAGCTCCTCACCATGATTAAGTTACAATATTTACATCATTTACGATTTAATGCAAAGGGGGTCCAAATGGGGACGTGACATACCCCTCCCCTTGGAATAACACCGTCCTCGGTGTTCCAACACTTTGTAAAATAAATACCCACTTTACATATGTCCAAAATTCACAAAAACTTTGCAGATCTGCCCTGCATCCTGTTCTTTACATTGAACTTTCAGGACCAAGTCCTTTGATCTTCACGAGCTGCTCCTGTTGATTCGGATCTTCTAGCTCATCCATAAGTCTGAAAACTTTATGGCTGCTACCCTCTTGAGGTTCTCTTGTTGGGCAGTTGCGGAGGTAATGATCCCCCTCACAATTCCAACACTTCACGGGTTGCTTCATCTTTATCTGCTCAATTTCCTTTGAGTCTTCCCACCTGGAGCGTTTCTTAATTGGACGATTGGATGAATGCTTCTTCACTGACCCACTTTTCTTTCCCTTGCTGATTGCTTTCATAATGCTTTTTACCTCTTCCTGTAGACGAATAGAGTCCTACAAGACCTTGTGGTTCATCTTGTTCTGCTGCTTTTGCATCTTGATCATCTCTCCAAGATTTTCTTGGGTCTTGGCAATTGTTTGAAGAAGACTTCCGGCCAATCCTAATAGCCCTTGGTCTGCCGCCATGGTCAATGGAAACGATTGACCACACTTTGCTTACTAGCAACACTTTCCTGCACCGGCTGCAACCAATTGATTTAATTTCCACCTGTGAAATTCATCATTACAATTCTCGTTAGGCCAAGCATAAACCAAACATCAGAATCAGTCAATGGTTTTTCCCCAGTTGACATGGATAGTCCATGCCTTACTCATGAGACTTCCACACTTTTCATGCTTGCCTAACATACACATGAATTCCTTCATGTTCATCCATTCACAAGAAATTCATTAATTAGCATTCACAATTCACTTTAATCAAATAACACACTTTTACTTTCAGTCATGCATGCATTCAGCAACTTTCTAACTCTATAATTGCATCAATAAAAGGAAAGAGAGAGAGCCGTAAGGGTTTCTCCTCTTAGTTTTGTTCCGTTCTGGAATCCCACACCACCACTGTGGTTTTCATGCTCCTGTCCTCTTTCACTTCACGTGAATGCTCGACTTGCCCTTCTTCGCCATGACACGTAGTGTCCATGGTCTATTCCAGACCTCTCAACCATGGAGTTCCTCCACTGGGTTGGTCTAACTCTTGGCTGCTAGGACTCATACCGTTCCACTAGCCCCATCTTTCGTTACTGCTCATGCTGAGCTCTTCAAGGTGGTTACATATCCACCTGCATTCTTAAGATGCTTCAAGGTTCTTGCTTCCAACAATACCTGCGTTGGATGTCTTCACTTTATTCCATAGGACCCTTCTGTGCTTTACAAGCCTTGGATCTTCTATGGGTATAATAACGAATGTTGGGATAGCATGCAGGCTACTCCTCAACATCAATTAATCAATGCTCAACCAGCCACTTTCTGGATTTACCAAGCAACTTTCAGTTCTTTCAGGGTCCTTGCTTCCTGCATTGGCCAAGGTTTCCAACAAGGAAACAATAATGTATTAGCTTGGTTGCAATAAGACTTGCTCCTGAAATCTTCATTATTCCAAACAAGAATTAAATGAAAAAGAATACTTATCTGTATTGTGCATTTTCCCCGCTACTCCACAGGTTTCCTTCTTTGCTTTACAAGCCTTAGATCACCTGTGGGGTGGATGCTTGGCCAGCACACATGCTGCTCCACAACATCATCCGAATAGGCAATGCCAAGCCAATACGCCGACTGGGTTTATCAGGCATCCCTAAAATCAGTATGCTAAGCCAGTACGCTGACTGGGTTTATCAAGCATTTCAAAATCAGTATGCTAAGCCAGTACGCCGACTGGGTTTATCAAGCATTTCAAAATCAGTATGCTAAGCCAGTATGCCGACTGGGTTTATCAAGCATTTCAAAATCAGTATGCTAAGCCAGTACGCCGACTGGGTTTATCAAGCATTTCAAAATCAGTATGCTAAGCCAGTACGCCGACTGGGTTTATCAAGCATTTCAAAATCAGTATGCTAAGCCAGTACGCCGACTGGGTTTATCAAGCATTTCAAAAACCATTTCCAAGCCAGTTCTCCGACTGGGTTTGTCAGGAAATAACACCCTTCACCAATACCTCCACATCATACAAGTAACAAATGCCAAGCCAGTACACCGACTGGGTTTATCAGGCATCCAGCAACCTTTCGCCACAACTCCCAAATAACCAATGCCAAGCCAGTACACCGACTGGGTTTATCAGGCATACAACAACCATTCGTCACAAATTCCAAATAACCAATGCCAAGCCAGTACGCCGACTGGGTTTATCAGGCATACAACAACCATTCGTCACAACTTCCAAATAACCAATGCCAAGCCAGTACGCCGACTCGGTTTATCAGGCATACAACAACCATTCGTCACAACTCCCAAATAACCAATTCCAAGCCAGTACGCCGACTGGGTTTGGGGTTTTTAGACCACACTTCTGACACACGGGAAAGACCGGGGCAATCCTTGATAAGGTGATCACCCTTGCAAAGTTTGCAAGGGAACTTGGGTTTGCGGGGTGTTTTCATAGAATGAGTGCCATTAGAGGCAACTGGTTTACGCTTGGTCTCTTTCTTATCCTTCGTCTTCTTTATCTTCCTTTTCTTCTTCTTCTTATCCACCTGATTACTAACACTATTGCTTTGATCGGGCGAGGAAGAAGGAACGGAAGAAGATTCATCCGACGAAAAAGGGGAAGGATTAGTTTGGGATTGACTCTCTTGTGGTGGAGAGTTAACATTCGAAACATTACGTACAACCGGAATCACCGGATTGATTAACCATACCAGTAATCCTAAGGTTAATCCAGGAAGATTTAACGTGGCAATAAAGGGAGGACCAACATCTCCAATTGGAGGAAAGACAAAAGGTGCCCCTTGAGAAGGGGTCTCTTGATTGGTAGTTGCAGAAGGAGCTTGGGCGCATGGAAATAGATTCTCTATGGGACAAGACTAAGTGATGTGGATGGAATCTTTCTAAAAAGAAATAAAAAACCCTTAGGCAACCGAGCGTGCAAAAGGGGAGCTAGGAAAAGACAAGGCTCACAGGCCAAAAGAGCAAGCCCAAAAAACTATACTGAGGCCGTTGCCACAGTAAGCAAGCTGTAAAACAAAATGGCCAGAATGCCAACAAGCAGCCCTACAAAGAAAAAGACCCTCTAAGAATATGAAATAGCAAGCAAAACCTCCTAACTAAGAGTTGGAGACCTCAACAAGTTGTATCCTTCGCAAGGTGATGAAATCCAAGTCGAACAATACAAAACGAGAAACCAATAGTGGAAGGATATCCCTCTACCGAAAGGGACCCTGGGTAAAGATCCCTAGAAGAAAAGTCACTAAGCTACCTCGTTCATGACACGTCGGAAAAGGTTTTCGACGCTTCTGCCTTATCGCCCTTGTATCACTAGTATGGTGACCAGAGAATACAAGGAAGACAATGATCGATGTTGCCTTAGGGCTAAGTGGAGTGCGGAATTCCACAGAGTTCTTCCGGTTCTCGATCTCGCGGTGGTTTAACCCCTGAAACAATAGGAGGCCCCTCCTCAAACTGGTCGTGACCGTGTCAATAAATACTAGAGGATTTTAGTTCCCTAGAGGACAACAACTATGTTTCAGATGATAATGACAAGGGGTAATTATTTGGATGCCTATCCCCAGTGTCCTACCTAACTAACAAATTCTTGGTTATAGTGTGTGGAGTTAGGGAGTGTAAATTTTAGTGGTTGTATTACTCAATCGGGTAAATGGAAGTGAAACTTGTGATGTTGTGACGACTCAAACCATGCAAATGAGAATGAATCGAAATGAGCCTTTCTATTCGATGAAATCTAGCTAGAGAAAAGGGAGAATTCTTTCCGTTCCCAATATGTACAACCCAATGCAAATGCAATTTTATCCTTTTAATGAATGATAACCAATCATGTATTAAACCATACCCAAACTATCCTAAAGTGACAAAAAGAGATCTTTTTACGAACACCAAATGCAATAATTATAATCTGTTTCCTATCTCTTTACACTTGAAAAAGACACATCTAATCTATAGAAAGAAGGATTCCACAAACGCTTCCAATCAAATGCAAGACAAAGAGAAGCACCTAATAATATTTTCTAACTCAAATGCACATAAATATGAAACAAGCATTTCTTCTTCTCATGAATGTAAGACCAAAAATGTCAATTGATTGAATTAAAGCAAGAAGAATGCTAATGTTTTCCAATTTCATGAATATAGCAAAAGAGTGACAAAATAAAATAAAGCTTTCTTTTGAACAAAAAAAAAATGGAAACAAGGGATCGATCTATTCCAACGACCAATAAATAGCTAAAGATGCAAAGGAAACAAAGCGCAAAACTCAAAAAAATGACTTCAAAAGACAAGGATGTTTCAAGTTTTTCGAAGCCAATCTAAGCAATCCAAATGACGCCAAACCAAACAAACCTTTGGAATATCCACTAAAGAGATATATGAAAAAAAATGAGTCCAATTACAATCCGATGGCGAGAAGAAGTTTAAAAACAAATGCAATCTATTGGGGCTTGAAAAGGATGACAATTCTACCCAATAAGCAAACAAAGCAATAGTTTGACTCAAGAAAACAAACAAAGGCTTTGAACTTCCAAAAGATGCCAAGAGTTTCTAAAACAAGCCAAAAATGAATTGTATCAGTCCAAATCAGTCATGTAACGGTCACAAAATCACTGATCAAGAGACTCTAAATCAGAAAAATTGAAAACGTACGAAAGGGATCAAGTTAACCCAAGGGGATTTCAACTTTCCAAGATAGAACCTAGTCTTCCAAACCAAGAAAAAGGGGCACAAATTCTCCAAAATGAGGTTTGGAAGGGTTCAAAGTTATGTTATAGAGATCCTAAAGTGATTGGGAAGGTACACTTGACTCCCAGAACCGAAAAGTGGCTCAGAGGACTCAAAATTGACCAAATGGCCTCAAAGATGCCAATGAAGGACTAGAGACAAAATGTGGATGAAAAGGACTCAAAAGAGACCCAAATCTCTTCAAAAATATGTCAAAAAGGAGCCAATGGACCATATGGAGGCACCCCAAAAGTTTGGGAGCAAAAAAACCAAGGGAACCCCTCCAAATAAGCTCACAAATGAACAAAAAAGGACAATGCCGCCCCTGTACAAACCAATACAGAGCGGTAGTTGGACAGTACCGTGCCCTAGAACACTGTTGAGGAGCAGTAGTACCGCGCTCTAGCCCACTATAAGGGAGCGGTAATTGAAAAATGTCGCTCTGTAACATGGTGTGGCAATTTGAGGTATAACACTAATTGTGAGGCAGTATGGCTGAGGAAGCTACTATCTGAGTTATTTGATCTCCCGTTGGATGCTACTGGTATCTTTTGTGACAACCATAGTTGTGTGAAGCTGTCTGAGAACTCGGTGTTCCACGACAGGTCGAAGCACATTGAGATCAAATATCACTATATCAGGTATATGGTGCAAAGAGGAGCAGTGAAGCTCATGTATGTTGCGACAGATGAACATGTTGCAGATGTGCTGACGAAACCACTAGCCAGAGTGAAGTTCGAGTACTTCAGAGAGAGGCTTGGTGTTCTTCAAATTGATGACACTTCGAGGAAGAAGTGATGGACACATTTGCTGGAGCCATTCCAAGCATGGTTAGAGGAGGATCCTTCCCATGGTTGTGGATGTAAGCGTTGGATGATGAGCATCGGTACGATGCTTCGGTTACTACTATGTATATGCATCATGTTGGATGCTTGTTATGATCAGTTGGATCATGTATATGTATATGCATCATGTTGGATGATTGTTATGATCAGATGGATCATTTATTTGTGTATGTATCAGGTGGATACATTGTATGATCAGGTAGATCATTTATGATAATATGTATCAGGTAGATACTTGGTATGCATCAGGTGGATGCATAGTATGATCAAGATGAACATGGATGACGAGCTTCAGTATGTTTCTACAGATGATATGTATTAGGATGATGCTATGATGATGATCAGGATGATCATGTGTTGATGTACATCAGGATGATGTATGGTGAGTATCAGGATGATACTCTGTGGCCATGGACAGGTTGTGCAGATGAGCATATAAGTAGACCTGGGAGATCTGACAAGTAGAGCTGTGTGCTCGTAATAGCTTGGGATGCTCTTTCGAGGCATTGCTCTGGAGGACATATAAATAGACCTGGGAGATCCGACAGGTAGAGTTGTGTGCTCATAACAGCCTGAGATGCTCTTTCGAGGCATTGTCCTATGGCATGTAAGTAGACTTGGGAGATCGGACAGGTAGAGTTGTGTGCTCGTAACAGCCTGGGATGCTCTTTCGAGGCATTCCATGACCACATGTAATAAGTCCTGGAGATCTAGACAGGTTGTGCTAGTCACGTAAAAGGCCTCAGATGCTCTTTATAGTTCTTGATTGACACTCTTTTAAGGTTTTGTGGTGGGGGTCACATGTAATATGTCCTGGAGATCCAGACAGGTTGTGCTAGTTACGTAAAAGGCTTTGGATGCTCTTTAGAGTTCTTGCTATGCTAGACACTCTTTTAAGGTTTTGTGACAGTCACATGTAAGTGGACCTGGGATATCTTATCAGTCGTGCTTCGGCACATAAATGGTCCTGGGATACTCTTTCGAGGCATTGTGACGCACGTAATAAGTCCTGATGATTCCACAATATGGCCAGTGATGATGAAGACCTGCAGGTGGTGGGCCTACATCCAGTATGAAAAAGGACTGGCTCTGTAGAACTTCCTATGACGAGTAGATTAGAGATTGATTGAGATAGTAGCAGCTGTGATGATGACGATGATTCGATCCAGTGATGATGATCTAGAGAAGAAGACATGTGATAGCATATCTGTGTCGAGAAATACCTTCCTAGTTAAGAGAGAGTGTTGATGTATATGTAACTTCGGAATGTATTTCACCTATGTGTATTGTACTCCTATAGAGATGTTATTATTCCTCTATACGGAAGTGTCGTCATTTGTATTGACAAGTGTCGCAAGTGTCGTAACTTGCTGTGATGGGTTATTAGACCACCAAGTGTGGGGTTGGCCCAGATTAATGTAACCATGGGTTTTTAGACTCTTCTAGAGAAGTCGGCCCTGCTAGTGTAATAGGAAAGTCAGGACAAGTATAAATAGAGAGCGGGAGATCTCTATTTGTTCATCTCATTATTCACTCCTACATCACTCGGAAAGTGGCGCACTAGTTGAGGAGGAGGAGTAGCTGCTAGTAGACGACTATCTCTTGTGCTTTGGTTGTATCATTGCTCTTTCTATCTCTGAGGAAGTTGTGGGGTTTTTCACCTTTATGGTTTTCCCCAGTGAAACTCTGTGTGTCTATTGTTTCATGTGATTGCTTGGTGTGATTGATATGCATTGCTATACTTGATATTTTGTACATGTTATTCTCTCTGTAAAGATCCTAGAGTATATTGAATTAATGCTCAAAAATTAATAGAAAGGAGATGGATGATCTTTTCTAAATCCAAGCATAGTGTTCAATTCAATCATCATACTATTTTGAAAATTTCTACCATAGTCAGTGACAATTTCTTTTGGGATACCAAATCTAGAAATGATCTGGTTAAATATGAAATACGTCGTTGTTTCTCCATCCTCCTTCACAGTAGCCATTGCTCCTGCTCACTTAGTAAAGTAATCGACAACCACAATGATATACATATTCCCCCTAGCAGAAACTTGGTTACATGTCATAAAATCAACGCCCCACTTAGTGAAGGGACCTACTGTGATGACGGGAAATAAAGGAGCTGGGTGTGCTCGAATATTCTTGGTAAAGAGATGACAAAGATAACAACGTTTGACAACATCACACAATATTTAAAGATGGTGGGCCAAAAATAACCGACACGTAATATTTTCTGAGATGTTTCCAACCTAGACAAATGACCCCCACATCCTCTGCTATGGGCATCATTTAATACGAAATCGGCCTCTTCAAGAGTTAAACAACGATGTAGAATGGAATCAACCCCTCTTCTATAAAGATTATCAGCAATGATGAGGTAATTCTTAGCATTATGTATAATCCGTAGTTAGTCTTCTCGCGAAATGGTTGCAGGGTACTTCAAAGTCTGGAGGTAAACTAAGATATCCCCGTACCATGGATCAGAGGTAGATATTAAGAAGATGTGCTCATTAGGGAATGAATCATCTTCTATCTTAGAATCATCGCCACTCGATAACTCTGAAATGAGCTCAGTGAACACCAAATACTTTTTAGATTTGGTAGACTGAAAAGTGAGGTCAAATTCTTGAAGTATGACAATCCATTTATTGATTTTTCCTCTGATTATACGTCGGGTTAAAACATACTAAAATGGATTGACGTCTGCAACAACTATGGTTGTTCATAAAAAAATATAATGGTGAAGCCTCTAAATAGCATAAATAGTTGCAAGTGTTAACTTCTCAACGTGAGAATATTTAAGTTCAGGTCTTAGCAAAGCACGACTGAGATAGTAGATCTTGGTGTTGGTCATCCTCCTGAATGAGGACTATGCCAATTGTGGAATCATATGTGGACAGATATAAAATAAAATCTCGAGTGTACTCTGGCGGACTCAACAAAGGGACTAAAAGTAATTTTTTTTGCAAAGCCTCAAATGAGTTATGAGCAACCTCATCCCATAGAAATGGATTATATTTGAGTAAGTGCATGAATCCCTTCGTTTTCTTCGCATAATTTACGATAAAGCGTCTGAGAAAGTTAGACATGCCCTGTAGACTTTGAAGTTGACGGATAGTGTGAGGAGGAGGCAGTTTTAAGATGGCCTCAACTTTTGATGGATCAACCATTATTCATTTGTTGGACATTATAAAACCTAGCAATCGTCCATATTCGACGCATAATACAAATTTATGTGGATTCAAACAATTCTTGTAATGTCTGCATCGTACAAACACTAGTCGCAAATGAGCTGGATGATCCCATCTCTTTCGAGATCATGTAGGGCGATCATCTAGATATGGTTCAACTATTTGTTTGATGTCGTGGAAAGAAAAATTCATAACTCGTTGGAAAGTAGCTCCAACATTTTTTAGATGGAAAGGCATCTTCCTATAATCAAAGGTACCCCAGGGAGAAATAAAAGTACTTTTATGCTGGTCTTCAGGTTTGATTTTATTTTGGTTGTATCTTGAAAATCCATCCATAAAAGAGAATATTTCATTTTCGGCACACGCATCTATAATCTGGTCAATAAAGGGTGTGGGATAATTATCTTTAGGGCATGCTTTATTCAAATCCTGAAAGTCAGTACAAACTTGGATGGTTCCTTGCTTTTTATCGACAGGAACTGGATTAGAAACCCATTTCGTCATTGTGATAGGAGAGATGAAACCAACCTTTAAGAGATTTTCTACTTCAACTTTTACAGCTGCTGCTTTCCTTTGATTTACTGGACGAAAATTTTGTCGAACGTGTTTGAAATTAGGGTACGTTTTAATATTGTGCTCAATAATGGAAGGGTCGATGCCTGACATCTCCTCATATTACCAGGAAAAAACGTTGCGAAATTCTTTAAACAGATTAGTATAAATGCAAAATTCCCCAGGGGAACAATTCACATCGATACAAATGTTTTCCAATACATTAGGTTTTGTAGATATGTTGATCGACATCATTTATGATATGTTGGCCATGTTTCCTTCAGCAAAAAGTCCTTGTTTCACTAAAGGATTAACGGGTTTATCAACATTTCCACAAAGTATCACAAGGAACTCTTCATTCCAAATCATGGCTAGTTTTGAAAGGAAGTAGGACCTTGATGCATATGCTCCCAAGGTTTATCAATACCTACCATCACTTCCAAAACGACTTCATCATAAGGTAAAACCGTGTCTAAGCAATCAAAAGAATGAGCGGATTTCGCATCCCATGCAGGCGTGTAATCAACATCTAACTCCTCGGAGATTGAAGGAGTAGAGATGGAATCCATGGTAGTGTCTTGAAAATATTGGTAAGCAATTTATGTCGCGGATAAGGGCACTACTGGCACTATTGGTTCAACACAAGTTGGAAAAATCCAAGGATCAGTTCTATTAGAAATTTTAAAGACATCCTCAGATACTGAAGCGATTTTTTGAATGCTCGCTGAACCAATATAGTTAACGGGGGAGGGTAAATCAAATGTGCCCATAAGAGATGAGTACATACCTACTCCCAAGTTTTCACTAGCTGAGCGTGCTTGATCAATCATCAGAATGTTTGATTCAGAAGAGGCTGTGTTACTTTTTCGAGTAAATGACAATTGATCAATTGTGACGATATTTCCTTCATGAGGAAACATTAAAACTCGAAAAACGGACGATGGAATGGCTTGCATGGCATAATTCCAAATCCTTCCTAAAAACAAATTGTAATCAAGAGGAGCATCCACTACCTCAAATTCTATTGAAACTACTTTTCCTGCTAAATGGATCTCAAAAGAGGGTAAAATCCCATGAGTACAGAAAGATCTTCCATCAAAAGCAGTAAGTAGAGTTGTAGAAAGAACCAACTCAGGGGAGCCTAAAGCTCGCCAACAAGAAATAGCCATAACTCACGTAGACGCACCTTCATCCACAATAGTTCGTCCAATAGTCTTAGCAGCATGAACTACTTCGATTTGAAAGGAAACGTGATACGACAAGTGGGATTTGACATCAGACATATGAAATTTCTCCAAAGAATTAGTAGAATCGAGACTTCCTATAGCTGCCAAAAGTGCATTTCGTTGTGAAGGGCAACTTTGCAAAACTTACAAAGCAAACATTGCACATGGTGTTTGGGATAAATCTTCCACAACATAATAGTTAGGAGCAGCCCTTGCATTAGGATTATCTTAAGCCCGTTTGTAGACACCTTTAGGTATCTTTGGCATTTGGTCTGCAGGCCTCTCAATACAAAGAGGAGTTGACATTTCAGGAGCCTCTTTATCTTTCTGTGATGATTCTGGGCTATAATTCTTGGCTTTGGTTTGTGATAAAGTTTTTGAGCGAATCATATATTTAATGTATGATTGATCGGATGAGGTGGCACTTTGGGTGCCCTCAATAGCACTAGAACTGCTAGAAGCCATACTTTGTCCCTTAGGAAAAGGATCCTTCAGGACAACAGGTTGTTTTTGTTGTAATATCTTATGAGCTTGTTCCATTAAAGGGCATTAATGGGCTAAGTGATATTCCTTTCAAAGATTACATTGAAACTTTACTTTCTTTTGTTCTTTCTTGCCCCCCTTAGCATTATCGTTGGTCTTGGGCTTATTCTGACTACCTTCCCCCTTCTTTCCCTTATTCTTTTTACCACTAGGTTGTTGAGTACCCTTTTGATTAGACTACACATTGCGTATATCAGCTATTTGAGAAGATGGGGTGGAAACCATAGTTGCCTCTGCTACATAACACTTTAACATACAGCTGGTGCACTTGCTTAGCTAAAGCTTCTACAGTAGGTGTATCAATTGAACTAGCAACGCCATCGGCATGCGGTCCAGGCTTAGGTTTTGTAGGATCAATATTCGATCACGGTGCATCAAGAATAATTTCATATAAAATCCCATACTGTGAATAAATCAAATATAGTTGATGGGATCTAAGAATGGCTTGTACTTCCGTCGCAACCCCTGAAGTAGAAACATCCCTGGAGATGTATGGTAGAAGTGATTTCTGGAACCACTCTATTAAAAACTTCGGAGTTATATCATCTTTGATCATTCTTTTCCTTCTTCTCCACTCCTGAATATGGTCAGAGATATGAGTGGCCTTATTCTCTTTAAAATTATACAAAAGGTCTGTGTCGACATCATACTGAACAGGAAGTTTGAGATGATTGAGAAGGACTGTCGCTAAATCGTAGAAACAATGGTAAGCAACATATGAAAACTCTATGTACCACTTAGCTGCTTCGTTGGTTAAGGTTCTCTGAAAGAGTCCTAACCGTATAGAATCGTCATTCAGCGAATTGGAGGAACAATAGAAATGAAAAGTGGTAACATGGTATCCATGATATTCACCATACTTACCTTCAAACTTCAGAATGTCTCAGGGAAGTTTGGATGGGATGGGAGGCCAAGTCGAATCATGACGAACTGGATCATTCATGAGTTTTGAAAGGTTTGGAAAATTCAAAGTTGCAAGAAAGGTTAAATGGGGTCGAGCCGAAGAAAAATGTGTTTGGGGAGCTTGAGGAGGGAGGTTCCCTGAACCAAAGTTCCCATAAGGTTGGTTTGGGTTTCCCCCAGCCATCAGCTGCAAAGTGAAAGCATTCGAAAATGGGCTCCATCCATATGCAACAGGATTTCTCCACTAAGGTTGCGAGTAACTCCCTCCAACTGAAACATCAGATGAAGAGAAAGCGGTACTGCCTCTTCTGCCAAAAAGTAAAAAATGAGAACTTCCTATATGTACAGTTGACGATTGAATGTTACTAGGTTGAAAACCAAAACCTATAAAAAGATTTTGACTTGTAAAAGGTACAGTAGAGTGAGCAGGCATAGAGCCTACAAAGGAGCAGAAGGAGTAATGTGTCGTCCAAACCAAAGGAATCCTTGAAAAAGTGGAGCAGAACTGCTAGCACCAGTCTGAAAATTCTGAAAGACTATAGGGGATGATGTAAAAGGAACGCTAGAGATCCTAGTGAAAGGTAATCTAGATGACCCAATGTTAGATCCAAAGGGTATGGAAGTGCTAACAACTTGAGTACCATATGACCCTAAGGATGTTGAACTAAAGTTCAAAGATACAACTGGGGTAGAAGTTGACTGCATTGAACTAGGTATATGCACACTAACATGAGGAGGAGAGAACCCTCTAGACACAATAGCTGATGTAGGAGTATAAACATTTCCCTATCCTTCCCATGTATTGTCCATAATGAAACCAAATGCGATCCTATATGCACTTGACCTGGGATCACCTAAAGAATCTACCTGCACTAATACTGGATCTTGGGGTCCAGTTAAAGGTAGGTTAAAAGGTCTTGCAAAGCCTTTAGCTTGAAAGTCTTCAACCCTATTTGTGTGAGAAGAAAGTGTAGTATACCTAATGAGATCAAGTTCCCAAGGAATGTCAGTTGTCTCAGTTGGCTCAAAAGAGCCACTTGTGTTTATCCATCACCATTGATGTGGTAGTGGAAGCTCCATAGTGAGTGGGGGAAGGTTTTGTAACCTTCTAGACCTACGAACAGGCTGGTCCTCCACAGCTAAAAACTCAAATCAATGACAACCTAGGGACAACTAAACACAAGTAAAACAAACAACACGCCACTATGAAAAGTCATAAGTAATCCAAACTAGGAAAACATATGCCTTCAAAGGGAAAGTCTAGGATGATGAGGGCCCAGAAAAAACCATTGAAGGATGAAGAACAATTACCCGGGGTCCACAATACAATCACCTTGACACCAAGCGTTTGAATCACTGACCACCTTCCCAAAGAGCTGGAAGGGGTTTCCTCCCACGTTTGTCCCAGGTAGAGTAGAAATAACCTTCCACTGTCAGTAGTGTATGAGCCCTAAAGTCCGGATACTAAGGTTACCAACTTTGCAGAGAGGGTTTGGGGGGACAGTTGCAGGTCGAGTTAATATGCATGGGCATGGTAACAAAGCCTAAAACTTAACAGCACCAATGGTACTGATAAGTCCCTGTACGCACACCAACCCTAGGATATGCTCAATTAAGTATCAGAGGGCTATCTCCTCTACTTAATCTCGCATGACATCGTGCTTGACTCCAATGTGGGTGGATATTCCCGGTAAACCTTCTACAAAACTGAATTTCCTTAATGATATGCCTCTACGTCTGAGTTTCAATACTTTGGACAGTTTAAGAAAACTCCTAGTCCAAAGTGTTAGCCTAAACTAGTAGGTGATCGTCCCTAAAAAAAGAAAGATTACTAGTAAATTTTAAATCAACGTTCTTTTAAAGGGTTGTTATTTACTCAGAGGGTGATGACCGTGCAACTAATGGTGTTCTGATTCATGCATGGAAATAACATGACATGTGCATAGATAAAATTAAAAATACATTGCTTCCATTTTTTTTTTGTTCGAAACTAAACAACTGACAATGCAAATCTAATAATGCAAAATTTTTCTTTTCTTTTCAAAAAATGCAAGTATGCACATGCAACTGTCTTTTTTTATTATAAATATGAGTATGTCACTAAACTACATTGCTTGCAAAGAAATTAACTTGTTTTTCAATTTTCTCTTTTAAACATGAAAAGAAAAAACTACTTATAAACAAGTATACTACACTAAGATAATAACAAAGTGCATTAAATCTCTGTACCTAACCTATAAGATCAGAGCTCCACATCATTTAAGGTACTGACAATAACATACTGGAAGAGTTAACTTTAAAAAAAATTCCAAGTTCACTACCTTTGGTATAAATACTTTGTTCAAAAGGACTAAAAATAAGAAATGAAACAAGTAAGCAACCCTTCAGGAACCTAAACCACTCACAAACAGCCCACAAACACCAAAAGAGGCTGACCAAAGCACAAGCAATCCAAAATCTCAAGTATGAAGGTCTAGGGTACAATTCTTCAACAAGATTTCAACCAAAAAAAGAGGTCTAAAGGTGAGATGAAATCTTTCAACACAGGCACCAAAGTGTCTAAACATAACCTATAAAGAGCATTAACCTCATAAAAATTCAATAGAAAAGCAAAAAAAGGTAAACCCTTGCCACCAGCGTGTATGCCCAAAACATTTCAAAAAAAAAAAATTGCTCAATAAAATCAAGTTTTGGGTTGAATTTGAGGGTGCAGCCCCCCTATAGACTCCACCTATGACCTATAATCACACTCAGACTGGAAAAAATTCAAGCAAAATACCCCAAAGCAACAGGGATTCCCTAGTGGAGTCACCAATTATGTTGTGAGGAAAAATTTCCTAATGACTGGGATTAATAGAGGCCACCAACATACTGTCACATTCAAGCATAAATCAAGGAATTTGAAAACATGAAACAAGACATTCTTTATAAAATAAATAAAGGTTTGAAAGTTGAGAATCAAGTACCTTATACCAAAGAAGGTTGATCACAATTCTTTAATCCTCAAGCTTTACTCCAAAATCTTGTTTTGAAACCTGCAATACAAACATGACCCTCCTCAAAGATTTTGACCACCAACGAATTAATAATCAAAATGAAAGTGCATAAACATTATTCACTTTCAAACAATAAGAAATTTGAGAGAGGAGAGATCTTTTTATTCATTGCAATAATGGAAATAGGTACATTTTCACCGTGATCTACTCAAGCATCTTCTGAAACCTGATATGGACCCTTTGCTCCTCTCCTCTACCAAAATTCCTCCATAATAAATTTGCAAAATGAGTGTGTCCCCCTTTCCCACGGTCTTCCTTTGTATTTATGACAAAGAAAGAAAGGTAGTTTGACAAAGGATTAGTTAGGACAGGTAAGGAGTTTGGGGAACCAACCCTAACTGCCTCTAATTTGATGTTATTTTTTATTTTTTGTGATTTTGGAGGAACACGCAAGTGAAGAGAGTATCATTCACATGTTAAGCGCGAGATTTCTTAATTCAACATGCATGTACAACATTTAGGGAAACACGCTAGTGGAAAAGGGGTCACAAGTGGGTAACATGCAAGTTGTCAAGTCTTCAACAACGTGTACGTCCTAAACCAAAGACACAAAAAGAGGATGAGCTGGAGAATCAAAAAATGGTTTGGGCCACAAGCATCAATAGCAAATCTAGGCTCTTCCATCCTTAGTGTCCTTTTGTGTGAACGAAAGCTCAATATCGTCACAAATGGAGAAGTGTTGATTTGATAGATAACACCACCATTTTAAATGACGAACAACATAAGACAATATAAACTCTGCATATGCTAGTTTAACAAAAACCTAGCTTGTGGATGTGTTCCAAGTCCAATTATCTTATCTGGATGATCAAGTAATTTTACACCATAGTTTTTAAGTCTCTGGATATACTCATTCCATTATGAATAGAGAATTCCGAAGAAATTGAATTAATACATTTGAAGTGGACAATGAAAAGATTACCAAATAAATGTGATAGTCCATTAAAAAAATTGGTTATATACCCACAAATTTGTTTTGAAGAGATGGTTTTATGTTGTTAACAAGGGAAATAGAAACAAATCTTCAAGTCCTTGCCAAAGTCATAAGTATAAATATTTTTTATCAGACACAATTCAACATTCAAGAATGCACTACAAATGGTACTTATGTTTACAGACATGAAGATGTAGACAAAGAAATATGGTGAATTTGATGAACATATGCAAAGATGTAGATACTACATATGCATATAAAGAAAATACTACTCCTATATAGCATTTATTTTCTTTGAGCCAGATGGAATAGAAGGATTCAATTTTGAATCTAATCTAAGAGGGCTCTGCAACTAGGGTTTGCAGGCACCCATCGAAACGATCTTGGCGGCCATGGGTTTTTCCATGGCTGCCCACACCCAGCGCTGACGGATCTCTGGTGCATGGAGCGGGGTATTGCCTTTGCGCGGCGACCCATTGGCACAGTGGCGGCGGCGGCGGCTCTTTGGCTTTACAGATGCCGGTGGCACTGCCTTTCTTTCGCTCTGGGGATCTGTTAGCCATGATCATCAACGATGCAGGCCGTCTCTGATTTCTTGATTACAGGGACGCTTTCTTGTGAGACGGGCGAGAAGTACGGGAAGCAGCAGGAGACGGTCGCAGGGTATGGTTCGTGGTGTTATTGTTGTGTATTTCTTTAAATACCGAAGCCGAGGAGCTATCTTGTTGCATTGTTATTCTGTCTGCGGAATACCGAAGCCGAGGAATGAAGGCTGCGGAGTGAGGGACTGCTATTCTGATGAGCATTGCTATTCTGTCTGTTTGTTCTCATTTCTGGCCGATGGGAACAGCTCCGAAACAACTAAAAACGGCAACATCAACACTGTCGCCGCGCTCCCAGCAGAAAGCTTCCCTCCATCGCCAGACGATGTTCGTTTTCGATTTCTCAATTTCAATGGCCGATGGGAACAGCTCCGAAACAACTAAAAACGGCAACATCAACACTGTCGCCGCGCTCCCAGCAGAAAGCTTCCCTCCATCGCCAGACGATATTCTTGAACGAACATCTTGCAATTCGTCTTCTAGTTTCTTCAGGAAAGGAGGCCGACGTGCACATTGGGTCGGTGATGGTCCTTCGACGGTGTTTGATGATGGCGGATCCGGTGGCCTATATTCTTGTTTCTTTGACCTCTTGGGTTGTTTCCTGAAGGGCGGTGCTCTTTCATCTGGTGGAGGCTCCAACGGTGGTTTGCTCTAGCTTTTCTTCATCTGGGGTCTGCATGCTGGCCGTTTTTCGCTGGTTTGGGAGGTCTATCGTGCCTGCTGCTTGTCCACAGACGTAGATCTCCTGCATACTTCGATGAGGGTTTCGGCTGGGACAGATTTTCTATGGAGGGCTGGCTCAGCTCTTGTTCAGGGATAGCCGCCTATTATTGGCGTTGCTCCCTTTCTCGTCGCCACTTCTCCTTTCAAGCTGCAGGGAGCTCTGTCTTAAAGACTGCCTTTGCTGCTGGGGAGGTCGGCGGATGCATGATGGAGCGGTGCCATTAGAGGTGGCAGATCCTGGGAGATGCGGATCGGCTGGTGGTTTTGGGACACCCTTTCTCTGGAGATAGGGGACTGCCGTCTTGACGGAAATGTACTGTTTACAGTTTTCTATTTCTGTTTATACAGCTACTTATGCGGGCTGTATGGACAGTGAATCATTGTACTATGTTTATTTTCATAGAGTAGACTATAGATATGATAATAAGGGGAATACAAATATGTGACAATGTAGGGATCTTTGTGATCCTATTACATGTGCAGAATGTAATTTTGTTCATCTTTTTGAAATAAAATTACGACTTTTTCTGAGGAAAAAAAAAAGCATTTATTTTCTTTGGCAATAACAGGGAAATGTTAATATTTCTGTATAAAATTCAAATAAAAAACGAAATAATCATGTTGAAGCCCCTATAGAGACGCAAAATGCGAAATTTTATTGACATCTTATGAGCTTGTTTGAAGACATAAGTTTCGTATAGTTATAAAATATAAAATGCGAAATTTTATTTTTAAACTAGTAGCATTAATAGAGGTAGTACGTACAAAACAAGACATTACAAACATCTATGGCAGAGTGCACACAGAAGATCCATGATGCCATTAATGCTTGGAAACCCATATTGAAGAGTTCAGCATGTTCGAGGATGCTGCTATCCGAGAAATCTATGGACTTAACTTTTTTTTACGAATGAGATGCAAAACCCAACTTGGGGATGAGTTGGAAGGTGTGGTCAAGGAATTGTTTTGGAATTTTAGGGTTTCAGGCCTGTTTACATTTTACAAGACGTTGGGCTTCAAGATGGTGACCAGTCTTAGAGTAGAAGACAGGTTGGATGGTGCCACAAATTTAAGATCCTGGAATACCAGGATACTCTTTGTCTTGGATTAAAATGAGATTCAGATAATAGTACTTGGGAATTTCTATATGAAAGGGCAGAAGGAAAGCAATGTTGAATTGCTTTTCAGTAGGTTCAATGCTTTTGAATAATAGGAAGGGTGATGAAGTTGGTGAAATGCTTTCTTCCGCAACATAATAGGGGTCGCCGAGGGCCAAAGGGAAGAGACAAAACCTCCTTCACCCCTATGGGCCCTTGGACAACTTTACCATTTTAATTACTGGATATAGTGTCATTTTTTGGAAATTTTGTTATTGAGCTTGGGATTGCTACATGCTTGCCATCACATGCAATTTGGAATTACAATTTGTTTAACTAATGCAGAGTCAATGCAATCAAAGGATATAATTCTTGGTTCAGTATCTGTATTTATGGGTGATGAATGTTGTCATGTTTGTGTGTTTATGCACATGTTAATGGGAATAATTGCATGGTCTATACATTGGATTCTGCATTTATCATTAGCCCTGCATATTACCATATATCACCTGAATCCGAATCTATCTCTAGATAATCAAGATCGTTACGAACAGCTACAAGGTGTTGCTGGAATAGACGGTGGAATATTTAAGGGGATTTTTTATCATGTAAATGGGTTGAAGATCGAATTGGATCCAGAGTACATTACATTCAATGAACCCAAAGCGGGACTAAATTGTAATGGCACTGGTAGTGAAGAATTACGTGAACACATTCCAGGCAATCATCCATATGTTGTTAATTCCAGTTCTGATAACGCTGCGCAACAACTGACTATCATTTCACAGCCATTAATGGCAGTCGAAGATAATTCTACCCGGTGGTTTCTTCATCTTAGACTAACGTCTGTGCCTCGGTATGAATGTGTGTATCTCGATATCCTGGGCGATAATCTGGACTGGCGGAATACATTGGAGTTACGATGGGAATTTTACAAAGGTACACAGAGATTGCCATTTGAATCTTCCGAAGATGATATCGATGTGTCGAGAATAGTTGAAGAATTTGAAGTCGAGGAAGATGATTATAGTAATGTACATTATGCATCTAAGTCAGCAATAGAGAACATGCCTACACACACAATCTGCCGTGACCAAGAGACATAAAATTGTTCCATATGCAAATTCGAGATGGTCGTTGATCAAGAAGTGAAAGAACTACCATGTACGCATCTTCATCATAGAGAATGCATCATTAAGTGGATTAATAGCCATAATACCTGTCCATTGTGCTGTTTTAAGCTGCCCATAGATGATCCAAACCCCATCAGTAAAATATGCAGGGATCTATGGTGATTTTTGTAATCCAATATTGGTTCATTATTATAATCACACTACTGATAAAATAAGGCAGTTATCATTTTGTTACTTTTTGATCGCTAAAGTTTATAAATAGATATATAAAATGTGTAACAATTTATAGATGAATGATAAAAAAAATCATTTTGATCCAATAGAAATTCATTAAAAAACAATTATAAATGATTTTCTATGTGAAAGTGATCAATCATTTGAGGAAATAAAAAAACTCTGAAAAATCCTATTCAGTCTTAAAATTTAAGAGTGATAATGCCAATTACTTGCTCTGATCAATAAGAGATTGAGTAAATAAAAAACTTCGAAGCAATTTCTTTGTTTTGTAAAGTTCACCTCAGTAACAATGACAATCTCCCTTGACTTAAGTGTCCATGAAATGAAATTACAGAAATATATCTTTATATTTATGAAAATAAATAAGAGGTTATTAACAAAATTTATGTAAATATTTTGAGAAATATCTAAATCAAATAAAAATGGAAAAATGGAAAAGATCAAAGGATTTTAGAGCGTGTATTTATCTTTACTAGGTTTCATTTCATGACTGACGACATAGATACATAGTGGTTTTTTTTAGAGGTTCAAGTCATTAAAATTTAATGTATAAAATTGTAAATTAATAAAACTTTACATAAATTTGATATTGATAATAATATTTCACATTTTTTATCAGCATTTTTATAACAAAATATCACATTTTTTACGAACATTTTTATTGGTATGTTGTAGTTTGTATAAACATCATCTCCAAACCCAATTATATGCCAAAATGTCTACTGCATTTGTGTTAGTTTGATTTTGATCTTAAGTGAGACTAAAATATCCTAGGTAGGCTATTTACAATGCAGAAACAACAAGACCCTTATATAATTTAAGAACACATATACCTATCATGCAAACAAATCTTTGGCTCTTATTCAAAAAATTTAACCTTAGGATTCTAAAATAACCTACATCATTTAATATACAAATAAATCGAGATTTGAGCTTGTTTCCAATGGTTTGGATTTAGGAAGACAATTTTTTTTAAACTAATTTCAATCCCAAAATGTGGGAATTCTTTATTTTTCAAAAATCCTAATCTACTATGTAAAAAAACACCTACCCTCGAGGTTTTAATAGGAAACCCCTTTACATTGCA
Organism: Larix kaempferi; assembly: GCA_027924585.1. Taxonomy (NCBI): domain Eukaryota; kingdom Viridiplantae; phylum Streptophyta; class Pinopsida; order Pinales; family Pinaceae; genus Larix; species Larix kaempferi. The sequence goes on along the minus strand of BSBM01001430.1, from coordinate 9,655,805 downwards.
TTGCACATCATTTTTCTGATACTGTTTGAAAGCAACCTCAACACCCTTTTCAGCTACAAATTTTACAAAACCACTGCACACCATCCAACACCCTTTTCAAATTTTTCAAAGCATTTGGTAAAAATGACAGAGATGAGGATGGACTTGGTGGAGTTGGAGGTACTAATGCCCATACTTCAAACATTAATTCATTTGGCTTATTGATACCATGTAATATGGATAACTCCTCCATGTCTCCACGGCAAGGATTACAATTTATTAAGGCTTCACACTAACAATACTTCTAGTTCTACAAATTCTTTGCTACACAACTTTGCAGCTACAGAATTAAAGATTTCAAGTTGATGCAGTCATATGTAGTATAGACTGTTTTTGGAATAATTACATTGTCGTATTTTGTAAATCAATGTTTTAGGTCACTCTTCTTTTACCATTAGAATGTGATCTGAAACATCAATCTTAATAATATTGACAAAGAGTGACAAAAAAATGTTGATCTTAAAAATAATCCAATGCAGATATTCCAAAAAAAACTCCTATTAGCGATAGAATTGGTAACAAATACTTACTCCCAATAGAAAAATTTTAAAATTGGCTTAAGCATTGCACAAGGTATGTTGAAATTTAGATGAGGTATAACTGTTCCTTTATTATGTTTGGCATTACTATCAGAGATGAAAGAAACATAAAAAAAATATTTAGTATAAAATATACATATATAAAACATCTATGTGTACAGTTTCTCGCCAATGTATTATGCTAAACATCTAGAATGAATTTAGATGAGTATATGTATACCTTTTCACCAACCCGGTGTTTCTTCCATGTGCATCGACTATCACACCACCATTGCAACCAAGATGTACTGCAGCTATTGTCTCAAGCATTGCAAGATACATTGAACCAACCTCTTCAGACATATGTGACTTTCTAGTATGGACAAATATGGCCACAACTCCTGCACTAACAGAATGGTAGAGGTTTACAACACAAACAATTGGAGTGAAATGAGCGTCAAACCTGTAATGTTGTTTATGCTTCATATAAAAGGAAAGAAATTAAGAAGCTAAATTAAGCTTTTACCTGAATAGGGACCAAACAAACCGTGTCCAATTACAAGTGCCTTGGAATATGGGCACAGGATTTTTTAATGCTTTTCACATAGAAATTCTTGGCCACTAACTCTACAATGCCACGAACACTCCAACTACCAACACCATTGAACTAGAATTTTAAATACATGGATTGTTATTGAGCCCGGATGTTTTCATTTGAATGCTTTAATTTGCAAGCGGTGCCGTCGTCTAGTTAGTTAGATATCATGCCAGCGTTCAACCCTGGAGTCAAGGGCAAGTTCGGGTAAGGCGGATGTGGATTTTCCCAAATGTCATATGTGATAAGGAAACTTTCTGCCAATGCAATATACAGTACATACATAAATAGCAAGGCATTAATATTCTTGGATATTGCAGTTATTTTAAAATTTTGTGTACTTGTGTTATTTTATATAACAATAAACATATTGAACGAAAAGCGACAGACTGCCATTTCTGCGAGAACAAATCCCAAGTCACACCAACAACAAAGTAACAAAGTTCATTTAATGAATGACTAAATCCAATTACGAGTCAATCCTCATTCATTGACACATATACTACATTTGCCACATCCAATCCATTATCGTTGGCATGCAAGCTACCATGTCATCCGCCATTTATAACCAGAGAATATTCTAATAAGCATGGCATGCAAGCGGCCGTGTCATTTAAGAAAAAGGCAAATGTTTCCAACACGCCGCCAAGATAGGAAGCTACATAAACCGACTGCCACCTATTTCCAATACACTGCCAAGTGATGAAGAAACATATCCTTTCTAACACACTGCCAAGTGAGGAAGAAATAGAGTTGGATGAGGAAATATTTCTAGCTTCCACTAAACTCAGAGGCAATATCAATAGCAATAGCAAATCCTGACAACAACCCTTGCTTCCATTTTACTTCACCGTATAACGTCTCATCACGTGGAAATTAGACAGTAGGGGAAACCTTATATCATATATCGTTCTCCACAATTTACTCCAATAGGTGTGTCTCACGCTTTAATTTTTCTTCCTTCTTGTTAAACCGGTATATTCTAATGGACTATTGTCTTGAGTCTTATAGTTGAGAGCGCAAGGTATCTTATTCCCAACTCTAGTAAGAAGCCCCTGCAGGCAAATAGGGAGCAAAAGAGGACAAGAATGGTATTCCCATGGCCTTATGTAATGCATTTTTATGTTTGTTGATCATGTTAAGAGACACATTTTTCTCCTAAGTTTCCTTCGCTCAAGTTTTGTATCAAATTATGGCTGGGCTCAATCTGTTGCCTTCCCTTTTTGTACAAGGATTGGATTATCAGGCCTAATATGTCATAAATGGGAGCCAAAATACATGCTTTAATCCATGTCTTGGTATATATGCGTTCCTAACATAACATACGCGGTGCCTCCCTGGGCGATGTCACTGGAGGATTTGGAGAGCACCTTAGGAGTAGTGGGGAGCATGGATCACGTGACCGTGGCCCAGGGTCTTCATTGGTTCGATCTCCACACCTTTTACGGGCAACCACGTGCTTCGTTAGCCCCCTGGTGTATTTGCGGTGTGGGGTTACAACATAGAGGCACACAAAAGTAAAATCTTTGAATGGCTTAACATAAGTTCCGCCTGTACTTGAGTCACATAAATTTTTATTAACAAGAGAGTCTGTGTCAAAATTTTGGTAATGACCGGCATTTATGGTGATTGACTACCTTGAAAGAAAGGCTATATGTCCTTGGCCGGAAGGGCTTGCGTTGTGCCACCAACAATCCCGTCTTCTTCAATCCGATCCATGACTATGAATTGGCAGTCAAAGATGTGAAGAACAATCAGAATCTACTTAAAGGGACAAAGTTGGTGCTTACAGAGGGCGACTCCGGGATTTGTAGAAGGTAAGAATAAAAGTTGTTAACAGCCCAGACACGTAATGGACTTACTCTCTACTAATGAATGGTTAGAAATGTTTGAATCCTAATTATTAGGAATTCTAAAGTATCATTCACAAGATCTCTGACATGTTCGACAAGATATGAGATGCACTAATTTAGAAATTTGTGTTCATAAAAAATACTAGAAATGGGAGTGTGAGTGGCGGTGCTTACCTGGGATAGAGTCTTCATCACAATAGGTGGGCTTAAAGCAAGCCTGCCAAACCCACCAAGCCCAAAATCGAACTTCATCAAATTCCTACAACCATTCCAGAAGATCTCGTAGTTTTGTTGGGTGTATTATTAATATGCACCAAGCTGTGGAAAGAAGAGAATTAATAATCATGTCTCGTGTCTAAATATTGGACGGGTTTTTTATAGTATGAGAGGGGAATTCATGATACATAAGGCGTGAAGAGATGGATTTTTTTATTGTAGGCAAGGGGATTTCAGGATAGAGAAGGGATGAAGCTAAGGGAAGAAGGGAAAAAACGGAGGAATGAGGGTTTGCAAACTAGAGAATTGAAGGGAGTTTTGGACACTGCCTATGGTTTTCGTACTAATTTAAATCGAATTTGTTTTGCTCTGGTGATTTTGATTCAAGTAGTCATGTCCATCTAGACAGATTTCTTCATTCTTTGTGTGGATGGGCATCAAAAAGGGTAGATTCAATGTTGGGGTGAAGAGATGCAAGGTCCTGAACATGTGTTAAAGCCTCGGGATAACCTTCACATAAAAGGTACCAATACCTGTTTCAAAAAATTTTGAATTTTCAATATTGTAATCATCATAGATTTGCAAAACATGAATATTCATTTTATAAAGCAAGCTAAGAAGATGAAGAATATATTGTACATATATGAGATCTCCAATGAAAGCACAGGTATATACAACAATATGCTAACTTCATTATCCCTGTAATATTTACCATGCTAGTCTTGAGAAAGTTGTAATATTTAAGATGCTAGTCTTTTTTTTTCTGAAGGTAAGGCGACACTAATTCATGTCTAACTTGCTCAAGAAAGGAATGAGATGAGTTGCAACCTGTGAGGTCTGTTGATAGAGCCTCTGGTGAAAGTTGTTACCCTCTTGACTCTGACCTCCCTGAAGCTACCTGAGATTCATTTCCAGAGGAAAAATCTATATGGGCCTTTGTACATATTCTATGTCGCCTTGAAAAATCTAAGTATTCGAAAATCCAAAGCATCGTTCTCAATATTTACCGTCGGATGTTTTACTACGACATCAATTATCCTCTTCTGAAAAACAGAACGATGCTCCATTCTTGTGTCATCAAAATTACTCTCATAGTGTTGGGGCGCCACAATCCAGCGGATAAAATCATAGATGAAGACCTCTGGAATGGAATTGCAGTCTTGAAAGTTGCCTCAATGTGGAAGAGGCTCACTTTCCTCGATTTTGACGATTACGTCGAAGGTGAGACATGTTTACAACATGCAACCGGGTGTGCATACCAAGTACCAGGTGGATGCGATGCTATATGACACCTTTTCTATCCCCCATTCTCATGAATAACGGATATTAATAAAAAAAAATTGTTGCCTCTCTTTGAGGCCAAATAAGGCTCCAAATGCATTGATTGGCCAAAGCATATTTATATCTTAAAAACTTTGGTTAAAATGTTGTGTAATCTGTGCCAGATTAATAGAAATAGGGAAAAATAGATTTCTATAGTCCCTGCACTGCCTGCGGGCAGGGACTAATAATATCCATTTGTATCGATGGTTGCTTTTATTAATGTTTACTTGTTTAATATATTAGTTATCGTGATTGTTTAATATGCATAAATACACCTTTTTCATTTATTTGATAATAAGACTAGCATATAATAATTATAATTATTGGTTTAATATTACAAAGTATGAATATGTATATGGACGAAGTTGCATTTACTGTAGCTAATCTTTCAATACAATTTTGGAATGTAAACATCTTTATATGGGAGTAAATTGAATTAATGCATTTGAAGTGGATAATAAAAAGATTACCAGATGCATCAAATAAAGTATTTATGGATAAGAATCAAGTGCTCGACCCTTATAAATTTTTGGATTACATAATTTTTTAAAATATAATTTAAATGGGTTGCAAATAATAAATGTAAATTTTTCATATTTTTTTATTTGAATTAGATATATGTGATCTTAATTATTTACATAGATTTACATTTTTTAAAATATTATTGTATTGCTTATTGTTGTAGTCAATCAGGTTGCATAGTTACCAATAATACATCATGTAAGATCATACAAGCATTCACAAGATAATATACAAGACAAATTAATGGAGATGGAAGCAACAAGTATTCTATTATTCAACGGAGACTGTACAAAGTAAATACAGAGATCAAATATACATGCATGCTGATACATCTTGTCCGACTCTCCAGCCTATATTTATATAGATTACAATTAGTTACATAACGGTCTTGTCGGTTCAACTAACCGACAATTTCAGGCCGACAAGTCGGGACCAACAAGTAGTCGGTCGAAGGACCTAGTCGGCTTAGCGGACTAGGCTCCTCCAACTTCTCCCCCACCAACAAAACGCTTCTTCGTCCCGAAGAGAGTAGGGAGATAGATAAAACTATTGGAGAGATTAAACTTTTGTTGTTGCTTGCCTTCATGCAAACTAAGTATAGACAGTTGTTGAATATGAACTGATATGAACTACTACTACGGCTGGAACTGGGTCGTCAAGTTATGGCTGGAGAGACACCCATGGAGGTAGAAGAAGCTGACAACATGATCTGGTACTGAACAACATTGTTGTTTTGAACCTGTTACTGAACAACAGCCGATGAATTATGCAATCATGTGGTAGAGCGACAAAGTAGGCTCATGTTGTTTGAGAGAAGAAAGCATCCAAGAAAACAGTTACTTGGATCACTACTCTTCCCATGCCCTCTCCAGCTTGCAAATCAGTCGACTATGGGAATGGGAGGTATGGGGACGTGATTGGTGGCAAGGAAAAACTAGACAATTCCTGGTCTTGGAACTCCAAGAGCACTCAAAATGCTCGTATACCACAAAAAAGAGAATACCCATATACCTGAAGCATTTACGATAGAACAACATGGGAAAGGGAACAGGGGTGGAGAATAATAACTTCATGGCTTCCGAATAGGTTTCATTGTGATGCCGGGTGGAGTATGGTCAGCCTTTTATAGCGTAGATTGTGAATGGCTAGCAAAGTGGTGACTTGACAAGGGTGGGATGGACAGAGAAGCGACAAATGGAAAGTATGGTGGAATGGTGGTCATATATCTCACATGTAGCGACTATGGATTTGTTGGAGTAATCATACGTGTATCAATCAGATCGATGCCTTGAAAATGAAATTTATGCTAACATGGTGTAGTTTAAATGATGATATCTACAGTGTGGACGATTCTAGCGACACTAATGCTGAGTGTTGGCTTGTGCAACTCGTGTGAAAAATATTCGAACCAAGCTTCAGACTACAACTGACATGATAACTATCACAATCAGACGATCCTATAAAGCTTCATGTATTTCTTATGGTTGTTGAACATCAGAGGTGTTGGCAGTCGATTGATGGATAACACAGACTTCGACGATTGCTTCAGCAGATACTGTCAGTTGGTGCTGAAATTATTCCTTAGCGTGCAAGACTTTTTGGATGTCAATGGTGAGAGTGGTGATCGACGAAAGGATCTCCATCTTTTCTGCAACTAGTTGATCCTGAATGTTTCTCATGTCTTCACCAAGGAAAGTGAGTTGGTTGTTGACAACTGAGAGCAACTGATGGAGCTGTGACCGGCTTTGGTCAACTTTGATCAAGGCATATCTTGCTTGAGATATCCATTGTTCTTCTTTCTTCTCTGAATTTGCTAGCCTCTTAGTTTCCATGGCAAGCTGATTTTCCAATATTTGTAGTAAAGCTTCATCTGCTCCTTGGCTTTGCTGCTGGATGTTGTTGATTTGTTCCTTTGCATCCTGCATTTCGACAAATATTTTGCCATAATATGCGTACCAGTTTCTCAATACTTCTGCGGTTTTTTCAACCTATTGGACGTATTGGGATAGTTGCCTATGGTTCTTGACAAAAGTTGTGAATTGATTTGTCATCAAAAGTGTTGTTTCTTATTCCTGAGCTTGTCGGTCTTTGGTCAAATTTTCTTGAAAGGCCGACATGACAATTTCAAAAAGGTCGTAGGCCTTGTCGAGCAGCTATGATCTTGATTTTATGGCTGGAGTGATAAGACCCCTTGGACTAGTTCTTCACACTTAGTTAAAAATTTGGTTTGTTCATCTTATAACAGCTTGATGTGATCCTTGTCGGATGTTCGTCTTTTCATTTGTTCTCTAACGATAGCATCAGAGAGTAAGTCGAGCTCGACATCCATGGATTCTGTCGGGTTAAATGTGGATATGGGGCAAAACTGGTCTAAGTGTACTGTAAGGCCAAGCTGAATCTGGAGTTGTTGAAGTCGTTGTTGCTGCTTTCGTTGCTCTCCCTCCCTTCTTTTCTTCTCCTTTTTATTCTTCTTTCTTCCTTTCTCTTTTTATTTCACTTTCTCAAACTCCTTTTCTTTATTCTTGTTTGATCCCTTATCCAACTACTACTGTTCTTGTTGATTTTCTATCGGATTCGTAGTGGTCGAGTTAACAAGAGGAGGAGAGGTTACTTCAAACGGTTCTTCCGGAGGGGGGGGAGGTGTTTTAGACGTGTCAGGAGGTGACATAGGGGTTGTAGGAATAGTTGGGAGGTTGGGTTTGGTGGATGCAGGCAATGTTTCAATGGGTAGTTGTATCATCGGTAGTGGATCTGTCGGGTTGGAAATTTTTGGTGTGCTCTAGTCCAACAAGCTAGGTATTTCGGTCGATGTCGGGGTTTAGACAATGATAGGAGTGGATGAAGGTAATGGAACATGTTCAATGGTGTTCAGCACTCTGTTGCTGATGTCACTTTTAGGGTTAGGATTTTTTTCCATAAGTGTTGTAGCGTAAGCAACAATTTCTAGTCCTGTTGTTTGTGAAGGGGGTTGTTCCGGGATGTGAACTTCTGGTGGGGCTAAGGCATGTTCTTGGCTTGAGGTAAGAAATATTGGTTTCTTGACTAGTAGGGTCTTCCAGTTAGGCAGGATGGAGGGTAATTGGCTAATAAATTCTTGTAGCTCAGCATTGGTTTGGATTTTGTGGAAGGTCCGCATGGGTTCACAGGCCGTCGACGTGGTAGGAACGTCAATTTGTTCAGTAACAATGGTCGAGGATATGGGAGGTGAGGTTTGAGTGAGTTCGACATGCGGTGGTTCAGTGAATTTGAATTTCTTATTCGGATGACCCAACGATTGTAAGGCCTCCTCCTCTGCAATCATTTTACCTATTTGCTCATAAATTGAAATTTTGTTATGGGTAACATCTTCAAGTACTTGAGCTGCTTGGTCGTAAAGTTTAGCGTTTTTTTCTTATGTCGGCTCCTGCAAGATTAATTTCCTTTTCCCTTTTCCTGTTGTTTTGGGTCTTTCGTTCTGCCTTGCTTTGAAAATTTCATTGGCGACATGGGAGATGTTCTCTTTGGTTAGTTGATATTATGGCGTTATGGTGTCCGAATGTGTACTGTCTTTTGATATGTCAGGCAAACAATGTGTCTATGAGTGGCTCGACAATGTGTCCTACACCTTTGTCGATTAGGAATTTGAACAGAAGTGTCGATAGCACGCACAGAAATTGGTCAGTTAGATTAGTATAAAATATCTTCTCGACATCGACTACAGAGACTCGCTCTTTAATTGCACGTTCTTGGCAGAAATCATCAACAAGCTTTCTGCACTATTCGCAAAGATTTGTTCGTTTGATTAATTTTGAAAGCAATTTATGATCTTTTCATTATTTGGTCTTCTCATCAAGGAGTTTCTTCAGTGCGTCTGGAACAACCTCGACAAATTTCTCATTCAGAGAATAATTTCTCTCTTGCTTGAGTGATAGTTAACTTGTTTCTTCTAGCATAATTTTGCAAGTAATTTGTTATCTTTCTATCCCACCATTCTCTGATTTCTTATTCGGTTATCATCGATTCATATTTATTGTCATCTCATGGATGTACTACCAGTAACAGAACCAATGTTGTAGTCAATCAGGTTGCATAGTTACCAATAATAGATCATGTAAGATCACGCAAATATTTACAAGATAATATACAAGACACAATAATGGAGATAGAAGAAACAAGTATTCTATTACTCAGCAGAGACTGTACAAACTTTATATAGAGATCAAATATACATGCATGCAGATACATCTTGTCCAGCTCTCTAACCTATATTTATATAGATTAGAATCAGTTACATAACGATCTTGTTGGTTCAACCGACCGACAAGTAGTCAGTCGAAGAGCCTGGTCGGCTTAGCGGACTAGGCTCCTCCAATACATATTCAATATGAAAAACTACTCCTCACAAAGTTAACATCTAACTCATAATAATCACGATTCAAAAGCATATACGTCCTTGACTCTGCATTCTATTACATATCAATATTTAAAAAATTGAGGATTGTTTTAATGATGACAAGTGTTTATGTGAAGCATAATCTCTTTTCCAGAGAAATGGGTCTTGCTTATATGTTATTGAACATATATGGTCCATGTATTCATGGGAGATAATTTTCAATATTAGTTTATTAGCAACTGATCGGGTCATTCTGGGTGGAGATTTAAATTTCACACTAGGCGATTGTGAAATTTGAGGCACAAAGACCCTCTTACAGATTTTTTTGAGGAGTCTTAAGGAGAAATTGTTATTTGATATTTTTCCTGTCAAACTTTCTCCTACTTGTTGGAACATGAGAATTGGTAGTGATTCCATTGCTAAAAGACTAGATTGTTTCCTTATCAATGATTTTTTTCTTCAGTCTTCTTTTGGTATTAAACAATGAGTTGTACCTGTGGGTGATTTTGGCCATTTTCATATTGTCATGGAGATTTACAAAGGGATGCATAAGCCTTTCAGTCCTTTTAAATTCAGTGCTCTTAGGGCTTGAGAATTTTGATTACAAAAAAATGGTAAAAAATATGTGGATCCCTTTTGATGCATCTAGAAGGGAATCAACTACTCTTCAATTCTTATCTAACCTTCTGAATTTCAAGGTTGTATCTGTTAAATGGGACATAGTCAAAAGAGTTGAGAAACATGCTGAATTGCTCTCCATTGAGAGAGAGTTACAATTTCTATACTTATCCAATATTTATGGATTTAGCTCTCTGGCATAGAAGCAGGAGTTTTTGGTTTTAGAGTATAGGAAAAAGTAGATTATGGTTGATGATGAAGATAAGTGGTGTCTAAAGAGCAGAGCTATTTAGGTACAAAAAGGTGATGAAAACTCCAAAATGTTTCATCGGTTCATCAATCATAGGAAGTATGTTAATTCTATTCCAAGGTTGGAGAATGAGGAGGGTGATACTGTTTTAGGTTTTGAAAATTCGGATAATGTTGGTGTCAGGCATTTTGAATGGTTGTGTAAGGAAGATAACACTACATCCATTGAACATATGATGAATATCATTGCTCATTTCCCTTCATAAGTTGATGATGAACATAATCTTGATTTGATGGAAGAAGTTATATTGGATGAGCTTAAGGTTGTTGCCAAATTATTTCAAAAGGATAAGAGTCCTGGACCAAATGGATGGCCAAATGAAATCTTCTTAGCCTTCATGGATCTTTTTGAGCTTGACCTACTCGGAGTAGTAGAGGAATCTAGACTCTATGGTATAGTCCTGGCATCTTTCAACTCTACTTTCATTACTATGATTCCTAAGATTGATTATACTGAAAATATGGGATGCTATAGACCTATCTCTCTATGCAATTGCATGTACAATATCATAGCAAAGGTTTCGACCACTATAATTAAAGGTATTCTATCCTCCTCAATGTTCTAGGAGCAATTTGCTTTATTGGCTAGTAGACAAATTTATGATGCAATAGGTATTGCTCAAGAAGTCTTGCATTCTGCCAAAGTAAAGCATATCCTTGCAGTAGTTGTAAATGCTGACCTGTTCAAAGCCTATGATAGAGTTAATTGGCTCTATTTGAGACTAGTATTGCTAGAAGTTGGTTTTCACTTACAAATTGTCAATTGGATTATGTCTTGTGTTAGATCAGTATCCTTTGTAGTGTTGATCAACAACTCAACTTCTCCTTTTTTTAGGCCTGGTAGGGGACTCAGGCAAGGATGTCCTTTGACACCCCTCCTCTTCCTATTGGTGGTGGAATGCCTTGGTAGGATGATACATCATGCTAGACATAGAGGATATTTTAAGGGCATTCAAGTTGGCTCTCATGTTTTCATATCACATTTGTTTTTTCTTGATAATATACTTGTATTTTCAAATGGCAGAAGGAAAGAAATCATGCTCATTCATGATTTCTTGTATACTTTTTATGCTATCTTGTATACTTTTTATGCTACAACATGTATGATTATCAATGTCACAAAATCCTCTATATCTTTACTGAATATCAATCAGGAGGAATTTGCTTAGATTTGTGCTCAATTGAATTATCCTTTGGTGGTTGTTGAAGATGGTATTAGTTATTTGGGATTTGTGATCAATTATAATGCATACTTACGAAAGGACTATGCTTGTCTCAATGAAAAAATTGAGAAATACTTCTCTTATGGTGTAACAAGTGGTTAAACAGGGGAGGGAGTCTTATGTTGGTTAAATTTGTCCTTGAGGCAATTCTGGTATACTAGGTGTATCTGGATTATGTCGTTAGTGGTATTCTTGATCATATTAGGAAGATTTGTTGTAGTTTTATTTGGAAAGGAAATCATGAAGGAGCTCCTTTCCATTGGGAAACTTAGTCATCTATTGCTTGCCCAAAATCTTTGGGTGCTTGAGGGCTCAAAGACCCTCACAACTTCTCTAAATCCCTTGTAGCCAAAGGTGTATGGAGAATCCTTAAGGGAGAAGGTTTATGGACTTCTGTTGTTATCAAAAAATACATATCTCCTCTATTTACTGAAGAATGGTTTAGATCGAGGGATACAAGTCAAAGGAACATTTATATCATGTGGAAGGATATGCGACATGATTTTGACCTTGTGGGTGATTGGATGGAGTGGCGGGTTGGCAGTGGCAGAAGGATCATAATTGGTCAAGATCCTTAGATTGGTGGGTCTGGTCATCACAGTCTTCCCTTACATCTTGTGGAAGATCTCAGAGATCAAGGATTTATTTATTTGCATCAGGTCAATGACCCTATTAACTCCACATTCTTATCTTAGGCTTGGCTTAACACCAATCAGTTGGGAATTATCAAATAGAACTATAAAACTGCTTGGACTAGATACATCTATGCCTTAAAATCCTCTCATGTTAAGCTTAATGATAGAGTTGACACCCTTCTTTGGTAAAAGAATCCCGAAGTAGGTGTATGCACCCCCAGACTTGGTTATCTCACCCTGAGATCTGAGCAAGGCCATCCCCCTCAAGCTTGGTGGCATTTTGTCATGTGGTGTTTAAAGTGTTCTATAAAGTGTAGGATCTTTCTCTGGCTTGTGCTTTTTGGTAAGGTACCAGTATGGGATTTCCTTATGAAAAATATTTGGGTTGGGCCTAACAGATGCCCCCTTTGCATGACCAACAATGAATCTATTGATCATCTTTTTCTATCTCGCAGCTACATTGGTCAAGTCTGGGACCACATGTCCTGTATCAAAGGTATCCAGTTTCAGTGGATGGGTAGATCTTTGGTGGAATATTTTGAGTTGTGGTTTCAAAATCTAGTGCATAAGAATTTCAGAGCCCTGTACGTGATCATTTTCTAGGTTGTGTGGTACTCCAAGAACCTTGTTGTATTCAAGAAAATATTTATCAACCCTGTTTCAAGTGCTTCCAAAGGACTTTCCATTTTCAATCTTTTCCCACAAGAGGTTCCTACACTAAATATTATAAGAGTTATTCTTGAATATATTGATAAAGATATTCCTTGGCTTTTCTTTGTTGGTGCTGCCCTCCTTGACCCCGAACATGGAGGGGCAGGGGGCATACTTCACCTATCAGCCTCTCATTCGACATCTTTTGCTGTAGCTCTAGGTCCTTGTTTGAACAACATGGTGTAAGTACTTGCTTTAAAACTTTCTCTATCTCTTACAGTGGCAAAAAGTGTTAATCAACTACAAGTTTTTGGTGACTCTAAGTTGGTTATAAATTGGATGACCCACAGAAGACCTCCCAATAACTTATACTTTGCCTATGTTTTTTATGACATCTCCAGACTGTTGGATCTCTTACATCTTGTCTCATTCAACGTATCTATCGAGAAAGGAACTCAACGACAAATCATCTTTCTAAGAGAGGGATGACTTTTGATGAGGGGATTTGGCACGGGTGGGAAAGGCTAGATGAGGTAGAGTCTACATTGGATCCAGGACCATATATGGGGTTCCTGGATTGACATGTTTTCATCTTAACAATTTCTCATTTGGCAGTAGTATCTCTTTGCTGGTGGGGTTTACAATGCCTCATTAGTGTGTCGTTTTGTTTTTTTGATAATGGCTTACAATACTCTTTTGGCTGTACTTTCTCTCTGCTGATGGGGTTTACAGCACCTTTCTTTATGAGTGCCTAGTTGGTTTTTTGACCATATCAAATATGCTTGATAGTCTATGATGTATAGTCTTTTTTGGTGCTTAAAGGGCCGATGGAAAGATCATTTTGATCTATGTAAAAAATGGTTTATTTAATACAAATGAACTATGATGTTTTTTCTACGAACAAAAAAAAAGAAGAACAACCATCACCTATTCACCAAAATACTTTTAAAGCAATTAAGAATTTTCATTGTCCAGAGGTATTGAAAAGTTGTGTATTAAGTGTTGAGTTTTTTTTTCAATTTTTTTACATTTTGAATTTTTTTAGTTATACTTTATTGGTTTTGAAATTAATTTGGATGCAAAAAATTTCGTATGATAATCTTTACTGTTTAGAAAAATTACATATATTTATTTTCTTTAATTGTAATGCGTAATAAACAAAACAAAACAAAAAACAATAGATGAAGTTATAGATGATTCAAGTTAAAAAATAAGACACAGGAAACCTATAAATCAAAGAAGAGTAGCTCAACTTTCTTAGTCCATGAATGAATCCAAGAGGCCATTTTATATGCTTACAAATCCTCAAGTCCAAAACACTAGTCTAGGTATGCACATCACTCGAGCCCGGAAACCAATAATACGAAGTGCAACTAACTTACTAATGCTAAACCACTCAAAAGTTGGGCACTAATTATGCTTCTAACTAATTTCCAATAACTAATAATAAACAATGCATCAAAAGTGGGCACTAATTATACCTCTAACTAACCGCCCATAAATAATGATAAACAAAGCATCAAGTGACTAGAAGGAAATCAAATGGCTAGAAGGAAGTGCCCTTTTCTCCAAGGTTGTTGATTGAGTTAGTAATATCCTCAATGGAGGCCCATTGTTCTTTTGGGATTGTTGGTTGAGTTGACTATGTCCTCCTCTTCTTGGGATGTTAGAATATGTTTTACCACATGGAAGATGCTTTGCAAACACGTTGAATGAAAATATAATAGAACAAATAAATATGCTGCAAAGTGTCTACTCCATGTCAAAAATCAAAATTGAGAAAATAAATAAGTTATAGGTTGAATTTAATCACTGAAGAAGCAATGAGAAATCATAAAAACATAACAAATTTATTTTTAATTAAAAAAATAATTCGACCAATAAAAAATGGAATGAGTAAATTAAATATTCATTAAAAAAAATCAATTTAATAAATTATATTTTATAAACTAATCAACTAAAAAGTGATATTCAATGTGATATTTGCCAAATAACAAGCTTTGAGTATATGATAACCATATTTAAGAATCTCATAATATACTTGTACCTCCTTTTGTAGATGGAAGAATTGCACATGTATCCACACTAAATTAAATACATATATTATATATTAAATGCTATTTATTTATTTATTTTCTCTCGTTAAATGTATTTTTTTAAAGTATTTTCATTTTAATTCTATATTGTTAATATAAAAATTAAAATACATAATTATATGATGATATTGAAAATGATATAAAAATGTAAATATTATTAAATCATGTTTGTGAGGGATTAGGACACCATCGACAATGATCAAACTTAAAGGGTTACTATAGTTTCATGTTGAAGGGTATATATTCATTTAACCCTTCCATGCTGAAAAGTTGAAAAAATATTTGTACTTCAATTGACAAGAGTAAACTAGGTATACACTTCAAGAATAAATATTCTAAATAAAATATTTCTCTTCAAAATGTTTACAATGTTTATAGTGGATTAACCACTAGATCAAAATGTTGTTTCAATAATTAATGCTTAAAATGATACGTTGTTTTGACATTGGGCTTGGGATGGGGGGTAAAAAAAGTTACGGGGAATTCTCAAAACATTTTATATGTAAAGTATTCACATCGATGTTAAAGTTGAGCTATAACAAAACATGAAGGAATTGAAAGAGTGTGATAGATAGAGATGGATAGAGTTGGGAAAATGGGAATGGCTATTTAGAAGAACATAGAAGCAAGGATTTGATGATGTAGACAATTCAATGAACAAAATCATTATTTTTAATGCTATAATCCATATTTCAAGTTTGTATATTTGACAAGGCTTATTTTGTACAATTTCATATATAAACTTAATTAAGAATATATGTAAGTAAGAAAATTTCACTGAGATTAATAGAGAATTTGTCCCAAACAAAATCGCTAAATAGTATTTTGAAAAATAAAGAAAAATCTGCATTGTCTTTATGACAAAGTTGGCCAAACTTGCACAAGATTCATGGATTGTTGATATATATATATATGTGTGTGTGTGTGTGTGTGTCCCTTTAAGTATCTATTATAATATTGGGGATTCAATTAATTACAAACATGAGTGATTCAAAGGCCCAATAATGTGGTCAAATAATAAACAACCATTAGATATCAAAGTTGTAACCATATCATAAATTTTAACACAAAAACACATAGCTTTACCAATGCAACAAAACAACTATAAATCAACATGTTAGAAGATTTTAAAGAGATGGAATACGTAAACACGAAAAAAGAGAGATGCCCACATTTTCTTAGGTTCATTCAGTGTTTATTCTTAGGTTTTTAAAATTGTCATTAAGCCACACATTTGCAATTAATCTTACTAATAAGTCCTCAATGCCATTATATTTTACACCCATAACGTGTGACTAATGGTGTTAGTATTTTACAAAATCCAAAAGGGGAGGAAAATTAACAAAGAGAATGAAATTACAATGATTGTAGGATCTCAAAAGATTAAGCATGGAAACAAAATGTGATGCCAATTCTCATATTGACAAGGATCAACAATGTTGATAACCCATGAATTCAAGTGAAGATTTAAAAATAAAAGGTGTCTAAGCTTCTTTGGGAAGATTCCATTAAGTGAAACTAACAATGGTGCATGCATCATTATGATGGAGGGATTATCTAGGAGTGAGCTATGTAATGGATTGATTGTTGTGGAATGGTACATTAAATCAAGAAATAGATGAGAGTCAAAATGTATACAAACAATAGCCACGAGGTGGCAATGTCTTTGACATTGCTAGTAGCTCAAAAGGATGCTTGTGCTTGCCTTTTTGGGTGCATTGTTCAATGTTTATTGTGATTTTTATGTGTTCTTTTTTCAATATGTATGCACACTTCCGCTTGCTAATTTTATCCTTGTAATTGCATTACAATTCATGGAAATCTGAAGCCCACACGATCAATGACACTTAAGATATTTTGCAATTGTGAAAATAAGCAATTTTCTTTACAATGACTATTGACATTGCCCTTTATCTATGCATAGCCATTGTACAGAGAAGACAATTGATAGAATGGTTTTTTTCCTGGAAACAAGTGCATTGCAAAAGGGTTAAAGGACATTTGCTTTTCTATATCCTATTTTTTGTTGAAAACGTATGTAGCTACAAGGGCAGAATTATTGGAGCTACAAGGGAAAAACTATTGGATAGCCAAGGAGGCAATACTACCTAACAAGATCTAAAATTCATTGCAAGAAAGAATAAGTATACATCCTATCTACAACTACAATGACAAACACAAATTAAATCCATCGATGACATGGTAAACGTACATAGTTAAATTGAAAAGCACACTTTGCAGCGATAAAAAAAAATAGGTTACAAATTGCAAACAAAAATTATTTATAGGAATAGGTAACACACTGCAAATAACAATTATTTATAGGAATTGCAAATTTTTTGTACCACTACGAATATTTTCAATTACATATTCATAAGACATTTTAGTATTCAAAACAAATTGAATTAGTCGGAAACTATGTAGTTTGCTTTAGAATATGCAAAGCTGATACTGTTCCTAAGGGGGTAACTAATGCAGAGGATAGGAATGATCTCAAATTTCAAATCTGTAAGCAACAAACTTGATTTGATTGCATATGGAGCAAAATGGATCACAACCACAATTGCAGAAAAGCTATGAAAACATAGCACAATATCGAGGATCCAATTTTGGAAATTTCATATCTACTAACTTAGGGCTTCATATGACAGGGATTAACATTGTTGGGTGACAAACCACATAAATCATACAGGCTTTGGAAAAAAAGATACATTCTACATTTGTAATTTAGCAAAAGGCTTATGAATCTAAAGGCATAGAATATTAATATGATGTACATCTTAATTACAATCTATAAAATTGAAACAATCTCTGAAGTTAATTCAAGCACATTCTTATTGATGATAGGCATCGATAATTATACATTACAATCAACACTTTTCAATTCTCCATATAAAGAGATAGACTACCAAGCATAAAACACAGGAATAGTAAATTTAACCGTGTTGCCTTAACTTACTTGTCAACTTCTTCTAAATATTTATGCTTCTTGATTTCAAAGAATATCCTCATGGAGTATCGATTGCCATCCACTTCCACAAAACCAGAAAAGTATCTCTCCAAATATTTCTATGACAAAAATAGCTACTTAACACCAATGTACAATGTACTATCTGTTCGTATGTTTTTCAAGTATGAACGAAATAATGGCTACTAAGGATTACATTCCAACTAAACAAGGATTACATTCCAACTAAACAACATTTCCAAAACCTAAGCATCCTCCTATAAAACCAATGCATGGAAAGCCTTATAAATCAGAGAGAGTAAAGGAAGTTATAAATAATAAAATATCAAAAAGATAATAAGGATATTAGTCATACAATGAGCACATCCGTAATCCAAGGGTTGGTGTCCAATCCTTCTTAAGAGTATTCACACGTATTTCTCCATTGTTTGCAATGTCGGGGTGAAAGAGTTTTGTAATAAAATAGCTTGCAATTCAATACAAGGACAAAAAATATGACTAGACTTTCTCACTTAAATGAGATATTTAAGACGAGGGAATAAGAATATGGAGTGGTTTGTATATAACACTGCAGGAACAAAGAAATGCATCCATGCAGTGGTTGATATTATTCAAATTAATAATAATCTAAACCTACGAAGCATGTGTATACTTTCATTTCAGAAGATAGAAACATGCAATCAATTCAAGTAGGAATAATGCAACTTAACATTAAGAATTCAATTCAAATAACAAGGATACACTCAGCAATGACCTTTTGGAGGACTGAGAGGAAATTTGCGAGAGAGGACCAATTTTATGCGGAAAAGGCCACCTTCATAAGGAGTGCCAGCTGTAAGTAAAAAAACAACACAATCATCAGGCACTTCCTTTTCTCTGTTTTTGAAAACTTAGCCTTTCAAGCAAACAGGAAAAAATACAACACTAAAGGCAGTTGAAAATATACATGGAGGTACTATATCATTTCAGCATATTAGTAGCAGAGTGTTAACATTAAGGATGCAAAATTACTTGCTTGATTAGTAAGACTAAAACTCAAAAAAGGTCTAGGACAAAATTGAGAAAACTATAGACAACTACGAAATTTGCTTGCAACTGCATAATCAGAGTACCCAAAAATTCCAGCACACTCATCATACTACTTTATAATAACAAAGGTCTATTGCTTCAAAAATTCCTTTAGACAACTGATAAAAAAATCATATAGCGACAACTAGAATCCCCAGACTTAAATATTATCATTATTCAAAATTTAAAATATCATAATACAGACTGGTAAAATGACAGTAGTAAGAAAATAAAATAATCAGCGTATCATCACTTAACTATTCAAGTAGGAATAACGCAATATACACATGGGAATAAATATTTGAAATAAGGCATAAAAGTGCATAAGAACTTCTTGGAAAAATGATGAAAAAGTAAAAATTAAAAATAAATAAATAAAAAAAATTGACAATACCTGGCCTTTCAATGTCTGCAAATATTGCAGATAAATCATCATTCAGTAAAACTCGAACACCTTCAAGGGGAGTTATCCACGAGATTATTCAACTCTTTTGCAACTTCTTTTAACACTTTTGGAGAGAGATTCTCATACGAAGAAGACTATGAAAAAATAATAAAAGACAGGATAAACAAGCAGATCAGAAGCTACTGTGCAAATTGTCAAAAATTCATAGTCATTTTCAAGCATAGTTTTGCCAGGGTACAATTTTAAAACTTAAACAACCCATAATTACATCATCTTCAAACTATACAAAAGAAAAAGGTATATTGCTTAAGCATTGAAAGGACTCATCGAGATTGGATGTAGGGCAAAATTCACTACATAAATGGAAAAATGTCTCACGTTGGCACCTCCCTTAAATGATATTACAATCTGCACTGTGTTATGCACCGTTTCTCTTACATGTAAACATCAAGGCTCTCCAAACAGAGCCAGCGTCGAAAGCTCAGAAAGCTTTCAAGACAGATTTCAGGCAAGAAACCACCAAGCTTTCAAGATATGATCTCAGGCAAGAAACGAAGAAAGATCGATCCTAGAGCTAAATCACCTCGGTAGGAGAAAATCACTGGTACACGCATGGAACAGAGCTAAATCACTTCGGCAGGAGAAAATCAAGCAATCCTTTCGAGGTACTTGAGCTGCCCTCTAGACTTTGGAATTTCTGAAAGGGGACCAATGATATTTAATTCTCGCAGCTGGAGAGGCACCGCTTGCAACGTTGAAGTCTCAACATAAGAGATCTATGATTGAGTCTACAAAATGAAATTTAAACTCAAACATATATATTTGCCTACTTGAGATTGGTGTGGCCACAGATAGTGCAATATGCTCCACTACACTTCTAAAACATATGAATCGACGATGGAGTCTATAAAATGAACTTAAATGAAAATATTAACCGCAAAACATATATATTTGCCTACTTGAGATTGATGTGGCCACAGTTCCCTCAATATGCTCCCTTCCCCTTCTAAAACTCTCAAATTCTTTATCGGAATCCAGTCAGGGAGAAAAGAATAGTTACATCCATACGAACGGAGCCATATCAGATACGGCGATTGCACCCTCCTCAATATGTCTTCTAAATAACCTTTTTTCAGCTGCAACAAGTCTCAAATGTCTAAGCCTCATTTCTAAGCCTTTGAATGCTCGAGAGTTTCGCAACCAACGCCAAAATTGAGTATGCTGGAAGATATCACCCTCGGGACTAACCATCTTAATTCCACGAACTTCGTTTATTAGCTGTTCATTGAAAAGAATAACACAATAAACATATCTTAGTCGTGAATGAAAAGTTTTAAATGTTAAAATGTAATTAATGTCTAAGCTTACAGTTGTTCGTGGCTCCAACCAATCATCAATGTTGTTGGTCCTGCAATCCCAAAGAGGAAGGGGCAATCCTTCCTCCGCAATCTTTCTTCCCATGTCCCTAATGTGATCATGCATATCAATCGGACAAATGAAAAATAAGCAAATGTGAAATAAGTATATCATGCAGCTTTATCAATTGGACAAATGAAAAATAACACAAATTCGAAGGATCGGTAGGAGATGGAATTGACTTATAAACGAAACCGCTCAGATCCGCAACATATGAAAGTGCAACTCTCCATTTCTGAATAGTTTCTGAAGCGTACCGTGGCTTCTTTTGACCAATTTGAGGGTCGGATGTTGTCTTCCCCTCGAGCTCCCGCAGTGCTTTAGCATATGCTCCATCCTTCTCTGTATGGCGGACCTCAGAACGAACAACGTTGAAAAAGATGGGCAGAATGGCCCGAATATTTCATGAGCACGAGCTCATCCAGGCACCAACTAGATTCTGCATAAGTTGGAGACAGAATTGCAATTTGGACAGAGGCACCACGGATCCTGAGCTTTATTTGGGAACAAATGGTGTCTCCCTTCTTCAATTACTCTTTGTCCAAAAAGGCATTGGTGTCTGTAGTGATGGAAGCACGATACGCTAAATCAGGAAGCAGGATACGCAATCAGGAAGCAGGATACGCTGAGGTAAGCATGCCGCCGGCTCCCTGGAAGCGAATAACGAGGCTTACGTCATATGAGTCCGAGGCAATAAGAAGATAGAAAAAACATTTATTTATTAAAAAAAATTAATAATAAAAATATTGCTTTAAACTTTTTGTTATAGTTTGCCAAACATTTCATCCCAAGCCCTGCTCGAAAACTAAATGTCAAAGACATAATAATTTTAAACTTTCCATGTCAAAGACAAGTGTGGGGAGATAAACTCTAAATCATGTGCACTTTTCACATTTATCCTTGTATAATAAAGGCAGGTACAATGTTCATTAAGCAAGTGAGAATTTAGTGTAAAGACATTGATGGGCTATAGAAAATGTAACCCTTTTTTATAAATTTTATAAAATTTATAGTCCTTCATAAATGACAAGTCTGGATTACCCTTCCTAAAAGGGTTTGAATCCCTTGAAAGTGCTGTAAAAGTTTTAATTTTGATCAGTGAGGAGGCATAAGAAAAGTCCAAGAAGTAAATGTTATGCGTGTACAATTATAGAAGCTCGTCTTTCCTAATGCATCGTCAATATAGCATCAGGTTCATTCCTTAACCCGCGAAAGTATCACATGTACCTGTTTTGTTTTTTTCCAGGTGCAATTTCAAGTTCCATCTTCCCTCGTTGAGCGCCTTCTGTCCACCTTTGGTTATTTAATGCCATCTGATAAGAAAAACCAACAAGAGATTTTGCTTCGATTGGAGTTGACAGAACGTACTAGAGAAATACTAGCGGACAAAAAAATATTTTTGAAATTCGAAAGTGGAAGACACATGAAGGATGGCACCTCTACGATCTCTCAATCTGCCAATTCTCACCCACCAAGTCCTCCAGTTCTTGGCGGCTAATGGCATTTTATCAGGTTCCCTTCATTAACTCATGTTTTTTGACTTTGTTTGTAGATTGATAGGCATTTTTAAGTGGTTTTAGGCTTACAGCCTTACATGTATTGAATGAGGGGCCGAGTCTTTGAATTACTTCCTGTATGAATGCGCACTGTATGGCATTGCACGCAGACTTTGCAATTAAAAAAAGATGGAAACCGAGTCTTTTTCTTTCTTTAAGCAATATAACTGTAAGCAATGCTAGGAACCAAGGGGATTTTTGACACGAGGAAACACATATGTGAACAGTATACAAATGCCGGAAAACGCAATCCACATGAAATTCACAGAAGTGGGTTGCTAGTCCTGGAGACTCCAGTAGGTGAGGTGCATGTTCAAGGCCCCTCTGCAGTTGACCAGCATGTTTAACGTTTAGTTGATTCCCTATAAATCAGATGGGTAGAGGAACAGGTTTGAGGCATATCCAGTATGAATACTTGACTTGTGTGAACACTTGGCTATCTCACAAGGAGACCGAAGAAAGTTATGGTTGTCTTGCATGCTATATATTTGCATGCAGCATCGTATTGAATGTTGCAACTTGTTGGTTTGAGGCTCTGAGGGTTTGTGCTTGCCCTCGTCAGCCTTTATTGGTGCTACGCCTCGCATACAAAGATCTTCTGTCATTACTGAGCATTTAGTTTGCTGTCTGTAGTGTGGCCCTTCCTGTCAGCAGGGCAGGGTTCTCAAAAGAGCCTTAGTCCTGTTTCTGGGCAGGGTTGTCAAAAGATCCATAGTCCAAAACTATGGTCCAGGTCTGGGTTTGAGAAGCCTGGGAGCCCTTTGGCTAGCATATTAGTAGTATCAAGAATTAAACAAAGGATTTTTTGATGTTTAGATTCCAGGAGGACTCAAACTGTGTATCTATTATGCAATGTAGGCCATGGATTTGTAGGAATACATTGGTTGTCTTTGCTCATTGGAAAAGGGACTTTCCCATCGAGATGTTGACGCAACTGCATTGCCTCATTTGGTTTGAGTTTCTTGGCCTTCCAGCCCAATTCTGGCATTTCTTGGAAAAATTGGCCCAAGTTCCAAACTTCAGGAAAATTTAGCTGTGACAAACTTGAAAGGCTTTTTAATCTGTGATACAAGAAGCAAATTTACTTTAAAGTGTACCTTCAATGCGACTTTAGGGAGTTCATAGGCATCTGAGTGGGCAATCAAATCTGACACTAGCCTATGAGATACATTAACTTGTCCAATACTTGTTTCTGCAGGGAAAGTTCGAGGCATTGTCTTAAATATTTTCATTTGATGGTCAAGCTGCCAATTGCAAGCCGTGAGCCTCAATCCCTGCAAGCAAATCAGGCCCCTTTGGCCTTTAATGGTAGCCAAGATGGCTAGATTATGATTTCCAAGAAAGTTTCTAATGTTGGCAAGCAACCTCAAACTTTGGGTGCCTTTTGCCTTGACACCAAGCACTAAAAACCTTGCTGTTGCTCCCAAAAGAGCAGCGTCTGGCCCTTAGTATTCTTAGTGCCACCATTTGGTCTAGAGACATGCTTGATTTCCACTGCCATTGCTACACTTGAGTGCTGAGGAGCACATTGAAGAAGGTGAAGCACCCTTGCAACAGCTTGAAACTTTGCATGGATTTTTTGTCCAATCTCGAGGATGGTTTCCACTTTGTTTGAGGTCCTAAAGTACGGGGAGGGAATGGATATCAGAGATAAAGTTATAGATGGGGTAGGAATTTCTGTCTCCCCTTTTGAATAATAGTTTTCTTGTGGATTTTTTGTGGTTTGTGAAACCCCAACCGTAAAGGCATTGTTAGACACCTATGCCAAAAGTTGATGGGTTTTGATATTGTTTGTTTGCAAGATGTGAAGCTTTCAAGATTTTTACTTAGGATTGTATTGAATTATATTTGGGTAGGGTCCACGAAGAAAGGAAAGGAGCAGCATTGCTGATCTTGTCTTTGTTAGCGATTTGTGTGATTGATTGGGGTGTCGACTAAACCCAAAGGGTTCTCTAGGTGACTATTGACATTAAAAGGCACGCTTTGGGCATGTCTAGCATATATGCTTCTATTGATGCTTAGGAACAAGCGACCTTTTGGCACTGGATGGTAGAGGATTTGTTGACACTAGTTGGCTGGTTTGTAGGGATTTCAATATAGTGGAGTTTGAAGAGGATAAGGAAGGTTTACTTCTACTGTTCTACACCCTTGGAGCCCCATAGAGAGAAAAGCATGGTTTAGTCTATGTTCCATTTTAGGGCTTTATGATCTCAATTTTTATAGGAAGACTAATATTTTGGGTCTTTGGTAATTGGTTTACTTGGCTCAATTTTCAACTAGGGATGGGCAAAATCCTCAAGCATATTGATTGGGTCATCCTCTTTGATTAAGAGTTTTTTGCTTTCAATAACGAAGAGGCTAGGTTGGTCTAGCTTATGGCTGAAGGCACTCTTTTTGGTCATCACCCATATTCTTCGATGTAGTTTTACATGGGTAACAAGCTTGCATGCCTAGATCTCACTATCTTATGAATATATCCCACTTGAATAGATCAAGTTGTCTTGGTGGCATATGATTAACCTGGAACTTAATTCCTCAATCTCATGGGGATAGGGATTGGAGTCTGTGTTGAAATGAAGCATTGCTAGTGAGATCCTTTGGGTGGGAAATAATAGCTATTAGAAGGCAGTGGGAGGGTTGCCTCAAAAGTGCTTGAAGCCGCCAACAATAGATCTTATCTAATCCTTTTGACGAGGACTTACAATGTTGTGTAGTTACGCTGCAATATACTCAAAAGATTTTGAAACTATGAGAGACAAAGGCACTTAGATTCAAGCCCAACTTCATTGGATCAAAATGGGGGATAAGCCCACTTAGTCTTTCTTCTAAGTCCTCACAACCAAAGATGCTTTTGAGCGAATAATGGTACTTAAGCTCAGTAATAGTAGAATCACCCAACAAGAATATATTGTGTAAGAATTGCTAATCATTTTAAGATGGTGTTCTAATATCAAGAACTGATAGAGGAACATAGGGTAGGCATGCTAACCTGTGTTGATGTTGGCCTTCGTAAGATGTTTGAATCACAAGTTGCTGGATTTGATTAATTGCTAACTTGCCTTGATCTTTTGTAAGGTTACTAAGAAGCCATCATAATCAAATTGTTAGATGAGATTATCAATAGGGGGAATTTTAAAATTTATATCAAAATTGGTTTCTTAAAATTCTAGAATGTGTTTCTTAACACACGTGAATAAAGGCTATAGCGACGGACTGCTAAAAATACTCCTCGAAGAGTATAGAAAAGGTCCAAAAAAGCAATGGTTACTCAAAGTTATATCTATTATTGCTGACCTTGTATATGTACAAATATGCCCCGGATGCAAGCTACGATTGGTTGTGCTTCTTAGCACATGTGAAATCCGAGGGGTTATGTAGGCCAAAAAGGCCATGAAATGAAATGAATGATCCTAATGAACCTAGATCAACTTGATGTAGACATGATGCCTAAGTTGAATAAACACTCTCTAAACAACTTATCCATTTGTGAGGCACAACCCTTCCCCTTGTTATTTGTCCGACACAGAGTGTAGCTCCCCCTCTCCCCGTCCAAAGTGTCACTTGGTTGAATTTGGTCAAGTCATCCCCTTTGCCCAACCTTGTCTTAGCCTTCACCCTTAGCTAGCAGTTAGACCATGTCCAATGGGTGAGTCTGTCATTAGAGCTATTGTGCAAGTAAAGTATAAATAACATTAAATATCTATATGTATTAACTGCCATGGAATGATGATGTACTTTAAGTTGAGCTGTGAGTGTGACTAGAGGAACATGTCTTAGTCTATTGATATAATCTTGTCCTTGGTTATATTTTGACCTAGTCAAACATAGTTTGACCATGGTCATTCTTGGGATCCGTGATGATGTGGACCATGTATGCTTATGGATGATGATTGATGGTCCCACATACTCTTGTTGATGATATCATATGATGGACATATGACTCAGATGATGATTGTTGTAGTTGGGCAGTTTTATTATTATTTATGGATCATCAGATTATACACTGTCCAGCTATGGTGGACCCTACAATTGACCCCTTAGGTCAACCCACGGTGTATGAGTACACATTTCTAGTGGATTTGGGTCTTCTGGATCCAATGAGACACTTATCTTTCAGATCCGGGCACTTCTGACAGTGATAGATGCAGTTTTCCACCTGTTGCCAACTATTTTGTACAATAGTTGAACCTCCATTGAGCCGCCAGTGTTTGAACATGATCAATGTTCACTTCCAGAGTATCAGGGGTTTAGTTTGTGATCATTAGCCGGTTTTGTTTTTTCTGTTGAAATGACCATGTCCCATGGGGTCTTTGTAATAAGTGTGCTAGTAGGGGTTTGAGTGGCTTGGTTCCCCAAGACTTGACTATCAACTAAGGTATTCCAGGGATTTTTTTGCCCTTGTCAATTATGCTTTGCCTATAGCCGAGCAATAACTGACGAGGTTTTCTCCCACTTCCTCCAAAGCTGGAATGCTCGATTTTGAAAGTTTGGGCCTTGGGGGGTTATTAGAGTCCAACTGATGTATATGAATCTACTAGACACTATGTGTATGTTAAATGGTCATTTCCTAAGTCCCTTGTTGTGTTAAAACGTTGTTCGAAGTTTTTTTACCGGACTCGTTGGACAGTTTTTATTTTTTATCATTTTATTATTAAATTTTCCAAATATTTAATTGGAAAATTTCAATTTGTAATAATTAAGTGGTTTGGGGGTGGATTTAAAAGATTAGAGGCTCAATTCCCAAGCCAAAAATCCCGGTTAAACCCCAAACCCACTTATCCTAAGTTTCGGACAGTCATTCAGCCTCATAATTAATATTTTCTCAAAAAATCAATAAAAGAGAAATATTAATTAAAATAATAAAAAAATATTAATTTGGAGATAATCCAAATCTCTTCAAAATAATCCAAATGGATTAAATAAACAGGCTAAATGACATGGCAATCAACATTTATGAAGATTCCAATCATCTCAGATCAGTTTCAGTTGAGTATCCAGTCACTACAGGTCAATCTCAATCAAGGAATTCGCCTCCCTCATGAGCTCTCACGAATTGGGTTATGTGGCAAGCAATTAATGGTTTGTTGGATGTGTATTAATTATATGGTAGGCGCCTTCCTCAATTAAGGCCACATCACAAAGGCTTTAACTCTCTCAACTCCAACAAACTCGAGTTACACTCCAAGCTTGCTTCTTGATGGGATTCACGCTCTCCTTCATAGCTCACGACTTCATGATTTGGTGCTCACGTATTGGCTTGGTGTTAATAACAAGGAATGAGTGGGGGGCGCCTTGCCTAGGTGGAGGCCACCTCCCCACTCACAACAACCACAACACTCGAGTTAGCTATTGGATCTCAACTCCAAGCTCTAATATTGATTGGAATTCGACCTCTTTTGATTGCCATTGGCTCTCTTCTTTGCCAAGTTCGATTTAGGGGTTTGGTACTTAGTTTTTGTATAAAAGCAAGAGCCTTGCACCTTTGTTTCTCATGGAGAATATGCAAGAGAACTCTACTAAAATTGTAATGCTTACTTTTGTTTGAAATTGAAATAAAAGCGACTTTGGAGGTCAATGCATGGTTTCTTAGTGTTGTGGTTTCATCTTGTATGAGGTGATATCTCTCTCAACCTTACTCTTTCTTTTGCAAATATATGTTTATTGCTAGCTTTAGAAGGCTATAAATCTAGCACATAAGGTTAATCATTTATTGTCTTCAAGTTGATTATCTATGCAAGGTCTTTCAAATATCTAGATCGAACAGGACGTAGTCAGTTATACTAATGTTTTTTTGGATATTTGTTTGATTTAGTATTCTAGCACTTGATCATTGTTTGCTTCTTGAGTGTTGTGTTTTTCAGGGATCACCAAAGGTGGAGAAAAGGTTGAAGCTCAACTTCTTCTTCACAAAACAAGAGCTTTTATCATCTAACACTTTCATTTTGCAGGATCTACAAAGGCTTCTACCTCCAAGCCAAGAAACTTAGCCAAAAGGGCTCTCTTCTCATCCATCACTCTTAAATTTAAAAACTATTTTGGTTACTTGGTTACTAGAGCTACCCTTTTAAAGTTGTGGAAACCTCAAAGAAGCATTCTTCTCCAAGCTTTAAACCTCCTCGAGCTTGTCTTTTGATTTTGGACTTGCTTGATCCCTTTTTGCTTTCCTTGA
Source organism: Larix kaempferi (assembly GCA_027924585.1). Classification (NCBI taxonomy): domain Eukaryota; kingdom Viridiplantae; phylum Streptophyta; class Pinopsida; order Pinales; family Pinaceae; genus Larix; species Larix kaempferi. The sequence goes on along the minus strand of BSBM01001430.1, from coordinate 9,627,252 downwards.
TCTTCTCTCCTCAAGCTCCATTCGTCTCTCCTCTTTTCCTCTTTCCTCCCTCTCGTTTTCTTTCCTTTCTTCCACTTGTTTACCTTTAGGACATCTCTTCCATTCGTTTTTGAGCCTCCTCCTTTCGTTTTCTTAAATCTTCCTCTTTCTACCTTTTCCTCACTTCATCCTTTCGTTTTGCTCTTTTTTCTCCTCCTTTGCTTTTCGTTTTTCTTCCTTCTCTCCATTCGTCTTCCCTCCTCATCTCCATTCGTCTTACCTCCTTCTCCTTCTTCTCCTTCTCATTTACCTTCATCTCTTTCGTTGTTTGCCTTGCTCTCTTCTTAGTTTAAAGTTTCATTTAAAGATCATAAGTCATTTAAAAAGTTTGCATCTTAGCTCATTTTTAATTTGTAGCTTGCATCTAGTTTCCTTTAAAAAGTTTGCATGAGATCTCATTTAGCTTTGCATCTTAGATCTCATTTTGCATTACATTTCAAAGTTAGATTGACATCTTAGATCTAGGATTACATCTTGCATTTCATTTAGATCTTAGATTAGTTTCAAATTCGATTTTTGATTAACAATAATGGGTACTTGAAGTGTTTACTTGTTTCAGGTATTTGAAGAGAAGAAGCAAAAAGAGAAGAGACAAAAAGAGAAGAAGCAAAACTTGAAGAGGCAAAAAACCAAGAAGACAAATCAAACCTTTTTTGTAAAAGCCTTAAGAGCTTCATAACCTTCTTCTTTCTTTCAAGTTCTCTTCAAGGGTTAAAATCCCAAAGATTGTAATCTCATAATAAAAAGAGCAAGTGGGATTTAAGGCTCCCACACCCAACTACCCCATTTGGGGAAGTAGTGTCTTGTTTCTTTGCTTGTTTCACTCCTAGATTAGTTTTTATTTTGCCAAGTAGAACACTAATTGCTAGATTAGCCTTCCATTTTTGCATTTGATTAACTAGTTTGTCAGATTTCCTATTGTGCATTCTAGAACACTATTTGTTAGATTAGAGCTTTCTCTCATTTTATTTGATTCACTTGTTGTGTTCTTGCTTATAATTGTTTAATCATAAAAAGAACATAAAGTCTCTTGAACCTGTCATAAGACAAGTCAAGAGCACTCTCTATTGGAGAGCATTGTTGCATCTTGCATTTGCATATTAGATTAGCTAAGACTCTTGAATCTCACCATAAGGTGGATCAAGAGCACTCTCTGTCGGAGAGCTTTGTTTTTGTGCTCTAATAAAACATTCACAACTCACCATCTCCCTTAAAATTGGAATTTACTATTTTCCATACCACGTATGCTCTGCCCTTCCCTGAGAGGTTGGGTTACTCAGAAACGGTATTGGTTTTTTAATTGTTCACATTTAATCCAATTGTAACCATAATAAAATCTTCACCCCATAACCAACGAATTCGGCGTTGATCGTCAAAATACTCGAAAGTGGGCAAATTCCAAGTTGGGACGCTGGGTAGCCATATCCTGTTTTCAGTGGCTGGTTAGTTATTGAACGCCTCGCTGGAAACTTGGGTGGTCCAACATGTCCTCGAATGGAGCCACTTAGAGTATTTCTGGATAGATTTCCAATATCTTGCGTATCGCTTGGAAATTCCCCTCGCCTTTAATAATCAAGATCATTCTAAAATTTACAATAAAATTTACCAAGAACAATTGCAAAACAGTTCTCAATCACCTGAGCTCTTGTATCAAGCAACCCAAGCACTCAAGACATTTGACTCCATAAGGCACTGGTCCTTGACATCACTTTATTTGCTTATTATCCATCTGAAGCATTTGTCTTATAATTCATATATTATATCGTGGGTGCCTTGTATTTAAATAATCAAGTGGTTGTACATCTCAAATATCTTGCAATTGTTATCTCTGATTATATAAATCTTTTGTTATTGTAAATCTGTGATCACACGAAAACTCCTAAACAACACCCATCTGCATCACATCACCATAAAAACATTTAAAACGCAAGAGCCTTAGGCAACTCTTTGTTAGGGACTACCCCTCTTGGCTTCGTTAGGAGTTAGCCTAAACGGAGGAGCTGGGATCAGGTGACAACACCTGGCTCTTTGCTTGCCCCCAAGACCACACCTTTCCCACTTGTAGTGAGGAAACAACTTTCGAAAGATTTCTGCTGCTGGTGTGCATCCTGGCGGACAACACCACCTGTTGACCAATTTTGGGCATGTTTCCCCAGCCTGTCCAGTAGAGGCATTGGAGGCCAGTTTCACCTAGGGCACTATATGGGAAGGGCGTGGTCCAACTACTTGTTTTTACCATTATACCCCCCTTCCAGACAGCCTGGTGGGCTCAGTTTGACAACGCAGGCACTCTGGGTGTCAGTTTGGGCAGCTTCATGGTTTTCGGGGGGATAAAAAATGGAATAAAGGGGTCATTTAGTAATTTGATTTGGGCAATTGAGGCAAGGTTTTGGCACTTGGTCTTTTCAGAGGTCTTCCAGGGTGAACCCCCCATCTTCCAGATCAGTCAACTTCAGTTAGTGGGGTCCACAGTGGCCACAAGAGGCCTTTTACTACATGTCTCTCTCAGTTTTGGAGACAAGATTTGATCATTTGTATTATTTTGACATGTCATAGTCACATTATTTTATATTTTTGTGCCATGGGTATGAGCTAGTAAGGATTGATGCCTCCTAGGCCCACCATGAGGTTCTTGAGTCATGTCCATATCATATGAGTGGGCCCATGTGTTTTATCCGTGAGTCTTGCCGAGTCTTACCAAGCGGTAGGTGAAACGAGTACTTGCTGCAAACTCGTGGAGTGAACTCGGCACTCGTTCCACTCGCCGGAACTCGTCGCACTCGCCAGAACTCGTCGCACTCACCGGAACTCGCGGATACTCGCCCGATCAGTTGCTGATTATACAGTTGATGGAGGAGATTTCGTTTTGGAGGGAAAGTTCGGGCTCCGGAGGGAAACCCGTGCCCCGTGCCTTTAAGAAGGCATTTCCACTCCTGCATTCACATTCCAGTTCACGGTTCAAAGTGAGTTGCGAGTCTGCGTTCGATACTAATCTGCCCTAAACTCTGAGTTATAATCTCACATGTTAATGTGCTAACTACTAGGGCTTGTTGCTTGCTCATCAGATCTATGGCTATGTTGATTTATGCAATTAAATATTGAGTTGGGGTTACCAATATATTTTGTTATAATGGAATTTTTCCATCAATGTATTCGCTATTATATTGCTGCAAATACAACACTCTGCTCATGTTATGATACACCATGGATCTTTGTTGATGCAAGATTGATCATTGTCATACTAAAACCCAAACTCAATTTGATTAGTAATCATTTACTGAGGGACATTCAAGGTCACTGTTGTTAGAGCTAGGACTGTTATATACTCCAAATATGAGATACAATAAGGATATTTGTGGAGGATTTCACTTTTAACTTAATAGGCTCTATCTTCCATACCATGCTGGTCATTATCATTACCTTTTGGCTCTGTCTTGGTACTGCAGAATTGTGATGCATACTACATTCTTTTTGGGCAGCCATTGATGCAAAATCAAATCACTGTATCTAGTAAAATTGTTTTTATAACTTGTATGGATTAGAAATGTCATTATGTATGTTTTTTGTGTAGAAAAGATACTATATTTTCAATTTTTAAAATTTATCATATTTGTCGAGTCTTATCCTAGTCGCCGAGTCTGCTGAGTCCCAAGCCAACCGAGTATTTGCCAAGTCCGAGTCTGACTACACTACTTAGATCTATGGAGATCTAGGCCATATTGGAGCGTGCCATCCTAAACCCACCTTGATAATTGCCTTAACTACCCCGATCTACATTTTGGCATCATTTGGACTCCATTTGCCCCCTCATCTCAAGGCACTAGTCTCCCTTGGGCAATTCGCACTCCTTGGGTTAGTGGCCTTTTCCTAGATCCCATATGTGGGTGATGTCTTTTTCATTTTAGATCCAGAGATCTACTTCATCTCATCCACTTAGTGCCATCTCACCCCTAATTTCACCTTGTGGGTCCCATTTGGACCATTTCCATATTTTAAGGAAGTGGGCCCCACTTGTGTATTTTCTTGGTACTAGATCTATCCATTAAGTGGCCTTATTCATTTAATTGGTTGAAACACTTGTCACCTCTTAAGCCTCTTCAACCATACTTAACTCTTGGGTCCACCTAATCTAATCAACTCATTGGTTTCTGTAACTCATCTTTTACACGTTTCCCTAGGAACCTTTGGGTTAGTCAATCTTCATTGATTGGCTAGGGTCTCCCCCTTGGTCTTGACTTGTCTTGATCTAAAGTGAAGAGTGCCTCGGTTATCGTGACTCCCAGCTTGCACTGGGAACCGTGGCATCTCTTAGGTCACCTCTTTAGTTGTCTATCTCCTCTACCGGCCCAGATGGGATACCTTTAGGGGCAACTACAAGTTGTGTGATAACAGGATAATGGAACACTGATTGTGAACAATTTGATTGTTCAAGTCTTCGACGGTTCATGCGTAATCCACTAAGTGCAATTTAGTGGATAACAAGAACCAACCTACAGGGTGAGCACCTCCTGGAGGCAGAAATCAATTGGACCATCCGTGACATGATTAGGGGTATTTAGCCCCAAATCAACACTCTAAGTTTCAACTTGGCCTTTTATATCAAAATTTTTTAACCCCTTACTTTGGTAAACTTAACTGGAAATGCTTCAGATACTCTGAGGCATAACAGAAGGAACCCCATTGACTCTAGCAAACTCCCCCTTTTATTCACTTCACCAATTTTGCATTTCATTTCACACTTTCTTTGACTTTTCATTTTTTATTTCTCACTTTGCATTTTTCTTTCTTTGGATATTTCTTTGAAGCGCATTTCATTTTGCTATCCTCTAGTTAGCTAATGGCTAAGAGGTACCGGCTTTGGATAGCCTTTTGGGTCCTAGCTATGACACGTCCTTAGCTCTGCTGCCAGCCACCATCCATAGGTGTGACGAAGTTGCCACAATAATGCCTTTTTAGGGACAAGTAGGCTTAACCCCATAAAAAGGAGGATTACCTACCCTTCCAGGGACTAACTAATTCCAAGGATGGGAGTAATTTGTTTTAGGTTTGGGGGGCACCCTTTCGGTGACTAGACTAGATAGGCTTAGAACTCTTGCATGTTTTTGTCACACACATCAAAGTCAAGAGACCAGGGAAAATCATGGAAGCCATCCAATCAAAGAGGTCACAGAGGGGAAGGTCTTTAGGTTGATCAATCAAGTCCAAGTCAAAGGATTTTAGAATTAATGGATGAGATGGATGGACAAAAAGGTCTAAAGATGGAACCAAGAGAGGGGGAATTGATCTATATATTACATAGGCAATTAATTCAAACAAGAGCATATTGGACTCCTTGCATTGTCCATAAAATAAAACTGCATGGATTAAGGAGAATACAGGGCAGGCACGAGAGCATAAAATTCATCACCAACCATCACCTATCTCAAGCAGTATATCGAGAATACTCCAAATTGGAGTTGCTCAAAGTTGCTGAGACTAGATATGCCTCAAACTTCATCATGTTGCATCGCCTTTTTGAGGTCAAAATTGCATTGATGAGTATGGTGGTGGGCCCAACTTGGGTTGAGTGGAGACAAGCAGATTCAGAGAGGGGAAGTATGGTGCGCAGGTTCTTGATTGATGAGGATTGGTGGAGCAAGATAGATTTCTTGCTCAAGTTCACCTTACCTGCATTTCAACTTCTTAGAGAAGCAAACATTGATAGACCTTTCCTAGGAGAGATTTATGATGGCATGGATAGCATGGTTGAAAAAACTGTGGAAATCATTACGCAAGAAGCTCCCACTCTTCTTTTTGTTGATGCTGATTATGCAGAGCAGGTGAGATGCATCATTGTTACCAGGTGGAATGGATTCAACACTCCATTACACAGTTTAGCACATGCTCTTATGCCACACTTTTATGACAATGAACTCATTGCTCAAAGCAATGGGAAGAGGAAGGCCCCGCATCAGGACAAGGGGGGGTGGCAGTTGGGGTGAAGAAAGCCTTCCGGAGGTTGTTTCCGGCTTCTTTACAAACTGAAGTGAGGGAAGAATTTGCCCGTTTTGCTTCTGGATTGGAGGATTTTGGAGACATGCCAGCTTTGGATGAGAGGAGCACCATGAACTCGATTAAATGGCGGACTTGTCATGGGGCAAATGGTGTGCATTTGCAAAGCCTTGCCACTCGAATCCTATCACAAGTGGCAAGCTCTTCAGCAGCAGAAAGGAATTGGAGCACTTATGGTTTTATTCATTCTGTGAAATGAAACAGGTTGGGGTCACAGAAGGCAGAAGATCTTGTATATGTGCATTCAAACATGCTCCTTGTGTCTCGTAGAGGTGAAGAGTAGACAAGTGGGCCTCACAAAGAATGGGATGTTTAGGCATAAAACCTAGACTTGGAGCTCTCTCTTACTGCTCTTGATATTCACGCTGGTACTAGTGGTGCAGGCGAAAGTGGAGTTGGCTCTTCTTCAAATCCAAGATCTGCTGCTATAGAACAAGCATCTTGTTCTATTTTTGACGATGTTTATGAGGATTATATGTAATTGATTCTGTCTTTAGCTTATGTTTTATTTCATTTCTAGCACTGGCACATATAGCCTCATATATAAAGGCTAATTTTGGATGTAAAGCCTCATCTATAAAGGCTGTTTTTGGATCTAAAGCCTCATCTATAAAGGCTAAGTTAATAATAAATAAAGATGTGCTTTTCCTCTAAATTATTGTTTATTTCAATTTGTCTCATTCTTATTTTTTTACAATTCAATGAGGTATTTTAAAATTATATATATATATATATATATATATATATATATATATATATACACACGACGTTTCCCCCAGCGTACCCATTTTGGGAGGGTCATGTTTCTAGGCGTCCTCGTTTCGGAAGCTCGGAAACATTTCCACGTTTCGTGCAACTTAGCACATCCATAGTAGCCGGGCTACCATGATTGCAGAGCAATTCAATATATATTTTTTGAGCTTTGCCTTTACACAGTTTTAGTGAGATCAACTATGATGAGCAGTATTACTTATGATCACTCATACATCAGAGCAGCCCCAGATTAGACATGTAGTAGACCTTATGCCAAGGCTGAGCCTCTTGACCTCAGATTTGATGACCGAGATGACCTTTTATCCCATACAGAGCAGTGCAGTGCCTAGAGTTTCAGCAGCAGTGTTTTAGTGGTTACAAGTGATCCAGATAGCAGATACAGGTATATGGCCCAAAGGTATATGATGTGCATTGCTTTTATTATCTTGCTCTTTTGGTCATTTTGATTGCTTTTATTATCTTGCTCTTTTGGTCATTTTGATAGCTTGACTTAGTATCTAGTAATCATGATCTGGCAGTATATCTATATGAAATGAATATGGCTTTTAATGAATATCTAAATGGTTTTATTACTTACGTGGAGAAGCTCTTGTTTTATACTCATTGGTTTTACCCTCCTAGGAGTGTGGACATGATCCTTCCCACCTTTATGGCTTGCTAGCTTAGGCATCACCTTCACTTTCCTCATCCATCCGTTGTCTTTCCCAATTTTGGTTTCTACCCTGACTTACACCTCAGCCTGTGATATGGAGGACTTCCCCATTTTTGCCTCTTTGTTGGATAGCATCCCTGTTAGTTTGTGTCTCGGCTCTGAGATGGCAACAAAACTTACCTTTTGGTGAGTTGGATTTGATACCTTGACCACTCTAGTCGGTTGCCCCGATGTTTGGTCTTGATTGTAGAAAGTCCCCCTAGTTGCTTGAGTTGTGTTGGCTAAAACCTAAAGCAAATTGTACTACCATCATTACATATGGAAACTATTGTTATATCTATTGTGAAAGCCCATGAAAGTACTTTGAAAACTGTGCTTCTCAGCACAATGAAAGAGGGCTATGAAATTATGGAAACTTAAATGAAAAACACCTTGGATGATGTTAATTTTTTGATAATTTCATTCCATTATCATCCAGGATCACTAAGAGAATAACATGAACAACATATGTACAACATATCAATCATAGACACAAAAGCAATCACACAAGAGACACAGAGTTTCACTGGGGAAAACCAAGAAGGTGAAAAACCCCGCAACTTCCTCAGAGATAAGATAAGCCACAAACCAAGATCACAATGATCAAACCCAATAAGATGTCTCTAGCAGATGCTCCTCCTCCTCCACTAGTGCGCCACTTTCTCTCTTAGCTATGCGAGCTTGAGAAGTGAGTGAGTGAATAGAATGAGAGACACAACCTCTCTATTTATACACTAACTTGACCTACCAATAATCCAACAGGGCCGACTTGCTAGTCAAGTCTAATAACCCAACCACATGACCTAACTAGGGCCGACCCCACAGTGGTGGTCTATTAACCCATCAATACAAATGACGACACTTACAATGTAACTTGCGACACTTGCAAATACAAATGACGACACTTCCAATCAGAGGAATAATACATCTCTGTTGGATATACAATAAAGTACAAATACAATATACAAGAGAATATCTTCCGAAGTTACAAATACATCAACACTCCCTCTTAACTAGGAAGGTATTCTTTCGTCACAGGGCATCAATACATATTGGCGCAAGTCTTCAATTCTGGAGCTGGATCATCATCACTGGATCACTGAGCATCATCATCATCACTATTGCTGTACTCGACATATCGATCACTGGGCTATCTCTGAATTCTTCTCGTCATAGGAAGTTCTACAGAGCCAACCCTTTTTCATGCTGGTTGTAGGCCTGGCCTCCTGTAGGTCTTCAACATCTTTGGCCATCCTGTGGGTCTTCATCATCCTTGGTCATACTGTGGAATCCTTAGGACTGATTACGTGCGTCAACAAAACCTTGAAAGAGCATCCTAGCACAGACTATAGGATCTCCAAGGATCTTTTACATGTGACCGTCACAAAACCTCGAAAGAGCATCCTAGCACAGACTATAGGATCTCCCAGGATCTTTTCTATGCGACCACCACCAAGAGTGTCTTGCAACTTGCAACCTGCAAGAACTCTAAAGAGCATCCTAGCACAGACTATAGGATCTCCAGGGCTGATTACATGCCTCTAGTAGCAAAACCTCGAAAGAGCATCCTAGCACAGACTATAGGATTTCCCAGGATCTTTTCTATGCTACCTGTAGCAAAACCCCGAAAGAGCATCCTAGCACAGACTATAGGATCTCCCAGGATCTTTTCTATGCTACCTGCACAACCTGTCCACGACCAATCTGTAGCAAAACCTTGAAGAGCATCCGAGCACAGACTATCGGATATCTCAGGATCTTTTCTATGCTACCTGTACAATCTGCCTATTATCACACGACTTGTAGTTGCCCCTAGTGGTATCCCATTCGGGACGGTAGAGGAGATAGGCAACTAAAGAGGTGACCCAAGAGATGCCACGGTTCCCAATGCAAGGTGGGAGTCACGTCAACCGAGGCACTCTTCGCTTTAGATCAAGGTGAAACAAGACCTAGGGGGAGACCCTATAACCAATCACAGATGATTGGACCCAAACAAAGGTTCCTAAGGATAATTAAATGATGAGTTACAGAAACCAATGCAAGGTTGAGTGGACCTAGAAGTTAAAGTATGGTTGAAGGTGGTTTGAGAGATGGCTAGTGTTTCAACCAATGTATGATTTAGGCCACATAATTAGGTATAATGACAAGGTGTAGTACCATGTGCTACACAAGTGGATCCTACTTTCTTGGGATATGTGAAATGGCTTAAAGTGGACCCACAAGGTGAAGTTAAGGGATGCAATTGGCACTATAGGATATGTAATGAGTAGATCTATGGATCTAAGTTGAATTTAGGTGTACCCATGTACCGGATCTAAGGTTTGACACAATTCCCAAGGAGTGCGACTTGCTTTGAGGAGGACTAGTGCCTTGTTGGATGGGCTAATGGAGTCAAAAGGTATGTCAAAGTGTAGATCGGGACACCTAGGAGTCAAGTCAAGTGGGCTAATTGGGATAGAATGGTTGGATCTTGCTAGATCTAGGTTTTCATGAAATGACCCAAGTGGACCACAATCCCTTATAACGAGGAATGCTACCCCCAAGGCAGATCGTCACGAAATGATATTCTAGACCTAGGTTTTGAGGTATGCTCGTTCCAAATCCACAAAAATCTCAACCACCCACGTCCTCAAAGTGGGAAAACTTGCTCACCCAAGGGAGTGCGACCTTGCTCAAGGAGGGCTAAAAGATGGATAAGGTGGACCAAATTAAGTCCAATGGCCACCAAACTGTAGATCCAAGTAGCTTATGCACTGATCTATGTGGATCTAGAAAATCAAGTCAATCTAAGGGTTAGATCTTACTAGATATGAGTTTTAAGGTGCCAAGTAATTCAAAAGGGGGTTTTAATCCCTTAAAATGTGGAATGATGCCCACAAGGTAGAAATCACCAAAGTAAAAGTCTGGGGGTAGGTTATCAAGTGTGTAGATTGCAAATCAAGTGGGATCTCACCTACCCATGTGCTAGATCTAACCAAACAAGCCTCTCTAAGGAAGTGCGATTTGGTTCAAGAGGGATTTATTGCCTTGAAAAGTGTGTAAATTTTAACCCAATCACCACCAAACTATAGATCCCACTAGGGGTGGATGCTATAGAGGTGGGTTTTTAATATCTCTTCAAAACCAAGGCTAGATCTAAGTAGATCTAAGAAAAACCAAAAATGAGGGTTTTAATCAATTAGGGTTTTTATGATCTAGAAATTATGGATGATTCAAGGAAGAAGAAGATCATACCTTTGGAGCATACCTGGATGAAGAGATGAATGCTAGTTGAGATGAGGATTACTTTTGCCAAAGATCAAATGGAGAATTTTCGAAGCCCTCTTGCCAAATCGATTTTTCCAAGCCACATATGTGTCCCTCTAACCTGTCAAAACCAAGGAGCAAAGCATCAATCAGTTTAACATGTTGAAGGTAGATACAAGCAAGAAAGAGATAAGCAAAGAATAGTGGGTGCAAAGACAAAACCACTCCCTGTTTAACCCAAAACGTCCTCCTCCAAGCTTGAAGGGCAAGCCTCCCCACCAATTCGCACTTGTTGAAGAAGTCTTCTCCACCTGTAAAAAGATATGGCAAATATGCAAGATAGCTACAATAGATCCTCCAGTGCAATGGACAAAAGCATTTACAATCAAAACAACCAACATCCACTCCAACCCAAGCATGTACTCCAAAAGATAGAAATTTTATTCCAAGAGCCAAGAGCCAAAAATCTCTAGATGATTTTACAATGAGAGGCTCCCTCCTTAAATAGGATGGGGAGAGAGCAAAATCATAACCACTTTTTACATGAGTGGCTAAGATTAAAAGATCAAAAGATCAAAAGATCTAATCAATGGCTAATAATGAATCATAACAATACATCACATGGATCACCCAATATAATGATGACACCCTAACTAAATGGTACAAAGTGAGGATGACGTCATCCACTAGAGGGGTAAAAGTACAAAAATCCACCTCATAATGACTAGGACATGACATAATAAGCACATGGTGGGGCTAGGAGGCATCAATCCTTACTAGCTCATCCCCAAGGCACAATAAAATAATAAAATATGTCCAAGATAATATAAATGATCAAATTTGTCCTCAAAATCTGTGACAGACAAGCAGTAAAAGACCTCCTGTGATCGCTGTGGGCCTACTCACATGGTGAAAACTGGCTGGAAGATAGTGGGATCACCTTGGAAGACCTCTGTGAAAACCAAATGCCAAAACCTTGCCTCAATTGCCCAAATCAAATTCCTCAGTGACCACTTTATCCCATTTTTTAACTGCCTCGGTAACTGTGAAAGTGCCAAAATTGCCTCCTAGGGCATCTGCGCTGTCCAACTGAGCCCACCAAGCTCTCCAGAAGGGGGGGGTAAATGGTAAAAACAAGTGGCTGGACCACCCCCTCCTCATACAGCGCCCTAGGTGAACTGGCCTCTCATGGCCCCTTCTGCTCAGGCTAGGAAATCAGCCCCAAATCCGGTCAACAAGTGTAAAACTGCATCAATCACTGTCAGAAGTGCCCGGAATTGAAAGATAAGTGTCTCATTGGATCCAGAAGACCCAAATCCACTAGGAATGTGTACTCATACACCATGGGTTGCCCTAATGGGCCAGCTGTAGGGTCCACCATATATGGACAGTGCATAATTTGATGATCTGAAATAATAATAAAACCTGTTGAACTGCATCAATCATCATCTGAACCATATGTCCATCATATGACATCATCATCAAGTATGTGGGACCATCAATCATCATCAATAGTTATATATATATGGTCCACATCATCACTAATTCCAATAATATACAACCAAGGATAAATCACATCAGTAGACTAAGACATGCTTCTCTAATCATTCTCACAACCAAGCTCAAAGTATGACATTCATTCAGTGGCATTAATCAAGTTAGCATATTCCTTTGTTATATAAAATTACTTGCACACTAGTTCAAATGACAAACTCACTAATTGGACATGGTCAAGCTGCTAGTGAAGGATGAAGGCTAGGAACAAGGTTGGGCCAAGGGGTTGACTTGTCTAACTTAACTCAAAAATACTTTGGACTGGGAGAAAAGGGAAAGCTACAAACTCTGTGCTGGACAAAATAACACGGGGGATGGCTGTGCCTCACAAATGGATAAGTTGTTCTGAGAGTGCTTATTCAACTTAGGCATCATGTCTACATCAAGTTGATCCAGGTTTATTAGGATCATTCAATTTCATTTCATGGCCTTTTTGGCCTACATAACCCTTCGGATCTCAGGTGTGCTGATAAGCACAACTAGTTGCAGCTTGCATCCAGGGCATGTTTTTCAAATACATATAAGGTCGGCAATTGTTTAGATATAGCTTTTAAGAACCATTGCTTTTTTTGGGACCTTTCTTATACTCTTCGGGGAGTATTTTTAGCTGTTCATCGCTCTTGCCCTTTTTAGTTTCCATGGGCTAATTTATAAGTTTCCATAAGTAGAACATGAGCTTTCAGTTTTAGCCAACAACATCTCAAGTGACTAGGGGGAGTTCGAGCCAATGCCAAACATCGGGACAACCGACCAGAATGATTTAGGCCTACAATCCAACTCACCAAAGGCAAGTTTTGTCACCAACTTAGAGCCGAGACACTGAACATACAGGGATGCGGTCCAAACACAGAGGTAGAAAAATGGGGAAGTCCTTAGTATCAGAAAGTCAAATGAGACAGGTCAAGGTTTAAAGTCAAATAGGAAAGTCATGTATGGATGGAGTCAAGTGAATATGGAGCCTACACTAGCAGACAACTGGTGTCAGGAAAGACCATATCTATGTAAGGTGGAAAACCAGTGGGTTTTGTTAAATGACCTAAATGTGCAAGCAATTGTCCATTTTATGATTTATAGTTCATTTTAAACAGTTTGCCACATCAGGAATAATATACCAAGCAAATGCTGTGATCATGACTAAATCAACAAGATAATAATCCACAGTCAGTGATAAAGCATCCATAAATCATATAACATCATCATAGTAAGAAACATCATAAACCATCTGAAACACTGCTGCAATACATCTCTAAGCATTGAACTGAAACTGTATGGGATAAAGGGTCACATCGGTCATCAAATCTGAACTCTCAAGGCTTAGCCTTGACACAAGGTTCAAACATAAGTCTGAATAATATACTGCTCTGATCATGAGTGATCACAAAATATACAATCATCGTAGCCATGCTTTGAATAATGGAAGCTCTGGAATGTGCAGATATCTACTAAGCAAGCATAGTAGCCCTGCTACTATGGTGTGATAACACTGCCCACGGCCAATCTGTAGCAAAACCTCGAAGAGCATTCGAGCACAAACTATCGGATCTCTTAGGATCTTTTCTATGCTACCTATACAATCTGATCGCAGCGAATCTGTAGCAAAACCTTAAAGAGCATCCGAGCACAGACTATCGGATCTCTCAAGATCTTTTACATGCCATCTGCACAATTTGTTTGCGGCCGCGAAGTATCATCTTGATACTCATGATCATACTGATCATCACTGCATCGTCCTGATGCATATCATCCAGAGTATCATCCTGATACTCATCACACATGATCATCCTGATCATCGTCACTGTATCGTCCTGATGCATGTCATCATACATGATCCAACTGATCATACAAAGCATCCAACTGATGCATATTCATATACATGATCCAACTGATCATACAAAGCATCCAACTGATGCATATACAAATACATGATCCAATTGATCATACAAAGCATCCAACTGATGCATATACAAAGCAAGAACTGGAGCATCGTCCTGATGCTCATCACACAATGCTTACATCCACAGCCATAGGAAGGATCCTCCTCTCACCATGCTTGGAATGGCGCCTGCAAATGTGTCTGATCACTTCTTCCTCGAAGTATCTTCAATCTGAAGAACACCAAGCCTCTCTCTGAAGTACTCAAACTTCACTCTGGCTAATGGTTTCATCAACACATCTGCAACCTGCTCATCTGTCGCAACATATAGGAGCTTCACTGCTCCTCTCTGCACCATATCCCTGATATAGTGATATTTGATCTCGATGTGCTTCGACTTGTCATGGAACACTGGGTTCTCAAACAGTTTCACACAACTTTAGTTGTCACAAAAGATACCAGTAGCCCTCAACGGGAGATCAAATAACTCAGACAGTAGCTTCCTAAGCCATACTGCCTCACAATTGGCCGAACAAGCTTCGACATACTCTGCTTTGGCTGTACTCAGTGTTACGCAGGACTGCTTCCTGCTAAACCAAGAGATCACACCTGATCCCATACTGAAGCACCACCTCGAAGTGCTCTTCCTATCTGCAGCATTGCTTGCCCAATCTGAATCAACATAACCCTCCAGGTTAAACTTTTGATTCGCATCATACTTGACCCATAATCAATTGTACCCTTCAGGTACCTCAGAATATGCTTTATAGCAACCAGGTGAACACCTTTGGGATCCGTCAGGAACTGACTCAATGTGTTCACCGCAAAGCAAATATCTGGTCTCGTATCCGTCAGGTACATCAAGGACCCAATCATCCGACGATACACTATGACATCAATCGGATCAGATGAAGCATCACACATAAGCTTCAGGTTTGATGCCATAGGTGTGGCCATGGCCTTGCAGTCCATCATCCCGAACCTCTTCAGGATCTCTACTGCATACTTCCCTTGTCCAAGGAAGATTCCATTTGCACTCTGCCACACCTCCATGCCTAGAAAGTAGTGCATCATCGCCAAGTCCTTCATCTCGAACTCGGCAGCAAGCTTCCTCTTTGTGTCGACAATCAATCTATCCTCACCTGTAACAAACATGTCATCCACATACAATAGTAGTATCATTGGATTGGCTTCCTCAACCTTGTAGTAAAGGTTGGAATTTGCTTTACTCTTGGTAAAGCCCAAGCTGGATAGAAAGCTGTCTATCCTACCATACCAAGTCCTAGGAGCTTGCTTCAAGCCATACAAGGCTTTCTTCAATTTGCACACATATGACTCCTTGTCATGTGTTTTAAAACCAAGTGGCTGCTCCACATACACTTCCTCTTCGACTACACCATTCAAGAAAGCTGTCTTGACATCCATCTGGTGTATCTTCCATTTCATCACTTCAGCCAGAGCAAGTACTGTTCTGATGGAAGTGTATCTGGCCACAGGAGCAAAAGTTTCTTCATAATCTATTCCCTCCTTCTTGGAGAAGCCACGAGCCACAAACCTCGCCTTGTATTTCTCTATGCTACCATCTGCAGCATGCTTGATCTTATAGATCCATTTGGAAGTCACAACAGACTTCCCTTTTGGTCTTGGGACCACATCCCAAACATCATTCTTCATGATCGAGTGGTATTCCTCGACCATGGCATCCTTCCATTCTTTCATCCCTGATTTTGGGAACTTCAGATTCTTCAATATCTTCAATAGATAGTTTTCTTGAACTTCGTTGCTGGAACAAATGTTGTTGTCCTTGTAGGTGATTGTACACGATCTTTCCTACAAGTCAAATTCAATTGCATGATTAGAAACTTCTCATAGTTTACAGAACAAAGTCTTACACATAAAGGAAAATGTCATACAGTCATGCAATTATTTTAGCCAATGCTTTAATACAACATTCATCCATATCCCGTAACTTTCTAGATGCCTTCCATCTCTACCAGAACATTTGTTAAGAGTGTGCACAACTCCCAATATGTTAGCAAAGAGGTTTCATTCTAGATAAGTAGCAATGGAATGTTGTACAGTACCATAGGCCACTTACCCATTACTTGCATATTAGTAGTATCTTGTTCATTAATGCAATTATTCTAATATGCATAATACAAAACCAAAGTCTAGGAACATAAGTATATACATCATTGAACAATGTTATTTAAAATTTTAAACAATGAGATATACAAGAAATGACAATTCAAATACTTATCTTTGTTTGTTTGTTGGGTGGACTTCCTCTGAATCTTTGCTTCCTTGCAGGAGTTGCTGGAGTCCTATTCTGAAGTAGCTTCTTCTACTCTTTTCTGTTGAGAATTGTAAGGAGTGGTAAACTCCCTCTTAATCCTTGAATCACTGCATAGCTTCTTGAAGTCTGTTGAATTGAATTCTCCACCATTGTCGGATCTAAAGGTCTTGATCTTCTTTTCAGTGTGGTTTTCAATTAAGGCTTTGAATTCCTTGAATTTGCTGAATACTTCATTTTTGTTCTTCTAGAAATAAATCCAAGTCTTCCTAGAGAAATCATCAATGAAAGAACTATAGTATACATACCCACTCAGAGAACTGGATGACATCGGACCGCATACATTGGAGTGGATAATTTCTTTTTCCTTGCTTGTAAATGCCTTCTTTGTGTTCTTTTCTTTTGCAAATTCTTTGCAAACATCTTCATACTTTGACTGAATTTCAGGAAGACCTTCTATTGCTTTGCTTGCAATTGGTGGTGCTCTATAGTGCATGTGTGCAAGCCTTCTATGCCAAAGTTCACTTGGCTCCATGGATTCATGAACCATGGCATGTTCAGGTTGTCCTTTTGATTTGTACAATCCTCCCTCTTGCTCTCCAATTA
Organism: Larix kaempferi; assembly: GCA_027924585.1. Lineage (NCBI taxonomy): Eukaryota > Viridiplantae > Streptophyta > Pinopsida > Pinales > Pinaceae > Larix > Larix kaempferi. The sequence continues at coordinate 9,610,125 of BSBM01001430.1, read as the reverse complement.
CTACTGCATCATCTATGATCTTATCCTTTGGCCACATGAGTACTTGGCCATCCACAAATGCAACTCTCATCCCCTTTGCATCCAAGGATGATATGGAGAGAAGATTCTTCTTGAGTCCAGGTACATATAGAACATCTTTCATTTTCAAAGACTTCCCAGAGTTTAGCATGTAGGAGGCTTCACCATTTCCTTTTATAGGATATTGATAGTCATCCCCAAGTTTCACCTTGTGAGGTGACTCATGTTCAGATAGGTCCATAAGAGATTCTTTGAATCCCGTCATGTGTTTAGAAGCCCTACTATCAATAAGTCAATCATTACACCCATGTGTAACAGTACCTGTGAGAGCAGAAATTAGAACATATTCATCGTCACTTGATGAGTCTTCACTTTTTTCCCTAGCCTTCTTTTTGGGAGGTTCATCATCCTCAGCAGCACGAGCATGATACCTCTTCTTGTTCTTGTTGTTGAAGCTTTGTTTGTTCTTGGGACATTCTGAGGAGTAATGTCCTTTCTCATCACAAGTGAAGCATCGAACACGGGAGAGATCTTTCTTCTTCTGATGAAAGTGATGATGTTTCTTGTTATAAGATTTCTCCCTCTTGAACTTACTTCCCTTAGCGTGTGCTGTGAGAGTTTGGTCTTCACTTCCCATCTTTTCTTCTCGGGCCACAAGCCTTGCTTCTTCTTGTGAACATTCCTCTCATAGTCTACTGAAGGAGATCAACTTCCTTCTTGCACAAATACTTTGGATGGAGGAGACCCATGACCTAGGTAGGCCATTCAATGTAGTCATGACAATTTCTCCATTCTCCACTACTTCATCCACAACCTCAAGTTGTTCTTTGATTTGAGAGACCTTAGTAAAGTAGGATTGAATGGTCTCTCCATTTTGGTACTTCACCCCTTTCAATTGATTCCGTAGAGTCATCTTCCGATTTATGTTCTTTCCTTCAAACAACTTGGTCAAAGAGTCAAACATCTTCTTAGGTGTCTTTAGGGAAGACACATGGGGTATGAGATGGTCTTTTATAGAATCAACAATGATTCTCTTAGCCTTGACCAAGTCCTTCTTGTGTAAGGCCTTAGTCTCATCTCCCTTTGGAACTGGAACCTCTTCTTTTATGTAGGTGTCCAAATCATTCTCTTCTAGGATTAACCCAATCCTATACTTCCAGGCTCGGAAGTTATCAACCCCTTCAAGCTTATCCTCAAGCTTGGTGTGGTGAGACATCTTAAAGAGTACTTCAAATGGAAATAGAAAAGATTTAGGTCTTACCACTTGATTTGCTGAAAACTGGATCTGGAGCTGGATTAGGGTTTGACAGAGAAACCCTAAAAATTCAAAATTTGAATTTCAAACTTCTGAAAGGATAAAAAGATGCGCCTTGCTGAGCCGGTCAAGCTGGTATACTCATAATTTGAAATTTGCAAATTTTCACCTCTCAAAATTGCTTTTGAGATTTTCGGATTTGCTGGATAGGACCCCAAACTAGGGTTTGATTTTCCCGGAGCTTCACCCAACCAAAAAGTTTGATCCAAAGCTCTAAACTTCGATTTTTCAGAGGAGCTTACAGCCGTGGTCTTGGATTTCCGAAATTCCAATTTTTGCAGAAACCCTAGTTTTTAGGTCAAAAACTGAAAATGCTAAGAATTGAATTTTGTCTCGACAAAAAGATGCGCCCTTCCAAGGAGAGTCAATCTAGCCTCCTGCCTTTGTTGATCTGTCGAGAGAAACCCAAATATTAAGAAGCCCGAGCTTCCGCAGCTGCACAGTGCCTTCTTCTTAGGTTAGCTCTTATACCATGTTAATTTTCCGATAATTTCATTCCATTATCATTCAGGATCACTAAGAGAATAACATGTACAGCATATCAATCATAGACACAAAAGCAATCACACAAGAGACACAGAGTTTCACCGGGGAAAACCAAGAAGGTGAAAAACCCCGCAACTTCCTCAAAGATAAGATAAGCCACAAACCAAGATCACAATGATCAAACCCAATAAGATGTCTCTAGCAGATGCTCCTCCTCCTCCACTAGTGCGCCACATTCTCTCTTAGCTATGCGAGTTTGAGAAGTGAGTGAGTGAATAGAATGAGAGACACATCCTCTCTATTTATACACTGACTTGACCTGCCAATAATCCAACAGGGCCGACTTGCTACTCAAGTCTAATAACCCAACCACATGACCTAACTAGGGCTGACCCCACACTGGTGGTCTAATAACCCATCAATACAAATGACGACACTTACAATGTAACTTGCGACACTTGCAAATACAAATGACGACACTTCCAATCAGAGGAATAATACATCTCTGTTGGATATACAATAAAGTACAAATACAATATACAAGTAATATCTTCCGAAGTTCCAAATACATCAACAGATGAAAGCTTGAGTAGTTGTGCTTCTAAGCACATGCAAAATCCCCAAAAGGGTAATGAAATGAAACTAATTGGAAACTAAAAGTACCTTGGATGAAAGCTTTAGTAGTTGTGCTTCTAAGGACATGCAAAATCCCCAAAAGGGTCATATAGGCCTAAAGAAAGCAGTGGTTAAATATATGCTAAATCTAAAGACTGTGGGTTAAGGAAATGAAATGTAATGATTAATTACTCATGGAGCCCACAGGTTGTGATATGAGATGGAGTAAGGGACAACTAATTCTAAGTGTCCCCTAGAACCTCAAGTTATGGTTAGTCGGGCACCCAGTCCACGACGGTTCTAAAAAAGATCCTCACGGAGCTGATACAGCTTGGATGTGAGTTGTAGACATTTGCCAAGGTTGAATAAGCACTCTAAACAACTTATCCCATTTGTGAGACACTGCCATTCCTTGTGTGTTTATTATCTGACATATGTTTAAGTGTGTATTCCCTTTCCCTTATCCAATGTATCAGAGTGTTGAGTCAGTTAAGTCATCCCCTTGTCCTAGCCTTGTATTCTTCACCCTCACCCTTTGCTAGCAAATTGATCATGTCTACAAATGAGTATATTCTTGAGGTTCTTTTGTAAGTAAATGATTATTTGAACTTATGCTTTATGCTATTATCTATTAACTCCTAGTGAAATGATGCTTAATACTTTAAGTCTTGCTATGAGAATGATTAAAAGAGCATGTCTTAACCATTTGCACTTGCAGCAGCAGGATTTTCTAGCCTGGGCCATATTTTGATTAGTCTTGACCTGGTCAAACCCAGTTTGACCAAGTCAACCTTGGGATTCGTGATGCTTTGGACCAGTGATGGTGTATGATGATGATTTATGGTCTTTTGGTACACCTTTGATGACTCCATAGAATGGACACAGGTTTCAGATGATGATTGATGCACCTTTTTATGGTTATTATTATTCTCAGATCATTTATTTTATTATTGTCCGGGTATTGCTGAGGCTACAGATGATCTTACAGGTTGCCACAAGGTGTATAGGTACCCATCTCTAGTAGATTTGGACCTTCTGAGTCCATTGCGAGACTTAGTTATCAGTTTCATGCACTCCCATTGATGATAGCGGCATATTTCCACTTTTAGCCAGTTTTGCCATGCAAAAATGGCCTCTCCAGCAGTTGCTTTGAGCTTGCATGTTTGCCTATGGCGCTACAGAGGAGAGGGGTCATCAAACCACTTGTTATTACCATATTACCCCCTCTCCAGACATGATGGTACAGTCCGATTTTGTGCCCGGGCATCAGATAGTGAGTTACACGCATTTTGATGGTTTTCAGGTGAGATAAAAATAGGATAAAAAGGTCATTGAGGAAATCGATTTGGGCTACTGAGGCAAGGTTTTGGCATGAGGTTTGTTCAGAGGTCATATGTGATGTATCCCACTCCTTCCAGATCAGCTTGCAACATTCAGTGTGGTCAACGCACTCTCCGGGTTGTGATTTGATGCATTCTTCTCTTAGTTGAGGGGGCCATGATTTGATCATTTAGTCACTTGGACATGTTGTTGAGTCATATTTTATATCATTGTGCCATGGGGTGATGCTAATGAAGGATAATAAAGCCTCCTAGCCCTACCCTGTGCTCTTAGTCACTTGTCCTTGTCATCTTATGTGGTACACACTTGTTGTAGTCTCTTTTATGTGGTGCGCACCCCCTAGGGCTTCTTTTAGTGAGTGCGCACCCCCTCATGTGAGTGGATCCATGTTATATTGTATCGGCTCATCTTAGCCGTTGATTGTATTGTATTTATCTTTTGATGTCAACCACTGGTTCATAAAGTGGTTAGGGTTTTGGTCTCTCTCCTCCTATTTAAGGAAGAGGCACCCCTATTGTAAAGGCACCTTTTGGCTATGGAAAACTTGGAATAAAAATACTATTTTTGTAGATCTGCTTCTTTGGCTTTGATGGGTTATCTTGCAAGTTGAATATATAATCTTTTCTCCATGTTATCATTGTGTATCTCACTTGTCCAAACGTTTTTCTACAGGGAGGTCGTGTGGGTGAAGAGAAAGATGCTCTAGGGGGACACTATTGTGGGGAAACCCCATTTCTTACCTTTAGATCTTTTTTTTTTGTCTTAGGGAGTATCATTATTGTATCTTCGTGACATAGTTGATGCTTTCTCTTTCATCTTTTCATCCTTATAGTCATTCTTTTGCTATATCGATTCTCATATAGATCTTTTCTTGCAGGAGGGTGCACTTGTCACTTTGCAGGGATAGCGATTTCACTTGGATGGGCTGGATCTCACTCTTGATTGCGTCACTTAGGAAGGATTATCAATTTGCAAGGTAGCCGCAAGATTTAGAGGTAAGATCTACATGGTACGTATCTTGTTTCATGCTTTTTTACCCATTGGTCACTTCAAACCCTTATCATTAAAACCCTAGATTTTAGATCTGTTAAGATTTGCTAATGCATGGGCTTAATAATTAAAACCCACCTCAATAACAATTAATAAACCTTGGAGACCAAATTTGGTGGGCATCCGACTCCATTTACCCCCTGATCTAAGGCACTGGGCCTCTCCAAGGGAGGTCGCACTTGTAGGTAGGTGGGCATTTTCTAGATCTGTGACTTGGGTGTTGCTTGTTCCTCATCAAATCCATATATCCATTGAGCAGCAACCCTTCTAGTGCCATGTCATTTTGATCTTGATCTTGTGGGTCCTGTTGCCGCCTAATACACACCTGGGAGGAACGTGGCAGGAAACCTTCAAGCCACTTAGTGTGTCCTTGGAGGCAAGTGAGAGTCAAGTGCTGTCACCTGATTACTCGACTCCTCCGTCTAGGCTTACTCCTAGCAAAGCCAAGGGGGGTGGTCCCTATAAAAGTAAAACTAAGGCTTTTAATCTATTAACAAAAATAAAAGTCTAATCTAGGAGTTATTTAATGATGAAATGAAAGAAAAAATAACTGAGTACTACTTTGTGAATTAAATCAGAAGATCAACACCACACAAGATAGAGAGCATTCACGACATCTATGATTGAACTTAAAATATGGAAAAATAATAACCAGTGCCAAGAATATAAAATGCGTGCGATTGTTGCTGTGTAGGGTTGCTTCTATGGTCTAAGTGAAAGTATTGTAGTGTCTCAGTTGGTTTATTTTATGATTATTAAATGAGTAGTTTAAGGAGTGGGTTAATTCTTGGTTTGGCCCAAAAGAGACCTAACTCTTCGAACTGAGTGCTTTAGCAGCTTTACCAAGTGTCCAACCAGGCGAGGATAAACCTTCTTAAAGTAGCCTGCTGACTCTATAGTTTCCGCCCATGCAACCTCCCGAGTTCTTAGAATTTGGTTCTAATGGATTGCCTTATTAAACTAAGTATCTTATACCCGTTTTTGATTGGTCCAGTTGTTCCGACTAAGCTGCAGCGGCCAAGAGCATACTTTGGGCTTAGGGTGTTGGTAAGTTTTATTATGAAATGTGAATGGATGATTAATCTATTCTAAACCCCAAGAGTATCTTTTCTTCCACTAAAGGTGGAGCACTTCGGTAGAGCAAGGGGGGTTAATTTTACTTGAAGTTTTTTAGAACAAGTTGTGATTCATTTTGTAGCACTTAGGTGAAAAAATGTAAAAGATTGTAATTCTCCCTGGGACGCCTTGTGTGCTTCGTGGATGTTTTGTAATTACTAATAACAACCAGTAAGCTAATCTAAAACAAAAGAAAGAAGAAAAAAAACTAAAAAACTAAAAAAAGTAAAAAAAAAGGCGAATCCCGCCTGGGGGGATTGGGGTCCAGGCGTTGGAATTTCCTGCTTGCTCTTTTTATTTTGCTTTTACAAATGAACTAAAGATAAGAAAAACTGCTTGCCCTTTTACTTTAGGGAAACAAGTCAATTTACAAATTTTGCATAAGGAAAAGATCTCCAAAGTTGTTGGTTTCTTGCGAGTGTTTGAGAAGCGTTGAGTGAATGGACTCCTTGTTTTATCAAGTTTCAACTTGTCAAACACGGAGATCAGACCAACAAACAAATGTTGATTAAAATGACAATCATAACACTTTACGAGTGTTCTGACAATGCTAGAAATTGCAAAAATTGAAAATTAGCTAAACTAGTATGTAAAAAATGGAATTTTTGGACATTTTTTGGACTTTAAACTCTTTTTAAAAGACTTTAAAAGTTTAGAACATAAAGTTTTGGTACAAAAACCAGCAAGCTAACAAATGATTGAAATCTACTAAAACACACTTTAAGAGTATGTTTGCTTTATGTGCAAAAAATGGAAAAAATTCTAAGTTAAAAGCACGAAAAGAAGAGAAAAATGACTAAGTAAGACAAGCTAGAAAGCTTTATTTTTTAAGATCTTTGTTGTCTCTTTAAGAGATGACAAACAAATGAAGTACTACTTACTTGATAAGATTTTGAAAGACCTTTTAAATGAAAGCTAATCTACTTTACTTTTTCTTGAGATCTACTTTGAACTTTTAAGTAAAATAGAAAAACTTTTAACAATCTAGATTTAAAATGAAGATAAACTTTGTACAATGAACCTTTAGATTGCTACTTGCTTAGATCTACTAATCAAATGAACTTTAAAGCAATATTTTTAAGAAGAAGTAACCAAGATAGATTTAAAAAAGGGAGATCTAGAAAGATGAACCCATGGGGTTTGAGCGATTTTGAAGAGAAAGGTTATGGAGTCAAGCTCCTTGATGCATCGATGACATGTACACTTCGATCAACTATGTTGAAATGAAGACAAGATCAAGCAAGTTCTTTGTCCTCTCCAACTTGGGCTACCTGTAAACAGCTACAAAGAACTAACAAGGGGATTAAGAGCATTTGTATAACAATAGAAAAATGAATTTCAAACAAGAAACGCCATCATTCTTTGCATCATGATATCATTTACATATGTAAGCATCCTATAAAGAGTTACTTACAGATCTATAAGAAGATAACTTCCATTCCCAAGAAATGCAATCCCAACAATATTAATCAATGGAACATAAATACAGTTTACCTCATTCATGCATGTAGATCCAATCCAAGACAATCACCAAATCAGAATAGCCTCCAAAGCCTTCTCTTTATTAACTCAGAAAAAATATTACAAATACAAATGAGCAAAGGTTCCACCTTCAAGATGAATAGTAATGGATCTCAGCTCCGTTTAAATAGCACAATACATGCATGAGAGGGGCCAAAACCCTAAGGTAGGCGCATGAGTGATTGAAGTGTTAACTTGAAGCTGAATGGAAGCCAACCCAAGGGATATGCGCCACCTCAAGGGAGGTAGGCGCATCCCTCCTCGATTGTATCATGGCCAAAACAAGGATGCCGAGTGGAAGGAGCTTCCCACGTGAACGAGAGGGCACACATAAGTTTGAGGAGATATACGTCAAGTTCCAAAAGCTGATTGAATGCCGACTGGTAGCCAAGCCACAAACTCTGCGCCACCTCTCTATGAGGTAGGCGCACTCCACATTGGTAATAACACAACCAATCTAGAGTTGCTGCGTGGAGAAGGAACCGCCCACATGAGAAAAGGGCGCACATGATTGATTGAAGACTTTAACGTGGAGTTCAAAGCGTTGAGTAATGGGAGCTGATTGGGTTGCCATCTCACGGGATTTATCACCATCCAATACGAATCATCCATGTAAGAAAACGCCAAACGTGAGGGAGAGAGGGTGCACATCCAAAAAGATATTCACATGTTGACTTTTAAATCAACCCAAAAATGACGCTTTAGCCTAGGAATGCATTCGCTTTTCCAAATGGATAAGATGCCATGTCATTTGGCATGTGTTAAATGTGCCTTTTTTAATATTTTGATTTTTTGATAATGGTGCATTTTGATGCATTTTAGCATTAAAATGCCACTTTGTAGCTCTGATAGGAAAAATTGCTTCTCGGGACGATTTGAACTGCTCGAAACATAGGAAGACGAGGTACTAGGGTAAAGAGGATGCTCTGAGCTTGAAAACGAGCATCCCTGTTCCAAATTCTGACTCCGGATCACTCTTTTATCTCCATTTGAATTTTTTCATTTAAACCATTAAATAAATGGCTTAAAAATGCGAAAAAATTATTTTTCTCGGAATTGGCTGAAACTTAAGGGGGACCTAGTGCATGAAAAAACGATAAAATCCTAGCGTCTAGCATGTTTATAAATGTTACAAAATGGACTCTAATAATCCCCTAAGGCCTAACTACCACTTTGGGCATTCCAGCTTTAGAGGAATAGGAGAAAACCTCACGATTATACTCGGCTAAAGGCAAAGCATAATCGACAAGGGAAAAAACTCCTTGGAATACCTTCTTTGGTTGTCAAGTCCTATGGAACCGAGTCACTCAAAGACCACCATGCTAGCACGCTTTATTACAAACCTCGTGGGGCACGGTCATTTATTACAAAAATGAAAAAGATGGCCAAAATTGACCAAGACTAGAACATCTGAACTTTGATAAGCACAAAAAGTTGTGCAATAACTAGCGGCTCACTGAAGTCCAACTAAAGTGCAACTTTAGCTGGTAACATCTGGCTCCAACTGCGGGACGTGCGCACGATCTGGTCTTTAAAGCAAGGAGAGCATACGAGAACACCAAAATCTCCAGTTTCTATGACCTGTAAAAACATCTCAACTTGACAAGAAAACCCTTCAGTAGCACAAGTGTTTGTAAGAAACCAATGAACCATAAGTTGCTTTATTAAAAAAAAAACTAACTAATGAAAAACTCTTATAAAAGGAAAATACTGAAAAAGGCATAAAGTAAATGCTCACATTGAGGAGCTTATTTTCCTATTCTAAGCATAACATAATAAAAAAAGCTAAGTAAAATGATAAATCCAATGCAACCATCTTAACATTTCATCAATATAAAAAGATTTCACCTTGTGTTTGGTTACCAGCCAAAATAAGGATACCTTATTCGCGAAATGCAAACCTGCGAAAATATTGAGGATGTGAGGGATGGATGGGAGATCATAATCATGCAAAATATCATCAAACTGCTTCCTCAACTGGTAGGTCCTCTTGCAAGTCGTTTCTATCCAAGACTGGATAGGACTAATGTACAAATCTGTAAGATGGGGTAGATCAACCACACCACCATATTGCCTTAGAGGGCTTATCAGATGAAAAACCTCTGCAGTAACATAAGCCCTAGGCTGCTACAAATCATAAGAGAATTCCGAATGTGAAGATGAAGGTTGTGACTGACTTTCAATTGATTGAATCCCATCTGAATCTTCAATGCATAGCTCCTCTGGGTCTTCATTACTAGTACTCATGTCTGGTTCTGACTGATCATAAGAAGCACATGCATGCTCCTCTTTTATATCAAGATCTCCCAAGGTCTCTGAAAAATAAATCATAACTTAGATAAATGATAAACCTAGATATGCATTCAAAGTGTTTGATAAAATTTCATAAAGGGAATTTGTTATTTTATCAAATTTCTTCAGATCTAAAGTAAAGAGTGCCTCGGTTATCGTGACAACCAATTGCATTGGGAACCGTGGCATCTCTTGGGTCACCTCTTTAGTTGTACAACGCCTCTACCATCCTGGATAGGATCACCCTTTTGGGACAACTACAAGTTGTGTGATAACATTTTTGGCACCGTTGCCGGGGAGGTAGAGGCTTACCTCAGGTGTCTGCGAGTGCTCATGCGTAATTCATATCTTATCGCATCCGGTCCTATAACTTCGCTGGTTATCATTTTTCATCCTTAAAACAAACATAACCATCTCATTTCACTCATCGCTCCCCGCTTTTACACGACATATCTTTTGGTAGACGAGAGTTAAAGTTTACCTGGCGACTCCAAATCGTGACTCTGCTGAGAAACAAACCTATAAGAAAATATCTTCCCAAAATATCAACATTTTTGAGATGATCATGGAATTCATGTCAAATTTGTGTGAATTGGTCACCAATATGACTTTAATAATGAAAAATCAGGATGAAGACTTTAAGAAGCGTGAGGAACAAACGAAGTCAATGTTAAAAAGTATCTGCAATAATTCAATCCCTTCAAAGACTAGCACTGCTGATCCTCAACCACACAAGCCAGTTGGTACACAGCCTAGTAAGTTTGCTCGTCCTAGTAACCCACCTGTGCGGAGAATCATCTCCAAGCCTCCAAAGCCTTCATTTGAAGTAATGTCGAAAAGTGGAATTGGTCCCAGTATTGATCCAAACCCTCTAGCAAAACAAAAGCAGGATCAAGGAACAAAGAATGAGCCTCCTTGAAAGTCCAACACGCCCAAAGCAACGCTTTGGAGGAAGCAACCTAGGCCTATGAGGGTAAAAAGTTCCCAAATCTTAAAGCCTTCTTCTCAAGAGCCACCTAGAACGAATGTTCCTAGCAAGTTGACAAACTCGTCTGCTTTAGTATCTTTAAAGGATTCTATCAAAATCCCTTCTGTCAAGTACAATGTTATGAAATTCTTGGGTTTAGCCATCAATGAAAAGGACAAGGAAAACCCCTACAACTTGAACATTGATGTCTCAGGATTTTTAGCTAATAAGATGAATATGCCTGTTCCTTTCTGCGAGATTTTTAAAATCCCCTCATTTCACAAAAGGGCTACCAACCAAGGAAACAATTGATAAAACAAATCCCGGTTGAACCTAAAGACTCTCCTGTCATGATCCAAAGTGTGTCGGGTGCCCTCCTTTCTACATAGCCCTTGAAGTTAATGGGTTGGTGTTGCACAATTGCATGCTGGATTCCGGAGCTAAAGTGAATGCTATGCCCCTTAGAGTCATGGAACAACTTGAGCTAGTACCTACAAGGCCATACAGAAATGTGTGGAATGGATTCTAGAACAGTAAAAGCTATTGGGGTGATAGAAAACTTGCCTGTTAGATTGGCCGCATGTTCGGATATTGAACTTTCAATGAATATCTTAGTCCTCGATGTCCTTGATGTTTGGGGAATGCTCCTGTCTAGGGAGTGGTCAACCAGGTTAGGGGGAAGTGTTCAAATGGATCTTACATATGCCAGGATCCCAACCGGAAATGGTTCATCTATCACATTATTCAATGAACCACCTATGCAAGAGCATGTAGAGACACATGAACACTTATTTAATGAAGCCATGTACTCAAGTGATGAAATTGGAAACTTTATGGTCTTGGCAAACTATTGGGAAGAAGTGAGACAACATCCTTTTCCACTAGATCAATTTTGGAAGATGCACTTTGACGGGGCTCGATCCCAACATGGTGCGGGTGTTGGAATTGTTTTGACCTCACCACCAGGAGAAGAAAGTTTGTATTCTTTTCGTTTAGAGTTTGATTGCAGAAATACTGTAGCCGAATATAAAGCTTTGCTTCTAGGATTGGAAATTACTCGTGAAAAGAATATCAAGTCTTTAGCTGTCATAGGCGATTCCAACCTTATTGTATCACAAGTCAAGAATCAATTTGCCGCTAAGAACAAAAGACTTAGAGATTATAGAAATGCAGTTTGGGACACCCTTGAATGTTTTGATGCCTTCGTAATTAAAGCTGTCCCACGAGAACAAAACACACAAGCTGATGAATTGTCGGTTATAGCCAGTACCCTCCAACAAGCTGATGAATTGTCGGTTATAGCCAGTACCCTCCAAGCCCCTGAGTCCTTATCGCAAAGAAATTGCAAGGTTGAATTCTTATTTAGACCCTCGGTCCCCGATAATCAAGATTATTGGCAAGTTTTTGATGATGATGCTCAAATCATCCAATTCCTGACTGCTTCTCAGACTCCCATGGTTAATTTTGAAGACCAACTGAAGGGAAGTTCTATAGAAGGCATGGATATAACAGAAATCACCTTTCCTTTAGAGAAAAAACTTTAATAGGCATGACGAAATTAAGGGAAGACGTTTTGAACCAATTGACGATGTTATTAAAATTAACATTGGTTCTTCTTGTTTCCCAAAAATGATCAAGATAGGGAAGAGTGCCTCTAATGAAGAAAGAAGGAGAATTGAAGAGTTAATTAGAGAGTACAAGGATGTCTTTGCTTGGACGTACGATGTTTTGAAAATTTTTGACCAAAATGTTATTGAGCATAAAGCCTTATCGTCAAAAGTTGCGTAATGTAAATCCTAAGCTAGCTCCATTGGTCAAAAAGGAATTGGAGAAGATGTTAGCATCAGGAATCATCAGGCCTGTCAGATATACTACATGGGTGTCTAATCTTGTGATTGTAAGAAAGGAAAGTGGGGAGATTAGGATTTGTATTGACTTCAGAAACCTAAATCAAGCTTCCTTAAAAGATAACTACCCATTGCCTAATATGGAAAATTTGTTGCAAAGCGTAATCGAAGCCGGTATGTTGTCTTTGCTTGATGGTTTTTCGAGATACAACCAAGTCCAAATTAAGAAAGAAGATCGAGGAAAAACAACTTTCACCACCCCTTGGGAAACATATGAGTATATTCGAATGCCATTCGGTTTATTAAATGCAGGTTCAACCTTTCAAAGGGCAATGGACCACGCATTTGACGACTTGATCGGCAAAATCATTGTGGTCTATCAAGATGATTTAACTGTGTTTTCCAAAGAAAGAAATGACCATGTAAAGCACTTGAAGAAAATTTTTGATAGGTGTCAGAAGTTTGGAATATCTTTAAATCCCAAGAAGTCTACTTTTGGTGTTGATGAGGGCAAGTTGTTGGGACACATTGTCTCTAGGGAAGGCATTAGAATTGATCCTGAGCGAGTGCAAGGAATCCAAGCCATAGCTTTACCAAAAGATGTTAGCTCCTTACGATCATTTTTCGGAAAGATAAACTTTGTGAGAAGATTCATCCCTAATTTAGCTGAGTTGGCCAAACCTTTGAATGCCTTGTTGAAGAAAGATGTAAAGTTTGTTTGGGATAAGAAATGTGATGCATCATTTGAATCACTAAAGAAGGCTATTTCCGCTGCCCCTGTCCTGGTTTGTCCTAATTATAATAAAGAATTCCTAATTTACTCATATGCCTCTGAACTCTGAAGACACTATAACGGGTGTCTTGTTGCGAAAGAACGAAAGCAATCATGAACAACCAGTTGCCTTCATGAGTAAAAATCTTAGAGATGCTGAGTTAAATTATACAACCACTGAGAAGCAAACCTATACGTTGGTAAAGTCTCTAAAGCATTTCAGGACATACATAGGATACTCGAGGATTTTGGCCTATGTCCCGTATCAAGCAGTTAAGGATGTTTTGTCTCAACATGATGGCATTGGGGTCAGAGGAAATTGGATATCTAGAATTAAGGAGTATGATATTGAGATCAAACCAATCAAGATAGTCAAAGGTCAAGGATTAGCTCAACTAATGACTGAAACCAAAGCTCAATCCAAGATTAGCATTTCTATGGAGGCCATGAGCCCTGTAGAGTCTGATCTTGTATGCTAATATCATATGTGTGAAGGCTGTGACCTATTCTGGTCAGATCTACTGATTTGAGACTTTATTAAGGTTTGATATTTATGCTGAGACCTTGTTAAGGTCTGATCCACAGGGCTGAGATCTTATTAGGGCCAGATCTATACTGTTGAGATCTAGTTAGGGCCAGATCTATACTGCTGAGACTTAAACTCCGTGCTCAGACTTTGTTTGTGGTCAAATCTATTTTGCTCATACTTTACTATGCTTAGATCTATGTCAGATCTTTTGTGCTGAACCTTGTTTGGGAACGCTACTGTGTTTTGACTGTCTTTGACCATCACTATTTGTCATTTGAGTGTACTACAGCCCAATTATCTCTCTCTCTCAGGTTTGTACTTACCCTCTAGTAAGGGTCAGCTTGTTCCAAGTGATTGATTGGCATCTGAGAGGCACAGTCTGTTCTGAAAGTAAATTCTTCTTAGTGTAAAAATAGGAAGGGTCCCACACTCCAGGTAAGTGTTCTAACTTGTTCTTCTTATTATGAATTAGACATGTTATTGTTAGTTATTCTACTACTGTTGATTACTGTTACCGAAGATTACTTCAACACGGGGACCTACTTGGTAGTGTTAAAGTTGAAAGAAATGGAAATTATGTTTTAAATTATACTGGTTGATTACTACTGTACTATTCTGCTTCAGTACTAGTTTGTTGTATTTAATTTTGCATTAAAGTACATGAAAGTTTGATTTCTCTTCATCAAACCCTAACCTAACCAAAATTTAACAACATCCATTATCGAGAAAGATTTAGTAAGCATCATGAGGAGCTCGTGTACTATTGTATAATTGATTGAATCAAAGAAATCATTTTCAGAGTGTTTTTTTTTCCCTAGAATGGTTTCCCACTATATAGCTTCTGTTAATTGATTGTATGTGTTTTCATAGTGTTTCATTTTAACAGAATCATCCAAGATGATATCTATAGGTAGTTTGTGTAGGTTACTTGGATCAGCCCTCAGGGCGAGTTACGTCGAAAGCTGGCCTTTTATGTTGTGCACTTCATGGATCTCATGGAAGAACTCATCGTTCTGCCCCATTACACAATTCGCCATTGGGCACATGCTCTTTGTATTCCCTTAGGCCAATTCAGAGTGGGCTCTCATCGTCTCATGGTGGAGATGGATCACTAGATTGACTGATTAACGAGAGGTAGAGATTGAGAGAGCACTTTATCTTTCACTGTCCTGTTTACTATGAGATTCGAGGGCGATTCCATTGTCTTTTTAGGGAGCTTCTTCTCAGGGAGCTTTAGACTTTGACCAGTTTCTTTAGGTATCCAGACTAGAGATGTTTGGCCTTATACTTGCTGGAGGCCCTCCAGCTTCGCTCCCTCGTCCTCCAGCCACATTCACATCCTAGACTAGCCTCCACCTAGCGGATTACTTCCAATTTTTCGTTGCTCCCATCTTCTAGGGGAACCAGGAGACAGACAGACGGCGGTACTTCTTTCGACACCAGATCAGTTCGGACGTGGAGGACCACCTCCACCTCCGCCAGACCCTAGTGGCAGGGCCAGTTTTGGCCCATACCAGCAGTTAGACGATTTCATCTAGGTTACAGTGGCAGGCTCCCAACTCCAACAACGGCACATTACCCAGCTTAGCTCCTCCTCCAGCTCTTCCTCTAGACAGGGTTCTATTTTGAGATTCCTCCATTCGGCCTTGGATATTAGGAGAGATGGTTACAGTGAACCATGATAGACTTACACCTTTTGTATCATAGATCCTATATCCGTTCTCCTTTTACATCTGTCTTCTGAATTGGTTCTCCATCTTTGGAGTTAGGTTTCTGGTACTTAGGTGTTAGAGTCGTACTTTTCTTTTTGCATCTCACTTTTTATTGGATCCACCATAGTGCTGCCATTTTGTATTGACATCATGGTACCAAACAATCCCATTGACCTACTTTTGTGGTCATTCGTTGGACAATAATAAACTTATCTTATCTTATCTTATCTATCTGCTGCTATTTTTATACTTAAGTGAACACTGCATGGTTCCTCCATCTTGCTTGTCATAATGACACAATAATAAGGAATTTCTAACAGTTATCAATTCATTAGAGGTTGGAGCTAAGGCTGACGTGTTGGCCCTTCTTGCATATGCTGGGTGAAGGAGACATCATGATCACCTAGCCAATCGATGTAACATCTGATGTACATATCATGTTTTATGTTGTAGTATTTGAAGAAATGTAAAAAGTAAAATGAAAATAGCAAAAAAAAAACTGAAATGCTTTCATTGGATTGCCTTTTAGCAACATGAAAATGCCATTAACATGTGAATAAGAACCATGTTGTTCAGTAAGAGAGGGGAATCACGGAGTCTTGACTCATGCGTTTTCTTTTCTTTCAGTTGAAGATTTTCTAGTCCACGATCTCTATACATTGACAGCTCTAGCAGAACATCAGACTAATTCAGATGTCTTGAAGCAGGTTAGTTTTGGATTGGTGGATATTTTTTGAAATGGTAAGCTGATATGAACTTCAAGAAAAGTATGATTCTTTTTATAAAGTACATCGTTACCTATGCAAGTTGTGTGCAATAAAATGTAATATAAGATGTGCCAGAATAAACCGGTTTGCAAGTTCCTTGAATAACTATTAAATTTTAAAACACTGAGAAGCAGAATGGGGGCAGTATCTAGATGTAGGGATTCAAGGAATGAGTCCAAGGGAAAAATGACATGATATGCTTGTTTTCCAAATTTTAGATAAATGAGCTGGCGAGGCATCTAGAAATTATTTGTTTGGTTGATACATAGTCAGAATAGCTTAATAATTTTGAAAAATGATGTAATTATCATTGATAAGAATTTCTGGTAAGCTATTACTGTTTACCGGCATGCTAATTATTTATATGTTTTTAGGCTATTGCAGAAATTTTATCATTTATAGATAATCAGCATTCCCAATGGTTGAATGGGGCACAGTTACTTGAGAACTTGCAGCAAACTGTACATGTCCTGCCTACAGGGTGTGAAGGGTAGACCACCTTATGACTTTTTTTTCCTCCATCTTAACAGTTCAATAGTAAATTGATGTTTGAATGCTTCCTTTTTCTTTTAGGAAAATGCATCATATACTACATTACTTGAAATTCTCCTTTTGAATCAAGATTCTTCATTTTAATTTGATCCTCTGCATTCTAGAACTGCTTTGTATTTCTACAAGTTGAACAAGAGAAAAATATACCTTATTGTTTTTATACTTGGATGGCCAGGTTTGACTCACTTCTTGGAGGAGGATTACTGGAAGGTACCTTGACAGAGCTGGTAGGGTCTTCAGCATCTGGTAAAACTCAGGTGTGGTGTTACAGTTCTTATGGTCCTCTTTATAATGCTTTTTCCTTTTCTTTTGAAAAATACTTCTTATATTGACATAAAAATATTTACAAACAAATAAGCAAAAAGTGAAAGGGTATATACAATGAATTTCATAGCTTCTTCCTTAGAATAACTAAAGTAGAAATAAATTCAGAATATGCAGCAGGATCCAAGGATTTTGTATCCTTGATCAACAATGTTCCTTTGGCCAACAATTGGTGACAACCTCATTTTTCCACAAAGAAACAAAGTCTGACAATGAACTTATCTCTTGTTGGCTAAACACAAACTTACACTTGATATTCCGAAGCACAAAAAGTGCCGAAATCTGCAGACAATGCCAAAGTCCAGCACAAGAATCTTCCACTAGATATCTACCATCTACAAACAATGCAGCTCGCTAATGAACCCTACTCTAAAAAAAGTTTGAATATGGCTCTCAATGAAGTTCCAACACCTCTAGGCAAATCAGCAGTCCCAAAGAATATACTTGACAGTCTCTGACCATTGACACACTGGGAATAGACCATTCAAGAGACCAGTCTTTGCCAGCCGATGGGATACCTTGTTAAATGTCGGGCCAAGCAAACACCCATAGGTTATAGGAAAGTCGCACCGACCAAACACTATGAAGAGTGAACCTCTTTCTGCCGGATGCGCACCTGGGTTAACGCAACGGAATTCTTAAAGCTGCTCGGTGCACCCTTGGGGCTATTAATTTTTGAGCAGTGTTACCAACTGAGTTGGACTACAGTTGGACTTCAGTGAGCCGCCAGTATTGCACATTTACTTGTGCCTTTTTTCAGTGTTCAGAAGATCCAAGTTTGGCCTTTTCAGGGCCCCTTTTTTCAGTTTTTGTAGTACATGACTGTGCCCCACGGGGTTTGTAATAAGTGTACTAGCATGGTGGTTTTTGAGTGACTCGGTTCCCTAGGACTTAACAACCAAAGAAGGTATTCCAAGGAGTTTTTTCCCTTGTCGATTATGCTTTGCCTTTAGCCGAGTATAATCGATGAGGTTTTCTCCCGCTCCTCCAAAGCTGGAATGCCCAAAGTGGTGGTTAGGCCTTAGGGGATTATTAGAGCCCACTTCATAATGTTTATAAACATGCTAGGTGCTAGAATTTTATCGTTTTGTCATGTACTAGGTTCCCCTGAAGTTTCAATCAATTCCGACAAAAAATATTTTTCGCATTTTTGAAGCCATTTTTTTATGGTTTAATTAAAAAATTTCAAAAAGTGATAAAAGTGTGATCCGAAGTCGGAATTTGGCACAGGGATGCTCGTTTTCAAGCTCAGAGCACCCTCTTTACCCCGGTACCCAGGTTTCCTACATTTTGGGTGACCAGGACGCCCCGTGGAGTAGTTTTTCCTATCAGAGCTATAAAGTGGCACTTTAATGCCAGAAATGCAACAAAATGCACCATGGCCAAAAGGTTAAAATAATTAAAAAGTGGAATTATGCACATGCCAAATGAGTTGGCATTACTCACTTAAACTAAACGACTATATCCAAAGGCAAAGCATATGTTAAATTTTGGTTGAAAAGTCAAAATTTGATTATTTCAAATTAATGCTACCTTACCTTCACGTGAGCCATCTTCTCCTCACGACAGCTATTGAGTTGGCATGTGATTTCAAAAGGTGGGCGACTAAGCAATAGTTTGAAGCATATATTATAATTTATGTGATGGTGGTAAGGTTTCAATTGCCATACGAATTAGCTATCTTTTACATGGACCTTCAAACTTCACATGGGCCGTACGGATATGTTGATAAGCGAGTTCTATTTTGAGGAGGCCCACATCATATGACATGGCATATTTCCATTAAGTTGAGCGACTATATCATGGTTAAAGCTTAAAGTTTAAAGTTGAGCGAGTTTCTCATCACGACCTCAACCTTCACGTGGGCTAACGCTTTCATCAAACTCGGCTTATGCGGATTTAAAATGATAAACCATATGGTGGGGGCGGCTACCATGAGGAGGTGGCACAAAACATATGTTTCATCTGCTAATTATATCAACCGATCCAACCCCAGCTTTCAAAAGCAAGGAAACATCACTCATACTCGCTCTCTTCCTCACATGTGGACTGTCCACAATTCGGCAATTTCTAAATTGAGGTGTTTTTGTCCAAGAGAATGGTGCTTCTCCATTGGCTTATGAGGTTGCTTGCTCTACAAACCAGGAGCTTTGTCTCCTTAGGGTTTTGCGCCCTAGCTTCTTGTCATTTGCTATAAATTGAGGAGCTTGGCTCCATTGTAAGAGACCTGAAGGTGGAACCTCTGTTCTTGTGTCTGTAATATTTTTATGAGTTATTGAGTTAATAAAGAGAAGGCTTTGGAGGCTACATTGTGGGTTCATGTTATGTGTGGATGCTTGATGCTTCAAAACCCGTGGAGGTAACTTGTATCTTTTGCACAAGCATTATTGTTTATTGTTAGGATTGCACTGACCTTGGAAGGAAATCTATATTTCAGTAGGGTAACAAATATGATCTAATTCTGTTTGTTATTTGATGATAGTGTAAAATGCTTTGAATGTTATGCATCTCTTGTTTGAATGCTTCTATTCGCAAGTCTTTTACATTGTTAATATCGGTGCCATTTGATCCTCTTGTGCAAGTGCTTGTGTGAAGTCTTTTGTTGCAGGTTACTGGAGTTTAGGGGGAGGCATGTATGTTAGCTTTGCCGCTTCCAAAGCTACTTCAACGGAAGCGTAGTCCCTCTTGTTCCCACTCTCATGAAAGCTCCATTCGTCCATCTCTTTCCAGTTCAAAACTCGGTTCTTCTTACCTTTGGCTCAAAATATTTTCAAATCTAATTTGGTTACGGTTTCTATATTGTTCTAGATGTAAAAATTTTGAAATCTTAAGAAGTGGATCTAGTATCCTTTACTAATGCTTTCATTTTATCGAAGTCCAAATCTTAAAAGTTCATTAGTGAAGAAGTGCTTATAAAAGACTTATCTAGCATTGTTAGGCTTGTAATTTGGCTTGCAAACTTGAAAGAGAGCATCCAAAGATTCTAGCAAGGCAAGCTCTCTAGCTTGCCTTACTAGGTACCTTTTCTCTCGTTTCATTGCACCTTTTAGATTCATTTTCCAGACTTAGTTTGCATTTCGAAGAAGAGTAATTTCTTAGTTGTTTTTAGGCATTTTACAAACTTTTCAGCTCGCTGGTTTTTATCTTCTGCATATCAGAATTTTTGTTTTAAGATCATATAAAAACTCAAAAAAGTTGTCAAAAGCACCATTTTTACATACTAGTTGCACTAGATTTCATTCTGCAATTTTCTAGCATTGTCAGAACACTCTTAAAGTGTTCTGATTGTCATTTTCTAACCAACATAGTTCGCTGATCTGTTTTGATTTCATAACAGGTTGGAGTAAGAAAATTAGATAAAACTTGCATTTGGAGCTTCCAAAACCACCCAGAGAGAACCGATTTCAAGCATCATCTTTATTTCTCTCAAACTTTGTAAACTGACTTGTTCCCTAACGATAAAGGGCAAGCAGTATTTCTCTTAAGTTTCTAGGTTGTAATAAAAAAATAAAAAGAGCACAGCAGGCAATTCCAGTGCCTGACCTCAATCCCCCCAGGGGGGATTCGCACCTTTTTTTATTTTTTTATTTTTTCGTTTTAGATTAGTTTTCATTCGAGTAGTAGTAATTAAACAACTCACTCAAGCACACAACGTCCTCCGAGGACCCGTTTATCATTTTATACGCTTTTGTGTTTTATTCAGTTATTATTCTGTTCTTGAAATTTAATCCTAAAATTAACCCCCCTTGCTTTATGCTTGGGGTTTAGTGTAGATTAATCATCCACTCATACATTTTTAATAAAACGAACAACGCCCCAAACCCGAAGTATGCTCTTGACTACTGCAGCTTAGTCGGAACAGTCAGTTCAATCAGAAACGGGTGCAAGGTACTTAGTGTTAATAGGACAATCCATTAGAATCCAATCCTAAGAACTCGGGAGGTTGCATGGACTGAATCCACAGAGTCAGCAAGTTCTTAAGCGGGTTCATCCTCGCCTGGTTGGACACTTGGAAAGGTTGCTAGAGCACTCAGTTCGAAGTTTAAGTTTCTTTTGGGCCAAACCAAGAATTAACCCACTCCTTGACTACTCATTTAATAATCATAAAAATTACCAATCGAGACACTGCAATACTTTCACTGAGACTACACAAGCAACCCTACACAACAGCAATTGCAAGCATTTTTACATTCTCGGCACTGGTCTTTAATTTTCCATGTTTAAGTTTCAAACACAAATGTCTTGAATGCTTATCTATCTTGTGTTGGGTTAATCAATTGATTTAATTTGCAAGCAGTGGTTAGTTGTTAATTTTTTATGTCATCATCTTTTTAACTCCTAGAATAGACTTTTTCTTTGTTATAGATTAAATGCCTTAGTTTATTTTTTATAGGGACCACCCCCCTTAGCGTCACTAGGAGTAAGCCTAGACGGAGGAGTTGAGTAATCAGGTGACAGCACTTGACTCTCACTTGCCCCCAAGGACACACCGAGCGGCTTGAAGGTTTCCTGCCGCGTCCCCCCCAGGTGTGTATTAGGCGGCAACATTTTGTCGCCGTTGACCGGGATAAACCTTTCTATTCCCGGGCACGACCTTTTTTTTGTTTTTGCTTTTTTTACTTTGTTTGATGTATCCTGTGAATATTTAAATTTTACTCGATCCATCTGGCGACTCCACTTTTAAACAATTCAATGAAGTATTCAACAAGAAGAAATTCGGAAGGATTATTCAATTTTATTCCTGAACCTGAAAAGGTATATAAAAGAAGATTGAATAAACAAAACTCTCGGAGAATACTCGAAAATCTTAGACTTGAGTCAATCTTAGATATTCACCATCTGTTTAAAGACTCTAATCCACTAGAAGACATGGGAGATTTTTTTAGCCCTCTAGACTTTACTGCAATCGTAGGGTACCCTCATGTCGTAACTGAGAAGGCAATTGAAAAGTTGCCTTCATTTCAGGGTAACAATGCCATAAGTGCTAAGGCACATTTAAAGTCTTTTTCACAATGTTATAATAAATGGTGTCTTAACGCTAAACATGAAGATGTGCAGATGACGCTGTTTGCGCTATCCTTAGAAGAAGATGCCTTTGATTGGTTCTCAGACCTAGATGCTGGCAGTTTCAAAACATTCAAAGAGTTTGAGAAGGGTTTCCTAGCCAAGTGGGGAGACAAGAAAGAAGATAGGTACCTGTTAGCATCCCTAAACAACATGAAGAAGAATGAGAATGAGACTATGGAAGAGTTCAACAAAAGATTCAACAATCTCATCTCAAGCTTGCATGCCGAGATTAGGCCTCCTGATGGCTCAATCCTCATACATTATATTGAATCTTTCAAGGGAGAGATGAGATATCAACTTAGGGATAAAGAACCTGCTGATCTTAAGAAAGCCCAAGTTATAGCTGAAAAGATTGATAAGTACATGCAGTCATCCAGAAAGTCCAATCTTCCAGGTTTCACTAGAGGTACTACATCAAAACAGTCAGACAACAAAGACAAGTCAGCATCAACAGATAGCAAGGACCTAGCAAAAGATCCTTTGAGAGAATTGACAAATGTTATCAAAGCTATGGAAGCTAATCATGCTGCACAAATGAATTCCATGCAAAACAGACTTATTGCTATGGAAAGAGAAAAATCTCACATGCCTTCCAATAGGTATCCTCCTAGACAGAACAATGAATGGAAGCAAAAGTATCCATCCAACAATCAGAGGATCCCTAGTCAACTTGATTCAGCCAACTGTTAAATTTTCAGAATTTACTTCAATCTGATCTAGGATCTTAATTGAGAGAACAACATGTACAGCAAATCTACAGCATATCAATCATGGACACAATAATGCAAGCACACAAGAGACACAGAGTTTACTTGGGGAAAACCATAAAGGTGAAAAACCCCAATAACTTCCTCAGAGATAGATAGAGCAATGATACAACCAAAATACAAGAGATAGTCTTCTCCTAGCAGCAGAGCCTCCTCCTCCACAAGTGCGCCACTCTCCAAAGTGTGAGTGAGAGAATAGAATGTGTAAAATGAGAGAGACACACTCTCTATTTATACACTAACTTGACTTGACCTTTACTCAACTAGGTCTGCCTCAACTTAACCACTTAACATAATGCTGATTGGGCCGACCCCCAGTAGGGTGGTCTAATAACCCTTTGACCCACATGGCCGACCCCCAGTAGGGTGGTCTAATAACCCTTTGACCCACATGAATTATATAGGGCCGACCCCAACAAGGTGGTCTAATAACCCATTAAGTATAAGTTACGACACTTACAATATAAATGACGACACTTCCGTATAGAGGAATAATAACATCTCTATAGGAATACAATATATATATGTGAAATACATTCCGAAGTTATATATACATCAACACTCCCTCTTAACTAGGAAGGTATTTCTCGACACAGGTCTTCTAGCACAAGTCATCTTCATCGTCACTGTTGCTGCTATCTCAATCAATCTCTGAATCTACTCGTCATAGGAAGTTCTACAGAGCAAGTCCTTTTTCATACTGGATGTAGGCCCACCACCTGTAGGTCTTCATCATCTGTGCGAACGGTCTGATAGAGGTGGCCTCTCAGGACTAATTTTATGTGCGGATGCAATACCAGAAAGAGTATCCCAGGAACATTTATGTGCCTAAGCACGACCGGCAAGATCTCCCAGGACTGATTACATGCATCTCCTCCACAATACCTTTAAAGAGCATCCCAGGAACATTTATGTGCCGCAGCACGACCGGCAAGATCTCTAAAGAGCATCCCAGGACTTATTACGAGCACACAGCTCAACCTCTCGGATCTCGAGGACTGATTACATGTGGATAGACAAAACCTTTAAAGAGCATCCCAGGAACATTTATGTGCCGCAGCACGACCGGCAAGATCTCTAAAGAGCATCCCAGGACTAATTACGAGCACACAGCTCAACCTCTCGGATCTCCAAGACTGACTACATGTCTCCGTAGTAATACCTCATCCCAGGACTGATTACGAGCACACAACTCAACCTTTCGGATATCTGAGGACTGATTGCATACTACATAGCAATACCGGAAAGAGTATCCCAGGAACATTTATGTGCCGTAGCACGACCGGCAAGATCTCCCAGGACTGATTACATGCTATTTGCACGACCTGCCACATATCATCTCTGACCTCCAAGTATCAACCTGATACTCATGATCCCACGGATCATCATCGCACAAAGCATCATCCTGATGCTCATGATCACACTGATCATCATCACTGTACCATCCTGATACATATCATCTGGAGCAACATCCTGAAGCTCGTCATCATGATCATCCTGATCATACAATGCATCCACCTGATGCATACCAAGTATTTACTTGATACATATGATCATACATGATCCACTTGATCATACAGTGTATCCACTTGATACAAATACAAATACATGATCCACCTGATCATATCTGATACATATCAACATACATGATCTACCTGATCATACAATGTATCCACCTGATACATATACAGATACATGGTCCAAGCATCCAACATGATGCATATACAAAATACATACAAATGATCCAACTGATCATATCCAGTATCCAACATGATGCGTACATACATATACATATAAATGATCCAACTGATCATATCCAGCATCATCCTGATGCATATACAGAGTAGTAACTGGAGCATCGTCCTGATGCTCATCATCCATGATCCTCCTGATCATCATAGCATCGTCCTCTTCAGATCATCTCATCGTCCACGAAGCACAACCCAGATGCACATCATCCAGTACTTACACCACCACCATGGGAGAACACATCCACCACCATTCGAGGAAGGCTCCAGCCCTTACTTTTTCACCATGGGAGAACACATCTACCACCATGTGAACAATGGCTTAGCAATTATATCACGACCAAGGGAGAACACATCAACCATGTCAGAAAAGCTCATGTGCATCTGCATCTTCCGGACTCATCACTTCCCTTTGGAAGGAACCTCGATCTGAAGTGCACCAAGCCTCTCTCTGAAGTACTCAAACTCCACTCCGGCCAACGGCTTGGTCAATACATCTGCAACCTGCTCATCAGTTGCAACATACTTTGCTTTGGCTGTACTTAGTGCTACGTAGGACTGCTTCCTACTAAACCAAGAGATCACACCTGATTCCATACTGAAGCAGCACCCAGAAGTGCTCTTCCTATCTGCAGCACTGCCTGCCCAATCTCAGAATATGCTTTACAGCAACCAGGTGAACATCTCTCGGATCCGTCAGGAATTGGCTCAATGTGTTCACCGCAAAGCAAATATCTGGTCTCGTGTTCGTCAGGTACATAGGGGACCCAATCATCTGACTATACATCGTGACATCGACCGAATCAGATGAAGCATCACACAGAAGCTTTAGGTTTGATGCCATAGTTGTGAACATAGCCTTGCAGTCCATCATCCCGAACCTCTTCAGAATCTCTACTGCATACATCCCTTTGTCCAAGGAAGATTCCATCTGTACTCTACCACACCTCCATACCAAGAAAATAGTGCATCATCCCCAAGTCCTTCATCTCGAACTCGGCTGCAAGCTTCCGCTGCATGTCGGAAATAAATCTATCATCTCTTGTTACAAATAGGTCATCCACATACAATAAGAGTATCCCTGGATTGCCTACCTCAACCTTGTAGTAAAGGTTGGAACCCGCTTTACTCTTGGTAAAGACCAAACTGGATAGAAAGCTGCCTATCCTACCATACCAAGTTCTGCACATATATGATTTCCTGTCATGTGTATCAGAACCAAGTGGCTGCTCCACATACACTTCTTCTTCAACTACACCATTCAAGAAAGCTGTCTTGAAATCCATCTAGTGTGTCTTCTATTTCATCACTTTTATATTTCTCTATGCTGCCATCTGCAGCATGCTTGATCTTGATAGATCCATATGGAAGTCATAACAAACTTCCCTTCAGGTCTTGGGACTACATCCCAAACATCATTCTTCATGATCGACGGATCATGGCATTCTTCCCATAGATAATTTTGTTGTTGAACAAATGTTGTAGTTCTTCTTTTCTAGGTGATGGCATATGATCTTTCCTACACAACAAGTTAAATTGCATGATTAGAAAACATCTCATAGTTTTCAGAACAAATTCTTACACATAAAGAAATATATCATACAGTCATGCAATTATCTTAGCCAATGCTTCAATACAACATTTATCCATATCCCGTAACTTTCTAGATGCCTTCCAATCTCTACCAAAACATTGTTAAGTGTGTGCACAACTCCCAACATGTCATCAAAGAGGTTTCATTCTAGATAAGTAGCAATGGAATGTTGTACAATGCCATAGGCCACTTACCCATGCATATTAGTAGTATACTGTTCATCAATGCAACTATTCTAATATGCATAATACACAACCTAATTCTAGGAATATCAGTATATACATTATTGAACAGTATTATTTAAACAATAAAATATGCAAGTAATGACAATTCAAATACTTATCTTTGTTTGTTTGTTGGGTTGACTCCGTCTCAGTCTTTGCTTCTTTTCTGCAACTCCATTCTTATGTGGATTGTGAGAAGTGGTCAACTCCCTCTGAATATCTGCATCCTTGCAGAAACTATTGAAGTGTGCTCCTTTGCTTTCTTGCAGGAACAACTGGAGTGTGCTCCTTCTTGATCTTTGCTTCCTGGATTACCTGTCCTTGAACTTACTGTTAAATTTTCAGAATTTACTTCAATCTGATCTAGGATCTTAACTGAGAGAACAACATGTACAGCATATCTACAGCATATCAATCATGGAGACAATAATGCAAGCACACAAGAGACACAAAGATTTACTTGGGGAAAACCATAAAGGTGAAAAACCCCAATAACTTCCTCAGAGATAGATAGAGCAATGATACAACCAACCATAAGAGATAGACACAACCAGCAGTAGATCCTCCTCCTCCATAAGTGCACCACTCCTCCTTGAGTGCATGTGTGAGAAGTGAGTGAGCAAATAGAGTGCCTCCCGCACTCTATTTATACTTGACTTGACTTGCCTTTTTACCTAACTCATGTAGGCTCGAACTTAACCACATAACATAATGCTGACTGGGCCGACCCCCAATAGGGTGGTCTAATAACCCTTCGACCCACATGGCAGACCCCCAATAGGGTGGTCTAATAACCCCTTGACCCACATGACTTATACAGGGCCGACCCCAACAAGGTGGTCTAATAACCCATCAAGTATAAGTTACGACACTTACAATATAAATAACGACACTTCCGTATAGAGGAATAATAACATCTCTATAGGAATACAATATACATATATGTGAAATACATTCCGAAGTTACATATACATCAACACTCCCTCTTAACTAGGAAGGTATTTCTCAGCACAGTTCTTCTAGCACAAGTCATCTTCTCTGGATCATCGTCATTGGATAATCGTCATCGAGTCATCATCATCGTCACTGCTGCTGCTATCTCAATCAATCTCTGAATCTACTCGTCATAGGAAGTTCTACAGAGCCAGTCCTTTTTCATACTGGATGTAGGCCCACCACCTGCAGGTTTTCGTCATCACTGGCCATACTGTGGAATCCTCAGGACTTATTACGTGCGTCACAAAACCTCGAAAGAGAATCCCAGGATGTTACGGGTACACAACTCCGACCTGTAGGATCTCCCAGGGTGCTATTACATGTGACTCCACCATAAAACTTCGAAAGAGCATCCCAGGATGTTACGGGTACACAACGCCGACCTGAAATCTCCCAGGGCACAAATTACATGTGGTCCACCACAAAACGTAGCAAGAGCATCTCAGGATGTTACGGGTACACAACTCCGACCTGAAATCTCCCAGGGCACAAATTACATGTGGTCATGGCAAAACCTCGAAAGAGCATCTCAGGATGTTACGGGTACACAACTCCGACCTGAAATCTCCTAGGGCCCAAATTACATGCCATAGGACAAAACCTCGCAAGAGCATCTCAGGATGTTACGGGTACACAACTCCGAGATCTCCCAGGGCACAAATTACATGTCCTCCCAGAGCAATGTCTTGAAAGAGCATCCCAGGCTGTTACGGGTACACAACTCCGACCTATAGGATCTCCGAGACATGCTCATCTGCACAACTTGATCCACGGCCACAGAGTATCAACCTGATACTCACCATACATCATCCTGATGTACTCATGATCGTCCTGATCATCATCACTGCAACGTCCTGCTGCATGTCATCTGGAGCAACATCCTGAAGCTCATCATCCATGATCATCCAGATCATCACTGCAACATCCTGCTGCATGATCCACCTGATCATCAATGCATCCACCTGATGCATACCAAGTATCTACCTGATACATATCATCATACATGATCCACCTGATCATCAATGCATCCATCTGATGCATACCAAGTATCTACCTGATACATATCATCATACATGATCCACCTGATCATCAATGCATCCACCTGATTCATACCAAGTATCTACCTGATACATATCATCATACATGATCCTCTTGATCATACAATGTATCCACCTGATACATATACAGATACATGGTCCAAGCATCCAACATGATGCATATACAAAATACATACACATGATCCAATTGATCATATCCAGCATCCGACATGATGCATACATACATAAATGATCCAACTGATCATATCAAGCAGAAACCAGAACATCATCCTGATGCTCATCATCCAGCGCTTACATCCACATCCATGTGAAGGATCCTCCTTCCAACATGCTTGGAATGGCTTCAACAAATGTGTCCATCACTTCTTCCTCGAAGTGTCCTCGATCTGAAGAACGCCAAGCCTCTCTCTGAAGTACTCGAACTTCACTCTGGCTAGTGGCTTCGTCAGCACATCTGCAATCTGCTCGTCCGTCGCAACATACAGAAGCTTCATGGCTCCTCTCTGCACCATATCCCTGATATAGTGATATTTGATCTCTATGTGTTTCGACCTGTCATGAAACACTGGGTTCTCGGACAGCTTCACACAACTCTGGTTATCATAGAAGATACCAGTAGCCTCCAACGGGAGATTAAATACCTCAGACAGTAGCTTCCGTAGCCATACTGCCTCACAACTAGCTGAACAGGCTGCAACATACTCTGCCTCAGCTGTACTCAGTGCTACACAGGACTTCTTCCTGCTAAACAAAGAGATCACACCTGATCCCATACTGAAGCAACACCCATATGTGCTCTTCCTGTCTGCAGCACTGCCAGCCCAATCTGAATCAACATAACCTTGCAGGTTAAACTTTTGATTCTCCTCATACTTGAGCCCATAATCCACTGTACCCTTCAGGTACCTCAGAACATGCTTTACAGCAACCAGGTGAACACTCCTCGGATCCGTCAGGAACTGGCTCAATGTGTTCACAGCAAAGCAAATGTTTGGTTTCGTGTTCGTCAAGTACATCAAGGACCCAATCATCTGCCAATACAAAGAGACATCAACTGGCTCAGATGAAGCATCACATAGAAGCTTCAGATTCGATGCCATAGGTGTGGCCATATCCTTGCAGTCCATCATCCCGAACCTTTTCAGGATCTCTACTACATACTTCCCTTGTCCAAGGAAGATTCCATATGCACTGTGCCACACCTCCATGCCAAAAACAAATAGTGCATCATCCCCAAGTTCTTCATCTCGAACTTGGCAGAAAGCTTCCGCTGTGTGTCGGCAATCAATCTATCCTTACCTGATACAAACAGGTCATCTACATACAAAAGTAGAACCACAGGATTGCCTTCCTCAACCTTGTAGAAAAGGTTGAAATCCACTTTATTCTTGGTAAATCCCAAACTGGATAGAAAGCTGTCTATCTTACCATACCAAGTTCTGCACACATATATGACTACACCATGCTGTCTTGAAATCCATCTAGTGCATCTTCTATTTCATCACTTTTATATTTCTCAACGCTGCCATCTGCAATATGCTTGATCTGATAGTTCCATTTGGAAGTCATAACAAACTTCCCTTCACGTCTTGGGACTACATCCCAAACATCATTCTTCATGATCAACGGATCATGGCATTCGATTTCTTCATCCCAGATCTTGGGAACTTCAATATCTTCAATAGATATCTTTGTTGCTGGAACAAATGTTGTAGTCCTTTTGTAGGTGAAGATATACGGTCTTTCCTACAAAACAGGTTAAATTGCATGATTAGAAACATCTCATAATTTTTCAGAACAAATTCTTACACATAAAGAAATATGTCATACAGTCATGCAATTATCTTAGCCAATGCTTCAATACAACATTTATCCATATTCCGTAACTTTCTAGATGCCTTCCAATCTCTACCAGAACATTGTTAAGAGTGCGCACAACTCCCAACATGTCAGCAAAGAGGTTTCATTCTAGATAAGTAGCAATGGAATGTTGTACAGTGCCATAGGCCACTTACCCATGTATATTAGTAGTATACTGTTCATCAATGCAACTATTCTAATATGCACAATACATATCCTAAGTCTAGGAACATGAGCATATACATTATTGAACAATTTTATTTAAACAAACACATCTGCAGGAAATGATAATTAAAATACTTATCTTTGTTTGTTCGTTGGGTGAACTCCCTCTGAGTCTTCGCTTTCTTGCAGGAGCTGCTGGAGTCCTAATCTGCAGTAGCTTCTTCTACAACTTTCTGTTGTGGAATGTAGAGAGATGGTCAACTCCCTCTGAATATTTGCATCCTTTCATAACCCACTGGAGTGTACTCCCTCTTGATCTTTGCTTCCTGGATTACCTGTTCTTGAACTCATATTCATCCTTGGTCCCTATGCATGTTTATTAGTATCATGATTGTGTTATCCTTGTAATCTCATATAAAATCATACATTCATTAGTATACTATAAAAACACGATAATCTCAAGCATGTATAGTCATGATCATTTCAAACAAAAAATAATAAGCATTAGCATTCAAGGTTTATGTGGGATTCTTATGGTTAGTCAAATCATAAGAAACATAACATGTCTAAACCTGTAATTACTCAAACCTATGACTGTTCAGGTTAGTTGAACCATCAATCAAGATAAGAGATATAATATGCATAAAACTTGTGATTATTCAAACCTATACCTTCATGATTCTTTTGGTTAGTCATATCATCAATTATGGTAAGAAACATAATATGCATACAACCATGATTATTCAAACCTATGACTTCATGAGTAATCATTATCAACAACAGTATAAGATCCTAACACAAGGTAGGATTCTAGCTTGATATAGGAAAAACATACCTGGATTAGCATGCTAGCTAGTTTATGTCTAACATACCCGCATAATGTCTTCTGGTTCTCTTCAGTGACTTGTGCTAGTAACCTGCATGTCTCATATGTTAACCATTACAAAACCAAGTTATACATACCTCGTAAATGGATCTTCTATGAGATCCATGACAATGGATGAATCTTTGTCCTCATGTTATCATGATCATATGTTCTTGGACCAGAACATGATTTGTCTTTATTGGTGTACCTTTCATGTTAGTAGACAACATAAACCTCATACAACACCATAATGCATTAGTACAATCATAAGTGTCAACACCCTAACCAATGAATATCTTCTATCATGCATTCATAATTTTGTTAAGGTTATACGACAAATCTAAAATCAAAATTGTACTAACCGTAATAACATGAAGACAAACATACCATAAACTTAATCATGGACAAATATCGAAACATACCTCGATGAGTCATACCTGTCGAGATCGCTTGTAATCTTCTTATGAAAGGCCTTATCCTCATCTCCCTCTGAGACAGGAACTTCTTCACTTATGCAGGTGATCAATCCATCTTCTTCTAGGATTAACCCAATCCACTTGATTTGCAAGAACTGGACCTGGAGCTGGATATGGGTTTGTCAGAGAAACCCCAAAAATTCAAACTTTGAATTTCAAACTTCCGAAAGGATAGAAATATTCGCCTTGATGAGCTGATCAAATTGGTATATTCAGAATTTGAAAACTGCAAAGTTTCACCCTCAATTTTGCCTTTGAAACTTCTGGATTCACTGGACGTGACCCTGAACTGGGGTTTGATGAATCCCACTCTTCTGCCCAATAAAAATATTTGATCCAAAGCTCTAAGCTTCTATTTTTCTGAGGAGCTTCCAGCCGTGGTCACAGATTTCAAAAATTCCCATTTTTACAGAAGCCCTAATTTTCCACTTTTCTGATCAAAGTCCCAAACTAGGGTCTAATCAAGCCCGGCCTTCTGCCCAACCAAAAATTCTGATCTTGGTCTCTAAATTTCTATTTTGATGAGTAGCATCCAGCCGTGGTCTCCGATTACAAAAATTCCAACTTTCTCCAAAGCCCTAAATTCCGGAAGCCATGAATGAAGGTACCAAAAAATAATTCTGTTTTGACAGAAATATGTACCTGATTGTTTCTGGTGTAACTCCGAAATTTTTGATCCACAGGGTCTGAAAAAGTTTCCTGAGATAGCCTGACCTGTTACCTTTCCATCCTGACAGGTCTGACCTCAATTGGATTCTCTGAGAGAGAGTTATGCCAAATGTCGCAACGTGACCTGTTTTGGGATAATACAGGAGTGCGAATTTGTACGGCGTGCCACGTGTCACTGTTTGAACTTCGGCCTCTGAAAAAGTTTTCTGAGATAGCTCCGTATGTGTACTACCTGTAACTTTTTACGAAATTTCATTTGGAGCTTCCTAGCCCAAGTTATGATCTTTTTCCCAAGGTCACCTGATTTTGACTCAGATCTGGAAGAGGCAGAAACCCTATATTGCACAGATCATAAATCACAAAGTACAACGAATTAGAGGTTGTCCTTTGGACACAAGGTACCTGGAGATTTAATCTTCGCCCTGTAACAATTTCAGATCCGAAAACTTCGCGAAAACGGATTTATAGCGAAAGTGCTACGATGACTGGTTTTTGCTATATCAAGCCCTAACATCGTAAGTACAACAAGTGTCATACATGCCATATCATGCCTTCTTTCAGGCTAGCTCTGATACCATGTTAAATTTTCAGAATTTACTTCAATCTGATTTAGGATCTTAACTGAGAGAACAACATGTACAGCATATCTACAGCATATCAATCATGGAGACAATAATGCAAGCACACAAGAGACACAAAGATTTACTTGGGGAAAACCATAAAGGTGAAAAACCCCAATAACTTCCTCAGAGATAGATAGAGCAATGATACAACCAACCATAAGAGATAGACACAACCAGTAGTAGATCCTCCTCCTCCATAAGTGCACCACTCCTCCTTGAGTGCATGTGTGAGAAGTGAGTGAGCAAATAGAGTGCCTCCCGCACTCTATTTATACTTGACTTGACTTGCCTTTTTACCTAACTCATGTAGGATTGAACTTAACCACATAACATAATGCTGACTGGGCCGACCCCCAATAGGGTGGTCTAATAACCCTTCGACCCACATGGCAGACCCCCAATAGGGTGGTCTAATAACCCCTTGACCCACATGACTTATACAGGGCCGACCCCAACAAGGTGGTCTAATAACCCATCAAGTATAAGTTACGACTCTTACAATATAAATAACGACACTTCCGTATAGAGGAATAATAACATCTCTATAGGAATACAATATACATATATGTGAAATACATTCCGAAGTTACATATACATCAACACTTACATCCATCCTTAATCACTGTGCATGTTTATTAGTATCATCATTGTGTTATCCTTGAGGTCTCATACATAATCACACATTTATTAGTATAATCTTAATACTATCAAAACACAATAATCTTAAACATGTATATTCATGATCATTCACAGATAATAAACATTAGTATTCAAGGTTTCAGGGAAGTCTTCTTTTACTCATACATATTCTTATTTGATCATAGGACTCTTCTGGTTAGTTGAATCATCAATCAAGATAAGAGATATAATATGCATAAAACCCGTGATTATTCAAACCTATACCTTCATGATTCTTCTGGTTAGTAATATCATCAATTATGGTAAGAAACATAATATGCATACAACCATGACTATTCAAACCTATGACTTCATGAATAATCATTATCAACAACACAACAGTATAAGATCCTAAAACAAGGTAGGATTCTAGCTTGATATAGAAAAACATACTTGGATTAGCATGCTAGCTAGTTATGTCTAACATACCCGCATAATGTCTTCTGGTTCTCTTCAGTGACTTGTGCTAGTAACCGACATGTCTTATAAGTTAACCATTGTAGAACCAAGTTATACATACCCTCGAAAGTAGATCTTCTATGTGATCCATGACAGTGGATGAATCTTTGTCTTCATGTCACCATGAGCATATGTTCTTGAAGTAGAACATGATTTGACTTTCTTGGTGTACCTTTTGTGTTAGCAAACAACATAAACCTCATACAACATCAATGCATTAGTACAATCATAATTGTCAAAACCTTAATCAATGAATATATTCTATTAAGGTGATACGACAAGTCCAGTAATTAATCAAGATTGTATTGTAATGATATGAAGACAAACATATGATAAACTTAACCATGAAACATACCTGTAAGCCATACCTGTCAAGATTGCTTGTAATCTTCTTATGGAAGGCCTTAGCCTCATCTCCCTGTGAGACAGGAACTTCTTCACTTATGCAGGTGACCAATCCATCTTCTTCTAGGATTAACCCAATCCACTTGATTTGCAAGAACTGGACCTGGCGTTGGATTAGGGTTTGTCAAAGAAACCCCAAAAATTCAAACTTTGAATTTCAAACTTCCGAAAGGATAGAAATATGCGCCTTGATGAGCTGATCAAGTTGGTATATTCAGAATTTGAAAACTGCAAAGTTTCACCCCTTGAAATTGCCTTTTAGATTTCCGGATTCACTAGGGAGGACCCTGAATTAGGGTTTGAGTTTCCCGGAGCTTCACCCAACCAAAAGATTTGATTCAAAACTTTAAGCTTCGATTTTTCTGAGGAGCTTCCAGCTGTGGTCACAGATTTCCAAAATTCCAATTTTTGCAAAAGCCCTAATTTTCCATCTTTTTGATCAAAGTCCCGAACTAGGGTTTGATCAAGCCAAGCCTTCTGCCCAACCAAAAAATCTGATCTTGGTCTCTAAATTTCGATTTTGATGAGTAGCATCCAGCCGTGGTCTCCGATTACAAAAATTCCAACTTTCTCCGAAGCCCTAAATTCCGGAAGCCATGAATGAAGGTACTAAAAAATAATTCTGTTTTGACAGAAATATGTATCTGATTGTTTCTGGTGTAACTCCGAACTTTTTGATCCACAGGGTTTGAAATTTTTTCCTGAGATAGCCCGACCTATTATCTTTCCATCCCGACAGGTCTGACCTCAATTGGATTCTCTGAGAGAGAGTTATGCCAAGTGTCGCAACGTGACCTGTTTATGGGATAATACAGGAGAGCGAACTTGTACGGTGTGCCACATGTCACTGGTTGAACTTCGGCCTTTGAAAATTTTTCCTTAGATAACCCGACCTGTTATCTTTCCATCTCGACATGTCTGACCTCAATTGGATTCTCTGAGAGAGAGTTATGCCAAGTGTTGCAACGTGACCTGTTTATGGGATAATACAGGAGAGCGAACTTGTACGGCGTTCCACGTGTCACTGGTTCAACTTCGGCCTTTGCCAAATTTTCCTGAGATAGTACAGTTTGTGTACTACCTGTCACTTTTTACGAAATTTCATTTGGAGCTTCTTAGCCCAAGTTATGACCTTTTTCCCAAGGTCACCTTATTTTGACTCAGATCTGGAAGAGGCAGAGACCCTATATTGTACAGATCATAAATCACAAAGTACAACGAATTAGAGGTTGTCTTTTGGACACAAGGTACATGGGGATCTGATCTTAGACCTGTAAAAGTTTCAGATCTGAAAACTTCGCCAAAACGGATTTATAGCGAAAGTTCTACGATGACTGGTTTTTGCTATATCAAGCCGTAGCATCGTAAGTGCAACAAGTGTCATACATGCCATATCATGCCTTTTTTCAGGCTAGCTCTGATACCATGTTAAATTTTCAGAATTTACTTCAATTTGATCTAGGATCTT
The DNA here is from genome assembly GCA_027924585.1 of Larix kaempferi. NCBI lineage: Eukaryota > Viridiplantae > Streptophyta > Pinopsida > Pinales > Pinaceae > Larix > Larix kaempferi. Next base: position 9,573,779 of record BSBM01001430.1, on the reverse strand, counting down.
AACTGAGAGAACAACATGTACAACAAATCTACAGCATATCAATCATGGACACAATAATGCAAGCACAGAAGAGACACAGAGTTTACTTGGGGAAAACCATAAAGGTGAAAAACCCCAATAACTTCCTCAGAGATAGAGAGAGCAATGATACAACCAAAATACAAGAGATAGTCTTCTCCTAGCAGCAGAGCCTCCTCCTCCACAAGTGCGCCACTCTCCAAAGTGTGAGTGAGAGAATAGAATGTGTAAAATGAGAGAGACACACTCTCTATTTATACACTAACTTGACTTGACCTTTACTCAACTAGGTCTGCCTCAACTTAACCACTTAACATAATGCTGACTGGGCTGACCCCCACTAGGGTGGTCTAATAACCCTTTGACCCACATGGCCGACCCCCAATAGGGTGGTCTAATAACCCTTTGACCCACATGACTTATACAGGGCCGACCCCAACAAGGTGGTCTAATAACCCATCAAGTATAAGTTACGACACTTACAATATAAATGACGACACTTCCGTATAGAGGAATAATAACATCTCTATAGGAATACAATATACATATATGTGAAATACATTCCGAAGTTACATATACATCAACACAAACATGGTTATGGAAGAGGCTCCCCCTTTCTGTAGGGCTTGTAATGAATTTCATGATGAGTCAACTTGTCCTAAGTTTAACTACATAAATGAACAAGGTCCTCCTGAAGTCAACAACTTTGTAGGGTATTCAAATCAACCTGAGTATATCAATCATGTTGGTAAAACTCATACTTTGCCAAAGGATGTTTGGAAACAAGCTAAGGAAATGGCACAGGAAAAGGACATACAAAAATTTATGGAGAGAAACCTACACCTGAAGAGATCAAAGAATTAGCAAAGTTCAAAGGCTTCACCTATCAGAGAAGGAAGATTGCCATCCCCATCAAATCGGATCTGCATATTCCTAAGGTAACTCATCTTCCTTCCCAGAACTGAATGTTGATCTAGTTAGCTAGCTAGCTGGTGCTAAAATGCTTGTTCCTGTAACTGAAGTAATTAAAATGCTAGGTCAAAAGGATAGATTGATAAAGTCTTTAGAAGCTAGTGGAAATATTGATGAAGCACCTATGGAAGTTATGTATGAAAAACCTAAGGAAAAAGGTCCTAGAAAAGACTAAGGATAAAGTTCAGGAAAAACCAAAAGAAGTCATTCCTGAGAAACCTAAATAAGTCATTCCTGATGTTCCTAAGAAAATCAATGAAGATCTTCCTATTATACTACATAGTATAGATCCTCGCAAGGAAGAGCATCCTCCTTTCTATGTATCCTTAGTCGTCAACAACATGTTGCTCCATAACTGCATGCTTGACTCAGGTGCCACATCCAACGTCATAACTAAAAAAGTCATGGAACAATTGAACCTGAAAGTCACAAGACCTTATCAGAATGTGTGTGCAATGGATTCTAGAGAAATTGATACCATAGGCATTATCATGAACTTACCTGTTAAGTTAGCTGCATATCCTGATGTGAATTTGACTATGGATGTAGTGGTGATCGATGTCCCTAACATTTGGGGCATGTTGCTATCTAGAAAATGGGCTGCTTCCCTTGGTGGTTGCATACAGATGGATTGGACCTATGCCATGATCCCAGCTAATGAAGATGCTCATGTCAGGTTATATAGGGAAAAGGAAAGAAAATTTCATGTTGAAGACCCTAATGTGCTAGATAATGAGTATGTTCACGAGTCAGATGGTTCTGGGAACTATTCCATTTTTGCAAACACATTAGCTCCTATTAAAGAAAAGATTAAAGATGATAGACTAAATGGGTTGTGGAGGATGAGTTTTGATGGTGCATTTTCCAGATCATGAAAGGGTGCTGGAATTGTGATTACTTCTCCATCTTAGCGGGCTTTCAAGTTTGCTTTTAGACTTGAGTTTGATGGTTCAAACAATGTTGTAGAGTATGAAGCACTCTTGCAAGGCCTTGAAATAGCTAAAGATATGGGTATAAAAATTCTAAGTATAAAAGGAGATTCAGACTTAGTTATATGTCAAATCAAGAACACCTTTGCATGCAAGAGTCAAAGGTTAAGGAAGTATAGGAATGCTTGTTGGGATACAATGGAATTATTTGATGCCATAAACTCACATCAGTACTTAGGGAAGAAAATCAGGAAGCAGACCAACTAGCAGTAGCAGCCTCAACCCTCCAGCCGATTGAAGAGATAATCAATGGTGAAGGAAAATTTGAGATAAATTTCAGACCCTCCATCCCGGATAATGTAGATCATTGGCAGGTATTCAAAGATGACAAGCAAATCCTTAGATTCATACATAATGTCCAAGAATTCACTGATTGTAAGATAAGCTATAAGGAAGAGAAATATGACTACAAGGAAGAAGAGGATCAACCTAAGAATGCCATACCTAAAACTATAGTTGAGTGGGAGCACATCTTTGACTGACAGGATAGACATAAGCCAGAAAATGAAATATTAAAGGTTGGAAATTACATAGAGATCAACATTGGGATTGAAATTGAACCTAAGCTAATCAAAATTGGTAAGGGTACAAGTGAAAAGGAAAGAAATGACCTTATAAGACTAATTCGGGAATATCGGGATATTTTTGCTTTTTCATATGACGAGCTGGAGTCATATCGGGAAAACGTTTTCCAGCATACTATCCCTTTAAAAGGGGATGCCAAACCTTTTCGCCAGAAGTTGAGACAAATGAATCCCAAGGTGGCCCCCATAGTTTTGAAGGAGCTCCAGAAGATGCTAGCAGCAGGAATCATAGCCCCAACTAGACATTCCTCATGGTGTTCAAATCTAGTTGTTGTAAGAAAGAAAAATGGAAACCTAAGACTTTGCATTGACTTTAGAAATTTAAATTGGGCATGTTTAAAAGATAACTACCCTCTCCCCAATATGGAAACACTGCTTCAAAGAGTAACTGGTTCTGGAATGATGTCAATGTTGGATGGTTTTTTGGGGTATAACCAGGTAGTGGTCAGCGAAGAAGACAGGCATAAGACAACTTTTACTACCCCATGGGGCACTTTTGAGTATCTCAAAATGCCTTTTGGATTGCTCAATGCTGGGGAAACTTTCCAGAGATCGATGGATTATGCTTTCAATGAGCTAATCTGTAAAATCATAGAAATATATCAGGATGATCTCACAGTTTTTTCTAAGGAAAGAACTGATCATGTTGACCACCTAAGACAAATCTTTGAACGATGTCGAAAATTCGGCATATCTCTAAACCCAGCTAAGTCTGTCTTAGGTGTTGACGAGGGGAAGTTGCATGGTCACATCATCTCCAAGGATGGGGCAAGATTGACCCAGAGAGGGTGGAAGCCATAAAGAAAGTTCCTTTGCCTTGTAATAAAACAGCTTTACAATCATTCAACGGGCAAATCAACTTTATCAGACGCTTTATTCCCAACTTAGCAGAGTTAATGAAACCCATGCAGAGATTGCTTAAAAAGGACGCTAAATTTGAATGGAATAAAGAGGGTAATGAAGCTTTTAGTGGAATAAAGGATGCTATTTGTAGATCACCTGTCTTAATCAGTCCTGATTATTCCAAGGATTTTCAAATCTTTTCATTTGCATCACCAGACACCATAGCCGGAGTTTTGTTGCAGAAGAATAAGGATGGCCAGGAGCAACCCATAGCCTTTATGAGCAGAGCCTTACAAAATTATGAGCTTAAGTACACTATCATGGAAAAACAAGCCTATGCCTTAGTTAAATCACTTAAGCATTTCAGAATGTATATCGGATACTCTAAAGTTATAGGGTATGTGCCTCATGCGGCAGTTAAGGACATTTTATCACAACAAGACTGTCTTGGTATAAGGGGTAAATGGGTCTCCAAGATCCAAGAATGTGACTTAGAAATCAAACCCACCAAGTTAGTTAAAGGTCAGGGTTTAGCTCGCATGATGGCTGAAGGAAATGAGCAAGCCTTAGGGATGGTATGTCAGAACAATGAGTCAGTACAGGTCAGATCAGAAGAGCTTCAACGTCTTGAACAGGTTCCTTGGTATTCAGACATCATATATTTTCTAACCAACCTCACATGCCCAGATCATCTTATTGGCCATAAAAGAAGGGCTTTGAGGTTAAAAGCCACAAAGTTTTGTATCACCTAGGATGGGCTGGGATGGAAAAATCCAGATGGTCTAATTCTTAGATGCATCGATGAGCCAGAGTCCAAAAAACTCATGGCTGAGTTCCACTCTGGATTTTGTGGAGGACATTATGCAACCAAGACAATAGCCTATAAAGTCCTTAGAGCAGGGTACTATTGGCCCACTTTGTTCTCAGATGTTCACAAGCATGTCAGAAGTTGCCAGCAATGTCAACTCTTCACAGGAAAACAAAAGTTAGCAGCCTTACCTCTTAAACCTGTAGTTGTCCAAGCCCCTTTTCAGCAGTGGGGTCTTGATTTCATTGGTTAGTTTAAGGATAATTCTAGTAATTCTAGCAACGGTTATTCCTGGATCCTAACTGCCACTTATTATTTTACCAAGTGGGTGGAAGCAATCCCCACGAAAGCGGCAACCGAGAAAGTGATCATGGATTTTTTAGAAGATAAGATTATCACTAGATTCAGTGTGCTCGCTAGGATCACCACGGATAATGCTAAGGCATTCAGCTCAGTAGAGATGTCATCCTTTTGTTTCAAGTATGGTATCATCTTATCACATTCATCAAATTATTATCCCCAAGGTAATGGTCTGGCAGAATCAAGTAATAAAAACTTAATGACCATAGTGAAGAAAATTGTTGGAGATAATAAAAGAGCTTGGGATAGTAAGATCAAATTTGCACTATGGGAAGATAGGATTACTAAGAAAAGTTCAACTGGAAAGTCTCCTTTTGAACTGGTTTATGGATTAGATGTTACTTTACCTGTTCACTTAAAGTTGCCAGTGTATCAGTTACTAGAAGAGTGTAGCACAGATCTGGATGCATCTCAGTATAGAATGGATCAACTAGTTGAGTTGGATGAAATCAGACGAAAGGTGGTTGATCAAAGCATAAAGAATCAGGAGAAGGTTAAAAAGAATTTTGCTAAGTCATCAAAGCCAAGGGTATTTCAGATTGGTGACACAGTACTACTTTGGAACAAAAGAAGGGAAAAACCTGGAAAACATGGAAAATTTGACAGTTTATGGGCAGGCCCTTATCTCATTCATGAAGTAGCAGGCACAAACGCTTTCTACCTAAGCAGTATGGACGGTGAGAAGTGTACCCTCCCAGTCAACGTAGGCCTTCTCAAACTATTCTACACAGAAAATATCTGATGCCCATGGGGGCATCTTTGTATCAAAATTTCTAAACCCTACTCCTGCATTTCATTTCTTAGTTAGATTTATTTTATGTATATTATTGTTTTGTACATTAGTTTGAATTTTGCTTATGTACAATAGTTTCTTTTTATGAATAGATGTTGTAACTTAGATGTTTCATTTGGTTATTTTTCATATATATATGGGACTGACGCACTTATGTTTCCATGCAGGAAACTGAGTATCTGAAGTTCACGAATGATCTCCTTTCCTAGGAAAGATCAATCACACGTCCCGCAGTTGGAGCCAGATGTTACCAACTAAGTTGCACTACAGTTGGACTTCAGTGAGCCGCCAGTATTGCACATTTACTTGTGCCTTTTTTCAGTGTTCAGAAGTTCCAAGTTTGGCCTTTTCAGGGCCCCTTTTTTCAGTTTTTGTAGTACATGACTGTGCCCCACGGGGTTTGTAATAATTGTACTAGCATGGTGGTTTTTGAGTGACTCGGTTCCCTAGGGCTTAACAACCAAAGAAGGTATTCCAAGGAGTTTTTTCCCTTGTCGATTATGCTTTGCCTTTAGCCGAGTATAATCGATGAGGTTTTCTCCCGCTCCTCCAAAGCTGGAATGCCCAAAGTGGTGGTTAGGCCTTAGGGGATTATTAGAGCCCACTTCATAATGTTTATAAACATGCTAGGCGCTAGAATTTTATCGTTTTGTCATGTACTAGGTTCCCCTGAAGTTTCAGTCAATTCCGACAAAAAATATTTTTCGCATTTTTGAAGCCATTTTTTTATGGTTTAATTAAAAAATTTCAAAAAGTGATAAAAGTGTGATCCGAAGTCGGAATTTGGCACAGGGATGCTCGTTTTCAAGCTCAGAGAACCCTCTTTACCCCGGTACCCAGGTTTCCTACATTTTGGGTGACCAGGACGCCTCGTGGAGCAGTTTTTCCTATCAGAGCTATAAAGTGGCACTTTAATGCCATAAATGCAACAAAATGCACCATGGCCAAAAGGTTAAAGTAATTAAAAAGTGGAATTATGCACATGCCAAATGAGTTGGCATTACTCACTTAAACTAAACGACTATATCCAAAGGCAAAGCATATGTTAAATTTTGGTTGAAAAGTCAAAATTTGATTATTTCAAAGTAATGCTACCTTACCTTCACGTGAGCCATCTTCTCCTCACGGCAGCTATTGAGTTGGCATGTGATTTCAAAAGGTGGGGGACTAAGCAATAGTTTGAAGCATATATTATAATTTATGTGATGGTGGTAAGGTTTCAATTGCCATACGAATTAGCTATCTTTTACATGGACCTTCAAACTTCACGTGGGCCGTACGGATATGTTGATAAGCGAGTTCTATTTTGAGGAGGCCCACATCATATGACATGGCATATTTCCATTAAGTTGAGCTACTATATCATGGTTAAAGCTTAAAGTTTAAAGTTGAGCGAGTTTCTCATCACGACCTCAACCTTCACGTGGGCCAACGCTTTCATCAAACTCGGCTTATGCGGATTTAAAATGATAAACCATATGGTGGGGGTGGATACCATGAGGAGGTGGCACAAAACATATGTTTCATCTGCTAATTATATCAACCAATCCAACCCCGGCTTTCAAAAGCAAGGAAACATCACTCATACTCGCTCTCTTCCTCACGTGTGGACTGTCCACAATTCGGCAATTTCTAAATTGAGGTGTTTTTGTCCAAGAGAATGGTGCTTCTCCATTGGCTTATGAGGTTGCTTGCTCTACAAACCAGGAGCTTTGTCTCCTTAGGGTTTTGCGCCCTAGCTTCTTGTCATTTGCTATAAATTGAGGAGCTTGGCTCCATTGTAAGAGACCTGAAGGTGGAACCTTTGTTCTTGTGTCTGTAATATTTTTATGAGTTATTGAGTTAATAAAGAGAAGGTTTTGGAGGCTACATTGCGGATTCATGTTATGTGTGGATGCTTGATGCTTCAAAACCCATGGAAGTAACTTGTATTTTTTGCACAAGCATTATTGTTTATTGTTAGGATTGCACTGACCTTGGAAGGAAATCTATATTTCAATAGGGTAACAAATATGATCTAATTCTGTTTGTTATTTGATGATAGTGTAAAATGCTTTGAATGTTATGCATCTCTTGTTTGAATGCTTCTATTCGCAAGTCTTTTACATTGTTAATATTGGTGCCATTTGATCCTCTTGTGCAAGTGCTTGTGTGAAGTCTTTTGTTGCAGGTTACTGGAGCTTAGGGGGAGGGATGTATGTTAGCTTTGCCGCTTCCAAAGCTACTTCAACGGAAGTGTAGTCCCTCTTGTTCCCACTCTCATGAAGGCTCCATTTGCCCATCTCTTTCCAGTTCAAAACTCGGTTCTTCTTACCTTTGGCTCAAAATATTTTCAAATCTAATTTGGTTACGGTTTCTATAATGTTCTAGATCTAAAAATTTTGAAATCTTAAGAAGTGGATCTAGTATCCTTTACTAATGCTTTCATTTTATTGAAGTCCAAATCTTAAAAGTTCATTAGTGAAGAAGTGCTTATAAAAGACTTATCTAGCATTGTTAGGCTTATAATTTGGCTTGCAAACTTGAAAGAGAGCATCCAAAGATCCTAGCAAGGCAAGCTCCCTAGCTTGTCTTACTAGTTACCTTTTCTCTCGTTTCATTGCACCTTTTAGATTCATTTTTCAGACTTAGTTTGCATTTCGAAGAAGAGTAATTTCTTAGTTGTTTTTAGGCATTTTACAAACTTTTCAGCTCGCTGGTTTTTATCTTCTGCATATCAGAATTTTTGTTTTAAGATCATATAAAAACTCAAAAAAGTTGTCAAAAGCACCATTTTTACATACTAGTTGTACTAGATTTCATTCTGCAATTTTCTAGCATTGTCAGAACACTCTTAAAGTGTTCTGATTGTCATTTTCTAACCAACATAGTTTGCTGATCTGTTTTGATTTCATAACAGGTTGGAGTAAGAAAATTAAATAGAACTTGCATTTGGAGCTTCCAAAACCACCCAGAGAGAACCGATTTCAAGCATCATCTTTATTTCTCTCAAACTTTGTAAACTGACTTGTTCCGTAATGATAAAGAGCAAGCAATATTTCTCTTAAGTTTCCAGGTTGTAATAAAAAAATAAAAAGAGCACAGCAGGCAATTCCAGCGCCTGACCTCAATCCACCCAGGGGGGATTCGCACCTTTTTTCATTTTTTTATTTTTTCGTTTTAGATTAGTTTTCATTCGAGCAGTAGTAATTAAATAACTCACTCAAGCACACAACGTCCTCCGAGGACCCGTTTATCATTTTATATGCTTTTGTGTTTTATTCAGTTATTATTCTGTTCTTGAAATTTAATCCTAAAATTAACCCCCCTTGCTTTATGCTTGGGGTTTAGTGTAGATTAATCATCCACTCATACATTTTTAATAAAACGAACAACGCCCCAAACCCAGAGTATGCTCTTGACTACTGCAGCTTAGTCGGTACAGTCGGTTCAATCAGAAACGGGTGCAAGGTACTTAGTGTTAATAGGACAATCCATTAGAATCCAATTCTAAGAACTCGGGAGGTTGCATGGACTGAATCCACAGAGTCAGCAAGTTCTTAAGCGGGTTCATCCTCGCCTGGTTGGACACTTGGTAAGGCTTCTAGAGCACTCAGTTCGAAGTTTAGGTTTCTTTTGGGCCAAACCAAGAATTAACCCACTCCTTGACTACTCATTTAATAATCATAAAAATTACCAACCGAGACACTGCAATACTTTCACTGAGACTACACAAGCAACCCTACACAACAGCAATTGGAAGCATTTTTACATTCTCGGCACTGGTCTTTAATTTTCCATGTTTAAGTTTCGATCACAAATGTCGTGAATGCTTATCTATCTTGTGTTGGGTTAATCAATTGATTTAATTTGCAAGCAGTGGTTAGTTGTTAATTTTTTATCTCATCATCTTTTTAACTCCTAGAATAGACTTTTTCTTTGTTGTAGATTAAAAGCCTTAGTTTATTTTTTATAGGGACCACCCCCCTTGGCTTCGTTAGGAGTAAGCCTAGACGGAGGAGTCGAGTAATCAGGTGACAGCACTTGACTCTCACTTGCCCCCAAGGACACACCGAGCGGCTTGAAGGTTTCCTGCCGCGTCCTCCCAGGTGTGTATTAGGCGGAAACAAACAGCATCGAGAGCCATTCTCTAGGAGAATCTAGGCACCTGGTCAGTTACCTGGAATTTGATTCCAGTCTGGGACTGAAGCTCAGCCTTGGGCTGAGAGCCATTCTCTTGGAGAATGGAGGCACCTGGTCAGTTACTAGGAATTTGATTATAGTCTGAGACTAAAGCTCAGCCTGTGGCTGAGAGCCATTCTCTGGAAGAATGGAGGAACTTGGTCAGTTACCAAGTAGTTGACATTGGTCAACTTGATGAAGCCTAGGGGCTAAGGCACCTGGTCAGTTACCAGGTCATCACTAGAAGCCCTAGACTGGGTCTAGGCAAGTGATGTACTCCTTTGTAATATCCCAAACTTATATTTTTTTTTGTTTTTGGAAATTTGTTGCTTGCTAGCAGTCTTTAAGGCTTAATACTCGAAGCAAATATGGATGCATGTACCAAACTACGCTTGCATGCGCATGCATGGGTTTGCTAACCCCTAAATACCCAAATAATCAGAAATGCTATAAATTAGGGATAGAAGTTATGCATGTACGTGTTGAATTTTGTACCTAGGAAAGTGTTCCCCTAAGTGACTTTTGCCTTAGTCACTCAAAAAGGGGAAATAAAGTGACCCTTGCATTAAATGACTTGAGATGAGCATTTAACTTAACTTTAGAGATTAAAGTTACTTTTTGATAAATTTAAGTGAGGTGAGTGAAATTAATTTTCATGAGAATTAAATGTGCATTTATTCTCATCCCATTCATCTAAACCAATCTGAGCCCTTGGATTAGATGGCTTTTCACTCACCCTAGGGTTTCACTCGAAAAGGCAAGGGAAAGGCATTTTTCACTCAGTTGAAGAGTTTGAGAAAAGGAGAGGTCGATTTCCTTGAGATGAGGAGCATACATTAGCAAGAGAGAGTTGCAGGCACATTTCCTAAGAGACATCCACACAACACGATTCCCAAGGTAGCGTGATTACACAGTGGCACAGAAATCGAGGTCGTACTTCTGCATTTAATGCGTTGTTCGTACAACACGATTTTATAGATTGGTTTCTGGGTAGATTTCCCAAGGTTGTGGGCACCGTTACCGAGGATAGTACTGCAACATTTAATTCTGTAAATTCGTACAACAAATTGGGTGTGATTTCCAAGGTGGTGGGTAGAGATTTTGAGGGCCGTACTTGGCTGTATTTCTAGCGTGATTTTCGAGAAGAAGACTGCACAGAAATCGAGGCAGCTTTAACACAAAATTCGAGGTAGCTTTCTGGGTGGAAATTAATGGTTGAGATCAACGTTGAAAAAGTCGGACTCGGCAAAAAGTCGGCAAGGGTCCCGAAAACAATTTCTCGGCAACATCGGCAAAAAAATCGGAAAAAATCGGAAAAAGTCGGCAAACATTAAAAAATACAAAATACATTCATTTTTTTCAGAATTTTAAACATATAAAGCAACAATAACATCAGATAAACACATTGGAACATAAATATGTAGAAAGCACTAATATATAGATGTAGTGGATGCAAATAACTTGGAGTGGTTTGATTTCAATGACTCAGACTGTCAAAAAATACATAAAATTTTACAATTTTAATGAAAAAAATATATATTAAAGATTCCAAGCTATGATTCCAAACCATTAGAGACAAAATATTATCAAAATGGCACCAAGCGCAATACATATCTAAATCAAAATTGAAAAAACATAATCATCAAAATCATTGTCTATGTCGAGATCCTATTCATCAATAGCACCATGTTCCCCCACCTCTAGGCTCTAGACTTTGCCTCTGCTTCCAATCTCGAAGTTGATCCTCCAAGGACATCAATTAACACCCTACAATTTTGTTCAAACTTCTTAATCCAAGCGTTAAAATAAGGTAGAAAGAGCTTCCCATGCTTAATAAGTGATTTTGCTTGACTGAAGGGTACATTTTTTTATTAAGGTCATGACAGTGGAATTCAAACAACTTTAACAATCAGGCATCGACACCACCAACATCAAGGTACATAGAGAGTTTGATGTACTTCATTAAATTCCAATCCCTTACCCACATACATGATAGAATCCACTAGAAACGTTGGAATCCTGAAATCCTGAAAACCATTAAGTCTGTTGAATTTTAAATGGGATCTAAAATCCTACTTTTTGCATATGAAGTCTGATGAGGTTGGAACCACTCTCAAACATCCTGAAACAATTAATGGTAATGTTACAAATTTAAGTAAAAGGATGGAAAATGAAAGATAAAGAGAATGTCACTTTTACTTTAATAATTAAACATTACCATTTAGTACTGTTGACATCAATGTTACATGTACAAAACTCATCAAATTTATAAAAAAAAAACCCGAGTTTTTAAAACTCTGAAAAAGCCTGGGTGATTTTTTCCTTCAACTTGCGATTTTTTGAAAAAGTCGGAAATCGCCGATTTTTCTGCAGGGCCTTCACCTCGCGACTTTTACAAAAAGTCGCGATTTTTCGGCGATTTTTTCAAGCTTGGTTGAGATAAGTGTACTTGACTGTAATTTACTGTACTGAAATTTTCTGAAGAAATAAATCATACTCTCTCTCTTTGACATGTTTTCCCCTTGTGGGTTTTTCCTGGGCATTTTGCCAAAAATTTCTGAGTCTGAAGTTTTTATGGTGTGCACTTAATATTTGATTTTCTGCCATTAAATGCGAGTTTCAGCTGTGTTTTCAATGTCTGAAAATTATGTGAAATTTCCAGCCATCATACAAAACTGGGTTGGGCATTAAACTATGAAAATTTGAATTGAAAACCGGGTTGGGCATTAAACTATGAAAATTTGAATTGAAAACTGGGTTGGGTTGATTCTCAGAAAACTTTCATGGTATCAGAGCTTGGTGGGCAGAAAATTGAAGTTATTTTAGACTGTCAGTGATTTCTTTTGTCAGTGGGCAGCACCTTGTTGAGTTGGCAATGAGATGGCTACATGATTTAGGTTGGAAGATAGGCTAGATGGGACATGGAATTTTGTTCCATAGAAGGCTAGGATTATGCTGATTTTGGAAGAGAATAAACTTTGGGATGAAGTGGTCAACAATACAATAGCTAAACGAATTTAGATTCCCGCTTCCACTGATGCACAAGCATTAGCTGCTTTCAACAAGAAGGACTGTAAGGCTAGGAGAATTGTTCTAGATGCAGTTAAAGACCATATTATTCCACATATTTCAGGTAAAGACCGTGCATATAAAATGTGGGATGCTTTGACCAGTTTATACCAGAGCACTAATGAGAACCAGAAGATGGTCTTAAGAGAGAAGCTGAAGGGTATAAAGATGAACAACGCAGAGGGAGTGACATCCTACCTCACGAGGATATCCTCAGGTTAGAGATGAGCTTGCAGCAGTTGGGGAGGTATTTTCAGCCACTGAGCTAGTGCGGAGAGCATTGAATGGTGTGACCAAACCATGGGCTATTTTTGTGCAGGCTATAGTTGGCAGGGAGAACATACCTTCCTGGGATAGACTGTGGGATGACTTTTTGCAGGAGGAGACCAGGAGAGGTCTTGTGCATGTAATGTCTCTTATTAGGAATTTTATTAAAATTGCAATTTTCTGCTTTTTTTCCTTAGTTCGACCTTTGACTAGTTTTGATCTTTAGGGCCCAAATTGGCCCCAAATGATCCCAAATCTTCTGAGAAGATATATGAATGATATTAGAACATAAATATGTGTTTCAGGGATGCCTTTGGACCTTTAAAATACTTCTGCAAATCCTCTTTCAATTCTGATCAATGTAGGTAACTTTACTAGTGATTTTCCTTTGACTAGTATTGGTCTCTAGGTCTCAAATTGACTCCAAATGCCTTCAAATCTTAAAGGAAAGTGTATGACTGATATTAGAACTTGAATATGATGTTTATGGATGACATATGTTCAGCAAAAGACCTCTGCAAACTCTCTTAAGATTCTGGACCAATTATGCAATTTTACTAGTAATTTGGGGTTCAAATCCCCCTGGGGTAAGTACTGAAAATGGATTCCCAAATGCCTCCAAACCCACTCAAATTTATGAACAGAGGTATGTAATGTGTTAAGTATTTTATTAAAGTCTCATATGCACCATTAATGGATTATTACAACTGTTCTCACCCTCTCCCATTCAACTGCAAAAATCTCCAATTCGACCCTTGGGGAAATGGCACTATTTCACCTCCCAATACAACTAAACTGAGTAAAAATGCTTCAAATGCTCAAGTACAGTACATGAAACTTGTAGAAGACATCGATGGCAGTATATTGATCACAAATATATCAGAGAATCATCCATTCATTCGAAATCATCAGCATTGCATTGATTCACAACAAGGTAGTGGGGAAATGACACTGTTCTTTCATTAAAATTGAGATTTATACATTTCTACTTGGAATTTCGACCTGAAACTTTCTGGAGATGAAGAACAGAGTATTTACTTCATATTACAAAAGAAATGGGGCATTAAAAGCTTCCCCAAAGAGTACAATAGCTCACCAAAAACGCCCTCCCTCAAGGATCAAGAATATGCCATCAAAACTGGAAATGGTTGAAGGAGTGAGCTGCAATAGAAGAAACCATGAGCTGCCCTGTAGCTTACACCTGCAAATAAAGACTCCATTAAAGCTCCAAATGAAAGGTCTGAATGGCCTTTCCAATTACCAACTTGGATGGGAATCTTTCACCCTCGAAATTGGCTAAGGCAAGAAACTAGTCATCCACTAGCTCTCCCTCTTCACAAATGCAATTGCAAATTCTACAAAATGATCAAAAGCTGGTTTCATTCTTTTTTATTGACATTTATAAACTTCTAATGTTCTCCATGGGTCGAATTCCTTCCAAGAGACTCATGCCAACTCAAGTTGGGAAGAGATTCCAAAGAACGCCGCTTGTACAACAATTCCTAGTCTCCCACTTCCACCAAATCACATGTGGAAGCATCTTAGCTGCCCTAACACCCTTGAGCGCCCTCTTGGAGTTCTATTTTTAGCCCTGACATGTCATATATGTCATATGTCAGCCTTCAGGTCTGATTTGTGTCATAGGAGCATCTTCATTATTGTTGTCATAGAGCTAGGGAATCTAGCCCAAGTGTCTCACTAGCTCCAAATTGCCTCTTCCTCTTCCATGGGAGTTACTCTTCCTCTATATTTCGACCTTGGATGAGTCATGCAATGAATAATACCTTTTGGACTCCCCCAAGTATGGTACCATTCACCTTGAATTCGAATTGGTGAGAGAATGATGCCAAGTGTAGTGGGGAAATCTAGCCATATGTGGGTCCCACTTCCTCCATGTGTTTTCATGATGAAATGCCACTTTGATTTTCACTTGTATGTATTTATTTAGCTCCTTTATTAAATATTTATGCCATTCTAATGCTCAAACATCATTTATTATCCCCATTATTCCAAATCCCAAAGCTTCCACCCCAAACCTAGGAAACTAGTAATTTTCCTCCTTGGCAATTATTTGACCTTTAGCATCAATTTGACAAACTCTAATGAATAGGGCCAATGTGATTAGGCCATTGTGACGCAATGCCAAATTTGGGACATGACAGTGCAGGGCAACTCTTCACAGAGTAGGGAGGATGAGGAAAATGTGGCTTTCACTGCAAAAGGAAAGAAGAAATCCAAGAAGGGCCCCAAGCTGGGTGGGGCTAAGCAGCAGCAGCAACAGGGTGGACAGAAGAAAGACTTAAGCAAAGTCAAGTGCTTTGCTTGTCAGGGATTTGGGCACTATGCTTCACAGTGTCCAAAGAAGAAGAAGAAGCAACAAACAACAGCCTCAACAGAGATTGATGATTTTGGAGAGAGATTTCAGAGAGAGTTTTCTCTTTGTGCTGGACATGTTGAGAGAGAGAGAGAGCCTCTATTATCACCAGCACTGATTTATATATTGAGATGGAGTATTCTTTGTTGACTGGCCATCAGATGAGTGCATCTACCACCAGCACTTGGTATATTGATAGTGGAGCTTTGAGTCACATGACAGGTGCTCGAGAGATGTTCTCCGAGCTTTCACAGACAGGTGTAGATGTGGAGGTTGTACTGGGAGATGACACGGTTGTTAGAGTTGTTGGTCGTGGGACCATTACTTTTCAGAGAGAGTCCATGAGTCCTATGATTTTGAGGGATGTGTTGTTTGTTCCTGGGCTGAAAAAGAACTTGGTATCAGTTTCCACTATTGAGGATAGGGGACTTGGGGTTTGTTTCATGGATGGACATGTGCGTATATTCCCCAAGATTGCAGGACCATCTACCTCTTTGGACATTGGGGTTAGATGCGGGAAACTATACAAGCTCTTATTTCAGCCCCAGCACGCTTTGGCACATAGCAACAACAGTGAGCTTTGCGAGCTTTGGCATCGGAGGATGGCTCATTTGCATCGTCCAGCTCTGAGGTTGTTGAGGAGCATGGTTACAGGTCTACCAGAGTTCAACAAAGAGCACAATGATGTATGTAGAGGGTGTGCTTTGGGAAAGTACACCAAGATTGTTTTTTCGAGTAGTGACAGCAGGTCAACAGGGGTGCTTGATTTGATTCACTCAGATTTATGTGGTCCCATTTCATCTGTTTCCTTGACAAGATTTGAGTATTATGTGACTTTCATCGATGACTATTCCAGGAAAACCTGGATCTACTTCTTGAGGAGCAAGAAGTCAGTTGATGTCTTGCGGACCTTCCGAGAGTTCAAAGCTCTTGTGGAGAATCAGACAGGGAGGAGGATTCGGGTTCTGAGATCAGACAATGGGGGCGAGTATACCTCCAATGAGTTCGATGAGTTTTGCATACAGGAGGGCATACAGAGACAGTTGACAATACCATATACTCCTGAGTAGAATGGAGTAGCTGAGAGGAAGAACAGGGCTATTGTGGGAGCAACGAGAGCTATGTTTCATGATCAGAGTCTTCCTTTTTTTCTTTGGGCAGAGGCTTGCAATACAACTGTTTACCTTCAGAACAAGAGTCCCCACCGTGCCTTGGGGAGGAAGACTCCTGAGAAGATGTTCACAGGGAAGAAGCTTGAGGTTGGTCATTTTCCCATATTTGGTTGCTTGACTTACTCTCATGTCCCTTCAGAGAAGAGGACAAAGTTGGACCCCACTGTAGAGAGAGGCATCTTTGTGGCCTATGATGAAACTTCAAAGGCTATTCGTTTTTATCTTCCTGCGTAGAGAAAAGTTGTTGTGAGGCGGGAAGTGAGATTTAAGGAGGAGAGAGCCTTCAGGAAGTCTAGAGAGTTAGAGTATGAGGAGTCACGGGCTTCCACACCTCAGGTGTGTTGTCCGCTGAGATGCACACCAGCAGCAAAAATCTTTCGAAAGCTGTCTCCTCACTACAAGTGGGAGAAGTGTGGCCTTGGGGGCAAGCAATGAGCCAGGTATTGTCACCTGAATCCCAGCTCCTCCGTTTAGGCTAACTCTTAACGAAGCCAAGGAGGGTAGTCCCTACAAAGAGTTTCTATGGCTCTTATGTTTTAAATGTTTTTTGATGTTGAGTGATGCAAATGGGTGTTGTTTAGGAGCTTTTTAATGATGAGAGAACAAATAAACACGCAATCCACGTTGCAAAATTACAAGATACAATTTATCAAGATGCAACAATGTACTTTGACTTTGAAATTTAAACAAGCATCCACAAGTTAATTAAATAAAATGCACAAGGACTAATGGTCCGGATCAAGGTGATACATAAGAGTTTTATAGACCAGTGCCAAATGGAGTCAAAAGGGTGCTTGTGATGTTGAAAATGTAAGTCTCAAAGTAACTGTTTGTGAGATTGTTTTGAAATTGTTCTTGGTAAATTTTAGAGTGTTTTAGATGTTCTTGATTAGTAGGGCTAAAAAGTCAAGGCAAGCATCCAACTTGAAGAACTACTTTCAATAACTACCCCGGCAACCTTGTCGGACTGTGCAGTTATCAAGGCTAGGTGTCCAATGATTAAACCAACTTCGAAGTCTAAGACAAAAGCACTCCGACTTCACCTCTAGGCATAGTACTTTGAGTATTTATTGAAAATCAACGTTGGCACGTTGGTTGTGGGGAAAAGATTTTATTAATGTTATCACTTGCAAGATTAACAAATCCAATCACCTTTTTGAGTACTAGTCCAAACTTTTAGGGTCGTCAGAGCATACTTGGTGATGAATAGCAACAAGATAAATTTTGGGGGGAAAATGTGAAGTTGAAGATTTTATTACTTAGAGCACACAGTTCAACTCTCCGATAGAGAGCGCTCTTGACTTTGTCTTAAGACAGAAGTTCAAGAGACTTTAGCTAACTATATGCTTGATGCAAGGAAGATGTAGTGGGAATGCTCTCCGACAGAGAGTGCTCTTGACTTGGGTTATTGCAAGTTCAAGAGACTTTGGTTTGTTTTTATAAGACAAGAAGCTTGCAAAAATAAACCGAATGATAGCTCAATAAGATAAAAGATGAACAATGATGTAGCAAATGAATAAAATGCTTGCAAATGAAACTAGTGTTCTACAACAAAAACTAATCTAGCAAAAAGGAAGTAAAAAATGACTTCTACACACTGTTCATGAAACTTCCAGCTAGCTGGTCGTATGCAGTACACAGTGGGGAAAGAGAAGTAGCACGCAAGGTCAATACGGCACTTGGGATCAAATCCCAAGACACTTCTCCGGTCAAAACTGAAATGAAATTTAAACTCTAAGTACAAAATGAAATTGTTCTAAAACTTGAAGCAAATCTAAACTAAGCATGCACTAGACACTCTTCCCCAAATGGGGAAGAAGAACCAAAATGTGGGAGGCCTTATTCCACTTAGCCTTTTTATTAATCAAGTACAAGTGCCTTGGGATTTTAACCCTTGAAAGGACTTTTGAGAGGAAAATAAAACAACTAAAAGAACAATATGGAGCTCTTAAGAGCTTTTACAAAAGGAGAGTGTAAATAGTTTCTTGGTTTGGATCATCCTTATGGTCTCTTTGATGCTCTCTTTTGGGTAAAGATCTTCTTGTTTTCAAAGTTCTTCAAGCTTCTTTTTTCCTTCAAAACACCTACAAAAACATTTCAACTCAAGGCACCCTTTAGCATTAGTAAGCAAAGATGAGATCTAAACTTAAAAATGAACTAGAAGATTGACAAAAGACAATGCAAGGCTAATCTTTTATGAGATCTAGGATGCAAATGCTACTAACAATAACTTAGAAGCAAAATCTACTTATGAAATGCAAATTAACAAACTAGAAATACTAGATCCTATCAAAACGAATGCAACATATGAGATCTAAAATGCCTAGCTTACAACTTTTCAAAGCATGTAACTACTTGATAAAGACCAAACTTTAAGTCTAAGTTCATTTTTTTAATTTTATGTGTAATGTTTAGGGCACTTCAAGATGGATGAAAGGAGGGAAGAAGGAGTGGAATGGAGACCAAAGAAGGCAAAACGAAAGGGATGAGAGAGACAAGAGGAAGGGAAACGAAAGCTTGGAGAGGAGGAGAGACAAAAGGCAAGAAGGGGAAAAAAGAGGCCAACGAAAGCAAGATGAAGAAGATAAAAAACGAGAGAGAAGAGGAGACCTTAAAGGTGGACGAAAGGTATGGAAAGAAGGCAAAACGAGAGCTAGAGGGAAGGCCAACTAGGGCAAGAAAATGAAAAGGAGAGGAATGAGAGATATAGGGCAAAACTACAATCTAAGAAGAGTGATGGCTAGAGGAGAAAGGCTAGCAAATCAAGGCAAAGACTCAAAGAGAAAAGGGAGAGCTAGAAGAGGGAAGCTCTTAGATCTAGGTAACCAAGTTTGAAAACATTTTAAAGGATGGATCTTTAGTGAACTCCTCAAGCTCAACTTTGAAGCACAGAAAGATCTTTGGAGAGCCCTGAAATGCACAAAAGTTAGAAAAATAATGGCGAAGGGGAGGAAGAGGCAATCGAGCTATTTCTTGGGCACATTTCCCGAGGTTGTGGGCACAGTTACAGAGGACCTGTTATCACATATATAGTAACCGGGCTACCATACATTATTTTTCTGATTCCAGTACACTATTCAGCCAGTTCCCTTACATTTGAGATGCTGAGATGAGCATCTATATTGGATCACTATCAGATTTTGGACAACAGTTGTATTCCCCATGCCATGACTGAGTCTCAGGACATTCAGAGATATGACCGATGTAGCCATTATACCATTGGTACAGAGCAGTCAATAGTGCCCAGAGTTATAGCAGCAGTTTCAGAGGACAGATGATGGTACAGGTTGATGAGCAGTGAGGTATATGACTCAGTAGGTATATCATTGTGATATGGTTATATTGCTTTTATACTTATTCTTATAGCATGTCTTAGCACTTAGTGTCATGATCTGGCGATCATATAGATATGTGGACCCGGTTGATCTTATTATATATACTATATTGTCCCTACTCAGACTTAGAAGTTCCCTATTCATACTCATTGGTCTTACCCTCCTTAGGGAGAATAGAGGTGATCATTCCACCATACCTTGGCTTGCTAGTGTTGGCTCCATTATTCATTGTCTTTATCCATCCATTGCCTACCTTTTAGTTTATCACCCTGACTTACTACTTGACTAGTGGCATGGAGGACTTTTCCCCACTGTAGCCTCTGTATTGGATGAGCTTCCCTGTATACTATGTCTCGGCTCTGAGGTGGTGACAAAACTTACCTTTGGTGAGTTGGATTGTAGGCCTAAATCATTCTGGTCGGTTGTCCCGATGTTTGGCATTGGCTCGAACTCCCCCTAGTCACTTGAGATGTTGTTGGCTAAAACTGAAAGCTCATGTACTATGTATGGAAACTGATAAATTCGCCCATGGAAACTAAAAAGGGCAAGAGCGATGAACTGCTGAAAAATACTCCTCGAAGAGTATAAGAAAGGTCCAAAAAGCAATGATTCTTAAAAGCTATATCTAAACAATTGCTGACCTTATATATGTATGAAAAACATGCCCTGGATGCAAGCTACAACTAGTTGTGCTTATCAGCACACCTGAGATCCGAAGGGTTATGTAGGCCAAAAAGGCCATGAAATGAAATTGAATGATCCTAATGAACCTGCATCAACTTGATATAGACATGATGCCTAAGTTGAATAAGCACTCTCTAAACAACTTATCCATTTGTGAGACACCGCCATTCCCTGTGTTGTTGCTCATTCAGTATATACTATGGTGTGTATTCCCTTTTCCATTGCCAGAATGTCACAAAGTTAAGTCGGTCAAGTCATCCCTTAGCCTAGCCAGTTATCTTAGCCTTCACCCTTCACTAGCAAATTGATCACAGCTATGAAGTGAGTATGATCTTGAAAGTCTAGTCTGAGCAATAATAATAATTAATGACATTATATATTTGGATTTAGATCGCCAGTAATGATTACTTTGTGTTATAATTGTTATTTGAATAAGTTGTAGAGCATGCATTAACCTTGACACTTTGCAGCAGCTTCCGATGATGGTTTGAGTTATATTTGGTCATGTTGACTTGGTTAGACCTAGTTTGACCAAGGTCAACCATAGGACATGAGATGGTTGGACCTTGTGATGATATGGATAGATGATATATGGTATATGTACATGTATATGATGATTCTATGCAGCAGCTACAGGGTTATGATGATGATTCTTGGTTTACAGCAGTATTTAATCATTTACAGATTATTATTATTTGCCCTGTTCCGGTATATTGGACATATATATTGATCATGCAGAGACTCATATGGTGTATGAGTACACATCTTGGATGGATTTGGACCTTCTGAGTCCAATGAGATAGTTTGTTTTTTGTTTCGGGCACTTACAGTGATGATTGAGCCTCAGTAGGCTATCCCAGCGCAGTTTTGGTCTGTCGGAGACCCTGTCAGAGCAGATGTGATTTTTATCCGGTTGACCTAGGGCACTGTGCTTGGAGGGGGTGGTCCATCCACTTGTTTTTACCATATTACCCCCCTCCCGGACACACTGGTGCCCTCACCTTGACAGCGCAGGCACTCCAGGAGGCAATTTGGGGCAGTTTCATGCTTCCCGAGGCATTTCAGGATTGGTAGAAATGGCTATTGAGGAATTCGATTTGGGCTACTGAGGCAATGTCTTGGCATGGGCTGATTAGCGATGATGGATTGATGTCTTCCAAACCTCCTCCAACAGTTTCAGCTTCATCGGGGCCCGCATCCATCACTTATGGCACTTTCTGATGATTTTTGAGGTCTTTTGAGGCCTACGATTTGTCCATAGAGGCACAATTTGGTATATTGATGACTATTTTATTATTATTGTGCTATGGGGATTGACCAAGGGTGGCTAAAATTACCCCTTGGACCCACCATAAGCTTCCTATTATATTTTGTCATCATGATTTGGTGGGATTCCCCTCTTCTAGGGCGATTTTGTCCACTTATATTATATTTTATTAGTGATCCATGTATTTTATTGTTGAGCTCATCTCAACCATTGATTAGACATTTGTATCTTTTAATTTTAGCCACTCATTCAAAAAGTGGTTAGGATTTTGATGCCTCTCCTTCCTATTTAAAGGAGAGAGCTTCTCATTGTAAGGGGACTTGTGGCTCTGGATTATTGGAATAGAAAATTATTATTGCATCTATCTCCAGTGTTGTGGTGAATGTTTTTGGTGTTCGTTCGTTGGTTCTTCCTTTGCACTGAGTTATTGGAGATCTTGTTTTGCCATATCTTTTGTACCACATTTTTGCATCTACAGGTGGAGGCCGATTTGCTTTGAGGAGGAAGTATTGGTAGGGGAAGTCTCTCCCTACTTCTTCTTTGGATCTCTTCGTTGGTAACAGGGAGTATTACCGTCCCAGGACCTTCTATTCTATGTTATCATTGCATTTTACTTGTATTTCCTCCATACTTGACCTCTTTGATTGAAATCGATTTTCCTTGGATTCACAGGTAGAGGAGGGTGCACTTGTCGGCTAGGGTATCAATTTGGCAATCAAAATCAACAATCTATCATTTGATCTTTGCGGGAATCTTCCTCAACATCAAAGCATCTCTCTTCATCACTCAGGTATGATCTTAAGGTAATTTCTATCTCCATGATCTATCCACTTGTCTAAAATACTTCAAACCCTAATTAATAAAAACCCCCATTTTTACATTTTTTTAGATTTACTAAGATCTAGTGGCTTCTTGGGCAAGAAATTTAAAACCCACCTCTATAGTATCCACGGCATCCCGGATCTATAGTTTGGTGAGGATTGGCCTCCATTTGACCCTATTCCCAAGGCATTTAGCCTCTCCAAGCAAGGGCGCACTTCTTAGTTTGGTGGGTTGACCTAGATCTAGTATGTGGGTAGGTGAGATCCCGCTTGATTCATGATCTACACATCCAATAACCTACCCCCAGATTGTCACTTTTCTGATTTTTACCTTGTGGTCCCTATTCCACATTTTAAGGGTTTTAATCCCCATTTTGGACCACTTGGTATCTTCAAACTCAGATCTAGTAAGATCTAGCCATTGGATTGCCTTGAAATTGTAGATCCACACTCTCACTTGCTTAAATTACTTGGATCTAAAGTTTGGATGCCATTGGACTTGTCTTGAGTCATTTATCCCACATTTTAGCCTCCTTGGGTAAAGTCGCACCACCTTAGAGAAGTAAGTTATCCCACTTCTAGGACATGGGTACTTGAGATTTCAGTGGATTTGGAATGGGAATAATTCAAAACCTAGGTCTAGTAGGTCACCTTGTCAAATCTTGCCTTGGGGATAACATTCCTTGTTTTAAGGGATTGTGGTCCACTTAGGTCAAACCTAGATCTAGACCTATTCATCCATCAAGACTTTAATTGCCCACTTATCTCATGCAATAGGAGTCCTTAACCACAAGTTAACCTCACTTTGACTCTATTATCCCAATTCCCAAGGCACTGGTCGCTTTCCGAGTAAATTCGACTTTCCTAGATTGTTGGATTAACTTGTGGTTTGACCCTTGTATGGTGAACTTAACCCTTTGATGTCATCATATATCACGATCAAGCTTGCCACTTGTACTAGTTAGCCCCAATTCAACCCCTAAACTACCCCGCATTGGACACGGTTCCCAAGGCAGTGGATTTTGTCACATTGAACTAGTACATCAATCCTGGATCCTATTTCACAAATCATAAGTCACTCTCACATCAATAATGAACCAAAGCTGTACTCATTGAACCCCTCACTTGTCTTGTGACTTCATCCTAGGGTCTAGGATAAACCATACACCTTACTTCACTTAGAATTAACTTGATTTGGTGTCTTGGTTTTGATCTCTCCTGTCGGGAGTAGATCGGGTCTCCCCCTTTGTTGTCTGGGCTAGATAACATAAAGCGAAGGTTGCCTCGACTGGCGTGACAACCATCTATTAGAGGTTGAGGTGATCGTGGTTGCACCTTTTGAGTTGCCCTTCCCTATTGCCATCCATCAATGGATACATCCATAGGGGTAACTACAGTTTAGGTGATAACAGGACCGTACTGCAGCATTTAATTCTGTAAATTCGTACAATAGACTGGGCATGATTTCCAAGGTGGTGGGCAAAGATTTCGAGGGTTGAACTTGGCTATATTTCTGGCAAGATTTTCGAGAAGTAGACTGCACAAAAATCGAGGCAGCTTCAGCACAAAATTCGAGGTAGCTTTCTGGGTGGAAATTAATGGTTGAGATAAGTGTACTTGACTGTAATTTACTGTACTGAAATTTTCTGAAGAAATAAATCATACTCTCTCTCTCTCTAACAGGTTTTCCCCTTGTGGGTTTTTCCTGGGCATTTTGCCAAAAATTTATGAGTCTGAATTTTTTATGGTGTGCACTTAATATTTGATTTTCTGCCATTAAATGTGACTTTCAGCTGTTTTTTCAATGTCTGAAAATTATGTGAAATTTCCAGCCATCATACAAAATTGGGTTGGGCATTAAACTATGAAAATTTGAATTGAAAACCGGGTTGGGTTGATTCTCAGAAAACTTTCAGTACGTACCATCAGATAGAGGAGTCAATGTACTTCAATATGAGACCAACATGCAAGGTTTGTACTGGATAACGAGCAAGATATGGAATAACCTTCCTACAAGAATGCGCCCTTGGTATTAATGCGTCCTCTCCAATCTAGATATGGTCGTGTAGATGCAATATTAATAAGAAGTAGCTCTGGAAGGTGTTCAATATGACACCAACATGCAAGGGTTGTACCGGATAACGAGCAAGATATGGAATAACCTTCCTCCAAGAATGCGCCCTTGGTATTAATGTGTCTTCTCCAATCTAGATATGGTCGTGTAGATGCAATACTGATAAGAAGTAGCTCCAGAAGGTGTACAATGGGGTTGTAATCCCCTTCTGATCGCAGTAGAAGTGGCATGCAGACCATGCACTGACTCAAAGGCCTAAAACGTGAACCGCTCCTCTGAGAAAGTCGCCCATGCAGGGAGGACGCCTTTTGGAAGATGAAGAGGTTGATAACTAGTTCGGGAGTCCAAATAAGAAGCTCTTCTACTAGGGGTAGGGTAATAGTGCTGCTCTCGGAAGAATGGAGCCAGCATGCATATGTTCCGAAGCCTATAGCTTGAGATACGAATGTCTCTCTCCTTGAGCAATTCGCTCATGCAAGGAGAGCGAACTCCTTCAGTCTAATCTGTAACTCGAACCTTGCAAGAAGCTAAAGATTGATACCTGATGATGATAGCAATGCTGAATCTGGATGATCCAACCTGATAGTGACTAGGGCAGATAGATTTCGCTGCCAAAATACACTGAATAGTTGAGTGTGTGCACTCAACCCCAAAATAGCTCATTGAGCTCTCCAAATCGACTTCTCAAATCAATAATCATATATGCAGGCCTTACTCACTCGCTTTACCTTTCTTTTATAACATTCACTCGCCTGACCTAACTTTCGACCTAACTTTTGCATGACTAGGTCGTTTTATCTTTTAGTTTCCAGTTGACTTGCATGCAGTGCTTCTGGAGTGCATGGAGGCTCAATGAAGGAGTTTCAGTGCATGCAGCATGAAATATAGCCTGCATGTCATGCATGCAGGTGGCCCCTAGTTCCTGTGGCCCCTATTTATCTACTGATGATATAATAACCATGCTTAAGATCTTCTTATGGTGTAAATGGCATCAATCCTCAGTTAATTCCCTGAATGTCAGTGTCCACTAGAACCTATGGGAATCAGATAGGTTAGTGGGATGGTCCTATGCGCTTAAGAAGAAGAGGACATTACATCCTCTCCTTGGTCAGTGGGCTATGGGACCTTCTCAAGGGACTGGCCACCCCTTGTTGATGTACCTAACACATGACATTGGTGACAACGAGGAGAACAAGAATAATCTTCCTTATTTATGATGATGTACTTTGAGTTGGCACGTGTGGACCATAGAGGCCAAGAGAAAGGACTTAGATGACTTGCTTAAGGAGCTAGAGTCATGGAACTGTTGAGGCCTCGGATGTGTAGGGTGTGCAAAGTGTTGGAATGGGTTCCTAAGCTCTCAACAGAGGGGGAAAACCCAGACTGAAAGAATTCAAAAGATCCTACGCAAGGACAGTTCTATCCTTAGCCTGTTTGGTAGAGTAATCTCCGACGGATATTCTGCCTCCGCTGGCACTCTAAGAGTTGGTAGGTTTTGATCCAAAGGATCAGTTTTCAAATGGAGAAAACCTAAGTGTAAAAGTCTGTAAACTCAAATCTGTCTAAAAGAAATCTAACCTAAGTTAGATCTACTCTAAGAAGGTGTTTTGAGATAGATTCATGTCAACTTGATGTGAAATAAATAAGTATGGTTCATCAACTTAACAGAAATGTTAAAAGATTTATTACTTATTTGCCCAAATTACCATTAACCAATGAAAATTAATCAATAATGAATCAGGGATTACATGCATTCAAGGTATGACCTGTAACTGATATGTTAATTGAAAAACTAACATCAATTATATTTGACTGAAAATCATTTGCAGAAATAAATAAGAGTTTTAATTGAATAAATTCTCTTAAAACATTTAAGGATACATAGATTATAAGCAAAGAGAAATCTAAACTGTAGATCAAATGTATTTATAGTTTGCAAAGGATTAAAACAGTATTAGATAAGCAACTTGGAGAAAAATCACATTCATCAAATAAACTTGATCGAATTGACAAAAGAAGATCTGAAAAATAACTTTACTGTATTCAGTGACAGTCTGTAAGAAATTACAAGCTTGTATCAAAACAGAGCATCTCCAGCTTCTCTTGCAGAGTTTGTCTCCAAATTCCATCATCCCTTTCTACAAGAGATCATCTCTCTTAAATAAGAGTTACAAAAATAATAATACAAGAGTAAATTCCCACAAACCGGGATTACAAAATCAAAACTAAACTAATGGCCTAGAAAATCTTGCCATTTGTCCCAAATCTCTAACAACTCATCCAAATTTGGATAATTAGCTGCCTCAAGCCCCAACTGGGCATTACATTCGAATGTTTCCATCTCATTCTTAGCTAACTTATGCCAAATGCGGATAAAGATATGGATTTTTCCTTCCAAGGTCTAAGGAGACCGATTTCCTGATCAATCGCTCCACATCATCGATCTTAACTTCCTCAAGAAATTGAATTTGCTGCTAGGCTTCTTCACACCTGCGCTCAATTTCCTCAACCTTCAGCTTGGGCGGACAGGCATCTTCAATTAGCTTCATGGTAGATAGCTGAAGACTTACCATGACATTATCTGCTGCATACCATCGCCTACTACACATAGCCTATGCCCTCTTGATGATATCTTCTGCTGACTCATTAAGTTCAAGCCAAGTGTTCAATGCACCTCTGATTTTCTTGAACTGAAAGCTGCTAAGGATGGGGATGTCTTCTGGCATATCCTTGATATACCCCTGCAATTCAACAATGTTGTCATTTGCCGTAGAAGCTTCCAACCTTTTGGCTTTTTGCCCTTCAAGGACACTAGACATCTTACCAAAGGTAATATGCATCTCCCTAATCTCATCCAAGGTGATAAATAGCTTCTCCAACAATTTATGATGCTTCTCATTAACTTAAAGAAAGTAGAGGAGGCTGCACTTGCAGTTGCATCCTCACATTGCTTTTGCAGTAAGGCCATTTTCTGAGTATTAGCAGAATTCTCAGCTTGTACTTCATGAAGTTCAGCCTGCAGAGAGGTATGACCTCGTTCCAAATCTTTAAACCTGTCTCCCTATATCCTCTTGAGATCAACAACATAAATCCCATGTTCTTCCTTGGTCTTCACCAGTTCCTCCTCAAGCCTTTCCAATTCTTCCTTCTTCTGATCAATCTCTCTATTGAGTATCTGGATTGAATCAAGGTTTGCACCAGCAAATGCCCCCAAGGCTGCAACTGTCTCAATTGCCCCTGTTTGAGGATCATTTGTTTGCTGAGCCCATACTATTTGGTTTGGAATAGACACTTCTAACCCACCTTGATCCCTGCTCCTCTTTTTACCCCTTTTGATCACTGCTTTGTTTTCTTTGCTGTAGAAATAATGTCCAAGCGAGGCTACATCATCATCTCCATATTTAGTTATTATTTCAGAAGTAATTGAAATAACATTCTCTGTTGAAATTAAAAAAGGTGTCTGAGTGACCATAGGACTAGGTATAGACATGGTAACTTGGGGAGTAGTCAAAGGGGTAGAGACAGTCAGAGGAACTGATGGGACAGGGGTTGGAGAAGGGATTGAAGTGAAAGCTTCAGACAGTGAAACTTGATCATCATTCAAAGATGGTGATGGAGAGGGAATTGAGGGTGGCTCTTCCACAGTGGACAATGACACAGCAGAGATGGGTAATTGCAGAGGGACAGTCGAAGACTGGAATTTTGCAAAACTAGATGGGGGTATTGAAAAAGAGACTGAGTGGTCTGAAAATGGGGTGGCTCTGGCAGTCAAAGTATGAAAAAGTTGAGATATAGAAAATGGTGGGATTACTCCTGGAGATAATGCAGAAAGATCTTGGATAGATGACAACAAAAGTGCTGAAGTTGTTAGATCAAGAGCATTAGTGACCTTCGATACCTATTGATTAGAAAAAGAATGATCCATTTCAATAGTGTCTAACAAATCTGTAACTGCTTGTGAATATGCAATCACTTCTTTAGTCACTCCTTCAGTCACTCCTTCAATCACTTCTTCAGTCACTTCTTGAGTCACTGAGACTGGCGGATTGGGTCCAGCATCAATATCACTGTCAATGAGTTCAATAGTGGGGACTTGTGATTAAGGTGTTGGGATCTTCTGTCTCTTAGCTGGTTTAACCTCATCCATTATCAAATCATCAGACACCTATGTATCCGCAGCAGTCAGTTGAACATCCACAATTAGCTTAGGAGGTCCAGTCATTTGTGTATCAATTATTGAAGTGATTTGTGCTAGCTCTTGCTGGAAATGATGAGAGGTTTGCAACCAAGCCTTGACCTGTTCAGCTGTTTTCACCTGAGGAGGATTCTCCATGGGAGCTTTACCTTTATCTCCATCTGGAGAGGGGCATTAGCTTGTTGGGTCTCCCTTTCTTCCCTTTCCTTTCTCACTTGCTTTATCAGGTTCAATTCCATTGCTCTATAACTCAAAACTCTAGTTTTAAACTCCCTCTGATACTGCATAATCTGATGTTGTTCCTCTGGGCTCTTGGCCCTAGTCAGGACCTCAGAAAAGGTATCCACTCCTTGGTAGATAGAATCATCTGGAAGTTGTTCATGGATATAATCAATCTTCATATGATACTGCTTGAAATGTGCATCAAGGAACTTCTTAGGATCATGCTTCCTTTTGGGGGCAAGACCCAGCTTGAGAGGGGCCACCTAACCACCAAGTACTGCAGCCCAATTAGAGGTTGGAATAACTAATGGCCCAAGGTTGAGAGAAAATTTAGGCCATCCTTTCTTCTTGGGACCAGTGAGTTTTCTGTAAATGCCATCAGTGACAGTCTGATAAGATACTTCTTGAATAACCAACCTGTCAGGCACTATTCTGGGTAGAAGATGAACAATGTCACTCCCCCATACTCTGATATAGGAATAGAACTCATAAACATACCAATTACCAATTGTATTTATAAAAGCCTTGGCATCAGCTGAAAATGCAGATGCTTCTTGCTTGTATATCTTGAAATAAATGGTACCCATGAAATGATCACAGATGTCATACAGTAAGGGCACAAAATTGGTTTCCCACAGTGCTGAATGATAAATATGAACTGGTGGATCTGAGGGGGTCCAATTCCATCCCAAGTTAGGATATTGGAACTCAAAACAAAAGACATCCATGATGAAGGCTGACAAGAAGAAGTGTAGCTTTCCTAGGGTAGGTGCCTCTTGATAATCTTGGATTGCTACTTTCAATTTTGATGACAGGATAGACGCCCAAGGGAAAGATTCCCCTGTTGTTAACACATGGTGAGCTACTGGAGCCTGTTATCACCTATTTTGTACAAATAGTTTAAACCTTATTGAGCCGCCAGTGTTGGAACACGTCAGTGTTCACTTCCAGAGTATCTGGGTTTCAGAATGCAGCAGTTAGCCAGTTTTGGCTAGCTAGTTTGATTTTTGAGTCGACATGACCATGGCCCCATGGGGGTTTGTAATAAAGTGTTCTAGTAGGATCTGAGTGTCTTGGTTCCCCATGACTTGATTAAGCAACTAAGGTATTTCAGGGAGTTTTTTCCGTTGTCAATTATACTTTGCCTATAGCCGAGCTATAATCGATGAGGTTTTCTCCTGCTCATCCAAAGCTGGAATGCCCGATTTTGAAAATTTTAGCCATGGGGGGTTATTAGAGTCCAACTAATGTGTATAAGCCTACTAGACACTATTATAATAGGTTTTGGTCATGTCCCAAGTCTCTAGGACCCTCAGAAAAAATTTCGAAAAATTTTTACCGGGTCCGTTGAATTTGGGTTTTTATTTATTTATTTTTAAATTTTAATAAATTTCTCTATAGTTTAAATAGAGAAATTTCAATTTGTAATATGTCAGTCATCTGGGATCCGATTTCAGTGATTGAAGGCTCCAGACTTAAGCCAAAAATAATTCATGATCCCCGGACCAGCTAACGTTAAGTTTCAGACAATTATTTGGCCTCATAATTAATATTTTCTCAAAAAATAAAAAAATGAGAAATATTAATTAGAATATTCAAAAAATAATAAATTGGAGATAATTTAAATCTCTCCAAAAAAGGCCAAATTGAATAAAGTAAAAGTCAAAATGACATGGCAAAAAGCATTTATGATGTTTGGAATCTTCACCCACCTGATTCAGATTAGTTTCGGAGCACTGGGAGTGATCTACAGTTGAGAAACTCCCCCACCTTCATGCAAATTCGTTTTTGTGATTTGGCAATTGATTAATGGGTTGGATTTTGAAATCAATGCATGTGGGGCTCCTTCCTCAAATTATGGGCTCCAAACTCAAGCTTAATGTTGAGTTAAGACTCCAAGCTCGATTTGGTTGGTGTTGACATGGTTTTGATTGGATTATGATGGAGTTTTTGGCTCTCTTCATGCCAAATTCGAATTAGGTTTTAGGCTAGTGTTTTGCTATTTAAGAGAAGCCATTTGGGCTTTCTTTTGATGGAGAATTATTGTAAACTTACTCTGCGGAGATTGTAATAGCTATTGGCTATCATTGGAAATAAAGTTGGCTTTGAAGGCAATTTGTGTACACTTCTATTGGTTCATGAGCTATTAATTTCTTTGAGGTAATATCTGTAATGTGTTCTCGATTTATGCAATTTCAAAGTTTGATTTAAATACATGCTTAGATCTCTTTCTTAAGAGCGTAGGGAAAACATTTGATGGTCCCAATTTGTTTGCTAGGCTTAGGCTTGAATAGTATAAAGAGTGCAAATTGTAATCAGTTTTACTACCTTGTCTCTTCATGCGTTTTTGTTTAACTCTCTATATTTGATCAAGCTTTGTTTGTGTAAGTTTTTTTTGCATTTGCAGATCTTCAAAATGGTCGAGATGAGATGAACTCGGTCATATCTCCCTCTTCTTCACCAACAAAAAGCTTTTACTAATAGTGTGTTTGCAAGATACTTCCAAGGAGCAAGATCTTAAATTTGGCATCAAAGCAGAGAGGGTTTTCTCTTCCATCAACACAATTTCTCTCTTCTTGGTTACTTGTTACTTGGACTCAGCTTCTTCTTGTGGAAAACGCTTTCTAGATCTGAATCCAAAGTTGAAATTCTTTACTTTTAAAGCCTAGATTAGTTTGCCATAAGGTTGAAGTTCCTTCAACCTTGGGGAATAACTTGGGATTTGTTCTCTTGTGCTCTCTTCAACACTATCGCATGCGTATCATCCAGCTAGCTGGAAGGATTTCTTGGATAGCGTTTCACCCATCAAGTGTTTCACTTGATTTTTTCCTCTCCATCACCCTTTCGTTTTACTCTCTTTTTCCATCCTCTTCCCCTCATCCATTCGTTTTTGCCCATTTGGCCTCTTTTTTTCCTGTCTTTTCCCCTTTTTCTTCCATCTTCCTTCCATCCAAACAAAAGAGGTTTGAAGTAGTTAGTGGTTTTATTTTTTGAAAAGTTAAGTTTAAGCATCTTAAAGTATCATTTAGGGCTTGCATTTTAATCTTTTGTCTTAAGTTTTGTAGTCTCACTTAAAGATAGGAAAGTTTGCATACAAGCTAGTTCAAAAAACTTGTGGTTCCAACCTCATTCCCATCATTTTTTGGAGCACTTTAGCTTGCTGGTATGTTTTATTTAAATTGCAATTTTAATTCAAAATCTCATGCACATTGCATTTAGGGCCTCATTTTTCAAATTCTAGGTTCAAGTAGCTTCAAGTCTTAATTTTTTCAACTAATGCTAAAGGGTACTTGTAGCTTGAATCTTTGTTGTGTGTAGGTGTGAGAAAAAACTAAATCCAAAAGAGAGCTCGAAGTAGATGAAGAGCAAAATCAAGTAAAGAGAAGGAAAATTGCAAAACCAAGAAGGAGCTTGAAAACAAACCTTGAAACCATGAATGTCTTTTGAAACAAGCTATTATCCTTTGTACAAACTCATAAGAGTTTTCTCATTTTTTTCCAAAGTTTACTTTTCTCAAAAGACCTTTTAAGGATCTAGATCCCAAAGGCATTTGTAATCATTCAATAAAGAAGTTAAGTGGAGAGGTCCTCCACTTTTTGGGTTTCTTCCCCATTTGAGGAAGAGTGTTGGGTTTGCTTAGCTTAGATCTCAGCTTTTCAAGTTCTTAGTTTAATTTTTTTCATTTCATACTTTAAATCAGTATTTTATTTTCATCTTGTCGCTTCTCTTTCAAGTTTTGACCAGAGTAAGCTAACTTTGGGATTGTGTCCCAAAGGCCACATAGTTTTGTGGTAGCTTCTCGTTCCCTCGTTAACATATTGTGGACATCCAGCTAGCTGGAAGGTTTCCAAGACTGACGGTTCTAGTGATTAGCCTTGTTCGGAGGTTGATCCCACTTTAGAATAAATCTGCTTGGCAGAACACTAGATTTTGTTTTCTGTTATCTTCAAAACCTTTCTTGTGGTTGTCCTTATATTTTTAGTCATTTTTAGTTTCATTTACTTCTTTAAGTTTCGCAATCGCTTCATTTCTTGCAATAAAACGAACAAAGCCTCTTGAACTTGGCCAAATCCAAGTCAAGAGCATTCTCTGTCAGAGAGCATATAGATTTGCACTTTCCCATTGCATTAGGCATTTTAAAGTAGGAAGTCTCTTGAACTGTGGTCTTAAGACTAAGTCGAGCGCTCTCTGTCGGAGAGTTGAACAAGTGCTCCTAATAATAAAACATTTCAACCCACATTTCCCCCTTAATTAATTTATCTTGGTCGTTTGTCCAACACTCGTATGCTCTGCCCACCGGAAACGGTTGGACTAGTACTCAGAAAGGTGAAGGACTTGATAAGCTCATAAGTGATAATTAATTAAAACTTTCACCCCCATAACCAACGAACTGACGTTGTTCAAAAAATATTCAAAGCAGTTCTCAGGGGAGGCGCCGGGTTGCCCAATCTGCGACACAGTGGTTGGTTAGCATTGCGCGCCTC
Source organism: Larix kaempferi (assembly GCA_027924585.1). Taxonomy (NCBI): domain Eukaryota; kingdom Viridiplantae; phylum Streptophyta; class Pinopsida; order Pinales; family Pinaceae; genus Larix; species Larix kaempferi. The sequence goes on along the minus strand of BSBM01001430.1, from coordinate 9,540,287 downwards.
GCTATGATTCCAGATAGGTCCGACATGTCTCTTAAAGGAGCTGCTTAGAATGTCTTTCTGGACACTCTTTTGATATCCTTGGTTTTAGCCATAATAATCAAGAACATTTAAAACACTTAAAATTTACCAAGAACAATTTCAAAACGATCTCACAAACAACTACTTTTGACTTACATTTTTCAGCATCACAAGCATTTCATTTGACTCCATTTGGCACTGGTCTTTAAAACTCTTATGTATCTTTCGAATCCGGACCATATGTCCTTGTCATTTGTTTAATCTTTATCTTGTGGATGCTTTGTTTTAATTTTAAGTCAGAAATATTTTGTTCATCTTCTAAATTGTATCTTGTGGAATTTGCAACGTGGATTGTGTGTTTAATTGTGTTCTCATCATTATACAAAAACTCCTAAACAACACTCATCCGCATCACCCCACACAAAAAAACACTTAAAACACAAGAGCCTTAGTGAAACTCTTTTCTAGGGACTACCCCCCTTGGCTTCGTTAGGAGTTACCCTAAATGGAGGAGCTGGGATTCAGGTGACAGTACCTGGCTCATTGCTTGCCCCCAAGGCCACACCTCTCTCACTTGTAGTGAAGAGACAACTTTCGAAAGATTTCTACTGCTGGTGTGCAGTTTGGCGGACAATAGAGCCCATTCTGCTTTAAAGACTGAACAGTTGGGAAGGCCAAAGAGCTTGCAAAGCATGGCTGCCAATAAAGAGTAAGGTTCCTTGAACCAGGAAATCTGGTAAAGGTTATCAGCCTTTGGCACAAAGCTGCTAGGTTTAACCATCCATGATTTCATCATTTCATCAAAATTGTACCTGGTTTTAGAGGATGTTATAAATTCAGGGCTAAGGGTTTGAGCAACCGGCTTAAGAGCAAATGCTCTGATAAAGACTTCAGGGCGGAAGGTTGCCAATTGTGACCCCGTACTGTCGTTAAACGATTGGTCCTTAGGGTTAGCATTTTCCACAATCCATTTAACAAGGTCTGTATAAGGTAGGACAGCGGGGTGAGCAACAATGGCGTGGATTTGAGAAGCCCTAATTTTCTCATACGTAGTTCGGTCTTCCTTGATGTTTCAAAAAATCGTCATTATCAAAGATTGAATAGATTTTCAACCAGTCCATTTGATAGGTTTTAGTAACCCTCACTGGTATTTGAGAAGATACCAAAATTGGGATCTTTGGTCAGCAAATCCCTTTGGGTTGTCTTAGACCGATTGTTCTGTGACATGGTGGCAAAACTTGGAATTTCTGATAAATAAATAAAAGATAAATCAAAACCAAATCACAAACAGGAAAACCGTAAATAATGAATGCAAAAAAAAACGACAGTCAAACCAACCTGAAATAATTGAAAATTCGTGCAAATGACCCCTGGTAAGAAATTCACAGTGAATCCACGTAGGAGCGTAAATTTCCAACAATGAAAATGATAAAAAAAATGAAAAAAACACGTATTTATCGATTTATTGGTTGGATTAAATATGGGCTGTAAGATTAAAGGGAAACAAACGGTTGAGATTAGCCCCTACGGGATGCGGGATCGGGTTCACATGTTTTATTTACGAACTTTATTGATTATTCCCGCAATCCACAATCCGCAATCTGCGGGTTGCTAGTTTTTCAAATTGCAAAACAACGGATCAAAGTGTTTCCGAAATCCGCAATCCAAAATTACGGGTTTCGGGTTTCGGAAACGAAAACAACGCTTTTTGAAATTGAAATTACTTTCTCGAATCCCGCAATCCGCAATCTGCGGGTTGCGGGTTTCGGGAGCACACAACGCAACTTATTCACAAAATGACTTTCCGCAATTTGAAATCTGAAATTTGCGGGTTTCAGGTTGCAGAATCAAAATTTCCACAATATTTACATAGTTTTTTCGCAACCCGCAATTTCGGGTTGCGGGTTTTGGGTTGACGAAAATCCAAAAGAAAGAACAGGAACTCCCGCAATCTGCAATTGCGGGATTTCGGGTTTGCAGGAAGAAAAAAACGTTTTTGGAGAATCTAAGGCTTTCCGCAAATCAGGAAAACAACCAAAAACTTAGAAATTTTCAAATGAAAAGATGATATTTACACAAGCCAAAAGCATAGATACTAGATCATACAAACAAGGTTTTCAGAATCTCGTTGTTGAGAAGAATCTTACCTAAATACCTTTGTATTTACAAAAATGGGGCTCCCATGATCAAATGAAGCATGGGATCTGTTGTACCTACAACACGAACCCTAATGAAGGACCAAGGGCCCACTATTGAAGGACCATGAAATCCTAATGAAGGACCAAGAGCCCACTAATGAAGAACCAAAAGCCCAAGATAAAAGTCAAGATTTTTGATGGAGGGTTAAAAGTGCAAATAAAATATTATGACCCTAACTAATTGGATTTTATCATTTGTTTAATCCTAAATCTAAGGAAGTGATCCTCAATGATGATTTGTAAATGGAGAAGCACTCTCATTTGAGCAACACACACATGAAATCTTCATCTCTAATCTGAAAGATAAATTTGTGTGGCATCTTCTCTCTTATTGTGAACCAGTTCAACATGTGAAGGCAGTCACAGGGGTTTCTTATTGTCAGAAGGTTGGATCAGCTATCTTTTGGGTAGCCGAACCCTGTTAGGGTCTTCTCTCATCTATCTGAACCTTGCTAGGGTGCTTTCTCAGCCATTTGAACCCTAACAACATCCTATTAGGGCATCTCCTGCCTCATGGCCAGCTTGGACAGGCTGGGATAGGGCTGCGGCTAGCCTGAACAGGCCATATCATCCAACAACAGCCACATACCAGTTCACAACGGCCTCATATCAGTCAACGACACAGTCAAAAGTCAACAACAACCTCATAAAAGTTAACAACAATAAATCTCAGTCCACAACAGTCTTAGAAAGGTAAATCTCAGTCAACGATAGTCTCATAAATTCTTCTATTGGTCATCAAGTACTCCAGATCTGGAATGGCAGTGGTTAGGATTTGATGACAATTGTCATCTTGCTTAGGGTTTCATCTACAGGCAACTCACCACCTCATCTATCAGTCCTCTCTTGGTGAGTGTGCCCTAGAGGCTAATTTATGTGATGTAAAAGTCTGCTCTTTATATATGCTCATGTAAAACTCAGTCATCTCATATTAAGGAAGATTATTCTTGTTGGGGTTTTATTCCTTTTAAATGTTTACCCAGGGTAAATTTTTTTTTGTTCCTATGGTTGATAGTTTCTTCTTTGCTATTGGTTATCTACTGTTCATTTACTGCTGTCATAGTATCTCCTAATGATATGTTAAAAGTTTATTAAAAGTGAAATAAGGACTGTTACTGCTATCAAATCAGATCTATGTTAAAAATTTAACATGGTATCAGAGCAGAGGACGTGAAGAGCACAGTATTTGAGCAGGTTACTGTTGCCTACATGAACTTGGTACAGATTTGAGGAGGTTAAAATTTTTACAGACTTGTTTCGGCAAATTGTTCTAATGGCTTCACTCTCTTTCAGACCAGAGGATAGACTTGAAGGGTCATCTAACTTCAACTCCTAGAAGGCAAGGAATTTGGCTACATTGTAGGAAAATGATCTTGATGACCTAGTCATCAATGTTGTAGAAGAACCTACCACAAATACAGGGAGGGCAACATTCAAGAAGAAGCAAGCAAAGGCAAGAAGAATCATCTATGATTCAGTCAAAGAAAATTTGATGCTTATCATAACTCCGTTGAAGATTTCCAAAGAATGCTTTGATACCTTGACCAAACTATATGAAAAGAAAGCTCGTAGCCAGAAAAGAGTTTTGAAGAACAAGCTTCGTACTTTGAAGATGGAAAAGGATGAAAGTGTGGCTTCATTCTTTTCAAAGATTTCTTAGGTAAAGGATCAACTCCTAGCTATTGGCGTTACTGTAGATGATGACGATCTTGTTCAAACTGTTGTTGATGATCTCCCTAGCTCTTGGGAAACTTTTCTATCTGCTGTAAATGGTCTTGAAGTTCAGCCAGATTTTGAAAGATTATGGCACGATTGTTTGCAGGAAGAAGGAAGAATGCAAAGCAGAAATGGTGGCTCTAAGTAAGGAAATCTTTCCCTTGCCGCCAAGACAAAGAAAGGCAAGAAGTTTCCTCATCAAAAGAACAAGGGTAAGAAGCCTCAAGGTAAGCACATTGATTTATCAAATATTGAATGGTTCAATTGTCACAAAATGGGACATTATGCCAGAAATTGCAGAAAAGGCAAAGAGAAAGTTTAGAGGGAAATTTCAGGCATCTGCTGCAGAAGAAGAAGAACCAAAGAAGAAGAAAAACAATAAGTCTACCAAAGATCAAGAACCAAGAAGAGAGTAGTATTTGATTTCAGCACTCTTCGGATCCATTACCAATAGTACTAAATCCTGGTTGGTGGACAGTGGAGTTTCCAGGCACATGACAGGGTTTCGAGAAGCCCTTACTAACTTCAGAAAGAAGAAGTTTATTGCTCAGGTGGAACTTGGAGATGATACCACCTATGACATTGAAAGAATCGGTTCAATATCCTTTTATCTTGACTTAGGGACTACCTTACATATTGAAGAGATATTATATGTTCCTGGTTTAACGAAGAATCTCCTCTCAGTTGCAAGTTTAGAAGATAAGCATTACAGAGTTATCTTCATGGATAGAAAAGCTCTCTTATGTTGAAGAATGAAGAGATGAGTTCAGCCATGACGATTGCAGTCCGAGAGGGAGGCCTCTACAAGTCATCTGGGCATTCCATTCAGGCATTGGTGCACGACTCAATCAACCCCTGTGAGCTATGGCGTCGAAGGTTTGGACACCTTCATTACAGGGCTCTTCCTAGTCTACAAAGATGGTAACAGGTATGCCCGAGTTTTCTTATGAGCAAGATGGTATTTGTAAAGGTTGTGCTCTTGGCAAGAATGCCAAGAAATCCTTTCCCAACAGTAGTAGCAGATCTAAAAGTATTTTGCATTTAATTCATTCAGATATATGTGGACCTATGACTTCCCCCTTTATGAGTGGTTGTTTATATTATGTGATTTTCATAGATGATTGCTCTCGCAAATCTTGGATCTATTTTCTAAAGACTAAGAATGAAACTTTTGATAATTTCAAAGAATTCAAGGCATTGGTTGAAAACCAGACAGGAAAGCACATCCGTATCTTGAGGTTAGATAACGGGGGTGAGTTTGAATCTCAACATTTTGATGATCTTTGTCGAGAAGTAGGGATCAAAAGGGAGCTAACTGTTCCTTACAACCCTCAACAAAATGGGTTTGCAGAAAGAAAGAACAAGACAATATGCGAAGCTACCAAAGGCATGTTATGTGATCTAGATCCTCCTCTATCTCTATGGGCCGAGGCTGCTAGTACTGTTGTATACATTTAGAACAGAAGCCCTCATGCTATGTTGGGGGAGAAGAATCCGAAGGAAGTATTTACAGGTAAGAAACCAACAGTTGATCACATGAGGATTTTTGGCACTCCAGTCTACATTCATATGCCAAAAGAAAAGAGAACAAAATTGGAACCTTCTGGAAAGACGGGTACGTTTGTTGGTTACCGTGAAAGCTCAAAAGCTTATCATATCTATGTTCCGGGTCAGAGATATATTGAGGTTAGTACATATGTGATATTTCATGAAGCTGCTTTCTGCCAATCTAGAGAGCTTCCAAATGATTCAAAATCTCCTCCTTCAGAAGTTCCAGATTCTGCTCATTCAGATGATCAGAGGGAGGAGGAAGATGAGCCTTCAGTTCAAGATGTTGCTATAGAACCAGAGAAGCCTACCGAAGAATTGCTTGAGGCTCGTCCTTCCAAAAGAAGACCTGCTTGGTTTTGTGAATTTCTACAGGAAGCAAAAAAGCATAAAGCTCCTTTAGGAACTTTTAGAGAAAGCAAGAAGCCTTAGAAGGACTCTGGTCTGATTACTCAGCTGGGTCACATTATTGATGCAGAGCCTTCTACCTATGAGGAAGCAGCCAAACAACAGGTATGGAAAGATGCAATGATAGAAGTGTACAATTCTATCATGAAGAATGATGTATGGGAAGCGATCCCAAAACTAAATGGGAAGTCTGTAGTGACTTCTAAGTGGATTTACAAAATCAAACATGCTGTTGATGGAAGTATTGCAAAATATAAAGCAAGGCTTGTGGCTCGTGGTTTCTCTAAAAAAGAAGGTATAGATTATGATGAAACCTTTGCTCCAGTTGCCAGATACACCACCATCAGAACGATTATCTCCCTCACTGCAGTTTTTGGATGGAAACTTCACCAGATGGATGTGAAGACAACTTTTCTGAATGGTAAAATAGAAGAAGAAGTCTACTTAGAGCAACCAGAAGGTTTTGTGATCCATGGGAAGGAATCCCATGTCTGCAAGCTAAAGAAAGGCTTGTATGGGCTAAAACATGATCCAAGGGTCTGGTATGCAAGAATTGACAGTTATTTTCATAGCTTGGGTTTCTCCAAGAGTGTCGTTGACTCCAACCTGTATTTCAAGGTTGTTCAGAACCATCCCTTGATCTTGGTTTTATATGTTGATGACTTGTTCCTTACTGGAGAGGAACAACTAATAGCTCAGTATAAGAGGGAGCTCACTTCAGAATTTGAGATGAAGGATTTGGGTCTTATGCATTATTTTCTTGGTCTAGAGGTCTGGCAAAAGCCAGATGAGATCTTCCTTGCACAAGGGAAGTATGCAGTTGATATATTGCGAAGATTTGGGATGCAAGATTGCAAGCCCATGAACACACCTATAGCGTCAAACTTGAAGAAGCTACATGAGTCATCTTCTTGTTCAAAGTCAGTGGATCCTACCTTGTACTGTCAGCTTATTGGATCATTGATGTACTTGGTACCTACTAGACTAGATATCTGTTATGCAGTGAGTGCACTGAGTCAGTTCATGTTTGAGCCTAAGCACATACATTGGATAGTTGCTAAACATTTGCTTAGATATTTGCGGGGCACTATTGCTTATGGGCTCAGATACACTTCCAGCAGTGGAGTGATGTTACTTGGTTATGTTGACTTTGATTGGGAAGGCAGTGCAGTGAACCGGAAAAGCACATCTAGGTATTGCTTCAGTATCGGATCAACCATGATCTCTTGGTCCAACAGGAAATAGGGTTCCATAACTCAAAGCACAACAGAAGCTGAATATATTGCTACCAGTGATGCTTGCAGAGAAGCACTGTGGCTTAGGAAGCTGCTTTTTGATTAGTTCGGTGGAAAGCTCGAGCCAACCATTATCAATTGTGATAATTAGAGTTGCATGAAGCTTTCAAAGAATCCAGTGTTTGATGACAGATCGAAACACATTAAGATGAAGAATCACTTCATCAGAGATATGGTCCACAGAGGTGCCATGAGACTTCAGTACATTTGTACAGATGAGCAGATTGTCGATGTGTTGGCCAAGCCTCTATCATTAACGAAGTTTGTTTACTCTCGAGATAAGCTTGGTATTGCAGAGAATGCCTCTCTCGCTGAGAGGGAGTTTTAATTTTTGAGCAGCATCGAGAGCCATTCTTTGGGAGAATGGAGGCACCTGGTCAGTTACCAGGAATTTGATTCCAGTTTGGGATTGAAGCTTAGCCTGTGGTTGAGATCCATTCTTTGGGAGAATGAAGGCACCTGGTAAGTTGCAAGGAATTTGATTCCAGTCCGGGATTGAAGCTCAGCTTGGGGTTGAGAGCCATTCTATGGGACAATGGAGGCACTTGCTCAGTTACCAAGTAGTTGACATTGGTCAACTTGATGCAACCTAGGGGCTGAGGCACCTGGTCAATTTCCAGGTCATCGCTAGAAGCCCTAGACTGGGTCTAGACAAGTGATGTACTCCTCTCCTTGGTCAGTGGGCTATGGGACCTTCTCAAGGGACTGGCCACCCCTTGTTGATGTACCTAACGCATGACCTTGGTAACAGCGAGGAGAACAAGAATAATCTTCCTTATTTATGATGATGTACTTTGAGTTGGCATTTGTGGACCATAAAGACCAAGATAAAGGTCTTAGATGACTTGCTTAAGGAGCTAGTGTCATGGAACCCTAATGAAGGACCAAGATCCCACTATTGAAGGATCATGAAATCCTAATGAAGGACCAAGAGCCCACTATTGAAGGACCATGAAATCCTAATGAAGGACCAAGAGCCCACTAATGAAGGACCAAAAGCCCAAGATAAAAGTCAAGATTTTTTATGGAGGGTTAAAAGTGCAAATAAAATATTTTAACCCTAACTAATTGGATTTTATCATTTGTTTAATCCTAATTCTAAGGAAGTGATCCTCAATGATGATTTATAAATAGAGAAGCACTCTCATTTGAGCAACACACACTCATGAAATCTTCATCTTTAATCTAAAAGATAAATTCGTGGGGCATCTTCTCTCTCATTGTGAACCGGTTCAGCATGTGAAGGTAGTCGCAGGGGTTTCTTATTGTAAGAAGGCCTGACTAGTTAGTTTTCGGGCAGCTGAACCCTGCTAGGGTATTTTCTCAACCATCCGAACCCTGCTAGGGTCTTCTCTTAGCCTGGTGAACCCTGATAGGGTGCTTTCTCAGCCATTAGAACCCTAACAACATCCTATTAGGGAATCTCCTGCCTCACAGCTGGCTTGGACAGGCTGGGATAGGGCTGCGTCTAGCCTGAATAGGCCATATCAGTCAACAACAACCACATATTAGTTCACAACAGCCTCATATCAGTCAACGACACAGTCAAAAGTCAACAACAGCCTCAAAAAAGTTAACAACAATAAATCTTAGTCCACAACAATCTCAGAAAGGTAAATCTCATTCAACGACAGTCTCAGAAATTCTTCTATTGGTCATCAAGTACTTTAAATCTGGAATGGCAGTGGTTAGGGTTTGATGACAATTGTCATCTTGCTCAGGGTTTCATCTACAGGCAGTTCACTACCTCATCTATCAGTCCTCTCTTGGTGTGTGTGCCCTAGAGGCTAATTTATTTGGTGTAAAAGTATGCTCTTTATATCTGCTCATGTAAAACTTAGTCATCTCATATTAAGGAAGATCATTCTTGTTGGGGTTTTATTCCTTTTAAAGGTTTCCCAAGGAATTTTTTTTTGTGTTCCTCATTAGAGGAAATTTGAGATCTAAAATGGGCCTTCTAAGGAAAATAATCAAATAATAGTTAAAATAATAAAATAATATTTATTAATTTTGGAGGAAGAAAGAAAAAAACTACTTTTTTGTTCGTATTTTCAACCTAAGTCACACGGTTCGGGTTCGGGTTTGGCAAGGATTAGGTTCGGTTTGGGTTCGAATTTTCCGATGAGGTTCAGATGAGGTTCGACTATATATATATATATAATTTCTTGGTATTATATAGCAAAAACAAATAATGCAGAAACAAATCAATAAATATTTATATAACATAAATACATGAGAGCTAAATATATAGCATAAATAACATAACTAACAAAAAATGAGCATCAATATACATGTTGAGTGTGGAGTGGAACCATGTGTGGAGATTATTTAAATCGACGTTTCGGGCTAAATAGCGTAGCCCATCATCAGGAGAAGAGATCCAAGAAACTCTTGAGAAAATTAGCTCATGAAAGGCTTATTAATATACATAAAAACTTAGCAAGTCAAGGTACCCTAAACTTGGCTAAGTCGGCTCGAGGGTGTGGAGAAGTTGTGAATTTTTTAAATTTTTTTAGATTGACCTAAAATATTAAGACCCAAATTTTAAAATAAAATAATAATTTTTTATTTCATAACTACATAATTTATTTGCTAAACCCTAAACCATAATGTTAAAAGTTTAATAAATTAACATTATTAACATTATTAATTAATATTATTCATTAATTTAAAATAAAATTAATAATATTATAATTAATAAGCAATAAACAATAATGTTAAGTGTTTATAAAGTAGATTAATATTATTAATTAAATTAATAAGAATTTAATACAATTATAATCAATAAAATGTCTTTAGTAAAAAGTATTCAATGTAAACAATTATTAATATATGGATAAACCACTTTAAAGTTAAAGTTTAAAGTTTATGTTAAAGTTTTAAAAACTAAAAGTTAAATTTCAAGTTTAAAAGTAAACTTTTAATATTATTAACAATAATGTTAAAAGTTAGAGTTTAATATTAATTTAATTAATTAATATTAATATAATTAATTAGTAAAACTAAAGGATATCACAAGATGCGTTGGGAAAATCGTGGCCCGTGGAGGCTTGGAGCCGCACACGCAGACGATAGTTGGGGTCGCAGTGATTCTCTGCCGCACTCACGGTCGGGGATGCTGCACTTGCACTCGCAGTCAGGGATGCTACACTCGCACTCACATGAATCTCCACTGCACTCGCCGCGGCCCGTCGTAGATGAATGGAGGAAGGTCACCGTGTCCCGTCGCAGATGAATGGAGGGAGGTCAAGATTGAATTAATGGCGCGATTGCAGAAGGCGATGGAATGGATCTTTTTCCTCGTGAAATGAAATCGAGGGAAGGTTATGTTGGGCCGTTTTGCCTATGAAAAAATCCGAAACTCAACCAAAAAAATGAACCTTAAGCAAAAAAATCGAACCTCAACCAAAAATTCGCCTTCATGTTTTCCTTTAGTTTCGGGTTCGATTAGGTTCGGGTTCGTTATTAGGTTCGGCATTAGGTTCGTCGTTCAGGTTCTCCGAACCTGAACGAATTTCAAATTCTTTTTTAGGTTCGCCGAACCTCGAACCTCAAGGATTAGGTTCGGCGAACCCTGTGACTTAGTTTTCAACCTATCTCCTTGTGTTTTTACTCAAATTTTGGGTGGGAGCACTCGTTGGATGCGGAATTAAATTCGACATCCAACGGGTACTCATAATCATAACTTTTGATTTGCTTATGTATGTTGAATTGTTTAGAGATCTAGAAACAACACATGTAGTCGGTTATACTATTGCCCTTCTAATCTCTTTCTATTGATATACTAGATTTAGTCCCCTTTGTGTATGAGTGCTTCTGAGGTTTTGCAGGATTGGATGCTAAGCATTGGAGGTTGATTTTGTCTTGACTCTTCTTCCAAGCTTGGTGGCTGGTTGCTTCTCTTTTGGTTGACATATTTGTTTTGTAGGCATCAAATTTCCTCTTCTCTTTCAAAGCTAATAGCTTGGGGCTTTTTCCATTTTCTTCACATAAACAAAATCCTCTTTTCTTTATGTTTTTATTGAAGCAAGTAGAATGAATAGATTTAAGGCTCATTTTTAAACCTCTTGCTTCTCATAGATCTAGATAGCTTCATTTCAAAGTTAATCATAGATCTAGATCTCAAATTTTCATAGTTGAAGTAATTAGAATTTTTTTTTTCAAGTATAAAAAGTTGTATTTTCTTTGTATTTATACATGTTTAACCCACTAAATTGGTTGAATTAGCTTGCTGGTTTTTAGTGGGTCCAAGGAAAAAGAGAAGGAAGCTCTGGCAAATTTTCACCAGAAAGTGCCAAAATTACATTCCAAGGACCCTCTTATCACTACTTCAATTTCTTAACTTGTAAGCCCTTAGATCCAACTCTAAAAGGACTAAGAGGCATTTATTTTTGAGCAAAGGTTGTAAAATTATTAAATGAGAGCAAGTGGGCTACACATCGCCCACATCCCATCCCCCCTGGGGGGATTCACAGTCTCATTTTTCGTGGCATAAATTTTTCTAACAAACACAAGCACACAAACCACATTTACTGCAAGATTGTATACTTTAATTGTTTAATAATTTTTCCATTCATATTTCGCAAGTAGTTACAAATAACATCGATCTCGTTGCCACGAAGTATGCTCTCACCACCACATAAAGGCATTGTCGATTAGTGGTGGTTGATCAGAAAGTGACACATAGATCAGGTGATCTATATCTTTCTCCAATTCGTTCTTTTTTTTAGCATTTCATTTTCAAGCTTTAATTTGGAACGAACAATTTGCTATCGCTCAATGTATGCTCTTTCCCTTTGCGGGCATTTTCCTGGGCCTAGGGAAATCGGAAAGAGTTATAGCAACTTATTAATTCTCAACATTAAATTAAAAACTCACAATAATACAATTAACAACCACAAACATAGTGAAAATCCGGCACTCAAATATTGAGTTTTGCATGGGGAAATTCCTTAGAAGAAGCGGGAACAACTGGAGAGCGACCTTAGGGCATCGTTAGACTACATTCTTATCGGTGTAGTGTTGAACACGCTCTCAAGACTCCGCTCCAGCCCACACGTCTTTGCGAGGAGCCACCTTTACTTAATTTCCGGACATTACTCCTTGTACCTCGTGGTATATTTGGAGCTTCCATTTTCCCTTAACTAAGTTCCATTTCTAATAATTTAAAACTGACCAAGATACACTTGCAAAACATTTTTCCTTTCAGCAGCATCACTTTTTATTTAACTCCATTGGCACTGGTCTCCATTAACAACAAGTACTTTATATTTGCTTAATATCAATTCAATCAAGTGTTGTTGATTAATATTTATATGCTGATGATTGTCTTTTATGCTGTTGAAAGTATCTCTTAAATCCTTGCAACAATCTTGATTCAGTAGATCATATCCTTTAAAACTCCTAAAACATCCATAATTAACTTTCTAAAACATTTTAACACCCTTAGAAACATTCCGTAGGGACTACCCCTCTTGGCTTCGGTTAGGAGTTGGCCTAAACGGAGGAGTTAGTGTCAGGTGACAGCCCTGACTTGAGACTTGCTCCCAAGGCGGCACCGAACAGCAGTGATATTTCTGCTGCGTTAACTAGGTGCGCAATCCGGCAGCGACAAGCCCCTAAATCGCTTCCCCTTGTGCTTGTCTTAGAGGAGCCACCAACACCATCTCCGAGATTTGAAGCCATTGAGGTGCCTCTTGTCCCTGAACCTAGGGAAGAATGGGTCACCCCTCATCATTTTCCCCCCAATCCTGGGTTGATGTTTAGGACATCCATGAACCAAATGGTCCTGTGCCTGATATGCAAAGCAAGCATTTGACAGATTAAAGTTTCGAACTTTTTTGCTTCTTGATTCCATCAATAGTGCAAACTAATCTAAAGGTAGGCAACTTCAGCTTTAGGTTCACCCCCTCACACACCCTAGTGAAGCTTGAAAGGAGTTATGTTGGCCATCTGGAATAAGAAATTTTCCAAGCCACTGAAAACATATCGACAAACAAACATATGTCAACGTGGAGGCCAGTGAACTCTATCCATAAGGGGTAATTAGCCCGACCCTTATCCTCCGGGTTGAAATCCTCTCTCCACGACTACTTATATGTGAGTGAGCCAACAATGTTCCAGTTACCAAACTGAAAGACATGTGAGCAATTGCATCTGATTTAGACAATAGACACATATTTCGAGCCCAACCCCTAGTAGGAGTTTAAGGAAATACCTTTGGCTTCCTAGTTCAGCAGAGACTACCAATTAAACACTTCCTCATCTGGCATGCGATGCAGAAAGTACAGAATAACTCCTAGAGTCTCAAGATGCATGTGTTCCTTGAAGTATTTCTTGTTATTTGTAAGGAAAAATAAAAATCATCTTGCTTTGAATGAAGAGGCGCATTTGGTTGACCTGAAGGTGGAGAGTTCTTAGGCTCCTCCACAGAGGGAACCTCCCCATGCTGCTCACTAGACTTGGGTAGGCAATCACCTATCACTGAATTCCCACCCCCACTCCCCACCTCGATACCATAGGCAAACAGGCTTTGTTGCATGGCCCTCCAATGGGACATCCTCCACTCGTAAGGGCTAATCCACAGGGATTTCACTATCCATACTCTTAGAATTGGGGTGAAACTAATCACTGGCACATCACTCACATGTCCAGGTACAGGAGAGATCGCTGTCTCCTTCTCAACAGTAAAAAATCTGGCATTCAAAGAGCGTACTGTGGTTTGTACACTGCCATCACTATGAAAAACAATGTGTATGTAATCTGGGGGGCATTCTCTAGACAAACTCTGATACCGGTACATGTTTTCAAACCCAAGAGGGTGCCCACAGTCTTGGAGAAAATTCAATACATTGTTTACACCAGTTGTATGGCCTTCCTTCCCGGCACACTGTGTATAATGCTTACTTAAAGTGATTTAGTTTCTTCTGACGTGGACACACACTTTGTTTTGATTATTTTGGGCTTTTAGTGCATTCACTAGATGAAAATCCATACTTTTTGTGCCCTTTATCTAAGTTACTGTTAGCTCACTGGGCTTATACTGAGAAATACGTGTTTTATATATGTTAGTCTCTGGGAAAGCATTGCTGGTATTTATTTTTGAGCTAACATTAGGACATACAATTTCTGTGTGGTTTGGTTGCACTGTGAATTCTTTACTCATAATAGATTTTCCACTTCTGATGTTTTGGTGCAGATATGTTTACGTGCTGCTTCACATATTGCAGACAATTCTCAAGCCGCAGTGATATACCTGGACACTTGTAATTCATTCTCCTCCAAACGCATTGCACAGTTTCTTGCTAAATCTTCAATTAAATCCAAGGTTAGATTTTGTCTTTTTCTAACTGTCAAAGTTGACCCACTGGTAATCCAGAAGTAAAGCAAAACCATAAATTTATGACTGTTAGTCCTTTAGGGAAGGTGATCACTTCAGTAGGAATACCCACGATGCTTTATATATTGATGGTCTGAGTCCTCTGAGTTGTCCTTTCCTTCTCGATTCTCTCCATCATTACTGCTTACTTTTAACGTTTAAGTTTTATATTTATCCTTTTGTGAAGAGTCAGGGTGCAGCATAGTTAAAGATTTAGCTTTTGAATTTCCACATTTTAGCATGTTATTCAATGGTCTTCTGTATAGATTGGGTTGTTTCAGCTTCATACATTATTAGATATATGCTGTCTGGTTCTAGCTTTGAGTGCTTTTGTGGATTTCAGGGTCAGCAAGGAAATATTGAAAGGGTGATGAAAGGAATTTTCCATTATAATGTGTTTGATGTCTACTCCATGTTGGATTTACTCCATCAGATAGAATCAAGCATGCACACTCAGGTGTTGTACTGAACACATTCAGGAAAATGTTTTGTTCTTTTGATTTTCCAAGTGTCTTGACTCTTTACCCTTTAAATTAGTTACTAGTGGGTTGCCATTGTCAATTTTAGGGAAAAAATGAAAGTTCGAGGGTGCGTTTACTCATTGTTGACTCAGTATCTTCTGTTATAACTCCTGTTCTGAGTGGCGGCAACTCGCAAGGTATACTAATGTCTTAGAAGGTCCTTCTTGTTTCCCAGGTCATTGAACTAAGATGGGCTGATTTATTTTATGGAAATTCTGAAGGCAAAGCTTTTGGAGATTGTTATTAGTCTTAAGAATTTCATGTGGCTGATATGTGTGGTATTCTATGGGAACAACTCAAGTTAGAATTTGCATTACTTGAATGAGAACCAAACGGGTATCTTATCTAGGAAAAGTAGTATTTCAAATGTTTCAAGGACTAGCATTGGAACCAAAGTACATTGCTGATCAAAATAGCAGTTGGTGAGGGCGGAAGGCAGCTAGGTCTATCTATGGGAAATGCTAGGTATAGAATTATATTTATTTACCGGACAGTGGAAAATATTATTATAATAAAGTGGGGACTAGTATGTTCATTTGTTTAATGTAAAATTATGAAGTGATATCTTTATTTATTCTGTAATTAAGTGCTAGTGAAAAGGGAGATGTGTTGATCAATGTGATTGCCTAACTTCCCAAGCTAACTTTTTATTTCGAGCATTTACTGCAAACCAGATATACCAATAATATGTTTTTTGTTTGAATATATGAAGTTATAATGGAAATAGACTAATTGCCTTTATCAAACTTAATGGTGAATCTTATCCTATTTTTTTTGCACTAGTGAACTTTTTCAAATTTTATTGCCCCTGAATTTGACCATGAAAATGAACTGGATGACTTAGTTTGGAGGTGTACTCTTCGTTAAACTTCATGTTGGACTCATGTTTTGACATGAAGACTAGATATAGAGTTAATACTTTAGTAAAACTGACACCGTTGAATTATGCAAATATATCGACATGCATTTAGAAATGCATGTTTATATGCAGATGAATGGTGGGAGCCATGACGAACCAAGCTTTCTTCCTAATTCATGCTTGAATTTCCTGCTTCTATTTACAGCTTGCCATTGGTGCTGGTCCTGTTTCCTGAGTTCACAGGGTGATCCCACAGGAATTTGTAGTCTGCTGAACCTGATTTGCAACTCATATCTGCTTGTCTCTAGACCAAATGAGCATTGTCCATAACACGCATACAGAAATGTTGTTGCAGCACTCAATTGCAATGGTCAGTACAGATGTAAAAGTCTGTATTTAAATTTTAAAGCTATGGTCAATGCTGAACCTTTAACTGAAACAGCAGGTGATAGGAAGAATGAATACAAGAATGGAGATTACAATTGTCCTTGCAAGTATTTGCAAATTATTCAATTACATATAAACAACAAGAGTGCTTCTACTGTTTACAATAGAAAAGAATATCTGATATTTCTTCAGATGATTAGTATAAATGGGAAAGGAAGAAAATATGACTGCTAGTTTTTGATATGACATACAAAGTTGTAATTTTGTTTCTGGTTGTAATTTTGTTGATGTTGCGTGTTTTATGAATTTTGTACTTGTGATATTTTATGCTGCTCCTTCCTTTTTCATTTGGTGAAGTTGAGCCAGCATATCATGACATGAAAATGCTCATCAGTCTAGCTGTATGGATTTAATTTCTTTAAATGCTCTTGAAGGAAAACTTATACATATTTGACAGTGTTTGTCAAATTGTAAATGCAGGGCATTCACTAATGATAAGTCTTGGAGTGGTGCTAAAGAAACTTGCATTAGAGTACAGTGTTGCGGTATTGGTAAGCTTTGCTTTGAGAATTGTTTGACAATATAAAATCCTCCCTTTCAATGTTTTATCTCCTATTTTTAAATTGTAGTGCTGGGCATGGATTATAATTGCCTTTTCTACTCTCCGTGTCATTACCAATCATGATATACTTAGCAGTCCCATGGACATTGTTTCCACCCAATTTGCACGTAAGCGGAAAGATGCCAAGTTACTAGCACAACCTAGGTGACAGCAAATGTTGTTCATTACTTGTTAGAAATAGTAATTACTTCAGTTAGCTTTAGCTTTTACTTGAGTTACTATTTAGAAGTTCAGTTAATAAATGCAACAGCATGCTTTGCATGCATGCAAAAGCTAGGTTAGAGCTTTTAGGGTTTTCCATAAGTGTTTAAATACACATTACATTATTGTTTGTATTACATCAGTTGATCTCCGTTTATGAATAAAGATTGAAGAGCCGTAGCTCATTCCGCATTATCTTTGTTTATTTCTGCCTCCAACCTTCAGTTTGGTATCAGAGCATAGGAGAAGATCAAATTGGTAGCATCAATTTCCGGAGAAGCCAAAGCCGTAGCTTTGAAGAATTTGTAAGTTTTTTTTTTGAAGAATTTTCATTGAAGTTTTTTGGAGAAATTATTAAATTTTTTTTTTTCGAGTACCGCGCCCTCCCTATAGTCCACAGAGCGGTACTTTAGAAACTATCGCGTCCACAGTATAGTCTAAAGCGTGGTAGTTTGGGGAGATACAAGGTAAAAAATTGAGATTTCACCGCGGCCTCTCCCTAGGACAAAGAGCGGTAATTGGAACAAGGCGGCATTTTTGGACAAGTGCAAAAAGGTTTTTACTTTATGTGATTGTTTTTTGACTTTCACGCAGTTATTGAGTAAGAATTTTTTCTTTTTACAAGAGAAGAAGATATTTGAAGATATTTTTCAAATCTTGTTTAAGAGGGAGAATTATTATTTGTTTTTTAAAGAAAGAGGAAGGGAGATTATTTTGAATAGAGCCAGTGAAAGACACCGCAGCGTCTATGGCTTCTAGCAGCAATCAATCTCAGATTTCTCCTCTTACAGGGAAAAAGGACTATGATGTCTGGGCCATGAGGATGGCGGTTTATCTCAGGTCAGAAGATGCATGGGAATATGTCGTGTATGGCTATTCCGAACCTGTAGATGATGCAGCTTTTCAAGCCCTTTCAAACGTAGAGAAGGATGTCCTGCGAGCGCACAGGAAGAAGGATGCAAAGGCACTGCATTTCATAATGAATGCTTTGGATAACAGCGTATTTCCAAAGATATTAGCATCTTTACATGCCAAAGCAGCATGGGATACCTTGGATACTAGTTATCAAGGTGCTGGTAAGGTTCAAACAACAACACTCCAAAACCTAAGAAGAGACTTTGAAGATCTGAAGATGAAAGAATTAGACTCTGTAGACTCTTTCATGACCAAAGTCATGGGGATTGTTAATCAGCTGAATATCTATGGTGAAAAGATTGGAGATCAAAGGGTGGTTGAAAGGGTTCTGAGATCCCTACCCCACAAATTTGAGTCGAAAGTTTCAGCGATTGAAGAAGCAAAAGATCTGAGTACTCTCTCTATAAACGAGTTGACCGGATCTTTACTTTCATTCGAATCCAGACTCAACAGGAATGAAGAATCCTCTCAAGAGAATGCTTTTAAAGCACATGTCTCATTCTCAAGAGGCAGAGGAAGAAGCAGAGGCAGAGGAGGATCAAGAGGACGAGGCAAAAGTGGTCGAAGTAATGGCAATGGAGATCAAGATCACCATCATAACCATGAAGGCGGAAACTGCGACAAAAAAAGGTTAGATAAATCTAATATTCAGTGTTATTATTGCAATAAATTTGGGCATTATGCTCATGAATGCAAAAAGAAAAAGGCTGATCAAGCAAATCATAATGCTAATGTGACTAATACCTCTAAGGATAAAGATGATATGTTATTTCTTACATGTCATGCTGCACACGAAAGCCCAAAGGGACTTTGGCTTTTAGATAGTGGCTGCAGTAACCATATGACAGGTGACAGAGGTCTAATTGCAGACCTAGATGAATCAGTGAGGACAGAGGTCAAAGTTGGCACGGATGAGGTAGTTCCAGTTCTTGGAAAAGGAGTGGTCAACATTCTGACCAAACAAGGCCAACAAAAGACAATCTCAGATGTCTATTATGCTCAAGGATTGAAGCATAATCTGCTTAGCATTGGGCAACTCACTGAAAAGAAGTACAAACTTGTCTTTGATGGATCAGACTGTGAAATTTATGACCCAAATCGACATTTGATCATCAAAATACAAGTGACTAGGAACATGATGTATCCACTAGTCATGAATTGTAGCAGCAAGGTAACCTCTTTTGCTCAAAAAGCCACTTGCATGGATGATTATTGGTTATGGCATTTTAGATATGGATATCTTCACTTTGGTGGTCTCAAGTTTTTGCAGCAGAAAGAGATGGTAAAGGGATTGCCCCCTATGAAGGAGCCAGAAAGCAGTTGTGAGTGTTGCATCATTGCAAAGCAGCACATGGATAGCTTTCCTAAAGGTATGTCTTGAAGGGCACTTGCACCTTTAGAACTTATTCATACTGATCTGGTTGGACCAATGCAAACTCAATCGATTGGTGGAAGCTATTATTTCCTTACATTTATTGATGATTTCAGTAGAAAAACATGGGTGTATTTCCTTCGTCAGAAGTCTGAAACTTTTGGCAAGTTCAAGGAATTTAGGGCTTTGGTTGAAAAACAGAGTGGTTATCAACTCAAAGTATTGAGATCTAATGGAGGGGGAGAGTATGAATTAAAGGAATTTCATGATTACTGCAAGCATCATGGAATCTAGAGGCAATTCACTACAAGATATACTCCTCAGCAGAATGGTATTGCAGAACGCAAGAACAGAACCATCATGAATATGGCAAGGAGCATGCTGAAAGGAAGAAATGTGTCCCATGAATTTTGGGGAGACGCAGTGACTTGTGCTGTTCATGTGATGAACAGATCTCCCACCAAAATTGTGAAGAACAGAGTACCAGAGAAAGCATGGTCAGGTATGACTTGTAATGTTTCTCATTTCAGAGTATTTGGTTGTGTTGCTTATGCTCATGTTCCTAAACAGCTAAGAAAAAAGCTAGACGACAGGAGTGAGAAATGTATATTTCTTGGATACGGTGAACAAACTAAAGCCTACAAGCTGTATAACCCTATTACCAAAAAGGTTATCCTCAGCAGAGATGTTTTGTTCAAGGAGGAAGAGTCATGGAATGGAACCATAGACAAGGGTGTGGGAGCTGCAATACCCCAACCAGAAGATGGAGAAGATGAGGAGCTAATTGGACAACAAGATCCAGTAGCATCTTCACCAGTAGCAAATACTCTAGAAAGAACACCTAGAAACTCAGTTCGAGGTGAAGCATCAAGTCCGCAATCAGGTAATGAATCTGATCACAGTAATAAAAAGACTAGAAGATTGACAGATATTTATGATGAATTGGATGCAAATACCAATTATGTTTTTATTGCTAGTGAACCTGTGTTTTATGAAGAGGCTGTAAAACAAGAGCATTGGGTAAATGCTATGGACGAAGAGATAGATTCCATTGAGAGAAATGATACATGGGATCTAGTTGACCTGCCAAAGAATAAGAAACCCATTGGTGTGAAGTGGGTTTCAAAAACCAAAATCAATGAAAAAGGTGAGATTGATAGGCACAAGGCAAGGTTAGTAGCAAAAGGTTTCTCGCAACAACCAGCAATTGATTTTGGAGAAACTTTTGCACCAGTGGCAAGATTGGACACAGTAAGAGCAGTTCTAGCAATTGCAGCACAGAATAAATGGAAAGTATATCAGATGGATGTCAAGTCGGCATTCTTGAATGGAATTCTTGAAGAAGAAATTTATGTGGAGCAACCACATGGGTATGAAATGAAAGAACATGAAGACAAAGTTTACAAGTTGAAGAAAGCTCTATATGGGCTCAAGCAAGCTCCAAGAGCTTGGTATAGCAGAATTGATTCTTATCTGATAAAAAATGGTTTTAGCAGAAGCAGCAGCGAACCAACACTTTACACAAAGGTAAATCAACAAGGACAAATTTTAATAGTTTGTTTGTATGTTGATGATATGATTTTTACAGGTGACCTCTTAGTAGATGAGTTCAAGACAGCTATGAAGAAAGAGTTTGAGATGGCAGACCTTAGATTGATGAGGTCTAGAAGTAGAATAGTCAGAAAAGGGTATATTTATCTCTCAAAATAAATATGCTAATGAAGTTCTTAAGCGATTCAGAATGCTTAATTGCAAAACAACACCTACACCAGTGGCAACAGGTACTAAGTTGAGCAAAGAAGATTGTAGTCCCAATGTAGATCCAACATTGTATAAGAGACTTGTAGGAAGTCTCATGTACCTCACAGCTACGAGACCTGATATTATGTTTGCCGTCAGCTTGATTTCAAGGTTCATGGAGTCTCCCAAAGATTCGCATTGGCAAGTTGGCAAAAGGATCTTACGATATGTTGCAGGGACTTCAAGCTATGGAATTTTATACTCAAGCACGGAGTATGATGTTTTGACAGGTTTCACTGACAGTGATTGTGCAGGAAGTTTGGATGACAGGAAGAGCACTTCCGGTCATGTTTTTCATCTTGGATCAGGGGTGATTTCATGGGCATACAAGAAGCAGCCCATTGTGACACTTTCATCGGCAGAAGCAGAGTATGTAGCAGCGACATCAGCAGCATGTCAAGCAGTCTGGTTACGCAGAGTTTTAGAAGGTCTTCAACAGAAACAAGAAGGACCAACCACAGTTTATTGTGACAACAACTCAGCAATCGCTCTATCCAAGAACCATGTTTTTCACCAGAAAAGCAAGAACATTGATACTAGATATCACTTCATAAGAGAGCTTGTGAACAATGGTGAAGTTCGTGTTGAGCATTGTAAATCGATTGACCAATTGGCTGACATATTCACAAAGCCATTGGCAAAAGATATTTTTGAAATTCATAGAAATAATTCAGGCATTGTAAAAGCTGCAGTAGTCAGCAGTAGTAATTAAGAGGGAGTGTTAGAAATAGTAATTACTTCAGTTAGTTTTAGCTTTTACTTGAGTTACTATTTAGAAGTTCAGTTAATAAATGCAATAGCATGCTTTGCATGCATGCAAAAGCTAGGTTAGAGCTTTTAGGGTTTTCCATAAGTGTTTAAATACAAATTACATTATTGTTTGTATTACATCAGTTGATCTCCGTTTATGAATAAAGATTGAAGAGCCGTAGCTCATTCCGCATTATCTTTGTTTATTTCTGCCTCCAACCTTCATTACTGTCATGTCAACCCACAACCTCTCAGTTCAGGTCTTGTCTTTAAACCTAAGTCTAGGGTGGGTTTCCCTACTAGTTTGATTGTTTGTTTAAGGCTAGATGAATAATATAACAGTGCTAAAGTTAATGTAGACCATCTCTAAGTACAATATACAATGTAAATTTACTTCATGCACTTAGAAAGAATCTTAAACAACAAATGAGATAATCACCAACAATAGATGCTCAAGCTTAGCTAATTGAATTTATTTCTAATATTGAATGACAATAATAAATTCAATAGCAATGAAACAAGACAATATATCAAATCCACAATAATAACACTTAGCAATATTGGTTTAACAATGTCTTATTTTACCAAATCAATTAGATCATATCAATTAAGTGCATCAACTATTGAGTTAGCAAACGATAGCAATAACCAGTTGTTAGATAAATCCAAATGCCAAGACACAATTAATACTTAGATTATTAGTTATTAGTGATTAGAGATCAAACGGCTTAGTGGTTAGAACTACTAGAAATTTCCTCCTTGTGTTTATTATTAATTTCTTTCGGTGTAACAAGGAAAAACTTAATTATGGAAATTACTAGTAATAGTAAAAATTGTAGAAAATTCTAGAATTACACCGCTATGAAAATTACAAAAAATAACACTTCAACAGCTAGAATTATACAGTTTCATAACTTAAACAGAGATGGGGCTGTTATCACACAACTTGTAGTTGCCCCTAATAGTGATCGTATCCAGGATGGTAGAGGGTATGGGCAAGTAAAGAGGTGACCCAAGAGGGCCTCGATTCCCAAGATGGAGTGGTTGTCGCGCCAATCAAGGCATTCTTCGCTTCTTGCTATCCAAGCCCTAGATAGCGAAGGGGGAGACCCTGATCTACTCCCGATAAGAGAGATCTAACTCAATCACCGGATCAAGTTATTCAACAAGGTATGCAAGGTGAGGGACAATAAATCCTAGATCTGAGAAATAAAGTCACTCTGGAGGCTTAGGGAAGATGAGATATTTAATTAGATTGACTAGACACAACGACTTAAGGATTAAGAATGGCTCTAGGATGTAGGTGCTAGGGTAAATGATCAAAATCAACTTCCTTGGAAATGTGTACATAAGATAGGGAAAATGGTCCCAAGTAGTAGATCTGACAAGTTTAGGGCTTCCTAACACAGCTTGACAATAGATCTGGCAGTATCAAAGGTCACAAGCTCAGAAAAGAGGAGTTAACCACTCAGAAGACCAACAAACCAAGGAGGGCACAAGCATGGAGAGTTCAGTGCTTAAGGAACATGGTTGATGGAGTCCACATAGCAAGACACCCTTGAGGACCCACTTGGGGCTAGGCCTAAGGATGAAAACCCAGAAATGGTTTGCCACTAAACCAAATAATTAATGCTAGAGAATTTTTATAAATTTTTATATTTAGGGTTTTAACAGTAAATTCAAATGGCCAATGATTTAGAACTTCAAACAAAGAGATCAAGTGTAGATCTTACCTGGAAAATCTTGTAGATTCCTTAAATGTGATGATGTGTTGAAATACTGAGAGGGGGGTGAATCAGTATTTGCCAATTATTAAAATTTTAATCGAGAGCAAGTTGCTAATCACTAATCATAGCAGCATATCATCAACAATTATAAAAACAAGATGCACAGTACACAAAATTTTAACGTGGAAACCCAAGTCCTGGGGGTAAAACCACGGAAGGCTTTTATGATAAAATTTGACCCAGCAACAACTGGGGTTACAAATTTAATACAACTTCTCCAGCTACAACTGGAAGGGGCTACAACCCCTAGGCTTCGTCAGCCACAACTGACAAGCTGCTACAACAGCTCAGCTCACAAGATTGTGAGCCCTAGCACCACCCTACCACCCTGAAGAAAAAGATGATTGTACTGAACCTGCTGCTGATAATTTTTGCTCTTTGATCACTGCCAAAATACCACTGCTTATCAACCATCAAACTGTTTCATCAGCTTGTATGTGTCTATGCTGCCATGCCAATATACCACTGCTTATCAATACACTGCTGCTGCCATTAGTACTGCTGGTTTAATCCACTTGGTCATTCATCACTGTAGGTCAATTTCTCTTCCTCACTGTCATATAGTAATCCTCTAGAGCAATCATGCATTAACATCATCATGTATGCACCATCATCATATGGTACCAAACATCATTCAGTCATCATATCTAGGAGTATTGTTAACCTAGGGTATGCATAGTATCATAGTGCATGCATTACTGCTCTATCCTTCACAGTTTATATACCATCATCATTTTATACTTACCTCAATCTCTGCTGCTGTTGAGTAGTATGACAAGGCCTTCAACACTTCATCATCGTCCTCAGACTTTGGAGGTTATCTTCTCATGCTGTGCATGCATTTGTGTCCCCTATCACAGTCAACTATCCAAGTCAGCCAAGAACATCTCTGCTACAGTCAAAGCAACCCATGCCACTGTCTTGTAGTTGTCACAAGCATGTCACTGCTTGCAAAATGATCCTTTGAGCTGCTGCTAAAACCAGATCTTCTTACACATTGAATCTGCTGTAACAAATTAGGGCCACAATAAAACACCAAAAAGACATGAGAAGAACTTGATAGCTGTTGACAGATTGGGTCTGCTCCTCCTCAGTTGGCCATCAAAACAAATTGAAAATTGTTGTTACAACTTGGCCTCAGTCTGCAAAACTCGGGTCTGTCTGTATGCATAAATTCAACATTGACTCAGTGTTTTAAAACTCGGCCGAGTCCGAGTCCGAGTTGGCCGAGTTGACCTCGAGCCGAGTTGACTCGGCCTTTAAATCGGCTCGGGTGACCGGTTTGGTACCGAATCGGCCGAGTTGATCCGAGTTGATCCGAGTTGACCCGAGTTGATCCGAGTTGATCCGAGTTGATGCGTGGAGTAAAAAAACACTAATTTTTTTTTATTTTTTGAAGTAATTCCTGAACTTCTAAACTTCAAATATGTCATGCATGTCAGTTAGGACTATGCCCATTCTTGTCTCTTAAACTTCCGATGATTTCTGCTAATGGTCATTTAGGACTAGGGTAATTCTTGTATTATAAGCAATTTACAGATCTTGTTATTGTGCCATTCTTTATAAACTGGAGTTAAGCAGTGTTGAGGCCCATTCGTTGCCATTTTGTTGATATTTCTTGTAACTGTGAGATACTAGAAGGAAATTGTGCATGGTTGGAACATGGAATGATAAGTATGGAATTTGGATTTTCAACTCATGATATTTGTCTACTTTAATCAACGAATTTTGTATATGCCTCTGAGTTTTTGGTTATATCTGAATTAGCAATTTAGCATATGGTAAAATAATAACTATATTGAATATGGAAAGAATCAAATAAAACATATTAGTGAATTATGCCACTCTACAGGCCATTTAGGCCTTCTTTGATTATGTATTTTCATTTTGTTCCAATCTTCCAGATATGCATTGCACAGTACACTTCGTTCCATTTTGATATGTTCACCCTTATTTGGTATATGGTATATACATGAGCAGACTTTGCATATTTTGCCTCTAATGCTTTGGAATCATGGATTAGAATCTTTAAAATATTTTTTTTCTTTAAAATTTAAATATTGTGTTTTTTAGTGAACCGAGTCATTAAATTCAAATCGGCCGAGTCATTACCGATTCATTGCCGAGTCCGAGTCCGAGTCCGAGTTGACCCTCGGCCGATTCCGAGTCCGAGTCCGAGTTTTAAAACATTGCATTGACTGCTGCTCAAAACGGGAGAAGAGGACTGCTGCAAACAGTCACCACCGAAATTTCACTGCTCCTTCACCAAAATTGCCCAGTCCACTTAGATTTTGTCAAGGAGAGATTATAGACCACAAAATTTGGCAGACCTCTAGACCACAAAAATTTTAAAGGGCAGCAGACCATCGAACTTCTTGGATAGATACCGAATTCTGAAAGAGAACCCTCTGAGATAGCATACTACTGAAATTTGGAGGAGAAAGAACCTGGTTTGAAGAGAATTAGTGTAAAACAGTCCACTGAAATTTTCTTGCTAATCACCCGAAATTTTCATTAGTAGCTGCTGAGGCTCCTCAGTTTGCTCACCCGAAATATTTCTAGAAATCAGACCATGTATCACTTGGAGATAGACATGTATGTTGTAGCTTCCTCAGTATATTACTAACCCGAAATTCTTCACACACTTCTGCTGCTGCCAGTAGATGCCCACGACTTCTTACCTCTGTGAAGATACCCGAAAATCAGAGCTTAATTACTTACCCAAATTACTCCCCTACAAAATAGAGGATTGGCTTCTATTTATATGCTCCTTTTCCCTTATTTTGGGGGCCGACCTGATAAATTTATATATATATATTTTTATTAAAAAAAAATGCCTTCAAACTGGGCCGACTTTGTCATCATAAAAAATTTATAATAAACTTTAATCTAAATTCTTTAATGAGCCGACTTTCCAATTTTAAATTTGTTTAAATTTTTGTTAAGTGACTGGGCCGACTTCATGTATTGGATAAAAAAAAAACAATTCAATCAACAACTCTTTGAGCAGGTCGACTCTAAAATAGTATTGAATGTAAAGTTTAAAGTTTGGGCTCAACAATCAAGGCTTCCTTATGACCATTACGTGCAAAGCACATATGTGGGCTTTGGAGCTCAACAAGGCAACTAGGGCTTGTATATTTTGCAACGAACTCCAGCAACAAGTATAAGGGCTTCTTCAAAACTTCATGAGCTTCTTCAAGGGCATTTCATCAAGCAGGACTTGTTCTTATTTAAATGTCATTCAGTTCAATGAACTCATGGGCTTAAGGCTATCAAGCAAGGGTTGTGCTTTAATTCTTTGTATGTGGGTTTCTTCAAGCATTCATAAGAACTGCCACATTATTACTCCATGGATTCCTTTATCATCAACAAAGCAAATACACCAAGAACAATCATTGTGCACAAGGGGTTCCAAGATCCAGTTTGTGGGCTTAAGGACCAATAAACAAAAAGCTTCATCAAAATCAAGTGTAATGCTTAAACTTATTCAAACCAGGCATGGACGTTATCAAGTATATCGTTTTTCAACAAATGACCACAGAATGGGTCATTTGTACCTGTCAAGAACATGGGCTTCAACATCAAGCTATGACATCAACTAAAAGACAACCAGGAGCAATGGACTTACATAGGCCCAAGACATAGCTTAGGGGCACATCAACAAATCAATGGGTAACCATGGATTTTGCCATTGTCCAAGGACTCCAAGGGCTTCAGACTTGGGCTTGGACAAGGTCAAAAGGTCTCCTTTGACACAGACAACCACAAACCAAATACTAACCCTCAGGGGCTCCACAAGGGGCACCAAGACTTAACTGTTGGCATCAATGACAACCTAAACAACAATCTCCCCCTTTGTCATTGATGACAACACTCAGGCTCCCCCTGAGAATAGGCTCCCCTTATCCACAACTTCTCTCCCCCTTTGGCATCAATGGCAAAGGGTACTACCTTGAAGTAACACTCCCCCTCAGAACATGCTCTTCCAAACACCGGGCACTTCTGTGTGAAGAATCAATTTAGTGGGAAGAAGGAATGACCCCCAATTTTTCTCGGAGGTACTCAAATGTCCCTTTAGGAAGTGGCTTGGTGAATATATCTGCTATCTGTTCCTTTGTCTCAATATATTCCAACTTGATGTGCTTTTCTGTGACTTGTTCACGAAGAAAGTGATATTTGATAGGGATGTGCTTTGTCTTGGAGTGCATGGCCGGATTCTTGGAGATGCTGATGGCACTTGTGTTGTCACATAGAATTGGAATCGGCTCATCATATGTTACTTGTAGGTCTTGCAGGTTCCGTTTCATCCAAAGGATTTGAGTACAACATGCTGCTACTGCTGTTGACAAGGATACTGAGGATTGCTTTTTGCTAGACCCTGATACCAGACAGTTTCCTAAGAAAAATGCTGCACCACTTGTGCTTCTTCTGTCATCCACACTTCCTACCCAATCCGCGTCTGAGTAAGCTAATAAGTCCAACACATTTCCTTTTGAATACCATAATCCAAAGTCCATAGTTTCTTTAAGATATCTGAAGATTCTTTTGACTGCAATAACATGAGTTTCCTTCGGAGCTGCTTGAAATCTTGCAACCTGTCCAACAGCTTGCATCACATCTGGCCTTGAAGCTGTCACATACAGTAGGCTACCAATCATTGACCTGTAATGTTTTTGATCCACTGCATTTGATTCATCGTCTTTGCTTAACTTGCAGCTAGTAGTCATAGGAGTGCTCACAGGCTTACAATCTTCCATCTTGAACCTCTTCAACATTTCTTTAATGTACTTGGTCTGAGAGATGAAGATGCCTTCTTCACATTGTGATATCTGAAGTCCCAAGAAGAAGGCCAGTTCACCAAGTAGAGACATCTCAAATTCGTTTTGCATAACCTTGGCAAATTGTTGGCTCAGAGTATCATCATCACTACCAAAGATAATATCATCAACATACACTTCAACAATAATTATGCTATCATGATCAGTCTTGATATACATATTGCTGTCTACAGTTCCCCTTTTGAAACCTTGTTTCTGCAAGTAACTGTCCAATCTGGAGTACCAAGCTCTAGGAGCTTGCTTTAACCCATATAGGGCTCTTTTTAATCTGCACACATAGTCCTTGTTTGCTGATAGTTGGAATCCTTCTGGCTGTTCAATGTAGACTTCTTCTTCTAGTTTGCCATTCAAAAAGGCTGATTTGACATCCATTTGATATACTTTGATGTTTTTAGCACAAGCATGGGCCAATATCATTCTTATAGCTTCCATTCTGGCTACTGGAGCAATTGTTTCTTCAAAATCTATCCCTTCGATTTGAGCATATCCTTTGCAAACCAATCTTGCCTTGTTTCTTATCACCTGTCCATCTTCATTCAGCTTATTTCTGAAAATCCATTTTGTGCCAATCACATTTTTGTCCTTTGGTTTAGGAACAAGTTCCCATGTTTCATTTTTCTCGATTTGATCAAGTTCTTCTCCCATGGCTTTGACCCAATGTTCATCTGCACTAGCTTCAGCAAAGTTACTCGGCTCAATTGTAGATAGTAGTGAAAAATATACTTGTTCTGGTCTTCGGACTTGTCTTCGATCTTTTCTGGTTTCTATGCCGGCATTTTTGTCACCAATAATCAATTCTTGTGGATGATTCTTTTGATACCAGTTCTTAGGAGAGTTTTGTTGTTCTTGCTGTTGATCCTGTACTTGTTGATCCTGTGTAATTTTTGGCTGAATTTTTCTCTGTTCTTCTTCTTCTTCTTCTTCTTCTACTTCATCATCATCATCTTCTTCTTCACGGTCTTCTGAGTCTTCCTGACATTTTGGTAAGCTCGATTCATCAATCTTTACATTGATGCTTTCCACTATCTTACCTAATCTCAGGTTGTAACACTTGTAGGCCTTTCTTGTGGAGGAGTACCCAACAAATATTCCTTCGTCCGCACGAGATTCGAATTTTCTAATCTTCTGATCATCTCTTCTGATGTAGCACCTGCTTCCGAACACTCTGAAGTGTTGAACATTAGCTGTTCTTCCTGTCCATAGCTCATAAGGAGTTTTATCAGTGTTGCTTCTGAGCAATCCTTTGTTCATAATGTGGATTGCTGTATGTACTGCTTGAGCCCAAAATTTTTCGCTTAGTTTAGCTTCATTCAACATAGTTCTGGCCATTTCTAACAGTGATCTGTTCTTCCTTTCTGCTACTCCATTCTGCTGAGGTGTTCTGGCAACTGAAAATTGTCTTTTTATACCATTTTCTTCACAGTACTGATAGAATTCATTTGATGTGAATTCTCCGCCATTATCGGATCTGAGACACTTGATTCGTTTACTTGTTTCATTTTCAACCTGTTCTTTAAAGATCTTGAAGCATTCAAAGGCTTCCGATTTCCTGTTAAGAAGGCATACCCATGTCATCCTGGAGTAGTCATCAATGAGCAGCATGAAGTATTCTTCACCATCCAATCCTTTATTTTTGGTTGGCTCACATAGATCAGTGTGGACAAGCTCTAAGGGTTTTGTAGACGAGTATTCCTTTGTCTTGAAATTGGCTTTCGTAAGTTTCCCATGCTGACAGTGCTTGCAGATAGTGTCAAAAGGCTTTGTAATCTGTGGCATGTTCCTTACGGCTTGCTTCTTGCTTATCTTGACCAGATTATCAAAATGTACATGTCCCATTCTTCTATGCCATAACCAATTCTCATCTTCTTTTCCTAGGTGACATTTTTCTTCCTTGATCTCGTCCAGAACATATATGTTGTTTGGAGTCCTGGTAGCGGTAGCCACTAACTTTCCTGATCCTTCTTTTCTTATTTTGCAAGACTTTGAGTTGAATGTAAGTTCATGTCCCT
Source organism: Larix kaempferi (assembly GCA_027924585.1). Lineage (NCBI taxonomy): Eukaryota > Viridiplantae > Streptophyta > Pinopsida > Pinales > Pinaceae > Larix > Larix kaempferi. The sequence goes on along the minus strand of BSBM01001430.1, from coordinate 9,509,662 downwards.
GATCACACATCTGGCTGACACTCAACAGATTATGCTTCATACTCTCGACAAACAACACATTTTCTGCTACTGTATCTTTGCCGTCAAGATTTACTGTACCCTTTCCAACAACTTTTGCTGATTTGTTATTTCCAAAAGAGACAGATCCTTTATCTTTTTCAAGAAACATGAAAGCACCTTTGTTACCTGTCATATGCCTAGAACAACCACTGTCAACATACCATTTGTTGCTACCGGTTTGAGCTTGAGCTTGAAGAGCTATCCCACATTCATGAGTATTCAGATTGTTCTTTTGTCTGATCCATACTTTTTGCTGGTCACCCGTTTGATTGCTTGATACTTGTTTAATGCCTGTAGGAGGGATTGTCATTCTACAATTTCTGGCTGTATGCCTGAAGTTGTTGCATTTCTGGCATTCGACTTCAGAATCCAGAGGAGAAAAACTGTTGTTGTTTCGTTGCCACCTAGAATTTTCATACCTGTTCCTGTTTTCTGCATATCTTCCTTTTATACAATTCAACGCTTTATGCCCAAATATTCCGCAAGAAAAACAATAACCATAAAATGAATATTCGTACCTGGGAACAAATGGTCTTCTTGGAGGTGGGTCTATTGTTTTGTAGGTGATCTCCCTTTGCCTCTGAGCTGACTCAACTCTCTCTTGAGCTAAGTCCATCTTAGTCATCTCATACCAACTAAGTCTCCTGTTGGTACCTATATGAGCATCATGCTCATTCATCTGATCTGAGTCCAAAGGCTTACTCTGTTGTGTTTCATCAACACCATGAGCATCTCGCTCATCGATCGGATAAAAGGAATCACTACTCTGATCCTAATCATCATGGTGAGCATTTCGCTCACCCATATGCTGAAAGGACTCACTCCTAACACCATCCCTGCTGTGATCATCTTGCTCTCCATCCTCCTCAGTATTTCATGAGGGTGCACTCAAGCAACCTAATGTGCAAGATGTGGGCTCTCCCCGAACCAAGTACTCACCATCGATCCTATGACCCATCAAGACTGGATCAACTCCCTCTAGATAAGTGAATATCAGATCCCTCTGGAACACCACTGAGTAACCGACAACACCCAATACTACCACTAAGAGTACACTCCCTCTCAATCCTAGAATGAACAGTAGTCCTTACACCTCTAGGAGTTCTCCAAACTCCCTCTTAGCAAGGAAGGTACTTCTGGAGAAGCATGCACCAAGACCAATCACATTATTTGCTGCTGCAGTTGCTCTCTCTGAACTGGAAGACTTCTTGGGTGCATTTGCTACACTCTGATATGCAAATCTGCGATCATCCTCTATCAGTGTTATCTTGAGAGAAGCACCACATTGTCCCTCTGTCACTGACACTGAAATTACATCCAAGATCTCCCTAGACCAACATATAGGCTTGCCTAGCGACTTGTACAACTGATCTTGTCTAATGCCATGCCTTACTGCTGCATCCAAGGTCACTCCCTCTGAATATAGAGGCCTCTATCCATCTCAGAACACAATACTATATCCCTCACCCTCCATAGCTGATACAGAGGGTAAATCTGTCTGCTCTGGTACATGCATCCCTACTGTCGTCCTTTGTAAACCTTTTGACTCCGGTTGGAACATCCTTGAACCAACTCTCCTCACTGCTAGCCTCTCATAGCAGTCTGAGTCTGTTTCTAAAACACTGAGGAACACTTCTTGTATTCTCGTCATATGGCTAGATGCATAATTCTACAAAGTCCTAAAGCCATGACTCTATAAATCTGATAACACTGTTGATAAAAAATCTATGAATCATATCCAACCTGTAGATCTGTGCCTTGGTGAACAAGCTAGCCCTCTCTTTCTCAGATCTAGGATTCGCTCTCCCAAATCTGATCTTTGTTCTCACAGATCCGGTCTCTGCCCTCACAGATCTGATGTCTGCTCTCACAGATCTAAACTCTACTCTTCAGATATGGACTCTGCTCTCACAGATTTGAACACTGCTCTTCATATATGATATATCTGCCACAGATCTGGTCTCTGCTCTTCATATTTGGTAGATCTGGTCTCTTTCTTCACTAATCTACTATATCTACCTCAGATCTAGTCTCCAACTTCTCAGATCTGTTAGATTTGACCTCTACTGTCATAGATCTGAAGCCTACACTTAGATCTGGTAGATCTGGTCTCCCTTTCTGCAGATCTGAAAATCAACCTGAGTCACCACACAGATATGGTATACTGCTCGCATATCTGAGTGTGATTGCTTCTCCCTGACCCTTACCAGTGCTCTGATACCATGTTACTTTTCCAGAGATCACTACTCCCTCTGTATGCCTTGAGATTTCAAGCGGTTTGAGTCTCTATAAATTATAAGTACAATAATGAATGAAGATACAAACACTATAAGTCTCTTAACACTTCCACAATGAAAATACACAGCAATCACACATAAACTCACGATATATCCTGGAAACCCCAAATGGGGAAAACCAACTTTCTGTGAGGCTTTCTTCTTTCTCGAGCCTAGAGCAAAGTAAGAATATATTTAGTACATATAGTTCTTCAGAATCAAATAACCAAACCTGACGGGTTAGAATAACGCCAAATCTGCAGCAGCTGCAACTGCTGCTCTTGAGTAATGCGCCCCCATTCTATCAGTTTGGATATGAAGCTTCTGAAGATCCGACTCTGCCCGTAAGGAATGGTAGCCTGCTCTGCTCAAAGTCTAATGCGCTCTTGTAGTTCTGCATGCAGAAGTGCGCCCTCTCTCCAACTGTCGGGAACTCATACTGAATCAGATCTCAACAGATCTGAGCTCTGATCATCACAGTCCTTCCTCAATCACTGAGGAAGACCTACTCTCAAAGTCTCAGCTGCTCAATCTGTCAACCAGATGCACAACGAGCTTCTCTCCTCAGGAAGTGCGCCTCTTCACAACTGCAAGTCGTCCTCTCTCTGAATAGTATGTAAATCTCTCTGTTGAGCTATCTCAGCTCACTGTATCTGGTAGCCAAGTTCCTCTAATCAAGTGAGGTCTGATCCAGCTCAGATCCCCTCACTCTCCCTACTGCAGAAGCTCCCCTCTCTCAAAAAGTCGCCCTTTGCACGCACTATGCGCCCTCCTGACTTTGAGTGATCTCTCTTTGACTAGTGTATTGAGTAACCTCCACTGGTAACTTCCTGTCTCCTTATAACATCTCACTAATCAAATAGGTTTATGAAAAACCTAATATCAGTGCATGCAAAAAGTCACTTTTGCATGCATTTTTAATTAACAGCTGTACATGCAAAACGCATGCATGCATGAGGCAAAACACCTCGGAAGGTCTGCATGCATCCACTACTGGATTCATGACACTGAGTAGAGTGCATCTCACGCTCTACTCCATCCTGATGCCTATACTGCTAATGTACCTCCATGCAAGGAATCTGAATCATGGAGGACATCCCAAGATACCACTATCTCTAACACTCCCTCTTATCGAGGGAAGTCCATCCATTGATGCCTGGATCCAACAAGTCCCATGCTGATGATATTGGCCTAATTGTCCTGCCTGTCAATGCTACCCTCCGACCTGTAGTTCCCTCATCCAACACCATCAGTGTGGCTCCGAAAGAAGCCCCCTGATCAACCAATGACTCTATCACTTAATTCTAATTCAGACTCCCTCTGAATCTCTGCTGTAACCAATCACCCAGTCTGCCATCAAGCGGGTCTACTGCCCTGTAGGTGATCTCCCTCTATCTTTGAGTTGACTCAGTGCTCTCCTGAGCTAAGTCCATCTCAGTCATATCGTACCAACTAAGTCACCTACTGGTACTTGTATGAGCATCATGCTCATCCATCTGATCTAAGTCCAAAGACTCACTCCCCTGTGTCTCATCAACACCATGAGCATCTCGCTCATCCATCAGATAAAAGGAATCACTCCTTTGATCCTCATCATCATGGTGAGCATCTCGCTCACCCGTTTGTTGAAAGGAATTACTCCTCCTAGCACCATCCCTGCTGTGAGCATCTCGTTCTCTATCCTCCTCTGGCTCTGATGAGGATGCACTCAACCAACCTGATGTGGGCTATCCCTGAACCAAGTACTCACCGTCGATCCTGTGACCCATCAAGACTGGATAAACTCCCTCTGGATAAGTGAATATCAGATCCCTCTGGAACACCATTGAGTAACCGGTGGCACCCAATGCTACCACTGAGAGTACTGTTATCACACAACTTGTAGTTGCCCCTAGAGGTATCCCATCCGAGACGGTAGAGGAAACAGGCAACTAAAGAGGTGACCCAAGAGATGCCACGGTTCCCAAGGCAAGGTGGGAGTCACGTCAACCGAGGCACTCTTCGCTTTAGGTCAAGGTGTATCAAGACCTAGGGGGAGACCCTATACCCAATCACAGTTGATTGGTGCTACACAAAGGTTTCTAAGAATGAATAAATGATGAGTTACGGAAACCAATGCAAGGCTAAGTGGACCTAAGAGTTGAGATATGGTTGAAGGTGGTGTAAGAGATTGTTGGTGTTTCAACCTACGTATGGTTTAGGCCACATTGTTTGGTATGATGTCAAGGTGTGGTACCATGTGTTTGCACAAGTGGGTCTTGTTTTCTTGGGAAGTGTGAAATGGTTCTAAGTGGGCCCACAAGGTGAAGCTAGGTGTGATGTTGATACTAGTGGTTATGTAATGACTAGATCTATGGATCTAAGTTGATTCTAGAAGTACCCATGTACTAGATCTAGGGTTTGACACAAATCCCAAGGAGTGCGACTTGCTTTGAGGAGGACTAGTGCCTTGTTGGATGGGCTAATGGGGTCAAAAAGTATGTCAAAGTGTAGATCGGGACACCTAGAAGCCAAGTCAAGTGGGTTAAATGAGATCTAATGGTTGGATCTTACTAGATCTAGGTTTTTCAAGTAATGACCCTAAGTGGACCACAATCCCTTGAAACAAGGAATGCTACCCCCAAGGCGGATCGTGACAAAAAGACAGTCTAGACCTAGGTTTCAAGGCATGGGCATTCCAAATCCACGAAAATCTCAAACACCCACCTCCTGGAAGTGGACAAACTCACTTTTTCAAGGGAGTGCGATTTGCTCAAGGAAGGCTAAAAAGTGGGTTTGGTGGACCAAATCAAGTCCAATGGCTACCAAACTGTAGATCCAAGATGCTAGTACCCCGATCTATGCATGTCCAAAAAATCAAGTCAATCCAATGGCTAGATCTTAGTAGATCTGAGTTTTGAGGTGCCAAGAAATTCAAAAGGGGGTTTTAACCCCTTAAAACATGGAGAGATGTCCACAAGGTAGATTTTACCAAAGTAAGAATCTGGGGGTAGGTTATCAAGTGTCTAGATTGCAAATCAAGTGGGATCGCACCTACCCATGTGCTAGATCTAACCAAACAAGCCTCTCTCTAGGAAGTGCGATTTGGGTCAAAGAGGACTTTTTGCCTTGAAAAGTGGGTCAATTTTTAGCCAATCACCACCGAACTGTAGATCCAACTAGGGGTGGATGCTATAGAGGTGGGTTTTCAATATCTCTTCAAAAGCAAGGCTAGATCTAAGTAGATCTAAGAAATACCAAAAACAAGGGTTTTAATTGATTAGGGTTTTATTGATCTAGAAATCATGGAAGATTCAAGGAAGTAGAAGATCATACCTTTTGGAACATACCTGGATGAAGAGATGAATGCTAGTTGAGACGAGGATTACTTTGCCAAAGATCAAATGGAGAATTGTTGAAGCCCTCTTGCCAAATCGATTTTCCCAAGCCACATGTGATTCCTTCTAACCTGTCAAGCCAAGGAGCAAAGCATCAATCAGTTTAACAAATTGAAGGTAGATACAAGCAAGAGAGAGAGAAACATAGAATAGTTGACACAAAGGCAAAACCACTCCCTGTTACACCAAAACGATTTCTTCCAAGATTGAAGGGCAAGCCTCCCCACCAATTCGCCCTCTTAACCTGTAAATGAAATATGGCAAATATGCAAGATAGCTACAATAGATCCTCTAGTGCAATGGACAATAGCATTTACAATCGAAACAACCAACATCCACTCCAATCCAAGCATGTACTCCAAAAGATAGAAATTTTATTCCAAGAGCCAAGAGCCAAAAATCTCTAGATGAATTTTACAATGAGAGGCTCCCTCCTTAAATAGGATGGGGAGAGAGTACAATCCTAACCACTTTTTACATGAGTGGCTAAGATTAAAAGATCTCAAGATCTAATCAATGGCTAATAATAAATCATAACAATACATCACATGGATCACCCAATATCATGATAGCGCCCCCACTAAGTGGTACAATAAGAGGGTGACGTCATCCACTAGAGAAACATAAGCACCAAAATCCACCTCATGGTGACTAGGACATGACAATATAAGCTCATGGTGGGGCTAGGAGGTATCAATCCTTACTAGCTCATCCCCAAGGCACAATAAAATAATAAAATATGTCCAAGATAATATAAATGATCAAAACTGTCCCCAGAATCCATGACAGTCAAGCAGTAAATGACCTCCTGTGATCAATGTGGGCATACCCACATGGTGAAAACTGACTGGAAGGTAGTGATGCCACCCTGGAAGACCTCTGTGAAGACCAAATGCCAAAACCTTGCCTCAATTGCCCAAATCGATTTCCTCAGTGACCACTTTATCCCATTTTTTAACTGCCTCGGTAACTGTGAAAGTGCCAAAACTGCCTCCTAGGGCACTAGCGCTGTCCATCTGAGCCCACCAGGCTCTCCAGAAGGGGGGGTAAATGGTAAAAACAAGTGGCTGGACCACCCCCTCCATCATCAGCGCCCTAGGTGAACTGGCCAATCATGGCCCCTGCTGCCCACGCTGGGAAATCAGCCCCAAATCTGGTCATCAAGTGTAAAACTGCATCAATCACTGTCAGAAGTGCCCGGAACTGAAAGATAAGTGTCTCAATGGATCCAGAAGACCCAAATCCACTAGAAATGTGTACTCATACACCATGGGTTGCCCTAATGGGCCAGCTGTAGGGTCCACCATATATGGACAATGTATAATCTGCTGATCTGAAGTAATAATAAAACTTGCTGCACTGGATCAATCATCATCTGCATCATATGTCCATCATATGATATCATCATCAAGCATGTGGGACCATGAATCACCATCAATAAGCACATATATATGGTCCACATCATCACGGATCCCAAGAAAATATAACCAAGGATAAATCACATCAGTAGACTAAGACATGCTTCTCTAATCATTTTCACAGCCTAGCTCAAAGTATAAGATCCATTCAGTGGCATTAATCAAGTTAGCATATTCCGTGTTATATAAAATTACTTGCACAATAGTTCAAATGACAAACTCACCCATTGGATATGGTCAAACTACTAGTGAAGGATGAAGGCTAGGAACAAGGTTGGGCCAAGGGGTTGACTTGTCTAACTTAACTCAAAAATACTTTGGACTGGGAGAATGGGGAAGCTACAAACTCTGTGCTGGACAAAAGAACACGGGGAATGGCTGTGCCTCACAAATGGATAAGTTGTTTAGAGAGTGCGTATTCAACTTAGGGATCATGTCTACATCAAGTTGATCTAGGTTCATTAGGATCATTCAATTTTATTCCATGGCCTTTTTGGCCTACATAACCCTTCGGATTTCAGATGTGCTGAGAAGCACAACTAGTTGCAGCTTGCATCCAGGGCATGTTTTTCCAATATATATAAGGTCAGCAATTGTTTAGATATAACCTTTAAGAGCCATTGCTTTTTTTGGACCTTTCTTATACTCTTCGAGGAGTATTTTTAGCTGTTCATCGCTCTTGCCCCTTTTTTTGTTTCCATGGGCGAATTTATAAGTTTCCATAGGTAGAACATGAGCTTTCAGTTTTAGCCAACAACATCTCAAGTGACTAGGGGGAGTTCGAGCCAATGCCAAACATCGGGACAACCGACCAGAATGATTTAGGCCTACAATCCAACTCACCAAAGGCAAGTTTTGTCACCAACTTAGAGCCGAGACACTGAATATACAGGGACGCTGTCCAAACACAGAGGTAGAAAAATGGGGAAGTCCTTGGTATCAGAAAGTCAAATGAGACATGTCAAGGTTTAAAGTCAAATAGGAAGGTCATGTATGGATGGAGTCAAGTGAATATGGAGCCTACACTAGCAGACAACTGGTGTGGGGAAAGACCATATCTATGTAAGGTGAAAAACCAGTGGGTTTTGTTAAATGACCTAAATGTGCAAGCAATTGGCCATTTTATGATTTACAGTTCATTTTAAATAGTTTGCCACATCCGGAATAATATACCAAGCACATGCTATGATCATGACTAAATCAACAAGATAATAATCCACAGTCAGTGAGAACATATCCATAGATCATACAACATCATCATAATAATAATCATCAAGTATCATCTGAAACACTGCTGCAATACATCTCTAAGCACTGAACTGAAACTGTATGGGATAAAGGGTCACATCAGTCATCAAATCTGAACTCTCAAGGCTCAGCCTTGACACAAGGTCATACATAAATCTGAGTAATATACTGCTCTGATCATGAGTGATCCAAAATACATAGCCATGCTCTGGAATAATGGAAGCTCTGGAATGTGCAGATATCTGCTGTACAAGAATAGTAGCCCTGCTACAATGGTGTGATAACAAGTACACTCCCTCTCAATCGTGGAATGAACAGTACTCTTGATACCTCCAAGAGTTCTCCAAACTCCCTCTTAGCGAGGAAGGTACTTATAGAGAAGTATCCAGCAGGATCAAACACATCATTTGCTGCTGCAGTTGCTCCCTCTGAACTAGAAGAGTTCTCAACTACATCTGCTGCACTTTGATATGTAGATCTGTGCTCCTCCTCTATCAGTGTCATCTTGAGAGGAGCACCACACTGTCCCTTTGTCAGTGAGACTGAAATTGCATCCAAGGTCTCCCTAGACCAACATACAGGCTTGTCCAACAACCTGTATAACTGATCTTGTGTAATGCCATGCCTCACTGTTGCATCCAAGGTCATTCCCTCTGAATATAGAGGCCTCAGTCCATCTCGAAACACGATACTATATCCCTCATCCTCCATAGCTCATACGAAGGGTAAATTTGTTTGCTCTGGCACATGCATCCTTGCTGCCATCCTCAGTAAACCTTTTGACTTCGGCTGGAACATCATCGAACCAACTCTCCTCATTGCTAGCCTCTCATAGTAGTCTGAGTCTGTTTCTGAAACTTTGAGGAACACTTCTCGTATTCCCTGTTAGTTTTTTAGAATTTACAATTTGATCTAGGATCTTAACTGAGAGAATAACATGTATAGCATATCTACAGCATATCAATCATGGACACAATAAAGCAAGCATACAAGAGACATAGAGTTTCACCGGGGAAAACCAAGAAGGTGAAAAACCCCGCAACTTCCTCAGAGATAGATAGAGCACTGATACAACCCAAGTACAAGAGATAGTCTTCACCTAGCAACAACTTCTCCTCCTCCATAAGTGCGCCACTCTCCAATGAGAGTATGAGTGAGAAAAGTGAATGATCAAATAGAGTGCCTCCCGCACTCTATTTATACTTGACTTGACTTGCCTAATAACCTTTACTAGGGCCGACCCCCAATAGGGTGGTCTAATAACCCTTTAACCCACATGACTTATACAGGGCCGACCCCAACAAGGTGGTCTAATAACCCATCAAGTATAAGTTACGGCACTTACAATATAAATGACGACACTTCTGTATAGAGGAATAATAACATCTCTATAGGAATACAAACACTTCCGTATAGAGGAATAATAACATCTCTATAGGAATACGATATACATATATGAAATACATTCTAAAGTTACAAATACATCAACACTCCCTCTTAACTAGGAAGGTATTTCTCGACACATGTATTTTAGCACATGTCTTCTTCTCTGGATCATCGTCATCAAATCATCGTCATCATCACTGCTGTTGGTATCTCAATCAATCTCTCATCTACTCGCGATAGGAAGTTGTACAGAGCCAGTCCTTTTTCATAATGGATGTAGGTCCGCCACCTGCAGGTCTTCATCAACTATAGAGCCAGCCCTTTTTCATGTGGGATGAACATCATCAACATCTCTGGGAGCAAGCCATAAAGTAGGTACACCTCAAGACTGATTACACTGCCTCTGCAAAACCTGCAAGATCTCTCAGGACTGATTACACTGCATCTGCAAAACCTGTAAGAGCATCTCAGGACTGATCATATGCCTCTGCAAAACCTGTGTACCATATTGTCACATCATCGTCTTCAGATCATCGTCATCGTCCACAGAGCACAACCCAGATGCAAACACACAACACTTATATACACCGGCATGGGAGGACCTACCTACCACCATCCGGGAATGGCTTAGCGCTTACATCACGACCATGGGAGGACTCTCCTATCACCATGTCACCATGGAAGGAACTACCTGCCACCATGTCGGAAAGGCACAACACTTACATCATGACCATGGGAGGACTCTCCTATCACCATGTCACCATGGAAGGAACTACCTGCCACCATGTCGGAAAGGCACGACAATTACATCAACGACCATGAGAGGACTCTCCTATCACCATGTCACCATGGAAGGAACTACTTGCCATCATGTCGAAAAAGCCCGACAATTACATCGACGACCATGAGAGGACTCTCCTACCACCATGTCACCATGGGAGGAACTACCTACCATCATGTCGGAAAAGCCCAACAACCCTTACATCTCACCATGGGAGGACCAACCTACCACCATGTGAGAATGGCCCAGCCCTTACATTTGCACCATAGGAGGACTAACCTACCACTCTGTGAGAATGGCCTAGCCTTTACATCTGCACCATAGGAGGACTAACCTACGACTATGTGAGAATGGCTCATGTGCATCTGTGTCTCCGGACTCATCACTTCCCCTTGGAAGGTATCTCGATCTGAAGTACACCAAGTCTCCCTCTGAAGTATTCAAACTTCACTCTGGCAAGCGGCTTGGTCAACACATCGGCTATCTGCTCGTCCGTCGCAACATATAGGAGCTTCATTGCTCCTCTTTGCACCATATCCCTGATATAGTGATAATTGATCTCAATGTGCTTTGACTTGTCATGGAACACTGGGTTCTCCGACAATTTCACACAACTCTGGTTGTCGCAATATATACAAGTAGCAATCAGCTGGAGATCAAACAAATCAGACAGTATCTTCCTAAGCCATACTGCCTCACAACTGGCCGAACAAGCTGCGACATACTCTGCTTCGGCTGTACTCAGTGCCACACAGGACTGCTTCCTGCTAAACCAAGAGATCATACCGGATCCCATACTGAAGCAGCACCCTGAAGTGCTCTTCCGATCAATGGCACTGCCTGCCCAATCCGAATCAACATAACCCTCCAGGTTAAACTTTTGATTCACCTCATACTTGAGCCCATAGTCAACTGTACCCTTCAGGTACCTCAGAATATGCTTTGCAGCTATCAGGTGAACATGTCTCGGATCTGTCAAATACTTGCTCAAGGTGTTCACTGCAAAGCAGATATCTGGTCTCGTATTCATCAAGTACATCAAGGACCCAATCATCTGACGATACATCATCACATGATCATCCTGATCATCATCACAGCATCATCCTGATGCATATCATCTGGAGCAACACCCTGAAGCTCATCATCCATGATCATCCTGATCATATAGTGCATCCACCTGATGCATACCAAGTATCTACCTGATGTATATCATCATACATGATCTACCTGATCATACAATGTATCCACCTGATACATATCATCATACATGATCTACCTGATCATACAGTGTATCCACCTGATACATATCATCATACATGATCTACCTGATCGTAAAAAGCATCCAACATGATGCATAAACATATACATGATCCAACTGATCATAACAAGCATCCAACATGATGCATATATAAATACATGATCCAACTGATCATATCCGACATCCAACATGATGCATATACAAAGCAGTAATTGGAGCATTGTCCTGATGCTCATCACACAACGTTTACATCCACAACCACGGGAATGATCCTCCTCTCTCCATGCTTGGAATGGCTCTTGCAAATGTGTCCATCACTTCTTCCTCAAAGTGTCATCAATCTGAAGAACACCAAGCAAAAAAGGTTGTCTTGACATCCATCTGGTGTATCTTCCATTTCATCACTTGCTTTGTATTTCTCTATGCTGCCTTTTGCCACATGCTTGATCTTATAAATCCACTTGGAAGTCACAATAGACTTCCCTTCAGGTCTTGGTACCACATCCCAAACATCATTCTTTATGATCGACGAATCATGGCATTCTTCCCGGATCCTGGGAACTTCAATATATTCAATATCTTCAATAGATAACCTTGTTGCTGGAACAAATGTTGTAGTCCTTCTTTTGTAGGTGCTCGTATACGATCTTTCTTACAAAACAAGTTAAATTGCATGATTAGAAACTTCTCATAGTTTTCAAAACAAATTATTACACATAAAGAAATATGTCATACAGTCATGCAATTATTTTAGCCAATGCTTCAATACAACATTTATCCATATCCCATAACTTTCTAGATGCCTTCCAATCTCTACCAGAACATTGTTAAGAGTTTGCACTACTCCCAACATGTCAGCAAAGAGGTTTCATTCTAGATAAGTAGCAATGGAATGTTGTACAGTACCATAGGCCACTTACCCATCACATGCATATTAGTAGTATACTGTTCATTAATGCAATTATTCTAATATGCATAATACAGACTCTAAGTCTAGGAACAGAAACATATACATCATTGAACAATATTATTTAAACAAACAAATAATTCAAATACTTATCTTTGTTTGGTTGTAGGGTGGACTCCCTCTTAATATTTGCTTCCTTGTAGGAACTACTGGATTCTGCTCCCTCTTTATCTTTGCTTCTTGGATTACCTGTCTTTGAACTTATATCCATCCTCGATCACTATGCAGACTTACTAGTATCATCATTGTGTTATCCTCGAGGTCTCATACATACATTCATTAGTATAATCTTAATACTATCAAAAACATTATGATTCTAAGTAATCTTAAACATGTATGGTCAAGATCATTTCATACGCAGATAATTTATCACAATTCTTTTACTCATGCATATTCCTATTTGACCATAGGACTTTTCTGGTTAGTTATATCATCAATCAAAGTGAGAAGCATAATATGCCTAAACCCATGATTACTAACTTCAATGAATAATCATTATCAATCATGCAACAGTATAAGATCCTAACACAAGGTAGTAGTCTAACTTGATATAGGAAAAACATACCTGGTTATCATATTTGCTAGTTATGTCTAGCAATGTCTTCTTGTTCTCTTCAATGACTTGTGCTAGTAACCTGCATATCTCATAGGTTAAGCATTGTAGAACCAAATTATACATACTTCGTAAGTAGAGCTTCTATGTGATCCATGACAATGGATGAATCTTTGTCTTCATGTCACCATGGTCATATGTTCTTGAACTAGAGCATGATTTGTCTTTCTTGATGTACCTTTCATGTTAGCAGACAACATCAACCTCATACAACACCGCAATGCATTAGTACAAGCATAAGTGTCAAAACCCTAATCCATGAATATCTGCATTCATAATTTTATTAAGGTGATATGACAAGTCTAAAGTTAATCAAGATTGTACTAACCTTAATGAAGACAAACATACCATAAACTTAATCATGAACAGATCTCGAAACATACCTGGATAAGTCATACCTGCCGAGATTGCTTGTAATCTTCTTATGTAAGGCCTTAGTCTCATCTCCCTTTGAAACATGAACTTCTTCACTTATGCAGGTGACCAATCCATTCTCTTCTAGGATTAACCCAATCCACTTGAATTGCAGAAACTGGATCTGGAGCTAGATTAGGGTTTGTCAGGGAAGCCCTAAAAATTCAAACTTTGAATTTCAAACTTCTGAAAGGATAGAAAGATGCGCCTTGATGAGTTGATCAACCTGGTATACTCAGAATTTGAAAACTGCAAAGTTTGACCCCTCCAATTTGCTTTTCAATCTTCCGGATTCACTGGGAGGACCCTGAATCAAGGTTTGAGTTTCCCGATGCTTCACCCAACCAAATAGTTTGATCCAAAGCTCTAAACTTTGATTTTTCCAAGGAGCTTCCAACTATGGTCATAGATTTCAAAAATTCCCATTTTTGCAGAAGCCCTAATTTTTCACCTTTCCAATCAAAATCCCGAACTAGGGTTTGATCAAGCCCGACCTTCTGCCCAACGAAAAAATTCGATCTTGGTCTCTAAATTTCGATTTTTCTGAGGAGCATTCAGCCGTGTTCTCCAAGTACAAAAATTCCAACTTTCTCCGAAACCCTAAATTCCCGGAGCCATGAATGAAGGTGCTCAAAATCAAATTCTGTTTTGACAGAAATATGCACCTGATTGTTTCTGGTGTAACTCCAAAATTACGAATCCACACGGTCGAAAACTTCTACCTGTGGTAGCCTGACCTGTCATCTTGCCAACCCCACAGGTCTGACCTCAATTGGATTCTCTGAGAGAGAGAGAGTTATGCCACGTGTCACAACGTGACCTATTTATGGGATAAAACAGGAGAGCGAATTTGTACGGAGTGCCACATGTCATTGGTTCAATTTCGGCCTGTGAAAGTACAGTCCGTGCCCTACCTGTCACTTTTTACGAAATTTCATTTGGAGCTTCCTAGCCCAAGTTGTGACCTTTTTTCCTAGGTCACCTGTTTATGATAGAGATCTGGAAGAGGCAGAAACCTTAACTTTTACTGATCATAAATCACAAAGTACAACGAATTAGAGGCTCTCCTTTGGACACAATGTACATGGAGATCTTATCTTTGACCTGTAAGAGTTTCAGATCCTGAAACCTCGCCGAAATGAATTTATAGTGAAAGTGCTACGATGACTAGTTTTTGCTATATCAAGCCCTAGCTTCGCAAGTGCAACAAGTGTCATAAATGCCATACCATGCCTTCTTTCAGGCTAGCTCTGATACCATGTCAGTTTTTCAGAATTTACAATCTGATCTATGATCTTAACTGAGAGAATAACATGTACAACATATTTACGGCATATCAATCATGGACACAATAAAGCAAGCACACAAGAGACATAGAGTTTCACCTGGGAAAACCAAGAAGGTGAAAACCCCGCAACTTCCTCAGAGATAGATAGAGCAATGATACAACCCAAGTACAAGAGATAGTCTTCTCCTAGCAGCAGCTTCTCCTCCTCCATAATTGCGCCACTCTCTAGTGAGAGTATGAGTGAGAAAAGTGAATGATCAAATAGAGTGCCTTTCGCACTCTATTTATACTTGACTTGACTTGCCTAATAACCTTTATCAGGTCGGCCTTAACTTAACCACATAACATAATGCTGACAGGGCCGACCCCTAATAGGGTGGTCTAATAACCCTTTAACCCACATGACTTATACAGGACCGACCCCAACAAGGTGGTCTAATAACCCATCAAGTATAAGTTACGACACTTACAATATAAATGACGACACTTTCGTATAGAGGAATAATAACATCTCTATAGGAATACAAACACTTCTGTATAGAGGATTAATAACATCTCTATAGGAAGTTACAAATACATCAACGTTCCTATCATATGGCTAGATGCATAACTGTAAAAAGTCCTAAAGCCGTGACTCTCTAAATCTGATAACACTGTTGATTCAAAATCTCTGAATCATATCCAACCTGTAGATCTGTGCCTTGGTGAACAAGCTAACCCTCTCTTTCTCAGATCTAGGATTCGCTCTCCCAGATCTGATCTTTGTTCTCACAAATCCGTTCTCTGCCCTCACAGATCTGATGTCTGTTCTCACAGATCAAAACTCTGCTCTTCAGATCTGGACTCTGCTCTCACAGATCTAAACACTACTCTTCAAATCTGATATATCTGCCACAGATCTGGACTCTACTCTCCAGATCTTAAATATCTATCTCAGATCTCACCTCCAAACTCACAAATCTGATAGATCTAACCTCTACAACCACAGATCTAAGCTTTGCTCTTCAGATCTGGTCTCTATTTTCACTAATCTACTAGATCTATCTCAGATCTAGTCTCCAACTTCTTAGATCTGTTAGATCTGACCTCTACTGTCACAGATCTGAACCCTACACTTCAAATCAGGTAGATTTGGTCTCCCTCTCTACAGATCTGAAAATCAACCCGAGTCACCACACAGATCTGGTGTACTACTCACAGATTCTGAGTGTGATTTCTTCTCCTTGACCCTTACTAGGGCTTTGATATCGTGTTAATTTTCTAGAGATCACTACTCCCTCTGGATGCCTTGAGATCTCAAGCGGTTTGAGTCTCTATAAATCAGAAATACAATAATGACTTAAGATAGAAACGATATAGGTCTCTTAACACTTCCACAATGAAAATACACAACTATCACACATAAACTCACGATATACCCTGGAAACCCCAAACGGGGAAAACCAACTCTCTGTGAGGCTTTCTTCCTTCTCGAGCCCAGAGCAAAGTAAGAATAGATTTAGTACATACAGTTCTTCAGAATCAAATAACCAAACGTGACGGGTTAGAATAACCCTCGATCTACAGCAGTTGTAGCTGTTGCTCTTGAGTAATGCACCCCCTGCTGTCAGTTTGGATCTGAACCTTCTGAAGATCTGACTTTGCCCATCTCAGGATGTACTATTTCCCTTTGTACTCCACTGCCCTGATCTACTTTGTCTGGAATGGTAGCCTGCTTTGCTCAAAGTCTGATGTGCCGTTGCAGTTCTGCATGCAGAAATGTGCCCTCTCTCCAACTGTCGAAAACTTGTACTGAATCAGATCTCAACAGATCTGAGCTCGGATCGTCACAGTCGTTCCTCAATCGCTGAGGAAGACCTACTTTGAAAGTCTCAGCTGCTCAATTTGTCAACCAGATGCACAACGAGATTCTCTCCTTATGATTTGCGCCCCATCTCCTCAGTCGCGCCCTAGGAGAACGTGCTAGATCAATGCAACTGCTAGACATGCCATTTTTGCATGGCAAAACTAAAGGAAAGTGGAAATCTGACTATATCATCACTAGAAGTGCCTGCAATTGATATTTGAGTGTCCTAATGGACTCAAAAGGTCCAAATGTACTAGAGATGAGTACTCATAAGCCCTGTGGCAACCTGTATGATCATTTGTATTCTCAACCATACCTAGACAATATAAAAATAATGGTCTAAAAATAATAGTAACTATAAAAAAATACTTCAACCATCATATGAAACCTGTGTCCATTGTATGGAATCATGAAAGGTGTATCAAAAGACCCTAAATCATCATCCTCGAACATCACTGGTCCAACTCATCTCAGATCCCCATGGTTGACTTGGTCAAGCTAGGTTTGACCAGGTCAAGACTGATCAAAATATGACCCAGGCTAGAAATGCCTAATGCTGCAAGTGCAAATGGTTAAAGCATGCTCTTTTAATCATTCTAATAGTAACATTTGAAGTAATAAGCATCATTTCACTAGCGTTTAATTAATAATTATATCAAATACAAGTTCAAATAATCATTTACTCAAAATAGAGCCTCAAGAATATACTCATTTTGTAGATGTGAACATTTTGCAAGCAAAGGGTGAGGGTGAAGAATGCAAGGCTAGGATAAGGGGATGACTTGACTGACTCAACACCGTGATATTTTGGATAAGGGAAAGGGAATACACACTTAAGCATATGTCGGATAATAAACACACAGGGAATGGCAGTGTCCCACAAATGGAATAAGTTGTCCAGACAAGTGCCTATTCAACCTTGGCAAATGTTTACGGCTCACATCCAAGCTGAAACAACTCTGTGAGGATCTTTTCTAGAACTGCGATGACTGGGTTTCCGACTAACCGTAACTTGAGGTTCTAGGGGACACTTAGAATTAGCTGTCCCTTACTCCATCTCACATCACAACCTGTAGGCTCCGTGATGAATTAATCATTACATTTAATTTCTGGCCAGCAGTCTTTGGATTTAGCATACATTTAACCACTGCTTTTTAGGCATTTAGGACCCTTTGGATTTTGCATGTACTTAGAAGCACAACTAATCGCAGCTTGCATCTAGGGTGCTTTAACATTTTAGTTTCCAAAGCCCTCCTTCATTGTGCTGAGAAGCACAGTTTTAATTTGTTTCCATGGGCTTGCACACAAGATAAGATAATAGTTTCCATATGCATGTAATGACGGTAGTACTATTTGCTTCAAGTTTTAGCCAACACAACTCAAGCAACTAGGGGGATTATCCACAATCGGGACCAAACATCGGGGCAACCGACTACAACGATCAAGGTATCAAATCCAACTCACCTAAGCTCAGGAACCAACACCATCGGGTTCTCCTGGCCCAGAAGGATCAAGGCTTCGGTAAGTTCTGTTGCCAACTCGGAGCCGAGACACAAACTGACAGGGATGCTCTCCAACATAGAGGCAAAAGTGGGGAGGTCCTCCATATCACAGGCTGAGGTGTAATTCAGGGTAAAAACCAAAGATGGGAGAGAGAACGGATGGATGAGGAAAGTGAAGGTGATGCCAAAGCTAGCAAGCCATAAATGGTGGGAATGAACACGTCCACACTCCTAAGAGGGTAAAACCAACGAGTATAAACAAGAGCTTCTAGTTTTTGAGTAATAAGATCATTTAGATAATCATATACAACCATATCCATATCATCCATCTATATATACTGCTAGATCATGACCACTAGATACTAAGTCAAGCTACTAAGATGACCGAAAGAGCAAGACAATAATAACCAATGTACACTATATACCGGCTGGGCCATATACCTGTACCTGCCATCTGGATCATCTATAACCAATGGAAACATTGCTGCTGAAACTCTGGGCATTGCACTGCTCTGTATGGAACAAAAGGTCACCTCGGTCATCAAATCTGAGGTCATGAGGCTCAGTCTTGGCATAAGCTTCACTACTGTCTGATTTGGGGTTGCTCTGATATGTGAGTGATCATCAAAAAATATTGCTCATCATAGGTTGATCTCATAAAAAAGATGTAAAGGTCTGGCTAAAAAATGTACAAGAATCTGCTCTGCAATCATGGTAGCCCGACTACTATGTATGTGATAACAAGACTTTTGTCAAACACTTGGTAACAGTGCTAAGATGCTAGTGAAGTGTCTTATGTCAAATATGGTTTGATATTTTTGTTTGGTTTTATGCTTTCTTTGGTGGGTTTGTTTCAAACCTCCTTTACTCAAAAGATTCCACAATAAATTCCCATGAAAATTTGCACACATGATATGATGCTTTGTATTTGGCACTAGAGATAGTAATCACATTACATGGCGATTTACAAACTTTAAAGTTGTTGTAACAACAGTAAGAAATCTGCGACAAAAATATGAATAAAACTCATGTTCCTGACCTGTACATTAGCATGAGTTTACAACTCCTTTACATCGTATGCAGTCCCCTTCAGATGTCATGATTTGGCTGTGTTTGCAATGGCAGCTTGCAGTACAATGGATTGTGCTTAGTTGAGTAAATTGGTCTCTCTTCGACAGTAGAGAACAATTATATGGTAGTATTCTCAGTCAATCAAGTATTGGGATAGCCACAAGTGCATACACCCCTGTACAAGTGATACGTTCCCTCGAAAATGATGGTGTGCCCTCTAAGCTCCGTGCCTCCCCTTCAGACTTAAAATCTGCGATGTATGACCCTTCCAAAAACTCCCAACATCAAACAACAGTAAATACCAATGCACCCTCCTTTGGCAAGTGCGCCCCCCTAAAAGTGCCCTGAAACTCTGTCAAACTTCACAAATATGCAAGCTGGTCGAGATTTCTTCTCCAACAAGGAAACAAAATGAAAGATCTGACCGATCTTTCCTCTCACAATGTTGAGCCCTAAATATTGGCACATTACCCCCTTTATTATGGTGTACTACATATTATTGATGTCGGCTTGGGTTTGTTAGTGGGTCTCTTAGTTGTTATTGTACCCCTTTGTCTCCTATTTATAGGAAGGAAACCTTTTCATTTTAGTCATCATTGTATCTTGTCTTGTCTTATGTACTTAGTACATTGTGTAAGGAGGTTTCTCCCTCGAAAATGATTGTTATTCATCTCAGTTATTTATTATTAAGGCGTGGATTACTTTCTCATGGTCTATTTATGCTATTTTTATGCTATATCTGGGACTTGGTTGCACAACATTTGGTATCAGAGCTCCTTTGTCGAGACTGTGTTCTTCAAAACGAGTCATCTTGGAATTTTCGCTATAAATTTTTTTCTACAAGGATTCAGAGAGCGAGATTAAAAACCCACTTCTATAACATGCCAAACTATCTGTGGTCCGAAAATCAGGTCCTGAGACAGGTTCGGAAATATTGGCCTCGGGATCTAGGGTTTTTGACTAGTCCAAAAACTAGTCTAAAACAGGTGTTCTAGGGAAAAAGGTCATATTTGGGGCATGCGAGGTCCAAATTGAGTGAGACCAGTTGCATCAGAAATAGTACGGACCACAGTATATGTGGTAGACGTTTCAGACTCAGATCCAAAATATTGGACACGTGGCAGTCCGTACAAGTTTGATCTTCTGAAGGGACCAAAAATAAGAAGTGTTGGGAGATTTGCAATAACTTTCTATTGGCATATCAGAATTAGGTCAGACCTGCGGCATCAGAAAGAGGACACCTAAGGCTACAACAACCAAAGTTTCAGACCCATAGGAGTCGAAATTTGAATTTACCTCAATTCCAAGTCGTCCCCTAAACAGTTTTCCAATCAGGGTTGGAAGAAAGGTATGCCATTTTAAATTTGAATAACTTTGAGTAGAAGGATCTAATTGTGGTGAAACATAGGATGTGATATCTATTTGTATTGTTCATAATGCCACCAAAAGGAAGTGTAAAAACTCACACTCCACTAAAACTACTCAAGGAGTCATCTCCAACATACGATGAAAGAGAAGACCTATCTTTTCGAGTGTCCCAGTTGGAAGAGATGATTAAAGGATCTCTGAAAGCAGTTGATTAAGTTAATTTAGAGGGGAAGTTGATGAAACATATGGAGAATAAGATGGAATAAAATATGAAAGAGTGGATGGAACAAATGGAAAATATTGCTAATCTCATACAAAATTCAAAGGATACTCCTTCTCCAAGTGATGCTGTGTTCCATGATACTTAGGAGGATAAAGATAAGGTCCATGTTGAAAAACTTTCCATGAATAAGAATATTCCAATAGAAAATGATTATGATAATGGAAATAATTAGGGATGGTCACAAAGGGGTACCTAACTTCCCAAGATTGACATGAGAAAGTTTGATGGCAATAATCCAATCACATGGATATTCTAGATGGAGCAGTTCTTTGATCTACACCAGGTTCCAACTTTGTAGAAGGTAACTATTGCATCCTTATATTTAGAGCCTGAGCAATTTGTATGGTACCAATGGCTTTGTGACTGTAAAAAGGATTCTATTATCTCTTAGTCTATATTCATAGAAGAATTGATTGCACATTATGGGGATATAAATAACAACACCTTCTTTAGCTAGTTGGTAAATCTCAAGCAAAAAGGCCTAGTTAGTGAGCACATAAAGCAGTTTCAAAGCAAAGTCTCAAAGTGAAGAATATTTCAGAAGATAATTTGTTGGATCTCTTTATTGGAACTTTGAAGAATCACATCCGACATGAGGTTCGCCTTTGGGAACCTAAGTCCTTGGAGCATGCATTTAGGGTGGCAAGAAAAGTTGAAAACAAAATTATGGCAACAAGGAAGTCTACCACTTACAACTATAAAGAAGGAAGTGTGGTCTCTAGTCATCCACAACCTACAAGGTTGACACCACAACAACTAGAGGAAAAAAGAGCAAAAGGGCTTTGTTACAGTTGTGATAGCAAATACAGTAAGGGCCATAAGTGCACTGAGATGAAACTATTTTACATAGATTGTGAAGCAGAGGAAGAAAATGAACAAGAAGCACCAAAAGAACATGAACCGTCTCAAGATGAAGAAATAGAAGATACTACTTCCGAAGAGATTACTCCCACCATATCTTGTCATGCATTGGCTAGAATTAACACTCGTCAAACTCTCAAGATCAAAGGAAATATCAAAAAGAAAAAAAAGGTAACAGTGTTGATTGATTCTGGTAGTACTCATAATTTCATTCACTGTAAATTAGCCAAGGTTCTCAATTGCTTTGTATATCCAGCACTAGAGTTTAAAGTAATGATTGTAGATGGAGGAACTATCAATTGCTCAAGAAAATGCCATAATATCAATCTCACTATGGCGGAATATGTATTGAATAGTCCAATGATTGCAATTCCAATGGGGGGTGTTGATGTTGTCTTAGGAGTACAATGGTTACAATCATTGAGAATAGTGGCTTTTAATTTTCAGAAGCTTTTCATGAAATTTTTAAGGGAAGGAAAGGAATATGAGTTAAATGGTATCATAGAGAAACCAAATAAGGTGATAAGCTCTAATGGTGTGACAAAATTGATAAAAAAGGGACATCAAGGTGTAATTGCACACAATTATGTTGATTAGATGTTCAAATATCTAAGTCTCCTATTTCCCCAGATCTCCAAAAGGTGATTGATAAGCATTCCAAGGTATTTGAAGATTTTCCAAAAGGTCTTCCACCTGTTAGAGATTTTGATCATGCTATTCACTTAATTCCGGGAAGTGTTCCTCCTAACATCAGACCTTATAGATACCCCTATGGACAGAAGAGTGAAATTGAGCGTATGGTTGATGAAATGTTAGAGGGCGACATAATTAGGCCTATCCAAAGTTCGTACTCTACACCAGTGGTAATGGTACACAAGCTAGATGGATCATGGCATATGTGTCCAGATTATAGAGAGCTAAACAAGATCACCATTAAAGATAAATTTCCCATTCTGGTCATCGATGAATTGCTAGATGAATTACATGGAGTAGTTTTCTTCACAAAGTTGGATCTCCGTTTCGGATATCATCAGATTAGAATGAGGGAGGAAGGTGTTCCAAAAACAACATTCAGAATTCATGAAGGTTATTATGAATTTTTGGTCATGCCATTTGGTCTCATGAATGCTCCTTCCACATTTCAAGGTTTGATGAATTCCATTTTCAAGCCCTTAGAAAATTTTTGCTTGTATTCTTTGATGATATACTAATCTATAGCAAGTATTGGGAAGAACATGTTCAACATGTTGACAGGGTACTGCAACTACTGAAGGAGCAAGAACTATATGCAAAACCTTCCAAATGTTTCTTTGGAGTAAAGGAGGTAGAATTTTTGGGTCATATTGTATCTCCGGAAGGTGTCAAGGTAGACCCCAACAAAATTAAAGCCATGTTGGATTGGCCAATTCCCAAAAACCTGAAGAATCTTCGAGGATTCTTAGGTCTGACAGGGTACTACTGCAAGTTTGTTCAGAACTATGGAAGAATAGCAACACCTCTAATAACATTATTGAAGAAAGATGCATTTTCTTGGACTCCAGAGGCAACTCAAGCTTTTGAACAACTTAAGGAGGCAATGTGCAAAGCTCCTATTTTGGCCACACCAGACTTCACAAAAACATTTATTGTGGAATGTGATGCTTCAGGAAATGGGATTGGTGTTGTTCTAATGCAAGAAGAACACCTGCTTGCTTTCACAAGTCATCCAATCAAGGGAAAACACTTACATAAGCCCATTTATGAGAAAGAAATGTTGACAATTCTACATGCTCTTAAGAAATGGCATCCTTACCTAATAGGTAGACACTTCAAGGTCAAAACAAATCATGATAGTCTTAAATTCTTCATGGAACATAGATTATCTTCGGGAGAGCAACAAAAATGGATAACCAAGATGTTGGGATATGACTTTGAAATCATCTATCGAAAAGGGAAACATAATGTGGTGGCAGATGCGCTTTACAGGAAAGATGAAGATGTCGGGGCATTACTTTGTGCAATTTCCATTCTACAACCCGATTGGGTAGTTGTAGCAAGGGAAGAATGGAAAAATGACCTATTTGTGTGGACGCTCATTCAAAAGCTACAGGACGATCCCAATGTATCAGATACTTTTGTGTGGAAAAATGATTCACTATGGTATAAGGATCGCTTATATTTATGCAAAGACTCCCAACTCAAACAAAAGGTCCTCTCAGAATTACACACCTCTCCTATATGTGGGCACTCCAGATTCCTGAAAACTTACCACAGGGTCAAGAAGGAATTTTTTTGGGAAGGTCTTAAATCTAATATTCAAAGGTTTGTGGCCAAATGCTTGGTTTGTCAACAAAATAAGGTGGAAACAATTAAGACCCCGGGACTTCTACAACCATTAAACATACCTTACTAGCGTTGGGAAGAAGTCTCATGGATTTTATCACAGGTCTACCCAAATTAGAAGGTAAGAATGTTATTATGGTGGTTGTTGATAGACTCACAAAGTATGCACATTTTTGTGCATTCTCTCACCCTTTTAATGCAAGTACAGTAGCCGTAGCTTTTCTGGAAACAATTTAGAAGTTACATGGAAATCCGAAGATTATTGTAAGCGATAGAGATCCAATTTTCACTGGAAAATTTTGGACTGAATTATTTTCTTGTTTGGGTACCCAATTGGCTCATAGTTCATCTTATCATCCTCAATCTGATGGGCAAATTGAGATAGTGAACAAATTTTTGGAAGTCTATCTTCATTGCTTTGCATCTGATAAACAAACACATTGGGTGAAATAGTTATCTTTGGTAGAATGGTGGTACAATACTTCGTTCCATACATCATAAAAAATGTCTCCATTTATGGCACTTTATGGGTACCATGCTCCATCTATCACATCTCCCTGAAAGGAAAAATCTAAAGTTCAAGCCGTGGACGATCACATAGAGCACCATCAAGAAGTTCTCCAGATACTTAAGGACAACCTAGCTATGTCACAAAACATGATGAAACAACAAGCTGATCAACATCAGAGTAAAAGGAGTTTCGAAGAAGGTGATTGGGTATTTCTGAGGCTACAACCTTACAAGCAGATGTCCCTTAAGCAACTAAATAAGGATAATAAATTAGCACCCAAGTATTATGGTCCTTATAAAGTGTTGCAGAAGATTGGTAGTATGGCTTACAAATTGGAGCTTCCTTCATCTTTAAGAGTACATCTAGTTTTCCATGTTTCTTGCTTAAAGAAAGTAATAGGAGACAAGATTCCAATTCAAACAATCTTGCCTGAGCTTGATGAAGAAGGAAGAGTCATATTGGAACCTGAACAAATCACTGAAACAAGGACTAAACAACTACAAAATAGGGCTATTACGGAGTACCTCATCAAATGGAAGAACCTGCCAGTGGAAGATTTGACATGGGAAGATGAGTCCTTCATACAAAAGCATCCACAACTAATCAAGCATTGAGGACAGCACTTGCCTGAAGGGGAGGGGCATGTTAAGCTCTAAATATTGGCACATTACCCGCTATATAGTGGCACATTACCCCCTTTATTATGGTGCATTACATATTATTGATGTCGGCTTGGGTCTATTAGTGGGTCTATTAGTTGTTATTGTACCCCTTTGTCTCTTATATATAGGAAGGAAACCTTTTCATTTTAGTCATCATTGTATCTTGTCTTGTCTTATGTACTTAGTACATTGTGTAAGGAGGTTCTTGTTATCACACAATTTGTAGTTGTACCTAATGGTATCCCATCCGGGATGGTAGATGAGATGGACAACTAAAGAGGTGACCCAATAGATGCCACAGTTCCCAATGGAAGCTGGGAGTCACGACAACTGAGACACTCTTCACTTTAGATCTAGACAAGTCAAGACCAAGGGGGAGACCCTATTAGCCAATCAACAACGATTGGCCAAAGCAAAGGTTCCTAGGGATATGTGAAAGTTGAGTTACGGAAACCAATGCAAGCTTAGGTGGACCCAAGAGTTTAGGATATGGTTGAAGAGGTTTAAGAAGTGACAAGTGTTTCAACCAATGAATGATTTAGGCCACCTAGGAAGATCAAGAGATAGATCTAGTACCATGAAATACACAAGTGGGGCCCACTTCCTTAAAGTATGGAAATGACCCAAATGGGGCCCACAAGGTGAAGTTAGGGGTAGAATGGTACTAAGGGGTGTTTAATGATGTGGATCTATGGATCCAAGGTAGATCTAGACACACCCACATATGGGATCTAGCAAAAGACACAATCCCCAAGGAGTGCGAATTGACCCAAGGAGACTAGTGCCTTTAGATGGAGGGGCAAATGGAGTCCAAAGTATGCCAAATTGTAGATCGGGATGGTAAAGGCAATTATCAAGGTGGGTTTTGAATGGCATGCCTCAAGGTAGGCTAGATCTCCACAGATCTAAGGCTGAAAGTACATCACCCAATGACCCAAGTGGGGCGCAACCCTCAAAATGAGGAATGGGGCCCACAAGGCAAAAATCAAAGAAGTGAAGCACTAGGGTTAGGTTATCAAGTGAGAGGAGTGCAAATCAAGTGGGATCTTACCTACCCATGTCTTGGAACTAACCCAACTAGCTTCTCCCAAGGGGTGCGAATTGCCTTCAAGAGGGCTAGGTGCCTTGGAAAGTGTGTCAAATGGAACACAATCACCACCAAACTATAGATCCGAATTGCCGTGGATACTATAGAGGTGGGTTTTCAATATCTTTCCAAGAGCCAAGCTAGATCCAAGTAGATCTAAGAAAAAAAAAAATGAGGGTTTTGATTTTAAGGGTTTTATGACCAATGAAGAAGAATGGACGGATCTAGGTACATAGCTTGATGAACTTATCTCAATTGCTTGTGGCCACTTTGCAAATTGATAGCATTCCCCTATGTGTATATTCAAGAGTGAGATCCAAGAGCTCCAAGCCAAGTCCTCCTCCTCCAATGCAGCCAAATCGTCCTCCTCCTACAAGACAAGATCAAGTGAAACAAGCCAAGTAAGAAAATTATGAAAATGATGGAAAGATGTAATAGAAAGCATCAACTATGTCACAAAGATACACTAATGATACTCCCTGTCACGAAGATCAACTCAAGAGAGAATATGTAGATCCCTCCAACAATGACCCTCTTCAAATCGTCCTCATCTTCACCAATTCGGCCTTCCTTCAAAAAAACAACATGTAACCCCAAGATCCACAATGATACATAGAAGAGATATTGTATATTCAAGATGCAAAAGAATGCACAAGACAAGAGAAGTATGCTCTACAAAGAAATATTCTATTCCAATATTCAAGAGATCCAAAGGTGAGCTATACAATAGTGGGTCTCCTCCTTATATAGGATAATAAAGACCAAAACCCTAGATCTCAAAACCACTTTACAATACATGAAGATGAGTGGTTGAGATTAAAAGATCTCATAATCAAATCAATGGCTAAGATGAGCCTAACAATATAACACATGGATCACTCAACATAAAGGTGATGCCATAGTTAGGAGAGACTAAGTGAGGGTGTCGTCATCCTCTAGAGGGGGCAAAAGTACATGGGCCCACCTCATATGACATGGACATGACTCATAAAGCTCATGGTGGGGCTAGGAAGGCATCAATCCTTGCTAGCTCATCGCCATGCCACAATAATATAAAATAATATGTCCAAACAATACAAATGATCAAAATTTGTCCTCAAAATATGTGAGAGACATGCAGTAAAAGGCCTCCTGTGGCCTCTGTGGACCCCACTGACAGATGAAAATTGGCTGAAAGATGGGGGGTTCACCCTAGAAGACCTCTGTGAAGACCAAGTGCCAAAACCTTGCCTCAATTGCCCAAATCGAATTCCTCAATGACCCTTTTATTCCATTTTTTATCTGCCTTGGTAACTTTGAAGGTGCTGAAACTGCCACCTAGGCCACCTGCGCTGCCAAACTGGGCCCACCAGGCTCTCCAGAAGGGGGGTAAAATGGTAATATCAAGTGGCGGGACCACCCCCTTCTCACACAACACCCTAGGTGAACTGGCCTCTCATGGCCCCTGCTGGACAGGCTAGGAAATCAACCCCAAATCTGGTCGACAAGTGGAAAACTGCATCTATCACTGTCAGAAGTGCCTGGAACTGAATGATAGGTGTCTCATTGGATCCAGAAGACCCAAAACTACTAAGAATGTGTACTCATACACCATCGGTTGCCCTGATGGGCCAACTGTAGGGTCCACCATATATGGACAGTGCATAATCTGATGATCTGAAGAAATAACAAAACCTGCTGAATTGCATCAATCACTATCTGAATCATATGTCCATCATATGGTATCATCAATTATAGTATGCTGGACCATCAATCATCATCCATAGGTACATATGGCCCACATCATCACGGATCCCAAGAATAACCAGGGACAAGACTATATCAATGGACTAAAGACATGTTCTTTTAACCACATTCACATCATAGCTTAAAGTACATCATCATTCCATGGCAGTTTAATACATGTAAATATTTAGTGTTATTTATACTTCACTTGCACAAAAAGCTTTAATGACAGACTCACCCATTGGATATGGTCTAGCTGCTATCTAATGTTGAAGGCTAAGACAAGGTTGGGCAAAGGGGAATGACTTGACCAAGCTTAACTAGGTGACACTTTGGACGGGGACAGGGGGAGCTACACTTTGTGCCAGACAAATAACACGGGGAAGGGTTGTGCCTCACAAATGGGTAAGTTGTTTAGAGAGTGCTTATTCAACTTAGGCATCATGTTTACAACAGTGATCCAAATTCATTAGGATCACTCAATTTCATTTCATGGCCTTTTTGGCCTACATAACCCTTCGGATTTCAGATGTGCTAAGAAGCACAACTAGTCGCAGCTTGCATCCAGGGCATGTTCATATATACATAAGGTCAGCAATCATTTAGATATAGAGTTTAAGAACCATTGCTTTTTGGACCTTTCTTATACTATTCGAGGAGTACTTATAGCGTTTCATTGCTCTTTCCCTTTACTCACGTGTGTTGAAAAACACATTCTAGAGTTTACAATTTCCATGGGCGAATTTATAAGATTTCCAATATAGTAATACATGAGCTTTCAGTTTTAGCCAACAACATCTCAAGTGGCTAGGGGGACTTTGACTAGTGCCAAACATCGGGACAATCGACCAAAATGATTTAGGCCTACAATCCAACTCACCAAAGGCAAGTTTTGTCACCAACTCAGAGCCGAGACATTAAACAAACATGGATGCGGTCCAACACAGAGGTAGTAATGGGGAAGTCCTCAGTATCAAGAAGTCAAGAAAGACAAGTCATGGGTAAAAGCCAATATAGGAAAATCATGGATGGATGGAGTCAAAATGAAGGTGGTGCCTAAGCTAGCTGACAAGGCTATTTAGGAAGACCATATCTATGCTCAAAAGAGAAAAATGAAACCAGTAAGTTTTGTGAGAAAACCTTTAAGTGTGCAAGTGATACATCCATTAATAATTATAACATCAACCACGATATTCAAATTTTAATTTTAATAGTATTGCCATAGCCTGAATCATATACCAAGCTAATGCTGTGAAGTTGATTAAAACAACAAGATAATAGTCCATGATCAATAGTCAGAAGTCATGCATCATAAGAATAATCATCATAAACCATCTGAAACACTGCTGCAATAACATCACTAGGCAGTCAACTGAAACTGTAATAGAATAAAGGGTCACATCGGTCATCAAATCTGAACCTCCAAGGCTTAGCCTTGGCACAAGGTCTAACATCAGTCTGAAATAATACACTGCATTGATCATAAGTGATCTCAAAATACTAGCTCATCATAGCTCATCTCTGTAAAAGCTAGGCTCTAGAATATGCAGATATCTGCTCAGCAAGAACAAGTGGCCCTGCCACTATGGTGTGATAACAGTTCCTCCCTCGAAGAGGATTGTTATTCATCTCAGTTATTTATTATTAAGGCGTGGATTACTTTCTTATGGTCTATTTCCGCTATTTTTATGCTATATCTGGGACATTGTTGCATAACACACAATCAGCTAGGGTGGATAGTTTCACCACTTAAACCAATTTCTCTTAGGGTTTTTGTTCCAAGGGCCAAAGGCCACATGAGGTCTTCAAATTTTTTTTTTCAAAATAAGTAATGAATGAATGTGAGAATGGGTTGATTTGTCCTTTTATGCCCCTTTTCACCCCTTTTCACCACTTTTACCCTTTTCCGCCTTTAATTAATAAAAGTGACTTTTATAAAGTCCGTTTTTTTATTAGTTACTCAATGTCACTTTAATGTTGCTTTTTTGCTCAATTTACATTAAATAATTAATTAATTCCCTTTTTTGTTGATTATAGCCTATGGGAATTAAATAGGCTAATAAGTCACCCACCTAGAGTGATCATTAAGAAAGGGACATTATACGATGACGCTACACATCCGTGCCATGAAGTTTTGAAACTTCGTCAAAGGCCTGCTATCCCTCAATGTGCTCCTAGGAGCCTATTCCCACTCCTGAGCATCCATGAATGTCATTTTGTACCAACTAGGTCTCCTGGCAGAACTGGAAGGGGCTAACTCCCTCTCCCCCTTTGAAGGGTAACTCCCCACACTAGAAGTCTATTAACTTTGCTCACCCTTCGGAACCTTTTACTCCTTGACCTCTGTCACTGACATCGATCCATGATCCAAGATCACCTTGGATCCAACTATAGGTTTTCCCTATAACCTGTATACTTTTCTCTCCCTGACACCAAGAACTCGTGTTGAGTCTATGCCATATCCCTTTGGTCGAATGAGAACCATCCACTCTTGAAAGATACGACGTATCCACTGGCCTCAAATGTCAATACTGAGGCCAAATTTATCTTGAGCTTCGGTACATATAATACATCTGTCACCTCCAGAGATCCTCTTGACTCTAGCTGAAACTTGATTGTCCCAACTCCCTTCACAACATGCTTGGCATGGGTGCCAAGTTCCACATGCAAATTTGAGTCTATCCCAACCTTACTCTGATCTCAATTTTCTTCAAGGCTGGTATAATTCTGCCTGGTTTGGTTGTTGACTTGATGATGTTTGGAAAGGGTAATTATGATGTGATTTTATTTGTATTTCCCAAACAACTACTAACTCAATATAGACCCAATAGTAATAACATAAATGTAGCCAGTTCTCCCCAAATAACCAATAATAAGCATGCAACATAAGAAATGTAAATCTAACCTCAAACGGTGTTGATCATGGACTACCAAGATTGAATTAGTTGCTGCTTATGGACTTTATTTTGTTGGCAGTGGACTGTTGGAGCTCGTGATAGCTGGTATATATAAATGGCAGCAATAGTCTGCTTGAATAAGATGGCTGTAGCAGCTCGAAAATGCCTTGGAATGAAGGAGAAACTGCCCCAAATAAATATTCTGTTTAATAAGCAGATTCTTCCTTAAACTTGTGCATGCAAACCCTGATGAAATTGACTCCCAGCAGGAAGGAAAACATGGTATCTATGTCTCACAGTTTCCTCCAACAATAAAGTCTCTCTGCTACAGACTGGTCCCTTTATGAATAGTCATGATATAGAGTTAAGGGTGGCCTTTTATTAGTCGACTGCTGCTGTCATGATCTGAACCACGTGGAGTTGGAACCTTGCTTCCTTGATGGTTAAATACACCCCCAGCCTTGAGGGAGAGTCCCACGTTAAAGAATGAGGGTAGGCTGCTGCTTGTATAGTGAAGAATGTGTCCTCCTTTCAATAAAGAAAGCTGTCAATAAGGTTACGTCCTCTTTTCAATAGAAAGGGCTGCCAAATAAGGTTCACGCCCTCACAGAAATCGCAGCAGTAATAGAGTAATAAATACTCTTCTTGAATCTTTCCTGTCTAAGATGCCCACGAAACTTATGAGGAGGACTGAATCTGATATGATGATGATGAAGAATAATGGTAGACCTAAATGATCTACCCTTAGAAGTGATTAGGGCAGATGGATTTCGCTGCCGAAACACACTCGATGGCTAAGGCGGTGTGCGCTCAACCCTAAATTGCTCTCAGAGCTCTCAACACAATTCTCAATGATGAATAATAACATATGCATGCTGAGCAATTCGCTTTTTCCTTCTTTTATCATGTTGAGATTGCATGCCCTGACTTGCTTTTCTTTCTTTTATTAAGTTGAGGTTGCATGCAACTCACTTTTTGCATGCATGCAACTTAAATGGTGCATGTCGCATGCAACTTGATTTATGGCTTGCATGTCATGCATGTCACTGGATTCCTGTTTAAGTGGTCCCTTTTATCCCCTAATGAATTATATCCTGCTCAAGATCTGCTTTATCCTCTGTGGCATCAGTCATTAGTTAATCCTCCGTTTGTAAAAAATGGAACATTACTATAATGGAGTCGATATTCCCCATAAATCATACATGATACTGAAGAGAGGCATGTCTTTTGAGAGGGATATAATATTGCAAGTTGGGGAGAAGCAAACCAGAAATAATAGACAAGCTGCACCAAGCAGGATGACAAGGACAGTTGCCTTGAGCTAGCAAATGGTACATAGATCACCTCCATAAGGACTTCTTGACAAGAAGAAAGTAGGCTTTCAGCCTTAAAAGGGAGAGGCCTGATTCCTTGATGGACAGCTGGAGGGACCAATGGCAAGTGCCAAAAATGCAATGACATCAACTGCCAATGATCAGTCAACCCAGTCGGCTGAAATATAGGTTGATTGGTTAGCACCTATCAATTACAAAAGTGGTAGCTACTGGGCAAGTGAACTTTTTCCCTGAATGAAAAGCTATTTGATCTTGGGGGTTTAGAATTAAAGACAATCAGAAGTGATTAGAGGTTTAGAAATACTCAAATAAGATAGGTTGTAGAAGGAACTTAGATTTCATGCACTGTAGATTTGGTTGCATTGCAGTTTTTCTCGTGTTTATGCAAATTCTATCTATCAAACTCTTTATGTGAAAGCTCTGTATATTTTTATTGAAACATACACAAAATATGAATCCGAG
The DNA here is from genome assembly GCA_027924585.1 of Larix kaempferi. Classification (NCBI taxonomy): domain Eukaryota; kingdom Viridiplantae; phylum Streptophyta; class Pinopsida; order Pinales; family Pinaceae; genus Larix; species Larix kaempferi. Next base: position 9,476,645 of record BSBM01001430.1, on the reverse strand, counting down.
TTCTCTTTAGAGGCAGATCACTACCACACGGCGATGTTAGCTTAAAGCATTCTATTCAGAATTTTAAATTAATGAGTTGCAATCTCAAGATTTTATTAACATTCATTTTAACTGCCAAATTTATCTTTGATTTATTATCAAATATCCATGTTTTGATCAGAAAAATATGTAGAAGCATTACTTAGTTGTGTCATGGATAAAAGATAATGTTAGATAGATACCAAGAAATGCTGTAGTTGCCCATGGGAGTGTGGTCTAGTGGCAAGCAGCGAGGTGATTGGGCTTGCATTAATGTGGAGACCTAGGTTCAACCCCCTGAGTGGGTGTGGATGAGGTCATGTGCACGTCCTAGGCGACTTTGACAACATAGATATGCCCCTCATAGCATGGCAGCTTTAGCCAAAGAGACTCTATAAGACATTTCTGAAAAAAATGCTGTAGAATTATTTAGGGCAGTGGCCATTTACATAGGGTGTGATACTTGAATGGAAAGTAATAAATTGATTCATGAAAATAAATAACTGAAAATGACATTATTTAGATTTAACAAATGCCATAATTCAATAACTTTGTCAAAATTGGTGGTTCAGATCACTAATCACATAGTTTTGGACAAAACTGGAATTTCAAAGCCTGCACTGGGGGAAAGTTGGAAGTCTATGCCACATGTTAGACTATTGTTGTCTCGTGATCCTGTCAGTAACATCTGTGAAATCTCTCTTCTCAAACACACTTCCATGGTATTTTCCCTTCTCGATTAGCATACATCATTTTTGTGAGGCCAACGAGTTTATTTTTTATGTTTATGTGTTGTGTAACTATTGTGGTTTCTGTGTCAGGTGTGTGATCAACAAGCAAGTATTTCTCTAAACAGTTAACACTTGGAAAAAGTGATGTTGAGATCATTATATAGCTCTCTGATCATCATTGTGCATTTAAATTGCTTGCTACCCCAGTATGGTCCATATTCGTTGAGTCTTTAAAGACAATATTCATCCTAAATAGGATTTGGTTTCTTTAAAAAATGTGCTTTAACAATTTGCTGTCATCTCATTTTTGTTCAGGCAACAAATGAACTTGAGAAATGTCTTAAGATCTTAAGACTACTGAGTTTTGGTGTTTATTAGTAATAAACTAATCAGCCTTCTAACTATATAAGTTGTTAATACCATCACCCTCTTTAAGTTGAGGACATCTACGAGAAACAAAGTAAATTGTAGGATAGGTGCACTGAGTAATCTCATTTGTGGATATTCGATAGTGAAGTCTTTCAAACCATAACCATAAAAGGAGAATTAGTAAATGCAATGACTATAAATGTAGTAGTTTTTTTTTTTCAAGAATAAATCTTTAGAAGGAATTTTATTCAGTTCAACATTATTGTTGAACAGGTGAATTTCTACTGTTAAGTGCAGTGAAATTGAATTGTAAGCTGTTGTGCACAAGGAAAACTTTAAGTTGTAATGCTACATAAGGAGCACAATGATTTTGTAATGCCCATTTATGTTTTCCAAAGGTTTTAATGTGATGTTGCATTAAAGCGTGATAGGTCAGTCAGGAAGGTATGTTAGAGCCAAAGTACCACCCTAATGGAGCAATGTAAAGATTCCATTTATGTGAAACAATGGTGTGATATTAAGCTCCTCTAGTGCATGTGCAATTTCTTGAAAATTGCATTAGACAAATTTCAGGGCGAAGTACAGCCATACACAATTGAAATCTTGTGTTCTGTAAGTGGATTTATATTTTGATGTTATTGCTTTGAGGTAATTCTCTTACTATCCTATGTTACAATGCACCTCCTAACTTGCATTGAATACTAGCTAATTCTGGACTGTTTGATGGTGAGGATGAAATAGTTGTTACATTGTGTCTGTCATTTGCTTTGATGAGGGACACCTCAGTGTTTAGTTGCAATAATTGAAATTGCAATAAGTTGTAATAAGGAAATATCACGGTGGGCTTTGAACATCACAATGTGATTCTATGAAGGTGCACGATTAGTAAAGTTATCACTATAACTAAGATGGTACAAGTGAATGTTGTGATGATAGACCCAATGAAGATTTATTTAATGGAATATATCAAACTCAGTAGACTATTTGGCTTTTCTTCTCTTTTTAAATAATTGTTATACTCTTCTTAAAAACAATGAACTATGAAGAATAATGGGGTGTCTTTACAAGAAAACCATGTGAAACTGTATACCAAGTTACAATATACGAGAGCCAACTATTAATGGTGAAGTAACGTGTCTTAAATACTAGAAATTACCCCATATAGGAGAACCCTAATAAGGTTCAAGTGATTGATGAGTTATTATTTACTTGTGAAGTCATATTTGATCAGAAGGTAAACACGTGGTTTTCCTTGGTAATAATGTTTAGAGGGCACAAACACCTATTATAGTGCTCTTGTAAACTAAGGCACGCCCAATAAAATATTTTAGTAAGGATAGAAAACACATTCCTATAGGGTTAGATCCTTGGTCACGTTTTCTTTAACATGGACATGGTATTTTTAATTATGTACAAAACAGATACAAGGACCTTGGTTGTGCCCACAATGTCTAACTTCTGGTGGATCATCACCAAATTTGTGCCTTGAGATTCATTATATAGCTAATTAAAATCAAAATTGGGGTCCAGTGATCCCTATTATTTACAATATTTGGAACATAACAAACTTCAAAGTCTAGGAAACACAACAAAGACAGATTTCAAAATAAACTGATATAGCTACTAGAACAAGCAAACTAAAAAAGATTTGTTTCAAAATATTGCATTATAAGCAATTTGATTGTGGTATGCTTAGCTCAAGGTTTGTGGTTGACTAAAATAACTCATGGGAGGGAGAGAGCTTGAAGCATCTCCATGGCCAACTCTGTTTTCCAAGGTTGAAACTTTGCATTTTCATCCTCTTCTCTCCATTTTCGGTAGCTTCTTGGTCCTTCACTTCATGTTTTGGATTTCCACCTCAGTTTTGCATTGCTATGTTTCCATCTTGTGGAGCTTCTTAAGAACATGCGATGGAAGGTGGATTTCCTCAACATGAAGAAGCTGCAATTCTGCTACTCCAACCCGTGGAGAATTAGTATTACTAGCTACAGTTTTCTGTGGCCTCAAAACACACTATTCCCACTATCTTCAAATGATTGATCTTGTTAGTCATGGATTTTTTAAACCCCCTTGCATATTTCTTAATAGTATCCAATTATTTGGTGTTTACATAGGAGGGCAGAAGTTCCATGTTGGCAGAGGTGGTTGTCCAATGTGTTATTTTGACATAGTCCAAGTAGGATAATCTAAAAAAATGAGAAGTTTAATCTCAACACTCTCATTTATATAAGGAATTCAAGGCCATATTTGTAAGCACCATAAATTATGCATTATGACGGATGTAACACATGCCATGATAATCTTTTCGCAATCTTGCAATTTGATGACAACAATTTTTAGGAGATGGCCTAGACGAAGTGACAACAATTTACACTTGAATTTTTGTAAGCTTTTGGATCTAGATATGTGAAGATCCAAAGCATTTTATTGTAAATCATAAATAAAAAGAAGAGCAAGTGGGCTACCCAGTGCCTACACCCCAACCCCTCTAGGGGTTTTTGTGTATTTGTGTGATATTTTCTGTTTTGCTTAGTTATTTTTTTCCTTCGATTTAATAAATCAAAGTAAAGTTAAAATTAACTTTGAAGTGTCCGATCCAAATATCGACCTTCAAAACATACTTAGGACATATGAGCACCTAATTTTCTTATTTGCAGGCAATATACTTTACATTTAAAAGAAAGTTTTATTTTCAAGTATTTTTGCCAAAGTAATCAATACTAACCCACCATGCTCTACCAAACACTACTACATTTTTGGCCTTTAGGGGGGGTTGTCTTCCGCCCCCAATAGTGACATACAGGGGGGGTTTTGGCTTTGGGGGCGGTTTTGGCAAAACCGCTCCTAAAGGCACCGATGTTAAAAGTTTTTCCCTTTAAGGGCAGTTTTTGATGAGATTGGAACCGCCCCCAAAAGTGACTTTTGGGGGTGGTTTGTGACCCCCTTCGTAGATGTCTACGGAGGAGGTTTTAAACCCCCCTCGTAGACCCCTTCATAGAGACCTACGGGGATGGTTTTGAACCCCCTTCATAGAGACCTACGAGGGTTTTTGTGAATCCCCCTCATAAGCCCTCTCATACAAACCTACAAGGGCGGTTTGGAACCCCCCTCGTAGAGGACTATAGGGGCAGTTTCAAACCCCCCTCGTAGAGGCCTATAGGGGCAGTTTATAACCCCCCTCGTAGAGGCTTATAGGGGCGGGTTTGAACCCACTTTGTAGAGGCCTATAGAAGCAGTTTGAAACCCCTCTCGTAGATGCCTATAGGGGTGGTTTGTAACCCCCCTCGTAGATGCCTATAGGGGTGGTTTCGAACCCCCCTCGTAGATGCCTATAGGGGTGGTTTGTAACCCCCCTCGTAGATGCCTATAGGGGTGGTTTCGAACCCCCCTCGTAGAGACATTTGAAAGTGGCTTAGAACCCCCCTCGTAGTGACATATGAAGGTGACTTAAAACCTCCCTTGTAGAAACATACAAATACGGTTTGAAACCCCCTCTATAGCCATAATAAATCATAATAAAATATATTTTATTAAAAATATTAATATTGCAATATCAATAGGGTACGAAGGAATCGAACCACCATTCTCCTGCTTGTAAGGCAAGCGCTCTATCATTGAGCTAGCACCCTTTAACAATATTAATACAATAAGAAAAAACAATAAGAAGATGAGCAATATTAACACCCATATTGTATTATTTTTAAGTCTAAGAAAAGACAATAAGTATGTTCAGGAGATGATTGTAACAGGATATCCACATGTACCCAAATATCTATAGATTATCATGCAAGAGCAACTTGCTCTTTGCAATCCCCACAAGGCATAAGAACTATAATTCCAAACTTTTCGATTACTTACTAAAACAACACAAATGTTGAAAAAATTTGCATGCAATTTGTAGACACAAATTTCAATAATGTGATATGCATTTCATAACATAGTGCAGTGATTCTTATTGTAGACATGACATATATGCCAGAAAAATGCTCGCCATTGGAAAAATTGGCTAAGTATTGAAAAATGGGCCTAAGTTCATTATCATGCTCTCAAATCCAAAATGGCATATATTGAAAAAGAATTCCTTCATAGCAAATCCAAACATCAAAAACTTTGAGGATACACGAAAATATCAATATTGCAATATCAATAGGGTATTTTCCAAGACTTTCCTGATTACATCTAGGAATAGATAGAATTCTAACCCTAATGTACAGGTTTATCCCTTATGGAAAGAGTTAAAATACGTCGTGTATATCTAATCCAACTAAGAAATAACTAGACATACCCGTGAAGCTGAAACAAAAATTCATAAATGGGACTAGGATGTTAAAAACTACAATTTACACAAAAAACAAGCTTAGCAAGGCCCACGACTTTGACTACTTTCTGAATCCCACCGCAGGACTACACTAACTACGTGTATATACATGAGAAGAATGTCACTCATCAACTTCAAAATAAAACCAACTTTTGCCAACCCTGCAGAGCTTTCAAAAACCTTGTCACTTTCTAATTTTGTTGATTCATCAAGCTTTGCTTTTCTTTTTTCCTTTGGAGTAGATTCATCAACCTCCATGGTTGTTGTTGAACCTGTGCATTCACCCTCCTGTGTTGGTGGCGGATAGTGCAATATAACCTCTAAAAGTTGATCTATAACTTGTGTAAAGCTATGAGGAATTTTCTTATGACCCTTGGTAGATTTACCCATCCCATCATGTGGCTTGCTTACATGAGGCACCCGACCAAAATCAACAGATGGAACTCCTGCTCCAGTCTGTCCAGAGCCTTTGCCTTTATCTTTTTCTTTGTCCTTATCCTTCAATTTCTCCTTCTCTTTACCTTTCTCCTTATCGTCTTTCTCCTTTGACAAAATGATATTTGGCCTTCCTCCCATTGTTTGTAATTGACAAACCATAGTAGCAGCTTGCATAAAAATTGATGGATCTCGAGAAATGAATGGAGCCATAGACGTAAAAAATGTTAGGAGAAACACGACCACCATGACGATTTAAAATGTTCATTAGAGTCTGTCGTATCTCTACCTCCATGGCAATCTGAAGAGTCCGAGGATCCTCGAGAAGATGGCATATAATAGCTGCTGCCACACTATCGAAACATGGGAAAAACCAACTTTTAGGAAGACTCAAAAGGGAAGACAATCCACCTCTCTCTAGAAACTGCATTGCCATGGAATGCAACTTTGTTAGTGTAGCACACAACTGAAGAACTGCCTGTACTGTAGCTCCTAGAAGGTGCAGCTGCAAATAGTTGCAAGAAATATTCATTACTCTATGTTGTTCATCTATTTTCATGTATCCCAAAGGTTTTCCTAAAATCTTCAAGAATGGACTATTGCCTTTGATGTTGTCATCCAAGGAAGACTTTTTACTATTATCCATAGCACCTGCACCAGCTAAGGTTGTATCTTCAGACTCAGACACCACTGAAGTTCCTCCCATAGCTATAGTGTTCTGAACATTTGGAATAAGCTGGAGCTTGCATTGGCGCAACATATGGTCAAGTATAAGCAATAAGGCAGTCACCCACTTAGGAAATGAAACTTTTTCCCTTGTCACGTAAATTGGCATAAAATTCATCAATAAGTCCAATGTGACACCAACAAGTCCATTCTCTGCTCCAATTTCTCTTGTACTACTATCTTCACTCAAAACTAATGCCAAAATATGAGAAATACTTGATAATAGACTAATGTCTTTTTCAGATCCCTCCACCTTGCAAAGCTTTAGCTGTTGAATGAGAAAGCCTGAAATAACTCTCAGATGGTACTGGCCTTTGTTTTGGCTGCACAATGTCACAATCAAATCAGTCATGGAAAAAGCAATGGCATCTGTACTTTTCAACAGATTCATACACGTGGTTAAGATATCCTCAACGGGGGGATTTTCTAGAGGCTTCTCTTCATAAGAAGCCTCTGTTCCTTTTTCATTGGCATTGTCTTTGGGAGCCTTTGAATTACCCAGTGATAGGGCAAGAGCTTGGGCAAGTTCATAATCTTCTTGTGTTGGCCCTCGGGATGACTGAAGAGCCACTCCATAGCCAGTTCAACACTATTTGTTTCAACACGCCTCAATGCTTCCTCTGCCCTAGACCTTGGAAATCCCATGTCAACCATCATAGAAATGGTAGAATCATCAGGTGGATGACCTCTAAAACGTTGACCTGTGCTTCCAAGAATACATTTTCTGCTTCCTTAGGCATCACCTATGGTAGAGTATACATGGGTAATAATGGAAAGCACGGAGGTAATCAAAGATGGACTGCAGCGACAAAACATTGGATTGTTCCAGATAGGTAGAACAACATAGAGAACCTGAGCTTATAGTGTGCAGACAAAAGCCTATGGGTCCCTTGGAATAGTGAAAGACCCTCCAACAACTGGTTTCACTAGCAGTTGTGATGTAGATGGCACAATTAACAGCAAAGAAGAATTCACAAGGTATTCCAAGAGCTTGCAGTAGCTTCGTAATGTTTCTAACAACCAAGGAGCATGCTCTAGCTTCTCTGAATATGGCTAAACAAGGACACCCAAATTCATATAAGCTGGGTTGGGTGTACAATGCAGATAAGATGTATGTATCTCATTGGTGCCTGATCAATTTCAAATTTTGAATTTGGAGTAGTATCTAAATGAAATGTGGAGTGATATTCTCCCCATTATCGTTTGTCATATCTAATGGGAAGGCCATGGAAGTATGATCAAAAGTATTATATATGACAGAAAAATTAATACCTATTCATTGCAGAAATATGGCAAGGGGAACAAGCCTCTTTCATACCCTTTAGCACGCACTTTCACAATGCTTATTAGAGAATCTAAATAATGCTATTTTCTTTTTACAAAAAAAAAACTAGTTGAATTTCTTTTATAGAATTGTTAGTGGCATCCCTACTATAAGTAATAGTGATGAAGACAAGTCAAATTTAGAGAAGGAAGATCTACCAAGGGAATTTCAAGATATATTGTAAGAGTACAAAGACCTTTGCCCAAAAGAATTTCTGCTTTCATATCCTCCAGAGAAGGATTTCTCATCAAATTGATTTAATTCCAGACTTCACTACCAAACAAAGTTGCCAACTGCACATCTCTTATGGAAGATGAATAAATAATAAGACAAGTGAAAGACTTCTTGGAAAAAGTTCCCATTGGAGAGATTGTTACACCATGTACCACACCAGTGCTCCCAGCTCCAAAGAAAGATAGGAAATGGCATGTGTGTTTCAATTCAAGAGCACTTAATAAAATCATTTTCAAAAAAATCACTTCCCTATATCTTGCATGGATGGTTTCATAAATGGACTTCAAGGATCACAACTCTTCTCCAAGGTTGATTTAAAAGGTAGTTACCACCAAATTTGAATAGACAGAATGAATGGAAGATAGGGTTTTGTACCAAGAACATCCTATATGAATGGTTAGTGATGCCATTTGATCTTTGTCAATACACACAGTACCTTCATATAGCTCAAGAACGAGATATTGCATCCGTTCGTTGGAAAATTTATTATTGTTTATTTGGTTGATATTATTTTTTTACAGTAAGACTCAGAAGGAACATTTGAGGCATTTATGAACCTTGCTTCAAAATTGTGAGCAATAATATTTATAAATTTAGAGAAAAGCATGTTTTTCCAACACAATTATGGAATGCCAACTCAAGACAGAGTAAGAGAGGTATGATATTTTCATGGACTTTTAAACTTTTATCAGAAGTCCATCCAAAATTTTAGGAAGATTGAAAGTGAAAAACCTATGACTTCTTTGATGAAGGCAAATGAGAATTTTGTCGACCAAGGTAGCAAAAGCTAGTCTTCAAACTTGCAAGAGATGTCTAGCAGAGGCTCCAAGTTCAACCCAACTAAATTTTAACAGAGTTTTTGAGGTTGGATGGGATGCATTAAGTTTAATGAAGCTAGGAAACAGTCTTGCACTAATGACCAAGAATCATATGCACTCATACGAACTCTGTCATGGGAGACATCACTTGATGCCTAAGGAGTTCATACTTTATGCTGAGGGACCATCAAGATTTCAAGTATTTACAAACGTAGGATAAGTTCAATGCTTGTCACACAAATGGCTAATTTTTTTGAAATCTTCACTTTCATGATCAAGCACAAGGAAAACAAAACTAATGTACTAGTAGATGTACTTAGCTGATGGAGGACATTGTTGATAACTACCATGAGGTGGTTGGATTTAAAATCTTGAAGGATGCTTATGAGGATAATCCAAACTTTGGAGTAGCTAATGGGAGTTGCAAAGAACTATGGGGTACCTGCTTTGACTATAAGTTATACAACACAATTTTACTTCATGGACGCAATTATGATTTCTTAAAGCCACCATGAGGAGACACTTATAAATGAAGCACATGCAAAAGGTCTTGGTGGTGGACAGGTTAAAAACTTAAAACCCTTACATAGTTGGAACAACATAATTAATGACCAAGAATGGTTAAAGAGATACTACAGTATGTAGACAGATGTCACATTTGTCAAGTCTTGAAGGGTGAGCAAAAAAGAGTAGCAAATAACAATCTTTGCAAGTTCCTGATAAACCATGGCAACACATAAGCCTGAACTTTGTGTAGGGATTACAGTGAAGTGAAAAAAAGGCTATATGTGTGCTTGTTGTTAATCACTTCTCTTAGATAGTGTATTGTATACCTTGTAACAACATGAAGATGCCTCCCACATTCCTACACTTTTCTTCAAAAAGATGATTCAGTTATATGGATTGCCTCTATGATCTCCGATAGGGACTCCCAATTCTTGACCAAGTTTTGGCAAACAGTAAGGAAGATGTTGGGTACATGACTTCAATTAAATTCTTCCTATCGTCCTTTAGTTGATGGATAGACTAGCTACTAAATTGGACACCAGGAAAGTTGTGGCAATGTCTCATCTAGGACCAACCAAGACAATCGGACCTAATGCTTCCTCAAGTTGAGTATGCTCTTAACAACATTGGCAATCAAACTATTGGCTATTCAAGATAGTATATGAACACTTCCATAGTGATTGAATTGAGATTTATTATATCGGATATTTGTGTTTCTACTAATGCTAAACACTATTGAACCAAGAAGTTCAAAGCTTTATGACAAGGTGGTGATGTAGGAATGCATCTTTATTATAGGGGATTTTGTAAAAAATTATTTCCTTTAAGCTAGAGATTCGTTTTTGGCAAGCCGATAAAATTAAACTTCTATCTTTTGAGGTCTATGGATGATAATAAACCCCTAGGGATAATAATATCCAGTTATGTTTATAAGACAGGCTTTTAGGGAGCTATTTTCCAAGAAAAGCTAGGCAAAGTTCTCTATTCAAAGGGCTAAGATCTATTTTTTCTGACAAGTAAAATGAATTTTGCATATGCATTTAGTAAAGATGAGACTATGGAAGATGTCTGTCTCAAATTTTGAGTGTATTTAGGTCTGGTTTTTCTGGTATTGCGTGTATGGTTTAATTCATGGCTCCTTATTTAGTGTAATTGTTTTTTCGTGCATTTCCCCAAATTATCCACTCAAAATATATATTGAAGTTCTTAAAACATGGATTTCTATTCCCGTAAAAAGATAACAGAAATCAACATTTGAGGCTTGCCTGGGATGGCCTTGTAAAAATTTCTTTGAAGGTCCCACTTGTGTTTGGAGAGAAAAGCAGCCTCACCCATGTATGCAATAATGAAGCAAGGATAGACCAGCCCTGTGAAAGCTATCTGCCATAGCATACTAAACAATCAATGTTCTGGAAGATTAAATGTGGATACATGAAGTTATATAGAAAAGAATATTCACTGACCTTAATTGACAATTGAGAGAAATGTCCCAAATCAGCAAACATGGCCTCAATACCTACCAAACATAGATGGAAAACTAAAATAAATTAGCTAAACTTTTGTGTATTTCCACCCCACTTGACCTCAAGGTTCACAACCAAAAAAGAGTAAAAAAAACCACCAGTACACTTCTGAAGGTCAATTGAAATACGAGCACCAACTTGTGATGCAGAGGACTACGCCTCCAAGGGACACCCAACCCTCTACATTTGTCTTTCTGAGGAAATTATACATATAGTAAGGAGAAAGTGCTCGGAACACTTTTGGGTTCCAATGTATAATATTGTAAATACCAATGCCACTGATACAGATGAGCCAAGCTATCACAACAGGTGCAAACATAAAAGCAACCTCGTGGGTGCCATAATGCTGTAATGCGAAAAGGGCCACTAAGATGGCACACACAATGGCGACAACATAATCTGTAGAAACAAATGAACAAAATGTCAAATATGGAAATCAACATTAACATCTAAAGGGAAGAGTAGAAATTGTTGAAAATCTATGGAGAGCTTCCTCTAAATTTCATTTTAGCTATACATAACTTTCTGGATCAGATGCAATCTTCGAACAAAGCCAACAACAATGAATACACGTAGAAGTATTTATAATTCAGGAACAAGTAAAAACTGATATTTATCAGGTTCTAGTTTAACATGCCAGAAAAAGTACGGAACAATAAGGAATCACTTGAAAGTTTAATGGAAATGAAGTCTTTGAAAAATGACAAATCAACAGAACTGTGCATATACAGAGCTAATGCCCAACACATAATTAGAAAACTTCTCGAAATGCTTGAAGTATGATTGGATGGAAGCAATTCTTTACTTACTCTCATGTAGCTTATGAATTTTAACTTTAACCCCTGATATTGTAGAAAGAACTGCAAAACTCACAAAACCAATTGCAGAATTAATTAGAAACTATGGTTCCGAGGCTGGTGATAAAATTGCAGCAACTGGCTTCATTGAATTCAATTTTTTCTAAGCCAAGGTATTCTCATCAGGAAAAACAATGTAATTCCATAGTTCGGATTCTCCAAAATAGACTATCCTCAAAGCATCATGCCAATCTATAGAGTGTAACCCTATGTGTTGAAATGCTATGTAGGCCTTTGATGGAAGGGGTCCATTTCGATCATCCTTGAGGGAATCCTATCAATAGGGACGAAACTCCATTGAGGCATATTCACAGATAAATACCTTCAAGTTCTTGATTGGCAATCTTGCTTTCATCCTACGAAAAAAATCATGCAACTAAAAACGGACTCAAACACAAAACAACCATGCAACCTTTTAACATTTAACTCAATTAGACTGACTAAAAACATATGAAGAAATTATTTTCCGTCTTAGTACACGTGAGATCAAAATATGCATATGAAAAAGATGCAAACAAAAGGAGATTTGCTTTAACAAAATGTAAAAAAATGGCATCTCATTAACAACTCCCTATTGGTCAAGATTACATGTCTAATAGGTTGCATAAGTGATTTGATATAGCAACAGTGACCAAATTATTCGTACTGGATATTGCTGGTGAAAGCACTCCATCACCAATGACCATACAGGTTCCAAGCAGAACTACAACCAAAAGTACAAAGTGGAACCTATGGTGTTTCTCAAAGAATGCCTTAATTGCAGAACTTAGAGGTGTCTCATGAGGCCTTTCCACTTTGTAGGTAGAAAGTTGCTCATCTACTGCTTGTTGGTTGGGCAGAAGGCTCATCTTAGCATGTCTGCAAAGTAACGAGTAGAGGGAAAAAGTAACACCTACAATGCAACACATGACCAAAGGACAACAATTATCAGGCTTATAAAACATTTGCCATCATATTTCTAAGTTTAGATAAAAAAAATTATGATCTTGGGGTTAGTGCATAGCAATTGGAAATTGATCACCACAATGTTAAACTCTAGGATGGGCAATGGTTAAATTGATAGGACTCTTCTAAAATTTTGATAGACAACAAGGTTTGTTTCACCAAATGTATTTCCATGTAAGCAAGTTGCAATCATATCTTCTGTATGCAACTTGATAAATTTTAAGTTTTTTTCCTATAAGGTGGTATTTATTTATCAGCTTGTTAAACAGGATTTCAGATAGAATTCGATGAAAAATGACAAAGAACTGTGATCTGGTAGAAGGTACAGATAAACAAAATATCCGAGGAAATGCATGAAGCCAATGTGTCCGTGGGTTGGGATGGTAGGTCATTTGTTGTTCCATGGATTCTTCCTAAGGCATTATTTTTTTCATTTTGTATACCCTGGTAGATAGCCAATATCCTTGTACATATACCCCAAGGGTAAATGGGCTTCATGAACCTTCATGTAAAATCCAATTTATGATATTAGTGAAAAAACAATTTAAAAACTGAGTGTGTTTGGTTTTCAATTTGGCACATGTACATAGGAAAAGTTTACATCAAGTTGAAATAGTAAAGTACATAGATAAATGCTCGTGATTTTAATGAAAAACAATTTAAAATCATAGTGTGTTTGGTTTTCAGTTTGGCAGATGTATATAGTAAAAGTTTACATCAAGTTGAAATAGTAATGTGCATAGATAAATGATCCATATGCAGGAAGTAGGAATAGTTTTGGGATTTTTTCTCCAATCTTTTAGAGGTAATTTTTATCAGCTCAGCATACTTGTATGTCATCATAGTGTATAAGAGAAGGATCCAAGATTTGAAAAGCAGCTAACCTGGAATCAGCTGTTGCCCCCTAGCAAAAAAGGGTCAGAACTGAGCCTAAGACTTAGAGCAGTTAAAGTTTAAAACAATTCTGTTTGACCACAAGCCCATTTCCGTCCATCCTTAGTATTAGTCAACGGGGAAAGTGAATGTTAGGTAACACTCTTAGTAACTTGATATGCACGTGCACACACACACGTGTGCACACACACATATATATTATAGCAGCAAGGGATAGTTAAATTTTAAACAATTTTGTTTGCTCATTCTTAGTATTAGTTGATAATGGGAAAGCGAATATTAGAGGAACACTCTCAGTAATTTGATATACATACATACATACACATATACATATATACATACATACTAATTTGAGTGTCTTAAGAAAAGATTGTGATAAGCTAGGTGTAGGAGCCAGATAGAATGCACTTGCCCTACTTATCTCAACTGTAGAATCCAAAGTCATTTTCATTCCCTTTTTCATTTTCAGTTTCCATTCCTCACTGTGACATAAATGGTACTGTCCACAGTAAATGGCCCGTTGCTTCAAAAGTAGTCAAAAGACTTTTAATTGTACCATGAGCATAGAAACAATTCATTACTGCTGTATTGCACATGCGCTTGCGGTTGTCATATGCTGTCATGTCATCCACAACTTTCCCCAAGTACCGACACTTTGAATAAAGTGATGATTCAAACTCAGATGAACTACAATTCTCATCCACATCAAGACTGTCATGAAATTTTTTGGCAAGAGAAACCACCACGCTCTTGGCTGCCCCACTAAGTGATCCTGCTTCATCACGGTGTCGATTGGGCACTACCAATACCTTCACAAGAGTCACATAGAATGATCGCATTGCATATGCCACCTTATTCATAGTCTCAAAGTCAAGAAGATCAAGTGATTTCCTTTTAATTTCTTGGGGTAGGTTTTAAATCGGTGAAATATATTCATCATCTTGAATTCATAGTCCAAGAACACTAGAAGAAACGAATTCAACTATGGTTATAGATACAAGAACACATACAACTTAAAGTGGCGACTCAAAGAATGTAATGATGAATATTTAGTATTCTATAGTGCTTGGTTTTGTTTTGACAGTATAGTTTCACAAAATCAACTCATAATGGGGAAGAGTTTCCAAAAATTAAAAACACCTTACCTAATTTCGGATAGTGAGTTTGAAGCTTGTATGAATCTCTTCACTATACTGAACACCTTCAATCATGGTCACAAAAGCATAAATACTCTGACCTTTAACCTGGGAAAAACACATAATAGTAAAAACATATGGATGAGTCGCTATTGAATAACGGACAAGCATTCCAACCATTCTAAACTTGTTGTCAGTTATTTTCAAGAAAGGATTATCCAATATACCTCATTCTCCACCCCAACCACAGCTGCTTCAGCACACTGTGGATGTGAAACAAGAGCAGATTCTACCTCTTTTGTAACACTACACACAATAACAAAAATTTAGTGAATTTGCAGTATAAAAAAGATATGGCATGGTCAATTGACTTCTCACTAAGCCGAAAATAAACAAAGCAAAAACCTCGAAAAAATTAAAAACAATAAAAATAAACTACATTGCAAAATTTTCAAAGCACTGAATTACTTTTTCTCGTTTATTACACATCTCTGAGGCTGGAATTCTTCTAAAATATGGAACAAAATGTATATTTTTGTAACTATGATATGTGCACTTCCATATTAGAGACATACTGGATTTCTTCATTTGGTAATTTTTCCATACTAAATCATCTTGCTACTATGGTTTATAGCCATTACTAGATATACATACACTAAAATCAGGAAGTACAAGGTGCTTAGAAAAGTTGTTGCATGGAAGCATAAAAAATATGAAAATGAGGCAACCTTCCTTAAGAATCTTGAGCCTATCACCTTTCCTGGATTTGCTCATGGCTCTGGCTAGTCCACATGCAAATGTACATCATAACATTTATTGTATAATTAACTATAAACTTGTTAACATCGAAAGGACAAATAGATCTTCTATTCATGTAGAGTTTGCCCACTGTCCATGCTCACTAACGACCCTATTGGCACTAGCTATGAGGGAGAAATTGTTGTGATAGGTAATCTTCCATATGCATATCTTAGTTTATAAAGCCTGACCTAATAAAATTGACCCAGGAGTCGTTACACCAAATACATATCAATTAACCTCAAAGCTAAGAGGTTCCTTTTCTCCTTTTCTTCGCTTCCCACACGGTCCACTACTCTAAGATTTTTCTTATTAGATATGCCATATTTAATGAAATTATCTGGCTAGGATTAATTGTTATAGTGCATGGTCTTTATATACCACTATCTTGTATCCACTACAAGATTTTTCTTCCACAATTCTCTTAGGTCAGCTAATGGATGGAAAGCCAATTATGCTTACAACCGAACAAAGAGTTCTTCTTCCATAAAATGAGAAATATTCCAATGATATTCATGGGGGAAGATGATCGAATCCCCAAAGGACTACTTCATCGTAGATTTAAAGGACGCTTGGTTGTTGCTTGGTTGATGTGTTTACGTAGTTGGTTATTGGTTGCCTGCACCATAACATCATATGAATTCAAGTAGAAAAACTATAGTTCTAATTTCTGTATGGACAACACATAGATTTCTATAAATTTATGTTCATTGTGCTGAATACGAAGTATAATTCACTTAACTTATCATTGGATGTAATGTTTTCATGCAGGAACAAATATGAATATATCAGGCCATTATCTCCAAGCAAAGAGATCTCAGTAAAAGTTGTGAGTTCTATGATTACATGCTCGAGTAACTTAAAAAAGGGTAATATCCCACAATGACCTCATGACTAATAGAACAATGATATAAACTGAATGACGAGAGCATAAAATCACAATTCTGTAGACCGAGCTATAATGCCCAACTTGCCTTGCTTGTATCAACCTGATTTAGACTCAAATGTAAATTCCACTGCATTAGATGAAAAATAAAAAAATATGTTCAAACATGAGCTGTAAATTTTTTTTTTCTATTAATTCATAATACATTTTACAGTACACAATAATGCATCTTGTATAAAGGTACACTTGTTTGCCAGACTGACAAAAGGCTTGACCATTACACATGTACATTATACATGTCTAATCCATTTACTGAACTAACCATTCCAGTAGACTAAAAATCTCAACAACTACATCCATAACCGAGGGGGGCACCTTTAAAATCCAGTGTATTCTTCATTGCCCCATAAAATGGAGCCATGTTATTACTTCCGAGTAAGTTGAAACTGAGAGCCTTGTTCCTCCGAAGAAAGTCGGTGTGAGAGGTGTGAGAGTTGTAGGGCAACCAGTTGCTCTCACCAAATCCAACACTCAAGCAACTCTCAACTTCTAGGGGAAATTAAAGGAAAGGTTGTCCACATTATGCTCAGATTTTGCCATCTTTATCTAATTTATACTTAGATGTTCCATCAAACAGGCCCTCTGCTTCCCAAGGGACTCTGGGGATCCCTCTCATAGTCCATCGCAAGAGAATGACCCTATTTTAAGGTTGCCAAACCCTAACAATGTCAACCGAGATTGCTCTGAAAAATATTCTCCCATGGAACTGCAATTCTACCATCATTCATTAAAACTTAATAACCCTGTTTTGACTTTGTTTAGGTGAACTTGGACTTGAAGTAGAGAGAATGGCTAGTGGACAATCAAATATACTTTTAGGTGCATGTCAAGAGATTAAAAACAGTAACTAAATCACTTTTGGTCACTATAAGCTAGTTAAGGTCCGATGCTCGAGTATGGCAAACAACAGTAAATAACTTGAAATTCAAATAAGGTGACTAGATGACTTCCCATGGAAGTGCTCAAACATTATCGTTTATGTTAATTGATTGCAGAGCTCAAATCTCTAAAGATTTATGTGCCTAGAGGGATACATTGTTTAGGATATTGATAAAATCCTACTCTTCAATAGTGATTCTCCAGTTGTGGATATTAGAATTTAAAGTCTTTGAAGTTGAAATGCGTGTTATAAACATAATCACTTCCAATAATAAATGATAGCTTTGGTGGTAAATATCTGAAATTGTAGGACTACTTTGAATCATATGATTATCTATGCAAAAGCACATACACAGGTTGGTATCAGGGGGAAAAGCTGCTATTGGCGGTGAGTAAATATCTAACACATTACTGCTATCGGTCCAATATGATACAAGGATTGTGTTGGCTATAGATATGGAGTTGAAGTGCACTCAAGCATTCAAAAACATTGGGTCCATGTTTTAAGGGATTTCTATTATAAAATATTTGTTCAGCTATATTTTTAAGCCAAAATGACTTAGCTTTAATAAAAAATTTGATGGGGCATTGTAACACAACATATACCATGCATCAAATAAAGTGGGAACCTGCAGACAAGCAGCTTGATTCTCATAATCATAGAATATTGACAAAAAAATTTGCTATAAAATGTAGTATTTTGTTGGGTCGATCTACGTCCAATAGGCTGGAGAACCTATGGGGTTTCCTTTGGCAGGAGCTCTCCATATTGTGTGACAATTCATCATCTCTCATCAATAATGATGTTGTAGAGCACTTCGATATCTTTGTTATGGTCACACTATGTGACAAAATCCCCTCATACTGGGCTGTAGAGCAATAACATTTCTACTCTCGGTGAAATTATTAACTTGGGAGTTAAGATAAATTGTAACCACGTGCTTGTAGTAAAGGAAATGGTCTAATTTGTTATGGAAAAGTTGGAAACCAGGTTTGAAGTTAATTTTGTCTTTGAAGTTTCTGAAGGAAAATTTCAAGAAGAAAAAAGTTGATTTACAAGAATACCTCTCTCATGAATTTGTTGACCTCGACCTCCTTCAAGAAGTTGCTCTGTATTTTTTATGTCAACATTAAATCAGAATTCATGCTTACAACTTTTCTCTGGCTAGGGAACTTGGATAGCTGTTTTTTTTGCAGGACCATCATTGCATCTCTCCTGAGCTGCATCTCTTTTTTTTTATATGCACAAACTTTGTTGTAAACTTTGGCGGCATGTTCATCATCATCTATGTTAATTATTTTAATAGTCGACCGCAAGAAATCATTGGGGGGGGGGGGAATTTGCAAACACCCTCCACTCGTTTCCTTTTCCAGCCCTTCAGTTTCTTAGTCCGACACTATAATATCTAGTAAATAGGCTTATTTTGTAAGGCATGCTCAGTATAAACGACCCTAACAGAGATAACCATACTGGTAGGCTTGTTAAGGCTGATTCTTAGTTGTGTAAATTCTGTCATTTAGTTTTCATTATATGTGACTCTAAGAGTATTTTATTGTGCTCAATAGCTAATAACTCAATAATGATGGGCCAAGGTAAGCATTAATTAATATACCTCAATTACTGGTATATTATCCGTGGTGAAGCCGGGATACTTGGTCAACTATGTCCTTAATAATCCTCTAATAGAGTTTAAGTATTCCTTTAAAGGTTAGTAATATACGAGATCCACCCTTAACTCATGACGCCTTTGAAGAGGAGTTCAAAGGTTCAGTTTTCACCGATTCAAGTGGTATGTGAGTTTGGCTTAAAATTTAAATCCTTGCAAGACTGAAACTCAAAAGAATTGTTTGATTTCAGGTATTCTATTGGACTCCCTTTCCCACCTATATGTGCTATATCTTTGATCCATCAATCGCATATTCCCTCCACCCCCAGCCCCATTAGAGAGTAGGGTAGGTAGGGATCGACCGGTGCTTTTGGTATAAACTAAAAATAACTAAATGAAGACACAAGATTTTCCCTTTGTCAAGCATACCACCTCTTAAAAGAAGCCCACTATATTCAGAGAAAACAATATATCATTGTGCAGATAATATAATGTGTATTATGTAGTAAATCAATATTGTGCCAGTTGCATCCAATCAAATCAACACAATACAACATTTAGCAAGGCCCCTCAAAGCCTCAATTGCATAAATTTCCATTCAAACTCAGGCATTGAGCATATCCAATCAAATCTACACTATACAACATCAAGCAAGACTATTGAGAAAAGGCTCTCGGCCTCAATTGCATAAATTTTCCCTTAAACTCTAACATATGAACAACTGTGAGTGTAAAAGAATGGAATAATGCAATGCCTATGGGTTGTTCCATATAAATTCAAGAGCCCTGACCCCAACTCCAGCACCAGCTCCAACTCCTGAGTTGGGGAGACCCTATTAAATCAGTTTCATTTAAAATTCAATGTCTAAGACTTCAAATTTTCAATAATTAATAGAAGATGGAAACAACATATAGAACATCTACCTGAGGGAAAAGATTTAATGGAGCCGCATTATGCCCGACCTGAGTTGTGGTTGTTTCCCCTGTCGCTCCCGCTGCTACTACCGGTGCTGGTACAATAGGGTTTGCAGCTTGACCAATAGAAGGCATTGGGCAAGCTACAAGAGGAGATATTTCTGCTGTCTCAGGAATGCCCTGAACAAATAAACATATCAGGAAGTGAAATGATTTAAGAAGCAAAAATATAACATATCAAGTCGAACTTGGGAAAATAAATATCCTTACAGAATATAGATATTCAACACCACACTCTGGGTTGATGTAAGCACACGTAGGGCACGTACAACTGTATCTCTATCCCAGCTACCCCCACCTGTGTGAAGAATTTCTTGAATAACATGATCGAGGTTATTTCCTGGAGTTAAATTGGATGATCATGGTTTGTGGAGACCTTGATCAAGTGCTTGAAGGTGTGCCCAGGGAGGCAATTTTGACAAAATTGCGTGTCCTCTACATCCACAGAGATGAAGAGTAATAAATTTGGCGCCTTACAATTTGGGATTTTTGTTTTTGTTTTTTTAAATTTAGTGTGATGGGTTTTTTTCAATTTTTTATATAGCAAAATTTTGATTGATAGTTTTTTTTGTGTGGCTATGACACTCTTAAAAAATACAATTAGTACATGCCCGAGCAATGAGGATGTTTGTTGTCAACTGACATCAAATTTCTTTGTTTCAAGAATGTTTCTTTTGGATTTAATTAGCGCATAGCCTAAACACGAATTTAACTTCTCAATGGCATTTTTTTGCGTGAATTCAATGGAATCGAGCAATAATTTTGAAGGAATTCTTAAAATCTCAAAGAAGAATGTTTAAAATTACATAATTTGGATGCCCTGAGGGTATTTGAGGGTGGTGAATCCATTTATGTATTAAGAAACACGATTTGAACAATACACAATTCATATTTGTCAAAATAAAATCGTTGTATTTGACCAAAAACCCACCAAACAGTCCAAATCATCGAATTCTTAGACTTATCCTTTTATTCGTGTGCATTGTCCACTCTAGGATTGAAGAACTTGAACAAGGAAAGACACTAGTAAGTGTCCTACATAAATGACTCTTCTAAACAACATTGATCCTCCTAAAATCCCTAATGTTGCATGATATGGATTTCAAGTAGCATGGCTTGATGTTGAGGCCTCAACTAGCCCCAAGTCTTTAGACTTGGGACCCCACGAATTTTTTTAAACAAGCCTCGTTAGTGGACTCTACTCTTCAATGATTTTTTAAATTTTATTCTTGATTTTGATTAAGAGTTCATGGGTGAGATATTTGAATGAAGGTATGCATAACTCGTGTACCTTTGAATACATCCTTGTTAGTTTTGTGTCAAGTTGAATCATGATCTTGGTTTGTATATCAATCTATCGTATTTCACATTCCTTGAATTAAACACATCATATCCATACTATTGTATCTTATGGATTTGGATTTAATTGACACTTATAACTTGCTTGACCCCTATGACGCAAATGTACTTACGTTGCCTTATCATGAGAATGGTCATTGCACATAAATAGTGCAAGCGGGAGAGTATTTATTGGCAGGGATGCATGCATGCTGAGACAATAAAATTGCAAAAGAGACATAAATGAGAGGAGGCAAATATATCGCAGTGATGTCAAGTTGTGTTTGACAATGCAATAAGACATTTTGATGATCCACCAATTTGTGTGCCTGGGTTAATGGATTGTAATTCTAGTAAAGGTATGTGAAGGGTTGTGTGCACATGTAACACAAGGTCGCATTGTGATGTGAAAACGGTTGATATCACTGAGTTTTCATAACCTACCTCATTGACAATTTTCCATGTCTAGAATAGCATAATATCGTTTTAGGGAAACAATATCATTTTAGGGAAACACATAAAATTGCATTAAAAAATTGTGTGATTTAAGGATGGGAACTTAATGGAAAGTATGGTGATATGGGAATATGGAAGGGAAAATAATGATTACAAGTGCATAAGCATAATCCATGGACTCATCTAAGCTTGGTGGATGCATTCCTTGTCAGTGGAGATATTGGAATTGAGGTTCAAGCCAAAGCAATTATTTTAACCATGTTTTCCTCGTAAGTGCATTTAATTATCTCATTTCATTTTAACATGGATTATCTCATGGACAACCTCTATACATTGGAAACCTAAATTATTTTCACAAACCCCTCGGGGTGGAGGAATGGGCTATCACATATGAAGAATTGCCAGAAGCTGACTACTCACTATATGAAAAAGGGATGGGATCTATTATATAAGAGACATTGCAAACTTTTTTGTATCTCACCACATGACAGATGTTTCAATTTCATGGTGTACTTAAGGAGGAGTTCGAAGCCGACAAAAATCGTGGGGAAGCAATCAAAGTCGATATGTTGCGAGAATGAGAAGTAATGCAGGATATGTCTGACTATCATCACACTACCATGCATATGCCAAAAATGATATTTCATTTTTGTTTGACATTTGTATTTACAAAGTCATTTCTAACTTTGTGGCCTTCACTACTAGATTTTGTCGAGGAACGGGAAACTCAAAGAAAGAAGCATCCATAAGAGATCTAACAAAAATGAGAGACCAAATTTGATTCTATTATAGAAGACATAATTAGAAGCAGATGAAATGACGAATCTAACAAAGAAAAACTATAAAATGTGTGAATGTAAGCCAATAAGCTCTGGAGGGGCTTCCGTAGGATTATGTACAATATGGGATCCTCAGATATTCAACCTTAAAAATCAGCACCATACCCAGCACTAGCTATTGATAGCACTAACCAACTCAAGCACAGGGAAAACTCTCAACATATTCAACATCGTCATCATCATCATACAATAAATCAACATCATCGTCATCGTCATAGTCATGAAGTACATCATTGTCCTCATCAATAAAATTGTGATAATAATGAGCAAGGAACCCTACTTCCTTGCAAGAATGGATGATATAGTCTTAGAATTATCAATCATATCCATAAGCTCCATCATAATTATCATAATGCATCATCATCATGTTGTTAAGGTCAATAAGCTACCATTAGGGTCTATCAAATGTTGTTGGCGAAACTCAAATTCCATTAGAGAAAAATTAGGTGACATTAAGGTAATTTACCCCTCATTAGGATCAATCAATATCCAAAAGTGCCATGATTACGGTAATTTAGGTGCCACTACGTTAAATCAAGATCCATAAGTACTATCACATGAATCATGATCATTGACATTGATATCGTCGCCATCATAACCATCATCATCAACATCATACATGAGTAGATAAATGTCATCATCATCATCATTGACATCCGATCATATATCATCATGATCATAGTCATTCATGTTAACCTCATTGTTATCATCATAATCATAATCATCAACATCCTTTCCATCACGCATCATCAACATGATCATCCTCATGCTTTTACGATGATTCAAGTTCCATTAGGGTCACTCAACTATTGTTAGGGACAGTCAAATGCCATTAGGGTCATATAAGGGATATTATGGTCACTCCAATTCCACTAAGGTGAATTATGTTTCCATTAGGACCAATCAATATCAAATAGTGCTATAATCACCTGCATCATCATTATTGACATTGGCATCATCGTCGTCATCAACATCCTGTTAAATATTGTAAAAATCATCATTGTCGATATGCATCAGCATGTCGTTAGGCACACTATAATTTCGTTAGGGACCATAGGATTCCATTAGGTTTATTTACGATTAATTAGGGTCTCTTAGTTGCCAAATCGGGTATTTAGGTACTTCTTTTGTCAACATGCTTAGCATTATCCCTAGCACAACATTGGAGTTTCCTTGGCACTTTTTTGTAGAGCAATTCCTTTCGAACTTCCTGGCGCAATTCTAGGAACTATCCCTAGCGATATGCTTGGCTCTATACCTAGCGCTATATCAGACGTTTTTCTTGGTGCAATTCATGGTGTAATTCCTTTCAGAGTTCTTGGTGTAATTGTTGGATCTATACTTGGCGTTATTTTGGGAATTATTTTGGAGGTTATTCTAGATGTCAAATGGGATCTTATTATGGACGTTAATTGGGATGTTAAATGGGACGCTAATTGGGACGTTAATTGGGGCACTAATTATCATCCCAATTAGCGTCTACTTTCAAAAAAGGATGCAAATAGCGCCATTAAAAGCACCATCTCATGGAAAAGCGTCCACTTTGTATAAAAAATGATGAAAAATACACTAAAAGTGATATTGGACTCTAAAAAGGGAGCTAAAACAGACACTAATCGCATTGTTTTGTTGTAGTGAGAGAAGGTGTTACATTGTTAGTGGATGTGAAGTTTTATTTATATTTTTTATGATGTACTTGTGATAGAAGGTGTTGTATTGTTGGTGGATGTGAAGTCTTAACATGTTTAATGTTGTAAGGCCTTAAATCTCTTTGAGAGAAAAAAAATTCAAAATAGGCTTCCATCGAGTCCTTTTCCTAAATCCCCTGAACTTTCAGTGCCTGTTTTAATTCAGCCTATACTTTCTTAGTATATGATCATATAAGAAAGTGATGGACATCTCTCCTGCACATCATACATATATCGAGTCCGCTTGTACTATGATACTGAAGTCGATCCCAGGTAAGAACATGCTTGTTTAAAACCAACCAATAAAACAAGGAAATTTTTGGAAGAAATGTAATGTAACGTAACATTATTAAACTAAAGTAATAAAAATGAGGTTTGTTGTGTTGTAGAATATAAAAAGTACAAAACATAAAGTATCTTATTAATATCCACTTACTCATTTGTTAAGCTTATTAGATGTTCAAGGGCCCTTGTGATCACTCCCAATCTTGACTTGTTGGGGGATTTGGATTTCACATAACTCAATCATATTGGAGGATAAAGTGATCCCATCCTTTATAGTAGCAACTTGTATTCTGGCCCTTCAGAGTTGTTATTCACATGCCCTTATTAACAAGCATGCGCTAGTGATTAGCTAGTTGAGTATTGGCAGGTCGTGTGCTTGTTTTCTTTTTTTTATGGAGCATGCCAAAATGAGGATTGTCTATGTGGCATCAATTTCCTTTTGTATTTGTCCGATAAACATCATTTCACTAGCAAAGCGACCTTAGGTTATGGTTCGAATAATTTTGTGGAATTATCAACTTTATTATACCTCCTCCAATTGGCATTGGAAGAATGGAGTATTTGTTAGACGTGTAATGGGAGGCGGAGACTTGAGTCACCCTTCACAAAAAGGGGAAAACAATGAGAAGAAAGGGTGATGGAATGAAAATTACTAGCATGTTGAATTGGCAGGAAAATTTTCATTTTTGGTGTTACAAATCTAAAAATTACCAGCATATCCCACTTGTTGTTGAAATTAGATTCACTCTTTAGAGATTATGTGATGTCGCACGGCCTTAATCATCACTCAAGAGAAACAGAGGGAATTTCTACATATAGGCTAGATATTCCATATGTAGGTCATATGTAGTAGTCTAGGCTAACATGTATGGACCATCAACCCCATAACAAATTAATATGGTATTAGGCCCTAAAATTAGTTTATAGGTCATGGTATAGGCCACGAGAACCATTGTCAATGTTACAAATATTGAAATGGCTACAATATCTCGCTTGTAAGGTAAAGTAATTATGTGTAGGGACCTACACATGGACCATGAATCCTATAGTGAATTTATTAACCATGGACCATTATTTAGGTTATGAGAACCACTATTAGTTTACATAACCTATAAATATTAAACCATGATTGGTTTATTGGTTTACATAACCATGGACAAACCAACAACAACAATGACATCGACGATGGTGACAATGATGATCATGACGATCTCACATATAGGCTAGAGATTCTTATGTGGTAATCTAGGTTAACATGCATGGACCATCAACCCCATGGAAAATTAATATGGAATTAGACCCTAAATTTAGTTCACATGCCATAGTCTAGGCCACGAGAACCATCCTTTGTGTTACAAATATTGAAATGGCCACCATAAATAATGCCACTAATTAGACACTGACCTAACACAACCAACCCATGTAAATGACTCATGTACTTGGAACACTTGATCCATGCAATGAATTCATGCACCTAGGAGGCTTCAACCTCTACCCCCCTCACCTCGTACCTAACCTTAACATCTAGCCCCAAACCGAATAACATGATAACTTATAAACCACTTAACCACTAGTACCAACAAAACTGTAACCCCTTTCCCACTAACCCACTGATCCCTTAGGTGCCTCGCTTCTAATCCAAAAAATCCCCAAATCCTACCACATTATGAAATTGTAGAAAATATCCCCTTAAGCCAATGTCCCTCTAACCCTAACCCACTACCCCCTAACCCAGTCAATAACATGCCTACTGCACCAAATCAACACACTAACACAATAAACTTTGACCTTGGGTTATTTATAACCAAGGTTTTAGATCAAAGACTTTGACATCAAGGTTTGAATGATCACTGTATGGGATTTTATCAAACCAAAATTAGTGCAAAAATAAACACAAGAACTTCGATCATAAACAAAATATTCCCTATCTAGGGTATGTATGATGACTCAAGTCCCTATGCATGTCCCGTGAGTCTCAAAATAAAGTTTTATTGCCCAGGAACCTACATTTTGGCCCTAGACCATAACATAGGCTCCTAGAACCATCCACGACATGAAAATACTAAAAAAAATGACAATGTGTTACTCAAAAGCTAAATATTCCTTGAGAAACACCCATAGGTCACAAGACCTTGAGGTAACTACCAGTCATTATAAACTAGATTTTGGTCTAACACCATGGACACCATGGATTAGGCTTCAAGAACCATCCATGAT
Source organism: Larix kaempferi (assembly GCA_027924585.1). Taxonomy (NCBI): domain Eukaryota; kingdom Viridiplantae; phylum Streptophyta; class Pinopsida; order Pinales; family Pinaceae; genus Larix; species Larix kaempferi. Next base: position 9,449,783 of record BSBM01001430.1, on the reverse strand, counting down.
GTTGTAAATATTGAAATGGCCACCATATCCACTTGCAGGCTAAATATTCCTTGTGTAGGAATCATGTGGTGATTAGGGCCCTACACATGGCCCATTAGCCATAAAGGATAATGTTATGGCACACGAGTTTGTATTTTGACCATGGATCATGGAAAGTTGGAGTGTGAGAACCATCTTTGATGTGAAAAACCTAGCATGACTGCCTCAATTGTAGAGCTCTAATGGGATATGGTGTTGAATGATGATGCACACCCTTCCTAACACTACAATAGCTTGTGTGCGCTTAGCTCCAATGTTTTGATGAGATGCATTGTTGAACTCATGTGACACACCTAAGCCACGTACATAAATGACTTTTAGGGGGTTTTCAAAAAGCTTCCTCGAAAATTTCAATTCTCTTGACTTTTAGGGGGGGTTTCAATAAACTACCTCCAAAAGTTCAATTCTCATTTCTTTTAAGGGGGGTTTCACAAAACAGCCTCCAAACGTTCAATTATCATGAATTTTAAGGGGGGTTTTTAAACAACTGCCTCCAAATTTTTTATTTGCATGACTCTTAGGGGGGAGTTCAACAAACTACCTCCAAAAGTTCAATTCTCATGAATTTTAAGGGGGTTTTCAAAAATCCGCCTCCAAAAGTTCAATTCTCATGACTTTTAAGGGGGGGTTCCAAATAACCGCCTCCAAAAGTTCAATTCTCATGACTTTTAGGGGGTGGGCTCCAACAAATTGCCTCCAAAAGCTTAATTCTCATGAATTTTAAGGGGGGGTGCCAAAAAACCGTGTCCAAAAGTTTAATTCTCATGAGTTTTAAGGTGGGTTCCAAAAAAATCGCCTCCAAAAGTTCAATTCTCATGACTTTTAGTGGGGGTTTTGACAAACCGCCCCCACAAGTTATGAGAATTGGGCTTTAGGGGGGGTTTTCAAACAACCGCCTCCAAAAGTTCAATTCTCATGACTTTTAAGGGGGGTTCCAAACAAACCGACTTCCAAAGTTCAATTCTCATGACTTTTAGGAGGGGTTTGACAAACTGCCCCCAAAAGATATGAGAATTGGGCTTTTAGAGGGGTTTTCAAACAACTGCCTCTAAAATTTCAATTCTCATGACTTTTAAGGGGGGTTCCAAAAAAACAGCCTCCAAAAGTTCAATTCTCATGACTTTTAGGGGGGGTTTTGACAAACCACCCCCAAAAGTCAAATTTCATGACTTTTAAGGGGGGTTCCAAAAAAAATCGCCTCCAAAAGTTCAATTCTCATGATTTTTAGGGGGGGGGGGGGGTTCGACAAACCGCCCCCAAAAGTTATGAGAATTGGGATTTTAGGGGGTGTTTTCCAAAAACCGTCCCCAAAAGTTATGAGAATTGGGATTTTAGGGGGGGGTTTTCCAAAAACCGTCCCCAAAAGTCAAATTTCAAGACTTTTGGGGGCGGATTTAAAAAAACCGCCCCCAAAAGTCAAATTTCCATGACTTTTAGGGGTGGTTTTAAAATACTGCCTCCAAAGGTCTGAAATTTTTTTTAGGGGGGGTTTTACCAAGACCCTCACAAGCCAAAACCACCCCTAAAGGGCTATTTTGTTGTAGTGAAAGCATCGAAAGGGAAAATATATTCGTGGTGTAGTAGTTAGTTCACTTTACTATTAGTTTTTTGCTTTTATTTATAGTAATGAATTTGGCATTACTTTCTCGAAGTATGCTTGCCGTCTCATAAAGGGCTTTGCTTGAGTACGTGATCAGCTGATCAGAAAATAGACTCTTTGCCTATAGTAATTAGCATAGCAATTTACTCTAGTTATTAATCTTTTGTGATGAAACAAAATAAACATTTTGTTTCCAACTCAAAGAATGCTCTTTCCCTTTGCGAGCATTGGCTTGGTCCTGTGGGAAATTAGAAAGAGTTGCAACAACTCCTTAATTTTTCAGACCTAATTAAAAACTCATACTAATAAAGTTAACAACCCTGAACATAGTGAATATTCGACACTCAGACATTATTTATTGTGTCGAAAAATTTCTTAGAAGAAGCGGGAACCACTAGGAAGCGACCTCAGGGCACAATTAGGCTACACCCTTGTTGTAGTGTTGAACACCGCCCTCGAGACTCTGTTTCAGCCCACACATCTTCGTGATGGGCCACCTTTAGTTAATTTCTGGACATTACTCCTTGCCTCACAGTAGATCTGGAGCTCCCCTTTTTTCGTAATTAAATCTCATCTCATAATAAACTAAAACTGACCAAGAAGCACTCGCAAAACATCTACAATACAACACTTTATTTCGACTCCACTTTGGAACTGATCATATTTACAATGTTTCAATCTTTTGTTAAATATCTCATGTGTTATTTTGTGTTTATCTCATGTTGTCGATCTTAAATTATATTTGCAAGTATTTCTTGATTTCAGTGATTATTTCAAAACTTGTAAAAAACTTACCCAATCAAAACTAAATCGCTAAAAAACCTTAGTAACTCATAGGGACTACCCCCTTGGCTTCGTTAGGAGTTCTGCCTAAACGGAAGAGTTAAGATCAAGTGACAATACTTGACTCGATAATTGCCCCTAAGGAACGCACCTAAGCAAGTTGAATATTTCTGTTGCGATAACCCTTGGGTGCGTGTTTCAGCGACAACATTTTTTGGTGTCGTTGCCGGGGATAAATCTTTTTATTCTTGGGTACGACATTAACCTTTTTGTTTTTTACCTTATTTTGAGGCATTTAGTTTAATCAATAAAATTTTACCTAATCCATCTGGCGACTCCACTAAACTTAAACTCAACAACGTATTCTACGAGAAGGACAAACGCCGGTTTGGTCAGTTTCATTCCTGAACCTAGAAGGGTTTACAGAAGGAGACATGCCAGGCTTGCTTCTCGGATGATCCTTGAAAACTTAGGAGCCAAGTATGTTGAAGACATCCATAACTTATTTGAAAACAATAACCTTAGTAATAATTTATTAGATCCAATGGTATTTTTTTTCGAACCCGTTAATTTTACTCAGATAGTAGGTTATCCACACGACTTACCTAACAAGGCTACCAAGAAATTGTCGACATTCCAAGGGAATAACGCCATTATTGCCACAACTCACCTCACCAAATTTGCAAGAAACCTAGTATGATGCCAAACAACTGCTCAAAAGCAAGAAGATGTTTACATGAGGCTCTTCGCTCTATCTTTAGAAGAAGATGCTTATGATTGGTTTGTAGGCCTAGATGCCAACAATTATTCAACATATGATGATTTCACAAAAGGATTCTTGGAAAGATGGGGTGATAAGAAAGAGTCTTGTTATTAGCTAAATGCCCTCCATTCAATTAAGATAAATGAGAATGAATCCATGGAGGAGTTCAACAAAAAGTTTAGAACTATAGTTACCAAGATTCATGCCGACTTCAAACACCCAGAGAAGTCCATCATGGTTTATTAAATGGAAACTTTAAGCGGTGAACTGAAATTCATGTTAAGAGACAAAGATCTCAAGACTCTAAAAGTTGCCCAGGATCTAGCTGTTAAAATTGATTGAAACATGCAATCATCAGGGAAATCTAATTTACTTGGCTTTACAAGAGGAATGCATGTTGTCCACAAACATTAGGATAAAGGAAAAACTGTTGAAACTGAAGCTAAGGATTCCTCAAAAGATGCAATGAAAGAGATGACTGATGCTATATAAACCTTCGTAGCAAACCACACTGCTGAAATGACTGCCATGCAAAATAGGTTTGTTACTATGGAAAAGACACATGTTGCCCAACTGTCTCAGTTACAAAGGTTCCCCCCCTAAGGAAACCATGATAGATGGCAGGAGAAGGCTCCTACTTATGAGCAAAGGCCACCCAACCCGTTAGATTTAGCCAACATGGTTGATGAAGTAACTTCTTTTTGCATACCTTGTAAATATTTCCACGAGGAATCCACTTGCTATATTGCTCGTCACATCATGGAACATGGTTTACCATAAACAAGTAGCCATGAAGCACCTTCAAGAGAATCTGGGTATATCAACACTGTAGGCCATACCTACCATTTGTCGGATCAACATTGAAAACAAGCTGTAGCATATAGTCAAGAAAATGATTTCATCACTCAAAATTATGGAGAAGAGCCTACACCAGACCAAGTCCAAGAAATGTTTAATGCCATATTCAATGGAGCAACTTATCAAAGAAGAGACAATCCTTCCCCGACCAAAGTGAAGCAGTACATTCCAAAGATAACAAATCCTCCCATAGAAAATAAATTGAGCATTGATATGGGTGATTGGTTAACAGATGCTAAAGTAAATGTACCTGTGACTGACGTGCTTAAAATCCTAGAACAGAAAGATAAGTTCTTGAAAGCCTTAGAAAATCCTCAAGATAAGTTTTATGATACTCATCATAAAACTAAAGCTCCACCTAAAAATGAGGTTCAAGATAAATCTAAGGGAAAAGTTGTGGAATAAATAAACACTTTTGGAGATGCTATGGTTATCTTGAATAGTATGGATCCAAGAAAAGAAGATCATCCATCCTTCTATGTTTCATTATTGGTAATGACTTTTATCTTCATAACTACATGCTAGACTCATGAGCATCATCCAGTATTATCACCTTGAAGGTTATGGATCAATTAGGTTTGAAAATCACAAGGCCATACCACAATGTTTGTTCCATGGATGCAAGATAAATCAAAGTTGTTGGAATAATCACAAACCTTGAAGTAAAATTAGCATAGTATACAGGAATCCACTTAAATACGGATGTATTAGTCATTGATGTGCCAGATACATGGGGTATGCTTTTGTCGAGAAAGTGGGCTGCAACTTTAGGAGGGCACATCCAAATGGATTGGACTTATGCTACGGTACCTGCATCAAAGAACAGTCAGATTAAGTTACATAGAGAAGTTGAAAGAAAGAACCATGTTGAAACCGGTAAGAATCAACATAATGAATTTGTGGCCAAATCATATAGTCTCGGAAACTATGCCATCCTATCTAACTTTATGGCTCCCATTAAAGAAAAGATAAAAGATGAAAAGTTAGATAAAGTATGGAAGTTATACTTTGATGGAGCATATTCTAAATCTGGAAAGGGAGCAGGAATAGTAATCATTTCCCCATCTAAGCAAACCTTCAACTTTGCTTTCATATTATTCTTTGATGCATCTAACAACGTAGCGGAATATGAAGCACTCTCACTTGGATTAGAAGCTGGTAAAAATATGGGTATCAAAATGTTAAGTATAAGGGGTGATTCTGACTTGGTGATTTCAGAGCCAAAGAATAAGTTTGCATGTGAATGTCAGAGACTAAAGAAATATAGGAGTGCTATTTGGGGCACTATGGAGTGGTTCGATGCATTGAACCATGAATCAATTCCTAGAGGATATAATAGATTGGCCAATAAGTTAGCAGTACCAGCATTCAATCTTCAGCCTACAGATGAAATGATAAATGGTAATGGAAAGCTTGAAATCAACTTTAGACCTTCAGTTCTTGATAATATAAATCATTGGAAGGAATTTAATGATGATAAACAAATCTTAAGATTTATCCACAATGTTGAGGCATTTTCAGATTGTAAGATCATCTTTAAAGAGAAAGGAAAAGAATATTTAGAGCAAGACAACAACATTAGAAATCCTATTCCTAGCAACTATATAATATTTGAGAAGGTGTTTGACAGGAAGGACATGCACATAAATAAAAAAGAGTCAATGAAGCCGGGGGAATATATTGAGGTAAACATTGGAACATATAAGGAACCAAAAATTATGAGAATTGGAAAAGGCACCTTGGAAAAGGAAATGAAATATTTAATTGATCTTGTTAGGGAGTATAGAGATGTGTTTGATTTTACTTATGATGAATTAAAAGCTTATCGAGATGATGTATTTTAGCACACTATACCCCTGAAACAATAAATGAAGGAAGTAAAACCTTTATGGTAAAAACTTAGACAAATAAACCCCAAAGTATCACCAATTGTCAAAAAAGAATTAGAAAAGATGTTGGCTGCTGAAATCATTGCGGCAAAAAGACATTCAATTTGGTGTTCTAATTTGGTGGTTGTGAGGAAGAAGAATGAATCAATTAGAATATGAATTGATTTTCAAAACCTTAATATGGCATGCCTTAAAGACAATTATCCTTTGCCGAATATGGAAACCCTTCTCCAAAGGGTAACATGTTCACAAATGATGTCCATGTTGGATGATTTCTCCAGATTCAACCAGGTGTTGATCAACAAAGAGGATCAACATAAGACCACTTTCACCACTCCTTGGGGTACTTTTGAGTATCTGAGAATGCCATTTGGTTTATTAAATGAGGGAGCTACTTTTTAGAGGGATATGGATTATGATTTTAAAGAAACAATTCATGAGATCATTGAAGCCTATCAAGATGATTTAACAGTTTTCTCTAAAGAAAGATCTGACCATGTTAATCACCTAAAACAAGTTTTTGAAAGATGTCGTAAGTATGGCATATCATTAAATCTAGCCAAATCAGTCTTGGGAGTAGATGAAGGAAAGTTGTTAGGACACATCATCTGTACATATGGTGTGAAGATAGACCCTGAAAGAGTTGAAGCCATAAAGAAAGTGCCCATTCCACATAATTTCAAAGCCCTTCAGTCATTTAATGGTCAGATAAACGTTATCAGGAGGTTCATCCCTATCTTAGCAGAATTAAAGAATGCTAAGTATCAATGGACAAAGGAAAGAAACGAAACCTTTAAGTGTATCAAGGATAATATCTCTAGATCCCTTGTGCTAATCAGTGCCAACTACTCAAAGGAGTTTCATATTTTCTCATTTGCATAAGAACATACAATAGTAGGAATCTTACTCCAGAAGAATAGTGAAGGTCATGAGCATCCCATAGCTTTTATGAGCAGAGCTTTGTAGAACTCTGAGTTAAAATACACTTCCATGGAGAAACAAGTTTATGCTCTTGTCAAATCCCTAAAGCATTTTAAGATGTACATTGGCTACTCAAGAATAGTTGGCTATATCCCACATTCTGCAGTTAAGGATATCTTGGCTCAATAAGATTGCTTGGGAGTAAGGGGCAAACGGGTATCCAAAATCCAGGTGTTGTTCAGGATTTAAACCTTATAGTGAGGAGAGACACTACCAACTTGGGCGGGGTTGACAGGTAAATACATTCATTATATTGCATTTAGTTCCGACAAATGAAAGAGATCAAGATATCGAAAGATGTACCTTTAATCGACGGCTGGTCCTAGCTTTCGCTTGATCCTTCGCTATGATGAACCTGCAACACAAAGGAAACCATCCTCAACATATCTTGACTGTAATAAATATGATGAATATTGAAAGAAATCAAACATTAACAACAATCAGATACTAAACCAAATGAACATACAATCCAATAGACATTCGATTTGGGACAGGAAGGGTATTTCCACCTTTTTATTGTCAAAGAAACATGAATCAATACAAATATACCTGATCGATCAAGATTCTTCTGCAACCGAGTCCCGGGGTCCTGCTGTTCACAATGACTTGGGAATTTCTCCAGCGTAACAATGCTTAAAGCATTCTTTCTAGTTTCCTCTCTCATGGATCCTCCTTGTATTTATGGGACAAGGTAGGCAGTTGGAATCGAGAGATGGTTGAATTAGGAGGTTGGGGAAGTTGCAGAACCAACTTCGACTAATCGCAATTCATAATCTTAATATATTTTTTGACTCCATCTTAAGATGTGCGTGACTTTCATACAACAAGAGTAGCGCACAGAGAGCAACTTTCATGCTTTGCAACATGCGTTTGCAACTTTTTGAAAAGTGTGTGCTGGTTGTCCTTGAGGAAAGCAACGCATCTTTTGAGGTGTGCACTGGTTTGCTAGAGCAAGAGTAGCGCACATGTGGTGAAATCAGGAGAAACAATTAAATTCTCAGATGTGAAGTGTACTACCATCAATAAGTCATCTAGGTCAACCTAGATCTTCAATCCATGGTGTCCTTTTGTGTGATTGACAGAGCAATGTGATCACGGACGGAGAAGTGAAGATTTGACCTATAACAAATGTCCCCTAATGTGTGAGGTCAGAGGGAAACGATGGCCGAAATACATTATAATTCCAAGTCAGAGGAGGAGCGAGAAACTGCAGAACCAAGTCACAAGAGTACCTGAAACAACGATAAAGGTCAACAAGCAATTACAATATTGACATCATATAGATGTGTAGCATGATATAACATGATCTCCGATACATAACTAGGATATGCATATATAGCATGGCCACTGAAATACAAGCGTGGATCCATGTCAAAATGAGAGATCATAGTCATAACAACAAACTGGATCTATGTCTCATGAAGAACCAAAATGAGTGAGGCTCAGTCTTGTGTAGCTTGGGTGATAACATAAATATGGTGATTCTATCATAGTCCCAAGGTCTTCATCCAAACAACCCAAGGTACAAACCCTAACCATGTGAATAAATGATATAAGGTCGAACATGGGGGTATCGTTTGATTACCGATCATTGATGTATACCATTAACAAACGTGAGGACTTCCATCGATAATGATAATGGGGTCCAAGGTACCTAGTACGATCCAACAAGTGTGAATAAGTGGACTTGAAGTCGAACACTTGAGGAACTTGTCGAATAAGAGACATTGATGTATTCCCATTAATTAACAGCGAGGGAAACTGCCACTGATGACTGCAATCCCCAAGGTACTAACCGAAACTCTAAACTTCATTCCCAGAGCATAATGAGCTGAAGTTGATGGGAAGAAGTCTGCTGGAAGGGAGGCCTTAATGCATCCTCCATCATCCAACACGAGGAACACTCAACATGTATGAGCTGATGTGGAGTAGGACAAGTAACAATATGAAACAAATTGACACCAGGATGGCTGACACATGAAGTTAAGGTAAACTGCAGAATAGCCGACACAGGCTGTATCCTTGAAGAGTGAGCATGACACGAAGTGACTTAGGCAGTTTTCAACATGAAGGGGAAGTGATATAAGCCTGCAATGTACCCTAAGGTCAAAAACTAAAACCCAACTGAAATGATAGACTCAAATAGGTGTTGTGTTCAAGGACATGACTGACTTAACTGCCTTTGAAATTGAAAGGATGTGATATACACTTCTTATCCCCTTTTCTTTCTGGTAAAAGAATGTCCTTCTTGTTGTTTTAATGAGTCCAAGAAAGAAAACTCAATAAGTCCAACCATGTAAAAAGTTTAACGAGCCCATGGGAGGAATACTCAGGACTTTCTTAATTGTTCACAGAGTTCGAAGAAGAAATAGAAGAATACTCTATAATACTGATCTCTGGATTTTAATATCGAGCCAAGATCTGTTCTTACTCGCCGGTGTTTTCAATTTTAAGGAGTCTGAAAAACTTAAAAAAAAACTCCATACACCTACCCGTGGATTTTACATCGAGCCCGAGTAGGTGAGTTCTCGCTTGGTGTTTTCATGATTCGAGAGCTTGAAAACCCTAAAGAAGGCTCCAAAAGTCCTTTTTCGTATAGTTAGTCTCCTCCCCCGGAAAAGTCTAAAACGATGAGAGAAGAACTCTTCTAGCCACGTATGACTAGAGTATTCCTTTTTCGTAAATGATCCACAGAGGTCCAGAAAAGGGGTAAACTTATACCTAAGTGGAGGTCGCTTCAAATCCTTTAACGAGTTTGAAATGACAACTATACTCGGCAATGTTGTCATATTTAAAGAGTTTAACAAGAGCGTGAAATAACTCTATAAAAATCTTTTTCGTAAAGTTTTAAAGGGCCCGAAAAAGTAAAGTCGTGACCTCCTTACTGTTTTTAATGAGCTCAAAGGAGATACAAAAGAATGCTCATAACTTCCTTACTGTTTTTAACGAGCTCGAAGTGAAGGTGGAAGAATGCTCGCAACCTCCTTACTGTTTTTAACGAGCTCGAAGAAAATATGGAAGAATGCTCGACGGTGGATCAATGTCCTAATGAATGGCAGACTTCATTATAGACTCTAGGAAAACTTCATCAGGTGGAAGTATATCTGTTATCCCTAAAGTTGGACCTGACTGCTAGGGTCAAGCTTAGAGAAATATTCCTCAGTAAACACAGTTTAATTGAAAAAAAGGACTTTGTAGATTTAGGTGGTAGGAAGACCAACACTACAGAAATCAAGCTAAATCGAATACTGAACAACAGTATATGTATCACAGTCAAGACTAATAAGACCAAGCTACGAGTATGAATTTTGGAAAGACATGAACCATGCTCCTCTGCATTAAGCACTTTAAAGATAACTTCACATTTAACAGTGAGAATCTAGCAATGAAATTGAGACCATGTACCAGACAAAATCACAAAAACATGAAGTTCAATTATTACAGCAGAAAACAATCTCATATGAACATAGTCATCATTACAAAGCAGCTTATTATATCAGCACAAGATGAAATTCCCTTGCCACTCCAGTATCAGAATTTTCAAACCCCTGCCTCATCCCTCTCGGCTGGAACTTTGCCCTCTCCATTGCAAATCATAGAACTTATACAATTACTATCCTATTAGCAATTACAAGTTTTTTGGAATATAATTCTAACAATAAACTAAAAGTAGAAATAATCTTGAATCGGTTGCCAGAAAATTCGGGACTGTTGGGATCAAATGCTCTAAATGATTTGCTTGCTTGATCCTCACTATCAAATTCACTTCTTGATTGCCACATGTTCATGATATGATTTTATCTTCTAACTAACTGTTTCTTAAAATCTACAACTGAAAATCTGGAAATAGCTTGTAATTGCTAAACTAAAATCTTGAATTTCGAGTGATGATCATTTAATATCAAGTACTGTGACACTTGAAATCGCCAAATGCTAAAACTCTCACCTTGACTTTATCTATTCTTTCTATCATCGGATGCTCTGCCATGTTGAAATGGAGAGAGAAATTACCAAGTGTGCATTGAGGATTAGTTCAGGGTTCGGGTCTCTTTAAAGGAGATATATTTACAAATTTGCCACCATAAGTCTTCAAATATTTGCCCGCATTACAGAACTAGAGAACTTCAAGATTTTTAGAATGTTGTCAATCTCAAAACTTATAAACCTCATCAATTGTTTGTTTGACAAATACAAGCCAGAGTATACATTCAATCTTCTTTTGCACTCAAACTCCTTTTAAATGCAACCTCGGTGTTCAAGACTTGCCATCAAATTGTAATTTGGCATTATCTCCAACATCCTTTAGACGAGGTCTCCAAGAACTGGACTTACTTGTTTTTGGGGAATTGTATGACCAATTGTATCAATAAGCATATTTGCAGTTTCAATCGTGATTTTTAGATCTGAGAAAAACTCAAAAATATAAGGACTAGGCCGCGTGAATCCTGAATCTTCTGACGGGAATGGAACTTCATTGATCCTCTTTTCGAGCTTGAGTAGAAGTGCTTTTTAAAATGGAAAACTTATCTGGATCAATCGATGAATCTGCTACAATTTCAGTTGTAATATGTACATGTGCCATATCTATGCATTACTCTGCTTCTTCAATACATGCTGTCAGATGACTAGAAGATAGAACAAATGAGGCTGCATCTGCATAGATACTTTCCATGTTATGGGCTTCATCGAATATGAGTATTGTATTCTCCCACTCAATACCTGTGAGGGAGTGACGGTTTTCTTTATCAATGAGATAATTGCAGGGGGAAAATAAAATATCCTCTGAAATGTGAAGTTCTCATGATAAGTAATATAGACACAGGCCTTGAATCCTGCTAATGCTAATCAAATCTTCAATGTTTAACTAGCTCACCTCCCAGTTCCGGATGGCTCTTAAGATATTTACTAACACGATTTTGATGATAGCAAGCTCGAGACTTGCAAAGTGAGCAAAAAGCATTATTTTGAGCTCTCCATGGTGTTTTAAACATAAAGCAAACATAACCAATGAGCAACCAGTGGAGATATGAAATAATAAATATAAAAAACCATAACCTATAGCGCAATAGTACTTATCCAATGGACTTGTGTGCAAGCTTTCCCTCAACAATTGGTGATTTTGGATAAACTGTTCACTGTTTGTAGCTCGATAATACTTGTATATTTTCTGGCAATGAAGATTAAGGTCTGTGCTATCAAAATTTATAACTTTTCAGTGAGGGTAATGACGAGCTCTTTAATTCTCTTTTAATTAAATCGAAGATAGAAAGCTGTGCATAAATTATAAACCCAGGGTACGAGAGTTTATGAGCTACCAAGCAAAATATATGCCAGACACTGCAACTTGGAAGATCTTTGACGCAGAGAAAATTAATGAATCATTCAATCATAATTAGGATGTAATCTTTTAGTGAATGTACTTCTAAGAAATTACTAACTTCCTAAAGAATCTTGCAATTTAATGAAAGTTCCTAATTATCAAATAGCATTCGGCTAAACTACAGAAAAGATCTCATGCATCAATGAAAACCTCTAACTCTCAACAACATTCAGCTAGACTACAGAAAGAGATCACTACCAACACAATCTGTCGAATTACATAAAGCAATTAAATTCCTATTCTAATTAACAAACTAGAATTTTCCTAATGAAATTAATTCACTGAATCGCAAATGAAAAAGGTTGGATAACGAATTGAATTCCACAATCTACCTTTACCTACACGCACTCACAACAGAAATTGGAAAGAACCTAAGTGCATCCATTCACTGCAGGATTTATACTAACTGGATATTTATCATTCATAAATTCCTCTTTGATCAATAAGGAAGATAACGCTATAATGCAATCACACCATTCATTAAGAAGAGTCACACACAACAAAGATCAACACACCAATTCTATGTATTAATTAATCGCATCAACCACAATGTGTTAACAATTAAGCTACCAAACTGAACACACATGCATAAAGGAAATAAATCCTATCTATAACAACACCTGTCACAGAAGGGGACCCTGCCTTCGGCAACAGGAGCTAAACAGCCTCTCAATCACACGAAATGGATGAACACATCGAATCAGATAAAAACAGGAATTTCTTATATATAAAGCTGATACAACGTTCAATAATTCTTATGCAATTGAGGCTAACCCCTCTGAAGAGTCCCCATATCTTTTATACATCAACGCTTATGAGAGGATAAATGAGGAATCACATAGTTACAACGAATCCCCCAATAAAGCCTATCTACGGATCTTTAATAAGATATTTCAGGGATTTACATCGTGGAAAGTGGAGGAAGATCCCTGGGATGTCGGGATGGTCAACTATGAGTCATCATAAACCCATACTACCGAATTAAGCATAAAACCTCCATCTCCTTGGAACGACTGCAGCATCATCTGATTGTTGGATAGGTAACCAAAATAATGTAGCAGAATACATCAAGCTGGATACCTCGGTGTAATAGCTCCAAACTGAAATGCATATCTCCCAGCTTCCATAGTCCTTCATTCTGCAACCTGTAAATAAACTGATACCGAACCTGAAACATATCTTCTTTAGTAGGCAGTAATGGCAACATAGCCCTATCAATCACAAGCAATTGACAAATAGCAGAAGGGACAAGATCAATTCTTACCAAGGCCAGAATGTGCAAAATGCAACCAAAAGAGCCGGTAGTAATATAGGAGTATGTCAAAAAGGAGTAAAAAACAAAGTAGAAAGGAGGAACAAAAAGGGTCATATGCACAGCCCGTCATCTCCCCCCAAGGAAAGGGTTTGCATGTCCCTATGCAAACTAAGACTGTGATCCACTGACAGGGGTACTTGGAGAGCTGCTTAGGCATTCATCACTCCACTTAAAGGAGGAATGGCCACCTTCTGTTATCCTGTAAAAACCTTTCTGTTCTCCCATAATTCTGAAAAACTCACTGTCTTCCTCATCCACTACAGGGCACCAAAGTATAGTAAAGTGAAATAAGAGCCCAATCCAGTTGGCTCTATGGGTGCTCAGGAAATCAAAGTAGACTTGTATTCTGTCCAGGGCTTGCTCAAACATCCTAACAGAGAAGGGATCTTTCCTTCTTAAATCCATGCTCAGAGCATGAATCCTTCTTCGTAGACAGAGCACCACTTCCAACCTATGAAAAGGAATCCAGCTCCTACATTCATGAACAGCTTTAGACTGAGCAAACTCCAGGAGAGTAACGAAATATGAATCTTGCATAACCTGGTTCCTAGCCATAAATAACTTTTCAACTTTGGGGGAACCTCTCACCCAAAGGGCATCTTCCCATTCAATATTTTCTACAGCAGTGGCCGCATTGTTCCATCTCAAATTATTTCTCATGAAGGACATGAATGCCCTCAGTTGTACTTCCCCAACATGAGGGTTTGGATCCCAATCTTCATCATCAGTCATAACCAGGTTGTGCATATATACCTCACACAGAAAATCCTGTTCTTCGTCATTACTCCTGGCAAAGGCATCAACAAACTGGGCTTATGTCTCAATATGATCATTATAACCCATAGTTACTATTGACCGCCTAAAAGATATAAGTTGTTCTTTTAAAAACACAGAATACAAATTCGAAGGGGGTCTTAGATTCCTCATGGAATGAGCCAGATAATTCATATATTATTTTTCAAATTTTAATTTTTCCAATTCTTGACCAAGCCTTCTTGTAGCCATGGCGTAATTTTGTCTCTGCAGCTATTCTGTAATTGTCTCCCGTTCTTTCCATTTTTTCTGATCACGAGCCAATTTTAATTGTCTCTCTAGGTCTCTCGCTGCCGCCTGTAGCTGAACTACCATTTCTTCTAGATATTTTATTCGGGCTTCGTCGGAAGGGTTTTCTTCATGTAGTTGTTGGCCTCTTAGAGTTCCTATTTCCAAATCTTCTAGTTCTTTTGCTTCAGAATCCTCCTTCGGCTCCCTATTTCTTGTTTGCATGCTGTCCTCTGTTTCTTCATCTCTGTAATTTTCATTTTGTTCATTTTCCCATGCTACAACCTCCAATAAGGAGTCCATCTTATATCTCTCCATCTTCTGAACTTGCTCTTGTAGGGATGCCACTTCTTCTATTTTCTTTTGATAGGAGATTTTCAAAGTCTTGTGATCTTTCTTCAATTCTCCATATGCCGCATGATACTTGCATAACAGGAAATATTGGAATCTCCTAATCCTGCTACCTTTTGATTTTCTGAACAAAGCCGACCATTGTTTTTCTCCCTTCTGCTGCTTTTCCATGTTTTGCAACCCTAATTGATTTTCCTGGTCTTTACTGGTACTTCCTGTTATAATGAATACTTCCTATTCTTCCTCTATTTCCTTTTTCCGGTCCAAAAATTCTTTCTGATTTTGTCGCCCTCCCTGAGCCCTGGATCTTGTCCGAGTATGAGGTCCTTCTATTAAGCAAGTTGGGGTTTCAGCTTGAAGGCTTCTCATTAGGACTACCTGGACTGGTTTCTCCTATTGGATCTCTGGGGTAATTTCTAGTATTATCTTCTTCTTTTTTCTTGTCAGACCCACACTCGAGGATGTACCCACAAACGATTCCCAGGTCTGGTCCTGTTCCTGTAGGGCATCTTCTACCAATAACCTGATCAACCGGTGATGTGCCAGAAAGTATGGCATGTCAATGTATTTCTGATGCCTTAAGTGGTTCAATATTTTAAAGTGATAAGAAAAAATTAAGCTGAACCGACCTTCACATGTGATAAATTTAATTACACAAAGTGCCACTTCGCTCCATGGAACCGGTAATGAAGTTCGCTTTGTCCCATTTTCCGTCCCTTGCAGCAGTTCACCAGGTTTCACAAATGCATCAATTAGAGGTTTTATCGACACCCATTTTTCAAACCACTTCTCGCCTATCTATGGTAATCCAAAAACCTCGCAACTGTCATCTCATTCGCTAGAATTCTCAATCCCCGCACTTCTGCAACTTTACCATCATATGTGAGTGCAAACTCCATAGCAATTGCAGCGTCTCCTTTCTTCATTCTGTCAAAATATGCCAGCCATCTGGCTTGCTGGAAAATCATTTTTACCTCTTTGTTCCCATAAACCATATCCGAGATTCCTGGTTCTCTCTTGATTGCCCCTTTCATTGCGTTTCTCTTCTTATTGCCCCCCCAAAGTGCTTACAGTTTCTCAAATCCCTGCCAATTCCGGGAGAAAATTGGATTTTGGGCTAAGCAAGGGTGGATTATTAATACGGGTCTAGCTAAGAGTTCATGAATGGTGGAATTATCAAACACTAACTGGTTTTACCGACTTTTTAAAGGCGCCCCCAATTCTCTCCCCCAACTAACTCAACACACGTCCTCGTGTGGCACTAACTAGCATGACAGAATGACCCGTCCTTCTGTACTTATCACATGCCAATGAAAGATGGGTACGTACCTGCCTTTCCTGAGAAGAGATGAGTAGTGTAAAAATCCGGTTGGTTGCGATAATTGGACTGAATGGTGAATGGAAGGTTCTCCAGTTGTAGCGTTGATGATCTTCTGTGAGGCTGACGAAATGTGATGATCTTCTGGTAGAGGTCCTGTCAAATAGAATTGGATATGACTTCAGTTTGGCTGCTGAAAAGGATCCGTAATGCCGCAGATCAACTGATGAGTGTTCCGGTTTGATTTTTCGGCGACATCGAGTGATGCTATGTCCATACAGAGAAATGAGGTGCCGCCATATGGATGTGGCTGAAAGTATGACCGTTGGAGCGCTGGAAAAGTTGGGAAGGAGCCAGTACATTATGAGAAATGATTCCGTGGTATCTCAGAAAGTATGGAAACTAAATGGGGTTATGTATCGGGATGGAAAGGTTTTGGTCGTGGAACGGAAAGGGTAGTGGTAATAGAACGGAACATGTTCTGTAGTGCGGCGGAACATGTGCTGTAGTGGAGCGGAAGGGTGTTTAGGTAACGGAACGGAAAGGTTCTGTAATGCAGTGGAAAGGTTTTGATGACGGAATAGAAAGGTTCTGTAATGTAGCGGAAAGGTTTTGATGATGGAACCGAAAGGTTCTGTAATGTAGCGGAACAGGTTCCGTAATAAAGCGGAAAAGGTTTTGCGATGGAGCGGAAAAGTTCTGTAATGCAGCGGAACAGGTTCCATAATAAAGTGGAAAGGTTCTGTAATGTAGCGGAACATGTTCCGTAATAAAGCAGAAAGGTTTTGTAATGAATGGTTTTATTCCAGAAAGTAGGGCCATCCAAAAGCGAATAGGAGAGGGGATTTTATTTTATTTCATTTTTTTAGGCTGCATCCAAGAAGGATTTTCATAGTCCATTTTCCTTTTTTTTTCTTTTTTTCTTTTTCTTTTTTTAAGGGCTACGTCCCAGAAGGATTTTCACAGTCCATTTTTCTTTTTCTCTTTTCTTTTCTTTTTTGTTTTTTTTGTTTTTTTGTTTTTATTCTTCAGAGATTGAGCTAGTGATCTGGAAATCATTGGTGCACCAGCAGGAATCAATGTTGTGGATGAACGCCTCTTTGGACAATGGTTTCTTATAAGGTCTTAGTCTATGACCATTGGCCATAAGAAACGTACCTTCACCATCAATGGTTCTGAGACGTACTGTACCATTATCAAAAATTGTTTCAATCTCATATGGTCCCAGCCAGCGAGTATGAAGTTTCCCTTTGAACTTTTTGAATCTGGAGTCGTAGAGAAGAGCCCAGTCACCCTCTTGAAAATGCTTAGTTTTGATGAATTCATCATGCCACCTGGTTTATTGTTGTTGCACAATGGTTGTACGTTCTATAGCAGCCAGGCGTAATTCATCAAGTTCATTAAGATGTTGTAGGCGAGTATGTTGAGACTGTGATAAATCCATGCCTAATTGAAATGCAGTTCTTAATGTCTTAATCTCAACTTCTATTAGTAGGATGGCTTGTTTGCCATAAACTAATTGATAAGGACTCAAACCTTTTGTGCTTCTCCATGCTGTTCTGTAGGCCCATAAGGCTTCAAGAATCCTATCAGCCCAGTCTCTTTGATGAAGTTGGACAGTCTTTGTGAGCACAGCTTCCAGAATTCTGTTTGTGCCTTCTACTTGCCCATTGGCCTGAGGGTGATACGGTGAGGTTACCCTATGCTTGATATGGTATTTTGTTGTGAGAGCTTTGATAAGTTTAGATGTGAATTGAGGGCCTCCATCAGTAACAATCTCCCTCGGCACTCCAAACCTTGTGAAAATCTCTGCATATAGAAAGTTTGAGACTGCCTGCTTTGTTGCCCTTGGAAGTGCCTTTGCCTCTACCCATTTAGTTACATAATCTGTGCATACTAAAATGTAGGAGTTCTGTATGGATGGAGGTTTAATAGGGCCAAAAAATCTAATGCCCACTTCTCAAATGGTTCCACCACAAGCCGAGTTTGAAGTGGCATTTCATCGGACTGAAGTGGCTGCCCCATCCTTTGACAACTATCACAACTCTGGACATATTCCTGGGTATCTTTGAATATTGTGGGCCAGTAATATCCCAGTTGTAAAATCTTATGGGCTGTTCGTTTATCAGCAAAGTGTCCTCCACATGGACCATCATGACAAGTTCTCAGGATTGGATAGATTTCATCTTCACGAACACATCGACGGATCACCAAGTCTGGTTCTTTATAAAACAAATAGCCATCAATCCATGAAAATCTGTTGCTACGTTGCACAATCCTCTTCTTTTTTTTTGATGTCATATACCACGGAAGTCTTCCTGTAGCCAAATAATTTGCTACATCTGCAAACCAAGGAACATTAGTACAAATAGCAAACAAATATTCGTCTGGAAAAGCATCATCCACCGGTTGAGATTCTTCATCAGTAGTTATTCTTGAAAGAAAATCAGCAACCACATTAGTTTTACCAGGTTTGTCCATTATTGAAATATCAAATTGTTGTAGCAACAACAGGCACCTAGTGACTCTGCCATTTGTGATGGATTTATTCATGAGATATTTAATGGCAGAGTGGTCGGTATGGACAGTTACTGGGTATCCTATAATGTAATGGCGAAATTTATTTATGGCATAGATGACAGCCAGGAACTCTTTCTCAGTCACAGTATAATTAAGTTCAGCAGCAGTCAGATTTTTACTGATAAAATATATGGCATAGGGATTCTGATTTTCTTGTTGGCCTAGGATTCCTCCTATAGTAGTATCAGAGGCATCTGTAGAAATTAGGAAGGGTAGTGACCAATTTGGACCTCGTAGGATAGGTGCAGTAGAGACTTTCTGTTTTAAAGTTTCCCAGGCTACCTCGTAACCTTTTGTCCATTCAAATTGTTTATTTTTAGACATGAGCAGAAATAAAGGACTGGCAATCTTTGAAAATTTTTGCACAAATCTTCTATAATAACCTGCATATCCAATAAAACTGCGTACCTCTTTTTGTGTTGATGGAACTGATAAATTACTGATTACCTAGATTTTTGCTGGGTCTACTCGAATGCCCTCCAGAGATATAAGATGACCCAAAACAACGCCCTGGGTAAGCATCATTCTGCATTTCTCACTACTGAGACAGAGGTTCACCTCTTTGCATCGTGTAAGTACTTTGTCCAAATTATTCAAGGCTGCTGCAAAATCTTCACCATGGGAGGTGAAATCATCCATAAAAACTTCCATAGTGTCATGAATCAGATCAGAAAAAATGCTGAGAACGACCCGCTGAAAAGTGGCAGGGGCATTGCATAATCCGAAGGGTAACACTCGGTATGCAAAGGTACCCCATGGGCATGTGAATGTTGTTTTTTCTTGGTCCTCTGGTGCTATCCTGATTTGATTATACCCACTGAAACCGTCCAGAAAGGAAAAATATTTTCTGCCTGCTAGTGTGTCCAACACCTGATCGATGAAGGGTAACGAAAAATTGTCCTTATGCGTGGCTTTGTTTAATTCCCTGTAATCGACGCAGATACGCCACTTCCCGTTCTTCTTGGGCACCATGACGAGTGGAGACACCCACTTGCTATCAGAAATGGGATAAATAAAATTTGCAGCCAACAATTTCCGTAATTCCTCTTTGACCACCTCTCTGAGTGCCGGATTCATCCTACGTTGAGGTTGTCTGATGGATCTAGAATCCTCCTTTGTGCACAGGTCAGGGTGTATACCTTTCATCTCACTATAATCCCAGGAATATGAAGACTTATGTTTCTTTAATACTGTAGTCAGCTGTTCTGTTTCCTGTTTTGACAATGTAGAGCTAATCTTCAGGAGCTTGCCAGGTTCAATTTCCACTTCTAGAATTTCAGGATCCTTATCAGGGATAGCAGCATTATTAGATGAACTCGAAGTACTGTCAATTTCTTGAGTAGCGCAAACTGCACTAAATAATTACACAAAGTCTCCTGATGGATTAGAAGAAATGAATTGGCTGAGCAGATCATCCTCAGTTAATTGTTTTGCCACCATTGTTTGTTCGATCATGTACAGCTGTAGGGTTTCATCTGCTTGCTCAATTTCTTCTTCATCCGACCAAACAGGAAGTTCAGGTTGGCTTATCGGCTTCGCAGGAGGATATAAAGTAAGTTCCTTAACATCCTGTCCATGAGATATGCGCATGTTTCCTGACCGATAGCCAATATAAGCGTCTGCCGTGGCCAACCATGGTCACCCTAGAATTAGGGGGTAGCCTCCCAAATTTGATTTTGTTTGTAGAACCATGAAGTCTACCGGGTACTCCCATGAGTCAACTGAAATAACAAGATCTTCTATAATGCCTTCTGGTTTCACAGGAGATTGGTCAGCCAACTGTAAGATAGTAGAAGTTTGTCTGAGTTTTGTAATGCCCAATCTGTCCATTGTTCTTTTAGTCATGACATTAATAGCTACTCCCAAGTCTATCAGTGTATTAGAGATAGGAATGCCATGGATTTGCACTTTAACCATAGGACTACCGGGATCAGAGTACTTAGTAGTAAGGGTGTTGTTACCCATCATCAATTCAACAAAGTCACCTATCACATGGACTGTTGGGGGGTCTTTTCGTTTCTTGCTTGGCTTTTTCAAACACAATTCTCTGACAACTTTGGAGTAAATGGGAATGTCTTTGATAGATTGGAATAGTGTAATTTTGACACAGACATTTTGTAATTCTCCAAGGAGATCAAATTCTGATTGTGGCATCAAATTTTCTATGGCCAAGTGTTTGGGATATGGTGGTGGTTTTTTTTTGCTTGATTTGAGGTGATTTCCTGGGTGGGATGGGTGGGAAGTTGTCTTCAGATTGCACTGGTATTTCTTTGGATTGGGCTGGTAAATGTTCTGGTGTTTCTTCCTCCTCCTCTGAAATTATAGGAGAGGTGGTTTTATTAATTTTCCTGCTAGAGCGTAATTGAATGTCGTGGCAATCCACCGTGGAGATGGAATAGGCTGGATAATTAGGTATTTCAGTAGCCATTACAGGTTGTCCAACCTTATTGTTAGGGTTAGGAGTGGACTGTGCAGGAAGAAGTGGTTTTGGAGGTGGATTGTTCACTGGCAAGGTTAATTGAGGTTGTATGAGGGGTTGCATTAATGGTTGTACTGGTGCAAATGGGAATTGAGGATTCTGTAATTGTGGGGCTAAATGCTGAATCTGTTGATTATTCCCAAAATTTGAATTCCTCAAATTTTATTGCCAAGGGTTACTTTGGGGATAGGAAGGTGCCCAAGTTTGTTGAGGCAAATGTGGGTACCAAGGCTGAGAGTTTTGTTGGACTTGTGGAACTTGATACTGATGTAATTGAGTATTGTTCCAATAAGGATTAAATGATTCAATAGGATCTAGTACTGTACTTGAAGGTCGAGGATTCCATGGACGTTTTTGAGATATAAAACAGTCTGGTTCTGCATCTGTCCCTGCTTCTTCATATATATCTTTGAGCCCTGGTAGCGAAGGAAATTCTTTTGTAGGGTGCTCCAGCTCTCATAAAAGACAGATCTCCATTTTGTCCAATGGGAAGCTTTTGAGGGGATGTCTCTTTCTGCATTTAGGATAGAAGACGGCCAAAGCTCGATCCTCCTCCTCTTGCCTTTTCTTTGCTTGGAGTGCATCTAACTGAGAACTCAGGGAATTAAGTATATCAGTCTTGAAATCCTTCAAGAGGTTCCCAATTTCCACCCTTGAAACTCCTTCTCTTGAGGTCTTCGTGGTTCTATTTACTGTATCCCGAATTCCTCTACCTGATCTGGAGGCATTCCTTGAATACCTTCTGCAGAGATCACATATTTCTACATATTTTAGTAGGGACACATCCCCTGCACCCATCAAGTTCAGCGGATCAATGCAATCATCTCTAATCCCTCATAAGATCATAATATTCAATGTGTCATCATTCAACCCATTCTGCCTTGATCTTTGCAAATTATATTGAAATCTCTCCACAGTCTTCTAAATTCTCATCCTCCCGCTGGGTCATCTTAAAAATGGCTTCCTTTCGGTCCTTGTCCTCGCAGTATTCCTGATATTTATCTAGAAAAGATTTCTTCATTTGAGCCCAAGTTGTTATACTATCTCCTCCCAGGCCCATGAACCATCTCAGAGCCTGGCTTTTCAAAGTGGATGGAAAAAGCTTGAGTTTCTGGTGATCTGTAACATAGTCATAGCTCCTGCATAGGACATCAAATTCAAATAGGAATGTATCCGGGTCTTCACTCGCCATACCATGGAAGTTAGGCAATGCTGAATGTAGAATTTTCTTCATCTGGTTTGTGAGTGTCGATCCGGAGTTCCTGATTGGGAATTCGAAAGTAACCGTTCCTGTACTAGATTCTCCATTTGTGTTTCCTCGATTTGTCTCTTCCCGCAGGGAATGTGCTCTCCCTCGCCATCCATACCTGCAATTAGATCTTCTAGAGTAGTTGGCCCGGTGGACCACGGGGATTCAGCAACCAATTGTTCCTCTTTTCCTTGATTATCAACACTGAATTGTTCAGGAAACCCTTCTTCTTGAACCAACTCCTGTTCTGGAACGAATTCTACCTTGGGATTGCCGAGAGATGGTGACTTTCCCTGAACACGTTCTCCTTTTATTGAACTTCCTGCACGATTAGTACCTAGGGGAGGGGTATCATATGCATATACCAGTCTACCTGTACTATCTCTTACTCTACGCATGAATACTTTGCATGTTCCAGGATCACAGGGACTTGCGGTAGGAAATATTCTAAATGAATATGTCGGTGTGTCTTACTTGACCCTCCTCTGAAATCAGACCAGACTTTTTCCAGGATTGTCACACACACAATCCACTCAAAGGGAAATAAGAAAAGAAATCACAACTGGAACCAAAATAATCAATCAAACTACAATGTCCTTGGCGGCTCCCCGGCAACGGTGCCAAAATGACGAGCTCTTTAATTCTCTTTTAATTAAATCAAAGATAGAAAGCTGTGCATAAATTATCAACCCATGGCTACGAGAGCTTATGAGCTACCAAGAAAAATATATGCCAGACACTACAACTTGGAAGATCTTTGACGTAGAGAAAATTAATGAATCATTCAATCAGAATTAGGATGTAATCTTTTAGTGAATGGAATTCTAAGAAATTACTAACTTCCTAAAGAATCTTGCAATTTAATGAAAGTTCCTAATTATCAAATAACATTCGGCTAAACTACAGAAAAGATCTGATGCATCAATGAAAACCTCTAACTCTCAACACCATTCAGCGAGACTACAGAAAGAGATCACTACCAACACAATCTGTCGAATTACAGAAAGCAATTAAATTCCTATTCTAATTAACAAACTGGAAATTTCCTAATGAAATTAATTCACTGAATCGCAAATTAAAAAGGTTGGATAACGAATTGAATTCCACAATCTACCTTTACCTACACGCACTCACAACAGAAATTGGAAAGAACCTAAGTGCATCCATTCACTGCAGGATTTATAATAATTGGATATTTATCATTCATAAATTCCTCTGTGATCAATAAGGAAGATAACGTTGTAATGCAATCATTCCATTCATTAAGAATTCACACACAATAAAGATCAACACACCAATTCTATGTATTAATTAATCGCATCAACCACACAGTGTTAATAATTAAGCTACCAAGCTACCAAACTGAACACACATGCATAAAGGAAATAAATCCTATCTATAACAACACCTATCACAGAAGGGGGCCCTGCCTTTGGCAACAGGAGCTGAACAGCTTCTCAATCACACGAAATGGATCAACACATCGAATCAGATAAAAACAGGAATTTCTTATATATAAAGCTGATACAACGTTCAATAATTCTTATGCAATTGAGGCTAACCCCTCTAAAGAGTCCCCATATCTTTTATACATCAATGCTTATGAGAGGATAAATGAGGAATCACATAGTTACAACAAATCCCCTAATAAAGCCTATCTACGGATCTTTAATAAGATATTTCAGGGATTTACATCGTGGAAAGTGGAGGAAGATCCCTGGGATGTCAGGATGGTCAACTATGAGTCATCATAGACCCATACTACCGAATTAAGCATAAAAATTCCATCTCCTTGGATCGAATGTAGCATCATCTGATTGTTGGATAGGTAACCAAAATACTATAGCAGAATACATCAAGCTGGATACCTCGATGTAATAGCTCCAGACTGAAATGCATATCTCCTAGCTTCCATAGTCCTTCATTCTGCAACCTATAAATAAACTGATACCGAACCTGAAACATATCTTCTTTAGTAGGCAATAATGGCAACATAGCCCTATCAGTCACAAGCAATTGACAAATAACAGAAGGGACAAGATCAATTCTTACCAATGCCAGAATGTGAAAAATGCAACCAAAAGATCCGGTAGTAATACAGGAGTATGTCAAAAAGGAGTCAAAAACAAAGTAGAAAGGAGGAACAAAAAGGGTCATATGAACAGCCCGTCATCTCCCCCTAAGGAAAGGGTTTGCATGTCCCTATGCAAACTAAGACTGTGATCCACTGACAGGGGTACTTGGAGAGCTGCTTAGGCATTCATCATTGCACTTAAAGGAGGAATGGCCACCTTCTGTTATCCTGTAAAAACCTTTCTGTTCTCCCATAATTTTGAAAAACTCACTGTCTTCCTCATCCACTGCAGGGCACCAAAGTATAGAAAAGTGAAATCGGAGAGCAATCCAGTTGGCTCTCTGGGTGCTCAGGCAATCAAAGTAGACTAGTATTCTGTCCAGGGCTCGCTCAAACATCCTAACAGAGAAGGGATATTTCCTTCTTAAATCCATGCTCAGAGCATTAATCCTTCTTTGTAGACAGAGCATCACTTCCAACCTATGAAAAGGAATCCAGCTCCTACATTCATGAACAACTTTAGACTGAGCAGACTCCAGGAGAGTAACGAATGATGAATCTTGCATAACCTGGTTCCTGGCCATAAATAACTTTTTAACTGCGGGGGAACCTCTCACCCAAAGGGCATCTTCCCATTCAATATTTTCTACAGCAGTGGCTGCATTGTTCCATCTCAAATGATTTCTCATGAAGGACATGAATTCCCTAAGTTGTACTTCCCCAACATGAGGGTTTGGATCCCAATCTTCATAATCAGTCATAACCAGGTTGTGCATATATACCTCACACAGAAAATCATGTTCTTCGTCATTACTCCTGGCAAAGGCATCAACAAACTGGGCTTCTGTCTCAATATGATCATTATAACCCATAGTTACCATTGACCGCCTAAAAGATATAAGTTGTTCTTTTAAAAACACAGAATACAAATTTGAAGGGCGTCTTAGATTCCTCATGGAATGAGCTAGATAATTCATATATTCTTTTTCAAATTTTAATTTTTCCACTTCTTGACCAAGCCTTCTTGTAGCCATGGCGTAATTTTGTCTCTGCAGCTGTTCTGTAATTGTCTCCTATTCTTTCGCTTTTTTCTGATCACGGGACAATTTTAATTGTCTCTCTAGGTCTCCCGTTGTCGCGTGGTGCTGAACTACCATTTCTTCTAGATATTTTATTCGGGCTTCCTTGGAAGGGTTTTCTTCATGTAGCTCTTTGCCTCCTAGACTTCCTATTTCCAAATCTTCTAGTTCTTTTGTTTCAGAATCCTCCTTCGGTTCCCTACTTCTTGCTTGCATGCTGTTCTCTGTTTCTTCATCTCTGTAATTTTCATTTTGTTCATTTTCCCATGCTACAGCCTCCAATAAGGAGTCCATCTTATATCTCTCCATCTTCTGAACTTGCTCTTGTAGGGATGCCACTTCTTCTATTTTCTTTTGATAGGAAATTTTCAAAGTCTTGTGATCTTTCTTCAATTCTCCATATGCCTCACGATACTTGCATAACAGGAAATATTGGAATCTCCTAATCCTGCTACCTTTTGATTTTCTGAACAAAGCCGACCATTGTTTTTCTCCCTTCTACTGCTTTTCCATGTTCTGCAACCCTAATTGATTTTCCTGGTATTTACTGGTACTTCCTGTTATAATGAATACTTCTTGTTCTTCCTCTGTTTCCTTATTCCAGTTCAACAATTCTTTCTGATTTTGTCGCTCTCCCTGAGGAATGGATCTTGTCCGAGTATGAGGTCCTTCTATTAAGCAAGTTGGGGTTTTGGCTTGAAGGCTTCTCATTGGGACTACCTGGACTGGTTTCTCTTGTTGGATCTCTGGGGTAATTTCCAGTATTTTCTTCTTCTTTTTTCTTTTCTGACCCACACTCGAGGATGTACCCACAAACGATTCCCAGGTCTGGTCCTGTTCCTATAGGGAATCTTCTACCAATAACCTGATCAACCCGTGATGTGCCAGGCTTGTTTCTGGATTATTACTGTTTTTGACCATTTTGCTCATTGATTCTAGGGACTTCCACAGAAAGTATGGCATGTCAATGTATTTCTAATGCCTTAAGTGGTTCAAGATTTTAAAGTGATAAGAAAAAATTAAGCTGAACCGACCTTCACATGTGATAAATTTAATTACACAAAGCGCCACTTCGCTCCATGGAACCGGTAATGAAGTTTGCTTTGTCCCCTTTTCCATCCCTTGCAACAATTCAGTAGGTTTCACAAATGCATCAATCAGAGGTTTTATCGACACCCATTTTTCAAACCACTTCTCGCCTATCTGTGGTAATCCAGAAACCCTCGCAATTGTCATCTCATCCGCTAGAATTCTCAATCCCTGCACTTCTGCAACTTTAACATCATATGTGAGTGCAAACTCCATAGCAATTGCAGTGTCTCCTTTCTTCATTCTGTCAAAATATTCCAACCATCCGGCCTACTGGAAAATCATTTTTACCTCTTTGTTCCCATAAACCATATCCGGGCTTCGTTGTTCGCTCCTGATTGCCCCTTTCATTGCGTTTCTCTTCTTATTGCCCCCCCAAAGTGCTTACAGTTTCTCAAATCCCTGCCGATTTCGAGAGAAAATTAGATTTTGGGCTAAGCAGGGGTGGATTATTAATACGGGTCTAGCTAAGAGTTCATGAATGGTAGAATTATCAGACACTAACTGGTTTTACAGACTTTTTAAAGGCACCCCCAATTCTCCCCCCCCAACTAACTCAACACACGTCCTCGTGTGGCACTAACTAGCATGACAAAATGACCCGTCCTTCTGTACTTATCACATGCCAATGAAAGATGGGTACGTACTTGCCTGACCTGAGAAGAGATGGGTAGAGTAAAAATCCGGTTGGTTGAGATAATTGGACTGAATGGTGAATGGAAGGTTCTCCAGTTGTAGCGTTAATGATCTTCTGTGCGGTTGACGAACTGTGATGATCTTTCTGGTAACGGTCCCGTCAAATAGAATTGGATATGACTTCAATTTGGCTGCTGAAAAGGATCCGTAATGCCGTAGATCAACTGATGAGTGTTCTAGTTTTATTTTACGGAGACATCGAGTGATGATGGGTCCGTACAGAGAAATGAGGTGCCGCCATATGGATGTGGCATGGAAGGTGGCTGAAAGTATGACCGTTGGAGTGCTGGAAAAGTTGGGAAGGATCCGGTACATTATGAGAAATGATTCCGTGGTATCTCGGAAAGTGTGGAAACTAAATGGGGTTATGTATCGGGACGGAAAGGTTTTGGTCATGGAACGAAAAGTGTAGTGGTAATAGAACGGAACATGTTCTGTAGTGCGGCGGAACATGTGCTGTAGTGGAGTGGAAGGGTGTTTAGGTAATGGAATGGAAAGGTTCTGTAATGCAGCAGAAAGGTTTTGATGACGGAACAGAAAGGTTATGTAATGTAGCGGAAACGTTTTGATGACGGAACAGAAAGGTTATGTAATGTAGCGGAAACGTTTTGATGACGGAACAGAAAGGTTCTGTAATGTAGTGGAACAGGATTCGTAATAAAGCGGAAAAGGTTCTGTGATGGAGCGGAAAGGTTATGTAATGCAGCGGAACAGGTTCCGTAATAAAGCGGAAAGGTTCTGTAAAGTAGTGGAACAGGTTCCGTAATAAAGCGGAAAGGTTCTGTAATGAATGGTTTTATTCCAGAAAGCAGTGCCATCCAAAAGCGAACAGGAGAGGGGTGGAATAAAAAAGGGGAACTAGGATAGAATGTCCCTGCAACAAATAAACAGATAGACTTATTAGAATCCAATTTTTTTTATTTTATTTCATTTTTTTACGCTGCGTCCAAGTAGGATTTTCACAATCCATTTTCCTTTTTTTTCTTTTTTTTTTCTTTTTTTTTAAGGGCTGCGTCCCACAAGGATTTTCATAGTCCATTTTTTTTTTAATTCTTCAGAGATTGAGCTAGTGATCTGGAAATCATTGGTGCACCAGCAGGCAGCAATGTTGCGGATGAACGCCTCTTTGAACAATGGTTTCTTATAAGGTCTTAGTCTTTGACCATTGGCCATAAGAAACGTACCTTCACAATCAATGGTTCTGAGTCGTACTGTACCATTATCAAAAACTATTTCAATCTCATATGGTCCCAGCCAGTGAGTATGAAGTTTCCCTTTAAACTTTTTGAATCTGGAGTTGTAGGGAAGAGCCCAGTCACCCTCTTGAAAATGCTTAGTTTTGATGAATTCATCATGCCACCTGGTTCGTTCTTGTTGCGCAATGGTTGTACGTTCTATAGCAGCCAGGCGTAATTCATCAAGTTCATTAAGCTGCTGTAGGCGAGTATGTTGAGCCTATGATAAATCCATGCCTAATTGAAATGCAGTTCTTAATGTCTTAATCTCAACTTCTATTGGTAGGGTGACTTGTTTGCCATAAACTAATTGATAAGGACTCAAACCTGTTGTGCTTCTCCATGTTGTTCTGTAGGCCCATAAGGCTTCAAGCAGCCTATCAGCCCAGTCTCTTTGATGAAGTTGGACAGTCTTTGTGAGCATAGCTTCCAGAATTCTATTTGTGCCTTCTACTTGCCCATTGGCCTGAGGGTGATATGGTGAGGTTACCCTATGCTTGATATGGTATTTTGTTGTGAGAGCTTTGATAAGTTTAGATGTGAATTGAGGGCCTCCATCAGTAACAATCTCCCTCGGCACTCCAAACCTTGTGAAAATCTCTGCATATAGAAAGTTTGAGACTGCCTGCTCTATTGCCCTTGGAAGTGCCTCTGCCTCTACCCATTTAGTTACATAATATGTGGATACTAAAATGTAGGAGTTCTGTCTAGATGGAGGTTTAATAGGGCCAACAAAATATAATGCCCACTTCTCAAATGGTTCCACCACAAGTCGAGTTTGAAGTGGCATTTCATCGGACTGAAGTGGCTGCCCCATCCTTTGACAACTATCACAACTCTGGACATATTCCCGAGTATCTTTGAATATTGTAGGCCAATAATATCCCAGTTGTAAAATCTTATGGGTTGTTCGTCTATCAGCAAAGTGTCCTCCACATGGACCATCATGACAGGTTCTCAGGATTGGATAGATTTCATCTTCACGAACACATCGACGGATCACCAAGTCTGGTCCTGTATAAAACAAATAGCCATCAATCCATGAAAATTTGTTTCTACGTTGCACAATCCTCTTCTTTTCTTTTGATGTCATATGCCCCAGGAGTCTTCCTGTATCCAAATAATTTTCTACATCTGCAAACCGAGGAACATTAGTAGAAATAGCAAACAAATATTTGTCTGGAAAAGCATCATCCACCGGTTGAGATTCTTCATCAGTAGTTATTCTTGAAAGAAAATCAGCAACCACATTAGTTTTACCAGGTCTGTCCATTATTGAAATATCAAATTGTTGTAGCAACAACAGGCACCTAGTGACTCTGCCATTTTTGATGGATTTATTCATGAGATATTTAATGGCAGAGTGGTCGGTATGGACAGTTACTGGGTATCCTGTAATGTAATGGCGAAATTGATTTATGGCATAGATGACAACCAGGAACTCTTTCTCAGTCACACTATAATTAAGTTCAGCAACAGTCAGATTTTTACTGATAAAATATATGGCATAGGGATTCTGATTTTCTTGTTGGCCCAGGACTCCTCCTATGTTAGTATCATAGGCATCTGTATAAATTAGGAAGGGTAGTGACCAATTTGGACCTCGTAGGATAGGTGCAATAGAGACTTTTTGTTTTAAAGTTTCCCAGGCTACTTGGCAATCTTTTGTCCATTCAAATTGTTTATTTTTAGACATGAGCAGAAATAAAGGACTAGCAATCGTTGAAAAGTTTTGGACAAATCTTCTATAATAACCTGCATATCCAATAAAATTGCGTACCTGTTTTGTGTGTGGATGGAACTGATAAATTACTGATTACTTGGATTTTTGCTGGGTCTACTCGAATTCCCTCTGGAGATATAGGATGACCCAAAACAACGCCTTGGGTAAGCATCATTCTGCATTTCTCACTACTGAGACAGAGGTTCACCTCTTTGCATCATGTAAGTACTTTGTCCAAATTATTCAAGGCTGTTGCAAAATCTTCACCATGGGAGGTGAAATCATCCATAAAAACTTCCATACTGTCATGAATCAGATAAAAAAAAATGCTAAGAACGACCCGCTAAAAAGTGGCAGGGGCATTGCATAATCCGAAGGGTAACACTCGGTATGCAAAGGTACCCCACGGGCATGTGAATGTCGTTTTTATAGGAGAGGTGGTTTTATTAGTTTGCCTGCCATAGCATAATTGAATGTCGTGGCAATCCACCGTGGAGATGGAATAGGATGGATAATTGGGTATTTCAGCAGCCATTACAGGTTGTCCAACCTTATTATTAGGGTTAGGAGCGGGTTGTGCAGGAAGAAGTGGTTTTGGAGGTGGATTCTTCACTGGCAAGGTTAATTGAGGTTGTAGGAGGGGTTGCATTAATGGTTGTACTGGTGCAAATGGGAATTGAGGATTCTGTAATTGTGGGGCTAAATGTTGAATCTGTTGATTGTTCCCAAAATTTGAATTCCTCCAATTTGATTGCCAAGGGTTACTTTGGGGATAGGAAGGTGCCCAAGTTTGTTGAGGCAAAGGTGGGTACCAAGGGTGAGAGTTTTGTTGGACTTGTGGAACTTGCGACTGATGTAATTGAGTATTGTTCCAATAAGGATTAAATGATTCAATAGGATCTAGTACTGTACCTGAAGGTCGAGGTTTCCATGGACGTTTTTGAGATATAAAACAGACTAGTTCTGCATCCGTCCCTGCTTCTTCATATATAGCTTTGAGCCCTTGTAGCGAAGGACATTCTTTTGTAGGGTGCTCCAGCTCGCATAGAAGACAGATCTCCACCTTGTCCAATGAGCAGCTTTTAAGGGGATGTCTCTTTCTGCAATTAGGACAGAAGACGGCTAAAGCTCGATCCTCCTCCTCTTGCCTTTTCTTTGCTTGGAGTGCGTCTAACTGAGAACTCAGGGAATTAAGTATATCAGTCTTGAAATCCTTCAAGAGGTTCCCAATTTCCACCCTTGAAACTCCTTCTCTTGAGGTCTTTGTGGTTCTATTTACTGTATCCCGAATTCCTCTACCTGATCTGGAGGCATTCCTTGAATACCTTCTGCATAGATTACATATTTCTACATATTTTAGTAGGGACACATCCCTTGCACCCATCAAGTTCAGCGGATCAATGTAATCATCTCTAATCCCTCGTAAGAGCAGAATCTTCAATGTGTCATCATTCAACCCATTCTGCCTTGATCTTTGCAAATTATATTGAAATCTCTCCACATAGTCTTCTAAATTCTCATCCTTCTGCTGGGTCATCTTAAAAATGGCTTCCTTTCGGTCCTTGTCCTTGCAGCATTCTTGATATTTATCTAGAAAAGCTTTCTTCATTTGAGCCCAAGTTGTTATACTATCTCCTCCCATGCCCATGAACCATCTCAGAGCCTGGATTTTCAAAGTGGCTGGAAAAAGATTGAGTTTCTGGTGATCTGTAACATAGTCATAGCTCTTGCATAGGACATCAAATTCAAATAGGAATGTATCCGGGTCTTCACTCGCCATACCATGGAAGTTAGGCATTGCTGAATGTGGAATGTTCTTCATCTAGTTTGTGAGTGTCGATCCAGAGTTCTTGATTGGGAATTCGAAAGTAACCGTTCCTATACTAGATTGTCCATTTGTGTTTCCTCGATTTGTCTCTTCCCCACGGGGAATGTGGTCTCCCTCGCCATCCATACCTGCAATTAGATATTCTAGAGTAGTTGACCCGGTGGACCACGGGGATTTAGCAACCAGTTGTTCCTCTTTTCCTTGATTATCAACATTGAATTGTTCAGGAAACCCTTCTTCTTGAACCAACTCCTGTTCTGGAACAAATTCTACCTTGGGATTGCCGAGAGATGGTGACTTTCCCTGAACACGTCCTCCTTTTATTGAACTTCCTACACGATTAGTACCTGGGGGAGGGGTATCATATGCATATACCAGTCTACCTGTACTATCTCTTACTCTACGCATGAATACTTTGCATGTTCCAGGATCACAGGGACTTGCGGCAGACAATATCCTAAATGAATATGTCGGTGCGTCTTACTTGACCCTCTTTTGAAATCAGACCATACTTTTTCCAAAATTGTCACACAGACAATCCACTCAAAGGGAAATAAGAAAAGAAATCACAACTGGAACCAAAATAATCAATCAAAATACAATGTCCTTGGCGGCTCCTCGGTAATGACGCCAAAATGACGAGCTCTTTAATTATCTTTTAATTAAATCGAAGATAGAAAGCTGTGCATAAATTATCAACCCAGGGCTACGAGAGCTTATGAGCTACCAAGCAAAATATATGCCAAACACTGTAACTTGGAAGATCTTTGATGTAGAGAAAATTAATGAATCATTCAATCAGAATTAGGATGTAATCTTTTAGTGAATGGCCTTCTAAGCAATTACTAACTTCCTGAAGAATCTTGCAATTTAATGAAAGTTCCTAATTATCAAATAGCATTCGGCTAAACTACAGAAAAGATCTTATGCATCAATGAAAACCTCTAACTCTCAACACCATTCAGCTAGACTACAGAAAGAGATCACTACCAACACAATCTGTCGAATTACAGAAAGCAATTAAATTCCTATTCTAATTAACAAACTGGAAATTTCCTAATGAAATTAATTCACTGAATCGCAAATGAAAAAGGTTGGATAACGAATTGAATTCCACAATTTGCCTTTACCTACACGCACTCACGACAGAAATTGGAAAGAACCTAAGTGCATCCATTCACTGCAGGATTTATACTAACTGGATATTTATCATTCATAAATTCCTCTGTAATCAATAAAGAAGATAACGCTGTAATGCAACCACACCATTCATTAAGAATTCACACACAACAAATATCAACACACCAATTATATGTATTAATTAATCACATCAACCACACTGTGTTAATAATTAAGCTACCAAACTGAACACACATGCATAAAGGAAATAAATCCTATCTATAACAACACCTGTCACAGAAGGGGGCCCTGCCTTTGGCAACAGGAGCTGAACAGCCTCTCAATCACACGAAATGGATCAACACATCTAATCAGATAAAAATAGGAATTTCTTATATATAAAGCTAATACAACGTTCAATAATTCTTATGGAATTGAGGCTAACCCCTCTGAAGAGTCCCCATATCTTTTATACATCAACGCTTATGAGAGGATAAATGAGGAATTGCATAGTTACAACGAATCCCCTAATAAAGCCTATCTACGTATCTTTAATAAGATATTTCAGGGATTTACATCGTGGAAAGTGGAGGAAGATCCTTGGGATGTCGGGATGGTCAACTATGAGTCATCATAGACCCATACTACTGAATTAAGCATAAAACCTCCATCTCCTTCGATTGACTGCAGCATCATCTAATTGTTGGATAGGTAACCAAAATACTGTAGCAGAATACATCAAGCTGGATACCTCGGTGTAATAGCTCCAGACTGAAATGCATATCTCCCAGCTTCCATAGTCCTTCATTCTGCAACCTGTAAATAAACTGATACCGAACCTGAAACATATCTTCTTTAGTAGGCAATAATGGCAACATAGCCCTATCAATCACAAGCAATTGACAAATAGCAGAAGGGACAAGATCAATTCTTACCAAGGCCAGAATGTGCAAAATGCAACCAAAAGAGCCGATAGTAATACAAGAGTATGTCAAAAAGGAGTAAAAAACAAAGTAGAAAGGAGAAACAAAAAGGGTCATATGCACAGCCCGTCAGGTAATTCTGGTGACAACAATATCATCCCAAATAGAACGCATGTCTAAACATTCAGATGGAGTCATCACTTGGTCAATTTCCAGGACCTAGTCTCGTGAAGGTAAGCATGAATTCAGAGGATTCTTCTCAGTAGCAATTGGACTCAAAGAACACTATGCAACATAATTTGATTGTGACATTGTAGTGCCTTCTGATGAGGGATATACTTGGTCTATAGTTGGGAAATAAGACGGATCAACAAATGTAAGCTGATCGATAGTGACAATGCTTTCATTGTGAGGAAAATGCATCAGACGAAAGAGTGTAGACACCACAGCTTGCATAGCATATACGTAATCACGCCCTAGGATCATATCAAAGTCCATAGGGTCCTTTAAAACCATAAAATCAACTAAGACTATTTTTCCACCCAAATTAATGGGTACTTGAGGGAGGAATCCCAACAGTTCACTAGGCCTTTTATCTAAAGTCAACGGCCAATTAACAGCAGGAACAAGGTTAGGAAAACCTAAATATCTCCAAGCATAAGGGGATAAGATACTAACAGAGGCTCCTTCATCTACAATTCATCGATGAACCGCATGGTTGCTGATATCAACCTTTATCTGAAAAGGTGTAGCAGAAGGAAGTCGAGGCCCAGTTAGACTATTCCAATCAAAGGAAATGATCCCAAAGCTTGGTAGGGGCTCACTTGGCACAAATCAAGTGCCCCCAATTTCAGAAACATCCGAACTGGTAATGCAGAAGACTTCAGGGATAGGTGAATCAATCTCTGAAGGACTGATGGGATCAGTCGAAGATTGCATTGATTCGATCACTTCACTCTCCGAAGGAAGAGTGGGGTTGACCAAAGATTGCATTGGTTCAACCACTTAATCAACCAAAGGTTGATCAGGATGTTGGGAATCTATAGACAATTCCGGAGCAGAGGATCCTTCAGACATGGACTACACTCTCCGCACCTCTGGAATAGTAGGGCACAGTTGAGTAAGGTGATATTCCTTACAAAGTTTACAAGGGAACTTTGGGTTGCGTCCTATAAACCGAGACTCATTTACAACAATAGTACTCTCGGCATGACTAGAATTGGATGACGGCTTGCCCCCAGCATGACTTGTAGTAGCTAGTTGCTCAGAAGCAGAAGACTTTTGAACTATGGACCACACTCTTTGCACCTCTGGAAGTACAGGTCACAAATAGGTCAGGTGGTCTCCCTCGCAAAACTTACAAGGGAACTTGAGCTTCTGTTTATTAGGTTTGTCGACAATGTCAACTTTCTCAGCATGACTTGGAGTGGCTGATTCAGTGTCTCCAGTATAACTCACAGTAATTGGTGACTTGTCATTAATATGACCAGCAGTGATCAATGACGTGTCCTCAACATGAGCAACAGTGGTTGAAGAAATGCTTTCAGTATGATTTCCTGTGACTGAAATTTTGCTCCCAGCATGACTTCCAGAGGCTGGGTGGGTGGGTTCAGTATGATTTACAGTGACTGAGTGAATTCTCCCAACATGACCTCCAGAGGTTGGGTAGGTTCCCCAAGCATGACCTCCAGAAGTTGGTTGCATAGGTTCAGTATGATTTACAGTGACTGAATTTTTTTACCCAGCATGATCTTCAGAGGTTGGGTGGGTGCCCCCATCATGACTTCCAGAGGCTGGGTGGGTGCCCCCAGCATGACTTCCAGAGGTTGGGTGGCTGCCCCCTTGCTTTGGCATCTTCTTCCTATTCTTCCTCCATCTATTCCTTTTAGACTGATGGATACTAGTATTACTACTTTCACCACATGAGGTAGAAGGAGGAGGAGAAGATGTTACTGGAAAAACAGGCATAGGATTCTGATGCTCTTGATGTGAGGTGCTTACTTGAGAAGCATCAGGAGCATGCAAGGCATTCAGAGTGGAAAAAAACCAAACCAGTAGCCCTATAGTGAATTCTGGAAGATTCAAGGTAGCCATTAAGGGAGTACCAATGTTCCCAATGAATGGAAAATAACAAGGGGCCCCTTGAACAGGGGTACCTTGATTGGTGCTCACCGGGATGCTATCCATCGTTTCTGACTCAAAGGGTCAGAAATATCTAAGGCCAACTAAAAACAAGCAGCACAAAGAGCACACCACTAACAAGGTCCTAGGTAATCCAAACCAGGAAAATAGATGCCTTCCGGAGGGAAGTCTGGGATGATAAAGGCCCAGAACTAACCAACGAAGGATGAAGAACAGTTACCTGGGGTCCACATACAGGTCCTTTGGGTGCAAGCGTTTGAATCACCAAACCGCCTTCCCAAATTTATGTAGAGGGTTTCCTCCCACGTCTGTCCTAGGTACAACAGAAATAGCTTTATGTCGTCACCTGTGTAGAGCCCTAGATTTTGGATACTAAGGTTACCACCAATACGAAATAACCTGGGGGGACAGTCGTCAGCCTAATCGAAATGCATGGGCATGGTAGCAAAGCCCGAAATCCAAAAGCACTAGTGGACCCCCGTACGCGAGTCAACTCTGTTTTATGGTTGATGGGAAAGTGAGGGGGTATCGTCAACAATTCCAATCACCCATGACCTCGTGCTTAACTTTGGTTTGATTAGAGCATCCCAGGACTATTTGATAGAAGTGGATTTACCTAATAGATAGTCGTACTACGATTGTTAAGTAATGAAGCCGATTTCGGTGGTTTAAGGTGATTTAAACCCGAAATCCTAACCTAAGCTAGTTGATGATGTGTATATCTAAAAAGAAAAATGTTGCTAGTTAATTTATTAAGATTTCTTTTTAAGGGCTACTTTTTACTCAAGGGTTGTAGTGCGGTGTGTGGAATGGTTGTGACTGAAATGCGAGTGCATAAAATTAAACAACTTTCACTAAAATTTCTCATTCATTGTTTTCCAAAACTAAAGATAAACAAACCTAAAAATATTTTTGATTTTTTTTCTTTTAAATTTTCAAAGCAAAACAAAATTTATTCTACTTCAAAAAGTAATGATAAACCTTATAGTTATGCTACCAATTTTCAATTTTTAACTTTTCTCTTTTTCAAAGAAACTAAAATCAGAAAATGGAACAAGTAAGATCTAAAAGCGGTGCCGGTAAATATTTGAGACTAATGGATTAAACAATCAAAGCAAAAACTGAGAAAGACTCTACCTACCAAGTTGTTTCGAAACGAAAAAAATCTAGACTTGGCAATGAATGTAAAAAGAAAAGGGAGAAAGATGCATGTAATGGAAAGGTAGACTGATAAGGTTGCTCCTAAGCGTCAAAACCCAGTAAAATACCAGCCAAGTAAACAGAGTAGGCAAGCAAACCAAAAATCACTTTACCACTACACAAACTGAAAAGAAAAGCTAAGAAGGATTCAAGCAAATCAAACTAATTTGAACATAAGTTCAAAAGGCATCAAATCATCAAAACTTCCAAAAGCACCCAACTGGGTTCAAACCCTAGCAAAACAGTCAAGTAGGTTCAGAAAGGCTTAAACAAGCAGAAGGACACCTAAACAGTACTCAAAGCGAACTAAAAGGACTCTCGAGAGGTTACACAAGACCCATAAAAGACATAAGGGTGTCTCAACATCAGCAGAGAGGCAAAACAAAAGAAGGAACAGAACCAACATTCAAAAATCAAACCCTACAGAAAATGGTCAAACTTACAGGAATGTGCGCTACTGTATACACTAACAACCCGTGCACACATAAGAAAATGCTCTACTTTATACACTAGCAACCCGCGCACACATCAGAAAATGTTCCACTTTATACACTAGCAACTCGTGCACACATCAGAAAGTATGCAGGTTAAGTGCGCTACTGTGTGGTACAGAAACCAGCGCACACTAGGAAAGATGTGCTACTGTGTAGTGGACAAAGCAACATTCATGACATAAAATGCGCTACTGTGAGTACAGTAAACCAGCGCACAGGGTCTGAAATCAGAAAAAAAGGCTTTGCAACAGTAGACTGATATGAATCAAAACAGAAAGAACAGGCAACAATGACCTATAAGACCTCTCGGAGAACAAATAGACTGAAATAGACTGGAAGAAAAACCTAACAAGGTCTCCTAGAGCAGAAAAACAACTGGTTACTCCCTAGTGGAGTCGCCAGTCTGTTGTTCAGGATTTAAACCTTATAGTGAGGAGAGACACTACCAACTTGGGCGGGGTTGACAGGTAAATACATTCATTATATTGCATTTAGTTCCTACAAATGAAAGAGATTAAGATATCGAAATATGTACCTTTAATTGATGGCTGGTCCTAGCTTTCGCTTAGTCTTCCGCTTGATCATTCGCTATGATGAACTTGCAACACAAAGGAAAACTTCCTCAGCGTATCTTGACTGTAATAAATATGATGAATATTGAAAGCAATCAAACATCAACAACAATCAGATACTAAACCAAATGAACATACAATCCAATAGACATTCGATTTGGGACAGGAAGGGTATTTCCACCTTTTTATTGTCAAAGAAACATGAATCAGTACAAATATACCTGATCGATCAAGATGCTTCGGCAACCGAGTCCTAGGCTCCTGCTCTTTAGAATGATTTGGGAATTCCTCTAGCGTAATAATGCTTAAAGAATTCTTTCTAGTTTCCTCTCTCATGGATCCTCCTTGTATTTATGGGACAAGGTAGGCGGTTGGAATCGAGAGGTGGCTGAATTGGGAGGTTGGGGAAGTTGCAGAACCAAATTCAACTAATCCCAATTCGTAATATTAATATATTTTTTGACTTCATCTTAAGATGTGCACGAGTTTCATACAACAAGAGTAGCGCACAGAGAGCAACTTTCATGCTTTGCAACAAGCATTTGCAACTTTTTGGAAAGTGTGCGTTGGTTGTCCTTGAGGAAAGCAGCGCATCTTTTGAGGTGTGCGCTGGTTTTCTAGAGCAAGAGTAGCACAGATGTGGTGAAATCAGGAGAAACAGTTAAATTCTCAGCTGTGAAGTGTACAACCATCAATAAGTCATCTAGGTC
This sequence comes from Larix kaempferi, assembly GCA_027924585.1. Taxonomy (NCBI): domain Eukaryota; kingdom Viridiplantae; phylum Streptophyta; class Pinopsida; order Pinales; family Pinaceae; genus Larix; species Larix kaempferi. The sequence goes on along the minus strand of BSBM01001430.1, from coordinate 9,410,273 downwards.
AACCTATCTCTTCAATCCATGGTGTCCTTTTGTGTGATCGATAGAGCAATGTGATCACGGACGGAGAAGTGCAAATTTGACTTATAACACTAGGAGTATGACTTAGAAATAAGACTCACAAAGTTAATAAAGGGTTAGGGATTAGCCAAAATGCTAACTAAAAGTAACGAAGAAGCCATAGGGATGGTGTGTCAAACCAGTGTATCAGAACCAGCCATGTCGGAAGGTCTTCAACGTTTAAGTCGACAACAGTGGTATGCAGATATAATCCATATTCTACGTAACTTTTATTTCCCCAAACATCTAGTAGGACATAAGAGAAGAGCATTAAGATTAAAAGCTACTAGATATTGCATCACTCAGGATGGATTAGGATGGAGGAATCCATAGGGATTAATGCTCAGATGCGTCGATAAGCCAGATTCCAGAAAGCACCTAACAAAGTTTCATTCAGGATTTTGTGGAGGGCATTATGCAGCAGATACGACAACCCATAAAATCCTCAAAGCAAGTTAATACTGGCCTACCATATTTGGAGATGTACATAAGTTTTCGAGATCTTGCCTCCAGTGGCAGATGTTCACTGGGAAGCAAACATTGGCAGCCTTACCTTTAAAACCAATAGTTGCTCAAGAACCTTTCCAGCAATGGGGTCTTGATTTCATCGGTCAGTTCAAGGAGAACTCAAGCAATGGTTACACCTAGATCCTTATTGCTACCGACTATTTCACCAAGTGGGTGGAAGCTATCCCCACCAAAGTTGCAACTGATAAAGTAGTTATGAAATTCCTAGAAGATCAAATCATAACTAGATTCGGTGTCCCAGCTAAGATAAGAGTTGACAATGGCCCATCATTTAGCTCAACAACTTTTTCATCTTTTTGCTTCAAGTATTACATTGTCTTATCTCGCTCTTCCACAAGGGAATGGCTTAGCTAAGTCCAATAATAAAAGCTTGATGAATATTTTAAAGAAAACAGTTCGAAAAAACAAGAAGTCTTGGGATAGCCAAATCAAATTTGCAGTATGGGATGATAAAATAATACAGAAACATGCAACATGAAAGACTCCTCTTAAACTAGTCTATGGTTTAAAATTATCAGTACCCATCTACATCCAGTTGTCAGTGTATCGACTTCTTCATGATTATGATTTGGATGATGATGACATGAATCAATGAGTTGACCAGATAATGAAGTTAGATGAAACCAGGAGGAGAGATTTAGATGAAAGCATTAGAAACCAGGACAAGGTGAAGAAGTCTTTTGACAAATTTGCGAGACCGAGATATTTTCAGCCTAGTGATAAGCTTTTGTTGTGGGATAAAACAAAGCAGAAGTCAAAAAATCATGGAAATTTTGACATCATCTGGATAAGACCATACATCATATTTGAGCCAGCAGGGTTCAAATCATTCTTTCTTTGCACAATGGATGGGGAAAGATTGGTTCTTCCGGTCAATGGCCGACATCTCAAGTTATTTTTCAGAAATAACAACTAGTGCCCATGGGGGCATTCTTGTGGCAGGGCCATTTCTAAACCTTTGCCTTGCATTGTCCTGCCAATTTATTTCTTTTGTACAATAGTTTTGTATATTATGCTCTATGTATATTATTGATGTATTATAGTCTCACTTATGTACATTTTTATTTTAGCCATGCAACTTATATTTTCATTTAGTAAAAATGTGTGGATACTGATTCAATCTAGTTTTTGTGCAGGAACCAGAGATTCTTGGATTCTCGCACAGTTTCTTTGATTGAGAATCAAGAGCGAGTTCACATCCCACAGTTGGAGCCAGATGTGATCATCTAAGTTGAACTTAGATGATTTCAAGTGAGCTTGTGAAGATAGAACAAGTCTACTTGTTCATAATTAGAAGATCAGAAGTCCTAGCAGGCCACCTGTGGCCCATGTTTTTTTTATAATAAAGTCACATGTCCATGCTCTGCGGGGAGATTGTAAAAATGTCATAGCATGATGGTTTGTGTAAAGGAATCGGCTTTCCTAAGACTTAGTTATCATTAAAAAAAAGTGAATAGTTAAATAGAAAAATAATAAATAATGAGCGAAAATCCAACTCCTGAATTAGTGGATTCTTGTCTCAATTAGGATCCGAGTTAACTGAAACTCAATCAAAGGTGATTGAACATCAAATCAATCACAAATCCACTTGATTGGCAATCAATCTTAGAAGGGCGAGTTATCTCTTGAAGAGGGGGGCGCCAGTGATCAAATTTGAAGGGCTAGTCTTAATTTAAATTTGAAGGGTATATATTCCTGCACACTTCGAAGATGAAAAGCTTTAAAAATTTTTGCTTTTCAATTGACAATAATAAATTAATCATGCACTTCATTAAAATATATGTTAAATAAAATATTACATTTCAAATCAATTTTCAATTATAAGTTGATTTGAAATATAACATTTTAATTTTTTATATTTACTAAAACATTGAATACAGATTATTCTGTTTCTTGGCATCATCGGAAACCAACCTAGTAATAGAATATTTGGAGACTAATTTAGTTTTATTGCCTCTTTATAACATAATTTACTTTTTGATTGTACTGAGTGCCCATCTCCGTTCTTATTCTCTTGCTGCAACAAGCCTTGACAATAAGGATGGGCATGAATCCATTTCCCACAGATTCACAGATTGCATGGTCTCAATCGACAATTGGTGAGTTCCAGTAACTCCAAATGAATCCATGACCTGAAATTATGTGACTTCGAACAGAATTTGGTTTGCGCATTTGTTTGTTATTGTTTAAGCTTTCCTACAGAGCAATAAATCCTTTTCTTAAAGAGAAGAGTTCCGAATTTCGTGGGCATGTTTTTCTTTAGGATATGAATTCTTCTACTCTGTTGAAAACCAAGTTCTTTCTAATGGTGCATTGATTACTGAGCTAGATAGAAACAAAGTAATCTTTATTCAATGGAATAAATTATTCATTCCATTCCAGTAACTATTAATTATTCTTAATAATGGAATGAATTTCATCCGTTTGCATACATTATACAAATTGTTTGCATAATGTAGAACATCATCCCTTTGCATACATTATACAAATTGTTTCAGATATACATTGAGAAAAAGCTATCCGAGAATGTAAAGCTAACATTATTGACAATTTTATATTAAAATTTATATTCTTAACCAGTCATAAAATTATCACTTAGAAAATCGGTTCAGGCAAATGATTTTGCCTCCTTTTTATCTTTATTTTCATTGGGCTTTTTGTATTGCATCGCTTTTAACTCAGTATTAGAACTAGATGATTGAAACTTTGCAAGGTTATCTGAAATTAATAGATAATTGCTAGGAAAATACTTAAGTAATTGTATTTGTGAACTTTATCCTTTTAAATGATTTAGAAGAAAGAAAGTGAGAGAACAACTCCTAAAATTTACATTCACCGCTCTCAAAATTAGTTTGTCCATCTTCTATACTTTTTTCCTTTTAAAATTAGTTTGTCTGTCTTTTATATTTTTTTTCTTTTTCTTTTATTGATTTTTTATTATAATTCATTACTTTAGCTCAATATTGGAACCAGAAGATCGCAAGTCCTTGAATGAACAAATGATTCTAGATGATTAATTCGTTGTAGTTATGAGCTTTATAGGGCATACATACCATCAGTCCAAATGTGAAAACGCTACCAAGGGATTCTGATTTGGATATACCCAAAACGCTACCCAAAATCATTTTGATGGGGTTTGACATACTTAGGGCACTGTGCATTTTTGAATTTTTCCACGGTGGGTTCGGCAGGGGTGAATTTTGGAGCATAGAGACTATATTATGTTGACCATGCAGCCACTTCCAGCAACACTTGGTAAACTCATTTCTTCTCCAAGATGGGGCCCTATTTCGAAGCACAGAGACTAAGACTATATTCTGTGGACGCACAACTAGTGACCTAAGTACCTAATATAGCTTCAGCTTCCAGTTTCAACCCTATGCACTTACGGTTTCAACCCTATGTACTTAAAATAGCTCAATGATTGTAGTTTTATAATCCTGTTCGAGATAGTAGTTAGTACAGACGCTGTCATTCTAATTTCTCTGTTCTCGACAGTTTTTTTTAATAGCTATTCGAGACAATACACACCGTGCCAGTACAAACAATGGGAATTGGAAATGGAATAAAGAAACATACCTTGAAAGAAAGCGCTAGCAAAAGATCACAGAAGCCACAGGTGACAGAACGTTGCCTTCAACAATAACAATTGGAATTTGGAACATCGCAGAAAGCCAAACGACCACTGGGCTCCAGAGTCTGGACACCAGCACTTGTCAACAACGCGGCCTCTCGCCTCTGCGTTCACTACACCCACATCCAGCGAGATGAGAAGCATAAAATACCACCGGAAATGAATTGGGGCTTGCTCACATTTCAAAGTTTCAAACCAGCACACAGGATGGGAAATTGGAATTGGGGATTGCTTTTCGCACCATTCACCATTGTCGACTGGTGGATAAATTAGAATGACCCAGGTTGAAGCTTGAATGTTCTCGGTGACGGTTCTCGCAGTCCCAACTTGCCCAAATTCTAATGACATAATACATTGAATTTGGAATTTGGCCGCCGCTGAGCCTGGGCAATTTGGCAATGGGCATTGGGAAGTTCTGTCATGGTTCATGAATCATAAATTTTCTGAACCACTCTCTGAACCGAAATTAAATGCGGAGTTAATCGGACAGTGGACTAGAGATCGACGACGGCGATTCGTCTAATACAACTATAAAAAAGTTAAGATTTTAGCTACATGGATGTAAAATATTTTTGTTAAATATTGAGGCTCCAGTGCCCACTAAATAATCAATCAATGCCATTGCCGACTTGGGAGTCCGGACTCACTAAATAATCACTAATCAATCAATCAATGGAGACTCGGAGTCTCCGAGAGTCGGTGCCGGACCATGCCAAATCTTTTTTTTTTTACGTCCATTTTATTTACAACAACACTTCTGGGACGTGCTGAGAGCCCTTTGAGTGCCGTGACATGTTCAATTTTGATCCCTGTCAGCAGGTGCCTGTGCCTATGCTGTAAAACTTTTGATGGGCAATTTTAAACATAGCACTTCTAATGAAATTTTAACATAATTATTACATTTATTTGTAAAACTTCAAAATTAAAAATCTTCTTTTTTTTTGACGCCCATTTTTTTTACAACACTTCTGGGACGTGCTGAGAGCCCTTTGACGTGTTGTGACATGTTCAATTTTGATCCTTGGGGGGCGCATATCTCTTTGAAGTGAGCGACTTGTCCTATTTGGTTGTTATTCATTGGATGGGTGATCAATCCAAGTAGAGGGGGTGCACCTCTTGTAGAGGTGGTGCCCACCTCATCTCCCAAACTACCACTCATTCCTAGATCTACTCCCCAATCCCTCTATTCTCTCCTAGAATGCGCCCTTTCTCTCCTTATGGAGCTATTGTGCCCTCCCTCTCTCATTATCTATTTAAGCAAGCTCTCTTCCTCCTTTGAGACTAGTTAGAGTCAATGAGTGAAAGGATTGATCATTGTAATGTGGTATCATTTTTCATTTTCTCAATAAAGAGAAGCTTTGGAGGCTAAGTGTGTGGTGCCATTGTGTTGGATGAGCATTGTCATGGTTCTATTGAGGTAACTTGTGTTATTTGCATTTCTTGTGTATGTACTTTGTGAATCCGATATTGATAGGGTTGTTATTAGTTGATAGGAAAGAAATAGATAGTAAGTTTACTATATAATTATTCTTAGATATATGTGATTAGAGATCTAGATTTTACATGCTTATAAGTTTATATGCATGTTCATTTGTTCTCTTTTATATGTACTATCGGATCTCAGAGGTATGTGTTCAAGGGTGTGACTAGATTGCAGGTAGCCTAGCTTGGAAGAAGGGTTGATCTAGCTTGTTTTTTCTCATCTCCAAGTAAATTCTTAGACATAGTCATTCGACATCCCACCAAGAAGCCTCTTGGTTGATCTTTCCGGCAACAAGCAAAACTTCTCCCCTCTTCCTCCTTCAAACTTCAAGAATTTTTTATTTTTTTAAACAAACATTCAAATCTATGGCTTAGATCTATATCATAAGTAGATTTGATATGAATTTCTAGATCTAGAATCGTTTAAAAAGTTTTATTTTGCAAAGCTAGATCTAGTATTGAGTAGTTTCCCTTTGCAAGTCATTTCATTGGAAAATTTCAAGGCTTAAAGTAGAGGTTAATTACTTTGGGTTTAAAAGTTTATTTGACAATTTTAAAAGTGCTTCATTGGCTGCCCTCAAAAGCAAGCCAAGATTGTTGTTGTAAATGTAACTTCGGAAGATATTCTTTTGTATATTATTATTATATTATTATTGTACTTTTATTGTACCTCCGTTGGAGATGTTTTTCCTTCGTTCGGGGATGTCATTATTGTTTTTGGTCATGTAAGAATATCGAGGTAAAACCTCCATTGGAAGTTGGGGCAATAGTCCCCAAAATGATAAATGTAAAATGTATTTTTGAGTCTCCCTAGGATAGGTCGGCCCAGTTAGTTGAGGAAGTCCCCATTTGTTCGCTGTCCTAAATTGGTTTTAACAAGTTTTTGGACTTTAGTGGCAAAAAATCAAATTTGGGCCAATCCAAAGCTTCCCGGAGCTTCCTAGTTTCATTGGGAAATTTACACTTTCATTTTTGTAAGCTTTTGGATCTAGATATGTAAAGATCCAAATCATTTATTTCTTCCAAGTTATTTTTTATATATTAAAAGAACAGTAAGTGGGCTACCCAGTGCCCACACCCCAACTCCCTTGGGGGATTTTGTGTATTTGTCTGATTTTTTTTTCAGTTTTGCTTAGTTAGTTTTTTTCTTCAGGGTAATAAATCAACGTAAAGTTAAAATTAACTTTGAAGTGTCTGAACCAAATATCGGCCTTCAAAACGCACTCAGGACATAGGAACACCTAATTTTCTTATTTGCAGGCAGTATACTTTACATTTCAAACAAAGTTTTATTTTCAAGTATTTTTGCCGAAGTAATCAATACTAACCCACCAAACTCTACCGGATTACCGAAAGGGAAAATATATTCATGGTGTAGTAATTAGTTCACTTTAGTTTCAGTTTTTTGCTTTTATTTAAAGTAGCGAACTTGGCATTGCTTTCCCGAAGTCTGCTCTCGTCATCACATAAAGGGCTTTGCTTGAGTACGTGATCGAATGATCATAAAATAGACTCTTTTCCTGTACTAATTAACATAACACTTTACTTCAGTTATTTATCTTTTGTGATCAAACAGAATAAACATTTTGTTTCCAACTCAAAGTATGCTCTTTCCCCTTGCGGGCATTGGCTTGGTCCCGTGGGAAATCAGAAAGAGTTGCAACAACTCCTTAATTTTTCACACCTAATTAAAAAATCATATTAATAAAGTTAACAACATTGAACATAGTGAAAATCTGGCACTCAGACATTTGCTATTGTGTGGGGGAAATTCTCAGAAGAAGCGAGAACCACTAGGAAGTGATCTTAGGGTTAGGCTACACCCTTGTTGGTGTAGTGTTGAACACCACCCTTGAGACTCCATTCTAGCCCACACGTCTTCGTTAGGAGCCACCTTTAGTTAATTTTCGGACATTACTCCTTGTAGCTCACGATATATCTGGAGCTCCCCTTTTCCCGTAATTAAATCTCATCTCATAATAAACTAAAATTGACTAAGAATCACTTGCAAGGAGATAGGGAGAGTTGACTTTGAAGAAATTTGACAAAATACTACTAATAGACTTTTTAATGTTAGAATTTTAAAAGCAGTAACATAAACAATCATTGAAAGATAAACAGGCACAACATAGATAATAATACACAATAATTTATCCTGGGAAAACCCTCACGGGGCAGAAAAACACAGCAAAATTCTTCAATATAGATTCATCAGAAAGTACAATAGTAATCCTCCTGCACTAACCCAAAACAAGAATTCTCCAAAACCAACCACTCTTCTTGATTATATCTCTCTACTCATGCGAACTTGATGAGTGAGTGAGGTGACCAAATGAGGAGGGGGATCCTCCTATTTATACTAATCAGTGACTTGACCTTTTTCACTAATAGGGCCGACTTGACTCTCCTAACATGGACGACTTATCCAGTTAACAATAAAATACTCTTTTATGGACTCTTCTAGGCCGACTTAACTATTAGGGTTTACATTGACTCTTTCAATAACTTTTACATGATCAAATATTACATTAATAATTCCTGAATGAATTACAATACAAATAAGAATATCTTTCGAAGTTACATTCTTCAACACTCCCTCTTAACAAGAAAGGTATTCTTTTGACATTATCACCATCATCTTCCAGCTGTTGCACTTCTGTACTGTGACTATTGATTTCTGACATCTCTTAAATCTATACATCACAAGAAGTTCCACACATCCAACCCTTTTTCATGCTGGATGTACCTATCTACAAAGCCAACTCTTTTCCATGTTGGATGAAGTCTCTTTGTAGTGCCATCCCTCTTTCATGTTGGATGCAACTTTCTACAGAGCCAACCCTTTTTCATGCTGGATGTAAACATCTTTGCAGTGCTAGCCCTATTTCATGCTAGATGCAAACCTCTACAGAGCCATCCCTCTTTCATGCTAGATGCAAACCTCTACAGAGCCATCCCTCTTTCATGCTAGATGCAAACCTCTACAGAGCCAACCCTCTTTTATGCTAGATGCAAACCTCTACAGATCCAAAGCCAACCCTCTTTCATGCTGGATGTAGCCATCCTTACAGTCCTAGCCCTCTTTCATGCTAGATGCAAACCTCTAAAGAGCCAGTCCTCTTTCATACTAGATGTAACCATCCTACAGAGCCAATCCTTTTTCATACTAGATGCACTTATATAGAGCCAGTCCTCTTTCATACTGGATGTAGCTATCTTGTAGAGCCAGTCCTTTTTCATACTAGATGCACCTATACATAACCAGTCCTCTTTCATACTGGATGTAGCTATCCTGCATAGCCAATCCTTTTTCATACTGAATGCACCTGTACAGAGCCAAGCCTCTTTCATACTGGATGTAGCTATTCTACATATCTTGTCCTTTTTCATACTGGATGCACCTCTACAGAGCCAGTCCTCTTTCATACTGGATGTATCCATCCTATAGAGCCAATCCTTTTTCATACTAGATGCACTTCTATAGAGCCAGTCCTCTTTCATACTGGATGTAGCTATCTTGCAGAGCCAACCCTTTTTCATAGTGGATGCACCTCTATAGAGCCAGTCCTTTTTCATACTGGATGTAGCTATCCTGCAGAGCCAGTCCTTTTTCATAATGGATGCACCTCTACAAAGCCAGGACTTTTTCATACTAGATGTAGCTATCCTACAGAGCCAATCCTTTTTCATATTGGATGCACCTCTACAGAGCTAGTCCTCTTTCATACTGGATGTAGTTATCCTATAGAGCTAGTCCTTTTTCATATTAGATGCAACTCTACCTGTAGGTCCAGTCCTTTTTCATACTAGATTCAACCCTACAAAGCCATTCCTTTTTCATATTGGATGTAAATATCAACCCTCTTTCATGAACTGAGAAAGCCATCAGGTGGGTTAATCCCAAGAGCGTACATTACATTGCACACTGAAACCACCTTTTTACCTCACCACATGTCTAGATCATCTCATAGCCTAGGAGACTCAATTACGCCACATAAGTCGTAAATACCTACTACTCGTCTGTGCTCATCATTCCCTCTTGATCTAGACCACCCCAAGCTTTTCCCTGAAGTACCTTAACTTCACTCTCGATAGAGGCTTGGCCAACACATCGACTATCTGCTACTCTATTGCTATATACTCGAGCCTCACTTCTCCCCTTTGCACCATATCCTAGATATAGTGATACCTGATCTCGATGTGCTTCGACTTTTCATGAAACACTAGGTTCTCAGACAACTTCACACAACTTTGGTTGTCACAAAGAATATAAGTCGCCTCTAAGTTGAGATTGAACAAACCTGCAAGCAACTTCCAAAGCCATACTACCTCACAGCTTTCCTAACAAGCTTCCATATACTTTGTTTCGGCTGTACTGAGTGCCTTACTCATATGTTTCCTAGTAAACAATGAAATCATACTTGATCCCAAATTGAAGTAGCACCCTGATGTGATCTTTCTACCTATGACACTCCCGACCCAATCTGCATCAACGTAACCCTACAGGTTAATCCTTTGATCTGATGCATATATGAGTCCATAATCAACCGTACCCCTCAGGTACCTCAACACATACTTTGCCGCAATCAGATGAACTTGTCTCAGCTCTACCATATACTGACTAAGAGTGTTCACCGAAAAGCATAAGGTTGGCCTCGTGTTCATTAATTACATCAACAAACCAATCATATTCTTGTATACCCTGGCATCCACCAGTTCTGAAGAAGTATCACTCAACAACTTCAGATTCGATGCCATAGGTGTGGCCATAGCCTTGCAATCCATCATCTCGAATCTCTTCAGGATATCTACCTCATATTTTTCTGACTCGGGAAAATTTCCTCTATATTTTTCCACACCTCAAGACCTAAGAAGTAATGCATCATACCCAGGTCTTTCATCTCAAACTCAACGGCAAGCTTCTTCTTTGTTTCTTCTATGAGATTCTTATCACATGTAAAAAACAAATCATCTACATACAATAGTAGAATCATAGTATTTTCCTCTTCAACCTAGTATTAAAGGTTGGAATCCTCTTTACTCTTGGTAAATACTAGGCTCGTTAGAAACCCATCAATCCTATTGTTCGAGGCCTTCTTCAACCTGCACACATGGTTCTGCATGTCATGTGTCTCAAAACCTAGTGGCTACTCCACATACATTTCCTCCTCTACTATGCCATTCGGGAAGGCATCCATCTAATGTACCTTCCACTTCATCACTTTGACTATAGCATGTATAGATTTGATCGAAGTGTATCTAGCCACGGGAGAAAATGTCTCCTCATAATCTATGCCTTCTTTTTGGGAGAATCCTTGATCCAGAAATCTTGCCTTGTATTTCTCGACACTTTCCTCTGCCGCATGCTTTATCTTGTAGATCCATTTGGAAGACACTACTGAATTCCCTTCTAGTCTCAGAACCACATCCCAAACATCATTCTTCATGATCGATTGATAGTCCTCTATCATAGCATCCTTCCATACTTTCTTTTCAACTGCTTCTTCATAACTGGAAGGTTTTGCATTAATGATGTCACACAACAGTGCCACATAATTGGAGTATGGTCGAGGTCTCTTTCTTTCCCTGGAAGTCCCTTCTGGAGCACTATACTTTTATGCATCTTAAATAATCTCTCATGCCTAGGCTGGTATTCTCTTGTGAGTGTTCACCTCTCTAGGTGTATCTACAGGTATCTGTGGCTCAGTCATATCATGGTCTTTAGGTTCTTCTTGAATCATCGTTTCCATTACTATATATATAACTCTGGGAGTCTCAGATTCTTCTTCATGTGCTTCGTTGGAGTGAATCTGTCTCGATCTACTAAAAGATGTATCTTCATCAAAGGTAACATATCTGCTGGTCTCGATCTTCTTGAAGCCTGGTATATAGATTATGTAGGCCTTTGATGAATCATTGTATCCAACGAAGATGCCCTTCTTTCTTGAGGGCTCCAACTTAGTTCTTTTCTCTTTCGGAACATGTATGTATATAGGATAGTTAAATATTTTGAGATGAATAACTCCTGTCTTCTCTCTTGTAAACATATCTTCAGGTGTCTTGTTGTCAAGTACAGTGTGTGAAGTTATGTTTTGAACATATACCGTGTTTCTTGTTGCTTCCTCCCATAAGTGCATTGGAAGGTCCTGATCATAGATCATGGCCTTCACTGCTTCCTATATTGTTCTATTCTTTCTTTCCGCAATGTCATTCTGTTGTGGATTTTAGGGAGTGCTCATCTCCCTCTTAATCCCCAATTCTTTACATGATTTTTTGAAGTCCCCTGAGGTAAATTCACCTCCATTATTTGATCTTAAGGTCTTTATTTTATTTTCAGTATGATTTTCTACAAGGGATTTGAATTCTTTAAATTTGCTAAATACTCCATCTTTTGATTTCAAGAAATAGATCCAGGTCTTACGAGAATAATCATCAATAAAAGAAACATAGTAAGCATACCCGCTTAGTGAGTTGGAAGACATAGGTCTACAAATGTACAAGTGTATAAGCTCCAAGATATCCTTGCCTTTGCTACCACTGCCTAGAAATGGTTTCTTTACATTCTTCCCTTTCACACATCCCTTACATATGCCTTCATGTTTAGTATGGATCTCGAGTAGACCATTCACCATCTTGCTCACAATTGGTAATGCCTTGTAGTTGATGTGAGAAAACCTTTTGTGCCATAATTCACTTGGTTCCATAGTTTCATGAACCAATGCTTGTTTTGGTTGTCCCTTGAGTTTGCACAATCCTCCCTCTTGCACTCCAATCACTACTGCATCATCAACGGTTTTACCTTTAGGCCACATAAGTACTTGTCCATCAATAAATGCCACTTTGAACCCTTGCTCATCTAATCCTGAGATGGAAAGTAGATTCTTCTTTAGTCCTGGTACATATAGGACATCTTTCATCTTAATAGGCTTCCCATATTCAAGCTTGTAACAAGCTTCTCCTACCCCTTTTATGGGATATTGGTAATCGTCTCCAAGTTTCACCTTGTAAGGTGATTCCTTTTCTATGAGGTTTTTGAGAGAATCATTGAAACCTGTCATGTGCTTAGAAGCAATGCTATCAACAAGCCAATCATTGTTTCCAAGTGATACCATACCTGTAAATTTGTAAGTGTTGAGAACATAACATATTCTTCATCACTTGAAGAGTCTTCCCTTGCTTTCTCCTTTGTTGGTTCATCATCCTCTGCAGCATGAGCATGATGTCTTTTCTTGCTTCCTTTCATGTTTCCTTTCTTCTTGGGAAAATTTCTTACAATGTGTCCCATCTCATCACAACTGTAGCATTTGATACTTGAATAGTCTCTAGGAGGTCTTCGACCCTAGTGGGGTCTGTTAGATTTGTGGTGATGATCTTCTTTCTTGCTTGTCTTGGCATGAGATGCCAGAGCTTGATTATCTTCGTCACCTAACTTCTCTTCTCTAGCTTCAATCCTTGCTTCCTCCTCGGTGCAAGTTTCCCAAAGTGCACTGAATCTTATGATCTTCTTTCTGGAACATATTCCTTGAATAAATGACTCCCATAACCTTGGAAGTCCATTCAAGGTGGTCATCACTAATTTTGTATTCTCAACATGGTTTCCAATAGATTCTAGTTGATCTCTCATATGTGAGACCCTTGTAAAGTAAGATTGAATGCTTTCATTGTTTTGCATCTTCACAACCTTGAGTTGAGTTCTCAAGGTCATATTTCTATTGATGTTTGTTCCTTCAAATAATCTCTTCAGCGCATCAAAGATCTCTTTCAGAGTTCGTAGAGATGAAATGTGTGGGATCAATTGATCCTTGATGGAATCAACAATGATCCTCTTGGCCTTTATCAAGTTATTTTTATTCTTGGCTTTATCCTCATCTCCCTCTCACTCCGTGTTGAGGTGTTCGATAGGCTTCTCCTAAGTCATCATATAATGTAGTAATGCATGTATAAAGAACCTTAACGAATGGACAGTTGGAGCAGGTGTAACCACTCCAACCTCCTCCCTTTTGTATAAATATACCATCAATGAATGAGAAATGCGGTTGAATGTTTGATCCAATAATGTCTTGATGGCTATGTGTGCATTTTGTTCTTCTGCTTGAATGTAACGTGAAATCTCATCTTTCAACAGTGGCGCCGTTTCCATCCTCTGTGTGGTCTGGGTGACAGCAGCAGTGCATGGAGGGTGGGTTGAATCCAAAGGACATGGTGAAATGATCGCTGAAGATTCTACAAGGAAGATTATATACTGTTGGTTCGTGCATATGATCGATTTCCAGAACTCCCATCAGTGTCGAGAAATGCCGAAGATAAATGACGCATTTATGAAGATTGATGGTGTTGGTTGTCGACGAACCTGGAAGAAAATACAAAGAGAAAGACCTACAAATAAATATTAAATATTGCTAACCCCACTGTGGATTCAAAGAAAAGTTTTCCATCGTAAGGATGCTAAAGAAATTGACTGACCCGAGCTCGAAACACTTCTCAAATCTGATTGTGGAGGCTCCTCAATGGGCGCAGCTTCAAGCTGCAGAGGTCCTCGCGTCGATTTCCATAGTCTGTCGTCGGTAAAAGTGTAGAGGACCCATCTTCCAGTCCATGGAATTGAGTATTTCGTCGATGTATAGCATTGGAAGAAACCATTCCATGTGTGGAAAATTACATTCCGCGTGTCGAAAATTATATTCCAACCTACAAATTTGTCTACATCAGCAGTCGCAGAAGTACACATTGTTCGATGCTGTCAATTGGTCATCGACTGAAGAAACTGAGTAAAATGCCATAGGTCGAGCAATTGGGAGCAGGCTATAGTAATACAATGACCAATGTCTTCATCTGTATCTTTATTGATTGCGTTGATAATTATTCGAGTTCACAAAGTTGCCCAGTTTTGAGATCAACTTTCCCATGTGTTTGAGCCGTGGATTTCCGACTTGTTGGGTCAGAGTACACTCATATGTAGATTGGTTGGCGTGATGCTATCTATCGGAGTAGCGTCATATTAAATCAACTTGTGAATCTATTTATATTGAATTAATGCAAAGGATGACTGTATCCAGACAATAGAATGCGTTGCCGACTGGAACAGTCGTCAATAGAAATGCAGATTGAAGCAAGCAATTGACTCGTCGACCAACACGTTTCTGGATGAAGTTGCATATCATAGGCGGTGACAAGAAGTCGACGAAAGTATATGTTGGTTGATAAAATTTGTCCCGTCGATATGAAATGGTCGACTCTATGGTCGGTATTAAAAGTTTGTCGGTATTGTATTTTTTTTCGTTTGTAAAGTATGGTCAGCACTAACATTTGGTTGGAGTCAATATGGTCAATATATAGCAATTGTGGTCGACGAGTCTTGGTTTTGAAAATTTGGTTGACGAAGTCGACCAAATGTTAAAGTGGTCAGGATTATAAATGAAGTCGGCAGATTAAAAGCTTGCTTGTGTATTGACACTTTTTTTGGAAAGAAAGTCGTGAACGTAGTTGTAGCAGATTGGAAAAGAGAAAAAATGATGTTTTTGACATGACGAGCCAAGGAGGATGAGTCCACAAAACTGACTAATGATGTGAATATTGATCACCTACATTCTGACAGAAACGATCATGGAAATATTAGACACCAGGGAACTTCCATCGACTGGATTTGGAAAATTAATTAGAGCTATCGCTGATCACTACACAATTTGTTTCCACGTGGTCTATGTTATTTGTAGCTCGTCGACCAAAGAAAGTATTTTTTTGGCCAGAACCTACTGTTGGTTGGTACACTAAATCGAGATTGAAAGTATGCAACCGTCGATCACCACATCACCCAACAACCAATGAAGTCGACCATCATCCAGAAAATACAACCTATGTACTCTTCCGACTGCCACAATTGACAACGATTGCTACAATTGGCTACATATCTATGCAAGAAATCTGTCCGCTACATACCCATCGAATAGATATATGTTGGCTACATGCATCTGTCAGCTACATATAAATTTATTACTTTTCAAAACTAAACCCGTTGAATACCGACTAATGGAAACTGCTACCCTTGGAAGAATATAACCGACGAGGATTGCGAGTCGACAGTGTTGGTTTTTTCAAACCTTGACGATGTTGACTGTTGAAAAGTGGATTCATTCATGTGCCTGTCGAGTCCCATTACATAGACCATCGAATGTTATAGTGATTTGAAGACAAGTAAAATTAGGCGTGGTCGGTAATATTTTGGTCAACCACGTATATTTTTTGGTCCAAAGTATTTCATTCTATTTGTAAGAAAAAGTATGTGGTCAATACTCATTACGATCAAAATTTATTGTTTTTGCGTCGGTTCATTATGGTCGAGTCACTTCTCATATGTAATATGTCGACTCTTTGTGTAGTGTGTTAGGAACCCGTGTCAACCCTTCTCTTTACTTTGTTAGTATATTGTTGTTGGATGCATATGCTTTGTAAGTTGTCCCGTAAGTATATTGTATTATCCCACATTGTTAGTATATTGTATTATCCCACATTGTTAGTATATTGTTGTTGGACGCATATGCTTTGTAAGTCGTCTCGTGAGTATATTGTATTAGCCCACATTCATGGGGAGTAATAGTTGTTTAGCTTAGACTTAGTATATAAGTACATGTTGAGGCCAATGAATGCATCCACGAGTTATTTGTATTGACCTTTCTCAAAGGAGGTTTTCCCCTCAAAGTGGCTTGCGATCAATAAATCCCTCTTGCGTTATGTTATTTATGATATATCGTGCATTTTTATCATTTAATTGCTAGAGGTTCCTCACATCTGGTATCAGAACACTTTCTTTGGCTTGCTGGGTGGAATTTATGCCAATTTATTTTTTCGTAGTGGCTTCCAGGCGCTGTGATTATTGTAGCATTTCTTGTTTTTTGCATCTATATTATTCCTTTCAATTGTAAGTTCAAATCTGGGAATAATTCCTAGCCTCTTAACTGTGGGAAGTACTTGGGCATAGCCCTAAAACTCATTGTGAGGAGTACCACAGGAACCACGAAGTAGCTATCCCATTGAGAGGACCTGCCAACAAAAAGGACAACATCCCCTACCTGATTGACTAGTTCCCAATCGTGAGATAAACCAAGAGCTGTCATTTGTGGCAAAATAATTATCAGTTTTACTTGAGTCATGGATTTAGGGGTACTGTCCCAATACACAAGCCATTAAACAACATTGGTAGTCGAGTGAATCCCCTGAACCTTTAGGAAGCTGAGCATACTTTGGGTCCATATCTATTTCCAGCTGATAAATAGAAGATTGCATATGTCCAAAGCTATTGTGGATCAATTTCGATCCGTTTCATATCAATTCTGGGAAAAAAAAATCATGGTTATGGTTGTCACCCACGGAGGAGAAAAAAACATGGAGGATGAAAAACCAAACTCCAACATCATGATGAAAATCTTCTTGGCCTCCATCTTCAGCATTCAACCATGAGCAATAGACGACATCCAGAGTCTTCTACAGACATTGGGTTCTCTTCTTTCAACAATTTTCGTGGGCTGAAGCTTGATTTCCCCGCTTCAATGGTGATGATCCGACTGGATGGATATGTCGGGAAGAACAATATTTCAGTCTGCATAATACTTTTGATGTCAACAAAGTTCCACTTTCATCCTTTCATTTGGAACATGAAGCCCTTCAACGGTACCGTTGGTACATCAAGGCTCATGAAGAGCCAAAATGGACATATTTTTGCCAAATCCTTTTGCAATGATTTGCTCCTAGTGCTTTTGATGACTGCACTGGAGCACTCACTAAACTTTGCCAAATTGGCACTGTGAGAGAGTATCATACAAAATTTGAGAAATTGGCCAATCACACAGAAGGATTGCATGATGAATTATACAGGAGTTGTTTTGTCAGTGGTTTGAAGGATGCAATCCAATCTGAGGTTAAAATGTCCTGTCCCAGCACAATGATAGAAGCCCCAGGGTTGGCTAAGTTGGTGGAGGACAAGATCACAACCCAAAAACACTCCAAATCCACTTTTGTTCCATTCAGAAATATGGTTTCCCAGGGACCTCCCATCACGCTAGATCCTAGAGAAACTCCTATCAAGCATTTGTCTGAAGCAAAGATGCAGGCACATAGAGAAAATGGTTTTGTTATAATTGTGATGAGAAATTCAGTCGGGGACATAGATGTTTTGAGCAAAAACTCTATCTCTTGGATGTGGATTCTCCGTATACAACTTAAATTGGAGAAGAAGCTCCTGATACAATAGATGATCAGGTTGACATTCAGCAGCCGCCTGTTGACCCTCCTTCTTAGGCGACCACCTAGAGATATCTCTCCATGCTTTAGACGGAGTCAGCACCCCACAAACAATGTGGGTCAAGGGTTACTTCAAGAAGCTCCCTCTAACAATACTCATTGATTCTAGTAGTACTCATAACTTCATTGACCCTCATATTGCCAAACAGGTTGATTTTTTTGTCCATCCTTGCTCCAACTTTGAAGTCGTGATTGCCATTGGGGGCACCTTACCTTGCAAAGGGAAGTTTCACAATGTGTGTATTTCTATTGGAGATTATAACCTATGCTCCGACATGTTTTCCTTGTCCTTAGGCGGATGTGATGTGGTTTTGGGCACTCAATGGTTACGCACACTTGGCCCCATCTTATGGGATTTTGCTGAACTTTGGATGCAGTTTTCAGTCAAAGGGAAAACACACAAATTTATGGGCTTGCAAATAGGGTATCTCAGCATCATCAGTTCACATCGCATGGAAAATATCCTTAAGAATAATTCAGATGGTGTCATCGCTCAGCTCCATGCCATTCAGATGGACTCATCAACAGTCTTCACTACTCCTTTGGATCTACAACAAATTTTGGATAGATATGCATGTGTCTTTGCTGAACTAGTGGGATTTCCACCTTCAAGACTACAGGACCATCGTATTCAACTCCTTCCTGGAAGTGTTCCTTCCAACATTAGGCCCTATCGCTACCCATTTCACAAAAAAACAGAGATTGAGATGCTTGTTCGGGACTTACTGAAGCAAGGTATTATTCACCCTAGTACTGGTTCCTTTTATTCACCAGTTCTTCTTGTCCATAAAAAAGATGGGTCATGGTGCCTCTGCATTGAATTATGAGCACTTGATCACCTCACAATAAAAGATAAGTTTCCAATTCCTATTGTTGATGAGCTTCTTGATGAGCTTCACGGTGCTCATGTTTTCTCCAAATTGGATCTTCATTTTGGGTATCATCAAATTCGGGTTCATGAGGATGATATCCCTAAAACAACTTTCCGCACACATGATGGACACTATGAGTTTTTGGTCATGCCCTTTGGCCTCACTAATGATCCTTCCACATTTCAGGGATTGATGAATAAAATATTTCGGCCCTACTTGCGGAAATTCATTCTGGTCTTCTTTGATGATATCCTCATCTATAGTAAAACATGGGCTGAGCATCTCCATCATCTGGATCATGTACTACAACTTTCTTTGATCATCATCTCCATGCCAAGAAGTCTAAATGTGTTTTTGGATAGGAGGAAGCAGACTATCTCGGGCATATTATTTCAGCACAAGGGGTTCACGTGGATCCTCCCAAAATAGATGCCATGAAAAATTGGCTGCATCCTTAGACACTCAAGAGCCTTCGTGGTTTTCTGGGATTGACTGGTTACTACAGCAAAATTGTCAAGAATTATGGGAAGATGTAGATCCATTAACCGCTCTATAGAAAAAGTATGCTTTTACATGGACACATGCTACTGGGTGTGCATTTGACAAACTGAAACAAGCTATGTGTACTACACATGTTCTAGCTATGCCTGATTTTTACAAGCCCTTCACTATTGAGAGTGATGCTTGCAACAATGGACTTGGTGTTTTTCTCCTTCAAGATGAAAATCTCATTGCGTTCACCAACAAATCCCTTTTCGACAAGAATTTAGTTGCCTCTACATATGAGAAGGAAATGATGGCCATTTTGCATGAAGTATAGAAGTGGTGGCCATACCGATTAGGGAATCATTTCTACATCAAGACTGATCACCAGAGTCTGAAATATTTCCTGGAACAATGGGTCTCCTCCCCAGCACAATAGAAATGGGTTATCAAACTCATGGGTTATGACTATGAGATCACTTATAAGAAGGTTAAGGACAATCTTGTGGTGGATGCTCTTTCTCGCACATTTGATGACCAAGTTTGTCTTTCAACTATTTCTATGCATGTTCCAAATTGGTTGTAATCTGTTCAGCGGGGCTATTTTAATGACTCCTCATTATCTCAAATCATCCAATAGTTGGACAACAACCCTTCTACTGTACCGCATTACTCTTGGGATGGTGCTTCCCTGAGATACAACGGTGGTCTGGTGCTTCCCTAGAGTACATATCTTCAACAGAATGTCTTCTATGAACTCCATGTTTTTCCATCGGAAGGGCACTTTGTGTTCCTCAAAACGTATGAGCGGGCACAAGGTAACTTCTTTTGTAAGGGAATGAAAATGACAATTCAACAGATGGTGGCTAAATGTGATACCTTCCAGCGCAACAAGGGTGAACCGACATGCCTTCCGAGATTGATCGAACCCTTTCCCATCCCTACATGGATTTGGACAGATATTTCTATGGATTTCATTGAATGGATCCCTAAATATGGAGGGAAGACATTGATTTTTGTTGTGGTTGATTGCCTCTCCAAATATAGTCATTTTTGTGCCCTCAACCATCCCTTCACTGCCTCCCCAGGCGCACAAATTTTCCTGGACCATATCTTTCTTCTTCATGGAATCCCTTCTTCCATTGTCTCAAATCGCGATGCAACTTTCATTAGTCATTTTTGGACAAAACTATTTCGCCACACTGGCACCAAACTGAAGATGAGTTCAGGGTATCACCCACAAACAAATGGTCAGACTGAAATTAACAACAAATGTTTGGAAACTTATCTTCTTTGCTTCACCTCTGAACAACATCATTAGTGGGTAACTTGGCTCCCTCTCGCTGAATGGTGGTACAATACCTCCTACCACACTGCATCTAAAATGACTCAATATGAATCAATCTATGGTCTGGCACAACCAATGCTTCTTCCATACTCCCCCAACAGTTCACCAGTTCAAGAAGTTGACATGGTTCTTCGAACCCACGATTAGATTCTTCGCATTTTGCAGGAAAATCTTCACATGGAAAGAAATCGAATGAAACAACAAGCCTATCAACACCGTTCTGAGCAAACTTTTCAAGCAGGTGATATGGTTTTTCTTCGTCTACAACATTACAAGCAATCCTCCCTGAAACTCAAAGGGCTTCATAAGCTCGCTCCAAATTTCTATGGGCCACATAAGGTTCTTCAGAAGATTGGGTCTATTGCTTATAAATTGGAACTTCCTCCTTCTTCTAGCATTCATCTAGTATTTCACGTCTCTTCTCTAAAGAAAGTTCTTGGCACCAACGTTAGAGCACAGACTGTTTTACCAGAACTGGATAATGAAGGATCTATCATTTTGGAGCCGGAGGCCATCCTCA
Organism: Larix kaempferi; assembly: GCA_027924585.1. NCBI lineage: Eukaryota > Viridiplantae > Streptophyta > Pinopsida > Pinales > Pinaceae > Larix > Larix kaempferi. The sequence continues at coordinate 9,389,055 of BSBM01001430.1, read as the reverse complement.
ATAGGCGCACTTGTCAGCTTTGGTCTCGATCCATCACAGAGGTATTAATTCAGTGGCACGTAATGCAACCAGAGGATGCTACATGGGAACCACTCCTTTAGATTCAACAACAATTTCCACATCTAAAGCTTTGAGGACAAATATTTTTCTAAGGGGGAGGGGATGTTAGGAACCTGTGTCAACCCTTCTCTTTACTTTGTTAGTATATTTTTGTCAGACACATATTCTTTGTAAGTCGTCTCGTGCGTATATTGTATTATCCCACATTGTTAGTATATTGTTGTTGGACACGTATGCTTTGTAAGTGCTGATGTATTTGTAACTTCGGAAGATATTCACTTGTATATTGTATGTATTACATTTGTACTTTATTGTATCCCCAACGGAGATGTATTATTCCTCCGATTGGAAGTGTCGTCATGTGTACTTGCAAGTGTCGCAAGTTATATTGTAAGTGTTGTAACTTATACTTGATGGGTTATTAGACCACCTTGTTGGGGTCGGCCCTGTATGAGTCATGTGGGTCAAAGGGTTATTAGACCACCCTATTGGGGGTTGGCCCAGTCAGCATAATGTTATGTGGTTAAGTTAGGGCCGACCTAGTTGAGTAAATGTCAAGTGATGTAGTGTATAAATAGAGAGTGTGTCTCTCTCATTTTACACATTCTATTGTTCACTCACTTTGCATTAGTTAGAGAAGAGGAGGATGCGCACAAGTGAAGAAGGAGCATGCTGCTATAGATATCTATCTCTTGGGTTTGATCATGGTGATCATTGTATTGATGCTTATTCTATCTCTGAGGAAGTTGCAGGGTTTTTCACCTTCTTGGTTTTCCCCGGTGAAATGTTTTGTGTCTCTTGTCTCTTGTCTCTTATGATTGATATGTTGTACATGTTATTATTTCAGTTAAGATGCTAGATCAGAATGTATTAAATCCTGAAAAACTAACATGGTATCATAGCTAGCCTGAAAGAAGGCATGGTATGGCATTTATGACACTTGTTGCACTTGTGAAGCTAGGGCTTGATATAGAAAAAACCAGTCATCGTAGCCCTTTCACTATAAATTCATTTTGGCAAAGTGTCAGGATTTGAAACTCTTACAGGTCGAAGATAAGATACCCATGTACCTTGTGTCCAAAGGAGAGCCTCTAATTCCTTGTACTTTCAGATTTATGATCTGTATAATATAGGGTTTTTGCCTCTTCCAGATCTGAGTCATAAACAGGTGACCTAGGAAAAAGGGTCACAACTTGGGTTAGGAAGCTCCAAATGAAATTTTGTAAAACGTGGCAGGTAGGGAACAGACTGTACTTTCACAGGTCCAATTTTCAGATGCCGAAATTGAACCAGTGACACGTGGAACTCTGTACAAGTTCGCTCTCCTGTTTTATCCCATAAATAGGTCACGTTGCGACACTTGGCATAACTCTCTCCCAGAGAATCCATTTGAGGTCAGACCTGTGGGGTTAGAAAGATAACAGGTCAGGATACGACAGGCCGAATTTTCAGACCTTGTAGATCTGAAAGTTCGGAGTTACACTAGATCAGGTGCATATTTCTATCAAAACAGAATTGGATTTTGAGCAACTTCATTCATGGCTACGGGAATTTAGGGTTTCGAAGAAAGTTGGAATTTTTGTAAGTGGAGACCATGGCTGGATTCTCCTCATCAAAATCAAAATTTAGAGACCAAGATCGAATCTTTTGGTTGGGCATAAGGCCAGGCTTGATCAAACCCTAGTTTAGGACTTTGATTGGAAAGGTGAAAAATTAGGGCTTCTGCAAAAATGGGAATTTTTTAAATTTGTGACCATAGCTGGAAGCTCCTTGGAAAAATCAAAGTTTAGAGCTTTGGATCAAACTATTTGGTTGGGTGAAGCTCCAAGAAACTCAAACCCTAATTCAGGGTCCTCCCAGTGAATCCAGAAGATTGAAAAGCAAATTTGAGGGGTGAAACTTTGCAGTTTTCAAATGCTGAGTATACCAGGTTGATCATCTCATCAAGTCGCATCTTTCTATCCTTTCAGAAGTTTGAAATTCAAAGTTTGAATTTTTAGGGTTTCCCTGACAAACCCTAATCCAGCTCCAGATCCAGTTTCTGCAAATCAAGTGGATTGGGTTAATCCTAGAAGAGAATGGATTACTCACATGCATAAGTGAAGAAGTTCCAGAGGGAGATGAGGCTAAGGCCTTACATAAGAAGATTACAAGCAAACTCGACAGGTATGACTTATGGGTATGTTTTGAAATCTGTTCATGATTAAGTTTATGATATGTTTGTCTTCATTAAGATTAGTACAATCTTGATTAATTTTAGACTTGTCGTATCACCTTAATAAAAATATGAATGCATGATAGAAGATATTAATTGATTAGGGTTTTGACACTTATGATTGTACTAATGCATTGTGGTGTTGTATGAGGTTGATGTTGTCCGCTAACATGAAAGGTACATCAAGAAAGACAAATCATGTTCTAGTTCAACAAGATATGACCATGGTGACATGAATACAAAGATTCATCCATTGTCATGGATCACATAGAATATCTACTTACGAGGTATGTATAACTTGGTTCTATAATGATTAACCTATGAGATATGCAGGTCACTAGCACAAGTCATTTAAGAGAACAAGAAGACATCATGTGGGTATGTTAGACATAACCAGCTAACATATTAATCCATGTATGTTTTTTCCTATATCAAGTTAGAATCCTACCTTGTGATAGGATCTCTTATATAAGTATACTTGGTATGATTGATAATGATTATTCATGAAGTTATAGGTTTGAGTAATCATGGGTTTAGGCATATTATGTTCCTCACTTTGATTAATGATATGACTAACCAGAAAAAGCCCTATATAAACTTTGAATGCTAATGCTTATTATCTGTGTTTGAAATGATCATGACTATACATGTTTAAGATTATTGTGTTTTGATAGTATTAAGATTATACTAATGAATGTAAGATTATGTATGAGATGTCGAGGATAACACAATGATGATACTAGCAAGCATGCATAGTGATCGACGATGGATATAAGTTCAAAGACAGGTGATCCAGGAAGCAAAGATCAAGAGGGAGCACACTCTAGTAGTTCCTGCAAGGAAGCAAATATTGAGAGGGAGTCCACCCTACAAACAAAACAAAGATAAGTATTTGAATTGTCATTTCTTGTATATTTGATTGTTCAAATAACACTGTTCAATGATGTATATACTTATGTTCCTAGACTTAGGTTGTGTACTATGCATATTAGAATAATTGCATTAATGAATTATATACCACTAATATGCATGTGATGGTTAAGTGGCCTATGGCACTGCACAACATTCCATTGCTACTTATCTAGAATGAAACCTCTTTGCTGACATGTTGGGATTTGTGCACACTCTTAACAATGTTTTGGTAGAGATTGGAAGGCATCTAGAAAGTTACGGGATATGGATAAATGTTGTATTGAAGCATTGGATAAATTAATTGCATGACTGTATGACATATTTATTTATGTGTAAGAATTAGTTCTGAAAACTATGAGATGTTTCTAATCATGCAATTTAACTTGTCTTGTAGGAAAGATCATATACCATCACCTACAAAAGAAGGACTACAACATTTACTCCAACAACAAAGCTATCTATTGAAGAATATGAAGTTCCTAGGATCCAGGATGAAGTAATGATTGAAGAGTACCAATCGATCATGAAGAATGATGTTTGGGATGTGGTCCCAAGACCTGAAGGGAAGTCTGTTGTGACTTCCAAGTGGATCTATAAGATCAAGCATGTTGCAGATGGTAGCATAGAGAAATACGAAGCGAGGTTTGTAGCTCGTGGCTTCTCCCGGAAAGAGGAAGTGTATGTGGAGCAGCCACTCGGTTTTGAGACACATGACATGTTAAGTTTAAACCAAATAGACTAGCAAGATCATTGAAAGAAGCATAATCACAAGATAGACACAGAATTTACCCTGGGAAACCCTCATGGGGTAGAAAACCCAGCAAAGCTTTCCTCAATAAGATGATCAACCAAAATACAAGATGTGCTCCCTCCTTCTTCACCTCCTTAGCAGATCTCCCAGACAAGTGCGCTACTTTTCTCAAGTGAGCAAGTATGTCTAATAAGGAGTTCACCTCCTCTATTTATACTAATTCCCGACCACCAAAAATACCTAATGGGGCCGACCTCTCCTGGAGAAGTCTAATAACCCCTATAACCTCAGGGCCGACCCCCACATGGTGGGTCTAATAACCCTAGTTACCACAACTCCTCGGAGGTATAAACATCTCCGGATACATAATAGAATCACCTCGGAGGGATGGAACATCTCCGGAATAAATAATGTACAAATATAATATTCTTAGAAGTTACAATATTCAACACTCCCCCTTAACGAGAAGGATATTATAACAACATCTGCAGGAGCAAGGAGTCATTGATTACATCATACATGATACATCTATAAATCATCGGAAGCTTTCTTCAATTCATCATCATCAGTAACTCAACTGGTTACTGGAACATTAACATCATTAGAGATGATATCACTCGATCATCAGCATCGTCATTAGCATCGTCATCACACGATCATCAGCATCGTCATCACACGATCATCAACATACGATCATCAGCATCGTCATCAGCATCGTCATCACATGATCATCAACATATACGATCATCAGCATCATCATCACACGATCATTAGCATCGTCATCACACGATCATCAGCATCGTCATCAGCATCGTCATCACACGATCATCAGCATATACGATCATCAGCATCGTCATCACACGATCATTAGCATCGTCATCACATGATCATCAGCATCGTCATCACATGATCATATTACAGGATGATCAATCCTGCTCTCTTTAGGATATAGGTCCATGGATGATGCAATCCAGATCAAGTTCCAGGATGACCAATCCTTATCACTTTAAGACAAGTCTCATGTCTAGGGACGATGCAGTCTGTGATTCATTTAAGACGAATCCATGTCTAGGGATGATGCAATCCCGACCACAGTGCCAGTCCTTTTTCATACTGGATGTGACCTAGATCAGATCTAGGATTTACTTCCACAGAGCCAGTCCTTTTTCATACTGGATGTATCACATCTACAGAGTCAGCCCTTTTTCATGTTGGATGTATCACATCTACAGAGCTATCCCTTTTTCATGCTGGATGTATCACATATACAGAGCCAACCCTTTTTCATGCTGGATGTATCACATCTACAGAGCCAGCCCTTTTTCATGCTGGATGTATCACATCTATAGAGCCAACCCTTTTTCATGCTGGATGTATCACATCTACAGAGCCAACCCTTTTTCATGCTGGATGTAACCTAGAACAATTCTAGGATTTGTCACGTATATTTTGAACCGAGGTCCAAGGACGATCCAGTCCTATCATGTACCTTTTGAACCGAGGTCCAGGGACGATCCATTCCTATCGTGTACCTTTTGAACCAAAGTCCAGGGATGATCCAGTCCTATCGTGTACCTTTTGAATCGAGGTCCAGGGACGATCCAGTCCTATCGTGTACCTTTTGAACCAAAGTCCAGGGACGATCCAGTCCTATCGTGTACCTTTTGAACCGAAGTCCAGGGACGATCCAGTCCTATCGTGTACCTTTTGAACCGAGGTCCAGGGACGATCCAGTCCTATCATGTACCTTTTGAACTGAAGTCCAGGGACGATCCAGTCCTATCATGTACCTTTTGAACCGAAGTCCAGGGACGATCCAGTCCTATCATTCAATTATCGGAGACCTCATGTCTACGGCTCAATTCAAAGGACCACAGTCCGAGGACGATCCAATCCCCTTACCTGTTCATTCAGGATTTTGTTCTCGGAGATATCTTGTCTGCGGATCACTTTAGGACTAAAGTCCATGGATGATGCAATCCTCTCATCACTATGGGTACAAGTATCTTCATCCATACAAGTACAAACATGTATCAATACATCAAGGCAGCATGCAACCTCATCATCAAGACATGTAAATCAAAACATGTATCCTCATCAATAGCATCGATACATATATCATCAAAACATGTATTCTCACTAATACATCTATCATCAAAAGCATATATTCTCACTAATACATCTATCATCAAAAGCATGTATTCTCACTAATACATCTATCATAAAAAAATAAACAATATAAGAGTCCTAAATCTAAATATTTCTAAGTAACTAGGTAACCTCATCTTTGATGAGACAGACTTGTCATCAGATACTATACTACTCCCCCTTTCGAGGAGGGTCCTTTTGAACTACACCAAGCTTGTCTCGGAAGTATTCAAACTTTACTCGAGACAGAGGTTTGGTCAGGATATCAGCAATTTGATCCTCAGTACTTATATATTCAAGTTTGATAGCTCCTTTCTGCACCATATCACATATATAAAAGTATCGGATCTGAATGTGTTTTGACTTATCGTGGAACACATGATTTTCAGTCATCTTGATGCAGCTTTGATTATCACACATAATCACAGTGGGATCCATTTCTAAGTCAAACACTCCAGACAATAGTTTTCGAAGCCATACTGCTTCACAGCTGGCAGAGCAAGCAGCTATATATTCTGCTTCAGCAGTACTGAGGGCCACACTAGATTGCTTCTTACTGAACCATGAGATCATGGCAGATCCAAGACCGTAGCATCCACCTGAAGTACTTTTTCTGTCTGAGACACTCCCTTCCCAGTCAAAATCTGAGTAGCCATGTAGTTTGAGTTCATGACCTCCGAGATAATATAGTCCAAAATCTAAAGTACCCTTTAGGTACCTCATTACATGCTTTGCAGCTATTAAGTGAACCTTTCTAGGTTCTACTAGATACTGACTTAGGGTATTCACAGCAAAGCATATATCAGGCCTAGTATTTGTTAAATACATCAATGACCCGATGATTTGTCTATATAGAGTTATGTCCACTAATTCTGATGAGTCATTAACTAATAACTTCAAGTTGGAGTCCATGGGAGTAGCCATGGCTTAACACTCCAACATATCAAATCTTTTGAGAATCTCCACAGTATACTTACCTTGATTAAGAAAGATACCTTTTGGTTCTTGCCATACTTCTAAACCTAGGAAGTAGTGCATTAATCCGATATCTTTCATCTCGAATTCTGAAGAAAGCTTCTTCTTGCTTTCAATAATTTGTTTCTCATTTCCGGTTAGAAATCGATCATGTACATATAACAACAATATAACTGGTTCATCATCCATCACTTTGAGATAAAGATTGGGATCAGCTTTACTTTTGGTAAAGCCCATGCTTGTTAAGAAATTGTCAATCCTTCCGTACCAAGCCCTGGGAGCTTGCTTCAATCCATATAATGCCTTTTTCAATTTGCATACATGGGTCCTTCCGTCTTTGACCTCAAACCCTTGTGGTTGTTCTATGTATACTTATTCTTCAATTACACCATTCAGAAAAGCTGTCTTAACATCCATTTGGTGTAATTTCCACTTCATCATGGATGCAAGTGACATGATAGTTCTAATTGAAGTATACCTAGCAACTGGTGCAAATGTTTCTTCATAGTCAATTCCCTCCTTCTGAGAAAATCCTCTGGCTACAAATCTAGCCTTGTATTTTTCAATGCTACCATCTGCAACATGTTTTATCTTGAAAATCCATTTGGAAGAAACCACACTTTTATCTTTTGGTTTGGGAACTATATCCCAAACATCATTTTTCATTATTGACTGATATTCTTCTGTCATCTCTTCTACCCATTATTTCTTCTGAGTTTCCTCTTCATAGCTGGTAGGTAGTTGATCCACAATATCACACATCAAGGCCATATAGTTGGACACTAGCTTTGGTTTCTTTCTTTCTCTAGTGGAGCCTTCAGGAGCTCCATATCTTTCAGCCCTTGAATAATATCTCTAGCCCATGTTGGCCTTCTTTTCTTAGATAAGTCTGTAATAGGAGGTTCTTGTGGTTCCAACATGTCATGATCATCAGTTGAATCATCTTCAGGAATGGGCACAGCCTCTGTGATTCTGGGAGATGTATCTTCTTCATAGATTTCTTCAAGTTGGCACTTTCTGGATTTCTTGAGGGCTTCTTCTTCATCAAATGTTATATCTCTACTTATTTCCATGTGATGAAAACCTGGAATGTAAATTCTGAAGGCTTTGTATGATTCACAATAACCAACAAATATTCCCTTCTTACCAGAAGGATCCAACTTGGTTCTCTTTTCTTTTGGAATGTGGATGTACACAGGACACCCAAATATTTTAAGATGACTTACCTCAGGCTTCTTTCCTGTAAACACTTCTTCTGGAGTTTTGAAATCAAGAGCACTATGAGATAATCTATTTTGCACATATACTACTGTCTTGGCTGCTTTAGTCCATAGATACATGGGAAGATCTTGGTCATGTATCATAGTCTTCACAGCTTCCATGATTGTTCTATTTTTCCTTGCAACCACCCCATTTTGTTGGGGATTATAGGGAGTAGTTAGTTCCCTTTTAATTCCAGCTTCTTTACAAAAGTCTTCAAAGTCCTTTGAGGTAAATTCTCCGCCATTATCTGTTCTGAGAATTTTGATTCTCTTTTCTGAGATATTTTCTATTAGAGCCTTGAACTCTTTGAATTTTCCAAAGAATTCATTCTTACCTTTTAGGAAGTATATCCAAGTTTTCCTTGAATAGTCATCAATGAATGAAAGATAGTATTCAAACCCACTTAAAGAAGTAGTGGGCATTGGACCACATACATCTGAGTGTATTAGCTCCAAAATGTTCTTAGTCTTTGTTTCACTCTTTGGAAAGGGGTTCTTGACATTCTTCCCTTTCTTACATCCTTTACATGAGCCATCATGATCAGCTTTCAAATCTGGTAATCCTATGACTACCTTGCTTACATAGGGTAAGGATTTATAGTTAATGTGAGCTAATCTTCTATGGCATAGCTCACTGGGGCTAGAGATCTCATGAGCAAGGGTAGCTTCTGGATGACCCTTGAGCTTATAGAGACCTCCTTCTTCTTCACCAATTAGAACTGCATCTTTAATTGACTTTCCTTTGGACCACATGAGTACTTGTCCATCTATGAAAGCCACTCTAAAACCTTTCTTATCTAGTGCTGAGATAGAGAGTAGGTTCTTCTTTAAACCTGGTACATATAAGATGTCTTTCATCTTCAAAGGTGTTCCAGAATCTAGCTTGTAGCTAGCTTCACCAATTCCTTTGATGGGATATTGGTAATCATCTCCTAGAGATACCTTTTGTGAAGAGGACTTTTCTTCAAGATTTGAGAAAGTCTTTCTTTGACCTGTCATGTGCTTAGAAGCACCACTGTCAATGAGCCATGTATCTTCTCCAGGAGATACAGATCCAGAGAGTGCAAAGAATAGGACATATTCTTCTGGATCTTCTTTCTTCACCTTATATCTTTTCTTTCTAGGCCTTACCTCTACCTCTTCTTATTCTTCTTCTTCTTCTTCTTCACTATCATTTTCTGCCATATGTGCATGGTGTCTTTTGTGGACAAACATCTTCTTTTATGAAGGACAAAATTTGGAGATGTGTCCTAGTTTATGACAACTATAGCATTTGACTGTGGAAAGATCTCTTACTAGATTGGGTCCTTTTCTCTTTTTAGGTCTAGAGAAGTGTTGAGATCCTTTGTGGTCAACTTTCTTGAGATGACCCATTCTTCTTCTTTTGGTATGGGTGGCCAAAGCTTGGTCATCTTCTTTGAGAATATCTTCTCTGTTGGCTACCCTAGCTTCTTCTTGAACACAATCCTCCCATACTATATCAAACTTCATGCTTTCTTTTTTGTCACACATGGTTTGTATGAAAGATTCCCAAGGTCTAGTGAGACCATTGAGAGCAGTCATCACAAGTTCATTTTCATCAAGAGTATCACCAATTGCATCTAATTGCTCCTTGATTTGTGAGACCCTTGAGAAGTAGTCTTGAATGGATTCTCCTTTGTGCATCTTGGTACTCTTCAATTGAGTCCTTAGGTTCATCTTCCTATTGATGTTCTTTCCTTCATACATTCTTCCTAGGGCATCATACATTTCCTTTGGAGTCTTCTTGGAGGCCACTTGGGGAATCAAGTGGTCTTTAATAGAATCAGCTATGATTCTCTTTTCCCTAATCAAATCCTTCCTATGCTTTTCTTTGGCTTCATCTCCTTCTGGTTCTGCAACTTCATCCTTGATATAATGAGCAAGATCATTCTCTTCAAGAATGAGACCAATTCTGTATTTCCATGCCCGGAAATTCTCTATACCTTCTAGCTTGTCCTCAAGCTTAGTGTTTGGAGCCATCTTCTCTTGGGGGAGTCCAAGATATAGAGAGTACTTGCCTGAAAAGTTACCTTTTACTTTTCCGGATCCTGAGACAGAAATTTATTGCACTTTTGGTAGAATTAGGGTTTGACTTTCCCGAAGTTCTACCCAACCAAAAAGTTCGATCTAGGGCTCAAAAGATTTTTCTTGAGAAGGGCTATCCAGCCATGTAATCAGATTTCAATAATACCAACTTTTTGCTGAAACCCTAAACTTCACCGGAGAGAGAGAGAGAGAGATTCTTACCTTGTGAAAGATTTCCTATTCAGTCTAGCTCTGATACCATGTTAAGTTTAAACCAAATAGACTAGCAAGATCACTGAAAGAAGCATAATCACAAGATAGACACAGAATTTACCCTGGGAAACCCTCATGGGGTAGAAAACCCAGCAAAGCTTTCCTCAATAAGATGATCAACCAAAATACAAGATGTGCTCCCTCCTTCTTCACCTCCTTAGCAGATCTCCCAGACAAGTGCGCTACTTTTCTCAAGTGAGCAAGTATGTCTAATGAGGAGTTCACCTCCTCTATTTATACTAACTCTCGACCACCAAAAATACCTAATGGGGCCGACCTCTCCTGGAGAAGTCTAATAACCCCTAAAACATAACCTCAGGGCCGACCCCCACATGGTGGGTCTAATAACCCTAGTTACCACAACTCCTCGGAGGTATAAACATCTCTGGATACATAATAGAATCACCTCGGAGGGATGGAACATCTCCGGAATAAATAATGTACAAATATAATATTCTTAGAAGTTACAATATTCAACATGACAGGGAGTCATATGTGTGCAGGTTGAAGAAAGCCTATATGGCCTGAAATAGGCACCCAAGACCTAGTATGACAGGATAGATAGCTTCCTATCCAGTTTGGGATTTACCAAGAGTAAAGCAGATTCCAACCTTTACTACAAGGTTGAGGAAGGCAATCCAGTGATACTGCTATTGTATGTGGATGACCTGTTTGTTATAGATGAGGATAGATTGATTGTCGATACGAAGAGGAAGCTTGCTTCCGAGTTCGAGATGAAGGACTTGGGTATGATGCACTACTTTCTAGGCATGGAGGTGTGGTAGAGTGTGGATGGAATCTTCCTTGGACAAGGGAAGTATGCAGTAGAGATCTTGAAGAGGTTCAGGATGATGGACTGCAAGGCCATGGCCACACCTATGGAATTGAAACTGAAGCTTTTGTGTGATGCTTCATCTGAGCCGGTTGATTCCACGATGTATCGTCAAATGATTGGGTCCTTGATGTACCTGATGAATACATGACCAAACATCTGCTTTGCGGTGAACACCTTGATCCAGTATTTGACAGATCCGAGACATGTTCACCTGATAGATTCAAATCATATTCTGAGATACCTGAAGGGTATAGTTGACTATGGGCTCAAGTATGAGGCGAATCAAAAGTTTAACCTAGAGAGTTATGTTGATTTAGATTGGGCAGGCAGTGCCATTGATCGGAAGAGCACTTCGGGGTGCTGCTTCAGTATGGGATCCGGTATGATCTCTTGGTTTAGCAAGAAACAGTCCTATGTGGCACTGAGTACAGCCGAAGCAGAGTATGTCGCAGCTTGTTTGGCTAGTTGTGAGGCAATATGGCTGAGGAAGCTACTGTATGAGTTATTTGATCTCCCGTTGGATGCTACTGGTATCTTTTGTGACAACCAGAGTTGTGTGAAGCTGTCTGAGAACCCCGTGTTCCATGACAGGTCGAAGCACATTGAGATCAAATATCACTATATCAGCGATATGGTGCAGAGAGGAGCAGTGAAGCTCTTGTATATTGCGATGGATGAGTAGATAGCTGATGTGTTGACCAAGCCACTGGCCAGAGTGAAGTTTGAGTACTTCAGAGAGAGGCTTGGTGTACTTCAGATCGAGATTCCTTCTAAGGGAAAGTGATGAGTTCGAAGACACAGATGCACATGAGCCATTCTCACATGGTGGTAGGTGTGTCCTCCCATGGTGTAGATATAAGGGCTGGGGAGATTCCGACATGGTTGAAGTGTGTCTTCCCATGGTTGTTGATGTAAGAGTTGTGCCATTCGAGCATGGTTGAAGTGTGTCTTCACATGGCTGCGATATAAGTGTTGTGCCATTCGAGCATGGTTGAATTGTTTCTTCCCATGGCTGCGATATAAGTGATGTGCCATTCGAGCATGGTTGAAATGTGTCTTCCCATGGCTGCGATATAAGTGTTGTTCCATTCTGGCATGGTTGAAGTGTGTCTTCCCATGTCGGTGAGTGTAAGTGCTGTGTGATGTGCATTTGGGTTGTGCTCCGTGGATGATGAGGTGATCTGAAGACGATGAGGTGACAGTATGGTACACAGGTTTTGCAGAGGCATATAATCAGTCCTAAGATGCTCTTGCAGGTTTTGCAGAGGCAGTGTAATCAGTCCTGAGAGATCTTGCAGGTTTTGCAGAGGCAGTGTAATCAATCCTGAGGTGTACCTACTTGATGGCTTGCTCGCTGAGATGACATGATGATCATGAGTATTAGGATGATACTCTGTGGCCGTGGACAGGTTGTGCAGTTGCATGTAAAAGATCCTGGGAGATCTGATAGGTTGAGCTGTGTGCTCGTAATCAGTCCTAGGATGCTCTTTCGAGGTTTTGCCATGACCACATGTAATATTTCCCTGGGAGATCTGATAGGTTGAGCTGTGTGCTCGTAATCAGTCCTGGGATGCTCTTTCGATGCTTTGTGGAGGTCACATATAATATTTCCCTGGGAGATCCGATAGGTTAAGCAGTGAGCCTGTAAAAGTCCTGGGATGCTCTTTCAAGGTTTTGTTGACACACGTAATAAGTCCTGAGGATTCCACAGTATGGCCAGTGATGATGAAGACCTACAGGTGGTGGGCCTACATCCAGCATGAAAAAGGGTTGCCTCTGTAGAACTTCCTATGACGAGAAGAATTATGAGATAGCACTAGTGATCGAGATGACGAATACAGTAGTAGTGACGGTGATGCTCCGTGATCCAGTGATGATGATCCAGCTCTAGTATTTAAGACTTGTGCCTATATGTATTGATGAATTGTGTCAAGAGAATACCTTCCTAGTTAAGAGGGAGTGTTGATGTATTTGTAACTTTGGAAGATATTCACTTGTATATTGTATGTATTACATTTGTACTTTATTGTATCCCCAACGGAGATGTATTATTCCTCCGATTGGAAGTGTCGTCATGTGTACTTGCAAGTGTCGCAAGTTATATTGTAAGTGTCGTAAATTATACTTGATGGGTTATTAGACCACCTTGTTGGGGTCAGCCCTGTATGAGTCATGTGGGTCAAAGGATTATTAGAACACCCTATTGGGGGTCGGCCCAGTCAGCATACTGTTATGTGGCTAAGTTAGGGCCGACCTAGTTGAGTAAAGGTCAAGTGATGTAGTGTATAAATAGAGAGTGTGTCTCTCTCATTTTACACATTCTAGTGTTCACTCACTTCGCATTAGTGAGAGAAGAGGAGGATGCACACAAGTGGAGGAGGAGCATGCTGCTGTAGATATCCATCTCTTGGGTTTGATCATGGTGATCATTGTATTGATGCTTATTCTATCTCTGAGGAAGTTGCGGGGTTTTTCACCTTCTTGGTTTTACCCGGTGAAATATTGTGTGTCTCTTGTCTCTTGTCTCTTATGCTTGATATGCTATACATGTTGTTCTTTCAATTAAGATCCTAGATCAGAATGTATTAAATCCTGAAAAACTAACAGTAAGTCGTCCCGTGAGTATATTGTATTATCCCACATTCATGGGGAGTAATAGTTTTTTATCTTGGACTTAGTATATAAGTACGTGTTGAGGCCAATGAAGGCATCCACAAGTTATTTTTATTGAGCTTGCTCAAAGGAGGTTTCCCCCTCGAAGTGGTCTACGATCAATAAATCCCTTTCGTGTTCTGCTAGTTCTGATATATCATGCATTTTTATCATTTAATTGCTAGAGGTTCCTCACATAGTGGTTGTCCATTAACTTTGGTTGATTTATGTTCCACCTCCCATATGGTCAATATAGCAATGTAAATATGGTCGTTGTAGTCATGTCGATGATAATTAGTCAGTCTTGTATTTTCTTCTCGGCATTAAGTTTGAGTCAATACTTGGTATGGTCGGCGTTAAGATGTGGCCAAGGTAGATGTTATCAAAATGAGGTCGATGTCCATTTTGGTCAAAGTTGATCCTTAGTTCTAAATTATGGGCAATGGCTCATTCTAGTCGAGGTTGACCCCTTGTTATGTCTAGTTAGGTCAATCAAGTTCTATGTGGTCTGTCAAAAGCATGTAATTAATACGATTGATTTATGTTGATGTGACTCTATTATAATTTATGAAGTTAATTAAAGAGGGGGTTAAACGTGAGTCTCCTTTGAGGCAGGCGATCCCCTCCATTCTATGTAAATCAAGTTGGTATCTTTCCGACCATGGTCAGTCGAGTCAGTTTGGTCCATAGCAGTCGACCATGACCAATATCATCTACAGCCGTCGGTCTCAACCAAATTATGCACAATAGAAGGCAACATAACATCTTGCAGGCATTTTTACATCCTCACGACAGAAGCTGTCGACGAAGACCTTATTCAATCAGAAGAAATTTTACAACACACAGAAAAATAGCTTAATGATTAAAATGATGACAAAAGAACACTTGAATTGATCGATCCCCCCGGTGTTGAACTATAGAGCATCTCCTAAGTTGGTGTTTAGAGATGATCGTTAAGCGTACCATGGTTGACGAAGGTGCTTCCACTTCAGTAATTTATTTAGCTTGTTGGAAGGCTCTGGGCTCTCCTCCATTGTCGAAGTCTATGACTATGCTCACTGCGTTCGATGGTCGTTCTTTTAGGCCGCTTGGTATTATCCCCTCCCTTGAGGTCCACTTGGGTGGGAAATCCGTGCCTATAGAGGTCGAGGTGGTCGATGCTCCCCTTGAGTATAACATTTTAATGGGTTGGAATTGGATCTACGCTATGAAATCTATCGTGTCCTCTGTTTTTAGAGTCATCTGCTTTCCCCACAAAGGCAAGATTGTGACGGTTGATCAACTAGCCTTTACTATTTCTAGTCTCGTACCATCTCCAGGAACTGTAGTTCCTTAGATCAAAAATTCTCAGCCGAAAACTAAGAATGTTGGTGTAGGTTTGTATTCCTCCTTGATGGGATCTTTTGACTTTTCTACACCAATCTCTTCATAGGAACCATCTCCGATGATGCTCCTTCATCGTTGAATCATGTGCCATTTCGGACATCGTACTTTAGAGATCTGTGGAATCTACCTTCCACGATTTCCCCATCGGGAGACTCTTCGCACATCGGAATGGATATGCCCTTGTCTGCAGTTGAGCTTGCTTATTGTGATATTCAACAAGTCACTGCAAAGCGGGATCTCTCTTCTTTAAGGACAGAGGAAGAAGATCCTGTTATTATTCCCGCGTGGGAAGTCAAATCGTATTGTTCACATGACTGCCTTGATGATACTTTACCTTTAGATGAAGCTATTATCGATGCCATGAACGGTAATGACAAGCCTGGGGAGGATCTCCATCATCAATCTTATTTCCTTTCCAACCTTGGTCTTATTAAGCAAGATGAGTTTCGATCGACTCTAGCCGAGAAAGTTGGTCACCTTGTGGCTCCTTTGGAATCATGTGGAATTTATGCGGAGGGAAATATGGCTAATATTTCTCGTGCTATCCCGATCAACATTTCTCGTACTTTCAAAAAATTGAAATTTATATGTCGGTGCTGATTGTTCCCCTGAGGAAATTCGTATTTACATCGATTTATTGAAAGAGTTTTGGGATGTGTTTTCCTGGTCATATAAGGAGATTTCAGGTACTGACCCTAGTATTGTTGAACACGGGATTAAGACTTACCCAAATGTTAAGCTTGTTCGATAGCGTCTTCATCCTGTTAATCCTAGGAAGGCAACCGTCATTAAGGCAGAGGTAGATAAACTACTTAAAGTTGGTTTCTTCTACCCTGTTCCTCTTACCGAATGGGTATCCAACCCCATTCCTGTGGATAATAAGTAAGGAACCATCTGTGTGTGCACCGAATTTTGCGATTTGAATAAAGCATGTCCTAAAGATAACTTCCCAACCCCATTCATAGACCAAATCTTGGATGAGTGTGCGGGAAGCGAAGTGTTTTCGTTTATGGACGGATTTTCAGGCTATAATCAGATCCAAATCAAACCTGAGGATCAGCATAAAACTGCATTTATATGTACTTGGGGTACCTTTGCATACCGAAAAATTCCCTTCGACCTTAAAAACACCAGAGCTACCTTTCAGAAGGCCATGACCTATGCTTTTCATGATCTTAAGCATATAGTGGAGGCTTACCTGGATGACCTTGCTGCTCACTCTCGTAAGAGATTATATCACCCAGGTCACCTCCGCCTTATTTTCGAGAGATGTCGGCATTATAATATTCGTTTGAATCCGAACAAGTGCATATTCTGTGTGAAATCTGGTCACCTTCTAGGGTTTGTAGTCTCCAAAGAAGGTATAAGAGTCGATCCTTTAAAGGTTGAGGCAATGCTTCGGTTTCCTCCCCCGCGTAATTTGGTTCAACTTCAAAGCTTCCAAGGGAGGGATACTTTCTTAATATGTTTCATCATGAACTATGCTAGTTTTACTAAGGGTTTCACGTGATTATTGAAGAAAGACACCCCTTTTATCTAGTATGAGCGAGCCCAACAGTCTTTCAACAATCTTACGAAATCCTTGGTATCGGCCCCTGTTCTTAGTCCACCCAACTATGGGAGAGATTTTTTTCTTTATGTGGCCGCGTCTCAAGAGACGATTGGTATGGTCTTGGTTCAAGTGGATGATAGGCTCCAAGAGCATGTTGTCTATTATCTTAGTCGAAACCTAGTAGACGTTGAACTAAGGTATTATCACATGGAGAAACTGGCCCTTGCGACTGTTCATGCAGTCTATATATTACGACACTATGTCTTGCTTAGGAAAACCACGGTTTTAGCACATGTCAATCCATTTCAGTTCGTGCTCTCACGATGTTTGATTGGGGGGAGATATAATAAATGGATTTTCATCCTTCAGGAATTCGATCTCGATTTTTCCTCGGTGAAGTTGGTGAAGTCCTTGGTTTTCGCGGAGCTAATCTCGTATTTTCCTAGACTTGATGAGGAAGTGGTCCATGAAGACCCATTCGTTGATGAGAATTTATTCCTTATATCGTCGTTGGAACCTTGGTATGGAGACATCATTATATATATCCAGAATCTGAATTTCCCTTCGCATTTTTCGTGAGATGAGCGATGGCGTGTGAGACACCATGCCAAAGATTATGTCATCGTCGGTGAGACTTTATATCACCGAAGAAAAGACTCTCTCATGCATCATTTCTTAACTCATGAATAAGTGGAGTTAGTGCTGAATGACTGCCATAGTGGAGCATGTGGTGGTCACTTATCTAGGCTTGCAACAACCCAATGTTAGTTTTTTCCTATGATCTTTAAATATTGTATTAATGTTGTAAAGAGATGCCACCCTCGTCATGTGTTTTCTCAGAATGTACGCATGCATCCTGCCCCTCTTCATTCGGTCATCACTGTCGGTCCCTTCACCAAGTGGGGGTTGATTTCATGGATTGAAACCTAGCTTCAGCTGGGGGGCATCGTCATATCATAGTGGTCATCGCTTAATTTACCAAATGGGTTGAGGCCATGCCGACCTTTAAAGACGATGGTGAAACAACAGCCCACTTCGTATTCAATCAAATTATAGCTCGGTTTGGTATCCCTTAAGAGATTTTCACTAACCATGGCAGTCACTTTCAAAATAAGATGATGGTAGAATTATCACTTAAGCTTGGGTTTAGACAAGACCACTCATCTTCGTATTATCCCCAAGTGAATGGCCAGGTTGAGGCAGTCAATAAGTACCTAAAGGCCATTCTCCAATGGACCATCCAACAAAGCAAGAGTAATTGGTATATCATGTTGTATCCTACTTTGTGGGATTATCAAACCGTAGTAAAGACTTCCACCGGTTTCTCACCTTTTCAGTTAGTTCATGGTGTGGAGTCCATCTTACTAGTTGAATGCAAAATACCTTCTTTGAAGCTAGCCATAGAACTCCTGCCTGATACTTTGGAAGTAGAGCAATGCTTAGTCCACTTCGAGCAGCTTGATGAGCACCGTCAGGATGCCTCTGTGGCAATAGATTCCAACAAACATCATTTCAAGGCTCAGTACGATAGGTCTGTCTGTCCCCGACAATATCCTGAAGGTGACTTGGTTCTTCTTTATGACCAAGCTAAGGAACACCTGGGGGTAGGAAATTTTAACCCAATGTGGCACGGTCCTTACATTGTGAGGCATGCCCTTGATAAAGGATCCTATGGGTTAGAATATTATGAGGGGAATGCCCTGAAGGAGCCTAGAAATGGGCTCTATCTCAAGCGGTATTATGCTTGAGCTTCTAGCTTGAGCTAATACTTTTGTATACTATTGTATATTTTTTGTACATAGTTTAGCTTTCCTTTGATTTTTTTGAGTCTGTTGATTCGCTTCCTTTTGGTTGACAGATGTCAGCAGAATCTCCGGTGTTCTTAGGATTCGCGGATGGGGCCAACCGTCATACGCAAAGACTAGCTTCTGCTACATGGGTTATTTACTCACCCGACAACCAGATTGTGTCTTTAGGAGGCACTTGTCTTGGTCCTACATCAAACAATGTGGCTGAGTATAGTGCCGTCATTGAGTTACTTCGCGATGCCATTTCGCATGGCATTCATTATTTAGAGGTCCGCTTGGATTCTCAGTTGATTATGTATCATTTGAACGACCGGTACTGTGTTAGGGATCCTATGCTACTAAGGATATTCTTAAGGGTAAGAATTTTGGAACGCCATTTTGATTTTATTACTTATATTCATGTTCCAAGACGTTTTAATCATACTGTTGATGCATACGATAATTATGTCCTAGATTCGAATTTGTCACATAATTAAAAGAAGCAATGAGTCACACAAATAACATTCACACATTTGTACACACAATATAGTAGAGTCATAAAAAGTCATAGTCTTTTCATTATCAAAAAGTGGTGTCATAGTACAAAACTGGAGCTCGTAGCTCTCAAATATACATATCCGATAAAAAAAATGGGACCTCATGGCATCTAATCCCTACGAGGAACTCTAGCCTCCTCGGGGGGATGAGTCTACACATAGTAGTTCACAACATTGGCTATACGTCGGAGCAGCTGCACCCATGTACCTAGTACCCCCACCACATGTCTCTACATCGCCTCAGGGAGAGGTTCTCTACCTCAATCACTGGTACCGTGGTAGTTATACGAGTCAGGTTGACCCATACAGTCTCTAATGTGCGCTCTGTCACTGCACCTACTATATCCCCACCCCTGCCTCTACGTCGGTGTCATGGGAAGCCCTGTGGTCTTCACGGATCCAAGTTTGCGAGCAAACAGTCAAATATCAATACATGATATCACACCAAAAATATTTTTGCTTTCACTTAAAAAAATACAAAAAATTAAATATTTGAAACTTAAAAAGAGTATCTTACCGATGTCTCCAAATGCGGCCTCTGGTGGAAGTGGCATGTCGCGATCCCCTCCGAAGTCAATCCCCTCATAGCGATAGTCATCTATGGAAATCACCTATCACCGCCACCAATGGAAAAACTCATCAGTATATGGAGAGGCCAGCCGGCCACTCCCCTGTCGTGTCAATATCTCCGCCCACCGGGTCTGGGAAAGATCTCAGAGACTATGAGTAGGGACCTCCACCCTCAGAATAAGGCCCAGAACACTCTTAAAGAAGAAACTACACACTATGGTCCCGAAACAAATTTTTTTGGTCCGCCCCTGTTTGCACTCCATCAACTGGTGTTTCATAGAACCAAGCAGTGTAGTGCACCAATCATAGACCGTAGGCTTCATGCACTTAACTGCATAGAATATCAATGGCCTTGAGGCCTGATGAAGCGAAGCAGACCCTGCTATCCTACCGAAGGTGAGGAAGATGATCTTCATGCTTAGGCTCGTTATAGCCTTTGTGGGGACTTGGATACCCACTTTCTGGGTTCCCTCAATACAGTATCTGCCAATATAGTCACTAATCGTGACTCCTCCTCCCACGCTACAAGACTTGAGGCTTCCCACCTCTCCTCGGCGGGACAAACCGGTAATAAAATATATGTTTTCCACCTCCAACAGAAGTGGTTTCCCATCCAAGTTGAATTGCTGAGCTTCCGGATCCCAATAATCCACCACTGCGGTGAGTAATCGGTTTTGGGCCCTTAAATCCCCGATACTCTAAAATTTGTATAAACCACAAGCTTGTAATGCTTGTTGCACGGCCAAATCACCTCCAACCTGATGATCAATGACATCATGTTCCCTCTCCCTCCATTCTAGCACCATCCTATGGAAAACCAAAGGTTTTTTAATGTTAAAACTTATTAAAAACATTTATCACGGCGATGTACACAGGATAACTCATATACAGTCGCGCGTATATACAATCAACGTTTCGTTTGACAGCGTAAAACCAACCCTATATGTGACCCACGGGGGGTTCACTCAGTGAACTTGTTACATAGCACGACCATTCACAGGATATTAAAGAATATCCCTAATTTCACTAAATATTGGAAAATGCCTTCTAAAATTGTATTGTTGAACCCCCCTCCCAATATACCTTTCCAATTAAGAAAACCCCTAGTTTCACCAGATATTGTAGGTATCCATTTTTATCAACCCATTTTTAATAGCCCCTTTATATCATATTATCAAATTGTAACAAACAAGATCCCTAATACATCTTAGCATAAGCAAACATGACACTAAATAAAATAATAGTATAATGCTAATAATGATCCCACCGAGATTGCAGGGGCGACTGATCATTTTTTAGCATTGGATAGTGGAAGACCCAATGGAATAGTAATATGGAAGGAAAAATGCATAAAAGGAAACCCATTCAACAAATCAATCTAACAAAGAATGTAAAATATTGATAGCCCAATAGTCAATGCAATGCTTAGAAAAGATGAGAATTGCAGATGTTTCACAGTGGTTTCACACCACAACTTGCCAATCTACCAAGTTTATATAATGTAAATACAAGTATAGCGATAGAGAGCTCATGTTTTCTATAAGCTTAATAAATTAAACTCCATAAAAATGAAAAATTAAAACCCTTCCATGAATGGAATTCCTTTCCTTCCTATCAAAACAAACATCATTGATGTTTGAACCCAAATGAACATAGACAATTCTTCTTACTTTCCAATAACATCATATGATCATGTGCATATCTCTAATTTGGGTCATCCACAACTCCCCTTCCTCTACATTTATTCTTGCAATCAAGGTAATTAACAATATTTAGTTACCTTTTCTTGGATTATATCTAGTGTTTTTTAATCTTTACAAGAGAGGGAAAAATATCCATGGTTAAATACTCGCACACCCATTTCATTTTCATAAAGCCAAAAAATACCTTTAAAATAAAAACAAAAAACAAGAAGGCCCTCCACTTTAACGATCACTTAGACATATAAATGAAAGGGTGCTTCAACCTCGAAAAGTGACAACCCATTCCTAATGAAGATCCCACGAGGGTGATTAAAAGTGGTAACTTTGTGAAGTGAACGTTCCAAAGCACTTCCATGATCATAACTTAATACAATGCACTTAGATCCTTCCATCCAACTATATAAATGAGTCACTCTAACAAATCAATTACCAAGATTAATGGGCCCACAACAAATTAAAAATCAAATGAAGGGTCACCTCTATACCAAGATCGATTATATGCTCCACGATTTTATTATAACCGCAATTCACCAACAAAAAAATGAACCCGTAAGGTGGAATTAAGACACTCCACATTGCTTGCACAGAAATTCACCCCAAAGATGGGTCAATTCTCCCTTCATAATAGTAATTTGATTCCAGATCCATGCAATTACCCCAAACATGGATCATTTCTTTATGTGTTTGAGTGCCAGACCCATTACTTTATCCTTTGATACAATCACATCTATGAGGTGAGGAGTACTGAAATTCATCCATGACTGCTCAGTATCTACCTATTCACAACATGTTTTCAATCATATTGCAAATGAATTACCCCTTCAAAAAGCCTCTCCCAAGGTGCACTAGGAAGACACTCTGAAATTGAGGCTAGGGTAGATCTATGAGAAGTGCATACTGGAAAAATCCTCACCTATAGGGTTGTGGTTCCTCCAATGAGTGATGTTGTCTGCTATAGGTTATTTTGGTATCCTTTACATGCTTTTGTCTCCATATCATCATCAAAACAAGCCCGAAATACGAGAAGCGGCTGATATTGCAGAATTATTCCTTCATGTTGATGCAAGGCCTTTATTAGCTTATATATAAATGATATAGGATTGCAATAAAGGTTGTTTAAATTCTCAACATTTCCCAAACTTGAAAATAGATGTATTTTATCTCACAATTACCCTATTGCTGGCTGAAATCAAGATCTAGGCTACTTCCTTTATTAGAGTTACTCTACATCAATACTACCAGTGACTGTAATGGGATACAAGTCTTAATTTCATGTCATCTACAACAATAAAAACCACTGTAACATAGTCAACGTGACCTCTTTGTCATTGTTTTTTAACCCCCAAGGTTGTTACCAGGTTGCTGAAGGTTATTTGTTTGATGTGAGAGAGGTCTACAATATTGGTGTAATAAGATGGTCCCCTTACTATTGTAGTATGCCCTGAATTGCTTCAAAATGATCAAATTATGCCTTTAAGTTTCTTTAAAAATACTAGGGTATTTAGATTTCCTTCCTTCATGCCCAAAATTGATTTTTAGGGCCTACAAGTTCTGAGATATTTCAAGAGAGACCCAAAATTGCATTACATCACTCCCATTTTTTTTTATTGCATAAAAGTTCCCAAATCTTTTAAGAGAGACCCAAAAATGAATTAGAGCACCCCCATTGAAAATAGGGGTAACACTTTCCATAAATAAATCTATAGGTATGCAAACCTCGTTGAATCGAACTTGAAATGAATGTCATTATAGATAACATTGCAAAGAGAACATCAACTTATGATTAAATATTTTCAGTGTCCACAATAAATAGTAGGCTTGAAAATGCAGCTAATACATTTTTTTTATACCAGAAGAGATCATAGATATCTATTTCCGTCAGAATATCTACTTTTCATTAGTGCGATGTGTTATCACCTAAACTGTAGTTACCCCTATGGATGTATCCACTCAAGGATGGCAATAGGGAAGGGCAACTCAAAGGTGCAACCACGATCACCTCGACCTCCAATAGAGGGTTGTCATGCTAGTCGAGGCCACCTTCACTTTATGTTATCTAGCCCAGAAAACAAAGGGGGAGACCCAATCTACTCCCGACAGGAGAGATCAAAACCAAGACACCAAATCAAGTTAATTCTAAGTGAAGTAAGGTGTATGGTTTATCCTAGACCTTAGGATGAAGTCACAAGACAAGTGAGGGGTTCAATGAGTATAGCTTTGGTTCATTATTGATGTGAAAGTGACTTATGATTTGTGAAATAGGATCTAGGATTAAAGTACTAGTTCAATGTGAGAAAATCCACTTCCTTGGGAACCGTGTCCAATGTAGGGTAGTTTAGGGGTTGAATTGGGGCTAACTAGTACAAGTGACAAGCTTGATCATGAAGTATGATGGCATCAAAGGGTTTATCTCACCAATCAAGGGTCAAACCACAAGTTAATCCAACAATCTAGGAAAGTCAAATTGACTTGGAGAGAAACCAGTGCCTTGGGAATTGGGATAATGGATTCAAAGTAAAGTTAACTTCTGGTTAAGGACTCCTATTGCATGAGACAAGTGGGCAATTAAATTCTTGATGGATGAATAGGTATAGATCTAGGTTTGACCTAAGTGGACCACAATCCCTTAAAACAAGAAATGCTATCCCCAAGGCAAGATTTGACAAGGTGACCTACTAGACCTAGGTTTTGAATTATTCCCGTTCCAAATCCACGGAAATCTCAAGTACCCATGTCCTAGAAGTGGACCAACTCACTTCTCCAAGGTGGTGCAACTTTACCCAAGAAGGCTAAAATGTGGGATAAGTGGGTCAAGACAAGTCCAATGGCATCCAAACTTTAGATCCAAGTAGGTTGATCAAGTGGGAGTGTGTATCTTCAATTTCAAGGCAATCCGATGGCTAGATCTTACTAGATTTGAGTTTAAAGATACCAAGTGGTCCAAAATGGGGATTAAATCCCTTAAAATGTGGAATAGGGCCCACAAGGTAGAAATCCGAAAAGTGACAATCTGGGGTAGGTTATTGGATGTGTAGATCATGAATCAAGCGGTATCTCAACTACCCACATACTAGATCTAGGTCAACCCACCAAACTAGGAAGTGCGCCCTTGCTTAGAGAGGCTAAATGCCTTGGGAAGAGGGTCAAATGGAGGTCAATCCTCACCAAACTATAGATCCGGGATGTCGTGGATACTATAGAGGTGGGTTTTAAATATCTTACCCAAGAAGCCACTAGATCTTAGTAGATCTGAAAAAATGTAAAAATGAGGGTTTGAAGAAATAAGGGTTTTACCAATTTATGAGCTATGTCAATGGATTGGATCAAGATAAGAGAAACAAACCTGTGGATCTTACCTGGGTAACCTTGTAGATGCCTTGATGATGATGATCTATGCAAACTCCATCAATTTGAGAAGCTTTGAGGTAGTTTTCTATGAAGTTGATTTAGCCCAAGAAGCCAATGCACCCTCTCTCCTACACAACAAACGTCAACAATATCAGATTTGATGTAATCAAGAGATAAGACTAATGCCACAAGAGAAGTAACAGAAAGATAGCATAGATCACAATGATACTAATGATAACCCCCTGATACAAGCAAATGCCAAGAAAGTCGATTTGAAGAAGCCTTGCAAAATCGCCCTTGTTGAAGTCGCCCTCCTGTAGACAAGACAATGATTTCCAAAATAGATAGATATTACCACAAATTCCAAATGCTAGGTTGCAATAGAGTTTCCAATCACCATCTAAGAACACCAGGTGCAAAGGAGACCAACAGAATTTCCACAAGAAAATTTTTCTATACCAATAATCCAAGAGCCAAAGACCCCTTACAAATGAGAAGCTCTATCCTTTAAATAGGAAGGAGAGGCATCAAAATCCTAACCACTTTTTGAATGAGTGGCTAAGATTAAAAGATACAAATGTCTAATCAATGGTTGAGATGATCTGAACAATAAAATACATGGATCACTAATAAAATATAATATAAGTGGACAAAATTGCCCTAGAAGAGGGGAATCCCACCAAATCATGATGACAAAATATAATAGGAAACTTATGGTGGGTCCAAGGGGTAATTTTAGCCACCCTTGGTCAATCCCCATAGCACAATAATAATAAAATAGTCATCAATATACCAAATTGTGCCTCTATGGTCAAATTGTAGGCCTCAAAAGACCTCAGAAATCATCAGAAAATGCCATAAGTGATGGATGCGGGCCCTGATGAAGCTGAAACAGCTGGAGGAGGTGTGGAAGACATCAATCCATCATCACTGATCATCCCATGCCAAAAAATTGCCTCAGTATCCCAAATCGATTTCCTCAATAGCCATTTCTACCAATCCTGAAATGCCTCGGGAAGCGTGAAACTGCCCCAAACTGCCTCCTGGAGTGCCTACGCTGTTAAGGTGAGGGCACCAGTGTGTCCGGTAGGGGGGTAATATGGAAAAAACAAGTGGTTGGACCACCCCCTCCAAGCACAACGCCCTAGGTCAACCGGATAAAGATCACATCTGCTCTGACAGGGTCTCCGATAGACCAAAACTGCACTAGGATAGCCTACTGATGCTCAATCATCACTGTAAGTGCCTGGAATTGAAAACAAGCGGTCTCATTGGACTCAGAAGGTCCAAATCCATCCAATATGTGTACTCATACAACATATGAGTCTCTACATGATCAAAATATATATCCAATATACCGGAACAGGTGAAATAATAATAATCTGCAAATGATCAAATAATGCTGTAAACCATAAATCATCATCATAACCCTGTAGCTGCTGCATAGAATCATCATGTACATGTACATAGACCATATATCATCAATCCATATCATCACAGGGTCCAACCATCTCATGTCATATGGTTGACCTTGGTCAAACTAGGTTTGACCAAGTCAACATGATCAAATATAACTCAGACCAGCATCGGAAGCTGCTGCAAAGTGTCAAAGGTTAATGCATGCTCTACAACTTATTCAAATAACAATTATAACACAAAGTAATCATTACTGGCGATCTAAATCCAAATATATAATGTCATTAATTATTATTATTACTCAGACTAGACTTTCAAGATCATACTCACTTCATAGCTGTGATCAATTTGCTAGTGAAGGGTGAAGGCTAAAATAACTGGCTAGGCTAAGGGATGACTTGACTGACTTAACTTTGTGACACTTTGGCAAAGGAAAAGGGAATACACTCAATAGTATATACTGAATGAGCAACAACACAGGGAAAGGCGGTATCTCACAAATGGATGAGTTGTTCAAAGAGGGTTTATTCACCTTTAATAGATGCGCACAATCCATAATACAAATAAGGCCAACAATTGTTTTGATATAGCATTTAAGTTCCATTGCTTTTTGGGCTTGAAGTTTCCATAGCCTTGATCTATGTGTGTTTATAAACACATTGCATAGATTTACATTTGTTTTAGGCTTTCTGCTGCAGGTGTGTTTTTAAGGCACTTGTTTACCTGAGCACTTCTAGGTGTGTCACAAACAGTTTGTTTACCTAGGTATTTATATTTCCAAAAGATATAACATTTTATTTTCATGGCCATTTTCATTTGGCATGCCTTTCATTCATGTGTGTTTAGAAACACATTGCATGAATGGGCTTTTCATACAAGATATAGCATTTCATTTTTCCATATTTTGTATTCATGGCAGCACTAAAAGTTTCAAGTTTAGCCAACACAACTCTAGTGACTAGGGGGAATTCACAAGGAACTCCAACTCACCATAGGTATGTTTTGTCACCAACTCAGAGCCGAGACACAATAAACAGGGAAGCTCATCCAATACAGAGGCTACAATGGGGAAAAGATCCTCCATGTCACTAGTCAAGTAGTAAGTCAGGGTGATAAACTAAAAGGTAGGCAATGGATGGATGAAGACAATGAATAATGGAGCCGACACTAGCAAGCCAAGGTATGGTGGAATGATCACCTCTATTCTCCCTAAGGAGGGTAAGACCAATGAGTATGAATAGTGAACTTCTAAGTCTAAGTAGGGACAATATAATATATATAATAAGATCAACCAAGTCCACATATCTATATGATCGCCAGATCATGACACTAAGTGCTAAGACATGCTATAAGAATAAGTATAAAAGCAATATAACCATAACACAATGATATACCTGCTGAAGCATATACTTGAATGCTCATCACCTGAACCATCATCTGTCCTCTGAAACTGCTGCTGTAACTCTAGGCACTACTGATTGCTCTGTACAAATGGTATAATGGCTACATCGGTCATCTCTCTGAGTGTCCTGAGACTTAGTCATGGCATGGGGAATGCAACTGTTGTTCAAAATCTGATAGTGATCCAATATAGATGCTCATCTCAGCATCTTAAATGTAAGGGAATTGGCTGAATAGTGTACTGGCATAAGAAAAATAATGTATGTTAGCCCAGCTACTATATATGCAATAACATCTGGCTCCGGATGGGACAAGTGCTCTGCTGAAATGAGCGCTTGAGAACCTCAGAATCTCTGGTCCTCGAACTCTGCTACTCGAATCCTCAATCCAACACTCTACCATTTTTCTTCCAGCTTTTTTATTTTGCACCTATTTTTGCATTCACAAACATCAAAAATACCTCATGCCGCATGTATGGGAAAAATATAAAATCTAACTGAAATAAAATCTATTCTATGTCAGAAATATAAATGCAGAAAGTAAATTAAACTACTAACATAATTTGCAAAATTTGAAATTTATTGTGCAGGAAAAAGAAAAAATTATAGGTACTCAATTAAACTAGGAGCTTACAAAGGAGCTTAGAAATAAACAAGGTGCCAGACTCAATGGCTGAAAAGACTAACTGCTGCCCAAGTAGGCTTATTCAGTTTCCTACCTACTCTAATCTAACCAGTCATCACAAATGCTAGGTAAAATCATAAATCCAGTGCAACCATTCATCAAACATATTAGTGATTCTTCTTTCATTCCTGGTAATGAAACAAGTCATGATTGGATTAAAGATCAGAGAATTTGATAATGCAATCTTCGAGGTTTGTTCAAAAATTGAATAAAGGTTTGAATGGTGCAAAATGAAATCATGCCAAGGAAAATATTGACTGACGCAAACATCCTCCATCCAAGAATTGATAGGATCATAAAATTCGTGCAAGTTATTGCTTAAGATTGATGGAGGAAAAATATAAGGCTTGTAACTCAATTCTTTTTCACAGAACATAACTTCCTCATTTACTTCTCTTACATATTCAATTAGGTTCTCCCTGGGATTAATGATCAAATAGAAACCAAGTGGGGATAACTTAAACTTTAAAGGACAGAAAAACAAAGTCAAACCCACTTGATGCTCAAAAATGGAGAAAAAATGGAATTGATCTTTAAACACCTTTCGTAGCCACCAAGAGTGATTGATAACTTGACAACAAGCATTATGGTTCCAAAATGACTGAAAAGGGGAATGAAGTGTTTTTTCTCCAAACATGTAATCATGCATATACTTCCCTCTGAAAATTCCAAAGGCAAAAGATTGACTATAGCACCAACCCAAAGATGATTGAAAGAGTTGGGACGGGAGGGTGGATTCTAAATATGAAAATTCTCCCAAATAGACAGACAAGTTCAACCTTAGATTTTGACAAAATAAAACACTCTTTACTCTAGGAATTATTTCAAGCTTTTGATCAAGTTTAATATTTACAACCTGAGGACCAGATTGACCATAACTATCTAACTCTAAGTTATCCTGATTAAAGATGAAAAAAAGAAAATTTAAAGATTCATTGTAAGAAGTGGAACAAAGATTAGAACACCTAGTGTGATTTATTAATTCTTTCTCATGTTGATATTGATCTTTTATTAATTCATCATTAAATTATAAGAGGATAAGTGATCATTTTCATTTAATTGATCAGGGGTGAAATTAATAATTTCATTTAAAATATTTTGATTATTTGCACAATGATCACCTGAAATCACCACTAAAGGATCTTGATCTATGTCCCTACTTTCTTCTTCTTCAATAAGCTGATAAGGAATTGAATGATCAATAAAACTAGGATGATTGATGAGTTCTTCCGAAGGAGAAACTTCAATAGACTTGTTGACTAAAGGCTCATCCTTAGAAATTTCCTCTGGATCAGGACTAGGGCTACCTAAAAAGAAATTTGAAAACATACGATTTATATTAGTGATTTGACTTTCAATTAACTCAAAAGTGGAAAACTTATCCTCAAAGGAAATTGGGCAAGAGGGGTCATCTCCAGATATTGACAGTTCACTGGAAGCTTGATTGTTAAATGATTCAACAATAGGATCAGAAAGGGAAAGGTTTTGATCTTGGATTTGATTCGAAAGATACATATCATCGAATTCACTTCCCCATTCTTCTAAGAATTTATTTTCAAACATGTCATATCCAGAAATGCTATTGGGTTTCAAATTCGAAAGCCAGAGCCCAGTTCTTTCTTTGAAGATGAAGCCAATAGTTTCATACACACATCCTCATGGGTTATGGATAACTCGTTAAGAACTTCCCGAAATCTTTCAAGGTGCCTTCTAGCAGAGATTTCATAACTTCCATCGAAAGTAGGCAACCTTTCACAGGCTTGATGAGGATACCCAACAATTTTGGAAAAGTCAAAAACTTTCAATCGACCGAAAGTCCTAGGTCGCTCAGCAGCAGCCATGAATGGCAAATTTTTATTTTTTACTTTTTATATTTTATATATATTTTTTATATTTTTATATTTATTTTTAAAATCAAGAGCTTGAAAACAAAATGATGCACCCCATGGGTTCTAGATAATGATAAGATCTGTCTTAATTCTAGTGTTATAGGGATGTAAATGAGCTCGCTCCTCAGTGGAGTCACGATTGGGAGTCGCCAGGTAGATTTAAACTCTTCTACCAAGATATGTGTCGTTGTATATGCAGGAGAGAGTGAATAATGACTACTAGCTTGTCCAAGGTAAGCCCTATGCCTTTCAATACCAAAATGTTAGGCAGGAAGAACGAGAGGGCTTTAAGAAATGTATATCGAACCAGGGTAAGCTATTGCCTCCTCGGAAACGGTGCCAAAATGTTGGGCAAAGAGAATGGGAGGGCTTTAAGAAAGGTATGTCGAACCAGGGTAAGCTATTGCCTTCCCCAGCAACGGCACCAAAATGTTATCACCTAAACTGTAGTTACCCCTATGGATGTATCCAGTCATGGATGGCAATAGGGAAGGGAAACTCAAAGGTGCAACCACGATCACCTCGACCTCCAATAGATGGTTTTCACGCTAGTCGAGGCAACCTTCACTTTATGTTATCTAGCCCAGACAAAAAAGGGGGAGACCCGATCTACTCAAGACAGGAGAGATCAAAACCAAGACACCAAATCAAGTTAATTCTAAGTGAAGTAAGGTGTATGGTTTATCCTAGACCTTAGGATGAAGTCACAAGACAAGTGAGGGGTTCAATGAGTATAGATTTGGTTCATTATTGATGTGAAAGTGGCTTATGATTTGTTAAATAGGATCGAGGATTAAAGTACTAGTTCAATGTGAGAAAATCCACTGCCTTGGGAACTGTGTCCAATGCAGGGAAGTTTAGGGGTTGAATTGGGGCTAACTAGTACAAGTGACAAGCTTGATCATGAAGTATGATGGCATCAAAGGGTTTATCTCACCAATCAAGGGTCAAACCACAAGTTAATCCAACAATCTAGGAAAGTCGAATTGACTTGGAGAGAAACCAGTGCCTTGGGAATTGGGATAATGGAGTCAAAGTAAAGTTAACTTGTGGTTAAGGACTCCTATTGCATGAGACAAGTGGGCAATTAAATTCTTGATGGATGAATAGGTATAGATCTAGGTTTGACCTAAGTGGACCACAATCCCTTAAAACAAGGAATGCTATCCCTAAGGCAAGATTTGACAAGGTGACCTACTAGACCTAGGTTTTGAATTATTCCCATTCCAAATCCACAGAAATCTCAAGTACCCATGTCCTAGAAGTGGACCAACTCACTTCTCCAAGGTGGTGCGATTTTACCCAAGAA
Organism: Larix kaempferi; assembly: GCA_027924585.1. Lineage (NCBI taxonomy): Eukaryota > Viridiplantae > Streptophyta > Pinopsida > Pinales > Pinaceae > Larix > Larix kaempferi. The sequence goes on along the minus strand of BSBM01001430.1, from coordinate 9,357,324 downwards.
GGATAAAATGTGGGATAAGTGGGTCAAGACAAGTCCAATGGCATCCAAACTTTAGATCCAAGTAGTTTGATCAAGTGGGAGTGTGGATCTTCAATTTCAAGGCAATCTGATGGCTAGATCTTACTAGATCTGAGTTTAAAGATACCAAGTGGTCCAAAATGGGAATTAAATCCCTTAAAATGTGGAATAGGGCCCACAAGGTAGAAATCCAAAAAGTGACAATCTGGGGTAGGTTATTGGATTTGTAGATCATGAATCAAGCGGGATCTCAACTACCCACATACTAGATCTAGGTTAACCCACCAAACTAGGAAGTGCGCCCTTGCTTGGAGAGGCTAAATGCATTGCGAAGAGGGTCAAATGGAGGTCAATCCTCACCAAACTATAGATCTGGGATGCCATGGATACTATAGAGGTGGGTTTTAAATATCTTACCCAAGAAGCCACTAGATCTTAGTAGATCTGAAAAAATGTAAAAATGAGGGTTTGAAGAAATAAGGGTTTTATCAATTTATGAGCTATGTCAATGGATTGGATCAAGATAAGAGAAACAAACCTGTGGATCTTACCTGGGTAACCTTGTAGATGCCTTGATGATGATAATCTATGCAAACCCGATCAATTTGAGAAGCTTTGAGGTAGTTTTCTATGAAGTTGATTCAGCCCAAGAAGCCAATGCGCCCTCTCTCCTGCACAACAAACGTCAACAATATCAGATTTGATGTAATCAAGAGATAAGACTAATTCCACAAGAGAAGTAACAGAAAGATAGCATAGATCAAAATGATACTAATGATAACCCCCTGATACAAGCAAATGCCAAGAAAGTCGATTTGAAGAAGCCTTGCAAAATCGCCCTTGTTGAAGTCGCCCTCCTGTAGACAAGACAATGATTTCCAAAATAGATAGATCTTACCACAAATTCCAATTGCTAGGTTGCAATAGACTTTCCAATCACCATCTAAGAACACTAGATGCAAAGGAGACCACAAGAATTTCCGCAAGAAAGTTTTTCTATACCAATAATCCAAGAGCCAAAGACCCCTTACAAATGAGAAGCTCTCTCCTTTAAATAGGAAGGAGAGGCATCAAAATCCTAACCAATTTTTGAATGAGTGGTTAAGATTAAAAGATACAAATGTCTAATCAATGGTTGAGATGAGCTCAACAATAAAATACATGGATCACTAATAAAATATAATATAAGTGGACAAAATCGCCCTAGAAGAGGGGAATCCCACCAAATCATGATGACAAAATATAATAAGAAGCTTATGGTGGGTCCAAGGGGTAATTTTAGACACCCTTGGTCAATCCCCATAGCACAATAATAATAAAATAGTCATCAATATACCAAATCGTGCCTCTATGGTCAAATCGTAGGCCTCAAAAGACCTCAGAAATCATCAGAAAATGCCATAAGTGATGGATGCGGGCTCCGATGAAGCTGAAACTGCTGGAGGAGGTGTGGAAGACATCAATCCATCATCACTGATCATCCCATGCCAAAACATTGCCTCAATAGCCCAAATATATTTCCTCAATAGCCATTTCTACTAATCCTGAAATGCCTCGGGAAGTGTGAAACTTCCCCAAACTGCCTTGTGGAGTGCCTGCGGTGTCAAGGTGAGGGAACCAGTGTGTCCAGGAGGGGATTAATATGGTAAAAACAAGTGGTTGGACCACCCCCTCCAAGCACAGCACCCTAGGTCAACCGGATAAAGATCACATCTGCTCTAATAGGGTCTCCGACAGACCAAAACTGCACTGGGATAGCCTACTGAGGCTCAATCATCACTGTGAGTGCCCGGAACTGAAAACAAACTGTCTCATTGGACTCAGAAGATCCAAATCCATCCAATATGTGTAATCATACACCATATGAGTCTCTACATGATCAAAATATATATCCAATATACCGGAACAGGTGAAATAATAATAATCTGCAAATGATCAAATAATGTTGTAAGCCATAAATCATCATCATAACGCTGTAGCTGCTGCATAGAAACATCATGTACATGTGCATAGACCATATATCATCAATCCATATCATCACAGGGTCCAACCATCTCATGTCCTATGGTTGACCTTGGTCAAACTAGGTTTGACCAAGTCAACATGACCAAATATAACTCAGACCATGATCAGAAGCTGCTGCAAAGTGTCAAAGATTAATGCATGCTCTACAACTTATTCAAATAACAATTATAACACAAAATAATCATTACTGGCGATCTAAATCCAAATATATAATGTCATTAATTATTATTATTACTTAGACTAGACTTTCAAGATCATACTCACTTCATAGCTGTGATCAATTTGCTAGTGAAGGGTGAAGGCTAAAATAATTGGCTAGGCTAAGGGATGACTTGACTAACTTAACTTTGTGACACTTTGGCAAAGGAAAAGGGAATACACACCATAGTATATACTGAATGAGCAACAACACAGGGAAAGGCGGTGTCTCACAAATGGATGAGTTGTTCAAAGAGGGTTTATTCACCTTTAACAGATGCACACAATCCATAATACAAATAAGGCCAGCAATTGTTTTGATATAGCATTTAAGTTCCATTGCTTTTTGGGCCTGAATTTTCCATAGCCTTGATCTATGTGTGTTTATAAACACATTGCATAGATTTACATTTTTTTTAGGCTTTCTGTTGCAGGTGTGTTTTTAAGGCATTTGTTTACCTGAGCACTTCTAGGTGTGTCACAGACAGCTTGTTTACCTAGGTATTTATATTTCCAAAAGATATAAAATTTTATTTTCATGGCCATTTTCATTTGGCATGCCTTTCATTCATGTGTGTTTAGAATTACATTGCATGAATGGGCTTTTCATACAAGATATAGCATTTCATTTTTCCAGATTTTGTATTCATGGCAGCACTAAAAGTTTCAGGTTTAGCCAACACAACTCTAGTGACTAGGGGGAATTCACAAGGAACTCCAACTCACCATAGGTAAGTTTTGTCACCAACTCAGAGCCGAGACACAATAAACAGGGAAGCTCATCCAATACAGAGGCTACAATGGGGAAAAGATCCTCCATGTCACTAGTCAAATAGTAAGTCAGGGTGATAAACTAAAAGGTAGGCAATGGATGGATGAAGACAATGAATAATGGAGCCGACACTAGCAAGCCAAAGTATGGTGGAATGATCACCTCTATTCTCCCTAAGGAGGGTAAGACCAATGAGTATGAATAGTGAACTTCTAAGTCTAAGTAGGGACAATATAATATATATAATAAGATCAACCAGGTCCACATATCTATATGATCGCCAGATCATGACACTAAGTGCTAAGACATGCTATAAGAATAAGTATAAAAGCAATATAACCATACCACAATGATATACCTACTGATTCATATACTTGAATGCTCATCACCTAAACCATCATCTGTCCTCTGAAACTGCTGTTGTAACTCTAGGCACTACTGACTGCTCTGTACAAATGGTATAATGGCTACATCGATCATCTCTCTGAGTGTCCTGAGACTCAGTCATGGCATGGGAAATGCAACTGCTATCCAAAATCTAATAGTGATCCAATATAGATGCTCATCTCAGCTTCTCAAATGTAAGGGAACTGGCTGAATAGTGTATTGGCATCAAAAAAATAATGTATGGTAGCCCGGCTACTATATATGCGATAACACGATGAACAAAAGAAATGTTGATTCACACCTTTGTTGCAGGTCAAGTAACACCTCTTATATGAATTGTCAATGACAGGACGGATCCATAATAATTAAACTGGAAATCAATAGAAGTAAATATACCATCTCTTATAACTAATTGAACAAGTATTAATGCTCTCCTTTGGACAATTCAAGCATTACTTTATCTATAGAGTTCCTTGCAAAAAATTAGGATTATTGGCATTGGTAACTCTATCATATCAATGAATTCATAAAATAATAATTTTCCTCTATGTGCACTATTTCCAGGACTCTATTTTTTTATAAAAAATACAAGTTTAAATCTCATACAAGCAACAAGCTCAAGGACAATATCACAGTCGACTACAAAAGAGAAAATCCAACTAGATCCGAGATATTGTATCTATCAAGAACCAAAGATGAAGACAAATAACATCTCCAATCCACAAAAACAACCAATTTATAAACATGCACACTACTTATAACTAATAGGACAACTAGCTAATTAAAGAGAGAACATGATTTCTAAAAGTTACCTTCCAAGCAGGTAAAAATCCACAAAATTTCCAAGAAACTTAGTTTTAACTTTTGACAGCGGAGTGTAAATAAAATGTTCATTTTCCATGTAGGACGAGGCCAGCGGGGGATGAAAACTAACCTATTTAACCAGAAGAAAAATTTACTCTTGAATTAACAAATTCTTGGAAGTAATGACATTTTAAAATTATAGAAATGGTATACCATACCAAAAGAACCCTAATCATCAAAGTATTTTATAGATAACTAACACCTTTGATAATAAAAAAAAACCTTAGTCACCTGCTTTGTGATAAATGTCATCCCTCCATGATTGACCATTTCATAGGACTCTCCAAGAATATGATTAAAAGGATTCCAAGTCCTCTCATATTCCTGATAGACAAAGATTTCCCACAATGCTAACAAAACAATAAAGTTTGAACCATGTCTATCCAGTGATAGACTAACTTTAGATGTTTATACTGAATAAAAGCTTTGCTAAAAACAAACTCAAAGAAATGCGTAAAATCACATGCATACACCATCTTAAGATAGGGTATTCCAAACATAATGGCTGAGAAAAGGGGGGGTCTTAATATATTTCCCCATGGTGCCCAAAAATAATCATGTAATTGCAAACAATTTTAGTAAAGAAGTGAGCCTTTACATTGATGAAAATAAAAATGCAACCAAACTTACACATCCACCTCTTTCTACCATCTACCTCGATGAGTTCCCTCCCCTGCAACATCCTGACCACCTTCAAGATTGACTACTTCTAAACCCTCATATCCCACTTCTAAACCCTCATATCCCATGTAAATGTATTAAAAAAAACCTATAATTAAATACTTTCATAAAAAACTTATGATTTTTTTTATCCATAATTAAAATATACTAAAATTAAAAGATTTGGTGACTATAAATTATGGAAAAAATACAACATCCAAATAAAATATATAGAAGAATCATGGGAATGGATAAGACAACAAATTTTGAAAAACTGAAATATATTTGTCAAATTTAATAACCAACCTTAAAGGTTTATGTATGAAAAGTGTCATATAAAATAACAAAATAGGATTACAAGATCAAATCCTTTCTTTTTTCTCATTTCCACTAATGTAATTTCTGTTAGCATTTCCACATTTTTCCACTTCACCCCACTGGAAACTGACTATCATATGAGGCATCCCTAGCTGGGCAATGGGCCTCCACTGCCCATGTAATGTGTACACATTTACTGAATCAATTTGACCATATTTGATCATATCCATCCTCATAAGTAGAATTTATTTAGTGGACAAAGATGAATCAATATACAAATGATATTTTCTCAAATCTGATTAAATGTGACTCTAGTCAGTCTAATGTAATCAACTATGACGATGACTAATATAATCTAATTAGAGGTCACTATTTCATATATAGTCAAATAAATGTGGACAACATATAGTCCCCATAACATATAAATGTAAGCATGTGTGTCTATCACATTAATAAGCTTAAGCCTAGCATGGTTTCAAGTTTCAACTTCCATTTTATGGATTTTGGCATAGTCTTTCAATAACCTTTCAGTCTACATATTAGCACAAAACAAAATACTATAAACCCTAACCCTTAATTGTAAAACCATGTGACTAATGCAAGTTCAGAGACTGCAAAATGGGGATCAAACGAAATGGCATTAAACTCAGAACATCATCATGAATGTAAATAAGGGAGTGTGGAAACTTGTCGCCATCAAGGATAATTTTAAGGATCCATACTTATTTAAAAGTGTATAAACCTTGGCGAATCATACCAATTCTTAAAATGCCAACTATAAAATATTTGGCGATATTTTTCTAAAATTACTTCAATTTCCAGGGATTTTATATAGTTTATATAATAATTTGGCAATTTTTAGAGTGAAAAAAGTTTACCCCATCAAAATTGGGTGAATTGGGGCTTCAAAAAATGCAAATTGGCGAATCTTTTTTTGAAAAAAAACATGGAAAAATAGCCCATGGGCTAAATTTCGCCCCTAAAATTATCCTTGGTCGCCATTTTATGGAATTTAACATAAATATGGATTGTTTCATCTCACAACTTACTTGACATATTTGTTGACCTGAACTATCAAACCAAAGGAGATGAACAAACTTAGGTTTTCCTATTTTAGCTTCTATATCCAGAATCTGAGAATTAGTGGCTGGCGTACCCACTTTAGATATCACATTTTGTGTATTATATTCATCCAACCTATAGAAACTCGTTGCATTGTTCCTTAAGATATTTTGTGTGGCTTCGATAGCTTCTTGAATAGAGATATATTCACCATCACAAGCATCAGAAATAATTGATACAATTACTTTGCGTGCCCATTTTTCACCTGCATAGCCACATGAGACATGGAATTAACCCACAAGTTGTACAATACAAATGATTAGAAAAATGCCAGCTCATTCTTAATAACTCTGCATTTGAGAAAAACAGATTGACGAAATATTTCTCTTTGCATAGTAGTCGATAAAGTTCCAACTCAACTTATGAAATCAATCAAAAGGAACCATAAATTGAATATACTAAGAGGTGGAAAATGTAAGCTTATAGAAAGGAGGCAAGATTATTTATGAAAGCAGAAGCATGGAATCCTAACTCTAACAATGCTGTTAAATTTTGAGCATTAATTCACAATACTCTAGGATCTTTGTTGAGAGAATAAGATATACAGTATACCAATGCATGACAATCACAATATGACAAGCATCACAAGAATCAAAAGCATAAGAGACAAGAGACACAGAGTTTCCATGGGGAAAACCCTAAGGTGAAAAACCCCACAACTTCCTCAGAGATAGAGAGAGAAATGGCTCAACCAAAGTACAACCAAATAACACTGAGATAGTCTCCTAGTAGCAGATGATCCTCCTCCTCACTAGTGCGCCACTTTCTAAGTGAGAGTGAGATACTTTTCCGAGTGAGTAAAATAGAGATCTCCGATCTCTATTTATACTAACCTTTTTTCCCAGTGACCTTATGGGGCCGACTTGTCTAACTAGCTAGGTACATCCACATTATAATATATATAATTCAGGGCCGACCCCACATGGTGGTCTAATAACCCATCGGCAAGTACACACACTTGCGACACTTGTCAATCCACATGACGACACTTACTTATAGAGGAATGACACATCTCTTATAAGGGTACAATAAATATATATATAAAATACACAGATGAAATACATTCCGAAGTTACATATACATCAACACTCCCTCTTAACTAGGAAGGTATTTCTCGACACAGATCTGCTAGACAAGTCTTCTTCTTTGGATCATCGTCATCAATGCATCGTCATCGTCATCGTCACTGATGTTGCTATCTCAACCAATCTCTGACTCTACTCGTCATAGGAAGTTCTACAGAGCCAGTCCTTTTTCATACTGGATGTAGGCCCACCACCTGCAGGTCTTCATCATCACTGGCCATACTGTGGAAACCTCAGGACTTATTACATGCGTCACAAAACCTGGCTGCAGCATCCCAGGCTATTACGAGCACACAGCTCTACCTGTAGGATCTCCCAGGAGCACATTACATGTGACCCATCACAAAACCTGGCTGAAGCATCCCAGGCTGTTATGAGCACACGGCTCTACCTGTCGGATCTCCCAGGAGCACATTACATGTGATCTCACCACAAAACCTGGCTGAATCATCTGAGGCCTTTTTCATCCTGTCCAGATCTCCCAGGAGCAAATTACATGTGGTCATGGAAAAACCTGGCTAAAGCATCTGAGGCCTTTTTCATCCTGTCCAGATCTCCCAGGAGAAAATTACATGCCATAGGACAAAACCTCGAAAGAGCATCTGCCAGTTATCCCAGGGCACCGAATTACATGCCATAGGAAAAACCTCGAAATACTATCTGTAGATCTCCCGGGACACAAATTATATGTCCTCCCAAGCAAAACCTCGAAAGAGCATTTTCCAGATGTCCCAGGGCACCGAATTACATGCCATAGGAAAAACCTCGAAATACCATCTGCAAATCTCCCAGGGCACAAATTACATGCTTACATGCACAACTTGATCCATGGCCACAAAGTATCATCTGATACTCATCATACATCATCCTGATGTACACATGATCACCCTGATCATCATCACTGCAACATCCTGCTGCATGTCATCTGGAGAAGCTCGTCATCCACGATCATCCTGATCATACAATGCATCCATCTGATGCACACCACGTATCTACCTGATACATATCATCATACATAGTGTATCCACCTGATACATAGATACATGATCCACACAATGTATCCATCAACATACATGATCTACATGATCATATCTGATACATATCAATATACATGATCTACATGATCATATCTGATACATATCAATATACATGATCTACCTAATCATACAATGTATCCACTTGATACATATACAGATACATGGTCCAAGCATCCAACATGATGCATATACAAAATACATACAAATGATCCAACCGATCATATCTAGCATCCAACATGATGCGTACATACATATAGATGATCCAACTGATCATATCCAGCATCCAACATGATGCATACATACATACATAAAAATGATCCAACTGATCATATCCAGCAGAAACCAGAACATCATCCTGATGCTCATCATCCAGCGCTTACATCCACAGCCATGTGAAGGATCCTCCTTCCAACATGCTTGGAATGGCTTCAGCAGATGTGTCCATCACTTCTTTCTCGAAGTGTCCTCGATCTGAAGAACGCCAAGCCTCTCTCTGAAGTACTCGAACTTCACCCTGGCTAGTGGCTTCGTCAGCACATCTGCAATCTGCTCGTCTGTCACAACATACAGGAGCTTCACAGCTCCTCTCTGCACCATATCCTTGATATAGTGATATTTGATCTCTATGTGTTTTGACCTGTCATGAAACACTGGATTATTGGATAGCTTCACACAACTCTGGTTATCACAAAAGATACCAGTAGCATCCAACGGGAGATCAAATAACTCAGACAGTATCTTCCGTAGCCATACTGCCTCACAACTAGCTGAACAAGCTGCAACATACTCTGCCTCAGCTGTACTCAATGCTATGTGGGATTTCTTCCTGCTAAACCAAGAGATCAAACCTGATCCCATACTGAAGCAGCACCCAGATGTGCTCTTTCTATCTGCAGCACTGCCAACCCAATCTGAATCAACATAACCCTGCAGGTTAAACTTTTGATTCACCTCATACTTGAGCCCATAATCCACTATACCCTTCAGGTACCTCAGAACATGCTTTACAGCAACCAGGTGAACACTTCTCGGATCTGTCAGGAACTGACTCAATGTGTAATGTCTGGTCTCGTGTTCGTCAGGTACATCAAGGACCCAATCATCTGATGATACATATAGACATCAACCGGCTCAGATGAAGCATCACATAGAAGCTTCAGATTCGATGCCATAGGTGTGGCCATGGCCTTGCAATCCATCATCCCGAATCTCTTCAGGATATCTACTGTGTACTTCTCTTGACCAAGGAAGATCCCACCCGCACTCTACCACACCTCCATACCTAGGAAATAGTGCATCATTCCCAAATCTTTCATATCGAATTCAGCAGCAACCTTCCTCTTAGTATCTGCAATCAGTCTGTCATCTCCTATTACAAATAAGTCATCTACATATAGGAGTAGAATCACAGGATTCCCTTCCTCAACCTTGTAGTAAAGGTTGGAATCCGCTTTACTCTTGGTAAAGCCTAAACTAGATAGGAAACTGTCCATCCTACCATACCAAGTTCTGGGAGCTTGTTTCAATCCATACAAGGCTTTCTTCAATCTACACACATATGACTCCCTGTCATGTATTTCAAAACCGAGTGGATGCTCCACATATACTTCCTCTTCAACTACACCATTCAAGAAAGCAGTCTTGACATCCATCTGGTGTATTTTCCATTTCATTGATGCAGCCAGGGAAAGTACTGTTCTGATGGAAGTATACCCGGCTACAGGTGCAAAAGTTTCTTCATAATCTATTCCCTCTTTCTGAGAGAAGCCACGAGCTACGAATCTTGCCTTGTATTTCTCTACACTGCCATCTGCAACATGCTTGATTTTGAAGATCCATTTAGAAGTCACAATAGACTTCTCTTTAGGTCTTGGGACAACATCCCAAACATCATTCTTCATTATTGATTGGTATTACTCAACCATGGCATCCTTCCATTCTTTCTTTTTCGTTGCTTCTTCATAACTGGAAGGTTCTTTGTTCAAAATGTCACAGAGTAAAGCAACATAGCTGGTATGTGATCTGGTTCTCTTCTTTGCCCTGTGTTCTTCTTCTGAAATGCCAAATCTTTCTTCATCTTGAATGAGCTCTCTAGCCCATGCAAGTTTCCTCTTGTGAGAGTTATCCTCACGGGGTGGATCTACAGGTTCTTGTGGATCTTCAAACTCACGAACAACTTTTGGAACTGCTTCAGTCATGGTAGTGTCTTGAAATCTGGTTTCCTTAGGTTCTTCATAAACTTCGATAGGTGCCTTCCTTGATTTGATGAATGCTGAGTTTTCATCAAATGTTACATCCCTGCTGACATCAATCTTCTTGAACCCTGGAAAGTATATTCTGTAAGCTTTCGAGCTTTCACTGTAACCCACAAAGATACCCTTCTTTCCTGAAAGATCTAGTTTATTCCTCTTTTCTTTTGGGACATGAGTGTATACTGGACAACCAAATATTCTGAGATGGCTGAATTCAGGTTTCTTACCAGAAAAGACCTCTTCTAGTGTCTTGTTGTCCAATATCTTGTGGGGTGTTCTGTTCTACACATATACAGCTGTTCTAGCTGCTTCTGCCCATAGATGCATAGGTAGATCCTGGTCATGCAGCATTGCTCTTGTTGCTTCCATGATAGTTCTATTCTTTCTTTCTGCAACTCCATTATGTTGAGGATTATAAGGAGCAGTCAACTCCCTCTTAATCCCTGAATCACTGCAAAGCTTCTTGAAGTCACTTGAGGTGAATTCTCCACCATTGTCGGATCTGAATGTTTTGATCTTCTTGTCAGTTTGATTCTCCATCAAGGTTTTGAATTCCATGAATTTATCAAACACCTCATCTTTTCTCTTCAAGAAGTATACCCAAGTCTTCCTAGATAAGTCATCAATAAATGAGACATAGTAAACATACCCACTCAGGGAACTGGATGACATAGGACCACATACATCTGAGTGGATGATTTCTAGGATGTCTTTTGCCTTGCTTTCACTGCTTGGGAAAGCCTTCTTAATGTTCTTACCTTTTGCACATCCTTTGCAAACACCTTCATGTTTGGTCTTGATTTCAGGAAGACCCTCTACTGCCTTGCTTGCAATTGGAAGTGCTCTATAGTGCATATGAGCAAGTCTTCTATTCCAAAGTTCACTTGTCTCCATGGATTCATGCACCATGGCATGTTCAGGTTGTCCCTTCAATTTATACAAACCTCCCTCTTGCTCTCCAATCACTACTGCATCATCTATGGTCTTTCCCTTTGGCCACATTAGGACTTGGCCCTCCACAAATGCAACCCTCATACCTTTTGCATCTAATGCAGAGATTGAGAGTAATTTCTTCTTGAGCCCAGGTACATAAAGAACTTCTTTCATCTTCAAAGATTTTCCAGAATCTAGGTTGTAGGAGGCTTCACCACTTCCTTTGATTGGGTATTGATAATCATCCCCAAGTTTCACCTTATGGGGTGATTCATGTTCAGATAGATTCACAAAAGATTCCTTAAACCCAATCATGTGTTTGGAGGCCCCACTATCAATCAGCCAATCATTACAAGCATGGGAGATGGTACCTGTGAGAGCAGATATTAGAACATACTCTTCTTCACTTGATGAGTCATAATCACTTTCTGCCATAGCCTTCTTCTTGGGTGGTTCATCATCCTCGGCAGCATGAGCATGAAACCTTCTTTTGCTGCCCTTATTCTTCTTGTTGTAGTTGTTGTTGTCCTTCTTGTTCTTGGGACAATTTATGGCAATATGTCCTTTCTCATTACAGGTGAAGCAGATTATTCTTTCTTTGAAGTGATGTGAAGATTTCTTGGAGTGAGATGGCTCTCTCTTGGACTTCCCTTTCTTGGTGTGAGCTGTGAGAGCTTGATCTTCATTCCCCATCTTTTCTTCTCGTGCCACAAGCCTTGCTTCTTCTTGTGAGCATTCTTCCCGTAGTCTACTGAAGGAGATCAACTTCTTCCTTGCACAAATTCCTTGGATAAAGGAATCCCATGACCTGGGTAGGCCATTTAGAGTGGTCATTACCACTTCACCATTATCCACCATTTCATCCACTGCTTCTAGTTGTTCCTTGATTTGGGAGACCCTTGAAAAATAAGATTGAATTTTTTCTCCATTCTGAAACTTTACTCCTTTCAATTGGTTCCGCAGGGTCATCTTCCGATTTATGTTCTTCCCTTCAAATAGCTTGGTCAAAGAGTCAAACATCTCCTTGGGTGTCTTTAGAGAGGACACATGGGGTATGAGATGATCTTTAATGGAATCAACAATGATTATCTTTTCCTTGACCAAGTTCTTCTTATGCAATACCTTGGCCTCTTCATCCTCTGGGATAGGGATGTCTTCTTTCACATATGAGTCCAACTCATTCTCTTCCAGGATTAACCCAATCCTATACTTCCAAGCCCACAAGTTATCATCTCCTTCAAGCTTATCCTCAAGCTTGGTGTGGTGAGACATCTTAAAGAGTACTTCAAATGGAAATAGAAAAGATTTAGATCTTACCACTTTAAATGCTGAAAACTGGATCTGGTCCCAGATTAGGGTTTGTCGAAAAAACCCTAAAAATTAAAAATGTGAATTTCAATTTTCTGAAAGGATAGAAAGATGCGCCTTGATGAGCTGATCAGCCTGGTGTATTCAGAATTTGAGATCAGCAAAGCTTTACCCTTCAGATTTGATCTTTTGTCCTCCCGGGTTCACTAGGGAGAGCCCTGAATTAGGGTTTGAGATTCCCGGAGATCTACCTAGCCAAAAATCTCGATCCAAAGCTCTAAACTTCAATTTTTGCAAGGAGCTTCCAGCTGTGTCTTCAGATTCCAGAAATGCCTATTTTTGTGGAAACCCTAATTTTTAGGGCCAAATCTGAAAATGCTTGGAATTGAATTCTGATTGGACAGATAGATGCGCCTTGATGATTAGAGTCAATCTACTATACTGATTTTCCAAAATATGTGGAGAAAAACCCAATAAACAAGAAACTCAAGCTTCTATCACTGCAAAATGTCTTCTTCTCAGATTAGCTCTGATACCATGTTAAATTTTGATCATTAATTCACAATACTCTAGGATCTTTGCTGAGAGAATAACATATACAGTATATCAATGCATGACAATCACAATATGACAAGCATCACAAGAATCAAAAGCATAGAGACAAGAGACATAGAGTTTCAGTGGGGAAAACCCTAAGGTGAAAAACCCCACAACTTCCTCAGAGATAGAGAGAGCAATGGCTCAACCAAAGTACAACCAAATAACACTGAGATAGTCTCCTAGTAGCAGATGATCCTCCTCCTCACTAGTGCGCCACTTTCTAAGTGAGAGTGAGATACTTTTCCGAGTGAGTAAAATAGAGATCTCTGATCTCTATTTATACTAACCTTTTTTCCCAGTGACCTTATGGGCCCGACTTGTCTAACTAGGTACATCCACATTATAATATATATAATTCAGGGCTGACCCCGCATGGTGGTCCAATAACCCATCGACAAGTACACACACTTGCGATACTTGTCAATCCACATGACGACACTTCCTTATAGAGGAATGACACATCTCTTATAAGGGTACAATAAATATATATATAAAATACACAGATGAAATACATTCCGAAGTTACATATACATCAACAAATGCAAATAATGATGGCCAGGTAAATGTTTTTATGGTTAGTATTAAGTAATATACTAATGTGATAGGGAAAATAATGCAAGTCTAAATCCTGGTACATTGCATTCAAAGTGACAACATAAAATTATTTTGAGCATAAAAGTAGAAAAAATTTCCCAGTAGCTGAGTAACTACTCGTCTAGATGTACTTTTTGCCACATCGGCTTGAAGATATTGACTCACAAGTCAAAAGCATTCTTATGTTAACTACAATTCCTTAGAAATTAGGATTAATTTCATACTTATGCAATTTTTGTAGTCCATATTTATGACATTTCACTTTGAAATGTCAAGGCAGACCAGGATACCCATTGCAAGATAAATTAATAGTCAAACTTTATCTCATATCTTCCATACTAATATTGAATATTATGCTTGTTATGTTCAAAGAAGTTCATTTTATATTTGTCACTATCCAATTAATGGAATATGAAGCCTTACCAAGATAATATGTTTCAGGAAATGCATATCCATCTGTGCTAAACATGACCTACATTTGATACAACACAGTAATTGCTTTAGATGCTTATTGTTAGTGACAAAATTTCCAAAAGAATAAATTGTTTGAAGTCTGAACCACCTAAGAGTACTGTTGGAATACTAAACTATGCTATAAGTGATTGTCTCGGTTTCCTAGTAACTTGGTATTAATAATTGCTTTATTTTGAGAAGCGTTATTACCTTGTTTAGTGGGCACAGTTCTAAAAGACCCTTAACTGCAGAGAGAATCCCATGAACATTGAGATTTGGTACTGCTAGGCCAAATTCCAAGTATACCTGTTCAACAACCATTTCAGAAATTAGATTCAATCCATAATGCTTTTTGTGCCAAATACTAGGCAGTATGAAAATGCACCTGTGGATAAATAAAATCCAAATAAGACGCTTTGTTTGAGTTGGCATAGGATGCATGAACAAGCACAATGCGACGTTATAACTAACTGGATGCATTGTGCTTCTTCATTGTGGTTTGAGTAGGGATAGGATGCATGAAGGAGCATAATTGGGTCTCATTTAATATTGCCAGGGTTGGTTAGAATGGTTATAATCATTGTACTGAGATGAATAAGAAGATCTACAAGATTGGCAAGATAGATCAGGAATCCCACAAGGAAATGACCAAATTTGTTAGGAATGAAAAGGATATAACAGCAGTGGGTGGTTTTCCTCACTATGGTATTGTAAAATATTATTACAATATGATCAGAGGTTGTTGTATGGGTACTAAGATGTGGGTGGTTACTTTGCGGCAGTCATTGCTGAAACAAACTTATAGTACTTCCTTGGAGGAAATTGAGTTGAAATTCATTGACACATCCTCTAAGTTTGGGCATGAGTGATTCCATACGACCCAGGAGGAGGCCAAGATTTTTGGTAAACTAAAGGCTTAGGTAATTCTAGTAGTGGATGTTTCATCCATGCCTGCATATAGATTTTTTGCATGTGAGGTTATTTTAAGGATTAATTTTGAATATTGGTTTGCAATCCTGTCGTATATTGAATTTTTTAGATAATTATATTGGAAATTGATTTTCGTGGTGGTCCTCGTCAAATGGAATTAAAGTCCCATTAATGGTGGTGAAACTGACATATTCACCATGGTTATTGTTGTTGAGGTGATAGTGCAGATGCAAGACATATTATTATTATTTCAATGGTGGATCAAATCCTGTGAGGAAAAAAAGCATATTAAAATGGATGAAGCGATGGCTATAAATTCATTTGTTAGCACAAAATCTCTCTTTATAGAACCCTCAATCATTACATAGATCCTGGGCA
This sequence comes from Larix kaempferi, assembly GCA_027924585.1. NCBI lineage: Eukaryota > Viridiplantae > Streptophyta > Pinopsida > Pinales > Pinaceae > Larix > Larix kaempferi. The sequence goes on along the minus strand of BSBM01001430.1, from coordinate 9,341,390 downwards.
GTGGAGTCTTTAAAAATTTTCAGTTACAGGCTTCATATTTTTATAGAATTCTCTTAGATAATTACATAACTCTATAGTTTTTTCAACAAGCATAAAAGTAAATGGCATACCTGTTGAACTTGGAAATCACTTATTTAACAAGTCAGAGGCCCAATCACTCAATTTGTATGGCATATAGTAACACCAAGTGAGTGTTTCCTACAAGGAGGAAAATCATTGAGTTCAAAGGTAAAGAAGCCCCATCATTGGGTTCGAACATCAGAAAAATCTTCTAAGTTAGTTAGTTTCCTTTTTGGGGAAATCATTGACATTGGAACTCAGTTAGTTTCTGTTTTTTTGTAACCATGATAGTGAAAAACATGGATTTTCTTGGGCGATGGATAGCTCTGAACACCAAGGGATTCAATGCCCCTGCTATAGGGAAAAGGTACGTGAGGGCTAGGGCCTTTGTCAAAGCTAGGGCATGCTGATTTATATTGTTGTCTAGGGTTTAATAATAACATTGTTGGAGGTAAAACACTCTATCCATTTGCTTATATAACTAAGCAACCACCAGACAAGATCTCTGAACACAATTGCCCAAGCATACAAATTACTCCAAACAGTGCACAAACATTTTTACATAATATATATTAAAATATATATATATATCTCAAATGGCATGCTAAATAACCTTACCCTTTTATGAATTCCTTCTCTTTGTTACCTCCTACTCGCCTCTTACGCAATCTAATCGCAGGATCTATGAGTTATAACAAAACAAATCAAAATCTAAGAAATATTTTACAAATTATCATGGGCATAAACAAATGCATGTGAATAATCAAGCCAATCAAATTGAATGAAGGCGGTAGAGCAACTGATCACTAAAAATGGAAAATAGGCCCCATTTAATTTATGGAGATGCTTTGAACATATGGGTGAAGGTTCAATTCTCATTCAAATAGGCCATACAATAGTCTCTCATGGACAATCAATTTATGTGTGAAGCTTCATTTCTCTAATGGAAAATCAGTTTCTGTGTGAAGCTTCGTTTCTCCGATGGACAATCAATCTGAGAGAAAATAAGGGTTTATTATGATTCCCCCCTCTTTTAATTTATTTTTCCCTCTTATTCTTTTCCCTCTTTTTTTAAAATTGTTTTCTCATTTTTTCCTCTCAATCTCTTTTTTTCCTTTTTTATATTTATTTTTCTTCTTTGTTCTCTTTTATTTCATTTTTTTTTTCCCAAACCAATTTTCTAAAAAATATTTGTTATATTTATTGTATTCTTGTTTTTTTATTGGTTTATATTAATATACAATCCATTAATTAATATATATATATATATATATATATATATATTACAAATGTATTATAATATATATAATAACTATATTTTATAGACATTAGGGGGTCTCTGAATCTATTTGAATCTATATGTAGTGAGAAAAGGTGACAGATGCCATAATCCATCTCCCCTTTGCGACCTCCATAGTACTTTATGTCGTGGTTGACTCTTTCATTGTGGCCATGGTAGTGTGGCTCGACTGTTAAGCTTTGGAAGCCACCATTTACAACTTGTTTTCTCTGTAATCCTTCACCATGGTTAGTTTATTATTTAGTCACCTCTAACTCCACAATGTTAAATCTAAAAACAATTAGATTAATATACAAATAGAAGACTCAAACCCTAAACAATGTATGTTGAATGGAGCAAATATAGCATTTAAAGGAAAATTAAGTGAAATGATATTGTTACCTTTGATGTGTTCATCTTGATTTAAGGAGAAGTGGGGATAGATGCCATAATTCCTCTCCCCTTTTCCACCTTCATAGTACCTTTTTTCCCTGTCGGCTCTTTCGTTATGGCCATGGTAGTGAGACTCAATTGTTGAGCTTTGGAAGCCTCCATTTCCAAACCACTTGGTATGTAAGCCATCACCATATATGATTGACTCAAACCCCACAATGTTAAATATACTAATAATCAAATTAATATACAAATGGAAGACCGAAACCTTAAAAAAGTGTGTCAAATGAGCAAAATTGAGCATTCAAAGGAAACTTAGGTGAAATTAACCTAGATATTGTAAGATTTCTTGTGTTCCCATATATTTCTAATGGATTCTATGTGGTGAATGTCATGGATGCTAAGGAATCTATTCATTTCAAGAGAAATGGGGACAGGTTCCATAAACCCTCTCCCATTTTCCATCTTCGTAGTAAATTCTTCTACCATGGACTCTTTCATTGCATCAACAACAATGTGGCTCTGCTCTTGAGCTTTGGAAGCGACCATTTCCAACCTTCCTTCTTTGTAAGCCATTTCCATGTTTAGTTTTCTATATGGTCTCCTAAGACCTCATATCCAAGCTACGAATTTCTCAGCTTCTACTTGTGGATTTAACTACAGAGCCTACCTTCCGCTAGCCACCTCCAACATAACAATCTTGAAACATAAAACATCATACTCTAATTCCCATTAGGTATTCACCCCCTCTATCTAGTCGTGTTCAATTATATGATCAAGGGAGAAGTCACGCAAACAAGCATTGAAGTCTCAACCATTAAGCATAACATTTTTTTCTGCTCTCATTATTTGTGAAGGTATAGCAACACCAAAGACTTTGTTGAACATAAGAACCCAAAATTGCTACTAAACAACCATGTTTTCCCTTTTTCATTACTGAATCCATTTGGAAACCCTCTTTCATCACCTTCAAGATGAAAAGTCAAAGAGTCCAATTAAAAACTAAAAAAAGTTGGGTAAGTAATAAGTAACATGGATTTTGTCTTGAACAAATGTCTCAAAATACCTCTTGGTGTAGTAGTGATCCCATCTAAGACATTAAATTAACACTTAGGATATCATCCTAACTATCACATTTATAGGATTTTCCCTCTTCCTTCCCTGCATTGCTTCTACATTAAATGTAATAAAATATACCCTAAATATTTGTATTTCCAAATAACATAATTAAGCCCCCTTGTCCCCTTAATACAGGGCAATTTATTTTCTCATTTCCATACCATATTTTATTCCCCAATATGAATGTACGTGATAGGATATTGCCTACCAACTGACCCCCCCGTGGGTGGAAGCAGGAGTGGTGGACTTGGTAGTGTAAGTTTCCAGCCTATGGTGGTGATGGGGAAGAACCTTGGGGGTTCGATGAGCCACCATTTTGAATAAAAGGATGGGAAGCAAGGGAACCAATGATGCCATCAACCTGTGGTCCCTTGGGTAGTTTCGCGGGATCGTACGTGGGGCGAGGCGCGTCAGGAAAAATTTCATATAATGTGCAGGATTGAGCATAGACCAAGTCTAAGTAATGGGCATGAGCAATAGCATGTTCCTCAGTGACAGCTCCTCCCATAGCTATGTCTCGAGCTATGACGGGTAAAAGTGACTTCGTAAACCAGTCAACTAAGAGTTGGTCGGGAATATGAGCCTTAATGAGACGTCGTCTTCGCCGCCATTCATGAATATGATCTGAAATATGAGTGGCAGTGTTCTGGCGAAGAGAGGTCAATAAGTCCGTACCAGTCTCATAGCGAATGGTTAACTAGAAGTGAGTAAAAAAAAACATAGCCAGAGATCGGAAATCTGGAAGAGAATTAGGTGGAAGCTCAATGTACCACTTGGCAGCTGGGACGGTGAGAGTTCGTTGAAATAACCTAAGACGGATTGAGTCGTCCATCAAGGAGTTGGATGAACACCATAAATGGTATGTCATCACATGGTTTTTGGGATCCTCACCAAGCTTGCCATCAAATTTGGGTATATCTGATGGTAACTTAACCGGAATGGGTGGCCAGTTATGCCCATGGAAGATGGGATCGTTCATCAGACAAGACAAGTCGGGTAAGTCCAAAGTAGCCAAAAAGGGCAGCTATTGGTTTATCTATGGGTACTGATAGTATTAATAAGGCATGTATGGACCGGTAGGACCTTGAATCGACTGATTGTAAGGTGTCCCCGAGGGAAACTGAACGTAAGGGGGTGTGCCGCCTAGACTGTAAGTAGGTCCACACCATAAAAAGGTGGTCCATTACCATAATAGGGTGGCCCGTTACCGTAAGGTGGGGGCCCGCCTCCGCCGCCGGGAGGGGGTGGGTTGCCTCCAAATAGTGGGGGTCCGACACCACTGCCAGGATAGGATGGGCCTCCACCGCCTCCGCCAGGAGGTGGTGGTCCGCCACCACTGCTGGAATAGGGTGGGCCTCCACCACCTCCGTTGGGAGGGGGTGGTTCCGGAAGGGTAAGGGAATCCTCCGCCACCTCCACCATAGTAGGGTGGTCCTTCACCACCACCACCATAGTAGGGTGGTCCTCCACCACCACCACCAGGATGGGACGGTCCTCCGCCACAACCGAGATGGGATGGTCCTCCACTACCACCGCCAGGATGGGATGGTCCTCCACATCCACCACCAGGATGGGATGGTCCTCCACCACCACCACTAGGATGGGATGGTCCTCCATCATAAGGTGGAGGTCCGTCGCCACCAAGGGGGCTGGTCATCTGCCTCTTCCTGAAGAAGAAGGTCCTCCACCTCCACCACTAGGGGGGGTGGGCCATGATGGTCAAAATGAGGTGGTCCTCCACCGGAAGGTAGAGGTACACCTCCTCCAGAGTTGTGTGTGGACCCGCCGCCTCCAATGGGAGGTGGGGGTGGACCAAACGTGGGTGGAGGGACTTGAGGGACTGTAGGTGGGGTTCCATGTTGTAAAACATTTTGCTGTCCCCATATGGTCGCTAGATTTGTTTGACGGACAATCTACCAAGAGTGGACTCAAGGCCTGATCTCCCTAGCTCAACGTGAGTCTAGAACAAATAGAGACAGAACATAAATAACTCTCCTAGATCTAATTAGAGATCAAGGAACTAGATGCTTTGCCTTTTATATCGTTGATCCTTTCTCCTTGAATGCTGCTCCAAGCTTGATGGTCTTCAGATCTCAGCTGCAAAACCTGTCAAGACAACACAACAAAACAAGTAGTAAAATGCACCTACACAATAATAGATCTAAGTAAGCAGTTAAGCAGGCAAACTACACAAAATATCATTAACACAATGAGATTTGGTGGAAAGCACTTATATTACTGTATTAAAATGGAAATACATAGGATGAAGAGATTACAACCAATGACTTAACGTAGCAATCCTTCTTCAATCAAGCCAATGCCAAATCCTCCAAAGGGATGATGGATCTCTCAAGGGATGAGTAGAGATCTCTCCTAAGCTAATTTCACTAGCATGTAGATACCATAGACTTCCTCCCTTTGGGATGGGAGTGAGTTTCACTTATATAGGTCTAAGTGGATAGGGTAGGTTGAGATATGGTAGGAGAGAGATAGGGGATCCTTCCAAGAGGCTAGGAACTGAATGCTAGCTTCCCCAAAGGCTAGGGATAGGGATCCACATCAACTACCTTCGAGAATGGGCTCGAAGAATCTATTTTAATCAATTAACCGACATCGTCACAGCCTGCAAGAGGACAACCTGTGACGTCGCAGGTTGCATTAGGACAACCTGCGACGACCTCTCAAAACCTAGTATAAAAGGGTTTGCATCTCTTCCAAGTGGATGACTTAGTCAAAGGAACTTCAAGGATGTTTACATTGATCATCATGATGGAAAGATTTAGGTGTAACAGAATGATTTAGGTGTAACATCTTCCTGGTGATATTTTACCCCTTTTTTGGAACAGGGGGCACTACTTACGAAAAATGAATATTCCAGCCAATCATGACTGGAAGAGTCCTCTCTCGTGTTGTTTTACCCTTTTTTTTTTCGGGCGAAGAGGCTAACCTTACAAAAAAGGACCTTTGGAGTCTTCTTTAGTTCTTTTCAGACTCTCTAAACATGAAATGACACCGAGTTTACCTTCTATGGACTCGTTAAAATTCAACATTGAAGGAACCGTCATGGGATGAACCCCTCCTTTCCTAGATTCAGAAAATATTTGGGATTGGACTCATCTATGAGATGAGCTATACCAAGCATCTGGTTACCCTCATCAAGCTCGTCAAAAGCACATGAGGCACTCATCAGTCATGATGGGGAAAAAGGAAAGTTTTTGTGTTACACCTTTACTAGTGGCAGTACTTATTCGTTCTTGAACATGGCACTCATTTTCATTTGCATATAGTACTTGGGTCATCCGTTTGTCCTCGATTTTTGCCTACTTCCTAAGTCTTGTTACTCCTTTGGGTCATTCAAATAATGCTTCCATCATCAGTTGTATTAGGAGTTGGTGTCATACTCATCAAGTCAATACTTCCAAGTCATGCCATGCCCATGTTCAAGAATACTCTCACCATTCATTATCTGCAGTCAGTACACCTTCTACCATGTCAGTCTATTCTGAGTCGGTCTTGCATGTTACTGTACCATCTAATCTACTCCAAACATATGTTATCGAGTTTCATGTCAATGATGGGGGATTCATCATGGCCCTCCTTCGACGGGTTCATCCTTGTCAACTTCAAATCATCATCCAAGGATTGAAATTAGAAACCAATCAAGTACCTTGGGCTTGCATGCCTTAATGGCAGGTTACCTCGCTTTCAACATGAGTTTACATCATTGACTCTTGATTGAAATATTTCATCTGGCGTTCGACTTCAACTCATTTATTCGCGCTTGATGATATGTACTATGATACCTTGGGTATCATTAACATTAATGATGATTTCCTGTAATATCCTGATTTTGACCCTTGTTGGGCCCTGGAATTGTCCCTTTTTAACCATACTTATCTCGTCATTTTGCCAAATTTTACTTTACCTTTGTGAACCATATACATGCCTTTTTCCAAATCAATCAGCAATTTTGACAAGGTATAAGTTATTATTGTTTCATCCAATTATGCCTAAGATTTTTATGGTTATGAATCCTGACCTTTGGTTTATGCTGACATTTGTGAGTTTATTTAGTTCAAATCTAAAGCACAGGTGTATCATCCCAGCACTGCCAACTGTTACGCTTCAAGCACCAGCTCCTCATACTCCAAGGGACAACGCATCCTCCATGCAAGCTGTATCAGATCCCCACTGTAACAGATTCCACTGAAGCAGAGCCTAGCTGTGACAGATAGGTGGCGTTCCAGCTGTTCAGTCTATTGATCCATTCACTATCAACGCAACAACATCTTTCACAATTAACAGCCTTGTTTAATACATTGTATCAGTTAGCTGTAACTCCGCAGCATGAAGATCATAGATCTTCATTGCTACGCGATTTTAATGGATCTAAAACTATATTTCCTTTGTATAAATTCCAGAAGGCTCTCGTAGCCTGGGGTTGGACAATCACTACTTTGTGTAAGCCATAACAGAGCATTGAGGCTCACAATCTTCCATCATTAATATGAGAGCAGAGTTCTTCATTTCTGTGTCTTAATTTGCGGTGACTCTCGGCGTGTCTATTAGAAGGCCACGGCCCGCCTTCTCACAGAGATAGTCGGTTTAAGTAGGTAGAGTAGTTTAGTTTTACTGCTGTTGTGTGGTGTGGAATGATTGCAGACATTATTGGTAGTTGTAACAGAGTTTAGCTTTCCTTCCTGGTAGTTTGTAATTGCATCTTGAATAGCTGTAACAGAGTGGTGTGACAGTCGACTGTGTAGGATAATTTACTTAATTGCATGTGTGTTTTAATCAGCTATGACAGCCAAGCTCAATTCCAATTATCTTCTAGTTGTTTATGCTTTCTAGGATTTCCAATAACTGTCAGTTAGAGTTCAATCTTCTGTTTTAATTCTGGTTGTTGTTGTATCTTCAATTACATTCATAGATTAGACAATTAATGGTAGAATTACAGTAGCTACTGGATAGATCATTTTGGTAAAGATTGAATGCTGTAGTTTGATAATTATAGGATTTAACTTCTTGCAAAAGTAATCTAGTTTCATTTAATCATTAGATCATTAACTTGTTGGGTTGATTTCTGTAGGGAAGTTGCTTTATTTTGAATTCTTAGATGTATGAATTAGATTAGTGTTCTTAGGGAATGAGTTGGCTGGACACATAGGTAGGATCATTATTTACATTCAGTAAATCAACTGCTTGATCTGTTTATGCATAGATTGTGCTTATTTCCTTTGAAATAAAAGACCTTCCTGGGTTTGACAATTTATATTGACCATTCTGTGTGTTAGCTTTAATTAATTGACATATAGGGTGACCAACATTTTGGCGCCGTTTCCGGGGATGGTAATAGATAGACAGAGTTAGTAGTTGGTTTCATTTGATTTTATTTTAGTTCAATTTTTTTACAGCATGCATGAATACAAGAAAAACAAATCGGGAACCCCCTTTGAATAGTAACATTGTAGGTGGAAGAGGTCGAGGTCGTAATGCAGGTTAGGGAAGACACACATATATTGATGAGATAATTGCTAGAGCTGATTCTTCCACTAGACCACCGCGGAACTCTACATGCAGGGGAAATTATGTTCCTCCCAATCTTGAACATTCAGCATCCACAGTGGAAAATACAATGGGATCTTCAACTCTTGTTGCAGAAAGTAAACCTCCTGAAGATAAGGGAAGTGCTGTAGCTGCACCAGATAGAGAGGAGATCTATCATATTGACGGAACCAGAGTTACTAAGGAAGTGTGTTTGGAGACTCGCAGAATAGCAGAAGAAGAAAGAAGGCAAAGAGAAGAGATGAGAAAAGAAGAAGAAGCTAAAGAAGAGGAAGAATGCATAAAGGAAGCTGTTAATTTCTGGACTAGAACCATGGTTGGTAGAGAACAAGGGGGTGAGAATGAACATGAGGATCACCGGGAGGAAGAAGGAGAAAATAATCAACCTAGTAATACTGTGGCTACATTAGAATTCCCTATCCTTCAGACACCTGGAGCAGCTCCTATGAAGAATATCTCACCATCAGTTCTCCCTAATTTCCATGGTAAGTCCTCTAAGGATCTTGATGAGTTTCTTTTTGAGTTTGATATCCTCTATTGCAGCTCCGATTACACCTCCAGTGCTCAGAAGCTAAAGTTATTCCCAGCCACCTTGAAAGGAAATGCTCTATGCTGGTTCATGAGTTTGGGTCGTGAGACCATTACTACTTGGGACCAAATGAAAAACACCTTTCTTTCTAAGTACCAAGAATATTGCAGAACTAGAGATAGAAAGGAAGAGTTGTTTAAAATGGTTCAGAAGGATGAAGAGAGTTTGGAAGACTTTGTGGAGAGATTGTTGTATAATTTACAAAGATCTGGTCATGCTGAGATTGGCAAGGATGTGCTCAAGATTATCTTACTAAGAGGAATTAGAGAAGATTGCCTTGATATGTTGAATCTGCTGGGAAAAGGGGATATCTCGAAGGAACCTTTTGAAAATATTGTTGAATTATGTCGAAGGTACTCCAGGGGATCTTCCAGAACCAGCAAGTGAGACAAAGACCGAGACCAGGATGTCTTCACTAGGACTCGCAAGTCAGCTAGTGGAGGGGCCACTCAAGCAGAAATAGGCAACTTACTAGAGAACTTTAAAACAAATGTGATGAGCTCCATTTCCTTAGAGTTGAATGCCATGAGGGAAAAACATAAACAAGTGGTAGAAGATATTACACTTGGGGTATTCTGTCCTAAATGTAGGAAGAAGCATCCACTGAAGGAATTCCCGTTGGACAAAGCAGAGGTATGTAGGATATGTGAACTCGAGCATGATACTGAGGAATTTCCATCATTACCTAAGGTCAAAACAGTCCTGCAGGAATCCATTCCGGATGTAGAGCCAGCATACTTTATGGCACAGAAGAAACCATGGCAGCCTAGAAACCAAGGTATGAATCCAGATCCATCATTTTTCCTGCATAATATGAATGGAATGAACAACATGCATAATATGAATACACAATTCCCTTCACATTATTCCAACAACCAGTGGCATCCATCTCGAGACCCAATGCAAAATCCTAATTCATGGACACCATGGCCACAACAGTCAAACCAATCTCCTTGGAATTCCAACTAGAGAAACTCTTACCAAGGAAATAACTTTCCCCATCACCAGACTCAGTATCAATAGTATCAGTAGTATCAGCAACCACATCTCCCTTTCCAAAACAATGCCACACCTATGAATGCACCACTTCGACCACAGCTACCTGCACAACCTAACTCGAACCCAAACAATAAAGCAGTCCATCAATTTGAGACTGCCAACATGCCTGCATATTTCATCACTCAGATTCCCTGCAATGATATACAATTACGATTACGAAGGGTGGTGGAGCCTATTATCACTGAGGATGTTTCACCCCCAGTGATTGAAATTGGAGTAAATCAACATTACGAGAACATGGTTAATTCAGCAATCCCCATTATTGAGGATGTTGATACTCCTACTGAAGCAGCAGCTGAAACTCAGGAAGCAACACACGATCTATCACAAACTACACAGTTGAATAGAGAACCACCGTACCCTGAATGATTGCAGCTGCAAAAAACAATGGAACAACCCCTATTTGATCTCGTGGGAGAGTTGGAAAATTTGTATGTGAAAATTCCACTGTTACAAGCCCTCCATGATGTGCCCATTTATGCTAAGACAGTTAAAGATTTGTGTGTCAAGAAACTAGGAAGAAGGCCCAGGGATCCTCCCACTGTCCACGTGCTGGAAAAACTTTCATAATTAATAATGGGAAAGGCCCCTGTGGAAAATTACGATGACCCTGGGAACCCGACCGTTACAGTGCACATAGGGAACACACAAATTTCAAATGTCTTGGTGGATTTGGGCGCATCTATTAACGTTGTGACCATAGAGACTGTGAAGAAATTGGGACTCACTAATCTGCAGCCAACCCCTACTGTTTTGGAACTTGTTGATAGATCAACGATCAAGCCTGAAGGAATCCTAGATGACCTCGTAATCTCAGTTGACTCGTGGGAATTCCTTGCGGATTTTTTGGTATTATAGCCAAAATATCAGTTGGGGGGACACCCACTGATCTTGGGAAGACCGTGGTTGGCCACAGCTGATGCCTGTATCAGCTGTTGGTCAGGTTCTATGACCATTTCAGACGAGACTGAGATCAAGAATCTAACCCTGTACCCTCCAGCTCGACCAAGCATGGAAGCTGAGACTCCATTATGGGAAGATTTGGAGGAGGAAGAGGGCGTAGAGCCATTATTAACCATAGGGAGAGCCTTGACATTTAAAGATGAAATAGAGGATGATGTCATTAATAGTTTCATAAGTAAGCCCACATCAGTCAATAAGAATGTCTATCAGATCTTGGATAGTACTTTAGCTACAACAGAATAAGAAAAGCTTACAAAAGAAACTCTAAATGGTGATGATAGTGTAATTCCAGTACTTAAGAATTCGAAGAGTGTTCGAGTAGAAATTGGGTCAAGAAAAACATTGAATATCAATCCTAATCTGGCACCTAATGAGCTGGAACAGCTAGTCACTCTGCTGAAACAGCGTAAGGGAGACTTCGCTTGGGAGTACACAGACATGAAAGGAATTCCTTCTCACCTATGCACCCATCACATTTATATTAAGAGCGACTCCAGGCCTGTATGCCAACCCCAACGAAGGATGAACCCGAACCTAAGGGACATAGTGAAAAAGGAAATCCAAAAAATTTTGGAAGCAGGATTTATATACCCAATTTCAGACAGTGAGTGGGTTTCTCCACTTGTGATTGTGCCAAAGAAGAATGGGAAATGGAGGGTCTGCGTGGATTACAGAGAATTGAATAAGGCAACACAGAAGGACCATTTCCCCTTACCTTTCATCGATCAGGTCCTTGATACCTTGTCTGGGAAGAAGTATTTCTCTTTTCTTGATGGCTTTAGTGGCTATAAACAGATTCAGATTGCTCCAGAAGATCTGGACAAAACCACTTTCACTTTCCCCTAGGGGACCTTTGCATACCGAGTACTTCCTTTTGGGTTGTGCAACGCACCAGCTACATTTCATAGAGCAGTGATTGGAATCTTTTCAGAAATGGTAAATGATTGCATGGAAATATTTATGGATGACTTTACTCCATATGGTGATAGTTATGAGGAAGCATTGAAAAATTTAGAAAAGGTTTTGAAACGCTGTGAACAAATCCAACTCTCTTTAAGCACTGAAAACTGCCACATGATGATGAGTGAAGGCATAGTACTGGGGTACTTCATCTCTTCTGGTGGTATCCAGGTAGATCCATCCAAAATCAAGGTAATTGAAAATATACCAACTCCTGGAACACAGAAGGATGTACGTAGCTTCTTGGGGCATGCTGGCTATTACAGAAGATTCATAGAAAATTTTTCCAAACTATCTTCTCCTTTGTTCACTCTGTTGATGAAGGATGCACAGTTTGTCTGGAATGATGCATGCCAAACAACGTTTACTGAGCTAAAGAAAAGGTTGTCTACAACACCCATCTTAAGGGGGCCCAATTGGGCTCTACCTTTTCACATTTCTTCAGATGCTTCAGACACTGCCATTGGAGTAGTCTTGGGACAGCAGGAAGGTAATGCTCCTTATGCTATTTACTATATTAGTAAAAATCTGTCTCCTGCTTAACTGAATTATACTGTCACAGAAAAAGAATTTCTTGCCATTGTTTATGCCATCAACAAATTTAGACATTATATTACTAGATATTCTACTTTTGTGCACACTGATCATTCTGCTATCAAGTATTTAATGAATAAACCAATCACGAATGCTAGAGTTACTAGATGGTTGTTACTATTACAGGAATTTGATATCACAATTATTGATAGACCAGGTAAGGAAAATGTTGTTGCAGATTTTTTATCTCGACTTACTAACGGTGATGATAATTTACCAGTCGAAGATTCCTTCCCTGACGAACATTTGTTTGCAGTATCATCTCATTCCCCATGGTATGCAGATATTGCTAACTTTTTGGCTGCAGGTAAGCTTCCAGCACATCTGTCAAAGAGAGAAAGAAGGAAGATCATACAACAGAGTGCTAGGTACTACTAGATTGATGGCCATCTTTTCTACACAAGGATTGATTTAGAAATTAGAAGATGTGTTAGAGAAGATGAAATCTTCAACATTCTTAAAGCTTGCCATGATGAGCCCTGTGGGGGACATTTTGCTGACAAGAGGACAGGTCATAAAGTTTTGAGAATGGGCTATTTCTCGCCTACATTGTTCAGAGATGCAAAGAAGTATGTTCAGGCATGTGACAGCTGCCAAAGGATGGGCCAAACCAACAGATTAGATGAGATGCCTTTACAGCTACAGCTTGTGGTTGAACCGTTTGATAGGTGGGATCTAGATTTTGTAGGGCCTATCAACCCTCCCTCAAAGCAGAAAGTTCATATCTTGGTTTGCATAGACTACATGACTAAATGGGTAGAAGTTGTAGCCTTGGTCAAGGCCAATGATCAGGCTGTGATTGATTTCCTGTATGAAGAGATTTTTACTCAGTTTGGAGTGCCTAGGGAGATCATTACAGACGGTGGACCACAGTTTGTATCTCACAAGCTAGAAGCACTATTGCAGAAATTTCATATTCAGCACAGAATAACCTCACCATATCATCCACAGGCCAATGGGAAGGTGGAGAGCACAAACAAGGTTATTGAGGCTATTTTGACAAAAACAGTGAAGAGCCATCATAAAGATTGGGCTGAAAGACTTCCAGAGGCATTGTGGGCCTATCGTACCACTTGGCGTAACACCACTGGTTTTTCCCCATATGAGCTAGTGTATGGCAAGAACGTTGTTTTTCCAATTGAATTTGAAATTAGAACCTTGAAAACAGTTGTGGAAGAAAACCTGGATTTATCAGAGGCACAGAGGAATCGACTGAATCAACTCAATGAATTGGATGAGAAGCGCATAGCTACAGTACATCATACAACTTTAATCCAACAACAGCACTCTAAATGGCATGACAGATTTATAAAGAAAAGAGTCTTCCAGAAAGGAGATTGGGCCTTGTTGTATGATTCACGATTTAAGAGGGACTTTAAAGGCAAATTGCGCACCCGTTGGTTGGGACCCTATCAGATCGATCGGGTATTTGATAATGGAACAGTCCGGTTGATTACCATTGACGAGAATAAAGTACCATTATTCGCAAATGGTCATCGGCTGCAACTGTATCACAGGACGATCTCAAAGGAGGCTTTTATTTCACAAGTTGTAGCTGATCCAGAGTATCAGTTAACTTCAGGAGAGGGATTCTTAAACCCTGTGAATTCCTAAGAGTTGCAATTTCCACACATTTTTGTACATAAATAATCGTTTTTTTTTTCATTCTGTATTTATCTATTTTTAATTTTTCTTGCACTTGATCGGTTTGTTTTGAAGAACTGTGTGCAGGAACTTATTGGAGGAGCAGAAGCCGTGACTGGGCCAGACGACTGCAGACAACCCATATTTGTTCCTGATCTAATAAAGCTCTTTGAAAAGATGGATAATTCGTGGTCTTCCACAGATAAAATTTGCTTATACTACAGTCTGACGCAGTTGCAACTCCGCCACATTTTCCCTTTTTGCCAAATTTCGCAGTTGCGACTCCGCCACTTTTCCTTTGCTTCACTTTTTCACAGTTGAGACTCCGCCACTTTTGCTCATTCGGCCAAATTCTGCAGTTGAGACTCCGCTACCTTTGTCAATTCCGCTAAATACAGCAGCTGAGACTCCACTACCTTCGTCCATTCCACTAAATATAGCAGTTGAGACTGCGCTACCTTTGTCCATTCTGCTAAACATAACATCTGCGACTCCACTATCCTTGTCCATTCTGCTAAATCTAGAACCCGCGACTCCGTTCGTTTCCACTTCATTCTCGCTTCTTCCGTACAGCTGCGACTCCGTTATCTTTGCCTATTTTTCTACGTCTAGCAACTGTGACTCCGCCAGTTTGTCTGCTCTCAGGTGATGATGCCAATAATGATTCAATCGGGCGTTAGTCTCAGTTGTGTTGCTTTATAAATCCCAATTGCAGTCCTCCTCGAAGGAAATTATCAAAATATTATGTTATCTGTCAGCTCAGGTGGCGTAGCCACATCACTTCGGCACATGCATATTTATTCTTATTCTTAATGATGGGATGATGAATTCAGGCTATGATGGTTGGCACTCCATGACGATTAACTCATGGATGGACGCATAGCGTCAAGGTACAGATTCTAACTATAATCATGATTAGGCATTTATTGACATCGTGAATAATAATGGTTATGCCTGTCATTTATCCCTATCATTTATCCCTACCATTTATCCTGGCGAAAACTTGCTTAAAGCCATTACCTGTACTCCTGATCATAATTATCATTTTATCTGATTCGTGTGACAAACCAGTCATAAATCTTATTTCGAAATCAACGCTGCCACCTTTCCAACACGACTCAATTCAACTCTTGACTATCCATCAACCGTGCCCGCATGTAGACAGTTCGATAGTTGGAGCTATTACTGGCACATTTGTTACAATTTCTTGCAGAGGTCTAACAATATGGGTATTCTTGTGAGATATGAACCTTTAACAATAGAATCCCTGTATAGAAATAGAGATGTCTTTGTCATTTTTCAAGAAGCAGGGTGGACGATTTATTTCCAACGCCTGAATGGTTTTCATGAGGAAGCGGCCCTTGAATTTGCTCAAAACTTGACAGACACTCATTCAGAGGTTCGAGGAATAAGGGTAGATATTTCAGAGGCAATTCTGGCAGAAGTAACAGGACTTCCCAGAGTTGGGCGTCGTTGGTTTAGTTGGAAGCGCTATCATCCCACTGCAGTTGAAGATTTTCTTGCAACTGGAGAAAGGGTTCGACCATTGTGCAGGGGAACAACCTTGGGAACCCTTCCACACCCGTGGAACCAAGTTGCAATCTTTTTGAAGAAATATATTACCTGCGAGGGGAGGTATAGTGTTGTTTATATCAATGAATTTTTGCTCCTCTCACATTTACGTCACATCCAATTGATAAACATGCCATACTTTCTTTTTCAATCTTTGCAATGCATGGCTTACTATGTTAAAGGTGCTCACCACCCCTTAGCATCCCTCACAAATCATGGGCTCATTAAATTGCTAATTTTACGAGCCCTTGCATAGCATAATTTGACACGGGATCAATTTCTGACCGGCCAAACCTCCCTCATGAAATGTATTTAGTAATATTGCATGAGGACAGGAGTTCCTTAAATTCAATTGGGGGGAGAGAAGATGGAACACCTGAAAAGATAGAAACAGAAGGGGATGAAACAGGGGTAGCCAAAACTGAAAAGGGAAATGGAAACCCTCAAGCAAAGGCAATATCAGAAAATGAACAAGCAGTCCCGAATGTAGAATCTTCTCCCACAATCATAAGGACTCTAAATCAGAAGGAGGGAGTTGGCTCTATTTTTAAGGCAATGGGATTTTCCTTGCCCCGGAGAAAGAAGGGGCCGATGAACATATTGTTGGTTGTGGAGCCAGATCTTCTAGTCTCATAGATGATATTGTATCAGCTGTGTTTGTACCCCAGTTTTATATGATATGTAGGTGAACTGTACAGTCACCCCAGCGGGGGGGGTGTGGGGGGGCATCGCTCCCTGGCTGGGGGGTCCGGGGGCCAACGATCCCCCGGCGAGGGTTCGGGGGAAGCGCCCCCGAAGAAATTTTTGGGGTTGTTTTCGTCAGCTGTTTTGCGGGCCCATGGTTTTGGGTATCTCGTGGTATTTTCCCATTGTATTTCCCTTATAAAATAAGGACATTGTAATATGGCTAGGATGATGATGTATTAGGTTTTATGCATTGTAAATATCTTTGAGATCAAGAGAGAGACTGTGAAACAGAGAAGAGGAAGTGCAGTGGTTGTGCTGCAGGTTGTATCCCTTCACCTTGCTGGACGGTAATAATAATAAGGACTGGCAAATTCAGTGTGGACGTAGCCCAAGTCGGGTGAACCACGACATATCTGTGTCTCTCTTGTAATGTGTATGTGTGATTATATTTGCATTTCTGTTTATTGTTATTGCTCTGCGATCCTGTTTTTCTAACAATTGGTATCAGAGCCAAAGGTCTATTTGGCAGTTAAACCCGCAGGAAGCTAGGGTTTCTGGTTCAAGTGGGAGCAATGGCAGAAGAAGGAAAGTTTAAGGTCGAGAAGTTTAATGGCCAAAACTTCGGGTTATGGAAGATGCAAATGAAGGACTATCTGTACCAGAAGGATCTATTCCTACCGTTGGGAGGAAAAGCAAAGCAACCGACGGCTATGAAGGACGAAGAATGGGAGGTTCTTGACAGAAAGGCTCTGGGAACAATACGGTTGAGCCTGGCTTCGTCGGTGGCTTTCAATATCTCAAAAGAAACGACAACATAGGGTTTGATGAGCGCATTGGGTAAGCTGTATGAAAAACCCTCGGCCTCCAACAAGGTATTTCTAATGAAGCGTTTATTTAATATGAAGATGTCTGAAGGTGGATCTGTTACTGATCATTTAAATGAGTTTAATACGGTTAAAAATCAGCTAAGTTCTGTAAGTGTGAACTTTGATGATGAGGTTAGGGCTCTTCTAATCTTGTGTTCATTGCTAGAAAGCTGGAATAGCTTGGTCATGGCTGTAAGTAACTCTGTCTCTGGTTCAAACACCTTGAAATTTGATGATGTTATTGGTGTTATTCTTAGCGAGGAAATGCAAAGGAAAAGCACAGGTGACACATCAGGTAATGCGTTGACCATGGAGAGCAGGGGAAGACAAAAGGAGAGAGGAAAGAGCCAAGGTAATTGTGAAAAGTCTAAAACAGGCAGATCCAAGTGCAGACTGGGAAAGATAGAGTGCTGGAACTGTGGAAAGAAAGGACATCTGAAGAAAGACTGCAAATCTCTAAAGAAGAAAGGAGATGCACAGAAGGAAACTACCCAGGAAGCAAATGTAGCAGGTGATGTGTTACAAGATGCTTTGATTCTTGCATTAGATAATACTAGTGATTATTGGGTAGTAGATTCAGGTGCTTCATGTCATGCTACACCCCATAGGAAATACTTTCATGAGTATGTTCCTGGCGACTTTGGACATGTTTTATTGGGTGATGATGAGCCATGTAAAATTGTTGGAATGGGTAAGGTATGGATAAAAGTTAAGAATGGAACTGATTGGTTGTTGAAAGAAGTTAGGCATATTCCTGCTATGAAAAGAAATCTGATCTCAACAGGGCAGTTGGGAGATGGCGGCTGTCTATCTACGTTCGGAGAAAAGTGGTGGAAGATCACTAAATGATCAATGGTGATAGCAAAAGGAGACAGAGTAGGTACGTTGTATTTATGTCCTCATAATACTGACCATTCTATCTCTTTAGCTTCCACAGGAACAGATACAGCACTGTGGCATCATAGGCTTGTCCACATGAGTGAGAAGGGGATGCAGATTCTCCACTCAAGGAAGTTGCTGCCGGATTTGAAGCAGGTAAGTTTGGAATTCTGTGAAAACTGTGTTTATGGAAAATAGAAGAGAGTCAGATTTCTCAGGGTTGGGAAACAGAAGAAGAATGAAAAATTAGAGCTTGTGCATACAGATGTATGGGGACCGGCTCAGGTACAATCTCTTGGTGGCTCTCATTATTATGTTATATTTATTGATGATGCAACTAGAAAAACTTGGGTTTATTGCATTAGACATAAATCTGATGTGTTTGCTACTTTTAAGAAGTGGAAAGCTTTGGTTGAGAATGAGACAGAAAAAAGATTGAAGTGTCTCAGATCTGATAATGGAGGTGAGTACTACGAAAAGGAGTTTGATAGTTACTGTTCATACCATGGGATTCGTAGAGAGAAGGCAGTCCTAGGAACACCACAGGAAAATGGTGTGTCAGAAAGGATGAATAGAACGATCATGGAGCGTGCAAGGTGTATGAGACTACATGCAGGGTTTCCCTTACAGTTTTGGGCGGATGCTGTAAAAATTGTTGTTTATTTAATAAATAGAGGACCTTCAAGTGCTTTGGATGGTGGTATTCCAAAGGAAGCATGGACAGATAAAAAGGTAAACTACTCGTTTCTGAGAACATTTGATTGTGAAGCATTTGTCCATATTGATAAAGAAAATAGAACAAAGCTTGAAGCTAAATCCAAGAAATGTACCTTTATTGGATATGGGGTTGATGAATTTGGTTATCGTTTATGGGATTATGAAAATAAAAAAATCATCAGAAGTAGAGATGTGATATTCAATGAAAAGGTCATGTATAAATATCAGTTGCAGGGAAAGAAACAGGAAAAGGAAAACACAGAGTACATAGTGCTTGATGAAATTAAAGAAAATGAAGTTCCGAAGGTGCCAGAAAATCAAGAGCAGCAACAAGTACCTGAAACTCCTGCAACTGTAAGAAGATCTACCAGGTTAAGTAGACTCCCTGAACGATACTCTCCTTCAATGTATTATTTATTGATGACTGATTCTGGTGAACCAGAATGTTATGAAGAAGCAATGCAGGTGGAAACTAGAAAGAAGTGGGAGCAAGGCATGAATGAGGAGATGGACTCATTGGTAGGAAACCAGACTTGGGATTTGGTTCAGTTGCCTGCTAGTAAAAGAGCATTGCAAAACAAATGGATTTACAGGTTGAAGGAAGAAGAAGGAGGTAAGAAGCGGTACAATGCCAAACTTGTTGTAAAGGGGTCTGCACAGAAGAAAGGTATAGATTTTGATGAAATATTTTCCCCTGTTGTTAAGATGAATTCAATTAGGACTATCTTCAGTCTAGTGGCGGTAGAAGATTTGCATCTTGAACAGTTAGATGTAAAAACAGCCTTCCTCCATGGGGATTTGGAGGAATAAATATATATGCAGCAGCCACAAGGGTATGAGGTCAAAGGTAAGGAGGATCTGGTATGCAGGTTGAAAAAGAGCATGTATGGCTTGAAGCAAGCTCCAAGGCAGTGGTATCTAAAGTTTGACAGGTTTATGACAGAACAAGGTTATAGTAGATGTCATTCTGACCACTGTGTTTATTTCAAGAAGCTAGACAATGGAAGATATATTATCTTGTTATTGTATGTGGATGACATGCTTGTTGCAGGGTCTGACATGCAGGATATAAATGTACTCAAAAGGAAGCTAGCTAATTCATTTGCGATGAAGGATTTGGGTGCTGCAAAGCAAATCCTTGGTATGAGAATAATGAGAGACAGGAAAAATCGCAAATTGACATTGTCTCAAAGTGAGTACATACAAAAGGTGTTGGAGAGGTTCAGAATGCAGAATGCAAAACCTATAAGTACACCTTTGGTTAGCCATTTCAGTCTAAGTAAGGAAATGTGTCCCAAGACACAAGAATAGACAGATTACATGTCCAAGATTCCCTATCAATCAACAGTTGGCAACTTGATGTATGCCATGATGTGCACAAGACCAGATATTGCACATGCAATGGGAGTTGTGAGCAGATATATGAACAATCCAGGTAAAGAACATTGGAAGGCAGTACAGTGGATTCTCAGGTATTTGAGAGGTACTGCCACTGAGGCATTATGTTTTGGAGGTTCAGACACTGTTCTACAGGGATATGTTGATGCAGATATGGCAGGTGACAAGGATAGCAGGAGGAGCACCACAGGGTATGTGTTTACTGTAGGTGGAACAGCAGTAAGCTGGATTTCGAAACAACAGAAGGTTGTTGCACTTTCAACAACAGAAGCAGAGTATGTTGCCATTACAGAGGCTAGTAAAGAGATGATTTGGTTACAGAGGTTTATGGAGGAAGTGGGTAAGAAGCAGAAGGATAGAAGATTGTATACTGACAGCCAGAGTGCCATTCACCTTGCAAAGAACTCAGCATTCCATTCCAGGACTAAACATATACAGCTCAAGTACAATTTCATATGCTCTGTTCTGGAAGATGAACTGTTAAAGCTGGAAAGATACATACTAGCCAGAATCCTGCAGACATGTTCACAAAGGTAGTGACCAGAGAGAAACTGAGTTCATGCTCGGTTTCAGTTGGCCTTCTAGCATGAAGGTGAAGAGGAGAAATTTTCCAAGTCCAAGTCCAACAAGTGCAGTAGCGGTGGAGTTGCTGTGATCAGTCTCCAAGTGGGAGATTGTCGGTTGTGGAGACAGATCTTCTAGTCTCATAGATGATATTGTATCAGCTGTGTTTGTACCCCAGTTTTATATGATATGTAGGTGGACTGTACAGTCACCCCAACGGAGGGGTGTGGGGGGGCATCACCCCCCCACGGGGTTCAAAAATTTTGGGGGCTGTTTTCCCCAGTTGTTTTGCGGGCCCATGGTTTTGGGTATCCCGTGGTATTTTCCCATTGTATTTCCCTTATAAAATAAGGACATTGTAATACGACTAGGATGATGATGTATTAGGTTTTATGCATTGTAAAGATCTCTGAGATCAGGAGAGAGACTGTGAAACAGAGAAGAGAAAGTGCAGCGGTTGTGCTGCAGGTTGTATCCCTTCACCTTGTTGGATGGTAATAATAATAAGGATTGGCAAATTCAGTGTGTACGTAGCCCAAGTTGGGTGAACCACGATATATCTGTGTCTCTCTTGTAATGTGTATGTGTGATTATATTTGCATTTCTGTTTATTGTTATTGCTCTGCGATCCTGTTTTTCTAACACATAGGCCAGTCATGTTGCTTAATGAAGAAGAGAAGAATAGCAATTGTGACTACAGCAGAAGCAGGTCATTTGGTTAGGGTACATAGTGCGACTCCGATTTTTAAACCCCAACCACCTGCTGACACACAAGAACCTGCTGTAGAAGAGCCTCAATTAGATAACCTTCTATTCGAAAATGACTTGTTAAAGAAGGAGGTGCAAGATCTTCGGGCAGAACTAGATAAATGGAAGGTGACACGCAGGGAACAGGAAAAGAAGCATGTGGATGCAAGGGTGGAAGTTGTAGATCAATTGAGGAATTTACTGATGACTCGGGGAATTGGAGTACAACAAGAGATAATATGTCCAGAATGTGGAGATATTTTTAATTTGGCAGGGCTTAAAGTTAAAAAGGCAGACCTAGCAGTTCAGGGATCTACAAGAGCAAAGTAATCAGAGAAGTTCTTTTTGAGCTCAATATCATCATTTTTTAAGGCATCAAGACAACCCAGGAGACTAAAATTATCAGTAAAAAGGGCGTTTTTACACAAGAACCAGCCACCTTAAAAATTTTGTCGGTAGTCTATTGTAGATTGAAGTTGCTAAGGGTAGGAGGGTGCTGTCACACAAGAACCAGCATTCCCAATAATTGATTGGAAAATTTTATTTTCTCAACTGGCATAATATGAACAGGGGCTAGCCTCATAATCAAACTAATCAGTTGTTGCATGAGGACATGCAAATGGATAGTTGGGGGGAGATGTTGGGCCCTGGAATTGTCCCTTTTTAACCATACTTATCTCGTCATTTTTCCAAATTTTACTTTACCTTTATGAACCATATACATGCCTTTTTCCAAATCAATCAGCAATTATGACAAGGTATAAGTTATTATTGTTTCATCCAATTATGCCTAAGATTGTTATGGTTACGAATCCTGACCTTTGGTTTATGCTGACATTTGTGAGTTTATTTAGTTCAAATCTAAAGCGCAGGTGTATCAGCCCAGCCGTGCCAGTTGTTACGCTTCAAGCACCAGCTCCTCGTACTCCAAGGGACAGTGCATCCTCCACGCAAGCTGTATCAAATTCCCACTGTAACAGACTCCACTGAAGAAGAGCCTAGCTGCGACAGACAGGTGGCATTCGAGCTGCTGAGTCTGTTGATCCATTAACTATCAATACAACAACATCTTTCACAATTAACAGCCCTGTTTAATATGTTGTATCAGTTAGCTGTAACTCCGCAGCATGAAGATCATAGATCTTCATTGCTGCGCAATTTTAATGGATCTGAAACTGTATTTCCTTTGTATAAATTTCAGAAGGATCTCGTAGCCTGAGGTTGGACAATCACTACTTTGTGTAAGCTGTAATAGAGCACTGAGACTCACAATCTTCCATCATTAATATGAGAGCAGAGTTCTTCATTTATGTGTCTTAATTTGTTGTGACTCTCGGCGTCTCTGTTAGAAGGCCAAGGCCCTCCTTCTCACAGAGATAGCTGGTTTAAGTAGGTAGAGTAGTTTAGTTTTACTTATGTTGTGTGGTGTGGAATGATTGCATACATTATTGGTAGCTATAACAGAGTTTAGCTTTCCTTTCTGGTAGTTTGTAATTGCATCTTGAATTGTTGTAACATAGTGGTGTGACAGTCGACTGTGTAGGATAATTTACTTAATTGCATGTGTGTTTTAATCAGTTGTGAGATCCAAGCTCAATTCCAATTATCTTCTAGTTGTTTATGCTTTCTAGGATTTCTAGTAATTTTCAGTTAGAGTTCAAGCTTGTGTTTTAATTCTGGTTGCTGTTGTATCTTCAATTACATTCATAGATTAGACAATTAATGGTAGAATTACAGTAGCTACTGGATAGATCATTTTGGTAAAGATTGAATGCTATAGTTTGATAATTATAGGATTTAACTTCTTGCAAAAGTAATCTAGTTTCATTTCATCATTAGATCATTAACTTGCTGGGTTGATTTCTGTAGGGAAGTTGCTTTATTTTGGATTCTTAGATGTATGAATTAGATTAGTGTTCTTAGGGAATGAGTTGGTTGGACACATAGGAAGGATCATTATTTACATTCAGTAAATCAACTGCTTGATCTGTTTATGCATAGACTGTGCTTATTGCCTTTGAAATAAAAGACCTTCCTGGGTTTGACAATTTATATTGACCATTCTGTGTGTTAGCTTTAATTAACTGACATATAGGGTGACCAACAACCCTATTGCATTAAAATTGTAAATGATGTAAATATCGTTATTAAATCATGGTGAGGAGCTCAAGGCCAAGGCCCCGCCATCGATTTAGCGTTTTATGTATCGGCAATTAAAAATTGGTGCATATGGTTCTTCTACTAGACAAGCACAATGTAAATTAAGACATCATGTAAATATGAATTTTAATGAAATACCCACAACTAGCTATGCAATGCAACAAAGAGATGGGGTCATGATTTTACAAGGAATAGGGAGGGGAAATTATTCAAACCCTTGAGCCAATGGTGTTAAACCAAATTTCATGAGAAAACCCATAAACCATCAACTACCCATTTTGACTTATGCACCCAATCATTTAATTCTTCCAAGAGTTTGTTGAGGTAGTCAATGCCTTGGGAATGAAGAGGTATGGCAACCAATTTCGTGCATGGGCAAGCCATCAACCTGGGAATTCGTATTTTTTCTTCTTGTGCAAGAAAACACCCACGAAATTGTGCCCAAAGCCATCTGTCACCCATGGACTTTGCTCTCTCACACAGTCTAAACTAGCTGGGGCTTTATCCTTCACGTTTTCCATCTTTTTCCTACATTTTTCATGGTTGGGAACTCGTTTTTGTATTACCCAGTGGCTGGGAGGAAGGGAGTCACGATTTGGGGGTTTATGGAGGCTGTTTTTGTCCCTTGAATGCCCATAAACGTTTTCTGAAATCGATTTTCCCTCCCATGACTGAATTCATCATCTACCAATTCGTTTTTGGTTGCCCATGTTTTTCTGAAGCTAATGGAAACCCCATTTTGGGCATCCCACTATAAAAATGCTTTTCTACATGCCTAACACTTGTGATTTTGTTGTTATGTGCATCCCTGTTTTGGTTTGAACCTGTGAGTAAGAAATTTGGAGTGGAAGTGGATATAATTGGCTTAATAAACCTAGTGAGGGAAGTAACCTCTTAGAAAGATCAAAAGGGTTGGCTACTCTTTTATGCACACCTTGGACAACACTAGAATGCAAGGTATGGCCCCGAGGGACTGTGTATTGGTGAAGGGAATACTTCCTTGAGTGGGGTGTGTAGGTATTGCGGGTTCCAAGCTAGATAGATCTTGTAGAGGTATCCATGGCTCTGTGCTTGAGCTCACTAACTTAGCAATTCATTCCCTCCTTTTGCCTTAGAAGCCTAATAAACCCAACTGTGTATTGGCTTGGCGGATTTTGGTGTATTTTGGCTATGTGTGAGTCTGATGTTCCCTTTTTCTTTGTAGAAATCATGCCCAGCTCGGGGGTGGCAATTGTGATGAGAGATTGATGAGCACAATTGGCATATGGTTGGGTGGAACGTTGCAGTTGCATAGCCAGTTGCTCGGGACTACTATGTTTTAAGATAAGTACTCTCTTGTGTTAAATTTTGCAATGTATTTATTTGATGTTTACCCTAAATATCTTGAATGTATGTTAGATATGTAGATGATTTTAAATTCCGCTGTGTTTAATTACTATATGCCTATGTATATGTCTTTTATTATCAATGAGTTTTACTTAATGGACATGGGGCTAGATGCCCAGTTTTAGTGCCATGTTCTCTCCCTGGCTCGGTCTGATCACAGTTACACAGGGAATACTCCTTCCTGATCACCACAGGTTACAACGTTGGGCCTAAACGGGCTAAGTTGAATAGTTTGCAGAGTTTGTAGAAGTCACCTCTTGTTGAGTAATGATCATCACAGAAGAAGGAAAAAAAATTTAAATTTTTCTAAGTGTTTTTGAAATTTTGCCTAAGGCTGTGTCGGCGAAATTAAGGTTAATTTTTGTGACGCACGGCGGCGAAATTAATGTTAAGTTTGCAATGCGCGATGGCGAAATTAAGATTAATTTTTGCGACGCGGCGGCAAAATTAATGTTAAGTTTTGCGAGGCGCGATGGCGAAATTAATGTTAAGTTTTGCAACGCGTGGCGGAGAAATTAAGGTAAATTTTTGCGACGTGTGGCGGCGAAATTAATGTTAAGTTTGCGACGTGTGGCGGAAAAATTAAGGTTAATTTTTGTGACACGACGGCGAAATTAATGTTAAGTTTTGCGACGCGCGGCAGCGAAATTAATGTTAAGTTTTGCGACACGTGGCGGCGAAATTAATGTTAAGTTTTGCGATGGGCGGCGGGGAAATTAAAGTTAAATTAAGGTTAATTTCTGCGACGTGCACGGCAAAATTAACGTTAAATCTGCAACGCGCGCAGCGAGAATAATTTTAAATCCTCGACACCAGTGGCAATTTTAATGTTAATTTCCGCGACACGAGCGGCGCTTTTTAAGATAAATATTCGCGACACGGGCATAAATTTTTAGCCTAAAACTTTGCAACATGGGCGGGATTTTTAGACTTAATCTTCGCGACACGAGCAGAGGAGAATTCGATAAGTCCACCAAATGGGGAAATACAACAGCTTTTCACCGAGAACACCCAGGCTATGTATTGACTACAGGCAGCTGAACAAAGTTACTGTGAAGAACAAATACCCATTGCCCCGAATTGATGACCTTTTTTATCAAATGAGAGGAGCAAAGGTATTTTCAAAGATCGACTTGAGGTCTGGTTACCATCAGGTAAGAATCAAAGAAGAAGATATTCATAAGACAACCTTTAGAACAAGGTATGGACACTATGAGTTTGTGGTGGTACCATTTGGTCTTACAAATGCACCAACCACATTCATGTGTCTCATGAATAATGTTTTTAGCAAGTATTTGGATAAGTTTGTTCTTGTATTTCTAGATGACATTCTTATCTATTCTAAGAATGAAGAAGAGCATGAAGAACATTTGAGAATGACATTGCAATTGCTAAGGGAGCATAAGCTGTATGCAAAGTTGAGCAAATGTGAATTTTATAAAGATAGAATTCTTTATTTGGGTCACATTATCTCAGACGAAGGAATATCTGTGGACCCTAAGAAGATTAAAGCCATTATGAATTGGCCAACTCCAGGGAATGTGACAGATGTGAGATCTTTTATGGGTCTTGCTGGTTACTACAGGAGATTTATTGAAGGATTCTCCAAGGTCGCAAACCCGATCACTTCTTTGCAAAAGAAGGGGATAAAGTTTGAATGGTCACCAAGATGTGAGGAAAGTTTCCAATGGTTGAAGAATCTTCTTACGAGTGCACCAATTTTGAAAATTCTTGACCTAGAAAAAGACCTTGTGGTATGTACCGATGCATGCAATCAAAGACTGGGAGGAGTTCTTATGCAAGACAACCACGTGGTATGCTATGAGTCAAGAAAGTTGAAGGACCATGAGAAGAACTATGCTACTCATGCTATAGAACTTGCAGCCATAGTACATGCTTTAAAGATGTGGAGGCATTACTTAATGGGAAGGAAATTTGAGCTGTGGACAGACTATTGTGGTCTGAAATACTTTTTTGACCAGCCAACTTTAAACGCTAGGCAAGCTAGATGGTTGGAATTTTTGTGTGAATTTGATTTTGAAATCAAACACATAAAAGGGAAAGAAAACAAGGTAGTTGATGCACTCAGCAGGAAAGTACATGAAATGCATGTGGCAGCGCTTAGTACTTGCCAACTAGATTTGAGGCAGCATATTCTTAACCATATGGTTGAGGTTGAAGTGTATGTGCAGATAAAGGACAAATTACAGGAGCAAGACCTTGAAAAGAAGTATGAAGGATACCATTTGGAAGAAGACGGACTTCTTACTTATAAGAATAGAGCCTATATTCCAAATGTGGCAGATTTGAGGAGGATTGTTATGGATAAAATCCATAAAGCTCCATACTTCGGTCACCCATGATATCATAAAACAATTGCTACAGCAAGAAAACATTATTTCTATCCGGGGATGAAGAAGGACATCGAGGAGTACATTTCTAGGTGCATGAAATGTCAGTGGGTGAAGGTTGAACACTAACACCCAGCAGGTTTATTGCATCCATTGCCAATTCCAGAATGGAAGTGGGAAGTAATTTCCATGGATTTTATTATAGGTTTTCCAATGACGGTGAGACAACATGATTCCATCATGGTGGTCGTGAACAAGTTAACAAAGGCAGCATATTTTATACCGGTTAAGTCCACACATAAAGTCGATGCCATTGCAAATATTTTCATGAAGGAAATTTTCAGATTACATGGATTGCCTAAAGCAATAATTTATGATAGGGATACCAAGTTCACTTCCAATTTTTGGAAGGGTCTCTTTGTAGATTTAGGTACACAGTTGAACTTTAGTACCGCATACCATCCTCAAATAGATGGGCAAATAGAAAGAATGAATCAGGTGCTTGAAGACATGCTTCGCATGTACGTTATGGACAAACCATCCAAGTGGGAGGATTATATACACTTGGTAGAGTTTGCATATAACAATGGGAAACAGGCACCATTGGGAATAAGTTCATATGAGTCTTTGTACGGCAGAAGGTGTAGGACACCAGTGACATGGGATAATCCAGTGAACAGAATTGTACTTGGTTCGGAATTGCTTGAGGAAATGGAACAAGAGGTTGCAAAGATCGGGCAGAATTTAAAAGCAGCCCAGGATAGACATAAAAGATATGCAGATAAGCTTAGAGTGCATAGGGAATTCAGTGTTGGGGATCATGTGTATCTTAGAGTGAGGCCAAGGAAGATTTCCTTGAAGCTTGGGGGTTGTGCCAAGCTATCACCAAGATATTGTGGGCCATTTGAAGTGCTTGAAATAATAGGACCAGTTGCATATAGACTTGCATTTCCTGCTAGCACTAGAGCTCATAATGTTTTTCATGTCTCTTTGCTTAAGAAATATGTACATGATCCTAACCATGTGATTAATTGGGATGTGATCTAGGTGGAACCCGAGGGAGAGTTCCAAACCAATCCATTGCGCATCCTAGACAAGAAGGTAACATTGCTCCAGAACTGAGCCATCGGATAGGTAAAGGTGCAATGGAAGCACTACGGTCCTGATGAAGCTACATGGGAGCTGGAGGATGCCATGAGAGTGGCATATCCATTTTTGTTCAATTTTGATGAGCACCGAGGACAGTGCTAATGTAAGGGGGAGGGGAATGTAATATCCCGATTTTGACCCTATTGCATTAAAATTGTAAATGATGTAAATATCGTTATTAAATCATGGTGAGGATCTCAAGGCCAAGGCCCCACCATCGATTTAGCGTTTTATGTATCGGCAATTAAAAATCGGTGCATATGGTTCTTGTACTAGACAAGCACAATGTAAATTAAGACATCATGTAAATATGAATTTTAATGAAATACCCACAACTAGCTATGCAATGCAACAAAGAGATGGGGGCATGATTTTACAAGGAATAGGGAGGGGAAATTATTCAAACCCTTGAGCCAATGGTGTTAAACCAAATTTCATGAGAAAACCCATAAACCATCAACTACCCATTTTGACTTATGCACCCAATCATTTAATTCTTCCAAGAGTTTGTTGAGGTAGTCAATGCCTTGGGAATGAAGAGGTATGGCAACCAATTTTGTGCATGGGCAAGCCATCAACCCGGGAATTCGTATTTTTGCTTCTTGTGCAAGAAAACACCCACGAAATTGTGCCCAAATCCATTTTTCACCCATGGACTTTGCTCTCTCACGCAGTCTGAGCTAGCTGGGGCTTTATCCTTCACGTTTTCCATCTTTTTCCTGCATTTTTCATGGCTGGGAACTCGTTTTTGTATTACCCAGTGGCTGGGAGGAAGGGAGTCACGATTTGGGGGTTTATGGAGGCTTTTTTTTGTCCCTTGAATTCCCATAAATGTTTTCTGAAATCGATTTGCCCTCCCATGACTGAATTCATCATCTACCAATTCGTGTTTGGTTGCCCACATTTTTTTGAAGCTAATGGAAACCCCATTTTGGGCATCCCACTATAAAAACGCTTTTCTACATGCACAGCACTTGTGATTTTGCTATTATGTGCATCCCTGTTTTGGTTTGAACCTGTGAGCAAGAAATTTGGAGTGGAAGTGGATAGAATTGGCTTGATAAACCTAGTGAGGGAAGTAACCTCTCAAAAAGATCAAAAGGGCTGGCTACTCTTCTATGCACACCTTGGACAACACTAGAATGGAAGGTATGGCCCGAGGGACTATGTATTGGTGAAGGGAATACTTCCTTGAGTGGGGTGTGTAGGTATTGTGGGTTCCAAGCTAGATAGATCTTGTAGAGGTATCCATGGCTCTGTGCTTGAGCTCACTAGCTTAGCAATTAATTCCCTCCCTTTGCCTTAGCAGCCTGATAAACCCAACTGTGGATTGGATTGGCGGATTTTGGTGTATTTTGGCTATGTGTGAGTCTATTGTTCCCTTTTTCCTTGTAGAAATCATGCCCAGCTCAGGGGTGTCAATTGTGCTGAGAGATTGATGAGCACAATTGGCCTATGGTTGGGTGGAACGTTGCAGTTGCATAGCTAGTTGCTCGGGACTACTCTGTTTTAAGATAAGTACTCTCTTGTGTTAAATTCTGAAATGTATTTATTTGATGTTTACCATGAATATCTTGAATGTATGTTAGATATGTAGATGATTTTAAATTCCACTCTGTTTAATTACTATATGCCTATGTGTATGTCTTTTATTATCAATGAGCTTTACTTAATGGACATGGGGCTAGATGCCCAGTTTTAGTGCCATGTTCTCTCCCTGGTTCAGTCTGATGGGAGGGGACTTGACATTTCCCTCACGCTTGTTAACGGTATACATCAATGACTGGTAATCAAGTGGTTTCTACCATGTTCGACGTCAAGACATTTGTAATCACATGGATAGATTCATATCATTGCGGGTACGGTTTGAAGACCGTGGGGAGTCATGTTTTACCCAGGTTGCGATGGAGATTGTTTTGAGTCATATTACACGGATCCACTTTGTATTGGTCGTGGCTATGTTATCATCTCATCATGGATCTACGCTTGTGTATAATAGCCATGATTGTGTTCAGTCGGTCATTACTACCATGGATCTGCAATGTATTGGTCAGCAGCCATGTTGTGAGTCATACGAGACTGTGTTCTCAGAGTCACTTGTATTGCAACGGTGTCCTTCATCCGACAAGTCCTTGCCATTCCTTTTGTCAAAGCATTTCACTTGTCAAGTTCCAACAACTGCATGCTTTGGGGGACATTCTGTTACAGCTAAATATTCCCATAATAATACTCAGTGTAAACATCCCTGAAGTTCCTTTGACTAAGTTATCAACTTGGAAGAGATACCAACCTATACTTCCTTTGGAGGCTTTGGCATTGGCTTGTTGGAGGAGGATTGCGACGTTAAGATTTGGTTGTAATCATCACTCTTTTGTACTTCCCTCTTTTAATATAGTAATATAAACTCTTTCCACCAAATATTGTTGTGTTAATGATGTTTTGTGTAGTTTACTTGCTTAACCGTTTACTTAGATCTGTTATTGTTTAGATGTGTTTTACTTGCTTGTATTGTTCTGTATGTCTTGATAGGTATTGCAGATGAGATCTGATGACCGTGGAGCTTGGAACAACATCAAGGGGAAAGATCTACAAGCTATAGGTAAGACATCTAATCACTCGATCTTTAACTAGATCTAGGAAAGCAGTTTTATATTCTATCTCACTTGTTCTAGACGTACGTTGAGCTAGGGAGATCACGCCTTAAGTCTGCTTTCGGTAGATTGTCCGGTAACAACAGAGAAATCAAAGATTGTTCTCTGCTTCCTCATGAGACTAAGCACTCACCCAAGAAGTATGCACTACCACTAGTGCTTTTTTGGTCACCAAATCTTCCATCCCATTCAACATCTATGTAAGATTCCAAATCAATTCCTTTGCTTATAGGGTACCATAAACCAAAATCAGTTATTCCTTTAAGGTACCTAAAAATTATTTTGACCAAAACATGTGTTTCTTTAGGTGTTGATTGAAATCTTACCACCACTCGTATAGTTTGCATAATGTTAGGTATGGATGTTGTCATATACAATAGTATGCCTATGATTTTTTTGTGGAGTGTAGAGTCTACTAGAGGAGACACATCATCTTTTATCAATTTACAACAGGTAGTCATAGGTTTACTAACAAGTGCACAATCTTCCATTCCAAACATCTTGAGCATCTCCTTCAGGTACTTGGGATGAGTGATGGATATTCCTTTCTGTGATTGAGTAACTTGAAGTCCAAGAAAAAAGGATAGCTCACCTATCATGGACATATCGAATTGTTTTGACATGTCTTGGGAAAACTTGTGACTTATCTCATCGTTGTTATAAAAAAAGATGATATCATCAACATAAACTATTGTGATTAATAGATTTTATTCTTCAATTTTAATGTAATATTGTTGCTAGCAGTCCCTCTCTTGAATCCTTGTTGTAGTATATAATTGTCAATCCTTGCATACCAGGCTTTGGGTGCTTGTTTAAGACCATAGAGAGCCTTTTTCAGTAATAAAGGAACTCAAACACTTCTGGTTGTTCTGTGTAAACTTCTTCCTTTAGTTCATCATTCGAGAACGCAGATTTGAGATCCATTTGGTATACCTTAAAGTTATTGATGCATGAGTAGGATAAGAACAATATGATAGATTCCATTATAACTACACAAGAAAATGTTTCGTCAAAGTATTCTCCTTCAACTTGAGCATATCCTTTGCACACAAACATGGCATTATTCCTCACGGTCTTTTCATCCTCATTTAAATTATTATTGAACACCCATTTGGTTCCAATCACATTCTTGTTTTTGTGTCTCTACACCAGTTCTTAGGTATCACTTTTCTTAATATGGCTAAGCTCCTCTTTCATATCTTTGATACACCCTTCATCCTTACTAGCTTGAGTGAAATATTTTGGTTCAATCATTGACAAGAGCACCATTCATGTATTGTAAGTAATATTTCTTCGAGTTTGAACTCCTACTTCGATGTTTCCAATTATTTGACTTTCTGGGTGATTTCTTTGAACTTCTATGGAGGGAATATTAGTATTAGTTTGTTTTCTTTCCTCATGATTATCTTGGTGCCTTGATTCTTCATCTTCTTGGTTTTCTATATCAACCTCTATTTCTTCTAGGTTTCCATTATTCTTAGGTTCTATTTTTCTTGTAAGTGCTTCATCCACTCATACATCACACATTCCATAATTTTCCTTAGTATTTTGCTATAGAATTTATATTCTCTTCTGGTGGTTTATTATCCCAAGAAGATACTTTCATCATCCCTGGAATAAAATTTTCCTATATTGTCTTCATTGATCTTGATGTAGCAATTGCTTCCAAATATTTTGAAGTAATTGATTGAAGCGGGCCTTCCATTCCATATTTCATATGGTGTTTTATCACTATTTACTCTTAATTGGACTCGATTTTTAATATAAAAAGAAGTTGCTAATGCTTCCCTCCAGAATGTATCAAATAGATTTGCTTCTTGAAGTATGGACCAAGTTGTTTCTTGGAATATTTCTCTATTCTTTCTCACCACTACTCCATTATGTTGAGGAGTTCTTTCCATAGATAATTTTCTTTTGATCCCATGTTTCTCACAAAACTCAGTGGATTCATTGGAAGTGAATTCCCCTCCATTGTCTGATAGTAGACACTTGATCTTGAGATCACTTTCATTTTCAACTAATTCCTTAAATTCTTTGAATTTATCAAAAGCTACGTATTTTTCTCTAAGGAAAGTAATGTTATAGCATGATTTGCCACACCCTATGCAACATGCCTTGATGGCCTACCATGCCCCTCTGCAAACTCATATTACCCCTCTTGCTCAGTAAAACCCCTAAAAATCACATTTTTGTTGATGTACGCGGGTCACCAGTGCGACATCATGCGTATACGCAAGTTGATCCATTACATCCCACATACATCAGGTTTCATTCTCAAAATTTAAAATATTTTGGGTATTCCTTCCCAAGTAACGACCATTTGATCCTTGGCCTTCCATATGTTGGAAAACTCTCTGATTCAACCCTCCACCTCCTTCGAGGGTTATATATTGAGCCATTGTGGAGCATTTGAGGGAGGATAAATTAGAGAGAAAGTAAACTCTGGAGGAATTTTTCCCCATTTCCATAGCATTGAGTCTGCACCCCTTTTCTTGTTAGATTGAACTCTTTTATGTTCATATCCCAAGCGCTTCCCTATCTTGTGAAGGAGGAACTCAATTACTCCTTGAACTTGTGATATTTCCATTACCTGGAGGATTGAAGTGGTGGAGACCTAGGTGGAGGAACTTAGTTTCTCTGTTCCAATGAGTTGCCGATAGAAGGTTGTCCCTATGTACTTTTGTTCATTATATTAATAGAAATAGTCTTTTCTCGTCCAATCCATGTTACAAATGTTTATGTTATTCTCATTGGGTATATTTGTTTAATATGTTAATGGACTATGCTCGATTATATGCTAACAATCTATATATATTTTATATGCTCATATATCTTGGTTGTTGAGTACAAGTTGTAGGTAAGGAGCATTGAATTGCAAGATCAACAGTGATCTTCTTCGAACATCCGGTTGAGGTAAGATTTTTCTCTTTTGTTGTTGGAATTTCATATTTAAATAGCATACTTGAGAATTGAGTTGATTTTTGGTTTCACTCTATCTGTTGTGGTTCTACCCCAAGCCATAGGAAGTTTTTCTCCATAACAACACATGTAATTCTAGTGTATTCATCAATAAAAAGCATAAAGAGTTGTTCACCTTGAAGTATCTGTACTCTGGATGGTCCACGAAGTTTTGTATCTATTATCTCCAGAGGTCTTGATGTTGAGTGCTCCTTGATTTTGAGGATGAATGTGGTCTTCTTTCCTTTTTGGCATACTTTTTAAAGTTTTTCCTTAGGTTTGGTTATCTTGGGTAGTCCTCTTACTACTTGTTTTTTACTGAACTTTACCAAGTTATCAAAATTTAAGTGTCTAATCCTTTTATGCCATATCCAGTTCTCATCAACTTGACTAACATATCATCTCTTCCTCTGAATTTCATCCAAGACATATACATTTCCAAGAGTCCTTACTCCTCTTCCAATTATTTATTTTGAGTCATTTATTCGAATCTCACAGAATTTTTCATAGAAGGTAAGATTGTAATCAGCATCACACATATGTCCAACACTTAGGAGATTATGTTCCATACCTTCAATATATAGTGCATTTTTTTATTTAGCCTTTCGTTTTAGAGTCACTATTCCATTCCCCATAATATTGGCAGTTCCATCATTTCCAAATGATACATGTCCATTTTTCTATTTATTAAGTTTGATAAAATTTCCTTTATCGCATGCCATATGCCTTGTGCAGCCACTATCTATATACCATTTATCTTCTTCTTTTTTAGCATATAGAGCTACACCACATATTTCAATTTCTTCCTCATTATTATTTGTTTGACTAAGTTGACAGTCCCGTTCCAAGTGTCCAAAGTTTTGACACTTGTAGCATTCCACATCATGTTTGGTTAGGAGGTTAAAAGGGTTTTCATATTCCATTATGTTCATTCTCTATTTATTAATCCTTTTTTATTTCTTGTAGCCACTATTTAGATGAGCTCTACAATCCATAGCTTTATGACCAAAATTGTTACAATAATAACATTAACCAAAGAATACATTTTGATACATATTAGAAGGTGTTCTTCTAGCTAATAAATTATCTCTATTTTTGCTTGATGGCTTGAACATAGTCCTCCTTTTGAATGCATTTCTATTTTCTTCACAAAATCGAGCATAGTCCTTCTTGTCTTCATTATCCATATTTTCTTAGCCATATCTATAGATGGTTGAGGGTGAGATATACACACTCTTTCCACTTCGACCCAAGACTTTATTCTCTAAGTCTTCACATTCTTTTCGCGTAATCTAAAAATTCTATGATTTTAGCCCGAATAGATGAATTTTCTAGGCACGATTTTGAAAAAATACGGTCATAATTTTCAAAGTTCAGGTTACAGCTATGAAATTCTAGAATTTTGTGTGCCCCAAGGGTTTTTGAGGGTATTGAATCCATTTCTACCATCAAAAATCCTGATAAAACGCAGCTAAATTTAGATTTTTTAAAATAAAAAAACACCAGATTCCAGATAAAAATGGTCATCTGAGGCAAATCATCGAATTTTTAGACAACTCCCATTCTTTTTCTCTCATTGTCAACTGCCTTAATGCTTCTTCAAGAGGTTCCTTGATTATGTTTAACTTGGTGCTAAGCCTTAAGATATTTTTCTTTAGATGGTCAATCTCTTCTTCCTTGGAATTCTTGGTTATTGTATTCTTCTGATTGGATTCAAAATCAATGCCCCTCATGTTTGAAGGATATCTATATTGAGTGAGAAAGTTATCTAGATCTGATGTGATCTTTTCAAATTTTAGGTTGACAAAGTTTTGTTTCTTCAATTGTTCTTGAATATCCTTGATTTATGCTTCCTTTTCTAAAGTCTTCTTGGTTAAATCCTCTTCCAGTTCTCTTTCTTACTTTATTTGATTCTTAACTATAATTATTTTATTGGCATGCTTTTTGGAGGCCTTTCCCAAATTTTCAATTTCTTCTGGGTTGCTTCTAATTCAACTTCAAGGTCAACCACTGCTTCTTCATTTTATTCTTCTAGATCACATATTTATTTTGGATGATTGTTGGTTTCCATGGCTAGAAATAGAATCTCATTTCTTTCATCATCTGAGTCTTCTTTGTATTCATCATATTCGAATGATTCATCTTCAATTCTAGAATATAAATTTTTCTTAGAATATATTCCTATGTAGGATTATCTTCTTTGACTTTGTTTTTATCTATCTTCTTTCAGAGGACATTTTGCATCAACTATCCTATATTTCCACAATTGAAACATTTCAAAGGTAGTTTTCCTTTGTACTTACTTGTTCATCATTTTAACTTTCTCACAAGCTGGGCCATTTCTTTATTAGATTCTTCACTTGAGTGTGAAGAGGAATAAGAAGGGAGATTCTTCTTATTAATTTCATTAAATGTTGCTTATTTAGGATTCAGATCTTGAATTTTTGTCTCATAATATGTGAGTATTCCATGCATCTCATCCATTGGCATCTTATTTGAGTTCCTCATTTCTTCTATGGCACATACCTTTAGATTGAATCCTTTTGGTAGAGTTATTAATACTTTTTGAACTATTACTTTGTCTTCAATATCTTCACCAATTCCTCTAACTGTATTCACCACCTCGTGAATTCTCTGAAAGTATGTTGCAATAGTTTCTTCTTCCATCATTCTTAAGGCTTCAAATTTGCTTCTAAATGTATACAATTTTGCTCCTTGAATCTTTCCATCTCCTTGATAAATACTTCTTAGTTTATACCATATTATTTTTCAATTTCACAATCCATTACGTTTACAAATTTTGTCTGCTCTATCCCACTCAATATTGCATTCATTTCCTTTGCATTTTGTTCACTTTCTTTCTTCCCTGATATATATTCTGGTGGATCTTTTGATTCTTTGTAGCCATTTACTACACTCCTCCATACACCAAATCCTAATTCCATCAATTAGGTCTTCATCCTTTTACTCCAAAAGGCATAACTGGTTCCATCAAATAATGGATCCTTGTTTGTAGAGAATCCTTCTTTAGTACCCATGTGTGTGTTCTTAGGATATCCTTCAATTTGGTTAGACTTATATGAAGGCCTGATCTGATACCAATTGTAGAACACACCGAGATACTTAGAGGTGGGTGAATTATTATCTCCACTAAATTTCACTTTTACATTTTAACTATTAGTTTTACTAACTAATTCATTTCAACAAATAACTCAAGCATCAATGTCTCAACATCAAGAGAGTACACAAGATAAATGGAAAAATAAATATTCCTTATTGATAAAAACCATAGAAGGTATTACAACAACTGAGGATACTCCAATATCCAATATTTACTAGCTACAAATGGTATTAGGCTCCAACCCCC
The DNA here is from genome assembly GCA_027924585.1 of Larix kaempferi. Classification (NCBI taxonomy): domain Eukaryota; kingdom Viridiplantae; phylum Streptophyta; class Pinopsida; order Pinales; family Pinaceae; genus Larix; species Larix kaempferi. Next base: position 9,303,713 of record BSBM01001430.1, on the reverse strand, counting down.
TTATTTCTTCATCTTTAACTGAAGGGATGCTCCAAACCCCCACTTCTCCAACTCCTATTGGAAGGAGGCTAAAACCCCCTAATGCTTTATCAGCTATGACTGATTGCCTCAACACCCTATAGAATAACTTCTTCAAGTAGTATGGCATGGTCCTCTTCATCTTCTTCCAATCCAGCTCACAATCTACAATGGGATTTCGCTGCAATATTCAATATGTCTCTAGGAGCACCACGTTGTCAATATTGTCTGCAAATTCCACATGACCTGCAATTACAGTGATTGAAATCAAATCCATCATCTCGCACTTGACCCATTCAATGCTATATTTAATCAAGGTAGATATCTCATGCCTAAATATAATATTCCCTTCACTTTAATTCAATATGCAATCAATAAACCTCTACAGTCTCTTCTTGGAGGAGCCAAGTAAAATATTCACTATGTGGTTTCCCGACGATTTTATACATCCCACGCAACCTACAACATTCAAATTTTACATTTCCAGAATAAGCCCTAATCACAAATAAATCCTCTCTCCTGCAATTCTTATCGGTGAACTCATCTCCTCCATTCCTCTCTTCATAGACCCCTTGCACATCACTACATTTCAGAGCCCATGATATTCCTCTTTGATCCGGATTTATGTGGGAACGAAACAAAAGATAGCATATACAGAATCATATACAGAATCATATACAAAGATATATTGCAAATAACACAGTGATACAGTAAACACATATTCTATTAAATAGTGGAAATAGAACAGACTGTAAAATATAATAGCTAGAATGGTGGTAGCTATCTCTGAGAAGAGATGTGGCTGCTATGCTCATTCGTGCCAAGATGAATACAAAGAGAGGCCGAAAGGGCCTATTTATCATAAGCATGAGGGAAAGAATCCCAAGCATCCAAAAACCTAACCCTAGAAGATGAACAATCATAAAGTCTGCGGCCCTAAGGTGGTTAGTTGAACAGTCAACTTCCTGGGGTCATAACTTTTGCATACGATCTCCGTTTGGGGCGCTCAGTAGCCTGTTGGAAAGGGCTATCCGATATTTACAACTTTCGACTGGGTCCAAATGTATGCTGAAGGCAATCTTTTGCCCCCCCAAATCGCCAAAAAACGTCGTTTAGGGCCTCAAAACAGCTCCAAAAGTTCAGGACCCGAAAAACTTCTAAAAATAGTAATTTGCCAAAATTGCCAGAAGACTGTTTTGAGCCAGTAGGAAGAGGTGGGCCGCCACCAATATCCACCTAGATCACTCTTCCTCATATTCTTCCAACTCAAAGAGTATTTGATCGCCCCATATTTGAATATCATACTTTCTCTGCTTCTCACTCTCAAATATTAGATCCCACTTCAAATGAGGCAATTTTCTTTTGTATTTATACATGCCTATGTGAATTACTTAAGCTGACCTGATTATTTTGAATTCAATTGTGAATGGAATTACATTCCCATTATTCCAATCATAGAGCCGACATGGGTTATGAGGAGAAATCGATATCATGTGGGGGACTGACCTCGATTATAAAATAAAATTTGAGCCCTTATATAGCTTGTGTAACCTTGAGGAGGGCCGACCTTCTTATCTTTTGTTTTTTTTATGCCATTGCTAGGCTTTTGGCATTCTATGACTTAGATGGTCATTTGTACTTGCTCCTTCTTGCACCATTCACACAAGAACTCTATGAACTTAGAAAATTTTATGCCTCTGGATAGTCATTAACTCTTGTGACACTTCGATCATCGTTGCATCGTTAGGGCATATTGCCTGTGTATACTTCAACGCTTGCTTCCAAGACTACAAGACTTTGTTCATCTGATAGTCTTCCACATGCTTCACATAAACTTCTAGTTTCGTTCAAGGGTTACTTTGATGATCCTTTGTACACATCACAAGGTCTTCCAATCCAAGCGTTGGGGTTGTTAAGTATTTTAATCCTACCCATTGGTTATACCAATTAGGAAATATTTGGGGGTATACAAATTTATTCATAATATCTTGAACTGTCTCAAGGTTACTTAGGCCCACTTTGAATCTAAATATGCACCTCAATCATCCTCATGTTGAACTCATCACTTGGACCTTCAATGCGAATACCATGCTCAAGAGGATTTTCAATCAGTCCACATAAGGTAATGGGGTTGAATGGGAAGAAAGGAAGTAAGACTAGAGATTACTCCATGCAACAAAAAGCGAGAGAGGATTTGGCTCGTCAGATGCATGCTACTGTGAGGGTAGGTCGTGGACTTGGTCACTCATGAGGATTGGACTCAGGGAGCGCAATAAGGACTCTGCCTTATTCCCAGGAACCATGAGTCTCTTAGCAAGGTTGATTGGACTAAGTTAATGATGTCTCAATCATCGCACCAGTCCCCACTACAACATAAGGATATTTGAAGGGAATGCGGGAAGCATGTCACCCTTGATATTGTCGGCATAACGTGACATGACAATAATATAAAAACACTATGGGGGGTAAGAATGAGTATTTTTAAAGAATTAGATTATTACAATTAAGTAACCATCATGCACACACACAAAGTTAGGATAATTTATTAAATGCAAATATGAATTAAATTGTGAATAAAGAAAAGAAAGAAAGTAATTTATTTTGAAAAAATAGTAACACCATCCACATACACAAATAGGATAAAAGTGGCACTGGGAGGGGTGTGAATAACAAAAGAAAAAGTAAATTAATAATTCTCATTGTGCATGTGAATGGATAAGATGCATGGCAAGTCTCGAAAAGCTATAAAGATATGGAGAGACAACATGAGGTCTCATCTCTTTTTTCCTACTATTGGACGGTATAGACTATGTTGGATTGTGACGATGACTGATGAGAGTTTGGTTCGTCACAATACGAATAGGGTTGGGAACCCTTTAGTAAGATCTACATACCTTGAATACTCTAGCAGTTTTCTTCTTGCATTCATCCCCATTGTGGCTCTGGGTCCCACGGGAGGAAGAGTACCCTTCAGGAACGATAGGGTGGTTTCTAGTGGACATCCGACATTTGAAAATCACAGTGTGGATGTGCAACGGATCTTCGAAAACATTCTGTTTCTTCAATATTTTGCTACAAGAGGATCAGGTTAGTGAAAATGCTTACTTAATGTTTTATTATTCCTTCAGAAAATGTTATTAGTTGAATAAAAGGATTGTTGCTTGTCATTATAAATTGTCGAGGACTGCTCTCTAATCCGCGTAAGGAGTTTACCATAGATCTGTTGAATAAGTTTAAAAGGAATTATCTTAGATCTATTGATTAATTTTCAATGCAGTATGTATATATTATTTCAACGGCCATAAGCAATTATAAACGCGGAATTTACCATAAATATGAGGATTTAATTCAAATACAGATCGTATATGTGATAGATCGAGCCGTGATTATCAATGGAATGTTTTCCTTAGACCTGAAGATTTTAATCGATTGCTAAATATACATATAATTAGAGCATCTACTGCGATTGATTAGTTTGTTAAAACAAGAGTGATATCTACCATTGCGATTATGAATAAATATTTCTTGTTTGACATACGAACCTGCTATATCAATTAAATGAAATTACTTTAGTTGAGAATACAGTTCGGGTATTGACTTTAAACATGTGTTAACCATGGGAATTCTAGATCTATTGTATCAATGAAATTAAGTTTCTTGTTGAGATTACAGAGATGATGTTAGACTTAATAAATATTTATTGTGGGATCGTAGATCTATGGTCGGGTCGATTCATGGTATGTATCTGACCATGAACCTTTCCACAACAAGACAAAAGCCACGATAAATGAAATTGCTTTTTTTAATATATATATATATATATACACACTAAAACTCTATGTAGCCTCCACCGTGAAACGCTTAATAGTACCCTACAGGTCGAAGTGTATACGAATCCCTGAAACTCTGAGGCATACCCCACTATTGAAATGGTTTAAGGAGTTATTATTGTTACGATCGTTGTTGGAAAAAGTGAATTCTGAGATAATTCCATCTGGTAGGAGCATCTATAGCTCTTGCTTGTTCATAAGTTTGCACATGCATAGTTCCATCTTCATGCAAGCATCCTAATAGAAGTTACTGTGTGGAGGATCGTTCCCAATCATTAGGATTCCCATTGAATATTTTACTATATAAATATGATGGGTAATAGATCATTTAAAGGGTAATGGTGTCATGAATCACTTCCACCTCTATTCAAATCCTTTACTATGGGAATGACCCATTGAGTCAGTTGCTAGAGGATCAAGGCACTGTATAAGCCAAGACATAAATCCAATTAGGGTTGTATTCTCCACATGCAATCGTTCTTCATGAACATTAGTTCCATATATCGACTACAAGTTGGCTAAAACATGTATAACCCCAGGAGGATCCATTACTTTGTTCAATCCCAAAAGGTGGCAGTTTTATCGGAAGCGACCTATTGTTGGAGGAATTGGAGGCTTTCTTTGATAAGACAAAAGTGGGAGTTGCAGCCAAAAAGAAAAATAAAGTCCTATCAAATAGAGGATCTGGGCCCGAATTGGTGGTGAGAAAATATATCTTCGTTATCGAGATACTACACTACGCTAGCAAAATGTTGATCGGTAATTTATGTGGATGTCGATTCTCTAAAGAAGCAATTCGAATCTGAGTGAAAGAGGCATGGGGGAAGGTGGTAGAAGAGATACCAGATATTCTATTCCTGGTTTGTGGATGGTTGGGATTTGAATTTAGGAATCAAGAGGTGTCTGACAACATCTTGCACAGAGTGTGGTTGAATGGTAGTGTTTCTCTAGATTTCAAACCCTAGAACCCCCTATTCGACCCTAGAAAAGACTCGTTGGCCTCCTTCCCGATTTGGGTCAAACTATTGTGTTTACCACTTGAATTATGGTCGCAAGATGCCTTCAAGCCCATAGGAGATGCGATTGGGAAAAATTTTGCAGTGGACGTAGATCTTTTCAACCCTCAATGCAGGTCAGTGGAAAGAATTCTGGTTGAGGTCGATGCTCATCAAGGTCTATTTGAATCCATCGATCTAGTGGTAGGAGAATTCATCTTTACTCAGCACATGGACTACCTAAATGTACCTTTCAAATATTCCCAATGTCACTTGTAGGTGTGGGTGGTTGTGAAATTTTCCTTAAATTTTAAAAAGCAAATCTAGAAAATAAAAGATGTGCTGGTGGGTGATGAAAGTATTTCCCAATACCTAAAACCCCCAGAGGCTCTACATGGCGTCAATCGAAAGGTGGTGGAAAAGAGTGCTCTGGCTTAAGATGGATGTGATATGTCAAATAGTCAACTGGAGCGCCTTGCAGAGTTCTAGCAGTCTAGTGGTGATAAGATAAAAGTTCCAGGGTTGAATATGGGAATAGAATTCTCATAATTGTCTCCAAATCAAACAGAAGAGGGAGGAAGCTCTAGAAATATTAATCTGATTCATTTAGATTTGGAATTTCAAATTGAAGGGAATTTGGAAGAGAACCAAATTATCGGGTCGGGTAGTGACTCATCCAAAAAGTCGCTCTCGAAGGGTTCTTTCACGTCCAGAAAAGGAAGCATCTCTGGATTGAGAGGGCCCTATTTTATTCGCTCAAGATAGAAAGACATACTATCTACATGAGGAATAGATATGGAGGACACACCTTTCTCCATCCCAGGAAAAGTTGGGCGGAAATCGAAGATGTACCATGAAAAAGAAAAATCCAAACGTGAAATTTCTCAAGGAAGGTAGCGGAAAATGTCAGAGGTCCTTAGAGAAGGAAATACCCCAGTGAGGTTTCCTCAATGAGTCTTACTTCAATTAACATTTGGGGCTTAGGGGGGCAAGCCAAAATTTGCACCCTCAAGCAATTGGTGGAAGTACAAAGGCCAAAAAATTTGTTACTACGGGAGATGACGATGATGGGTTTGGTTGCAGCTATTATTTTGGAGAAGGTGTTCCCTCATATGTATTTCTTGGAACTAGACGCTATAGGTCGATTAGGGGGTCTGATCTCTTGTTTGCAGGTTGAAAATTCCATTATGGGAATATCTATTTAGGGGTGTAAGTATATAGTGTTGAATTAGCTAAGCGGTTCTTAATTCTTAACATTTACGAGCCCTATGAAGACAAACTAGAATTTTGGACATCTCTTCTCTCTCGGGGATGTTTCAAAGTAAACAATCTCATTGCTAGTGGAGACCTCAATATGACCTTAGCAGTAGAAGAATTATGGGGGTATTTGACTCGTGAAGACCCCTTAGGACCTATTCTATGATATCTCTTTTAGCTAAACGGTTGGATGGATGTCAAGCCCACATAAAACAAGCCTACGTAGAGCAATAAGTGCTCTATATTACAAGGTATTTCTAAGAGACTTGATCGATTTTTCATGCATTTTAATTTAGCTCCTACTCTATACCTTTTTTTCTCCTAGGTTGTTCCTTGTCTCTTCTCTGATCATTTTCCTATTTATTTAGGGATAGGTATGCTGAAGGAAAAACCTAGATCGCCTTTCAAATCTAACTCTAAATGGGCCAACGATCCTCTTTTCAAAGCATTGGTAGAAGAGAATTGGAGGCATATATCAATTGATCGGGACAACCATAATGCTAGTTCTCATTTATCTGACAACCTGAGAGCCTTAAAGAAGAAGGTGGTGAATTGGAATATGCAAAGGCATCAGGAGAGAGATGTTAGAATTGTTGAAGTGGAGAAGAGGCTAGAATTTTTATACTTGAGCTCTCCCCTCATATTTTCCTCGAAGGCTTCTCAGCTGGAGATCATGGAGTTGTAAAAGGTGAAACATAAAATTATGGAGGATACAGAAGTGGAGTGGATCTTGAAAAGAAGGGATTTATGGTTGGAGGTTGGAGACAAGAATAAATAAATAAATTTAGAAGGTGGTGGCCCATAGGCGGAACTATAATTCTATTTGGGAACTACCAGATAAGGGAGGCTTCTTGGTGTGGAGCTTCCAAAATCTATTAGAATTAGCAATTACAAACTTCAGAGGATTATACTCTGAGCCATTCCACCAAGATATGTTAGGTATGCTTCAGTTAATTCAATGTTTTCCTCGCATGTTGTCTTCTGAGGATAACATTATTTTATTTCAGGAGGTGTCATTAGAATAAATTTTATGTGCCCTAAAGGATTCTCAAAGAGATAAAATCCTGGGGCTTGATGGATGTCCCCTCGAGCTTTTGATGGAATTTTTGATTTGGTAGGAGAAGATATTCAAAAAATGATAGAGGAGGTGAGGATTACAGGGGTGATTCCAATGGCCTTGAATTCTACTTTCTTAGCTTTGATTCCTAAAAAGGACCATCCTGAAACTTTCACGGACTTCAAGCCAATTTCTTTGTGCAATAGAGCATATAATATTATATCCAAGATCCTTGTGTTATGATTAAATCCCTATCTCTCCTAGTATGTTTCAAGGGAACATTGTGGTTTTATGAATCGTAGATTAATCCATGAGACGGTGGGATCGGTGCAAGAATGTATGCACACAATCAAAACCCAGAATTTAAGATTGGCAGCATTAAAGCTAGATCTCTCCAAGGCTTATGACAAGACACCCTGGCTCTTCCTCAGATTGGTTTTACTACATACTGGTTTCACCTTGGATTTGAAAAAATGGATTATGGGATTTGTTACCTCTCCTCAATTTGTAATTATAATAAATGGATTGGGATCAACCTTCTTCAAATCCACAAGGGGAATCAGGAAAGGATGTCCACTCTCTCTGCATTTATTTTTACTTTCTATGGAAGGTATTAGTATACTTTTTTGTTATGACAAATCCAGAAGAATACTGACATGGGTATCTTTTAATGGAAGGGTTAATATCACACATATCATCTTTGTTGATCATATTTTTCTTCTTTGTCTACAATCACTGTTGGAATGTAATTTACTAGAAGAAGATCTTGATATTTTTTGTAGGGCGACTGGGATGGAGATCAACTTAGAGAAACCAACCATCTATATGTTGGAGAATCAACTAGCAGAGAGTGATTTTTGGAGAAGGTTCTTGAAATGTCCCCGGGGGATATCAGAGTCTCTAAGGGACATATCATTAGTTATCTGAGACTAATTACTTGAATTTTAGTGCAGCAGATAAACCATAAACATTTAATTTCTATTTTTCCAAAACTAATTGCGACACAAAATCCATTAATTAACAATAATTTAAAATAAACTCATTAACACATCCAAAATCTGATCTAACGGTTGGGAAGGATTCTTAACATCATCAAACCTTCAATCCAATCCATATCAGAGATGATAACCACTTCTAAAGGCTAATTATTCTTAATCACAATTAACTAGTAATTGAAGTGTTAATTACGACACTTAACGACACTTAGTGCACAAATTATGACACTTATCACAAATCCAATTGTTTAAAAAACAAAAATTGATTATCAATACCAATGGATTAATAGCATCTAATTACATGTAAATAAGGCCTCATTACCAAAATTACAATAATTAATCAACGTAATTACGAAAGAGAGTCCACAAGACTAGTTAACTAGTATTCCAATATAAACAACTAGTCTTGCACAAAATCAACTTGTAACCATGCCATTAAACCCAAAATAAATTCTATATCCATTAACAACATATTTAAGCATGCACCTACAACCAATTAAATTTTTATTTTCATATTATTCTAATTGCACATAAGGTGATCTTTTCCATTCATTCCAATGAAACTAGTTAACATTCACCGCAAGGAATTAAGTCTAAATAACTGAACCAAAATGCAATGCATCCATAATTAAATGATCACACTTGTTAAGTATCCACCTACAACACAATAACATGTTAGAAATAGAGCACATGGTTGTAGCATTCCCTTTTTACGAAAACAAAGCTTTCAATTCACAACTGGTTATCAATTTTCACCGCAATGTACCTAGTTTCCAATTTAACTTTCCAAATGCAAAATAAAGAGAAATATATGACTATTGTAGCTCATGGAGAACATAACAGGGGTCACCTACCGTCATATGGGTGTACCTTTCTTCCCATAAACAGTCATTAGGGGAGTTTTGAGGTAAAAAAAACAAAAAAATGTACCATCAAAATTCACTTTGTAAGAAAAATAACATTCAAGTCGACGATGTCAACCATAAGGGTAAAATTTGTAAAAAAAATTGGAGGGGAAAAGAAAAAAACTACTTTTTATTATCGTATCTTTGACATATCTCCTTAACGATTTACCCAAATTTCAAGTTTGGGCACTCGTAGGATGTGGAATATAATTATGCATCCAACCCATACCCACACTGCATTCTTATAGAGCACCCACGACATGAAAAAATAAAATTTCAATAATAAAAAATGTATTTTAATATTAAAATACATTTTTTATTGAAATTTTCATTTTTTCATACCATGGGTGCCTTAGAAGTATGCAGTGTGGGTATAAGTTTCATGCGGAATTACATTTTGCATCCAACGTGTGCCCAAGCTTGAAATTTGGGTAAATCGATAATGAGATATGCCAAAAATACGATAATAAAAATTAGTTTTTTTCTTTTTTCCCTCTAAAATTTAGAACTCTTATTTTATTATTTCCATTAGGAGGCCCATTTTAGACCTCAAAACTCCCCTAATTCCATTAAATAACTCACAAAAGTAGCTAATTCTACTCATCTAAATTGACTAGTAATTCTAGGAATCGCTAGAATGATTAAATCCACAGCTCATAGAATCATTCCAACTCTAAATAAAATGTTTTATCAGTAATAACAAAGGTATATATCATTCAAACATTTCACAAAACACTTCGTATTCAAGTCACAAATCTACTCAAAACAATTCCATTGAAGAAGGTAGAAATTGGAAGTTGATCTAAATTTTTGGTATACATTTCCCAAACAATATCAAGAATATTTCCCATCACATTATCACACACATTTCAAGTGTATTTATCATACATAAGCATAAAAAGAACACTTAGGAATTTTTACAAACACTTCATGTGCCAAGTCTCCAAACTATGCAAAACAATCCAATCGAAGAAATAGTTTTTGAAAAAAAGGTAGAAGCATCAGAGAGAAGTGTCTTAAACCATTCCAAGGCTATTGTACCATCAAAATACATATTATATAGTGAACAAGATCAGAAATATCAGTTATGTAGTAGAGGTTCCAAAGAATCATTTCCTCGAACAATTTCCACACAAAATCCCCAAAACTAGTTTACAATTCCTTCACGAAATTTACTTGCATAAATAGATTGAATTCCATGAGAAAATTCTTCCACAAATAGCTCATACATTTCATAAAAAATTTCACGAGCATCCATAAATAAATCATATCAGATCCAAATAAATTAAATAAGCATGAGATAAAACACTTATCTTTTCCAAATACTCAACCATAATGGACTGTGCCACGTTCCACCTAGCCGTAGACACAATGCAAGCTAAAACTCACTTTGCAATGGTCACCCCTAATCCAGAACCATGATGCCACAAGAAAGAGCGCACTCAACCACAAATTCTCTCAAGAAATCAGTCCAACAACAACCCAATGGAAAGTGTGGCCTCTACTTCCACTCCAGGGAAATTCCAGTGGCTTCAAGACAACAGTCCAACCACAACCCAATTGCAAGTAGCACTTCCAATCCAGTTAAATTCCAGTGGCTCCAGGAAAACCTCATATCAAAGGCAGTGGAACTCACCCCTGCTTCCAAACCAGGATCTCTAGAGGAAATACACACTATCCAACCCCAAATCCAATGGCAGTGGACCTCACCCCCACTGCCAATCCAGGATATCCAGAGGCAATTCCAGGACATACACCAATGGCTCCAGAGAAAATAATATTGGAAACAGGCTCCATAAGGGCGCCATGACCAACAAGTGTCTCATACCAATAGCAGCAAAATCAAACCACAAGTGTCAAACACAGGCAAGAGAGAAAAAGCATGAACCAACACCCAAGTGTGACTACTCAACACAAGCAAATTGAATTCCTTCATGAGAAATTCGAATTGGGAGAGAGAGACACACAAGGGATGAGTTACATTCCAAAAATAGAAAATAGGAGTTACACATCATGAGGCTACACCAAGAGACACACTAACCCAACTCAAGAGGGCGCACTAGGTGAGAGAGAGAGAGAGACTAACACTTTTAAAAATTAATCCCGGAATAAATGAAACCATGGAGTAACTTAACACGTGAGGGTACACAACCAAGATGATACACCAAGTCCACAAGAAGGGTGTATAACATCAACATAGACACAAACACAAAGGTAACACGTTTCCACAACCCCTTGCTCGTAACATTATGGTTCCTCATACTCTCTTTTGTGGCATCGATCGATATGATTGTTTTATTTTATTAATTAATTAATAATAATAATGTGCAAGTCATATTCCCAGCACCTCGTTCCATAATGTCACAACATCAAAACAATAATAATATCTCCAGGGGATAAACTAGAGGGTATTACATCCCCCTCCCCTTAAACCATGCATCGTCCTCAATGCATATTACATAGATTACTTTAGAAAAGGATAACGGACATGCCCATACATGCCTTAAAAAGATAACATATTTCCACCATATTTCTAACCACAATACTTCTCACTACCACCTACTTTCTTGTCCATCTCCACTACCCATGCGAGAACTGGGACTAGTAGGGTGGACTCAAGGAAGCAAGGGTCGATCTCCAATCCCCATCACAGGGTTTGCAATACAAGGGCTTCAAATCTTCAACAAAGATACATCCACCTGAAAATCATATTTCAATCACTCGTATTATTAACATCAGGTATATAATATGTGATACATGATATAAATATATTATTCTACAAAGATACTTTTTACATTCCAACAAACACACGGTCAACAACAAACATATATATATGTATGTATGTATATATATATATATGTATATATAGTTCATCTAGATACATAAAATACATATTCAAGATACATGATACATGAAATAAATCATGCGAAATACATTAGTATATACAAGGTACATGCCAATATAGATACTTCCTCAACAAAATACTTGAAATGCATCCACCTGAATCTTATTCTAGTCAATTCAATCATATGAATTGCATCTCAATTTCATGAAGGGAATCAAGTATACCATTCAATCTCATGAAGTGCATCAAGTGTGTACTATTTCTTCATGAAATTCATTCCAGTCAATCAATCACATGAAATGCATATGCTTTACCTACAGATACATGAAATGCAGCATGCACATGCTCTATCAACAGAATACATGAAATGCATCTAAGATATATGGAATGCATTCCAATTAGTTAGTAACATGAGATGCATTACCAATATGCTTTTATACGATTTATCACCCAAATAATTTCCCTACAAGGATGCATGAGATTTACCATGATACTTTACAAAGATGCATTTCAACAAAGGTATTTGATATACTGCAAGGATACTCTAACAAGATACTTTTTGCAAACATCACAAGGATATTTTTATAACAAATATACTTGTATTCGTAATGGATATATAAGGATACATGAAATACATCTTCAACAGAGGTACTTGAATCATACTTTAATCATTTACACGGTTAGTACATACTTTTCAATAAGAAGTATGAAATACCAACAAGATATTACTAGGATACCTACACATGAAATGTCATCTAGATACCACCAAAATACCTTTCAACAAAGATAAAAAAAAAATACCTTTCTAACAAATATCACAAAGATCAAGATCAAAAAGATATTTTTCTAGCAAAGGTCACAAAGATCACCTTAACATTTTATGTACTTAATGTAACAGGTAAGCGAACTTGTATGCAACATTTCCAATCTAATTAAGAAACCGAAAAGGGCCATAACAACCTGTAGTTAAACATACTACCTTTCATCTCCACACAAAGCATAATTCTTTTTTAGAGAAAATCCAAAAATTCATTATACATCAACTAATAGTAATTAGTATCAACCAGTAACATTAACCAATATCAATCATACATCAGTCATACAGACACCAATCCATAATACGTCAACCAGAACGCATTAATCAAAATACATCAACCAGAATACTTAAATCATAATACATCAATCAAATCAAGATACATAAATCAAAATTCATCAATCAAATCAAGATACAACAATTGGAATACATCAATCAAAATACATTAATCTTTAACAATCACATCTACCCCACATCTGATAAACATTGATTAGTTTCTCAATAACAACACCCAAGCACATCAATCACACCAATATTAACCAATGACGACACATAACAACCAATAACAACCATATGAATAACAATATCACCCATACATCATCCACTCAACATCAACCATCATTCATCAATCATACACACAACAACCATAACAACCAAAAACAACCAATAATAGACATACATACATTAATGACAATATCATACACGTATCAACCATTAATCAACCAATGACAATCAATAACAACCAATAGTATCAAACAACATACTTCAACCACAACAATCGTAATAAATAGTTACTATATATCCTAACATTATATATAATTATTAGCACATGATGATATATATAATATCCATGTATTAATAATACATGTATACAATCAACATCACACAAATATTACTAGTACTGCACTTATGTAAGCACTCAACACATACACAATCATACATGTTGCCTGCATACATACTCCATCAATAGCAATGTTAGACATTGACAACAATCCCATCTAATACCCATATAATAACCATACATTATGTTACTAATTATTTACACGTAGCACACTACTTATACTATCAACCAAAGTAAATACATAGTCACCTCAAACAACCAAACATCCTACCACCAAAATCTTCCAATATTCTATAATAAAATAATTACTAGCTATACAACACACCATCATACACTCATACCATACACCATACTTACTATTACTATGTATTATTTCTATACATACGCCCATTTGTCTACATACATATTATAATTCTTCAATCATATATCATATTATTATTAATCATATATATCATATTAGTCATATAACGTATATATCATATTAATCATATAACGTATATATCATATATTTTATACACCTGTATAATTATTATGTTATATCATAATATCCATACAATTATACTGGTATAATTACTTAATCCAATGCTACTATATTAGGTACGCATTATAACATATATACTAACATAATACTTTTGATCACACTATACTTCCTAATACTTCCAAAAACTCCCAAATACTCTCAAATACTTCCAAACACTTTTGAATATTCCCAAATACTTCCAAACTTTACACTTACTTCATTACATACGTTCATATCTATACATATAGTATATACACAATATCATATACACATAATACTAATAATTATTGCATATTTTAAAATATATATTACAGTATATACAAACAAACAAACATATATATATACTTTTAATAGCTATGTATATACCGCACATATTATATATATATATATATATATATATATATATATATCATATACCCCTCATCTATCTTACATCACAAATTATGTTATACGTATTTAAATTTATGTCATATATATATATATATATCATACACTACTACACTAACTACTTACTCACATAAAATAAAATAAACAAAATTAAGATAATATGAACCATTAAAGACAAGTGGCTCATTTCCTCTAAAAATATACGAGTTAGACTTCCTTAAAACAAAATAAATAAAATAAAAGAGAATATAAACCATTATCGACAAGTGATTCATTTCCTCCAAAAATAGACAAGGAGTTACTCACATATATTGAAAATAAAAATAAAAAATAAAATGGAACCACTATTAAGACAAGTGGCATATTTCCTCAAAATAGACAAGGAGTTACTCATCAATGTAACCACCACCATCCAAATGGCATAAATAAGCCTATAAAAGCATACCACCAATAGAAAATCCATATAGGGTATAAATGTCACTTAATAAATCATATTAATATTTAATAATAAAAAACTATATGCTCTTATTAGCATTAAATTAATATTGATAACAGTACAGAGTACATACTACTATAATGACAATTATTTACTTATCAATTAATAATCATAATGAATCAATAAATAAATCATACCACAAAAAACATTTCAATATTAATAATTCAATTAGCAGTAAAAGAGGCAATGCACGATGAACAAGCATCGACCAATCAAGTCATTGAACAGTAAAAGAGGCAATGTAAAAGCATCAACCAATCAAGTCACTGAACAGTTAAAGAGGCAATGCATAAGCATCGACCAATCAAATCACTGAAGCATTAAAAGAGGCAATGCACAAGCATCGACCAATCAAATCATTGAAGCAGTACAAGAGGCAATGCAAGGTGAACATGAATCAACCAATCAATCTACTCGATTATTAGATATGCACCACATAGTACTTACCAATCAACCTATTGAACAGTAAATATGCAATATTAATTAATTATAAAGCATACAACAAATTGATATATGAAGTGAGGCTTCTTATTCTTCCATTAACATAAGGGAGGTTAAAATTCTTTCACAAAGAACATTTATAATCTCCAAATGCATATAAACAAAAGATTTATAACTTTGTGGACGGCCCAATAGTCGCAGTGTCGGAACCTAAGCTTTGATACCATCTATAATGTTACATGTGGCTATCAGAGTGTCTAAGGGACATATCATTATCTATTCGAGGCTAATTACTTAATTTTTATTGCAGCGGATAAACCATAAACATTTAATTTCTATTTCTCCAAAATTAATTGCGACACAAAATCCAATAATTAACAATAATTTAATATAAACTCATTAACACATCCAACATCTGATCTAAGTGCTGGGAAGGCTTATTAACATCATCTAACATTATCAAAACTTCAATCCAAGCCATATTGGAGATGATAACCACTTCTACAGGCTAATTATCTATAATCATAGTTAACTAGTAATTAAGGTGTTAATTACGACACTTAGTGCGCAAATGCCGAAACTTATCACAAATCCAATTGTTTAACAAATAACCATTGATTATCAATCCAAATGGGTTAATAACATCTAATTGCATGTAAATAAGGCCTAATTACCAAACTTACAATAATTAATCTATTATTTTTTCAACATTTAATTCAATAGATCTAGGATCTTAACTGGAAGAACAACATGTACAGCATATCAAGCATAAGAGACAAGATACAAGAGACACAAAACATTTCACCGGGGAAAACCAAGAAGGTGAAAAACCCCGCAACTTCCTCAGAGATAGAATAAGCATCAATACAAGGATCACAATGATCAAACCCAAGAGATAGATATCTTCAGTAGCATGCTCCTCCTCCACTTGTGCGCACTCCTCCTCTCTTCTCTCACTAATGCGAAGCAAGTGAATAATAGAATGTTTCAAATGAGAGAGTCACACTCTCTATTTATACTCTTTCTTTCACTTGACCTTTACTCAACTAGGTCGGCCCCAACTTAACCACTTAACATAATACTAACTAGGCCAACCCCACTAGGGTGGTCTAATAACCCTTTAACCCACACGACTCATACAGGGCCGACCCCATCAAGGTGGTCTAATAACCTATCAAGTATAAGTTACGACACTTACAATAATACTTGCGACACTTGCAAATACAAATGACGACACTTCCAATCGGAGGAATAATACATTTCCGTTGGGGATACAATAAAGTACAAATGTAATACATAGAAGAATATCTTCCGAAGTTACAAATACATCAACACAATCATGGTAATTATAAAAGAGAGTCCACAAGACCAGTTAACTAGTTTTCCAATATAAGCAAGTCTTGCACAAAATCAACTTGCAACCATTCCATTAAACCAAAAATAAATCCTATAGACATTAAAAACATATTTAAGCATGCACCTACAGTCAATTAAAGACTTATTTGCATATCATTCCAATTGCACATAAGGTGATATTTTCCATCCATTCCAATGGAAGTAGTTAACATTCACCACAAGGAATTGAGTCTGAATAAATTAACCAAAATGAAATGAATACATAAATAAAGGATCACACCTTATAATTATCCACCTACATCAAAATAACATGTTAGAAACATAGCACATGGTTGTAGCCTTCCGTTTTTACGAAAACAGAGATTTCAATCCACAACTAGTTATCAATTTTCATTGCAATGTACCTAGTTTCCAATTTAACTTTCCAAATGTCAAATAAACAAAAATATATGATTACTGTAGCTCATGGAAAATGTATCAGTGGTCACCTACAATCATATGAATGTAGATTTCTGCCCATATAAATTCCATTAAATAACTCACAAAACTAGTTAATTCTATTCATCTGAATTGACTAGTAATTCTATGAATCACTAGAATAATTAAATCCACAACTCATAGAATCATTCAAATGTCATTCCAAATCTAGATAACATGTTTTATCAGTCATAACATAGGTATATATTATTCGAAATTTTCGCCAAACACTTCATATGCAAGTCACAAATATACTCAAAACAATTCCATGGAAGGAGCTAGAAATTGGAAATTGATCTAAATTTCGGTAGACATTTCCCAAACACTATTACGAAGGTTTCCCCTCAAATTATCACACGCATTTCAAGTGTATTTATCAGACATAAGCATAAAAATAACACTCAATCATTTTTTACAAACACTTCATGTTCCAAATATCCAAACTATGCAAAACAATCCAATCGAAGAACTAGTTTTTGAATAAAAGGTAGAAGCATTAAAGAGAAGTGTCTTAAACCCTTTTGAGGCTATTGTACCATCAAAATACACATTATATAATGAACAATGCTATAAATATCAGTTTTGTAGAATGGGTTCCAAAGAATCATTTCCTCAAAAAATTTCTGCACGAAATCCCAAAAAACTAGTTTCTAATTCCTTCACAAAATTTACTTGCATAAATAGATTGAATTCCATGAGAAATGTTTTCCACAAATAACTCATACATTTCATCAAATATTTCATGTGCATCCATAAATAAATCATATCAAATCCAAATAAATTAAATAAACATGGGATAAATCACTTATATTTTCCAAATACGCAAATGGAATCGACTGTGCCATGTTCCACCCAGTCATAGACACAATGAAAACTAAAACTTACTTCGCAATGGTCACCCCCGAGCTGGATGCATCATGCCACAAGAAATAGTGCACTCAACCAAAAATTATCTCAAGAAATCATTCCAACCACAACCCAATGTAAATTGTGTCCTATACTTCCACTCCATGGCAATTCTAATGGCTCCGGGACAACAGTCCAACCACAACCCAATGGCAAGTAGCACTACCAATCTAGGGAAATTCCCGTGGCTCTAGGACAACCTCAAATACAAGGCAATAGACCTCACCCCTTCTTCCAAACCAATATATCCAGAGGAAATACACAGCGTTTTCCAACCTCAAATCCATTAGCATTGGACCTCACCCCTACTGCCAATCCAGGATCTCCAGAGGAAATTCCAGGACATACACCAGTGGATCTAGAGTAACTCAGCTTGGGTACAGGCTCCACAAGGGCTCAATTACTAGCAAGGATCCCATACAAAGAGAAACAAAATTGAACCACAAGTTCCAAACACAAGCACGAGAGAAAAAGCATGAACCAACACCCAAGTGTGACTAGCCAACACAAGCAAATCGAATTCCTTCATGAGCAATACGAATTGGGAGAGAGAGACACACACAAGGGATGAGTTACATTCCAAAACTAGCAAATAGGAGTTACACATCATGGGGATACACCAAGAGACACACTAACCCAGCTCAAGAGGGCGCACTAGGTGAGAGAGAGAGAGAGAGAGAGCGAGAGAGCCTAACACTAATAAAAATTAATCCTGGAATAAATGAAACCAAGGAGTAACATAACACATGAGGGTACATAGCCAAGAGGGTCCACCAATTCCACAAGAAGGGTGTATAAAATCAAGATAGACACAAACACAAAGGTAACACTTTTCCACAACCCCTTGCTTGTAACATCATGGTTCCTCATACTCTCTTTTGTGGCATTGGTGGATTCGGTTGTTTTATTTTATTAATTAATTAATAATAATAATGTGCAATCCATAGACCCGGCACCTCGTGCCATATTGTCACAACATCAAAATAATAATAACATGTCTAGGGGATAAACCAAAGGGTATTGCAGTTCTTTCCTTTTAAATGCAATAAAATGGAGGATGGAGTGCCTTAGCTAGGTTTTTTCCTCAAACCAAACAGGTATGGGAAGTGAGACTAGACATGGCTCATGGCCAAAGTGGAAGCCAGGATCAACTTATGGTGCAACAGATGGATTTCGATGGAGGAAGGATGGTTCTAGTCAAATATTTATTGGAAGTGATCCCTATCTACTAGCATTTTATGGGATTTATCCATGTCTCGACTTTGAATGCCATCTGAAAACTCTGCTACAATTTCTTTGTAAAAATAGCAAGGAATGCAAATGATTTCACTTAGTGGGCTATAATACTTTGGCTTCGCCAAAAAATCTAGGAGGATGGTGGATGAAGAATATTTTCTCTTTCAACAAGGTACTTGCAACAAAATCCTTATGGAACTTCCTAACAAAATATAGTTAATGGAGAAATATTCTAATTCCTAAATACATAGCCCCTGACACAGTGGAGGATTGGATAAGAAGAAGAGAAAAGAGATGGGATTTGGCTTCTAATCATTTGAAATCCCTTTCAAGTTCTTTTATTGTCCTGGTCCCCATCTATGTTGGAAAGTTGTAAATGGAATATCTGTTTAGATTGGTTGTCACTCTATTATGGGCTTAGCTGGAGATCATTGTCTTCCCGGTGAACTTGTGAACTATCTACAATCGCAAGGAAAACCCACCTTAGATAAGGTGGTCAACCCTGTGAGGAATTCTATATGGAGTCAGGGGTGGTTATCAACAGACGAACTTGGATAAAGAAGGGATTGGAAAAACAGATGGGAGGCTTTCTGCAAAAAATTGAGGTTGGCTCATATTCATATTTATGAAGATAGCGATGAACTAAGATGGAATTACAATCCAATGGGAGGAATGTACACTGATAATATGGGATACAGAGCGACTTTCCTGAATTTGCAGGGGGAAATGAAATGGTGGTGGTAGGAAATATAGAAATAAAATCTCCACCAAAAAGCATTCTACATTTATGGTTAATGCTAGAGAATAGAGTTCTCACCTAGGACAGAATTCAGATATTTAATTTTCAAGGCCCTGGTTTTTGTTAGCTATGCAAATTGGGAGGAGAAACGATCAATCATATTTTTGTGGAATGTGGATTTGTAAAATCATTCTAGAAGGAGGCCAGAAGGATGATCTGTCGCCCTGATCTTTGGCCTGATAATTCGATGGAGAGGTGTTTTAGAAGATTCTTTCAACTGTAGGAGCTAAGTACCTTCCCTTTCCAATGATTATTTCTTGGGGGGTATGGGTAGCCTAAAATGAGGCCATCTTGAAGGATCAATTTCGACCACCCCTTTAGGTAGCCTCATAGTTCATGCTCTTCTAATTTTTTCATCCTTCGAATGTCCCTTGTACTGGGCGTGTTCCAATGTCTCCACTAATTGAAGAGAATTGGCCCTGGGCTAACTTCGATGGAGAGAGTCAGGATAGGAATTCAACATGTAGCTTCGATTTTTTCCTGTATCTCTCAAAATACCATTTCTTCCTTGGGAAAGGTTGTCTTGGTCTAGGCACTAATAATCGGGTTGAGTTCGATGGAATTTTCTATCTATTGGGCCAAGCCTTCAGATGTGGTATAGATAGGATGCAAGTTTTCAAAGACTCTCTTCTAGTAATAAAATGTATGCAGGGGTAGGTGGAGATAAACAATATTGGGATCTGTTACATGGTAGATCAGTTGAAATAGATAAGGACCTCTTTCCAAGTAATCCAATTCAAACATACCTACTGGGATTTCAACAAGGACGTGAATACCCTCTCCAACAGGCTCTATTAATGCATGATGGGGATCTTTGATTGGAAGAAATTAAAGGGGGAACTCTGTTCCATCCCTTGGAAATATCATTGTCTAACTTTTGTGAAATGCTATAACGAATTAAGCTTAATCATAATGATTTTTGTTAAAGAAGTATTCACAAAAAAATATTATATGCACTAGGAAGACCTATTTCGATTAACTTAAAGTTCCAGGTAGCACTATTGTTTAGGCTCAATGATGATAAGCACTAAAGAATGTATTCTTTATCTTAAATGAATAAAATATTCTTTTTTTTTTTCTTGGAAAAATAAAACATCAACTTGGGTCTTATTGAATGGTCGAGGAAGGAATTTTATTGCACCGAGTGTAAACGAGGTGCTTACAACCCAGTATGGGGGAGATCCTGTAACGGATGTCACATGTCACATGTAACGGATATCACATGTAACGTTTGTCACGTTACGTTATAATCCAGTATGGGGGAGATCATGTAATGGATGTCACATGTAACGTTTGTCACGTTACGTTACAACCAAGTATGGGGGAGATGTTGTAACGTTTGTCACATTTGTCACGTTTGTCACGTTACGTTACAACCCAGTATGGGGGAGATGTTGTAACGTTTGTCACATTTGTCACGTTTGTCACGTTACATTACAACCCAGTATGGGGGAGATGTTGTAACGTTTGTCACATTTGTCACGTTTGTCACGTTACGTTTCCATGTCAGCTCATAACTTATAAAAAATCAAAAGTAATTAAAAAATTCATGTTCGTTCATAACTTATCAAAAATAAAATAAAAATAATTAAAAAATTAAAAGAGAGAGATCCAATTTCTTGAGGGGTAATTTTTTTCTTAATGTGTAAAAAATTTAAGATAAAACAAAAAAAATTACACCTCAAGAAATTGGATCCCTCTCGGTGCTTGATAGATACGGGTTTGAGATGGATCTACTCTGGTTTACTTCAATGTTAAGGGAAATTTTTAAAAAATGTTACATTGGCTAATGTTATTAAAAATTTAGTGGAAGAATTGTTTGAGGATTTTCATTTTCTTTTACGTTCGGTGGTTATAAATAAGTAGTGGTAGTTACAGTGGTTCTTCATTTTATCAAGTAGTTTGATATCATCAATAATCACTTTATAATTGATGTATAAGATTAGTATATAATAATGATTTATAGTTTCACCAAGTATGTTGAATGATAAACCAACAAGTATTATTTTCCTTGTTGAGGTTATAAAGTAATTTAAATAAGTTTATAAAAGATAGTTTGATGACATTATTTTATATTGATATTAGAAGTAATTCAAAAAGAAAATAAGGATACCAAATAGATTAATTTATAAACATGAGTGGAATAAGCATTTCAATGACTAGCATAATTATCGTTCGGTTGATAAGTTTATAAAATGTTAGTGGGGAGAGGGTCAATAGAACATGAATGGATGTGGTAATATTTAATCGCGACTTATGTTTTATGAGTATTACAATAAGAATCAGTATTGTCAAAAAAAAAAATTGTGTGATCGCAAAGGGTGCTATAGAAGCATATAAAACATGGTTGAATCAATCACCTACTTAATTCCCACTACATCCCAAATCACCGATTCAGAACATTTATAGTAACATTATTTCTTCACGAGTTGTAGATGAAAACAATGATATAGAGGTTGGTATGGATGATTTATTCACGGGTTGGGGATGAAAACAATGATATAGAGATTGGTATGGATGATTTATTCACGAGTTGCAGATGAAAACAATGATATAGAGGTTGGTATGGATGATTCATTACTGGATACCCATTCCATGTAGGGAATGTTGTTAAATGCATTCCAACAATATGAGCTCGAGAATGATGTTGATGTTGTTGATGCCTTCTTCGAAATCCTAAAATATGCTTCCACCACCTCTCTCTTTGGGAATTGATAAAGGTCTACCCAAATGGGGACAATAATGTTATTGTACAACTTGAAATCAATGTATGGTATGTCAGATGCCTAATTCTCAGCACTACTAAGATAAATGACCATCAAGTCCCCGTTAAATCAATGATGAAAGGAAATTTGTTGCATGCTTAATGTGTTACTTTTTACTTGTTTATCATATAATATTAAACAATCTATCACTGAAAGAAATACAAGCACAGCAAGAACACAATGAACACAATATTTCTCTTGGGGAAACCACAAGGGAGAAAACCCCGACAAAATATTCCTCAATATAGAAATAAAAAAGTAAAAAAGTAAACCCCAAGACAAAATCAGCTACTCCTCCACTTGTGCAAAATTCTCTCTATCTCCTATGCGAACTTGTGTGAGTGAGATGAGTGAGTACAAATGAGAGAGACATCCTCTATTTATATTCTTCCATTGAGGTGACTTTTTTCCAACAAGGCCGACTTCCCCTAACTGACTGGGCCGACTTGTCAAATACATAATATAATAATATTTTATGGGTTCTTCTAGGCCGACACAAGACCTAGGGTTTACATTGACTCTTCCAATGACTCTTAAATTATTAATTACATCAATGACATCTCCCGAAGGAGGAATACAATAATACAATAGACCAGTATAAATAGAATAGCTTCCGCAGTTACATTCTTTTAACACTCCCTCTTAACTACGAAGGTATTCTACATGTAACATCAACAGTTGCACAACTGACTTCTAAATATCTATAAGTCGTAGGAATATTTTGGATCATCATATGTCTGGGGTATCATCTGCTGGAATATCACCATCAGCAGCATCCTCTATATCATCGTCGGCAACATCCTTTGCTAGAACACCTTTTGTTGGATCAACAACGCCATCAGCTGGAACATCCTCTGTTGGAGCATCCTCATCAAAAACACCATTAGCTGGAACATACTCGTCAGCAACATCATCATCTGGAACATCCTATGTTGGATCATCCTCGTCAACAACATCATCAGTTGGAACACTATCATTCAACCAGTATTGATCTTCAGTCACTAAGGACTGGCATCAGTCCCTAAGGAATGGAACTCTATCAGTCAGCCAGTACTGATCTTCATTCCCCAGGACTGGCATCAATTCCTAAGAACTGGAACACTATCAGTCATCCAGTATTGATCTTCAGTCCCCAGGACTAGCATCAGTTCCTAAGAACTTGAACACTATCAGTCAGCCAGTATTGATCTTCAATCCCTAGGACTGGCATCAGTTCCTAATAAATGGAACACTATCAGTCATCCAGTACTGATCTTCAGTCCCCAGGACTAGCATCAGTTCCTAAGAACTGGAACACGAACAGTCATCGAATACTGATCTTCAGTCCCCAGGACTGGCATCAGTTCCTAAGAACTGGAACACTATAATTCAATAAGTACTGATCTTCCGTCATCCCTCGACAGGAATCCTTCCCCTGAGGACATGAACTCTATCGTTCTCTCTTTCGAGAGAGGTCCCTTTGGACCATGACAAGCTTGTCTCGAAAGTATTCCAACTTTACGCGAGACAGAGGCTTAGTTAGCACATCAACAACTTGTTCCTCTATAGGAACATACTTGAGATTTACAACTCCCTTCTACACCATATCCCAGATATAGTGGAATTTGATCTCGATGTGCTTCGATCTATCATGGAACACAGGATTCTCTGTCATCTTGATGCAACTTTGGTTGTCACAGAGTATATGCGTAGCATCAATCTCTGCATCGAACAATCCTGTCTTGCGAAGCCACACTACTTCGCTACAAGCTAAACAAGATGCTACATATTCAGCTTTTGTTGTACTGAGTGCAACACATGGATGCTTTCTACTGAGCCATGAGATCATACCTGATCCGAAACTAAAGCAACATCCTGAAGTGCTTTTCCTATCTTTGTCACTTCCAACCCAATATGAGTCTGTGTACTCGTACAACCTAAACTCACTATCTGAAGCATATCTGAGTCCATAATCCAATGTACCCTTTAGGTACCTCATCACATGTTTTGCTGCAATTGGGTGAACACTCTCGGGCTCCACCATATACTAGCTCAATGTGTTCACAGCAAAACATATATATGGTCGAGTATTGGTCAAGTGCATCAATGACCCAATAATCTATCTATACATGGTGACATCCACTATCTCTGATGAAGCAACATTCAGGAGCTTAAAATTTGTCACCATCGGAGTAGTCATGGCCTTACAATCCAACATCCAAATCTCTTTAGGATCTCAATTGTGTATTTTCCTTGACTCGAGAAAATCTCATATGGAAACTGCCATACTTCAAGACCTAGAAAGTAATGCATCATACCAAGGTCTTTCATCTCAAATTGTGTTGCAAGCCTTCTCTTACATTCGGTGATGGGCTTGTCTTCTCCTGTCAGGAACAAATCATCTACATACAATAGTAGTATCATAGGTTCGTTATCCATAATGTTATAGTAAATATTAGAATTTCATTTACTCTTGGTAAAGCCCAAACTCATCAGGCAGCTATCAATTCTTCCATACCATGCCCTGGGTGCTTGCTTCAACCCGTACAATGCTTTATTCAGTCTACATACATGTGACTTTCTATTTTCTGTTTTGAATCCTTCTGGTTCTTCGATGTATACTTCTTCTTCTATCTTTCCATTCATGAACGCCGTGTTTACATCCATCTGATGTAACTTCCATTTCATCTTAGCTGCAAAGGAAAGGATGGTTCTAAGTGAGGTATATCTGGCCACAGGAGCAAAAGTCTCCTCATAATCAATTCCTTCCTTTTGCGATAATCCTCAGGCTACGAACCTTTCCTTGTACTTTCCAATACTTCCATTTGTTGAGTGTTTTCTTTTGAAGATCCATTTTGACGATACAATTGATTTATCCTTCGATCTTGTTACCACATCCAAACATCATTCTTGATGATGGATTGGTATTCTTTATTCATAGCATCCAACCATTCCTTCTTCTTTACTACATCTTCAAAACATGTTGGTTCCTCTTCAACAAGGTTACACATCAAGGCTACATAGCTGGAGTATGGCCTTGGTATTTTTCTTTCTCTATTGGTTCCTTCCGGGGCACCATATATTCTTGCATCTTGTATCAATTCTCGTGCCCAAGCGGGTCTTCTCTTTCGAGAGATCTCCTCATGAGGTATATCCTCAGGTCTCTGAGGTTCTGCCATGTCGTGATCCTCTGGAATAGGTTCCTCTTCAATGCTTTTGTCTAGTACATTATTAGTATCTGCAACTCTAGGAGCTTCATGTTCCTCTACATCCTCATGAGTCTTCTTAGACTTGTTGAAATTTGTGTCTTCATCAAATGTAACATCCTGGTTGAGCTCGATTTGGTGAAATCCTAGGATGTATATACAGTAACTAGCCTTTGATTGCTCACTGTAACCCACAAATATCCCCTTCTTCCCTAAAGGTTTCAATTTCGATCTCTTATCCTTTTGAATGTGAATAAACACTAGACATCCAAATATCTTTAGATGACTGACTTCAGGTTTCGTACCGGTGAACATCTCTTCTTGGGCCTTGTTTCCAAGAGAACTGTGAGAGATCCTATTGTGTACATAGACTGCGGTCCTAGCTGCTTCATCCCATAGATGCATGGGTAAGTCTTGATCATGGATCATGGCCTTCACTGCTTCCATGATAGTTCTATTCTTTCTTTCAGCTACACCATTTTGTTGTGGATTATAGGGAATAGCTCCCTCTTAATCCCTACTTGTTTACATAAATATTTGAAATCACCTGAAGTGTATTCCCCTCAATTATTTGTCCTTAGTATATTTATATTCTTATCAGAGAGGTTTTCTACAAGAGCCTTAAACTCTTTAAACTTTCCAAAAACTTCATATTTACTCTTTAGAAAGTAAATCCATGTTTTAAGGGAGTAATCATCAATAGAGGAAGCATAATATACATACCCGCTTAATGAAGTGGTAGACATAGGTCCACAAATATCATAATGAATAATGTCCAATATACCTCTAGCTTTGTTGTCACTGCTTGGAAATGGATTCTTTGTACTTTTCCCTTGTGCACATCCTTTGCACACTCCTTCATGATCAACCTGGATTTATGGTAATCCAGTCACCACCTTACTTACTATTGGTAAGGCTTTGTAGTGTACATGAGCTAGTCTTCTATGTCATAGTTCACAGGGGCTCATGGTACTGGACACTAGTGTTGAATCTGCATGACCCTTAATTTTATAGAGTCCTCCTTCTTCTTCTCCAATGACGACTGCATCATTGATAGTCTTCCTTTTTGGCCACATAAGAACTTCACCATCTACAAATGCAATTCTAAGACCTTTATTATCTAATGTAGAAATATATAGAAGGTTATTCTTCAAACCTGGAACGTATAGCACTTCCTTCATGTTCATGGACTTTCCAGAGTCCAATTTGTAAGTGGCCTCTCCCATTCCTTTGATGGGATATTGGTATTCATCTCCAATTTTTACTTTTTGTGGAGAATCTTTCTACATGAGATGTACAAGAGATTCTTTGTATCCCGTCATACATTTTGAGGCTCCACTATCCACTAGCCAAGTATCACTCCCATGAGATACTGAACCAGTAAGTGTTGAGATTAGCACATATTCTTTACTACAGTCTTCATCTTCTTTGGTTTTTTCTTCGTCATCATACTCACTATCTCCTGCGGCATGAGCATAAAATCTCTTCTTCTATTTCTTATGTTGTCCAGATTTGGATGGACAATTTCTTACTAGATGTCATGTCTTGTGACAAGAGTAACATTCAATAGAGGAGAGGTATTTCTTGAACCTCTGGTTATTTTGATATCCTTGAGATCTTCTGGAAGAGTGGTTACAAGTACGTACATCACTCTTCATTTTCGTTCCACCTTTGGCATGAGTTTCCAAAGCTTGATCTTCATTGTCATTTAGTTTCTCCTCTCTCACCGTTATTCTTTCTTCCTCTTGCACGCACTCTTCCCATAGCTGTCTAAAATAGATCAATTTATTTCTAGCACAAATGCCACGAACAAATGGTTCCCAATCTCTGGGAAGACCATTCAAAGTGGTCATCACAACTTTTGCATCCTCTACCATGTATCCAATAGCTTCTAGTTGTTCTTTTATCTGGGACACTTTGGAGAAGTATGAGTGCATGGAATCATACTTCAAGTTCTTCACACTCTTGAGTTGATTTCTCAAGTTCATTTTCCTATTAATGTTCTTCCCTTCAAATAGGTTGGTCAGGGCATCAAACATCTCTTTTGGAGTCTTCTTGGAAGACACTTGGGGGATCAAGTGATCTTTGATGGAATCAGCAATGATCCTCTTTGACTTGACCATATTCTTCTTATGCTTGCTTTGGCTTCATCTCCCTCTGGTTCTGTAAGTCCTTCCTTTATATAGTCTTCTAGGTCATATTCTTCAAGGATGAGCATGACTCTATACTTCCATGCCCTGAAGTTCTCATCTCCCTCAAGCTTCTCATCAAGCTTGTTATTGCTTGTCATCTTGATATAATGAGTACTTCAAATGGAAATATAATAGATTTGAGACTTACCATAAAAGTTGTCCTTTTGAAAATTGCTTCTTCCTTGACCTAGGGTTTGTCATAGAAACCCTAATTTTTTTACTTCGGGATTTTGGAAATTTGAATGGATGTGCAAGTTCTCCTCCTCAAGGTGAGTTGAGAAAAGTACTCATTCTCTCAATTCTGTGAGCAGATGATCCAAAAACTTGATGCCCTAATTCTCTTGGGCTGTAGTGGGGGACCCAAAAATGAAAATTCTCAAAATGAAAATATGCTTCGACAGAAAGATACGCCCTAGTGAGGCAAGTTAGATGCACTATATTTTTCAGCTGATCTGTGGAGGGAGCTCCCGGAACAAGAAGCCCTAGTTTCTGTAGTTACGGAGGTTGCACATTGTTTTCTTCCAGGTCTGCTCTGACACCATGTTAGTTTTTACATGTTTAGCATATAATATTAAACAATCTATCACTGAAAGAATTACAAGCACAACAAGAACACAATGAACACAATATTTCTCTCAGGGAAACCACAAGGGAGAAAACCTTGACAAAATATTCCTCAATATAGAAATCACAAAGTACAAAAGTAAACCCCAAGACAAAATCAACTACTCATCCACTTGTGCGAACTTCTCTCTATCTCATATGCGAACTTGTGTGAGTGAGATGAGTGAGTAAAAATGAGAGGGACATCCTCTATTTATATTCTTCCGTTGAGGTGACTTTTTCCCAACAGGGTCGACTTCTCCTAACTGACTAGGCCGACTTGTCAAATACATAATATAATAATATTTTCTGGGTTCTTCTAGGCCGACACAATACCTAGGGTTTACATTGACTCTTTCAATGACTCTTACATGATTAATTACATCAATGAAATCTCTCGAAGGAGGAATACAATAATTCAATAGACAAGTATAAATAGACTACCTCCACAGTTACATTCTTTTAACATAATGACAATGTAAATTTATATTTCCCACTAATTGCAGGTTACTCAAAGAAAATCTACTTCCAAGTAATAACATCCTCTTGGACAATTGCAAAGAGGAAAAGCAATTTCTAAAAACGTTGGGTGTTGAAAACGTATCATATCATGCTTTTCCAAATGATTGTATTTTATATAGAGACGAATACAAGGACAAAGAGATATGTCTTAAATGTGGGCATGACAAGTACAAGATATCAAAAACAGGGCAAGGCACATGGACCTCCTCATAAGATATTGAGGAACATGCCTATAATCTCAAGGATTCAAAAACTTTTTCATTGCAAAGAATTAGCCATGTTGCAGGGGTGGCATGCCTCACAAAACAGTGAGTCGGGAGTTTCGTGGATTACCACATATTCAATAGCCATGAATCATATATATGATATATGTCTTGATAATTTCAAGGATGGAGTATGAAGCCTTCAATTGAACATAGACATTGATGGAGTTAACCCATATTCCCTCCAAAACACCAATTATTCTATTTGGACAGTGGTAGTGATCAATAACAATATCCCTCCATGGTTGTCCATGAAGAGCGAACATCTTATGTTGGCTAATATAGTTCTCGGTAGAAGACAAGTGGAGAATATGGATGTATACCTCCAACCATTGATCGACGAACTCAAGCAATTATGTGAATGGATACAGGTATACGATGTATCAAGAACCATTTAGGTAGAGAGGTATTTTCAGTTGTATGGCATATGTGCATACTCCACACATGATTATCTAGGGCTAGGAGTTTTCTCTAGTAATAATGTTGATTGATTTTATTATATCCGTAATGTTATTTCACAGACTTAATTTGGTGCAACTGCCTTCGTTGGTGCTAACGTGTTCCGTATACAATATTGCAGATCTTGGAACCAAAGGGTATCATGGATGTAAATGTTGTGGACCTTCAATAAAGGCTAGGTGGTTCAAAAACCTATGAAATCTTGTGTACAATTGCTCGAGGGTTTTCCTCCCAGAAGACCTCCCTTATAGAATATTAGCATCATATTCTTTCAATAGTAAACCAAAGAGAACCCAGAAACTTGACATAATGACACCTACACACTGGATTAGGGCATATGACACAAAGAAGGAGAAGTAAATTGTATAAATGTTTGATTCAAATGGAGAACCTATGTTCGATGATCCCGAATTTTTACACTTATCTTGAGAAGATCCTCGTTGGAATGAAAAGGAAATATGTGCTTTATGAGCTTCCATATTGAGATCATATTAATATTTCCTACTTATTGGATCCCATGCATACATTCGAAAATGTTTCATCTTATTCATGGAGGAACATATCATCGAATAAAAATGACACATTGGTTATTAGGAGAGATTTTATTTCTCTGAATACTAAAAAGAAACATTCACCAACAAATGAAAGTAAAGGAGAGATCAGAACCTTTTTAGAGAAGGTGATGTCCCATGGATTTTAAATAAATATGATATTTATTTGGCAAAGGATGTTGTATTGAGTGTGAGGACGCCTTCATTTGATGGTTCGACGCTATGATGTTTCTTCACAATAGAAGAAGAATTGTCGATGTTGAAATCACATGACCATCCGAACCTTCTAAGGATATGTATGTCAATTGCATGCTTCTTTTTCTATATTTTAGGTTATAATATGTTATGCATTCATAGTTTTATGCCAAATATTTCTTATGTGTTTATTTTGTAGTGTCATTATCCATTGCTCGTGCGTCATTGTGTGAGTCGTGACTTCCCCCAATATCTACGATGAGCCATATATAAATTATTAGCATTTGTACGTTGGACTACATCAAATGATATTCACATGGCTAGCATTTTCAAGAGATCGTCGATATTGTTTGTATGTTTGAGAAGGAACTCCCCACAAGTTTCATGGACTTACAAGTCCATCTTCTAATTCACCTACCATATGAGGTTGAATTAGCTGGGGGTGGTCTCATGTCATTAGATGTTTTTCTTATAGAGATACATGAAAAAGTTGAAGGGATTTGTGAGACAGAGGACAAAACCCGAGGGGTTTATGGTGGAGGAGAACATAGTATATGATTCGATCTACTATTCTAGTGAATACATAAGCAAAATTGACGACACACCAGTCAGAGTGGTTGGGATGACCAACAAGATGAGGGAAAAAGGGAAGGGGAGCTACTTCAAACAAACGAAAAAGGACACCCAATAAAAAGTAAGTCGCATATATTTTGTCAATTTTCTACAGAATAACTACTTACAATGAAATTGATAATATATATTTGATCTCATACTAATCATTTTCATTTCATGAATACGTCAATGAATGCAAAAATTGATGCCATGAATAAATTTCTTAATTACAATGTGGAGGCAACACAACCATGGGTCGTGTTGTATGAAGAGAAACGAAGGAAATGGGATAGTGACAGGAAAGAATTCGAACGGGTGAACAGTAGAAGCATTCATTATCCCGATCATTTAAAAGAAAATATGCCAACAAACTATCCCAATAGTTGGGTGGCTAACCATATTAGAAAGAAATACGGCACATTTGGTCATTACCTGCGTGGTGAAGATGATGCAATAAACACATAGATTGGGTGCAACAACTCTGTAATAATCTCTTCATGTACATTGTTCATTTTATAATGAACATTTGAATTATAACATGTATTATGTTTTTATTAGTGCTTGGCTTACTAAACATATGGCAATGTCCATTCTTCACATTTTTTTAAGTGTATTTGTTGCCATCTATGTGGGCATATGGACATCATTTTCATTCTAAGGATACATATGATGGATATGTCACATATTGTTAATGTGAATAACAATGAGTATGAGTTACTTATCATGTTTTATAACATTACGATATTTACATGGTATATATTTCTACACCATTGTATTCATTTGAAATTTGAAGTCTTCACTGATTTATAGTTTTTAATATAAGAATGGAATGATAATAATGGAATCCAATGATAACTCATATTGTTTGTAACTTTACCATGACAAGGAAATGGAAACATTATTGATTCTTCACTCATGTGTTTTTTTATATAAAGAGAACAACTTTTTAGAGAGACAAAGTAATGACACACAAAAACATTGGAATCGTTTTAAACAAATTTGTTTCTATTGTTCCACAAATTCTTTTGAATGAACATTAAATTTACACTTAATCAACCTTAAAAAATACTTTTCTCCGGCTGGGTGAATAATATATAGAAGCGAGATGGTTACTTTACCTGTAGAGGTGGAGGATGAAGCTAGCTCGGTGTCTGATCGATGTCTTACATGGGAAACAACTATTAGACGAAACTAATAGTATAAGTGGGGGGAATGGGTACTTTACTTGTAGCCATGAACCCATAATAACTTATGATTTAAAATTTATATAAATTTCAATACTAGATGTTTTAGTTATATATTTTACTATTCCTTGTCGTTTATATTATTAATTTTAATATATTAATTATATCATTTAGGTAGTACTCAAACACATTAACATATAAATTATATTTTTTATACATTTATTGAGTAGGTACCTCAAGATATATGTAAATCAATAAATATTTGTTTTTTGAATTACTATTACTTCTTATATATTGAAGGATGCATCGTTAATTCACACTTATATTCATACTCTTTATTTTTACATAAAATTAATTTAGTATATAAATGTCTTTAAACTATTTTACATTTTATAAATGAAACAACAATCAAAAATAACATAAAAGACATAAATATACATTAACGACATCAATACAATATACATCAACATCAACATGATATACAATACATTTTATAAATGAAACAAGACACGCCATATATTTTATAAATGAAAGAACATCAACATAACATGAAAAAATATAGATATACACGAATGACATCAACATGATATACATCAACATCAACATCAATGATATATGAAAAATGCATAATATATGAAGAATAGTATCAAAATCATAATATATGTCAAACATACAACTCAAGCAAAATATAAAATTCATATATATACATGTGCTCAATAACTGCTATGAGCGAGTCCACCACCAGAACCAAAGGAATTGGTACCTCCAGTAGAAAATATAGAGGTATTAGTACCTCTTCCAAATAAAAATGTAGAAAGAAACATATGAATTTGTCCACGAGGATCTATACCACCTGATGAAGCTATTGTATCTGTCAAACTGACTAATGGTATAAGAGGTGGTGGTGGGTTGACTGGGTGAGAAGGAGATGGTGGTCGGTCTACTCAGTGTGGAGGATAGGGTGGTTGATCGACCTATGGAGTATATGGTGGTGGGTAATCTTAGTGAGAAGGAGAGGGTGCTCGATTGACCTGTGGAGTAGGATATGGTGGTGGGTCATCTCAATGAGGAGGAGAGGGTGGTCAGTCCATCGATGGAGGAGATGGTGGTCACTCAACCCTGCCAAGAGGAGGATGGTATGGAGGAGGAGGAGGAGGTGGTGGTGGGTTGTTTTTGCTAGGAGGAGTTGGAGTGCCACCATCCTCATCATCAGAATTTGTATAGCTCTTAGAAGGCCTCCACCTCTGTAGTAGGATTGTGGAACCAACAATACGACACATCAATGACATCATATCATGTGGGATGGTCCTCCATAACGCTGAGAGGTTTGGGTCCCGTGGGATCTAGTTGACCTAAACATGGCGCACTCCCTATTAGGCCAACCATATAGATACTTGATATGCCTTCTCTTGGTTGAATCTATTATCTGGCTTGTGTCGCAAGTCGGGTATTTGTAACTAAGGAACCTCCTCAGCCTCATCCGTGTCTTCATCTTGCTGGAAAGGTGCCTCCCCAACATAAATGTCAATATATACAAAACAGTACTTAACAATAATTAAACAATTCATAGAAAATATTATAATAAATTACATATACATTAAATTAGACAATAAAATGCAACTATATTAATCAAAACATAATGCTAACATTACCTCTGTCATTTGGTGGCTCATCCTAGATAAATAGGATGTTAGGACATCCTCACCAATCCAACCTTGCATATGGGTACGACACAAGAACCATGGTGTGATCACCTTCATTGTCAAGTAACTTCAATGTCTTTGTAGTGATCCTACATGGGAACTCTTCCTGGCCCCTCTTGGGAAACATCTGTCCCCACATGTGCATTCGCACATTGTTCATTAAACTAGGAGGGTGGTGATCAAATGACATTCAAGTGACCGAAAAAATCTCAAAAAATAAACAAAAACAACTCTGAAGCGAATGGGAAGCATGTCCTCCCATGCGACAACAATCCAAAGAAAAAACAAATATCCCAAAAGAATGGCAAACCACATAATGCACCAGAGACTCTGCACTAAAGAATCGATATAATATAATAATGAGAAACTAATATGTTTCTCATCAATAGTGTAGTGGGCCACTGTCATGACCAAAAGCGAGAGACACCTAACCTCCTATGCACCAAAAGAATCTATGTACAACTGGTCACCAGCCACCTGGAAGTCATTAGGGGTATTTGCAGCCTCACTAACATATCTTTGAACATATATTAGTTGGTTGGTTGTTGTAATGTCGGGCAGGACATCAGGGAAACAGAGAAAATACTCCCTTCTCCTTGATAGCCCGGTAAAGAAATAAATTTCCTCCTATGTGGGATGGAACCATAGATCAGGACCCACCCTAAATTCCTATCGATGTTGATCCCAGCAATGAATCGACAACTTTAGTAGTCGTGAGTGACCCCTCAGCAATGTAGCCTCCCAATAATACTTGAGGAGGCCAACAATTTGTAAGAGGACACGCATTTGTGGTGTAATATGGCAAGGGAGTAAATCTCACTCCTTCTCTTGGGCCTCCCACTCTTGTACAACATTGTACAAGCTGAGGTGCTACTGTTGGTCATGTTGATGTTCTTGTTGCTCTTGTCTCTAATTCACATATAAGTTTCATTCAAATCATAGACATAGACACATATACACATACATAAAACTCTAAAAAATTAATTAAAGTACATTTTTATTTATCAAAACCAAAAAATAATATTTTTTTTCTCAAAACAAATCACAAACATAACTGGTGCGCCTAAAAAAAGTATCATTAGCGGTGCTTTTATGACATAATTGCACTGCTCACCATGCTTTTAAAATATGCATGCACTTTCTGCAGTGCTCTAACATAAGAAAACCACTATCGATGCTCTAACATTAATATATTTTTTTTGGATTTATATAGTGTCGGTGTGTTGTATATAACCATAAGCACTGCAGTGTTGCATTAGAATATATAGAGCACTGATATGTTAGAACACTATGTTTATTATTTTGTCGGTGCATTGAATATATGTAGACACACTGATAGCAGTGTGCCACTATATATACAGAGCACCTACATTGTTGAAAAAATAAAAAATAATACATTTGTGTGTTCATTATATGGTGCTCTTTATATATATAGATGCACCGGAAACAATGCGTTAATATATTTAAATAACACCGCTTTGTCAAAAAACTAGTTTTTTGGTTTCAATGGCGATGCGTTTAGCTTATCAAAATGAACCACATACCCAAATTTTGTGTCTTGTATAAGGTTCTCTTTATATATACAGGCACATCAGTACCAATGCGTCTATATATTGATAAAGCACAACAATTTTTAAAAAATATTTATGGTTTCAAGGTAGTGCATTGAGTTTACAACGCACCGTGGACCTTTAATTTTTTTTGTTTATTAAGCAGTTCTCTGTAAATATATTGACACACCATGGTGCCAATACGTCAGTATATTTAAAGAGCGTCATGTTTTTCAAAATATTGTTTATGGTTACAAAGTGGCACGTTTAGTTTACTAAAATGCACCGTGGACCTTTTTTTGTTTGTTTACTAACCAATGGTTTCTATATATAATGAATAATGAAGCAACATTAACAATACACCAATATATTTATAGAGCACCAATTTGTTTAAAAAGGTAATTTAAAAGTTTCAATGCCAGTGCGTTTCATTTCCTCAAATGCATCATGTCCCTAAAATTTATTGTTAACTAAATGATGCTCTTTGAAAATACCAATGCATCATGTCCTTAAAATATACTATTAACTAAATGATGCTCTTTGAAAATACCAATGTACCAATGTATCGTGTCCTTAAAATATATTTTTTTTTTTTCCTTGGGTGTACTTAAAATATACTATTAACTAAATGATGCTCTTTAAATATAATTAAAGAGCATTGCATGATTTTAAAATTGTTTTAAATGTTTCAATTTGGTGCATTATGTTTTCGGTAATGCACCACCTACGGCGTATGAATGTTGAAATTCGGCCCCTATTACCGATGTGCTCTGTGTTTACACAAAATGCACCGGTAATAAGATACGATCCAAGCTTGCGGTTCACACTATGTAGATCTTTTTATTTTTTTTGTTACAAAATGGCAAGTTTAAATAAGATTTTAGTTTTTAATCCACTAAAAAAATAAATGAGAAGGTAATAAAGACAAAACCTGGAATCTTGCCCGCCACTAAGGCATGTTTTCCACATACACAATGAATGATGTTTTCCATGAATTTGGAAAATTTCCAACTCCACCAAAAAACCAAACCATGGGAGAAATCCGACAACAAATGAGCACTGCATGCGAGAGGCGTCAACAAAGAGTACCGCACTAGTGCTTAGGTAGGCCTAGGAGTTCGGTTGCACTGAGAAATGAACGAAGTGAGGTATTCAATGTAGTAATTTTTTTAATTTTACCCTATTCTAGTGCACTCAAGTTAGCAGCACATTGATCCATCGTGTATATGGGACGCGCCTATGCGCTTCTAGTTATGGAGAGTACTGTTACGTATTGCTATTTTTACAAAATGAAAAAGTATTAAGATTTTTTATAGATGATGCGTAATACTAAGTAGCACACCGATGCCTCTTAGAATTTATAACGCACTAGGGTGCTTATATTGGAAAAATTGAAATTAGTTTTTTTTTCCAATAAGGGCGAACTTTTTTTTGACATAAAGCAGTGCGTGTTATTGTTCAATACATTGATGTGTTAGTATCATTCCCACACACCAAACAATTTTGTTGCAAAAATAAAATGAACAGAACATATTTTTACAAATTGCATCGAGATATTTTGACATCAATGCTTTGTTTGAATAGGCACATCGGTGCATCTTTGATGTTAGTGCAACGGTACTGCTAAGTAGACCGAGAGCACCAATTTTTTTCTTTTAAAAATAATTATAATTTATGATTTTGTCTTTTAAATGGTGCGTTTTACTCTTTTACGCATCGATGCGTCTGTCTCCTTAACGCACACCACCGAGTTTTGTTGGGAAGTAAATATTATATAGTTTTTGACACGGCATCAAGTTTTTTGAACTTCGATGCGCTTCATAATTAGGTGCACTGGTTTGTCTGTGCTTTTACTATTTTGGTGCATCACCACATTAGATTATTAAGCACATTGTTGCAGTTTGTATGCTAATGCGCATTGGAAAAAAAACCTCCACTAAAACCTCTTCCCGCTCGCCTCCCCTAGCAACCTCCGCTATAAATGAATAAATTAGCTATTTTTTGTGAAGGATCCGCAAAAACCTCCACTGGAAGGTGTTTTCCTTGTAGTGGTTGGAAATCTACTTGTGGAATGACATAAGAAATAGATAACTTCTTTAAGTCAAATTAGCTAGTAACGAATTTATTTCTTCCTTGTTATTCTTATCTTAAACCTAATATATGTATTCCCTAATATGGCTTCAAAAGAAGTGTTAGAACTATGTGTTGGATGCATTTTTATGTAATAGATCCATGGTGTAGAGATTGTGTACTTGCAACAAAGTGCTAAAACCTACTTTAATAATCAACAATGAAATTGGATTGAACTACACTTATTTGATCGTATACCCTTTTTCCTTCGCAGTGCCTTCATATGTTTTCTACCCCATGACTCCATATGCCCAATGAGCCTAACAATGGCCTTGATCCCACCATCACCCATCTTTTCATTTTCTATAATTCATAATAATGTTTTGTTAAAGTAGATTCCTCCTAAATC
The DNA here is from genome assembly GCA_027924585.1 of Larix kaempferi. Classification (NCBI taxonomy): domain Eukaryota; kingdom Viridiplantae; phylum Streptophyta; class Pinopsida; order Pinales; family Pinaceae; genus Larix; species Larix kaempferi. Next base: position 9,265,275 of record BSBM01001430.1, on the reverse strand, counting down.
TTTCATATTATATCTTTAGCAAGTCTAGTTTTATAATGAACATGAATATAGTTTTTGTGTTTGAAACAGGTTTTAGTCATCTGATAACTTGCATAGTCACAAAATATTTAAAAATTTCCAAAGATGATCACTGTTTTCTGTATTTTTGGCTGGTCTCATTATTAATGCAATGTACTAGAGCTCCAAGTCAATGACATCGTTTCTTCACTTTAAATTAGTAAATTATTAGTTTTTCTATGGTTATATTAATCCCTACCTAATTCTATAACATTAGATTATGCATTACATATTTTTGCTTAAAACATGTTGCTCTACTGTTTTGTACAATGTCTGCAATGCCAAATTTGTATGATACTTGGGCTCAATTTAAAATGTTTCTTAAACGTAGCATATGCTTCTGGACCCTGGTTTCAATACTGGGGAAGGACTTCAATCATATAAGAAACTTCTTCCAGTATAATTTCTTTATTCTTTGTAAATTGAAAATTTGTGTCTGGCTTCCATTATATTTTTTACCTGTTTTGGTGCATAAATTATTATTTTCCAAAATCCAATTGGATATATAATGAGAGTGATAGATGAGCAACTCAAAAGTAGCTTCTTTCGACATACAAGAGATGCATTTAGTGATGTAGCTTATTGCCAAGAAAAAAATTTACTTAAAGTTTACATTTCCTTTGATTGAATCATTTTCCTTCAACGTCTAACAGACATAATATTTATCTTGATCTCCGAGTGTAAGCAGGTCTTATATTAGGTATGCAACAAAAGTAAATGATATTTCACAAGGCTTCGATACAAATTGACAAGTCGTGTTGCAAAATTTTTGCATTCAGTAGTAGAATTCAAATAATCAAGTTTAATAAGGTGGGCACTCCTCATTCTTGCCCTTTGTTTAACATTAGCATGATTCCATTATACAATAATGCTCACATTCTGTCTTTGGAAACCTATGTTCAAAGACATAGTGATCTGTATTTACCTTTTAAAAGACCTATGTATAAATTGGAAGTAAAGCTAAAAATAAAAGATGAAGTTGTGCCTGGATTCTGACCACCTCAACTTGATATAAGACCGATTTTGACATTTGCAGCGGCTTCTATCCAACTTGAAATATTATTCCCTTGCAAATATCAGTTTTAGAATGACATGTCCAGGCGTTCCCTAACCAAAAGTTTAGGACATGCTTCACTATCTGGCTGTGCCACTGAACCTGTAGTAATTTATCACTCTTAAGTAATCTGTAATTCTTCTCAAACAAAAAAATTCTGTAATTCTTCTTGAAAAACCATAGATTTTATTGTTTTCTCTGAAAATTATGCTGATTGTAAACGCTTACAAAATGCTGCATAGCATGGTTGCTTGAATGCTGGATCCTCTTCAGGTGGTGGGGGTGGCTGACCATACACCATATCACAACTCATATCCTCAAAATCTGTTTATGACAGTTACTCTTGTGAGAAACTCAAAACTTACTGTCCCAGTGCATTTAGTTCAGTATGACAAGAAACCAAACAATTATCACCTAAGCCCTGAAGACATATGACACTGCTGTAGATTGTAGAATTTTTTTTCAGTACGTAGATTTCCGCAGTTAGTCATTATGGTAGTGAATTTGTGGATATGAATTTGTTAGAGTTTAGAACGTTCCCAACTTTTCAAGTGGACACTCCACCCATCATCAGGGGATCCAATTAAAGCTTTTGTAAGATTGAAAAGAGTGAACCCTAGGATTGAATAAATAGATTACGAAGGAGATGACCATTAGAAAAGCTAGCTTTTGTAAGATTGAAAAGAGTAAGACCTAGGATTGAATAAATAGATAACGAAGGAGATGACCATTAGAAAATCTAAATCTTTTTCTAATGGTCATCTCCTTCAACCCTAGGGCTCACTCTTTTCAATCTTACAAAAGCTTTAATTGGATCCCCTGATGATGGGTGGAGTTTCCACTCAAAACCTTGGGGACATTACTAAACTCTAACACAGTTCATATCTAGAAATTCAGTACAACAATTCAAGCATTGTCATTGATGCTGTAGTTATTAAGAATTCACTGGAAGGAATATAATCATTTTAGGGATAAAATATGAGGAAGCAGTTTTGTCAAATTTTGCAGTGTAACAGTTGGTTAGAATTGACATATGTGACTTATGCTTGGTCATTTGCAACAATAATCCTTCCCTAACTATTGTTCACTTTCAAGGTTAAGCCATTTTAGAATCATCCTGACCCTAGGCTGTCAAAAACAACTAGCTAGTGTTAATTAATTGTTGATGTAGGCTTTATAATGCAACATATTTTTATTAAAAAAATGTCCCTGGATGAGACTACTATTTTAATTAAAATACAAGCCAACAAGACTACACTTGAACTAGAGATAAGGATATTTATGCTATAGAAGTCTCCTGAAATGGGAAACACTTTGAGTGTCTTTGAAAGCACACAACTCTGTACATTATAATGGAAATGGCTCCTATGGTAAAACTCCCATTTCACTGATCTGCTGAAGGGACTAAATTGCAGTCATTTGATAGAACTTAGAATGATCCACATTTGGCAGTTATGAATAGCCACGATGGTGATATTCTGTGTATGAACTTAACAAAGACGTTATTAGCAGAGACTTTCCAAGTAGGAAATATTGTTTCTAGAACTATAGGAAAGTGAGGAGGACAAAAGTTGATGGCTAAATTTCCATGGATACAAAACATAAGATAATGAATGAAAAGGAAACCTGATGATAAAAGTTCAAAGACAGTTATCTGTGGGAGGCAAAATGGAAGCTGTAATCTCTTGAAAGGAAAAAGGCGACGCAATAAGTACTTACTATGTTCTGTGTTTATGGAAGTACGTGGGAGTTTGTGACTCTGTTGGGATTGACCATCTGTTACCTAGTCTCATAATTTTCTAATATATGTAGTTAACTTACAGCCCTTGTAGATTTTGTGAATGACGATAAGATTTTTTATTTCGATAAGATGGTCATAGTCAAATAATAGCCAACATGGATGGCTAAGTTGATGGCTAAATTACAGTGGATGCAAAAAATAAGCTAACAAATGATTTAAAGAAAACTGATGGGAAAAGTCCAAAGACAATTAGCAGTGGAAGGGAAAATGGAAGATGTAATTTCTTGAAAGGAAAAAAAAGTGATTCAATAAGAAGTACTTACTATGTTCTTTGTTTATGCAAGTACGTGGTAGTTTGTGACTGCTGGGATTGACCATTCTTCTACCTAGTCTCATAAATTTCTAACATATGTAGGTAACTTAAAACCCTTATAGATTTTGTGATTGGGGATAAGATTTTGGATTTCTATAAGATGGTCATAGTCAAATAATAGCCACTATGGTTGACTTCCTGTTCAGCTCTGGAGGAACTTTTTTATAGCTAGTGTGTGACATGATTCAGCAATCTGTGGTCGTGTATTTGTCGAGTTAGAGGAAAACAAAATGGTGAAGACACACACACACAAGGCAAGAAATGTGCAGGCAATAGCTTGTGGGGTTTGGGTACACACACACACACACAAGGAAAGAAATGCGCAGGCAATAGCTTGTGGGGTTTGGGTACAGAAAAGGGAGTTATGCCCTCTTTAGCAGGTTACGAACTGTGACAATCTGCTAGAGAAGAACAAAGTTCTGTCCATTGGATACGATAAAGAGCCATAAGGATTATTTTAGGGTATAATCAGTTAACTTTATGTCGTCATCTGCAAATGGGATACAGCTACAAATGTGATGTGAATTGATGCCCTTCTTTTGTTTGAAAGTGAAATGGAAGACCTCTGCCCCAAAAGATCATAAATAACCCATTGTTGGATGCCTTTTTTTGACATATTGAGATGGTCCATTGAGGTATTAACTATACTTTAACATGAATGATTGTTAACAGGATCCCTGGAAAGAATTCAAAACTTGGGATCATATAACAACTGAAACAAATTGGAGTGGCACCATATCTATCTGTAGAGCCATTTTAAAAGTTTGTGATTTAATTCTTCAATGTCTGGAAAGTTCAGATGAAACTTAAATGAATAAAAACAAAGATATTCATCTGTAGATAAGCTGAACGGAAAAGGACAGAGAAAGAATGCACATACTTGGTGTCATGGTTAGAGGTAGACCAAATTCATTAGTGAAGAAATCCTGAGTAGGGAGCTTGCACATGTTGACGCACATTCCAACACATCCACTATTCTCTAAATACCTGTTCAAATTCATGTCAAACTTCTTTGTCAGCAATTCTAGACAGCAATTCTTAAGTGCCTTCAACCTTTTATATATGCTGTGTTTTCAATAAGCACATATGGTGTATTTGTATCATAGTACCCTCCCACAGCATGGACTGGTGCTTAATTCATCAGATGAACATTTTTTAATTTTGCCAGTTTTATGCCAAAAAGAGATCCATTTAATTACAGTACCTGCATTTTTTTATGTGCACTCCACTCTTCTGTTTGACCCCATTTACCTCCACTTCCACCACCTAACTTTGATAATAACATAGCATAAAATATGTAAGCATCTTGATAAGCAACCTCCAAATAAAATATGCATCTATTCTTAATTTGGTACGAAAGCAACCTGAAATAGAATATGCTGGCACTGGTATGAATATTTGTTACCCTTCACACTGTGATGCATAAGCAACTTTAATTCACTCAACAACAAAAGGTAACCAGAGAGACCCACTTTATGCTGAGCAGTAGTTTACATGAAAAAGCAAAAATATTCAGTATTTTCCTTTATTTTCCCTTCACGTTGGAATTAGGTTTGATTAATATGGACCCTGTTGCCGCCTAAAACACACTTGACCACAGGTAAGTCTCCCAACCACTATGTGTGTTCTTGAGGGCAACTATGAGTGTAGAACCCAATGTCACCTCGATCCTAAACTCCTCCGTTTAGACCACAACTCCTAAAGGTCAAGGGGGGTTGTCCCTACTTACTAAGTTTCCTTTAAGAGTTTGTTTTAAGAGTTGTAAATTATTCAATGTTCAAATGAGAAGCAAACGTGCAGAGATTCAATAGTTTCAATGACAAGCAAACATTTCTTAAACAATTAACCAATTGTAAATGCAAGAGAGAAAATAAACAGTTAATCAACAAAACCAGTGCCTACTTTACATGGGCTATGGAGTCACAAAAATAACACAAGATTACAGATTCTTTAATAGCATCAAATTATTTACTTACCATCAAAATATCACATTAAACACCAATTTGCAGAAGGTGGACAATTTAATGAACAAAGATGCACGTAACAAGAAAGAACCAATAATCCAAATGCTTTCAAAGTAAAGTATCGTAATCAAGATAACAATAGTAGTGCTTTGCAAATGGTCCTGTAAATTTTAGTTTATTTTAAGTCTCACTTCAACTTAGGGGATTATGGTTTGTGCAAGAAAACTAATGCTACTCTATGTGTCTACCCCAAGAAATTATCGCTTTCGACTTAAGAGAGATTGTCGGGTGCTCAACAAGAGAACACAAAATTCTCAACTAGCTCCACGGGTCAACCCCAAAACTTGTTGGGTGCTCAACTGGAGGACACAAAGTTCCACGAGGATCCCAAAAACCTATACCCCACTAGCTCCACAGGTCAAGTCCATTTTTCTCAGTATCTAATTAAGATGAATTTCCAAGTGCCTATTATTCTAGCCAACACAAATCTTTGCCTTTTCTTATCACCCAAGATCGGTCGAACCGGCAAGGGGAGTGAATATGGGGCAAGAATCGGGGTGCAATTTATTTTTTTAACCTTTAATGAATAAGCAAAAACCAAAGTATAGTGCAAGCCAACGCGATTTTACAAGGGAGGCAAAGCCTTCTCACTTGTAAGGTGCGGGCAAAATAAAACACAAGCCAACGCGATTTTACAAGGGAGGCAAAGCCTTCTCACTTGTAAGGTGCGGGCAAAATAACTTAAAGCAAAAAGAGTTAGAAAGTAAACTACTAGCCAACACGATTTTGCATGGATGGGCAGAGCTTCTTCTCATGCAAGGTGTGGGAAAATTAAAATGCAATCCAACGCGATTTTACAAGGGAAGCAAAGCCTTCTCACTTGTAAGGTGCGGGCAAAGTAAATTAAAACAAAGAGATTATGCTAAATCCAAACCACTCAACAATTACAATGCAAGGGTGGCAATGCCTCCTCACTTACATGCAATGGATGGCAAAGAAAACTAAGAACTTGAACTTAAAAAGAATACAAGAAATCAAGCCCAAGAGACTCTCTTGGACTTGTTACAATGATATAGATTTTAGCACATAGTATTAGAGAGAAAAAGAGAAAGAAGAGAGCTATTTTGATCGTTTTCTTGCAAATGTATGAAAATGGTAGCTTGTGGATGCCTCTTATGCTTGATGATGGCCAATTTTGGGTAGCACAACACCTTTAAACTGTACAAACCTGCTAAAAAACAGCAAGCAAAATGTCACAGAAAATGTTCAAAATCACTCTTGGACAATGTTAGTTGTATAATACAAAATAGTACAAAATATTCTGAAATTTTTATGAGTAAATTTTCACAAAATAAGAGCATGTAAATGAGATTTAAAATCAGATTTTGATATGGAAAAGTATGCAGAAATAAAATGCATAAAATTTGAAGAGGAGGGAAGAGTTTGTGCTCTTGTTCTTCAAATGCATGAAGTAGTGGGGTATCTGACCGAGGAAATCCACTCTCCAAACCAAGTAACCTGCAACTTATGAGATATTTTCTACAGAACTAAAAAGAAGGTGAGATCCAAATGTTGAGCTAAGAAATCATAAACTTCGACCGAGAAACGTATGAAGTTCTTAACTACAAAACTGAAAAACTCACAAAATCTATGGCAAAAATACCACAAATTTTACCAAAGCAAAAAAATGGTTTGTTTGGCCTCCCCAAACTGGAGTAGCTATGAAGTGCAGAAGCAAATCACCATAGAGAAACACCAACACAAGATCACCTCCAAAGAATTTTATTAACTAAGCCAAATGGCTGAAAATTACAATGGCCCAAATGGGAGCAAAATGGAAGCAAGAGAGTGAGAAAGAGAAAGAGAGCAAGAGCATGAGAGATTGTAACCCAAATGAGGAGGAGTCTCCTTGAATAGGAAAAGAGAGAGGGGAGAGTTCATTTGCATGAATGACATTTGTCACTTAGAGAGAAAGGGGGCCCATGAAGGGGCGTGCACTTCCATGGGTTAAAAATAACAAACAATGGGGGAGGAAAAAACCCACACTCATGTTTTGTATTTCATTGCTAGGCCAAGGGGAGAGAATCATGAAGGTGGAACCCCCCCTTTTGGCTTATTTCAATTTATCTCATTTCCCATGGTGGGAGAGGATTTCCCCCTTAGGGAGAAACTTCAAACTTGAAAACACTTGCTTAGGGGACCCCCTTTGGCCTTTAATTTTACCTTAGGCACATAATATAAACTTTAGAAACTTAACTTGGCCACCCCAAGTGACTTTAGGGACTTTTCCAAAATTTGTCTTACTAATTATTTGTCAATTTTCTTAATTTCCTTAATTGACTTAGGCAAATGTGTCCAAAACCTTAGCAAGACTTGTCTGAATGAATTCAAACATTTATAAGGGATGTAGGGGGTCTCACGCCATTGATTTTGAGTACCCATACCTCTATTTATGGGCATTAAGTGCCACTTATCCCTCTTTTACATTACAATTTTTTTTATGCTGAGGGACATTTTTTAATCACCAAAAATTAAAAAATCCTATGTAAAACTTAATAAAATTCTGCAAGACTATGGATAATGTCTAGCATGGTAATATAGAACATTTATAGGCCCTAATCACCCCATGGACTCGATCATTAGAACGCCTTTCACCACTTTGGAGGTATTTTTGAGTGAAAAACTCAAATAATTAAAATCACTAAAAATGAATTTTAATTATCCAAGTGAAAACACACTCGATGAAAGGACTTCCCTAATGATAAACTCTTGGGAAACTAAGTTACACAAAAATTGACCCTCATGTTAACATATCATTACAAAATCCCCCACAGGGGTGTGGAAATTTCATGGAGAGAAGATAAGAAGAAGAGTTGCCTCGCTTGAAAAAATCATTAGGTACTTCTTTCTCATCTTCAAGGCACATTGAACATGTACATGGTACATGGTTGTCCACCTAGTTGGTTTGATGGTCAACACCCCCATTAATCAACTCATCCCACAAAATACTAAATAAAATAAACCAAGAACATTCACACAACAGTCTTTTCAGCACAACACTCCAAGGATCAGTGACTCCATTAGCACTGGTCTCATTCATTAGCAACAATATTTCCATATTGCTTTTTATCTATCTTACAATTGTTGTTTATTTTATGATATTATGCTGTGGATGTGTTTTAATTAATTTTGCGAACAGACTTGGTTTAATTTGCATCAACTCAAAAACTCCTAAACAACACTCTTTCCAATCACTAAACATAAACTAAAAAATCCTTGGAAACCTTTTTTCAATAGGGTCTACCCCATTTGGATTCGTTAGTAGTTTTCCTAAACGGAGGAGTCAGGATCAGGTGACAGCACCTGACTCGAGACTTGCTCCCAAGGCCACACCGAGCAGTTTCGAAAGATTTCTGCTGCGCTTCCCCCCCAGGTGTACATTTCGATGGGAACATTTCTAGCGCCGTTGCCGGGAACAAATTTTTTGTTCCTGGTTCGACTTACCTTAGTTTTACTTTTAGTTTTTTACCTTAAACTTTTGATTGATTTTTAGTCCAATAAACTCTGAAATTAGACTTGATCCATCTAGCGACTCCACTGTCACATAATTTACCAAGGTATTCAACTAGAAGAAATTTTGTAGGCTTGTTTGATTTCATCCCTGAACCTAAGAAGGTTTATCGGAGAAGATTAAACAAGCTCTCTTCTCATAGGATCCTTGAGAATCTAGGATCCAAGTCTATTTCGGACATCCATTGTCTATTTTTAGAAAATAGTAATATTTTATCTGACATAATGGGTGAATTCTCTAGTCCACTTAACATTTCTCAGATAGATCTACTCGACAAGGCCATTGACAAATTGCCTACATTCATTGGAACCGATGGCATTTCTGCAACTATTCACGTGAAGATCCTTTCAAAGTGTATCAGTAGTTGGTGTAGAACAACTGACCATAGGCAAGAAGATGTATACATGAAGTTGTTTGCCATGTCTCTAGAAGGTGATGTCGGTGAATGGTTTATGAACCTTCCCAAGAACTCCTATGCAACTCTAGCAGATTTCAAAACTGCTTTCACAAACAAATGGGGAGAGAAAAAGGAGCCACATCATCAACTAGCTGCCCTACATACTATTAAGAGAAATGAGAACAAGACTATGGACGAGTTTAATAAGAAATTCTAGGACTTGGTGAACAGCATGCATGTGGACTTTAAACCAGCAACACAATCGATATTGGTTTATTACATCGAAGCTTTAAGTGGTGAGATGCAATATCAGCTTAGAGATAAGGATCCCACCACGCTTTTGATGGCTCAGGACATGGCTGTAAAAATTGATAGAAACATGCAGTCTTCTTGCAAGTCTAACATTCTTGGATATACAAGAGCCTTAGTTCTTGTTATCACACAACTTGTAGTTGTTCCAAAAAGTGATCCTATCCAGGATGGTAGAGGCATTGGACAACTAAAGAGGTGACCCAAGAAATGCCATGGTTCCCAAGGTAAATGGTTGTCATGTTAAGGGAGGCACTCTTCACTTTAGATCTAACCTAAGCAAGACCAAGGGGGAGACCCTAGCTAACCAATGATGGCTAGCAAAACTACTCTAGACCTCTTAGGGAAGTGTGAAGTTGAAATAGGAGAAGATCAAGAGTGAAGGGATCTAGATCTATGGAATATAAGTGGACACATAGAAAAATGTTATCACACAACTTGTAGTTGTCCCCAAAAGTGATCCTATCCAAGATGGTAGAGGCGTCGGACAACTAAAGAGGTGACCTAAGAGATGCCACAGTTTTCAAGGTAAATGGTTGTCACGTTAACTGAGGCACTCTTCACTTTAAATCTAAACTAAGCAAGACCAAGGGGGAGACCCTAGCTAACCAATGATGGCTAGCGAAACTACTCTAGACCTCCTAGGGAAGTGTGAAGTTGAAATAGGAGAAGATCAAGACTGAAGGGATCTAAATCTAGGGATTATAAGTGGACACATACAGTTAAGGCTTGGTTGAGGAGGCTTATGGAAGGACAAATGCTCAACCAAGGAATGAAAATGCCACTTATGAGTTTAATTGAGTAGATCTAGATAGATCTAATGCCAATCAAGAAAACCCAAGTGGGGCCCACTCTTAAATTAAGGAAGTTGGTTAAAATGGGGTCCACGAGGTGAAATTTAGGTACAAATGGCACTAGGTGGTTGGCTAAGTAGTAGATCTAATGTTTTAAGGCAAAAGTAGCACAACCCACAAGATAGATCTGGAAATATGCATAAAACCCACAAGTGCGTCCCCCTCAAGAGAGGACTAGTGCCTTAGATCAGGGGCCAAATGGAGTAGGAATGAAACCAAATTTTAGTTATGATGTTCTTTAATTTAATTAGAGGTGGGTTTTATGTTTTAAGCCCAAATAATTTCCATATCTATCAGATCTAAAAATGTAGGGTTTTAACTACGAGGGTTTGAAGTGACCAATGGGTGAAATGCATGAAAGTATATACGTACCTTGTAGATCATACCTCTAGAGCTTGCGGCTACCTTGCAAATTGATAATCCTTCCCAAGTGAGGCAATCGAGAGTGAGATCCAGCGCCTCCAAGTGAAATCGCTATCCCTCCAAGAAGACAAGTGCGTCCTTCCCCTGCAAGAACCGATCTATATGAGAATCGATCTAGCATGAAAATGACTATAAAGTAGAAAAGATGAAACAAGTAGCATCAAATATGTCATGAAGATACAATAATGATACTCCCTGAGACAAAGAACAATCCAAAGGTAAGATATGGGCTTTCCCCACAATAGCGTCTCCTCAAGTCGTCCTCCTCTTCCACCACACGGCCTCCCTGCAGACAAACGTTTGGAGAAACAAGATCGACAATGATAACACATAGAAAATATTGTATATTCAACTTGCAAAAGCATCCATCAAAACCCAAGAAGCAGATCTGCAAAATAGTATTTGTATTCCAGTATTTCCAGAGCCCAAAAGGTGCATTTTCAATAGGGGGTCTCTTCCTTAAATAGGAATGAGAGAGACCAAAACTCTAACCACTTTATGAATGAGTGGTGGATATCAAAAGATAGATACAATATAATCGACGACTATGATGAGTCGGAACAATATAACATGGATCAAATCACTAAGAGGGGGTGCGCACTCACTAAGGAGGCCCTAGGGGGATGTGAAGGAGCACACGGTGGGGTTAGGAGGTATTAATGCCTTTCACTAGCATATCACCCCATGGAACAATAACATAAGATAATGACTCAATAACATAAGATATGACTCAATAACATGTCAAAGTGACCAAATGACCAAATCGTGGCCCCCCTCAATGAGAGAATAATACATCAAATCACAACCCGGAGAGTGTGTGGACCCCACTGACTAATGCAAACTGATCTGGAAGGAGTGGGATACATCACAAGTGACCTATGAACAAACCTCATGCCAAAACCTTGCCTCAATAGCCCAAATTGATTTCCTCAATGACCTTTCTATCCCATTTTTATTCCACCTGAAAATCATCAAAATTCCTGTAACTCACTGCCTAGTGCCTGGGCACAAAATATGACTGTACCATCATGTCTGTAGATGGGGTAATATGGTAATAACAAGTGGCTGGACCACCCATCTCCTCTGTAGCACCCTACGGAAACATGCTAGCTCAATGCAACTGCTGGAAAGGCCATTTCTGCATGGCAAAAACAAACAAAAGTGGAAATCTGATCATATCATCACTGATAGTGCCTGAAATTGATAATTGAGTGTCTTAATGGACTCAGAAGGTCCAAATCTACTAGAGATGAGTACCCATACACCCTGTGGAAAACCTGTAAGATCATCTGTAGCCTCAACCATACCCGGACAATAATAAAATAATGGTATCGTCATAATAACAACCATAAAAAAAATACATCAACCATCATCTGAAACCTGTGTCCACTGTATGGAGTCATCAAAGGTGTATCACAGAACCATAGATCATCGTGATATAACATAATTGGTCCAACTCATCACGGATCCCAAGGTTGACTTGGTCAAACTAGGTTTGACCAGGTCAAGACTGATCAAAATATAACCCAAGCTAGAAAATCCTAATGCTACAAGTGAAAATGGTTAAAGCATGCTTTGTTAATCATTCTCATAGCAAGACTTAAAGTATTAAGCATCATTTCACTGGCAGTTAATAGATAATTATATCAAGCATAAGTTTAAATAATCATTTACTTACAAAAGAACCTCAGGAATATACTCATTCTGTAGACATGATCATTTTGCTAGCAAAGGGTGAGGGTGAAGAATGCAAGGCTAGGATAAGGAGATGACTTGACTGACTCAACACTATGATACTTTGGATATGGGAAAAGGGAAATACATATTTAAGCATATGTCGGATAATAAACACACAGGGAATGGTAGTGTCTCACAAATGGAATAAGTTGTTCAGAGGAGTGCTTATTCAACCTTGGCAAATGTCTACAACTCACATCCAAGCTGAAACAACTCCGTGAGGATCTTTTCTAGAACTGCCATGGTTGGGTGCTTGGTTAACTGTAACTTGAGGTTCTAGGGGACACTTAGAATTAGTTGTCCCTTACTCCATCTCACATCACAACCCGTAGGCTCCGTGAGGAATTAATTATTACATTTAATTTCCTGGCCAGCGGTCTTTGGATTTAGCATATATTTAACCATTGCTTTTTCGGCCTTTGCTTTTTCAGCCTTTAAGACCCTTTTGGGGATTTTGCATGTGCTTAGAAGCACAACTACTCAAGCTTCCATCCAGGGTGCTTTTCATTTCAACTTCCATTTAATTTCACAGCCCTCTTTCATTGTGCTGAGAATCACAACTTTCATCTCGAACACTGTCTTCCCAAACGCATCCTGGACCCTACGGTTGACTTGGTCAAATTGAGTTGACTAGTTCAAGAATGATCAAAATAATGATCCAGACCATGAATAACTGTTGCTGCAAGTACAAATGGTTATGATATGCTCCTTCAATTATATTACTAGCTAGACCAAAGCATAAAATGATGTTTAACTGGCGTAAGCATGTAAATAATAATATAAATAAGATAAGTCTAGATCAAAGTAACTAGCTACTAAAAATAGGATTTTCAAGTGTATAATCGTTTACTAACTTGAACAATTTGCTAACCATGGGTGAGGGTGGAAAATAAAGGCTAGGCTAGGGGAAGGACTCAACAACCTCAACACTATAATCTCTCGGATGAAGGAACTAGGTAGACCACCTACACATATACTGGATAAAAAATAACACGAGGAATGGTGGTGTCTCACAAATGGGTAGAATGATGAGAATGCTTCCAATAGACTCTAGACAAGCAACCTTTTAGCAATTTATCATTTGTCAGCTTTAACATTTAAGATTTCACATTTATTTCACTTTATAGATTTTCACTAGCTAGCCTTCAAGAGCAGGTGCTCTGAATCGCCTGACGGGCCTCAAATAATGACTCGGTATGACCTCCATTGCCCACCACCGTCCATAGGTGCGATGGAGTGACCACCTTGTTGCCCTGTAGGGGAAGACGACCTTACATCATACAAAGGATGAGTGCGCGTCCCTTGGCCATTGACTAGCTAATATAGATATGCATGGTTAGTGTTTAGCAACACTGTTTTTGCTAACTAAGCATCCCTTAGAAATAGCATTTAAGATCCGATGCTCTAGCGCTTAGCAACACTGTTTGTAGGAATACTTGGTTTCGAGCACTAGAGGAGAAAACCACTGTGACTAAAATCACACACTCCAAAGCCGAGACACAATGCAAACTGGGAATCTATCCAACATAGAGGTCTAGATGGGGGAAGTCCTCAAGATCACTAGCTAAGGTGTGAGTCGGGATAAAACCAAAACTGGAAGTTAACGGATGGATGGAGAAAATGACTAATATTGCCATGGATAGAAAAGGCCCTAAAATAAGGGAATGGACAAGTCAGTACTTCATGGAGTAAGGGTATGACCAACGAGTATATTCAAGAACCTCCTACTAATAGTAACCAACCACTTCTATTATAGACAACAAGTAAGAATCAAATAAGATAGAGCTATTCCCATGTTTCAGTAGATTCGAATAGAGCTCCATCTCTCCGGTCCATCAAGAGAACGACTCCATCGCCCAAAGATTCTTGCTCAACCCCCATTGGTTCCTACTTTCTTGATCCAACTTCTATTAAAATATCTCTCGGTTACATAGTTTGGTTATCTAGATCCACATTTAAAAGTTAAAACAAAAGTAGATCTAGTTTTTATTTTACTCATGTTATCATTTCATCAAATCTAAATCTTAGTTAACATAAGTGAAAAGTCTTTTCTTTTGCATTCAAAAATTGAAAAATCTCATTAGTTTAAAGAAAAGAAAGGTTTGTTTAAAGCATATGAAAGATAGATCTAGCATATTAGGGCTTGCATGATTTGGTTTGCAACTTGAAAGAGGGCAGCCAAAGATCCTATCAAGACAAGCTTTCTAGCTTGTCTTACTAGTTCAAACTTTTGCATTTTTTGTTTATCATTTAACTTAGAATTTTTGCAATTTTTTGTAGCAAGGCCAAAGACACTTTAAAGTGTTTTTGGCCATTTTGAGACTAATTTAGTTCGCTGTTTTTTCTGATATTTTAGCAGGTTTGAACAATTTAGAGGTCAAAATTTGAGATTTGGAGGCCTTCCGTGGCCATCCGGAGAGCTAGTTTTACCTTCTCTCTCTCTTTCTAGTACTTGTAAACTGTTTTGGTGCCTATTCATAAAGGACCAACATAATTTCTTTAGTTGGGTTGATGTAACATAAAAGAATAAAAAGAGAAAAGCAAGCTATTCCAGCGCCTACCCCCATCCCCCCAAGGGGACTTTGCATTTTTTTTTAGTTTTTTCATTTTTTTTATATTTTTTTGCTTTAGATTACTTTCTTTATGCAAATAGTAATTAGATAACATCACAAGCACACAAATCGTCCACGGAGGACCGTTAGATTAAATTTATCATTTCATGTTTTTTATCATTTTTACAATTTTTAAAAGTTTTGCAATGAAATTTGAGCCCTTGTTTTCCCGAAGTACTAAACCTTTTGGTGTGTGGAAAAGAGACTCTTGGGCTGTAGATTAGTTAATAACTCACATTCAAAATCTTAAATAAAATTAACCAAGACTTGAAATCCGAAGTATGCTCTTGACCACTGCAGCTTAGTCTGAACAGTTGGGTCAATCAGAAAAGGACGTAGAGTGACTAATATTAATAGGACAATCCTTCAACGTTTTGTAAATATATTAGATCCAGAGATCACTACTCCCTCTGGATCAGTCTGAGACCTCAAGTAGTATGAATCTCAATGTCAGTACATACTCATAAACACATAGACTCAACCACTAGATCTGCATCTACCAACTAACACATACATGCAATCAACAACATAGACAACAAATATACCCTGGAACCCTTTCGGGGAAAACCAGCTAACTAGGGGGCTATCTTCTCTCTCGAGCCCAGAGCATATAGAAGTATAAAAGACAGTACAATACAGAATTACCTCAACCGGTAACTCAATCCCTCTCTGAACAGGACAACCTCTAACTTGCATGCATCCAGCTGATGCATGCACTGACGAAGTATGCCCTAATTGTCAAACTGGATCTGAGTGCTCTGACAGTGCCTCTGATAGATTTGCCCTCTCTAGACCTCTTTGCTCTGATCTGCTCACTCTGAAGATTGCCCACTGATGAAAAAGGCCCTCTCTGCATGCACAAGTGTGCCCTCCCCTTTGGATGTCAAATGCTCGTACTGCTCCAGATCTCAACAGATCTGAGCTCCAATAATCCCTAACCTTCCTCAAATCTCGAGGCAAGGCTATCCTGGAAGTCTCGGACTCCTAATCGGTCAATCCAGCTCACAATGAGCTTCTACTCCTCAGGAAAAACGTCCTCCTCCAAGAGAACTCGGCCTCCTCCAATCTCCACAGTAAACTCACTGATGAGCTCTCTCAGCTCACAGATCTGGGTATCTAGCCTCTCTGGAATTGAAGGTCATTGATCTAGCTCAGATCTGACCTTCCTAGCTCCTGCAGCAACTCCTCTCTATCTCAGAAAGTCGCCCCACATGGACAGATTCGTCCCCCTCACTCTGGCAGTATCTCTCTCTGATGATACAACTGAGTAACCCCATCTGGAGACCCCCTGCCTCTATAAATAATCTCACCGATGAATTAGGTTTGCCAAAACCCTAATTCCCGGTGCATGCAAAAGGTCACTTTTGCATGCAGTCACTGAATGCTGGCAGGTCATGCAATACTCATGCATGCAAAGGTCAATCTCCCCTGAAGCTCCGCATGCAGCCCCTGCTGGGCTCATGCCACTGAGTAGAGTGCATCTCACTCTCTACTCCATCCTGATGCCTATGCAGCTGATGTACCTCCATGTAAGGCATCTGAACCATGGAGAACATCCCAAAGTTACCATAATCTAACACTCCCTCTTAACGAGGGAAGTCCTACCATGGATACCTGGATCCAACAAGTCCTCTGTAGCTGACACTGATCTAACTGATATGCCTATCACTGCTGCACCCTGAACTGAACCACCCTGATCAATCTCCATCTGTGTGGCTTCAGAAGAAGCCCTTCTTTCAACCACTGCTGACTCTGTCACTGCACTCTGACTCAGACTCCCTCTGAGTCTTTGCTGCTGTAACCAACTCTGAAGACCTCTATCAAGTGGATCCATCTTCCTATGACCCTAAGTTGACTCAGCTCTATAAGTCAACTCCCTATGTCTCTGCACTGACCGTACTGACTAAACTGACTGAGCTCTCTCTTGAGCCAAGTCCATCTCAACCATGTCATACCAGCTCACTCTCTGACTGGTGCCTACATGAGCAACATGCTCATCTCTCTGATATGAGCCCAAGGGCTCAATCTCCACATCTCCATCACTGTCAAGAGCATCTCGCTCATCCAACTGAACTCTAGAATCACTGCCCTGATCCTCATCATGGTGAGCATCTCGCCCACCCATCTGCTGAACAGGCTCACTCCTCCTGGCCTCATCACTGCTATGAGCATCCTGCTCATCATCCTCCTCATCATCCTCCTCTGCATCTGAAGAGGTAGCACTCAGCCATCCTGATGTGCCCGAAGTAGGCTGTCCATGAACCATGTAGTCACCATCAATCCTGTGACCAAATAAGACTGGGTCTATACCTCTAGGATAGGTGAAGAACTGATCCCTGTGAAACACTACAGGGTATCCTACAGCTGCTAATGCTGCCACTGAGAGAACACTCCCTCTCAGTCTTGGAACAAAGAACACTCATGAAACCTCCAGTAGCTCCCCATGATCAAGCAGAAATCTCACTCTACCCACTCCAGCAATCAAATGGTCCACCCCCAGCTCATCTCGAGTCAACTGCATAGAAGTATGCTCTAGGGTCAAGAATGCATCTCGCAATCCTGTCATATGTTTGCCGAGAGTGCTGTCCACTCTCCACCTCTGATCATCCTGAGTCTCTGGTAGGGTACTATCATATCTTAACTGAACTGTGGCCAGTGAGAACTCCTTCTCAAAACGAGAAGAGAACTCATCAACCTCTTCTGCTGCTGCCACATGCTCATCCATAATCAACCATCTCTCAGTCTTCATGTGCATGCATATCTCATGCATATGCAGCATGCATAACTCATGCACATGCATCATGCAAGACCTCATGTACATGCATATCTCATGCACATCCCTGTACTGGCACTCCCTCTCAGCGAGGAAGGTACTGCTGGAGAAGCATCCACCAGGATCAAACACACCATATGCTGCTACAGCTACTCCCTCTGAACTGGAAGACTTTCTGGCTGCATCTGCTGCACTTTGATATGTATATCTGCGCTCCTCCTCTATCAATGTCATCTGGAGAGAAGCATCATGCTCTCCCTCTGTCACTAATACTGAAACTATATCCAAGGTCTCCCTGGACCCACATACAAGCTTGCCCAACAAGCTGTACTCTACTCTTAAGCTAGAGGCCATAACTCTGCAAAACTGAAATACTGTAACCCATAGTGAAACAATAATCTCTCCTGATCACAGATCTGGAAGATCTATCTCAGATCTAACCTCTGAAGTCACAGATCTGATAGATCTGGTATCTATCCTAACAGATCTGATGTTTGCACTCACGGATCTAAACTCTGCTCTTCAGATCTAGACTCTGCTCTCACAGATCTGAACACTGCTCTTTAGATCTAGACTCTGCTCTCACAGATCTGAACACTATGCTTCAGATCCGATATGTCTGCCACAGATCTGGACTCTGCTCATGCCAATTCTAAAAGATCTATCTCAGATCTCACCTCCAAACTAGCAGATCCAATAGATCTGACACTCTACAACCTCAGATCTGAACTCTGCTCCTCAGATCTGGTAGATCTGGTCTCTATCGTCACTGATCTACTAGATCTATCTCGGATCTAGTCTCCAATACCACAGATCCGATAGATCTGACCTCTATAACCTCAGATCTGAACAGGAATGTTCAGATCTGGTAGATCTGGCCTCTATCTCCACAGATCTACTAGATCTATCTTAGATCTAGTCACCGACACTGAAGATCTATGTGTGACTGCTCACCCTGATCCTCAACAGGGCTCTGATACCATGTAAATATATTAGATCCAGAGATCACTACTCCCTTTGGATCAGTCTGAAACCTCAAGTAGTATGAATCTCAATGTCAGTACATACTCATAAAAACATAGACTCAACCACTAGATCTGCATCTACCAACTAACACATACATGCAATCAACAACATAGACAATAGATATACCCTGGAACCTGTTATCACCAAACTTGTAATGGCCCCTAGAGATGAATCCAAGATGGATGGCAGAAGCGAAGGGCAACCAAAGAGGTGCAACCAAAATGGCCTAGACTCCTAATGGATGGTTGTCACGCCAATCGAGGAAATATTCACTTTATGTTATCTAGCCCAAGACAACAAAGGGGGAGACCCAGATCTACTCCCGACAGGAGAGATCAAACCAAAACACCAGATCAAGTCAAGTATAGTTGAAGTACGTAAGGTGTGTGGTGAACCTTAGATCTATGGAAGAAGTCACAAGATGAATAATAGTTTGGATCAAGGGGTTTAAACAGTGTATCTTTGGTCCATTATGGGTGGAAGAGTAACTTATGATGTTTGAAATAAGATCTAAGATCAAGGTACTAGTCAAGTATGAGAGAATCCACTGCCTTGGGAACCGTGTCCAATGCAGGGTAGTTAAGGACTGAATTGGGGCTAACCAGTACCAGAGATGAGCTTGATTGAGTGCTATGACAATGTTAAGTGGTTCAAGCAACGAAAACAAGGATCAAACCACAAGCTAACCCAATAATCCAGGAAAGTCGAATGGGCTTGGAGAAAGATCAGTGCCTTGGGAAGTGGGCCAAATGGAGTTGGATGTCCACCAAATTACAGATCTGGAATGTTGAGGTATTGAGGTAGGTGGATCTAAAAGATTAGGGTCATCCAATGGCTGGATCTCAGTAGATCTGAGATTGAAGTATGCCACAAAGTGACCCAAGTGGGGCACAACCCTCAAAATGAGGAATGGGGCCCACAAGGTCAAAATCACTGAAGTGACACACTAGGGGTAGGTTATTGAATGTGCAGTTTACAGATCAAGTGGAATCTCACCTACCCAGGTGCTAGATCCCTACAAATTCACCTCTCCCAGGAAGTGCGACCTCCCTTGGAGAGGCTTCTTTGCCTTGGAAAGTGGGTCAAATGATGGCCAATTCTCACCAAACTACAGATCCAAATTGTCGTGGATACTGTAGAGGTGGGTTTTAAATTTTATACCCAAAAGCCAAGTGGATCTTGCTAGATCTGAAAAAATGTAAAATGAGGGTTTGAAGCATGAGATAGTTATGCCAATGGATTGGAACCAATACAAGAAGAACAAACCTGTGGATCTTACCTGGATAACCTTGTAGATGCCTTGATGATGATGATCTATGCAAACCCGATCAATTTGGAGCGATTTGAGGTAGTTTTCTATGAAGTCGAATTGCCCAAGGAAGCCAATGTGCCCTCTCTCCTGCACAATAAACGTCAACAATATCAGATTTACTGCGAACAAGAGATAAGACTAATGCCACAAGAGAAATAATAGAAATATAGCATAGATCACAATGATACTAATGATAACCCCCTGATACAAGCAAATGCCAAGTGGAGCGAGTTGAAGAAGCCTTGCAAAAACGCCCAAGTGAAGTCGCCCTCCTGTAGACAAGACAAAAGTTTCCAAAAAGATAGATCTTACCACAAATACCCAAATGCTAGGATGCAATAGACTTTCCAATCACCATCTAAGAACACTAGATGCAAAGGAGACCACACGAATTTCCACAAGAAAGTTTTTCTATATCAAGATTCCAAGAGCCAAAGACCCCCTTTACAATGAGAAGCTCTCTCCTTTAAATAGGAAGGAGAGGCAACAAAACCCTAACCACTTTTTGAATGAGTGGCTAAGATTAAAAGATCAAAATGTCTAATCAATGGTTGAGATGAGCCCAACAATACAATACATGGATCACTAATAAAATAATACAATATGTGGACAAACTCACCCTAGAAGAGGGGATCCCACCAAATCATGATGATAAAATAATAGATCTAGCTTATGGTGGGTCCAAGGGGTAATTTTAGACACCCTTGGTCAATCCCCATAGCACAATATCAATAAAATAATCATCAAAGTACCAAATCGTGCCTCTATGGACAAATCGTGAGCCTTGGGAGGCTCCAAAAATCATTAGAAAGTGCCATAAGTGATGGATGTGGGTCCCGATGAAGTTGAAACTACTGGAGAAGGTGTGGAAGACATCCCACTCATCATCACTGATCATCCCATGCCATAACATTGCCTCAGTAGCCCAAATCGAATTCCTCTATAGCCATTTCTACCATTTTTTAACTGCCTCGGGAAATGTGAAACTGCCCAAACTGCCTCATGGAGTGCCTACATTGTCAAGGTGAGCTCACCAATGAGTCTGGAATGGGGGTAATATGGTAATAACAAGTGGCTGGACCACCCACTCCATGCACAGTGCCCTAGGTGAACCAAGTAAATCTCCACACTGCTCTGACAGGGCCTCGGACAGACCAAAACTGCACTAGGATAGCCAACTGAGGCTCAATCATCACTATAACTGCCCGGAACTGAAAACAGACTGTCTCATTGGACTCGGAAGGTCCAAATCCATCTAAAGTGTGTACTCATACACCATATAAACCTCTGCATGGTCCAAAATAAATACTCATCATATCTGGCAGACCAAATAATAATAATCTGTAAAAGTGCTAAAAAGCACAAATCATCATCATAAGCCTGAAACCACTGCATAGGCCCACCATGGTGACCTGTACCAGACCATATATCATCTATCTGCAACATCTGAGGTCTACCACCTCATGTCCTGTGGTTGACTTTTGGTCAAACTGAGGTTTGACCAAGTCAACATGACCAAAATATGACTCAAACTGTCATCAAGCTGCTGCAAGGTGTCCAAGGTTAAGACATGCTTTACAATCCATTCAATTAGCAATTATAACAAGAAGTAATCACTACTGGTGATCTAAATCCAAATATAATATGTCATTAATTATTATTAATTACTCAGACAAGACTTTCAAGGTCATACTCACTTCATAGTTGTGATCAATTTGCTAGTGAAGGGTGAAGGCTAAGGAATACATGGCTAGGTCAAAGGATGACTTACTGACTTAACACTGTGACACTTTGGAAATGGAAAAGGGAATACACACCATAGCATATAGTGGACAAGCAACAACACAGGGAATGTCAGTGTCTTACAAATGGATAAGTTGTTCAAAGAGTGTTTATTCACCTTACACAGATGCGCACAATCCATCATACAAATGAGGCCAACAATCTTTTTGATATAGCATTTAATTTCCATTGCTTTTTGGGCCTAGAGTTTCCATAGCCATTGATCTATGTGTGTTTACAAACACATTGCATAGATTTACATTTATTTAGGCTTCTTGCTACAGGTGTGCTTTTAAGGCACTTGTTTACCTTAGCACTTTTAGGTGTGTCACAGACAGCTTGTTTACCTAGGTATTTACATTTCACAAAAGATATAACATTTGATATTTCATAGCCATTTTCATTTGGCTTGCCTTTCATTCATGTGTGTTTAGAAACACATTGCATGAATGGGCTTTTCATACAAGATATAACATTTCATTTCCATACTTTGAATTCATGGCAGCACTAAAAGCTTCAGGTTTAGCCAACAACATATTTAGTGACTAGGGGGAATTCACAAGGAAATCCAATTCACCAAAGGTAAGTTTTGTCACCAACTCAGAGCCGAGACACAATAAACAGGGAAGCTTATCCAATATAGAGGCTACAGTGGGGGAAAGTCCTCCATGCCACTAGTCAAGTAGTAAGTCAAGGTAATGAATCAACTGGGTAAGTCATGGATGGATGAAGGCAGTGAATAATGAAACCGACACTAGCAAGCCAAAGTATGGTGGGAATGATCACCTCTATTCTCCCTAAGGAGGGTAAAACCAATGAGTATAGGCCAAGAACTTCTAAGTCTGAGTAGGGACAAATATGATATATATATAATACAACCAGGTCCACATATCTATACGATCGCCAAATCATGATACTAAATGCTAAGACATGCTAAGAAAATGGAAATAAAAACAGTATAACCACAACACCATAATATACCTGCTGAGTCATATACCTAAATGCTCATCATCTGAACCATCATCTGTCCTCTGAAACTGCTACTGCAACTCTGGGCACTACTGACTGCTCTGTATAAATGGCTAAATAGCTACATCGGTCATCTCTCTGAGTGTCCTGAAACTCAGTCATGGCATGGGGAATAAAACTACTGTCCAAAATCTAACAATGATCCATAGTAGATGCTCATCTCAGCATCTCAATGCAAGGGAACTGGATGAATAGTGTACTGGAATCAGAAAAATAATGTATGGTAGTCCGGCTACTATATATGTGATAACGGAACCCTTTCGGGGAAAACCAGCTAACTAGGGGGATATCTTCTCTCTCGAGCCCAGAGCATATAGAAGTATAAAAGACAGTACAATACAGAATTACCTCAACCGGTAACTCAATCCCTCTCTGAACAGGACAACCTCTAACTTGCATGCATCCAGCTGATGCATGCATTGACGAAGTATGCCCTAACTGTCAAACTGGATCTGAGTGCTCTGACGGTGCCTCTGATAGATTTTCCCTCTCTAGATCTCTCTGCTCTGATCTGCTCGCTCTGAAGACTGCCCACTGATGAAATCGGCCCTCTCTGCATGCACAAGTGCGCCATCCCCTCTGGATGCCAAATGCTCGTACTGCTCCGGATCTCAACAGATCTGAGCTCCGATCGTCCCTAACCTTCCTCAAATCTCGAGGCAAGGCTATCCTGGAAGTCTCGGACTCCTAATCGGTCAATCCAGCTCACAATGAGCTTCTCCTCCTCGGGAAAAACGTCCTCCTCCAAGAGAACTCGGCCTCCTCCAATCTCCACAGTAAACTCACTGATGAGCTCTCTCAGCTCACAGATCTGGGTATCTGGCCTCTCTGGAACTGAAGGTCACTGATCTAGCTCAGATCTGACCTTCCTAGCTCCTGCAACAACTCCTCTCTATCTCAGAAAGTCGCCCCACATGGACAGATTCGTTCCCCTCACTCTGGCAGTATCTCTCTCTGATGATACAACTGAGTAACCCCATCTGGAGACCCCCTACCTCTATAAATAATCTCACCGATGAATTAGATTTGCCAAAACCCTAATTCCCGGTGCATGCAAAAAGTCACTTTTGCATGCATGCATGCAAAAGGTCACTTTTGCGTGCAGTCACTGAATGTTGGCAGGTCATGCAATACTCATGCATGCAAAGGTCAATCTCCCCTGAAGCTCCGCATGCAGCCCTTGCTGGGCTCATGCCACTGAGTAGAGTGCATCTCACTCTCTACTCCATCCTGATGCCTATGCAGCTGATGTACCTCCATGTAAGGCATCTGAACCATGGAGCACATCCCGAAGTTACCATAATCTAACACATTTCAATCTTGAGAACTCGGGAGGTCGAGTGAGGCTAACTATAGAGTTAGCAGACTGTCGTAAGAAGGTTCATCCTCGCCTGGTTGGACACTTGGATAGCTGTCACGACGCCCAGTTCAAAGGAGCGATTCAGAGTTGGGCCAAACCAACAATCAACCCACTCCTTTACTCACTAATAATTTAAAATTTACAACAAGACTTTGCAATACTTTCACGACACAACAGAGCAACAATCGCATTCACAATCTCGGCACTAGTCATCATATGTTATAATTGTTTAACTTAAATCATCAAATGTCGTGAATGTATTTTATATCATGTGTTGTTATATTTAAATTAGTTGCAAATGGTTCCTTGTTGTAATATTTTCATCATCCAACATTAACTCCTAGAATAGCTTTTTTGCTTTATATAGTTTAAAAGCCATAGTTTATTTTATAGGGACCACCCCCATTGGCTTCGCTCGGATTAGCCTAGACGAAGAAGTCGAGTAATCAGGTGACAGCACTTGACTCTCATTTGTACCCAAGGACACACCAAGCGGCTTGAAGGTTTCCTGCTGCGTTCCCCCCAGGTGTGTATTAGGTGACAACAATCACTAAATAAGTTTGCATCTTGAGCTCCAAAAGGTCAGTGATAGTTATTTACTATGTTCATGTTGTATATGCTATAAATGAATTTGATCTTAACCACGTGCAATATTTCTTTTGAACAATTTCTTGATGCTTGATATATTGTCATTGTCATACTAAGATTGTCATAAGTTATTGTTTCTTATTCATGTGGATGTTATTTCATTGATGATGGCATTTAAGTTAATGCCATGAGTTTACTTTGAATGCAAGTGATACATTGATATATATTGTTTTAATTGGAAGTATTTTATTTGATATCAATGAGCATATATGGCGCAATGATTGTTGGGATTCTTGGGTAGAAGACGTGTGTCGACATCTATAAAGATCATCATGAGCATGTCGTTAGGTGGGTAAAACTACACTTGAAGGGAACCCTACTAGACAATGGCCATTGCTGGGATAAGTCTCCTTGCATCCTCGTTAGGTGCAAGAAGTTGGACATCCCTTTTGGCTCCAGTCTAGTACCCTTCTTCGAGTAGCAACATATTAGACAACACTGAACACAGAATTGGACCCCACATATCTTAAGTATATCAGGGACTCCTCTAATTATCCCAAAACCATCTTATCGACCGTCCTGGTGTTGTAGTGCAACGAAAAAAACATTCAGGAAGATTACTCTTCACATACCTGGGTAATCGGGTGGCGTGGCCAAGGGTACGATCTTTCCTCGATTAGTGCTCTGAGAGATTGGGTCGAGTGTCACTGTTGGAACTCACACGTAGATCAAAGAGATACAACAACTTGACACACCCTGTGACTAAAGGCCTTTTTGGGATTGAGGGTTTCAATATTCAATAAGCTCCAATTGTCTATTGTTAATGTGATGCTTTTATTTCATTGATGGTATCATGTATTTTTGTTCATGGTTATATTTTGTACATCATTGAAATGCTAAATTAAAGTGTGTCTTGTATCTAAGTAATCATCCATAGTTATACACCTTTTCCTTAAAAATAGAGCTAGGCCAATATTTGGGGTTAGCTAGATCTTCCTTAGTTAGCCTTAGAAAAAGCTTGGCTAGGGTCTCTCCCTTGGTTAGTCTATGTCTGTTCAGTATTGGACCTAAGAAACCTAAAAGAGGAACTCCTTCTGATAGTGACATGTTGAGATGGACGTCCATAGTTGTGTTGGGTTAGCAGTCGATTCCTTGTTGATCTATCGACCGTTAGGTTGTTCATAAGCAGGTTCATGAGGAAACCCTAATGGAGCATATGAGGAGGTGGACAATTTCTCTCTTGAGATTCCTTTTTGTACATTTGATTTTTCTCTCTCTTGGGCGCTAGGGTTTCTTGGTCTCTCGGAGCATCTTAGATCCTAAGGTTAGGGTTTCATCTCTTGGAGGCCAAAAATTAGGGTTTGGAAACCCTTTCATGAGGAAACCCTAGTGGAACATATGAGGACGTGGACGATTTCTCTCTCTTGAGATTCCATTTTGTACATTTGATCTTTCTCTCTCTTGGGCACTAGGATTTCTTGGTCTCTCGGAGCATCTTGGATCCTAGGATTAGGGTTTCATCCCTTGGAGGCCAAAAATTAGGGTTTGGAAACCCTTGGATGAATTTGGAGAAGAGGAGGACATCTTGCCTTGGAAACAGTGTTGGAGGGGCTCTTGCACTTGGAGGAGCTAGGGTTTGTTAACTAACCCTAGCTAGGTCAACTTGGGTGGTTGGATTTTGTCATAGCCTTGAGAGGAGGCTACGGTATGTATGTACTTCATCCATTGAGCATATATATATGAGATTTCCAGTTTTCCACATATTATGTATATTGAAGATTTGATTTCAGCATTTTAAACTTTTATCCCTTGAGATGGTTATTTCCAGCTCTTAATCGTCTTGCTGATTTGACACACTTAAGAGAAAACTGTCAAGGGACTTAACACTAAAATTGAAGATAATAGTACAGGCATCTATTGTTGCTGTGTTTGTTGTTATATCTGTTGTATAATTAGAGTTTTCAGCTCTAGTATATGCATGTGAAGTTGCCCTAAAGAGCTGGAAACTCATTGGAATGATTGGTATATTTTCTCTTTGAATTGCCACGAATTTTGGGATACTAGAAGTTGATTATTGTAATTATTCTGCTACTGTTTTATCCATTAATTTACAATAGTCCTAAAGTCTGAAAATTCTAGTGTTAGGATTCGAAAAACCTTCTCCGAAGAAGGTGAATTTTCAGATTGCATTAATTGACCGGTGCAAATGAAATTTCAACAAATACAAGGACCCCAAGGCTGTTCTTTACAAACCTGTATATCCACATGACATACACTAAGTATAGTTTCTTATATCACTTTAATTACAATAATGACATGAAATATTTAAAGTAGACCAGCAGCTACTTTAAAGAAAAGGTTAAAAAAGAACAGATTTCAGCCAAACTAGTTTAAGTTACGTTAACAGAATTGCATGACAGAATTTTGTAGAAAGCAACAAATACATCCGATTATTTCTTACTTAATTTAGCCGAGGGGAACTATTTCATAAGTTAAAGTAGATACATTAGTAATGTTGTGATTGTAAATATAGACTTACTTCAGAAGGCCCAACTAACCAATGGAAGAAAAGAGTAGTCAAAGCAGCATTGAACTCCTCAGACCACTTTGTTGGTGGAAATAATTGGCGGAACTACAACAGTACAAGCAATTCATGTTTCAGTTTAGAACATGAAATATTAAGCTCAGGACTCTTTAACACAGTAATTAATTTCAGTATTTTTTGTTCTACTTTCATATATTTTCCTAGATGGAATACCTCCATTAAAAAAAACATAAGACAACTAGACATCAAAATGGTGACAATGATTCAGAAATTTCATTGAAGAGTTTTCAAAAAATATCTTAGAATAGACCAATGTTGGATAGAATCAACTGTTATCTGTACAAAATATATTCAGAGAAATGTACCTTTCTTAGCAGTCAAAGAGTACTACATTGGTTACAGAAAAAAAGGATTTCAGTAACACAGGACAGAATGTTTATCATGTTCAATTTATGTCATAAAAAAGCATAAAAAAGTATTTGCATAGCCATGGGTTATTTCATTCAATTTAATATCTAGCAAATTACATTTGGAACAATTAAACAAATTGGTACTATGAAACACATTATTTTCATTTCTCAAGACCAAGATTCCAATGTGTACCTATGTCTCCCATCCAGGGGACGCTTCCCATGTCCAAGGTATGAAACAATGTCCCCAATGAAACCCGAGGGACATCCCCTCAAACAATCTGAAATTCTTGTTTGAGCAGTCTATTCAATTTCCTAGTATTCTGATTTTTAAGGTCTGACCACTTTCTCCTTGCTCAGAAATCTGATATAAGGTTTGATTTGCATTTTCCATGCAATGCAATATGCTACATGAATCTGTCCAGTAAGCTATCCTAAGAGTCCGACTTATATATTTCATGCCCAACTAGCTGGTATAGAAATTTAATTTGTTTATTTTAGGTCTAGTAACCATACAAAAGTTAGATTTATGGTTTCTATTGCCTCACAACCTGTTATAGAGGTCAAACCCATGTGTCTAGTGTTGCTGCCCTTCACACACCTGGGGGTTAACGTGGCATAAATCTTCAAGCCACTAAGTGTGTCCTTGGGGGCAAGCTTTGAGTCAAGTACTGTCACTTGATTCTTGACTCCTCCGTTTAGGCAAACTCCTAACGAAGCCAAGGGGGGTGAACCCTAAAAGTTACTAAGGTTGTTTAAGCTTTAGATGTTGGTTTATGGATGAGTAAGTTTTTTAGGAGTTTTTTTTTATAAACTAGAAACCGAAGCAAGAGACTACAAATAAAGTAACTAATACAACAACATAAATCACATATGAATTACAAGATCATTCAAGTTTTCAACATATAGTAGTTTAAAGCAGATGATTGTAAAAGTAAAATGACCAGTGCTAAAAAATGGAGTCGTAATATGCCGCTGAGAAAGTAAAATGTTTTGTAGTGTGTCTTGGTTCGTTTTAAGTTAATGAATTAATGAGTTGATTAGAAGGGAGGAGATTCCTGATATACCAAATTGGTACTAGGAATGTATCAAGACTCACCAAGTGCGGTCCTACGCAAGAAAATGTGGGCTAGGAGGAGTCACACAGGGATGTCCTACACTACACCAAATAGGATGTACTCTAACGGGGCCCTGCGGTCGCTCTCTAGTTGTTCCCGCTTTCTTTGTAAGCTTTGCCCACACGAAGTAAAGAATCGAGACGCTGGACTTTCGCCTTTCGGGGAGGTTGATTGCAAATGTGAGACTAATTACTAGAAGCTGAGAAACTCTTTTCTGATCATCCACCATATACTTAGGCAAGCCCTTTATGTGATGGTGAGAGCATACTTCGGGTATACACAGCTGGGTTCGTTACTTTGAAATTGTACAAAAGCAAATATTAAAAAAAGAAAAAAAAAGAAATGTGAACTAATTGCTACACTACCAAAGTAGTGGGTTAATATGCGATTACTTTTTTGCAAGGAAATACTTAACAAAGAAAAGATAACTCGATTTAGACCATAAAGTATTGTTATCATATCCATAGTAGCCGAGATACCATGATTGCAGAGCAGTTCATTGTATATTTTTGAGCTTGGCCTTTACATAGTTTTGGTGAGATCAGCCTATGATGAGCAGTATTATTGATGATCACTCACACACCAGAGCATCCCCAGATCAGACATACAATGAACTTTATGCCAAGACTGAGCCTCTTATCCTCAGATTTGATGACCGAGGTGACATTTTATCCCATATAGAGCAGTGCAGTGCCCAGAGTTTCAGCAACAGTGTTTTCAGTGGTTATAGATGATCCAGATAGCAGGTACAGGTATATGGTGTGCATTGCTTTTGATTATCTTGCTCTTTTGGTCATTTTGGTAGCTTGACTTAGCATATATTGATCATGATCTGGCAGTATATATGTATGACATGGATATGGCTATTATTGATTATCTAAATGGTCTTATTACTTAGAACTAGAAGCTCTTGTTTTGCATTCATTGGTTTTACCCTCTTAGGAGTGTGGACATGATCATTCCCACCTTTATGGCTTGCTAGCTTAGGAATCACCTTCACTTTCCCCATCCATCCATTATCTCTCCCTTGATTGGTTTTTACCCTGACTTACACCTCAGCTTGTGATATGGAGGACCTCCCCACTTTTGCCTCTGTGTTGGATAGCATCCCTGTTAGTTTGTGTCTTGGCTCTCAGTTGGCAACAAAACTTACCGAAGCCTTGATCCTTCTGGGCCAGGAGTACCCGCTGATGTTGGTTCCTGAGCTTAGGTGAGTTGGATTTGATACCTTGATCACTCTAGTCAGTTGCCCCGATGTTTGGTCCTAATTGTGGAGAATCCCTCTAGTTGCTTAGGTTGTGTTGGATAAAACCTGAAGCAAATTGTACTACCATCATTACATGCATATGGAAACTATTATATTATGTTTTGTGCAAGCCCATGGAAACAAATAAAACTGTGCTTCTTAGCACAATGAAAGAGGGCCATGGAAATTGAAATTAAAAAGCACCCTGGATGTGAGCTGTGATTAGTTGTGCTTCTAAGCACATGCAAAATCCAAAAAGGGTCATAAAGGCCTAAAAAGCAGTGGTTAAATATATGCTAAATCCAAAGACTGCTGGCCAGAAATTAAATGTAATGAATCATTCCTCACGGAGCCTACGGGTTGTGATGTGAGATGGAGTAAGGGACAACTAATTCTAAGTGTCCCCTAGAACCTCAAGTTACGGTTAGTCGGGCACCCAACCATGGTGGTTCTAGAAAAGATCCTCACGGAGTTGTTTCAGCTTGGATGTGAGTCGTAGACATTTGCCAAGGTTGAATATGCACTTCTCTGAACAACTTATTCCATTTTTGAGACACTGCCATTCCCTGTGTGTTTATTATCCAACATGTGTGTTGTCCGCCAATATGCACACCAGCAGCGGAAATCTTTCGAAAGCTGTCTCTTCACTACAAGTGAGAGAGGTGTGGCCTTGGGGGCAAGCAATGAGCCAGGTACTGTCACCTGAATCCCAGCTCCTCCGTTTAGGCAAACTCCTAACGAAGCCAAGGGGGGTAGTCCCTAAAAGAGAATTTCACTAAGGCTCTAGTATTTATAGTGTTTTTTAGGTGTTGTGATGCGGATGGGTGTTTTTTAGGAGTTTTTGAATGAGAGACAATATAATAATTAAATGTTGAACAAGATAGCGCAATCCACGTTGCAAATATAGAGTGATAGATATACTTGGACAAGAAATAAATCACTTTTCACGTAAATAGAAGCAAATACTCCAATATTGATATTTAAGCAAACAAGATGTATGATGAAGGACCAGTGCCTTATGGAGTCAAATATATAAAAAGTGATTGTAAACAGGTTGATACAAGTGCCTGAAAATAGAAGTTTGTGAGAACGTTATGCAGCTTATCTTGGTAAATTTAAGCTTTTAATTGTCTTGATTATTAGGGCTAAGAACAAGGTATCAAAAGAGTAGTGGAACCTTATCCAAGAAAACTACTGGCAACCCTAGGTGATAGGTCGGAAGCACCCAGATTCAAGAGGATAGGTGTCCAATGTTTGAACCGCCCCCGAGTCTGACCAGTGGATTCCCGGCACCACCTCTTGTGGGAAGAACAGTAATTTGTCTTGGTTGAGGTTTTGGTAAAAATTTTAATTAAATTATCACTTGTGAATTAGCAAGTCTTCCACCTTTCTGAGTACTAGCCCAACCATTTCCGGTCGGCAGAGCATACGGGTGTAGGACAGAAACCAAGGTAAATTAATTAAGGGGTGTGTGGGTTGAAAAAAGTTTTAATTAAAGAGCACTTTAGTTCAACTCTCCGACAGAGAGCGCTCTTGACTTGATCTTATGATCACAGTTCAAGAGACTTGCTACTTTAACAAATGCCTAATGCAGGGAAAATGCAAAACTAAAATGCCCTCCGATAGAGGGTGCTCTTGACTTGGATTTGGCCAAGTTCAAGAGACTTTGGTTCGTTTTAAACAAGCAAAAAGTAAAATGTGATAGCAATAGATTCCAAATTTAAACTTGATTGAACAATACAACAAGATAAGCAAGATATGGAATATTACTTAACAACACTACTTGCGAGATAAAATGAAAACTAGAATCAAACTAGTGTTCTACCACACAAAATTTAATCTAATGGGTGGGATTGATCTCCGAACAAGA
Organism: Larix kaempferi; assembly: GCA_027924585.1. Lineage (NCBI taxonomy): Eukaryota > Viridiplantae > Streptophyta > Pinopsida > Pinales > Pinaceae > Larix > Larix kaempferi. Next base: position 9,233,124 of record BSBM01001430.1, on the reverse strand, counting down.
TCAACCACTAGAAGCGCCTGCACTTGAAAACCTCCAGCTAGCTGAAAGCTCTACCAAGGAAACCGACGGGGAAGGAAGAGTAACCACAAAATTATGTGGTCCTGCCCTTGAGATGAAATCCCAAGGATACAACTTCCGGTCAAAGGATTTGGAAGATAAATATAAGATATTTTAAACGGAAAACAAAACTAATCTACCCAAGAGTCTCTTTCAGGTCAAAGACCCTACTCGGGAGAGCATGGGGGTAAGTAAATATGGAAAATAACTTATTGAAATAAAACTAGCATATAACGGATCTAAAGCTAAAAGCCAAACCACTCAATGAGACGAGACCACAAGGCTTCCCCAAATGGGGAAGTGAATGTGGGGGCTTAAAAACCCCACTTGCAAATTTTATTATGGAGATACAATGGCCCTTGGGAATGAAACCCTTGTAAGGACCTTTTTTTTTTTTTCGAAATAAATAACTTGTAAAACTTGAAAATGAACTAAGACCTATTACAAAAGGATAATAATGATCTTGCTTGGTTTTTTATCCTCTTGTATTCTTGATGGCTTCTCGATTGGAAGCTTCTTGACTTCTACTCTCTGAAAAAGTCTATCACAAACTAGTAGCTCCAATACCCATTAGCATTAGGAAATCAAATAACAAATTGATACTAACTAAGTCCTAGATCCACAAACTACATGCAAGCAATGATAAAACAAAAATTACCCTTAAGATGCAAGTGCAATTACTTTGAGATTTAAACTATGTGCAATGTTTGGATGACAAAAATAAAGTGGCAGCCAATGAATGTGAGTTTAGGACAGTCAAAGATGTTTTAAGATGGCAGCCACTAAGTTTTTATAATAGTCCTCAATGTTTTAACAGTCCTCACAATGCTCAAGTGGCAGCCAACAAGGATTTAGGACAGTCAACTCTATGTTTAAACAATCCACAAAATGTAGATGGCAGCCACTAAGGTGTTATGACAGTCCTCAAATAGATAAATGGCAGCCAATCAAGCTTATGAAAATGAAAATCAATGGGTTTGCATGTTACAAAATTTGAAGCTAGATAATAACTAGGAAATAGATCTATAACAATTATTTAAAAATGCAACTAGCTATTTAAAACTTGAAACAAATTAGCCACTAACTAGCAATAGTATGAGAACTACGATACTAACTCTAACAATAAAAACTAACTATTGAAAATCAATGAAACTAACCACTTACTAATACTTACACTTGCTTGTTTTTGTTATTGTTTTTTGATGTGTTTAGGGCAAATGGGAGATGGGACGAGAGGGAGATCTAAGGGAAAGAGAAGCTTGGACGAAATGGCAAGAAGAGAAGAAGATGGGAAATGGAAAGAAGGGAGGAGAAACTAGGGTGGACGAATGGTAGAAGGTAGGCAAAAAACGAAATGGAGGAGTAGATCTAGGGCAAAGGAGGATGAACTAGCAAGACAAGGACAAAGGACTACAAGTGGAACACTTGAGAGGGTGAAAACACTGTCTTGGAAATCCTCCGGTTAACCGGTGATACGCCGACAACAAGTGTTGAAGAGAGCACAAGGGAACAAATCCCAAGTTATTCCCCAAGGTTGAAGGAGCTTCAACCTTATGGCTACTAATCTATGGCTTGACAAAGACAAGTGACTAACTTGGATCAAGACTAGAAGGGCTAGAAAGGGCTTAGCATGCAAGTACAAAAGATTCAAAGAGCAAACAAGAGGGCTTGAAGAAGTGAAAGCCTAAAGTAACAAGTAACCAATGTTTTGAAAGTGAAGTTTTTGATGGAAGAAGTAACTTTTCCGCTTTGATGCAAAGCCCTGGATCTTGCTCCCTTGGAGGTTTCCTGAAAACAAAACTATTAGCACAAGTTTTTTGTTGGTGGAGAAGAGGGAGATACAACCGAGTTCATCTCATCTCAACCATTTGAGGATCTGCAATATATTAACACTCATACAAACAATGCTTGATTAAACTTAGAGAGTTAGACAAGAATGTAAAAGAGACAAGGTAGTAAAACCGATTACAATTTGTACTCTTTAAACTATCCAAGCCTAAGCCTAACAAACAAATTGGACCATCAAATGCTTGCCCTATGCTCTTAATAAAGAGATCTAAGCATAAATTGTAATCAAGATTGAAATTGCAAAATTGTAAAAATCATAGATATTACCTCAACAATGAACCATTAACTCATGAACCAATAGACATGCACATCACTTGCCTCCAAAGCCAACTTTATTTCCACAAGCTCTTGACAAATATGAGCAGAGTAACTTTACAACAATTTTCCATGAGATAATAACCCAAATGGGCCTCTCTTTATAGCAAAAGACACTAAAATCCTAAGCCTAAACCCTAGGTCGAATTGGCAATTAGGAAATTAAGTCGAATTCCAATCAATCAAGGGCTTGGAGAGGTAAACATTGGTCAAAGTCGAGTTTGAGGTAGGTGTGAGGTGAATAGGTGGCAAACTCGAGTTGTTGGAGGCATAGGAAGTATCACCATCCAACAAACGAGCTACAACAAGGATAGGGGCGAGCTTGTATGAGGAGTGACGTGAGGAGTGGTAGAGGTGCGAGTTAGAGGATGGATGGCAAGTGGCATATGGTAGGTACTAACTCAAATCTAAATGAGAGCCAAGCTAATTAGTGATTGCACTAACCAATAAACAAGATCCAACTAAGGTTCATGTGAGAGCAAAGAGGATTGACGTGAGGGTATGGAGATATGCGAGCTAGCATGGTGGAGACATGTGGTAGTAGGTAGGTGCTAACTCGAATTTGAATGGGAGCCAAGCCTATGGAAGATTGGTGAGTCATGAGGGCGCCCACTTCTAACATTAATGCTAACCACCAACCCAATCATCAAATGACAACACACTAACTCGAGTTTGGCATGAGGAGGGCGAATTAGCTTTGAATGGATAACCTCTTAGTGACTGGGTAGTTGACTGGGATGACTTGGAGTTGATTGGAATCCTCATAAATGCCCATTGCCATGTCATTTAGCCTTTTATTTTAATCAAATTGATTAATTTTGGAGAGATTTGGATTATCTCCAAAATATTCAATTTTATTATTTTAATTAATATTTTCTCTGTAAATGACTTTTCAGAGAAAATATTAATTATGAGGCTGAATTGACATCCGAAAGTTGGGTTTAGCTGCTCCATGGGTCATGTGTGATTTTTGGCTTATGAAACGAGCCATCAAACACTAAATTCGGACCCCGGATGACTGACATATTACAGACTCAAATTTCTCTATTTAAACTATAGAGAAATTTAATTAAAATATAAATAATTAAAAATTTAAAAACCCCAATTTCGACGCGTCCGGTAAAAATTTTTCGAAATTTTTTCTGGGGGTCCTAGAGACTTAGGAGATGACCAAAACCTATTCTAATAGTGTCTAGTAGGTTTATACATTATAGTTGGACCCTAATAACCCCCCATGGCCAAATTTCCAAAATCGGGCATTCCAGCTTTGGAGGAAGCGGGAGAAAAACCAAGAGATTATATCTCGCCTGAAGCAAAGTATAATCTGACGGTGAAAAAACTCCCTGGAATACCTTAGTTGTTTAATCCATTCATGGGGAACCGAGCCACTCAGACCCTACTAGCACACTTTGATACAAACCCCCATGGGGCCATGGTCATGTTGACTCAAAAACAAAACCGGCTAGCCAAAACTGGCTAGACCCAAATATATGAAACCCAGATACTCTGGAGGTGAACACTGATGTGTTCCAACACTGGCGGCTCAATAAGGTTTCAACTATTGTACAAATCAGTTGATAACAATATGCTTAAGTGTGTATTTCCCTTTCCCTTATCCAAAGTATCATAGTGTTGAGTCAATCAAGTCATCCCCTTATCCTAGCCTTGCATTCTTCACCTTAACCCTTTGCTAGCAAAATGATCATGTCTACAGAATGAGTATATTCTTGAGGTTCTATTTTAAGTAAATGATTATTTGAACTTGTACTTGGTATACTTATCTATTAACTGCTAGTGAAATGATCCTTAATACTTTAAGTCTTTCTATGAGAATGATTAACCGAGCATGTTTTAACCATTTTCACTTGCAGCAACAAGCTTTTCTAGCCTGGGTCATATTTTGATCAGTCTTGACCTGGTAAAACCTAGTTTGACCAAGTCAACCTTAAGGATCAGTGCTAAGTTGGACCAGTGATGTTATATGATGATGATTTATGGTTCTGGGATGCACCTTTGATGATTCCATACAGTGGACACAGGCTTCATATGATGGTTGATGTATTTTTTTATGGTTATTATTATTTCCAGACCATTATTTTATTATTGTCCAGGTATGATTGAGGTTACAGATGATCTTACAGGTTGCCACAATGTGTATGGGTACTCATCTCTAGTATATTTGGACCTTTTGAGTCCATTGAGACACTCAGATATCAGTTTCAGGCACTCTCAGAGATTATATGTTCGTATTTCCACTTTTGTCCAGTTTTGCCATGCAGAAATGGCCTGTCCAGCAGTTGCATTGGCCTGTCTAGCATGTTTTTCTATGGCGCTACAGAGAAGATGGGGGGTCCAGCCACTTGTTATTACCATATTACCCCATCTCCAAACATGTTGGTGCAGCCAGATTTTGTGTCCGGGACACCAGGCAGTGAGCTATGGCATTTTGATGATTTCCAAGTGGAATAAAAATGGGATAAAAAGGTCATTAACGAAATCTATTTGGGCTATTAAGTCAAGGTTTTGGCATGAGGTTTGTTCGGAGGTCATTTGTGATGTATCCCACTCCTTCCAGATCAGTTTGCAGCAGTCAGTGGGGTCCACACACTCTCCGGGTTGTTATTTGATGTATTATTCTCTCATTGAGGGGGGCCACGATTTGGTCATTTGGTCATATTGACATATTATTGATTCATATCTTATGTTATTGTGCCATTGGATGATGCTAGTGAAGGGCATTAATACCTCCTAGCCCCACCATGTGCTCCTACACTTGTCCTAGTCACTTCTTATGTGGTGTGACCCCCCCTAGGGCCTCTTCTAGTGAGTGTGCACCCCTCTTATTGAGTTGATCCATTTTATATTGTTCCAGCTCATCATAGCCATTGATTAATCATAGCCACTGATTATATTGTATCTATCTTTTGATCTCCACCACTCGTTTATAAAGTGGTTTAGGGTTTTGGTCTCTCTCATTCCTATTTAAGGAAGAGACCCCCTATTGTAAAGGTACCTTTTAGGCTCTGAAAATACTGGAATAAAATATTATTTTGCAGATTTGCTTCTCATGCTTTGTTGGATGCTCTTATACATGATTATACATCTTTTGCTTTAGACATCTAGGTTGTTTGAAAGTGATTTTTACAGCTACAAAGGGAGGCCGAATTCATTTGCTGCAAGGGTGTGAATTGCCTTGAGAAAAGATTGCAGGGGTTTCCCACATCCTTCTTGGGCATGACGTTTTCATCTTGAAGGGAGTTTTTCAATTGTGCGTTGTCCATTGATTTGCTTCTTTCGATATGTCGTGCATGGATCTTATTTTATCTGTGGATCAAATCTCACGAATGTAGGTTGTTTTGCAGGTGAAAGAGGACGTTTTTCCTCCTTGGGCTAGGACGATTTGTTTGGAATCACTTGGATCTAGCTTGGAATTGTAACTAAATGCAAGGATCGTCGATGAACTTGACAGCCGCAAGCATTTGAGGTAAGATCTACTAGGTACGTATTCATTTCCATGTGTTTTACCCATTGGTCACTCAAACCCTTATCATTTAAAACCCTAGATTTTTAGATCTGATAGATCTAACGATTATTTGGGCTTAAAACATAAAACTCACTTCTAAATTAATTAAAGAACCTCATAGCTAAATTTTGGTTTAAATCCGACTCCATTTGACCCCTGATCTAAGGCACTGATCATCTCTTGAGGGGGACGCACTTGTGGGTTTCCGTTTTATGCATTTTTTGGATCTATCACTTGGGTTGTGCTACTTTTTCCTTTAAACATCAGACATACTACTTAGCCAACCTCCTAGTGCCATTTACACCTTAATTTCACTTAGTGGGCCCCATTCCACTCATTTTCCTTAATTTAAGGGTAGGCCCTGTTACCAACTATTTTGTACCATAGTTGGACTTCTTGTGAGCCTCCAGTTTTATGAACATGTTCAATGTTCATCATCAGTGTTCAAAAGTTTAGAAGACTTTTCAGGGCCAATTTTAGACCCTTTGTAATAATTGCATGTCCAGACCCCCTTGGGGGAATTGTAATAAGTTGGTCTAAGCATGATTATTTTGTAAAAGACTTGGCCTACTTTAAGTCTGGCTATTAGGGGGATACTCTAGAGTGTTTTTTCCTTAGGAATTATGCGTTGCGCTTCAGTGACGTATAATTCCTGATTTTTTCATTCATACCTCCTGTTACCACCTAAAGTTGCACTGTAGTTGGACTTCAGTGAGCCGCCAGTATTGCACAATTATTTGTGCTTATCAGAGTTCAAATGTTCCAGCCTTGGCCAATGTTGGCCTTCTTTTTCATTTCTGTAATAAATGACTGTGTCCTACGGGGTTTGTAATAAAGCGTACTAGGATGGTGGTCTTTGAGTGACTCGGCTCCCTAGGACTTGGCAACCAAAGAAGGTATTCCAAGGAGTTTTTTCCCTTGTCGATTATGCTTTGCTTTTAGCCAAGTATAATCGGTGAGGTTTTCTCCTGCTCCTCCAAAGCTAGAATGCCCAAAGTGGTGGTTAGGCCTTAGGGGATTATTAGAGTCCATTTTGTAATGTTTATAAACATGCTAGACGCTAGGATTTTGTCGTTTTGAGATGTACTAGGTCCCCCTGAAGTGTCAGTCAATTCCGAGAAAAATAATGTTTTTGCATTTTTAAGCCATTTTTTTATCGTTTAAATGAAAAAATTCAAAAAATGATAAAAGTGTGATCCGGAGTCGGAGTTTGGCGCAGGGATGCTCGTTTTCAAGCTCAGAGCACCCTCTTTACCTTGGTACCCGGTCTTCCTATGTTTCGGGCAGTTCAAGTCGCCCCAAGGAGCAGTTCCGCCTATTAGAGCTACATAATGGCATTTTAATGCTAAAGTGCATCAAAATGCACCAAGTACAAAAAAATTAAATATTCAAAAAATCAATAAACATGTGACAAAATGACATAGCATGATGTCACATAAAGTTGGCGACTAAGTGAAAAGGTTAAAGCATTTGGTTATAAGTCATATGGTGGAGGATTTTATTATATCCAAAGTTTGAATATTAGAAATGAAGCGCTCAACCTTCACGTGGGCATCATCTCCCTTCATTTTCGTACAGATTTGACATGGCACAAGAACACACCGAGCGGCTTGAAGGTTTCCTGCCACGTCCCCCCAGGTGTATATTAGGCGGCAACAGGGTGCAAAGAAGCAAAAGAAAAATATTAAAAATAAAATTATTAATTGCCCCCAAGTGAAGTCGGCCCAGTTAGGGATTTTTCTGGTTTTGCACTTGTATTAAATAAAAGGTAAAGTGCACCTCATTATCTCATTCACTCACTTGACATTTGCACATCACTTGGGAGAGAGAAGAAGTTCGCACAAGCTAGAGGAGGAAGTTGTTTTGGGGTTTCCACTTGTGGAAATCATTTTCACATTTTCTCTTTTATCTTTGTACTCTGATCTCGGGATTATCATCTTTATACGAAGGTTGTTGGGTTTTTCCCGATTGGGTTTCCCAGGATAAACTCTATTGTTATGTTTTGTGCTTTGTCTTTCTTCTAGTGATCTTGGTTATGCATTTATATTATTATGCTATGAATGTATGAATTTTAACATGGTATCAGAGCAATTCTAGAAGAAGCCATTCTCGAAACATTGTCAGAACCCTGCTGGAACTAGAGTTTCATCTTGTGAAGTCTTCACCCAACATTTTGGAGAAAAAGAGCCTTAGGAATTTCATTTTTGGCAAGGCGAATCTTTTGGTGAAGACAGAATTCAATTCTGAGAATTTTCAATTTTTGACCTAACTCTGTGGCTGCAGCAGAATTAGGGTTTCAGTTTTAACTCACTTCTCTCCACAGATTTAGATCAGCCCTACCTCAATTCAACTCTCCTTGGCAAGGCGAATGTATCTGTGGTCTCAGTTTTTCAAATTATAATCTTTCATTTTTGACCTAGCTCCTACTAGGGTTTCTGAACCAGATCTACAGGCAAGATGATTGGAATGAAGGTTGAAGATCGTCTGGAAGGAGCTCTCAATTTTATCTCTTGGAAGTCCAGGGTTCTTCTACTCCTAGAATAAAATGATCTCTTACTATATGTAAATGAGAAGGTTCCTGAACCAGAAGCGAAGAAGATAAATCCCGATGGAGGAAGAATGATGCTAAAGCAAGACGGATTCTTGTGGATTCAGTAAGAGACCATTTGGTTCCACAAATTTTAGGAAAGAAGACTTCTAGGAAAATGTTCAAGACCATAAAGAAGTTGTTTGAACACACTAGCCTCAATGTATCCATGACTTTGAGAAACCAGCTCTCAAATATGAAGATAGCCAAGTCAGAATCCATTGCCTCATACTTTATGAGGATCACAGAACTCAGGGACAAGCTCAACACCAGTGGAGATCCTATTAATGATAAGGAGTTTGTCCTCACCACTCTGAATGGTCTTCCACCATCTTGGGAGTCCTTTATCCAAATCATAAGTGGTAGATCCAAACTACCAAAGTTTGATAAGCTTTCGACAGATTGCACTCAGGAGGAGACCAAGATTGCAGCACGTCAAAGACTCCATGGCACTCAACCTGAGGAGAACTAAGCCTTTGTTTCCCATGCCAAGAAGGGTAAGGGAAAAGGTAGGAAGTTTCATAAACACAAGCACCAAGATAGGAGATCAAGTCCTCGCCCAGATCAAAAGGAGAAGAAGGACATATCTCAAGTTCAATGCTATAGGTGCAGAAAATATGGACACTACGCCAATAGCTGTCGAAGTTCAAGCAAAAGGAAGCATGAAGCATCCACTGTTGATGTTGAAGAAGATACTCCTCACAAGAAGTCAAGGAATGATGATTGTTCAGAGTTCCTCTTCTAAGATATGAAGATCCAAATTGCAAGAACAAAGATCTCTCTTAGTTCCCACAAGAAGGCAGTGGAGGCCCACACACAAAAAAAATAAGAGATAAGTATTTGTCTTTCTTGCTTACATAGATCTATTTTGTCTTATCTATCTTCATTATATGCAGATCTATCTGGAAGTGCATTGAGCAATTGATATAGTTTACATTATTACATTTATTATGCATATGAGCTACACAACACTTCATTAAACATAATGGAGCTAGTCTAAATGATATCTCCTTCCTGCATGCTTAGGGTAGTGCACACTCTTGATGGCATGTTCTAGTGGAGATAGCAAACATCTAGATAGTTCTCAGATGTGTTTACATGTTCATGATTGTTGTGCTAAAGTATTAGCTAAGATGCATATGTAAACTATTGACATTACATTTTATTATGAAATGTCACTGATCATCTATCGGGATTTGACTTGTAGGGAAAAGACCATGTAATTTGTCCTACAAGAGAAGACTTGTTTCGATGGACATATGAATCTTGTTGATGTTTAGCAAGAAGCTTTCTGGAATATGACTCTCAGCCTAGAAGGATGACCTCGGAGGAAGCCTTCACAGAAGTAAAACCAGAAGTGAGCCACCTTCAGATATTTGGCTGTCCAGTCTATATACATGTGCTCAAGTTAGAACCTTCAGGCTAGAAGGGAACCCTTGTAGGATACAGTGAATCTTCAAAGACTTACAGAATCTACATCCCATGATCCAGACATATTGAAGTCAGTAGGGATGTGACCTTTGAAGAAGAAATAGTTGTCAGGAAAGGCAGAGGATTAGACATGGAGATCGATGATGAAATGCTAGAACCAAAGGAGATGAGATCATCTCCCCCTCCAGTTCAAGAGGGAGTTAGCAGAAAAGGATGAACCTATCGATTCCATGGATCCGGTTGATATCCCCAAAAATGTTGTAGTAGGTCGGAAAATACCTAGATGAGCACAACGGACTTAGCATGGAGCATATGGGAAATACAAGGTTAGATTTGTTGCCAGAAGATTCTCTCAGAAAGAGGGAGTCGATTATGATAAGACATTTTCTCCTATGGTTCGATATACTTCCGTCAAATCGATCATTGCTATTACTTCAGCTATGAGATGGAAGGTGCATCAAAATGATGCAGACCCCAACCTTTGCTTCAAGGTTGCAGATGTTGAGCCACTGACTTTGGTATTATATGTTGATGACCTGTTTCTCACAAGAAATGAGAAACTTATTGTATGGTGTAAGAAGAATCTCGCCTCTGAGTTTGAAATGAAAGACCTTGGATTGATGCACTACTTCTTGGGATTAGAAGTATGGCAGAGGCAAAAAGAGATTTTCCTAGGACAAGGAAAATACTGAAATACACCATTGATATACTAAAAAGATTCGGGATGTTGGACTGCAAGTCCATGGCTACTCTTATGGATGCAAATTGGAAGAAGTTGAGAGATTCTACTTCAGATTCTGATTTGATTGATCCCACCATGTATCGCCAGTTGATTGGGTCATTGATATATCTGACCAACACCAGACCAGCTATAGGTTTTGTTGTGAATGTCGTCAGTCAATTCATGTGCGAACCGAGGCAGATTCACTGGATTGCTGCAAAACATGTGCTCAGATATTTACGTGGCACTGTGGGATATGGATTGAAGTATGCTTCAGATTGTGACCTAAGATTGCAGGGGTTTACAGACTCAGATTGGGTCGGATGTGTTGCAGATCGGAAGAGTACTTCCGGATGTTGCTTCAGTTTGGGTTTTGCAGTTATTTCTTGGTGTAGCAGGAAGCAGAACTCGGTAGCACTCAATGCTGCAGAGACTGAGTACATGGCTGCTAGCACAGCAGCTCGAGAAGCAATTTGGCTTCGTAAACTCCTGGCAAGATTGTTCAGCCAGATTCCAAAGCCGACCGTGATTCACTGTGATAACCAGAGCTGTGTGCAGATGTTAGTGAATCCTGTATTTCACGAGAGGTCGAAGCATATCGAGATTCGATATCACTTCATTCGTGATATGGTGCAGAAAGGTGCGGTCGAGTTATAGTACGTGTCGACAAACGACCAGACTGCAGATGTTCTCACCAAGGCTCTTCCCAGGGTGAAGTTTGAATACTTTCGCGGAAGACTTGGAGTTGAAGAGAATGTGTCCCTCCTTGAGAGGGAAAGATGACATTGAGATGCTTTCCCTGCTTTGCCCAGGTACCTCTGCAGTCCAGTTACTCAGCCAGATATGGGAGAAATCCCATAGGCAGATGAGTAGGAAAGTCAGCAGTTGGTCGGGTTCACACAATTGCCTCTGCAGTCCAGTTACTTAACCAAGTATGGGAGAAATCCCATCGGTAGATGAGTAGGACAGTCAGCAGTTGGTCGTGTGATTGCACAGGTACCTCTACAGTCCTGGTACTCATCCAGATATGGGAGAAATCCCATAGGAAGATGAGTCGGACAGTCAGTAGATGGTCATGCTCATTTGTTCGTCTGAGATCTCAACCAGGTATGGGAGGACCCCATTGGCAGATGAGATAGACAGGTAGAAAATGGTATAACAGAAATGGCACAGCTGATAATCTCAGATATTCAGGATTGAGAGATTCTCCTGAATCTAGGATCGAGTGATTCTCCTGGACTCACCAAAGGACTAGTGAAGATGTTTCAAATATTCAGGATTAAGAGATTCTCTTGAATCCAGGATCGAGTGATTCTCCTGGACTCACCGAAGGACTGGTGAAGATGTTTCAGATATTCAAGATTGAGAGATTCTCCCGAATCCAGGATTGAGTGATTCTCCTGGACTCACCGAAGGACTGGTGAAGATGATGCATGACGACACTTCTCGATGGACTGAGACTGTGTGGACAACCTTCAGTATGTATAGAGATGATGGAGATAGAATGGATGTACAAGATGAAACCCAAATGTTCGTGATGCAAATGAAGACCGAAGAATACCTTCCTCGTTGAGAGGGAGTGTTGGATTTTGTGCAACTTCGGAAGATATTATTCATTTGTATTTTATTGTACTTTCATTGTACTTGATTGTACCTCCTAAGGGAGATGAACCTAATGTAATTACTTATGTAAACACATGAAAGAATCAATGTAAACCTTGGGGTGCAAAGAAGCAAAAGAAAAATATTAAAAATAAATTATTAATTGCCCCCAGGTGAAGTCGGCCCAGTTAGGGATTTTTTTGGTTTTGCACTTGTATAAATAAGAGGTAAAGTGCACCTCATTATCTCATTCACTCACTTGACATTTGCGCATCACTTGGAGAGAGAAGAAGTTCGCACAAGCTAGAGGAGGAAGTTGTTTTGGGGTTTCCACTTGTGAAAAGCATTTTCACATTTTCTCTTTTATCTTTGTACTCTGATCTCGGGATTATCATCTCTATACGAAGGTTGTTTGGTTTTTCCCAATTGGGTTTCCCAGGATAAACTTTGTTGTTATGTTTTGTGCTTTGTCTTTCTTCTAGTGATCTTGGTCATGCATTTATATTATTATGCTATGAATGTATGAATTTTAACACAATAGGGGGAAACATATAGTCTACTTTCGTCACCCCTCTAACTCCGTAGTAAGTTCAATGCAACCTCTCACTTTTCAACGATAAGATTCGCATGGATTTTCCTATTAAATTATTGCTATGAATCCCTTTTTGATTGTTGACCACCGACTCAGGAAATCCCACAGTGGTTACAAGAGCATAGTCGGGGATAGGAAGCAAACGTTCAATTACTTTATTGCAAAATGAAATAACCAAAAGGAAACTAACTATTCTAATCTAAGAAAAGAAACTGAAACTAATCTACAGGTTAGTAAATGAAATGAAAGCAGAAATCAAAAAAAGAAATCCACGCCACGAAAATGACACAGATTCCTCAGGGGGAATGAGACTGGGCAATGGGTAGCCCACTGATTTTATTATAATTGTTTACAACTTTGGGTGGATGCCTTTGGTCCTTTATAGATTAGGATCTTACAGGCTTACAAGTTTCATAAATTTGATTTCAAGCAAACCAGGGTGCTCTTGGGGTCCTGGATGGTCTGAATCTTTAAATTTCCGGCAACATTCCCCCTACCTGTTCATAAAAAAAGTAAAACCAACCACCAACTCTGCACCAAATGTGCTAAATAAGACATTTGAAGCATAAAAAATTACTAGCTTTAAGTACTAAAAGATAAACTTTTAAATGAACTAAAAGCTAGACCTACTTGCAAAGATTTGAACTTTAAAGACTTAGATCTAACCCAAAAAATGAAAACTAAACCAACTAGCTTTTGATGGTATATTTGAAAGGAAACTAATCAAATTCGGTCTGCATACAATAACCAAAAAAAGATTTTAGATTTTAGAAGAGAAGGAAGGAAGTAAGAAGCAGCTTGACACTGGGAACTTCAAATCCATGGAGTCTACTGGTGAGAAGCGGGGGGGCATGTCCTTCTGAAAATGCTTGAAACATGGAGGAGTCAAACTAGATCGACCACTCCTTCAAGCTAGACAACCCGCACAGCTGAAACTACTTGCAACAAGAGCGTCAAATCCGGTGCTTTCTTGTACCAAAGATCATAATAGTATGCTTATAAACAAATAAAACATACAAATCCTATATCTCTATGCATAAGTAAGAAATAAATGAACTTGAACCCAAATCATTTATCCTAATAACTAGTAACAATTCTTTAAAGGCTAGATTGACAACAAATGCAACAATAGAAACAACTACACTACGGTTACCTCAAATACCATTGACAGTAAATCCACACACATACAGCCACACACCAACAAATGGAACTCCAAAGTCTTTCTTATTCCAGACAAAAAGTATTACAATATGAAGCTTCAGAGCTGGGGCAGGACTTACATACTCCAACCATCCCAAATGAGTGAGAGGGTGCTGTTATCACACCATAGTAGCAGGGCTATTATGCTTGCTTAGCAGATATCTGCATATTCCAGAGCTTCCATTATTCCAGAGCATGGCTATATATTTTGGATCACTCATGATCAGAGCAGTATATTATTCAGATTTATGTTAGACCTTGTGTCAAGGCTGAGCCTTGAGAGTTCAGATTTAATGACCGATGTGACCCTTTATCCCATACAGTTTCAGTTCAGTGCCTAGAGATGTATTGCAGCAGTGTTTCAGATGGTACATGATGATTATTATGATGATGTTGTACGATCTATGGATATGTTATCACTGACTGTGGATTATTATCTTGTTGATTTAGTGATGTTCACAGCATTTGCTTGGTATATTATTCCTGATGTGGCAAACTTTTTAAAATGAACTATAAATCATAAAATGGACAATTGCTTGCACATTTAGGTCATTTAACAAAACCCACTGGTTTTCCACCTTACATAGATATGGTCTTTCCTGACACCAGTGGTCTGCTAGTGTAGGCTCCATATCCACTTGACTCCATCCATACATGACTTTCCTATTTGACTTTAAACCTTGACCTGTCTCATTTGACTTTCTGATACTGAGGACTTCCCATTTTTCTACCTCTGTGTTTGGACCGCATCCCTGTATGTTCAGTGTCTCGGCTCTAAGTTGGTGACAAAACTTGCCTTTGGTGAGTTGGATTGTAGGCCTAAATCATTCTGGTCGGTTTTCCCGATGTTTGGCATTGGCTCGAACTCCCCCTAGTCACTTGAGATGTTGTTGGCTAAAACTGAAAGCTCATGATCTACCTATGGAAACTTATAAATTCGCCCATGGAAACTAAAAAAAAAAGGCCAAGAGCGATGAACAGCTAAAAATACTCCTCGAAGAGTATAAGAAAGGTCCAAAAAGCAATGGCTCTTAAAAGTTATATCTAAACAATTGCTGACCTTATATGTATTTGAAAAAACATGCCCTAGATGCAAGCTGCAACTAGTTGTGCTTATCAGCACACCTGAAATCCGAAGGGTTATGTAGGCCAAAAAGGCCATGAAATGAAATTGAATGATCCTAATGAACCTGGATCAACTTGATGTAGACATGATGCCTAAGTTGAATAAGCACTCTCTGAACAACTTATCCATTTGTGAGGCACAGCCATCCCTCGTGTTATTTTGTCCAGCACAGAGTTTGTAGCTTCCCCCTTCTCCCAGTCCAAAGTACTTTTGAGTTAAGTTAGACAAGTCAAACCCTTGGCCCAACCTTGTTCCCAGCCTTCATCCTTCACTAGCAGTTTGACCATGTCCAATGGGTGAGTTTTGTCATTTGAACTATTGTGCAAGTAATTTTATAAAGGAATATGCTAACTTGATTAATGCCACTGAATGGATTTTATACTTTGAGCTTGGCTGTGAGAATGATTAGAGAAGCATTGTCTTAGTCTACTGATGTGATTTATCCTTGGTTGTATATTGTTGGGATCCATGATGATGTGGGCCATATATATATGCTTATTGATGATGATTCATGGTCCCACATACTTGATGATGAGATCATATGATGGACATATGATGCAGATAATGATTGATGCAGTTCAGCAGTTTTATTTATTACTTCAGATCAGCAGATTATGCATTGTCCATATATGGTGGACCCTACAGCTGGCCCATTAGGGCAACCCATGGTGTATGAGTACACATTCCTAGTGGATTTGGGTCTTCTGGATCCAATGAGACACTTATCTTTCAGTTCCGGGCACTTCTGACAGTGATTGATGCAGTTTTACACTTGTTGACCAGATTTGGGGCTGATTTCCCAGCCTGAGCAGCAGGGGCCATGAGAGGCCAGTTCACCTAGGGAGCTGATGATGGAGGGGGTGGTCCAGCCACTTGTTTTTACCATTTACCCCCCCTTCTGGAGAGCCTGGTGGGCTCAGATGGACAGCACAGATTCTCTAGGAGGCAGTTTTGTCACTTTCACAGTTACCGAGGCAGTTAAAAAATGGGATAAAGTGGTCACTGAGGAATTCGATTTGGGCAATTGAGGCAAGGTTTTGGCATTTGGTCTCCGCAGAGGTCTTCCAGGGTGATCTCACTATCTTCCAGTCAGTTTTCACCATGTGGGTATGCCCACATTGATCACAGGAGGTCTTTTACTGCTTATCTGTCACAGATTTTGAGAACATATTTGATCATTTATATTATCTTGGACATATTTTATTATTTTATTGTGCCTTGGGGATGGGCTAGTAAGGATTGATGCCTCCTAGCCCCACCATGTGCTTATTTTGTCATGTCCTAGTCATCATGAGGTGGATCATTGTACTTTTACCCCTCTAGTGGATGACGTCACCCTCCTTTTGTACCATTTAGTGGGGGCGCTATCATTATATTGGGTGATCCATGTGATGTATTGTTATGATTTATTGTTAGCCGTTGATTAGATCTTTTGATCTTTTAATCTTAGCCACTCATGTAAAAAGTGGTTAGGATTGTACTCTCTCCCCATCCTATTTAAGGAGGGAGCCTCTCATTGTAAAATCATCTAGAGATTTTTGGCTCTTGGCTCTTGGAATAAAATTTCTATCTTTTGGAGTACATGCTTGGATTGGAGTGGATGTTGGTTGTTTCAATTGTAAATGCTTTTGTCCATTGCATTGGAGGATCTATTGTAGCTATCTTGCATATTTGCCATATCTTATTTACAGGTTAAGAGGACGTTTTTGGACAAGTGCGAATTGGTGGGGAGGCTTGCCCTTCAAGCTTGGAGGAAGATGTTTTGGTTTGACAGGGAGTAGTTTTTCCTTTGTGTCAACTATTCTTTGTTTATATCTCTCTTGCTTGTATCTACCTTCAACATGTTAAACTAATTGATGCTTTGCTCCTTGGTTTTGACAGGTTAGAGGGAATCACATGTGGCTTGGGAAAATCGATTTGGCAAGAGGGCTTCAAGAATTCTCCATTTGATCTTTGGCAAAGTAATCCTCCTCTCAACTAGCATTCATCTCTTCATCCAGGTATGCTCCAAGAGGTATGATCTTCTTCTTCCTTGAATCATCCATAATTTCTAGATCATAAAAAACCCTAATTGATTAAAACCCTTGTTTTTGGTTTTTCTTAGATCTACTTAGATCTAGCCTTGCTTTTGAAGAGATATTGAAAACCCACCTCTATAGCATCCACCCCTAGCTGGATCTATAGTTTGGTGGTGATTGGCTTAAATTTGACACACTTTTCAAGGCAAAAAGCCCTCTTGAACCTAAATCGCACTTCCTAGAGAGAGGCTTGTTTGGTTAGATCTAGCACATGGGTAGGTGAGATCCCACTTGATTGATAATCTACACACTTGATAACCTACCCCTAGATTCTTACTTTGGTGAATTCTACCTTGTGGGCATCATTCCACGTTTTAAGGGATTAAAACCCCCTTTTGAACTTCTTGGCACCTTAAAACTCAGATCTACTAAGATCTAACCCTTGGATTGACTTGATTTTTGGGATCTACATAGATCGGGGGTCAAGCCACTTGGATCTACAGTTTGGTGGCCATTGGACTTGATTTGGTCCACTTAACCCACCTTTTATCCCTCCTTGAGCAAAGTCGCACTCCCTTGGGTGAGTGACTTTGCCCACTTTGAGGAAGTGGGTGGTTGAGATTTTTGTGGATTTGGAACGACCACACCTTGAAACCTAGGTCTAGAGTATCATTTTGTGACGATCTGCCTTGGGGGTAGCATTCCTTGTTTCAAGGGATTGTGGTCCACTTAGGGTCATTTCATGAAAACCTAGATCTAGCAAGATCCAACCATTCAATCTCATTTAGCCCACTTGACTTGGCTCCTAGGTGTCCCGATCTACACTTTGACATACCTTTTTGACCCCATTAGCCCATTTAACAAGGCACTAGTCCTCCTCAAAGCAAGTCGCACTCCTTGGGAATTGTGTCAAACCCTAGATCTAGTACATGGGTACTCCTAAAATCAACGTAGATCCATAAATCTAATCATTACCTAACCTCTAGTACCAATTTCACACCTTAGCTTCACCTTGTGGGCCCACTTAAAGCCATTTCACACATCCCAAGAAAATCGGACCTACTTGTGTAAACATATGGTACTACACCTTGTCATCATACCATTAGGTGGCCTAAATCATACATAGGTTGAACAATAACAATTTCTCAAACCACCTTCAACCATACCTCAACTTCTAGGTCCACTTAGCCTTGCATTGGTTTCCGTAACTCTTCATTTACTTACCCTTAGAAACCTTTGTTTGGGTCCAATCAACTGTGATTTGTTATAGGGTCTCCCCCTAGGTCTTGTTACACCCTGACCTAAAGCGAAGAGTGCCTCGGTTGACGTGACTCCCACCTTGCATTGGGAACCGTGGCATCTCTTGGGTCACCTCTTCAGTTGCCTGTCTCCTCTACCGTCCCGGATGGGATACCACTAGGGGCAACTACAAGTTGTGTGATAACAGGTGCCTTCTTTAATAGCAAATGAGGGAAAATTGAGCTTGATGGGCGAATTGCCAAGTTTAGGGAACGAGTTGAGCTTATTGAGGAAGAAGGGGGAGTGAACTGGATGAGTAAATGGAGTTAACTAGAGAGGTGGGTGACACCTCACAAGAGGTTGGTTTCCCATCCTCTCACAATTCGCCACCTCTACAGAAGAAATGTGCCCCCTCTTATGGAGAAATGTGCCCTCCCTCATAGAGATATCAACCACAAATCCAATCCTTAGTTAATTGCCTCTAACTCCTTCTTAACTCTCCATCAGGCTACCACCACTACACTGAATTGAGCAATAGACTAAAACATGTCCTAGATATGTTTCCCTGATTTATGGGATGCTAATCTTTCCCATTTATTTGGTCTTTTTTTACATTTTCGAGAGAAAACCATATTTAATGATTAAAAATCACTAATTTTACTCTCAAAATGGGTGCTCTGAGTTAAAAAATGAGCATCCCCATGGAAAAATTGCAAATTACGCCCCCTAGTACCACTTTTATGACTTAATGAAATTTTGCAATTAAAATATCCCGTTTTACAGGATTTTTATTAAATGACGAAAAATTAAAAAATTATAAGGGGGGTTGTTATCACACAACTTGTAGTTGTCCCTAAGGATATCCCATCCGGGATGGTAGAGGAGACAGACAACTAAAGAGGTGACCCAAGAGATGCCACAGTTCCCAATGCAAGCTGGGAGTCACGATAACCGAGGCACTCTTCACTTTAGATCTAGACAAGCTAAGATCAAGGGGGAGACCCTATAGCCAATCAAAGAAGATTAGCCCAAAGCAAAGGTTCCTAGGGAGATGTGTAAGTTGAGTTACGGAATCCAATGCAAGCTTAGGTGAGCCCAAGAGTTTAAGTATGGTTGAAGAGGCTTAAGATATGAGAAGTGTTTCAACCAATGAATGAATTAGGCCACCAAGGGAGATCAAAGGGATAGATCTAGTACCATGAAATACACAAGTGGGGCCCACTTCCTTAAAATATGGAAATGACCCAAATGGGACCCACAAGGTGAAGTTAGGAGTGATATTGCACTAAGGGGTGTTTGATGATATAGATCTATGGATCCAAGATAGATAGGCAACACCCACATATGGGATCTAGCACATGACACAATCCCCAAGGAGTGCGAATTGACCCAAGGAGACTAGTGCCTTGAAATGAAGGGATAAATGGAGTCCAAAGTTTTCCAAAATGTAGATCGGGATAGTTAAGGCAATTATCAAAGTGGGTTTTGAGTGGTATGCCCCAAGGTAAGCTAGGTCTCCATAGATCTAAGGTTGAAAGTGCATCACCCAATGACCCAAGTGGGGCACAACCCTCAAAATGAGGAATGGGGCCCACAAGGAAAAAATCAAAGAAGTGAAGCACTAGGGGTAGGTTATCAAGTGAGAGGAGTGCAAATCAAGTGGGATCTCACCTACCCAAGTCTTGGAACTAGCCCTAATGGCTTTCCCTCAAGGAGTGCGACCTCCCTCAAGGAGGCTAAAGTGCCTTGGAAAGTGTGTCAAATGGAGGCCAATCCACACTAAACTATAGATCCGAATTTCCGTGGATGCTATAGAGGTGGGTTTTCAATGTCTTACCCAAAGCTAAGCTAGATCCAAGTAGATCTAGAAAAAAGTGAAAAATGAGGGTTTTAATCAATGAGGGTTTCAAGATCTAAGAGAATAGATGGATAGGATAGAAGAACATCATACCTCATGGAACATACCTGGAAGATGAAGATGGAAGAGGCTTGTGACGAGGATTACTTCCCACAAAGATCAAATGCCAAACCTTGATGGGCCCTTCTTGCCAAATTTTTCCTCCTTCAACCAAATCGATTTTCCTATTCTTGTCAATCAAGGACACAAAGATCAACCAATCAATCAAGAATGGAAAGAGATGCAAACAAAGAGATGAGAAACATGAATTGTTGGTATAAAGACAAAACAACTCCCTGTCACCCAAAACGTCCTCTTGGAGCTTGAAGGGTAGGCCTCCCCACCAATTCGCACTCCTCAAAATCGCCTTCTTTGCCTGCAAAACAATGTTAGTTGAAGATAAAATCAAGATGGCTACCAATGTCTGTCAATGTAGAGGAAGAAGCATTTACAATCACCACAAGCATTCCAACTTCAAGATCCAAGATGCCCAAGAAAGTATTTTTATTCCAATAGCCAAGAGCCAAAAATCTCTAGATGAATTTTACAATGAGGGGGGTCTCCTCCTTATATAGGATAATAAAGACCAAAACCCTAGATCTCAAAACCACTTTTTGAAATGAGTGGTTGAGATTAAAAGATCTCACAACATAATCAATGGCTAAGATGAGCCAATACATAATATCACATGGATCACTCAATAGAAGAGTGACGTCATAGCTAAAAGTGACTCATGGAGGGTGACGTCATCACTAGGAGGGGGCTAGAAGACATGGGCCCACCTCTCATGACATGGACATGACTCAATAAGCTCATGGTGGGGCTAGGAGGCATCAATCCTTGCTAGCTCATCCCCATGGCGCAATAATATAAAATAATATGTCCAGAATAATAGAAATGATCAAATCCTGTCTCCAAAACTGATAGAGACATGCAGTAAATGGTCTCTTGTGGCCACTGTAAATCCCACTGACTAATGATATCTGGCTGGAAGATGGGGGGTTCACCCTGGAAGACCTCTGTGAAGACCAAGTGCCAAAACCTTGCCTCAATTGCCCAAATCGAATTCCTCAGTGACCTTTTATTCCATTTTTTATCCACCTCGATAACTGTGAAGCTGCCCAAACTGACACCCAAGTTGCCTGCGTTGTCAAACTGAGCCCACCAGGCCCTCCGGGAGGGGGGTATAATGGTAAAATCAAGTGGTTGGACCACCCCCTCCTCATACAGCTCCCTAGGTGAACTGGCCTCTCATGGCCCCTACTGGACAAGCTGGGAAAACAACCCCAAATCTGGTCAACAAGTGGATAACTGCATCTATCACTGTCAGAAGTGCCTGGAACTGAATGGTAAGTGTCTCATTGGATCCAAAAGACCCAAATCCACTGAGAATGTGTACTCATACACCATGGGTTGACCTGAAGGGTCAGCTATAGGGTCTACCATACTTAAACAGTGCATAATCTGATGATCTGAAATAATAATAAAACCTGCTGAACTGCATCAATCACCATCTGAATCATATGTCCACCATACGGTATCATCAACAAGAGTATGTGGAACCATCAATCATCATCCATAAGTATACATGGTCCACATCATCACGGATCCCAAGAATGACCTTGGTCAAACTATGTTTGACCAAGTCAACATACAACCAAGGATAAGACTATATCAATAGACTAAAGACATGTTCATTTAATCACATTCACAACATAGCTTAAAGTACATCATCATTCCATGGCAGTTTAATACATGTAGATATTTTAATGTTATTTATATTTCGCTTGCACATAAGCTTTAATGACAAACTCACCCATTGGACATGGTCTAACTACTAGCTAAGGGTGAAGGCTAAGACAAGGTTGGGCAAAGGGGATGACTTGACCAAACTCAACTAGGTGACACTTTGGACGGGAAAAGGGGGGAGCTACACTCTGTGCCGGACAAATAACACGAGGAAGGGTTGTGCCTCACAAATGGATAAGTTGTTTAGAGAGTGCTCATTCAACTTAGGCATCATGTCTACATCAAGCTGATCCAAGTTCATTAGGATCATTCAATTTCATTTCATGGCCTTTTTGGCCTACATAACCCTTCGGATTTCAGATGTGCTAAGAAGCACAACTAGTCGCGGCTTGCATCCAGGGCATGTTTATACATATATATAAGGTCAGCAATAATAGATATAACTTTGAGTAACCATTGCTTTTCGGACCTTTTTATACTCTTCGAGGAGTATTTTAGCAGTTCATCGCTCTTGCCCTTTACTCACGTGTGTTTAAAAACACATTCTAGAGTTTACAGTTTCCATGGGCAAATTTATAAAGATTTCCAATAGGTAGTACATGAGCTTTCAGTTTTAGCCAACATCTCAAGTGACTAGGGGGACTTCTGCCAATGCCAAACAGCAGGACAACCGACCAGAATGATTTAGGCCTACAATCCAACTCACCAAAGGCAAGTTCTGTCACCAACTCAGAGCCAAGATACTAAACAAACATGGATGCGGTCCAACACAGAGGTAGTAATGGGGAAGTCCTCGGTATCAAGAAGTCAAGGAAGGCAAGTCAAAGGTTAAAGCCAAATTAGGAAGGTCACGGATGGATGGAGTCAAATGAAAGTGGTGCCTAAGCTAGCAGACAAGAATGTCTAGGGAGACCATATCTATGCTCATAAGATGGTAATAAAACCAGTGGGTTTTGTCAAGAAACCTAAGTGTGCAAGTGATACATCCATTCAATAGTTATAACATCAACCAAGATATTCAATTTTAATTTTAATAGTACTGCCATGTCCTGAATCATATACCAAGCTAATGCTATGAAGTTGACCAAAACAACAAGATAATAGTCCATAGTCAATAGTCAGAAATCCATAGGTCATATCACATCATAATAATAATCATCGTAAACCATCTGAAACACTGCTGCAATAACATCACTGGGCACTGAACTGAAACTGTATGGAATAAAGGGTCACATCGGTTATCAAATCTGAACTCTCAAGGCTCAACCTTGGCACCAGGTCTAACAAAAATCTAATATAATACATTGCTCTGATCATGAGTGATCTCAAAATACAAGCTCATCATAGCCAATCTCTGTAAAATCCAGGCTCTGAAATGTGCAGATATCTGCTCAGCAAGAATAGTAGTAGCCCTGCTACTATGGTGTGATAACAGGGACTTAACGCATGTCCATAAGACTCAAGACTAATGACTAGCATGGTAATATACATTAGACATTAGGCTTTAATAACCCCCCCAAGGCCTAACCACTAGGACAAGCACTCCAGCTTTGGAAGTTTGAGTGAAAAACTTGAAAATTATAAGTCACTGAAAAGCAACATATAATTAACAAGGAAAAAACACTCTAGAGTAATTGGACTAATTACCAAGTCTTAGGACAACCAAGCCTATTACAAAAGGCCATCATGCTACGTCATTTATTACAAACATGCGTGAAAAGAAAAACTGGGCCAAAAATGGCCTGCTGGACTTCTGAACTTTGATAATGAACAAGAGACTTGTTCAATCTCTAGCGCCTCAACTGCAAGTCCAACCAAGTGCAACTTGGGTGGTAACACCTCTCAAACCCTCACCCAATGTGTTAAAAACTTAACTCACAAGATGAAGACCTAAGGGCAACTTGGAGAGGTTATCCAATGTCACCTCAATAACCCTATTCCACTCTGTAGGTTGGTTCGTTTCAACTCAAGGGAGGAAACCCTAAGCAATTCTCTCAGTCATACAAGGCTGTTTACAAAGTATGGTATTTTGACTTAGGGAAGGAAATCTGAAACTGGATTTTGAATATTATGTTATTCAGATATTTTTGGAGAGCAAAGGAAGAATCCTTGGCTAGAAAGATGAGATCCAGATTTATATATTTTTAATGATGATTTCCAGATCTGTTAATGTGCAATGAAAATTTCCCCATGCAATATGGAATGAAATCTTAATTCTGATTTAACTTTCGTAAATTCCAGATTTCAAACCAGCAAAGAAAATGAGTAAAATTTATGAGTTTAAATGGTTGGAAAGCAAGGTTAGTGCCTAGAATCCTGTTGGGCGATTGGGTCTATGTGGGAGTAATTTATTGAGCTATATCTCATGACAAAAATGACGACCACGACTGGAATTAACATGCTACAGCCATCAATTCGTTGCTGTCTACAAATTAAAAATTGAGATCTGCAGTCCTAATGAGGGAACATTAATCAAATATGCAACGAGAGGGTGCTTACAACTGAGAGAGGGTAAATTCCAGCACATTCTCATAAAGATATTTGCTTTCATTGAACACTTACATCCATAGATAACACAGAATTTTCAAGAGGAAATTAACCATCCATCAATTCACTTAAACTAGGAACAACAATACCCATATTTAAGCTCCCATTACATAATTGAAGAGATGAGAATTCCAGCCTTTATATTTAGCAAATTAGTTCCAAAAAAACATCAGCTACAAGCTCCAAAATCCATAATAATAGTATTAGCCTAGTCTGTCTCCACAAACATTCAACAACCATTACAATAGGAGGAGCCTTGCTTATATTGAGTTTTGGCTTAACAACCTCCACAATAAAATAATAATTTCTTTACCAAAACCCTAGATCTATTCTATAAAAACATAAAATAGCATTATCCCTCAACTAACTTGCGAGGAAAAGTCAAACAACTAACAAAATAGGTGTGGCCATGCCACATGTACAGATCTCTAAGTATGAGAGCTCAAGAAGGTGGGTCACCCCTCTAGGAATAGTAAAAAAATGTGTCAAAGCTCCAACGTCCTCCTCAAAGCAAGTGAGTTGAATGTGTAACGATGCCCAAGAAATAATAGAACAATCCTCCATAGGTGCACCCTCCTAGAAACTTCCAAACAAGCAATAAATAGTCCAAATAAGGCACGCTCCAGAGAGAGAGAGAGAGAGAGAGAGAGAGAGAGAGAGAGTCCATACATGTGAGAGAATCAAAGGATAGGAAGGGTGCTCCTCAAAACAAGTGCATATAACCACCCAATAACGGCACATGTGATCTCCAAGGTGATTGACAAATCAATCTTCCATTGTCCTCAGCTACAAAAGTTTGCAATTTGGATTCTGAGTCAAACTTGCAGCACTTTTGGGTGTGAGCACAATTGGTCTGTCTTTAAGCAAATTCACATAAGCAAATTCACATAGAAGAGAAACCATATGGAACAACAACAATTAAATGATCTCATCTTCATGTAGTACAACCTTCGGCTAAGGCACAACCAATTACTGAACAAAAGACCTGATATAGAAACCAATGTCTTGGATGAAATTGGCCCATCCTTGGAATGGGTAGAGGAGACCCACCCAGCAAAGCTTAATGTCGATGTCTTGGGGAGGATGGGTTCGGATGATGATCCCCTAGTAGCACCAAGCATCACAGGCACTAGTCATGCTACTACTAGTACTGCTATTGCAGATGTCCCTGAGGAGTCCATCAAGTCCAAGCCAAAGGATGGTCCTGTATTTCATGTTGAGGATCTCATTTCCAGCAGTGGTGATGAGTTTAATGATTGATCATGTTGATCATTGATATGCAGTAGGCTAGTATCTTGTAGCATGTTAATTTTTAGAGTCTAGAGGATATTTAGAGCCTTGTTATTTATGTCTTTTTTTCAAATATGTATTGCACTCGATGCCATTTTGCTATATTCACCCTTACATGGTATATACATGAGCAGACTTTGAAAGTTTGAATATTTGGTCTCTAATGATTTGGATTTACATTGATGTAATGACTTAATTAAGACTTAATTAAGTATTTTACTATTTTTGTTCGTAAACTGAGTCATCAGCTGATTCCAATCCGAGTCTAGTCTGACCCGCCGCCAGTTCTGAGTCCAATTCTGAGTTGTAAAGGGTACAACAGATCTTGGCATCATGTTCAGTGAGGGTTACAAAAATTCTAGTGTACCTGCTCCAACTTTCCTTGGCAAGCAGGGTACCGAGCTAAAAAATAATCTTCTACATTTTCCAGTATGGAACACTGATTGTCATCCCAGATTCCCAACATCCCCAAACAGATTTCTAATGCAGAATTTAATGCATAAACATAAATTTTATTCTATATGCAATATTTTCCAATCATTCATATACATGGCATTCACATCTAAATTCTCATGCATATCAACATATACATTTCTTCACGAACAACAATTAAACATCTCAGCGCATATTCATAACAAGAATTTGAACCATTCATATAACATAAATATCTAAATTCTCATGCATATCAACATATGCATTTCTTCACGAACAACAATTAACCATCTCAGCGCATATTCATAACAAGAATTTGAACCATTCATATAACATAAATATAACAGATATGAATGTATTTATTTTTATCAAAAGTTGTCCATGTCAACTGGCTGCACTGGAGCAACTTACCTCCCAGTCGTAATCTACAATGGACACCACCCCTGAGCTGGGCTATGAGGCGACAAGAGCAAAGGAATACCTAATGGGCTTTATATCTCATCACAATGCAACTCACAGTGCCGCATGACTCAGCCAACTAAACATCTACCACGAGCACCTGTGTTGCAGACTCTTTCAGATTCCTCAGCCAACAGTTGAACGACCCCAAAAGCCCTTCTTCATCAGCCACTCCCTTTCTCAGGTTCAGGCAATCCCTTCTACCGATCTTTGCTTCGGGAATCCTTCGTTTGCCAGGTTATTACTCTGCCAAGAAGTGCCCAAGTGGCAGTCATTCTTCTGGGAGCTCTGATATGGTAATGCGACCTGCAGAATTCCACTCCCAGGGCAACCACCGGAAAACTCAGGCAATCAATTGTCAAACAATCAAACCCAACACGTATGTGTGAAAATGGAAAAATTACTTTCCCAGCTTCTATACTGACTACAACCATTATACCCCCTGGAAACCATCCTCGAAACTGTATTGTAACAGTGACAAAATGTTAGTTTACAACAACTCGATGAAGGTTCTCCAATAGTCGGGTACATGCTTGAGAAAACCAAAACAAATGGTAGGGAATAGAACCTTCCAGGTCCAAAACCATACATTATATACCAAGGCATTGCATGAAGACATGCGTGTCATAGGTGACAAGACTCTCGTGGTTTATTATATTTGGGGTACATAATCAAGAAAGGTGGGGAGTTCACCAATTGACACATGGCATATGTTAACAATAAGCGCCTTTACTTCCTCTCTTGTCTCATCACAACCCTTTCTACCCTAGCTAGTATAAGCAGCCAATCTCATGGACATTATTTTATATATTTCATCATTTGACATATTAGACATTTCATGAAGGCTTTATCTCATCTCATGACATCTAGAGACATCAAATATAACCAGAGTCTTCTCATCAACGTCTTGGCCTTCAGCTCTGTACTAAGAAACAATACAAGTATATGTACAACATATACATCGCAAGCGCATAATAAACTAAGCCCACATGGCTTGACACATCGAAAAATATTCACATTAACATCATATTTATATCCTCAGATTGAACATAATTCCAAGAGTCAAATTCAATGTATTACAAGAATGCAATAGATTTACTTGGTTATTGTGATTCAGAGAAGGAAATGTAGAGAAACGCAAATGCACTTCTGGGCACTGTTTCACGCTATCTGGAGGGCTCATTACATGAGTAAGTATGAAGCTACCAGCCATTACTTTGTCAATCGTTGATGCAGAACATATATTAACATGTTTTGCATGTAAAGAATTGATTTGGTTGCAGAAATTAATTGAAGACTTTGGTGTTTGTCAGGAACAGTGTCCAATGTTGAGATGTGACAGGCAGAGATGCTTAACAACGAAAAAAATCCTAAGTTTTAAGCAAGAACCAATCACATCAAAGAGCAATATCATTATGCAAAAGGAGATCTTGCAGAAGGAGTTTTGTGAAACTCGGTGGATAGTTACATATGTATTGACTAAAGCTTTGCCAAGGGAAAAATTCAAATTTTGAAGGAATGGCTTTCGAATGAGCACATGGCCTTGTGTAAATATTTGACTGAGTGGAAGTGTCGTAAATATGACAGTCAAAAATATTTACTGGTATTATGTATGTAGTTCTTTTCTTTTTCGTGTAAGCTTGGAAAGAGAGAGCAGTTAAACGGTGCATCCTC
The DNA here is from genome assembly GCA_027924585.1 of Larix kaempferi. Lineage (NCBI taxonomy): Eukaryota > Viridiplantae > Streptophyta > Pinopsida > Pinales > Pinaceae > Larix > Larix kaempferi. The sequence continues at coordinate 9,204,817 of BSBM01001430.1, read as the reverse complement.
CTCTTCCATCTCTGGTGGCATCACCAGAAATGGCGGGATGCTTTATTTGCTTGGCAATTGGCCTTCTTGGAGCAACTTTTCATGGGTATACAACATGTACATAAGTTGTGACTAAGTTGCCTTCTTGGAGCAACTTTTCATGGGTATACAACATGTATATAAGTTGTGACTAAGAAAGAAGGGAAAATTAGAGTATTTTTAATTTTGTATTTGTGTATTGTGCTTTTTAATCTACAGTTTGAGTGGGCATAATGATTAAGAACATGTGTTTTTTCCTGGGAGGTCGTAGGTTCAAAACAGAAATGGTAGAGTATATACACCTCTGTAAACTTTAGCAATTAAATCTCTAAACAGAGGTATTTATATATATATATTCCCGTTCCTGTAACTATTTAATACAGAGCCATCACAAGTCAACCGTGCAACTGTGCAGTGCAAAACTTAAGGTAGTCCAGAATATCTAGTGACTGCCTACTCCATGCAAGGTTATAGATTTGTTTAATCTAAACCTGGCGAAGGCCTTGTTAAAGAGATGGGTAGAGTAATATGGCTACTTGTTGTAGAGAGATTTATAAATTCGTTTCACATTTTACTTAGCATAAATTTCAATTGAAATAGGCTGAACAGATTGAGTGGCTTCATTGAATTTATATAAATTTTATGCCAATTTCACAGAGATAATGGCATACATCTATACTATTGTGTACAGAACTTCACTAGATGCTGAAATTATTTAAGGTTAGAGAGACAATTTGCTTCTAGTCATTTTACATGACTCTTTCAGGTTATGTCAAGATTGGTTCTCATGGTACTTGGAGAAGTGTTATTGGTGTTAGCAGTTGTAAGGAAAGGCTAAGATTGTTGGGTAGAAGGTAATGTAATAAGCATAAGATGGGTTGATTGGTCAGAGAAACCTCCTGACCAGTGCATCCTTTGGCCTGATAATCAGTAAGGTACGGTTTCATTTTTTTTTTCATCTTTCAGATCGAATTTTTTTAAATAGCCTTACAACCTTAATAAACAATTATATATATATGTGAGTGAGAGAGAAGGCATCGACCGCAGTTATAATTGGGAGAATCATGGCTTACTCTTTCAGGTGCACCTGGAGGTAGCATAGAAAGCAACACTTGTCTCACAGCTTCTTGTTGCTGTTTGGGCGTTCGTCCTTGCATTACACTTCTTGATGTTTCTACAAAACGGTCATAACCCTCCACTTTGCTAGTACTCTTCCCTCCTGCAAGAATCCAATTCAAGAGTATTCTGTTCTTAACAACCGCAATTCAATAAGTCATTACACTCAAATTGACAAATAAAACGTACTCAATGTAATTGCGTAATGAATAATAATCAAATTAAGGCCAGAAGTCGAAATGGACGCAGAAGGGTTTGGACTGTAACCAGCAATATTATTCATTTTACGAGCAAATAGCGCCATGAAGATCTTGTCGAAAAAATTATCATTGTAATGGGTCTTCTGTCCCATGGGTGCGGGCTGTCCCGATGGCTCTGCTATGCCACATTCTATAATCCTCTTTCTCCTTGAAACAAAAGTATGTTTTTTTCTCTGAAATTTATAGCTTGAAGAATAATTGTCCCTTGGAAATCCTTGACAGCAGACTCTGCCAAAGCTGTTGGCAGCCACCTGCATGTTTGATTGCACGGACTGTACTTACGTTTTTTTTTATCAAAATGTTATCTTAACGTACAGTTTTTGGAATAGGGAGTTGAATCGAGCGTAAAAACAATTCAGATGGGGATGATCGAAGGCAATGGATGGAGAGTGTCGAGCCTGTGTTAACAGATGCCAGCAATTGTGCTTTATCTGTGTAAGAGGGTGGGCTGCTCGTGCCAGTGGCTTCGAACTCGACACGTTGTGTTAATCATAGCCTCGAACCTTCCCAACTTCTGGATCGCTAACTGGATTTTAATACTTTTAATGCTTTATGGATATCACATGGTTTTATCTCCACAGACTTTTATATTGTTATTCCATCCTCAGAATGGAATTACACGTAATCAATTTTGTTATTTTTCTTGTGTAATCTCGTTCGGCACTCGCGGGCCGAGTTGGTCCCGGGGGCCGGCGGCTCAAAGAAGGAGAAGTGCATTTTCCGAGAAACCGACAACTCTGAACCATTAATTCCATTTACACCTCCAAACACTTCACAAATTATTCAGCAAACACAAGAAGTTAAGAAGTTATTTATTGTCTCTTCTCAACCAATTATTTATTTACACTTCATTATCTCTTCTCAACCAATTATTTATTTACTCTATCATCGTTTACTCACCTTCAAACACTCACCAAAGATTCATCAAACAGAAGAAGTTAATCGTTATCTCTTCTGTCACGAATATCGCCTAGTGATTGTTGACAATTTTACCGTCACCGTACCATAAAACATATATGGACAAAAACAATACATAGTCATTTGAAGTGGGAAACTCGTTCAATTCCACATAAAATCCCACTTAATCATTGAATAGCCAAGTCCATAAAATAAATGGTTATTAAGAATCGTGTTGGTTTATAAAATATGTGCCGAGGTTGATTTAGAAGTGTAAAGAGACAACCTTTACATATTGAACCGCAACTCCAACCATTACTACAATAAACAACAATCTTACTTATTGAGCTTAAATGTATTATCAGGATGTTAAAATAGTATGCTCAAATTAACTGGTTGAAAACAAAGGTAGTACCTATTAAAATGACTTTGAAGTTGAAAACAAAAGTAGTACCCTATTAAAATGACTTATTAGGGAAATGAAGTTGTATATGTTGTATTGTTTTACTAAGAGAACAAGTGTTCGTTTAAGATAAAAAAAAAAACTAACACATTAGGGAAGTGTACTTATTGATCTTAAATGTATTATCAAGAGGTTAAAATAGTATCTCAAGTCGACTGAGGTTGAAAACAAAGGTAGTACCCTATTAAAATGACTCCGAAGTTGAAAACAAAGGTAGTACCCTATTAAAATGACTTAATAGGGAAATGAAGTTGTATATGTTGTATTGTTTTACTAAGAGAACAAGTATTGGTTTAAGATTAAAAAAAACTAACACATTAGGGAAGTGTAGTTGACTTGGCACATTGGATCTATAAGAAGAGAATTATAAGGCTAAACAAGAACTAGAAGAAAGATGGAAATCCATCTTTGAGAACCAACAAAACAACCTCTCATTCAATGCTATGCATGTTATGATTTGGTGACATAGTAGTTGATGTCAACTAAAGAAAACCTTAATTAACCAAGGCCTTAGTCAACTTTAGGTTAAGAAGAAGAACATATGTGGAAGGAAACCGGTCACCTTGTCCCAACCAATGAGTTACATCTCCAGTGGATAGTTGATTTTCCACTGGCAAGTTCCTTAGCCCAAGGCGAGAGAGAATCAAATGGATTCACTATATTAGGTGACCTAGTTCATTGACCCACTCACTTGATAGGGGTGCAAATAAGGTTGACAACATGAAGGATGTGTGGGAACTTATCCACATGGACAAGACCAATTATTAAGGAATGTCGTAACCTCCATGTCAACTTTGGATAAGGATTGTTACAACATGTTGAACCACCATAGCATTTTCTTAATTGTTGATTAACCTTTTTCCTTCCAAAGGGGATATTATAAAAAAAGAAGTGGATGTAGGGATGGGGGTTTAGATGTTATTGGTTTCAATTATGTTCTTAGAGATTAAGAAGATTGTTTCAACGATAGTAGAACATTGTTTGAAATATCAACTAAAGGAGAGAAGAGGATCTTCCTTTGATTGTTGTTGAAGTTCCAACATGGGGGTATGATAGCACCAAAAAAATGACTTGGCACCAATTCCAAATTTCCTGCACTACGAACTATGTGCATTCCCATTCCCATTCAATTCCTATTCATTCTTGAATGATTCACAACACTTCATGATCATCCTGATTAAAGAACTCACCCAATGAAATACAACATAATATAATTACATGAGCACTCACTATCTTTCACCTTCATTAAATAAAATAATGCCACTCTCCACTCATTCTCTCTCAAGACATTCATACGTTTCTTTATTCCATGACATGGATAATTACCATTCCACCTAAATTTAAGTCTTCACATAAGGAAGACACAATATTAATTCCATAAATTCAGCCAGCATCATAACCTGAGAATTTCAACACCCTTTATTAAACAAGAGTGCACACTCAAGTTTCAGAACCGATTTATCTTGGCATGAAGTCGTTTTCTAGCATTGACATAAATTCTAATGTGCCCCAGCTTAAACTTGAATTTTTTTTTATTCTCTGAGGAATCAATTCCCCTCTACGCAGCTTCCAAAGGGTGACTTCTCTCAACGTAATTTTCAAATGATAATTACTTGAAATAACCTACAGTTAGGTTCCAAATTTCCAGAGTGTAAGAATTCCCCACCATTTCTCTTATATTTCCAACGATCCAGATCAATTTGTATAAAAATTCCCCATAAACCTCTACCAATCATAAACCTGATTTCATCTACAACTCTCGCAATTCATTTATAAATTATTATCGACCGCCTTGGATTTCAATGAGTGTTATCAATATAATGACGATTTTTCCCCAATCGTTGTCCGTAGATACATACTGGCATTTGATCCCATGGAATCTCCCTACGTTTTAATAAATTTTCTGCAGAGACTTGGTCCACTACAAGGCTTCCTCAACACTAACTCGAACTGTGACCCTCCATAGGAATTTCCCCCAATTCCTTCTTCGACCTGCAAAAAATTCTTTTCTCATTGACACAGCAATGCAAGATTACTCTGTAATCCCATATATTCAAACTCATTCATAACTTAACAACAATAAAATGCACAATTACCCTGTTCATAGAGTGTTTACTTAAGTCATAAACAGACTTCTACAAAGACTGGAACCTCTATGGTTCTACCCAATCTTAAACTCGTAATAACTGGAATTTCACATACAGAAATTTCACCTAATCCTCTTCTGTTCATATTGCATGCATAAGCTAGTTATCACACAGCTAATAAACATTCATCAATCAATTGCTTCAGTCATATCACATACAGATTTCCAAAACAATAACCCATATTCATGATCATCTGCCTTTTCATTAAGTAAATAAACTGTGCAGGTACATAAAAGAAAACCCCTGAACTCTATCAATGGCCTCCTCTCCCTTTTCATGGCCATCCTCTCTTTTTTTGAGACTCTCTCTCGAATTCCGTTACAAAAGCAGAGCCTCTTCAACTCCTCCACTAACTTCCTATAATCCAGCCACGTAGCTCTATAATTAGAAACTACACTAACTGCACCTATGACTCACTCAACTAGTAACTGAAAACAAGTAACTATCTATTCCGGTCATCCCTTTATTTCAGGGTTTAGTTACATTGGTCAATGCTTCCATAATTACTCTTTAAACAACACCTAAACACTAAACATACTTCCTATATCATCTTTATTAGGAAATAAAGGACTCAACATTCGTAGTTTTGACATGGAGGGCTAATGCTCCTGCATCAGACTCCCGAGGTAGAAAGAAAACATGATCCCCTGATCATGTACTTTCAGCCTTCATCTTTCCTAGATCCCAAATTCTAGTTTGCTGCTGCAAACAACTCTTATCTTCTTTGCTTTGCCATTGCACTCTACTGCATTTGGCACACTCATCTTCCAGCTGCTGATTATTTTCCTTGGCTTTTCTTATTTCAACTTCTACTTTTAGTTCTGAGCTTACTTCAAATGCTGCTCCAGATACTACTGCCACCCATACTTCTTTTGTGCTTTTGTAAACATCTCCTTCTGCAATATCCTCCTCATGCTTCCTGCCTGCAATTTCACCTTTAAAAAATAATTTGTCTTCCCATTTTTTGGTTGCAGCAACATAATCAATCGGTCTTCTTTGTATATGATTAAACACATCATAGGGATGTTGATCATTAACTTTAGCATAACTCTCTTTTCTTTCCTTGACAATCCTCAGTAATTGTCCTTCCACTCCTTGACTGATTCTAACAGTCCATTCAACATCTTCAACTACTGTATCTTCATACTTTGCCAGACAATTTTCAGCCTCATTCAATTCTAAGACTGATTCTCTTTTAGCTTGAAACACATCTACCTCACTTTCCTCCAATTTCAATTGTACACTTATAATATTCACTCTCTAGTTTGTTGGTCTATTCTCCAAAGGACTGAGCTCGTGCCACAAATCTGCCATTTCTCACGGAATTTCTTATGAAAACTTTGTACAATCTTCCCCATCTCCTTCCTTGTCACCAAGCCAATCCTCCTGTGGTAATACTTCAGCATCCTTGATCAGAATAGAATTATGATCCTCCCCCACTGTAACAGCACTAGATGTCTGTCCAACAGTATTCCTTTGGCCACTCAAGTGAGCCAGTTCTTCCTGGTCTTCATCAGTAGTAGATTCCATCACAAGAAGCATAACTGATTCATCTCCAGTAGCGTTATTTTCATCATTAACCAAGGAATCTACAAACTCCTTCTGCTGCAATAATTCATCGTTATCAGCTTCACTTAAGACAACTCCATAAGATGGATTGTCTTCTGTCATACCTACAAATACACTCAAATTGTCAGCTTCAAAACCACAAGACCTAGTGGTCTTGTTTGATGATTCAATCATCAAATCTTCCTGTTGTTCTAAGGCTTCTAGAAGACTCAGAAAATCCTCAATAATCTTATTTTCAACTTCCTCAAGCATGACGTTTGAATGCTTGAAGTCCTCTGGTTCTTCCTGTTCTTGGCCATCATCATAAGCCAAGTCTTTTCTACTTCCAGCTCTTGCTGCATGCTGAAATGAAACACTTTCTATGAATTTTGCACCTGCAAACATACACAAGATATCAGATTTAAAACCATGAGACTTCTTGGCCTCACTTGAAGTTTCAGCCTTCAAGTCTTCTCCCAGATACTCGCTTGTCTTGAGTATCTCTTCTTCACACTGAGCATTTATCAGTTGCTCTCTTCTCCTTTGCAGTTTATGACACTTCAACTTTCTCCTCATGAGGAAACCACATCTATGGTCTTCCTCCTCCTTCTGTAACAACTCCATCAATACTCTTAGATGGACTTCTATCTCAGCCTTCTCCCTCTCATACTCTTCATCACTCAACTGTCTCCACATGCCATTGGCTTTGGCATCTTTCGTCTTCAATTTGTGGCTACCTTCTGAACCTCTTCTATGACTTTCAATAGTCATCTTCCTGAGTTTCTTTCACTCTCTATGAGCTGCACTCACAACTCACATACTCTTGAGAACACTACTGTCCTCTTATATTTCAACCTCAGCTGAAATACTAGGTGCGGGCAACACTTCTTCCTCCTAGAAACCCTCATTGGATTCTTTCATCACTGCTCCTAAGGCTGTGATCTTCTTGCTGAGATATCTTCTCTTCTACTACTACTTCTTATCTGTTCTCTCTTGTCTGCAAACTCCTATTGCAAAACTTCTTCACGAGCTTCTCTTCTTGTCTTCTTTCCTTCAAATTTTGGCTTTACTCTGTCAAAGAGTATTCTCTTCCCACCTTCTACCTGCAGGATAAACCCGCTCTGATACCAATTACTAGCACCAAAAAAATGACTTGGCACCAATTCCAAATTTCCTGCATTACGAACTATGTGCATTCCCATTCCCATTCAATTCTTATTCATTCTTGAATGATTCATAACACTTCATGATCATCCTGATTAAAGAACTCACCCAATGAAATACAACATAATATAATTACATGAGCACTCACTATCTTTCACCTTCATTAAATAAAATAATGCCACTCTCCACTCATTCTCTCTCCAGACATTCATACATTTCTTTATTCCATGACATGGATAATTACCATTCCACCTAAATTTAAGTCTTCACATAAGGAAGACACAATATTAATTCCATAAATTCACCCAGCATCATAACCTGAGAATTTCAATGCCCTTTATTAAACAAGAGTGCACATTCAAGTTTCAAAACTGATTTATCTTGGCATGAAGTCGTTTTCTAGCATTGACATAAATTCTAATGTGCCCCAGCTTAGACTTGAAATTTTTTTTATTCTCTGAGGAATCAATTCCCCTCTACGCAGCTTCCAAATGGTGACTTCTCTCAACGTAATTTTCAAATGATAATTACTTGAAATAACCTACAGTCAGGTTCCAAATTTCCAAAGTGTAACAATGCCCCACCATTTCTCTTATATTTCCAACGATCCAGATCAATTTGTATAAAAATTCCCCATAAACCTCTACCAATCATAAACCTGATTTCATCTGCAACTCTCGCAATTCATTTATAAATTATTATCGACCGCCTTGGATTTCAATGAGTGTTATCAATATAATGATGGGTTTTCCCCAATCGTTGCATGCAGATACATACTGGCATTTGATCCCATGGAATCTCCCTACGTTTTAATAAATTTTCTGCAGAGACTTGGTCCACTACAGGGCTTCTTCAACACTAACTCGAACTGTGACCCTCCATAGGAATTTCCCCCAATTCCTTCTTTGACCTGCAAAAAATTCTTTCCTCATTGACACAGCAATGCAAGATTACTCTGTAATCCCATATATTCAAACTCATTCATAACTTAACAACAATAAAATGCACAATTACCCTGTTCATAGAGTGTTTACTTAAGTCATAAACAGAATTCTACAAAGACTGGAACATCTCTGGTTCTACCCAATCTTAAACTCGTAATAACTGGAATTTCACATACAGAAATTTCACCTAATCCTCTTTTGTTCGTATTGCATGCATAAGCTAGTTATCACACAGATAATAACCATTCATCAATCAATTGCTTCAGTCATATCACATACAGATTTCCAAAACAATAACCCATATTCATGATCATCTGCCTTTTCATTAAGTAAATAAATTGTGCATGTACATAAAAGAAAACCCTTGAACTCTATTAATGGCCTCCTCTCCCTTTTCATGGCCATCCTCTCTTTTTTTGAGACTCTCTCTCGAATTCCGTTACAAAAGCAGAGCCTCTTCAGCTCCTCCACTAACTTCCTATAATCCAGCCACATAGCTCTATAATTAGAAACTACACTAACTGCACCTATGACTCACTCAACTAGTAACTGAAAACAAGTAACTATCTATTCCGGTCATCCCTTTATTTCAGGGTTTAGTTACATTGGTCAATGCCTCCATAATTACTCTTTAAACGACACCTAAACACTAAACATACTTCCTATCTCATCTTTACTAGGAAATAAAGGACTCAACATTCGTAGTTTTGACATGGAGGACTAATGCTCCTGCATCAGGGTAGAATCTCTAGATGAGCCTTTTATAATCTATAAATTCTACTCTAAAAATAAAGAGTCCACCAAGCCATTTTAAGTTGTGTTTTCCTAAGTTGTCTTTCTTCGTGATAAAAAATTATGTCCCTGTGTATGTGTCATTGTAGAATTCTTTCATTAAGTATTTTGTTTTAAATACACATCATGTTTATTTACACAATGGAATTAAACATGAAGAGCGAGCATTTCATAAATTATAGAGGAATCATGCTAGTGAGTTAATTCGGCCATAGTGTTAAATGAATCATATTGGTATCAGAGTGGTTATTTTTGAAGTCTATAAAGGCAATGCCACCATGAATGTTCAAAAAACTGAGAAGAATGCAAGAAGGTTGAGAGTTAGTTCTATAGAGCCACAATATTGGAGTAAGAAAAAGAAAGAAAAAATGTCAAGATTCTAGAATGAGAGATAATCAACAAGGTGGCAAGTCAGAAATCATATTATCCAATTTGGAGAGTCAAATGACCTAAATGTCTCTAAACCTATCTTAGTTGACCATAAGTTTGTTACAAATGAACAAGAACATTGTTTCCTTCGCTACAACAATGATTTTGAAGAAGCTACCTCATGCGTTAAGTTCACACTCAAGGAAGAAGAACCTAAACAAGAGGAGAAACCAAAGCCAAAAACTGGAGCACCAACAAAGCCAAGATGCCCTTCAAAATTAAAACAAAGATTGACATGAAACCTTGTGCAAGGGAGATTGACACCCTTAAGTTAAATCAATGGTTACATCAACTAGAAGTTTATTTTAGTGTTGACAAAACTATTGAAGCATAGAGCATCTATTTTGCTTCACTGAAGTTAGAAGGTCATGCATCAATATGGTGGGCATGTTATATGTTGCTCAACAACTTGAGAAAGATCCGCTAGTCACTGAGTAGGAAACTTTCAAGAATCTCATTAAGACATAGTTCTACCCATTGTCTATGAAGAAGAACAAAAGATTCAATGGCCTTTCTTTTTGCATAAATAAGGACAAATTGACCAAGAGTACGTTATTGAGTTTGAAAAATGAGGTATTCAATTAGGACTATTTTCCCTTATCTAGAGACAGCCAGTGATGTTTTTAAAACCAAAGTATGTTGATGAACCTTGTGTCTAACCACAATATTTAGAAGGGGACAAGAAGAAGGGACAATGGAGTGGACCCAAATAGAAAGAGAAACAAGAACAAAAGAAACGTGGAAAAAAGAAGGGGAAATGAAAGAAAACAATCTGGATAACCATTATTAGAATCGTGATTTCAACAACCACACATAACATAATTGTTGGAATCCCACCTAGATATGCATCCTAAAAGGACTAGACTATAGAGGAATAAAAATAATTTGTTGATTGTGGATGATGATCAAAAGATGTACAACTCCAATTAGGAACGTAGTAAACATATTCCTATTTATTATGGATTGTTAGAATATTTCTGCAATCGTATTTTAGAATATTGAATATTAATTACTTAAAAAGAATTGATAAGATGGTGATGTTATAATGAGCCTCATAACAATATACTTATCTACATTGATTGGTCAGACGGTGAAGGAGTGTATGTCCATTGACCTTTCATTAACCTAATGATATTATTATTATTATTATTACATTGCCACCCCCTTAAGGAATTATTTCTCTTCAAAACATAGTAAATGGAATTTTCTCTAAGTGGACATTTATGTGTTGGCAACATCTTTATGTTTGGTTGGCTTTACGGGTTTGACTGTGTTCCTACTTTGAGTGTTGGCAGGGTTCTTTTATATTATCCATATCATATCCTAAAGTATTTTGACTTGGTTGCTTATTGTAAAACCTTTATGCTTCTTGGTAGCATATTTTCCTTTCTTCTGCTATTGTATGTCCATTTGTGCTTCTTATGTTTTCTTCATTATTTTCAATTCACCTTTCTTGAGAGTAGAACCTTCAACACCATATAATTCATAATGTTAACCTTTCCAACTCCATGACTGCACCAAGAGTAGCGAGGTGGTCTATAGCCTAGTATGGGGAAGATGTTGTGACGTGTAACGTTGTGTAACATTATGTAACATGTCATTCCCATTTAAAAAAATTAAAATGAAAATGATGTCGACTTAAATGAAAATAAATAAATTATATTGATTTAATCTTAAACTTAGTTATATAAAAAAAAATCTCAATGTGTAAAAAATTTAAGATAAAAGAAATTTACACTTCAAGAAATTGGATCCCTCTCGATGCTTTGTAGATATGGGTTTAAGATGGATCTATGTTGGTTAACTAGTCTTCAAGGTTGGTGGTATAAGTGCCCCACTACATCAACCATTTTGCACCTAGCACCATATCCATATCATCAAGTGGTATAGCATAGAATCCTATATGTAGTTCCAACTCTTGTATTTGAACCAAAACTTTATGACATCTTCCTACTCTTTTAACTTTTTGTCCATTACCAACTGTAACTATGAGGTTACTGGTGGGGTACACAATAAGGTTTAGTTGTTTGGAAACATTGATGTCTATACAATTATGGGTACCGCTAGAATGTACAAGTGTCGTTATGTTTCTATTTTTTACAATCCCTTTGAGATTTAGTGTCTTAAGGTTATGATTTACTCCTCATGGTTACAGGTATATGTGTAGGTTATCTTTATTATTCTCTTCAAACACTTGTCTTGTTAGCTTTCCTAAGATGAGGTGGAATATATTTGTAGTTGGTTGTTGTATTTGGTCCTTTTCAATATAGTGTCTTTTTTAGGCATGTTGTCTTCATTTCTATTTTGTCGGTGCAGGAGATTGAAGCTAATTATATTTTTGGTAATGCCTCATTATGAATCTTTGGTATTTTGATTTTAAATCTATTGGGTTCTATCGTTGACTCAACTCAACTTTTAGTTAGTTGATCAATCCCTTATCTATGCTCATTAATTGTCCTTTATGCTTTGTCTTTGTTGGGCTTTGAATTGTGCCCAATATTGATTTTATTTGTTGGATTCATAATTCCTAATTCATTTTCACCCTTTATTTTAGAATAATGTAGCAATTTGTTTAAACATAAATGTCTTGGAATTCATATCCTATCACATATGCGACAATTATCTCCCCTTTTATTAACTCTATCCATCATCAAATTTGTCCTTATTTCTTATTAATTTGTCAAAAAAATTCCATTTTTTTTTTGCAACTCTACAATCTAATCCATAACTAGCATTACCAACCTCATCTTCATAACAATGAACATCTAGTTGTGATTCATCATTATTATCCATGTTAGTGGTGGCTTTTTTTGCAGACCCACTTTAATTTTACAATATATACAATGTATAAAATGTTGAGAATTAATTTTTTATTAAATTTTTACTTTATAAGACAAGGTCAATTTGAGATGTAAAATCCCAAGTTAAATTTCTTTATAAATGAATGGCTGTGATATAGGGAAAACTATATGGACGTACAAAAATTAATTAAAACATCTAAATTGTACCTTCTTATTTTCATATAGAATTAGTAGTGTGGTAGCTAAATTTTGGGAATGTAGAACACATTAAGAATGTATTTGGAATGGTGGGAGTGCATATGGAACGAAATTGGCGGTTGTACAAATAAATGGAATCATATGTCAATGTATGTGATTGACAATGAAAAATGTGCGAAATTGTAGGTGTATGCAAGGATTTAAGTTGGTGGTGGTTGTAGAAATATGTGGTAACATTATGACACAAAATATTATGTGCATGACATATTGTGGCTCACGTTACAGTGGCAGTGTACAATGTCATGTATGGTGGAAAGGAAAATGCCTTCTTAATTTAGTGTTTTCCATTCTCATCCAACAAAGGTTTAGAAATATATATCTTCATTCTTCAACTCAAAATCAGAAGACACTAGAGAAAATGCACATCAAAATAGCAAGAATCCATATTCTTTATTTATCTTGAACCAAGATTGTACAAAGTTCTCCTTTCCCAAGAGGCAAGGAGGCACAAAATTGAAACCCTAGATTCTACTCAATCCCAAGAATTCTCACTCTCACCCAATACATTAATGCAACTCTAAATCTTCTCTCTATCTCCCATATGAAACAATATAAAGGACACTCAAGGTAGTTACCAACGTAACTCTTTCTTGATCTACTTTCCCAATATCCCCTAAAATGTATATTAATTTATAATTGAGTCACAAACACTAATGTGAGTCATTATCTCAATAATTGTAGTGAATCAAAATCATTAATATCCATAACTACATAGATGCAACCCCAAATAGGGTGCCAACAAGCCCCAAACACAAATATCTATATCATCCTCGAGACAAGTACATATGGAAGAATGGGCACGAACCATCACCTCAAAAATGCAACTCTTGAAACTCGATCACACTCAACCTTTTTCCTCTATGTTGATCTGGAATCTTTTGACTCCTACTCCTACTCCTAGATTGTGCTTTGCTTCGTAGGTCACTCACCCCACAAAATTCACAATCATGCACTCTCCTCTTTCCCACATCTTTGTGATGCAATCGATGGGAAGCATGGGTAGCGCATCCTCTTCATCTCTATCTATTGTACTTAGAATGTACCTATGGTCATAATCCCATCTTGTCGGAATACCGAGGTGCTAACTAGGATAACTGCCAAGTGTATTGAAAATGAAGTTAAATACAAGGCTCATTCCTTCTAATCTACATCAATCTGCCAATCATAAACAACTCTGCTCATCCACCAATCATTCCACAATCTTCTTATCCCCCCCTTATGAAAAATTTGGGATAAGATTGAACAATTTACAAAGGTGACACTATAGGAAAAGGAAGGAGGTATTAGAACCTATCCCTCCCAATGAAAACTTTATGAACTCCTAACATAGATTGAAGTTTGGAAAAATTCACTCCTATAAGAACCTTGTGAAAACGTTAGAAACTTGATCATCTATAAGTAAAAAGAGCACTTCAAAAATACGATCTTGAATAATATTTTTAATGAAGTGCATGTGTATTTCAATGTGATTGTTGTGAAGACGTTAAATTAGATATTTGGAGAACTTGATGTCACTCTTATTGTAACACTAGAGGGTAGTCAAATGCTACTACTAGAATCCAAAATCTAAAAGGATTTTTCGAAGGAACAAGGCTTCTTGAATTGCATTAATTGTGGATCCATACTTTGCTTCCACTAAAGAAAGTTAGAGCAAGAGCTTGTTGTTTCTTACAAGCCCAATTGACAGATCCAAAACCATGACTAAAAACATAACTTGTAGTAGACTTTCGATCCACAAGGTTGATAGCACAATTGAAATCGGTGAAACCAACCAACAAAGGATTCCTCCCTAAATTGTAACGAATCACAAACTAAATTGTACCTTGGATATACCAAAGTATATTTTTTCTTGCTTTCTAATGGCTTTCATGTGGTGTGAGTCAAATACAAGAGGCTACCAATTGGTAGTACAATGTGGCATTTACTTCAAGAGTAGTCCACGTGGCAACAAGTTTGACTCCAAACTAGAAGGGAAATTGGATCGGTTCACAATATTCCATGTGAAGTGATGAAGAAGGTCATAAATATACTTAGACTAAGAAATACAAATTCCTTCTTTGGTTTTCAAGAGTGGGAGGATAAGAAAATAATGCAAATGTTCTAAGTCTGTCATTTCAAATTCCTTCTTGAGGATAGATTTCACATGAGTTATAGTTTGAGGTCACTACCAATGAGAAAAATGTCATCAACATAAAGAACAAGTTTTATGAGATGGTTGCCTACTTTCTTGGTATAAACATTAGGGTCAGAATAACATCTGTAAATCTAGTGTTAAGAGGAAAGTTATCCATCTTAGCATACCAAGCCCAAGTAGCTTGTTTAAGACCATAGAAATATTTCTTAATATGACAAACAATATTGGAATCGTTATGAACATAACGAGGAGGTTGTTCCATGTAAATTTCTTCCTACATGTGGATTTGGAATCCATTTGATGGACCTCCCATTTATGTGAAGTGATAAGGGCTAGCACAAGGCAGATGGAATTCATTTTGACTATGGGAGCAAGGCTTCATTATAATCAATCCCTTCAACTTGAGAAAAACCTTTTGCAACTGATCAAGACGTATGACTTTCAACAATTCCATCTAATGCATACTTAGATCTACGTACCTATTTACATTTGATAAGTTTTCTCCCTTTCTAAAGAGATACAAGATACCAAGTATGGTTTTCCATTAATGAATGATATTTCTCATTCATTGTTGTGTCCCAATATGGATGGCCAGAAGCTGCTGCAAATGTCTTTATATCACAAGCCTTTGAAACTTGAGCCTAAAGAGAGGTGGATCACTAGAACTATGAACGTGTATGACATTGATTTGTAGAATCACTAACAAGATCACCAATTGCATCTCATGTTGTATAGACCCATTTAGGAAGTGGTGGTATTGGTGTAGCTTCATCTTCAATGGACTCAATTGGAGGAAGATGAATAGGTAGAGGTGGTATTTTCATCATCACTGACATCATCTAAAGAAGAACCATAATAGGATTACTAGCAGAAAAGTTGGGAAAAGAAGATGGCACAATCATCGAGGATGGATCATAAATCGAATATATCTCATGCATCAAATTAGGCATGCAAGCCAAGAGTTTTTCATCAAATTCAACATCTCTTCTAATAATAATTTCTTTGGAATGAAGTTGAAGAAGTCTATAACCTTTTACATCTTCAAAATATCCAATAAAAATGCATTTCTCGCATTTAGTTTGTAATTATTTCATTTTCTCATGAGGAATGTGATCCCATGCTTCACTACCAAACACATGAAAGTGGATTACATATGGTTTGATTTTAATCCATGATTCTTTCAAAGTTATATATTATAAATCCTTTTTGGGAGTGGGACTAACTATGTAATTTGCAAAAGTGTTGCCTACCACTCCAAAATAAAGACTTAATCCCTTAGATTGGATCATACAATTTTCCACTTCCTTTAATGTGCGATTATTTCTCTCGACAATACTATTTTGTTGGTGTGAGTAAAAAATAGTATGTTGCATCTTATGCCTTGTGAATTGCAGTGAGTTGTAAATTTGTTGTTAACATATTCACCTCCATTTTCTGTTCTTAAGTTCCGTAGTTGATGTCCATATTATTTTTATACAAGGGCCTTGTAGGCTAAAAACATGTCAAAAAATTCACTCTTAATTTTTAAGAAATAAACCCAAGTGTGTATGGAGAAGTCAATAATGACAGTTAAGAAGTACTTGAACCCAAAGAGAGAAGCATAAAGAAGCCAACCATGTAAACCACTATGAACAAGCTACAAGGGGGCCAAGGCATGCCAAGAGGCATGTTTGTAAAATAATTCTTTATGATGTTTGTCGAGAACACACCTGGGACAAACATCAACTCTACAAGAAATGAGAGGAAGAACAATCACCATATTTTGATTACATAGTTATTGCAATAAGCAATAGTTTAGATGACCAAATCGCCCATACTAAAGTTTTCTCAAGTCATTGCTATGAGCAATAAAAAATGATGGAAAATGTGACGACACAAAGTTGTCAAAAACTTGTGTTGATGTTGATGCCTCAACATCCCCCATGTTAATTGACTTGGGAACCCCCCTTTTAAATTTTTAAAATTATGTTCTTTTAGTCTGAGCATCGTTTTTCAAGTCTTCATTCTTTTGGATTCAATTGATGATTGTATGCTATTGAATTGGATTAATATTTCCTAATGCATGTTTAGTTTTATGGTTTTAATGTGTGATAAAAAAATCTTGCTTTGATTGCCTTATCATATTTTTATTTGTCTCATACATTTTTGCTTTCTTGCACTTGTTACATTGCATGCATCTTAATTTTGTCATTTTACCACTTGGGGTTAATTGGATCTGACCTGTGTAAGAGGATGTACAACATTATTTAAGATTATTGACAACATCTTGCATCTTTGGCTGAATCCAAACCACATTTTGAGAAGAATCAATAGGATCACTAAGTGTTTAGTCTTACGTGTCCTGGATGTCAATTGACCATTTTCATGAATTATAATTTCTCATATGGTGATGAATTAAGTCAATGTTAGTTAGAGTCTTGGAAGACAATATAACAAAGATGTAAGACAATCCAATGAATTTAATTTGGGCAAAACAACATTTTAAATGGGGCTTGGAATTGCATTAAAAAATGTTTTTTTTGCATCTTTTGTTCCCAATAAAATATGGCAATTTAACTGCCAAGACTCAACTCAACAAAACTCTTTAATTTTGCGGTGATTACGAACTCAACAAAACTCTTTAATTTCAATTCCAACAGCCTCAAGTAAGAAAATTGTGAAAACCGTAGTTTGATCCCCTCACCAACGAAGCAAGTTGTACTTTATTGAACACCTTGAAGATTGTATTGAAACTAGGCTTCTAATCACTCATTGGAAATTTATTTTTGTTCTCTTCATAGTGCAAAAGGCAATTTCTCAACTTATAATCATCTAAAATCAAATACCCTTGAGGTACATGCATAATCCTAATACTAGTTTTCTAAACATTTAGAAGAAAATTTTAAGATCTATTGTAAAATTTCACTTAAAAAACTCCAAATGAAAAATATCTCCACATAGGTATTTACTCTTTTTTCACATAAAGTCTTAAAAAATGTGGTGAAAGTTTCCAAAGCCCCAAGTATTTACTCTTTTTCCACATAAAGGCTTAAACAACATGGTGAAATTTTTCAAAACCCAAGTGAAGATCTTTTAAACCACTGATGAAATAAAGTTTTTAAAGGCATGGAAGGTAAAGTTTTAAAATATCACAAACGGCTTTGCAAAACGCTCTGCAAATTTGCTTTGCTTTCAAGATTTTGAAGCTCTGAAGCTTACGACCTAAGGTTTTGAGCCGCTATAGCAACCATGGATCCACCGGATCCCCCATATCCGGATTCGAATATCCAACTGGAAGAGGATTTTCGTCGATTAACAGAGGAACACAAAGATAAAACTACTCAACCTACAGTAGCTCGATTTGTGAAGAGAAATATTGCTCCAGAAATCAAGATCTCAAGTGTTTCAACAAAACGAAAGCTATAGGACTATTAGAACAAGGATTGGTAGGGTTATTTACTGGGCTTTGGCCTTCCCCAAAGGCCATGGAGATATGCATAAACAAGAATTGGTAGCCTCTTCTGATAGGTATGATGTAATGTTATTTCTATGGAAGGGGCTACTATGTGTTCTTATTTGAGTTTAACGTGGATAGGGATTTAATTTTTTGAAATGGACCATACTTCATGGGCCCTCGAGGTATGTACTTAAATAACTATAATAAGTCATTTGATCATGAAAAATATATTCCTACGATTGTCCCACTTTGGGTAAAATTACCACATCTTCCATTGCATTGTTGGTATGATGAAGTTTTGGCAGCTATTGTAAATTCGTTAGGACGATACATTGATAAATTTGAACCTAAATCTCCTATGTTCTCTTGTGCTCTGTAATACCCCTATTTTTCCTTAGTGTTCATTGGCTTCAATGTAAATATTTTCTATATGCAATGTGTGTTACCCCAGTGTGGAGCTCAAGGCCAAGGCCCCACTAGTGGATGTTTAAGGTTATTGCAGAGGCAAGTATTTGATAGTTTGATTATTCGTGGGTTATTAAGCCATGAAGAAATGTAAATGATGTAATTATTAATCAATGCAATAAAATACCCAAGAAGCTGGATAAGGAGGCAACCAATGAGAAGGGTACATGTGTATCCACTAGGGAGAGGTTGGGGGGGGGTATGAGATTGGTACCCATGCTACCACATGTCCAACTGTGAACCCTTTTGACCTCCCCTGCTGACATTAATTCGGTTGCAGAGGATGGTTGGGAACCTTGTTGCTAAAGCCGATGGAGTATGGAGCATGCCTGCAATTTTGTATGGTATGGCATGGCTCTGATTACTTGTCCTTGAAGACATGCAAGTGCATGGGAACGAGAGAACCTGTTTTGGGCTACCTATATCTATCTATCTATCTATCCATCATATCACTATAATCTATTGTAACTGGGGTTTACGCTTCTTTATAGTTTTTTATCAATAGCCCTCTTTCGATAGAGAGGTACTCCCACGGACGAATGGAACTCCCCACTTAACCACTGGCCAACTGGAGGCCTCCCATGTTATTGATCCTCGAACCTCCGAATAGGACTTAGTATAAGCTCTGAATATAAAACTATACTTCGACCTCGAACTCAAAATCACTTAACGCTATGGAATACATTTGAATGATCCCACCTGGACTGATCGGACTAGGATACTTGGCTTGGATACTCAACTAGAAACAGGAAGACCTCTCACCTTCATCTTTAGCCTTTTGCCTATAAACTCACCTTTTATAAGCCAGAAGCCACCTACTAAAGCCAAGCCTAAACCAGGTAGGGTATAATAAGGAAGGAGCCATATAAAGAATAAGTCTAACCTATAGTAATACCGCACTAAGACTAACCCTACAATATACTTACTTACGTCGATATGCAATAAGAGCAGCTTAGTTCTAATGATGGTGCAACATAAAAGTTGCTGAGCTTATTTTCTATAATTTTATGTATTATAACTAAATAACAGAATTATTACCGCTTCCGTTAGGAATATGCACACGTTTGTTTCAGAGGTACCGGCCGGAAAAAAGATGGGGGGGCACGGAAGTGAACTTTTTTGTGTGTTTGTGTGTGTGAGGGGGAAGTCACCGATAAAAAGATTAAGATGAAGAATGTGTTAGGTGCAACAATTACCCTTAAACCGAGAATCCCAGGCATGACCAGGTAGGTTACTATAGAACAAATAAATGTTCACCACAGGCAGGATAGGAGTTAAAGCAGGCACGTTGTTTAGTTAAAGCCATTCAGTTACACCCATTACATCTATTACACCCATTAATTTCTGTTCAAGCCAGGGAAATAAACTAAAAAACTTCTTGGGGCCAAATTTGAACTATTCCTTCCTTGGGACCCTCAAACTCATACCTCCAGCCTTAAAAGCAGCTCTCCTTCCTCATACCTCAGCCTTGGGAATATACTTTGAAAGCTCTGCCTCATACCTCCTTTAGTGGGATCACTTTTAATCTATGCATCAGACATAAACCTTGGGACCTTTAACTCCGCCTTGGGAGACTCCGCCTTTTGGTGGGGACATAGCAATGACACTGATTGAACCCATAAAAAAGGTTTTCTATTTACTAAAACATGGAATGAATGGGTTGGTTTATTTATTTCAATTGGGTTCTATGCACTGTGAGTGAATGTCGTCCAGCGAGTGAACGGCCTCTATGTGAGTTCCCCTCCTCCTACCATAAGAAAAAGTTGGTGAATACGGAATTATATATTGTATAGTTGAAGGAGCTTAATTCCCAGTCTCAGTTCCGATAAGTTCTAATATCATTTAAATAATACCAGTATAACCAAATCAATTGAAGCCTCCCCAGGATCATTTCAAGAAGCTGAACCGAGGAAAGCAGCATTCGCCCCAGCATCCTCAGCAGCGCCAGTTGAACCAACATTGAAATCATAAGTTCCCTTAACAGCATAATCAGCAGTTGAAGGGGCATTTTAAGGATCATTAGAAGCAGCATTCGTTCCAGCCTTCCCAGCAGCCCCAAAAACATCAATGGAAGGAGGATCATTTCCAACAGAGACCCAGCAGCCTTATCATAAGCACCCGTTGAACCCAACAGCAAAAGGATGACAAGCAAAGTGAGCACAAGCAATCCCAGTTTAACCAGCATCATTAATTACCACAGCACCAGAATCAGTTGAACCAACATTTACTACATAAGCGGTTGAAGGATCAGCAGCAGCCCAAGCAGAACCAGTATAATCAGCTTCATTCCCACACTATTAGAAGGAGCATTGTGAAAATAGCCTGGAAGCCCAGAAGCATTTGAAATAGTTCCTTCTAACCCAATTTACCATCTCGAGAGGCTACCTTTCCATATAGAATTTACCACTTGGAAAAGGCGTTTTGACTCTCACAAATATAAAGTTCCAGGGCGTTTAATTATTCTCCCTATAGGTAGGCATACGCTACCTTTTCACTCTACAACTTACAGCCCCCTCCCTTTGTTACCTTTATTTGGGGCTCCCATTTTTATAGTGGTGATAGGCTACCTTTGTGTCTTGAATTAACCACTTTGATAGGGTCCTTCTCTTTCTTTCTTCCTTACCTTCCTTCCTTGCAGGAATTTGAGAAAAAGGAATGTTTTATTACCCCAGACCACACTCCATACCTACTAGTTAATAGCGTACGTAATAGGCATTGAAAGTTCTCCTACCAGGATAGTTGCCTTTACCAGCAGTCTGGGTCTGGAAGGCCTAACCCTTGCTTGTTGTAACTGCAATGAAATGTCCAAAGGGAGGGAGGGATATGGATTGACTTTGTCTCGAAACGTTCGTTCATAACAACCGGCGTTCCTGCTGCCTTTATTTCCATTTTCCCCACCCACATAAATAGGGGTCCCACTCTATCCAAAATGTGTAATTTAAACAAAGTTTCGGCCCTTCTCCCTTTGGTCGAGTGGGTTCGTACCTCACTCCCTCACCCCCTCGTCTGATCAATCAAGAAGTAAGACAACGACCGTGCCATGCTCAAATTAAATGTGAATAGGCCAAAGAAAGTAAATATACTGTGAAAAGTGTGTACCTCCTCCCTATTAGATTCTGCTGGCAGTAGTTCCTAAGGCAGTTCCGATCCGATAATTCCACGACTTAGCTGAGCTGTCCAACAGAACGTGTTCCTGTAGGCCAGCAGGTAAATATAAAGCCCGCCTGAAAAGACGTATATGAACTAAAAGGTGTTGTGCAGAAATAACATATATAAAGGCAGCCCAAATCTAAAGCGGTGAGGCACGGAGTGATATCATCATCTGAAAGGGGCACCTGGTGTTGGATGGTTCTTCCAGTTGATCCAGAAAACGTCCCCAGATGCGTGCGCATTTTCCTAATCAAAGATTGTTGTTAAGTCGGTGACGCTGTTTGGGCTAACAAAGTATGTATAGGTAGTATGGATCGATCAAGATACTAAGTTCCTGTTCGGATGGAATCAGTTCTATTTGCAACTTAATAATAGCCAGTTCATCATGATCCCTATAAAGTAAAAGCGTCCTTCCATAAAACTTACCGCTTCAACCTATTAAACCTACTTCATCATTTATCGAGGGAGTGCCGCCTGCCCCCCACCTAGTGCCTTCAGACCGAGGGAGCCCGGAAGAAGAAATGAGTGAACAGGCAGGCGCGAAAGCGGTAGAGAATAGAAGGAAGGAGGACCAACTGGCTAGCTAGGAATAACTTATTCATTTTAATACCGGCTACCAACCCCACCTGAATACCTAGTGCCTTCTACCTATATTAAATAGAGAATTACTTTATGACACTTCAGCTTTCGTTTTATAACCATTCCACGCTACGACTTATCGTCATGACTCCACCAAGGTTCAGTGCTTCCTGAATACAATTAAGCACTCCGTGTCTTCTTGCTTTTAGGGGGGACCTGGGAAAACTGGCTGGAATACTCTCGTACAGCTACCCAGTTGAATCATGCGTGGAAACAGCCCTCTTGGATTTTATTAGATGAGATGAGATTTTACGTGCGTACTTAGGTTGGCACTTTGAGCATTTGTATGTACTTTTTATGTTGAATCGAAGAATGCCAGTTGGACTGCTACCACCAGTTGTGGGATCGTAGCGTGGGGACTACCCCGTTTATTAACGACTGCCAGAAGGAAGAGAAGATTGGGGATAAGCACTTAGACCGTTCCTTGACTATTGAATTTATGAAGCTTACCCTGCTTTTACTCTCTCTAACAACCCACCCTATCCCTTTTTATTCTATTTCAATCCCCTTATCGTTCCTGTTTACTTTTCCCTTTTATTCTTATTTCCGTCCCCCTCTACCTTTACTCTTCCTTCCAGATTGCGTGAGAACTTATATATATATATTCTATCTCTATTTACGTGTTTATCAATGAATCATAATGAATCATATCGTATAAAAGAAATATCTATTACTTATGTATTTCTGCTTTTCTGCTCAGTTCAGTAGGGTTAAAAATACTTACTCTAGGAAAGACGAGTCCCCAAGATCCCGGGACTAATAAATGACTTATGTCACTTACACCTATAACAAAATTACCCGGTCACTTATTCCTAACTATTACATTTCCTAACTATTACATTCATTATCCGCCTATAACTTATTAGTAACCGATGAATTGAAAAGACCTTATCCGTTGGGATGAATTTAAGAGTTGTCCCCGTGGTAGGACCTTTTGAGGCCTTGAGAGGTTCCTTAGTCTTATACCTGCTCTTTTTTAGGGGCCTCATCTCTATAGATATCTGTTATCTTAAGATGTTTTTTCCTCGATATAGATGGATATAGTAAGACGTTCACCTTCATACGGGAGATTATCTGTACGGGATCTGCATATAAGGGTGTGACCGAAGTAGCACCTCCTCACTATAAGGGCGCCCAGCCTTCTTTAGTTCATTCATATGACTGAAGGAAGTAATAATTATGCAACTGGCGGGGAGCTTTCCTTCTATTCTATTTTGCAACCGAAGGGAGCAGTCAATAATGGGTAAAGGTGCAGCCAAATATGTAATATTATGAGTGGCCTGCCTTCTTACATTAATTACCTGACCTGCTATAGATTTCTTATATAAATAAATTATATCCTTATCTCCCTTCCTACAAAACAGGAGCTGAAAACTGAAAAGGGGTTGGTTATTTTGAGAGAAAAGGAGCTTTGTACAGAATAGAGTTACATCATTTGAAGTACTGCCGCGTAAGTACTGTTCCTGGGGGAAGGAAACAGCAGTTAAAGAGAGGGTTGCTAACGTATAACTGAAGGACCTGCCTTTGTAAGGCAAAAATTAAGCTTTTATCTTGGCAAATAGCTCGACCTAAGGGAGGAGCGTGCTTTGCTTCCTCATAAATAGTGAAATTCCCTCATGAATAGCTTCCGGCGAAGAACGTGTTTGTGTCTATCTCGTGGTGTGGCATGATGGATAGCCTAGTCTCTGAGCGGCTCGCTATCGCTCAACATAATTCCGCCCGGCGGAAGAGAGCCGGATTGAACTCACTTAGCTGGGTGTAGGTCTGCCTGTTAGTCGTCCCTTAGGTGCATCCCCAACGAGGCAAGTTTCAGCAAGCACAGTTTCATTCTTAATCCCAGGACCAGGAACCAGGCAATTTCACGAACCATGTCTTTCCCATCCATGTGACTGCTGGGTTTTATACAATCCATTATTTATTGCAACTGGGCTTTGGACAACCCATCAAGTATTGCTGGGCTTAGCACAACCCATTAAATGCTGCTGGACTTAGGCTTTTCTCAATTAGAAACTGGCAGTGATACAGCTACTAAGATATGTCCCCCATAAGCGGTTGCACAAAGGCTTTTATACAGCTACTCAAATACGATATAGTCTGGGATAAGGCTGTTATTTCATGGATCATATTATAGGCCAATTGGTGCTATTATAAGTCCTCATTTTCAAGTACTATCTTGCCTCCTTACTTAACTTACCTTATGGGATTATTAAATGGTTATATTGCTTAACTCATTACTTGCATTATAGGTAGGTCTGCAATTATTTATTTTAATTAGGGAAGCCTACATTTTATTTCTATGGATTATGGCCCAGTTAGTTCTTACGGTACAGGGCGAATTACCCCGATCTTTTCCCGTAGGGGGTGAGCCCACCGCCCAAATAAAAAAGATTCACTTAGAATATCTTCTTCAATCATTAGGGCGGAGCCGCTCGACCATAAGGGAGAGGTTTTATATCAAATATTTTGAGCTTATCATTTCAACTACCTTTAGATAAGGGTAGACCATATTCCTATTGGCGGAGACTGCTCTTGGCTCGCCATTGGCCATGCCTCTCAAAACTATTCTCTTGCCATCTGCTGCATTGAATCCCAATTCTATGGTCTGATAGTTCTGTGAAATAGTGCCCAAAGTGCTAAGCCACTGTGTTGTAAAACATACTGTATCAATTTATTGGCCTAATATGCTTGCTATAGATCCTCTTCCAATGTAGTCCATATAATCTAGTCCAACACGAAGTTAGTAAGATACAGGGTGAGGCGTCCGATGTAAGCAGCGGACAGTTCCTAATGCTATGGTTAGGGCTTTTACAACGGAAACAAGTATTTGGTAAATTGATCTTGATACAAATTAACCCTAAGGCAAATGCGTTTCTGCAGACGAGGGTAAAAAAACCGCAGGGGTTCATGAAAAATGAACTGTCCAAGCAGAGCAGAGATGCGCTTAAGGGAATCCCAATATTGCATGGGGAAGCCTGGGAATTGAACCCAAACAGGACAATGCAGCTGAGCTTACTTGTTGGCAGAAAAGTGATCATACCACTCTTACAGCACTACCGAGGTGTTGCGGGAAAATAAAGGACCACACATGACTACCTCAGCAGCGTGCTTACTCTACCTAAAGGATAACTGGATAAAGCCTTTTTTCAGGCTCCGAGTGTGCATGCAAACCCTTGCCAAACGGCTCCCGGGCCTCTTTCACCCAGGCCCTAATTACAGACTAAGGGGGGACTCTTCCTACGAAATAACCTAAAAGGGTGCGACTCTTCAGATCGTTACAAACAAGAACATATTCATCAACATGAATCTCAATAAAAATTGAATTATAAGTAATTACTGTACCTCGTTGTAAACTTTTGGAACAAAATTTCGCAACACTTTCGGAGGCACCATGGCTTACATTGGTCTTGCTTTTCCGGAAATATCCTGCGGTCCTTTTTGAGATAAATCAGGAAATAGGGCGGCCATTTGGCCCCCTCCCTCAGTATGGCGGCCAAGCCAAGGCCCGCTGGCCAACTAAAGCAGTAAATGTTTTATATCCAAAAAGAAAACTAATAACATGGCCAGTTATTGCGGCCAGGACACTCAATCTTGCAGAATCAGCTTAGGGAATTCAAACCCTAGCGGAGCTCCATCCTTCGAGCAATGTATATTGTCGAAACACTTCCTACTCTAAATACACTTGGTTATATGTTCAGGAATAAAATAAAAAAACATTTCTCTGGGCTATGAACAAGATTATAGAATGTAAATACCATAAATGATTACATAATTAGTAAGGTATGCAATAATTTAACATCACCGGCCCGTCCCCCTCCCCAAATGGCTATGACGATTCCTTGCAATAAAATGGTTTAGTGTAGTAGGCTACACAGTTGTTCTTTGTATGATGATGGGTGCACTTTGGTTGACCGTCATTGATCATCTCCGACCGTGATGGTAGATTTGTTAGCTAATTTTGACAAGTACTATGTGGATTGATGGATAATAAGTTGAAGAGGCCGAGTGTTGCCTTCCACCTTCAGATAGCCGGGTATACAGAGGTAGTAAATTGCAGCATCGTAAACTGTTGCGACTTTGAAATCACAAACATCCGAAAACATGGATGCAAAGTTCGAACCTCTGATATGCGCAACATAGTGACAATTGTGTAGTGCATAGTGCGACAGGTACTTTACCGTTTCAAGTATGCATTGGATTTATTGCCGAGGTGACGACGACTGAGGCTGTTGCGCATGGGTAAGATATAAGGTTTATTGACCGCATCCAGAATAGAAATTATCAAGTGCAACATGCTTTTCATAAGAATCATCAAAAGCAAAATACAATTGCGCAAATCGCCAGTTTTGCACAGGAGATATAGTAAGGTTTTCTCTTTTTAAAGAGCACTTTAAGGAAAAAGACACAAAGATAAAGCTGCTTAGATATGACCCTTACACCATCATCGGGCAGATTGGAGAGAACACGTTCAAGTTGGACCTACTAGCCAGCATGGTAATTCATCTATTATTAAACGCTGATTGCGTAAAGCTTTATGACTATTTGTAATAAGTTGAAAGAGCGTGAAAAGGTATGTTGATGTATCAAGTGGTATGATTGATCCGGGATCTAAACGTGACTTTTTCCAGTAATTAATATCTATTATTAATTGTGAATGCTGTGGTTTGTCCACCTCAATGGGCAGGTAGGATTTCTGAATGGGCTGGTAGGGTATTATGTTCCCTCCCTCAACTCAATAGGTTGGTAGGATTCAAGAAGTAATAGGTTGAATCCAATAAGTAAGAAGTTGGTTGATCCAGATAAAAACTGAATGCAGGTAATAAAGTTTACTAACATAACTGAAAATGGCTTTTAAGCTCGTTAAAATGCATGTCTGTCTAAACAAGGTACCTCTCTCTTACTTCAATAAGTACGGTTGCTGTAATCAAAGTAGTAGGTGATCTATCGACTAAATGACGACTAAATTACGTATATAGAAATCTGAAAAGATCAGGGCAGTCAAAATGGGTATGTTACTAGGTGCCATAGACTAGGAGTGAAGTGTTCTTCCTTCCTGCCTTCCTGTCTGCGTAAGAGTAAAGAGTTAAGTTGCCTGGCTGCTGAACAAAGTATAAAAGAGAAGATGTCAAGGTTGTTCCCCGGAGGTTCCTTAGCGGGTGTATTCGGTGATAAGATAAAGAAAGGTAAAGGTATGTAGGAATAGGTCTGACAGAGTGGGTGGGTGGGAACTTACTTTACTTTACGAAATATAGACGATAATACTAATCACTATCTGTTCTGCCATAACTGAACCAACATAGAAGCTTATTAAGATATCCCGATCTATCCCTCCTCTATCTGTTTATTATAGTTCGACCATTACTGAGATAAGGCAACTATAACGTATAGAACAAATTAGAATCATAAGGGATAGTGGGGCTGCGATGGTGGTTACTATGATAGCTGCGATGATACGGCTGCGATGGTGGCTGCGATGGTGGCTGCTATGAGCTACAACTATGATACGGCTGCTATGGTACGGCTGGACGTTTGAGACGGCTGGTCTGTTGATACGGATGAACGGTTGCTACGTATGTACTGTTTCTACGTCTGGAATGATGATACGGCTGGAATGGTTCTACGGCTGACTTGAAATTGAATAGGATGGTCTGTTCGGACTGTACTGGTAAATACGGGGTACGTACAAGATGGAAGCATATTACAGTTTTATCTGGCTAGGCACATATTCATTCAGTTACGATAATATATATGCACCTTAAATAGTATTTTAGTAATAATATATATATCTAAGCATAGTAATACTAACTATACTATAAGGCATCTAAAGCATCTAGCCAAGCATCTAAAGAGAGAGAGGAGCATCTAGCTGACATCTAACCTAGCTAGCTGACATCTAACCGAGATAGCTGACATCTAGCCGAAAGGATATATCTAGCCGAGAGCATCTAGCCGAGAGCATCTAACCGAGAGCATCATCTAAAGAGAGAGAGCATCCGCGGGTGACTCAATCAAGCTTTGTCGGGGCAAGTAAAAAGAAATAAATAAAGCTTTATAATATATCTCTCTATCTGACGGTTAGTCTCCATACCCTACTACGCCTTACACTCACCAATGCTCACGTTTAACGGAAAATAACTTAAGTGAAGACTGAGCATGAAAAGACTGAGTAAAAAGGTTTAAGTGAATGGAAAACCTCCCCTTCCTACGTCAGGAGAGCGGCTCCGCCCTTATCAATGGTCAATTTAGTACATTCTAGCATCACTTCCATTATACCTTTGATTACTCGTACCACCCTCGTCCATCATTCGCTCTGACTCATTCATCATACGCTTCAACTTTTTGAAAGTAAAGATATGTTCCTTCGATCCCTACTTGAACCAACCTCACCTTATCTGAGATCTGAAGCTGCCTAGAGGTCCTTACTTACCTGAATCTGCCTTACGATCCAGGCTTACAGCTATAGGTGATCCAAGGGAAGGGATAAGTCAATTAATTACAAAGCAATAGGTATCCTCCCTATGAAGGATGTCATAATAAATAATATACTTCATTCATACTAGTTTTAATTAAGGTTAGTTAAAACAATCACCACTTCAAATACATTTCGTAGAAGTACGTGATACATCATAATCTTGTAATCTGTGAGGAAGGGCAGGCAAATAAATAAATTAAGCTTTATAAATGTGAGAGTGGAAAGGTGGCGTATCGAGTAGCTGGTTCATTCCCCCATTACAAACCTTTAAGTGGGAAATTGAAGAGTGCAAAGGTAGCATATGTGTATGGGAAATTCACTAATGAAAGGTGAAATGTTGCTCTCCCTTTGGTCAAGCAAGGTGGCCTATAATGAAAAAAAGGTGGCTAAGCAAAGCGAACAAACCAACCAAGGTCAGCGAAGGCGAGGCTATGAAATTGGCTACGGGCTACAGGAGACAGCTAGTTAGCCCTGGGTGCTTACCATCCGCACTGGAGTGTTAATGATGTCCGTTTATGAGGCGAGATACCTTTCCCAAGTATGAGCTCAGCAGCGCAGACCACCACATATCAGATTAGGCGGTAGACTAAAAGTGGTAAGATACATCTTATGATGTCATCCCAAGTATATGTCGAATAATGAGATAGGGCACTCTATGACACATAATCTCTCTGTAAAGAGGGCACCCCTTAGCTGGGCTATTATCCACTAGGGCGAAGGACAACTCTACAAGCTCTTTCTCTCCCAACCTAATCACGGGTCTACAGGCTCTTTATCTCCCAGCCTAACCCAACCATTCTTATGCTCAACCAATAACTCATCCACTGAGCCCTACAGGTATCTCCATCAGCTCTTAACAGCCTCGGTACTCCTCCTCACTGCCTCACCCAACCCAAGGAAGGTCTTTTCCTTCTCTGCTACCACAGTCCCTCGGAGCTATCCTTCCATTCTCAGAGTTACACAAGGTGTGCAAAGGATTTTCGATCTCTTGCCAGCTTCCAGAGATCCCCTACCTGCCATCAATGAACGATGTTAGCTCTTATGGTTGTTGCACGTCCTACTTTTCCAATAGTTCTTTGATCTACCACGCTCTACTCCTCCGATTGGACTTCGTAACTATTCAAATTATAGAATAGAAGCATTCGTTTATCCGTACCGGTTGCTGGCCATAGAGATACAATAATAGAGTTACGATTTACTGATAGAAGCTCCTAGGGATGATGCTCCGTCACTGAGCCTACCGAATTAGATTGGTTTTGCTATAGATGGTTCGGAAACGTTTCAAATGCTTAGATGTTACTGATGATAGGCACTTTTCCGTAGGCACAACATAATTGGGCTAAGGTTTAAACCAATGGGCTAAAGGAACAAAAACTCTTTATACTGATCGCACTATAATGACTGGGCTAAGCAAATAAACTGAATAAACGGGTTCGATTCTTGGTATTCCTGTGTCTCCAAAGGCGGATTCTAGGAACCATACGAGCGAGTTGGGTTGGTGATTGGCTCTATCGTACGAACTAATGATTGGAAACTAACTACCCCGAATGAATAACCAATTCTTCGAGTCCTGTACCTGCCGCTAGTAACGATGCCGAGTAATTCTGCTCTTAAGACTGATCAATTTAACCCGGTTCGGTTCCCCAATTTTATCAAAATGATGCCTGATCCCTCCGGAATGAGCTATGATACCCGTTCCTGCCACCGTGCCTACTCCTTGGGAATAACCTACGCTCCGATTGCTGTGATGAACTTGGACCAAACTATGATAATTATGTAACTCAAGTGAAGTGCCATGCCTGAGGAAGAAGTGGATCTACAAATATTGTAAGTAAAGTGGTTTAACCGGATCCGAGTAAAGCCTTTCTACGAATGCTTGGGATGGTTCAACTATTGCTTTGGCTGATTCCATTTGTTTTTGGAGGATCCTTAGCAATTTCAATGTTTCGTGGGGTCGAGAGTAGTAAAATACTTCGTGAAAGGGAGAGAGGAAAGAGAGAGAGAGGGGCCTGGCCAGCCAGAGCAAACGACACATATGATCTGGTACAACGGCATGAACGAACTGGGGGGCATGCCCAGAGCACGCTACTTCGTATATTAGACGGGCAGCCTTGCTTGTGGTTTGGGCACAAGATCTGGTCAAATTTTGGTTTGGATAGAAAAACCGCAACATTCCTTCCTTTCCTATAGTGTAATGAAGTTATTATGGGTAACAAAATTCCGCCAGAGATGGAAACACCCGCCCGCATTCAAGAGCCGGTTGGATACCCTGGAGCTTATAAATCCATGTCACATCCAACCCTGCGCGCTTATACACCCCGTAAGTGGGCTAGGGGAAAATTAATGAGCTGGATCATAACTTTGATTGCCCTTATTTTTCCCCTTTAAAGGCACTCATATTATATATGATATTTTTCCTGAATAAAGCACTTCTATTCTCTGATTATCTGTCTGTCCTACGCGGTGATTCGAATGACCCAATCAAAGCTAACTATTGATTGCGCGACTCACCGAGCCCTTTCTTCCCTAGCGCATATTCCCGGTACCATCCATCAATCCCGCTCTCACTTCCTCTCCGGAATGGGGGGGGCTATTCTCCACCAAATACACCTAAATGAATGACGAAGCCCTCGTGCCACCTTCCTCCTTTCGAGCCATTGATTAAATAAAGGGATTCAAACTACAATTTAAGAAGGCTTTAATGAATAAATCTAGCCTCTCTTTCTTCTATGTAGTCTTAGTAACCATAAACCCACTTTAACCCTTCAAATGAAAATACCACAATACAACTTTGGCGGTGAAGTGGAAGTGCATACATGGTTAAGCCAGATCAAGTTAGCATTAAAGGTGCAACACATGCATAACTAAGAGGATAAGTCAAATGTGGCTCTACAGTGATAAAATGCGGCAGCCCATACTTGGGGTTAACCGTTATATGGATTGCTAAAAACCTGAGATAGGACTTTAGCAAGTTTGCAGATGCATTTTATTACAGTGCAGACCATAACTGGGATGAGTCGTACAACGTTAAACTCATGCCCCCTTTTTTATAAAAGGACATTACAATCGAAGAATAAATTGAGAAGCTCCAAATATTGGAGTAAAAGGTCAAACTCTATATAGATATGGCACAGAGCACCTACATCTCAAATATGAGCAAAACAATTGAATTTTAATTGAGATCAGGACGTTTGAACTTGATTCTTTGGAAAAAGCTACTATTTTAGCTAAAAGAGTATAAAGTCATGTTAAAGCTATTAAGAGAAAGCTACTTGGCTCTAGTCAAAAGGGTTTTGCATATGATAGGAGGACCGAGGAAAATAGAAAGTTGAAAATGTCACAAATAAAAGACCCTACCCATCTACAGAACCCTCTCTTCTTATAAACCTTAATGATACTTATTTATACTTATTTTATACCGCTTCCCCATGACAAGTGGATTTAATGATTAAAACGGATACGCTTGCAATTTCACTTAGTCAATTTTATGATTGGACCAGTTTAGGAGATAGAAATTATAGTGAATACACATAGTTTTTTATTTTACTTGTTGAGGAGACTCTCGACTGTGAATACGCTTATTGAACTTTCTAATTGGACTGATGCCAGGAACTCCCCATTCTCTCTGACTTAGCAGGGAATCGTTAACTCTAGTAAAGCCAATCAGTCTCTCTAGTCCCGGCAATAAAAGCAAAGCCCATCTAATATTAATATAAAGGCCTTTATTCTTTTATTTGTCATTAAGAGTTTACTAACTTGTCCCCCGGCACTGAAAGGAAGGCCAGTCAGTCTCTATAGTTTACCGCTAGGAATAAGTAGGCAGAAAAAGGAAGGCATAAAAAGGAAAAAGGCAGAGATTAGTCTATCTCCAGGCAAAGAAGAAGGCAGAAATAAGTCTATAAAAATAAGGAACAACCCTTTTTACTATATTGGGTGGTGGGCTTTTATATCTAGCTAAGACTGGCCTTATTTATCTGATTCAATTCTTACCCGGATGGCAAATCCTCCAGCATGAAGGTGGCCTATTGGGTGGTAAATCCTTCTATGATAACCTGGCCTTATATAGAGTACCTGGTAATTTATCCTCTATAAAGGTGGCCTTATCACCGGGTAAATTAACTACATAAAGGTGGCGTTTCCCATCTAGAGTCATAATAACCGTACCACCCCTCACCCTCCTACCCTCAGGTGAGCCCTGTCCTTTATATTGGTAAATTCAGTACAGAAAGGTGGCGTATGAAGGGCAAGACCTATCGGACCTATCAGGATAGCCGTAAGCAGCATACCCAGTAAGTCAATAAAGGCACATTGAATTAAAGAAAGTCCAGCATTAATCAAGTTGACCTGGAGGTCTAGGCCACGCGACTCCATCGGTTAGGGGCCCCAGGCAATGGAGTTCAACTACAGCTATGTGAGGTCCGGGTTATGAGAGTAAATAATTGTTCTTCCAAGATCCTCTAATAGCTAGTATCACACCAACTATGATGTCTCTAAGACACAATACAAGTCACAAGTGATAACAACAAAACTCTCCTTGCTTCATATATGATTAAGTAAGGGAGTATGATTCCCATTACTCATACTTGCTCGGCATAACCCTTTTCATTGAGTACTAGTAGCTGAACCTTTTTGATATTAGAAAATAACCATAATGGGATTAGAGCCTAATGAGCTTAGCTTATATTAAAAACAAGAGCTATATGGAATGGAAACCTTAACCATGTTAGTATTAGCCCTTGTAACAAAGCTAGTGATATCACTTTCACATCTATTGAAGTAATGGTGTTTGCTCTTCAGTTAATCATAACGAAACCATTGACCTTTGCTTACTATTATCTGTATACACGTGTATATTCCATTGTCCTATAAGCAGATCTATAAGCTTAATACGAACTGAATATAACTACAGAGTTTATCATGGGTATAGCTTATCTGTAATTAGTCATGTAACTTATTACGGGAAATAGGTAACTAGTACCAACCGTATTACTTAAGAAGTAGCTCTGACATATTTGTAGTAATCAAGTACTGTATAAAATAAGGTTCATACCATGTTAAGGTTATACATTAGCAGGATACAACAATACTTATGATCCTATGCTTAGTTATAGTGGAATACACTCTGTACTAATTAGGGAAACACAGTCCATGTTAATGACTAGTATGCTTTAATTAGCTCAGTTTAGAGTCAGGGCAATTATTAGGGATAGAACTATTACCAAGATGTATTGAGCTTACAGGTAACCATTGGTTAAAATGAGCTTGCTTGGGGTATACTTATTATTTTTATACCTTTTAGTGTTATAAAGGTAAGTGCTTTATTATGTAGAGATGATTAGGTTAAGCTTCGATAAGGTGATAGTACTGATGCTTACTTATTACGAGAGCTCTAATTACCCTTATCATTACAAGGGTTTCTTTCTTTGTTCGTGATTATTATGGATATCAGCTACTCAACTAACTCAATGATCCTGTACTAGTTCCAAGCAGTTGTAACCATATAAGCTTCTGCTTGTTTACATTAGTACTACCCTAAATAAAAGTAAGCTGCTTAATACATAGTCTTAGTTACCTATATGATTACAGCTCTTAATGGGAACAGATCTAACAGATAAGTGTAATAGAAGCAGTAAGGTGAAGTAATGAATACAATGGTACTTATACTAATAGTTACAAGGGTCATGTTTAACTTACCACTATTTCAACATAACCTCCAAGCTGTAAGCTGATCTTAACTAGTAAGCTTCTAGTAATCAATGATGCTCGAACATAATGGATAGTATAAGATAGTCTAAGCTAGTTATGATGGTTCTTACTAAGCTTATTAGTACTAGTGATTCTTAAGTATCAACGTAATACAGCATGTATCTCTTATGGAAACACAAGCACTTTAGTGAAACCACATAATGTTTTGTACAAAGTGTGATTGGAATGAGTGATTACCATTATATTTCACCATATGTGAGTTAATATGGATATGTAAGCTCTATACGGATAAACACATAGTTGAATAGAGTAGAATAACAGCTATATCATAGTGAAAGCTAGCTTACTCCTACTATATAAGTAAGCATACAGCTGGGTGACTTACAAGCATTCAGCTAAGAACAGAGCTCAATCAAGCTAAATTATGGAAAGAACGATATGTATTGCCCATTTCACCAGTGTAATCATGAAGCTGAGTACAAGCACCTAGTTAATGAAGCTGGATAGGTATCATGCTTGATCAACCTTACCAATACTGATGTAGTATCACCATTACTCATATTATATCCTTTTTATAGTAGTAATTATAGAACAGAACAGTCAGCTTCTCCATACATTACAACACTAACGTCCCACGGATGGAAGGAAGAGGCCAACAGGCAGAACCCCAATGGATGAGGGAAGGAAGCAATGACAAGGCTTACATCAATATACATCTTGTTTAGGAGCAGAGTGAGTCCACATTTCAAACCATTTTGAACCCAAAGAATGGATAGAGGGTGTACCAGTTTGATTGGATAGTGATTGAATAAATAAAAAGGAAGGGACATAGAGTAATTGACTCGAAAGAGCTAGTCACTCTATACAGTCA
Organism: Larix kaempferi; assembly: GCA_027924585.1. Taxonomy (NCBI): domain Eukaryota; kingdom Viridiplantae; phylum Streptophyta; class Pinopsida; order Pinales; family Pinaceae; genus Larix; species Larix kaempferi. Next base: position 9,169,110 of record BSBM01001430.1, on the reverse strand, counting down.
ATGATTTTTAGGTGTCATTACGCTTTAGGCTCTCATAATTGATCGTACCCTCCTAATAGAATAATATTTTATACAAAGATATATCTAATTATATATGTAAGCTTGCCTTATTACTTAAAACTAAGTATTTCACGAACGTAAAGTTTGGGTTTTTCACAACATTACCTCCCCCTTTAACTATTGAAATTACCAGCTACTCTACCACTTGTTACTCGCCCCTATGGTTGGTCGAGCGGCTCTACAACTCGCCTTCGCTCTGGCACTTTGGTCGAGTACAAGCAATAAAAAAAGGGAGTTTTTAAGGCCCAGGCAAATGATAGATAAAATAGGGCCGCCATCGGTTCAGTAATAGAACCCTGGTCCTAAGAGAAAGGCTTTACCGGATGGCTTATAATTAATCAATATGAAGCGGGAGGAAAGATCGGGCAAATTGGATAATATAGTTAGTATTTCAGTGGGCGTCTATAGCAATTCTTATTCATTGGTGAGTCAAGTGATTTCATGCATTTCTTGTTAATAGCACTTTCATGTAACGACTGAGTGGGTATGTGAGGGTCCATTCATCGGAGTATGTAGGGTAGTTTACATTCGTTAGTCCATTTCGTATTAGAAGGGAGCAGCTGTTGGATATGGGTTAGCCGGAGCCAATGCCTGAGCTATTGATGACATTTTAACAGGGCTCGACACAGACCAATAAAAGCCATCAATCATGCTCCGTGTAGCCCTCCCTCCCCGCGCAGCACCAGTCCATATTTGTCACCGGTGGTTATAGTAAAAAATAGGGGTTATCGCGGGGGGGTCTAACTCCCTGCCTATCAGGTCTGCATGCCCCAACCAAGCGAGTATGAAGGGTAAGGTAATCCACAGAGCATAATAATGATCTAGTCTAATTAGGTGGAAAGCAAGACCCAAGATCCACTCTGTCTCTATGATTTTAGTAAGTTAATATATGGGCATCAATAACTTGAATTGAGACATCCTTGCAAAGCTCCAGTCTCCATTCTTTCAACATCTGCTATATTCAACTTTATCTATTCCAATGGTAATGCTCTTCTCTTGCCTCACCCACTAGCTAGGCCTCCTCACTCTAGCAACACATCTATCCATCCATTCTAGCACATCGGGACATATATTTATCCTGTCGGCTAGCGACGTGTTCTTTCCTTCTCCTCTAAATCAGTGGTGGTTATGCTAGTCTACTATTCCCCCGGGTCTGTTGAACGTGGGACATATCTATTTTCCAGTTATGATATCCCTTCTTTTGTCAGCTTGTGGGGGTAATCTCTTTTCCAGTGGGTAAACGGGAGAACTCAATCTTTCAGTTATCACGTTAGGAAGGGAATTGATAGTTTGGGATGATGTCAGCCAGCAGCCAATAGCTTATCATTACCAGTCTGAGCCAACCCCGGTAGGCCATAAATAATATGTCAGTGTTAACATGGGAAAACATAAGAAATCTGTTCATTGTATCAATGATTGAACTAACTCCTTATCTTGGGTATTGTGTGCTGATGCGGGTGTGACTTACCATAGCCGTACCGTCCGGGGGTGATTGTTACATATGGCGATGTTAACTCGGGTATCGTGGGGTCCTTTTTTGTCTATGGGTAGGATAACATAATTTTTCCCTTTCATTCCTTCCTGTCTGGTAACAACAATTAGAACCCCTGGCTGCTGTCAGAAAACATGAAACGGGCTAAAAAACAATGGCTGGTCGAAGACACGCGCTTATGGCTTGCTTTGAACTTAGATCTGCCTGCCCTCTGACCTCGACCTATAACTTTACCCCATGGAACATTGGAATGTTACTACCTGGGCTTGGATAAGAGGCTTGGATACCTGGATACTCAAATCGGTCAGCTACTCAACTGGGCCACTTGGCCTGGCTTATAGACTTCTATACTTGGTTTGGGTACTGGGTTATATAAAACCTTTGAATTAGAAGGGTTCGTCTAATAAAAGCTATTTTATATAAGGGTAAAAAGTGGGATTGGATCGGGGCACTAAAAGTATATTTTAATCTTACCTGAACTATTAATTTTAAAGAAGTTTCTCTATAATTGGTGGGATTTATTAAATTGGAGCTTGAGCACCTTTATGCCGCTATAATGTTTGGTGGGTAGGCTAGAGCCATTAAGGTCAGGCAGGTTCCATTAGCCATAAGTCATTCGCCAGAAGCCACCTTTCACCTCTCACCAGAAAACATTTCACCTTTAGCCTTTAGCCAAGTCCTTAAGCCTTCACAGAGTAAGCCCTAGGGACTTTAGTTCCCTTGGTCCAGAGAAAAAGCCTTTGAGAGTCTCCAGCGTAATTTCTAGATTTCAACACCACTAAATGCATTTTTACACTCTTTTAACTGGCTAGTTCTCCCTATGCTCTCCCATAAAACCCTAATAATACTGCCCCAATATGTTTGTTTATCTCTCAATAAAACCCAATATAATATATCTTTTATTACTAATTGTGTTCATTTTAACCATTCTTTTAAGCCCTATAAACTGGATAAACTGGACTAGCTGGAGGATAAGCCCTATTGGACCTGTACCTAGTACCCCTATATGGATGGAATATGTCTTAAGCCCCAGCGCCTTGGTAAAAAGCTTTTAAGAGATACTCTATATTTGTCCGAGCACTAAGTTATCCATATAGTGGATGGTAATGCCTTCTCGTATTTTCATCTATGTTTTATCTTATCATATGTGCCCCATTTTCGCATATTTGAGTCATCTTCGATGCGTGCCCAAGTCCACCCATAGCTGCTAGTATCATTGCCATGGGGTTCCATAAAGGAAGAGCCATGCCCGTTCAATCCATATGGTTCCCTACGTGTTAATAGACAATATGACATATATAGAATGTTTCACTTTACTAAAGAGCTCTGGTTTGTTTGGCCCAGGCAAGAAGTTGAGGTGTAAATGAGTTCACAAAACCCTTTGTGTCATAGGGTCTTGCCATACAGTTGTCAGTCATATATGACACTGGCATATATAAGTTCAATATGCCATTTTATAAGCTAACTCCTAGCTCCACTCTCTGTGCTTAGGAGTTGTAGTGCCGGTCTATTAAGCCCATGCACACATTACCCTTACATATTGGGTTATGAAAATACAGTGAATACTTACTTATTCTCTAGACTTTTTATCCTCTCCTTTTAAATAAGAAGGATAAGACCTAACTGGGAAACCTAACCAGTGGTGTGGGCGCAGCAAGTTTAGAAGCTAAGCTAACTACTCTACTCTAAGCTCTCGGCTATATACGAAATTGCATACCTACGTTTCAAAAATTGTCCGTATCCACTTTCAATTGTATCTGAATATGCACAATCCAATAAACTACTTGCATATTTACGTTCTCGCATATCTATTTTTTCCACAGGTAGGTTTAAAGCGCATATTTATATGTTACTTTACAATATCGCAAGAGGCATGGGACTAAAAATAGATAACTCACAGTATAGTTCATAGGGCCCACTCTGAAGCTAGTCCAGTTCAATATACCTAGTTTCACTTTCAATCCTTTAAAAAGACCTGGTGATAGATAAAAAATGTATATAGATATATCGCCATCTCTACGTTTAGTTTACCTTGCCCCTTTCAATCCGATTCTATCTCTATAACTCTTTTAACTCCTAGACAAAGCCCCCTACCAGAGGCTGGTGTCTCCTTCCGCTCCTCATGGGTTGAAATGTGCACATCAGAAGCTCTTCCCCATGGGTTTTTATGCCCCCCCATTGAATAATAAAAATAAATTAGAATACTATTTATAATGGCTCCAGCAAATTCTTCTTCTAGGAGATGAAAAGTTACCCATATAAACCTATCTCAACCTGAAGATGGAAACACAGTCATGACAGAGGCTTACCCATAAGCACTTAGCAGAAACAGCCGGCTCAACAGGCTTTTAATAACTCTATTCTACCCATGACCCCTTTTTCACAGGAGGTGGTGGTTGTTACTGCTTTTCTTCCCTGCCCAGGAGGATCATTACAACAAGTTGTGGCGGCCCACCATGCCCATCGACGTGAACTGTTTTCGATACTGGGAACTACTATCATATAAGAAATACCTTCTCAATACAATAACAATAAATTACGATAGAGACATTGTTTTGAAATATATTGAAAGAAGGTCAAATTCTCAGCGGTTGACATTTTCAATATATAATACCTGGGTTGTTTTGGTCCAGGCAAGATTCGTCGTGTTGTAACCGAATCGATAAACCCTCGGATTCACTTTTTTTAATGCATAATTCTATTTTGGGAGGTCCAATGTGTCATTTATCTGGGCAATCAAAATATATTTTCTCTTAACTTAACTATACCCTGTAATATCGTTTCTATCTGCCTGAGTTTCAATCTCCCATTCAACAACTTGATGAGGTCCCGGTTCGTCCCAAAACTCGAACTTATCACTAACTAAAACAACTAGTTCTAGGTGTAGTTCTAAAAAATAGTAGTGTGGTTATATTTCGAATGAGCCTATACAATACTGCCATAGAGAACGTTGAACTTGGACTCGTATCAATATGTTGAACTTGTTGTCCAAGGAGAATACCTAGGAAACCTGACCTTATACCTCATTGCAGCAACTATAACCATCAAAACTAGCTAATTTGCTAGTAGTTTGTAGCAATAATATTTGCTTTTTTTCTGGGGTCTTATGAGAATTTACACTTCTGGGATATAAGATGTATATTTTTTCTAATCAACTAGAACCCTTTTTCACGTTTCTCTCTGCCAGCCCTTGCCAGGTGTGTTTTGTTTCCATACCGTTAGAGCAGTAGCCAGCTGTAGTACCAGTCTCGTAGTATAGCAAATAGCCAGGCATTGTCCGGTCAGAGCCAGAAGGTCATTTCCAACCAGTAGCCGGTGGTCATCAAAAAAAGAGGAAGGAGCCCCTATCGTTACGGAAACATAGCCCTCAAAATAGAATCTATACATCGACGCAATCGTTGCCCTCGGCCTTAGAGCCTAGACCTATAAATAGAACCAACCGTGGCCCTACACTCAACCCTCGAAATAACTTACCCGACAAGGAATAGGAGTTACTCGGATGACCAATTACTTACGATTCACCAGTTTAGAATAATCGAAAGGACACACGGTTTCATTCTTGCTAGGACGGGAGTGCCTTTAAGGGAAGTGGGTTCGCTTGGATAGTGATTGATTGATTGGATAGCTCACAGGATAGAGGTGAACCTTCGAGAGAGGTAACCCTTTCAAAAATATCGATAGAAGAAAAAGAAGGACTTACCGTCAGAGGATATGAATGGTGGCCCACTCTTATATATAACGTTATCTCGCCTATACCACCTTCACGCGCCTTAGTCGAGTTGATATGCTTATGGATACTTTAGCACCAACGTTGGGACAGGCACTAAGTCTTGTTGGGGCAGATTCAGAAAACCTCTGCATTCACAGGCAGAGACTCATATGAGGTTACGAGTATGAGGTTTCGCCTAATCAAATCTATTATTTTACAAGTCCAAGGGCTTATCTCATTGCTCATTGGGGCACCAAAGTGGATTTGCTACTTAATGAACTCTAACCTTTACAACGTTTCTCTATGTCAGGTGGGATGCATTATTGCCTGGGCGAGGCTACTCAACTGGTGGGCTGAAAACTTGGCTTGGCTCCCGGTTCTACAAAACATCCTAATTTGCCATTCTCGTATAAGAAATCTCCTCTTTAAGGATACCCAAGGAAAGAAATACTCATTGGAGCAATAAAATAGATTTTTATTATTTATATACATATCTACTTTCAGTAAGTTTACTTTTAATAGCCAATAGCCAATAGTACTTGCCAGGAGTATCCATACCGAGTGGAAGGCAGAAGTCTAAGTGAATTTATTGCTTTTTTATACACCCCGAAAGTAAGGAGACAAGTTTAACAACTGGGCTCGGCTTGGTTACTTGGCTTGGCCGGGATACTCAGTTGTGCTGGGCTGCGCTTGTATAGATCTTGATTTATAGCCAACATATTTGAGGTGGAGCGGGTCACCGATACTGATCTGATTCTTTGATCACTTATCCTGCTTGCTGGACGGGAAGGAGCAAACTCAGGAATGGGGACCGAAGCCCAGTCGTGTTAGTGAATTCACCCATACTGATTTTATTCTTACAATGATGCTGCTTGCTGGCCGGGAAGGAGCGGACAAATGGGCACCAAAGAAGTCAAGTCGTATGAAGGAGGTCACCGAGTACATGAACCACCGATACTAGGACGTGTTTCAATTAATGGGAACAGCATAGACCTTCTCAGAATCAGCCTTCACCTTGCTATACTCTCTTACCTCAGCCTTACCCTACGACACATTTATAGCGGTTCGGTAGCACCTATGATTCACGACCAAACGACAACGAAGAAGCATGGAGCAGCTCAGGTACACACTACCTAGGGATGGGATGGATAGTGGGATTGAACTAACCTTACACAATAAATTTATACCCTATTGAATACTTTCTTTTTTATGATTGATGAACTGAAATGAACTAATGAATTCAAGTCTTTCCTTGAGTTCATTCACTTAAAATATAAGGTACAGACGTAGGTACATACGAGGTTCCAGTTACTGGATATATGTACTCACGAGGTTTCAAGTTATCTGTTTCGTCATTCCACAACGGTAGTAGCTATATGGATTTTGGTGGCTTACATCATAGCAACCATCTATAGTAAGGCGGCTAGTGCCCATACCACTTCTATAAAAGGTAATATATATAGTATTAACTTAGCTCGGGCAGCCTATATCTAATATAGGGGACCACTGGGGCAAATTCCGAAGGAGCCTTATGTCTGATCCTCCAAAGAATGAGCCTGATCGGCTTGCAGCGATACCCTCCTATGCTTTACCAGAGATGGGGAAATGATTGGTTGATGACCAAGGGGTACTAAACTGGGCTTTCATTGGTGCTTCACTGGGTGGATACATTGTTGGGCCATCTCAATCTTACTCCGATGCCAAAAAGTCCATCCCGGTTTGACACACCATAGCACACGAGAGGGACTATCAAGGAGAGGGGATAAGGTCGGCTCTCGATCATTGGCAAAGGAAGGAAGGTTTTAGGTTTGCTCGATAAATGAAAAGGAAAGTAAATCCGAAAGCACAGCTAGTAAACGGGAAACGACACTAACAGAAATCCCAGCTAGCGCGCTGGAAACGGCTCCAACAAAGGCGTGGAAACGGCACCTACATAAAGCACGGCTTCAGCCTTCGCTTGTTTTTACACTAATGAGGGTTCGACATTTGCTCGTGTTCCAAGTGGTTTTTGGCCCACCTTTGCTTCACCAGCAGCATCTTAGCTAGGACCAGCAACGGAGCCTTTTGTTTACCCATAATCAAGGACAGGTGCAAATCTAGTTCCAGGACCAATTGAAGAGATAGCTCTATAGTTAGCTAGGGGAGCCTTGATGCCTCTGGCGAGGGATCCCCCCATCCGTTGAGGATGATAATTAGGGATATGGGCTAGATGAACCCGGTTTTGCCTTGTATCTTAAAGGAGGTTTGAAAAATGGTTATCCAACATCATAAACATGTCTTTCCACCTATATTAGAAACCACTCAACCCCAACGATAGTCATCCAGTCAGGATTCAAGGGGACAATTTGATCAACCAACAACATCTTCAGTAGCTCAGGTGCCAAGTGAATTTGAAAACCATCCACCTCCTATTATTTCATGCCACCAGCAAGCCCAGTCAATGTTCAAATGATGCATCAAATGAATCAAGATGGCATATCTCCAATGGGACCTATAGGACAACACCCTGGGAAACCCACTGTCTACATGAGAGAAAAAAAGAAGACCTCCAGCAAAAGAAATTAAATGCTAAAGATTAGGATTTTTTGCTCGAGAAGAGAAATTGTAAAAATATATTTGTAAAAATGTAAATTGACTCTCAAATAATTTTCTGTTAGAATGTAGGTAACTGAATAGGGTTACTTACAAGCTATATATTATAATCCATTGTTAAAGGCTGGCAATTTTAGTGGAGAGTCTCTCTAGCTAATTTTTGTAGAGTTGAGAAGTAGTTTTTACTGTGTATTGTGATGTTGTAAGCTATTAAAGACACAACTATATTTCTGAGAGATGTTCTTCCTCTCTTTAGTAAATACATTGTTGTTTCATTATGTTTTCTATGTAAAGATCCTCATGATTAATAGAAATTCGATGCAGTTTTCAGTCTCATTATGAGATCATTGATGTTCATAGTGTGTCAGAGTTGAAATATATGTAAGAGATTCATCGTTGTATGCCTCAATTATATCTTTTAAATATTTTCATGTGTGATGCAAGGTTATCAGGAATTTCCTACTAGTATTGTGTATGCTAAATGTGATTGCATTACTTTCATTCCTTGAGTTTACTTTATGAATGTGTATGAATTGCTGAAATTCTTTATGTAGAAGCTTCAGTACGTTCTAATCGTCCCTAGTTTCAAGGAATTTGATATTACCAGACACTTCTTGAATATATCTAGTCTCCATTCGTTCATTCCACTTCCATTTATCCATGCAATCTGGAATAAGATGTGAATTTCCTCTACAAGAATGCATTGAATTTGTTAAATATTGTGTATGACCTAGTCTAGTTAAAGTTTCTGCAAAAGAAGAATCCAGATACTATTCATAAAGATATAGCTCTAGTATCTATAAATAAATGAGCTTCTATCATGCCTGGTCGTGAGTCATTTCAACTTGGTTCACCTCTAGGACTAACAATATCCATTCTACACTTCTGGTTCTTCTTTATTCTCTTCAGTAAACTTGGGCATGGTAGGCCGTGGCTGACTCTTGATCTCACTCTTGAACTCATGAGGCTGATTATGAGGCCTTTTTTTTGAAAAGAGAGTCTCACCAAAGACCTTCTTTCCTTCATGTTGAGATCCACTGCTTCTCCCTTCTCCATCTTTGTTCACCAATTGCTTGGAAAGGAATTCTCGAGTGTCTTGACCCGACTTGATGATGTTCTGGGATATGGATTGAATTCCATTTAGCGTTCTTTGAACAAAATATATGAACTATTCTCTTTCACCCATGTTAGACATGTCTTTTACTCCTTATAGCTTACCTTCAATGGAGTCAACCTTCTCTTCAACAAAAGGTTCTTTTGGATATTTTCCTTTAGGAGATGGATTCTCTTCAAAGTCATCAAGGATAATCATGAGCACGTACAGAGGACCATGCTCTCATACCACTGTAATGTACCCAAGTTCCTATTAGGCACACTAACTCAATTCTAATAGCTTGGAAACACAGAGGGTTGGTTTCACAAACTTACAAGGCTACGAATAGGGTGGTATCAAGGTTAATAATTTGACAGTGGCACATTCGGGAGTGCATCACGCCTAGGTAGACCCCAATGGATAAGCCAAAGGACTCAAGGAAATTACCCCAGGAATTATGTGGAACCTCCACTACTTATGGTGCTCATTGGAAGTAATCAGACCTTAGGTAAGATAAATGGACTATTCCCAACCTGATATGGGCTCAATAGGACTTGGCAATAAAGGTCTAATAGTAAAAATTTCAACTAATTGCAAAAATGATAGACTTGGACTAGTGAAGGTGATGATTTACAGATAATTTTGAATGGCTTCTAGAGCTTCCTAATTTATGTTCTGGAGGTGTGGATGGGTTGTAATACATCTGAATTAATTGATAGGACCTTCATACTAGATATTATTAAAACACTTGAAAGCTAAAATCTTCAAAACATGAAACTAGTCAAATTTTCCTTGCTAGGGTGCAACCCTTGAAAACAATGAATTACAAATAACAGTAAATGATAAAAAAAATCTGCAATACACATCATGGATGAAGCTAAAAACATTCCTTTTCATTATATCAAACTTTAATCATACATTTATAGAAGCAATTGACAGTATATTGAAGCCAAAATTACATAATGTTCGTAATCCTTAAGATTTTACAATAGAGGAGAAAAAATATTATATCTGAGAATAAAAGGAAGGACTTTCACCATTGGATTAGAGCTATGGGAAGGAAAAGACCACGTTACATCTCATTGAAGGAACATGGACAACTGCAACAACTCACAGGGGGCGCAAATGCTCAAATTACCCTCTTCTCTGGCCAAAACATAACACAATCAAAACATTCCTGCAACTATCTCTTCACAATCTCATGGAATTCGAACACTTCATGCTATGGTATGGATCAAATATGCAAATAACACTCTCATGTATGAATTAGAATCTGTGAAGAATACTGGGCATCCTCTTCCTCAACCATCCAATAGAATATTTTTGAATCTCTCAGTTGGATCAAATTTTGCAAAGGGGTACATCACCCAATGTTGGCTAGGGGTGCATCACCCAAGCCTTTGAGATGCAGATCTCTCAAGAAAAATTCTCAAAATGACAAAAATATGTTAGTGGGTGAACTCCACCTTATTTTATAGGCTGAATGGTCTTCAAGATACAATTAATGTGGTCATCCACCTCAACCAATGTGTGTTCATTGACTAATTTTGAACCTGCAGCTTTTACCTTTCTTTTTCCTTGCTTTGTTGCCTTTCTTCTTTGGTCTTCTTTTCTACTTTTGGAAACATATTGATTTTCCTGGATTTTATCTGCTTTCCTTCTTTTCCAAAGATTTTTCTTCTTTTCTACTTCTTTATGCTTTTATGAGATTTTTTATTTTCTTCAGCTATCTACTTTTCTGAGTTTTCCTGCTTTTATGTTGCCTTCCATCTTTTTAGTGGATTTATTGATTTTCTATGTTTTTTTCCTAGTTTCCATTGTGGATGATATCTCCTAGGGTCCACAAGATCTCTTATGCACCCTCATGGGCCACCTAATCATATCCAATCATCACACAATTAAATAAAAATGAAATATTTACATTTTATGCATTACACACACTACTACATTTTTTGCCTTTAGGGGGGGTTGTCTTCCGCCCCCAAAAGTGACCTACGGGGGGGGGTTTGGCTTTGGGGGCGGTTTTGGAAAAACCGCCCCTAAAGGCACCGATGTTAAAAGTTTGTCACTTTAAGGGCGGTTTTGACAAGATTGAAACCGCCCCCAAAAGTGACTTTCGGGGGCGGTTTGTGACCCCCCTCGTAGACGTCTACGGAGGCGGTTTTAAACCCCCCTCGTAGACCCCTTCATAGAGACCTACAGGGGCGGTTTTGAACCCCCTTCATAGAGACCTACGAGGGCGGTTGTGAACGCCCCTCATACGAACCTATAGGGGAGATTTGGAACCCCCCTCGTAGAGGACTATAGGGGCGGTTTCAAACCCCCCTCGTAGAGGCCTATAGGGGCGGTTTGGAACCCCCCTTGTAGAGGCCTATAGGGGAAGTTTAGAACCCCCCTCGTAGAGGCTTATAGGGGCAATTTTGAACCCCCCTCGTAGAGGCCTATAGGGACGGTTTGTAACCCCCCTCGTAGATTCCTGTAGGGGCAATTTGGAACCCCCCTCGTAGAGGCCTACAAAGGCGGTTTGAAACCCCCCTTAAAAATTATTATTACAAACCTTTGGTGGCGGTTACAAACCCCCCTCGTAGGTACCTATGAGGGCAGTTCTAAACCCCCGTCATAGGTACCTACGAGGGTGATTCTAAACCCCCCTCATTGTAACATACAAGGGCAATTTCAAACCCCCTTCGTAGTGACATATGAAGACGGTTTAGAACCCCCCTCGTAGCAAAATACAAAGACAGTTTGAAACCCCCTCTATAGCCATAATAAATCATAATAAAATACATTTTATTAGAAATACCAATATTGCAATATCAATAGGGCACGGAGGAATCGAACCACCAACCTCCTGCTTGTAAGGTAGGCGCTCTTCCATTGAGCTAGAACCCTTTCAAAATTGGTGAGAGGAGCATATGAACACCCAGATTGCATCATTTGTAATTCTAAGAAAAGACAATAATATCCAAAGACAACCATGCTTAAAATCCAATTATTTTTTCAAAACACATTGATAAGCACAAAAATCTATCATAATAAGCCTAGAGCTCCTTCTAACTTTTGGAACTGTTTGAAGAGACCCCAAAGATGTCTAACCACAAAAATCTACATAAGTAATCTCATATAGGATCTATGTTGGTAAAGAAACTGGTATTTAAGTCCCTCATTTACAGATAATTAACATTGATCATATACTAGATCCACAGGGTATAATTCAAAATTGTTAAACACCATAACCATAAAAGCATTACAAGATTATATTAATCCAATGAAAATGAAAGGAAATGCAAGAAATCATAAAATTGTTAATGAACTCACCTTCATTCAATAATCTTGTACCAAGCACACCACAAACCTTGTAAATGAAAGGAAATGCATGAAATCATAAAATTGTTAATGAACTCACCTTCATTCAAGAATTTAAAAAATTCCAAATACCGGTGTTTAAATTCGCAAAAGAGTGGTACCTTGGGGTTTTTGAGGATGCTTAATCCATTTATTAATTCAGAATCTCGACTTGAAACACACGAAATTTGAATTTAAAAAAAAACGTCGGATTCCGACATAAACTCACTGAGAAGTCAAAATTGTCACTCGTTTAGCCTTAGCCAAAGAATTAAATGAGCTCTAATGTGCCAAATAGGGTTGAGATATTTAAACTTCCAGTACTCCTTTGGCTACCTTCTTAGGGTATTTGCTCTTGATATAGGAAGAGAGCGAGTACTTCAAACCTATCAGCGCAGCTTGACAATGCTACTAGATATACAAGGCATTTGAAAAAGATACGAACATTGCTTTCCTGTGCAGCTACACATCAATGCTTCTAGAGCTACAGGGCATTTGAAAATGATACGAACACTGCTTTCCTGTGCAGCTGCACATCAATGCTACTAGAGCTATAGGGCATTTGAAAATGATATGAACACTGCTTTCCTGTGCAACTACACATCCAAGACATAATGGGCCCCTTAGGCCTCACTTTAATTTTTTTAGGATTGGATTTTTTTTTACAAGAATGGATATTGTTTTGTATTAACTAAAAAAGGTTGCGACTAAACTAGACAACCTGAGAGTACATTCTGCTGATTATATCCAAATTCAACAACAAAATGTCGAGTTCAAAAATGGCATAAGCTATTAAAATGCTGAGTTCAAAAATGGCATAAGCTACTAGATGCCGACTTCAAAAATGGCATAAGCTACTATCTCCCTGTTGATTCTATATGTTCTATCTTGGTATATTTTGTTATATTTATCTAAATACAGAATACATTTAAACTGCATATCATATTTTATATATGTTTAGTGCATGGTCCCTCGGGGAGCCTTCTTCTTTGTCCAGCTATGAAAGGAAGAGATGAAGATTGTGGGTTGCATCTTCACCTGAACTTGCTCCATAGTGTTCTCATCCCTTGCCACTCATTGCTCACATCCAAAGGAACTGACTGAGCCCTTGGGTGCTTGTGGCTTCCTGTCTACTACAAATCCTTGGTAGTTGTCATCCCTTGCCACTCATTGCTCACATCCAAAGGAACCGATTGAGCCCTTGGAGGGATGGTGGCTTCCTGTCTACTACAAATCCTGGGTACTTCTCCTGCTGGATTTGTTTTGCTTTCTCCTCTGTTTTATCTTTCAGACCTTCAATTTATGTATCTACCATAACCAATATGTTCTTCAAACAATTCACATGGGTATTGAGAAGTTCATTTTATGTTCTGGTTACTGAAAGATCCCTTGCATACTTCACTTCTCATTTTTTCCTCCACGTTTCCATTTGCTGCAATGCGTTGGCAACTAATGCTTGTGATTCATACTGCAAGTGCTCAGCCCTTCGAATAGGTTGGTCTCATAGTGGGGGGTTAATTTCCTTAGTACTGGATCTTATCCTTTGATGCTATCCATGAAAACACTAACATCTTGGGCTATTTTAGCAGTTAATTTTTTCTCATTAGAGGGGTTGGGGGATCAAGAAACTCCCCAGGGATCTAAAGGTATCCTTTCTTCATCGAAAATACTTTTCCAGCATAAACAATTGTTTTCTTCACTTGGAATGATGAATATGTTTTTTATTGCTTGCTTAATTAAACTCATCTTTTTCTCCAACAGTGGAATCATCAACCAGTTTTCTAGGGGTCTATGATGGGATCGAACACGTTGCTACAAAATTCCATCAATGCTTTTTATTGAGAGATATAACTCTCCAATTCATGATAGTCATTAGGTGCTCGACTCTTACTGAAAAGACTCTTTGAACTTAAGGCTTCCAGCATAAGCAAAAATCAGTTTCTCAATTTGGAATGATGAATCTGTGTTTCACAGATTCCCTATTTAAATCCTTCACTTGATCCAACCAGTGAAACAACCAGCGTTCAGGGGGTTTCCATCTCAGATTTCAAGGGTATTTGTTGACGGGATCCAGTACGGTACTAAATCCATCATTTTTTTTACATTCAAGCTCTAACTCTTTCCAATTCACTAATAATAATTAGGCGCTTTGTTTCAACCCATATATTTTTCTAAAACCTCATTATTCTACCATTATTACGGTCCTAGAAATTATACCTATCTTTTAAGCCTTTGTTCTGTTCGCTGATATTCAAGACAGAGGAGCATAGGAGGATTGCCCTACATTTAGCCTCCCTATATATAAATATATATATTTCCTTTAGGGACATGATCCATAATATCCCCCTTTCAAATGGTTTATAAACCGTTTTGGATATTCAAATGGTTGGTGCACCAAAACAGAGTTACAAAACTGAAGTGATTATAGTAAAACAATGTCTTTTTTCTTTTCAGCACTTTAAACATGAAAATATAACACACCAAGAAGCAAAATTCACCTTGGAAACCCGATAGGGGAACTGACAAAAAATGAAGGATATTTCCTTTCGTCATCTTATATCATGGAGATTACAATATTGTCCAAGCTTACTATGAAGCTAGAGGACATTGGTCTTTAGTACCATTTGATCTTTGTTGTAGTCAATCCTTCAATTCAACTTGCCAAAGTTCTTATTGACCCTTTCTGTTGATTTGGAGCTTCCTCTATAAACCTATGTTCCCTGGTAACTCTATTTGTGCCTCTAATGCTAAATCTTCTATGGAAGGTAAAACTTGACCTTTTTCATCTTCATTGAATATTAATGGTTCATAGAGTTTAATGATATACTCACCAGTTTAAAATAAGCAGTTTATTCAAATAATATTAGGCTTACAGGAAATTGAATTTTATTCAGATTTTAGGCAGTTAAAGAATGGTGCCAGTGCCTTTTTCTTTTTATTGTGCTAATGGGGTTTGATGAGGCTTCAAGGTAGTCGATACTAAGGCAAGAGATTGATGGAAACAAGGCTGAAGCATAAACTCAATGGTTCCTTCTTTTTGATGTCTTAAATCTCAGAAATCTGCAGTGAGGGTTTGTTAGAGCAGTCAAACTCTATGGCTATGGAGTTCATGTTTCTCATTGTTAAATTATTCATGCATAAAACTAAATGTAGATAAGATAAGATAATTTTATTAATGGCCAACAATGTTGTCAAGATCACTCATCTAGAGACTTGTGAGGAATTGAAATTTGGTCCAAAAGGCACAAAGCTGGATTCACACACAGATATTAGGACTGTTAAATTAACTTTTGACACTAATACTTTGTCTGGAAAATATTCAACTTATAAACTTCCCCAATCAAGTCTGCATGTGGCAATCAGCATTCCTCACAAACTGAATTTCAACCCAGCAATACTAGCAGGATCATGTGGAAACTCAATTAATTTACATTAGCAACCAAATACATCACTTTTAGTGGAAGAGGTATTGTCATTAAGTGCTACCTCTGCAAGGTCTAATCCTGTACACACATCTTCAGGTCAAAATTTGTCAACCATGAGCCTGAGACAATCTGGTGCAACATTGGATCTATCAAAACCTTCCACTCAGGATGAAGAAACTAGCCTCGTTTCAGTGGATGTTCTGCAAATAAATCTTGTTCAACATCATCTACCACTCAGAGAATTTATGGTTCGATTCCTTAAGCTGTTTCTGTGGTTGTCATCGGAGACTCATTTTTTTTTGGGTTCACAATCCACCACTGTGATTGAACTATATTATTGGTTGTAGCAGACATTAAACCTGCACATGCTTATCCTATCTACACCAGTGTTTTACCCTATCTACATTAACCATCAATTCAAGTTGCAAATGTAACATTGCTGGGAATAACACCATGCCCAAAGAGTTGTTCTATATGGTGACGAATTTGGGGCATAAATGGATGAAAAGCTACCATTCCATCCTTAAGTAAAGTAGCCACCCAAACACACAGGTTGGAGGGATTCAAGCTGTCTGCCACAATATAACTTGATAAAGAATAAAATTGGGCAAGAGCCAACCTGATGATGATCTGTCAAGCTAAAAGGGTCATTCCAACATGTTGGCAGAGGAGGTGGAAGATGAGAATAACATAACCCAGAAATTAAAACTTTTCTTACTTAAGCAACAAGAAGAAAAAGAGGATTTGGGACAAAAGCATGAACAAGTACTATAGGATTTTCTAAATCAACAGCTACAGAAGGTTTTTACTATGAAAAATTGAAGGAATGGTTTGCTTTCATCTTCTAATGATATCTGCTCCGAGGTCACTGTCAATACTAGTGCAAGCAAAATTAAACCATTTCATGGTGTAGATGATGTGAGAAATAAAGAGGACAGTGATGAAACATAAAACAAAATGCATCAGCTGAAGAAGTTCGCAATCTTACTTTGGCTATCCAGAAGGAAACAATGCAGGAAGCTTTGAACAGAGATATTGGTATTGAGACCGCAGTTAAAGAATCAACCTCTGGCTTAGCTCCCAGAGATGAGAAGAATGTCAAGCATGCAACATACCCTCTTGATAAAAATGTTGTCACAAAGGAGATAGAGAATCCCTATTCCTTGAAATGTACCGGGCGTTTGGACCTTTCATGTTTAGCGGGCTCAACGTCAAAGATGGAAACAGGTTGTAATCAAGCTGATACATCTACAGTGGACAAATGCTTCGGGTAGGATGTGACAGGTGCACAATTCCAAATGTTGAATAATGTTAAAAAAAATCCCCATTCCAAATTATAGTAGTGTTTCTAATAGTGTTGACAGGCTTGAAAAACATAGTTCATTCATTATATTTTACAAGGATACATGATCCCTTAGGGATAAATAAACCTCATCTAAGGGGAAGTGAAATCCTTGGACATGATACTAAAGGGGATCTATCAAGCAGTTCATACAAGTCAAAAAAAATGATAAAGTGCTTCATCAGCTCAAGAAGGAACACCTTCAGAAGTCTATTGCAGACCTTGGGGCCAAAAAATGTAGAAGGCTTGAAGCAATCTATAAGTGGTTATTTGATTTGTCATTCAGGAAATAAGCTCAGTGATGGTATCTCTCAAGCTGGTCCTACTGGATCCAATGTTTCCGCCACAAGGCAGCAGGCTTCATCCGAGACCACTAGAGTATGGTTTTCCTTAGTTCTTGATTATATTATTTATGGATGGAGTCACTTGCTGGTTGATAGAAATGCAGCTGGCCATCAGGATTGAACATGTGAAGCTCAAATTACATATCCATCATAGAAAATGGGTGTTCTTATACTCATAGTTGAAGATTTTTGTTAGCAAGCAAAGATTTTCAGGGGTTGCATTCCATCATAGAAAATGGACATGCATCAGCTTATGTATTTCTGCGGCTACTGCAAATCAACTTCCCGCCCCATCATTTCCCATGGTGAGCTACCCTTATAATTTAATTTCCTTTCCTTGTTTTTTCTTTCCCCATTCGATCACAGCAGAGCACAGCTTGCTAAATTCATGGTGGAGCAGGTTTTAATTTTTAAAATACCCATTGTATTTGTTTCACTAGTGACATGCCCCAAGCGGATGTACGCAAAGAGCGTACTTCCATGGTGGCTTAGGGGCCAAGTCCAGGCACCCTATACTTGCACCAGTCCTTATACCTGTGAAACCTATGCTATTTTGGTGGGGCAGACAATAGTGAGAATGGAATCATGGTGGATGGCCTAACATTTCAGAAGTGCCATTGAAAATTCTTATTTGAAATTCCATTTGGTTACTAATCTTTGACTAGAGGTCTAGGGCTCTAGTGCATTCATATATGCAGATTCGGTCAATGTATTCCTGGGTTAAATCTTGTTGTATTGGTGTTTAGTATTTATTTTCCCCTTTCGGTTGGTGTCTATGTTTGGTATTTGTAATTGTTTTTTCCTTGAGGAGCTATGTTTCATTAACATGGTACAGATTACATTTTATTGGCCTTATTGCCTAAACATGTCAATCATGAGGAACAAATTTTTTCACAAAGAGAAAATCCATGACTTTCACCAATTCATCTTATTTATATCGACCACAAATGGTTGGTGTTGAGGAGAACACGGGGTTGACTTTATTCACATATTTGACCACTGGTTTGAAGATGGGTTTGCAACTTTGCACAAAGAGAACCTATGGCTTCACCAATTCATCTTACCCGTATTAACTACAAATGGCTGGCATTAAGGAGAACAAGAGGTGGGCTTTGATCCACTTATGTGTGTGTGGCTAGTGCAATGAAAACTTCACACATTTGACCACCACCTAAGGTGGGGGCTGGTAAGATTCAAGCCATTCTTTATTGGCCAACATGCCTAAAACGTAAAAACATAATTCAGTTGAGAAGATGCATGGGTTTATGCAGTTTCAACAGTGAGTTTTTTAAATATGGTTTGGAGGACTCATGGCCCCACTTATTGATATAACAGAAATATCAGTTCCATTAGACAAAGGAAACAAAAGCTACATTTCATTCCCTGAGAAATATAACAACATCTAAGCCAGTTTTAGCACTTCCATATTTTTCCCAAGATTTTTCATGGAATTTGATGCTTCAAGAACCAGTATTGGGTCAGACTTATGCAGAATCAATAGGCTGTCGCCTTTGAAAGCACAAAGATAATAGAGAAAAAATTAAAACCCTCGAGTATTTAAGATAATAAAATGTTGGCTATCATGCAAGCAATCAAAAAGTTCAGGTAGTACTTTTTGGGTCAACACTTATCATTAGTACGACATTGAAGCCTTAAGAACTTCTTAACTTAGAAAACTTTATCCAAGCAACAAGCCAAGTGAGTAAGCAAGTTACAAGGTTTTAACTTTGATATTGATTAAGGGATTGTCAAATACTTTATACCTCGAGTGGTAGAACTACATGTTATTTCCATGACTCAATTGGGATGGAAAGAGATAATATTATCAAACATGCCAAGGATCCAAAGTTATCATTATGTTGCTAGATAAAGACAAAGCAAAGACGGAGGATAGCATAGTTTCTTTCACAGGTGACATCATCCAATACAAGAATCGATTAGCTTCATGGACTTCCTAGGTACATTGTTAGTGATAGAGATCAAAATTTTATAAGCAACTTTCAGAAATAACTCTTTAGGATTAAGGGTACCATGTTGACCCTTAGAAATAGCTATATCCACATACAGATGATCAGACAGAGGTAGTGAACAAATGTTTGGAGCAATAAAAAATATGTGACAGACCTGCAATCTTCTTGGCCTAAGTGGCTACATCTATGCGAGAATTATAGAATATCAATTACCATACCTCCTTGTTAATCCACATACAGATGATCAGGCAGAGGTAGTGAACAAATGTTTGGAGCAATAAAAACTATGTGACAGACCTGCAATCTTCTTGGCCTAAGTGGCTACATCTGTTCGAGAATTATAGAATATCAATTACCATACCTCCATGGATATGTCTCCCTCCGAGGCCCTCTACAGTTGGCATCCTCCTAAACTGATTGATTGAACCATGGAAGACACTCATGTACTTGTTCTCTAAGATTTCCTTGAGAAAAGTCAACAGAGATTGCATCGAATCGAGGAGAATATCAAAACTGCTCAAGATTGAATGAAGGCCCAAGAAGACTAGTGCCACAGTGAAAGAGAATTTGAAGTTGATGATTAGATTTTCCTAAGATTGTAACCATATCTTGGGAGGTGCTTTAAAGGGAATGGGTAATAAAAAACTACACCAAGGTACTATGGGGCCAATTATACTATTTCCATCACTCAATGCCAATGAACCTCAACAACAACAAAAGTATTCAGATGAAAGAAGATTGAGTTTTTCACATGCCTTATAGCAGAATGCTTGCTTGGAATCTTAAATGATTCCCCACCAAAAGTGCAGTCTAGGTATAAACAATCTAAACAATCCTTGGACGTGTTGGATTTTCCAATTGTGAACTTGTAAGGAAGTTTCGATAGACAGTCAGAACTTAGCCTGCAATCTCCTGTATGCAGGATGTTACCAAAATCACCTTCAAACAAAAGCATGATAGCACCTAAAACATTCAAATACAATCAGAAAACCAGTAGAGTTCCACTCAAGGAGCATATCATGTATGGGTTATGCAATATACTAAATTACCACTACATTAGCCTAATCATATTTGAGGAATCCATGAGAACCCCAATAACTAAATAAATAAGCATGTTTTAAGTTCAAACGAGATTTGATTGAGGAAAACCCTTTATTTAAACTTTCAACGTTAAGTAATGACAAAAGCAAAATATTGGCATGCCATTAATTCCCTTGACTAGAAAATTCTCAATAGATCATAACACCAAGAGATTCTAGAAATAATGGCATGAATTACGAAAAGTAAATTTACAAAACAGTTATGGCAATTCCTATATTTGCAACTCAGATAAGTCAAATAAAATAATCCAAGAATGCCTTCTAAAGGTTTTGCAAACCTGAAAAAGACCCAAGAAACATGCAGATTACAGCTTAAAAAACTAGAAAACATATGATGACTATATAGAAATGGGAATAGAGAACCAAGAATAGCATATTTTCTTTGTTCAAGAAGGTCCAAGATAAAATTCAGGACAAACCAACAAGTCCAAATACAATACCAAATTTCAGTGAAAGTTTGCTTGCTAAGAAGGTAATTGAATAATATAGATCAAGTTAAAACAGATTAAAATTTTGCAAGGAATAACTGCTCAGAACCCAGTTGAACAAATAAAACATTGAAAAACAAAAACGATGTCCAAAATGCAGCTTGGTTTTGATCCAATATGAAGACAAGAAAAAATTAACTTGCAAAACCAGAAAATCCAGTGGAGCGCATCAAGATTTATTCCTGGACCAACAAAATAGTAAGTTTGGGTGTTATGCATACATTGTCTTAGAGATTAGTATTTGCAACAAAAACGCAAGTTTTTTAAAAACAATATTATGAACCCAAGTTTCAGAGTTACAATACACTCCATAGCATCTTAAAGTCTGTCTTGCCAAGGGATAAAATTTTATACATTCAATTCTTAAAATCACAATTTTTTCATTTCAGAAATTTGAAGACGCTCAAATTGCAGAGAGATCTGCTTACCATACACCTCAAATAGGGTGTAAGAACAAGCAGACTATATTACTAAATAAATCAATGCAAGAAATTCAATAAACCAATGGAAAAATACATTATTTTATACCATTCAACAATGTCTATTGGAACATCAGCAAGATATAGGCCACTTTCTGGGCCTAACAATCAAGTTTGTTGACACCCTGAATGGAAATATTTCCCAGGTTTAAATCTTTGCAATGAAAGATGGTATGTAAAAACTTCTTTCTATAACTCATCCTTGAAGAAAAAATCTACAACATCCAATCTATGTAACCAACATTTGTGCTAGGCATCTAACTATTCCTCAATAGTCTTGTTTTGAGCCATCCAAATAACAATAGGTTTTCAGTATTTCGAGTTGTGCGCCCAAAAAGCTTGTAATTAAACTCTCAATTCTTTCTTCAAATCTACAACTGCTAATTGAAACTGTCATTTGTGTAGAAGTTTCGTGTTTGAAGGTTAAAGTTGCTCTCTTCATTCCCAAATAAACAATGATTTCTTTATACCCAAGTTGCTCTCTTCGTTCCCAAATAAACTTGCATATTCCAGCTTAAAAAACAGTGATCCTTAAATTTAGGAAGTCTTGAACTTGAAGCTTGCATGTGATATTAAACTCAGTGGTTGAAGGAATGGTACCCGGAGGCCTTGGACAAAGAAAAGTGAATTCAAGATCTACACCTTCACCCCTTCATCGAACTTGAGATCGCCCTCTACCATTATTTCATGAAGCTTCTCAAGCTAATTCGGGTAAAGAAGGAAAATGGATGGGGTGGGATAGTTTGCTTTGATGACAAGCTTTTGAATTCTAAGCCAGCCTTGGAGATGAACAACAATCTCTTTGCAGAGACAGAAAATTTCATTTCAGTCTTTAAAGCACTTCCTTTGGGATTTAGGAAAGCCATGGTTTGTGGGAATTCTAGATTTGTAATTAAAAAAATTGGCTTCCAAACATTTGATGGGGAACTTTGAAGTAATTGCATTCAACTTAATACAGTTGGAATAGAAGGGCATAGTTATTGGCTAGAGATGCCATAAACCTTATGTCTGGATCCACTTCGGTATCCTAGGGGATTTGGTAGGAGATCCGTGAAAATTAGACTCCGTTCTTTGAATTTTCACACACTAATATAACACTGTCTGCATTTCATTGCCATATTTAACTTTGGTGTTGGATGCCTGCTTTTACTATTTTCTTGATCCAAATTGGATTGGCATGACAACACAATTGGCTATCGGCTCAGGTTCTACAAGGATTGGCACAAGCAAGGTTTAAGACTATGGACAAGGTAGGAGACATGGTTGATGGTATGAAAGGTCCCATACCATTTCAACCAACGTCCACACCAACATTAACATTGTACTCTTAATGTAAGCATGAGAGGTGTCAAAGATGAAAATAAGGAGAATTGAAAAATCAAACATGAGAAACTATTCCTCAAGTGCTTATTGAGAAAAGACAAAAGAGGAAAAGCCAATGCTATGCTTGAGGAAGGTGAAGAGTTGGGGATGCTTGGCCTTCCAATTGACCCCCAACAGAGCCATTCTCCTATTTAATCTTGCACCACAAAGAGGAACCGGAGTTCTTTGGGTGATAGTGAAATAAATTGCTGCCCAAATTCTCATGTGAAGATGGAGACCTTAGAAGCTATGGTGAGAACGCGGTTACCAATTAAGCATAGAGTCATATTTGTGATCCCTGAGCTTTGCTAGCTTGAAATACCCTAAAATTCGGATAAGCCCATATTCCAGAAGTCTTATCCACAATCTATAACTAAGTATTCCACATCGGGCTTGAATTGACAGACAATGAATTCAA
This sequence comes from Larix kaempferi, assembly GCA_027924585.1. NCBI lineage: Eukaryota > Viridiplantae > Streptophyta > Pinopsida > Pinales > Pinaceae > Larix > Larix kaempferi. The sequence continues at coordinate 9,145,891 of BSBM01001430.1, read as the reverse complement.
GAATTCCCATTGGGAATCCATGTAAGTGAATAAACAAATCCTAGGTGCAGAACCTACAACCAAACCAAAAATGTATGATACACAAGAAAATGCTAAATGCTTATTATAGGTCAAATGACTAGGATTTAAACCCTTGATTTTTACCTGAACAATGGTTGGCATCGAATGCAGTGACGGTGAAGGATTCGTCGAGGGCACCAATTAGTAGCGACTCTCCTATTTCCAATTCGACAAAAATACCCTCGTCCAGCTATGAAACAAATAAATACAATCTGTGTTAGGCAGTATAAATTCCATGACCCAATATATATCAACAAAAAACACATCTTAAGAAGCAATTAGTACCCACCATAGGGTAGCGATGGTGGACGATCTGTTTAGTGAGGGAGGTGCAGTAGACTAGGTAGGAAGCATGCGCTGCAATTCCCCCGGTGTGATCTTTGTGGGCGTGTGTTAAGAAATGGTATTTCTTCTTAGACGAAGAGAATTTTGTCCAAAGTGTCCACCGAAAATGGAAATCTCTCTGTCATTTCCACACCCATTGTTCAGACAGAAGGGGCAGAGCCAGGACTGAATGAAACACAATTGGGCCGGCCGTTGTTTCAATTTAAAACCCCGAACCCGTCGACTCCAAAATTACCTTTTACGCGCGTAAACATAAATAACTCAATGGAGTTCAAATTTGAACCCTTCCCAGCCCTTCCAAAGGGTTCTACCTTTTATGCGCGTAAACATAAATAACTCAATGGAGTTCAAATTTGAACCCTTCCCAGCCCTTCCAAAGGGTTCTAGCCCTTCCTAGAAGTGTAAAGTTAAAATTACCCTTCAAAAAAAATTTAAAATATGAATTTTATTCTTCCAATATTCCAATAGGAAGGACATAATTTATATCAACATTTCAAAAGAAGGGCAACATTTGAAATTACCCATCCATATAAATTTCAATTTCTATGTTGAAATTCCTATGCTATAAAATTCATTCAAAATATTGGAAATATCATAAATTATAATCATTCACTCACTCATGTCATGCACTCACTGCTTAGCTTTGCAAGGTGATGAGTGATGACTGACGACTACGGGGTACTAGCCACTGGGATTTGACTCTGAATCCCGAGTCACTTCGGGCCAAGATCTAAGGTGTGACAATGTGTCAATGACTATGGCTGTAACAATAGAGAACCAGTACTAGGTCCAAAACAAGGCCGAAACATTGTGCCTACTACCTATGTGAACCTGGCTACCAATGTCCACTCGTTTTTCGTCAAAATGAAATTCAAATTGCCACTTTGATGAGTCCTCCTCTACAAGACTTCATTTCTTGCATGAATGTCACAGACTCACGACAACTCTAAACAACACTCAATGGCATGCAACTACAAATAATGACATGCAGCTAGAACCACAGACCAATAAGAGGTTGATTTATGCATTGATATAGAGAGGTGGCACTAGGCACACAATATGGAGAAACAATGAGTTAGAAAAAACATTTGGACCAAACTACCACAATGGTTATTAATAAAATTAAAAAAAAACAATTTTTGGCTGAGGAATTGTCTTCAATTTGATGGGTGGCATGATCATGATCATGTAATCTCCCTCCGTCCTTCCAAACGTATGTGGTTTGTCACCACGTTTGTCTTCGACACTCGCCCCCAAAATACGCATAAAAATTACATGTCTTTACATCCTCTTCCATTTAAATCATCATCGCATAGTCATAACTAAAGATTATTATGCATGCACACCCTTGCCTTATAATATCAATTGGTTCAAGGCACAAATACAACCATAAATTATCAAATGTCTCAAGACGCAAAGAGTAAGAGACAACTATAAGTAAGTCTTATATTAAATTTACCATATAAGTATTTAATTGGAACTATCATCTGAGATTTGACACATTGGATTGTTGTGATCTTCTTATCACTCCTTACCAATGTGATCATAAGGCTTCTTTGATGGTGAAGTCCATAATTTTAAGTCTTCTTCCTCATTCTCATGCCTTTTGGTAAGACAATAAGGAGGGAAGTGGCCCGCATCAGCATGGAAAACAGTTTCGACATAGAGGTAGATGCATTAATTCTTTCATTAAATAACTTAAATTCCATGCCAGTGACTACGAATTCACCGAATCTTGGATTGGTAAAAAACACATCAAATTTTAGAGCCTCGAGCTCTTAATTACTCATGTATCTAGAATTTTCGCAAATCGAGCCATTAACAAACTTCTTTTGTTGTTCTGGTTCAATTTAAAAGGTAGATTGTCGAGGCTCAAACATGCAACGAGTCGCAAGGATCCAGTTGACTTAGGCTTGATTCCATTTGCCCTCCATCCCATACCTGTTTCTTGTCACGACAAGTGTTGAACAACAAAATTTGATGCCCAGGCCCCTATGATGCTATCGTTGCTAACTTGCTTGGTATGGAGGATTTTTTTTTTTTTTAATGTTTTTTGAGCTATATATTATTTTTTCTTAGGCTCCTAATGTCCATCATTCTTACTTCTCTCAAGCTTGGATGGTTTCCCTCTCTCCGGTTTGAATTAAGGTTTTGGTTGGTTTTATATGTATATTTTGGTTGTAGGTTTATTATAGCCTCGTTTTGCTTAGTGGCTTTTTTTTTGTACATAGTTAACAATAAGTAATTTTCTCATGCTTTTAGTTTTATTTTAATATTATATCTAGTTACAAAGTCTTTCACTATGCATAAGATCATGCAGATGCCCCAATATGGTTATTGCATAGTCTAAGTAGTTTTTCTGTATAATGAAGTGTGGTCTAACCCAAAAAAATACAACAAAATAGTTGTTATTTTAATGAAGTGTAAAATTAATGTTACATATATGTCAAATTAATGTGTTCAAATTCGTCTTTATTGAAAAGATATCATTTTATCATGTAGATATTAAGGAGTGCTCAATTGTTTAAGATTGTAAAAATTTGGATGGGCAATATTTGTTTTTTGCCTTTTTTTGGGGGAAGGGTTTAGTTAATTTATACTTGTCAATTGAAGTACAATTATTTAAATTGCCTTTCATCTTTGAAGGGATCCAATAACAAATGCCCTTCCAATAAAAATTAAGACCCACCCTTCAAATTTGATCACTGATGGAGAGGTCGGGAATGGCTTCAGCCTTAATAGTATTGATTTTGGTGCGGTAAAATAACGGATATATATTGTGTAAAAGTGGAGTAGCTTTTTTCTTAATTGAGAGGTATCATTAGCTAGATATGGGAGCGAAATATGTGGCATTATTTCTTCCAAATTCTTATTACATGGTTGACTTGCCTCGTTATGGAGTGTAGTCAAAAGTAGGGTGGAAGTAAAAGGAAGGAAAATTACACCAATGGAAAATAGGGTAAGAGTGTAAAACAATCCCACAACGGGTGTCACCGCCATGCTGACATGCGTCAAGGTAATGAGTACCATCAGTGTTCACAAGTATGTGGGGGTATGATGGTCAGCAAGTGGTAGCTTCCATTCAGCGATCTCTTGAGCAATTAATATTTGCATGATAAGGTATTTACAGGGAGGGTACGAATCCTTGCTCCGATTCAAGTCTTGGGTACACTCTCCTAATAATTCCCATGTGTGGACATTCATGGCACCTCGTGCCAACTTAAATCATGATGGAAAGGCTAGTCAGGATAGGAGATGGCCTCTATTTTGGAGGTGCCATTATTGGCATCCTCCTCACACTAGCTTCAACAATTGTAATTGTTATACCCGTAATGGGACTGAGCCTACTTTCATGGCACTCGCATTCCTCCTTCGTGCTTCCTCTAGTTTGGCTCTTCGGCTTGGGAGACTATAGAATGGTTCACACTAAGGTCACCAGAAAGAAGACCTCCAATGGCCCCAGAGGCTCTCATGTGCCTCGGGCCCTTAAAGAAATGGAGAATGCAAAGGGGTTTCTTGCGAGCAGAGTTAGTCGGCATGCTAAGGAGCACACTAAATGTCTAGAAAGGAGGTTGTGCAGGGAGATTATAACCCCTAGTGCCCAAGAGATTATGGAGGAGTTTGGTGGTCTGATTAATGATTATGGGTCTTCTCGAACCCGTGAGACGCGACACACAAGAAATTTGGGGTTATTCTGGTCCATGAAATCTCTCTTTAGTCTAACTCTGGAAGAAAGATAGAAGGTTAAAGCATGGGAGGATATGGGCGATTCACCTGTGATTTCCTATCTCGAGGGTTTAGAAGATGGGATGCGCAGAATTGCAAGCAGTCGGGCCATCATTGCGGATGAGCATGTTAATGCTAAAATTGATTCCCTGGCCAAAGAGCTTATGGGGAGAAGCTTCAGTTGGCCACCGCCAGCATGCCCTTCTGCCACACAATTGGTGTTTCGTCGATGCCTAAAAGCTATTAAGAGGGTTGCCAAGCAAGAAAGTCCAGGTGGTGGTCCGTCCTACATTACTATCTATGATTATGACTAAGGCTTGCTCTAGTCTGTTTGATATAATAGTTTTTTGGAGTCTAGTTGGAGTCTCTTTAATTTTGGTTTCTATTAGCCATAACCCTCGCCCCGTGGGGGGAAATACTGATAAAACGACGTCAATCCTAGCATTAGTTCTTAGGCTTAGTTAGTAGTTGATGGTTCAGACATGATTCACAGACATTTTTATTTTTTAATGGATTGGTCTATCTATGATAGTCAGTCCCACTTTGTTGAAGGTTTCCATGGCTCTATTATGTATAGTTTATTTCTATAGTTTAATATAATTTCGAATCTCACAATGAAAAAGAATGTAAAACAACATCTAGGATGAGAAATTTCTCACAATTGTAGAAAATTGATTTATATAGGTATAAAATTAAAGTTATCAACAATGAAAAGTTTTCAACCCAAATCACACAAGGGGTAGTTGAAAAGATGGAAGAAATCATAGGACCCCTTGTGTAGAATTTGGCATAAGCATTGGAGCATAGAAGAGAATAGTTCTCTGAAAGATAAGAAAGAATTCAAAACCATATAGTGAAGGGAAATGGAAAAAACACATTAATATAAAACAACAATAGTACATAGAAAACTTCAACAAGTAGGGAGAAATCAAAATTCAAAACTATATGAACTAAACACATTATGGCATGAAAAACACATGATGACTCAACTAAGAACTAGCACCCACAAGCTACAATGTGAGACAAGAAGAGGAGAGCAATCGATGGAACTATGGGAGGAAGATTGTGTAGGATATGTGGGAACAGTGGAGTGGAACAAGACAAGCTCTTGTCTTCATTGCACTATGTACTTGCACATCAAAGAAAGAACCAAAATTTGCGCCAAGGATTCGGAAGCAACATTCCAAGAGAACCAAGTAAGGGTCAATGTAAGGATGGTCAAGAGACAAAAACATGCAATAAAAGGGTTGTTAAAGAATAGTCTAATGTGGCAAACAATAGATACTTAACTTTATGATATTTTTGTATTGCATTGGGAACTAATCATCATTGTTTTCTTCTTGTTCTTTACCATTGTTTTCTATCATTCAAGGTAACAAATAGTGATTACATGCATGCTTATTTTGTTCATTTTTGGTTTTCTAGTGTTTAGTTTACAAGTCATGCAAGTTGTAACCATTTTTTCATCCCAAATAACCCATGGTCTCATGGACATTTTAATAAAAATGTATCTATCTATCATGGTCTAAAGACATGTACCTAGGGTTATCAATAATTGGAAATAGAAAGTGGCATTGTCATCGCATTGTCATCATCGTTAACATCATCATTGGCATTGTTAGTGTCATCATTCCCTACATATCCTCAAACATGTAACCCTCAACACGTGTAACCCACAACAACTCAAGAAAAAACTTAAACAAATCGACATCATCATCATCATCCATGTCATGATCATCTTCATCATCAATGCCATCATCATTATCATCATCACCATCATCAACATCATCGTTGTCTTTGAAATCATCATCAACACCATAATCGTCGTCGTCATCATCATCATCATCATCATCATCATCATCATCATCATCATCAACATCGTCATTGTCATCATTTTTGTCATCCCCATCCTAATCCTCATCATCCTCATCATCATCGTTGTCATCATCATCATCATCATCATCATCGTCCACATCATCATCCTCATCATCAATGTCATCGTCATTTTCATCATCACCATCATCACTATCATCATAATCTTAGACATCACCGTCATCACCATAATCATCATCATATTCATCATTGTCGTCATCCTCTTCATTGTCATCATCATCATAGTCATCATCTTCACCATCTCCGTCATCATCATCTTCCTCGTCCTCAACATAATTATAATCGTCATCATCGTAATCGTCATCATCTTCATCATGGTTGTCATCGTTTTCTTCATCATCATCCCCTATAACACCTAAACGTGTAACCCACAACACTTATAAAACCCCACATCATCGTCATCTTTATCATCATCGTCAATGTCACTGTCATCATCACCATCTCCACTGCCATCATCATCATCATCGTCATCATCATCATAATCATCATCATCATTTCCATCATCATTATAGAGGTCATCATCATCATATATACCTTCATCATCATCATCGTGACCCTATACATCTTATCACGGCCATGGACCCTGAATTCCCTATAAAATATAACACACATAGCCCATGCCACGTCATATAACCCTCAAAACTAATCCTTAACCCCTAAATTCTAAACACTACACAATTAACACTCTTATATAGCCTTATAATTATAGAACATATCCCTTGTATCAATTAAATCTTATCAACCCTATCAATCTTAACCATTATAACCTCGACTAACACCTTCTCTCTATAAACCCCTCTTAACACATAATATTATAACCTCTATAAGGGTTATGTGATCACCACTAATCTAATACCTTAGAATATTTTACATCATGCTTAAAGTTTCACATTTATCCATTATAACCTCTATCCCCAAAACCCTTATCACCATTGATTGTTATAACACATAATTCATACTATGTAACACCTAGAGGACATATTATTGCACTCTTGTAGTGAATATAGAATATATGTCGGTTATCCGATGACTCCTGTCGGATAATCGACGGGATTCGTCGGATAACCGACGGTTGTCGAATATCCGACAATGCCATGTATCAATTAGAAAAAATTTGATCAAAATTCGTAATTTTAAAGGTGAAATCCGACGACATAGTCAATTTCGTCGGATTGTCTCATCGGATTTTGGATTCAAATTTTGTAGAGTGACTAGCATAAACTCTACAATTTATGAGTTAGCCTAGAGGATCCTCTGCATTAAATGACTAGCATAAACTCTGCAATTTATGGTTTTCCAGATCCTCTCCACCTAGGTTAAAATCTCATTTGCGAGATGTTTGCTCTTCCTTAGTCGATTATTGATTGGTATTCTTCATAAGATATTTTGACGTTGTACTTAGTGGGGATTAATGAGGGTATGGGATGAGTTTGCGTATATGTGGTTATTGAGTGTTAGAGATGGTAAGGGAAAGAGTAATGACGTTATTGGTAACTGCATGACAGGAATTGAGATCCCCTCATCTTCCTCATAATAGATGAATGGAGGGTGGCTCAACCACCGTCAGGCACAGCAACGACATTGCAATTAATGATTCCTTGGTGTTTATGGATTTTCCTTATGTTATGATCCTTTGACATTCTTAAACATTGATTCCTCCCTCAACCATGTCCATAGCCCCGAGACCCATACCTAGTGCCTACAACCTCTTAATTGCGTCAACATCTTGACTCGAGGATCATATATATTGTTGAGAGGTTAGGTGTGATGCTTTGAGGAATTGTTTATGGTCTTATATGCCTAAAAGATTCCTTTATAGCTTACAGCCTGAATTTTCTCCCCCAACCATATTTAGGGCCCTAATAGCCATACCTAGTGCTCAAAAACCTATAATGGCACACATATCATCAGTGTAAGCTAGATATATCATCAAGAGGTCATGTCTGATGCTTCCAGGTGTTGATCATGGCCTTATGTGCCTAGATTAGTCTTCCCTTAGCACCTAAGGTATGAGTTTCCTCCACCAATCATGTCTATGGCCCTACGACCCATACCTGTTGCTAAAACCTCATAATGACATTGATATCCCCACTTGTAGCCAGAGGATAACCTCTGGAGGTCATGTGTGGTGATTTGATGTATCATGTTTAGCCCTAGATTCTTAGAAGATTTGTTTACGAGTTAGGGATTCAATTTATTCTCTTAACCATGTTGAGGCCTAGAGACCCATACCTAATTCTGAAATGATATAGCCTATATTCATTTTGGTGCCTATCATCTTCTCATGTTTGCGATCCTAGCCTATATCTCTAGCTGGATTGACATCGTCTTTGGGTTTCCACTGTTAGGAAGTCTATGAATTTTTTTGAAATAATGGATAATGATGTATGGTTGATGTATGGTTGAGTATTTTGTGTTTATTTGTACATAATGATATACAGGTCATAGGTTATAGGTTTTCTTCGAATAAAGGTATTTTTGAGATGGGTCCTAGTCATATTTGACATAAATTTCACATGATCATAAAAGAAAAATTGATTTGGCTTGCCTCATTCTATCTTTTGAGGTTGTGAATGTTTATAAGTTTAAATAACTTGACATCATTTTATCGTGTGTTTGGAAGGAACCAAGGTTGTTGAGTGGGTCTCTTGCTAGCACAACACAAGCTAGATTCTGCTTGGGGAAATGTCAATGTTGAAAAATATGAATTTTTTCTATATATGGGAAGTTCCTACCAATTAGAACCTTTTTATATATATATGGGCAGTTCCCCACCTAGATTGAATTCACACAAGTGACATGTTGATCTCTTAAATGAGTGTTTTTTTAAAGCCCTAAGCTTCTTTGAAATCTAGTTTACCCTGAGTACCATCCTCAGATTGAGGGGAAGTGTCTAATGGCTTTCTGCAGGATATGTATTTCAATAAAAAAATATAAACAAGGAAACAATAATGAAAATTTAAACAACTAGGATTTGGGTATTTACAATGATTGCCCTTAGAAAATCCAATAATTATCCAACCAAGGTAATAACTACAAAATGTATACTTGATACCATGCTAAATTATTAACATATTAAAGGAGGTTCTGAAGGATCAAAATAGGTGTCCCCCCTTACATGTTCTAAATTCAAAGCACAATATGCCTAGTCATGAGCACTTTAGATACCAGTGTAGGATTAGTGGCATACTGTGTCTTCCAAATGAATCTTTGGATTGTTAGAGAGGCTCTTTTTGAACACAAAATGTTGTTATGAATCCTATATGAATAATTTATTTTGCATACAAGCCCATAACTTCACAATAAAACCATAGTGCTAGGACGCTTGATATCGCACTATAGTAAAAGGCCACAAGGTCTAAAGCAAATTATTAGGTCTTAAATTCCACTTAGGGTGACCCCCCCCCCCCGTAAAGGTCAAATTTTGAAAACTTTTGGAGGCATCTTTTAAGAGCCGCCCCTAAAAACCCAAAAAAACCTTTTGGGGGTGGTTTTACCAAGACCGCCTCAAGCCAAAACCGCCCCTAAAGGGGTAAATTGTTGTAGCCGGTATGGAGAAACGCCCATAGGTCACAAGACCTTGAGGTAAATACCAGTCATTATAAACTAGATTTTGATCTAACACCATGGACACCATGGATTAGGATTCAAGAACCATCCATGACGTTGTAAATATTGAAATGGCCACCATACCCACTTGCAAGTTAAATATTCCTTGTGTAGGAATCATGTGGTGATTAGGGCCCTACACATGGCCCATTAGCCATAAAGGATAATTTTATGGCACACGAGTTTGTATTTTGACCATGGATGATGGAAAGTTGGAGTGTGAGAACCATCTTTGATGTGAAAAACCTACCATGACTGCCTCAATTGTAGAGCTCTAATGGGATATGGTGTTGAATGATGATGCACACCCTTCCTAACACTACAATAGCTTGTGTGAGCTTAGCTCCAATGTTTTGATGAGATGCATTGTTGAACCCATGTGACACACCTAACCCACATACATAAATGACTTTTAGGGGGTTTTAAAAAAACTTCCTCGAAAATTTCAATTCGCATGACTTTTAGGGGGGGTTCAATAAACCGCCTCCAAAAGTTCAATTCTCATTTCTTTTAAGGAGGGTTTCACAAAACTGCCTCCAAACGTTCATTTATCATGAATTTTAAGGGGGTTTTTAAACAACTGCCTCCAAATTTTTAATTTGCATGACTTTTAGGGGTGGAGTTCAACAAACTACCTCCAAAAGTTCAATTCTCATGACTTTTAAGGGGGGTTTCAAAAACCCACTTCCAAAAGTTCAATTATCATGACTTTTAAGGGGGGGGGTTTCAAATAACTGCCTCAAAAAGTTCAATTCTCATGACTTTTAAGGAGGGGGAGGCTCCAACAAACCGCCTCCAAAAGCTCAATCCTCATGACTTTTAAGGGGGGTGCCAAAAAACCACCTCCAAAAGTTCAATTCTCATGAGTTTTAAGGGGGGTTCCAAAAAAACTGCCTCCAAAAGTTCAACTCTCATGACTTTTAGTGGGGCTTTTGACAAACCGCCCCCTCAAGTTATGAGAATTGGGCTTTTAGAGGGGGTTTTCAAACAACCACCTCCAAAAGTTCAATTCTCATGACTTTTAAGGGGGGTTCCAAACAAACCGCCACCCAAATTTCAATTCTCATGACTTTTAGGGGGGGGTTTTGACAAAATGCCCCCAAAAGTTATGAAAATTGGGCTTTTAGGGGGGGTTTTCAAACAACCGCCTCCAAAAGTTCAATTCTCATGACTTTTAAGGCGGGTTCTAAAAAAAACCGCCTCCAAAAGTTCAATTCTCATGACTTTTAGGGGGGGTTTTGACAAACCGCCCCAAAAGTTATGAGAATTGGGCTTTTAGGGGGGGTTTTCCAAAAACCACCCCCAAAAGTCAAATTTCAGGACTTTTGGGGGCGGATTTAAAAAAACCGCCCCCAAAAGTCCAATTTCCATGACTTTTAGGGGCGGTTTTAAAAGACCGCCTCCAAAGGTTTGAAATTTTTTTTAGGGGGGGTTTTACCAAGACCCACGCAAGCCAAAACCACCCCTAAAGGGTTGTTTTGTTGTAGTCACACTTCCCTAAGTTTCAAATTAAATTAACTAGAAAATTAATGCATTCAAAATTAACCCCTACACTTATTGAATTTTTTATAGAACCTATAGGGGTTGATAATGTAGAAGGATGAACATGGATCCCTCAGGGAGGTGACATTACAAGCTTCCCTATTGTCAAGTTGTTCTCAATTTCACTATGACAACCGATGTTTGCCTTGATCTAGTGTAGAAGGTCCCCATTGAATTCTCACTAATGGGTCATTTATCATAGACTATGACACATTTCTCTGAGAGATTGAGTTAGATTCCTTGGAAACCTAGGCCTACTTTCATCATTGGTAGGTTATATTTCACTTAGAATATGGCATCTCATCATTGGCCATTGACTAATCAGTTTCCCATATGCTCGATTTGAAGACCTATATTCAACATTTTGTGATTCATTTTGTACCTTGGATTCCATTTTCATCATTAATGGAATTCCTCACATTTGTAAACAAGTTTAATTATTTGTTGTTGGTATGAGGGTATTTTTCCCATGCTATTCTCATTTGGTGCATGTAAAAGACATACTCGGTGGTGTTCATGTAATTTTTTTGTCCAAGACCTTTAAAAAAACCAGTTTATGTCATGTGCTTGCATTGGTTGATGGGGGATTCCTTAATGCATTCCTTTCAATGAATATCTTCCCATCGACATTATCTCATTTTTATATGGGAAATGGATTTATAGTCCTTTACAATACCTTGGTACGTGCAGTCATTAGTGGCATGTTCCCTCACTATAGATAGTGAGAATACATCAATGTCCATTGATTGGTAGATTTTACAAGTGTTCGATGACAACACATTTATTGACACTTGCTAGAATGTATTTAGTACCTTGAAATCCATTATCATCACCAGTGGGATGTCTCATGTTTGTTAATGGTATACATAAATTATTGGTATAAAAACAGTAACCCCCATGTTTGATTTCAGATCATTTATTCACATGGTAAGGATACGTACACAACAATGATTTGGATTAAATACCTTGGGTTGTAGTAGAATTACCACTTTATGTTGTTTCCCGAGTTGCCCAAGAATTTACAACACACCAATTGACATTGGTATTCTATGGAGAACCAATTTGTTCTTATATCAGTTCTAATTGTTCTCCTGATGATTATCAAGACATAGATCCACTTTGTATTTTATTGTGTTTATTATCTATTTTTGATATGGATCCATAGTGTATATTTTTGTGGCCGTGATATTTCATGGATCTGCAGTGTACTTGATTTGGAATCCATTCTTGTTTACACCTGAGCATGGCCCATATGCCCACCTCGGGGAAGATATTTGATATAATACATTGGCCTATGTTGCAAGTACATTTTGGACCAATGTCTAGGAACCTCCACTTGATCCCATTCGTCAAATATTTCCAATCATTGTAATGTATTTCGTCCATCAAATACCCTTCTGAACTCACACTTTAGGGAGCATTTGTTATAGCATAAATTGGCACTTTAGTGACCCTAATGGAACCCTAATGAACCTAATGGAATATGGGTAATCGTAATGGAATCAAAGCCTTCCTAACATCATCTAGTTGTTCCTAAATGGTGTCTAAATGTCCCTAATTCCATCTGAATAGTCCCTAATCATTATGACAGGCCTTGAATAAGATGTTAGAGCCATCCATAATTGTTGATTCCACCTCAGGACAAGATGCTAGCCTTTTGTAGCTCATTTTCCACTAATAAAATATGGTTTTAAGGGCACATACACCATTCCTCCATGAAATGTTCATGTGCACTCTCCTTTCATTCTTTTAAGGAGCACGTGACCTAAAAAATACATAAAAGTCTAAAAAATTATGAAATTGAATGGTTGGAAAAGTCGTTTTTTTGGTGTAACTCCTTGAAACCACCCTTCCAAATATCTCAACCATGTCCAAATTTTATAAATAATATTTCTATGGAATATATAGGGGCATCAAGCATCCATACTAAGGTTATTCTAGAATAATTGGTCCTAAATCCTTGAGCTTATGTCTATTCGCCCTCAAAAACCCTTGTTTTTGAGAATTCATTTCCCATTGATCAGTGAGGTTCATTGACTTGATTGGTTTCCATAAGAGAGAATTTAAAATATTTAGAGGATCTAATGAATTAGTGGCTCGAGTGTAGAGGGACTTAGACAATAGTTTCAGAGGTGTTGGAAACAAGATCAAGTAAGCATATACTTGTTGTTCTTTCATTAATTAATAAATATCTATTATCCCCCCCCCGTCCCCAACCCAATATAATGTTTAATGTTTAATCTTGATGTAGGAGCTTTATTTTTCTTGACAATCTAATTTTTATTTATCAGTGTTATTGTTGGTTCATGATTTGATTTGTGCTTTCATGATGTCAAAAGCTTTGAGAAGGGTATTTGTACTTTTGGTGTACACGTTTTAAGATCTATCAAGTGTATTTATTCGGATTTTTCTTATGAGAGGAATATTTAGGACAACCTGCAGGATCCATGCTCCTTCTTCCTCTCTCTCTCTCTCTCTCTCTCTCTCTCTCTCTCTCTCGTGATTGAGTATGTTTCCTTCTCATTCCTTTTATTAATGACATGAATATAAGACAACAATACTAAGGAAATTTAAATAGTTATCTCTCCCTTTCTCTGTGATGTTCATCGACCATAGCTATTCAAGGTTTTTCTCCAAAATAACAAGAAGAATTGGATTCCATATGGATCAGAATTATATTGTATATTTGTTTAGAGGATTCCAGCTACTAAACCTACAAATTCCCACCTCCCTAGTTCTCCGTTGACCACTGGACATATAAACACATGTGTTATGATGATGCCTAAGAGATGGAAACACATTGTATCAATACATGTATTTAACATATTGTGATTAATATACTTGTTGGTGATCTAGTTGAGATTGGGATGACTTTGTACCATATCCATATGTGGGAATGGATTGTTGTAAGTTTAAAAGCCTCCCATTTCCCAATGTTGACTTAGATGATGAGGGAAGTAAATAAAATCATGTTCTTTTTAGTTAATACAACTTAGTTAATACATATATTTGATATTTACTACTACTACTACTACTACTACTACTATTGTTATTATTATGCATAATGCATTTCCCAAGAAACCCATCAAGCACTTCCCATCATTCCAAGGATGGTACCTAAGGTAAAATGATGGTGCCTAAATTTCAAGCATCTCATCCCGAGGTATTTGAACCCATGACCTATTGTACATTAGGGTAAATATCTCACATTTGGTTCATGAACACTTGAGCTAATCCTTAGAGCTAATATGCGTTGTTTTTTTAATAAGATTATGTGTAACTTGACTAAGTATCATGGTTCTTTACTTTGTGGATATTATCTATAGTAATCTATGTTCCAATTCCAATCCTATAAGAGACAATCAATGCTACAGATGATTCCCTTCCTAGTATGAAACCTAAGCAACACCGTATGGTCCTTGTTGATGTATATCAAAATATAGTATCTATCACTCTTTGTGACTTGTTGATTGGTTTTAGTGTTAATGCCACAACCAAAATATGCACTTTAATGAAAAAATTAGGAGGTTTTCATGGAGATACCACACATTTTATTATTTTTATTTTTATTTGTGCAATGCATTTCCTAGGAAAAACCACCAATTATTTCCCCTCATTTTGAAGATGGAACCGAGGGTAAACAAGATTCTTTAGGGCATAGGGATAGGTCAATTGTTAATGATTGGCTCACAAATAGAGAAAGCATGTCATAAAGTGGTATTTGAACCTAGGTAAGGGAGGACAACAACTTTATTGTTAGCCACTCAAGCTACACCTAATTGAGAGATACCATGAGATATGCCATAAAATTTTGGGAATATTATGTAGGTGTTTAGGTCATTGGGGTGTGCATAAGGAAACTAGGGAAATAATAATAGGATGTTAAAGGAATGTACAAATTTTCTACCTAGTGGTGTCATTGAGGTCATGTTGAGGATGGCTATGATAGTTCTAAGGGTAGGGGTGATGTCCGAATAGGTGGTGGTACTGAGAAACACTAGTACAATTTGAGAATTTTGATAATTTTTCCAATATAGTAAGACAATACATCAATAGGAGTAAAATAAATTTGGTTTGGACCTAACCATACCATTATGAGAGACCTATATTAGAAAATTCATTTTTCTATGTTAATAACATTGGTATAACTCTCTGATATCCCTTCTATTGGACCCACCTATACCATTGTGGGAGACTTATATCAAAAGTATCCTTTGGAAAACATATCTTTACTTGGTATAACACTCATGTAAATATTTTGGTAGACTCAAGGGTCTCATGGTTTCCACTAGAAACATCACCAATGATACTAGGATCACCCAATGGGAAAGCTAGTTCTCTTAGATTGAAGATCGGGATTCTAAAATCGATAAATTGTAAGAACATGTTTACGAGATTAAAAGCCTACAAGATTCCAACCTCAATCCTACTAGGAACAAAGTATTGGTGAGATCCATTGGTGTAATATGCCAATAATGAATAAAAAAACAAGAGACAAACATTGCACATTGCCATCATTTCAACACAATCAACTTTCAATGGTTCCAACCCAACATGATGGGTTACCCTAATTAAACACTACTTTCCCTCCAAAGTATTATTAATAACCTATCGAAACTCTAGGTGGCTATGTTATACTTGGTTTGGGTATGTTGGAAATGGTATAAATGACATAAGAAGTCCTATGAGGGGTATATTATTTAGACCTAGTTTGTGTTGTAGAATTTTCTCCCTACGGATAGGTAGAAATTCTCTTAGGTTAAAGTAGATTTTAACTGACTCTAAACTAAGACAAAAAATAACAAATGCTACCTTGAATTCCTAGATCTAAACAGACATTTCAAGATTAAACTGCTGGAAGAAACAAAAGAGATCTAACTGACCTTCAATCCAATTGCTTGTCTTAATGGTCGCTCCAATTTCCAAGTCCTCGCGAATGAACCTGTCACAATGAAACCAAGATACAAGCATATACGATTCTCTAGAAACTTGAAATATGAGTTAGGATCTAAATCTATAATAGATACAAATCATATAATTGAAACAAAATCAACACATGTGATTTGGGAAACAAGACAAGTTATGTTCTATTACCAACTTGAAGTCACTTACAATGGTTGCTTGATATCCAAGCCAACTCCCAGCTCCAAGTGATTCCTCCTCTAGCTATCTCCACAAAGATTCAAGATCATAAGTTTGATGTCTCCAAGAGTCCCCCCCTTTGCTCATGGAATGTCTCTCTCTTATAGTGTGTAGTAGGGTTAACCAACAAGAGAGAAGGATGGATCTTGAGAGAGTTTAGTGGATCAGGCCTACTAATCACAGAAAGTGAGTTAGGATCGAATCATGGACACCAATCCTCAAAAATCTCTCGAAAATCAAGATCCCACAAGCCATGGCAAAAAGGCTAAAAAGGGAGTACCGCACCTCTCAAACAAATCATAATGCGGTAGTACCGCGTGGCATAGAAAGAGCATAGCGCGGTAGTGTGGACTACCGCACACCTGAGCTGGAGCAAGGCGCGGTAGTGCATGTATATGAAGTCTCAGCTGGGTTGATTCTTGGCAGAATAGGTTTGTCTTCAAGGATCACTCATCATTTTTCTCTTCTGGGTGTTTTAAGCAGTAGGGGAAGTGTCGTCAACTATTTTTGTGGTGAAGATGCGACACTGTGAAATATGGAGGTATAACAGATGCCCCCTAAAGTGTGAGGTCAGAAGGGACTGATGGCCGAAAGACTTTACAAATACTGTGCGGAGATAGCATCGAGGAGAGCAACAAGGAGCTGAAACAGAAACAAAATGTTAGATATACCACTGAGGTGGGCATCCCCATGCTCGGAAACAATTGACTCAAAGCATGGCTGCCAACCAATACATTGCAGATCCATGAGTACTGAGATGATATAGACTGTAGACAAATCATGGCTACTATGAACAAGCGTAGATCCATGAGACAGTAATGACATAGCCATGACCAATACAAAAAGTGGATCTGTGTGACAATACAAAGGACATATCCATCGCAACCTGGACGCAATCAAGATACAAAGGTGCGCCCAGGGTCTTCTACCCAATCGCAAATGATACGAATCTAGCCATGTGATTACAAAGTCTTGAAGTCGAACATGGTAGAAACCATTTGATTACCGGTCAATGATGTGAACCGTTAACAAATGCGAGGGAAATCACCAATGATGACGATGATCCCCAAGGTATCTGTAGTACATCTCAACGAAATGCAAATGAATGGGTTGATGTCGGGCATTCGAGAGATCGTTCGATCAGAGGTCAATGATGTAAACCTACTGTCGAACACAAGGAAACCTACCATTGAGGCATGCAGGTACCAAGGTACTAATGGTTGATCCCTAAGTCCAATTCCCGGATAGTGATTTGGCGTCGACGGGAATAGACTCGTCAAAGGTGGGCCATAATGATTCCCACATCATCGAAATGAAATCGGAACGAAAGATAGTATAAGGTGATGAAACAATGGAGCATGTACTGACACAGCAGAGGTCTGACATAATGAATGACTCTGAACAATGCAACCCTTTGAACATGTAACGGCATGTAACAAGACTTGGCAGCAGGGATTATTGATAGCAGAGGATAGACACCGAACGAGTAGGCTCGTGGCCAGAGAGACGACTCAGGATGATGACCATAACTCAACGAAAAATAGATACCCAAAATAGACAAGGGACAGACGCATGCCATGTTCAAAGGCAACGACTGACAAGCTGCCAAAACAAACTTGACTTGTTTCCCATATTCCCCCGACATGATAGACGAGTACCTCTTTGTTGTTTTTCGAGCTTGAAGAGGATAACAGATGCTTGGTATAGCTCATCTCATAGATGAGTCCAATCTCACATGTTTTAGGAACCTGAGAAAGGAGGGGTTCGTCCCAAAGTGGGTCCTTCGATGTTAAATTTTAACGAGTCCAAGGAAGGAAAACTCGGTAGTTTTTCACATTTAGAGAGCCTGAAAAACTTAAAGGAGGCTCCAAAGTGTACTTTTTCGCAAATTTAGTCCCTCGATCCCGAAAAAGTGTCAAACAATTCCCGAGAGAACTCTCCTAGCCAAAAATTGACCGAGGTATACCTTTCTCGTAAATAGTCTATACGGGCCGAAAAAGGGGTAACCTATCACCGAATATACGACCTTTCAAATACTTTTACAAGTGTGAAACAGTCAAGATCACTTGGCAATCTTTTCAATTTTAGGGAGTCTGAAAAGAGCTTAACTATGGACTCCAATGGTCTTTTTCGTAATTTTTAATTATTATGGTCCGAAGAAAGAATAAAATACAACCAGGATAATACTTTCCTCATCGTTTAACGAGCATGAGTAAAGCTGACTAAGCTCAAAACCATTTATTTAAGTTTGACAAGCACGACACGGGTGTAAAAGCGCTTGGAATCTTTTTCAAGTTTTAACCCAGAGCACGAAAAAGATAAAGTAGGCTCAAAATGAAGGTCAAACAATAAATGAACGCTAATGTGAATATTTTTTAAAGGAGACCCTGTCAACAAATGCTCATGGAACCAGATATTAGTAATGTGAAATGGGTTTTATTTTAACTAGATAAAATAATGAGTAAAAAATAAGTGAAAAAGTTATATAAAGGATGGGTAAATATGGAAAGTTACCATTTCACTTGTGCATTTGCCAAAAGAGGAGATTTTACCCATTGAGGAGCAAAAACTTCAAGAGTTCATATCTGGAGATCCGGAGCACCGTTTCAACAGCCGTCTGTGCCAGGTAAGAGCTTGCAAGCCCCTCTTTCATTTCATGTATGAATAACTTGATTTCAGTAGGGAAGAACAATTTTTTGGGTGAGCCCTATTAGGCAATTTTTGCCTTCCACAGTACCGCGCGGGATCCATATCGGGAAGCGCGGTACTGTACAACAGTACCACACTGTAAGGTTAAACCTGGGCGCGGTACTGTGCAGTACCGCGTAGTCAATTTTCCCCCAGGCGCGATAGTGGCAAATTTCAAGATGAAAAATTATTTTTTCTCAAATTTTTAGCTGAGATCAAGATGTTAAATGATTAATGAATGTTTCCTATGACTTTTTGCAGGTATCTGCAACTTGTTTGGAGCAAAATGGTCCATTGGAAAGAAAGAGAGCATGAAGCGGATGATTTGTTGGCTGAAGATGACCAAGAGACCTTGAATGCGTTGCAGGAATGTGGTTTGTTGAAATTCTTCAAGACCAAAGGTATCCGTAAGTAGGAAAAACTTCTCACCCACATTATTCAAATGTGGGACCCTGACATTCAGGCTTTCAGAGTGGGAGAACACACCCTCAAGATTGAACTCGAGGACATTTATTTCCTCACGGGCCTCTCAAAAAGAGGAGCCCGGGTGATTTTTACTGGGTTCACAGCCTCAGAGGCGAGCACGGATGCTTTAATTGCTCGTTATTGCCATCAAGGTTCGGGGAAGAAAAGCGGCAAGGTGGTCATTAAGGACATTGTAGAAATTCCTTTAAAAACCATGTTGTTCACCATCACATGTGCAGCAGCGAGCACGGGTCCCCATTAGGCGTCCCGTACACAGATGAATCTTGCAGTGGATTGCATGGCAGGAATAATATTCAACTGGTGTGAGGCAGTATTGACCAACCTCAAAGAGCAAGTGAACAAGTGCAGGCTTGGAGAGAATTCTCAATTTGGGTATGGGAGCATCTTAGTCACCTTCTTTTTGGCGAGGGTGCCATTGTTGCACCCACAGATAGCCATGCCCCCCCGTCCACCCACCGAGCCATGGATGGCTCGATGGAGTGAATACGCAGGACGACTTGGGGGGCCGCAGCGTTTGGCTTTCGGTGAGGATTTCTTCTTGTGGCTCGAGGAACAGATTGTGATGATCGATGACTACCCCTATGCAGGGGTGGACTTCCGCGAGGACATAGACCTAGCACTGCCAGAAGATGAGGATTGGGACAATTCAGGTGTGACCTTCATAAATGTTTTTTTTTTTTTTTTTTTCTTGAATATATAATTTTTATTGTTTTTTAGAATGTGTAAAAGACTTTAATATATGTACGTGTGCATGTCGCAGATCGTGGACCACAGAGACCGGCAGGGTACTTGCCATTACGTTGAGGTGGTGTTGATCACCAAGCCGCTTCGGACAAGGAAGAAGACAAGGATGAGGCAGGAGGGGTCCAGGAGATAGAGAGGAACCTACAGGGTTTAACCCACGGTATCCCCGCTATGAGGGTGGACGACATCCCTTTGCATCTCCAGCGGCATACCATAGGTGTGCCTAGCCGTATTGGCCGACTCCTCCGTAGGGTGGTTTGGGCTATAGTGTGTTATCACCAGCAGCATGAGGAATCTGATGAGGAACATGATAGATCCCCCAGATCTCCTTAGATGGTAGCTTTTATCTTTTTGTGGCATGTATACGATATGTAGGCTTTGAGAGACAAATTTTTGTATGGGATTGGGTCCCAAATTTTGTCTTTAAAACACAAACTTTATGTATTTGAAAAAACACTTTTTATATACAGTGATATATATATGGACCTACTTTTATGACCTATTTATTTACAATGACTTGTGTGTTTATTTTGTGATGTGTTTTTATGTATGGGCAAGATGCCAATCCAAAATGTAATTAGCTAATGAATCAGCTATACAATTGAATTCCCTTGGTACGTGTTGATATGAAATGAAATTAAAAGATTGTTCCAAGAGGCGTACCCTCCGAAATAAACAAAGTAGGATGGGATTGCGAACTGTGTAAACATGATTCAGATGAGAAACCACGAGTTGGGAGTCTAAAAATACTAATAAGGAGTCAATTCCAAGGGAAGCAACCTCCGTTAAGAGTCCGATGACTGCATGGTACTCTGCGATATTGTTGGTTGCAGGACCCAAACAATTGGCTCCTGAAGATAGCAACTCGCCAGTGGGAGAATAGATTACCCATGCTGCGGAAGCAAGGTTCCGGGTATGCCGGTTTGCACCGTCGGCGAATCCGAAGTAGGCAGACATCTGTGCACAAAATCACAAGTCAAGGTAAGAATGGATACATGAGGTCCGTGCACACACCAAAAAGATGAGTGAAAACAAGCTAGGTACATTATGTACAAAAAGTATCTCGCGTAGGATAACCTTACGCATAGAAGCGTTTGAGGTATATCCCATTGCGGGGCCGTGCCAATGGCGTGCCATCACAATCAACGAGTTCATAGGCTCCTTTCTCCAAAACACGTTTTACAACAAAGGGGCCATACCACATAGATTCTAGTTTTCCTTTTCCGAGTTTATCGTGCATTTGATGATATGTGAGTACGAGGTCACCTTCATTGAAAACCTGAGGTTGGACGGATTTATCATACTGTGCTTTGACGTGTTTTTTATGAGCTTCATTGGCTAAAGCAGTGTCGCGGCGGGTTTCATCTAGCTTGGTTAGGTATAGAAACCGTTCCTCTTCGGAAGTGGTGTGGGGAAGTAGCTCTATGGCTATCTTAAGTGATGGGATTTCACATTCAATCGGTAAAATGGCTTCCAGGCCATACACTAGTTGGAATGGTGTAAACCCAGTAGCATTTTTTACTGAGGTTCGGTATGCCCATAGTGCTGAAAATAGAGCTGAGTGCCAGTTGGATTTATGAGTACCCACAATACGCTGAATCATTTGTTTCAGAACTTTGTTAATGGCTTCAACTTGGCCATTAGCTTGTGGGTAGTATGGGGTTGAGTTTTCATGGCGAAAAACCAACTTGGCACTTAGTTCCTCAATCATATGGTTCCTGAAGTGGGAGCCATGATCGGTCACAATGGATTGTGGGACACCAAATCTAGCTATAATGTGATTGAATATGAATTGTGCTGCTGTTTTGCCGTCCTCAGCATAAGTAGGCATCGCTTCAGCCCATTTTGTGAAATAGTCAACAACTACTATGACATAGCTATGCTCCCCGGCTGAAGTGGGCTTACAGTGCATGAAATCTATGCCCCATTTGGAAAAGGGGCTGACGGCAATAACATGATGGAGTGGAGCAGGGTGCGAGCGTGTCTTATTATGAAAGAACCGATAGGGTGGACATTTCTTGACCGTTTCAATGCAGTCTTTGAAAATCGAGGGCCAGAAATATCCTGCTCGCAGTATTTTCTAGGTCGTAGCCATCCCAGAGAGATGACCACCACATGCTCCAGCATGGCAGTCATTAAGAACGTGTTCCGCTTCATCTAGAGTCAAACATCGAAGAACAGTGTCGACACCACGTCGATAAAGGGTATCGTTGACTATGAGGTAGTACTTGGCGTGATGTCGGATGCGTCGACGTTCATCGCGAGTGAGGTCGGGGTGGAAACGTTGGGTTTGGAGATATAATAAAATATCCCCGTACCATGGATCAGACGTGCTAATGAGGAACAATGATTCATCAGGAAGAGAATCGATGGGCTCGGTTTGCTCGGTAGCACGGGGCAAGTTACAAATCAACTCAGCAAAGACCAAAGACTTCTTGGACTTGGATTTGGCAAATTCCAAGTCAAACTCTTGTAGGATGATGATCGAACGAGAATATTTGCCCCCAAGCACTTGACGCGTGAGGATATAATACATTGGATTGAAATCGGCTATAACAGTGGTCCAGCGGAGTAGAATGTAATGGCGGAACCTCTGGACAGCAAAAACTGTTGCCAGAGCCAGTTTTTCAACATGTGAATAACGAGTTTCGGAGTCGAGAAGACTCTTACTAAGATAGTATACCACATGTTCTCTGCCGTTATGGTCTTCTTGGACTAGCACCATACCGATGGTGGAAATCTAAGTTGAGAGATAAAGAACGTAATCCCGTGTGTAATCGGGGGGTTGAATCACAGGATCTTTAGTTAAGGCCGCCTTTAGATTATCAAAGGAACGTTGGGCTTCGTCATCCCAGATGAAGGGAGTGTTCTTCTTGAGAAGCCTCATATAGCCTTTTGTTATCTCGGAAAGATTACAGATGAAACGACGTAGAAAGTTTGCATGCCCTTGCAAACTTTGAAGTTCTGGAATGTTTGTAGGGGAAGGCAGGGCTAATATGGCTTCTACCTTTGCAGGATCTAAGCGTATCCCGCTTTTGGAGATTATGAATCCAAAAAATTTTCCGGCTTCTACGCAAAAGACGCACTTATGTGGATTCAAACGGATATTGTAGCGATGGCACCTTTCGAAAACAACACCTAAGTGATCAGGATGGTCATCCGAGGTTTGAGAATGAGCGGGAAGATCATCAAGATATGGTTCTACAATATGTTTGATATCGTGAAATGCATACAACATCGCCCGTTGGAAGGTTGCCCCGGCATTTTTAAGGCCAAAAGGTAACTTTCGATATGCAAAAATCCCCCAAGGGAAGATAAAGGTTGTTTTATGCTGGTTGGCTGGGAGGATATCGATCTGATCATAGCCAGAAAAGCCATCCATAAATGAAAAGATGACACTCCCGGCACAATTATCGATGATCTGATCGATGAACGGAGTTGGGTAGTTGTCCTTTGGACAAGCTTTGTTCAAGTCGCGGTAATCGACATAGACTCTAATCGTTCCCTGTTTCTTGGCTACGGGAACGATGTTAGATACCCATTCTGTCAATGGGATAGGATAGATAAAACCAGCACGCAAAAGTTTTTCAACTTCTACTTTAATAGCGGCTGCCTTATGAGGATGGATGGGTCGAAGTTTTTTCTGAACAGGTCGGGTGCCAGGGAAGGTTGGAATTTCATGGACCACAATCGAGGGATCTATTCCTGGCATTTCTTCATAACTCCAAGCAAAAACATCGCGGAAAGTTTTGAAGTAGGCAGTGTAGAACTCCATTTCGAGGGGAGTGCATGTTTTTCCAATATGTATGTTTTCCACGATACCATGCTTCATTGAAATATCTATGGGAGTGGTTGCCATAAGGTTAGCCAAGTTCCCTTCGGAAAATACTTCGTTGAGGGAAGTGGGAAACTTGGTTTGAACCATTCCAAGTGAAGGACTGGGTTTTGTATCGGGCTCAAGCGTCTGAATGGTGGGGAATGAAGATCGATGATGAAGATCTCCCCATGGTGGCTCATCACCGCACATAACCTCCATAATTGATTCGTTAGTGGTAAAAATCAAAGTGAGAGGATCGATAAGTGGTGGGGATGAATGAGTCTCAGACGAGAGCTGTGCCACGGTGTGATGGGTAGGACAGTCGACCAAATCAGTGGCTGATTGGATCGCTTTGTATGCTACGAGGTTTCTATTCAAAGGCATGGAGTTGCCGTAGTTTTCAATCTCAGCGGGACTCGGAATCACCCATGAATCATTGGAAGGGGTGACATTTGATGAAATCATGTTGACTGGTTGAACATGGGTACCCAGCTCTGGAAAAACTCCAATAAGGGAAGAATCCTTCATAAGACCAACGCCAACGTCTTGGAACTAGTACCGAGGCTGATCCAATAACGGGATGGTGTTGGCGCATTTCAGATGAGAGTCTGGGGTACAGTAATCAAGTTCATCTATGGTGACAATTTTCCCTTCATGAGGAAATTGCACAATCCGGAAGACAGTAGATGCCATGGCGGTCATGGCGTAAAACCAGTTCCTACCAAGTAGAAGATTGTAATCTAATGGTGCATCCACGACTTCGATGTGTACGGATATTGTTTTTCCCCCCAGTTCAACACCAATTGAGGGAATGAGTCCATAAGGTTGAAAACCATGTCCATCAAATGCCCTAAGAGTAGTGGGAGACGTCGTGACTTCGGGTGAGCCTAAGGCTCTCCAACAATTCAAAGACATGATCGACGTGGAGGCACCTTCATCTAAAACAGTGCGATGGATGCTATGTCCATGGATTTTTGTATGAACCTGGAAGGCTAACTGGTGAGAAAGCCGAGGTTTGGCATGCTCCAAGTTAAACATGATAGTGTTTGAAGTATCTGGGTCCATTGCCCCCAGTGCTGAAAGTAAGGTTCTACGCTGCGTAGGGCAGTGTTGAAGAACCTTGAGAGTCGACATGGCGCAAGGTGCTTGAGCTAAATCCTCAACAATGTTGTAATTTTGGGCAGCTCGCACATTGTGATTAAATGTCGCCTTTCGTATGGTGCCCTTGGGTGGGTGTAGCACTGTGTCCGTAAGCGGTCTCTCGATATGGAGATGGCCGGTAGGGGGAGGGGTAGGAGTTGGATCTTCAACAGGAGATTTGCCTTTGGCTATCTCTGACTGTTTGTTTGAACTTGGAGGGTTCTCATATGTCTTTGAACAAGTGGTTATATGAATCTCTTCATTACTCGTCATCAGGATTTCGCGATTTGCGAACGTCTCTCCGCGAGTTGGGTTGCTCGAGTTGCCCCCTGTGGGGTTTCTTGGGAAACCATCTGCTGTTGCTACTAAGGGAAAGGGTCAGTTAACACTGCCGTACGAGAGGATCCTTTAACGAATTTGTTGACTTCATCCTTGTAGGGACAGTCACGCGTGTAGTGATCGTCTTGACAAATTAGGTAGGGAAACTTAGCCTTTCGACGTGGTTTCGGGTCGTTGTGGGTGGGTTGTGGCTTGGGATTCTCTTGCTGGTTCTTCTTGGATTTACCACGATTGTTCTTCTTCTTTCCTCCGGATGGTTGTGACGTAGATTGAACTACGTTCACTTCGGAGGAGATAGCAGGAGAAGTAGTAGCTTTTGGAGCAGCCTGACATAGAGCGGGGGAAGCAGAAGCTTGTTGCCCCGTCGAGTTGGTAGTAGGCTGGGCCTTGACTGAACCGACAATACCATCAATGGGGGGTTCAGTGGCGGGTTTCGTTGGATCAGTGGTAACGCGGCGGCATGGGGAAGAAGTTCGTGTAAAGTGCCGGATTGGGTATATACCAAATCCATGTATTGAGCCGTCGAGATGGCTTGTTCTTCTGTGATCGGCCCGCGCATAGCGATATCCCTAGCTATGGGAGGAAAAAATGACTTTGTGAACCAATCAGTGAGTAGCTGATCCGGAATGGGTGCCTTGATTAGCCTACGACATCGACACCACTCATGGATGTGATCCGAAATGTGCGTAGAAGTGGTTTGATGCAGCAAGGTTAACAGTTCTGTTCCAGTCTCATACCGGATGGGGAGCTGGAAATGGGTCAGAAAATGCATAGCTAAGGTGTTGAAATCGTGGAAAGAGTGTTGTGGCAGCTCGATGTACCATTTTGCTGCTGTGCCGGTAAGCGTATGCTGGAAGAGCCGTAGTCGAATGGAATCATCCATCAAGGAGTTGGATGAACACCAAATATGGAAGGTCATTACGTGGTTCTTGGGGTCTTCCCCAGGCTTAGCATCGAACTTAGGAATGTCCGATGGAAGTTTGGATGGAATGGGTGGCCAGTGAGGTTCATGCCATATGGGATCGTTAATGAGCCTCGACAAATCAGGTAAGTCTAGTGTGGCCAAAAAGGGAAGTTGACGATTAGTCTGCGGGTATGAGTAATAACCGTATGGTGTAGAGAAACCTGGGGGGCCCTGCATAGTATACTGTTGTGTGTTATACCCATATGTGTTACCCGCGGGGTACTGCTGGAAGTTCTGCGTGTAGTAGGCCATCTAGTTAACCGGTTGAGTGTTGGTAACCGGTTGGTGGATGTTCTGCTGAGTGGGGATGGTAGGTATGGTACCCTGGGGTTGCTGTAACCCAGGAATGATTGCTGCTCCTGGTTGGGGAAAAGTTCCCTGGAGTTGTTGTGTTCCAGGAATGTTACCACTATATTGAGTAAGTGGAGGGTTTCCCATAACATGGTTGGGGGATGGCTGCGACAGTGGTGTCCATGGAAGGTTCGTTCCTCCTTGATGAACATGTGGAAATTGAAGGGATGGGTTCCATGGAGTTGTAGCAGTTGAAGGATAAGGGAAGCCGGAGTTCAAGTTGGGGGGAATCTGAGATTTCCCCCCAGCTGGGTTCCATTTTCCAAATAATGAGTACCCCCCACTTTGTGGGATTTGAGGTTCCGAAGAAGGAAGCGTACTTGACGAGGGATGTTGAAGATGAGGCCCAGTTGGAAAACTGGTATAAGGTTGTCTGCTGCCAGGTGTGTTGTACATACCATACTGAGCAGATGCTGCTGGTTGGGAGGGTTGTTGGATGGAGCCGATGGGTTTCCCTCCAGCAGATGGGTTGGATAGGAGGAGGTTGTTGACTAGGAACGGGGTTTCCAACAAAGGATTGTCGTCTAGCTGGTTGGGTTGATGGCCCACCAGGAGGAGTTTGGTTGTTGGAGTTGGGGATCACGACAGTCGGTTGTCCGCCTCCTGAGATAGTGTAGATAGTGGCCGAAGGTGAACCTCCGATCAAAATGGATGGTCCAACAGTATGACTTGGTGTTCTTCCGACACTAGCCAAATACGATAGTGTTGATTGGCCAACGGCGCCAAAAGTGCCGATTTGTGGAGGGGGTCTTCCATATCTGACAGGCGAGGACGGAGAAAAAACTGGGTTATCCCTCATAGAATGTGCGCCAAACATGGGTGATGGCAGCAAATGCGGGGAATTTAACCGAGGGGTATCCTCCATAGCGTGCTCAACGATAGGAGGACCATCGAAGACTGGGTCCGGGTTCATGTCCTGAAAAGGGTTTTTGGGGTCCGGCGGGAACATAGGTATAGTAACGTCTAAAGGTCCAGAGTCGTCTGCATAGGAGTGATGAAACTCTGTGCTAGATGGGATGTTGGGATCCCGATAGTCAGGAGGACGGGTAACAGGGGGATATCTAGAAACCGTTGAGAGCATTTGCTCTGTGTCACGTTTAAACTGTGCCGACGCTAACGGGGAATTTGCTAGACTAACCATACTAGATTGAATGGAGGCCATGATCTCATGTCCCGGAGGGAGGTTGGGGAGAGATATGGTACAAGGTACGTTGTTGGAAGAACTGGTTTCTTGTGGATGAACGCTGGATGGCACGGTGATAACAGGCGGAAGCTTCGCCTGGGAAGTGATAAAGCCATAGTTAGGTTCTAAAGGTGTATCAGGAAGTTGAGTGTCTTCAATAATTTCGACGTACCCTCCCGGGACTGAAATCAAGCCAGATATATCCTGGTCGGATCCTTCGGTGGTGCCAACAGATCCATCTGTGTCATCGTGGAAAGTTTATGGTGGAAGGGAGGTGTTGACATCAGGTAGGAGGATGGCCTCTGGTCTAGTATTTTGGGCTGTACTAGATTCAGCCGCTGTAATGTTGTCCACTGTGGCAGATATATCTGGAATAACAATGGGTGAAGTGACAGTGGGAATCTCAGATATACTAGTGGTTGCAGAAATTGCAAGAGGTTATGAGACTGTGCTGTGAGTAACGGTTACAGACGGAACTGAAGATGTAGTGCGTATTGGCGGTGGAATGTTCCCTCGACCAACACCGCGGCCAGGAGGAGCGGGAATACATGATGCAGGTGGACCGGAGGTCCATGGCGGTGGTGGTGGTGGAGGGCTTTTGCCCTGTACTCATCGTGATCTCCGTGGTGGTTCTGACATAATGGCAGGGATATGAAATTCGAGGGCAGTCTCATAACAAAGAACTCAAAAACTCTAATGCAACCGAGTGTGCAGAAGAGGAGCTAGAAAAAGCAAGGCTCGCAGGCCAAAAAAGCAAGCTCTAAAATCTATACTGAGACCGGTGTCTTAGTAAGCGAGCTGAGAAAAATAATGGCCAGAATGCCAACAAGCAGTCACTAAAAAGAAAAAATGACCCTCTATAAAGATGAGATAACAAGCAAACTCCTAACTAAGAGCTGGAGACCTCAACAAGTTGTATCCTTCGTAAGGTGATGAAATCCAAGTCAAACAATACAACGTGAGAGACCAGTATGAGAAGGATATCCCTCTACCGAAAGGGATCCTGGGTAAAAGAGCCCTAGTAGAAAAGTCACTAAGCTACCTCGTTCATGACACGTTGGAAAAGGTTTTCGGCGCTTCTGCCTTATCACCCTCGCATTACTATGAATTACAAGGAAGACAATGATCGATGTTTCCTTAGGGCTAAGTGGAGTGCGGCATTCCACAGAGTCCGTCCGGTTCTCAATCTCGCGGCGGTTTAACCCCTGAAAGTTAAAAAATGTCAGGAGGCCCCTCCATAAACTGGCTGTGACCGTGTCAATAAATACTAGAGGATTTTAGTTCCCTAGAGGACAACCGCTATGTCTCAGATGAAAATGACAAGGGGGAATTATTTTGATGCCTATCCCCGGTGCCTACCTAACTACCAAATTCTTTTGATTTCCTCAAGTGAGGTTAATGTTGGTTTAGTTAGGGAGATTAATTTTAGAGGTTGTATTACTCAATCGGGTAAATCGACGTGAAACTTGGTGGTGTTGTGACGACCCAAACCATGCAAGTGAGAATGAATCGAAATAAGCCTTGTATTCGATGAAAACTAGCTATGGAAGAGAGAGAGTTCTTCGATCATAAATGCATGAAACTTTCATAAGCAATTAAAAACCACTTCAAAACAAACAAAAAAAATTGTTTTCTTTTTCTAAATAGAGCCAAACTGAAATAAACACTTCTTTCCAATTCACTGATCTTGCAAGTAGGATGCTTCAAAAAATGAGAATTTCTGTGGAAAATTTAAATGGTTCACTTCCTAATGCACAATAATACTGCTAGACCATTTCAATCCAAACAACACAAATGTTCTCCAATGATAATTTTCAATATAGATTTTAATGATAATAATGGAAACAATGTGATTATGAAAGATACACGATCCAGTAAAAGAGGACAGTAGTAATGGTCTGGTTGTGATGAAAAGATCAAGCCAATGCAATCAGACTGAAGGGGTGACCCAATGTGCAAATAATGCCACTAACTCATAAAATAATCAAGCTCACAAGAGAAATAAACACACCACAAAGACTGTGTAATGAACAGGATAGTAATAGGCAACAGAAAACACCAACTAAAGCAGAGAAAATAAAAAATGACTCAGGAAACCAAGCAGGGAAGAAAAAATTGAAAATATGCAGACACTACCGCGTGGCAGAAACATACTAGAGCGCGGTACTGGTACACTACCGCTCTGGTAAAAGTGATGGGTACGCAGTACTACCGCGCTGTAGAAAGTGTTGGGGGCGCAGTACTGTTGCAAAGGATGGAAAAACGCAACTTTTGAAAAGAAGATTGAATTTTTCAGGGTTGCTGCAGACCCAGAGGACTCACTGATCACAGAGGGAGGAAAGATATAGAGAGGAGGGAAGAATAAAGGTCAAGGAGACCAAAATTCAATACTGGTTTGAAGAGAAAGAAGAATCACAATAAAAAATGACTGAAAGTGAGATCAATTAATCAAATGGGGTTCAACCCAACGGAGTCGCCATTCTTGTTGTAGAATTTTCTCCATACGGATAGGTAGAAATTCTCTTAGGTTAAAGTAGATTTTAACTGACTCTAAACTAAGACAAAAAATAACAAATGCTACCTTGAATTCCTAGATCTAAACAGACATTTCAAGATTAAACTGCTGGAAGAAACAGAAGAGATCTAACTGACCTTCAATCCAATTGCTTGTCTTAATGGTCGCTCCAATTTCCAAGTCCTCGCGAATGAACCTGTCACAATGAAACCAAGATACAAGCATATACGATTCTATAGAAACTTGAAATATGAGTTAGGATCTAAATCTATATAGATACAAATCATATAATTGAAACAAAATCAACACATGTGATTTGGGAAACAAGACAAGTTATGTTCTATTACCAACTTGAAGTCACTTACAATGGTTGCTTGATATCCAAGCCAACTCCCAGCTCCAAGTGCTTCCTCCTCTAGCTATCTCCACAAAGATTCAAGATCATAAGTTTGATGTCTCCAAGAGTCCCCCCCTTTTCTCATGGAATGTCTCTCTCTTATAGTGTGTAGTAGGGTTAACCAACAAGAGAGAAGGATGGATCTTGAGAGAGTTTAGTGGATTAGGCCTACTAATCACAGAAAGTGAGTTAGGATCGAAACAGGGACACCAATCCTCAAAAATATCTCGAAAATCAAGATCCCACAAGCCATGGCAAAAAGGCTAAAAAAGGACTACCGTGCCTCTCAAACAGAGCATAACACGGTAGTACCCCGTGGCATAGAAAGAGCATAGCGCGGTAGTGTGGACTACCGTGCACCTAAGCTGGAGCAAGGCGCGGTAGTGCAGGTATATGAAGTCTCAGCTGGGTTGATACTTGACAGAATAGGTTTGTCTTCAAGGACAACTCATCATTTTTCTCTTCTGGGTGTTTTAAGCAGTAGGGGAAGTGTCATCAACTATTTTTGTGGTGAAGATGCGACATTGTGAAATATGGAGGTATAACAGTTTGTGAAGTACATCTATGCTTGCCTTGAAAAAGATGCTATTTTTTTAGGGTGTTTGACTAAGTTGCACCAAACAAAAGCATTCAAATAATTTATTTCTTCCCTTGAGAAGTTGACAATCTATCAAAAGAGTATGAGTAATATATTTTCCAAGAATGTTTTATTAGTGGTCTAACAAAGGAGATTCAAGCACAAGTCCAAATGGGCCCACTACTTGGATAGAGGGATCTCAATGAGATAGAGAAGCACAGGTGGTGGTAACTTCCTAGATCAAATGAACCAGTTTAATTCATTGAGAATGCCCCCCTCTTTTGCCTATGACAAATCCAAATACTTCTCATCCCTTGCGGTTTCATAAGTTGACCATGATAGAAGCAATTGAACATCAATGTCTCAACCTTTTCTATCATTGTGATGATTTTTTTCAAGGCACATAAATGTAAGGCACATAAATTATGTGTCATATATATGGATTGATTTGGTGAGGAAGAGGAAATTTCAAGGGAATCCTAGCACTAGACTTAGTAGATACTACACCTCTTGTTCATATTGAAACCACCCAAGAGCCTCCTTGCAAGGACCCAAAATTTCCCTCCATGATTTATCTGTATTTTCAACTCCCCAAAAACTGAAGTTGGTTGGCTATATCAATCACATAAAGGTGATTTTCTTAATTGAATCAACAACAACACAATTTTATTAATTATCAACTTGTAGAAGAAACCCATAGTTATGTCCATGTAGTGCACAATTTTGAAATCATTATAGCCAATGTAGGTATGCTGAAATGTGGTGGTAAGTATGAGAATGTGAAACTTAAAATAGGGGACTTTTTACTAAAATCAAATAAGTTTTCTATTGAAATGGGAGGATTTGATGTAATACTTAGAGCCAAATGGTTGTGGACATTGTGTGCAGTTACAATGGATTTTAAGTAGTTATACAAGAGATTCAATAAGGATCCCAAAGGGGTTGGATCCATTGGTGCAGAGCGAGGAGTTTTTCACTAGTGGGAAAGGTTCAATTCTTTTGAGGGCCTGGCTTGAAGCCATGGGGTAACCTTGATGTAGTGATAGAATATGTGGTTGCACCCATAGATATTATATTAAATGATCTTGTGACCATGCACCCATAAGTGGATCAAAGGCCACTCCCATTTCCTTTAAAGTTGTAATCCCTTAAGGTGTAGACCAGTTGGTGATAGGGCGCACTATTAAGGAATTCGTTGTGATGTCATTTGTTCAAACCATGACTAATCCTTGTGTGTTGTATGTGGGGAAGTGTTGTTACTCCTAGGGGTATAGTGGTAATAGATTTGAGTTGACCCCGTGTCGTGATAGTAGGATCCCAACCCTAGTTGTTGATTCCCCTAGTTACCGAAAAGAAAACAACAAAAATAGATTTAGTAAGGAGGGTTGCAAACATACCCTCAAAGCTCTCCAATCTAATTCACCAAAAATATTATCTCTCCCCAACTAGAAATCACTTGAAGAAAGGTCACTCATGTATAATTTATTTCCCAATTCAATGCCATCCACGTCATGAATATCTCCCTATAGTAAAATCACCCTAATTTGTTTTGAAACACCCCATAATGTACCTCCTTCACATTGCAAGCATGATCTTAGTATCCCATTGATTTGGGTAGTCAATAGAATAATGTGCATCCTTATCCATATCCTTTTGTACAAAAGGATAAAATTGAAAATACCATTGAAGAAATGTTGGATGCCAAGATGATATGTCCTGGTACTTTCCTCACTTGTTCATGGTATTCAAGAAAGAAACCAATTACCACATGTGCATAGATTGTAGTACTCTTAATAATTGCTATGATCGAGGAAAATAATGAAATAAATGGATTGGCAGAAAACAAGCATTGGATTGGTAGGAAAAATTTAATGCCCGATATTCCCACCCCATCATACCATCGATTTGAACTTATACTCGTCATCCAAAGATAAATTTCCCATCCCAATAATTGATTAAGTCTTTGATGAGCATGATGGTGCCCATTATTCACTAAATGAGACCTTCACTTTGGATATCACCAAATATGAATGAAGAAGGTAGACATTCCTAAAAAATTCTTTCACACACATGAAGGACATTATGAGGTTTTGGTGAGGCCATTTGGTAATTGCAATGCCCCATCCATTATTCAGATCCTCATGAACAAGATTTTTTGGCCCTTTTTGCACAACTTTGTGCTTGTCTTATTTGATGTTATTTTGACTTATACCAAGACTTGGGGGACAAACTTCAAGCATGTTGATAAATCCTTACAACTACTCTAGGATAACTCGTTGTTCCTTAAACGATCCAAATGTGCTTTTGGTGCTTTTGAAATGGAATACTTAGGTCACATAGTTAGTAAAATAGGAGTGCAAGTGGATCCTAAGAATATTGAGTTCATGAAAGAAGGGCTTGTTGTGGCCACAACATCCTCCCTACCTTTTCTATTTTTTTGGAGTAGAAAAGCAAGGGCCCCCTCAGCTAAATTTGGTTTCTTGAGTACGACTTGAATTGATTTTGTGAATGACAACTAATCTAAATGAAGTCTATCTTTCAGAATGTTTGTTTATGCCTTCTCGATGATCTTTATCAATTGTCATCATCTTCCCTGAACAATTCATCCGAACTTTCCATCCCGTTGCTTTACCCTCGACTAGCAGCTTGCTTTGATGCGACTGGTTGAGATGTCAGTTTCCTGATCATGTACTATGCACTTAACCCTCCCATATGCAATTCCTAACTATCACCTCCTGATCTTTACTTGTGACCGCACATTCCCAACTGCACGGAAATAATCGAGTCGGGATAAGCTGCCCTATGCTGTGATATTTCAATTTCCCTCATGGATTAGTCACATCTTTGGAAATATTATTTTATCGATCATTGAGGTCTTGCATGAGGAAATCAATGCACGTCGCAGCTTTATTCAAGTTACGACTAGTGGGTCGATCAACCATGGGTTTGATCCTTATAACTCAGTCGTAGGTGGATTTTCCTCATATTAAGGCTCTCTGTTAACTCGGATCATCTCTATGAAATGTTTATTTTCCATTGGTTGACTTAGAGCCATTTCGAGAATGGATTGATATTTTAACTACTCACAGGCATAAGGTACACTGGCTAATCAAATGACCTAGTTCAAGGATTAAAATATTTTAAATAGTAATGTTTGGTTTCAACCCTGCTAATGGACTGAAATCCTATATAACATGGATAGTGGGGAAGCTGACATAATTAATTATGGGAAAATCAATTGCATGAATAAGGCCTTGAATTTCATTAGAAAAGTGTTCTTGAGCGGATTTTTTGGTTTTGGTGAAAATGATAATTTTGATAGTGAACCTAGCCATATTTGATGATCTCGGTGTTAAGAATCCAAGGCAACTCACATAATTCAATTATGAGTCCTAGAGGTGCCAAAATACCTTTAGTAGGTTCGTCAAACTTAGAAGTACTTGAAATTGTTCGGAAAACTCAAAAAAAATCCTTGCAAAGTTAGAAAAAATCCCCGAAACTATTCGACAAACTCAGAAAAAATGGCTACAAACTCAGAAAAAATCCCTGCAAACTCAGAAAAATCCACAAAACTATTCAAAAAAATTTGAAAAAAAACTCACAAACTCGGAAAAAATCCCTGAAAACTCAGAAAAAAATCCCCAAAATTGTTCAGTAAACTCAGAAAAAGTCCTCGAAACCAGGTTTCCAACTTATGGATTCCCACCAAAACCGACTAAGATTCACTGCAATAGTGACACGTTGAAATAAGTTCACCACATTGGGAGACTGAAGATTTGGAATCATACCGCAGTTGATTGGAGAGAAAATGAGTTCACACATTAATTGAATTAAAAAACCGAGTGAGGTGAAGCAAATGAAGGGTATTGATGAGTTTTCACCAAGTAAATGTTGAACACCAGCGAGTTTTCATTGTGTGGTGGTAGATCTCCATTGTTTGTCAAAGTTTATAAAACTGGGTTAAATCGAAGTAGAAAGAAGTTGCCAAGAACAAGAGGTGAATCCAACATATTGGGAATAAAAAATTTGAAGTTCACAGTGGATGTGGAGCCCACTCCAAGAAAATTAAATATCACATTGGTTGAGATGTTGGAGTGTATTAAGTAAGAGAAGGGGGCAAGAGCTGCCTATATGGCATTCATGTCTCCCATGCACAACCATCACGTGGATACATATCTCAAGGTTTGAATATGAAAAAAAATTATTCAATGCCTTACGTTCAAATTCAAAAGAGGACAATCATGATACACTTGTGGATAAGCAAGGGGGTATAAAAATTAGAGCTTAGTTTAATAATAGTATAACAAGAGCTGCGGGTAGCTTAGTCCCTGCCTTTTAATTTTGGAAAAAAATGATGTGAAGAGGATAATGATGACACCGAGTTTTGAAGACAATAATAATGACAAATAGTTTTTATCTTATGGTTCTAGAGACACTTAAGTCCAACAATTTATGATGGATTTTGTTATGCAATACTAATTGCAAGTATGGAATGAGTACCACATTTTATCGATTTTTCATAATTTAAGAGAATTTTTTTTACATATAAATTTTAAAAATATTTTCGTCATAATTAATTAATCATAATAATTAAAAAAATACAATAAAACAAGTTTGTAAACAATAAAATAAATCCATAAACATTCGCATACAAGGGTTCAACCCTTGTGAACAACCATAATGACTTGAAGATTTGGTAAGACAATGCTTTTGAACAACCATCATGACATGGTAAGATTAAATTATACTATGTAAAAAATCATACACAAAATATGACATGGTAGGATTAAATTGCACTATGTATAAAATAGTACAAAAAAGATTGTGTGTATAGAAAAGTACAACAAAGGTTATATTATCTTGTAATATAGAAAAGAGAAGAAAAAAAACCTAAAAATGTAAATGAAATAGAATTCTAAATTAAAAAAAAATTCAAATATTATATTTTAAAAATTCATTTTATTTTTAAAAATATTGTGTTTAATATTAAAATTTTAAAAATTTATTTTATTTTTAAAAATATTGTATTTAATATTAAAATTTTAAGAAATTTTAAAAATTGCAAAATTTGTTATGTGAAAAAGTAAATTAATAGAGCTCAATAAAATTAAATTTGAGTTTGTAGTAATATAGATATTTTTTTTAATTTTTAATAATATAAATAAAAAAATATAATTTTAATTTTAACATATACATATTAAAAAAAATATGATTTTAATTTTAAGATATAAAATATTAAAAAAATAAATATGATTTTTAACTTAACTTGATTATTAAAAAGTAATTTTTTTAACAAGATTTCATGATCGTAATATAACTACTAGTTTGATACATGGCAACATACATCAATGTCAAAGGTACACAATTCAAATTGAAAGCATGTCAAATGTGGATATTTTTATTGACTTATTCCTCAACTTTTAGGGAAATATTTTATTTCAAAAAGTTGACTATCTTTTTAATAAGTGTAATGTATTGACCAACATGTATGTCTTATTTAATATCTTGATAAATGATATGACATACTTCTTACCTGATATATATTGACAAATGTGAGTTAATAGCTATACTTACAATCTTTGATCAATTAATATATTGACTACTAGTGTTAGATTTTTGGAAAAAAAAAAATGAAAATGATTCACGGTAGTTGATCCCAGCTGAACTAGTGCCCCTGCTGTACTACGTTTTCAAATCTCAATCATTCAAGGAAAGAATCTTATCACATACACACAAAAAAGCCTCCATAAATAGCTGGTTCCTCCATTCAATATTAGGGTTCGTCCAAGTTTAGATATAATCGAAGCAGATGGTTCCTCCATTCAATTCAATATACAATATTTGGGCTCGTCCAGGTTTTTCGATATAATCATGATTTCGGTTTTTGAAAAACACGAGGAAAGAAGAAAATAGAACTCTAGTTAGGAGTGTTACTGCATAGCCTCTTTCATGGGTGTAGTGGATACACAACAGGAATATTTCTTTTCACTTCACTGAAATTCCATGGCTTCCGTCTTAATGGAATTTCACATAGCCTCTTTCATGGGTGTCGTTGATGCACAACACAGCTATTTCGCTTCAGTCAAATCTCATGGCTTCC
Organism: Larix kaempferi; assembly: GCA_027924585.1. NCBI lineage: Eukaryota > Viridiplantae > Streptophyta > Pinopsida > Pinales > Pinaceae > Larix > Larix kaempferi. The sequence goes on along the minus strand of BSBM01001430.1, from coordinate 9,108,273 downwards.
GCCTTATTATAATATATATATATATATATATGGTGCCACTATGAAGAACCATATAGAACCCAGTCACAATTTACAATATAAGCACATGATTTTGAGAGTAGCGATCAGAATACCATTGTGATGGAGATTCCAGAAATAACAATATCAGTCTACACATGCTTCCGTCATTGAATCATTGTTGCATTGCGTTGCAGGAAGGAATCTGGGCACCGCTTGGACTGGAGCGCCCAACTTGACCATGTAGTCAGCTATCGCTACAGCCAGGGCCTATATCGTTAGACAATGGAGTAATGTGTTGGAAGCTGCCATCTTCTAAATGTGCAGGCTGCATCTGTAATTCTGGATTAGGCTGGCTGTCTGTGTACAAAGTAACAACAAAATGTTACATTTTATTTTTTTAATAGTCATTTAAATTCTGTAAATAAATTGTAAAAGAATCTTTCTATTGTATTATCTTTAAGGTTGATACAAAATTTTCGTGGAACATTATGACTTAGCGGATTCTCGCATAAGCACATGCTCACAAGTTTTGGGCATATAAGTACAATTGGTTTTATGCAATCTATTGGTGTTTGTAATATAGGGGTTCCATTATTTATCTGAAATATAATACAAAACGAGAATATATGGATTCAATCAATTCGTGTTGTAATCTAAACGTTTAATTATTTATCCAGAATATTAAACAAAACTAGAATATCTTGAATGTATCGCATGCTTTTGCTCAATGCATAAACAAATGAATTGTTGAAATTATACACATGCTCACCTTGATTTGGCAAAAATATTAATATTGCATCTGTTGTCTGTGAGGTCGAGAATGATTGTGGGAAATGGGCTCGAGGTCGATATTCTGGCAGTGAAACCATTAGAGAAGGGTATAGATTGGTTGTGTGAAACACAATTTTCTCCATTCGTCCCCTCACCGATGAGTTGGTTGGACAAGCCAGCATGCATAGCAACCATAGCCAGAGCAGTCAGTGAATGAGTTTGGTCGCCTTCGTAGGTTGTTATTAAAATCGTCGGGCCTTCTGCGCATCTCTGAACCTGGAAAAAATTCACCATAATCTTAATATATTTAAAGTAATGGGCGGGCTTGTATGCATTTCATAGTCAATGAGAATATTGGTAACAAATTCGTTTCTGGAAAAGGATGAGATCGAACCTATTTTTTAACTGGGCAACCTAGCGCCATAATACATCTGTAATAAGATCTCGGACGTGGATTGTTTCTTGTAGACTTTTGCCCGTATTTTCGCCACCGACAACCATCGCTTATCTGATTAAAATGGATCACATCATTTACCTTATACATTACCACAGCAACAATATTTATTGTTCATTGCAGCCACTTTGCAACAGCTTCATAAAAATAACAAAGAAGTTATAGCTTTCAAACTTGGAAATCATATGTACTCTATTACAATCCCACAATAATCTGTATTGGAAACTTCTTCATTATTGAATTCTATTCTAGTTATCAAAATTGCATTGGTCCTTTTATTTGATCAGATACCCAAATACCCAACTAGGAATTATTTCATATAAACTTATCATAATTCATAAACGAGAAGGCCTATGCACTCTGAGAGAAGTCTATGGGTACATTCTACAACACTCCTCCTATTGATTCATTTGTGAGTGTGTAAAACAGTGAATTGAGTGCATCTAATATAGACCCATCTAATCCCAGAATTCACATAATGCATATGAAACCTGGCTTTACATGGGTTTGGGCTAGTTCCATATAATTATACATCACATTAAAATCAGGAGTTCGATTATTACCATAGATGCCTCAGAGCTTGTCCGCACGGATATGACTTTTTGGCGGTGACGTCGTTCCGTTGCTCAGCACCTGCATCGTAGATAAAAAAAAATGAAAGACTTAATAATCAGAAACTGAAGGAGATTGAAAGAAATAGCAGAGTTTGGTTAAGACAATAACCAACCTGCCGTTCATCCTCAGGATGCCTAACTGTTTTACCATCATCACGCTGTTTTCCAGATTCACTACTTATCAGCCTGTGCTTGTTGGAGATTGTGATAGCAAGCCAACTATATGGCGATTCCCAGCTAATAGCAGGATTGTATATATTAATACCACTGCTTTTGACAGCATAACAAATAGATGGCCTTGCTGCAGCTTGCAAATAGCTAATTCATAGAACCCAGTTCAACTGAGTTACAGATCTTCTGCAAAGTAAGGCAGCATCCTGATTTCTTTCTTCGCTTTAGGATGCTGAACCCCAAATTAATTAGACATTTTTTGGGAGCATCAAATTGATGAGATTAAGAAAAGATTTAATGACATTAAATGGTGTGATCTGAATTTTGAGATAGCTTCCTGTTTAAGAAAAGACTAAATGATAACACATTGTCAGACTTTGAAATTCTGAAGGAATGACAATTCAGAATATTTGTGCTGAGTATAATGTTTGTGAAAAATAATTTATTTTATAATTTTTGTTAATAGTGTGGAATGAGAAAATTTGTCAAATCTAGTGGTTTTATCCAATAAACTTCGAAAAAAACAAAATAAAAAATATAAAAAAATATTATTATTTGTAGTAACTTTATAAAACACAATGTATAATTATATCTTGTTATCAAATTAATTGTCAAAAGTGGAACATATAGTCTCCTGCCTATGGCATGGGCTAATAAAGCTAGGCTTGGCCTGTGTTAATTTAGAGTTAGATAATATATTGTTTGTTTTGAATTGTTTTTGAATTATGTTTATTTTATTTTTAGTAGATTCTTCTTTTCTTTTGATTTAATTTTAACTAGTTTTAACTTAGGATTATATTGGCTTAGTTTTTTAAGTTTTGTATTCTATTTCACGTTTAATTTTAGTTATATTTGTTTTTTTTTGTTCGTTTCAATTTTAATAAAAGTTTAAGATAAGTAATGTCACAATTAAATTTGGTCATTATTTTTGCAGGTAAGCACAATATTTTTTGGGGCAAAGATATCATAAGAAACCCTTGACAAAATTGAGCTAGAGCCGCAACATAAGACAAAGCATTGAGGACATTCAACAATGACTTGCATGACTATAGAGATTGTTGCGAATATCAACAATGTCATGAAGGAGAATGAAATGCTATTGGATGAGACACATTTTCATCTTGTCGTGGTCGACGAAGACATTTCATTGGTCGACGGAGACACTTCATTTGGTGAAATCATGCTACATTAAGATTGTTGGGCCTGGGAAAGTATTGGTGTGGTTTGTTAACTAGTTTTGGTATGAACGGAGACAGGAATAAGTGACCCTTGAAAGCAGGATTAACTCCGACGAAGCAACTGAAGAATAAGGAGTGAAGGGCGTTTGAATTCATCAACAACGGAGTTAGTTGAGAGCAATTATAGTTTTTGTCCACTTACATTTATGAGTTGAAGTAGTGGGATCTGGGAGGGATATGTATAAGTCCTATATATATGTAATGGGTTGGGAAATTTTGGGTGGGTTAGATGAGGGAAAAGAGAGCATATAGTTTTTGCATATGTACTAAAGAAATCATGTTTTGATACTATGTAATTTTGATGTATATGTGAGCTTCAAGAGGTTGTAGTGATATGCAAGCTTAGTGCACATATATGATGTATTGAGGAGAGAAAGTCTATTGGATGTGTGTGCAAACATGAAGTGCTAATTTGGCTGCAACTCATGAATAAGAATAGTGCTTCTGTGGTTTTCCCCATCTTGATTTTCCATGTAATTTCTGGTGTTCATGTCTGTGGCTGATTGATGTGCGTTAATTTACTTTTTTTGCTACCATGCATTATAATGATATAATGATGTTGATATGATAATACATGAGAAATAAGTTAGCATGCTACGAATCTAATGTATGAACCTGATAATTGTGATATGCTTGCATTGCATGGAATGTGGGAAATATTGGTTGTTTTGTCGAAGCTATAAAATGCTAGCTATTGTATTTTTTTGTCATTCCCCTTGACTGTTGTAGAAACCTGGTTCGTGCAATTCCCAAAGGTAAATTGGATGAGCCATCACTTGTTTGCAGGTGACACCAAAAGGGACGGTATCTTGGGGTTTGTTGGTGAATAGTTTAGTGGACCCGGGTTGAAGTATAGATAAGCCAAAAAATGGTTTCATTATCGGGACTGGGATCTATGTCGAAGGGGATGTGGCATCCATCTATGCCCAAGTTTCAAAACTAGATCTATAGGAAACTGAAGGAATTTGCCAAAGATAAGAATAAAAATCCATGCTTGAGTTGGGAGGATTGGTTAGGTAAGTATGTCTTTTTAGACATTATGAAGGTTTTTTTGGAGAATTTCCCATTTTATTAACTGAGTGGTTGTCGAGGTTAACTTTACAAAAGAGGTGTTTTCAAGGGGGTGAGCCTATAGTTTGAACCCCTGAGTTATTCCAGGCCCTTAAAGGCATTAAAAATCAGATTTCACGTGTTGTTGATTACTGATTAGATAGTATACTAGAAGGGTACATTATAGAGTTTGTTGTAGACACCACAAAGTCTTACAGTGTCATTGAGCGAGAATTATTTCAAGGTCCGCGAGGTAAGTACCTGAAATATTTAAACCTATGGATTAAAATGCTACTGTGTGAAAAATGGGTTATGTAGATGGAATCTGAGGAGTAAACTATTTGTGCGTGGTGAATCTGGGTGTCAAAGAGAGGATGGTTTGGAGCAAGATTAAAAAGGGACTGAGCTGAGATGATAAGGGAAGAAGAAAGTGAGATGGATGAAGAGTGTGGTGTACTATAAAGTGGGAGAAGATTCCAGTGATATAAGAGAAGGAAGACTGCAATAGAATAAGAGAGTGTTAGTAAGAATGGAGGATGGGACGACGAATGTATACCACAACTTGAGGAATATTCTTACTATATAAAGGGGTTTGAATGGGAGAATTACCAGTTCATCCAAGAAGAAGAACCAAACAATCCATCTCAAACCAGATGCTTTGACCTACCTACATCCCCGTGCACATCTTCAGAAGTTGAGGTAAGAGACAATAATTTATCATTACAGTCTATAGAAACAATTTATAATAGTAACAATAGCCAGAATAGTACTTTGACTAGTAATAAAGTTGCATGTGTCAGTTCTTTAGTACCAAGTGAGACGGTTCCCCTAAGAAGCATAATGGATGGGGATGATATGAAGTTACCTATTTTCCATGGGAATGGATTGGAAGATCTAGACCAACAATGGTTTTTGTGTGAAGCTGTTTGGACTGTTAAATAAGTGCAGGATGAGGATGTGAAAAGAGAACATCTAATCATGACCTTCTAGGGCCATGCTTCAGACTGGTTCATGATGTTTGTAAATGTAACGTTGGGAGTGCACATAAAAAATTAGTGGAGATTAAGGCTATGTTAAAATATGAGTTTCAAAAACCAAAATCTAAGTCACAATGCATTACTAAGCTTAAGGAAATCAAATGGTTACCGACTAAGCCTGTATGGGACTTTAAGAAAAGGATCAAGACATTTATAGCTCACGTAAGATTCCAGATGATGGGTGTTCATAAAAGGAATGGTTCATAGCCACTTTGTTACCACATATTAGAGTTCCACTAACGCAACATAATATTGTGACGTAGATCGAGGCTCTTGAAATAGCTATGAAACTGGAGGGATCACCTATAGGATAAACTGGGACAAGTATGGTCCAAATCGAGTCACAACCAAAAAACTTATCACTATAGATTGAAGATATTAAGAAAAGGAAATATAAAAGAGAAGAATTTTGTTGCACACAGTGTAAATCAGAAGGTCATTCCAAGGATTAGTGTCCAACATTCCAGGAATACATAGTTGCATGGGATCCTAATCCATTAAATTAGGGAGTTAGAGTCCGGTGTGGAATATGTCAAACTAGGGGTCATCGACCAAAGGAATGCTATCTGTTGCAGGAAAATTGTAAGTGCTCCCAAAAACTTATTCTATAAATTCCATAGATCAATTGGTCATGACGAAAAATATTTACATGCATATCAGTTACTTTCAGAACATACAATTGATGCCTACTGAATGAAATGGGAAGAGAAAGGAGAAGGGAGTGGTATGCATTTCCAATAGAAAATAGGTGGTTTATGAGGATGTGGACAAGGAGGATTTGGTCAAGGTATAGGCTAGGTAATCTTCTACAATTGTTTTCAACTAGGACATTTTGCTAGAGATTTCCCAAACCCGTGTTTGACATGCACATATTGTAGAGCACGGGATCATGCCATTGAATACTACCCACAACTCATAGAAAAGTGGCAAGCAAAAGGGAATCAAAACCATAATTAGAATGTTCAAAATATATCGGTGGAACCAAGAGAGAAAACATCTACTATCGATGTAGTTACACGAGGAGTTGTGATAGGAGCTGACAGGGGAATACATGATAACCACTACGATCTTAGAGTTAGACCTGCAGCGTGGCGCCTTACTCCATTCGATGTCCAAAAGGAGAAAGAGACATTTTTCGAAGCAAGGGGAGAGTTTACTACAACACATAAGGGACCTTCGACATATAGTTTACCACCAGTATATGATGAAGTCCATACCTACGACATGTTGCTCTATTATGATCACTCGGTTCCAGGAAGGCCTCAAAGAAAGGTATGTACCCTAAATATTTTTTTGAAGAGTTTTCTAGATATAATTAAGGATGACGAAGCATTAATGGAATTACATAATTTAATTGAACAAAGGGGGGTAGTACAACCTACCTAGGAAAGGGTTGTAAATCATTTACAAAGGAATAGAAAATAAGAAGGGAAATGAGGCTCAATGAGTAGATTGGGGATTATGACATGGATTTTATCATTCTATATCTGGGCCCAGATGTGAATATCATCATGAAGTATAATTGGGAACATATGGGAAAACCTAAGCTAGTATGGTTACATGTTTAGTTAAGATTGGCTAATAAGCTAAAAGTGATTCCATTTGGAAGAATGGAAGGTGTTCTTGTTGAAGTGGAAGGGTTGCGAAGCTTTGCAGACTTCGAAGTTATAGAGATAGTTGATGATACTAACCCATATCCTTCATTACCTGGTATAGATTGGGATATTGAAAACCAGACTATTATAAATATGAAAAAGCATATTATGACATTCAAAGGAGGGAACGTCAGAGTTGTTGCACCATTGGATCCTCTAGAGAGTCCAAGGTCTATTGAACATGTCAAAGAAGAAGATGATGTACAATATATAGAAAATATTTACAACGTAACTTCAAGAGTATATGAATATGTGAACCCCACAACATATGATACCTTGAGCTAGCTAAGCATTAGTTCATGTACATCATATTCTGACGAAGCATTGGAAAATTGGCAGACTTGGATACATGAAGTGTCAATGAGAAGGTGTTCATATATTTAAAAGTCAATGCATCAGGTTGGTATTGAGGTATGTGATCTCCCTACTTATGAGGGGTTACCTAATTTAGATTATTTTATTACTTATTTTGAACTTAAGATACCCAAACAACAACGATTGCTAGCCTTAGATGTAGCACTAAAGGATACCTCGACAAGATGGTGGACTATCCATAAGGAACATATACAAGGTTGGCCACAGTGTCGTAGGCTAATGGAGATTAGGTTCGAAGAACGGATCCTATATGTTGGGGTAAAGTATGATGGGATAACTAGTCCTGTAGAGAATTTGGCAACATGTACTAATATATGGAAGGATATACCTAAGAAGGAATGGGTCCATTTGTTTATCCATATGCTAGATAATATAGCTAGAAACTTGTATATTTCCATGGAGCTTTGATGAGGTATAGTAGATTGGGATGATCTGGATATAAATTTTAGAAGGACATTTAGCTATGAAGATGATGATCTAATAATGGATAGAACATTACAAGTCAGTAAGGCTAAAATATTTGAAGATGTATTGGTACCACTATTTAAGACACCACAATGGACTACGACAATTGAACAAGATTTGGAATGCTACAATGTTACTAGGGGCCCATATGATGATCCGAGAGATGTGCATATCCCAGAAACAGAAGGAAGCTGAAATTTGGAGGGACCTGAGATTACATCTGATAAATTCTTACACACTTTGAAGACAAAGAAGGTAAATATTGGCTCAAAAGAACATCCTAAATTTTCTAATATTGAAGATTATTGGGATGTTGAGACTGTCAACAAGCTAACTGATTTATTGCATGAATATCAAGATTTATTTCTTACTAAGTTGTCATAAATGAAAGGTGTTGTTTGGGATTTGGGAGGAATGAAGATCCCATTGAAGCCTGATGCAAAACACGTCAAACATAGACCTTATAGGTTGAACCCTAGGTATAAATAAAAGGTAAAATCTGAGATTCAAACAATGTTAGAAGCATGAACCATTAAACCCGTCGAAGAATATGAATGGATTAGTCCAATGGTAGTTCAAGACAAGAAAACTGGTGAAATTCAAATCTATGTAGACTTGATACAATTAAATGATGCAAGTTTGCATGACCCCTTCGCTATACCTTTTACAGATAAAGTGTTAGAAAATGTTGGCGGTTAGGAGGCTTATTCATTCACTGATGGGTTTTCTGGCTACCACCAGGTCAGGATTGCTAAGACAGATCGACATAAAACCACATTTGATACAAAATCAAGATGTTATCAATATACAGTGATGCCATTTGGTTTAAATAATTCCCCAACTATCTTTTCTAGAGTGGTTGTCCCAACATTTAAGGAATTCATTCATAAATTTCTGGAGGTATATTTTTACGACTAGATGGTCTTGTTATAATTTTGATACTTCCAAGATGGTTATGTTATATCTTCAAACAATTTATATTATTGTCACAATAACCATATGCAATACGATCATTGAAATATAAACAAACACACATAAAAAGAGAACACAAATATTTACCCTGGGAAAACCCTCTCATGGTAAAAACCCAACAAAACTTCTTTAGTATAGATTCATCAGAAAGTACAATGTCAATCTTGTACAATAACCCAAGAAAAAGATACAATAAAAAACCCAAGAAAATATGTCTTCAATGCAACTACTCTTTCTCCCAAGTGAACTTGTCCTTCTGCTACTAGTAATGTGAGATTGCTTGAGTGGGGTGATGCACCAAATTAGCTAGGCAGCACTCTATTTATACTAGTTACAAAAATGGCCTTTTTACCTAACTAGTCCAACTTGACTTTCCCTAACTGGGCCAAACTAACTAGGGCAGTTTTTTCCATTGTTTGGGGTAGTTTAACCACTGAGCAAACTTGTCTATTTTACATGATTTCTTTTAGGGTTTTTACATAATCAAATACAATATGAATATTTTTCGAAGGAAGTACAATAAAAATACAATAAGGATATATTCCAAAGTTACATTCTTCAACACTCCCTCTTAACAAGGAAGGTATTCATCCGGTGCTATCATGATCATCACTGCTGCTGCAAATTTGTACTCTGACCATTGACTTCTGGCATCTCTCGAAGCTATACATCACTAGAAGTTTTGATCCATCTGGTGGGTCCATCCCAGGAGCATACATTATGTCTCACACAATGAATACCTGCGTTACCTCATCCTACATCTTTGAACTGAGAAAGCCATCTAGTGATTGTTGGGTCACGGATTTGTCCATATTTTCATCACCTTTCGACATATATTTCATCCCTCTTATTCCTATTATTATCCATTTATCATTCCATTTTCCATCCATTTGTTGTAACTGCACTTAAAATACCATATTACTTCCATTGATGCTTTAGTGGTTAATAATGATTATTTTCCTTTATCTTTGATGAATTGAAGACTAGTATGCATAATTTTACTGATGATGGTTTATGGAGTGATTTTTCATATTAGCAGCAGTAGCAGCCATGGTTCAAGCCTCCAAAGTTGGCATGCTAGCACACGTACACATGGATATTCAAAACATGTTTTCATTCCTAGGATTGATTATGTGCATTTGTGACTTCAATTCGTGCTCAAGTCCAACATGGCAGCCTCCAACTCATACTCAAACTGTTCCAACCAGAAACATGTGCCAGATAAGAACACGGTGATTCGCGTATCTATTTGCGGGAAGATGGAGATGAATCTCGAAAATATGGGACATGGGTTTTGTGCGCAACGGCCTCATTTACTTGACTTGTGAGGAAATCGCCAACCAAATCTACGGTTTGAGCTATATAGCGGGTTCTCTGAACATGTAATTCTCAGATTTACTGCTGCAGCTGGTTTTACAAATTAGCAATTGGTTGAAATAGATCACAAGTTGGGGATTCGGTTTCTCATTCTCCTGAGAGCATTTTATGTATAACTATGTAATCATTCTAATGTATTTGGGAGGGGAAGAGAGAAAGCAATGTTATGCTGTAGGATTTGATCCAGAACTCTGATGTAATAGTTTCATTATGATAATACACGCTATGAGTTTCTTAATTCTGGAGTTGTAGACTTTCATTGTGGAGATCCAACTCTGCTCAGTGGAGGAAGGGCCCTCTTCCCTGAGCAAATGCTGTTAGTGTTGATTGTAAGTGTGTTGTTATGTAGATTTGCTTATTATTTAGTTCATGCTTTCATTTCATTAGAGTTATCATAGTTGTATGATTTCATTCATTAGATTTATCATAATTGTTTTCATGTTAATTCGTTTGATAGATCGTTGGCCAACATAGCACTTCTTTTATATTAGGCAATTAAATCTTTCTTCATAAGAATTGATTTTGTTTGAAGTGTGATTAGATTTACAATTTGATTTTATGAATAGGTTGAGGTTTGATTTATTTTCAAGAAGGCGTGATCTAGTTTACAAATAGTTTTGATTTCATACCAATAGATAAACAGTGTTAGGTAGAAATTGTGCTTGCATAGATCTTGCATGATAACTTTGAAATAAAAGACTTCCTCGGGTTGATAATTTATGTTCTGGTAGTTTTAGTTGTTTATTTAATTAGACAAGTAATCCAACCAACAGTGAGTCTAGCCCAGGAGTGTACATTACGTCACATACCGCAACCACCTGCATTACCTCACCACATGTCCATATCATCTAATGAGTGTATCCTAGGAGACTCAATTACGTCACAAAACCCGTGACTACCTGCTACCATGTCACATATCAACATCGGGAAAACACAACCTTGTGAGTGTATCCTAGGAGACTCAATTACATCACATAACTAGTGACTACTTGCTACCAAGGATAATTTTAGGGGCGAAATTTAGCCCATGGGCTATTTTTCCATGTTTTTTTCCAAAAAAGGATTCGCCAATTTGCATTTTTTGAAGCCCCATTTCACCCAATTTTGATGGGGTAAAATTTTTTCACTCTAAAAATTGCCAAATTATTATATAAACTATATAAAATCCTTATAAATTGAAATAATTTTAGAAACATATCACCAAATATTTTATAGTTGACATTTTAAGAATTGGTAAGATTCGCCAAGGTTTATACACTTTTAAATAAGTATGGGTCCTTAAAACCATCCCTGCCTGCTACCACATCACCACATGTGGAGAAAAACCCAGGTCTAAAACTTGCGTCTTTGCACATGTGTGTTATCCAACATAGCACTGCAGTCAGGAGACTCAATTATGTCACACACAGTGACTACCTAATACATCCTCAGGGGTGTAGTCCAGGAGGCTGAATTACATCACATAACCCGTGACTACCTGCTACAACCCCATGAGTGTAGTCCAGGAGATTCAATTATGTCACATAAAACGTGAATACCTGCTACAACTCACATATCAAGTGGATACATGCCCAAGAGACTCAATTACGTCACATAACCCATGAATACCTGCATCTCACACATGCTATGTTACTCATCACTCCCTCTTTATTTGGACCACTTCAAGCTTGTCCCTGAAGTACTCAAACATCACTCTCGACAGAGGCTTGGTCAACACATCGAATATCTACTCCTATGTTATTATATACTGGAGCCTCACTCCTCCTCTCTACACCATATCCCAGATATAGTGATACCTAATATCGATATGATTCGACTTGTCATGAAACACTAAGTTCTCATACAACTTCACACAACTTTGGTTGTCACAAAAGACACAAGTCACCTCTAACTCGAGATCGAACAACCCTACCAACAAATTCCAAAGCCACACTGCCTTGCAACTTGTTAAACATGCTGCCATATATTTAGCTTCAACTGTACTAAGTGCGACACTCGTCTGCTTCCTACTGAACCATGAGATCATACTAGATACCAAAATGAAGTAGTACCCTAATGTGATCTTTCTATCCATGACACTACTGTCCCAATCCGCATCAACATAACCCTACAGATTAATCTTATGATATGATGCATATCTGATGCCATAATCAACCGTACCCCTCAAGTACCTCAACACATGCTTTTCCACAACTAGGTAAACATGTCTCGGCTCTACTATGTACTGACTTAGTGTGTTCACCGCAAAGCATAAATTTGGCCTCGTCTTCGTTAAGTACATCAACGAACTAATCATCTTCCTGTATATCGTTGCATCCACCATCTTTGAAGAATTATCACACAACAACCTCAGATTTGATGCCATAAGTGGTCATGGTCTTGCAATCCATAATCCCGAATATATTTAGGATCTCTATTGCATATTTTCCCTGAATCAAGAACATTTCCTATGGATTCTGTCACACCACGTCCTGGGTCCTGTTTCAAACCGTACAAGGACTTCTTCAATTTTCACACATGAGTCTTCCTGTCACGTGTCTCAAATCCTAGTGGTTTATCCTCATACACTTCTTCTTCTACCACACCATTTAGGAAAGTAGTCTTCACGTCCATCTGGTGTACCTTCCATTTCATCACTACAGTTATCGCAAGTATATCTCTAATTGAAGTGTATCTTTCTACATGAGTAACAACCATCTTGTCATAATCGACTCCCTCTTTCTGAGAGAAATCATGAACCTTGCCTTGTACTTCTATAGTATGCTTGATTTTGTAAATTTGCTTGAAGATTCATCACTTGTTATTTGGAGCAAGTCTTATCATTCTTCTCTTGTAGGTCAGAGCACATGATTTTTCCTACAAGTCCAATTTAGTCATATGATTAGTAACATTCCATGCAATGACAATTTTTTATGCATAATGCACACATTTATGTAACAAATGCATATTAGCCAACTCTTCATCACAAAACTCATCCATATCCCGTATACACACAATAACTATCTAGATTCCTTCCATATCTCCCAGAACATACTATTAAGAGCGCGTAGTGCTCTCAACATGTTAGCAAAGAGGTTTCATCCTATACTAGCTCCATCTAGGGCTCATGAGATGGTGTGAAGCCCTATAAGCCACTTACCTATAACATGAACTACATGAGCCTATTGCTATTCAATCTTAGTCATATATAAATGCATAAAAGAGAACTGTATTATAGATCTACATGTAACTATTATGCGCAATATCCTAGCCATATCAATGCGTTTACTATAACATGCATAATACACTTCTCGATCCTAGGAATGAAAATATACATGAACAATATCATTTAGACACTTAAAGGATAACTCAAATGATAATTTAAATACTTATATTTCATGTGTTTTGTAGGATCCCTCTTAGTTTCTGCCTCCTTGTAGAAGTCATTGGAGTTTCTGGAAACGTACTCTACTCCATCATCTGATTCTGAAGACCTTGATCTTCTTCTTCTTCTAGTCTGGAGCTTTCTGAAGTCTTCATCCTTGGTATTCATATACTGGATTCAAGATCTCCTTTTTCTTGGGAACATATCCTTCACATCATGTTTTGTCTGGATCTCGGGTAGACCAATCACCATTTTGATTATGATTATAAAGCCTTGTAGTGTATATATATATGCAATTCTTTCTATGCCATAGTTCACTTGGTTCCATAGTGTCATGAACCAATGCTTTATCTGATTGACCTTTTAATTTTTACAAACCTCCCTCTTGCTCTCCAATTACTATTGTATCATCAAAAGTTCAAGACACATTCTTCATCACTTGAAGAATATTCCTTTGCTTTCTTCTTAACTGGTTCATCATCTTCTGTAGCATGAGCATGATGCCTCTTCTTATTTCCTTTCTTATTGTTTCATTTGTTCTTGGGGCAATTTCTTACATTGTGTCCTTTTTCATCACAATTGTAACATTTTAAACTTGAGTAGTCCCTTGGAGGTATTTGATTCTTATGGAATCTTCTAGTCTTGTGAGAATGATCTTCTTTCTTGCTACTCCTTGCATGAACTGCCAAGGCTTGGTTATAATCTTCACACATATTTTATTCTCTGGCTTCAATTTTTGCTTCTTCCTGAGTACACGTCTCCCAAAGTGCACTGAATCTGATGAGCTTTCTTATAGAGTATATTCCTTCGATGAATGATTCCCATGATCTTGGGAGACCATTCAAAGTAGTCATTACTAGTTCTGCATTCTCAACCTGATATCCAATAGCTTCTAGTTGTTCTTTGATTTGGGAGACCCTGGTGAAGTAAGATTGAATGCTTTTGGAGCTCTGCATCTTCACACCCTTGAGTTGAGTTCTCAAGGTCATATTTCTGTTACTGTTCTTCCCTTTGAATAAACTCTTCATTATATCGAACATCTCTTTAGGAGTTTTCAAAGATGAGATGTGGGGGATCAAGTGATCCTTGATGGAATAAGCAATGATCCTCTTGGCGTTGACCAAGTTCTTCTTGTGGTTAGCTTTGTCTTCATCTCCCTTTGGCTCTGCAATTTCTTCTTTGACATAGTTATCCAACTCATTCTCTTCTAGAATGAGCATTACTCTATACTTCCAAGCACATAAGTTATCTGTTACTTCAAGCTTATCCTCAAGCTTGGTATTGTTTTTCATCTTGATAAAATGAGAACCTCAAATGGAAATAAAGATAGTAGGACTTACCAAATGAGATGCTAAAATCAAATGCTTTCTTTGATGTCTTTTGAGATATGACTTTTGGTTGAGCTAGGGTTTGTCAAAGAAACCCTAATTTTTCAACTTTGGATTCTTGAAAAACTCACTAGAGAGAGAGAGATTCACCTACTCAAGGCGAGTTAAGTAGACCCTTCCTTCAGCCAAATCTTTGTACATAACTGCCAAAAATTGGAAACCCTAATTTCTGTAGATGCTGTAGTTTCTGCAGAATTAGGTCAAAATTGAAAATGATCAGGTCTATAATCTACCTTCACAAGAAGATGTTCCCTCTTACGGTGAGTTGAGCAAAGGTCTTTTTCTTCCAAATTTATGTATAGATCCTCCAAAAATTAGTGATGCCCTAGTTTTCCCAAGCATTAGTGGGAATGCCAAAAATGAAAGTTCTCTGATCTGAATTATTCCTTCACAGGAAAATGTGCCATCCTAGGGAGAGTTGCTTTGACCTTGTTTTTTCAACCAAATTATGGTGAAAAGCCTCTAGAAAGAGAAACCCTAGTTTTCACTTCTGACAGTTTCTGCTGCACAAGGTCTTCTTTCAAGCTAGCTCTGACACCATGTTAGAATTTTGATACTTCCAAGATGGTTATGTTAGATATTCAAACAATTTATATTATTATCACAATAACCATATGCAATAGGATCACTGAAAGATAGACAATCACAACATAACAAGAGAACACAAATATTTTCCCTGTGAAAACCCTCTTGTTGGAGCCTAGGCCACAGCTATGGTAAAGTTGCGAATTTTGAGGAAAAAGCACAAGTGTTGAAGGGAAAGTGCTAATTTTGAATAAACACCAATTTTTGGGTAGAAGTAAACGGTGCGCAGTACGGTGCCAGATGGATGAGCTTAGCGCAGATTATGGACCGAAAATCGCGGAGCTCGCACGCACACGTCATAGGAGAATGAATGTGGCCGAGTAGAAAGCTCAGCTACCACAATAAATGAAGCGACGGAGTAGAGGGCTCAGCTACCCTCATTAAGGATAAGTACAGAAGTTATGGTTGTTTTGATCAAGGAAGAGCAACAGACCAAAGCATTGAAGACGAAGGACAAGGAGCAGTGAACGATGAAGCGGCGCCCATACCCGCAATCTGCGCCGAAAGTCACGGAACCTGCAGGAAGCGGCGACGTGACTGCAAGTGACGCCTACAGTACACCTAACCATCTCCGTGGTTAGGGTTTTTGGGGATTACTGCTGGGAAAGGCCCACAGTTTTGTAGAGGTGCGACCGTCATGGCCACCTATATATATGTGTAATTGTAAGGGAGAAAGGTTGGGTTGTTGATTGTTTTCTATTGTGTGTTAGAAGACAAGAGTTAGACGTAAGCTAGATGTTTGAGATAGGTTAGCAAGTCATTGAGTTGCAGACAGTCTGAGTCGACATCTGAACTATTGTAATCTCTGTAGAGGAAGAGACTAGATCGAGAGAAGGGCTCCCAGTTGTGTGCGTGGAGTTTCCTAGAAAGATCTAAGGCTGCAGCTGTGTGCGCAACATATTGTGTAATTCCTTTTCTGATTAATATAAGATACACTCCCGTGGACGTGGTTTCCCCGTGGAGGTGAACTTCATATTCTCATTGTTATGATGCTGTGTTGTGTGATTGCGCGTTTTAGTTCACTATCTGTGTATACATGAACATTGCGTTATCTTATGAATATGTTAAGTAAGTTCTCAAAGCTTCCTTGGTAGTTATAATCGTCAAGTGTCGAAGGAATCTGTAGAACGCCGTCGCTGCGGTGATAGGGGAATGCATCATGGCACTGGGCGCGCAGGCAGAAACGATACATAGAGTATCGACGCAGAGGATAATCGCCTCGTGCGCCGGAGTGGAGATACCGCGCAGCTAGGCTGGAAGTGAGAGCTTCAGCGCAGTTGCGCTGAGAGGTTTGCGGAAGAGTAAGACATTCCGCTTCGAGGAATCATCAAGGAAGAAAGGGAGAAGATCATAGTCTCCAAGCCGCCTAGGTTAAGGAAACCTGATTCCTTATCCCCCCCATAGCCACTTCAGGTGAGACCTCGAGCTGCTGCGTAGCTCATTGCCGAGAGGGACAGTGCACCAAGGGGTTTTGTTGCTGCGCTTCATTAAAACCCGGGTCTGTCCAAAAAGCAGCCAACAAATGGTTCTGTTTCCTCGTGACTTGTTACTGTGAGACTTGTTATTTCGGTGATGCGCGAGATTGATGCGAAACCCAGAGAAAGAAGGAGCCAACAAATGGTTTCCGTTGACTTGAGACTTGTTATTTCCATGACGTGTGAGATTATTGCTGGAGCCAACAAATGGTTCCGTTGCGCCGAGGCTGAGTGAGGAGACAGCGAAAATATATGAAGGAAAGTTGGTCTTTTCTGCCAACTTGCATGAAATTTACCTCCGCCCTTGCGGCATTCAAGAGGAATGGGCCGTAGGCCTTTACAGGATGACCACTGAAGATGTTGAAGAAACTATCAAGTCTTGGTCGGATGAATGGAGGGAGGCCGCTGAAATCGCACCCACGATGCGACCTCCTGCTGCGCAAGAGAAGGATAAGGGCAAGGAAGCTCCTGAGAAAAGAAGTGATGAAGGTTCGACAGAACAAGTGACCAAGAAGCAAAAGGTGTCGCATCCCCCTGAGACCATTCCCTCGGGGATCGACCAGTATTTACAGGAGCAATTTCGCGAGCTGCGGACCGCGTATGCTCACATCAGAAGTGCTCTGGACCTGCAGTTCGTAGAGTTAAAAGGTCTCGCAGGAAGAGTTGCGCAGACCCATGCGCCAGCATCTACTTCGCAGGTGCCACAAGTAACCACAAGTACCGAGCGAGTTGAAGTACTTGCAGAGAGGCATACTGTCGTGCACATTCCGCCTACAAGCATGGCACTTCCAGATCCTTTGGCCGCACTGCAGGTAAGCGCAGTTGGGCCTGTTGAAATAAATTTGTCTTTGATTCCGATAGAAACTCTGCAGCTAGTGCAAGAGAAAGTTTCTGTTGAGTTGAGAGCTAGAGAGCTCTCTACCTTCCATGCAAACCAAAGACTGCAATCACAGGAGATAGAGCTGAAGGAAGGCTACAAGAATATCTTTGAGAAGCTCGCACTTTATGAGGCACAAGACACTGGGATAAGAAATGCAATTGATGAAATTGCCCATGAGTTGCCGGCCTGCGAGATTCAACCAGACCTTCCTCTGGTTGAGAAAGTTCAAATTATTGGTGGAAGGGTGAAAGCCCTAGAGTAGGAAATAGTTGCTATGGCTGAAGACCATAGAATGCAGATCGCCGAATTGGAAGCTCGTGTTGCAGCGCATTCTACAGATGATAGGCAGGAACAATTTGAAGCGCTGCGCAGAACTTCCGCGCAAATGAAGAGCAGAGCAGAAGAAGCCGAGAACCCGATGACCCAAGCTATGGACGCTTGGACGGAGCTTGAGAAGCTCCCTTTCAAAGTCGATATTTTGGAACAGGTACAAGCCGCAGAACAGTCCCTAACTGTTCTGACTGAAGAAGCTAAGGCCTTAGAAGGCTTAGCAAAAATGAGGAAAATGAGTGAAGTGCACAGAATCCAACAGCAACTGCACAAGCTCAGAAATGAAGATGCTAAACTCTCCAACAGCATTCAGCCATTTATGGATGAGTATGCTGACCTCGCTGCCCAAGTCGAGGCAAAGATCAAAGAAATTGCAGAATCTCAATAGGTAGTTGATGGCATACCTGAAGAAGAAGCCACTGCAGAAATGGTGCAGACAGCTGTGGAGTGCGTCGATGAAATGGACTCCGCTATTGCGCAGTGGAAGAAAACATTTGCGGAGACCCAAGCAAAAGCAGATGTGCAAGTAAAGCGACCACACGCTACTGCGAGTGGCTCGAGGGTGAGCCACAAGTAAGTGTTAGGGGCCTGTTGGAGCCTAGGGCGCAGCTATGGTAAAGCTGTGAATTTTGAGGAAAAAACACAAGTGTTGAAGGGAAAGTGCTAATTTTGAATAAACACCAATTTTTGGGCAGAAGTAAATGGTGCGCAGTACGGTGCCAGATGGATGAGCTTAGCGCAGATTATGGACCGAAAATCACGGAGCTTGCACGCACATGTCATAGGAGAATGAATGTGGCCGAGTAGAAAGCTCAGCTACCACAATAAATGAAGCGATGGAGTAGAGGGCTCATCTACCCTCATTAAGGCTAAGTACAAAAGTTATGGTTGTTCTGATCAAGGAAGAGCAACGGACCAAAGCATTGAAGACGAAGGACAAGGAGCAGTGAACGATGAAGCGGTGCCCATACCCGCAATCTGCGCCGAAAGTCACGGAACCTGCAGGAAGCGGCGACATGACT
Organism: Larix kaempferi; assembly: GCA_027924585.1. NCBI lineage: Eukaryota > Viridiplantae > Streptophyta > Pinopsida > Pinales > Pinaceae > Larix > Larix kaempferi. Next base: position 9,089,050 of record BSBM01001430.1, on the reverse strand, counting down.
GCAAGCGGCGCCTACAGTACACCTAACCATGTCCGTGGTTAGGGTTTTTGGGGATTACTGCTGGGAAAGGCCCACAGTTTTGTAAAGGTGCGACCGTCATGGCCACCTATATATATGTGTAATTGTAAGGGAGAAAGGTTGGGTTGTTGATTGTTTTCTATTGTGTGTTAGAAGACAAGAGTTAGATGTAAGCTAGCTGTTTGAGATAGGTTAGCAAGTCATTGAGTTGCAGACAATCTGAGTCGACGTCTGAACTATTGTAATCTCTGTAGAGGAAGAGATTAGATCGAGAGAAGGGCTCCCAACTGTGTGCGTGGAGTTTCCTGGAAAGATCTAAGGCTGCAGCTGTGTGCGCAACATATTGTGTAATTCCTTTTCTGATTAATATAAGATACACTCCCGTGGATGTGGTTTCCCCGTGGAGGTGAACTTCATATTCTCGTTGTTACGATGCTGTGTTGTGTGATTGCGCGTTTTAGTTCACTATCTGTGTATACATGAACATTGCGTTATCTTATGAGTATGTTAAGTAAGTTCTCAAAGCTTCCTTGGTAGTTATAATCGTCAAGTGTCGAAGGAATCTGTAGAATGTCGTCGCTGCGGCGATAGGGGAATGCGTCACGGCGCTGGGTGCGCAGGCAGAAACGATACATAGAGTATCGATGCAGAGGATAATCGCCTCGTGCGCTGGAGTGGAGATACCGCGCAGCTAGGCTGGAAGTGAGAGCTTCAGCGCAGTTGCGCTGAGAGGTCTGCGGAAGAGTAAGACATTCCGCTTTGAGGAATCATTAAGGAAGAAAGGGAGAAGATCGTAGTCTCCGCGCCGCCTAGGTTAAGGAAAACTGATTCCTTAGCCCCCCCATAGCCACTTCGGGTGAGACCTCGAGCTACTGCGCAGCTCATTTCCGAGAGGGCCAGTGCGCCAAGGGGTTTTGTTGCTGCGCTTCATTAAAACCCGGGTCTGTCCACAAAGCAGCCAACACCTCTCACGGGAAAAACCCAACAAAATTTCTTCAATATAGATTCATCAGAAAGTACAATGTCAATCTCATACAATAACCCCAGAACAAGATACAATAAAAACCCCAAGAGAATATGTCTTCAATTCATCTACTCTTCTCCCAAGCGAACTTGTACTTCTGCTACTACTCATGTGAACTTGATTGAGTGAGGTGATGCACCAAATGAGTTAGGTGCCAATCTATTTATACTAGTTACAAAAATTATTTTTGTACTTAACTGGGCCAAATTGACTTTCCCTAATTGGGACGACCTAACTGGGGCAGTTTTTCCCATTGTTTGGGGCAATTTACCCATTGAGCCAACTTGTCTATTTTACATTATTTATTTTAGGGTTTTTACATAATCAAATACAATATGAATATTTTCTAAAGCAAGTACAATAAAAATACAATAAGAATATATTCCAAAGTTACATTCTTCAACATGTCTATGGGCTGTTACATAATCACATTGAAAACCTAAGGTTGATGTTATATCATTGTAGACAATAATCTGATTCTGTCTAGTGACTTGTGTGTTCCTCTTCCATCTGCTTCATTTTCCGGTTTCAAATATTTCTTAACTTTCATTGATTATTACTCTATACGCGCTTGGGTTTATTTCCTAAAACTTAAGAGCAAAGTATTTAACATGTTCTTAGCCTACAAGACCCTTGTTGAAAAACAATCTGGTTATCAAATTCTTAAGTTAAGATCTGATAATGGGGAAGAATATGTTAAAAACAAGTTCACTACTTTCTGTACTGAACAAGGAATCCAACAACAACATATTGTTCCATATACACCACAAAAAAATGGTGCAACTAAACGAAAGAACCACACTTTAAAGAAATGGCTAATTGTATGCTTCAAGCTAAGGGACTAAGTCTTCAATTTTGGGCTGAAGCCATAAATTGTGCAAATTACATAGTTAATATCACCCCCACTAAATATTTACAAGATATCACACTGGAAGAAACATAGAGTAAAATTAAACCAGATGTAAGTCACTTCCGTGTGTTTGGTAGTGAAGCATGGGCTCATATTCCAGATGAAAAATGCAAAGCATTGCAACCTAAAAGTGAAAAGTGCATATTTGTTGGATATTCTGAAAATGTAAACGGTTATATATTTCTTCATCCACATTCTCATGATTTAATAATTAGAAGAGATGTAATATTTGATGAAAACATCTTGGCCTGTGAGCCTAACTCGGTGTTTGTGCCATTTGTGGCTTGCGATCCTATTTCAGTGCTTGTGCCTTCTTCTACTCCCAACTTTCTTGACAACATTCCAATTCCAGTTTTTGATGATGATAATGAGGATGAAAATCCACCTAAGCCTGCTCATTTTCCTCTAGCACAACCGCTTCCTTTGTGGGTCCATTCAACATGTGAAGCAACTAGTGATCTTACTGGTGATCTTAGAGATCAACGATGAACATGTTCTTAGTTCCAGCAAGCCTCTTCTCTTTTGGATCAAGTTTCAGAGAATCATGATCCAAAGAATTTTGTAGGAGCTTCAGGGAATCTAGATTGGGATGCGGCTATGGATGAAGAATATTGTTACTTAATGGAGAATGATACTTGGGATCTTGTCCCTCTTCCGAAAGGAAGAAAACTTGTCAGATGTAAATGGGTCTACAAAACTAAGTATGCCTCATATGGAAGTATTTAAAGGCTTAAGGAAATGTTAGTTGCCAAAGGTTTTTCCCAAGTTGAAGGAATTGAATACAATGAAACATTTTCCCCTATCACCAAAATGAACTCCATCCACCTTGTTCTTTCCCTTGTAGCCTTACATAAATGGGAGTTACATCAAATGGATGTCAAGTATGCCTTCTTGCATGGAGATTTGTAGGAGGAAATTTACATGGAAAACCTCCTGGATATGTTCATAATGACTCTAGTCTTGTATGTCGCCTTAAGAAATCCCTATATGGCCTTAAGCTAGCTCCTAGAGCCTGGTATGCCAAACTGGATAACTTTCTCCTTGACATTGGTTTTTCTAAATGCTATTATGATCCCAACGTCTATACCAAGAAATTAGGAAACAATCTCATCATCCTTGTTTTGTCTGTTGATGGTCTTATTCTTACTGGTAGTGACCCTAGGCTTTTATCCCATGTATGAATTATGTAGTAACTGCTTGTAACTTGCAATTTCAAGGCTTGCTCTTTATGCATAAGAAATTAACTAGTTTTATTGAAATTGTTATAGAATGTCACCTATGAGCTCAATTTTCATTATTTAAGCTGCTGCAGGTACATAATACTATCACATAGCCACCCATATCCTTAATCCTGAAATTTGTAACCCTCTAGAGGTGTTTGGAAAAATCCAGATGATAACTAGTTAGATAGTCCTAGATAGAGATCTTGCTTGTTTAGCCTCCAAACTCTGTTAGATTGCTACCAAACATTTGTGTTACTACTATAGAAGTGTGGGGAAATTCCATATAGTCTACCCCAGGTTGGATTACTTATAGTAAGCTTCCCAGGAGCCTTGGGTTTCCATAGAAGTCCCATGGACAATTTCCTTGTACCATTGGGTTTATCCCAAGGGGTCTACTCAGGCGTGAAGTACACATAAAAGTGATTCTATCGAAGTATTGGCCTGTTATTCATCCTACTTGAATCCTTATCAAATCCTAAATTCCATCTTGGGAATAATTTGGGAGGATTAATTTTGCTTAATACCAATTCTATCAATTCTAGTTTAATCCTAGCTACTAGTTTTTGAAATTTTCTGAATTGATTTTTTGTACTTGAGTTAATATCTCCATAAATATGATTGGGGATATTACATTGGTATTAGAGAATATTCCTCTACACCTATGAGAAGAAATACCAATCTCCATAAACCCTCCATTGAAGAACTATTGTAGATCACATCTTCAAAGTTGCAGAATGGGGCTCATATAAGTGGTTGATGAAGACCTTGAGCATTATGAAGAAGAAGAGATCATTTACATAGATGGAGGCTTGTCCATTTTGCATGAGTATTATGATTCCTTGTGCGATACTATGTGCACAAAGAGAATAATTCCTAATTCACCATATTTCAGTATTGTTGATGGCAGAGTGTGCTATGGGGGAAAGCTTCTAGGAGGTGATCCATCTTAGTACCTCAGAGAATACCAAACAATGAGGAAGTAGATCCAGGATGTCTTCCCTTTCTAAGAATTCTACACTTTCAAATTTTAAAGGTTGTTTATAAATGAGGATCCTTGTAGTAACACATATCAAAGAAGATTAAGTCATATTGCCAATAGTGTGTGCAAAGAAGTGAAGCATATGTTGTAGCAGAGTGAAGAATCACCATCACAATGATCTACACCCATTGAGCCAGTGACTAAAGGGGAATCCAGAGATTCTCATGATTTAGAAATAAGGAATCCCTTAGTCAAAATTCAGCCATCAAATGAACATGATGGACCTAACAATGTGTAAGTTTCCAAGGAGGAAAAAGAACAATGCGCAAAACAAGACCAAGCAACAAGTTGCGAAGCTGTGAACAATGTGGAAGGAGGCTCCACTTCAGGACATTCAAGCTTATTTGCTAGTGATTTCAAGATCACTTCAAAGGATATTGAATTTGTTGAGGGTGGTGAGACATCTTTTGTATCATATCCAAAATAAGAACATATATCATATTTCTAGTCACTGCTTGAGCTTCCTAGTGAAGCAGAAGACAAACATACATTAGTTGGATGTGAACCAAAACGTTTGGTGGAAGGAAAGACCACCATAGATATACCACATGAAGAGGAATATGTGATGAAAAGGTATGATTTATATATTCCCTTGTGTCATCATGAGATTGCATCCACTTCCGGGGAGGAGAATGGCATGGTTGAGTCCTTTAGTGGTGAGGCTCAAATTTATGGTGTTAAGGATCATTGTAGTAATAAGGATGGATTTTTGGATGGGATTACACATGATCCTCATATGGTGGATGAGCTCACATATCACAACACACCTGGTGTTTTCAAGCAATCATGGAGTGACTTGGAGAGCTTAATCCTAGTCACCAAAGATAGGATGTTGCAAGTGTTGTCCAGAACCAATGATGCACACAGATTGATGGAGGATCTTATTGGGAGAGTTCAGTTGGAGGAGAGAAAAGGTGAAGTTGTTGGGAGAGTATATAGTTCTAAATTGTCCATCATTAAAGGAGAGATGGAAAAGATGAAAGTAGACTACTTGTAGATGTTCATGGATAGAGACGTGGCTCTCAAATTTTCTAAAGACAAAGCAACAACAGAAGGAGAGAAATTTCATGGGTTTGGGATATTCTCTTTCCACTCCCAGGACTACTAGTGATGTGATGTGTATGGATGATTGCACACATGTTGCATTGGAGGAGCCTCATGCGCAAGGCGAGCATGAGGAGTGTTCAGTGATGCAAATGCCTGAGGGTAGTAGTGATATGGATATTGATTGAAAGTACTTGTTTCACACTTGGAGGATCATGAACTTTATCTATATGAGGAAGAATCATATATGGAGGATGTACCTGAGTGCATTCTACTTGGACCATGCAACAATAGTGAGATATTTCCGGTTGTTCGGTATTTTAACCTATGACTAGGAAATTTATAGAGATCACCAACATAATAATGAGAAGTTACATAATCAAAACAATAGGAAAGCATACAACAAGACCTTTATTTAAAACGAAGAATAACTAGGGTTACAAGTTAAGTGAAAGTACCTTGGATATAAGAAATTCAATCGAAGCTTGAAACTTTAGGTCTTTGATCCACAATCCCAAGTAAAGGATCCTGCAAAATAGGAGATACCTTCCTCAAACAATTTGACTACATAGACATAAATAACCCAATATGAAACTCATATATAAAGGAAATATGATAGATTCACTAGATTAAATTCATGAAATAGAAAAGATAGTTTATGGGAAAAGATGATCTCTTGTATTAGTCATATAAATGACAATAAGCTATACTTGATTCTGCAACAAGCACCGTTGAAGCCTAATCCCGGCCTCTTGCTCCTCTTCCTTCTACATATATTTATCCAACATTTCAATGCAAAAATGGTTCTCCTGTCTTCCTATATCCTTCCCCTTGTATTTATAACAGAGTTTGAGAAGATATGTTCGAGAGATAAGTGGTTAGGGAAGGTACGATAGTTAGAAGAACTACCATAAATATCTCTAATTAGATTTTTATTTTATTTTTTTTCGTGATTTTAGAAGGTACCCGTGGGTGTGAAACTTGAAAACCAGTGGGTGACCCGCAAGTCTTCTTCCAACAAGTAGCGGGTGCAACGTTTTTTGGGAAAAACGTAGATGGTCAGTGGAGCACCAACATGTGACCCGCGATATGGAAGTTATAAGAGTCGCGGTTATGTCCAAAAAATATATCACAAATATGGATAAATTGGAGAAAATGTTGTATGATTAAGGTAATGTGCATCTATAGCCAATAAGGCTCTTCAATCCATAAATCCCTTTTGTGTGACCGACATTGAAGTGTCGTCACGGAGGGAGAAGTGCCAATTTGAGTAATAAAAGATGCCCCTTAATGTATGAGGTAAGAAGGCTAATGATGGATGAAATGCATTACAAACAAAGAAGTGGAGGAGCACGAGATCCATAGAAACAAAGCTTCAATCAGTACCTTAAACAAACAAAAAAAGGTTAGCATACAATGCAATCTTGACATAACGACATGTTCAAAGTGATAGAACATGGTTTCCAATACATATTCAAAACAAATGTATATAGCATGGCCACTTAAATACAAGCGTGGATCCATGTCAAAAAAGGATATCATAGCCATAGAAACAAACTGGATTTATGTCTCATGAGAAGCCAAAGTGAGTAAGGCTCAGTCTTTCGCAACTCAGGAAATAACAAGGGAGCATTATTATAGGCCCAAGGTCTTCAAACAAACCATCGATATAAGTACAAATCCTAAACCATGTGAATAAAGTAGTTGAAGTCGAACATGGAGGATTTCATTTGATTATTGGTCAATAATGAAAACCATTAACAAACGCGAGAACACCCACCAATGATGAAAATTGGGTCCAAGGTACTTAGTACATTCTTACAAGTATGAATAAGGGGTCTTGAAGTTAAATACTGGAAGAATCTGTCGAGTAAGGGACATTGATGTAATCCCATAACTCAATAACAAGATGATTTTCCATTGATGACTGCAAATCTCAAGGTACTATCTGGTACTCTAAGTCTACTTCCTAGAGTAAAAGGTGTTGATGTCGATAAGAAGAGACACATGAGAAGGATGGCATTGAGGTATCCTTCATCATATCACACGAGGAACACTTGGAGACTGAGTTGAAATAAGACTAATGATATACTAGTATAAGGGGTGACCGACATGAGGAGTCAAGATGAACTACAGAATAGATGACATAGGGGTAATCCTTGAACATTGAGCACCATAGAAAAGTGACTTAGGTAGCTTGGACATACAAGAAACATGATATAAGTATGTTGTGTAGGAGACACAACAAACTCTCCATATGATCGGAAGAGTAACCAATTAAAGGAGTAAACAACTCAGGAATCAGGTTAAATCCTAAATCCAAAACTAAGACCCATTGAATCAACAGAAGTGCTATGTTCAAGGAAGGATTAAACTTGCTTCCATGTGATGAATAAATAACAAAGACTCTCTTTTCCCTTCTCTTTTTAGATGTCTCTTCATTTTTTAACGAGCATGAAAATATTAAAAAGGAAGTTCGATATTAAACATGAGTATCTCCTCCTAAAGATGGGTTGCGCTACTTAGCCCGAAACATCGAAGAATTTTATTTTTTCTACACAGGGTTCCACCAACCAATATAGTTTTTGTTAAATTTTAACGAGTCCAAGAACGTAAACTCAAAAACCTTCTTCATTTTGTACAAGCTCAAAGAAGAGAGAGAATAATGCTTGATAAGGGTCCAACCATGTATAATTTAAGGAGTCCATGGGAGGAAAACTCACAACTTTCTTCATTATTTTTATGGGTTTGAAGAAAATATAAATTAATACTCGATAAGTTATTGATTCGTGGATTTTAATATAGAGCCCGGATCTGTTCATGCTCACTGTTGTTTTCATATTTAAGGAGTCTGAAAACTTAAACAAGAACTCCATACACCTACTTGTGGATTTTAATATCGAGCTCAAGTTGGTATATGCTCGCCAGTGTTTTCATATTTAAGGAGTCTGAAAAACTTAAACAAGAACTCCATAAAGTACTTTTTCGTAAAGTTAGTCTCCTTTCCCCAAAAAGTAAAATTACACGAGAGAGAACTCTTCTAGTCATAAATGGACTAGAGTATACCTTTTTCGTAAATAATCTACCAAGATCCGGAAAAGGGGTAACGTTATACCTAAGTGGATCTTCGTTCAAATCCTTTAACGAGTCTGACAAGGGACAAGTACACTCGACAATCTTGTCAATTTGAAGGAGTCTAACAAGAGCATGAAGAAACTCCATAGGGACGGGAACTTGATGAAAAGCGGTTAATAAAGTTATGCATTATAAGGGATAAATTCCCAAAGTGGAAAGTAACGACATGGGCACCAATGTGACATATTTTTCTATCTAGGGTGACCCATGTGAAGGTAAGTCCTAACCATGGAAGAACAACGACAATGGAGGGTAAATGGAAGGCTAAAATCGCAGTCCATGGTGTAAAAAAGGGGGTCCTAAGGCATACAAATGATAAGGTATAGATGCAATGTGGAGACCTAATTGAAATGCCATGATAATCCAAACCTTTTAAAGAACACCAATGTGGACATAATTCTAAAAAATCGCCTTTATGTACCATGACCTAGTCAAAACAAACCAATTAGTTATTAAGATTAAGAAAATATGACAAAAAGGGGGTAAATCTATGTAAAGTGGTGTTGGCTTAACAAAATGATCTAGAGGTTTCCAATGTAAACCCAAGTTCTTCACGGTTTAACTTAACCAACAAAACCCCTTCTCACTGGACCTTTTGGCAACAGCCTGTGAACAGGCTGAGGTCTCACTCGAGGTGTAGCTATGGGGGTACTGTGGAATCAGGTTTCCACAGTGATGTGATGCGTTGTTTTGACAGGACTACTGCGCAACGCACTATTGGAATTGCATTGCGAATTGAGGACTACGCGACGATAGGCTACGTCGTGGTCCTTACTTCTGCAAGGGAAGATACCTTCGCAACCAGCGCATCCACGAACTGCGTGGTTCAGACAAGTTGCAAATAATGGGTCATCGCAACTAACTTATACGCTTCCTTCACGACTCAACGAATAATAAAGACTTCACTTAACACTTATTATTCACCAAATTCCTTAGATTATTATGCTCAAACTGATGCAAATAGACGAGATAAGTAATACTGCGCACACCTGGTGCTGCGCGTTGAAGAGTTATACAATCTAAACCTTACACATCCATGTGATTATTCACTAAACTGATACTTTCACAAACTTGAGATACTGTGCATCCAAAATCCATTCATTCATGCAATACTTAACATATTATTCCCATATTTCTCCTATGTCGAATACATATAAAAGCATTAACATAACAACTGGTAAATGGGACTACAAGCATTCATGTAAGCAAATAGATAAGTGCAACATGTAAACAGACAAGCGATTGCAAACACAAAATCAGTCACACTACACAGGATTTAACATGGTTAACCTCCTGGATGGAGGCTACATCCACAAGAACTGTTGTTGTATTAGTATTTTGGGAAGGGTACAACAGTTCTTAGTCTGTGCACTCAGCTGCAGACTCTCTTCTCTCTCAATTAGGTCTATGCGTACACAGCTTGTAGAGCCTTTACAATAGCAATTAATATTATAAAATTCAACAATATTCAAGACTTAACAAAAATGAAGAGTAACCCTTTCCCTTACAAAACATGCCTTTTATAGATCATGCCCGTAGGTCATGTCTTTACAATGTGTAGGCAAAAACCCTTAGGTTTACAAAACTATCACGGTTTTCCCCAAAACCAGACTTGCTGACTTCTGGTAGCGAATCTCCCATCGTGGCGGTCTTCCATGCATGCTTCACGTCGCTATTAGCCTTCCTGTTGCGCGCATGCCAATAGGTCACTTTCACCGAGCCGTTCTTCCTCTAACGGTCTCGTGTGACTGGTTCAGGTAGGGGTATCTTTCGCGTGTGCGACCAATCGCTTTCTTCCACTTTGCTCCTACCTGCCACTTGGTTCTCCTGGAGCATCTTTACAAAAAATAGACCGCTATCGGTCTAACCGGAATATGTGCCATCTTCCATCCAACACTCTACTTTGTTGGAATCCTGCAAACTTGACACATTGCAGCATTGACTTTGTAGCTCTTCCAACGCTGCGCTGCGCGCAACTTCGCAGCATACCAAAAAATTATACAAAACATCCTTTTGTTGAACTGCGCTCAGCTCCGCAGTTCCAAAACTTAGTTTACAAAAATGCCCCACTTGGGGTAGGCCCAACAGGCCCCTAACACATACATGTGGCTCATCCCTGATCCATTTCCAACTTTGACTTCCCCTGGCTGCCCCTCCGACTGCAGAGCTTCACAGCGAACTCATTGTATGAGGCAATCAGCTTCCCAACTGTCTCCTTAGTGTCCTGCTCGACTTGTTTTACTGTTTCCAGCATCTCAACTGTTATTTCATCATCGACTTGGCCTTCTACCTATTCTTGGCCTTTGCGCAACTCTTGTAACTGTTCCTCGATCTCCCACGAGATCGTGTGGGATTCCTCCAACAAGGGTTGCGACTTATCCCCCATCTCGGTTTCTTTTTCTCTTAGCGCTTGAACCTCCTTTTTCAGCTTACTGATTTCTACGTATTACTGGAGTCTTTCTCTTCGTAGCAGTGCTTTAACTTATGTGTCCAGCAGCTCTAATGCTTCCTGCTTGTCCTTCGCAGCCTTCTTGACTTGCATCAAGTCGGGGTCTTCTTCAAGTGCAGTGAACGTTTTTGTCACCGCATCTAACAGACTTTGGCATTTAGCCACCTCAGTAGATATACTCTTTACCGTGGACTTAACTTCTTTTGATCTCAGCTGCTGCTGATCTAGTGGAGTCTGTGGGTTGATCTACAGCTCCAAGGCAACAACCTTAGCCTCATGAATAATCTCCATATGCTGCATCTCGGTCTTCAGAGTGTTAACCAGTTCTCCGATCTTGACAACAATATCCATGGGGTCTACTTGGACCTCAAATTCTTCTATATCATCTGTGACTAAAGTGATCGTGGACTCCAGTCTTTGCCGACGATCATGCTCATCTTGCAGCTACATATCTCTCCACGAGCTAGATTCTTGCAACTTCTTATTAGCTGCTTGCAGCTCAGCTTGTCCTTTCAGCGCATCAATGGTTCTTTCATGCATTTCTTCGACCACCTGTAGATGCAAATAATGTAGGCCCGACAGTGGTACCTTCGCCAGATCGAGCTCCACACGCTCTACATCCTTTGTGTCCAACAGTAGTTGTTCTGGCAGTGGCGGGCTCACAGTTAATGGGTCCAGATGGATGATGTGGGACTTTGCAGGAACTGTCATGGCTAGCTGCGATGTCTTCTGCTACGAAGTTCCTCCCGACTTCCTTTCTGACTCTGAGTCATGTGGCGGGGGTAATCTCTTGTGGACTTCTTTAATTTTCTTTGTAATCCCCTGCTGCGCGGTCAAATTCTTCTGCAGACTTTCCTGAATCGCCTTGTCCTTCTTCTTCTTTTCAGTCATCATATCTTCCATCTACTCTGTGACCTTGGCCGCGATTGTGTCGTAGTCCTCCTCATGGAGTACTGCGTCTGAATTTCTCTTATCAGCCTTCTACTTCTTCCTTGGCCCTTTTGGGTGTGCTGGGCTCTCAGCTTCCTTTCTTTTTCCCATCTCCTTCTCTTTAGTGATAGGACATGGAATAGGTTCATCCCCGTCAGAGTTGCTTTCAACCTCCAAAATTTCCACTCGATATTCAGTAGGCCTTTCCTTCATGATAGTATCAATATCCTCTTCATACATATGATAATTTCATGCGAACCATTCTGTGTTCTGCTTCTGTGCTTTGGATGAAATGTAAAGGAAATGCATGTCAACATAAAAATCAACAATGCGAATATAGCAACTTGTTACCTGCTTTGTTATCCTCAGCGTGAGCATTATTGATTCCCACAGCTGGTCATAATACTGGTAGAAAACCTTAGTTGTCGCGTGCTATCTCTGTGAGTTCATATTTTCCCAAAGATTGCAGTAACGTCCCCTCTGCAGTAATTGGTATCAATGATTATGCCAATGTAATCCTTCCGTTCCTTCCAGCCCACGGAGGCGATCAACACTATCAGCCAGTTAAAATGAAAGTTTCCGCCATTGATCTGTGTCTCATTTAGTTCCTCCAGGAACTCATTCAGTAGGTATTGACACTAGTTGAATTGCTCTCCCTCGATGACTGCAGCACCAAGTAGTACTGCGCCCGCAGATACCTCCAAAGGTTTGCATTTTTGTAAAATCTTGTCGGCTAATAGTTGCGTGATAAACTTTGTTTCTTTATCATCAATTTCGTCCATCTGAAAGCCTCGCTTTCCCTTGACGATAGTTTGAGTTTTCTTCATCTTCGCTGCTACTTCTTTGTCCTTGATATTCCCTTGGAAGAACTTCTTTAGGTCTTTACCCCGTTTACTCAACCCAGTGATGTGGTGAATAATATCAATGGTCAGGTCGACATTGCGGTCCAGCCACAAATATCCTTGGTGAATGCGTGCCATCAAAGTTTGTACCACTGCATTAAGCTCTGGTGATCTATCAAAATGCAGGAGTCTGAGTAGATTGAGCAGTCCTGATTTGACTACTCCCGATAACGAGCTTTCTGCGACCAAGTGGTGTTCTCCCTTGAAGTCCCTCTTCCAACACATGTACTGGTCAGGATGAAACTGTGGGAACCGAGGCTTGTTGGGTTCCTCTTTCCGCATTTGAAGCAAATCATAATCTTCCCACTTACATTCTAGAATTTTACCCAACAAATTCTTATTGATGCCAACGTGCTTTGATATGGGTGATAGCGGGATATCATATTTGGAATTCTTCATTAACTTAACAACCGATGCGTCTAGTGCACGCGATGAGATATAGTCTGGGGTCATTGTCAAAGGTATCTCCTTATAAGCTATTGGTGGTTTCTGCACTGTCAAAATCGTCTTTGGTATCTTCGTTCTCAGCCCCACTGGATCTTTTCCTTTATCTTGCATTGTTGGACCATGTCTTGGTGACCTTCTTGAAGCCTGTCCTGGTTCTATGGCGACCTTCTTGGTTGGGGTTCTCATTAACCCTTCAATCCCTCTGTACTGGAACACCTTCACAGTATCCTGGACCGTGAACTCTACTTCACTAAAGGATTTCTCGGACATTCATTGGATAATTCTCACAGGGTATCATATAGCTTGCTGAAAATAATTCATAGATTAGTGCTCACAAGAAAATTCTAAGTGTTTGGTAACGCCCGCAAGTCTAAGTACAACATTATTTATAGGCGCAACAGACCCCCTCCGCACCCCTGAACGACTAGATACGCATTAAATGTGGTATTCGTTGGCCAAATCCTGAGGATCTCTTGGTCCTTTCCTTCACTCGTTCAGAACGACTATTTTTGCATTAAATGCCCAAGCGGTCGCTGGAAAAGTACAGTATAATGGCTATATTTTCGACCGGCATTTGAAATGGCTATTTTTCTAGGGTGTTGCATCAAACTGCGTGACAGTTCATCAGTACTCCTGCGCAGTAACTTCGCGGTGTCTGATTTCTTGCTTCTGGACTTGTCCTCTTCCCTTGTTCATCTTCATCATCGTAGTTGCATTTTGAACGTCGCAACTGCGCAGTTCTCTTTTTTTTTGGCGTAGTGGTACATCTTAACAATGTTGCGCGATATATACATTTCCTCATCATACATCACGTATAGACTCTTTCTTCTTTTCTAGTGCCCAATTTCAACTGTACGTGGCACTTAGAAAATTTCCTTCGTTCTGATCATCCAGGGTTATGAAAAACAGGGCTATCCCGATAGGGTCTTAGCTTGCTCCCATTGACTAGGCCGGGAAAGTTATCTCCTGCTAATGTGGCTAACTGAGCTGCGCCACCATTAGTAACATGTACAACAGTATATGGATGAAGCCAATTCATTTTAAACTTTCCAGGACACTTCATAAACTTGCTATCATACAGGAGGACTAGATCACCTACCTGAAAAGACTTTTTCTTGATGTGGTGATCATGACATGCTTTTTCTCTATCTTTCTGCACTTGTTGGTGAAAACCTGCGATGAAGCAATCCTCCTCTAGCCCAACCAAGTGTAGAATACTTTCTTTCAATGCTTCTTGATCTGCCATGCCTGTAAATGCATCTATTCTCAAGCTGGGAACAATGTGGCCATAGGCCAGTCGTAAAGGTGTGTGGCTAGTCAATTTCTTCCATGTGGTCCTGTATGCCCATAACACGGCTGGAATACGGAGGTCCCAGTCATCCTGATTCACATTGCATACCTTAGTGAGCACATTCTCTAGTACTTTATTGAACGCTTCGATAGTTCCATTTGCTTGCAGATGATAAGGTGTACTGCGTTGATGATGAATGTGAAATTCCTCTGTCAACGCCTTAATAGTCCTGTTCAGAAAGTGAGTGCCTTGGTCACTCATCAGAATCTTCGGACATCCAAACGTCGTAAGGATTTCTTCAAATATGAACTGCATGGAAGTACCTGTGCTACAGTCCTTCACTGGTTTTGCTTCTACCCATCTGGTGAGGTAGTTAGTCATCGTAATAATGTACCTCGCACCAGTCCTCTTTCCCGGTGGGTTTATAGGTCCCATGAAATCACTGGCCCATTTTTCAAATGCATGTAATGTCAACTATGGATTTAGTGGCATCTTGTCTCTTCGTGATGGCCTTCCTGTCCTCTGACATACATCGCAGCACTGGAAATGTTCCTTTGAATCCTTATGGATCGTAGGCCACCATAGCCCCATGCGCAATATCTTTTGCGCAGTCGCCCTTCCTGCATAGTGACGTCCTGCTTCTCCTGAATGTGCATCAGCCAATATGAACGACTTCTCATGCTCCAATACACATCTGCGCAGTACTTCATCCGGTCCCAATTTGTATAACTGACCTACGATTATGGTGAAGTATGATGCTCGCACTACCAGCTGCTTCTTTTGCTGCGTAGTGAACTCCGTGGGTTCTAATCCAGTAGTCAAAAAATCTATAATGTCCTGATAATATTCATCAGCTATCTAGATAGCAAACAACTGCGCATCAGGTAGATTTTCTTCAAGGTTTGTCGGCTCTTCTCCTGACTCAATTCTGGACAAATGATCAGGTCCCAAATTCAATCTGCCAGGTTTAACTACTATTTCAAAATCATACTCCTAGAAGACTAACAGCCATCTGTAGATTCACCCCCCTAACACTGGCTTATTGATTAGGTATTTCAAAGCAGATTGGTCAGTGAAAATAAGGAAGTGCGCACTAAGTAAATAGTTCCTGAACTTCTGCAGTGTGTATGTCATCGCTAGGCCTTCTCTCTCCGTAGTGGTACAATTATTTTCTGTAGATGAGAGCTTCCTGCTCGAAAATGCGATAGGGTGGTCAATACCTCCCTCTCCTGGTTGTGCTAGAACAATCCCCAGTGCTATGCATGATGCATCAATATGCACATGGAATGGCTTCTCCCAGTATGGAAAAACTAGGATCGACGGAGTGACCATATTTTCTTTTCATGTATCAAACCCTTGTTCACATTTTGCGTTCCAGATGAACGACGTGTCTCTCTTTAACAACTTTTCCATTGCCACGGTTATCTGCGCATAACCCTTTATAAATTTTCTGTAATAGTCGGTATGTCCCAATGTAGTGCGTGACAGCTTTGCAGAATTTGGTGTGGGCAAGTTTACAATGACTGCAATCTTCACAGGATAACCCATCAAGCCCTGTTTACAAACAATGTGTCCCAATAGAATCCCATAAGGAACACAGAAGACACACTTCTTCATATTCAAGGAGATTTGATGTTGTCAACACTTTTCCAACATCATTCTCAGGTTCGCACAATGGTTTTTTAGCAACCTGAATACAGTCCATTCGTCAAAATAAGCTTCTAAGAACTTATGCATGAAATCTTTGAATGCTGCGACGACAACTCTGGAAAAGATGGTAGGCGCGTTCTTCAGACCAAATGGCATCACTGTGTATTGGAACGACCCCCATTCTGTAGCAAAAGTAGTTTTGTGTCTATCTGTTGGATCAATCCTGATCTGATGATATCCAGAAAATCCATCCGTAAAAGAGTATGCCTCATTTTCACCAATGTTATCAAGCACTTCATCAGTAAAAGGTGTAGGAAATGGGTCATGCATCGACACATCGTTCAGTTTCCTGAGATCCACATAGATCCTGATCTCACCCTTTGTTTTCTTATCCCGGATAACCATCGGGCTTATCCACTCTCAACAGGCTCAATGATCCTTGCTTCAAGCATTTTGTCCAGTTCTGCTCTCACTCTTTCTTTGTATCACGGGTTTAGTCGATACGACCTTTGCTTAACAGGCTTCATGCCTGGCTTAAGAGGTATTTTCATAACTCCTAAGTCTCCCAAAATGCCCTTCATCTTTGTAAACTTAGTCGGGAACAACTCCTGGTATTCATGTAATGTATCTACGATCTCTGCAACAGTATGATCGTCCCAGTAATCTCCAATAGACGTGAACTTTGGCTCTTCACTGGTGCCAATGTTTACTTTCTTCATTTTTACAGGTCCACTCATGTTTGGGGTTTCAAGTGGAGGTCCTTCTACCTCGCGCACACCTTCTGACTCAGGTACCAAAATGTTGCGCGGATCCTCCTCATCACTGTCCTCTTTGTCTTCAAATTCCTCATCTAGGTTATAACATTCCATGGCATGCTCTGCCTGTTCCTTCCTATCTGACTGTAGGCTTGCAGGTACACTATCTGCCCCAAAGAAATCCTCCAAAGTCATATTTCTATGTGGACAGTCTTCTCTGAATATTCATTCCTTAATTATTTGCAAAGCATCGTGTATAGTCGGGTTCTCATCCTCAAAGCTGAAGTCATTTTGGAAGTTCATAGTCAGCATGGCCCAATCTGTGGTTCCTCTGCGCAACTCCAGGTCTAGGTACCATTTCTTTGGAATCTCATCCTCTAACGTGTGCACAAACAGATGCACCCATTCTATGTGTGGTCTCTCCTCCCATGCTTGTGAACAAACCTCAATATGTTGTCTTGGATCTGTCTGTCCATTATATTTCTTAAAAGGTAGTGTAACTTTATCAGCAAACCTGTTCTGCATCTTGATTCTGCACTGATCCCATGTGGTCAATGTCTGCTTATGCGCAACCCACCATCTGGCAGGTGTCTCGCATAATGCCATGTCTAATGCCGGTAAGCGATGTTCATCTGCAATTGCTACAGTATATTCTTTGATAAAGGAATAAACATTAGCTAAACCATCATATGTGGGAATTGGGCTTACCTCCTTTCCAATCCAGCGAAGTGAATTTGTAACCTGCGCGCATCTCCTTGATGATACTTCATGCATACGACTCTTCCAATTCTCTAATCCCGCGTCTGAGTCTGAGATGCAGGAGTCGTCGCATCTCCAGTTGAGTGTTCCATCCGGAGTAGGGTTAATATAATCTTCTTGGTTCGCGGTCATTTGGTACAGTCTGTCCAAATCTTGAGCTTTGGATTCCTCCTGAATCGGCTCGCTATATTTGTCTCTGTCTACAGGGTCCAGTGGTGCGATGACCCTAAGATGCTTTCCTTTGAAGATCATCTTCTTCATTTTCAAGTTTAAGATGGTGAGGTTATCGATAGCTTAGTCAATTCCCAACAACGCAGGAAAAGGCTGACTATCATCCACAATCTCGATAACCTCAAAATCTGCATGGCTCTGCACTCCATCAATGTCAACAACCACGTTAGCTAACCGTCCAAAGGGTATGAATTTCTCCTGGTTGGCCATTCTTAACTGGATAGGTGACCATAACATCTTTGGTCTCCCCATTTGCTGCCATGTCTGCTTGGTTAAGACATTTAATTCTGATCCCAGATCAAGAATGATCTCATCCATTTCATAGTCTCCTATCTGGGCACTGAGCCTCATTTCTCTCCCTTTTCTCTTGTGTTTCTTAATGTGGTGAACTGTGCTATCAGTAATTTCTGACTCACCTTGTGGTTCGTATTGATCTAATAGTTTCTGCAATTCTGTGATAGCATTGGGACTCTTCAACAACTTCATGTAGCTCCTAAGGAATTGTGCAACACAGGTTCCTGTCTCTGCTACGATGCTCGTTCTATTATAAGAAGTTAGCATATCTTCTATATGCGGTAATTCATTGTGCAACGGGATTCTCGGTGAGTTAGATGCAGGTTCTTTGAAGATCTCTCGCGCTTCTTCAAAGGTTTCTTTGTTTTTGTTCAAGTCGAAAGGAGGTGCTTTCCCAGCAGCCTTCCTTATCCATATTGTTTCAAGGGGATTATGTCTAGTGTTGAAGTATCCAGACGTCGATGATTCTGCTGCTTTGTCTCTTCCTGTCATAGTGCCACTTCGCGTCACTACGTTGATACTTGGATCTGCAGGTGTCATTTCTGCTGCGATCAACTAGATGTTTGGTGTTGGCACCTCTGGCCTCTTTCTTTTCTGCATTTCTACATCTAGTACTGGGCAGTCTTCAATAACATGATCAAATGAACTACAATAACTGCATGTGGTGCATGGGTTAGTACAATCCCTAGATACATGGACTGCTTGGCCATAGTTATAACAGATTACTTGATCTCGGCCTTGACCCTGTGCCAGACCATTATTCCTTCCTCTCCCACGGTATCCTCCACAGCCTCTGTATGCTCTTTTATCAGGTTGGGCATTATTCTGTCTTAGGAGTCTCTTCTTGTACTCTGTACATTCCTCCATACATATGCTCAATATATTTCTTTCTTTCTAACATGAGTTCATATGAGCGGCAATTGGACTCATCATTCCCTACTGACTTACAAAAATTACAGTATAAGTTTCTAGGTGTTCTTATGTATTTATGTATCATATGGAAGTCCTCTGGTCGGTGTCCTCTTGTTTTGCAAATTTCACACCATGGCCCTGGGTGCAGGTTTAATGGGTTTGGTCCACCCATGTTAAGGAAATCTTGGAATAAAGGACAATTATCCTTAGTGTTTCCTCCTTTGCAAATTGTACACCGGACTTCTTGTCTCTCTTGCTTTCCTTTATTGATATCTTGTAATTGTAGTGTCAGGGTAGCTAACTGGTTCTGAATCTGAGACATGCCAGCGCTAGTTTCTCCGATCGGTGAAGCTTCCAACTTCTTCGCGATCTCCAGGGCTTCTTCCTGTGAAGCCACCTTCTGCTGCATCAACGACTGTTTGATATGGGGCAACAACGCAGCTATGAACCATTCCTTATGCTGTTGTGGTGCTATAACAAAGCTTACTTGGTCCAGCAGAGTCTTAAATTTTTGATCAAACTCCCAAACTGTTTCATTAGGTTTTTGTTTGATCTCTTTCAATTATGTTATACACTGCGAATCTGACTTTGGCTTCTTAAATTATGCTAAGAGTGCGGCCTTGATTTCTATCAGGGTTCTCGGTTGTCCCTGCGAGTATTTCATGAACCAATGCAAGGCTCTATCTCTAAAGGTGGTGACGAATTGTTCTTGCTTAACAGCATCATCATGTACTTGTTTAACACTCCTAACGGCTTCACATAGAAACCAATGCTGATCAAGGTATTCTAGACCCGTTCTTTGAAATATCAGCAGCTTAATGTCCTTAGTCATGCTTCTTCTAGGTGGTGAAGGGTTCTGCACTGTGTTCTATGCGGTAAAAATGAATGTGGTATTGTGTTGAATGTTCACGACTGTGGGGTTATGAACTGGTTGGGTTTGTGCAATGAGAGGTGCGGTGTCCACAATTGGTGGATTCTGGGGCGTAATAGGATGACAGGTGGAAGATAGAGGTGCGGTTTGGCTATCAGGTTAGTCTTCTGAATCAATGTCTACTCGGAGTCCAGATCCACTAGAATTCTTCTTAGGTGTGTATTTATATATTTTCCCACTTCTTAGGTTATGTGTTTCTTCGTCATAATCACTAAAAATGATATTGAGCATTATAGATTCCAAAATTTTTACTGTAATCTAAAAACACCTTTCTCAGCTAATAGAATTTTAATGTATAAACTGAGGTTGTTCAAGTACTTACCTCTGAATCCTTTAAAAAATTCTCTTTCGGCTGCGCTGTAGGACTTTAGCATGTCTAGAGCGAACTGCGTTACAAAGCTTTGTAGTGTATTGTCAACCCATAAGTCGATTACACGTACAAACGGACTATCTAATGCTTTGAGCCTTTCAATAAGCTCCAGTGTCCACTCGGTCGGCACCATTCGCGGTATACAGTTTCTTTGTTCTATGAGCCTGGACAACCACTCGTGTAGCTTGTTTCCGAAAGATGCCCAAAATACCTCGTGAATGTCTTTCCATAGGTACTTGTTCAACCACTGCATGTCAGAAATATGTGGGTGCCTATTTTCTTTTCTTGCAAAGTCTTTTTCTGTCTTGTCACACCAAGCCCATATTTATTTCTTGTCTGGATACCAGAAGTCGACACCCAACTCAACTTCTTCTACTTCCCACATCATGGCTTCAACTCATCACGGATTCTAGTCCAGACAACGGAACCATTTGTTGGGTTAACAAACTAATCTAGAGGTTTCCAATGTAGACCCAGGTTCTTCGTGGTTGAACTTAACCAACAAAACCCCTTCTCACCGGCCCTTTCGGCAATAGCCTACGAACAAGCTGAGGTCTCACCTGAGGTGTAGCTATGGGGGCACTACGGAATCAGGTTTCCACAGTGATGTGATGAGCTGTTTTGATAGGACTACTATGCAATGCACTATTGGAATTGCACTAGGAACTGAGGACTGTGTGACAATAGGATGCAGCGCGGTCCTTACTTCTGCAAGCGAAGATACCTTCGCAACCAATGCATCCATGGACTGCGCGGATCAGACAAGTTGCAAATAATGGGACAACGCAACTAACTTATATGCTTCCTTCATGACTCAATCAATAATAAAGACTTCACTTAACACTTATTATTCACCAACTTCCTTAGATTATTACGCTCAAACTGATGCAAATAGACGAGATAAGTAATACTGCGCACACTTGGTGCTGCGCATTGAAGAGTTAGACAATTTAAACCTTACACATCCATGTGATTATTCACTAAACTGATACTTTCACAAAATTGAGATACTGTGCATCCAACATCCATTCATTCATGCAATACTTAACATATTATTCCCATCTTTCTCCTATGGAAAATACATATAAAAGCATTAACATAACAACTGGTAAATGGGACTACATGCATTCCTGTAAGCAAATAGATAAATGCAACATGTAAATAGACAAGCGATTGCAAACACAAAATCAGTCATACTACACAAGATTTAACGTGGTTCACCCCCTGGATGGAGGCTAAGTTCACAAGAAATGTTGTTGTATTAGTCTTTTGGGAAGGGTACAATAGTTCTTAGTCTGCACACTCAGCGGCAGACTCTCTTCTCTCTCAATTAGGTCTCTGTGCACACAGCTTGCAGAGCCTTTACAATAGCAATTGAGCTTATAAGATTCAACAATATTCAAGACTTAAAAAAAATGAAGAGTAATCCCCTCCCTTACAAAACATGCCTTTTTATAGATCATGCCCATAGGTCATGTCTTTACAATGTGTAGAAAAAAACCCTTATGTTTACAAAAATGTCACGGTTTTCCCCAAAACTGGACTTGTTGGATTCTGGTAGCGAATCTCGCAT
Source organism: Larix kaempferi (assembly GCA_027924585.1). Taxonomy (NCBI): domain Eukaryota; kingdom Viridiplantae; phylum Streptophyta; class Pinopsida; order Pinales; family Pinaceae; genus Larix; species Larix kaempferi. Next base: position 9,067,163 of record BSBM01001430.1, on the reverse strand, counting down.
CGTGGCGGTCTTCCATGCATGCTTCACGTCGCTATCAGCCTTCCTGTTGCGCGCATGCCAACAGGTCTCTTTCACCGAGTCGTTTATCCTCTAACGGTCTCGTGCGACTGGTTCATGTAGTGGTATCTTTCACGTGTGCGACTAGTCGTTGTCTTACACTTTGCTCCTACCCGGTGCTTGGTACTCCTAGAACATCTTTACCAAAAATAGACCGCCGACAGTCTAACTGGAATATGTGCCGTCTTCCATCCAACACACTGCTTTACTAGCATCCCTTAGACTGGACACATCGCAACACTGTATCCTCACAACACTGACTTCATGTTGATGTATATGTAACTTCGAAATGTATTTCACATATATGTATATTGTATTCCTATAGAGATGTTATTATTCCTCTATATGGAAGTGTCGTCATTTATATTGTAAGTGTCGTAACTTATACTTGATGGGTTATTAGACCACCTTGTTGGGGTCAGCCCTGTATAAGTCATGTGGGTCAAAGGGCTATTAGACCACCCTATTGGGGGTCATCCATGTGGGTAAAAGGGTTATTAGACCACCCTAGTGGGGGTCAGCCCAGTCAGCATTATGTTAAGTGGTTAAGTTGAGGCCGACCTAGTTGAGTAAAGGTCAAGTCAAGTTAGTGTATAAATAGAGAGTGTGTCTCTCTCATTTTACACATTCTATTCTCTCACTCACACTTGGGAGAGTGGCGCACTTGTGGAGGAGGAGGCTCTACTGCTAGGAGAAGACTATCTCTTGTATTCTAGTTGTATCATTGCTCTATCTATCTCTAAGGAAGTTATTGGGGTTTTTCACCTTTATGGTTTCCCCAAGTAAACTCTGTGTCTCTTGTGTGCTTGCATTATTGTGTCCATGATTGATATGTTGTAGATTTGTTGTACATGTTGTTCTCTCAGTTAAGATCCTATATCAGATTGAAGTAAATTCTGAAAATTTAACATGGTATCAGAGCTAGCCTGAAAGAAGGCATGATATGGCATGTATGACACTTGTTGCACTTACGATGCTAGGGCTTGATATAGCAAAAACCAGTCATCGTAGCACTTTTGCTATAAATCCATTTTGGCAAAGTTTTCGGATCTGGAACGTTTACAGGTAGAAGATTAGATCCTCATGTACCTTGTGTCCAAAGGAAAACCTCTAATTCGTTGTACTTTGTGATTTATGATTTGTACAATATAGGGTTTCTGCCTCTTCCAGATCTGAGTCAAAATCAGGTGACCTTGGGAAAAAGGTCATAAATTGGGCTAGGAAGCTCCAAATGAAATTTCGTAAGAAGTGACAAGTAGTACATAGATGGTACTATCTTAGGAAAAATTTTCAGAGTCCGAAGTTGAACCAGTGACACGTGTCACACCGTACAAGTTCGCTCTCTTGTATTATCCCTTAAACAGGTCACGTTGCGACACTTGGAATATACCTCTCTCAGAGGACCCAATTGAGGTCAGACCTATCGGGATGAAAATAAAACAGGTTGGTCTATCTCAAAAAAACTTTTCAGAGGAAGAAGTTTAACCAGTGACACGTGGCACGCTGTACAAGTTCGTTCTCCTGTATTATCCCATAAACAGGTCATGTTGCGACACTTGGCATAACTCTCTCTTAGAGAATCCAATTGAGATCAGACCTATTAGGATGGAAAGATAACAGGTCAGGCTATCTCAGGAAATTTTTTTAGACCTTGTGGATTGAAAAGTTTGGAGTTACACCAGAAACAATCAGGTACACATTTATGTCAAAACATAATTATTTTTTAGCACCTTCATTCATGGCTTCCAGAATTTACGGCTTCGGAGAAAGTTGGAATTTCTCTAATCGGAGACCACGACTGGATGCTACTCATAAAAATCAAAATTTAGAGACCAAGATAAGATTTTTTGGTTGGGCAGAAGGCCGGGCTTGATCAAACCCCAATTTGGGACTTTGATCAGAAAGATGGAAAATTAGGGCTTCTACAAAACTTGGAACTTTGGAAATCTATGACCATGGCTGGAAGCCCCTCAGAAAAATCGAAGCTTAGAGCTTTGCATCAAATATTTTGGTTGGGTGAAGCTCTGGGAAACTCAAACCCTAATTCAGGGTCCTCCCTAGTGAATCCAAAAATCTAAAAGGCAATTTCGAGGGGTGAAACTTTGCAGTTTTCAAATTCTGAATATACCAACTTGATCAGCTCATCAAGGCGCATATTTCTATCCTTTCAGAAGTTTGAAATTCAAAGTTTGAATTTTTGGGGTTTCCTTGACAAACCCTAATCCAACTCCAGGTCCAGTTGTTGCAAATCAAGTGGATTGGGTTAATCCTAGAAGAAGATGGATTGGTCACCTGCATAAGTGAAGAAGTTCCTGTCTCAGAGGGAGTGAGGCTAAGGCCTTCCATAAGAAGATTACAAGCAATCTTGATAGGTATGGCTTACAGGTATGTTTCATGGTTAATTTTATCATATGTTTGTCTTCATATCATTACAGTACAATCTTGATTAATTACTAGACTTGCCGTATCACCTTAATAGAAGATATTCATTGATTAAGGTTTTGACACTTATGAATGTACTAATGCATTGTGATGTTGTATGAAGTTTATGTTGTTCGCTAACATAAAAGGTACACCAAGAAAGACAAATCATGTTCTACTTCAAGAACATATGATCATGGTGACATGAAGGCAAATATTCATCCATTGTCATGGATCACATAGAAGATCTACTTTCGAGGTATGTATAACTTGGTCCTACAATGGTTAACCTATGAGACATGCAAGTTACTAGCACAAGTTACTGAAGAGAACCAGAAGACATTATGTGAGTATGTTATACATAACTAGCTAGCATGCTAATCCAAGTATGTTTTTCCTATATCAAGCTAGAATCCTACCTTGTGTTAAGATCTTATATTGTTGTGTTGTTGATAATGATTATTCATGAAGTCATAGGTTTGAATAGTCATGGCTGTATGCATATTATGTTTCTTACCATAATTGATGATATGACTAACCAAAAGAATCATGAAGGTATAGGTTTGAGTAATCACGGGTTTATGCATGATGATTTAACTAATCAGAAGAGTCCTATGATCAAATAAGATTATGCATGAGTAAAAGAAGACTCCTCTGAAACCTTGAATACTAATGTTTATTATCTATGAATGATCATGACTATACATGTTTAAGATTATTGTGTTTTGACAGTATTAAGAATATACTAATAAATGTGTGATTATGTATGAGACCTCAAGGATAACACAATGATGATACTAATAAGCATGCACAGTGATTAAGGATGGATGTAAGTTCAAGGACAGGTAATCCAGGAAGCAAAGATCAAGAGGGAGCACACTCCAGTTGTTCCTGCAAGAAAGCAAAGGAGCACACTTCAGTAGTTTATGCAAGGATGCAGATATTCAGAGGGATTTGACCATGTTTCTACATTCCACAACAGAAAGGTGTAGAAGAAGCTACTTTAGCAGCTCCTTCAAGGAAGCAAAGACTCATAGGGAGTCCACCCAGCAACCAAACAAAGATAAGTATTTTTAATTATCATTTCTTGCATATTTGTTTGTTTAAATAAAATTGTTCAATGATGTATATGCTCATGTTCCTAGACTTAGGATATGTATTGTGCCTATTATAATGATTGCATTAATGAACAATATACTACTAATATGCATGTGACGGGTAAGTGGCCTATGGCACTGTGCAACATTCCAGTGCTACTTATCTAGAATGAAACCTCTTTGCTGACATGTTGGGAGTAGTGCAAACTCTTAACAATGTTCTGGTAGAGACTGGAAGGCATCTAGAAAGTTGTGGAACATGGATAAATGTTGCATTGAAGCATTGGCTAAGATAATTGCATGACTGTATGACATATTTCTTTATGTGTAAGAATTTGTCTGAAAATTATGAGATGTTTCTAATCATGCAATTTAACTTGTTTTGTAGAAAAGACCGTATACCTTCACCTACAAAAGAAGGACTACAACATTTGTTCAAGCAACAAAATTATCTATTGAAGATATTGAAGTTCCCGGGATACGAGAAGAATGCCATGCTCCATCGATCATGAAGAACAATGTTTGGGATGCGGTGCCAATAGATGAAGGGAAGTCTGTTGTGACTTCCAAATGGAACTATCAGATCAAGCATGCTGCAGATGGCAACATAGAGAAATATAAAAGTGATGAAATAGAAGATACACCAGATGGATTTCAAGACAGCCTTCTTGAATGGTGTAGTCATATATGTGTGCAGAACTTGGTAGGATAGACAGATTTCTATCCAGTTTGGGCTTTACCAAGAGTAAAGCGGATTCCAACCTTTACTACAAGGTTGAGGAAGGCAATCCAGTGATACACTTTTGTATGCGGATAACTTGTTTGTTACAGGTGAAGATAGATTGATTGTCGACATGCAGCGGAAGCTTGCTACCGAGTTCGGTATGAAAGATTTGGGAATGATGCATTATTTCCTAGGTATGGAGGTGTGGCAGAGTGCAGGTGGGATCTTCCTTGGTCAAGGGAAGTACACAGTAGATATCCTGAAGAGATTCGGGATGATGGATTGCAAGGCCATGGCCACACCTATGGCATCGAATCTGAATCTTCTATGTGATGCTTCATCTGAGCCAGTTGATGTCTCTATGTATCGTCAGATGATTGGGTCCTTGATGTACCTGACGAACACGAGACTAGATATTTGCTTTGCGGTGAACACATTGAGCCAGTTCCTGACGGATCCAAGGAGTGTTCACCTGGTTGCTGTAAAGCATGTTCTGAGGTACCTGGAGGGTACAGTGGATTATGGGCTCAAGTATGAAGTGAATCAAAAGTTTAACCTGCAGGGTTATGTAGATTCAGATTGGGATGGCAGTGCTGCAGATAGGAAGAGCACATCTGGGTGCTACTTCAGTATGGGATCAGGTGTGATCTCTTGGTTTAGAAGGAAGCAGTCCTGCGTAGCACTGAGTACAGCTGAGGCAGAGTATGTTGCAGCCTGTTCAGCTAGTTGTGAGGCAGTATGGCTATGGAAGCTACTATCTGAGTTATTTGATCTCCCGTTGGATGCTACTGGTATCTTTTGTGATAACCAGAGTTGTGTGAAGCTGTCTGAGAACCCAGTGTTTCATGACAGGTCGAAACACATAGAGATCAAATATCACTATATCAGGGATATGGTGTAGAGAGGAGTTGTGAAGCTCCTGTACGTTGCGACGGACAAGCAAATTGCAGATGTGCTGACAAAGCCACTAGCCAGGGTGAAGTTCGAGTACTTCAGGGAGAGGCTTGGTGTTCTTCAGATTGATGACACTTCGAGGAAGAAGTGATGGACACATTTTCTAAAGCCATTCCAAGCATGTTGGAAGGAGGATCCTTCACATGGTTGTGGATGTAAGTGCTGGATGATGACTATCAGGATGATGTTCTGGTTTCTGCTTTGTATGATCAGTGGGATCATTTATATATGTATGTATGCATCATGTTGGATGATGGATATGATCAGTTGGATCATTTATATGTATATGCATGTATGCATCATGTTGGATGCTGGATATGATCGGTTGGATCATTTGTATGTATTTTGTATATGCATCATGTTGGATGCTTGGACCATGTATCTGTATATGTATTAGGTGGATACATTGTATGATCAGGTAGATCATGTATGTTGATATGTATCATGTATGATCAGGTGGATCATGTATCTGTATATGTATCAGGTGGATACATTGTATGATCAGGTAGATCATGTATGTTGATATGTATCATGTATGATCAGGTGGATCATGTATGATGATATGTATCAGGTAGATACTTGGTATGCATCAGGTAGATGCATGATATGATCAGGATGATCGTGGATGACGAGCTTCAGGATGTTGCTCCAGATGACTTGCAGCAGGATGTTGCAGTGATGATGATCAGGATGATCATGTATACATCAGGATGATGTATGGTGAGTATCAGGTTGATACTCTATGGATGTGGATCAGGTTGTGCAGATGAGCATATAATTTGGCCCTGGGAGATTTGCAGATAGTCTTTCGAGGTTTTGCCTATGGCATATAATTTGGCCCTGGGATATCTGGCAAATGCTCTTTCGAGGTTTTGCTCTAGGAGGACATATAATTTGGCCCTGGGATATCTGCAGATAGTCTTTCAAGGTTTTTCCTATGGCATATAATCTGGCCCTGGGATATCTGGTAGATGCTCTTTCGAGGTTTTGTCCTATGGCATATAATATGTCCCTGGGAGATCCGATAGGTTGGGCTGTGTGCCTGTAATAAGTCCTGGGATGCTCTTGCGAGGTTTTTCCATGAACACATATAATCTGTCCCTCAGAGATCCTATAGGTAGAGCTGTGTACTCGTAACATCTTGGGATGCTCTTGCGAGGTTTTGTGGTGACCACATATAATCTGTCCCTGGGAGATCCTATAGGTAGAGCTGTGTGCTCGTAACAGCCTGGGATGCTCTTGCGAGGTTTTGTGGTGAGGTCACATATAATATGGCCCTGGGAGATCCTATAGGTAGAGCCGTATGCTCGTAACATCTTGGGATGCTCTTTCGAGGTTTTGTGATGCACGTAATAAGTCCTGAGGATTCCACAGTATGGCCAGTGATGACGAAGACCTGCAGGTGGTGGGCCTACATCCAGTATGAAAAAGGACTGGCTTTGTAGAACTTCCTATGATGAGTAGATTCAGAGATTGATTGAGATAGCAGCAGCAGTGACGATGATGATGACTCGATGACGATTATCCAGTGATGATGATCCAAAGAAGAAGACTTGTGCTAGAAGACCTGTGTCGAGAAATACCTTCCTAGTTAAGACGGAGTGTTGATGTATATGTAACTTCGGAATGTATTTCACATATATGTATATTGTATTCCTATAGAGATGTTATTATTCCTCTATATGGAAGTGTCGTCATTTATATTGTAAGTGTCGTAACTTATACTTGATGGGTTATTAGACCACCTTGTTGGGGTCAGCCCTGTATAAGTCATGTGGGTCAAAGGGTTATTAGACCACCCTATTGGGGGTCAGCCATGTGGGTCAAAGGGTTATTAGACCACCCTAGTGGGGGTCGGCCCAGTCATCATTATGTTAAGTGGTTAAGTTGAGGCCGACCTAGTTGAGTAAAGGTCAAGTCAAGTTAGTGTATAAATAGAGAGTGTGTCTCTCTCATTTTACACATTCTATTCTCTCACTCACACTTGGGAGAGTGGCACACTTCTGGAGGAGGAGGCTCTGCTACTAGGAGAAGACTATCTCTTGTATTCTAGTTGTATCATTGCTCTATCTATTTCTGAGGAAGTTATTGGGGTTTTTCACCTTTATGGTTTTCCCCAAGTAAACTCTGTGTCTCTTGTGTGCTTGCATTATTGTGTCCATGATTGATATGTTGTAGATTTGTTGTACATGTTCTCTCAGTTAAGATCCTAGATCAGATTGAAGTAAATTCTGAAAATTTAACACTTTGCAGCTCTTCCGACGCTATGGCACGCAACCTCGCAACATACCAAAAACTTATACAAAACATCCTTTTGTTGAACTGCGCTCAGCTTTGTAGTTGCAAAACTTAGTTTACAAAAATGCCCCACTTGGGCCAGGCCCAACAAGTGGGTAAAAATCAAAAGAATTTGACCATAAATAGTAACAAAAGTCCAAATTAACCCATATTTACCATTTTTCCATTCCAAGAAGAGCAAAATTCTCTACCACTTGTTGCATTGCATACGGTCAATCCAGAGGACGATTTTCAATTCTGTCACTTGCAGGTAACAACTATCTCCCTAATTTGCATTTTCAATGGTTTTTTAAATATTTTTCATGGAGTTTTGAGTTTTATTTTTAATTTTAAAAATAAACTCTGCATACTCGCGGGTATACCTGGTTAAAGTCACAAGTTTGTGGAATAACCGCGGGTGGAGAGATCTTCACTCGTGGGTTATGCACGACTGTGCTAACTAAGACCCGCGGGTGGCGCAAGTTAATAAAGAAAAACTCAACTCTCATGGAAAAATGGTGATTGAAATGTAGGTATGGTGCTTACATGGAGAGAAAGGGAACATGAAGCAATGCATAGGGAATCAATGGGGGATCCATTGACCTTTAACACTGTACGACAGTGTTGCCTTCTAAAATTCTTGCGTACATAAAATATGAGGGCTCAGTCAAACTTGCTCCAAATATTAGTGCACTTGTGGGATGTCGACTAGGGAGTATTTAATCTCCAGGGTGAGACTATAGACATCACATTAGATTATCCCGATGGGGAGAGGTAGTTAACCTCAAGGGAACATTTTGGGGTGTGGGAGCCTTTTCCGTGTAAGACTACATTAACACATACTGCGTGGCTGGAATAGAGAAGAATGAGAGTAGGGTGTCAATTGGGAAAATAGAAAGCTTCCCACTAAAATTCATACTGAGTGCAATGAACGGGGATCAGTGGTAGTGCTGCTCAAAATTTAGCTTCTCGTAGCTACATGCAGATTGGGGTAGATTGATTGTGCAATGTGATATTTGACTGTTGTTCCCGATTGTTGGTGAACATGAAGCACCAACTCATTAAGTGCAGAACTGGGAAGAAGAATTTTTTTGTCTATGGGAGTATATTATGCACTTTCTTCTTCTTCGAGAGTTCCTAATTTGAGTCCGAGAGTGGCTCTCCCACCTATTAGCCCCCGTGAGCCCATGATGACTCGATGGGGTGAGATATTCTTACGGCAGGGAGGAGGAGACACTAGTACCTCCTATGATGATGCAGACTTCCTAGGTTGGTGGATCCGACAGGTCCCTGCATTTGAACAGTTTCCGTATGTTGGTATGGAATTCAACGTAGATTCAAAACTCATGCTACCTCCAATAGTTGCTTGGGGGGAGATAGGTACCAATTTTATTTTGAATGTTATTTAACTTTTACATTTTTTGTTAAAAAATATGTATTTTTGGTGAGTTCAAGTACTAAAAACATACTTCACGCAGATATTGGATCAGTGAGGCCATCTGGACACCCAAGAGTATTCATGCATCTAGCAGATCTAGGCGGAACAGAGGACATGCTATAGAACATTGAGGGGAATATGAACCACTTGACACATGATATACCTACCTATCTCATAGAGCATATGCCTATGGATATGAAAGAACATGTAGTGGGTGTGCCCCTTGCATGGATTAAGCTACTCTGTAAAGTATATAGGATGGTTATATGTTACATATACGTCATAACAGAGCAGGATGAGGCTCCTACCTCCCCTTAGGGATACCTACACTATTTTGAGGCTATCATGCCCACTTTTGTATATTGTTATATATCTTTGACATAGATTTATACTCATACTCACATATGTTTTTGGACTTATATATATATATATATATATATACACCTATCGATTATATACATGTTGCTTTGTGTGTGGTGATTTATTTTACTGTGTATGATACAAATTCTAGTTGAGTACATAGTTTGCATATGCATTAGTTATTTTGTTTTTATTCCTTGAAATGCGTTGATATACAATGTGATCAAACTGTCTTTCAAGTAATTTAACTTTAAAAAACTGACGTAATAATAAAGAATCTCTAACTTGATACTCACTCGTAAGCTGGAGTACAACTAACTGAGAATCAAGCCTAACTTCCAAACATGAAATGTCATGGTGAAGAGCATCTTGGAGTAGCTCAGTAACAACAATATACTTAGCCATATTGTTCATTGTAGGTCCTAGACAAGCACCTCCCGACAAAACAAGTTGACTTGTAGGTGAATAAATCACTGAAGTAGCTGAATCCAAATTGTGAGTGTGGCGACTAGCACCATCGGCGAATCCTAAAAACCACTTGGTTTCCATCTGAAACACAACCATAGGACACATAAGTAATGCAAAAATACTAACTCTATATTATTGTATAACTATGTACAAGAAAAAGTATATGTGCTAAGCATAATACTTTTTTAAGCAGAGGCCATTCCTAGGCTCAGGAAGCTTAACCCCATCATAATCAACTAGTTCATATGACCCTTTCTTCAAAAATCTAGAAATGATATACGGACCGAGCCACATAGACTTAAAATTTTCTCCCTCGAGGGGGTATTTATCCTGATCATAGACCAGAACGAGATCTCCTTTGGAGAAAACCCTAGGTTTGATAGATTTATCATATTGAATTTTGACTCATTTTTTATGTGCTTGATTTGCAATAACCACATCCTTGCGTTGTTCATCTAAATGTTTGAGATGAAGCAATTGTTATTCTAAAGCAGAAGTTTCAGGTAAGAGTTGGATGGCCAACTTTAATGATGGTATTTCGCATTCAATAGGGGCGACTTCCTCCAACACGTGGACAAGTTGGAAAGGTGAAAATATTGTAGCATTCTTAACATTGGTACGATACGCCCAAGGAGATGGATATAACATAATGTGCTAGTTTGATCTACTAGTGTTGTTCAGGAATTATACCCTATAGCGAGGAGAGGGACATTACTAACTTCTGGGGTGACAGGTAAATACATTAATCATATCACATAGGCTTCTACAAAAGGAAAGAGATTAAGGTTCTTGAAGGCATACCTTATTAACGAATTTCGATCCTAGCTTTCGCTTGCTCTTTCGATCAATCCTCCACTTGATCTTCCGTTTGATGAACCTACAATATGAAGATACCTTCCTCAGCGTATCTTGACTGATATAACAATGATGAAATTGAAATACAATTTAGACATCAAATACAATCAAGCATTTAATCCAAACAAATATTCAATCCATTAGACATTTGATTGGGACGAGAAGGGCATTTCAACCTTTATTGTCAAAAGCAAATAATCAATACAATTTATACCTGATCATTCAGAGTGCTTGTGCAACCGGATCCTGGGCTCCTGCTCTTCACACGAACTTTGGAATTCCTCCAGCGTAACAACCCTTAATGCATAGTTTCTCCTCCTCTCTCTCATCTACCCCCCTTGTATTTATGGGACAAGATAGGCAATTTGGATCGAGAGGTAGTTTGATTGGGAAGTTGGGGAAGTTGCAAAACCAACTTCAACTAATCCCAAGTCATCAAATTAATATATTTTTGATTACTTTTAAGGTGTACGCTACTTTTCTTAAGTGGAGTAGCGTTCAACGTGCAACTTCCCTGCTTTACAACCAGCATTTGCAAGATTTCTGAAGCTGTACGCTACTCTATTGAAGCAAAGTAGAGTATTTCTGAGGGAAAACACTACTTTAATGAAGTGCAGTAGAGTATTTCTGGAGGCAAACACTACTATCATGAATTGAAATAGATGAGAATCCGCAGTGGTAATTAATGGCATCTTGTGGAGAATCTGCGGTAGGTAAATTCATGTTGTCAATGTTTCGAGCCATTCTTGGCTCATCATTAGGACATTAGCGATGCCTGAGAAGATCTTCTCCCTCCCTCATCGATTATTTATATGGAATAGTCAAAAGGTTTAGGAGCCAATTCAAGGTTTTTTTGTAGATAAGATTTGTTCTGATTTTAATAGTTTTAATTTGTATTGATTTTAATGTTTAGTTTTTAATAATAGTTGTTTGTTTGATTAGATCAATTTTTAGGTTTTTTTGGTTTTCTATAGTTTTTTATTATTAATAATGAAGATAAATCATTTAAGTTTTTTAATTAATATTAATTTATAAATTGTAAGAGAGAATTTAATTATATTTAAAATATTAAGTTTTTTAACTAAAGACTAATATTAATTAATTTTAAAGAAATAAGTTAGAAAATTATAATCAAATTTATTAATTGATATTAATTTAATTATTATTAATTAATTTTTAGTTGGTAATAAATAATTTAAATAATTATTTAGTTTTGTTAGAGTTGTTAAATTATTATTAATTAATTTATTAAGTTAGTAATAAGTAATTTTAATGATTATTTTGATTAGTATTGTTACAGTAAATTTGAAAGGTTATAATAATGAGATTCAAATTAATTGATAGATACTTTCTTTAATTAATATTTAATTAATAAAGGAATAGGGTTAGGGTTTTATTATAATTAAATTTACCAAGTAATAAAGTTTTTAAGGTTTTAAATGGTAGAATTTCTAAGTTTAAAAGGAAATTTAAGTTTATTATATTTTAGTTAATTAGGTTAAGAATTAAATTAATTATATTTTTTATTAATGCCAAAGTTTTTAACTAAAGGGATTAGAGTTTTATTAATTAATAAGTAGACATTTAAAGTTTTTAAATTAAATAAAAAATTTTAATATCATATAAAATTAATATTTTAATTTAAGGTTAAAATGTTTATTGGAGTTAGTTAAGGATTTAGTTTATTTTGTGAGGTTAGGAAGCCAAGTTCTACTAATGGTCAAGTCGTCATCCCTATTCAATCAATTGGGGTTCTTAACTATCTCGATTTCCTCCCTGATTCTTCTTTTGGACCAATTATCAACCTAAGCTAATATCTTCATGTCCTCAATCCTAATTTGGTGCTTTGTGTCATGGGAGTGTTTAGCTAGGGCAGATTTGTGGGTTCGATCTAGACGAATATCTGCGCAATGTTCCTTAACCCTTGTTTTAATGGATTTGCTAGTTTCACCAATGTAAGCTTGCTCACAGTCACAAGGAATCTCATAAACTCCCTTTTTTAGTTGTGGGTCTATGGGGTCTTTAACTGATTTTATGAGCTTTCTAATGCTATTAGGTGGTGAGAACACTGAGTCAATGTTTTTCTTTTTCAGGTGTTTGGCTATCTTGTCTGTGACTCTTGTATGTATGGAAGGAATGCCTTATGATCTCCCACCCTGCTTTCTTTGGGTGAAACCTTAGGTCTATTCTGGCAGTTTTCAATTTTTGCAAAGGCTTTGTTAATTTGAGCTAGGTTGTATCCGTTACTTAGGAAGACTGTGCATAAGTGCTCCTTCTCAACATCTATGTGGTCTTTATCATAAATTCTTAGGGCCCTGGTGATCAATTTGTTTAGGACCCCCATTTTTTGGCTTGGGTGATGATGGGAGAGGGAGTGAAGGTATTGCTCAATGTGGGTTTTCTTCCTATAGACCTTATGGGCTATGCTACCATCATCCTTTTTTATGACCAAAGTGTCAAGAAAAGAAATGGCATTATTCTCTTCAATCACAGTTGTAAACTTAATGGATTTGGATTGTTTGCTGAGGTGATCAACAAATTTATCCAACTCTTCTCGCCCATGTGCCCATATTAGAAATGTATCATCTACATATCTTGACCACCATTCTGGTTTTGGATGAGTTGAGTTAAGAGCTTTTTGTTCAAAGTTCTCCATAAATAGGTTGGAAATGATAGGTGAAAGGGGAGAACCCATCGCCACTTCACAAGTCTGCTCGTAGAGATCACCCTGGAAACTAAAGAATGTGGATTTCAGACATAAGCCTACTAGTCTAGTTGTTTCAGGATCAGTTAGGTCTTTAATGATTTCAATAGCCTCATCAATGGGGATCATTGTGAAGATGGAAACAACATCCAAGCTCAAGAATAATTCATTATCTTCCATATGTCTGTCTTTGATTTTCTCAATAAAGAATGAAGAATCTTTAATAAAGGAGCTTGTGTTGCCTACCAGAGGTTTTAGTTTGTTGGCTAAGAATTTGGCTAATCTATAGATTGGTGAGCCTATGGTATCCACTATGGGTCGGAGGGGAACTCCAGTTTTGTGAATCTTGGGGAGACCATATATCCTTGGAATCAATGGTTCATAGATGATAAGTTTTTTCTTAAGTTCATTGTCAATGGAAGATGTCTTGATGGCCTTTGTGACTTCTTTACTAATGCGATTGAGGGGATTACGGTTGAGTTTCTTATAACAACCACTAGAATGCAAATGAGCTCTCATCTTATCCACATAGTCTTCCTTATTAATAATAACCGTCACTCCTCCTTTATCATCCTTCAAAATAACAATTTTATTATTGTTCTTCAGCTCCTTCAGCGCTCTATTTTCCTCTCTGGTAATGTTAGGTTTTGGGGGTTTGGCTCTTCTTAGGGTTCGGGCACTATCTTGACGCACCTCCTCAACTTCATTTTCTGGAAGGTGTTTTATGCTTTCCTCAATGCTGCAGATAATGTCCTCCCCAGGAATCTTTCTGGGGGCAATCACGAAGTTAAGACCTCTTTCTAAGAGTTTTCTGGAGGGCACATTTAATACTAAGTTTGAGAGGTTGACCACTAGTCTGTCTAGATCCCTTTCTCTGGTTATGGGTTCTCTGCTGTCCGTGATCAGTTTGGTAGCATCTGTTGGTGCCTGCGTAGATAATCTGCGATGGAGTTCTGTTTCCGAATCCCCCATGCTTCCTGTGTTAGCAACATCGTGGATATTCCCAATATCATGCAGCTTGTTAGTTAATAAATTGGGATGGAGCTCTACGTTAGTAACAACGTTGTCTCCTTTAGTGTCTGTGCAGATATCAACCAAAAACTCATGCGTAGATATGTTGTTCAAGCGTTGTTGTTCAACTTTTGCTTCTGCATGGGATGATGTGCCGTGGAGTTAAAATACAGCGTTGGATACCTGCGCTGGTGTTCCCTGGTATTAGATATCCACGTTAAAATTATCAGCTCGAGGATCCTTACGTTGAAGTTCAGCGTGTTGTTGTTGTTCTAGCCTATCTAATTTGGCTTTGTGCTTAGCAATGGCTTTCTTATACACTAGATCGGCTCTCCCCATGGAACACTTATCCCAGCGATCCCATGCATCTTTTTCTAGCAGATTGGAGAGTTCAATGTGTAGTTTGAGAAGCTGTCGATCGAGTTCATGCTTGTAGGGTAGCGTTTTTCCTTGAAAGTAGGTAAAAAGAGGGTTTTGTCAGCTATAGAGGGGTAAATCTAGTCCATTCATCATCTAAGACAATCATGCTCTTCAATCCCAGTTGTCCTTTTGTGTGATCGATAGCTCAAGGTGATCACAGATGGAGAAGTGCAGATTTGACCTATAACAAATGCCCCCTAATATGTGAGGTCAGAGGGAAGCGATGGCCGAAATACATTATAATTCCAAGTCAGCAGAGGAGCAAGAAACCACTGAACCAAGTCACAAAAGTACCTGAAATAATGATCAAGGTCAACGAGCAATTACAATCTTGACATCATATAGATGTGTAGCATGATACAACATGATCTCTGATACATAACTAGGAGATGTATATATAGCATGGCCACTGAAATACAAACGTGGATCCATGTCAGAATGAGAGATCATAGCCATAACAACAAACTGGATCTATGTCTCATGGAGAGCCAAAAAAATGAGTGAGGCTCAGTCTTACGCAGATTGGGTGATAACATAATGAGGTAATACTATCAAAATCCCAAGTTCTTCATCCAAACACCCAAGGTACAAAACCTAACCATGTGAATAAATGCGTTGAAATTCGAACATGGGGGGTATCGTTTGATTACTGGTCATTGATGTATACCGTTAGCAAACGTGAGGGATTCCACCGATAATGATAATGGGGCCCAAGGTACCTAGTACGATCCAACAAGTGTGAATAAATGGACTTGATGTCGAACACTTGAGGAACCTGTCAAATAAGAGACATTGATGTATTCTCATAATTCAACAGCGAGGGAAATTTCCACTGGTGACTGCAATCCCCAAGGTACTAACTGAAACTCTAAACTTTATTCCCAGAGAAAAATGAGTTGATGTCGATGGGAAGAAGTCCGCTGGAAGGGAGGCCTTAAGGAATCCTCCATCATCCAACACGAGGAACACTAAAATGGTATGAGCTAATGTGGAGTAGTACAAGTAACAAGGCTGACACTAGGATGGCTGACACATGAGGTCAAGGTAAACTGCCAAATGGCCTACACAGGCTGTATCCTTGAACAGTGACCACGACACAAAGTGACTTAGGCAGTTTTCAACATGATGGGGGAGTGATATAAGCCTGCAATGTAAGAGACATTAGCAGACCCTCCACATGGTTGGAAGAATAACCAACCGGGGGAGTAAACAACTCGGAGATCAGGTTCACCCTAAGGTCAAAAAACTAAACCCAACTGAAATGATGGACTCAAGTAGGTGCTGTGTTCAAGGATAGGACTGACTGAGCTGCCTTTTAAATTGAAAGATGTGATATACCCTTCTTATCCCTTATTCTTTTTAGATAAAAGAATACCTTTCTTGTTGTTTTAATGATTCCAAGAAAGAATGAAAACTCAATAGATCCAACCATGTAAAGAGTTTAACGAGCCCATGGTAGGAAGACCTAGAATCTTCTTCATTGTTTACAGAGTTCGAAGAAGAGATAGAAGAATACTCTTATTATATTGATCTCTGGATTTTAATATCGAGCCGAGATCTATTCTTGCTCGTCGGTGTTTTCAATTTTAGGGAGTCTGAAAAACTTAAACAATAACTCCATTCACCTACTCGTGGATTTTAATATCGAGCCCAAGTAGGTTAATGCTCGCCGATGTTTTCCTGTTTATAGAGTCTGAAAAACTTAAACAATCCTCTTTTTACCCTCTCATGGATTTCACATCGAGCCCGAGTAGGTGAGTGCTCGCTTGGTGTTTTCATGTTTAGACAGCTTGAAAACCCTAAAGAGAGGCTCCAAAAGGCCTTTTTCGTATAGTTAGTCCCCTCCCCCAAAAAAGTATAAAACAATGAGAGGAAGAACTCTTCTAGCCATGGATGACTAGAGTATTCCTTTTTCGTAAGGTAATCCGCAAAAGTCCGGAAAAGGGTTAAACTTATACTTAAGTGGATGTCGCTTCAAATCCTTTAACGAGTCTGAAATGACAACTATACTCGGCAATCTTGTCATATTTAAAGAGTCTAACAAGAGCGTGAAAGAACTCTATAAAGATCTTTTTCATAAATTTTTAACGAGCTCGAAAAAGTAAACTCGTGACCTCCTTACTATTTTTAACAAGCTCAAAGGAGAGATGGAAGAATGCTCATAGCCTCCTTACTGTTTTTAATGAGCTCGAAGGAAAGGTGGAAGATTGATCGGCGGTGGATCAATGTCCAAATGAATGGAAGATTGCATTATAGACACTAGGAAAAATTCATCAGAGGAAAGTATATTATCCCAGATGGAACGCATGTCTAAACATTCAAATGGAGTCATCACCTGGTCAATTGCCGGGGCCCAGTCCTGAGAAATTAAGCATGAATTCAGAGGTTTATTCTCAGTAGCAATTGGACTCAACGAACAATATGCCACATAATTTGATTGTGACATAGTAGTGCCTACTGATGAGGGACATACCTGATCTATAGTTGGGTAATAAGAGGGATCGACAAATGTAAGTTGATCGATGGTGACAATGCTTTCATTGTGAGGAAAATGCATCACACAAAAGAGCGTAGACACCACAACCTTCATAGTATAAACGTAATCACATCCAAGGATCATATCAAAATCCATAGGGTCTTTTAAAACCATAAAATCAACTAAGACTATTTTTCCACTCAAAGTAACAGGTACCTAAGGGAGGAATCCCAATGGTTCACTAGGTCTTTTGTCGAAGGTCAACGGCCAATTAATAGCTGTAACAAGGTTAGGGAAACCTAAATCTCTCCAAGCATAAGGGGATAAGATACTAACAAAAGCTCCTTCATCTACAACGCATCGGTGAACCACATGGTTACCAATATCAACCTTTATCTGGAAAGGTGTAGCAGAAGGAAGGAGAGGCCCAGTTAGACTATTCCAATCAAAGGAAATGATCCCAACGCTTGGTAGGGGTTCACTCGGCACAGATGCAGTGCCCCCATTTTCAGAGACATTCGAACTAGTAATGCAGAAGACTTTAGGCACTAATGGGATCGGTCGAAGATTGCATTGATTCGATCACTTCACTCTCCAAAGGAAGAGTGGGGTTGACCAAATATTGCATTGGTTCAACCACTTCACTCTTCGAAGGGAGAGTGGGGTTGACCAAAGATTTCATTGGTTCAACCACTTTATCAACCAAAGGTTAATCAAGTTGTTGGGAATCTATAGACAGTTCAGGAGCAGAGGATCCTTCAGACATGGACCACACTCTCTGCACCTCTGGAATAGTAGGGCACTGGTGAGTAAGGTGATCTCCCTTACAAAGTTTACGAGGGAACTTTGGCTTGCGTCCTATAATCTTAGACTCCATAACAACAACAGTACTCTCAACATGACTAGATTTGGTTGACAACTTGCCCCCAGCATGACTTGCATTGGCTGGTTGCTCAGAAGTAGAAGACTTTTGAACTAAGGACCACACTCTTTGCACCTCTAGAATAGCAAGGCATCGGTGAGTAAGATGGTCTCCCTCGCAAAACTTACAAGGGAACTTAAGCTTATGTTTACTAGGTTTGTTGACAATGTCAACGTTCTCAGCATGACTTGCAGTGGCCGATTCAGTGTCTCCAGTATGACTCACAGGAACTAGTGACTTGTCATTAATATGACCAGCAGTGATTAATGACGTGTCCTCAACATGAGCAATAGTGGTTGAAGACATGATTTCAGTTTGATTTGTAGTGACTGAAATTTTGCTCCCAGCATGACCTCTAGAGGCTGGGTAGGTGCCCCTAGCATGACTTTCAGAGGCTGGGTGGCGAGGTTCAGTATGATTTCCAGTGACTGAACAAGTTATCCCAACATGACCACCAGAGGTTGGGTGGGTTCCCCCAGCATGACTTCCAGAGGCTGGGTGGCTGCCCCCTTGCTTTGGCATCTTCTTCCTATTCTTCCTCAGTTTATTCCTTTTATACCACTGGTTACTAGTATTACTACTTTCACCACATGAGGTAGAAGGAGGAGGAGAAGATGTTACTGGCGAAGCGGGCATAGGTTTCATATGCTCTTGATGTGAGGTGATTACTTGAGAAGCATCAGGAGCATGCAAGGCATTCAGAGTGGAAAACAACCAAACTGGTAGCCCTATAGTGAATCTCAGAAGATTCAAGGTAGCCATTAAGGGAGTACCAATGTTCCCAATGAATGGAAAAGCACAAGGATCCCTTGATTGGTGCTCACTGGGATGCTATACATAGTTCCGACTCAATGGGACAGAAAATATCTAAGGCCAACTAAGGGCGAGAGGCACAAAGAGCACACTACTACAAAAATCCTAAGTATCCAAAAACAGGAAAACAAAGACGAATACTCTCAATAGAAAGTCTGCGATGATCAGGGCCCAGAACAGGCTAGTAGAGAATCGCAGAATAGTTATATGACGTCTAGTTCAGGTCCTCTAGGTGAAAGCGTTTGAATCACCAAAATACCCTCCCGGGATTACTGAAAAGGGTTACTTTCCGTATCTGTCCTAGGCACAATGAAAATAGCCTTTCACTGCCACCTGTGTAAGAAGTCCTAAGGTCAAGATACTAAGGAAACCATTAACATGAAAGAAGCTCTGGGGGACAGTCCCAGGTCCGACTAGAACGCATGGGAAGGGTAGCTAAGCCCTAAATCTAAAAGTATCCTCGTACGCAAACTAGCCTTGGTGTATGCTCCGAATGAAAAGTGAAGGGGTATCCTCACTATTTCACCTTCGCAAGACCTCGTGCTTAGCTCTGGTTTCAATGGAGCTTCTAGAACAACTTTGATGTCAATGGGTTTACCTAAAAATAGTCTCACTATGATTATTGAGTAATAAAAATGGTTTCGGATAGTTAAAGTGTGTTCTAATCCGAAACCCCAGCCTAAACTAGTTGGTGTAGTGACATCCCTAGGAAGAAAATTTGCTAATAAATTTTATTAATTATTCTTTTTAAGGGTTGTTCTTTACTCAAAGGTTGCAGTGCATTGTGTGGCATGGTTGTGATAGAAAGTAAAGTGCGTAAATGAAACAACTTTCAAAACAACAAAAGACTCTTTTTATTTTTCCGTTTATGCTCTTTCCAAAATGAAAACTAAGCAAACCTAAAATGGGTTTCTTTTTTATTTTCTTTTCAAATTCAAAACAAAATACACTATGCTACTTCGAAATGATTATAAGCCTTACTACTTTAAACTACCAAAATCATTTTTGCTTTTTTCTGATATATGTAAAAGAAAAAGAACTAAAAAATGGAAGTAAGTAAGACTTAAAAGAGAAATGTGAGTGAGGAAAAGCAACTCTAAAGCTCACAACAATCAAATCGATGACTTGCTAAAGACTCATCCTATAAAGTTTTTCAAAGGAAAAGACTTTGGGCTTGGAAACAAAGTGAAAATAAAACAGGGATAAAAGACGCTTGTGATGGAAAGGCAAACCTCCAAGGTCTTCCAAAGCACCAAAATCCCTAAGAAAGCTAAGCCAAGCAAAATGTAGGCAAGTGAACCAAATATGACCTTACAATCACAAAGGCTCGAATGGAAGAAAACTAAAAAACTTCCACTTACTTGGACTGAAATTGACAAACCAATCAGGAAGTGTCTAGACTCAAAAATATTTTGAAAACACCCTAAGGACTCCAACTTGGGTTCAAACCCTAAATCAAAGGCCAAGACACTGTCAAAGTGTTCTTAGTGTTGCCACAAACAACAAATGTTACAAAACAAAGGTTTGTATACTTGAAACAAGCATCTAGGGTACAGGAGTGCGGCTATGTCCAACAAGGAAGAGTAAGCGGTCTTCAAAAAAAGTCACAAACAAACAAGACACTTCAAAAGTACTCAAGCAAGCAAAATATGACCTAAGGGACTTAGGAGAGGAAAACAAGACTAAACAAGGGCATAAAGACCAAGTATCAGTTAAGAAAGCAAGGCAAGAGACTGGAAATTAAACCAAACAAGTGGAAATCAAATCCCAAAAGCAAACAGAGACTTACAGGAAAAAACTCTATTGTGCAGTGTATAAACCTACGCACACTGGGAGGTGTACCCTACTATGCAGTAGGGAAAGCAACATTTTTCAAAAGGTGTACTCTACTGTGCAATAGGTAAAGCAACGTTTTTCAGTAGGTGTACGCTACTGTGTGCAAGGGATACCAGCGTTCATGCAAGAGAAGGCTTGAAACAAGCTCTAAAAATTCAAACTGGGATGAGTCAAGCAATGGAAATAGGCTACAGTAACGTACAGAGCCTCTCAGAGGATCAAAAAGATCAAAAAGTACTGGAAGGAAAACTAACTATGTCTCCTAAAGAAGAAAACAACCGGTCCCCAGTGGAGACACCAGTCTGTTGTTTGGGAATTCTACCCTATAGCGAGGAGAGGGACACTACCAACTTCTGGGGTGACAGGTAAATACTTTAATCATATCACATAGGATTCTACAAAAGGAAAGAGATCAATGTTCTTGAAGGCATACCTTATTAACGAAGTTTGATCCTAGCTTTCGCTTGCTCTTTCGATCGATCCTCCACTTGATCTTCTGTTTGACGAAGCTGCAATATGAAGATACCTTCCTGAGCGTATCTTGACTGATATAACAATGATGAAATTGAAATACAATTTAGACATCAAATACAATCAATCATTTAATCCAAACAAATATGCAATCCATTAGACATTTGATTGGGACGGGAAGGACATTTCAACCTTTATTGTCAAAAGCAAATAATCAATACAATTTATACCTGATCATTCAGAGTGCTTGTGCAACCAGATCCTGGGCTCCTGCTCTTCACACTAACTTTGGAATTCCTCCAGCGTAACAACCCTTAATGCCTATTTTCTCCTCCTGTCTCTCATCTATCCCCCTTGTATTTATGGGACAAGGTAGGCAGTTTGGATCGAGAGGTAGTTTGATTAGGAAGTTGGGGAAGTTGCAAAACCAACTTCAACTAATCCCAATTCGTCAAATTAATATATTTTTGATTACTTTTTAAGGTGTAAGCTACTTTTCTAAAGTGGAGTAGCGTTCAACATGCAACTTCCTTGCTTTACAACCAACGTTTGCAAGATTTCTGAAGCTATATGCTACTCTATTGAAGCAAAGTAGAGTATTTCTAAGGGAAAACGCTACTTTAATGAAGTGGAGTAGAGTATTTCTGGAGGCAAATGCTACTATCATGCTTGTAGGGTAGTGCTTTTCCTTAAAAGTAGGTAAAAAGAGGGTTTTGTTAGCTGCAGAGGGGTAAATCTAGTCCATTCATCATCTAAGGCAATCATGCTCTTCAATCCCAGTTGTCCTTTTGTGTGATCGGCAGCTCAAGGTGATCACGGACAAAGAAGTGCAGATTTGACCTATAACAACTAGTATTAATGGTACACTAGAGAATGTTTTTTAAAGTCTTATTAACTGCTTCGACTTGTCCATTCTCCCGCGGGTAGAAAGGAGACGAATGTTCTTGTCTAAACCCCAACATAATAGTCAACTCTACCATCATATAATTTTGAAAATGTCTACCGTGATCAGTAACAATATCCTTGGGAATGTCGAACCTAGCAATAATCTGATTGAACACAAAATAAGCTGCGGTTTCACCGTCTGATATCATAATAGGCATTGCTTTTTCCCACTTAGTAAAGTGGTCTACAACAATGATGCTATATTGATGCCCCCCAGTAGAAACTGGGTTGCAAGTCATGTAATCTACCCCCCATTTGGTGAAGGGACCTACTGTGATGATGGGTTGAAGGGGAGCAGGGTGTGCTTGCATCTTCTTGGTGAATAGCTGACATGGATGGAAATGTTCACGGATTCCACACAATATTTGAATATGGTGGGCCAAAAATAACCGGCACAGAGTATTTTATGAGATGTTTCCAATCTAGAAAGATGACCCCCACTTGATTCACTATGGGCATCATTCAATACTAACTCAGCTTCTTCCAAATTCAAACAATGATGTAAAATGGAGTCTACCCCCCGTCTGTACAATGTATCAACAATTATGAGGTAGTTTTTAGCGTGGTGTCAAAGTTTTCATCATTCTTCTTTAGAAAAATTTGGTGGACATATCAAAGTCTGAAGATATATTAAAATGTTGCCATACCAAGGATCATAGGTTGCAATGAGGAAGATGTGCTCATCATGGAATGAGGTATCATCTGAGTTAAACTCTTCACCACTAGGAAATTTGGATATGAGTTCTGCGAACACTAAAGACTTCTTCGACTTTGTGGATTGAAATGTGAGATCAAATTCTTGGAGAATGACAACCCATTTATTAAATTTACCCCCAATTATGCGTCGGGTTAAAAAATATTGAAATGTACTAACGTCCGCAATTACTGTAGTAGTTTATAGTAAAATGTAGTGGCGTAGTCTCTGAACGATGTATACAGTGGCCAATTCCAAGTTCTCAACGCGTGAATACTTTAGTTCATGTGTTATTAACATGTGAGAAAGGCAATAGATGATGTGCTCTAGGATCTTATCATCCTCCTGAACCAAAAATACACTAACCGTGGAATTAGATGCGGCCAAATATAAAATAAAAATCACATGTATAATCTGGCAGACTTAACAAGGGGGCCGATGACAGTGCTTTTTTCAAAGCCTCAAAGGAGTTTTGTGCAACCTCATCCGAAAATAATTGGGTGTATTGTTTAAGTAAATGCATGAAACCTTTGTTTATTTTTGCATAGTTGACAATGAAACGTCTAAGAAAGTTTGACATACCTTACAGAATTTGAAGTTGTCTAATGCTACGAGGAGGAGGCAATTTAACAATCGCCTCAACTTTTAATGGATCGACCATGATCCCTCTACTTGACACGATGAAACCAAACAATTGTCAAGACTCAACACAGAACACACATTTATGGGGATTCAATCGAATCTTGTAGTGTCTGCATCGCTCAAAAGCAAGTCGTAAATGTTCTGGATGATCTCTTATGTTTCCAGATCATGTGGGTAGGTCATGCAGATAAGGTTCGACTACATGTTTGATATCGTAAAAGGAGAAATTCATTGCTCGCTGGAAAGTAGATCCAACATTTTTTAAACCGAACATCATCTTTCTATATGCGAAGGTACCCCGGGGACATATAAAAGTTGTCTTATGCTGGTCTTCTGGTTTAATTTGAATCTGATTGTACCCCAAAAATTTGTCCATAAAAGAAAAGATTTCATGACCATCACATGCATCTTTGATCTGATCGATAAATGGCATGGGATAATTATCCCTAGGACAAGCTTTGTTAAGATCTCTTAAATCAATACATACATGTATGGTACCTTGTTTCTTATCGACCGGGACTAGATTGGAAACCATTCTGTCATATCTATACGATAGATAAATTCGGCTTTAAGGAGATTTTCCACCTCAGCCTTAATGACTGCAGCCTTTCGAGGATTGACTGGACGAAGTTTCTGTCGAACTGGTTTCACAATTGGATACGTTGTGATTACATGTTCAACTATGGATCAGTCGATGCCTAGCATCTCCTCATATGACCAGGAAAAAAAATCGCAGATTTCTTTGAACATGTTGGTATACAAGTGGATCTCTTGCAGAAAAAAAATTGCACCGATGAAAATGTTTTCCACGATATCTGGTTTGATAGATATGTTAATCAGAATAGTTGTCGATATGTTAGCCATGTTTCCTTCAACGAAAATTCCCTGTTTTGCTAAAGGGTTAATGGATAGGTCAACATCTCCACCAAGTATCATATAAAACTCTCCATTCTCAATTATGTTTAGATTTGGAAGAAAATAAGATCTATGATGCATGTGTTCCCAAGTTTGATCAAGACCTATCATTGCTTCTAGAATAGCTTCATCTGATGGTAAAAAAGTGTCTAAATAGTCAAAGGAATGAGTCGAGTCTATTTCCCATGCAGGTGCATAAACTACATCTGACTTTGTGGAGATTGAAGGAGTTGAGATGAAATCTATTGCAGAGTCTCGTGAATTTTGATAAGTCACTTCTGCGATAGATAGGGGAACAACTGGTTCATCATGAATGAGAAGGATCCAAGGATCAGTTGTTTTAATAAATGTGAAAACGTCCTTAGATGATATGGTAGTGTCTGGACCACTTGTTGAACCAATATAGTTCATGGGAGCAGGAAAATCGAAAGTGCCTATAAGCGATGAGTACATACGTACTCCCAAACGCTCACTGGGGGGATGGACCTGATTAATCAACAAAATATTAGATTCTAAAGAGGTTTTATTATTTTTTCGGGCAAAGGAGAGTTGGTCAATTGTGATGATATTTCCTTCATGAGGGAACATCAGTACCCAAAAAACAGACAAAGGGATAGCCTACATCACATATGTCCAGCTTCTTCCCAATAGAAAATTATAATCAAGAGAAGAATTTGTAACCCTGACCTCCACCAACACTACTTTCCTTGCTAACTGGATCTCAAAAGAGGGTAAGATCCCATGTGGACGGAAAGATCTTCCATAAAAATCGGTAAGCAATGTAATCGAAGGGGATAACTCAGGAGAGCCTAAAGATCGCCAGCACGAAATGGACATTACACATGTAGATGTGCCTTCATCCACCACTGTTTGTCCAATGGTTTTAGAACCATGGATTACTTCAATCTGGAAGGCCACATAATATGGAAATGGGGGTTTGATGTTGGACATGTTAAACGTTGTCAACATAATCGATGAATACACACTTCCTATTGCCGCTAGAAGTGCATTTTGCTGTGATGGGAAACTTTGCAAGACTTCTAAAGTGGACATGGCACATGGAGTTTGGGCTAGGTCCTCTACAAATGAGTAGTTGGGAGAAACCCGTGCATTAGGGTTGTGTGATGCACGCTTATAGACACCTTTTTCTTTCTTATGCATAGGGTCTGCAGGTCTCTCAATATGAAGAGGAGCAAACGTCTTAGGGATCTCTTTATCTTTCTGCCGCATATCCGGGGTATAATTATTTTCTCTTGTTTACAACAAAGTATCTGAGCTAACCATATTTATATAGGTTTGCTCATCCAGTGTGGCACAATGAGTGCCCCCAGTATCAGAGCTTCCAGAATCCTAGTTTTGTCCCTTGGGAAAAGGATCCTTCGGTACAATGGGTTTCTTTTGGTTCAACAACTTCTGGGCTTCGTTAATTAGAGGAAATTGGTGAGTTAGGTGATAGTCCTTGCATAGTTTGCAAGGTAATTTAACCTTCTTCTTTTCTCTCTTTCCCTCCTTGACATTCTCTGTGGTTTTGGGGTTGTGTTGGTTTCCTTCCCCCTTCTTTCCCTTCTTCTTTCCACTGGGTTTTCGAGGACCCTTTTGATTTGACTGCACATTGTGTACAGTTTCCGTTTGAGAAGGGGAGTATGCAACCGTAGTTTCCTCTGCTACATAGTGCTTTATAGAAATTTCATGGACTTGTTTAGCCAAAGCTTCCACATCAGATTAATTAGCTGAACCCATAATTCCATCGGCATGTGATCCAGGTTTGGGTTTACAAGCATCAGTGTTTGACCTTAGCGCATCCAGAATGATTTCATAAAGAATCCTAGACTGAGCATAAATAAAGTCTAACTACTGGGTTCTTAACATGGATTCCTCTTTTGAGGTAACCCCGGAAGTTGAGACATATTTGGAGATGTAGGGAAATAGTGATTTAAAAAACCACTCCAGTAGGAATTCTGGGGGAATCTCAACTTTAATGAGCCTCTTCCTTCTTCTCCACTTCTAAATATGATCAGATATGTGAGTGGATTTATTCTGCCTAAATGTAGACAGAATATCCGTTCCGGCATCATATCGAACAAGAAGTTGGAAGTGGTTCATAAATACTATTGCTAAATCATAAAATTTATGATAAGTTGCAGCTGGTAACTCACTGTACCATTTAGTCGTGACACTGGTTAAGGTTATTTGGAAGAGTCTCAACTGAATCAAGTCATCGTTCAGCGAGTTAGAAGAACACCATAAATGAAATGTGGTAGCATGGTCCCCTGGATCTTCACCATTTTTTCCTTCAAATGTAGGAATGCATGAAGGAAGTTTGGTTGGAATCGGAGGCCATGTGGGATCATGACGCATAGGGTCATTCATCAGCTTTGAAAGGTCTAGAAAATTCAACATTTCCAGAAAGGGTAAGCGAGGCCTAGTCGATGGCGTATGAGTCCGGGGAATCTGGTAAGGAAAACTACTAGAACCATAACTCCCGTAAGGCTATTTTGGGTTTCCCCTAGCCATCGGTTATGATGAGAATGTGTTTTGAAAAGTGCTCCATCCGTAAGCCAGTGGATTTCTCCATTGAGTTCCACTCCATTGTGGTTGAGTATAGGTGCCTCCAAAAGGAGTTGAAGTATAAGCATTACTTCCTCCTCCACCAAAAAGTGAAAAAGGAGTGTTCCCTACAGGTATGTTGGAAGTTTGAACATTTGATGATTTCCAATTATAACCTGTAAAGGGGTTTGAAATCGGAAATTGTGCAATGGAGGGGATAGACATCGAGCCTATAAATGGCGTTGAAGGATCAATATGACCTCCATTCCAAGGGAATGCATGAGTGAAAGGAGATGAACTAGTAGGGTTATCCTGGGAATGTTGAAGAAACGAGGATGATGTAAATGATATCGTGGGTATCCCAATGAAAGGGACATTATATGAACCAACAGTTGATCCAAAAGGTATAAAAGTCAATGCAATCTAAGTGGTTGAAGACCCTAAGGATATTGTATTAAAATTTAGTGAAGTGATCGGATCATAAGACATCTGCAATGAAATAGGTATCAGAGTGTTTATATGAGGAGGAGAAAAACCTCCTGGAATAATAGTGGATGTGGGAGTGTGTGGAATTTCTGATCCGTCCCCTATATTGTCCATAGTTAATCTAGATGTAAACCTATACACACTTAGCTTGGGTAAACATAAAGAGATGACTCTCACTAACATTGGATCGTTAGGTCCAATTAAAGGAGGGTTAAAGGGTCTCATAAAGTCTTCGGTTTGCAATTCCTCAACCTCGATTGTATATGGAACCGAAAAAGTTTGAGTAATAAGTTGAGGTTCTCTAGGGGGTTAAATTGTACCAGTTGGTTGAAAAGAACCGCTTGATTTTGTTCTACACCGCTGAGGTTGCGGTGGAGGAAGGTTTTGCAACCTTCTTGACCTAAGGGGAGGTTGGCCCTCCACAGATACAAGAAAAAATTCTAAGTATGTAAAACCTAGGGCCAACTAGAACAAAAATAAACAATGAGCACATAACTAAAAAGTATTATAGTGATCCAAACCAAGCAAGCAAATAATCTTCCAAAGGCGATTTTGGGATAATGAAGGCCCAGAACATACCAGTAAAGTGACAAAGAACAGTTATCCGGGGTCCACAGTACATACACGATGGGGCTAAGCGCTGGAATCACCCAACCGCCTTCCCAAAGAGCTGTAGAGTATTTCCTCCTGAATCTACCCTAGGTGTAATGGAAATATCCTTCCACTACCAACCATGTAGATTCCTAGAAGTCTTGGATACTAAGGCTACCAACGCTATAGAGAGGGTCCATGAGGACAGTCACAAGTCGAATCAACACGCATGGGAAGGGTAACTGATCCCGAAATCCAAAAGCAACATAAGGTACTAGTGGATCCCCATACGCATATTGAGTCTCATAGATGCTCAATCAAATAATGGGAGGTATCTCCAACTAATCAATCTCACACAACCTCGTGCTTAACTTCGGTGTGAGTGGATATTTCCGGTTCACCTTCTACAAAGGTGGATTTACCAAATGACATGCCACTACAATTTGAGTTTAATTGATTTGGATAGTTTAATCAACCAGATCCAAAGTATTAACCTAAGCTAGTTGGTGTAAGAGCCTAAAAAATAAAAGTTACTACTAAATTTTAGATTTAAAGTTCCTTTTAGGGATGTTGTTTTTCAAAGGTAGTGTATATGTGCGTGAAGTCGTTATGACTAAAAATAGAAAAGCAAAAATTTGTAATAAGATATGCAAACGCTTTTACTTCTTTTTCTCTTTTCGCTTATATATTTCTAAAGCCAAAATGTTGATAAAGTAAAGCTAAGTAAAATTCAAAATTTTTCTTTTCTTTTTAAAAAATTAATGCATGCAAATATTACTACTTTTGAAAAGAAATAAATGCTCTTGCTAAGGAAAAAATACTTGTTCTTTTTTTGCAATTTTCTTTTTAAACAAGAGAAGAAAAACTAATTATGAAAAACTAAAAACAATCCGAAAATTTAAGTGTATACAAGCTGTACCCAAACCTATAAGAGACAGAAAACTATCCTCAAAGAAATATGAAAATAACAAGCTCAAATAGTTACCTCAATCAAAACAAATAAGTAACTAACTTGGCATAAGGACACTTAAAAACCAACCGACAAGAAGAAGAAATCAAGGACTCTTTTTGAAGATATCAAACTGCTTTCAATTTGGTCAGTGATCATAAGAGATCATTCCAAGTGTATACCAACCAAAAATTGAACTCGAAATACCTAGGAACACCTTCAACAAGTAAAAGAAGACCAAAAATATCTCGAGGAAGAGTAGGAAGACTCAAACACAGACTAACCACAGGCTAGAATGATCCAATTAAAAGAAAAAACTTCATAAGAAATCAAATCAAAGACCAAAACGCTTAACCCTAGGAGGAAGACCAAATCCTATAGGGGTACCCACAACTGTAAGTACAACAACTTGTAGGTGAATCGGGGGTGCAACATAGGAAACTCACAGGTATCAGGGAAACTCACGACTGTATATAGTTGTAGGTCGCGGGTCTACTTCAAAAAAATTTAAAAAAACAAGAAAAAATTAAAAAATGATCAAGTCTAAGTATTAAGCAAGCTTCCGTACCCTCTGCAAACCCTTCCAGGGAACTTAAGAACTGACTCTAACTAAAGGAAATACTACACAAGGACTCCCAGAGCAACATAAAACCTCCCCAGCGGAGTCACTGGTTCTGTTGTTTGGTATTTTAACCTATGACTGGGAAATTTACAGAGATCACCAACATACTAATGAAAAGTTACAGAATCAAAACGACAGGAAAGCATACAACAATACCTTTATTTAACAAAGAAGAAATAGGGTTACAAGTTAAGTGAAAGTACCTTGGATATATGAAATTTGATCCAATATTGAAACTCCGAGTCTTCGATCCATGATCCTAAGTAAAGAATACTGCAAAATAGGAGATACCTTCCTCAAAACATTTGACTACATAGACATAAATAATCCAATATGAAACTCATATATAAATGAAATATGACAGAGTCACTAGATTAAATTCATGAAATAGACAAGATAGTTTATGGGAAAAGATGATATCTTGTATTAGTCATATAAATGACAATAAGCTATACCTGATTCTGCAACAAGCACTGTTGAAACCTCATCCTGGGCTCTTACTCCTCTTCCTTCTACAGACATTTCTCTAGCATTTCAATGCACAAATGGTTCTCCTCTCTTCCTATAGCCTTCCCCTTGTATTTATAACGGAGTTTGAGAATATAGGTTTGAGAGATAAGTGGTTAGGGAAGGTATGGTAGTTAGAATAACTACCATAACTATCTCTAATTCGATTTTTATTTTATTTTTTCATGATTTTAGAAGGTACCCGTAGGTGTGAATCTTGACAACTAGCGGGTGACCCACGAGTCTTCTTCCAACAAGTAGTGGGTGCAACGTTTTTGGGGGAAAATGTAGGTGGTCAATGGATCACCAGCAGGTGACCCGCGAGATGGAAGTTATAAGAGTCGCGGTTATGTCCTAATAATATATCACAAAAATGGGTAAATTGGAGAAATTGTTGTATGATTAAGGTCATGTGCATCTATAGACAATAAGGCTCTTCAATCCATAAAGTCATTTTGTGTGACTGACATTGTAGTGTCGTCATGGATGGAGAAGTTCCAATTTGACTAATAACATTTCCATCTATGGATAGATGCATTTTAGAGATGAGGACCTCTAGAAGTGGGAGCACAACTTATGATTCCTGTTAGTACTCCAATTGATTCCTGGATGTAAGGGATCAAGTGAAGAACATATTTCAACTATTCTTTAAATATTTAGCTGGCACTAAGATTAGAGGGGGTTCCCTCACAAAATTATTGATCTAACACTTTCTTCTTATTGAGAAACAGAGGTTATTAGAACTTCAAGAATAAACCAGATTTAACAAGAAATTAATATGGAATTTGGTTGGAAGCGATTACTAGTAGAGTTGGGGCTGAGATATGCAAACTCTCATCTCAGAGGCCTTTCCATTGGGCATGGAGTCAGAAAGAAGAGCTTTAAAAACTAAATTGGACATAATATCAATTTGCAAAGGAATTTCATTGAGTGGAACAGTGAACCAACCTTAAATGGGGATGGATTTAGAAGGTGAAAAGGAGAACACTAAAAGGAGTGCCTCTTGGACAAATTCCTGAAAGTCTAAAGGTAACAAGGAGAAGACTAAAAGGAGTGCCTCTTGGACAAATTCCTGAAATTCTAAAGGTGACAAGGAGAAGACTAAAAGGAGTGCCTCTTGGACAAATTCTTGAAATTCTAAAGGTGACAAGGAGAAGACTAAAAGGAGTGCCTCTTGGAAGTCTTGATGAAAGAATAAACGTGCTGAGCCTCAATCAGAGTAGTCAGCAGTTTGTAACAGGCTACAAAATATTCATGAATCAACTTGTCAACAAAAAAATGCATATATAATTAAGCAAAAAGCCAACCAAGATTGTAGTCCCTTCCCAACAAAGATGCATATGTATCATTTAACAAAATATCCAAAAACTCTGAATAATTTCTAAACTGTTGCTCAAATATTTTATTTCAAGAAAGATGAGCAGAGAGGAAAACATTTTGGAAATACAAGAGAAATACAAGCTGCTACATCCAATGATCTTAATCTCTACAAAAAACACTACATCTGCTCCCCCATCAGGATCATGAATCCAGTGATCGGTTTCTCCTCACTGAAAGAGATTACATGATGGCCTGTTGGCCATGGCTGGCTCAATCCTCTCCTTTTCTGAGAAAATTCGATGCCCCTAAGAATTTGAATTGTCCTTGCTTAAATAGAGAGAGAAGAGATCATAACAGAAAAATGGATTTGACAGCTAGATGTAACAGAAACGATTATGGAAAAATCCGTCTCAAAAGGTCCCTAATATATCACAATGTAAGCATTTGTTTTGAAAACGGGCCATGAGGAAAGGTAAATTGGCCCATTTCGGAAGTGGGTTTTCAACCGTTTGTGTTGATTCCTCATGGTTTTCCCAGAATAGCTCGCGCGAAAACATGTCTCCTACAGGTGCAGGTGTCTCAAAATATCTTTTATCCATTGGCAGTTTCAGGGCCCTCAAAAAGTAGTTTGGGAAAACCACTTTAAGGCCCCTGAATAACTCTCTAACTGCCACGCGTCCACAATGGTTTTGAATTCAGGCCCATGTGCCTTGGATTATCTTTCGTGCAACTTTCCAAGCCTGAATTGATGAGAGCCATAGATCTAGGATGCTCATGATTTGTCTTTTTCCAATAATATAATATATAAGACAAAATTACCACATGTATTAAAACATCCTTTATCAACTTGGTGTTTTCAGGGCCACAAGAAAATGGTTTCCAATTACCACTTTGGGGACCTTGAATCGATGAGAGGTTTCCACGTCATACTAGTGGTTTTGAATTCAGGGCCATGTGCCTTTGATTATCTTTCGTGCAAATTTCCAAGCCTAAATTCATAAGAGCCGTTAATCTGGGATGTTCATGATTTACAAATAGAGAGAAGAGATCATAACAGAAAAATGATTTTACAGCTGGATGTAACAGAAACATTTATGGAAAAATCCGTCTCAAAAAGTCCCAAATATCTCTCAACTGATGCATTAGTTTTGAAAACAACCAGTGCTGAAAGGTAAATTGGACCATTTGTGAAGTGGGTTTTCAACCGTTTGAGCTAATTCCTCACGGCTTTCCCAGAATAGCTCGCGCAAAAACATATCTCCTGCAGGTGCGCAATTCTTAAAACAACCTTTATCAAATAGTGGTTTCAGGGCCATAGAAAAGCGGTTTCCAATTACCACTTTTGGGACCTTGAATCGACGAGAGCCTGCCACATCATCATAGTGGTTTTGCATTCAGTACCATATGCCTTTGATTATCTTCCTTGTAACTTTTCAAACCTGAATTCATGACAGCCATAGATCTAGGATACTCATGATCTACCTTTTTTCCAACAAGCCTTTACATTATAATAATGGAATATAAAAGACAAATTATCTTCTCTTCTTGATATTCAATTAAAAAATGAAAAATGTGAATTAGTCCATCCAAATCATCAACAGAATTTTAGCAGGCTTGGTAGGTGCCTAGTTTAAGGCTCAATTGCTCATAAAATGAAAGTGGTCAAAATTAGTACCAACAATTCCATTGACATCTCTCATAGTTCCCAATTAGATGAGAAGCAACTGATGCACATTTGGCTGCCATTTGATGTCGTTCATCCACATATGGATTGGGTGGAAGATTACATGGCAAACATGGAGTCACCTTGCAGAATGAGCTCTTCTCACGCTATGTGGAAGACAGTTGCACAAGCAAGTTTCCATGAAGAAATTGGCCTACGGCATGTTGAGGCATTTTCCTTGGATAAGGAAGAACTCATCTTGCCTCTGTGGAGGAAATTCACATCTTTGGATAAGGCATACATGTACATTACTGTTGGACCAACCAACAATGGAGACCATGCATCTACTATTTCAATGGATGATCTTTTTAGGGAGTTGCAATTGGACTAATTTCCTTTACTCCTAGCACCTGAGGGTGTGAAAGGAAATTTTGATTTGATGGAGGAACCTCGTGTGAGAATTGAACATGAGGTAAATTCATATTTACAAGTGCTTAAGGAGAAAATAGATGTAGAATATTTTTGCCAAGCGCTTGTTGGTATTCAGAAGGGAATAGAGAAGGATTTAGCTATGGGATAAATAGTTAGGGGCATACCAATTGAATCTGCAATCCATGGTATTTGTTTATCCAAGGATTGGGTATACAAGTACATTGACCTCAACATAGTTGAACACTTCCAAGGAATCCATGAATGAAAATATTTCATTCCCAACACACTTGTCTCTAATATGATAAATGAAGGGTGTGGGATAGTTATCTTTGGGTCCCTAAAGTCAGTACAGACCCAGATAGTTCATTGCTTTTTATCGACAGGAACATGATTGGATACCCATTCAGTTAAAGGAATAGGATAAATGAAGCTAGCTTTCAATAGTTTTTTCGACTTCTGCTTTGATGGCAATTGATTTCTTAGGATTGACCGAACGTAGCTTCTGTCGCACCGGTTTAACATTATCATAGTTTTTTTACATCGTGTTCAACTATGCTGGGGTCAATGCCCGAATAAGTATTGCTTGCATTTGTAGGGAATTGTTTGACATGCATGCCTTGAAAGATAGACCTCATGAGCTGCCTTTATGGAAAGAAGACTTAGGTTTAAGAAGGTGGTTGAACACATTCCACATGGATTAGCGATCCAAAGTGTTCATTCATCCATGGCTTGGGTGGATATATACATAGCAAGGATGGAGATTCATCGAGGTAAAGATTCATTTTGCTTCTGTGATATTTTTTTTGGTTTTACTGACATTTCCTTACCATGTGAGCAATAACAAGTGTTAATGGTGATTATAGTAGGGATGTGTCTACTCTAATTAACCATATTACTATTAATTGGTGAGATTCAATTGATAAAAATGAAGCAATTATCTAAACTTTCCTAAGATCCCTAACCATTTTGAATTTGAAATAAACTTGGAGGGAAAAACTTAAACTCATAAGTGGGAGGGAAAATTGAATTGCTTCATATAACATCAAAGAAGAAATGATACTTACTTACAAACTTGCTTGAGGTGAATCCATTCTCATTTGATTTGAGCCATCCTTCTCCATCCTTGCCTTTGATATTTCAAGAGCTTTGTGTTGAAGATGAGCTTTTCAACCTTGAAATCCTTCCAGCATGCCTTTACTCTCACTTTATGTCTCTTACTATGCCCAAAATGCATTTGTTTTATAGTATTGGGAAATGGGAATTCAGGATTCAACTTTCAATATGGGATAATATTTTTTCTTGATTTTTTATTATTTTCACTCAAAAACCCACTTTCTAGTATTTTCAGGCTTTTTGTCACAAATTCATAATTCTCAGGCACAATTAATGTAGGTTTTGTGCATTTCTTCTTACTGTTGACTGGTGGAAACTAGATCTAATCATTTAAGTGGGGAGTTAAATCACTGAACCATGCCTCTTTAGGTTACCTCTTTATTCACTCAATCCTTCTGATTATGGAAGTAGTGATTATATAAGAGATGATTGTTCTCTTATGTACTTGTCTTATGTCTTCATGTTGCGGGCGAATAGTAAAATGTGCTTCTAACCTTCATTTGTTAAGGGTGTTAATTTGATTTTTAATAGCAAGGGTATGTATGGAAGTCCTTGGATATTGTCAATACACATACATCCATGGATTGGGTGTGCAAGTATATGGAATATTTGGAACTATCATGCAAGAGAAAATAATCTTGTATACAAAGCATGTTGGAAACAACAGAGCATGTAAGCAATTAGTTTGTACAAGAAGAGATCCAACCTTTGTTGGAATAAATGACAAAGACCTTCAGATGCCTTGGAAGTGATGAACTTCCAACATGGTGGTGGATGGATCCTGACATACCATGGAGTGACAGGTTGTCACAAACAATAGTGATAATGGAGGGTATGCATCAGGGAGCATGGGATCCATGCATTGATGGGTGGTTTCAGACACCATTGATATTTTGGAGGGTGCAGTTGAGTTAGTGGGATCCAGGCATTCCTTGGTGTTAGCACATGCAAATTTGTGATTTGGCCAAACTTGTTTTTTGCAAGGCAATTGTGTTTTTAGGATTGTGTGCATTGTTCTTCATGGCTAAGGTTTTCAAGTTCTTTCGGGGAAGGCATTTAAATTTGGAAAATAAAAATATAGCTTTTATAGCCAAATTTGGCTATCGAGTATCTTGCAGAGTTATCATAAATATGTATAAAAACTTGGTGGGCCCGAGGTCCAAACTTATGGCATATGCCTACTCTCCAAGTCCAAGCACCCGAATACTAATGATAATGATAAGATGTAAGGAGTTTTACTCTTTTAAAAAATTTATACTCTCCAAGTCCAAGCACCCGAATACTAATGATAAGATGTAAGGAGTTTTACTCTTTTTAAAAAATTTATACTCTCCAAGTCCAAGCACCCGAATACTAATGATAAGATGTAAGGAGTCTTTACTCTTTTTAAAAATTTATTGGCGCAGGCCTAAGTCTCCATTTCAAGCTACTATTCAAGTTCTTCAGCTACCGCCGGGCCAAAGTCCAAGCCGAGATCCGAATCAGAAGGGAGGAGCCCGCAAGGGGCACATACATGTGCACAACGCACTGACTTAATTCATGACCGTTTGCGTATTGTAACACTAAAATGCGCTTTTAATTTCATCAATGTGGGATAATTCCCTTAGCACAACACAAGAATGTCAAAGTAAATGCTTTGTCCCAAAAACGTCACGAAGTGATGGCAGTTGACAACAATGAAGGCGCCACGAGGAAGGTGTTTGTTCCCACAGCTTGCACCCACCAGCGTTAAATCAAGCGCGAAGTATTATGAAGATTGCACAAAACGCCGAATGGTTTTGACACGATATCATTAGGTGTTAAGTGTCCAAATATCAGAACAGAAAAAGGAAAAGGATCGAGTTGCATAAAATTGCAGAAAAAGGCATGTGAAGTGGTCTGTCTTATAGGTTGTCTTTAGCTTCGCCGGAGGACGTTAAAATATTTTCTTCTTCTATCAAATATGAACCAAACAAATAACCCCAAGGTCTAATTCAACTATCAAGTGTCAGGTCATCCTGAGCCATGACGAGTATTGACATTAAAATTAGCGCAGCCGGAGCTAAAACTATCAAGTCATTTGACAGTACCAATTTATACAAGACCACGAGGAGGAAGAACCCACACATGGGGCCAAGCTGAATGTTCAACACATTATCACAAGTGCTGGGGTATATTTCATCAAGGTTTGAAGAGAAAGAGAATTGTGCACAGCTGAGCTGATTCAAGGATGCACAAGAAGAAACCCTCCTACTTCTTCTCATAAAACGACTGCTTCTTTGCGTGGACATTTGAAAAGGAGACCGCCTTGGCAAACTTTCCTTTCATTTCTTGCGCCTATTGTAGCCTGCCGTTTGTTTCCATTTTTTCCACATTGAGGAAGCAACATTTCAGAATTGTTTAGAACCTTCGAAATTTAAGGGATTCATGTGCTGCTGTTTCGATTGGGACATAATCAACGATGGATGGCGATTCAATTTCTCCAGAAGAGTCATCCTCTGTTACAAAGATCATCTCTGAGTATGAAGAAGCTTTGACAACTTTGAATCGTGATCTTGGAATTCTTGCAGCTTCTCGTGCACAAGATCGAAGAGGAGAAGCCTACAGATCAAATTTGATATTAAATTTCCATCAAGATTAACTTCTGAGAAGAAATCTAATATTAAGAGACTCCTCGGGAGTTAGATCTGGACCTCTTTTTGAGAAAAACTTGTCATATTGGGAAAGGATTATTTGAAAGCAAGGATAGTGCATTGGGGCACTGCATTTTCAGAAGTCCAACTAGCAACTCCATGGGGCATAGCATCCAAAAATAAGTGGCAGCCAATAGTTAGAAGGATGACAGATTTGGTATTGCAGATTTCCAGGTTACAGGTTGTCTTCTTGCACATGTCAGAGTTGGTGGATCGAACGAAGGAAGAAGATCTGGAATTCAAGGCAATCATTAGCTAATTTTAGGCATTTGTTTTCAAGATGTTATTTTAGCAAAAGATATCTAGGGTTCCCTGGAGGAGTATTTTTGTATATATTTTGAATTCTACAATGTAATGGGCATTCAACCTGTGTAACTTGAAAAAGACTATTTGGAGTTCTGTGTACTGTTTTTGTGCTTAATGGAAGATCAATAAAAGAAGTACAGAGTTGTTTTCGCTGCAGAGATTCATGTGTTCAGGTTCTTTTCAGATGTGTAATTTCTTGTTGTATCTTGTGTCTCTTACCTTAGTTTCCATATGAATGTTATGTCTTCCATTTCATTACAACAAAACGATATAGAATTCACTTTAAAATAGTGCTCTGATTATTTTGCATTTCCTCTTAAATTGGACATGAAATTCATCTTTAGTGGTGCTTCATATTTGATGGTTTGTTGTCTTTCATGCTTCTACCACACTTTTATAAGCTTGATAATCTGAAAATCCTGTATACCTTGCCTTTGTTTGCTGAAGTACTCCATCACCATTATTGATCTTTGCAATTTGATTTCCAAAACCTATGACTCTATTTCCCAATGGTTTATCTTCAAAAATTGTTCAACCAACCTTTTTA
Source organism: Larix kaempferi (assembly GCA_027924585.1). Classification (NCBI taxonomy): domain Eukaryota; kingdom Viridiplantae; phylum Streptophyta; class Pinopsida; order Pinales; family Pinaceae; genus Larix; species Larix kaempferi. The sequence goes on along the minus strand of BSBM01001430.1, from coordinate 9,028,908 downwards.
AAACCCAACCCTATCATTTTATAAATCTGGCCATTGATCTTTATTCTAAGCTGTTACACAGTGACAATGAGTAGTAGACTTGCAAAGAGATCCCTCTCTGACTGAAAGGGACATCTTTCAGTCTAAAGTAGGTTTGAAACGATTACCGCGGTGTTTTCCTTTCATAGCCAAGGAAAATTCTAAGTGATAACACTTGGCATGATGGATTGTCTTGGGTATCATTGATGTTGTTAGAGTGCAATGGTGGTTGTCATAGTCACATTGCATTCATAAGATTTACTTGGGATCTAGGAATTCTTCTCAGATGTTTCAATTGGGAAGAACATACACTTGCAGTTGCAGAGATAGTGGAGTCACTCAATGGGGATAATGTTATGTTTAGAGTGGCACAAAGGAAACATGGTGGACCACTTGAATTCCCATGGTACATTAGTTTAGCATCAAAATATCGATGGTGAGAGGTCATGGATTGGTTTCATGCTTTCTATGGAGTTGATGTCTTACCTGAGGACAATAAAACTTTGCAGGCAAGGACTGTAATGTCCCCAAATCGATCGTGGACCAGAATTTCCTAAGTCAACTAGACTGATTCATGATTATGCACCTAGGTGGTGATTTAGGTTGATAATTTGTTGATCCTAATATCCAAAAATGGAAAATAATACCACCATAATGTATGTGTACTAGGAAAACTGCATTAAAAGGATGAGGACTCCATGAATATTCTGCTACTTAGCCAACCCCTAAACTTCTGGCCAAATCCTAACTAGTGAAGGGGTAAATTTTGATGTATTAATTACCGAATTGTTTAATTTTTAGACTTAGGATTAGAATGCTATGTTAAAATGTGAATATTTTTTATAATATTTAAATTTTGTAATTAAGTGGATGTCCTAGGTGGCCAATGAGGGTGCATGAGGTCTAGTGGACTCAATGAGTTGTCATTCAAAATGGAAACTAGAAGAAAATCAAGAAAAATCCACAAAGCCACAAAAGGATGGAAAGCAACAAACTTAGAAAAGCAGAAAGCTGGCAGAAAAGGCATGAAAGTCCATAAAGAAGAAAGAAGTAGAAAAGGTAGGAAAGTCCATAAAGAAGAAGGAAGCATAAAAGTAGGAAAAAGCACAGAAAAAGCAGAGAAAACCAGGAAAAGTAGGATGTTTCCAAAATCATAAAAGAAACCCAAAGCGGAAAGACAACAAAGCAGGGATAAAAGCAGATAAAAGATTAGATACTAAAAACAGTCAAGGAGGGTGCATTAATGATGGAGGTGACCACATTCAATGAATCTAGATGTCAAATCATGCTTATAAAATAAGAGGAGTACACCACTCTCACATCTTTTGGTCATTTTGATAATTGTCTTGAGAGCTCTACATCTCAAAGGCTTGGGAGATGTGCCCCTAGCCAGCTATGGGTGATATGCCCCATAGGAATCCTTGTTCCAGTCATCTTCACAAATTCAATGCATCCATTAGAGTCTGAATTGCATATCTGATCCAATGGTTGGTGTTCTTGTTGTGCGGTTTAATCCCTTCATTTAGTGGAAATAATGTTGAAGGGTCGAAATGGAAGTTCTGGTTTCGACATTTATGAGATTTTCTGGGTTGTGATACCTATTCCATTGTCTCTGGAGGGTCATTTCTAGTAATAAACACCTTTTTTCTCATCGAAAGGTGTTCAGATGACCAAGACACAACCATTTTCACCAGAGCCAAGGTTTCAATGTTGTGGAGCGCACCTATGCTACTCTATCTTTGTATTTATGGATTTTCGAGCTGTGTAAGAGACCCATACTATTCATGTACCTCTAGTGAGATATATTACGATTTTCTATTTCTCATAGTTCTTATCTAGTGGTGAAATTCCTTCCTTTCACTCTCATATTTAATATTCTTGCTTTTATATTGTAAAATCCTAAGGGTTGAGGACTCTCTGTAAATTTGGGTCTAGTATACTATCATTTGCTACTATAAAACTATGATATAAGATTTCTTATGTTCAATTTAATGTATCTGAACTCATGTATTAGTCCTGAGAAGGAATTCATCACTTTTGTAGTTGCTTGTAACTTGCAGTTTCAAGGCTTGCTCTTTATGCATACGAAATTGACTACTTTGACTGAAATTGTTATAGAATGTCACCTATGAGCTCGATTGTCATTATGTAAGATGATTCAGGTCCATACGACTCTGAAATAGACAGCCATAGAATTAATCCTTAAATTTGTGACCATCTGGAAGTGTTTGGAAAATTCTGGATGATAACTAGTCTGGTAGTCCTAGATAGAGCTCTTGCTTGTTTAGCCTCCAAACTATGTTAGATTGCAACCAAACCTTTGTTTTATTGTTGTAGTAGAGTGGGGACATTCCATATATTCTACCCTAGGTTGGGTTACTTTTAGTAAGCACCAGAATCCTTGGGTTTCCACATACGTCCCATGGACAATTGCCTTGTACCCTTGGGTTTATCCCAAGGGGTCTACCTGAGTGTGAAGTACCCATAAAAGTGATGCTATCAAAGTACTGGATATTTAGTCATCCTAATTGCAGCCTTATCAGATACTAAATTCCATATTGAGAATAATTTGGGAGGTCTAATTGTGCTTAATACCAATTCTGTAAATTCTAGTTTAATCATAGCTACTAGTTTTTGAAATTTTCTTATTCATTTTTTTGTAATTGATTTAATATATCCATAAATCAGATTGGGTATATTACAGATATTTGACAAGGAATTGGGAAATCATCAAGGAGGGATGATATTCCATTAGTACCACAAGTAACATTGCAAGCCTTTGAAAAATGGGCTGTTGATTTTGTTGGTCTAATTAACCCACCTGCGAAGAGGTCAGGTGCACGGTACATTATCACTGTGGCCGATTATCTAACTAGATGGGTTGAATCCAAGCTAGTGAAATAATGTACTACAACCACTATTGTTAAGTTCTTATTTCAAAGTGTGATTACTATATTTGGATTCCCCCGCGTTTCATTAAGTTACTAAGGAACACCCTTTTGAATAAGACTACTATAGCACTTACGGAAGAATTCCAGCTTCATCACCAGAAGAGTACCCCGTATCACCCTTAGGATAATGGAACTGTCGAAGCATTTAATAAGATTCTGGAACAAGATTTGACAAAGTTTTTCACTAGGATCTCAAGGTTCCTGCAGTTTTATGGGATTATCAAACAACTTATAAGAATTTGACAAGCCATACACCTTTCAAGATGGTATATAAGCAGGAGGTTGTTTTTCCAATGGAATATATTGTACCCACCTTAAGAATTGTTGCATTTACATAAATGTTAGACACTGGTGTAGTATAAGAACAGTTTTTGTGGATACTACAATTAGAGGAAGACATATTTTTTGCAGGTTTTCATCAACATGTTCATAAAGGAATATAAAATTCCTAGCATGATCGTCACATCAAGAAAAAGCAGTTCCAAGGGGGAGATTTAGTTCTCCTATACAACAGTAAATTCCTCAAACATATAGGTAAGTTGAAAATACATTGGTTAGGGCCTTATGTGGTTAAGTACATAACATGAGGAGGTGATGTTCAACTGCAAAAGCTAAATGGTGAAATTATAAAGGGACTAGTCAATGGGATTCAACTGAAACTACATAGGGACAACTGCAATTCCTATTGGAAATGATCAAGAATGGAATAGTATAGGTGCCAAATGCAGTTTAAATAGGCACTAGAAACTGAGTCGAGTCTGCATATATTAAAAATAAAAATAAAAATAATTTGTTTGTTCTGTCGAAGTAGGAGTATATACATATGTCGAAGTCATGAATATGTCACAAGTGAACGGGAAAATATTTAAAAGTTGCATGTCAAATTGAAATGACTGAAAAAGTGCTTAAAAATACACATTAATGAAAACGAAAAAGGTGATGACCGAAAGACAATAAATGTAATAAATTTCAAAAGTCGGTAAAAAGGTGGGAACAATCCACTCATCATAGTGGCAATAAATGTTGTCTTAATTAAGGAATTTTGTGCAAGCTTTGGTCATATGCATGAAATCCATGGACATTATGGTGAAAAGATCGGAATATGAGGCATTAAAACTTAGCATGTTTGGAAATTCAGGTTCATTATGCATTACTGAGAAATGAGAGAAGAGTAGAGCTGAAGAACAACCCACTGAGTAAAAGGTTATGTGTGAACGAACAATCTATGATATCATTCAATATTTCATGTTGTCTGGATTTCCCGGAGCTCAAGGTGAGCCACAGGTTGTTAGGGAGAAGGTACCAGCAGTCCCTTTGGGTTCGTTAAGGACAACAGAAAGAAGGACACCACATCCACGGCGTCAAGAGGCAAGGACCAAGAAAATAAATGATACAGGTGCATCGACATCTGCAATTTCATATGGGCTTCTAGAGTACATTCCACTGGGGAAGTCGAATGCAAAACTATTTCAAGTTCCTAAGAATGCTAAATATTCTCTTGTTACACTGGAGATCCCAACGGGAGTTCTTCAAGTAGGCGACATGATGGGAAGGGTGTCGAACTTGAAGTATGTCGACCATGATTTGGATGACAAGACAAAGTTCCCAGAATTTGTGCAAGACAAGTATTCACGGATGGTACCTAATGCTGAAGGAGGAGCCTGTGTCTTAAAGCCATTAGACTGGGCTTCGGGTTTGGAGAAATCGGGTTTGTTGGGTCTTTTGAAGATACCACATTTTTGTTAGAGTCCAGAAGATAATGCTTGCATCAAGTAACTACTCCCATGTGTCCATGGTGGATTTCTATGGTTAGACATGCCAATTTCGATTGATACAGACCTGATAGTGAGGATTAACGGTCTTCTAACTCACAGGTTGGCTTCGATATCATATTGCATGGGGAAGGAGAAAGATCAACTGCTGGAAAACATAATGAAAGATAAGTATGAGATGGAGAAGAGTAACTAGGACTATGAGGTAGCCTCTACTAAATATGAGTCTGTTTGATTCACGATGAATATTTTTGCTAGTAAGTTGCTGTAGAAGTGTCAGCCAAACCAAGTTCCAGCCTCAGTCATTGCGTTGGTGGAGTAGTGTGCTGAAGGTGTTCAAATAAATTGGGGCACATTCCTGCTTAATGATTTTTTGAGCAACTTCCAATATGCACAAGAAGCAGGTAATATTTTCCATTATTCCTGGTTGTTTCTATTAATCGCTTTGGTTGCTTGGAAGGAGCCCATAGACTCCCATTTTAGAGTAGTACCACCTAGTTGTCCTGTGGCCACATGGTTTGCATCATTTTTGGTTATTTATAATCCATATAGGCAGAGGGATTCTAGTATAATCGTATAAATTTATAAGGAATCCATTCAATATAGTACCAAGAAGGTTCCTCAAATCGAACCTCGATTGGTTGATCTTTTTAAACATATCATTCGGTTTAAGGCCACACCACAACATATGTACATTCAGGCTCGGAGGGATCCAAATCAGGAGTGGTTACCCACTTACTTCAAGATAATGGAGAAAGACATTGGTGAAATTATTAATGAATGGCCAGAGGAATGGAGGGTGACCATTCCTCAGGAATAACTATCTCCATCCGGGTCATAGGTTGAAGGTACGAAGGCTCAACGAAATGGAAAAGGAAATAAAGGTCAAACAAAACAAGGCAAAGGTCTATCCACTGTTATAGGAGGAACTGCAGGAGAAGGTGGAGTAGAATAATTCCTACCGCAATCAAAAGAGAAAGATCGAGAGTCCAGGTGACATAGCTTGGCCCTTCATGCAAAAGAAAAAGAAATGTATCAGAAGCACCAATATGAAGGAAAAAAAAAGAGAAAGGCTCATAAGGAGTATGTAGTTTTGGCATTGACAGAGGATTATGTGGATATGCTAATGGATAGATTCAAGGATACAACTGAGGATATCTTTCAAAAAGGTGCATATGCACACTTAAAGTTGTATGGGGGAATTCTAACTCAAATCAATACATTGCAATAAGTGTTAGAAGGAATACTCTTAAACTCTAATCCAAAGGATGTAGTAGTTGAAAAGGAGGTCGGGTCTTTTGAGTGAGGGGGATAAATATCATAGCTAAATTCGGTTGCGCAACTCCAAATTGTAACTATACCACCAAAGGAATTGAGATTCCCAGAACAAAAGGTACAGGTGAGTGTCGAAGGTTTGAGCTGTATTAATATGCATTTAGCAGATATTCCTATGCATACTTTACACACTTTGCATTTAAGCATTTCTAATGAGATCAAGGGATGGGAAGAATATAGTTACAGTCAGATGATGAATCTAAATACGAAATGGGATCAGTTGGCTGAAAAATGCAAGGGACTCCAAAAATAAAGGGATATTGTAGTCGAACAAAAGGATAGGTTGCAGAAAGCTATTGAGGCAGTTTGTAGCGAAGTTATTGAAGTATAGATGGCATAAACAACACCATTGGAGAGCAATTTTTCTAGATCAGGGGAAGTCATTAAATGTTTTAGAACAAGAATAAGTGATTTGGAAGTACAATTTGTGCCAAGAACTCTACAAGAAGTACGGGACCAATGATTTGAGCAAGCTAAATCTTTTTTCAAAGGCATTAAGGCCTTAGAGGTGGAATGTGTGAAGCTCTCTGATGAAGGTTCGCAGGATTGGATAGCTTTGATGGATGATGAGGGTCTATAGGACATCATTGTTAAGTTGGAAAGTGCATAGTCTAGAGATGTGAAGCTAAAATATGTCATCAAGACACTGCCACCGCAAGAATGAATTACGAAGGTAGCTGAGAATAAGTAGCTACAAGCCAAAATTAATCAGCTGAGAGAAGACAAGAAGAGATGAAGCTGGTAGGTAGAATATCTACAAAATGAAGCGGTTTTAGTATATGACATTATTCGAGGTGAGAATGAGTAGATAAAGGTGACAACCAAGCTAGTTGAATAACAAGTTCATGGAAGTATATTTGCACAATTAGTCAAGGATATAGCATAACAAATAGAGAAAGTGAAGGATTATATCGTCTAAATGAAGAACAAGTATGATCAGTTTTTGATGCAATGGAAGAAACCACATGACCATCATTAAAGTGGCTCGGGATGAGCCACGTCTGATTGTTGGGGTCTTTTTGGGCCTGGAAAAGTTTTGGCGTAGTTTGTTAATCGGTTTTGGTATGAATGGAGGCAGGAAGAAGTGACCCATGAAAGCAAGATTGAATTTGACAAAGTGGTCGAAGAATAATGAGTGAAGGGTGTTTGACTTCATCAACAACAAAGTTAGTTGAGAGAAGTTACAGCTTTTGTCCCCTTATATTTATGATTTTAAGTAGTGGGATAAGGGAGGGCTACAGATATGTCCTATATATATGTAACAGGTTGGAAAATTTTGGGTAGGTTAGATGAGGGAATAGAGAGAGCATATAGTTTTTACATATGTACTAAAAAAATCCCGTTTTTGATACTGTGTAATTTTGATGTATAAGCGAGTTGCAAGAGGTTGTAGTGATCTGCAAGATTAGTGTGCAAATTTGATGTATTGAGGAGAGAAAGTATGATGGGTGTGTGTGCAAACATGAAGTGATAATTTGGTTGCAACTCATGAATAAGAATAGCAATTCTGTGGTTTTTCCCGTCTTGGGTTTCCATGTAATTCCTGGTGTTCATGTGTGTGGATGATTGATGTGCGTTAATTTAATTTTTTTGTTACCATGCATTATAATTATATAATGATGTTGATTTGATAATACATGAGAAGTAAGTTAGTGTACTACAAATCTAATGTATGAACTTGATAATTGTGATATGTTTGTATTATACGGACTATGGGAAATATTGGTTGTTCTTTTGAAGTTATAAAATGTTAGTTGTTGTATATTTTTTGTCATTCCCCTTTGCTACTGTAGAAATGTGGTTCCTACAGATCTCATAGGTACCTTGGGTTAGAATTATATTAGGGTGATGCTGAAAGGGTCGGTATCTTAGGGTTTGTTGGTGAATAGTTTAGTGGACCTGGATATAAGTATAGATAATCCAACAAAAGGGTCCAACCTACTGTATGAGGGTCTACAAGACATCACTATTAAGTTGGAAAGTGCACATTCTAGAGCTGAAAAGCTAAAATATGTCATCAAGACACTCCTACCGCATGAACGAATGAAAAAGGCAGCTGAGAATAATAAACTACAAGCTGAAATTAATCAACTGAGAGAAGACCAGCAGAGGCAAATCCTGTAGGTAGTGTATTTGAAAAATGAAGCGGTTCAAGTATCCGACATTATTTTTTGCGAGCATGAGAAGATAAAGGTGATCATCAACCTAGTTGAAGAACAAGTTTAGGGCAGTATAACTGTGCAGCTAGTCAAGGATCTAGTCGAACAAATACAAAAAGTGAAGGATATTGTCATCTCAATGAAGGACAAGTATGATCAGTTTTTTATGCAATGGAAGCAATCACATGACTAGAAATAAAGTGGCTTGGGACAAGCCACTTCTGAGTGTTGGGGGCCTGTTGGTCCTAGAAAATTATTGGCACAATTTGATAACCAATTTTGGTATGAATAAAGACAAGAAGAAGTGATCCGCGAAAGCAGGATCGACTCCAATGAAGCGACCTACGAATAAGGAGTGAAGGGTATTTGAATTCATCAACATCGGATTTATTTGAGATTAGTTACATTTTTTGTCTACTTACATTTATGAGTTTAAGTAGTGGGAGTGGGGAGGGATACAGATAAGTCCTATATATATGTAATGGGTTGGGAAATCTTTGGTGGGTTGGATGAGGTAAAAGAGAGCATATAGTTTTTCCAAATGTACTAAAGAAATCCTGTTTTGATATTATGTAATTTTGATGTATAAGCAAGTTGCAAGAGGTTGTAGTGATATGAAAGCTTAGTGCGAAGATTTGATGTATTGAGGAGTTAAATTCTGCTCCAATAGTCAACTACCAAATTTCAACTTGTATAGGCACCCATTTTCACAAGAGAATAAAATTGAGGATCTATCATTCAAGAACTATTGGGGTACGAGCCATTCATCCTAGCACAATCCCTCATTCATCTCTAGTGGTCATGGTTTTAAATAAAGAAGGAACTTGGCACATGTTCAATAATTTTTGTGCCCTCATTAAGTTTACCATCAATAATAAATTCCCTATTCCACATTCATCCCCTACAACTCTGAAACCATTTGTAATATACCCAAATTTATAAAGTTATAAACTATTTTTATTATATGATGCTGATCAACCCCTAATGATAATATGGTACTATGCATGCTTTGCTCATACATGAGAAAATAAGGTTGAGTTTGTTTGAACCCAATATGGTATTTACAATATTTATGTTAAAGATGTAAAAATCTAATTAGAATCATAAGCCTACATTTTCTTCTTAGGGTTTGAATATACAATTCTTTTTATTCCTTGTTCTATGTTTGGTTTGATCATAATCCAAGTTTAATGTTAATATTTTGTACTTATGGAGTAAAAATAGAATATAATTGATCTTTATATTGTAATGAACCTTGTTATTTTTGTACAAGAAACCTGATCTCATGACCTCTTATGATTCCTTATATAATACTTCCTTTGTATTATGATGTTAAGAGAGTGATTTATTCTATGAATCAATTGGTGATAATAACTAGTGCCTAGCCCCAGTCGACTCCTTAGTTGGATCTCAGTTGCGATGAATCAGTTGAACCTGCAGATCAATCCATCCATTGACTCAATTGAACTTGTGGATCATTCGATCCATTGTATCAGTCGAACCTGTGGATATGCTGATCCATCGAATCAGTTGACTCACACAATATTGTGCAAGAATAATTTACAATAAATTCTTGCATCATTCGATGATTCAAACACATGTTAGCTGACATTATGAATAGTCAAAAGGCACCGGGAAAACTCCATCGACGTGGCAACAATGTCTCTTCATCTTCTTCTAGCAAACAGATGGAAATAAAATAGTTGGTCTCCTCAACCAAGTTGTAATTATTTCTTTGTAAATAAAATGCGGTGATTAGGCACCTAAGAATCCATTAGATTTTTATATATGCAAGTAATCCTGAATAGGAAAGGGTCTCTTGTTCTTGATTGCATTGAGAAGGGTTCAAAAAGAGAAGGTTTCATTGGTTACTCACTGTTCCTTCATTTGACTTGCATTCATGTAAACAAGTCTTTTGACTTAGTACACCGTGATACAGGGTTGGATCACAGACTTAAGATACCAATGTCCCATATAATGTTGGAATTCTTAATGATACTTAGAGGGGGGTGAATCAGTATAATGTGCATATTAAACAATTTTTACTTTAAAAATTATGCACCAATTCCTATTTAAATCACAACAATGAAAGACAATTGTGCACAACGTATTTCAAACGTAACTTTGTATGATTTTGATTACATAAATAGATGGGAGACACCAATATCCAAATATGTGAGCACCAACTCACTCAGACACCAATCCCACATGAAATCACCAACTTGCTAATTACATGCACCAACCTATGAGGACACCAATCCTCTGCGCAAGCAACAACTTGATATGTACATGCACCAATATGTGAGGACACCAATCCTATGCACAAGAACCAACTTGATGTGTAGAATAACTAACATATGAGGACACCAATTCTCTGTGCAAGAACCAACTTGTTGTGCTCAGGAACCAACCTATGAGGACACCAATCCTCTGTGCAAGCACTAACTTGTTGTGTTTAGGAACCAACCTGAGAGGATATTGAAATCTCCTATCCTTTCCCCATCCTGCCTCCCTAAGATATATGTAGATGTTATTATGTCTCACTACCTTCCGATTTGTGCACAAAACTTCACACTTGTGCTATGCACTGATTCAATTTCTTTTGCATGCACTTATGTGCTCTACTTTAGTTCTACACAACTGCTATAATTCACTATATGTTCTGCACACTACTATACTTACTGTGTATTCTTCTTCAGTTCTATGCAATATTTCTCTAGTTGTATACTCTGCTTCAATTGTGTGCACCGCTCTGATCCAGAACACTACTCTGATCCCGTGCACTTCTTCAATTCTATACACTACTCCAGTTCTATGCACTATCTACTACTCTTATTTTCTACTCCGGGCACTCATCTCTCTACTCTTTATTTATTTTGGATCAACGATCCATTGATTCCCCAATAAATCAAAGCTTCCAAATACATAACACCTTTACTTCTCCATTGTGCACACCTTACCTTCACCTCAATCTTTGGTTTATTTATATCTCCACGTGTTTCCTTGATTATATTGATATGTCCACAAGTAGGGGCTTCTTTATGTCGGATACCTCTTTCTTCTTGGTCAATTTTACCCGACATAATGCACTTGATCCAACTAATTCTTTTCTGCGCAATTTGATATTCTTGCTTATTGCAAAATATCCTAGTATATGTGCGACACATACCCATCCATATTGCACAGAGAAGTAGCCTTGTTTTGTATATACTTCTTCAAACTGGCATCAAGGATTCATCATGCTTCTTGCTTCACATCATCATTCTTCTTGTTTGAAATCAATGACAACATCAAAGTTCAACAATATCCCCCTTTGGAATTGATGTCAACACCAAACAAAGCTAAGCTCCCCTTGAGTATGAGATCTTTTTCTTTGCGTGCAACATGCTCCCCCTGTATTCATGTCATTTGATACTTTTCCCACTCCTTGCAAAAAATCGGATTCAACACTTATCTCCAAAACCTCCTACCTAGTATCTCTCCCCTTTGATATCAATGGCAAAGGGATGCTCCCCCTAGATTCATGCTTCCATTTCTTTGTCATGTCACTTATACTGCACTATGCCAAGTTCCCGCCATGTAACAAGATCATTTGTTGAATCTACTTTCATTATTTATTTACTTCTTATATTAATCTCAAGGATGTTCTTGCATTGCTACTTCTTACTGCACATATCTTGTCACGTTTTTCAAACTCTTCCCTATTGCGTACCACATTGATTTGACATGCAAAATATTGGAAATGTGCGACAATTTTTCCACGCGGATTTGAAATATCATTTATGATTTATGCATGCGAGTGTCATAGAAAAACGATACTCAAGATTCATGTGCAATCTCTTTAATTCAAGTTGACGAAAGTTGTCATTTTACTTGTGTTGTCACTCATAAATGTAATTTAATTTTACATCCTTTCAATTTATTTTGAAGCGTGCATGCCAATAATTTTCAACCTTATTTATGATTCATTCGCCATGTAAAGTAAACAAAAAATTATCAATCTTTATATGACATTTTTTTATGCAACCAAGTCCCAGATATAGCATAAAATAGTAGAAATAGACCAAAAGAAAGTAATCAACGCCTTAATAATGAAGAACTGAGATGAATAACAATCCTCTTCGAGGGAGTAACCTCCTTACACAATGTACATAAGACAAGACAATATACAATGATGACTAAAATGAAAAGGTATCCTTCCTATATATAGGAGACAAAGGGGTACAATAAAAACTAATAGACCCACTAATAGACACAATCCCACATCAATAAATATGTAATGTACCATAATAAAGGGGGTAATGTGCCACTACAAAGGGGTAATGTGCCAATAATTAGGGCTTAACATGCCCCTCCCCTTGATACAAGTGTTTTCCTCAACACTTGATTAGTTGTGGATGATTCTGTATGAAGGACTTATCTTCCCATGTCGAATCTTCCACTGGCAGGTTCTTCCATTTGATGAGGTACTCCGTAATAACCCGATTTTGTGATTGTTTGGTCCTTGTTTCAGTGATTTGTTTAGGTTCCAATACGAATCTGCCTTCTTCATCAAGATCAGGAAAGATTATTTGAATTGGGATCTTGTCTCCTAGTACATTCTTTAAGCAAGAAACATGGAAAACAGGATGCACTCTTGAAGATGAAGGAAGCTCCAATTTGTAAGCCATACTACCAATCTTTGGCAACACCTTATAAGGACCATAATACTTGGGTGCTAATTTATTGTCCTTATTTAGTTTCTTGAGGGACATCTGCTTGTAAGGTTCTAACCTTAGAAATACCCAATCCCCTTATTCGAAACTCCTTTCACTTCGATGTTGATCAACTTGTTGTTTCATCCCATTTTGTGGCATAGCTAGGTTGTCCTTAAGTATCTGGAGAACTTCTTGTTGGTGCTCTATGTGATATTCCACGACTTAAACTTTAGATTTCCCCCTTTAATGTAGATGTGATAGATGGAGTCTGGTACCCATAAAGTTCCATAAATGGAGACATTTTTTATGATGTATGGAAGGAAGTATTGTACCACCATTTTGCCAAAGATAACCATTTCACCCACTGTGTTTGTTTATCAGATGCAAAGCAATGAAGATAGCCTTCCAAAAATTTGTTCACTATCTTAGTTTGCACATCAGATTGAGGATGATAAGATGAACTGTGATCCAATTGAGTACACAAACAAGAAAATAATTCAATCCAAAAATTTCTAGTGAAAAATGGAACTCTATCGCTTACAATAATCTTTGGATTTCCATGTAAATTCTGAATTGTTTCTATAAAATATGCGGCTATTGTACTTGCATTAAAAGGGTGAGAGAGTGCAAAAAAATGTGCATACTTCATGAGTCTATCAACAACCACCATAATAACATTCTTTCCTTCTGATTTGGGTAGACTTGTGATAAAATCAATTGAGATTTCTTCCCAGCATTGGCAAGGTATGTCTAATGGTTGTAGAAGTCATGGGGTCTTAAATATTTCCACATTATTCTGTTGGTAAACCAAGCATTCAGACACGAACCTTTCAACATCATATTTAAGACCTTCCCAAAAAAATTCCTTCTTGACCCTGTGGTAAGTTTTCAAGAATCCGGAGTGCCCACCTATAGGAGAGGTGTGTAATTCTGAGAGGACCTTTTGTTTTAGTTGGGAGTCTTTGCATAAATATAAGCGATCCTTATACCATAGTGAATCATTTTTCCACACAAAAGTATCTGATACACTGGGATCATCCCATAGCTTTTGAATGAGCGTCCACACATATAGGTAATTTTTCCATTCTTCCCTAGCTTCTACTATCCAATTGGGTTGTAGAATGGAAATTGCACAGATTCATGCCCCGACATCATCATATTTTATGGAAATTGCATCTTCCACCACATTATGTTTTCATTTTTGATAGATTATTTCAAATTCATATCCCAACATATTGGTTACACATTTTTTTTTCTCTTCCGAAGATAATATATGTTCCAAGAAGTATTTAAGACTATCATGATCTATTTTGACCTTGAAGTGTCTACCTATTAGGTAAGGACACCATTTCTTAAGAGCGTGTATAATTGCCAACATTTCCTTCTCATAAATGGGCTTCTGTAAGTGCTTTCCCTTGATTGGATGACTTGTGGAATGAATTGGGTGTCCTTCTTGTATTAGAACAATGCCAATGCCATTTCCTTAAGCATCACATTCCATAATAAATGTTTTTGTGAAGTTTGGTGTGGCCAAAACAGGATCTTTGCACATAGACTCCTTAAGTTGTTCAAAAGCTTGAGTTTTCTCTAGAGTCCAAGAAAATGCATCTTTCTTTAGTAATACTATTATAGGTGCTGCTATTTTTTCATAGTTCTTAACAAACTTGCAGTAGTACCCTGTAAGACCTAAGAATCCTCAAATATTCTTCAGGGTTTTGGGAATCGTCCAGTCCATCATGGATTTAATTTTGTTGGGGTCTACATTGACACCTTCCTAAGATACAATATGAACCAAATATTCTACCTCCTTTACCCCAAAGAAACATTTGGAAGGTTTTGCATATAGTTGTTGCTCCTTTAGTAGTTGTAGTACCCTGTCAACATGTTTAACATGTTCTTCCCATGACTTGCTATAGATTAGTATATCATCAAAAAATACTAGCAAAAATTTTCAAAGGACAGGCTTGAAAATGGAATTCATCAAACCTTGAAATGTGGAAGGCACATATGTGAGACAAAATGGCATGACCAAAAATTCATAATGAACTTCATGAGTTTTGAATGTTGTTTTTGGAATGTCTTCCTCCTTCATTCTAATATTATGATATCTGGAATGGAGATCCAACTTTGTGAAGAACTACTCCAGGTAATTCATCTAACAATTCATCAATGACAGGAATAGGAAATTTATCTTTAATGGTGATCTTGTTGAGATCTCTATAATCTGGACACATACGCCATGATCCATCTAGCTTGTGTACCATTACCACTGGTTCAGAGTAATAACTTTGGCTAGGCCTAATTATGCCAGCCTCTAACATTTCTTCAACCATATGCTCAATTTCCCTCTTTTGTCCATAAGGGTATCTGTAAGGTCTAATTTTAGGAGGAAAAATTCCTGGAATAAAGTGAATAGCATGATCAAAATCTCAAACAGGTGGAATACCTTTTGGAATATCTTCAAATAGCTTGGAATGCTTATTAATCACCTTCTGGAGTTCTCAGGAAATAAGATACTTAGATGTTTCAACATCTAATGAGCATAATAGTGCAATTACATCTTGATGTCCCTTTTTTTTATCGATTTTGTGATACCATTAGAGATTATCACCTTAATTGGTTTCCATGTGATACCATTTAACTCATATTCTTTTCCTTCCTATAAAAATTTCATGAAAATCTTCTGAAAATTAAAATCAACTGTTCCCAATGATTGTAACCATTGAAATCCTAAGACAACATCAACACCCCCCATTGGAATAACAACCATTGGACTATTCAATACATATCCTCCCATAGTGAGATTGATATTATGGCATTTTCCTAAGCAATTTATAGTTCCTCTATCTGCAATAATTACTTGAAACTCCGGTTTTGGATATACAAAGCATTTGAGAACCTTGGCCAATTTACAATGAATGAAATTATGAGTACTACAAGAATCAATCAACACCGTTTATACCTTTTTATTTTTGATATATCCTTCGATCTTGAGATTTTGAGGAGTGATAATTCCATACAATGCATGAAAGAATATGGTGGGAGTAATCTCTTCAGAAGTAGTATCCTCTATTTCTTCACCTTGAGACGGTCCCTATTGTTTTGGTGCTTCTTGTTCATTTTCTTCCTCTGCTTCACAATCTATGTAAAATAGTTTCTTCTCAATGCACTTGTGGCCCTTACTGTATTTTCTATCACAACTGTAACAAATCCCTTTTGCTCTTTTTTTCTCTAGTTGTTGTGGTGTCAACCTTATAGGTTGTGGATAACTCGAGACCACACTTCCTTCCTTATATTGTATGTGGTATGCTTCCTTGTTGCCATAATTTTGTTTTCAACTTTTCTTTCCATCCTAAATGCATGCTCCAAGGATATAGGTTCCCACAAGAGAACCTCATGTTGGATGTTATCTCTTAAAGTTCCTATGAATATGTCAGTTAGATGCTCTTTTGGAAAATCTGTGACCTTGATATTCAATCTTTGGAAGTTCTCAATGTGCTCCCCAACTGAACCCTTTTGTTTGATATTTATCAGTTGGCTAAAGAAGGTGTAACATCCCCAAATTTCACAAAAATTTAAAATTTTCTAAGTAACATTATATGCTTATATTTGTTATGCGGAAGTGTCATTAATGATAATTTACTTCATTTAATAACAGACTGATTATGTATTATGACGACACATTCTTCAATTAATCGTCAATGTTATAATTTTGTTACGTCAATTACATGCTATGTTATATTTTGTCGTAAATGTCTTTACTGCATGCAAATGATTAAATGCATGTATTTATGTTGTTACATCCTACCGGATGTTTTAATCCTCTCTTTTTTATCCAAAAATTATGGTTACTTATTATATGTGGATGCATCTTCATTTAACTTTTCTCCTACTATAGTATTGTTTTCATTCATAAATACTAACTGTTTGATTTTGCATTTTGATGAAGGGGTCCTATGGGCACCCCGAGGCTTATTTAGCTATTTATAGCTAACGCTCTTAAACTTCTGTCGTAGATCACAGGTAAGAGCGATATTCTTAAATGAAGCATTATCGATGTATGTCAATTTGACTTTGTTATACTTCATTTAGCCTCCGATGTTAATTAAAAATGTAAGGAGAACTTATTTTGTACAAGGGTAAGACCTACCCTAGCTATGGTCACTAATTTAAGGATTTTATTCATTACGATTTCATATATATATGTATTTTCGAGCTACATACATTCTACATATCTTATTATTGTCCTATGTAATCACTATGATTATCATATAGTTTAAACTTCACATTTCAATTTCATACTTATACGATGTTGTTTTAATGGTATTACTATCATAGCTTAAATGTATTAGTAATATCCAAACTATAGTTTTCATGTAAGCATATGTAATAAGGCAATGTTCAATCAAAATTACAAACTTGTATTATGAAATATTTTATAGCATGAACTAACCATATATTATGTGCTATATGCCATAAACTATATGCATAGATAAACTATATGCTATAAGCATAGTGCATACCACGAAAATGCGCTAAAGTGGAACTTTGCGTTGGTAGGAGTACCGAGCTCGTTAGCTATAACAATTAATGTTATTTATTTTGGTTTTGGTGGAAAGCTTGTTGGCAGACCCATGGCCTGACTTCACGTGATGGTTCTTGGGTTCTGCGTTAAACCCTAGCTATGTTTTGGTTGACCTCATCGAGGCTTATCCTAGAACATTCATTTGGCACCGAAGGTGGTAGGAGAGGTTGACAGGCCCTCGGAAAACTAGGGTTTGAAAAACCGACTGTTGTAAGCTCCTCCAGGGTTTTGAGGGTGTGACTTTGTAACCTACAACTGGAAAATGCATGCTATATGAACCAGGGTCTTTTTACCAAAGGTGTTATCCTACTGCAAGGTTCGATGAAAAAACTTGGTTCGCAGGGTTTGATTGAAGGAGTTTGGGGGTTAAAGCTCAATGCATGTTATTGATACGAAGGTAAATATCTTGTCAAAAGATACAGTTTTTAAACTCCATTGTTATAGAAACTTACTGTCTGAAATGCTAACTTGGATTTGTTTGATGTTTGGTTAATGAGGGACAGGTTGTCTCCTGTCAAATCTTACCTTGGGAGATATGACACTCGCTGCTTATGGTTATGATGCATAGAAAACACGGTAAGCCTCGGTGTTTCCTTTGGAAACCTAAGTTGATTTCTCTGTGTAGTGAAGTGAGGTGGTGGAAACTTAAAAGGGCATTGCTGCCGGTCGAAGTAGCTTCGACGAGTTGCAGTTCAAGCTTGTATTTGTTTTTGTTATGGTATTTACTGTTGGACCTATTAAACTTGTAGTCCGTAAGGAAAATGGTTGTAACTATGAGGGTTTGTCCCTCAAGCCTTTGGCTCGCGATGTTTATCAACGTTTTTCTTGGATTAAAATAATAAAATTATGCTGGTTGAGCGACTACATTTTGTTTTGACTTGGTAAAAGATGATAGTGTTGCCTAAGAGTTATGGCTCTGGACTGAAATGAAAAGTACCCTGTGCGGGAATTCTAAAAGATGAATTATTTCTTACATTTGATTATGGATGCGCTCTTAGAGACTCCGTGTTTTTAGCTGTGTTTTATTTTACAATGGTTACTGTGTAAATTACAAGTTGTATGGTTTCAAGGGTTGTTGCAAGTATTGTTAGAAATATAAGGGCATTTGCCTCTATAGTAATCTCTGTCACAAATTAATTATGATTATGTTTTTAAAGTCCTCACTATGTATAATGATCCGAATTGATGTATAAAAATTAATGTTGGTATGTTAAAGATTATGGGCATAATACTTGAGCTCGGTCATAGCAGTAGACGAGGGTGAAAACCCTAAAGCTCGATGCCCGCAGATGAATGTTTTATTTAATGTTGGTTAGCTTTTTAAGTGGTTTCTCCCAAACCCTAAACCTTGTAAGTTTATTTGTATGTCTTGATGGCAGGGTGAACTCATTTACGAGACTCGAACCCGTAAACATTCCTTTGTGGAAGGCATTGATACCCTTGATGGGTGTTATCGGGCTCTATTTTTAAGATAATTATCTTTTATTTAGCATTGTTATAAACTTTCAGTGTTAATGAAATGTGTAATAATTCCAGAGTTAAATACTTCGTTTGTACATGACTCATTATAGGGTTTAATGTTTTAAGATTATAATGGTTAGGGTTTCGACCCTAACTCAAGCCTGGAAATTAGTTATGATTGAAATATAGTTATCTCGACTATTTTTAAGGATTTGTCATGGGTGTATTCTATTTGAAACTCTTTTAAGTTCCTGCTATAAAACTTGTATGGTTTATCTTAGGCTAACATGCTTTGAACATGAAGGTTTGGACTCTATTTAATTTACTAGTTAAAAGTATATATGTTCTGAATAATTAATAGAAAATGTTTACTGCTTCTTTTACATATGTGTGATATGTAGATGTATTCTGTATCTTAATAGTATTAAGCAGTATGGTCTTGGTTTATTTAATTTTAAGTAATAAATTTGTATGCTGACCTATGGTGAAACAATGTAAAGTTCTAAGTAACTTCACACTCCTAGAACAATATATTATTCTTAATGAAAACATCATTCATAAATAAAGAAAACTTATTTGTACTACATCAAGAAGGTTACTAAATCAAGGCTTTTATATAGGCAGAGATACATTATAATAGTTTTGATAATATGCATTTATTTGAAATAAATAAAACTGAAGGTAATTCGAATTCATTTTCAAGCTGTCTATCTGAAATATTTTCAATCATATTGATTTATTTATAACTTGACTTCTCTGTACTAGAGTACGACACTTCGGTGTGTGGAAAAAATACAGAGAAGTATTTCTATTCTATAATTCATCATTTAAATTTGGAATTTAACTATCCATTTAGCATTTAAACCTAGCAGATAAATGGATTTTCAGAGTAGATAACATTGCAGAAATAAAACATTTATTAACAGTATAAAGATATCTAAGATTTAATAGAAAACTGATAACATAATTACATTAATTTCTTCAGTAATGAAATTGGATAGAAGTAAATAAAATAACACAAATAAAACATGATAACTGTAGAAGAGACAAACATCCAAAGGATCCCATTCCACCCAACCTTCTCCTGAAGACAGCCAAGTTACTTGCCTTAGGACCCCCGAGCCGTTTTAACTGAACCACCAGGACGAAGATGTTGTGTGGAGTATGGAATCAATTCCTCTGCAACTCAGCAATAGTACATAACAGTGATACTCCTACCTTTAGCAATATTGAACTCAACAATGTGGTTGCACTAGTTCAGAATGCAATCTTATCTCATTCAATCCCTTAATAGCCTCCCCCTCATCGAATCTCTTGTGATCTCTTGTCTTTCTCTTTAAGAAATTATCACAAGGTAAGAAATGAACTGCCTCCTACTGAATTCGATGGGTAGATAAAAGCATGCCTAGGTCTTTGGTCAATTTCTTTAGTTAATGAGCCACATGCTCAGTTCCACTTTCTTGGGGAACATGACCATAAAAATAGGGAAGTTGCCCCCTACAACAACTAGAAGTGGATTGAGGATGCTGCCAAGTGTCAGTTTGCTCTCCACCCTAGTCCATTCCTCCTAGTGGGCCAGTGAACCCTCATTCAACATTCTCCCTTGGATATTTATCTCCTCTTTTATTTATTAATAATAAAATATTCAGAGTAATTAATTACAATCATCCTTGACCCCACTTGGTCAATAATCATAAAACTTTGCAATAACATAAAACATAATGTTTTTCTCACAACATAAAATGTTCAGAATTTGGGTATGTGACAGAAGGTATTTCTCTTGGTGTCCTCATAATGTGCTATCAATTCCTTTGTAAAAATTGTCCAAGTGGCAAGTGGTTTATGAGAGAAAAGCCATCTATACCACACAAACTGATTAGGTTCTAAATATAAAGATGCAATGCATACCTTTTGTGTGAATTGCACCTAGTGTAGCTCAAAGAACTGCTCCATCTGTAGTATCCATGTGACTGGATCCGTGCCATCAAAATTCCTCAAATCGATCTTTGGGATCTAGTTGGTTTTTGACCCCATGTTGGAGTCCCTAACGTCATGATGTATGTTCCTTTTTTTTTCATCATGAATTTCATGGGAGGTATTCTCACTTCTAAGAAGCCCTTCTTGCAACAACTTTGACAAACCTTCTTTCAAAAATTCCATACCCCCCTTCAAACCCTTCAAATCATCTATGTCATTTTTCAAATCATGCATTTTCACTTCCATTTCATTCTTGGTTTGACCTAGGATTGATATTAGTGCATCTTTTGTCACTATTTTCTCTTGTAAATCAGATATGTCCTTGCACATTTCTTCACCTTCATCATAAGTCCATGTAGAATTGTCCCTTTTAGGAGGCATTTAGAACAATATAGATAGGTATCACACCCTAGGGTTCACCACAATTAGATCCTTCTACTCAATTTAGTCAAATTTAAAATGACGTACCTTTTTCAACCCTGATTGGAAGACTGTTTTAGGGTTGAATTAAAACTGAGGTAAAATTCAAATTTTGCCTCCTCTGGGTCTGAAACTTCATCATGTTGTATCCTTATGTGTCCTCTTTCTGATGCCACATGTATGACCTAATTCTGATGTGCCAATAGAAATTTATTGTGAATCTCCCAACACTTTTTTTTTCCTTTCAGAAGATCAAACTTGTACGGACTGCCACGTGTAAAATATTTTGGATCCGAGTTTGAAACTTATACCATAGATACTATGGTCTGTACCCTTTTTAATTCAACTAGTTGTTAAATATACAAAATTAGGAGACATTCTCCAAACCAATCTTGTGTAGTCAAGATTGATCCTCTCGTATAGAGGTGAGCACTTTGATTGCCTTCCGTGTAAAGGTTATTCCTCCCATATAGAGGTAATTGATCAAAGTAATGATGTTGTAAACTCTTGTTGGACAAGGCTCCGAACTTGTGTGTGTCAAGTCATGATTATCATGTGAAACTTCCGTATAAAGGTATCCATGAGATGGACCTCCTGTATAGAGGTGGACCTTTCGTATAACAGTCATGCTTTACTTGTTAAAAGCATTTAATGTTGTGTGATGTATTATTAACCATAATCACCAGATTTCTATTAAGTCTCCTTTATAGATTGATCACCTCTAAAGTGAATTACTTTAGCATATGATCATTTGGTCTAGAATAATATAATATGATCACAACATCCAATAATTCTTCTTAGTATAATGTAATGTGATGGATAATTAAAGTTAGCACATGTTGACCATGCAGTAAGAGATAAAGAAATAAAAGATAAAGCATAGAGATCAAGAGAATTTGAAATTTCCCATGCAAACACTTCAGCTAATTAAAGAGAACTTGAATTGTTAAATATTTAGTTTTAAAGCTTCAGTTAAGTATCAATGCTTTAGTTAAAGATATGCCTCAGTTAACTAAAGAAATCACAGTGGTCACTTCAAGTAAATCAATTAGCATGATTTCGGTTAACTAAGTGTTAAATAAAAAGGACTAGTTAACTAAAGTGTTTTCACTTTGGTTAAAATAAAAGACGACACTTCAATTAAAGAGAATTAACTAAGTGACAACAAACAAGATCTAGTTAACTAAGTGTTATTGCATGACGACACTTATGTTCAAATAAAAAATGAAACGTGAGTTGTGACACTTGCATGTCGACACTTAAGTTAGCGACCTAACTAAGTGGGAAAGCTTTCAGTTAAGTGGCGAGCTCATCCTAAGTGATAGATCAATGATATACCGTATTGCATGAGAAGTGCGGTGCACCTCTGCATGGAATATTAATACGTCCAGTTTGAGGGCGAGTTCATACTGAATTTAGAAGTTGAAAATAGACGAGAAGAATGTATAAATATGTTATATGGGATTGATGAATCCAATTTGAAGTGAATTCTCTTCTCCATTGAAGGAAAGGTTCTTCTCTTTGTGCAGGATATTGTTCGTGCTTGTTATTTTTTTGTTGGGAACACATATGATTGATCTCTCTTCTCTATTTCTTATGTATCTTCATCAAGAGTGTTTGGTGATCTCTTATCTTCTGAAAGCAATCTACTATGTTGTAAAAGAAAGCATTCTCTTCTCTTCATTATATTATACTGAGAAGAATTGTTGGGGTTTTTGTTCTCATAATTTTGAGGATTTTCCTCATGATATATCTTGTGTTATGGTTTTATGAATTTCATGGATTGAATTGTCTCATTGCTTCAAGTCTCTTGATCCAAAAGAATTAAAGATCAAATCTCAACCAAATTTCAACACTAGTCTCACTCAATTTGGATCTCGCATGCCCCTGATATGACCTTTTTCCCTATAACACCTATTTTAGACTAGTTTTTGGACTAATAAAAAACCCTAAATTCCGAGGCCAATATGTCCGAACTTGTGATGTCCCAGGACCTAAATTTCAGACCATCGATTGCGCAAACTGTGTTTGAGGTGGGTTTTTAATCTCTCCATCTGAATCCTTGTAGAAAAAAAAATATAGTGAAAATTCCAAGATGACTCATTTTGAAGAAGCCAGTACCAAGGAAAGAGCTCTGATACCAAATGTTATGCAACCAAGTCCCAGATATAGCATAAAAATAGCAGAAATAGACCAAAATAAATTAATCAACGCCTTAATAATGAAGAACTAAGATGAATCACAATCCTCGTCAAGGGATGAACCTCCTTACACAATGCACATAAGACAAGACAAGATGCAATGATGACTAAAATGAAAAGGTATCCTTCCTATACATAGGAGACAAAGGGGTACAATATCAACTAATAGACCCACTAATAGACACAAGCTAACATCAATAATATGTAATGCACCATAATAAAGTGGGTAATGTGCCACTACAAAGGGGATAACGTGCCAATATTTAGGGCTTAACACATTTCCTACTGTAGAGGCTTTGATTGTCATTTTGATAGTTTATTACTTTTATTGCAATTGAAAACCCTCTTCAGCGAGTTAATGCAACCATAGTCGAACTTTCAAAGGTAATTCAGTCTCAGTAGCAAGAATTCATGGACCTCAAGATCAATTTAGAGAATTGGGAATCTCAGACTAAAGAAACAAATGTAAAGGAGTGGTATGCCCAATCACAGGTAAATCAGATGAATGCAAATGAGATTGTGACTTAAAATACCGAGTTGAGTGATCGGAGAAACAACAGGAGCACATCCTAGTTTTTCTGCAACATCTACAAGAAATTCCTAACGATAATAGTTATGCGAAGCAATCTTCTCTTGATACTGAGTTGCATTTCTCTTTGTTGGGTTCTAAGCATTAGCTTCTTCGAAGACTACAATTTTGTAATCAATGACATTGATATGTTTGCTTAGGAAAATTTTGACAAATGTACTCCTGTCGCTATTGGAATTTTGTGACCATGATGCTTGTATATGTATTTTTTCCTGTGCAACAAGAATATTTGCCACTTATGTCCAATTTTGAATATATGTACCCCCTTTTTGTAGCAGTTGTACCTTTATATAAATACCTATTTAATATGTGTATTCTTGTGCGACATTATTCAAACATTTTTTGGCTACAATTTTTATTTATAATTTCCTTGAATTCATAATAGATAGCATATTGAATTCAAGGGTTTTCATTCACAATTTTGGAAGTTAGCAAGGTAATCAACAATTGTTTGTTGCTTGAGAAATACATGTATTATTTACTTCAACTACACATGTCTGTGGAATTTTCCTTATCCATTTTTTAGTATGTGCGATCCTTCTTTGATACTACACAAAGTTACTTCCTTCATTTATCCATGTCTTACCATTTTTACTTCCTATAATATATGGAATATTTCTTTCTGATTGTTCTACTGATCTTTGGAAATTTTGTGCCTTATGCCCAAATCCATCACAGGAATAACATTTTATGGTATGACATTATTTTGTAGCATGTCCATAGTAATTGCACCTTAAGTATTTTAGTGTATTATTGAACCTTCTTCTATCATCATATCTAAATGTTTTGTGTTCATAATAGGGGAGATTATAACCATTGAAGAAATTTTCATACCTGGATATTGTAGGATTCCTTCTTGGTGGTGCATTCATTCTTAACTTATCTTGGATTGAGAATTTATTTCTTTGACCGTTCCTTTGACATGTTCTCTTGAAGCAACTTTCTTTGGGAAAGCCATGTCTTTGACTGCTTGCATAATTTATTCATTTTGGGAAGATGTCCCTAGTTGGATGTCAACCATACTGCTGTAACCAAGACTAGATTTTTCCTTTGGATATATTTGCATATTGAGAATGTCATCTAGAATCATGGTTCCTTTTGTCAAACTTGATCCTTGTATTCAGTTTAGCACTTGCTTTCTCCACGTCTTTTTTCAGGGAAATAATATCAAGATTTTGTCTTTGAAATATTTCATCCTTTTCTTGAAGTTGGCTTGCCAAATATTTCTTAGCTATCTTGTCCTCTTTCATTTGATTGTCCAAGGTCTCTTTGACTTCTTCCACATCATCCCTCAAACCGTTAGCCTCTTCCTCTTCTTTTTGAAGTTGGAATTGTTGTGTGCTAATCACCTCGCAAGTATCATCAATTTGTCTTTGAGAATTTTTCAGCCGATATTTTAGGGAATGGATTTATTCTTTTAATTTAGCAACCCCTTCTTCTCCTATTTTTTTAACATCCTTCCTTTTCTTCTCCAATTCTTCCTTTAGATAGCTTCTGGCTTCTTGACATTGAAATTTCAAGTTTTCCTTCTAGGGATTCAAGCTCACACACTTTTGTATTATAAGCTTCATCCTTTTCTTGGAATTGTTTGAACAAGTGTGTTTCCATTGCATTTGATTCTTCTTCTTTATTTTTCAGGGTTTCCATGATTTTGGTTGCAATATTTTTGACTTCTATTATAGTTTTCCTTTGAGTGTGAATAACATATCTTGCTTCTTAAATAGAGATATCATTGGTTGAAGTTGAATGGAGGGCGGAGCGGTGAGCGGCGAGCATCTAGGGTTTCATGGCGCAAAACTAGGGTTACATAGGGCTTCCACACTGCGACTTGGGCTTCTGCGGCGTTGAATGAACGAGCTTTGGCGGTGAGGTGAAAGCCTGGTATTGACACAGTGCTGTCGTTGTTGTCTGGTAGCGGTTTAAGGGGTTTTTGCGGGAAGTTTCCACTTTCTGCGACCGCTATTGATCTCTGTCTGGCTCGTCGGAACCACTTACTTCGGAACCGGTGTCACAGGCGTGTGGGCCTCTGTTTCTGGGTTTGCGGGCAGTCAGGGTTTTGTGTTATATAATCATACTTTCCATTGATACAGATTCTTCGCTGCTGTCACCGTTTATTAGCTGCCGTTTTGGTGAATTGTTGACAGGGGAACGGACTTTGTTGTTTTCACGGCCGATTTGGTTTCGGTTTATGACATATGGCTACCGGATTTGGGGATATGCTGCCGGAACCCATCATACTAGAGGATAACAGCCTCAATGTCTCCGATTACGTGATTGAGGAAGCCGGTTTATTCAAAACGGATGAGCATTTCAAGGAACAACTAAAGGGGAAGAGGGCCCTTAACCTGGGAGGTCGTCATGTGGTACCTCGTGGCAAGACACATCGAGGACATCTGGCTGGGAGGCGGACACATGGTGATTTGGGGGGGTCGGACCCCTCCGTTGGCAGCGGCAGGGATTACCCTGATGTGGGTAACAAAACAAACCCTGGTTCATCCTCCCGTATGGCCCGCCGTTTGAATGGGAGATATTTTCGATGACCTGGTGAGTCCTGGTTAACTGTGGGCAGAGACATTGGTCTGGAGGAGGTTGTAGAGTTCAATATGACCGTGCTTGTTGGTAAATTTTCATATCATGCAATGAATCAGCGTGACATTGTTGCTTGGGTCACGACGAAATGGAGGCCGCTGTTAAACTACACTCCACAAATTTTTGCCATGGCCTGCGGGTGGTACGGTTTCAAGTTTGAAGAAGAGGCTCAGTGCACACTCATTATGGAGAGAATTTGGTTACATGGTTCTGGCAGCCTAATGCTACAGAAATGGCAAATGGATTTTGATCCTGAAACTGCCTCGGTGCGTCTATGACATTTGTGGGTCCTTCTTCCTGGGCTCCCCCTTGTGCTCTGGAACCGCGGGGCCTTTAAAGCCATTGGAAACAGTTTAGGGAGGTTTCTGCATGTCGAGGATGAGCATCTGAATGGGTTTGAACGACGCATGGGTCGGGTCCTCATGGAGGTGGATATTTCCTTGGGGTTAATTGATGTACTCAACATAAAATGGCGTGGCCGGACGTTTACCCAGATCATAGATTATTGGGGTATCCCCTTCCGTTGCTCTAACTGTAAGGAAGTTGGGCATTTGTGGCGTCAGTGTACTGCTCCGACATCTTCTGGACGTCTCAAGGAAGGTGGTCTATTTTGGTCATCAGATGACGGGAGTGATATTGAGATGGATACAACGGGTTCGCTGGACGGCTTCTCCAACCGGGTACCCACATTGGACGCTCCGGACTCGGCTCTGTTCCGTAAGTTAGAATCTCAAGACCCAAACTTCTTTCATTCGTTGAATGAGTTGGATATATCATTTATAAATGCTCTTGATTTAAATAATGGTAATAATGGGAATTATATGAGCCGCAATCATCACATGAAAACATCATCTTTTGGTACTGAATATATATCTAATGAAACCTCTAGGGAGGATGGCCCTGCCACTGTGAATGAGTTGATTGAGAATGTGAATGCGTCGAGCTAGATTGACTCCTCTCCTGTCAAATCGGTATCCCCTGGATTACCACTTACGGGCTCTCCGACTATTATTATTTCTAGAGACACTAAGGCCCCTACTAAGACTCGGGGTGTATGTGAGGTGGGGGGGGGGGGGACGATGACTCGGGTGGGATCTTTGGCGGGGGCTGGCGATGAAATTGGGGGACCCGGTGGTGGGAGTCCGGTTGACCTGTTGGGGGGTTGGTCAATTCTATGGAGCCCAGTGATAAGGTAATACTTATCCCTTCTTACTCAGAAATGGTAAAGAAGGCACCTATCCCTACCTTCTATAAAAACCGACAGATTGGGGTGTCTTTGACCCATGGTGGGGTCGGGGGGGGGACATTAGATGTGCCGTCCACTGATCTGGTGGGGGGGGGGGGAAATAATTATGTGGTTGCTACTAGTCCTATTGGGGATACTTGTATTCAAAAGGGGGCTCGTAGGGGTGGATTGGCTCCGGAAATTTCTCCTCTCAAAACGAGGAGTGCCAGGAAAAATAAGAAGGTCACCATGGGGGGGATTGTGGATGGCCGTGAACCTGCTGATTCCCCCAAATCTACTGATACCCGAGCTCTTAGAAGAATGAAAGCCCTTGCAAGGGTTCAAAAATGATATTTTCTCCTTAAATATTCGGGGTGTGGGAGGGATACCCAAACAATTGGCCCTCAAGAGAGTTCTTCATATTACAAATCCTGATTTGGTACTTCTCCAGGAAACTATGGTATGTGGTGATAAGGCACGTATTTTCTTTAACAAGGTTAAGCCAGGATGGATGGTTTGCACTGTGGACGCAGTTGGTCTATCTGGTGGTCTCTTAGCGGCATGGAACCCTGCGGTTCTGAGACTTGATCCTTTTGTCACCTCCCTGGGCATTTTATTATCGGGCAATATCAGGGGGGTGGAAAAAAATGTAAATATTATCAACTGTTACGGGCCATATGCTGACAGGATGGATTTATGGGACGAAGCGGTCTCGAATCATTTACTGGATCTGGAAAATTTATTTGTGGCTGGGGACCTAAACTTCACTTGGGGGGATGACGAGGTCTGGGGTAATGTGGCTCGAAGAGACCTGATGGGAGCTTATTTTAAAAAACTCTTCATGAAATTTTCACTTGTTGACATTGCTCCGTGTCCGCTGGCTCCTACGTGGACAAATGGTAGGGTGGGAGATATGATGATCCAGAAACGAATTGACCGGTTTTTTATCTCTGAATCCATGCTGGATGGACTTCAGAATTACAGGTCTTGGATTCATCAAATAAAAATCAGTGATCATCTTCCTATTATTTTACAATTCGAGGTGGAAACCATGCCTCAATGCTACCCTTTTAAATTCAACTCTACTTGGCTCTTGGATGGGGAATACACTCTGGGTGTGAGGAACATATGGCTTCAGCTGGATGACTCGGGGGAACGCTCTGCCATGGACAAGCTGGCGGTGAAACTTAAGGCTATAAAGGATCATACTATTAGGTGGGAAAAAAACAAAAAAGCAGAAATGGGCTGTGAACTTGCTGAGATTGAAGTGGAATTATCCGCATTGATGCGGGGTTCTGTTGGGTCTGATTTTAGCCTTGAGGATGCATTGAAACTTTCCTCTTTGGAGAGACGTAAATTGAGTATTCTTCTTATACAAGAGGAAACCTGGAGAATGAAGAGCCGGGCTATTTGGATAAAGTCAGGGGATCAGAACACACAAATTTTTCATCAGTTTGCGGACTCACGAAGGATGCAAAATACTATTTGGGACCTTAATGATCATTGTGGTAGGAGGATCTGGGGGACGGATGATTTGATGGAGGAGGCTGCCCATCACTTTCAGGAATACTATTGTGATCCAAAAAACACCTCATTGGCGGAGCAATTTAAAGTTTTTAAGGAGTATCCTCGTATGTTAAATGAGGTGGAGGGGGATGATATTTTTGTGGAGGTCTCCCTGGGCGAAGTGGAAAGCACTTTGCGTGGGTTTGCAAAAGATAAATCACCGGGGCTAGATGGGTGGACTGTGGAACTATTTTTACACTTCTTTGATATTATGGGGGAGGATATCAGAATGGCTGTTGAGGAATCCCGGAAACAAGGATCTGTATCTGGGGCACTCAACTCTACATATTTGACCCTAATTCCGAAGACCTCACACCCGAACAACTATAATGAGTTCAGACCCATTGCTCTCTGCAATTTAGTATACAATATTATTGCAAAGGTTATTGCCGACCGGATCAAACCCGTTCTTTCTAGACACATTTCATTGGAGCAATATGGGTTCTTGCAGGGCCGAAAAATCCATGATGCGGTGGGTGTGACTCAGGAAATTTTCCACACTATAAAAATGAAGCATCTTAATGCTCTTATTCTTCAGTTGGATCTGGTGAAAGCATATGACAGGGTGAATTGGGATTTCCTGAGATTAATACTGATTCAGATTGGCCTGCCTTGGAAAGTGATGAAATGGATTATGGCTTGTGTAACCTCGGTCAATTATGCCATACTGATCAATGGCCTTCCTACGGATTTCTTTAAGGCCTCACGGGGTCTTCGACAGGGATGTCCTCTATCACCACTCCTCTTCCTTTTGGTTATTGAAGGCCTGAGTTTATCCATTCATAAGGCTAAGCGGGATGGACTGATTGAAGGCATTAAAATAACTAGAGATATATCTGTTACACACTCCCTGTTTGTGGATGATGTAATGCTCTTCGGTATTGGTATCCTTGATGAGTGGGTACAATATAAGAGGATACTGGACTTGTTATGCTCGGTTTCTGGTATGATCATCAATTATATAAAATATCGATTCTTAAAACACTCTCTATTGAGGGATGTGGAAGGCTCCATTAGTGCAATTCTTCCCTTAAATTTCTTAGAGTTGGAGGCTGGAACGAAATATCTTGGTTTTTTTTAAAAGCCGGCTAATTATCTGGTGAAGGACTGGACATGGCTCGTTCGACGATTTGAAGGACGTATTAGTCACTGGAGCTTTCGCCATTTATCTTTGGGGAGCAGACTCACACTGGAAAAAGCTGTTCTACAGAACCTTGGCGTGTACTGGTTTACACTTTGCAAAGTCCCAAGATCCATTCTTTGCCTCATTCGTCGAAAGCTGTTTAACTTCTTATGGTCCGGTAGTGGATGTCAGGAGAAATACCATCTTATAAATTGGTCTAGGTTTGCACGTCCTTGGAATTTGGGTGGATGGAATATAAAGGACCTGGACCTTTTTGTTAAGGCTCTGCATGCGAAGAGTCTGTGGCGTGCTCTCTTTGACAATTCTGTTTGGGGCCGTATTATTCGAGCTAAGTATCTGAAGAATACCTCTGTTGAGAATTGGCTTAGAATGAACCGGCCTGTCACTGTGGGTGTGTCTAATATTTGGAATGGGTTGATTGGATCTTTTAAAGTTATTTCTCAATGGATTGCTTGGATACCTGGAAATGGCCGTGACATCAAGTTGGGACTTGATCCGATCTTGGGGGGCCCTTCTGAGCATATGCTATCGTTGGAATTAAGGACTCACCTCAAATCTAAAGGATATTACTCTCTGGCACATGCGGTGGGACTGTTCAAGGGGGGACGACCTCTTTGGATAACATCTACACAGCTGGGTTTATCTGGTACATTGGGATTGGAATGGGAGGCATATACCAGGCCTTTTTATCTTTCAAACATTCATTTATCTGATGGGGCTGACAGATTGACTTGGTCGTGGGATGTGGCTTGTGGTAAGGTTACTGCAAAATTGGCTTATGAAGCATTGTTTGCTGATTCCTGTGATGTTATCCGCTGGTGGGAAAAATTTATCTGGAAGCTGGTCATTCCTCTCAAAATTAAGTGTTTTATCTGGCTTGCATTATCAAACAGGATCCTCACTTGGGATAACCTATGCCGTCGTGGGTTCATTGGACCGGGTTGGTGTCCGCTCTGCTGCAGGTTGGAGGAGATGGTGGATCACCTGTTATCGACTTGTACTTTCATTAGGGATCTATGGGAGCAGGTTGCTTATAGAACTGGCGTACAGTTCGGATGGGGTGAACATACATTATGTGATTGTCTGGAGGCTTGGACGTGCCTTCACACTGATTGTGTTGAACTTCCTTTCTTTATGATCTGGGAGGTTTGGAGAGCTCGTAATGCTTGTATTTTTGAAAACCTGAAACCCCACGGTGCTACTTTATGCTATAAGATCATTGCTGCACATAAGGAATACATTTCAATTTTTGGAGCGGGTGTTGGCTCGAAGACACGGATATTGAAAAATCGTTTGGCTCCCCCTATCTTGGTATTTCCTTGTGGCTTTTTCGACGGGGCCGCTGTTCGCTTGAATGGTTTAGGGGGTGCTGGTGCAACTATTCACATTTCCAACACTACCACTGTTCATTATTGGCTTAATCTGGGAAATGGTTCAAATACTCGAAGTGAGATATGCGCCCTTTGGCTCTTACTGTTTTGTGCCCGACAAAGGAAGATTTCTTCCCTTGTTATTTATGGCGACTCACAGGCTGTTATCTCTTGGGCTAATGGTTCTTCTTCCCTGAATGTTCTCCTGCTCAAACATTGGTTGGAAGCGGATCGAAAGCTTATTCTTGAATTTGAGCACATTCACTTTGAACATATCTTCAGAGAGGTGAATCTGGAGGCGGATATGCTCTCTAAGCGAGTTCTCAACTCCCGGACTGGGGTCACCATGTGGCAGGAATGGCGGGATGATTTGCTATTTTCACATGGTTCCCATTTGTTACATTGGACATGAGGCTTGTTGTATTTTTTGTTCGTTCTTTTTTGTCTTTCCATACGGGATATATGCGGCATGTTACTTATATGACTTTCAGTTTCTATGTGCAGATTCTTAATTCTGCCGCGTCCAATTACTTGTTGGACATAGCTCTATACCCTTATATTTTTGCGGCCCTTATATCATCTTCTTGCAGATGCTGTTGCACTGATCGGGTGTAATATCCGCATTACATCCCACTTTGGCGCCACTTTTCTGCTAGGGGTGACTTTGATACTAGACATATGTGGTTATTTATATTTTGGACTTTTTAGGAGACGCATATACTTTTGATGATGTGGCATTTGTATTTCTGTTATAGTACTGGACACTTAGTTGCTTGCCTTATGGGCGTTGGTAGAGTTTGATGACAGTTTAGGCCGCCTTCATGTTTCATTTTGATGATGTAACCGGATTGTTCCGGGGATTACTTCTGGCAGATTTGTATGATTTGGTCATGGACTGACAGTTGGACATATTTTACTATTTCGTATATTAATAGTAAGTTATATTTTTCTGTGAAAAAAAAATAGAGATATCATCAAAATATTCTAAGATTTCACAAACTAAATCATCATCATCCTTACCAGCACATAGATTCCTTAAGCAGAGAATCTCTAATTTTCCCCAAAATTCATGGGATAAGGATTGAGACCCAACCTTAGCATTTACATCTTATATAAGGGTATTCAATATGGAATTCCTTGTTATTTCATGGAATCTATGAAGTCGGCATTTTGCAGTGTTACTTTTTTTTTCCCTTTGGAGGAGTATATCCATTGTCCACTATACCCAAAACCTTTAATCTAGGATTTGCAGATGTGCCTTCATAATAGTACTCCATGAGTACCAATCATCTCCATCAAATCTTGGTGCTTCATTTTGAGATGATACTTCCTTTCCCATGAGTGCCTTTAAGGATATTCCATCTAGTGGTTAGATTGTTGCCTGAAGGAATCGACTTTGATACCAATTGTTGAAATTCTTAAAGATACTGAGAGGGGGGATGAATCAGTATCATGTGCATCTTAAGCAATTTTTACTTTAAAAATTATGCACCAATTCCTATTTAAATCACAACAATAAAATACAATTGTGTGCAGAGTATTTGGAAAGTAACTTTTTATATATAAGAAGGTTTTAATTACATAAATAGATGGGAGACACCAATATCCAAAGATGTGAGTACCAACTCACTCAGACACCAATATGATTGGGACACCAATCCCACATGCAAGCAAAAAATTTCTAATTGCAGGCACCAACCTATGAGGACACCAATCCTTTGTGCAACACCAACTTGTTGTGTACATGCACCAACCTGTGACCAAACCAATCCTCTATGCAAGCACCAAATTTATGTGTACAAGAACCAACTTGTGAGGACAACAATCCTCTACACAAGCATTAACTTGTTGTGTTCAAGCACCAACCTATGAGGACACCAATCCTCTACACAAGCACCAACTTGTTGTGTTCAGGAACCAACTTGATCGGAGACTGCAATGTCCTTTCCTTTCCCGATCATACCTCCCTAAGATAGATGTAGATGTTCTTCTATCACACTTCCTTCTAATTTTTGCACACAACTTCACACTTGTTCTGTGCACTCATTCACTTTATTTTACATGCACTTATGTGCTCTACGTTTGTTTTGCACAACTACTAAACTTCACTATCTATTCTGTACACTGATATACTTACTGTGTATTATGCTTCGGTTGTGTGCACTATTTCTCTAGTTGTATACTATGCTTCAGTTCTGTGCACCGCTCTGATCCATAACATTTCTCTCATCATGCGAACTTCTTCAATTCTGTACACTGCTCCGGTTTTGTGCATTTTCTGCTACTCTGATTTTCTATTTTGCGCACTCAGATCTCTTCTCTTTATTTATTTTGGATCAACGAGCCAATGATTCCCCGATAAAATGAATCCCCCAAATATAGAATACCTTTACATCTCCATTTCACACACCTTACCTTCACCTCAATCTTTGGTTTATTTATATCTCTACTTGTTTCCTTGATTAGATTGATTTGTACACAAGTAGGGGCTTCTGTATGTCGGATAGCTCTTTCTTCTTGGTCAAGTTTACCCAACACAATGCACTTGAGCTGACTAAGTAGGGACTTCTTTATGTCGACTACCTCTTTCTTCTTGGACAAGTTTACCCAACACATTGCACTTGAGTCGACTAAGTATTTTCTACACACTTTGATATTTGTCTTATTGTGCAATAGCCTAGTGTATGTGCGACATATACACATCCATTTTGTGCGGATTGGTATCCTTGTTTTGTATATACTTCTTCAAACTGGCATCAAGGCTTCATGCTTCTTGTTTGACATCAATGACAACACCAAATTTACATAGACGACTGCTCAATACAACCGAGTTTTCACCCTTGGGGTTTCTTTGTTATCAATTCTGACTTGCATTTTCATGTGATTGGTATTGTCTATTGCCTTCAATCATTTATGTTTGGTTATTATCTACATTGGTTTTATTATTTTCTTTTTTAGTCTAGTATATTTTGGTTGAATCTGTAGTCCTCCTGTTGTATCCATGGGTGACATAGATCATTGGTATCAAAGCACTCTAATCTACTCTATCCTTGCTTGAGGACTACTTTGTAGTTAAAAATCTTATGCCTATTAAGACATGCTCTAATACCTAGCTATTTAACTTTCCTCTACCTTCGATCTCCAATTATTTATATACTAGAAACCCTAGACCAAAGATGACTGGTGGAATAGAGGACATAACTCCTCATAGTGAAAATGAACAACACATAGATCAAGCACTCGCTCGACAATGAACTAAAATATATGATCATTTCAATGATATCCTTGCTAGACTTACTAGTTCATTGGGCTCAACTTCGGTTAGCAAACCAATGAGATATACCTTCTCCTTCATGTTACAAATGTACTTGGACATACCAAATTTGGAAGGAAATATTGATGTAGAATTTGTAGACAACTGGATACAATAATTAAAGTCTTATTTCATTGTGAATCAATTTTCCGAGGCTAAGAAAGTCATCATTGCATCATTGAAGATGCCAACTTTTGTACAATGTTGGTGGGAAAATATTTTAACTAAATGGGAAGAAGAAGGTCACCCCATCGACACATGGGTGAAATGATTTGAACATGTCAGGATTGAATTTTATCCACCCAAATACATAGAATAATAGTAAGAAATGACAGTAGTTAAGATAATGGAAAGATCATACTGTACAAAGTTATAATAATGACTTCCACTAACTAATGGTTCGACTTGGTGTTAGGGATGAAGAAAATTTTCTTGTTTTGAAGTATATCATTGGATTAGCTCTGTATATCCAACTAGATATGTAATTCCTCACTATTGGAACTCTCGTAGAAGAATTCCATTACACTGGAAGTTTGATGGGAAATTGAAGGATAAAGGATAGTTCTCGAGTCTCAACCAAACAGACACGTCGACCTTTTGACAAGAAATATTAGTTGAATGCTGACTCCAACACTCTTAGACTACTTCATAGAAGCAAAACCATGGTAAGAACCCTTTCAATAAATATACTGTAAAACACAACAAACAACCTCTTGTAGTGAATAGTATTATTACCATAGTTTAGTTTGGCATGATGCATCTGAATCCAAAGATCAAAATACATTCTTCACACAGATGACTACCTTTGAATTAGGATCAATTGAAAAAGATATCATGGAGCAGATATATAATCCTCAAATCTATTGGTATCAACTTTGAAAACCCTCACAAACTCAACCATCATCAACAAAGAGGAAAGAGAATGACTATTCCATACATAGATATGGGTGCATAATAACTTGTTACATTTTATTGTGGAAAATGGTAGTCAAAATCAATTTGTCACCGAAGACATTGCAAATAAATTGGATCTTGTTACTACTCCGCATCCACAACCTTACAACATTAGTTGGATGAAGGATGGACAAGAAATCAAGATCACCAAATAGTGCAAAATTTCCTACTTCATCAAGCCTTTTTGGGATGGGTGCTATGTGATATAGCACCACTATTAGTAGCTTATGTACTATTTGGTAAACCCTACTTATGGGACAGACATGGAAAATATCATTCTAGACCACAAAAAGTGATTTTCAAA
Source organism: Larix kaempferi (assembly GCA_027924585.1). Taxonomy (NCBI): domain Eukaryota; kingdom Viridiplantae; phylum Streptophyta; class Pinopsida; order Pinales; family Pinaceae; genus Larix; species Larix kaempferi. Next base: position 8,992,278 of record BSBM01001430.1, on the reverse strand, counting down.
ATCCAAAATCAATGGTATGGAATTCCTGAAAGTCAACCCATGCTAATAGTCGAAATGGTTTCAACAAAATAAGATAAAAAGATGATCAACCATGCTCATAAATTCATGTTGTTGATGATCAAACCTCAACATTCCAATAGGATCACAACAACCAACTGACTCTCCACCGACCACAACTCTTGACAACATCAACAAGTCGATATAGTACTTGAAGAATACCAAGATGTGTTCCAAGATACAACTAGAATACCACTACATTTCAAGGTAAAACATTCCATTGATCTTGTTCCTAGTTCTTCATTATCCAATGCATATGTTTATAGAAGGATTTTTTTAGAGAATGAAGAAATCCAAAGAAAAATTCAAGACTTGATCGACAAAGGGAATATTTGATTGAGCTCCTCTTATTGTGGAATTCCAGTCATCCTAGTCCCTAAGAAAGATGGGACATGGTGCATGTCCATTGACTACACAACTCTCAACAATATTTCAATAAAGAATCGGTATCCTGTTCCTAGAATAGATGATTTACTTGATTATTTGAAATATGCTAAATTATTTACCAAACTCGACCTCAAGTTAGGATATCATCAAATTCTCATAGAGTCCTCAAATGTATGGAAGACTGCTTTCAAAACCATGGAAGGTCTATTTGAATAGTTAGTCATTCCTTTTGGTTTAACTAACGCACCTGCAACTTTTATGAGATATATGGATGGTTTTCTTAGACCCTCTGCAGAAAATGTGTCATTGTTTACCTAGATCACATCCTTATTTCTAGAAACCCTTTGTAGGAAAATGTGTCATTGTTTACCTAGATCACATCCTTATTTCTAGAAACCCTTTGTAGGAAAATGTGTCATTGTTTACCTAGATCACATCCTTATTTCTAGCAAATCATGGGATGATAATTTGCAACAACTTCAACAAGTGCTTATACTCTCAAACAACACAATTTCTGCTTGAACTTGGAGAAGTGCTATTTTGCAGTGAAGAGTATCAAATACTTGGGCTATGTGATTGACTCAATAGGCATTTGAGTTGACCCAGAAAAAATACAAGTCATCATGGAATGGCCCACTCCAAGAAACATTTATGAACTAAGGGGTTTCCTTGGTTTATCAAATTTCTATAACAAATTTGTGTTGGAATTCATCCACATAGCTTGGACAATGAATCAATTGACTAATAGAGGTGGAAAGACAATTTTCCAATAGACAAAAACATAAGTTACAACAAGATTTTGAACAACTCAAGAAAAAGCTTTGCACAACTCCAGTGCTCATGCTACCTAATTTGCATCAACCATTTGAAATTGAAACCGGCGCATCAAATTATGCCATGGGCACCGTGATCACTCAATAAGGTCATCCAATGGCATTCCATTTGGAATCTTTCAGTGATACTTTTTGCAAGTATTCAAATTATGAAAGGGAATTGTATGCCATTGTACAAGCACTTAAGAAATGGAGACACTACATTATAGGAAAATAAATGGTCATTCATATAGACCGTAAGCCTCTACAATTTTCTATGTCACAGTCTAAGTTACAAATGACGAGACAACTCAAGTGGATTAGTTACCTACAATAATTTTAGTTTGTAACTAAGCATTGGAAAGGAAAATACAATGAATTAGCTGATTTCCTTAGCCTACCACCAATCACTTCACTTATTATAGTGTTAAGTATCCATGGTTATGACACCATTACTTCACCTTGACTATATGAAGAAGACATTGAATTCTCCTCAGTTTATCGACAAATCTAAACAGGTCAATTGATTTCTCCCGACTACAACTTGAAGGATAAATTGATTTACAAGCTTGAACAACTTTATGTCCCTCTAAGTGAGTACATATAGAATATTATTTGGGATGCACACTACAACAAAACAATAGGACATTTTGGAGTGGAAAAGACTCCCACAACACTCCAAAAGTGTTTCTATTGGCCTTTTCTGAAGATGGATCCTGACAAGTATATCAAGTTAGTCATGGTTTGTGCCATCACTAAGTCACTATATCAATGATAGGGTTTGAATACACCCTTTCCCATTCCAATTCAATCACGGGAATCCATTTCCTTGCACTACATGGCTGGATATCCTGTCACCAAACAATAGCATGATGTAATCCTGGTAGTGGTTGATAGATTCTCTAAAAGGTTTATCCTCATTCCTTGCAAGAAGACTACATCAGTGCAATAGTTTTCTTAGCTCTTCTTCAAGAATGTTTGTAAGCAATATGGATTACTGACTACAATATCTCTGACAGAGATTCTATATTTGAAAACACTTTTTGGAAAACACTTTGGTAACAACTTGATACATAACTATCTATCTTGACCGTGTTCCACCCTTAGACCGATGGACATATAGAAGTTGTGAATCACATGGTGGGATATCTACTTTACATGTACAACCAAAATAATTACAAAACATGTGATGAAATTATAGTGTACATTGAGCATAGCTATAATCAAGCACAATACAGTTCCATAGGCAAGAGTAGATAATTGAAGTCTATTATGGATTTCATCCCTCAACGCCTTTCGACTTTGTTAGTTGATCAATTTAGAAAATGAAAAATGAGAAGATGAAAAAACAATCAAGTTCAAATATAGGGTTTATGAGATTAATAAACAAGCACATGCGATGTTACAATGATCTAGTGAGAAACCCAAGGCCCGAGATGACAAGCATCATTTTCCTCATTCATTCAAAATTAGGGATCGGGTCTGGTTGCATCTCAAGAAAGAAAGATTTAGTGGCCCACATAGGAGGGTGAATCCTTTATGATATGGTCCTGAACGAATTATTGAGAAAATTGGGGAAACAACTTTTAAGCTAAGCATTCCACCATACCTACGTTTGTGTCCAATATTCAATGTGGACTTGCTTCAACCGTATTTTCCGCAACTATTGAAACATATTGAATTACATCCAACAGATGGAAAATACATCCATCTAGATGTTAAAGAGACTATTTTCATTGACACCATTTTCAGACAACAATCACGCCACACAAGAATGCAAACAATTCCCTTGTTTTAGGTGGCTAAAGCAGGACAACTCCTAGCTTAAGGAAAGTGGTGTCCTCTCACCGAATTGGAGTACAGGTTTCCTCATCTTCTTAAGAAGGAAATGGAGACCTTCTCCACTTAAGGGGAAAGTTCTGATCCATTTTAGGACTCAACTAACACCATTGAATAGTGCCTATTCCCATTCGAATCTTTGGTCGGATCTCAGTTGGGATGACTCAGTCAAACATGTGGATTAGTCGGTCCATAGATTCAGTCGAACATGTAGATCAATCGATCCTTCTACTCAATCGAATCATGCAATGTTATGCAAGACGCATTCATCATAGATTCCCATAGAATTTGATGACTTGAACATATGTTAGCCAACATTTTGAACAGTTAGAAGGCACCAGTTTTGAAAAGTTTTGTTTAAGTTGAAGCTAAATATTTTCCATTTGGATTAAAAAGAATCGTTCAAAAAACATCTTTAAGACCATAAACATTAAACCACATATCAATCAAACATTTGAAGGAACCATTCACACATTTTACATTGAAAGACAAACTTTGCACATCACATTTTGAGTTAATTGGGGAATATTTTCTTTCCAAAAACAAAAACAAGCTTCAATTAGTTACATTTTGTTTTTTATTAAGAATATTTTCATGATTTTCATACACATTTGAAAGATCATTTAACCACATTTTCATTGAAAAACACACTTTGAACATCACATGCTGAGATAAGTTGAAGACAATTTCTTTCCAAAAAACAGAAAGAAACTTTAATTTAGTTACATTTTGTTTTGGAGTTGGAATTTTTCATAACTTTCATGCACAATTAGAGAGAGTTGCACCCTTAGAGTTCAGTTTTCTTGAAATATATTGTGTATGAGGCACCGTATCCTCTTCACTCGCACCTTATGGTGATCTTGTGAATGAGAAAGTGTATCTCACTTGTAATACTCTAGGAGTTATTTTTTTCAAAGCATCTTATATCGAGCCACTGTATCCTCTTCACTCGCACCTTATGGCAATATTGTGAATGAGAAAGTGGATCTCACTTGTAATAGACTAGATTTCAATTTTTGCGTTTTTCGAGCCACCATATCCTCTTCACTTGGGCCTTATGGTGGTCTTGTGAATGAGAAATTGGATATCACTTGTAACCGTTTAGAATTTAATTCACAAGCTTTCCAAAGGGATCTGCGTATCCTCTTCACTTGGGCCTTTATGCGATCTTGTGAATACGAAACAAAGATCCCCCGTGTAATAGAATTAGATTCAGTTTCACTTGAGATGTCTGTTTGGGTTATATTGATCTTTAACATCAATTATTATCCATATTTCAGCAGAACTGTGCATGAACATACGAAATCTACCAGCAATTTTGTTTATATCTGAAAGAAACTCATGAACCTCTAACTCTTCCTTACTTTAGAATATTCATCGAATTGAAAGGTAGAGTAGTGAGCATTTTTCATTGTTTGGTTCAGTTTCCTGTTTTCGAGTCAAAACATCACCAGTTTCACTTCCACTCCTGAAACTAAACAAACTACCCTTAAAATTGGTGCTTAATCTAAAAATTGACCAACTTTTGATTTTCATATCACCAACAAGATTAGGTTAGTGCCCTGGATTAGGTTTGGAGAGTTAACACTCCTGGGCTGCAAAAATTTGAAATTAGCATTGATTACTGAGAGTAAATCCATTAGTAGCAAAAAATGCTTTTCGGGAAAGTGCTTCTGAAACATGCATCAAGCACGAGGTCAATCTAGATAAGTAAGGGTGGTTCCCCCCTCTTGCTTATTTAGTGGGACATGAGCTTATCGAGGGGATTCTATGTTCAGTGACAAATCCTCAGGGTGACATCACTGTTTCTAGAGTTCATGGTTATGAGAGTTGTCCTCAACTTACAATTGTTCTGCCTGACCATCGATTGTGAAGTGGTAAATTTAGTGGCTATTCCTAGGATATCACATAGGATATTGTGAGTGGGAAACACTTGCAATACCTAATAAAAATGTTTAAAAAAATTGGAAAACACAAAAATCCAAAAAGGGAGAGACTTGACTCACTTCATATCATAAAATTTGAAGAAAACAGAAATAGTTAGTCCTTGTCGCCCTTGAACACAACACATAATATTGCATCCGCTGTCAGTACACCATTTGCATTTTCCTTAAGAAACTGTACCAGTATTTTGAACAGATCTCCACCGATGGGTTATCCTTCCCATCACCAATGGAGATTTCATTAATGCATCCGGCATTAGCATATTTCATTAAGGTCGGTTACTCAAAGTCATATGTTTCCAAGTGTCCATTCTGCCTTGTGTTATGTGTTCAAGGGAAGGTCAAACAAAGTCGGCCTTTCCTCAAATATTCCTGACCAATCATGTCATCCTTCCTTGTGTCAGTATATAGTGTTAAATCTTGCAGTTCTACCAAATTATATCAGATTATTGATCTTTGTTTCGTATCGATTGATGTGGGATGCATTAATACCCTCCTTCCAATGGATCTATTCCTATTGACATCAAAACATCATTTAGGACATGGATCTAGAAACCCAAGAGTACCTTGGATCTTGCAGTCATTAGTGGCAGGTTTCCTCACAAATGACAGTGGTTATACATCAATGACCCCTGATTATATGATTCTACAAGCGTTCAACTTCAGAACATTTATTCAGACTTGCTAGTTTGTACTCAGTACCTTAGAGTCCATCATCATTATCGATGGGTCTCTTCGCATCTGTTAATAGTATACATCAATGAATGGTAATCAGATGGTGTTTTATTATGCTCAACATCAGATCATTTATTCACATGATATAAACTCGTATTGTCTTCGGTTTGTATTGAAGACCTTGGGAAAAACAGTTGTATCACTCATGTTGGCTGTTGATCACCTTCTTGAGGTTTCCAGTGTATACCCAGGTACTTCGCGGTTCAAGGAACCAACAAAACCCCAATTCACCGGCCCTTTCGGCAACAGGCTATGCGCAGCCTGAGGTCTCACCCGAGGCAAAGCTGAGAGGGTGGTTGCAGAATCAAGTTTCCACAACTGGGTGATGCGATGGGGGGAAGGCTAATAAGTAGTGCAACACCTTGCGGGTTGCGCGGATCGATACTGCGTGAACCTTTTGTTCTGTGTCGGATACTTTAGCATGAAACTACGCTCGCGCACTTGCGCCTTCAGCGCGCAACTGCGCTCGCACCTCCAATGACTGTGCGATACAGGATACCTTTGCGTTACGAAAATAAGCTATCAAGAGCTTACCTCGCAGCAACCTTCAATGACTCGACGCATCCATGAGACTGCGTATCCTTGCCAAGATGTTCAATTCTAACCATTCTACTTAACGTCCTTTATCCTTTTACTCCATTCAAGTCTTATCAGTAAATTGTGGATGGTTTAATAACATACGTTACTGCGTGCTCCAATGCTGCACTTAAACTCAGCGTTCGCTACTTGACCAATAGGTAGATTCATACATTCCAATCGACAGGTTCATTCCTTGGCTGCGCTCAATTCTTGCTTGGTGTTATTTGATTCCTGCCTTAACTGATTGATGTCTTCAGTTAACTACGCACACTTATCATATGAGGCGATGCCTCTCTCATGAATTTCTTCTGCAACTTTGATGTGCAACTCATTCAGGTCCTCTAGGGGTAAGGCCCCAATTTTTAGGTCGAGGTGCCCAGTCTTTAGTGCCTCCTTAACCGTTTCATTTGGGTAAATCAGGTAGCTAGGTTCAAGATTCAAGACGCGTGGATACTTACTTCCAGTAACAGGTGGTCTTCTTTGAGCACTTGGCTCTGCTGATTTCCCGTTAATACATGAACCTGATTGCCCCAATCCCATATGGGCTACCAATGTCTTGACCTACTCCACAGCTTGGATTATGGTCAACTACAATTGTTCTTGCTTGGCTTCATTCTTAGCGCGAGCCTCTTCCCATGCTTCCTGTACTTTGGTTGCAATGGTCTCACAATCATCGGGATGTAGTTGCAGCCCGAGCTCGGGTTTTTCGGCCTTTCTTTTTGTGTGTCAGCCCTGTGTTTGCGAGGGGCCTTCAATAGCCATTCTCTTTGCTGCCGATGAAGAGGAATGTTGACTCTGCATGTCATCCTTTTCTTCCACAATGGGCGTTCCAGCTGGTAGTCCGCCCTTCTTTCCCTTCTTTGTTGTTGTTTCTTCTTTGTTTTCTTGATCTGTTTCTGTGTCTTCCTCATCAGTGTCTTTTACATTGATCTTCTTCCGAAGAGGTTCTACGTTATGCTCGTAGTCAAAAGCATCATTGCGTGAAGCGGGGACTCTCCATTTGGGCTCCCATAGCTCCATCATTCCCTCGATCACCTCCTTATCTAGTCGGTAAAATCCTGGATACCATAAATCTTGCTCCGTTATGTCGCCTCTTGGCTGAATGAATGTTTGGTGTCTTTTTGCTTGAAACCTCATGATGCAGGTGTATTCATTAGCTAGTGTTTTGGAAACGCGCGGCATTGCCATAATTGCTTCGCGCAACTGGTGATAGTAAACATAAAACACTTCAACCATTTTCCGCTGCCTAAATGCCTTTGGGCTTGCCCATAGATTGGCGAAGCGCTCTCCTCGGCCTTGTCCAGCTAAGGTGGTAGCTCGTTGGTAATTATCTGGTTCTTTCCAACCTACAAGGGATATCAACACTAGAAACCAACTAAAGTGGAACGTTGTTCCATCATCTTGGGTATCCTAAACATCTGCCAGGAACTCGTTCAATAAGAACTGGCACCAATTGTAACATTTTCCGCGCAATACATTAGCGGCTGCCCTGATTGCGATCGTAGGTACTTCAGGTGGTCTACACTTGCACAACAGTTTTCCTGCAAGCAACTGGGTCGTAAACTGTGTGGTGCGGTCATTGATGTCGACCGTTGGGAACCCTTGTCCCTTGCGCGCTACGCCGAACTCTTTTCTACTTTAGTGCTAATAGCTCTATCCTGCGCTTTCTTTATGATGAGGTTAGTAGGGTCCTCTCCCCTCTTGTTCAATCTGGTGATGTGATGAATCGGGTCAATACTGATGTTAATGCGTGTGTCCAACCATAGGAATCCTTCATGCACACAAGTGAGCAGTGTGCGCACAATGGCGGAAAACTCAGCACTCTTGGTAAAGTAAGGCATTTGCAATAAGTTTAACAAACTCGACAGCCGGATGGCCCTTAGCCATTCTTGAATTTCCAGCCTACCGGTTCCATTCTTTGCGTCCTTGACCCAATTGATATAGGCATCCGGCCTAAACTGTGGGTAACTTTTCGGTGTTACCAGCATATTCTCCAGTAAGTCTTGGTCATCCAGCTTGCAACCTGGTATGCCACCCATTAGAGTCTCCTCAATATTTACCCTGGTAGAGATATCGAGTAGCGAGATTTCATATTTGAAGTTCTTTTCTATGTTTATTGGTGGGGCATTGAGCTTCCTTGGGGGAATGTAGTCAGGCACTGGATAAAATGGCAGAACTTGAGCCAAAGCTGTCTGTTGTAGTGGCACTTCGGAGTCCCCCTTCTTTGGAGCTGTTGTCTCTTTGCCCTTGATGCTTCCTGCAGCTTACCGTGCTGAAATTCTGGATGGGCCTGGTTTCGTCACTGTCATTGTTGATTGAATCCCTGCTTGCTCAAATAAACAAGAAAGATCTACTAACTCAACCGAGTCGCTCATACAATGCTCTGGTCGCTCGGCTCGGTATAGCCACTGTTGGTCCGCTACGTGGCCTTCTGCAGTGCTCGAGGCCCTTAAAGCCATCTTGATTGCCAATTCGTGCATATTATCTTGGGCCTGTCAGCCGATCCTTCTCGTGATGCGAACGTTGTTTCCTTAAATTCCCAATGGTTTCCTTCCAAGCTAGCTTGTCAAATCCATTGAATCCGCATTAATGGCTTAGCCTGCCATCCGGATTTCGGTATGAACTGGTCACTTCGGTCTTTAATGGGTTCCAAAATGTCGCATCCGCCTTTAAATTGTGAGTTTCCCTATTGCCGCCAATTTGGTTTACGTCCCACTAACCGGCCGACAGATGTCATGGTAACGATTTCCGTGATAATGCGCTGGTGGTCAAATCGGATGTTTGGTACAGGACGGGCACTGGGTGTTATCTTCTGCACGATTGTTGGTTCATCTTTTCTGCGCGACGAGCTTCTGGACTTGCTCTGTGCATCCACTTTTCTCTTGCCTCTTTTCTTCTTCTTCTTCTCTCTTTTTTTTTTGCGTGCAACTTCAGTAGTGTTGCGCGGTACACTTCCCCTGATCATATAGGATTCTACGCAGCCAGACTATCGCGGTAAAGCTTTAGTCTGCTACCATTTATCAAACTTGGTAAAGTATCTGCCACTAATGTAGCTAACTGGAATGCACCACCGTTAGTAACATGCATTACAATATATGGGCCAATCCAATGCATCTTAAATTTTCCAGGAAATTTCATGAATTTGCTATCATATAGGAGGACTAGATCACCTACTTGAAAGTTCTTGTTCTTGATGTGGCGATCATACCAATCTTTTTCGCACTCGTTCTAGACTTGTTGGTGGAAGACTGTGACGAAGCGATCTTCCTATAGCCCAACCAAGTGTAGGAGTATTTCTTCGAGTGCTGCGCGATCGACCATGCCTGTAAACGCTGCTATTCTCAAGCTGGGAACAATGTACTCCATCGGCATTATTGCTTCTTTTCCATAGGCCAACCTGAAAGGTGTATGGCCAGTTAGTTTCTTGCAGGTAGTCCTGTATGCCCATAGTACAGATGGGATGCGCAGGTCCCAATCGTCCCGATTGACATTACATATATTTGTTAGCGCATTCTCCAACACTTTGTTAAATGCTTCCACAGTTTCATTCTCCTGTGGATGATAAGGCATGCTGCGCTGATGATGAATGTGGAAATATTTGGTTAAAGCCTCAATGGTCTTATTCAAAAAATGAGTGCCTTAATCACTCATCAATATCTTCGGGCATTCGAACCTTGTAAGGATATTCTCATATATAAACTCTGCCGTTGTAGCTGCGCTACAGTCTTTGACTGGCTTTGATTCTTCCCATTTTGTGAGGTAATCGGTAGCAGTAATGATATACCTCGCAATAGTTCTTTTACCTGGTGGGTTAATAGGACCCACAAAATCAATGGCCCACTTCTCAAAGGCCTCACAATCATCGGGATGTAGTTGCGACCTGAGCTCGGGTTTTTCAGCCTTTCTTTTTGTGCGTCGGCCCTATGTTTGCAAGGGGCCTTCAATAGCCTTTCTCTTTGCTGCCGATGAAGAGGAATGTTGACTCTGCACATCATCCTTTTCTTCCACAATGGGCATTCCAGCTGGTAGTCTGCCCTTCTTTCCCTTCTTTGTTGTTGTTTCTTCTTTGTTTTCTTGATCTGTTTCTGTGTCTTCCTCATCAGTGTCTTTTACATTGATCTTCTCCTGAAGAGGTTCTACGTTATGCTCATAGTTAGAAGCATCATCGTGTGAAGCGGGGACTCTCAATTCGGGCTCCCATAGCTCCATCATTCCCTCGATCGCCTCCTTATCCAATTGGTAAAATCCTGGATACCATAAATCCTGCTCGGTTATGTCACCTCTTGGCTGAATGAATGTTTGGTGTCTTTTTGCTTGAAACCTCATGATGCAGGTGTATTCATCAGCTAGTGTTTTGGAAACGCGCGACGTTTCCATAATTTCTTCGCGCAACTGGTGATAGTAAACATAAAACACTTTAGCCATTTGTCGTTGCCTAAATGCCTTTGGGCTTGCCCATAGATTGGCGAAGCGCTCTCCTTGGCCTTGTCCAGCTAAGGTGGCATCTCGTTGGTAATTATCTGGCTCTTTCCAGCCTACAAGGGCTATCAACACTAGCAACCAACTAAAGTGGAACATTGTTCCATCATCTTGGGTATCCTGAACATCTGCCAGGAACTCGTTCAATAAGAACTGGCACCAATTGTAACATTTTTCGCGCAATACATTAACGGCTGCCCTGATTGCGATCGTAGGTACTTTAGGTGGTCTACACTTGCACAACAGCTTTCCTGCAAGCAATCGGGTCATAAACTGTGTGGCACGGTCAGTGATGTCGACCGTTGGGAACCCTCATCCCTTGCGCGCTACGCCGAATGCTTTTGCTACTTTAGTGCTAATAGCTCTATCCTACACCTTCTTTATGATGAGGTTAGCAGGGTCCTCTCCCCTCTTGTTCAATCTGGTGATGTGATGAATCGGGTCGATACTAATGTCAATGCACGTGTCCAACCATAGGAATCCTTCATGCACACAAGTGAGCAGTGTGCGCGCAATGACGGAAAACTCAGCACTCTTGGTAAAGTAAGGCATTTGCAATAAGTTTAACAAGCCCGACGGCCAGATGGCCCTTAGCCATTCTTGAATTTCTAGCCTGCCGGTTCCATTCTGTGCGTCCTTTACCCAATTGATATAGGCATCCGGCCTAAACTGTGGGTAACTTTTCGGTGTTATGAGCATATTCTCCAGTAAGTCTTGGTCATCCCGCTTGCAACCTGGTATGCCACCCATCAGATTCTCCTCAATCTTTACCCTGGTAGAGATATCGAGTAGCGGGATTTCATATTTGAATTTATTTTCTATGTTTATTGGTGGGGCATCGAGCTTCGTTGGGGGAATGTAGTCGGGCACTGGATAAAATGGCAGAACTTGAGCCGAAGCTGTCTATTGTAGTGGCACTTCGGAGTCCCCCTTCTCTGGAGCTGCTGTCTCTTTGCCCTTGCTGCTTCTTGCAACCTACCATGCTGAACTTCTGGATGGGCCTGGTTTCGTCGCCATCATTGTTGATTGAATCCCTGCTTGCTCAAATAAACAAGAAAGATCTGCTAACTCAACCGAGTTTCTCATACAATGCTCTGGTCGCTCGGCTCTCGACTAGTTCAAACACTTCATAAAAGTGGTTAAGTGGCTGAGCGAGGTCTATTTATAGCCGCTGTTGGTCCGCTACGTGCCCTTCCGCAGTGCCTGAGGCCCTTAAAGCCATCTTGATTGCCAATTCATGCATATTATCTTGGGCTTGTCAGCCGATCCTTCTCGTGATGCGAACGTTGTTTCCTTAAATGCCCAATGGTTTCCTGTCAAGCCAGCTTGTCAAATCCGTTGAATCTGCGTTAATGGCTTAGCCTACCATCCAGATTTCGGTATGAACTAGTCACTTCGGTCTTTAATGGGTTCCAAAATGTCCCATCCGCCTTTAAATTGTGAGTTTCCCTATTGCCGCCAATTTGGTTTACGTCCTACTAACCGGTCGACAGATGTCATGGTAACGATTTTCGTGATAATGCGCTGGCGGTCAAATCGGATGTTTGGTACAGGATGCACACTGGGTGTTATCTTCTGCACGATTTTTGGTTCATCTTTTCTACACGACAAGCTTCTGGACTTGCTTTGTGCGTCCACTCTTCTCTTGCCTCTTTTCTTCTTCTTCTTCTCTCTTTTTTTTTTGCGCGCAACTTCAGCAGTGTTGCGCGGTACACTTCCCCTGATCATATAGGATTCTATGGAGCCAGACTATCGCGGTAAAGCTTTAGTCTGCTACCATTTATCAAACATGGTAAAGTATCTCCGACTAATGTATCTAACTAGACTGTGCCACCGTTAGTAACATGCATTACAATATATGGGCCAAGCCAATGCATCTTAAATTTTCCAGGAAATTTCATGAATTTGCTATCATATAGGAGGACTAGATCACCTACCTGAAAGTTCTTGTTTTTGATGTGGCGATCATGCCAATCTTTTTCGCGCTCTTTCTAGACTTGTTGGTGGAAGCCTGCGACGAAGCGATCTTCCTCTAGCCCAACCAAGTGTAGGAGTCTTTCTTCGAGTGCTGCATGATCGACCATGCCTGTAAACGTTGCTACTCTCAAGCTGGGAATAATGTACTCCATCAGCATTATTGCTTCTTTTCCATAGGCCAACCTGAAAGGTGTATGGCCAGTTAGTTTCTTGCAGGTAGTCCTATATGCCCATAGTACAGATGGGATGCGCAGGTCCCAATCGTCCCGATTGACATTACATATATTTGTTAGCGCATTCTCCAACACTTTGTTAAATGCTTCCACAGTTTCATTCTCCTGTGGATGATAAGGCATGCTGCGCTGATGATGAACATGGAAATCTTTGGTTAAAGCCTCAATGGTCTGTTCAGAAAATGAGTGCCTTAATCACTCATCAATATCTTCGGGCATTCGAACCTTGTAAGGATATTCTCATATATAAACTCTGCGGCTGTAGCTGTGCTACAGTCTTTGACTGGCTTTGATTCTTCCCATTTGGTGAGGTAATCGGTAGCAGTAATGATATACCTAGCAATAGTTCTTTTACCTGGTGGGTTAATAGGACCCACAAAATCAATGGCCCACTTCTCAAAGGCCTACAATGTCAGCTGTGGATTTAATGGCATTTCATCTCTGCGTGACGGCTTCCTTGTCCTCTGACAGACATCGCAATTCTGGCAGTGTTCCTTCGAATCTTTATGAATTGTAGGCCACCATAGCCCTGCGCGCAATATCTTCTGCGCAGTAGCTCTTCCTGCATAATGGCCTCCTGCGACTCCTGAGTGCGCATCAACTAGTATAAATGGTTTCTCGTGCTCTAGCACACATCTACGCAATACTTCATCTGGTCCCAGTTTGTATAGCTGACCTGTAATGATAGTGAAGTCTACTGCGCACACTACCAATTGCTTCTTCTGTTGCGTAGTGAACTCTACGGGTGCGAATCCAGTGGTCAAAAAATCAATGATGTCCTAGTAGTACTCATCTACAACTTGTATGGTGAACAACTGTGCATCAGGCAGATTGTCCTCCAAATTCGTAGGCTCTTCTCCTGACTCTATTCTTGACAGATGATCAGGTCCCAAATTCAATCTTCCTGGCTAAACAACAATCTCAAAATCATACTCCTGAAAGAGTAGTAACCATCTGCATATGTGCCCCCCTAACACTGGCTTATCAACAAGGTATTTCAAGGCAGAATGGTCAGTGAACATGGAGAAGTGCGCACCAAGCAGGTAGTGCCTGAACTTCTGCAGCACATATACCATTGCGAGTCCTTCTCTTTCAGTAGTAGTATAGTTATTCTCAGCGGATGATAAATTTCTACTGGAAAAGGCAATGGGATGATCAATGACTCCCTCTCCTGTTTGCGCAAGAACAATACCCAATGCTATGCATTATGCATCCACATGGACATGAAAAGGCTTCTCCCAGTCTGGGAAAACTAGGATCGGTGCAGTGACCATTTTCTCCTTCAATGTGTCGAAGCCTTTCTCACACTCCTCATTCCAAATGAATGGTACATCTTTCTTCAACAGTTTTTCCATAGCTGCGGTTATTTGCGCATACCCCTTTATGAAATTCCTGTAGTAACCAGTATGCCCCAGTGTAGTGTGCAATTGCTTAACTGAATTGGGTGTAGGCAAGTTTACAATGACTGAGATCTTAGCAGGGTCTAACATCAAGCCATGTTTGCATACAATGTGTCCCAACAAGACTCCATAGGGTACACAGAAGACACACTTCTTCAAGTTTAATGAAATTTGGTGCTGTCTGCATTTTTCCAGCATCATCCTGAGGTTCGTGGCATGGTCCTTTAATAGCTCGAAAATGGTCCAATCATCAAAGTAAACTTCTAGAAACTTATGTATAAAATACTTAAATGATGCGACAACCACTCTAGAGAATATGGTGGGTGCATTCTTCAGACCAAAGGGCATCACTGTGTATTGGAATGACCCCCATTATGTAGCAAAAGTCATCTTGTGCCTATCTGCGCAATCAATCCTAATCTGATGGTAACCAGAGAATCCATCAGTAAAAGACTAGGCCTAATTCCCTCCAACATTATCTAGCACTTCATCTGTAAAAGGTGAAGGGAATGGGTCATGCATTGAAGCATCGTTGATTTTTTTGAGATCCACACAAATTCAGATCTCGCCCTTTGTTTTCTTGTCCTGGATAACCATCGGGCTTATCCATTCAGATTCTTCAACTGGTTCAATGATCCCTTCATCGAGCATCTTATCGAGTTCTTCCCTAACTCGTTCTTTATAGCGCGGGTTCAATCTGTATGGTCTTTGTTTCACAGGTTGCGCGCCAGGCTTAAGAGGAATTTTCATCACTCCTAAGTCTCCCAAGATACCTTTCATCTCTGTGAACTTGGTCGGGAATAGTTCTTGATATTCCTGTAATATACTCACGACCTCTTCAACTGTATCTTCGTCCCAATAATCTCCAATAGCTGCGAACCTTGGCGCTTCGCTAGTGCCAATGTTCACTTTCCTTGTTTTCACGGGTCCACTCATGTCTAGAATTTCTAGTGGAGGTCCTTCTACCTCATGTGATCCCTCTAACTCAGGTATCTAGATGTTGTGCGGGTCCTCCTCATCGCTATCTACTGTGTCCTTGGTTTCTCCATCAATGTGATAAAAATCAAGAGCATGTTCTAATTTCTCTTCCCATTCAAGTTGTAGGCACTTAGGTATGTTGTCTGTGTCGAAGAATTCTTCTAGTGTCATGTTTCCTTGTGTACAATCTGGACTGAATATTTTTTTCTTAATGACCTGCATCACGTCATTTATATTTGGATGCTCGTCTTCGAAGCTAAAATCCTGCTGGAAGGTCACAGTGAGGCCTAACCAGTCCACTGTGCCTTTGCACAACTCCAGGTCTAGGTACCATTTCTTCGTAATTGGTTCTTCTAACGTGTGCACAAACAGATGTACCGATTGTGTCTGTGGTCTTTCCTTCCATGCTCCTGAACATACTCGAATATGCTCTCTTGGATCCGTCTGTCCATTATATTTCTCAAAGGATAGGGTAACCTTATAATCAAACCTGATTTGCATCTTAATTCTACATCGATCCCATGTTGTCAGTATCTTCTTATTCGCAGCCCACCATCCGGCAGGTATGCCGCGCAATGTCATGTCTAGAGCTGAGACACAATGTTCATCCGGAATTGTTGCAATATATTCTTTGATAAAACAATACACATTAGATAAACCATCAAAGGTAGGTATTGAAGTTACCTCTTTCCCAATCCAGCGGAGCGGAGTGACTTCGTGATCCATGCACATTTCCTAGAAGATACTTCATGTAACCTGCTTTGCTAGTTTTCTAGTCCTGCATCGGAATCTGAAATGCAAGAGCTATCACAACACCAACTGAGTGTGCCATCTGCAGTTGGATTAACATATTCAGTTGTCACCTACCCAAATTCTGAAAATATTATTTTATTTGCAAAATACTTTATGTTAAATTTTAATTTCAAAGTTTTGAAATCATGACCAAGTTTGGTCAAGGATGAATGTAATTACTGATTATTATTATTTAAATAAATTAAGTAGGAGACAAACACCCAAGGAAACTGTTAAATGAGTGTTCATTGATCCACTAGGAGGAATGGAAGCTGTTAGAAGGCATGGGACAAATGGCAACAATTGCACTTCACCACTAGCTGTTGGTTATGGGACAACTACCCCTAATAATGTGGCATTATCCCGCAGGTGGTGGGAGTGGGCAGGAAGCTCATTTAATGACCAAGTAACAATTGAAAAGGCCTAGGCAGCCTACATAAGGCAAATTCGAATTGATCAGGAAGCTCTTACACAATATTTTCTGCAGAAATATTCCTCATGTGCATCAGGTGATCACTGAGAGATTTGAATAGGGAGGCTAGTTGTGAGTGCAATCATAAGTCTGCAAACTATTTGATAAGGAGAAACAGAGGTGCTGGTGCAGGTCTTTTAGACTGCTAGTTTTTAAAGATTGGACAATTATTACTACTGCAAGTGGAGACCCTAAGCTTCTAGGTTCAGTGAACAGGCTCGGGGGTCCTAAGGCAAGTACTTGGCTGTCTTCAGGAATTGGTTGGTTGGAACAGTCTTCTTGGGCTATTTGTTTCCCTACAGAATTAATCTAGGTTTTACTGTTTCCTAATTTATTTCAGTTAATAGTTATGTTTAGTAAAAATTAGTAATCTATGTTTTGAAAAAGAATTGATTCTGATTTTTTTAAAGTCTGAATTGATAAATCCATCTCTACATTTTTCCACATGCTGTTATTTGCATCGTACTCTAGTATAGAGAGGCAAATTAAATAAAGATGAGAGATAGGAAGATTGCCATTGATTGGATAGATAAGTATAGTAATTGAAATGATTCTTACTTTCTGTCATATAGCTAAATGTAGTAAAGATTTACTGCATAGTATCTGAATGATACAGGATATTTTATTATTTCATGAAAAACCAATATTGTTTAACTTCTGCATAATACATATTTGTTTTCTTATCTCTATTATTTACATAGTAAATAAATTCAATTAAAGACTTTCATTTATCACATCTTAAATTAAATAGCATTGCTACTGTTTATTATAAGCTGCAAGTAATAACAAATATTCAGTATTCATGTTAAATACACACACTTTATTTCTTCACAAAGTTTATGTTTCATCAATTTATTCAGTATTATCAGAAAAAAAGAAAACAAAAGAAATATAAACCCTATCATCGCATTTTACAATTGCATTATAAACTGTGTTTATTACTCAAAGATTGGTTTCGTATCATATATGAAACCCTAGATTAGTAATTCCAAGTTTTCATCATCGTTTTCCACAATTAAACAAAACATGATCTACATTCATGTTTAAACTATAGTACAAAAACCCTAGTTATTGCTCGAAGAGTTCTGGAGTCTTTTTTTTAAAACATCTTAAATTAAATAGCATTGCTACTATTTATTATAAGCTGCAAGTAATAACAAATATCCAGTATTCATGTTTCACACACACACTTTATTTCTTCACAAAGTTTCTGTTTCATCAATTATTTCAGTAATATCAGAAAAAGAAAACAAAAGAAATATAAACCCTATCATCGCATTTTCCAATCGCATTATAAACTGTGTTTATTACTCAAAGATTGGTTTCGTATCAGATATGAAACCCTAGATTAGTAATTTCAAGTGTTCATCATCGTTTTCCACAATTAAACAAAACATGATCTACATTCATGTTTAAACTATAGCACAAAAACCCTAGTTATTGCTCGAAGAGTTCTGGAGTCTTATTTTTTAAAACATCTTTTCCAAATCGAAGAAAAACTAGAGTCTGGGTGTAGCCCCTTTTTCATTTTCTTTCACAGTAAAAAACAAACTACTTCATCGTTTTCTAATACACAGAGATTATTAAATAAGAAAGGTATACATTTGTGCATAGTTCGACAGTCATTGACATTTACACAGAACTCAATGAATAGCATAAAACGAATAGTTTAAAACAACACTTTCCATTGCCGAGATTAAAAACATAGCATACAGAGTGTAACGAGCTTGGTCTCTCATTTCCATTTCATTAAAACTTAACCCAAAAACATTTCAGACTTTAAGATTCGAACCCAACACAGGTTTCAACGATTACAAAGGAAGCATCATTGTACCGGATCGACATTACATTTACAGCGAAAAACCACACAAGGTTTATCCCCATCCTCTAAACTTTTAAAATGCGTTTTCAAAACTCACAACATTGACGAACTAAGTATCTATTAATCCATATAACATTTAAACAGACGAGGGTCATTTTCCCTGTACAATATTCTTTTCAAACATAAAAGTTCTTTAAAGAGACTCGACTGATAGACAATGCCGAAAACATGGTGGAAATCCTTGTTACACAGTACGTGAAAACCTCATCAACCAAGTCCGAATGGGAACCTACGAGGTTTTGAGACCCGGAGCTTACCAGGAATGGAGGGTTGCCAACCTTTTCCAAACCCTTTCCCAAGTCAACATTCGAATCCTGTACCTATCACAAAACTGTCGAAGGGTTATACGATTGTTTAATAAGAGTTGTAAGTTAAAACCTTTCAAAACATCTCTGAGATCTATTTAAAAAGAAAAGATTACCTTTAGCAAATAGCGACCAAGCTCCACGTTTTTCACCAGCAAACGATGAACTCCATGAATGGACCGAGACTAGTATACTCTTCTCTCTTCACATAAGTGTTTTGCTTCCACTCAAATTTAGAAACGAAAACTATATCTATCAACTCGACATCAATTCAAACTGAAGACACTATATTTCTATCAAAACGCCATGACAGCAGAACGAAGCCTGCAACTATCAACTTAAACCTACAGGTCTCGAGATCGAAACCTCCTACATTTCTTCTAACCCTAACATCCAGGATCCTGTTGTCTCGAAACAATAGTGCATAATGAAAGTCATTAACTCTCTATCAACCAACACAACGACAAAATGCTAGGGTTACATCCAACGTTCCAAATTCATCACAATCAACGATCACGGGTGTGCCAGCAAGGTTACATTGGGCCGAACAACAACTGTATTTATTGCTCCATCATTTCACAAGCACAGCCTTGCCACCTTGGCTCATGATGGCTTGTTCTACATCCATCTCAGAGGAGTTTCAAACAGAAAAACTTTACACAGTGGCTTTCGCAGTCATCATTGCATTGTTTGCATTACATAGAAGTGCTAACAGTCCTCATCAACATGGAGTATGGGTCGAGCAATTTAATGCAGGATCAATACACTATCTCCATGCTAGCTCGAAGCACATGCCGAGCTTTAAGACCTGTCAACCTATCCATTCATTCGATATTAATACATGTCAGTACCATATATATCAACGATATAGTTTCCAAATAGATATTCACGAATTAAAACATTAGTGTTATGATTTGCATAGTAGTTGTTAGTTACGTTCATAATCACGATATTAAGTTGTGTTTCCATTTATATGAAAAGTTTATATAATAAATTTTATTTTTATATTTAAGCCCTAAGCTTATAAGTATTGTATATAGTTAAACATTGTCAAATTATGATTTGGGCTAGCCATTATAAGAATTATAAATATTAGTATTGTAATGTTAATCAATGTTTATAATTTTCATAGTTCTTACTATTGCCAATATCAAAAGATAGAGTTTTCAATTTGATATTTTAAACCAAATCAATGTTATTTGATTAGCATAAAAACTGTGCAAATTTTATGTAATCCATACCATAAATTCATAATCCAAACATTTAAGGATTTTTGTGGTACAACTATCACATTAATACTGTGCTAGTATTAATTACCTTATGACGACGACAAAAAGCCAAACTACAACGACATCAATGGTCACGAAAACAAACTTAACAGCTATATATTTTCTAGATGACATTGTTTTCAACATTGATGAATTGTAAGACAGCGTTGGAAAACCAGTAAGTAGTACTAAGCATTTCATACCTGTAGATACTTTGTTTCGCAAAAAGAATTCACAACATTTATTATTTCGACGTTGAATTGAAATGCACACGTACTCTTAAACTATGTAGTCATTGAACTTCTTACCTATCGTCTGCACATAGAAACATTTCAAATGCCTTAGCGTTGCAGCTAAGTAAACTCCAGGGTACCTCATAGGACACCCTTGGACATCAAGAAAGCAATCTGTCAGTATCTTATCAAAAGAAAAGTATCGCATCATATTTCTTACCTTTCTGTGCATTTATTACTTTAAGCATGTTTGTTAAGTGTGTGTTAAGTTATCATTATCAAAGTGTTTTTAACTCAGAAATTAAATTATGTTTAGTGCGAAACAACTTCTTAATCAATGTTGTCATAATCAAGCATTTATTATTTTCGTAGCTATAATTATATTATTTAATGCTTTTTAAAAGTTTTAAATTTTTATGTAAATTCGAGATGTTACATGTGGTATCAGAGCTCATGTTCGAACTCTAGGCCTGAAAAAGGTCCAAAAACACACAACAGAAAATTTTAAACATAAAATTTTACTAATTTGAAATTTTAATTATGATGTTATACATAAATTATTTTAAGTTATAGGTATGGAGAACTCAGCTAGACAGTTATAAGACATATTTCAACCAAACAGCCATAGCACGGGACAACACTATGTAGAAGAAGGCCACGGTGAAATGAATGACAATTCGTCAGAATTGTTACGTGCGTTTCACAAGTTAAAAGCATAAATTAGATGAAACAAGACAATGAAAGAATTCTGAAAGCGCAAGAGGAGTTAAATCAAGTGTTGTTTGAACAGTTCCCAACTGAGGAGCAAGAGAGAGATAATGAAGATATCTCCAAAGTTGAGGATCTACCTCATGGTAATAAAAGTAAGAAAATGAAAACCAGTGATGTGAACAACAGTTCGACCTCATCGGGAGATGCTATTGAAGTGCTTAAAAAGAAACGTAACTACACAAGTGATAGCAACGAAGGAGATTTCAAACCCAAAAGGAAAAATCATAAGGAGTATGAGCAGATTTCTGGGGAGTTCAAAAAGATCAAACCTCCAATGTTTAATGGAGAAGCTGAGAAGGGCGAGATAGCTGAAGCATGGTTGTCCGATATGAAGAAATATTTTCAGATTTATAACTATTCAGAATACTTGAAAGCCAAAATGGCTATATATAACTTGACTGGAAAAACAGATATCTGGTGGCAGGACATCAAAAGAGTTAAGGGCATCAAAGATAAAGATGTAAACTGGAGTACTTTTAAAAGATATTTCAAGAAGAAATTTTTATCTGAACAATACTATGAAGAAAAATCCAAAGAGTTCTATGATTTGAAACTGGGAGGTATGAATATGAAGGAAATGAACAGTAAATTTCTGAATTTACTGAGATATGTACCATACCTCATAGAAGAAAAACCGAAGATTCAAAGGTACTTGAGTTGTCTACCTTTCAATATTAAGGACATAATCGAGTATGACAATCCTAAGACCTTGGAAGAGGCTATGAGAAATGAAGTTTTCTGTTATGACACAAATCAAAAAAGAGAAGGAATGTCAAAGTGGAAAAGTCATAAGCCCAACAATTTTGAGCTGAAAAATAAAAATTTCAGGTTCAGTGGAAATTCCGGTTTCCAAAAGAAAATTTTTCAGAATCGGAATTATCAAGGGAATAATTCCATAAACAATCAACACTAGAATTCTACAGTACCCATAAATGATCCTAATAATACCAGGACCAATGAGCAAAAGGAACGCATCAAATGTTTCTAGTGTCAAGGTCCCCACTATGCATCAAAATGTCCCTTGAGGAAGCGAAAAGTTAACAACATTCACTCCATTCAGACTGAACCTACTGTCGGAGACGTAGCAAGGGAGATGCCCCGAATCAATGCAGCACTCGACAACAGGCAAGCAGATCATCAAATATCTATGGTAGAGATTGAAGGTATGCTACAAAATCATCCTGTTACTGTTTTAATTGATCCAGGTGCTAGCTTAAGTTATATATCACCAGATATAGTGGAAAATCTTAAGCTAAAGACATAAAAGTTTAGTAAATCTTGGTTAGTTAGATTAGCAACTGGAACAAAGAGGAAAGGATAAGATTTTATAGAAAGTTGTGCTTTATCCATGAATAAATTACAGAAACAAATCAGGTTGAATATTTTACCTTTAGGATATTATGATATTATAATCGGGATGGACTGGTTAGAAGCCCTTCATGTCATTTTGAATTGTTACGGAAAAAGCTTTACATGTTTAAATGATGAAGGAAAAACTGTAGAAATAAAAGGTATCCCAAGAAAGGTAACCCTTAGACAGATTTCAGCCATGCAAGTTAAGAGGGTAGTTAGGAAAGGATGTCAGTTGTTTGCAGTAAATGTAGTAAACAATGAGTTTATCTATAAAGAGGACAAACTGAAATTTGAAGACATACCTGTCCTAAAGGATTTTAAGGATGTATTTCCTGGGGAGATTTTAGGATTACCTCCTAAAAGAGATTTAGATTTTACCATCGAGTTAATACCAGGAGCAGTACCAAATTCTAAAGCCTTATACAGAATGAATATACTGAAATTAAACGAATTGAAATCACAGTTAAGCAACTGATTGATAAGAATTATATAAGACCCAACGTGTCTCCTTGGGGAGCACCTGTCATCTTTATTAAGAAGAAAGATGGAACCCTAAGACTGTGCATAAATTATCGTCAGCTTAATAAGATGACGATCAAGAATTGGTATCCGTTGCCCCGCATAGATGATCTATTTGATCAGCTGCGTGGAGCAACGGTATTTTCAAAGATTGATCTAAGATCAGGATATCATCAAGTATGGGTTAAGGATGAATATATTTTCAAGACAACTTTCAGAACTCGGTATGGACATTACGAGTTCGTAGTCATGCCATTTGGCTTGACTAATGCCCCGGCTGTATTTATGTGTTTGATGAATAATATTCTGCACAAATACTTAGACAAGTTTGTTGTTGTGTTTATCGATGACATTTTAGTGTATTCTAAAAGTAAAGAAGAGCATGATGAACATCTACGGATTATCTTACAAGTTCTGAGAGACCATCAACTATATGCTAAGTTTAGTAAGTGTGACTTCCACAAGGACAAAATTCAGTATCTAGGACACATAATTTCTAAAGAAGGAATCTCGGTTGACCCTGATAAGATAAGGGCCATTAATGACTGGCCGGTTCCTAAGGATGTGTCGGATGTAAGGTCATTTATGGGCATCACTGGATATTATAGAAAATTTATAGAGGGATTTTCAAGGATTTCCAACCCCATAACTTCTTTACAGAAGAAAGGGAAGAAATTTGTGTGGGATCAGAAATGTTCAGACAGCTTTAAGAAGTTAAATGAATTATTGACTATAGCACCTATTCTTAGAATAACAGATCCTAGTAAAGATTTCATAGTTTGCATAGATGCTTGTAATGACGGACTCGGTGGAGTCCTAACACAAGAAGGGCATGTTGTGGCATACGAATCAAGAAAGCTGAAAGTACATGAAAAGAATTACTCCACTTACGATTTAGAGTTATTAGCTGTAATTCATGCTTTAAAAATGTGGCATCACCACCTCATTGGCATAAAATTTACCTTATTAACAGATAACATGGGTCTGAAATATTTATTAGATCAGAAAAATCTGAACGCTAGACAAGCTAGATGGTTAACTTTCTTAAGTGAGTATGATTTTGAAATTCAGCATATTAAAGGGAATGAGAACAAGGTTGCAGATGCTTTGAGTCATAAGGCAAAACTGAATTTTATTTCAGCCATCAGTACTTATTCAATAGATTTGGAAAATCAAATTCTTGAAAAGAGTGAAACAGATGAAGAATACAGAAAAATAAAGGAAAAGACAACAAACAATAGTTCTGAAAATCTTATGGCAGATTAAAGCATGAAGGAAAATGGGTTATTGCTGTATAAAAATAGATTATATGTATGAGACATATCAGAAATAAAATTTTTGATTTTAAACGAGATGCATAAAAGTCATTATTTTGGTCATCCGGGTTATCAAAAGACCATTACTATGCTAAGGAAGGAGTATTATTGGCCCATAATGAAGGATGAAGTAGCTGAGTACATAACTAAATGTTTGGATTGTCAAAAAGTGAAAATTGAACACCAACATCCTGCTGGATTGTTGCAACCATTACCTATATCGAGTTGGAAATGGAAAGTGATAAGCATAGACTTTATTACTGGATTACCCAAAAATCAGAAACAAAATGACTCTATCATGGTGGTAGTGGACAAACTCAGCAAAGTAGCACATTTTATACCTGTAAAGACTACTCATAAGGCTCCAGACATTGTAGAAATCTTCATGAAGCAAATTTTTCGACTAGATGGTATACCAAAGGTGATAATTTCAGATCATGACTCTAAGTTTACTGGAAACTTTTGGAGGTCATTGTTCAAAGGGTTGAATACAACCTTAAATTTCAGCACCACATTTCATCCACAAACAGATGGACAGACAGAAAGGGTAAATCAAGTTTTGGAAGACTTACTGAGAATATATGTTAAGGATCAGCCTAGTAAGTGGGAAGACTACTTACACTTAGCATAATTTGCATATAATAACAATTATCATGCATCATCTAAACTTATCCCATTTGAAATTCTTTATGGTAGGAAATGTGATACACCTGCTTCTTGGAATGACCCAGTAAATAGAGTTGTTTTAGGACCAGAATTATTGCAGGAGTTGGAACTAATTGTGAAACAGGTACAAGGAAATTTAAAAGCTTCCCAAGATAGGCAAAATAGTCAAGCAGATTTAAAAAGGACTCATAAAGAGTTCCAGGTTGGAGAACATGTATTCCTCAAGGTAAGACCGAAAAAGAGTTCATTGAATTTGGGAAGCTGTGCCAAGTTGGCACCCAAGTATTGTGGTCCTTTTGAAATATTGTCTAAGGTTGGACGAGTGGTATACCAATTGGCCTTGCCACCAAATTTAAAAATACATAATGTTTTTCATATATCATTTTTAAAGAAGTATGTTCACGATACTACTCGTGTTGTAAACTGGAATGATGTACAGGTGGGACAAGACGGAGATTTTCAGGTGGAACCGGACTGTATCCTCGAAAGGAGGGAAACTCTACTCCGGAATCGCACCATTGGGCAAGTAAAAGTGCAATGGAAACACCTTATCCCGGAAGAGGCAACCTAGGAGTTGGAAAGTAGTTTGCAGGCATCATACCCAACTTTGTTTCAGGAACACTCAAGGAGTGATTAACCAACATCGAGGACGATGTTGAGACTTAAGGGGGGGTGTATGTCACCTACCCAAATTCTGTAAATATTATTTTATTTGAAAAATACTTTATGTTAAATTTTAATTTCAAAATTTTGAAATTATGACCAAGTTTGGTCAAGGATGAATGTAATTACTGATTATTATTATTTAAATAAATTAAGTAGGAGACAAACACCCAAGGAAACTGTTAAATGAGTGTTCACTGACCCACTAAAAGGAATGGAAGCTGTTAGAAGGCATGGGACAGATGGCAGCAATTGCACTTCACCACTAGTTGTTGGTTATGGTACAACTACCCCTAATAATGTGGCATTATCCCCCAGGTGGTGGGAGTGGGAAGGCAGCTCATTTAATGACCAAGTAACAACTGAAAAGGCCTAGGCAGCCTACATAAGGCAAATTCAAATTGAGCAGGCAGCTCTTACACAATATTTTCTGCAGAAATATTTCTCATGTGCATCAAGTGATCACTGAGAGATTCGAATAGGGAGGCTAGTTCTGAGTGCAATCATAAGTCTGCAAACTATTTGATAAAGAGAACCAGAGGTGCTGGTGTAGGTCTTTTAGACTGCTAGTTTTTAAAGCTTGGACAATTATTACTACTGCAAGTGGAGACCCTAAGCTTCTAGGTTTCTTCCTCTTGGTGGTTCAGTGAATAGGCTCGGGGGTCTTAAGGCAAGTACTTGGCTGTCTTCAGGAATTGGTTGGGTGGAACAGTCTTCTTGGGTTGTTTGTTTCCCTACAGAATTAATCTAGGTTTTACTGTTTCCTAATTTATTTCAGTTAATAGTTCTGTTTAGTAAAAATTAGTAATCTCTGTTTCGAAAAAGAATTGATTTTGATTTTGTTTAAGTCTGAATTGATAAATCCATCTCTACATTTTTTCACATGCTGTTATTTCCATCGTTCTCTAGTATAGAGAGGAAAATTAAATAAAGATGAGAGATAGGTAGATTGCCATTGATTGGATAGATAAGTATAGTAATTGAAATGATTCTTACTTTCTGTCCTACAGCTAAATGTAGTAAATATTTACTACATAGTATCTGAATGATACAGGATATTTTATTATTTCATGAAAAACCAATATTGTTTAACTTCTGCACAATACATATTTGTTTTCTTATCTCTATTATTTACATAGTAAATAAATTCAATTCAAGACTTTCATTTATCACATCTTAAATTAAATAGCATTGCTACTATTTATTATAAGCTGCAAGTAATAACAAATATTCAGTATTCATGTTTCACACACACACTTTATTTCTTCACAAAGTTTTTGTTTCATCAATTATTTCAGTAATATCAGAAAAAGAAAACAAAAGAAATATAAACCCTATCATCGCATTATAAACTGTTTTTATTACTCAAAGATTGGTTTCGTATCATATATGAAACCCTAGATTAGTAATTCCAAGTTTTCATCATCGTTTTCCACAATTAAACAAAACATGATCCACATTCATGTTTAAACTACATCACAAAAACCCTAGTTATTGCTCGAAGAGTTCTGGAGTCTTTTTTTTGTAAACATCTTTTCCAAATCGAAGAAAAACTAGATTCTGGGCGTAGCCCCTTTTTCATTTTCTTTTATAGTAAAAAACAAACTACTTCATCATTTTCTAATACACAGAGATTATTAAATAAGAAAGGTATACAATTGTGCATAGTTCGATAGTCATTGACATTTACATAGAACTCAACGAATAGCATAAAATGAATAGTTTAAAACAACACTTTCCATTGCTGAGATTAAAAACATAGCATACAGAGTGTAACGAGCTTCGGCTCTCATTTCCATTTCATTAAAACTTAACCCAAAAACATTTTGGAGTTTAAGATTCGAACCCAACACAGGTTTCAACGATTACAAAGGAATCATCATTGTACCAGATCGACATTACATTTACAATGAAAAACCACACAGGGTTTATCCCCACCCTCTAAACTTTTAAAACGAGTTTTCAAAACTCACAACATTGATGAACTAAGTATCTATTAAGCCATATAACATTTAAAAAGATGAGGGTCGTTTTCCATATACAATATTCTTTTCAAACATAAAAGTTCTTCAAAGAAACTCTACTGATAGACAACGCCGAAAACATGGTGGAAATCCTTGTTACACAGTACGTGAAAACCTCATCAACCAAGTCCGAATGGGCATCTACGAGGGTTTGAGACCCGGATCTTACCAGGAATGGAGGGTTGCCAACCTTTTCCAAACCCTTTCCCAAGTCGACATTCGAATCCTGTACCTATCACAAAACTGTCGAAGGGTTATAAAATTGTTTAATAAGAGTTGTAAGTTAAAACCTTTCAAAACATCTCTGAGATCTATTTAAAAAGAAAATCTTACCTTTAGAAAATAGCGACCAAGCTCCACGTTTTTCACCAGCAAACGATGAACTCCATGAATGGACTGAGACTAGTATACTCTTCTCTCTTCACAGAAGTGTTTTGCTTCCACTCAAATTTAGAAACAAAAACTATATCTATCAACTCAACAGCAATTCAAACCGAAGACATTATATTTCTATCAAAACGCCATGACAGCAGAACGAAGCCTGCAACTATCAACTTAAACCTACAGGTCTCGAGGTCGAAACCTCCTACATTTCTTCTAACCCTAACATCCAGGAGCCTGTCAGCCCGAAACAATAGTGCATAATGAAATTCATTAACTCTCTATCAATCAACACAATGACAAAATGCTAGGGTTACATCCAATGTTCCAAATTCATCACAATCAACGATCACGGGTGTGCCAACAAGGTTACATTGGGCCGAACAACAACTGTATTTATTGCTCCATCATTTCACAAGCACAACCTTGCCACCTTGGCTCACGATGGCTCATTCTACATCCAGCTCGAAGTATTTTCAAACATAAAAAATTTACACAATGGCTTTCGCAGTCATCATTGCATTGTTTTCATTACATAGAAGTGCTAACAGTCCTCGTCAACATGGAGTATGGGTCGAGCAATTTAATGCAGGATCAATACACTATCTCCATGCCAGCTCAAAGCACATGCCGAGCTTTAAGACCTGTCAACCTGTCCATTCATTCGATATTAATACATGTCAGTACCATATATATCAATGATATAGTTTCCAAATAGATATTCACAAATTAAAACATTAGCGTTATGATTTGCATAGTAGTTGTTAGTTATGTTCATAATCACGATATTAAGTTGTTTTTCCATTTATATGAAAATTTTATATAATAAACTTTATTTTTATATTTAAGCCCTAAGCTTATAAGTATTGTATATAGTTAAACATTGTCAAATTATGATTTGGGCTAGCCATTATAAGAATTATAAATATTAGTATTGCAATGTTAATCAATGTTTATAATTTTCATAGTTATTACTATCGCCAATATCAAAAGATAGAGTTTGCAATTTGATATTTTAAACCAAATCAATGTTATTTGATTAGCATAAAAACTGTGCAAATTTTATGTAATCCATACCATAAATTCATAATGCAAACATTTAAGGATTTTTACGGTACAACTACCACATTAATACTATGCAAGTATTAATTACCTTATGACGACGACAAAAAGCCAAACTACAACGACATCGATGGTCACGACAACAAACTTAACAGCTGTAGATTTTCTAGATGACATTGTTTTCAACATTGATGAATTGTAAGACAGTGTTGGAAAACCAGTAAGCAGTACTAAGCATTTCATACCTGTAGATACTTTGTTTCGTAAAAAGAATTCACAACATTTATTGTTTCAACGTTGAATTGAAATACACACGTACTCTTAAACTATGCAGTCATTGAACTTCTTACCTGTTGTCTGCACATAGAAACATTTCAATTGCCTTAGCACTGCAGCTAAGTAAACTCCAGGGTACCTCGTAGGACACCCTTGGACATCAAGAAAGCAAACTGTTAGTATCTTATCAAAAGAAAAGTATCATATCATATTTCTTACCTTTCCATGCATTTATTACTTTAAGCATGTTTGTTAAGAGTGTGTTAAGTTATCATTATCAAAGTGTTTTTAACTCATAAATTAAATTATGTTTAGTGCGAAACAACTTCTTAATCAATGCTGACATAATCAAGCATTTATTATTTCTGTAGCTATAATTATCTTATTTAATGCTTTTTAAAAGTTTTAATTTTTTATGAAAATTCGGGATGTTACATCAGCAGTATTGGTTGTCATCTTGTAAATACGGTCCAAGTCTTGAGCTTTGGATTCCTCTTGAATCGGTTCAACATACTGCTCGCCCTGCAAAGGGTATAATGGCGCGATGACCTTGATATCATTGCCTTCAAATATCATTTTCATAGTTTTTAAATCAATAATGGCAGAGTTTGTCATTGCCCAATCGATACCCAGCAGTGCCGAATAAGGATAGATGTCATCCACGATTTCGATTACTTCAAAATTGGCATAGCTACGCACTCCATCAATGTCAACAATGGTGTTGGGTAATCTTCCCAAAGGTATAACTATCCCTTTCTTTGCCATCCTCAACTGTAGAGGTGACCATTGTAACTTGGGTTTACCCATCTGATGCCATGTCTCCTTGGTCAAGACATTTACCTCAGATCCAAGATCGAGAATGATCTCATCCATCTCATAGTCCCCAATTTGTGCAGTGAGTCTCATTTCCCTTCCTGTTCTCTTAGGACTCATAATATTGTGGACTGCGCCATTGGCAGCCCCCTTGTCACTATTTGGCTCATACTGCCTTAGTAGCTTTTCAAATTCCATAAAAGCATCTGCGCCCTTTAGTAATTTCATGCAGCTGCGTAAAACCTACGCAACAGAGGTCCCTGCGTCTGTTGCGGAATTTGTCTGATCTTGCGTCGTTGGCATATTCTCTCTTTGTGGTACTTCACTGCGTAACTGTGTTCTAGGGGAACCAGGTGGCGATTCCCTGAACATGTCTCGTGCTTCCTCAAATGCTCCCTTATTTTTCTGTATAAATACAGACCTGGTGCTTTCCTATGAGCTTTCCTAATCCATACCGGCTCTCCAGGATTCTGTCTAGGGTCACGCATTCCGGAGGTCGAAGCTTCTGCACCTCCGTCCCTTCCTGTATCTGCGCCACTGCGCATTACCACGTTTACACTTGGATCCGTAGTTCTACTCTTTGCTTCAATCAACTGAATATTGGGATTTGGTGGTTCTGTCCTTCTTCTCTTCTGCATTTCTACCTCATGTACAGGACAATCTTCAATAACATGCTCAAATGATTTATAGTAATTGCACGTAGTGCATGGGTTGGTACAATCTCTAGAAACATGACCTGGTTGGCCACAGTTGTAACAGATTACCTGGCCGCGACCTCTTCCTTGTGTCGAGCCGGCATTTCTTCCTCTCACGCGGTATCCACCACCATGGCCTCTATATCTCCCTTGATCATATTGGGTGTTTTCTTGTTTTGGCTGAGTTTCCTCTTGAACGTGATACATCCCAGCACCTCGCATTGCTTCCATATCGTGCTTTCTTTCATTCATGAGCTCATATGCGCGGCAATTGGATTCATCATGTCCAACTGATTTACAGAAATTATAATATAGGCTTTTAGGCATGTTTACATATTTCTGTATTAGATAACAGTCTTCAGGCCTGTGTCCTCTGGTTCTGCAGATTTCACACTACGGTGCCTGATTGTGGTTCATATTGATTGGATTTGGTGCGCCACTGGAAACATAGTCCTGAAATAGAGGGCAATGTTCTTTGGTATGGCCTTCTCCTTTGCATCCGGTGCACCAAAATTCACGTCTGTGTTCATATCTTTGTTCTTTCCCATTTTTCATACCCTGTAATTCTAACGTCAGCGTAGTCAGCTGGTTCTGAATCTGTGACATCCCAACGCTAGTCTCAGCAATTGGTGAAGCCTCTAGCTGCATTGCGATCTCTAAGGCCTTTGCCTGTGACGCAAGATTCTGCTGCATCAATGGTTGTATGATGTGAGGCAACAACGCAGCGATGAACCATTCCTTGTGCTGTTATGGATCTATCATGAAACTAACTTGGTCTAACAATGTTTTAAATTTTTGGTCAAATTCCCAGACCGATTCAGTAGGATTCTGTTTGATTTCCTTTAATTCCGTTATGCACTGCGATTCTGACTTTGGCTTCTTAAACTCTGCGACTAGTGTAGCCTGAATGTTAGGGTTCTCAACTGTGCCTGAGAATATTTCATAAACCAATGCAACGCATGGTCTCTGGAAGTAGTGATGAGTTGCGCTCTCTTCACAGCATCATCCTGGATTTTCTTTAAACTCCATACGGCTTCACATAGAAACCAGTGTTTCTCAGGGTCTTCTAGACCCGTTCCTTTGAATATCGACAGTTTTATATCGTTATCTGTCATTCTCCTTCCTGGTTGTGCACTACTCTCAGTAGTGTTGACTATCTGCGTGGAGAAAACAAAGGGAATATTTGGGATACTGGTATTCTGCGAACTGGGCTGCGCGACACTCACAGCGGGTGGGTTCTGAGCTAAAGGTGGCGTAGTTTCTGTAACTGGCGGATTCTGACGTGTGATAGGATGAATAGTGGATGATAGCGGCGCGGTCTGATTGTTAAGATCACATGGGAGTTCGGTATCTACATGGAGTCCAAGTTCTCCGAGATTATTATCTTTATTAAACTTATATCTCTTTCCACTTCTTATGTTATGTGTCTCTTTGTCAGAATCACTATAAATGCTATTGACCATGACAGATGTAAAAATATTACTACATCCTTAAAACTCCTTTCTCAGGTAAAATTATTTTAATGTATAGACTGAGATTGTTTAAGAACTTACCTTTGAATCCTTCGAAAAAGTATGCTTCAGCTTGACTGTAGGACTTCAGCGTGTCGACAGCAAAATCGATCACAAATCCTTCAAGTATGCTATTGACCCAAAAGTTGACTGCTTGTGACAATGGGATGTCTATTGCTTTGAGCTGCGTTGTGAGCTATGGGGTCCACTATGTAGGTACTCCCCCTTGAAAACAAGTCTTCTTGAGTCGTGATATCCACGCGTGTAGCTCGTTTGGAAATGTAGCCCAAAATATCTCATGAATATCTCTCCAGAAATATATGTTCAACCACTCTACGTCGGATAGGCGCGGGTGTTTGTTCTCTTTTCTTGCAAAGTCTCTTTCAATCTTGTCGCACCAATCCCAGATCTCTTTCTGTTCAGGATGCCAATTTTCTGAACCCAATGGGAACTGGTATTCTTATTCACACATTACTTTCCAACACTCTATTGCATCACTGGTCTTAGCCGAGAAACAGAACCATTTTTTGGCTATCGATCACCTTCTTGAGGTTTCCAGTGTAGACCCAAGTACTTCGCAGTTCAAGGAACCAACAAAACCCCAATTCACCGGCCCTTTCGGCAACAGGCTGTGCGTAGCCTGAGGTCTCACCTGAGGTGAAGCTGAGGGGGTGGTTGCAGAATCAAGTTTCCACAACCGGGTGATGCGACGGGGGGAAAGATAATAAGCAGTGCAACGCTTTGTGGGTTGCGCGGATAGATACTGCGCGAACCTTCTGTTCCGCATCAGATACTTCAGTGCGCAACTGCACTCGCGCACTTGCGCCTTTAGCGCTCAACTGCATTCACACCTCCAATGACTATGCGATATAGGATACCTTTGTGTTACGATAGTAAGCTATCAAGAGCTTACCTCGCAGCAACCGTCAATGACTCGGCACATCCATGAGACTGCACGTCCTTGCCAGGATGTTCAATTCTAACCATTCTACTTAACATCCTTTATCCTTTTACTCCATTCAAGTCTTATCAGTAAATTGTGGATGGTTTAATAACATATGTTACTGCGCGCTCCAACGCTGCGCTTAAACTCAGTGTTCGCTACTTAACCAATAGGTAGATTCATACATTCCAATCGACAGGTTCATACATGTTGAATACTTAACATTCCTCTGCGCATGCATTACTTAACATATTATTCCCATTCACTGTGGTGAATACATATAAAAGCAATCACATACAGAAGTTTCCAGCATTAAACATTCATACCAAGCAATTAAACAATCATAAACACACATTGGTCACACAACACATAATTTAACGTGGTTCACCCCCCGGATGGAGGCTACATCCACAAGAATGGTTATTAATATTACTCTAAATGGGAAGGGTAGAACCGTTCTTAGTTTGCGCACTTAGCTGCAGACTCTCTTCTCTCTCTCAGATAGGTCTCTGTGCACTCAGCTGCAGAGCCTTTACAATGGCTTTTCTAAGCTTAAGATTCTACAATAATCAACACTTAACCAACATGAAGATTTCAACAACCCAACCAACAACCCTTTCCCATACAAAACCATGCCTATTTATAGATTATGCTCGTAGGCATATCTTTACAATTCGTAAGCACAAACCCTTAGGTCTACAAAACTGGCGTGGCTAACTTCCACCCTAGCTGTTGCCATCGACAGCTTACTCCACGTGCTCCAGCTGGGCCACTCGTGGCTCACATGCTTTCTGACAGCCGCAGTCCTCCAAGTGGTTACAACTACATCATGGCCTATCCCTTTCCACTCCTTCGCCTACCTGTCGCCATCGACGTCGTGGCCTAGCTTCTCAACTGCTTGCCACCACATGTTTGAACAGGTTGCTTTCATCTGTCATCCACCTGTTCCTTACCCAAACTAGGTCATATCCTCGTCTGACCTTTACCCATGTTCTTCCCAAAAATAGCTTATGTGCCACCATGCGCATCGTCCTGCTGCACGACCGTGCCTTAGTCATTTCCATCATGCGACACATGCAAAACCTCAAATTGTTCATCGCCTGCCACCACGCGCAATGCGCTTTCACCAAAATTGCTTTCTCTTCCTGCCGCAGTGCGCAATGCGCAATTATCAAAATTGCCTTTTCTTCCTGCTGCAGCGCGCTACGCGCGATTTTCCATACTTGTATATATTTCCAACCCACTTGGGCCCTGCCCAACAACTCATCGATGCACTGCTCGAGCTGTGCAAGATTAGACTGCCATGTCAGAAGTTCGATAAAGACCTTGTTCTAGCACTCATCAAAGTGCATGTTTACACTTATGAAAAATTTACTTTTGACATGGATCCACTGTGTATTGTCTGTGGCCATGCTTATTTATTGTTGAGCATGGGTATGCCCGCCTCAGGAAGATATTATATATTTGAGAAATTGCTATGTTTTACAGGTGTGATCCTCAATCCTGCACCCGTGAGTTTTTCCTTTCCTCATCCTTGCTTTGAACGATGAAGAGTATTAGTATAAAGAGTATCGGTATATAGAGTATAAATTTTAGTAATGTATTTCGACCCTAAGCTCTGCTTCGGACCTCACATATTAGGGGGCATCTGTTAACAATCAAATTAACACCCCTAGTCATGTGACAGAAGAGGCATATTTTTACTATGCACCAGCAACATGAAGACAAAACACAAAGTACATTCAGAGACACATCCTCTCTGATCTAATCACTTCTCCCATAAATGGAAGGATTAGGTAAAGAAAGTACGAACCTAAGGAGACCAAGTTCAGTAATTGAACCGCTCAAAAAAGGTCCAAAACTAAGCTGCACCAATCAAAAAGTGAAGAGAAATGCATTAAAGTGCATTAATTGTGCTTAAAGTATGCTAAGTTGTGCAAAAACGCCTAAAAACTATGGAAAAGTGGGTTTTTGAGTGAAAATGATCTAAAATAATGAAAATGAGCAATCCCACATTAAGAAGAAAAGCTTGAAGGCCTATTTCCCAATGTTATATAAGAAAGGAATTTGGGGCATTGTAAGGTACACAAAGGAAGATCAAAGGCATGCTGAAAAGATTTTGGAGGAGGAAAAGTTCAATTTCTTCAAAAGCAAGTGTGGAGAAAGGAAATCTCATGGCAATGGAGGAGGGGTTCACGCCAAGATCCATGGTAATGATGTACTTATTCATTGTTTTAATATGAAATGATTCAAGTTTGTTCCATTTGAATGTTTGAATGTTGCTTATCTTGTATGATTTAAATTTCCAAATGGCTTTAGATCTTAGGTTTGCTTATCATGTTTGATAAATGAATGTAGATCTTATTGATAACTTGTGATAATCATTTTAATTTTCTAACATAGAGGCTCACCACTTCTTAGTAAAATAGCTAAAATAGAGTAGACAAGTCCCTGCTCTATTTGTTGTTATCAGAGAGGAGATCTTGTAGTAGCCATTCTAGCCGCAGATTCCTAGGTAACTCCATAGAGAATACAATTTTCTTTGTATTTGCAATTTGATATGAAGAGAAAGGCATAGTCCTCATTTGTGGCTGGGTTTTTCCCCATAATGATTTTTCCCAGGGTATATCTTGTGTTATTGTGTGGGATGTGTACTTATTTTCTATAGTTATTTATGTTTCAGTTTCATTATATTTAGTATTTTATAAAATCAAATTAACATAATGAACTAAGTTGTAAGATCCGTTGTGATGAATTGATCTAGTGGGATATCCACACTATTTTACATATTAGTTGATAACTATTGGGTAATTTGTATTTAAGGGGAAGGTTTGGAAACATAGAAGGTTATCGTTGTTATGTCTATCGTTACTATTTTTTTGTAGTATCATAAAATGTGGAGATGAATTATGAGATTGTATAAATAATGAATCCTTTTTCTCTTGAATACAGTTGCAAAACCGATGGTATGTTCTTTTCTATGTGAAAGGAAAAATATTTATGTGTTAAGAATGATGTGTTATATTGAATGAATGATGAGAAGACTACACATTAACTTGCATGTATTTCTATATTTTACTCTGTTCCAATAATCCTTGTAAGAGTCTCGTTTGAGAATTTATTCATTCGTGAATATTGAAAAATGTCGACTCTTATAAGATTATTGTTGGTTCTATATTTTGAAACTTGGGTCTAAATTTGTGCCAACAAATGGTTCAGTTTCCGAGACTAAGTATGGTTATGGTTTTCCTGAGGATATGAGGACATGAGTATTATAATATTCACCAATACTAAGAGGGGGGGTGAATAATTATTGTTCACTTTTTACCAGTATTAACCTTAAGAACATCATGTAACATTAACCATTAACAATGTCATGCATCGTCACATACATCATAGGCAATGCATAACATATTTTTACATGGAAACCCAAACGAGAGAATTAAACCACATAATGATTTTCTTATATAATAACAATATTACATTCAATTGTTTTACCACCACCAACTATAAGGAAGCACCCACTCCTTAATTTCTCTAGCACCCACTAGAAGGAGGCTACAACCCCCTAGATTTACCAACACTAATTGAAAGGAGGCACCAACCCTCTAATTTTTATAGAACCAACTAGAAGGAGGAATCAACCTCCTTTGTGAGTACCAACTCATACTTTAAGGAACCAATATGAAGGAGACTTTAATCTCCTGTCCTTGCCCCATCCTGTCACCTTGTCACTATATTCACACTATCACTGTCATTGTCACTATCATTGTATTGTCATTGTCACTATCACTCTCATTGTCACTGTCACTATCATTTCCGCTATCACTATAATTGTCATTGTCACTAGAATTGCCACTATCATTTTCACTCTCAGTGTCAACATGTCAACCTGTACATGCCACAAATATGTCGTCCAAATATACAAGTAACTTCTTCCAAGATAGTCTTCAAATCTGCAATAAAACCCTCTTGTGCAAGACAAAAATATGTCTTACACTTCTTAATAAAGAAGGATGAAATGTGTCCTTCAAATATGGAATTAAATCTTTCATGAAGAAGACCAAAACATATCTTCTAAATCTGCAATATAACCTTTAGGGAGAAATCATCCATATAATTCATTTGCTTGTTTCTTTAAACCCTGACCATCATCATCATCTTCAAACCCTGTGTCATTCCAAGAGAGGAACCCTAGATCATGACAATAAAATTGCCATAGTCCATACCAATAACATCACAATAATATATGGAAATAACATCACCATTATCCGTCATCACCATAATCTATGCCAATATCACTGTGATCTATGCCAAGATCATCACTATAATATGTGCAAATATCCCCATGATGTATTCCAAGACCATGACCATAATATATGCTAATATCACAATAATCAATCCAAATATCACCATGATCTATGCCAACATCATCACCATAATCTATGGCAATACCCAGAACATCATAATCTATGCAAGATATTCGTCGTGATTGACCAAGAGAGAAATCCTAATACATATGCAATATCTATACCTTTGCCAAGATCACAATATGAAGAAACAAGAGAGAAACCCTAGTCATGCACCAAGTCCTTCACCAAAAGAAACCCTAGATATTTTCATCACATAGCCCTTATAACAAGCTTCCCAATGAGCTAAGAACTCTGTGATTCTGATACGATATGAGAAATTTATGCAAGTGTTTGTCAAGATAAATAATGAAGAGAAAAACCGTATATCATCCTTCAAACGCTTCATAAGATACTCCTCTAAATTTCACTCTAGTCCTTCTTGAAAGAGTGCATGAGAGAAGAAGAACTTGGATCATAAAAATGAAATGATCTAACTTGTATTTATACCTTTCCAATTTTATTTTTAAACCACTTTAAGGTAGTTTATCCCTAACTTATTATTATTTCTGTCTTCCACATTTTATGGGCTTCTTCAATGGGTCAATGACCACTTCATGACTTCATCAAGGGTATTTTTGACCACTGCATGATTATGTGTACATATCATCATTACTTTAGGGGATTATTTACACTTCACATGGTCATGTGGACACATCATCATCACTTTAGTGGCTTCTTTACACTTCTCATCTTCATGGTCTTGTGGACACATTATCATCTCTTTAGGGGATTATTTACACTTCACATGGTCACGTGGGCACATCATCATCACTTTGGGAGATTCTTCACACTTCTCATCATCATGGTATTGTGGACACATCATCGTTCCTTTAGGGGCATCTTCAATTACTTTAGGGGCTTTCTCCATTTTTGTACCACTCAAAGTGGTCACGTGGAAGAATCCACTTGTTATCTCATTCAGCAAGG
This sequence comes from Larix kaempferi, assembly GCA_027924585.1. Classification (NCBI taxonomy): domain Eukaryota; kingdom Viridiplantae; phylum Streptophyta; class Pinopsida; order Pinales; family Pinaceae; genus Larix; species Larix kaempferi. Next base: position 8,953,575 of record BSBM01001430.1, on the reverse strand, counting down.
ACCATAACTAACAACTACGCCCTACTTTGGAGTTATATACACTTATGTCAAAGCTACTTCAAGTCTCTTTGGGGATTCTTGAAAATGACACATCATTAATGCTCTAGGGGCTTCTTCAACTAACCTTCCTCTATTATTTCCATATCATCATCATCATTGCCACATCATCATTACCATTGTTGTATCATCATCATCACTACCACTTTGACATCAATGACAACATCACTCAACAATATCATAAGATATTGATGTAAATTACACATATCTCTTAATCCTATTGACATCAATGAAAACTTCTTCCAACAATGATTTGGAAGATGTCAATGAAGGAGAAACAATATTGGTTTTCTAATCTGCATAAAATTTTCTTTGCTAAATTTTCTTGTTTCTTATATGAGTGGATAAAGAGATAAATGGAAAACAATATTGCATGTATAGGTTTGGAATCTATAGTGTGGGATCAAGAAGTGATTACTAAATTGAAAACCCTAGATAATAAGTGGTAAAGGCTTGTTGATTTTTGGTTTGAAAGGGTAAATGAAGGATATATTGTAGATTTTTCCATCAAGTGCAGTGAGTCATTTACTTACACAAAAGGAATGTTTAAAGCTATCCCTATACATGTTAAGTTTAGCCTAATTTAACTAGCAATATCACTAAAAGAAACACAATCACAAGATAGACAAAGATTTTCCTTGGGAAACCCTCATGGGGTAGAAAACCCAACAAATCTTTCCTCAATATAGATAATCAACCCAATACAAGATGTAGTCCTCAACAAGAGCTCCTTCTCCTCCTATGTAGATCTCTCTCTCTCTCTCTCATGCGGCAATCACTAGTGAGTGAATGAATGAGATAAGTGAGGAACATACCTCCTCTACTTATACTTGTTTCCCGAATGACTTTTTACCCTAATGAGGACGACCTCTCCTAGGAGAGTCTAATAACCCCTAAACCACTAACTCAGGGTTGACCTCACATGGGAGATATAATAACCCTAGTTACCACAACCTCTTGGAGGAATAAACATCTTCGGATACATAACAAACTCCCATCGGATGAATGAAACATCTCCGGAATAATAAAATACAAATATAATATTCTTAGAAGTTACAATATTTCAACACTCCCCCTTAACGAGAAGGATATTATAACAACATCTGCAGGAGCAAGGAGTCATCAACTACATGATACATGATACATCTATAAATCATTGGAATATTTCTTTATACATCATCATCAGTAACTGATGTTACTGTAACATCAGCATCGTCAGTATTGAGTCTTCATCTTCTGCAGCACTTGATCAGCTACAACATCATCATCATCGATCAACAGCCTCATCATCTGGATCTACTGATCAACATCATCATCTGGATCCTCACGATCAATAGCATCGTCATCTAGATCATCACGATCAGCAGCATCATCATCTAGACCATCATGATCAGCAACATCATCATCTAGACCATCACGATCAACAACATCGTCATCTAGACCATCACGATCAACAACATCGTCATCTAGACCATCACGATCAGCAGCATCGTCATCTAGACCATCACGATCAACAACATCGTCATCTAGACCATCACGATCAAGAACATCATCATCTAGATCATCACGATCAGCAACATCGTCATCTATACCAACACGATCAGCAACATCGTCATCTAGACCATCACGATCAGTAAGATCGTCATCCTAGAGCATCACGATCAGCAACATCGTCATCTAGACCATCACGATCAGTAAGATCGTCATCCTAGAGCATCACGATCAGCAACATCGTCATCTAGACCATCACGATCAGCAACATCCTCATCTAGACCATCACAATCAGCAACATCGTCATCTAGACCATCATGATCAACAACATCGTCATCTAGACCATCAATATCAGTAACATCGTCATCTAGATCATCATGATCAGCAACATCGTCATCTAGATCATCACGATCAACAACATCGACACAACATCATACTCTGCAATGCCCAAGATCCTATTACGGGATGATCAATCCCTCTCACTTTAGGACATAGGTCCAAGGATGATACAATCCTGATCTGCTTACGGGATGATCAATCCCTCTCAATTTAAGACATCTCTCATGTCTATGGACGATGCAATCCAGATCAACTTACAGGATGATCAATCCTTATCCTTTTAAGACACCTCACCATGTCTAGGGACGATGCAATCCCGAATCAACTTACAGGATGATTAGTCCTTATCACTTTAAGACATCTCACCATGTCTAGGGACGATGCAATCCCGAATCAACTTACAGGATGATTAGTCCTTATCACTTTAAGACATCTCACCATGTCTAGGGATGATGAAATCTCGAATAAGCTTACAGGATAATTAGTCCTTATCACTTTAAGACATCTCACCATGTCTAGGGACAATGCAATACTGAATCATCTTACACGATGATTAGTCCTTATCACTTTAGGACATAAGTCCAAGGACAATGCAATCCTGATCCACTTACAGGATGATCAATCCCTATCACTTTAGGACATAAGTCCAAGGACAATGCAATCCTGATCCACTTATGAGATGATCAATCCCTATCACTTTAGGACATAAGTCCAAGGACGATGCAATCCTAATCCACTTACAGGATGATCAATCCCTATCACTTTAGGACATAAGTCCAAGGATGATGGAATCCCAATAGTCCTCTTAGACAAAGTCTAAGTACCACTTCATCGATCTCATCGTCAGAATAGGAAATCTCATCATCAACCTCATTGTTGGAACAGGTAACCTCATCATCAACACATGTATCCTCATCAATACAGGTATCCTCATCATCAACACATGTATCCTCATCAATACAGGTAACCTCATCATCAACACATGTATCCTCATCAATACAGGTATCCTCATCATCAACACATGTATCCTCATCAATACAGGTATCCTCATCATTGATATAGGTATCCACATCGATACCAGTATCCAAATATCATCATTGACCATATCACTCCCCCTTTCGAGGAGGGTCCTTCTGAACTACACCAATCTTGTCTCAGAAATACTCAAACTTTACTCGAGACAGAGGTTTGGTCAACACATCAGCAACTTGTTCATCAGTGCCTACATACTCGAGCTTGATAGCTCCTTTCTGCACCATATCCCGTATATAGAAATATTGGATCTCTATGTGTTTTGACTTATCATGGAATACTAGATTCTTTGTCATCTTGATACAACTCTGGTTGTCACAAAGGATCACAGTGGGGTCCATCTCTAAGTCAAACAATCCTGATAACAACTTCCGAAGCCATATCGCTTCACAACTAGCAGAGCAGGCAGCTATATATTCCGCTGTAGCTGTGCTAAGAGCCACACTTGACTGCTTCCTGCTAAACCACGAGGTCATGGAAGATCCTAGACAATAACACCCACCCGATGTACTCTTCATGTCTAATACACTTCCTTCCCAATCAACATCTGTGTAGCCATACAATCTGAAGTCATGATCTCCATGATAATATAGACCAAAGTCTATCGTACCCTTCGGGTACCTCATCACATGCTTTGCAGCAATCAGGTGAACTCATCTAGGTTCCACTAGATACTGACTCGGGGTGTTCACCACAAAGCATATATCTGGCCTGGTATTTGTCAGATACATTAATGACCCAATAATCTGTCTGTACAGAGTCACATCCACTAACTCTGAAGAGTCATCAACTAACAGCTTCAAGTTGGAATCCATGGGAGTGGCCATGGATTTGCATTCCAACATATCAAATCTTTTCAAGATTTCCACAGCATACCTACCCTAGTTGAGAAAGATTCCTTTTGGGCCTTGCCATACTTCCAGACCTAGGAATTAGTGCATTAATCTGATATATTTCATATCAAACTCTGAAGAGAGCTTCTTCTTGCAATCGATAATCTATTTCTCATTTCCAGTCACAAATAGATCATCCACATATAGCAACAATATGATAGGTTCATCATCCATAACCTTGAGATAAAGATTAGGATCAGCTTTACTTTTGGTAAAGCCCAAGCTTGTCAAGAAACTGTCAATTCTTCCATACCAAGCTCTAGGAGTTTGCTTCAACCCATACAAAGCCTTCTTCAGTTTGCACACATGGGTTCTTCCATCTTCCACCTCAAATCCTTGTGGTTGTTCTATGTACACTTCTTCCTCAATCACACCATTCAGGAAGGTTGTCTTTACATCCATCTGATGTAATTTCCACTTCATCATGGATGCAAGTGCCATGATGGTTCTAATGGAAGTGTACCTTGCAACTGGTGCAAATGTTTCTTCATAGTAAATTCCCTCTTTCTGAGAGAATCCTATGGCCACAAACCTTGCCTTATATTTTTCAATGCTACCATCCGCAGCATGCTTTATTTTGTATATCCATTTGGAGGATACCACACTTTTGTCTTTTGGTTTGGGAACTATATCCCAAACATCATTCTTCATTATTGACTAGTACTCCTCGGTCATTGCCTCTACCCACTCTTTCTTATGAGATGCTTCTTCATAACTAGTGGGTTCTTGATCTACCAGATCACACATCAAATCCATATAGTTGGAAAATGACTTTGGTTTCTTTCTCACTCTGGTGGAGCCTTCAGGAGCTCCATATTTTTCTACTCCTAGAATAATGTCTCTTTCCCATGCTGGATTTCTCTTTCTTGATATGTTTATGATAGGGGGTTCTTGTGGTTCTAACATGTCATGGTATTCTGGTGTTACAACTTCAGGGTTGGGTACAGCCTCTACAGTTCTGGAAGGTGCATCTTCTTCATATAATTCTTCATACTGGCACTTCCTAGATCTCTTGAGAGCTGCTTCTTCATCAAATGTCACATCCCTACTTATTTCCATATGATGGAAACCTGGGATGTAAATTCTGAATGCTTTGGATGCTTCACAATATCCAACAAATATTCCCTTCTTCCCAGAAGGATCCAACTTGGTCCTCTTTTCTTTTGGAATGTGAATGTATACTGGGTATCCAAATATATTGAGGTGACTTACCTCAGGTCTCTTTCCTGTGAACAATTCTTCTGGGGTTTTGAAATCAAGAGCACTATGAGATAGTCTATTCTGCACATAAACGGATGTCCTGGCTGCTTCAGCCCATAGGTACATAGGTAGGTCTTGATCATGTATCATTGTCTTTACTGCTTCCATAATAGTTCTATTCTTTCTTTCCGCAACACCATTTTGTTGAGGATTGTAGGGTGTGGTTAGTTCTCTCTTTATTCCATCTTCTTTACAAAATTCTTCAAAATCCTTTGAAGTATATTCTCCGCCATTATCTGTCCTGAGTATTTTGATCTTCTTTTCTAAATGATTTTCTATCAAAGCTTTGAACTCCTTGAACTTTCCAAAGACTTCATTCTTTCCTTTTAGAAAGTATATCCAAGTCTTTCTTGAATGGTCATCAATAAATGTAAGATAGTATTCATATCCACTCAAAGATGTGGAGGGCATTGGTCCACATACATCTTAATGAATTAACTCCAAGGTACTCTTAGTCTTTGTTTCACTCTTTGGAAGTGGGTTCTTGATATTCTTCCCTTTTGCACATCCTTTGCATGTGCCATCATGATCAATCTTTAAGTCTGGTAGTCCTATAACTACCTTGCTCACATGAGGTGGTGCTTTGTAGTTAATGTGAGCAAGTCTCCTATGCCATAGCTCATTTGGGCTAGTGGCTTCATGTACAAGGGAAGATTTTGGATGGCCCTTGAGTTTGTATAGACCTCCTTCCTCTTCACCAATAACAATTGCATCCTGAATTGATTTTCCTTTGGGACACATTAGTACTTTCCCATCTATGAATGCAACCCTACTTTTTTATCCAAATCAGAGATAGAGAGTAAGTTCTTCTTCAAACCTGGTACATATAAGATCTCCTTCATCTTCAATGGGGTTCTAGAATCAAGCTTGTAACTTGCTTCACCAACTCCCTTGATGGGATATTGATAGTCATCTCCAAGGGATACCTTCTGTGGAGAAGTCTTTTCTTCAAGTTTTGAAAGAGTCTTCTTTTGACCTGTCATGTGCTTTGAAGCACCACTATCAATGAGCCATGTATCTTCTCCAAGTGTTACTACCCCAGAGAGTGCAGAGAATAGAACATATTCTTCTGCATCTTGTTCTTCTTCTACTTTAGATCTTTTCTTTTTAGGCCTTTCCTCCTCTTCTTCTTCACTATCATCTTCTGCTAGATGAGCTTGATGTCTTTTGTGGTGAAAACCCTTTTTCTTCTTTAGAGGACAATCCTTAGCAATGTGTCCTATTTTGTGACAAGTAAAACATTGAAATGAGGAGTAATCTCTTCTTTGATTAGTTCCTCTTCTCTTTTGAAATCTTTGTGGAGGTTGAGGCTCCTTGGAACTATTCTTCTTGAAGTGGGATTGATTCCTTCTTCTCTTGGTGTGGATGGCCAAGGCTTGGTCATCTTCTTTGAGCAAGGCTTCTCTGTTGGAAACCCTAGATTCTTCTTGAATGCAATCCTCCCAAACCACATCAAACTTCATACTTTCTTTTCTGGCACACATAGTTTGGATTAATGAATCCCAAGATCTAGTGAGACCATTCATAGCAGTCATGACTAGTTCATCTTCATCAAGGGTATCTCCAATAGCATCTAGTTGTTCCTTGAACTGGAAAACCCTTGAGAAATAGTATTGAACAAATTCTCCTTTATTCATCTTGGTGCTCTTCAATTGAGCTCTCAGGTTCATCTTCCTATTGATGTTCTTTCCTTCATACATTTTGGAAAGGGCATCATACATTTCCTTTGGAGTCTTCTTGGATGCCACTTGAGGAATCAAGTGGTCTTTGATAGAATCAACAATGATTCTCTTTTCCCTAATCAAATCCTTCCTATGCTTCTCTTTGGCTTCATCTTCTTCAGGTTCTACAACCTCATCCTTGATATATTGGGCAAGATCATTCTCTTCAAGAATGAGACCAATTCTGTATTTCCATGCCCGAAAATTTTCTATACCCTCTAGCTTGTCTTCAAGCTTAGTGCTTGGAGCCATCTTATCCTAGGGTCAAAGAGATTGAAGTTTCTCAAGAGAAAGAATAACACTTACCAGGAGATATGCTTGATTGAGTTGAAAGTTCTAGTGTGTTCTGCTTCTGGAAACTTCAACTTTTCACCTTCCGGATCTGCAACAGAATTTCTAGTTTTTTGGTCTTCTCTTTTCTGGTTTTCTGGTGCATAGGTTTGCAGCTTTTCTGGTTCACTGGTGCACAACTTTTCTGGTTCTCTGGTTTTTTGGTTTTCTGCACTTTTGGTCAAACTAGGGTTTGACTTTCTCGAAGTTCTACCCAACCAAAAATCTTGATCCAGGGATCAAAAATTCGATTTTGAGGAGGGCTATCTAGCCATGCAATCAGAATCCAAAAATTCCAACTTTTCCAGAAACCCTAATTTTCACTGGAGGAGGAGAGAGAGGTATTTTCACCTTATGAAATATTTCCTATTTAGGCTAGCTCTAATACCATGTTAAGTTTAGCCTAATTTAACAAGCAAGATCACTGAAAGAAACACAATCACAAGATAGACAAAGATTTACCCTGGGAAACCCTCATGGGGTAGAAAACCCAGCAAAGCTTTCCTCAATATAGATAATCAACCCAATACAAGATGTGGTCCTCAACAAGAGCTCCTTCTCCTCCTATGCAGATCTCTCTCTCTCTCATGCGCCAATCACAAGTGAGTGAATGAATGAGATAAGTGAGGAACATACCTCCTCTACTTATACTTGTTTCTCGACTGACCTTTTACCCTAATGGGGCCGACCTCTCCTAGGAGATTCTAATAACCCCTAAACCACTAACTCAGGTCCAACCTCACATGGGAGATATAATAACCCTATTTACCACAACCTCTCGGAGGAATAAACATCTCCGGCTACATTACAAACTCCCATCGGAGGAATGAAACATCTCTGGAATAATAAAATACAAATATAATATTCTTAGAAGTTACAATATTTCAACAATAGGAATATTATTGGTAGAAATCCAATTATGGATCAAAATGCTATTTGTTGAAAAGGGGTTAATGCACATGGAACCTAGCATGGTGGAAGCATAAAACCCTTGTGTCGAGGGGGGGGAGTGTTTGGGAAGGAAAATGTAGGGTGATGAGATAGAGAGTTAGTAAAGTATGGAACCAAAAAAAAAGAAAATAAAAAGAGAAGAAATTTATGAAAGAAGGAATGCACTAAAAGAAGCAGAATGGAAAATAAGAATGGAGAGCTTGAGGAAGAAGAGTGAAGATATCACAGACTGAGTTTTAGGAACTAGAAGTGAAATTATAATAATAGAATGGTATGCCAAAGCGAGTAGTGTGTTAAAGATGATCACATAGGAAGAAGAAAGGCCAATAAAGAGGCATGGCATATAATAAATAACATAAGAGAGGGACATGAGAGAGAGAGGAGATGGTTATATGGAAACCTAGTGGATAAATCGTGATTATGAAGATTTGGATACGAAGAATAGTGATTTCGTACATAGTAGAAACATCAATAATAATACATAGGGAGAATATGAGTAAGAGAAAGTGTCATGTCCCCAGAGGTCTTTTTGGCCTATCGTGACCGTGGGGGATTTTTTTCTTCTTTTTCCTTTTTCTAATACCAAGATAATTCTATCTCTAATGTTGAGTTAATTTACTACACAATAGTCTGTGCTACATCCTGTTAACTTACTAAGCGATGCACTATGCAAATCATACTTTAGTCTATGTGCACTTCCACGTGTACTGATTTAACCTTTCCCACTTTTTCTCTTTACCAATTTATTTAGCATGGATAGGCACTACACACGAGAATTTAGACTTCCATGCGATCCACTGGGCGATTGCATTTAACCATTGCATGTCTACCACCGCATAGGATAACCACCAGATGGCTACTTAGCTTGTAGTGACAAGTCACTGATTTCCTGTAGAGTTAGTTCTACATGCATAATGGGAATTCATATACAACATTAATCTATATGCAAGCATTTGATGAAGTACAATGACACATATTCAACACTTAGATATCAAGAATCACAACTACTTCTAAATAATCAATTCGTATTCATAGACATTATTTTTAGCATGTATCTTCATCATTTTTTTTATCAATATCCATCCGATGGAAATAAGATAACACAATTGAGACATCAAATAAACACTTACCTTGAATGTAGCTTTTCCAAGCAATTGATTGTGCAAGAACAATATTCCACCCAACCATAGGCACTCTATCTAGCATATACTATTTTTGCTAAGAGGCTACTCCCAAACTGGGCATAAATTCCTTAAGGAAAGGGGAACTATCCAAAGCTCACTCATAGTCAAATAGGCACAAAGCGAAATCTAAGCTATCGTTTTTTGGTTAATAGGATATCCAGAGTCATATAGAACCAATTCTCAATCCAATCTAGCATCTGCTAGTTTAACAGGATTTCCAAGTTCTAGAGGGGAAAATTGAACTAATGAATCACCATGGAGTTATAGGAACCTTGCATAGACTCGGCTAGCTTTGGTTCCACATAACCCACCCCACACAACACCAAGAAGGTACTCCTTCACTGATCAACAGTCCCTTAGGTGTCACCTTACTCTAGGTTCTATTCAGTGTGTACTTAGAAAGACCACCCAAACCCTGCTATTATACCAGAAGGTCACAACCTTCACTAGTCTTTTTAGTCAATTTCATGCTCTACACCACTCTTGGATACCAATCAACTTTGTACCCAATACCACACTCTCCACATCTCAGGGTTACATGAAAAACCAAACAAGGGATAAACAATCAGATTTGGTTTACCTTTAGGATCACAAACACCTTGTACATACTCGACTATATTGGGGTCTACATTACCCACCCCACACAATACCAAGAAGGTAACCGTTCACCACTTAATAGTCCCTCAGATGTCCCCTTCCTCCAGGTGCTATTCCAATGTGTGCATAGAAATACCACCCAAAACCTGGATCATTTTCCAACAGGTTTTGTCTTCCCAAGGATTACAAATCTTGGTTGTGCAAAACCCAAATAGTTTCAAGGAAAATTCACTTAAGTTGTTTTCCAACATACCACTCATGTTATAAAAAATTTCATGGGTAACTATACTTGGGTTGAAATAAAAAACAATGAACAAGGAATTTCAAGTGCATGACAAAGGACTCTCCTACTAAGTTACCACTTCATTAGATACACTCAAACAATTCTACAAACAAGTTTGCAACAAGGGCATACACACAAGTTTAGACACATAGTCACAAGTTAACAAATGGGTGATTTCAAAACCACTCTGAAGTTTACGGATGTAAAGGAACGCATAGTAGATGTGCTTTCAAATTTCCTCTTTGGCCTTCAGTCATGAAAATGAACCCAAACTCAGAACCACTCTCCACTTTGTAACTATTCAGACTTCATCTCAGGAAATGGTTGACTCTTCTTCAATATATTGGGTTCCACATTACCCTCCCCACATAGCATCAAGAAGGTACCCCTTCCTCCATGTTTTATTCAGTGTGTGTGTAGAAAGAACACCCAAACCTCGCTATTCCACCAGGAGGTCACAACCTTCATTAGTCTCCTTAGTCAATTATGCACCCTACACCACTCTTGGATAACAATCCACTTGGTACTCAATTCCACATTGTCCACCTATTAGGGTTGTAGGAAATACCAAATATGGGATAAACAGTTAGATATGTTTTACCTCTAGGATCACAGACACCTTGCACAAACTCGACTAGCTTGGGGTCCACATTACCCACCCCACACAACACCAAGAAGGTACCCCTTCATCGCGCAACTGTCCCTTAGGTGTCGCCATCTTCTAGGTGCTATTTTAGTGTGTGCATATAAAGACCACCAAAACCTTGAATCATTTTCCAACAGGTTCTATCTTCCCATGGTTTACAAATATTGGCTACACACAACCAAATAGTTTCAAGGTAAATTCACTTCAGTAGCTTTCCAACAGATCAATCGAGTTATAACAGGTATCATAAGTGACTATACTAAGGTTTACATCAACAACAATGAACATGTACTTTTAGGTGTGTGATAGAGGACCCTCCCACTAACTTACCAGTCTATTAGATACACTTAGATAATTCTGCAAATAGGATTGCAACACAGGAATACACATGAGTTTAGGAACATAGACATAGGTTAAAAAATGCGTAATTTTGATACCACTCTAAATATCAGGGATGTAAAGGAACACATAGTAGTTGTGATATTTAATTCCCTGTTGGATTTCAGTCATGACCATGAGCCCAAACTCGAAACCACTCTCCACTCTATCACTATTTAGAATTCCTCTTAGGAAATGGTTGACTCCGCATCATTAGGAGAGAATGATATATTTCTCCATTGATTGATGGATCGATTGTGGATACCCCTATCCCCTCAAAATAGGGTGAGCTAGATACACCCCCATGAGAGGAAATTGAATGGAAGACTGACTAGAAGACTGACAGATAAACAAATTGATATCACCAACCCCCTAACTGATAGGTAATTTAAGGACGAATTCAACTTTACTGTTAGCTTACCCAATAATCGATCCCCATTCCCAATTCTACAGGGTGAATGACATAAGAAACTAAAACCCATGCCTCAACTACATAATAAATACCTTAACTAATTCCCTCTTGGAAGCATTAAATGATTGGGACGCATGAGTCAATTTTGACAATTGATGGATCATCAATCTTCTCTTGGACACTTGGATTTCATCTACTTGCTTCATGGATTTCTACGCTCCTTCCTAACCTTAGGAGAAACATGCCCCTTGCTCTTGTTTCATTGCATAGTCAACTATGGATTTATTTATTATCATTATGCACATATACATCACATTACAATGTTACTGTGCTAGACTAGCACATGGTTCACTAACCATATTTCTTGTGTATACACACACACATACACACGCACGCACGCGCACTCGCACACACACACACACACACATTTGGGGGATCCATGGTAGGTCTTTGGCCTTGGTATCCTCACCATGTTCCTTATAATCATCAACGATGTTACACATTTTCAAATCATAAGTCAAGGGTAAAAACTAGGGGACATTACAACACCCTCCCCCTTGAAACAACATTATCCTCAATTCTCTTCAAAATTGAATGAAAATGGATATTCCTACCTCATGGCATCTTCCAACTCCCATGTAGCCTCATATGGGACAAATTCCTTCCACTACACATTAACCTAACTGATGGATTGGTTCCAAAGCACAGTCTCTTTCCTACACATGTTAACAATTGAGTAATTTAGATACCACTTGGAAGCTGAGGGAAGTAAAGGAACACATAGTATCTGCACTCTTGAATTCTCTCTTTATCCTTCAGTCATGACCATGAAACGGAAATCAGAACCACTCTCCACTTTATGACTATTCAAAATAGGATTCCTCTCAGGAAACAAGTCAAATCTTCTTCATGAGGAGAGAATGATATGTTTCTACATGGATTTAAGGATCAATTGGTGGATTCCCCTCTCCCCTCCAGACAGTGTGAGGTAGATACACCCCCATGAGAGGTAGAATTACTTGACCACATAAACTATCTGACCAATTGACTAGCAGAATGAGTGACAACACCAACCCCCCAACTGACAGGTAATTTAAGGATGAATTCAATTCAACTGATGTCGTACCCAATAATACACCCCCATTCCTAGTTATACAGGGCGACTGACACAAGAAACTCAAACCCATGCCTTCATTTCACCAAGTCAATAACTGCCTCAATTATTTCCCTCTTAGAATCATTAAATGATATGGGTGCATGAGTCAATCTTGAGAATGGACACCTCATCAATCCTCTCTTGGACACTTGGCTTCCATCTATTAGCTTCATGGATTTCTATGCTCCTTCCTAACCTTAGGAGAATCATGCCCCTTTCTCTTGTTTCCTTTCATAGTCATATATGGATTTCTTTATCATTATTATGCACATCTACATCACATTACAATGTTGCTACGCTAGACCAGTGCATGGTTCACTAACCATATTGCTTGTGTGTGTGTGTGTGTGTGTGTGTGTGTGTATATTCAAGGGATCCATGGTAGGGATTTGGCCTTGAGCTCCTCACCATGTTCCTTACAATCATCAATGATATTACATCATTTTCATATCATAAGTCAAGGATCAAAAGTAGGGGACATTAAAGGAGTATTGTATGATGGTGATAAAACTGTTTAATCATATAAAAATTAAGGAACCATTTGGGTCCAATGGGGAAGGACAAGGTGAGATCACCTAGTATAACCCACTTTTTTAACTACCCCCCCCTATGCACTTTAGAAGTAGAAGGGGAAACTTTAATTGAATAAGAAGTTAGGAATATCTTACATCAGAGAATAGGAGGAGCAATATCACCAAGTAGGAGGAGATTGATTGTAAGGAGGTTAAATATGACATGAAAAATGAATGATTTGATGCTTAGCCTTCTGGTCTTCATGGAACTGGAAGGGATGTTGTAGAGGAGCATTGGTTCACATGTCAAGTAGTTTGGGTTGTGAGATAGGTCATCGATGAGGTATACAAGATAACGCATATGGATACTACGTTTAGGGACCACTCACTAACTTGGTATATATAAAAAAAATCTACAAATATGATAGTACAAACCATATCCTTGGTAGAACTAAAGAAAGATATGCTAAAAGGTTTTCAAAAACCTATGTCAGAATACCAATGTATTACATAGATTAAATAAATTAAGAAACATGAAGGTGAGATAGTATGGGATCATGATCAATGGTTTAAGATTTTACTGAATAGACTGAATTTTCAAATTCAGGATGCACAACATAGAGAGTGGTTCATTACAGGACTTCTTGAATCCACATATTTGGGTCCCACTTACTCAACAATAGGTTCTCACATAATTTGAAGCTTTGGAGATTTCCATGTCACTATATTCTACCCCTCGGGGGATACTTTAACAGGTATGGAATAGGTACAGTCTCAACTTGTTTCCATAAAAATGCAATTGCAAGAGATGGAAAAAGGGAAAGCAATGCACGATAATGTGTGGTGCACTTTGTGTCATATGGAAGGGAACAAGTAGAATGGACGTCTTACACTTGGAAATTATATAGCAACTAGTGCAACGAACCCATTTCCTGTGGGACCTTGGGAGGAATGGTGAAATATTTGTAAAACATAAGGCCATATACCTCCCTATTTCCCAACATTGCAAAAGTACCAAATGACAACAACCACCCCTTTCTGCGAATTTCGTAAATCAATGGGCCATGATGTAAATGGTTGTCATGCATTACAGTTGATGAAAGAGTGTACTACATGTGCTCATCATGTCTAGGGAGAAGAAGATAATGAATGTGGAGGTAGAGGTGGTGGTTTTTAAGGAGGATATCAAGGTCAAAGTTGATGATTTTGTGGAGGTGGGAGGAAACTTGTTTGCTTCCACTATGGAGAAACTAGTCATTTGGAGCGATTTTGAACGAAACCCCATGTGATTTATGGGTACATTCACAACAAAAAACATGTGATGAAAGATTGCATCAATCTATATTAAAATGGGAGGAAAAAATGGTGTTTTAATATGGTGACAACTGAACCATGCAAGGAGAAAAAAGGGAAAGGACTTGTGAATGTGCATGTGGTATAGAGAGGAAGAATAAGGATTGTAGAAGAGAGAGATTGAAGAACTTTTATGGAACCACCTCTAGAAGAGAATATTAATAAAGAAAACAAAAGCACTACCAAAGTTTGATATTGCATAGTAGAAACAGTTCCTACATGATGTGCAGAAGGAAATCAAGGATGCACCAATGAGAGCAGAATATTTATGGTATGATGAGTATCGAAAGGATGATTCAGGGAACCTAGTAAGTGAATTCTTTGTTGCTGTATTAACTTATTAAATGATACCACAATTTTTAAAAAAATAACTCTGTTTTTTAGTAAGTTAGCTATAGTAAGTGAGATGGAGGTTCCCATTTCTGCCCCATTACCAAAGAAAAATGTGCAACAAGTTGGAAAAAGGAGAAGAACATGTACATAATTTAAAATGGAAATAGACTTGGGAGGTCATACAATGCAAGATGCAATATTGGACCTAGGGTTAGATGTGAATATTCTACCAAATAAATCCTAGGAATTGATGGGTAAAACAAAGCTAGTTTGTCCCCTATTCAACTCAGGTTGACCAATCAGTATCGAATCTACCCTATACGTAGGATGGAGAATGCTGAAGTAAGTATTAATGGGGTAAATACAATTACATATTTTAAAATAATTGATATGTTGGATGAGGTATATCCCTATATAGATTTGTTAGGAATTGATTGGGATTTTGATAATAATGCAATGTTGAACTTGAAGCATATGGAGATGTCCTTTAAAGAAGATACATTGAAAGTGGTTGTTTAATTGGATCCCAAGGAAGGAGAGCGATATACAGAACTAGCTAGGGATGACATATAAAGTGAGGAGATAGAAAACATTTACAATATTAATGGGAGAAAGGGGCATTAAGTGAATCCAAAAAAACATGGGGTAGTTGGAGAAGTATTTGTTCATTCGATATTGACTCATAAGAAGCAATGGAGATATGGAAGAGTAGGTTATATGAAGTGTCTAGCAGGAGGTGTGCAAGGAGTATTAATTCAGTGCATGAGATAGTTTATGAATTATGTGACCCCCCAAAGTTTGATGGAACATAGTTTAATACCACCATTTTGACCCTTAGGATATATTGGCTTTAATGTAAACATTGTGCATATGTGATGTATAATTCCTAGCGTGGAGATCAATGCCAAGGGCCTGCTAGTGAATTCTCAGCTTTAAGAGGAAATTATTTGACATGGTGTTATCCATGTGGTATTAAGCCATGGAAATTGTAAGAATGATGTAAATATGATGTAATAAATATACCAAGGGGATGGATATGGATGCAACTAAACGAGGGGGAACTATGTATCCACTAGGGAGAGATGAGGGGGTTGTGGGATTGAGCCATAGACTTCCAAATGTCATCTATAGAACCCATTTGACTTGTTCTAGCTACCATTTATTTCTGCTGTAAGGAAGTATTTCAAAAATCCGATTCATGAGGTTGATCGAGTATGGGAAGCCTTGGATTTCGTAAGTTAGGGTATGGGATCTGTCTGACTTGTCCCATAAGTCACTCCACCTCATGGGAGGAAATTTTCACTCATCCCCATGCCATGGTGATTCAGTCTAGCTTCATTTAGGAGGAAGACGAAGACCAAGCAGGAGAGAAAACTAGAAATCACAAATTGGGAGAGAGCCACGATTTGCAATTCCTAGATCACTTAGAAATCGTATGGGAAGGGAAGACCATGGGGAGGATCCATAAGCCTGAACCTACGGAAATTTCACATAGTGTGTGATGCCTAGAAACTGGTGAGAAACCCAAATCTGATAGCCCTAAATCGCAGACGCAGGAAAGAGATTTCGACCGTAACCCTGAGGAGATCCTATTGTGGAAGACAGAGCAACAGAGAGGGAAGAGGTTGGAACCTCTTGATAAAATTGGTGAAGGTTGTTTTATTGAGTGGGAGATGCCTATAGATTTGTATTTGAGCTCATTGGATTATCTTCCTCCTCCCTTGTCTCTTGGCATGCTTGATAAACCCAATTGTGGTTGGCTTAGCATGATTGTGGGTGTGAAACCAAGGCTGTGAGTAAAACCTGGGTAGTTCCTCCTTAGTGGATGCATAGCCCTAGCTCGGGGGTGGTCTCTGAGTGCTGAAATAATACAGGATGGGAAGAGACCTATGATTGGGTTGGAACGTTGCAGTCCATATCCGGTTTCCTGGTGGTTTCAATTAAATATAAGTGTTTCGTGTTGCCACTATTTATGACAATTTATATACAGGAATGATTTTTTGTTTATGCCTGAATGCATGGATTGATACATTTGTTTAATGGAATAGAATACTTATACTTATGTTTTTATTATGCCTATGATGAAAGGCTGGTAGATGCATGTTGTGTGTGTGTTTAATGTGGTTTAATTCAGCTGTGTTTTTCCTCCATGCATTTTATTTATATGTAGTTTATTCATTAATGAATAGGGATGAATTTGGTTGAGGCCCTGGATGTGCAGAATCTTTAGTTAGGGATTTGGGGAGGAAATAAACACCCCCCTGTGGTGTTCATGCTTCCCCCTATGGATCAGATGAAGGAAACCGCCATGACTGAGTTGCATATGAGCCCTCATAGAGTAGCAATGAGGAATGGAGGAATCTTGGGGCCACATTTTATGTTGGATGAATGATAGGATCAGAGTCATCAAATGCGGAAGAGGATTATGCAGTTTCATAGGGCTCACCGAGAGATTTCCAATGGTACCAATTTTTCCCAAAATGGACTTGGGATGAGAAATTTATGAGCCAAAGAAGTTGTGCAGTTGGGCTTCCGAATTTCCAAACCTGCAATGCAGATTGTGGATTGCGGAAGTCAGAAGGGTGATTCTATGGAGTTATGTGTGGTGGTTCCGACTTCCGACTCCCGAAATTTGGTTTGCAGATTGCGGATGTCGGAGGAGTAATTCGTCGAAGTTGAGAATTTGGGGTTTTTGACTTCCGACTTTTGCATTGCAGGTTGTGGATTGCGGAAGTCGGAGGCGTGATTCGATAAGGTGGAATATTTGGTGTTCCGACTTCTAATTTCCGCACTGCAGATTGCAGATTGTGGAAGTTGGAGGTGCATTTATTCGATGCCATGTAATTGGTGTTCCAAATTTCCGAATCCCACATTGTGGATTGCGGATTGCGGAAGTCAGGGAGGTGTTCTTCAACGTCGTGTAATTGGTGTTTCGACTTTCCGAATCCCGTATTGCGGATTGCAGAATTTGGGGAGGTGTTATTTGACGCTGTGTAATTGGTGTTCCAACATCCAACTTCTAATTTGGGGATTGCGGACTGAGATCATTGCGGCTATGTAAAAGTGCTTAGTTTGGATTCTTTGAGAAAAACATTTTATCAGGTTGTTCCCTTATCACTCTGAATGGAACCAAGGGGATCAAGGACGTGACAGATGGTATCAGAGATTAGGTTGCAACATTGGGCCTACATGGGCTACATATAAAATCTTGCTTAGGTAAGCTTGTTTCCTTATCAACACTGGTAATCAAAAAAAGAAAGAAAGAATTTCTAATTCTTATAAGTTTTGAGTTTTCTGCTAAGTGTGTGTGTGTCGGTACAAATTGGAAAAAGTGCCGAAACTGTCGGTGAGGAAATGAAAGGGGCACCGATGCGTTTCAGAGAGAAAGCAAAAAGCCGTCGAAAGGTGTTTCGGCGTGAAAATGAAAGATGCGCTGACACGTTTCGGGGAGTCTTGCAGAGTTGCACCGATGGAATTCAATGACAAATGGTAAGGTCTGCCGAAGGCGTTTTTGGCGCAAAAGAGACAAGTCCACCAATTGACGAGAAAATGGAAGTGCACCGATCAGCAAGAAAATAGAGTCATGTTCCAAAATAGATCGACGATAAAATGGAAGTGTGTCAATCCCAAGGTTGCAGAACTGGGGCTGCTTGGGCCAAAGTATGAGTTACAATCAGAGAGGCCATGAAATTGGATCGGCTATGATGTGGAAGAGGAATTCCATGCTCTGATGAGGGATTGGAAAGGGAGAATTACTCAACTCTTCTCTTGCTTATGTAATTATATTTTATGAGTTATATATATATGAAATTATGGTATAGGAATGTTAAAAATGCAAGGGATTAGATAGATGAAATGTGTGTGCTTTCATATGATATTGCATATTGATCAAAGTTGTTAATGCACACATTGCATTTTGATTTGAATGCACACCTAACAAGGATGCACATCCAATAAAGGGATTGTGGGAAAAGCTTATGCTGCATGCCTGTGATTCTTACAATGTTGCACAAAGATATGTAGAAAAGATTCTTGAGATTCCTTGCTTGCACTTTGCTTTGAGAAATGACGAAAGTGTTGTTTCTGGTGGTTCTTTGTTTTACCAAGATGATATCCTAGGTACCATGGCCAACATAACATATCCAAGTTTGTTGGAAACCACAACAAAAAGGATAAAGATAGTAGAAGCATGGCTGAAGATGTTGATGATGATATTGCATATGACTAGCAGCCTTGTGAAGAAAGGATGGAGCACAAATCCATGATCAAGATGTTGGTGGAAGGACTGTTTAGTCCTTAGTAAGAGGATAAACTGATCAGGTAACATCATATATGTTGATGCCAACCATGCAGGTAATGTTTATTTATGTTGATTGTACACATGTTGAGAAAGGATGGGTAAGAATCCCTTTAACCATGGTTTAAATCATCATAAAATGATATGCATGTAATCATGAATGACATCCCACATGGTATGGTGAGGTATATGGTAGTAAGGGAAATGAGCATTATACCATGTGACTATTTAAAATTTTGAATGCATCCATAAGAAATAAGAGCATGTCATGTTTGAAGCCATGAGGGTGTTGGGTTGTGAAGCCTGCAGTGCTCAACAAATATCCCATGAAATCCCTGTTGGTGTTAATTTGGGGTGAAATCTCTTTTTTAACAACGAAGGAGTTAGAGGACTCCTGATGTGTTGTGTTTGGATGAAGAAGAAGGCACCCAGATAATTAAGCAAATGATTGGGGGAGATGGATGGGTAAGGTGTTGAAGCATTGGCTAGGATGTCCAACTTACCATGTCAATGAACCTGTTTAGGCACAAGAATGTTTAGATCACTGCTATAGTGCATTGGGTACACTAAGTAAATGTACATTAATAGGTTATGCAAATTTTGTGAATGTGCATGCATGTGTGGGGTTGCACATGTTGGGATGCATTGTGTGAATGCATGGTTGTGATATATATATATTTCACTACAACTAGATAATGGATGAAACAATAAAATTATTAAAAATTCTAAGACCCTTTCATGAGATGCTATGGGGAAAGAATTGCATGAAGAGGTTAGTCATGTTTGATGGGCTACCAAGATGCTCTGTTGGGAGGATAGAGTTGTATGAAATGATATGGTTGTGTAATCATGAATGATTAAATTTTTATTTGACTTCATGTATATATGATGTGAATGTATCTTGCAAATTATTGTAATAAGGATGCACATAAAGCAGATGTATTTCATTACGTTTGAAATAATAACAGCTGATAGTGTTTGAATTATTGAGTATTATAATTTTGAGATCAATTCAATGACTGTTGTAACAATGGAATGATTATGTGCATGGATACTCACCAAGGGTTTGGCTGATTGAATTCCATATTTGAGATTTTGCTAATGAGTACTAATGGGTGTTTGGTTCTCCATAATTGTGTCAAGAGGACATGTTGTAGGTGGATGTCTATGCTATGGGAGTAAGCCTAAACCATAATGGGCAGAGCGATATCACTTACAAGAGCCAAAAAATATGAGGATGGCCTCAGGGTTGAAGAAACCAAAATTCTGTTGTGAATAGAATTGTAAATTCATATTTGAGCTTGATTATTAATATTGCTGACTGTTTGTCTATTTGAGAAGTGTGTCAAAAAGACACATTGCAGGAAGATAAAATGCATCTACAAAACAAATAATTATTTTGTGACCCTTGTGAAAAATATGCATGTCTGATTATTAGAATTAATGTCTAGGGCATGTTTTTATTTCAGATTGCTTAAGTGTGATTGTGTATTTTTATTTCAGACTGCTTGAGTGTGCATGTTTTATTTTAGACTTCTTGAGTATAATTAGGGACTACATGACTCACGTTGAAAAGGGGTGCACACCTTTCGGGTGCTGTGTTGTGTTATGGTTGTCAACATTGATTACACCTGAAAGGAATGGGCGCATTCTTGGTGTATCAATATTAGAGAGTGAACTTGTATGAATTATGTTACAATTTTATATCAACGGTACTAACGAGCTTACCTACCCATCTTGTGTTGTCAAGTGTTACACATGCAATTGATGATGCATGCTAAGAAGAAAAGTGAAGTGGATGACAAGACTGGATGGAGCACGAGGATATTCCTATGGCTCCGTAGTAGAGCCTTGACCTGGAAATGGTCATGGTGCAGTTTCCTCCCATTGGCCTATTGACCCAGACGAAAGTGATGGCTTGGAAATGGACAGGGAAAAATAGGTATGGGGCTAATTTGGCACCATAAATTCTTGATAAATCCCGTTGGTGCATTGGTTGGGCATTGAATGTTGTGGATCAACCGACGTGCTGGACAAGCATTCCTTAAATGCTTGATTAACCCAGTTGGTGTACTATCTTAGCATATTGATTAATGGGATGCCTGATAAACCCAGTCGGTGTATTGGATTGACATTGTCTATTCGAATTATTGTGGAGAAACCTACATGTTGGCCCAACATTCGTTATTGTATCCACAGGTGATCCAAGGCTTGTAAAGAAAAAAATGAGCCTGTGGAATAGATTGAAGGCATCCAATACAGATAAGTATTTGGTTATATTGCAGCTTCATGCTTATTTAATATGAATATGCGTGTGTATATTATTTTTAAATTCTTGTTTAGAGATAAACCTTATGAAAATGAACTTGACATGTGAATTGAATCAATGTGTGAGTGTAGGTATTGTTGAAAGCAAGAACCTTGAAGGAATCCTAAGGATACATGGGGACATGTGACTGTCCTAGAGAGCTCAGTATGAGTATCAATGGAAGTGGTGCTAGTGGACTGGTATGGGTCCTAGCAGCCAAAGGTTCTGTAGGAAACAATGGGGAAGGGTTTCTTGGTTGAGAAGACTTAGACAGACCTTAGACACCAAGTGTCATCGCCAAAACAAGGGAAAGGCGAGTCAAGCATTCACATTTGAAGTGAAAGAGACCAATGATCATGGAACTGTTATACCTCAAAGTTACACTTCGAGCCCTAGTGTCGCATCTTTGTACCATGTGACCTAGCGATGTTTCTCCCTAATGACCGTCACACATTATTGGATCCCTCCTTGGTCTCATTTGGACACCTAGGAGCGAAATCCATTGACTGAATGCCGAGACATGACCTTATATGCCACATGTCATAGCATCTGACCCTATCGGCATAGATTTTAGCACTCTGCACATCTACTGGGTAGCGAAAAATAGGATTTTTCGTGTTTTGCACTTTCCCTGGGGCACGAAAATCGAGATGATTTTCGCGTTATGCTCAGACCTAGGGGCACGAAAATCCCTTTTTATACTTTTTTCCATGGATCATGGATCTCATCCTTCGATAGATTTTCTTGGGATTATCAGTCCTGATTCGATCCCAACCCCCTCTCCCTGTTTAGTTTGGCTGATCCACTAAACACTCATTAGATCCACATTACTCTCCTTATGGTTAACCCTTCCATGCACTATAAAGGAGAGGCATTCCATGAGCCAAGGGGGGACTACTTGGGGCATCTAACCTATGATCTTGAGACTTCTGCAGAGATAGCTAGAGGAGGAACTTGGAGCTGAAAGTTGGCTTGAACATCAAGCAACCATTGTAAGCATTCTCAAGTTTCCACTAAAGATAACTTGTCTTGTTTCCCAAATTTGTGTATGCTGATTATGATTCAATTACATGATTTGTATCTAGCTATATCTAGATTCTAACTTGCAATTCAAGGTACTTGGAGGATCGTATATGCTTGTATCTTGTTTGACCTTAAAAGGTTCATCGTGAGGACTTTGAGATCTGGACTACAAGCGGGACAAACGTCAAAGTGAAAGGTTAGTCATTTTGTCTCATATCTTCTAATATTGAAATCTTGAAATGCTTGTTTAATCTAGGATTCAAGGTAGCATTTGTTTTACTTTTGTCTTAGATTAGATTCAGTTTATCCTGCTTTAACCTAAGAGGGCTTCTTTCTATCCATAGGAAGAAATCTACTTTCATCCATTTTTTATTGTGAATCTTCTCTCCTTTCAAACTAGTTGTGAAAGTTGGTCTTTTAGACCCTCATTCACTCCCCTCCTCTCTGCATCAGACCTCTGTTAGTGAACAGTTAGTCCTCTGGGTTGGAAAACCCTGGAAAATTCAAAATATTTTCTTAAACTCCCACCTTCACCCTCCTTCTGAGAATTTTTGTCCCTTTTACACTGCTTACAGGACAAAAATTACCATATTTTTGCTACCCAACCACTTTCCAAAACGCGAAAATTCCCAGTTATCGTGCCTAGGCTGCTAGAAAACACACGAAAATTTCTGTAAAAAGGAATTTTTTTAAAGTTTACTTGGTTACCTTCAGTCAAGTTTTTGTTTCTCTATTTCTTATTGTTGTTCTGATATTTATCAGACACCTATAACCTGCCCAGATGCAGTACTTCACTTGCATTTCATTTCTATTTGAAGTTTTCTAGTCTTTTCTTGGTCTCAAAAACTCTTTGGTAGACATATTGGACATGTTGGGTTTTAGGTAACTGTTACATCCATACCTACTTAATAATTACCTTTTACATCTTGTTTGTACATTTCTCTTGTCACCTTTCAGCAAAGTTGCAAGCGTCTTTTGGTTTGTTTGGTTTATTTTCGAGCTTGGATTTTTGAGTTTTGTGGCATTGTACCTAGTTTGATCACCTCCTTACCATTTTTGCAATTGATTGGTCCTTTCAAGACAATCAAGTTTATTTTCTATTTGTCAAATTCCTTGATTGTATTATTGCAGAGACTATATTGTTCTCACGGAAGTAGCTTTCCATTCTTGTTATTAAAAATCAATATTGGAAGACTGTTTGGAACATGTTCTCTTTTTGTTGAAAAGATCAAGTTCGTAATCTTTCATTTAGGAAGTGAATCGGTTTTCATTACTTGTCACATACTTTGCATCCGTTGTAGATCAGTTTCATCTTGAAAGTAGTTACATTAGTTTAGCTTATTCAAAAAATAAAACAAATTTTTTGGAGTGATTTTTTCATTTCCTTGAAAATTTTCATGCTTACATTTGATCGAAGAACTCTCTCCTTTCCTTAGCTAGCGTTCATTGAAAAGAAAGTCTTGTTTTGATTAATATTCATTTGCATGGTTTGATTTGTCATAACACCATCAAGTTGCACCTCCATCACCCGATTGAGTAATACAACCGTTAAAATTTAAACTCCCTAACTCAACACACTTTAACCTCGCTTGAGGAGAAAAAGAATTTGGTAGTTAGGTAGGACACCGGGGATAGGTGTCCAAATAATTCCCCATTGTCACTTTCATCTGAGACATAATTGTTTTCCTCTAGGGTGCTAAAATCCTCTTGTACTTGTTGACACGGTCATCGACCAGTTTGTGGAGGGGCCTCCCATTTTTTCGGGGTTTAAGCCACGAGGATTGATTTCGGATGGACTTTGTGGAATGTCGCACTCCACTTAGCACCTGAGGCTATCGATCCATTGTCTTCCTTGTACTCTACTGTATTGGTGATAGAAGGGCTCAAAGACAGAAGTGTCGAATAACCTTCTCTGACATGTCATGAACGAGGTATCCTAGTGACTTTTCTTCTAGGGCTCTTTTACCTAGGATCCCTTTCGGTAGAGGGATATCCTTCCACTTTGGTCTCTCACTTCGTATTGTTCGACTTGGATTTCATCACCTTGCGAAGGATACGATTTTTCGAGGTCTCCAGCTCTTAGTTAGGAATTTTGCTTGCTATTTCACCTTTTTAGAGGGTCTTTTTCTTTCTTAGTGTTGCTTGTTGGCATTCTTGACACTTTTTCTTTCAAGTCACTTACTGTGACACCGGTCCCAGTACAGCTTTTTTGAGCCTGCTTTTTTGGCCTGCGAGCCTTGTCTTTTCCTAGCTCCCCTTTTGCACACTCGACTGCTTTAGGGTTTTTGAGTTCCTTTTTTTACGAGACTGTCCCCTAAAATTGTAATACCATAATTATGGTTGATCAAAGGAGATTAAGGAGACAACAGGGGAGAATCCCTGACCCACCATAGAGGACTTACGGTCTTCCTGCATCACGTATCCCTGCTCCCGCCGGCCGTGGAGCTGGTCGGGGAACCGTTCCACCATCTACCAGCATAACATCTTCAGTTGCTTCTATACCCATAGACCACAACATTGTCTCAGTACCTCTTACAATCACTGAAACTAGTAGTACACCCGAGATTCATGCTGTACTACAATCCACTATTGTTCCAGAAATTCACGCCACAGTGGACACTACGTTAGCTTCTGAAGTCGGTACTTCACATGATCTTAGGAAGGAGCGACCTTCCCGGAAACTAGCACTACACCACACTCGACCACATTATACGATGTCCTTGAAGGGTACATTGAAACCATTGAAGGATCCGATGAAGACATGATAGACTTGATTCGAGTCCCGGATGGATACGTTGAAATCATTGAAGAAACTAAACTACCTCCTACACCGTTTCATTCTGATTTTGAATATCCTACTGCACAAGTGGAACCTCCACCTGCCACCAATACATCATCAGGTATCCATACTTAGGAAATAGGCTCTTCTAGTAATGTATCGTTCAGTGTGTCCTTCCCTAACCTCCCTTCAGGACATGAGATCATGGCATCAATCCAACACAGTATAGTTAGTCTAGATAATTCACCCCTAGCATCGGAATGATTTAGACGTGATACGGCTCAAATGCTCACATCGGCTTCACAATACCCCCCTACTTGTACCTCTCAAATGACAAATCCTCCTAGTTTCTGAGCTCCCCTACCTCTATCTAGCACATAATATCATGAATCCTACGTAGATCAGCCCATACCCTCATACTAGACCATATCAGAACTCCTTCCGGACCCCAATAGGACAACACACATTTTTTTATCCAGCCTCCACTTTATGGGATACAAATCCGGTCCAAGCCCTTGATGATCTTCGCACCATTCCAATTCCTATGGATGTGATGCCTAAAAGTCCTCGGTTATACTCCCCACACTTATCGTCACACAACATGTTTGGCTTAACTTCAGGGGATGAACCCCTTATGAGGGATAACCTAATATTTTCACCGTCACCATCTAAAACTCATGGAATATCCTCTTCACAAGTCGGAACCTTTGGTGCAGTTGGCCAATCTGCACTACCTCACTCTTCTAGTGTCAGTATTGGAAGAACATCTATCCATACTGTTGGATCACCTATTCTGACCGGAGGTTCACCTTCAGGCACCATAGCTACCATTTCTAGTGGAAAACCGTCTATTGGAACCGTTGGTCCCAGTAACCAACCTCCTCTGGTCGGACTCTCAATCACACCTGTTGGAGGACAACTGCTTGGTGCCATCCCAACTAGGGCTACTCAACAAACATCTCCATCTTTTCCATCGGATCAGCAGGACCCACATACCACATCTTTTGGAGGTATACCACTTGTTAATGCCCCAGCTGGCACCACTCAACAACCCCCTCCATCATCATCATATGTTCAGTGGG
Source organism: Larix kaempferi (assembly GCA_027924585.1). Taxonomy (NCBI): domain Eukaryota; kingdom Viridiplantae; phylum Streptophyta; class Pinopsida; order Pinales; family Pinaceae; genus Larix; species Larix kaempferi. The sequence continues at coordinate 8,927,158 of BSBM01001430.1, read as the reverse complement.
GCACATATAATCCACCTGGTAGTGGAAAACCTCATGTTGGTATCCCAACCGAAACCAATTTCCAACATCCCTCATCAGGTACAATTCCTTCTTGGGGACCTCAAATCCCATAGAGTGGGGGGCACTCTTTATTCAGAAACTAGAATCAAGCTGGGTGGAAACCTAACCAACATCAACCTTTCGTTCCCCCTAACTTGAATCCCATAATTCCTTATCCTAATGCCGCGAATACTCCATGGAACCCACCTCTTCAGTCTCCACCTCTTAATCAGGGTGGAACCAACATTCCATGGACTCCATTCTTTCAGTCACCCCCTAACACAGGTATGGTAAATCCACCACCTAATCAAGGAGTTGGAAACATTCCTAGGGCACAACAATCCCGGGGAACTATACCCAATCAAGGAATTGGAAACATTCATGGGACACAAAAATCCCAAGGGACTATACCCCATATCCCTACCCAACAAAACATTCAACAACCGGTCACCACTGTGATTCGAATTAGACAGTAAATCCTATGATTCTGAATACACCACCAGTTAACCAGATGGTCTACTATCCTTGTAATTTTCAGCAGTATCCTGTGGGAAACATGTATGGGAACAATATGCAGCAGTATGTTGTGCCAGGTTCCACAGGTATCCCTACACCCTACAATTATTACTCATACGCGTAGCCTAATTGGAAGCTTGCATTTTTGGCCACACTCGATCTACCCGACTTGTCTAGACTCATTAACAATCTGATATGGCATGAACCACACTAGCCACCCATCCCAGCCAAACTACCATCGGACATCCCAAAGTTCGATGCAAAGCCTGGGGAAGACCCCAAGAACCATATTATGACTTTCCATCTCTGGTGTTCATAAAACTCATTGATGGATGACTCCATTTGGTTACGACTCTTCCAGGGCACGCTTTCCGGCATAGAAACAAAATGGTATATCAAGCTGCCACAGTACTCTTTTTGAGATTTCAATACCCTGGCCATGCAGTTTTTTACACATTTCCAACTCCCCATCCGATATGAGACTAGAACAGACCTATTAACTTCACTACGTCAAACCAATTCCATGCATATATCTGATCATATTCATTAGTGGTGGCGACACCGAATATTAATCAAGGCACCCATCCCGGACCAATTATTGGTTGATTGGTTCACTAAGTCATTTCTGCCTCCCATTTCCAGGGATATTTCCATGGGCGGACCTGTTATGAAGGAACAAGCAATTTCTCGCGCTTAGTATATGGATTTGGTATATAACCAATCTGGAACTTTATACGAGCTTATCCCTCACGCCTCCCACACTACTACTAATCCAACCAAGCTCGCCACTGGACCTCCCGTTGACTGTATCATCGGTTCAGTAAAGGCCCAACCTGCAAACAAATCGAGGGGGTAGCCACAGAATGCTGCCCCATGTCTGAACCAGGCTAATCCAAAAACCTCCACCCCTCCTGCTGCTTCCTCCGAAGTGAACGTTTTCCAATCTTCGTCACAACAATCCAGAGGAAAGAAGAAGAATAATTGAGGAAAATCTAAGAAACCTCCCAACGAGCAGGAAAACCCCAAGCCGCAACAAACCAACAATGATAAAAAACCACGTCGAAAAGCGAAGTTTCCCTGCCTTATTTTTCAGGAAGACCACTATACACACGACTGTCCTTACAAGGAGGAATTCGATAAATTTGTTAAAGGGTCTTCCTGCCCGACGGTGCTAACCGATCCTTTTCCCCATCAACAACAACAAATGGTTACTCATGATCCCCCGTAAGGGGGAAATCCAACAACCCAACCCGTGGATAAACTTTCGCAAACCGTGACATTTTGATGATGAGTAAGGAGGAGATCCATATATCCACTCGAGCAAAGACGTACGATACCCCTCCAAGTTCAAACAAAATGGATACAACCCATGGAAAGACTCTTCTTGAAGATCCTTCTATCACACCTCCCCCCAATGGTCATCTCCATATTGAGAGACCTGTCATTGACACGGTACTGCGCCCACCCAAGGGCACTATCCGAAAGGTGACATTTAACCCTAATGCGTGAGCAGCCCAAAATTACAATATTTTTGAGGACCTAGCTCAAGCACCATGTGCGATGTCGACTCTCTAAGTTCTCTATCCCACATAGCGTAGGACCTTACTTTCAGCAATAGGGGTGGTGGACCCGGATACTTCTAACATGATTATGTTTAACTTGGAGTATTTTAAGCCTAGTTTTTCCCACTAATTAGCCTTCCAGATCCAAACGAAGATCCATGGGAACAACATTCATCGCGCTGTCCTAGACAAGGGTTCTTCCACGTCGATCATGTCCTTGACTTGTTGGAGAGCCATAGGATCACCTGAGGTTACACCTTCTCCTACTACTCTTAAAGCGTTTGATGGACATGGTTTTCATCCATACGGACTCATCCCTGCACTTGCCATTGAACTGGGGGGAAAGACAGTATCTATACACGTCGAAGTCATAGATGCACCATTAGACTATAATATTCTACTCGGACAGAACTGGTTCTATGCCATGACCACCATCGCATCCTCCGTCTTTCAACTAGTAAAATTTCCTCATCAAGGGAAAATTGTTACTATAGATCAGTTGGATTTATGTACCCCGGACATTCATCAGAAATCCGCCCACAATGTCCCATTGCTGGGTTGTTGACCAACACGACCTTGGTCGATAGGGGTTCACCTCAGTGTCAACACATGCCGCAGTCTCCCTGGGCACCAGCCCGGGCAGGTTTGGGCCCACCCAACAACACCCGCAGATCGGATGAGGTCTCATTCGAGGCATCCAGGAAGGGCAGACGGAACCATGTTTCCACTGAGGTAGGAGGAGAGTTGTGGCTGCATGGACTAACTCTATTGTGATACTTAAACAGAAACCTTAAACATTCGGCAAAGAGTTATAACACATTACTTAATCGTAGCATTTATCATCACATTCGACCAAGAACATATTACTTAATCACAACAATTATCATCACAGCAATAGTAAGCAGACATTGCATCAAACAACATTCATATATTGCAACATTGCACAAAGATGGTACCAAAATATCATCATTATATTACTGTCACGGTCATATACCAGAAGAAAAACACATATCTCCATACCCAATCGTTATTCTTCCTCCATGCTTATCTATCTCTAACACTTACAACTCTCATGTATTTATAGGCTTCTGCCATTACAATATTTTTCCACTTACAACTTACTTCCTAACCGACACTATGGACAATTGACCTAATATCTAACTAACTCAGTCCAAATGACCCCAAAAATCTGCATACCACGGTACACTGACTCACTATTACATAATATGTGGTCCAAGTGACCCAAAACCCGCCAACTGTTGTATTCTTTAACACAAAATACTCCTTTCGCGCCCTCATCCGATGTGTCACAGCGTCGGAAGTGCCGCAACATTTCCCCATCAAACCACCTGCCAACAGGCCCCCAACACAATCTTGTGGCTCGCCCTCGAGCCACGTCAACTGCTAGACATAGTGCACATCGTAGTCTTTTCCTTGAAGTCTGCATACGACTGTTAGACATTCCGCACCAGCTCTTGAGCATCCTTAGCTACTTCCTGACTACTGATCACATCATCGGCTTATGGGTGATCGGAAAGCTTGTCCATGACCTGCTGTCGATAATTTTGTGCTACTTGTAGTGCTTCACTGGCCTGTAGCATCAGTTTCCCGCTAGTGTCCTAGAATTCTTCCAACTGGGCCGCACATATCTTTTGCCATTCATCTGCCTTGGTAACCCGTTGTTGCAAGTCCTTCAGCTCGTGTGACTTAGCAACTTTCTCCATTACTGGCAGGGTTCTCATCGCAGCCTTTAATGTGGCCACCTAGCCCTCTACTTCCTGCCGGATTTTAGTGATTTGTTCAACTTGCTCATCATGAACAATGCAGCCCAAAAATTGTACCATTTCGACGGTGAGCCTGGTTTCCTGTGCTTCCAGATCCTCCATCTGGGTGGCAACGTCCTCAAGTGTCCTCCTTCGTTCATCCACCTCAGCCTGAGGCATACCTGGTTTCAACTGAGCCTTCAACAGGTCATTCTCCTGTCACAACTGAACAATGATAGTTCCCAGTCACTACACCCGTTGGAGCATGTCGATCTCAGGAATGGGCTCCGGTGTATGCTAGCATGCATCACAAATCGTTGTCTCTAAATTCACGCTATAGTCCCACAAATGGGTCTTCTCTATGATCAGAAAATCTTGATCCTTTTTAAGGTTTTCGAGTGTGCAAGCCTTCTCAATCTACTCCTTCTTAATGTTGGCCTTAAGGTCATCCACTGCTTTCCGCGTTGTAGCATCCCTACTTATCAGCTCGTCGATAGCGGTGGTTGCAGCCGCCCCACTTTCATGCAATTGTTGATAGCTCTTGCTAATTTCATGCATTCTATCCGCCATTTCCTAAAAGGCGACCTTCTGCATTGTCGCCAGCACCAGTGCTAGCAGTTCATTAACATTGATAGTGACCTGGGAAACCGTCTGCAGCACATTTTGCAAAGCCTCATTGTCGGTCACAACCGCAGTCGGGGGAATGTTGATATTCTGGACCCGGGGCGTGGTGCGGATTGTGACCATGTCCTACATGGGTACATTACCGAGTTCCTTTTGTAACATTGCATTACACAAAGAATCCATACGAGCAGCAAGCGCAGAGAATCCTTCCTCCGCTTTGACAGACATCTTGTCAGCAGCCGATGTGGCGGCATGGTTAAGGGTTATGATTAACCGGCCCAACTGCGCCTCCACTGGTAAAGACATCCCACTGATTGTCGCATGCTCATGGTGCCATTTTGACCGATTTTCCTTAAGAGTACGGTCCCTATCATCCGCAGTTGGTGTTCTAGTCGACTCGTGATCAAAATCATGACGAATCTGCTGATATTGTGCCGATACTCGATCCGCGGGACCCACCAGTGGACCTCTAGCATCAATTTCTACTGAACTCATGGGCTGTCACCAAGCCTTTGGCCACTCATTCACAATAGCCTCCAAATCTGCCGCGGTCACTTTATACCTGGTCTGCAACCATTGTTGATCTACATCACGACAAGCTTGTATATGTATGACACTTGGTCGTATGGCAAATGCCATGACAAGTGTGAATCGTTCCACAGTATCTTCAGATATTCGTGGGACTTGTGTTGCTGCGTCAGAAAGCATTTCTGAATATAGCCAAAACTGCAATTGGCACTCCCGGATGCGCTCGAGCTCTTGTACATACCATAGATTCTGATAACGTGCCCCTCGACGCTTCGCTGCAGCCGGGAAGTCAATACCTTGGTAGGTGTCGGGCGCTTTCCATGCAACTAGAGCAATCAACAACAACAACCAACTATATGAGAAAGAGCCTCTACCCACTTGGACCACTGCAACGTCCTCCATTAGTTGATTCAATAGATAGAGGGACCAATTCATCTGGACGCCTTCTGCACATTGCTCTACATAAGCAACTATTCCTGAATTACATTGGTTAGGGCGACCTCCCCTAATCACTTTACAGGACAGGATCTTAATGCCTGTGAGTACTGCTTGATTATTGTAGCTACGGGTGCAATACCCACGCCCATCTGATTCCAATTCATACTTTTTTGCCAACCGACGCACTCGCTTCTTCTCGTTTTCCTTTCCTTGAATAAACTGCACCGGATCAACGCCATTCTTAGGTAAGCCGGTAATGAAAGAAATCAAGTCAACAATGACCAGGACCTCTTTGTCCAACCACAATGAACCCCCATGGAAGCATGACAAGAGCTGTTTTACACAAGCACCAACTTCAACTAGGCGCCCAAAATGCGGCATGTTAATTAGCCCTAACAAGCCGTCCTGCCGCAGTCCTCGTTCCTAGTCATGTATCTCTGGAACCGATGAATTGCGTGTCTCAAGCACATATGGTGTTGATGCAATTTCGGGGTGAGCCACCATGTCGTGGTCCTCATAGCGCAGGCGCATCAGCGCCGACCCAATATCCACAGAGCACTCCATCCCAGCTGGGAATGCGGGCATCTTCACGCTAAATTTATGTATCGGATTTATCTTACGCGGGGTAGCATCCGGCCGAACAAGAGGGATGTAACCAAGGATATTACTAGCGGACTGTCCCAACCATTGGGTAGATGGATGAATGGTTCGACTGGACTGCCTCACCTGCTCCAGAGCTTCTCTAGCCACCGCAGACCGAAGCAACCTCTTACTTTGTGGAGATTCAGAAGGTTGACTTCCTCAACGCTTCTTAGCAACACTTGATGCTCCCACCGACATGTTGGCAACCTCGGCTCCAAGATCGACAGTGTCCAAGGAAACAGCTTCTCGTTCGACAGCAACCAGAATGAATGGAGACTCCACTGCACTGCTAATGTCCACTGTCTCCAATTCGCCTGGCATACCTCACCACTCCTCGTTATATACTTAACAACAACTGGATCAGATCACTGCAGCGTTCCACAACAACACGTATTACTAATTCCTCGGTGTCTTCTACCTGACTCTAAACCATATTTATAGCATTTACCCAAATCCACCATAATCATGACTAAATCATGCATTAACTCAACCAAATCCTGTATTAATGAGGAAAATCCGTCGTCGATCCTGTCCGCCAAGCGGCCAGATCCTCCATTAATGCCCATCATTCAAAAAACATCGTTAATTAGTTATCTAACCTTTTGGCATTATTACTAATTTGACCGGGTCGCAACGTTTCCATGTGTCTCCGACCACTCCAAACTTGCGGCACAAGTCTCCCTGCTTGCGCATACCTTCTTCTGTTGGTGCGCCATCTGCCACCACGCAACCTGCAACACACACTTTTTTTTTTTATGCGACTCAGACATCGCACTTCTCCAAGCCCGATCGATAGGGCTTCAACCTGTGACCATTTACCAGCTTGGGGAGCATCGCCCCATCCAACCGCTGCAACTGAACCGTGCCACCTGAAGTAATACTATTGATGCGATATGGACCCAGCCAATGCATCTGCAATTTTCCTAGATGTTTCATAAACTTGCTGTCATATAATAACACCAAGTCGCCTTGCTGAAACTGTTTACTTTTGATGTGGCGATCATGCCATACCTTCTGGGGATCCTTCTCCATGCCTTGGTGAAATCCAGCAATAAATTGATCCTCTTCCAGCTCCACCAATTGCGTTAGACGTGCATCTAATGCTGCGACAGCATCCATGCTCATAATAGCCACAATTCGTAGACTTGGAACAATGTACTCCATAGGCATAATTGCTTCCTTCCCATATACCAGCTTGAAAGGTGTCTGACCAATCAACCTTTTACATGTGGTGCGATAGGCCCACAATATCACTGGTATTTTCAGATCCCAGTCATCGCGGTTCACATTGCACACCTTTGTCAATGTGTGCTCCAACACCTTGTTAAACGCCTCCACCATTCCATTCATCTGTGGGTGATAGGGTGTACTCTTCTTATGTTGTATCTGCAACTCCTCCGTCAATGCGCTGATAGTGCGATTAAGAAAGTGGCTACCTTGATCACTCAACAATATCTTGGGGCATTCGAAGCAAGTGATAATGTGATCGAACAAAAATTAGGCAGTCATTGCAGCGGAGCAATCAACGACGGGTGCTGCCTCAGCCCATCGGGTCAAGTACTTTGTCGCCGTGACAATATACCGTGCATCTATGCATTTCCTTGGTGGAGTGATCGGCCCAAAAAAATCCACAGCCCATTTTTCGAACGGTTGCAATGTCACTTGAGGTAGCAGCGGCATCTCATCGCGTCTAGATGGCTTGCCAGTTTGCTGACAAACATCGCAAGACCGCGCATAGTATGTCGCGTCATTATGTAATGTGGGCCACCAAATCCCTACATGCAGAAACTTTCGGGCAGTTGCTCGACCGCCATAGTGTCCTCCCAATACTCCACCATGTGCCTCGGCCAATATCTGCGCTTACTCATGGGGCAAGACACATCTGCGTAATATCTCATCAGCGCCCAATTTATACAACTCTCCTGCGATTAGCTGAAAGTCAGCAGCCTTGACAACCAACTGCTTCTTCTGAGTGGTGGTAAATTCATCGGGTGCGGTGTCGGTCACCAAACCCTGAAGGATGTCATCAAAATATGGATCAGCGGTAGCAAATTTAAATAGTTGGGCATCCAGAAACCCATCTTCGATATTAGTCGATTCCTCCCCTGTGTCAATTCGTGACAAATGATCTAGTCCAGCATTCAACCACCCCAGTTTCACAATGACTTCAAAATCAAACTCCTGAAACAAAAGTAGCCAACGGCAGATCTTCCCCCCCAACACAGGCTTATTGACCAAGTATTTCAATGCAGAATGATCAGTGAACATTTTAAAGTGTCCACCCAACAAATAATACCTGAATTTCTGCAGCGCGTAAACCATGGCCAGACCTTCCCGCTCCATGGTAGTGTAGTTTCGTTCTCCAGAGGACAACTTTTGACTGGAAAAAGCAATGGGATGATCAATGTTGCCTTCTCCAGGTTGATTCAACACAACCCCTAATGCAATCGATGAAGCATCAACATGGACATGAAATTCCTTACTCCATTCTGGAAAGACCAAGATCAGTGCCGATGCCATCTTCGCTTTGAGCATTTCGAAACTATCCTAACATTCCGGGCTCCACTGGAATGTCGCATCCTTCTTCAACAAATTTTCCATAGGGGCAGTAATCGCAGCATACCCCCTAATAAACTTGCAATAATATCCAGTATGACCCAAGGTCGAGCACAACTGCTTAACGGTGGTTGGAGGTTGCAACCCCAAAATGAGCTCAATTTTGGCGGGATCAACCAGCAATCCCTGCTTACACACGATATGACCCGGCAATATCCCAAACGGTGCACAGAAAATACATTTCTTCAAATTCAGTGATATCTGGTGCTGTCGACATCGCTCAAGCATTAACCACAGACTGGCCAGATGATCTCAAATCAATCCATAAACAGTCCAATCATCCATATATACCTGCAAAAACTTCTGAATAAAATCTTTGAATGTGGCAACAACGACCCAGGAGAATATCGCAGGTGCATTCTTCAAACCAAACGGCATTACCGTGTACTGAAAGCAACCCTATTCAATAACGAAAATTTTCTTATGGTGATCTTCCTTGGCAATGTGAATCTGATGGTAGCCAGAGAATACATCAGTGAAAGAGTACATTTTTTGGCCACCTACTCCTTCAAGTACTTCATCAGTAAACGGGGTCGGAAAAGGGTCATGCAAGCAGGCATCGTTCAATTTTCACAAGTCGACGCAAATGCTCACTTTTCCTGTTTTCTTATCTTGCACCACCATAGGACTGATCCATTCGGACTCTTCCATAGGTTCGATAATACCAGCATCCAACATGCGATCAAGTTCTGCCTTGACCTTTTCTTTATGTCGCGGGTCCAACCGATAAGGTCGCTGTCGGACTGGCTTAGCATCTGGTTTTAATGGAATCTTCATCTCTCCTAAATCACCCAGGATTCCCTTCATTTCGGAAAAATTCATGGGAAACACATCTTGAAACTCATGAAGTAACTAAGTAACCTTACTCATCATCTCATCGTCCCAATAATCCCCAACATTGGCAAATTTGGGAGTACCCTTGGTGCCAATATTCATCTTGCGGAGCTACAATGGTTGACTGAACGGATTACTTGGTGCAGCAGGTGGGAGCACATCGCGACTTCCTTCAGATTCGGGAATGTTAATATTCTGGGGATCATCATCGTCTTCTGGCCCACCGCTGATGTTGAAGCACTCCATGAGAGACTGCATTTGACAATGTGTGTGCGGGTCGACAGGGTAGGCCGCCAGAACAACCTTATGTACCATGTCACAGATGAGCTACAGGGCGTGATGGACATCAGGGTTGGAATCCGCAAAAGTGAACGTATGAGTGAAATAGATCGTCAAATCCCCCCATGTTGTAATGTCTCAGCGCAACTCGGCTGTAGTGTACCATGAGCACAGGATCGCATCCAAAGTATGGACAAAATCATGGACCCACTCATCTCTAGGTCACACTACCCATAAGCATTGGCATTCCATCACATGAGCACTAGGATCAGTCCAACCATCATAGTTTCCAGTGTGATAAACCTCAGTATCACCGAACCAAACCATCATCAACCTTCGACACTATGACCAACTGTTAATGAATTTCTTATGTGTCGCCAACCAGCGTGCTGGAGCAGCCTTCAGTGCCTCGTCTAATTCCAGCAATCGCTGTGGTTTTGAGACACGGACTTCAAATTCTGTTAAAAAGGTGGTTAGGCCAGGAAGCCCCTCATAGACAGGCAATGTGATCGTTTCAATCGCAACACGACATAAGGATTGCGTAACTAAGCCACATTTCCGGAATGGTACTTCATGCATTCGATTCTGCCAATGTTCCAAGGCATCATCAGAGTCGGAAGATGCAGAGCTCTCGTTGCGCCAATCCAACTCACCGTAGGTAGTAGGATGAATGTAATCTTCAGAAATATTAAATGCATGGTCCCATCTAGCGAGATGATCATCTTTTACAGGTTCCACGTAGCGACGTCCTTCAGCCGGATCCAACGAGGCGATGACTCTGAAATTGTGATTCTCAAATGTCATCATGCACTTTTTGAAGTTGATGACAGCTCCACTATCGTTAGCCCATCCAATCCCCAAGAGTGCCGGATAAGAGCTTCCTCCCTCAACAACTTCAATAACATCAAAGTTAGCATAAGTCTTCATGCCCTCAATATCAATCGTGAGCCGCGGAACTCGCCCAATGGGTGTTAGCTTCGCATTGTTAGCCAACTGGATCTACACAGGAGACCAGCTCAATGGGGGACTTCCCATCTTCTTCCACACCTGCTTGGTTAAGATGTTAACATCCGAACCAAGGTCAAGAATCATAGATTCAACATCATATTCACCAATCTAAATATTCATGTGCATCTCCTTGCCAGTCTTCCATCGCTGTAGGGAGTTGACTGCCAACTCCTACCGTCCTTTCATAAATTGTAGAAACCATCCCTTAATCTCAACCAGGGCAGCCGGGTCTTGGGCCAATAACAGAAAGCTTTCAAGAAAATTTTGCAATGTCCCTGGTGGTGGCGGTCGATCAGCGTCTGATGTAGTATCAAAGACAGGTGGCATATCGCTAACAACAGCCTTACCGCAGTCTTTCTCCAAGGTGCGACGTGCCTCCAGGAATGTCTCCCGCTCCATATCAATGTCGAAAGGTACCGTATTTTGACCAGCAAACCGAATCAATGGTCACGATCTATATTCCCCAGTCGTCTTTCCTCCACGAGTGACAACAGCCACCGAAGCATCTTGTGGTCATGGTTCTACAGAAATGGTCGCAATATTTGCACCCTGAGTCTGGTTCTGCTGCAAATTCCCCGGTTGATTGATATTTTGATTGGCATTCGGCGATGGTTGTGGAGGCTGGTTCTGTACTGGTTGTTGTACCAACTTCTGTACTAGTTGCTGTGGCTGAGCCTAATTCTGTAGTTGCGGAGCGTCCCTAGCCTGCCATCGTGTAATCAACTGTTGACAATTCTCAACCGTATGATCATTGCCAAAACAAAACGTACACTGATTTTGTAGTAGTGGGCAGTCACGCTGATAATTCCCCCATACCGCGTAGTGGTAACATTGAACAGGTCCACGACCACCTCGGCCTCCTCCTCCATGACCAAATCCACCACCGCATCCGCCCCTATATCCTCCTCGGTAGCCGCCCTGCTGCTGGTACTGAGGTTGGTTAACCTATTGCTGCATCGGTGTTGGTGGTATTCCTTGCCCCTGTGGTGCATACTGTGGCTGAGGGGGAGTCAACTGCATCAGAGTATATTGTGGCATGAACTACTGCGGTTGTTGTTGCTGTGGTACAAACTGCATCTGCGGTTGCGGTAGCGGCTAGGCTACCTGCAGTTGTAGTTGTGGTTATTGCATGGCGCACTGGTAGTCCTTGACATAGAATGCATCACACATCCTCTCCTGTAGCAACCCATATGCACGAAAATCCTTGTCATCATGACCCACCGACTTGCAGAATGTGCAATAAATATTTCACGGGGTTGTGACCATTTTCTGCATATACGAGCAATTATCGTGATTGTGCCCAAACATGTGACAAACGCGACACCACGGCATACTGCCGCCATTCAACAAGTTTGGCGCTCCTGACACCAAATAATTACGAAAATCCCAGCAATTATCCTTCGTATGCCCTTCTCCTCGACATCGCATACACCATATTTCATCGCGTTATTCCTTGCTCTTCTTCAAATCTTGCAACTGTATAGTCAGGTTAGCGAGTTGTGTCTGTATCTGCGACATCCCTGTTGCATTATCTCCAATCGGTGATGCCTCCAATCACATTGCAATCTCTAGAGATTCGCTAGGCGTCGATATGTTCTGCTGCATCACCGGCAGCCGAATGTGGGGTAGCAGTGCCGTAATGAACCACTCTTTATGTTGGATGGCGCTCATATCGAAACTAACCTTTTCCATCAGCATCTTGAATCACTAGTCGAAGTCCCATACCATCTCATTGGGATATTGCTTAATTTCCTTCAATTCAGTAATATATTGAGCCTCCGAGTTAGGCCGTCTAAATTCAGCAATTATCCCATCCCGAATCTCATCTAGTGACTTCTCCAGGGCCCCCATAGAGACTAGAATAAACTTCATGAACCAATCTAATGCACAACCTCGCATATTCGTGGCTAACTGTCCTTTCTTAGCATCGGCATCAGTGATCTATTTCATGGTCCAGACCACTTCACACAAAAACTAATACTGTTCTGGGTTGTCTGTCGCACTTCCATGGAACAACGGTAACTTAGCATCATCGCCTGCCATTTTGGGCTTCCTTCCTCCTGTCGTTGTGCTAATACCAATCAACTTCTGCAGAATTGATGAACTTGGCAGTGTCGAAGTGGTATTTCTTGTTGTTTGTGAGCCAATGAGCAGAGGTGTGGGTACGTTGGTGCTGGGGTTTGGTCCTGCCTCTATCCTGTGCGTAGCCTGGTCGTCCCTATCAGGAATGTGAGGTCGCTTCATCCCGTGTGGTCTTCCTTCGCAGTTTTCCGGTTCGATCGCAGCAGGACCTTCTCTCGTCCTCAACCTCTTCTCCTGTCGAAACCTCGCTCCTCCTCTTGTAAGACCACTTTCTTCCTCGACTTCGCTCACAGTCTCCTCATGGTCTGCACCCATCTACCCCTTACCATTCCATGTACCATTCCCCAGCAGTCACGGTACCCACGGCCTCTGCTCACCAGGCTGTCTATTGATCAAGGTGCATCTTTAATATACCCTTTTCGTAGATTAGCATCTTAATCGATAGTTGGAGCGACAGCAAAAACCTTCCCCTTGGTCCACGGAAGAAGTATATTTCAGCTTCACTATAGAATTTCTTCGTGTCGACCGCATATTCAATTAGATATCCCTCCAAGATTCTATCAAGCCAAACTTCGACAGCCCACGATGCCTTATTATCGACTTCCTACAGCTCTTGAATCAACTCCGGGGTCCAAGTCGTCGGCTCACCACCCTGGAAATTCCTCTTTTAGAAGGTCAGCTTTGACAACCATTCACACAGGATGACCAGGAATTCACAGAAAAACCATTCGTGCGGACCGTCATGGATATACCTTCCCAGCCAGTGATCTACTTCCAGTCGCATGTTCCGGCTTTCTTCTTCAACAAATTCCCACAACTTCTGATCAAACCAGCTCTGTATCTCATGCTTCGTTGGGTGTCACAATATGACCTCCTTTCACTCTACACACGGTCCCGACAACGGAACCATTTGTTGACCAACGCGACCTCAGTCGATAGGGGTTCACCTCATTGTTGACACATACCGCACTCTCCCTGGGCACTGGCCTGGGTAGGTTTGAGCCCACCCAGCAACACCCGCAGAGCGGATGAGGTCTCACCCGAGGCATCCAGGAAGGGCAGACGAAACCATGTTTCCGTCGAGGTAGGAGGAGAGTTGTGGCTGCACAGACTAACTCTATTGCGATACTTAAACAGAAACCTTAAACATTCGTCAAGGAATTATAACACATTACTTAATCGCATCATTTATCATCACATTCGACATAGAACATATTACTTAATCACAACAATTATCATCATAGCAATAGTAAGCAAACATTGCATCAAACAACATTCATATATTGCAACATTGCACAAAGATAGTACCGAAACATCATCATTATATTACTGTCGCGGTCATATACCAGAAGCAAAACACAGATCTCCATACCCAATCGTTCTTCTTCATCTATGCTTATCTATCTCTAGCACTTACAACTCTCATTTATTTATAGGCTTCAGCCATTACAATATTTGTCCACTTACAACTAACTTCCTAACCGACACTATGGACAATTGACCTAATATCTAACTGACTCGGTCCAAATGACCCCAAAAATACGCATACCGTAGTACACTGACTCACTATTACATAATATGTGGTCCAAGTGACCCAAAACCCGCCAATTGCGGTATTCTTTAACACAAAATACTCCTTTCGCGCCCTTATCCGATGTGTCATAGCGTCGACAGTACCGGACATTTCCCCATCAAACCACCTGCCAACATGGGTCAATCCCAACACCATTTTATAGATATTGGCATTAGTATTATGAAGGACTCCTCCCTCATAAGGGTATTTTTGGAACTTAGAACCCCTATTTTTTCCATAAACATTATATCATCGAGTGTTATTTCATCCAACGAACCTACTGATTCATGGGTGATATCGAGTCCTACAGAGCTTGAAACCTATGGAGGTTCCATGCCATTGAACAGGAACCTCGCGACTTACCAGGCGATCCAGTCAGCCACAGATTGGATCGATTCTGTTACACATCACATAGTGGCACAACTCTCGTCTAAGGCAGGTCCATCGTCACCATTTATTGATCCTCTCACACAAATTTTTCCTTCCAATGAGTCGATTATGGAGGTCATGTGCGTCAATGAGCCACCTTGGGAATATTACCACCATTAGTCTTCTTTCCCAACTATCTAGGCGATCGAGCAAGATACCAAATCCAATAGGTCACTTGAAGTTTTCAAACCCAAGTTTCCCACTTCATTCAACGATATATTCTCTGAAGGGAACTTGGCCAACATCATGGAAACCACTCCTATTAACATTTCGGTGAAACCTGGTGTCGTGGAGAATATTCACATAGGCAATACATGCACTCCCACTGAGGTGGAGTTTTAGACTGCCTTATTTAAAGAATTCCGCGACGTGTTTGCTTGGAGTTATGAAGAGATGCCAGGAATAGACCCATCAATCATGGTCCACAAAATCCAAACTTTTCCTGGTGCCTGATTTGTTCAGGAGAAACTCCGGCCCATTCATCCCCCGCAAAGCAGCGACTATCAAGGAGGAAATTGAAAAACTTCTGCATGCTGGTTTTATCTATCCTGTCCCGTTGACAGACTAGGTGTCTAACATTATTCCCGTGGCAAAGAAACAGGGTACCATTAGTGTCTGCGTCGATTACCACGATTTGAACAAGGCTTATCCAAAAGACAACTATCCAACTCCATTTATCGACCAGATTATCGATAATTGTGCTGGGAGCATCATCTTCTCATTCATGGATGGCTTCTCTGGCTATAAATAGATAGAGATACTCCCTGTAGACAAGCATAAGACAACTTTCATTTGTCCATTGGGGACCTTCGCGTACCGCAAGCTACCCTTTTGCCTTAAGAATGTTGGGGAAAATTTCCAATGGGAAATGTCATACGCATTTCACGACATTAAGCATATTGTGGAACCATATCTTGATGACCTTTCTGCCCATTCTCAGACTCAGGATGATCATACGGATCATTTGAGCCTCATCTTTTCAAGGTGCCGCCACTACAATATTCGCTTAAATCCACATAAATGTGCTTTTTGTGTTGAAGCCGAAAAACTATTGGGATTCATTATCTCCAAGGACGACATACACCTAGACCCAATGAAGATAGAAGCCATTCTAGCCCTTCCTTCACCCACTGACATTCCAACACTCCAAAGTTTCCAATGGCATGCAAACTTCCTACACCGTTTCATTTGCAATTTTGCAGAGATCACAAAGGGCTACATGAGGATTTTGAAAAAGGACATCCCTTTCATTTGGGATGACGAAGCACAACAATCCTTTGAAAATCTGAAGGCAACCCTCACTAAGGATCCCGTAATTCAACCCCCCAACTATACACGAGATTACATCTTGTATCTCCCAGCTTCCACTTCCACCATTGGCATGGTGTTAGCCCAAGAAGAAGCCAACAACATAGAACATGTGGTTTATTATCTCAATAATGTTGATGTATATGTAACTTCGGAATGTATTTCACCTATGTATTTCATTTATGTATATTGTACAGTCTCCTATAGATATGTGTTATTCCTCTATAAGGAAGTGTCTTCATTTGTATTGACAAGTGTCCCAAGTGTCGTAACTTGCCAATGGGTTATTAGACCACCATGTGTGGGGTCGGCCCTGATTAAGTTAACCTTGGGTTATTATGCTAAGATAGACAAGTCGGCCCCATAAGTTTATTGGGCAGTCAAGACAAGTATAAATAGAGATCGAGAGATCTCTATTTTGATCACTTCATTACTCACTTATCCATCACTCGAAAAGTGGCACACATGTGAGGAGGAGGATCAGATGCTAGGAGGAGACTATCTCTGTGTACTTGGGTTGTACTTTGGTTGTATCATTTCTCTATCTATCTCTGAGGAAGTTGTGGGGTTTTTCACCTTAGGGTTTCCCCCACGGAAACTTTGTGTGTCTATTGTCTCTTATGTTTGCATCTTGTGATGATTGATATGCTTGCTATGATTGATATGCATTGATATACTGTACATGTTATTCTCTCAGTAAAGATCCTAGAGTATATTGAATTAATGCTCAAAAATTAACATGGTATCAGAGCTTCCCTGAGAAGAAGACATTGTGCAGTGGCGAAAACTAGAGTTTCTTGTTTATTGGGTTTCTCTCCACAGATTTTGGAAAAGCAGTAAGGTAGATTGACTCTACTTATCAAGGAGAATCTATCTGTCCAATCATAATTCAATTCTGAGCACTTTTAGTTTTGGCCCTAAAAATTAAGGTTTCCACAAAAATAGGAATTTCTGAAATCTGAAAACATAGCTGGAAGCTCCTTGGAAAAATTGAATTTTAGAGCTTTGGATCGAGATTTTTGGTTGGGTGAAGCTCTTGGAAACTCAAACCCTAATTCAAGGTCCTCCCTAGTGAATCCGGGAAGACTAAAAGGCATTTTCGAAGGGTGAAAATTTGCAGATCCCAAATTCTGAATATACCAGGCTGATCAGCTCATCAAGGCACATCTTTCTATCCTTTCATAATTTTGAAATTCACATTTTGAATTTTTAGGGTTTCTCTAACAAACCCTAATTCGGGACTAGATCCAGTTTTTAGCAAATCAAGTGGTAAGACCTAAATCTTTTCTATTTCCATTTGAAGTACTCTTTAAGATGTCTCACCACACCAAGCTTGAGTATAAGCTTGAAGGAGTTGATAACTTCCGAGCCTGGAAGTATAGGATTGGGTTAATCCTGGAAGAAAATGAATTGGACACCTACATCAACTCTAAGGTCCCTATCCCAGAGGATGAAGAGGCTAAGGCATTGCATACGGAGAACTTGGTCAAGGCAAAGAGAATCATTGTTGATTCTATCAAAGACCATCTCATACCACATGTGTCATATCTGAAGACACCCAAGGAGATGTTTGACTCTTTGATCAAGCTATTTGAAGGGAAGAACATAAATCGGAAGATGACTTTGCGAAATCAATTGAAAGGGGTCAAGCTGTTGAATGGAGAGACCATTCAATATTATTTCTCCAAAATCTCTCAGATCAAGGAACAACTTGAAGTTGTAGATGAAGTGGTGGAGAATGGAGAAATTGTGATGACCACTCTGAATGTCTTACCTAGGTCATGGAATTCCTTTATCCAAGGAATATGTACAAGAAGGAAGTTAATCTCCTTTAGTAGACTGTGGGATGAATTTTCACAAGAAGAGGCTAGGCTTGTATCCCGAGAAGAAAAGATGGGAAATGAAGATCAAGCTCTCACATCTCACACCAAAAGAAGCAAGCCTAAGAAGGAGCACTCTCATTACAAGAAATCCCCTCACACCCATCTAAAGAATAGGAAAGATATGAGATGCTTCACATGTAATGAGAAAGGACACTTTGCTGTAGATTGTCCCAAGAACAAAAAGGACAACAAATTCACCAAGAAGAAGAAAGGAAACAAGAATACATATCATGCTCATGATGCTGAGGATGATGAACCTCCCAAGAAGAAGGATAGAACAAAAAGTGATGATGATGACTCATCAAGCGAAGAAGAATATGTTCTAATCTCTGCTCTCACAGGTACTATCTCTCATGGATGTAATGATTGGCTTATTGACAGTGGGGCTTCCAAACACATGATTGGGTTTAAAGAATCTTTTGTAAATCTATTTGAACATGAGTCACCCCATAAGGTGAAACTTGGGGATGACTATCAATATCCTATCAAAGGAAGTGGTGAAGCCTCCTACAACCTAGACTATGGGAAGTATTTGAAGATGAAAGAGGTTCTATATGTACCTGGGCCCAAGAAGAACTTACTCTCCATATCTGCATTGGATGCAAAAGGCATGAGGGTTGCATTTGTAGATGGCCAAGTCCTAATGTGGCCAAAAGGTAAAACTATAGATGATGCAGTGGTGATTGGAGAGCAAGAGGGAGGATTGTATAAACTGAAGGGACAACCTGAACATGCCATGGTACATGAATCCATGGAGCTAAGTGAAATTTGGCATAGAAGGCTTGCTCATGTGCACTATAGAGCACTACCAATTGCAAGCAAAGCTGTAGAGGGTCTTCCTGAAATCAAGACCAAGAATGAAGGTGTTTGCAAAGGATGTGCAAAAGGAAAGAACATAAAGAAGGCATTTCCAAGCAGTGAAAGCAAGGCAAAAGGAATCTTGGAAAGTATCCACTCTGATGTATGCGGACCGATGTCTTCCAGTTCTCTGAGTGGGTATGTTTACTATGTTTCTTTCATTGATGACTTCTCCAGGAAGACTTGGGTTTACTTCTTGAAGAACAAGGATGAAGTGTTTGATAAGTTAAAGGAATTCAAAGCCTTGATGGAAAACCAAACTAATAAGAAGATCAAAACATTTAGATCCGACAATGGTGAAGAATTCACTCCAGGACAATTCAAGAAGCTATGCAGTGATTCAGGTATTAAGAGGGAGTTGAATGCTCCCTACAATCCACAACAAAATGGAATTGCAAAAAGGAAGAATCGAACAATCATGGAAGTAGCACGAGCAATGTTGCATGACCAGGATCTGCCTATGCATCTGTGGGCAGAAGCAGCCAGGACAACTGTATATGTGCAGAACAGAACACCACACAATATATTGGATAACAAGACACCAAACCTGAAGTCAGCCATCTCAGAATATTTGGTTGTCCAGTATATACTCATGTCCCGAAGGAAAAGAGGACTAAGCTAGATCCTTCAGGAAAGAAGGGTATCTTTGTGGGTTATAGTGAAAGCTCGAAGGCTTACAGAATATAATTTCTAAGGTTCAAGAAGATTGATGTTAGCAGGGATGTAACATTTGATGAAAACTCAGCATTCATCAAATCAAGGAAGACACCTGTTGAAGATCATGAAGAACCAAAGGAAACCAAATTTCAATATACTACCATGACTGAAGAAATTCCAGATGCTGATCGTGAAATAGAAGATCCGTAAGAACCTATAGATCCACCTCGTGAGAAGGACTCTCACAAGAGGAAACCTCCATGGGATAGAGAGCTCATTCAAGATGCAGAAAGGTATGGCATTCCAGAAGAAGAACACAGAGCAAAGAAGAGGACCAGATCACATACCAGTTATGTTGCTTTACTCTGTGATATCATGAACAAAGAACCTTCCAGTTATGAAGAGGCAGCGAAAAATAAAGAATGGAAGGATTCCATGGTCTAGGAATACCAATAAATAATGAAGAATGATGTTTGGGATGTTCTCCCAAGACCTGAAGGGAAGTCTGTTGTGACTTCCAAATGGATCTACAAGATCAAGCATGCTGCAGATGGCAGCATAGAGAAATACAAAGTGAGATTTGTAGCTCGTAGCTTTTCCCAGAAAGAAGGTATTGACTATGAAGAAAATTTTGCTCCTATAGCCAGATACACTTCCATTAGATCAGTACTTGCTCTGGCTGCAGTGATGAAATGGAAGATACACTAGATGGATGTCAAGACAACCTTCTTGAATGGTGTAGTCGAGGAGGAAGTGTATGTGGAGCAGCCACTTGGTTTTGAGACACATGACAGGAAGTCATATGTGTGCAGGTTGAAGAAAGCCTTGTATGGCTTGAAGCAAGCTTCTAGGACTTGGTATGGTAGGATGGACAGTTTCCTATCCAGTTTGGGCTTTACCAAGAGTAAAGCGGATTCCAATCTTTACTACAAGGTTGAGGAAGGCAATCCTGTGATACTAATGTTGTATGTAGATGATCTGTTTGTAATAGGTAATGATAATTTGATTGTCGATACCAAGAGGAAGCTGGCAGTCGAGTTCGAGATGAAGGACTTGGGGATCTATTTTCTAGGCATGGAGGTGTGGCAGAGTACAGATGGAATCTTCCTTGGATAAGGGAAGTATGCAGTGGAGATCCTGAAAAGGTTCGGGATGATGGACTGCAAGGCCATGGCCACACCTATGGCATCAAACCTGAAGCTTCTGTTTGATGCTTCATATGATCCGGTTGATGTCATTGTGTATCGTCAGATGATTGGGTCCTTAATGTACCTGACGAACACTAGACCGGATATTTGCTTTGTGTTGAACACATTGAGCCAGTTCCTGACGGATCCCAAAGGTGTTCACCTGGTTGCTGTAAAGCATATTCTAAGGTACTTGAAGGGTACAATTGATTATGGGCTCAAGTATGATGTGAATCAAAAGTTTAACCTGCAAGGTTATGTTGATTTGGACTGGGCAGGCAGTGCTGCAGAAAGGAAGATCACATCTGGGAGCTGCTTCAATATGGGATCAGGTGTGATCTCTTGGTTTAGCAGGAAGCAGTCCTGCATAGCACTGAGTACAGCTGAAGCAGAGTATGTTGCAACTTGTTCAGCTATTTGCAAGGTAGTATGGCTCTGGATTCTACTGTTTGAGTTATTTGATCTCCCGCTGGAGGATACTGGTATCTTTTGTGACAACCAGAGTTGTGTGAAGCTGCCTGAGAACCCGGTGTTCCACGACAGGTCGAAGCACATTGAGATCAAATATCACTATATCAGGGATATGGTGCAGAGTGGAGCAGTGAAGCTCCTGTATGTTGTGACGGACGAGCAGATTGTAGATGTGCTGACAAAACCACTAGCCAGAGTGAAGTTTGAATACTTCAGAGAGAGGCTTGGTGTTCTTCAAATTGACGACACTTCGAGGAAGAAGTGATGGACACATTTGCTGGAGCCATTCCAAGCATGATGAGAGGAGGATCCTTCACATGGCTGTGGATGTAAGCGCTGGATGATGAGCATCAGGATGATGCTCCAGTTATTGCTCTGTATATGCATCATGTTGGATGCTTGTTATGATTAGTTGGATCATTTATATGTATGTATGTATGCATCATGTTGGATGCTAGATATGATCAGTTGGATCATTTATATGTATGTATGTATGCATCATGTTGGATGCTAGATATGATCAGTTGGATCATTTATATGTATGTATGTATGCATCATGTTGGATGTTGGATATGATTAGTTGGATCATGTATATGTATATGCATCATGTTGGATGCTTGGACCATGTATCTATATATTTATTAGGTAGATATGTTGTATGATCAGGAAGATCATGTATGATATATATCAGGTGGATACATTGTATGATCAGGTGGATCATGTATCCGTGTATGTATCAGGTGGATACATTGTATGATCAGGTGGATCATGTATGATGATATGTATCAGGTAGATACTTGGTATGCATCAAGTGGATGCATTGTATGATCAGGATGATCATGGATGACGAGCTTTAGGATGTTTCTCCAGATGACATGCATCAGGACGATGTTGTGATGATGATCAGGATGATCATGTGTACATCAAGATGATGTGTGGTGAGTATCAGGTTGATACTCTGTGGCCATGGAATAGGTTATGCAGATAAGCATATAATCCAGCCCTGGGAGGTTTTCAAATAGTCTTTCGAGGTTTTGCCTATGGCATGCAATGTGGCCCTGGGATATCTAGCAAATGCTCTTTCGAGGTTTTGCTTTGGGAGCACATATAATCCATCCCTGGGAGATCCAATAGGTTGAGCCGTGTGCTCGTAATCAGTCTTGGGATGCTCTTTCGAGGTTTTGTCCTATGGCATATAATCCAGCCCTGGGAGATCCTATAGGTCATAGTTGTGTACCTGTAATATCTTGGGATGCTCTTTCGAGGTTTTTCCATGACCACATATAATCTAGCCCTGGGAGATCTGACAGGTAGATCTGTGTGCTCGTAACAACCTGGGATGCTCTTTCGAGGTTTTTTGGTGACCACATATAATACAGCCTTGGGAGATCCTATAGGTCAGAGATGTGTTCCCGTAATAGCCTGGGATGCTCTTTCGAGGTTTTGTGGTGGGGTCACATATAATACAGCCCTGGGAGATCTGACACGTAGAGTTGTGTGCTCGTAACAGCCTAGGATGCTCTTTCGAGGTTTTGTGACCCTCGTAATAAGTCCTGAAGATTCCATAGTATGGCCAGTGATGATGAAGACCTAGAGGTGTTGGGCCTACATCCAATATGAAAAAGGACTAGCTTTGTAGAACTTCCTATGACGAGTAGATTCAGAGATTGATTGAGATAGAAGTAGCAGTGATGACGATGATGATTCAAGGATGATGATTCACTGATGATGATCCAGAGAAGAAGACTTGTGCTAGCAGATCTGTGTCGAGAAATACCTTCCTAGTTAAGAGGGAGTGTTGATGTATATGTAACTTCGAAATGTATTTCACCTATGTATTTCATTTATGTATATTGTACTCCTATAGAGATGTGTTATTCCTCTATAAGGAAGTGTCGTCATTTGTATTGACAAGTGTCGCAAGTGTCGTAACTTGCCAATGGGTTATTAGACCACCATGTGTGGGGTCGGCCCTGATTAAGTTAACCTTGGGTTATTATGCTAAGCTATTCATGTTGGCCCCATAAGTTTATTGGGCAATCAGGACAAGTATAAATAGAGATCGGGAGATCTCTATTTTGATCACTTCATTACTCACTTATCCATCACTCGAAAAGTGGCGCACATGTGAGGAGGAGGATCAGCTGCTAGGAGCATACTATCTCTGTGTACTTAGGTTGTACTTTGGTTGTATCATTGCTCTATCTATCTCTGAGGAAGTTGTGGGGTTTTTCACCTTAGGGTTTTCCCCACGGAAACTTTGTGTGCCTATTGTCTCTTATGTTTGCATCTTGTGATGATTGATATGCTTGCTATGATTGATATGCATTTATATACTGTACATGTTATTCTCTCAGTAAAGATCCTAGAGTATATTGAATTAATGCTCAAAAATTAGCAAATAATAGTCTTCTCAACTCTGAAACCCACTACTCGCATGTGGAAAAGCTGGCTCTAGCCATAGTTTTTGCTATCCAGAGGTTCTGCCATTACATTCTGCTTCGGTAGACCACTGTCATAGTAGATTTCAATCTAATGTACTACATCCTCACACGCCAAGTGCTTGGGGGAAAATATTCTCGTTAGATTGTTGTCCTTCAAGAGTTTGACTTGGAATTTGCCAAGGAAAAATCCAAGAAGTATTTGGTCATTGCAGAGTTGATTTGTACTTTGCCCCGTGTCACTGAGCAACCAGAGCCCATCGATTCTCTCCTAGATGTATCGTTGTTTCTCATTGGCACGTCTAATCCTTGGTATGGGGATATCATTTTGTATCTCCAAACGCAACGCTTTCGGCCTGACATCAATTGGGATGAACGTCACCGCATCAAACACCATGCTAAGTATTACCTTATTATCAGCGATACTCTATATCGCCATGGTGTTGACACTGTTCTACGACATTGTCTAACTTTAGATGAGGTTGAACACGTTCTCAATGAATGCCACTCTGGAGCATGTGCCGGACACCTCTCTAGGATGGCTATGGCCCATAATATTTTACGCGCGGGATATTTCTGGCCCTAGATTTTCAAAGATTGCATTGAAACGGTCAAAAAGTGTCCACCTTGTTAATTTTTCCATAGTAAGAAGCGCTCTCATCCCGCTCCACTCCATCCTGTGATTTATGTCGGCCCCTTTGCAAAATGGGGTATTGATTTCATGCATTGTAATCCCACTTCAGTCGAGGGGCATGGCTATGTCATAGTAGCCTTGGATTAATTCACAAAAAGAGATGAAGCGATGCCACTTTTGTAGAAAATGGAAAAACAGCAGCACAGTTCATATTCAACCATATTATAGCTAGGTTCGGAGTTCCACAATCTATTGTGACCGATCATGGTTCCCATTTTAGGAACCATATGATTGAAGAATTGAGTACCAAGTTGGGTTTCCATCACAAAAACTCAACCCCATATTACCGGCAGGTGAATGGCCATGTAGAGGCCATAAACAAGGTCTTGAAGCGCATGATTCAACGCACTGTAGGCACCCAAAAGTCAAATTGGCACTTAGCTCTCTTTTCGTCTTTGTGGGCCTATCGAACCTCAGTAAAAAATGCAACTAGGTTCACACCATTTCAACTGGTGTGTGGCTTGGAAGCTATTTTATTGATTGAATGTGAAATTATGTCACTGAAGATATTCGTTGAGCTACTTCCCAATACAACCTCTAAGGAAGAATGGTTTCTGTATCTAGCTAAGCTAGATGAGAGTCGCCACGATGTCGCTTTGGCTAATGAAGCCCACAAGAAACGCGTCAAAGCACAATATGAAAAATACGTTCAACCCCAGATATTTAACAAGGGTGACCTTGACCTTACATATGACCAAATGCATGACAAGTTAGGAAAAAGCAAGCTAGATTCGATGTGGTATATCCCCTACATCGTGAAGCGTGTATTGGAAAAAGGAGCTTACGAGCTCATCGATTGTGATGGCATGACCCTGCAACGGGTTGTACCTCAAAAGGTTATACGGGTAGGTTTACCCTACGTGAGACATCTTGTACATAGTGCACTTAGTTTTTTTTCAGGATAGTTTTCTTTTTGTGTGTGTGCATGGATTCTGTATCATGTACCGTTATTTACTGTGACTTGTGCTTCTATGTGTAGATGTCAGCGTACTACATATTCACAGATGGTGCTAGCCAACATACCTAGAACCTTGCTTCCTTGGCATGGGTTATCTATTCTCCTGCTGGAGAGTTAATATCCTGAGGGGGCACTTGCTTGGGCCCCGCAACCAACAACATTGCAAAGTACCATGCAGTCATCGGACTCTGAACTGAAGTTGCTTTCCTTGGAATCCGCACCTTTTTGGTTTACTTGGATTCCCAACTCATGGTATCCCATCTGAACCATGTCTACACTGTCCGCGATCCTACGTTACTTCGTTTATTTAGCAGGGTATGCATCTTGGAACGATCATTTGATTATATTTCATATCAACATGTACCGAGAGAATCCAATATTGTAGCTGACTCATTGGATAACTACATATTGGATTGGCATCTAGCTCATACATAAAATACATCATAAACAAACACACAAGCTGCTAAAAATAAAAAAGTCATAGAAATAGGTCCACATGTATATAATCACATATGAAATGTTTTTTTCTGAATACATATAGTAAGATGTGTCCAAAGACAAAATTTGGGATCTCGTCCCATACAAAAATTGTCTCTCTGGCCTACATATCGTGTACATGCTGCTAAAAATAAATACTGTTATCTAAAACACTAATCATCATCCTCGCGATGCTTGTGGTAGCATACTACTGCTCTGGCTACCCGACGAAGCAGTCGATCGATACACCCTGGCACACCTACAATGTGCCTCTGGAGATGAAGAGGGATATCATCCATCCTCATAGAAGGAACCCCCATGGTCAAACCTTGAAGGTTTTGCTCTACGTCGCGGACCCCTCCTGCTTCTTCTTCCTCCTCTTCATCAACAGCACGTTGGTGAATGCCTCCTCGATGTAGCGGCGAGTAGCTTACTAGCCTCCTTGGTCCACAATTTGCAGCATGAACATGTACATACGTTAGATCTTTCTACACATCAAAAAAATCACTAAAAATCATATATTAAAAAATTATCAAAAAACACAACGGTGAAGGTCATATACTTAAATTGTCCCAGTCCACATCCTCAGGTGGTGCTAAGTCAATGTCCTCACGAAAATCCACCCCTTCATAGGGGTAGTCCTCGATCATAATGATTTTCTCCTCAAGCCATGAGAAGAAATCTTCATCGAATGTTAAGACTTGTGGCCCACCGAGCCGTCCTACATAATCACTCCATCTCCCCATTCGAGGCTCGGTCGTAGGGTGGATAGGCATGGATAATTGAGGGCGCAACAATGGCACCCTCTCTAGGAAGAAGGTGACAAGGATACTCCCATACCCAAACTGGCGAGTGTCCCCATTTCTACACTTGGTGACTTGTTCCTTGAGGTTAGTTAAGACCCCTTCGCACCAATTTAATAGTGTCGATGCCATGCACTGTACAACAAGAATCATTTGTCCCCATGTTGCACGGTAGGGACCCACACTACCCGCTACTCGTGTAATGGTGAACAATATAGTTTTCAACGGAATTTCTATTACCTCTTTTATGGGCACTTTCCCACTTGACTTGTGGGAGCCCTTTTTGCAGTAGCGAGCAACCAAATCACTTGTGCTCTCTTTCGAGGCCATGTTCCTAGAAAGTTTAACTTGTGTCCCTCTCTTAGAGAGGCCAGTGCAAAAGTAGATGTATTCGAGCTCAATCTCGAAGGTGTGTTCCCCGATCCAGAAATCCTGAATATCGCTATCCCATAGTTGTATTATGTGATTCAGAAGCCTTCCTTGCTTCCAGATACCCATGGTTTTGAAAAACTTGAGTAACCCACATTCACGCAGCGCGGTCAGTGTCATTTGATCATTCAAATCCAATCTTTCATCATCTTCATGTTCCCTCTCTTTCCAATCAACCATCTTTGCTCAGACAAGTTGTAAAACCCTGAGAAAAGCCAAACAAAGCATCTATTAGAAAATGACAACATGTTTTCATCCTTAGCAACTGAAAACACTTGGGCATTTTTCTTTTCTGCCAATTTTTGCGTTGCACGATAACTAGTAATTATTGCGTTCTAGCTTGACCCTGCTGTGCGAAAATCAAGAGTTTATCGTGATTCCCAACATGGGGATAGCACGAAAATTCCCGAGGGCACAAAATATGCCCTAGGTTCTTTCCTAGAAAAGAAAAAACGCCCTGAAATTGATAAATGTTGATATGAAATGAAAGAGAAGAGCAAGAGCACTTACCTAGTTGAGAAAGCGGTCGAAATGATGCCCTGGATCTCCGGCTATCTCCGCCGGAATATTTTCTGTCATGTCCCAAATTTGGAATTGGGTCACAATGGCCTAATCACATTAGCCATATTCATTAGAGTTTGTAAAATTGATGTTAAGGGTCAAATAATTGCCAAGGAGGAAAATTACTAGTTTCCTAGGTTTGGGGTGAAAGCTTTGGGATTTGGAATAAGGGGGATAATAAATGATGTTTAGACATTAGAAGGG
The DNA here is from genome assembly GCA_027924585.1 of Larix kaempferi. Classification (NCBI taxonomy): domain Eukaryota; kingdom Viridiplantae; phylum Streptophyta; class Pinopsida; order Pinales; family Pinaceae; genus Larix; species Larix kaempferi. The sequence continues at coordinate 8,899,294 of BSBM01001430.1, read as the reverse complement.
TTCAAGTATTTAATAAATAGAGTGAATAAATAAATTCAAGAGAAATCCTAGGTGACAAATGGTTTTGGAGACATATGGAGGATGTGGGACCCACATTAGCTTGATTTTTCATAATACATGGTATCTCTCTTTTGCAAATTCGAATTAATGGGAATGTGAACAATCTTGGGTGATTTGGTAAGTCATAACACATGTCATTGAGCATCGTAGGTCTAATTGGGAAGGATTGGTAACCTCCATGGAAGATAAAGAGTCAAAGTGGAAGTTTGTGGACACTTGGGCTAGATTCCCTAACCCCTATGACACCAATGATGGAGCATCTATGACAACTATGACAAATTGCAGACCTGACCTCTGACATATGACCACTATGACATGTCAGCCCCAAAAATAGGCTCAAGGAAGGCGAATTTGGGAGTTGGAGAAGCCAAAGAGACTCAAAATCAAATTTGGGAGAAGATGGAAGGTTGCAACTAGGAGACAAGTGGCAAATGTGGAATATTTCCTAAATGGTAATCTATTGAATCTATTGAGAGGATTTAGACCCTTAGAAGGCTAATGTTGGTTATAAAATGTATAAATGAAGTATGAGAATAGCTTTTGATCATTTGTAGAATTTGGAATTGCATTTGTGTAGAGGGAGAGCTAGTGGATGACTAGTTTCTTGCCTTAGCCAATTTCGAGGTGAAAGATTCCCATCCAAGTTGGTAATTGGAAAGGCCATTCAGACCTTTCATTTGGAGCTTTAATGGAGTCTTTATTTGTAGGTGTAATCTACAGGGCATCTCATGGTTTCTTCTATTGCAGCTCACTCCTTCAACCATTTCCAGTTTTGATGGCATATTCTTGATCCTTGAGGGAGGGCGTTTTTGGTGAGCTATTGTACTCTTTGGGGAATCTTTTAATGCCCCATTTATTTTTTAATATGAATTAAATACTCTTTTCTTCATCTCCAAAAATTTTCAGGTCGAAATTCCAAGTAGAAATGTATAAATCGCATTTTTAATGGAAGAACAATGCCATTTCCCCACTACCTTGTTGTGAGCCAATGCATTGATGATGATTTCGAATGAATGGATGATTATATGATATATTTGTGATAAATATACTTCCATGGATGTCTTATACAAGTTTCATGTACTGTACTTGAGCATTTGAATCATTTTTACTCAGTTTAGTTGTATTGGGAGGTGAAATAGTGCCATTTCCCCAAGGGTCGAATTGGGGATTTTTGCAGTTGAATGGGAGAGGGTGAGAACAGTTGTAATAAACCATTAATGGTGCATATGAGACCTCAATAACATACTTAACACATTACATACCTCTTTTCATAAATTTGAGTGGGTTTGGAGGCATTTGGGAAGCCATTTTCAATACTTACCTCGGGGGGATTTGAACCCCAAATTACTAGTAAAATTGCATACTTGGTCCAGAATCTTAAGATAGTTTGAAGAGGTATTTTGGTGGCCATATTTCATCCATAAACATTATATTAAAGTACTAATATCATTCATACACCTTCCTTGAATATTTGAAGGGATTTGGAGCAATTTGAGACCTAGAGACCAATACTAGTCAAAGGGAAATCACTAGTAAAGTTACCTACATTGACCAGAATTGAAAGAGGATTTGCATAAGTATTTTAAAGGTCCAAAGGCATCCCTGAAACACATATTTATGTTCTAATATCATTCATATAACTTCTCAGAATATTTGGGATCATTTGGGGCAAATTTGGGACCTAGAGATCAAAACTAGTCAAAGGTCTAACTAGGGAAAAAAGTGGAAAATTGTCATTTTAATAAAATTCCTAACAAGGGACATTACATTTTCCCTCTCCATGGTAATTTTCCTCTTTGGGTGAAATGGCCAAGGTAAAATGAGTAATTTCCTCTTTTACCCTTCTTTTATACATCTAAAGAGTCATTTTTTGTTATTATTTTATTATAAAAACCCCTTTCTGAGTCAAATTTTCCATATTACTAATGTCCTATTTTCCAAGGTGGTTGACCAATTTCTGGCAGGATCTTTTACGTTGTTCACATGGGTGTTGAGACATTTTTTAACCTTCATTTTGAGCTTACTTTTTCTTTTTCGTGCTCTGGATCCAAACATGAAAAAGATTCCAAGCGCTTTTCACACCTTAGTCGTGCTTGTTAAAACCTAGAAAAACAGTGTTGAGCTTATTTGACTTTACTCGTGCTCATAAAACGATGAGGAAAGTATCATTTTGGTATTATTTTAATATTTTTTCAGACCAAAGTGATTAAAAATTACGAAAAAGATCGTTGGAGTTCTCTTTAATCTCTTTTCGGACTCCCTCGTTGCGAAAAGATTGCCAAGTGCACTTGTCTCTTTCACACTTGTAAAAGTGTTTGAAAGGATGTCTATTCGGTGATAAGTTACCCCTTTTTCGGCCCGTCTAGACTATTTACGAGAAAGGAATACCTCAGTCATCTTTTGAATGGGAGAGTTCTCTCAGGAATTTTTTTACACTTTTTCGGGACTGGAGGAATAAATTTACGTAAAAGTACATTTTGGAGCCTTCTTTAAGTTTTTCAGACTCTCTAGATATGAAAAACTATCGAGTTTTCCTTCCTTGGACTCTCTAAAATTTGAACATCGAAGGGACCACTTTGGGACAAAACCCTCCTTTCTCAGGTTCATAAAACATGTGATATTGGATTCATTCATTAGATGAGCTATACTGAGCATCTATTATCCTCTTCACAGCTCATAAAAAAACAAAGAGGTACTCGTCCATCATGTCGGGGAAAAGTGGGAAATGAGTCAAGTTTACCTTGTTGGCAGCTTGTCAGTCGTCACCTTTGAACATGGCATGCATCCTCACCTTGTATGCTTTGGGTATTCAGTCTTGTTGATAGAGTCATCATTATGGCTATGCGTCCTCATCTTTGCTATGAGTTCACGCCTCCGCTGGTTCTGTCTGTTCAAGTAGTCCCTGCTGCCACATTTCACTTCATGTCGTTATATGTTCAAAGGGTTATTGCTATCAAGTCAGCCTCCGCTTTGGGTCAAACTTTCCATTGTGTCAGTACATGTCCTTTTGTTCCATTGCTACACACCTCACTCATACCGATTTCGTGTCGATGATGTGCGATTCATCATGGCCCACCTTCGACGAGTCTATTCCTGTCGATGCCAAATCACTATCCAGGAATTTGGCTTAGCAATCAACCATCAGTACCTTGGTGCCTGCATGCCTCAATGGAAGGTTTCCTCATGTTCGATAGTTAGTTTTCATCATTGACCTATGATCGAATGATTTGTTCGACATCAACTCATTTATTCAAATTTCATTGATATGTACTAGGGATATATTGGGGATCATTATCATCATTGGTGATTTCCCTCACACTTGTTAACGGTTCACATCAATGACCGGTAATCAAGTGGTTTTTAATATGTTCGACTTCAACACCTTATAATCGCATGGCTAGATTCGTATCGTTTGGGGATCGGGTAGAAGACCCTAGACACCTTTTGATGTTGTTTACGTCTAGGTTGAGATGCTGATTATTGAGTAGGTTTCCACATAGTCATTACATGGATGACCTCACTGTTGTATTGTCACACAGATCCACTTATGTATTGGTCGTGGTTGTGTCATTATTGTCTCATGGATCTATGATTGTTCATAGTAGCCATGATTTGTCCACAGTCTACATCATCTCATTACCCATGGATATGCAGTGTATTGGTCGGCAGCCATGCTTTGAGTCAGTTCTTCCGAGCATGGGTATGCTCGCCTCGGTTATATTTTTTGACATATTGTTTATGTTTCAGCTCCTCGTTGCTTCCCTCGATGTTATCTCCATGAAATTTTTTGGTAAATTATTTCGGCCATCAGTCTCTTCTGACCTCACACTTTAGGGGTCATCTGTTATACTCCAAAGTTACACTTCGAGCCCTAGTGTCACATCTTTGTACCATGTGACCTGGCGATGTTTCTCCCTAATGACTGTCACACATTATTGGCTCCCTCCTTGGTCTCATCTAGACACCCAAGAGAAAAATCCATTGACTGAATGTCGAGACATGACCTTATATGCCACGTGTCACAGCAGCTAACCCTATTTGCATAGATTTTCGTGCTCTGCACATCTGCTGGGTAGCAAAAATTAGGGTTTTCATGTTTTTCACTTTCCCTGGGGCACACAAATCGAGATGATTTTCGCGTTATGTTCATACCTAGGGGCACAAAAAATCCCTTTTTAGCCTTTTTTCCATGGATCATGGATCTCATCCTTCGAGATATTTTCTTGGGATTATCAGTCCTGATTTGATCCCAACCCCCCTCCCTGTTTAGTTTGGTTGATCCACTAAACACTCATTAGATCCACCTTACTCTCCTTATGGTTAAAACTTACAAGCAATATAAAGGAGAGGCCTTCCACGAGCCAAGGGGGGACTACTTGGGGCATCCAACCTATTATCTTGAGACTTTTGCAGAGATAGCTAGAGGAGGAACTTGGAGCTAAAAGTTGGCTTGGACATCAAGCAACCATTGTAAGCATTCTCAAGTTTCCAATAAAGATAACTTGTCTTGTTTCCCAAATTTGTGTATGTTGATTATGATTCAATTATATGATTTATATCTAGCTAGATCAAGATTCTAACTTGCAATTCAAGGTACTTGGAGAATCGTATATGCTTGTATCTTGTCTGACCTTAACAAGTTCATCATTAGGACTTTGAGATCTGGAATACAAGCGAGACAAACGTCAGAGTGAAAGGTTAGTCATTTTCTCTCATATCTTCCAATACTGAAATCTTGAAATGCTTGTTTAATCTAGGATTCAAGGTAGCATTTGTTTTAATTTTTTCTTAGATTAGAGTCAGTCTATCTGGCTTTAACCTAAGAGGGATTCTTTCTATCCGTAGGAAGAAATCTCTACAACATGAACCACAATTGTGGTGGGACTCTGGATTGGAACAAGATTAAGAGGGGGAAACTCTTACTATTCTCTTTCCCTTTTGTTTGATGCATCCTAGAAATAGATAATTGTTGAATGCATGTTATGGATGAAAATTGATTATGTTATCTTGCTTGAAATAAATTGTAATTTCTGAATTAGTTAATTCGTTGTGAAAGGATGAACGTGAATGATTTCATTTGTATGATGGACAAGCAGAAATGTGTGGAAGTCTCATGGATAAAGCATGAAATTTCCATGTCAATTGGGAAAGTAATTGACTTATCTTAATGCTTATGTTATGCATGGCCTAATAAGAGTTTCAATGATGAATTTCACAGGTGAAGATTAAATCAGTTGGTTGCAGTTGTTACAAGACAAGTGTTGCTAGTAAGCAAGGTGTGGATAATTGTGCACATTGACCATGGCAACATACCAAAAGCTACTGGATTTGGCTGGAAATATTCTTCAAACAATTTCCAAGACCCAAGAAAATATTGGGAAATGCTCAAGCTACAAAATAAACAGGATGAGATGAACCACAAGGTTTTGCAGAACTCTGTTTGTATGCAAAATGAGGTAAGGGGCATTCTGGAATCCATCAGCAGTGGAAGGGACAGCGTGCCAATGAAGAGGCAGTCACCCAATCATCCCATTAAGAAATGCTCAAGGCTAGAAGACTCAAGGGAAATGGAGCAGGTAAATAAAAATCAGCCACTGAAATGTTGGGAATGTGGAGGAAATCATTGCCTCCGTAGCTTCCCAACAAAGGACAGCAAGAATAATTGTAGCCATAAAGTTTCCAGGCATGTGGATCAGCTGGAAGGTAAAGAAAAGGAAGGGGTTGTTGTAGAGATGGAAGGTCAAAGCCAACAAGAGCAACCTGTAGAAAAAAAGGACTTGGTCCTAGAATCTCAAAGTAAAAGATGAAATCCAAGACAAACCTCCCACATTTGGAAATTTTAGACATGTGTAAATTGTGTATGTATTCCTAGGTATTGGAACACCGAGGACAGTGTTATTCTAAGGGTAAGGGAAATGTAATACCCCCATTTTGACCCTTAGGATACATTGGATTTTATGTAAAAATTGTGCATATGTGATGTGTTAGTACCAATATTTGCGATCCGGTCAGCCGAATGCAGCATTATAGTCGGCAAGCCCAATGCAGAGCTCTAACCAGAATTCAGAACGACTACGGTGCAAGAAGAAAGAAAGAGAGGTCATCTCCTAAAGCAGATAATGATCGATCGAAGAGCTAAAGGAAAATCCAATCGAGATGGACACTTGATCTAAATCAATAGATGATATTTCATTCAGGGGCTCAAGGTGCATGATGTTTATGAATATCGGAGCACCCCTGACTGAAAACCGTTATGGACACATGTCTGCTCCAGAGTTGTCTAGGGCCCCAAAAGCGGTCTTCCCAAACCACTTTTCTTTCCATGGTTTACAACCATGAGCCGCCATTCAGTGGGCCTTTAGAAAGGGGGCCTGCCCCATAAAGTTGCACCGGCTTGGCACAAATCTCTAGAAGACAAGGAAGGGAGATCGACGGTTACTCGATCTTCAGGATGTTTAATGCGCTCGGAGTTTAACACTCTTGATGCACCCTTGAATAAAAACCGCCATATCCATGTGGTAGTTTCACATTCATTCAAGGCCGAAAAAGCAGTCCACCTAAACTGCCTAATCAGTGCCCTGAAACCACTTATGGTTTGTGGTTCTTCGCCTTTTCCCTCGGCTTACTTTCCTCAACATTTTCCTTAAGCCGCCCCTAATGGTCATTACTGCCTCTGTTTAAGAGGTAAAATTTCCCCTCCATTTAAAGAACAAACTACACCTTGGATGGAGATCCAATATCCGAGTGCCACGTCCGCCCCACATTTAAAACCTGCCAAATTCAAACTTCTCCCTCAAAATACGCCTCCGGGAAATTCATTGGGCACTTTGTCCCTATCACTCTAAGATCCTCCTCCAGCAGTATCTGTGACAACCTTCCCGTTTCCTAGAGCCGAGCATTTTCCATCGTCCTCCTCACCATACCAGCATCACCATGGCCTATGTTTCTACCCCTGAAGCTCCCTCTGCATCAACAGTTCTCAGTCAATATGATCACCTTGGAGATGGGTTTTTTGGTGTTCATGATCCTTTATCCTCTTTCCCAAACCTTCATAAATTAGCCAGGGAAGCCAAGGAACAAGAAAAACATTGCAGTGACCTATTCAATTTATAGAATTATGTATTATTCAAAGTGATTTTACCAGAAACTGGGATTTTACCTGAGATGGTACGGTGGTGCGCCGAGAGGTATGCACCTAAGAGAAGAGTCATCATCTCCATGTTGGGAGATGTTGTTTTCTTTATTACCAAAGAAATCATTATGGAGTTGACCGATACCGAGGAAGACACCTCAAGGATTCAGTTCGACGAGGAATTCCTAGCAGGAAATATTAGAGAGCTATCCTCATAAAACAGAGAAGCTTTCATCCATATGATAGTCTCACCAGAAGCCAGCTTGCCCAGTTCTTATTCTATGTTTATTCTGGAAGTATTTGCAAGTTCATCTAGGCGGGTACTTCCAATGATGTCAGGTCCTTGGATATGACTACGACCTGGTGATCGACGATGTGGCTCTAGGTTTCCTTTTTCTTGTGAACTTATCTCAGCAGGAGACCCCCATTAAGTTAGATTTGTCATCTTTCCTTGCCCAGCCCATCCACCTTCAGTTCAAAAAAATTTCATCCAGGAAGATGTTTAGATTCATCTCTCTCCTCTTGTATATTATATTCATCACAATAAGAGCTTATTCAGTAAAGTTGACCTTGACAGATCAGTTGTTCCAATCCCCCTACATGAAGGTTTTTCTATGTTCATAGACACTATTATGTCTAAGTTATATTCACTATTATTTGATTGTCCTCCTCCTGGAATATTCCCAGAGTGCAAGCAGTTTCTTTGGCTCAACCCGAATGAGGCTATCGGAGATTGGTTTTGTTTTGAGACACACACTGAAATTCGGGTGTATGGAGCAGAGATAGCTCCTTATAAGCTATCACTATTCTTAACTCCTAGAATATTTTCCTTGGAGTACATCCATCAAAGATTCAATTGCGACGATGTACATTTTATGAAGGGTAACAATTTCAAGAGGTTCAAGGTCCCCAATGAGGCTGGACCTTTCAAGGTTAGGAGCAGAGCTACTCAAAAAGTAGTTGAAGAAATACTAGTGACTTTCAGCTTCCCATTGAGCATAATGTGCAAATACGATCCTAGAGGGATCATATCCCAAAAAAGATAAGCTTCCAGTTCAGTAGAATACTCCCATGAACCTCATCCACTATTGGACAAAATGGCCAACTTAGATAGTTGGGAGCATATCCAAGTCACGTTGGATCCTAGCAAAGCCATCCGGGAACCGATCATCCCAAGACCCCATAAAGTGGACACATTGGGAAAAAAGGACACACCGGAGCCCACCTCTAAAGATGAAAAAATAAATATTAGGGAGAGTGGGATTGAAAGCGAAGAGATCTAAAGCGAAGGGAACATCCAGTGCAACATAGAAAGTCATGCCAACGACCACCTCCATGGCACTTGTCATCCTGGAAAGATTCCCATCTGCAACATGGCCTCAGAAGAAGGAAGCACAGTACACAGAAGGCACTTTGGTCACCACATCACCAGTCAAATCAGGTTTGTTTGGGTTATAAGCTCAGATTAAAGACGAGAACATTGACCTTGAGAAAAATTTGTTCCCAAAGAAGGAACTTGAAACAATGAAACAATATAGGATGTTGTCTGCACTATATTTGAGACAAGGAATCCTGAAGATGGCGATTCTAGAACCACTGGCACCTAGGGGGGAAGAAAGTACCCTTGAATTTCAAGACTACTCAGGTGATAGTAAATTTGGATGTGTTCCCTTCGAAAGACATCATGGAGCTTCACTAGAAAACATGTGAAGGAGTGTACATGGACGTGATGAAGTACACCATGAACACAAATAAGTTGCAGGCCACTGTCCTGTTAATTTTTTAGCATTAATTCAATATACTCTAGGATCTTTACTGAGAGAATAACATGTACAACATATCAATTATAACAATGCATATCAATCACACCAAGCAATCACATGAGACAATAGACACACAGAGTTTCACTAGAGAAAACCATAAAGGTGAAAAACCCCACAACTTACTCAGAGATAGAAAGAGTAATGATACAACCAAAGTACAAGAGATAGTCTTCTCCTAGTAGTTGATCCTCCTCCTCATATGTGCGCCACTTTTCGAGTGATGGAAGAGTGAGTAATAAGATGATCAAATAGAGATCTCTCGATCTCTATTTTATACTTGTCCTGTCCTGCCCAATAAACCAATGGGACCGACTTGTCTAGCTTAGCCTAATAACCCATTGTTAACTTAATCAGGGCCGACCCCACACATGGTGGTCTAATAACCCATCGGCAAGTTACGACACTTGCGACACTTGTCAATACAAATGACGACACTTCCGTATAGAGGAATAATAACATCTCTATAGGAGTACAATATACATAGATGAAATACATAGGTGAAATACATTCCGAAGTTACATATACATCAACACTCCCTCTTAACTAGGAAGGTATTTCTTGACACAGATCTGCTAGCACAAGTCTTCTTCTCTGGATCATCATCACTGGATCATCGTCATCGTCACTGCTGTTGCTATCTCAATCAATCTTCGATCTACTCGTCATAGGAAGTTCTACAGATCCAGTCCTTTTTCATACTAGATGTAGGCCCACCACCTACAAGTCTTCATCATCACTAACCATACTGTGGAATCCTCGGGACTTATTATGTGAGTCAACAAAACCTCGAAAGAGCATCCCAGGACTGATTATGAGCACACAGCTCAACCTATTAGATCTCCCAGGACCTTTTACATGCTACTGCATAACCTGTCCATGGCCACAGAGTATCACGAAGCACAACCCATATGCACATCACACAGCACTTACATCTACGCCATGGGAGAACACATCTACAACCATGCAAGAATGGCACAACACTTATATTGCAGCCATGGGAGAACACATCTACAACCATGCTCAAATGGCCCAACACTTATATCGCAGCCATGGGAGAACACATATACAACCATGCTCGAATGGCCCCAACACTTATATCGCAGCCATGGGAGAACACATCTACAACCATGCTCGAATGGCCCCAGCACTTATATCGCATCCATGGGAGAACACATCTACAACCATGCTCGAATGGCCCTAGCAATTACATCATGACCATGGGAGAACACATCTGCCACCATGTCGGAAAATCCTAGCAATTACATTGGGACCATGGGAGAACACATATACAACCATGTCCAAAAATATCATGTGCATCTGTGTCTTCGAAACTCATCACACATAATCCAACTGATTATGTAATGTATCCACCTGATATGTCATCACATATGATCATCCTGATCATCATCACTGCATCATCCTGATGCATGTCATCTGGAGCAACATCCTGAAGCTCGTCATCCATGATCATCCTGGTCATATAATGCATCCACCTGATGCATACCAAGTATCTACCTAATACATATCATCATACATGATCCACCTGATGCATACCAAGTATCTACCTGATACATATCATCATACATGATCCACCTGATCATACAATGTATCCACCTGATACATACACAGATACATGATCCACCTGATCATACAATGTATCCTCCTGATATATATCAACATACATTATCTACCTGATCATACAACGTATCCACCTGATACAGATACATGGTCCAAGCATCCAACATGATGCATATACATATACATGATCCAACTGATCATAACAAGCATCCAACAAGATGCATATACATAACAAGCATCCAACATGATGCGTAAATAGAGCAGTAACTGGAGCATCGTCTTGATGCTCATCATCCAGTGATTATATCCACAGCCATGGGAAGGATCCTCCTCTCACCATGCTTGGAATGGCTTCCAGCAAATATGTCCATCACTTCTTCTTCGAAGTGTCGTTAATCTAAAGAACACCAAGCCTCTCTCTGAAGTACTCAAACTTCACTCTGGCTAGTGATTTCGTCAACACATCTGCAATCTTCTCATCCATTGTAACATACAAGAGCTTCACTGCTCCTCTCTGCACCATATCCCTTATATAGTGATATTTGATCTCAATGTGCTTTGACCTGTCATGGAACACAGGGTTCTCAGACAGCTTCACACAACTATGGTTGTAACAAAAGATACTAGTAGCCTCTAGTGGGAGATCAAATAAATTAGACAGTAACTTCCGGAGCCATACTGCCTCACAACTGGCCGAACATGCTGCAACATACTCTGCCTCGGCTATACTTAGTGCTACGTAGGATTGCTTCCTGCTAAACCAAGAGATAACACCTGATCCCATACTGAAGCAACACCCAGAAGTGCTCTTCATAATCAATCCCTTCTTTCTGGGAGAAGCCACGAGCTACAAATCTCGCTTTGTATTTCTCTATGCTGTCATCTGCAGCATGGTTGATCTTTTAGATCCACTTGGAAGTCACCACAGACTTCCCTTCAGGTCTTGGGACTACATCCCAAACATCATTCTTCATGATCAACTGATATTCCTCGACCATGGCATCCTTCCATTCTTTCTTTTCCACTGCTTCTTCATAACTGGAAGGTTCTTTGTTCATAATATCACAGAATAGGGCAACATAACTGGTATGTGATCTATTCCTTTTCCTTTCTCTGTGTTCTTCTTCTGGAATTTCATATCTTTCTGCATCTTGAATGAGCTCTCTAGCCCATGTAGGTTTCCTCTTGTGAGAGTTATTCTCACGGGGTGGATCTACAGGTCTTTATGGATCTTCCAATTCACAATCTGCTTCTGGAATTACTTCATTCATAGTGGTGTCTTGAAATCTGTTTTCCTTTGGTTCTTCATGATCTTGAACAGGTTCCTTTCTTGACTTGATGAAAGCTGAGTTTTCATAAAATGTTACATCCCTGCTGACATCAATCTTCTTGAACCCTGGAAAGTATATTCTGTAAGCCTTCGAGCTTTCACTGTACCCCACAAAGATTCCCTTCTTTACTGAAGGATATAGCTTTGTCCTCTTTTCCTTTGGAACATGTGTGTATACTGGACAACCAAATATCCTAATATGGATGACCTCAGGTTTCTTACCAGTGAAGACTTCTTCTGGTGTCTTGTTGTCCAATATCTTGTGAGTTGTTCGGTTCTGCACATATACAGCTGTCCTAGCTGCTTCTTCCCATAGATGCATAGGTAGATCCTGGTCATGCAACATTTTTTGTGTTGCTTCCATGATTGTTCTATTCTTTCTTTCTACAACTCCATTCTGTTGTGGATTGTAGGGAGCAGTCAACTCCCTCTTAATTCCTGAATCACTGCATAGTTTCTTGAAATCACCTGAAGTGAATTCTCCACCATTGTCATATCTGAATGTCTTGATCTTCTTATCAGTTTGATTTTCTATCAAGGCTTTGAATTCCTGGAACTTATCAAACACTTCACCTTTGTTCTTCAAGAAGTAAACCCAAGTCTTCCTAGAGAAATCATCAATGAAAGAGACATAGTATACATACCCACTCAGAGAACTAGATTACATTGGACCACATACATCGGAGTGGATAATTTCCAAGATCCCTTTAGCCTTGCTTTCATTGCTTGGAAATGCCTTCTTTAGGTTCTTTCCTTTTTCACATCCTTTGCAAACACCTTCATGCTTGGTCTTGATTTCAGGAAGACCCTCTACAGCTTTACTTGCAATTGGTAGTGCCCTATAGTGCACATGTGCAAGCCTTTTATGCCAAAGTTCACTTGGCTCCATGGATTGTACCATGGCATGTTCAGGTTGTCCCTTCAGCTTGTACAACCCTCCCTCTTGCTCTCCAATCACTACGGCATCATCTATGGTCTTACCTTTTGGCCACATGAGTAATTGGCCATCTATAAATGAAACCCTCATACCTTTTGCATCCAATGAAGATATGGAGAGTAGATTCTTCTTGATCCCAGGTACATATAGAACTTCTTTCATCTTCAAAGACTTCCCAGAGTCTAGGTTGTAGGAGGATTCACCACTTCCTTTGATAGGATATTGGTAGTCATCCCCAAGTTTCACCTTATGGGGTGACTCATGTTTAGATAGGTTTACAAAATATTCTTTGAACCCAGTCATGTGTTTGGAAGCCCCACTATCAATAAGCCAATCATTACATCCATGAGAGATAGTACGTGTGAGAGCATAGATTAAAACATATTCATCTTCGCTTGATGAATCATCACTTTCTGATCTAGCCTTCTTCTTGGGAGGTTCATCATCCTCAGCAGCATGAGCATGATATTTTATTTTGTTTCCCTTCTTCTTTTTGTTGAAGTTGTTGTTGTTGTCCTTCTTGTTCTTGGGACAATCTGAGGCAAAGTGCCCTTTCTCATTACATGTGAAACATCTTAGATGTTTCCTATTTTTAAAGTGGTGAGAAGGTTTCTTAGAATGAGAATGCTCCCCCTTGAACTTGCTTCCCTTCTTGGTGTGAGCAGTGAGAGCTTGATCTTCATTTCCCATATTTTCTTCTCAGGCCACAAGCCTAGCTTCTTCTTGAGAGCATTCTTCCCATAACCTACTGAAGGATAACAACTTCTTCCTTCCACAGATTCCTTGGATAAAGGAGTCCCATGATCTGGGTAGGCCATTTAGTGTGGTCATGACAACTTCACCATTGTCCACATTTTCATCCACAACTTCAAGATATTCCTTGATCTGAGAGACCTTATAAAAATAAGATTGAATGGTCTCTCCATTCTGAAGCTTTACCCCTTTCAACTGGTTCCGCAGGGTCATCTTCCGTTTTATGTTCTTCCCTTCAAATAGCTTGTTTAGGGAATCAAACATCTCCTTGGGTGTCTTCAGAGATGACACATGTGGGATGAGATGGTCCTTGATCGAATCAGCAATGATATTATTTTCCTTGACCAAGTTCTTCTTATGAAGAGCCTTAGCCTCTTCTCCCTCTGGGACAGGGACCTCTTCACTTATATAAGTGTCCAACTCATTTTCTTCCAAGATTAACCCAATCCTATACTTCCATGCTTAGAATTTATCACCCCCTTCAAGCTTATCCTCAAGGTTGGTGTGGTGAGACATCATAAAGAGTACTTCAAATGGAAATAGAAAATATTTAGGTCTTACCACTTGATTTGTTGAAAATTGGATTTGGTCTTGGATTAGGGTTTGTTAGAGAAACCCTAAAAATTCAAAATGTGAATTTCAACTTTCTGAAAGGATAGAAAGATGCACCTTGATGAGCTGATCAGCCTTGTATATTCATATTTTGAGATTTGCAAAGTTTCACCCTTCAGAAATGCCTTTTAGTCTTCCTGGATTCACTAGGGAGGACCCTGAATTAGGGTTTGAGTTTCCTAGAGCTTTACCCAACCACAAATATCGATCCAAACCTCTAAACTTCGATTTTTTCAAGGAGCTTCCAACTATGTCTTCAGATTTCAGAAATTCCTATTTTTGTGGAAACCCTAATTTTTAGGGCCAAAACTGAAAGTGCTCAGAATTGAATTCTGATTAGACAGATAGATTCGCCTTGATGAGTAGATTCAATCTACTTTAGTGCTTTTCCAAAATCTGTGGAGAGAAACCCAATAAACTAGAAACCATAGTTTTTTCCACTGCACAATTTCTTCTTCTTAGGGAAGCTCTGATACCATGTTAATTTTTTAGCATTAATTCAATACACTCTAGAATATTTACTGAGAGAATAACATGTACAGCATATCAATTATAAAAATGCATATCAATCACACCAAGCAATCACATGAGACAATAGACACACAGAGTTTCACTGGGGAAAACCATAAAGGTGAAAAACCCCACAACTTCCTCAGAGATAGAAAGAGCAATGATACAACCAAAGTACAAGAGATAGTCTTCTCCTAGTAGTTGATCCTCCTCCTCATATGTGCGCCACTTTCTAGGTGATGGAAGAGTGAGTAATGAGATGATCAAATAGAGATCTCCCGATCTCTATTTATACTTGTCCTGTCCTACCCAATAAACTAGTGGGGCCGACTTGTCTAGCTTAGCCTAATA
The DNA here is from genome assembly GCA_027924585.1 of Larix kaempferi. Lineage (NCBI taxonomy): Eukaryota > Viridiplantae > Streptophyta > Pinopsida > Pinales > Pinaceae > Larix > Larix kaempferi. Next base: position 8,884,208 of record BSBM01001430.1, on the reverse strand, counting down.
ATCCATGGTTAACTTAATCAGGGCCGACCCCACACATGGTGGTCTAATAACCCATCGGCAAGTTATGACACTTGCGACACTTATCAATACAAATGACGACACTTCCGTATAGAGGAACAATAACATCTCTATAGGAGTACAATATACATAGATGAAATACATAGGTGAAATACATTCCGAAGTTACATATACATCAACATGTCCAGAGGTTGGGGAAACAATTGAAGAATGAGAAATATTCTAACAAGGCTAAGCAATTAAAAATAGCTGACTTAGAGCAGCAAATTGTAAAAATGGTGCAGAATCCAAGTGACATGGCTCCATTACAGGCCATGATGAAGGAGAAAGACAAAGAAATTTCAGGCCTAAAGAAGAAGCTCTGCATCCCTATGGTTGAGCATTCACAAAAGACCAAAGTGTCGGCGATACAGTCAGAGTTAGAGAAAGAAATGGATGATGACCAAGAGTTTAAAGAGAAGATCATTGCCTTAGAAGGTGAGTTGTATGATCTAATAAAGTTGAATCAAGACATCCTCCAACAAAAGGCCACCTCGTTACAAGTCTCGTCATCTGCAAATCCTACCAACAAACTGGCCCAAGAAGTTGCAAAAAAAAGCCTCAAGGATGCTCATCTAAACAAATCACAGGACCAACTAAAGGCCAAGTGCGAGGGCTCTTCAGCATGCGCGAAAAGTTAGTTAGAAGAGATCAAGTCATCGCAGAGCTACAAGAATCTAAAGAAAAGCTTCGGAATGATGCCAAGATCTATTTAGAAAACTAACTGGTAAGCCCCTGCTAAAAGGTACCAAATTCACAGTCTGGGAGCAGGTAGCAGCCTTGATAACTTCGTCATGATCTAGGAAGAGTCTGAGATCCTTGAAGTCGCCACCCAAGATTCTCGATCAACCTTAAACATCGTAGATAAGAAGACCAATTTAGCCAAAGCGGTGATCGAATTTTTAAATGAGAAAACCTTTGAAGAGCTTCAGACGTATGCCATCCGGGACAGAACTAAAGTGATCATGTAACCCAATAAAGTGATTACCAAGGGAGTGATGTCTCAAAACGTCACTGATATGGAAGCTCAACTGAAGCATGATATTCAGTCATTCAAAGAGCTATTTAAAATTGTTTTTCCCCTTTTCCTCCCATCCTTCTGGGATGGACATGGGGATTTATATCTGAAAGAGCATTATAATGCCATGATTTTAGATGCAAGGAACTTTGAAGTTCACATGGTGGATACTCTTTAGGATCTTAATGGAAGAATGATCGTAGACAAGTTGCATGCAAATTTCAATATGCTTAACCGCCTTTAGTCTATTTTTAGAAGCCTGCCAAAGTCCTCTTTCGAGCTTTATACCAAGTTGGATTCATCCCTTAGAGAGCTAAGAGTATTTCAATATCCTTTGGGAAAGGATTGGAAAGGAATCACGAAAATTCTCTATATACAACAGTTAGAACAGTCTACGAAAGCACAAGTAATGGTCAGAACGTCCTCAGCACAACCAACAACGGGAAGATCCTTGACACAGCAGTACATTCCTCCACCTTAGCAGGGTGGACTCTAGTCACCACAACAGACAAGTTAGCATTAGTCCAACGGACTAACCTTTTTGTAACTAATTTTTGTTAAAAACAAAAACATAAAAATTGTAAGCCATTGGGAAATAACATTCGTTGTGTAAATTTTGTAAATCCTATGAAGGCTATATATAGAAGAAAAGGCCAAGGAGCCAAGGGTTGACTCTTTTTGTAAGAAGTGTAACTTAAGATAATTGAAGTTTGATCAAGATATAAATAAAGAAACTTCCTGCTCCATCTTGGTGTTCTGTGGATTCAAAGCTTTGATATGTCCAATTAGTAATTTATTCTTTTGTGATTTCATCCCTTCTTTCATATACTTCCATGATTTGCAAAGTTAGTCTGGATTCAAATATGAGTGCTTTTGGATTAAAATTCTATTTCTAGATGTTTATGTTGTGAAGTAGTCATGGTATATTATCTGGTTATATTATCCTCATAATGTTTGGATTTAGCTTTGTGACCATTCTGTGTAAACTACTGAATTCCTTTTGGCTCAGTACGTTATTCTGTGCACATGAGATAAAGATTTACTTTTATTGAGTACCTTTTTCTTATGACATTTCATCACCAAAAATTCATTCAAGTTTTTACTGGCATATTGAAGTACTTCCCACATTACTCTAAGCTTGGTTATCAACATTATATTCAAACAACAATAAATGTAATTTTGATTAAGTTTAAAAAGACAAACAGTGAAACTTATTGATTCCCGGGAACAGTTCTAAAACAAGCTTAGAACGTCTCTGGGACTAACATCTTTTTTGGTGCCGCTGCCGGGGATAGAAGCAGAAGATAAATCTTCACTGAAGACAATGACAAATTATACGCTCATGATTTAATAGTGGATGAAACCAGGAAGCCGGTTGTAATACACTTGGAGACTCCACCAAAGCAAACATGGCATCTGGACGTAGACATACTCGCCATAACCCTAGCCACAAAGAATTAGTGGCTCTACAAGATTTTGTCTCCTAGAGACATAGACGTGGAAAATATCAGTCCACCTCACCAAGCCACCGATGAAGTTTCTCCCTACCTATGTTTGGCCCTCAATTCCTTGAATCTGAATTTATTTTCCAAACCCCTCAAAGAGAACCTTCTCCCCAGAATCCCCACACTCCTTTCGGTATTCCTGACTCTCAAGATATTCCCACCGGAAGCGGAGAATCTTCAACCTGTAAAAATCCTCTCAATTCCTTTATTAATCCTCAGGCCAAGAAAATAATCACCGATCACCTCATGTCAAGAGGAGGAGGTGGCGGAGGACCACCACCACCCAAAACACCTTGATGGGTGGATAGTCAGAATGGACCTCTACAATTTTCGACACCCTTAAATGATATGCCTACCCACTATCTAAATTTATTACCAAAGTATGATGGAAGTAAGGGAACATCTGCAGAAGATCATGTAGATCGATTCCAAGATGTCACTGACAACATTCTTATCAACCATGATGATGTTTTCATGAGAGTCTTCTCCCAATCACTAGAGGGAGAAGCCAGAAAATGGTTCATATCACTACCTAATTCTTCCATCATCACTATGGAAAATCTAGAAGCCACCTTCATCAAGAAATGGGGAATTAAGCATGATAACCTATACTATCTAACATAATTTTCTGCCCTAATAAAGAGCACTTCTGAGAATGTAGTGGATCTCACCGTAAGATTCAACAAAGTATATTATAGAATCCCTGAGGATATCATACCTACAGAAGCCGCGGCCTGAGCCACATATGCAATATCCTTCCCCTTTGATTTCGCCATCATGATAAGGGAGTGGAGATCACCCTCCCTTAGTATAATGCAAGATGATGTTATAGACGTTGAAGTAAATATGACGGCAGGAGGAAAGATCAATTAACCAATGTTATTGAACAAAAGGACAAAGGGAAGGTCAAATAAGACAGTAGCTCCTCAGGAGTCAAAGACTCTCAAGAAGCATAGATTGATGAAATGACTCGCATTATCAAAAACATGTCAAATAAAGTTACTCGAATGGAATTAGAAAGTAGCAGTCCTAACATACAATCTCCTACTCGCTCTCATACTCAATTCCGAAGGCCTTATAACCCTTAGATGGCATACCGAGAAAAAAGGAATGATAAACAACCACTAAGGCCACTAGTCCGAGATAGTTATAACAATCTGATCAAAATACCAGAGGAAGAAATATATGAGGAAGTCGAAGAACAACTAAATTGGATGGAAGAAGACTTTGATCTCATGCACCTCACTAGGGACGATTATGAGAACTCACTCCCACCTAACTAGATGGGTGGATATCATAAAAACCTACAAGAAAATGATTCATTCTCTGGTGAGTATCCATTATTCCCAAATACTCAACAGGCAGGGTTGCAAAAGAGGTATGACCTGAGGCCAAGACCAGAGTCAATAAATAGGAGGAATGATACTCCTCCCAAGAGCTCTCCCCAGAGGTCGGTCCAAGCTAATCCTTCTCAAGTATCCCCCTTGTTAAAAAGAAGATACTTGTCAAAGGACAAAGATAATAAATCCTCCATTCCAAATAGCCAAACAAAGCCAAGCATATCCCCCATAAGAAAATAGAGCCATACCCTAAAGAGCACAAATAATTCCCTACACCTTTCAATTTGGAACATGAATTGAGCAAACTAAAAATAGTTGTTCCTCTGTATGAATTGATAAAGAATCCTCTATATCATAAACAAATTGATAAGATGTTGCACAAGGTTGAAAACATTGACCAACAGGATTCTATAAATCTGAATGACGAATCCCCAACTTTCCATTGTGGCCATCACATCGACGATAAAGAAGAGCCCACTGCTCCTTTTTACGCCACCCTAAAAGTGCATGATAAACTCCTCCACAACTGTATGGTAGAATCTAGATCATCTCACAATTTGATGCCCAAATTTATCATGGAACAATTGGGACTAGAGATTACCAGGCCATATCATGATCTCTACAGTTTTGACTCCAAAAAAGTAAAGTGTATAGGTATGATAAAATATTTGGTAGTCACTCTCGCCCAATTACCATCCAAAAGTGTAATGATGGACGTAGTAGTAGTAGATGTCCCAGCAAAATATGGTATTCTTCTATCAAGAAGTTGGGCTAAAACATTGGGAGGCACCATGCAGATGGATATGAAATACGCTACAATACCTGTGTTTGTTGGGGAGACTAGACAATTGTACAGAGAAGCTATGTTTTCCTATGTAATAAGTGATCAAGATAGTCCTATGAATTATCCTATATATGCAACTGATGAGGACATGGGCTATTATATGTTGTCATTAGGTGATCCCTCTAAAGAGGAAATTGTGCAACCTCAAGTAACTAAACCTATTGCCGAGGATAGCCGAGATCGATTTTGGAAACTATCCTTTGATGGAGCCTCGACCAAATAAGAGTCTGGAGTTGGTGCAGTACTATCATCACCAACAGGAGAAGAAATTAGTTTGTCTTATAAGCTATATTTTGATACTACTAACAATGTCGCTGAATATGAGGCCCTCATCCTAGGCCTCCGTGCCACTAAAGGTTTGAAAGTCACTAAGTTGGAAGTCTTCAGAGACTCTGAGTTGGTGGTGAACCAGATCAAAAGTGTTTATAAAAAAAACATTCAAGGCTCAGAGCATACCAAAATCTTGCACGTGATCTTATTGAGAATTTCTTTGATGCTTTCAATATCACTATTTTCCCTAGGGAGTGCAACCAACAAGATGATCCGTTGGCCTTGACGACTAGCTATTTCAAACCTCCCAAGAAACCAAAGCTAAAATATGAAGTGGAAATATGATATCGCCCCTCTATCCCTGAAAATATAAAAAAATGGCAAGTCTTTGAGGATGATCAATAGATCAAACGTTTTCTGCAGCTTATTGACGAGTTTTCAAGTGCCAATATAGACAGCGACGAAGAAGAAGAAGGATAAAATATCCTACAGATAGAAAATGGAAAAATCCCCTAGGTTAACACAACAGATTGTTGGCCACAAGATCCTTCAACTGAAAAATAAATTTATTCCTAAAGGATTGGTTCCTCTAGAACAATTGTTCAACAAGAATGAGATCCCAGTGAAACCAGCAGTACAACCAACTACTGAGGTTGTACAATAAGTGAATGTTGGTACCCTGAAAGAAACAAAGTTCATAAAAATTTCATAGTCTCTTACAACTGAGCAAAATAAAAAGTATAAGGACCTTTTTTAAGAGTACATAGATTTTTTTGCTTGGAAGTATGAAGATTTGAAAAATTATGATACAACTATCATAAAACATGGAATCACGCTAAAGCCGGATGCTAAGCCAGTAAAGCAAAAGGTTAGGCAAGTGAATCCTATCTTACTCCCTGTAATTGAAAAAGATGTGAGGAAGTTACTTTATGCAAAGATCATCATCCCTCTCAGATATTCAAAGTGGGTGGCTAAGCTGGTACCAGTCAGGAAGAAGAATGGAGAAATATGTTTGTGTGTTGATTTCAGAAATCTGAATAAGTGCTCTTTAAAGGACAATTTCCCTTTTCCCAAAATGGATCACATTCTCCAGAAAGTGGTTGGGTCAACTAGAGTGTCTATGATGGATGGATTTTTAGGCTATAACTAGATCTCCATGCACCTAGATGATAGGGAAAAAACAGCTTTTACCACACCATGGGGAACTTTCACATATGATAAAATTCCCTTCAGTCTTATTAACATTGGTGCAACATTTCAAAGGGCCATGGATATAGAATTCATAGGTGAAAAGGACAAGTTTATCGTTATATATCTAAATGATATAACAGTATTTTCAAAATCTGATGAAGATCATCTTCAACATCTGAAGCAGACTTTCAGGAAATGCAAAAAATTTGGTTTGTCTCTCAATCCCAAAAAATCCTTTTTTGCAATGAAAGAGGGAAATTTGTTGGGATACATTGTCTCCAAAGATGGAGTGAAGATAGATCCTCATAGAGTAGCCGCTACCAAACTAATTGATCTCCCAAGAAATAAAAAAGGAGGTACAGTCCTTTATTGGAAAAATAAATTTTCTACGAAGGTTCATCCCCAACTTTGATGAAATAATGAAAGAAATCACTGATATGTTAAGAAAAAATACCAAGATCAAATGGACCACAACTCCAAGAGATTTTTTTAAATAGATAAAGGATTCCTTCGGAGAAGAACCTATTTTGACTAGTCCTAATTACACAAAGGAGTTCCTTATATTCTCATTTGCCTCTGAAGTCACCATTGTAGCAGTCCTCTTACAGAAGAATGGCAAAGGATAAGAGCAACTCATTTCCTTTTTCATCCGAGCATTGCGATATGTTGAGCTGAAGTATAGCATGATGGAAAAATAGGCTTATGCACTAGTCAAAGCCCTTAAGTCATTCAGGAATTATGTCTTGCACTCTAAAATCATCGCTTACGTTCTCGGAAGTACCATCAAAGATATCTTGTGTTATCCAGACATCGAAGGAAGAAGGGGAAAGTGGATCTCCAAAATCCAAGAATATGACATGCAAATGAAACCTACTAAGATGGTGAAAGGACAAGGACTATCCAAAATCCTAGCCGATTCAAACTATCAAGCTCTCGAGATCAATCTGATAGATCAAATTCCTAGTCAGGAAGAAGAAGGTATTCAACAAAATCTACCTGAAAATGTATCTGAAAAATTTGCTTTTTCATGATGGTACAAAGACATTGTTTATTACCTACAGCATCTAATTTGCCCTCCTAATCTGGATAAATCCAAAATGAGATCTCTTAAACTCAAAGCTATCAAGTATTGAATTCTAGATGGATATATATTTTGGAAGGATCCTCTTGGAATTCTATTAGATTGTATCATTGAAGAAGAAACTGAAGGCATAATAGTAGAGTTTCACAAAGGCATGTGCGGAGGACATCATGAATGGAGAGCCACTGCCTAAAAGGTCTTGCGAGCTGGTTATTTTTTCCCTTCATTGTTCAATGATGCTAATCATATTGTTAGATCATGTAGGGAATTCCAATTATTTGCTGGAAATAAAAAACTTAAACCATTTCCCGTTAAACCAATCAAGGTGGAAGCACCGTTCCAACAGTGGGGCATTGATTTTATAGGAGAGATAAAGTCCCATTCCAGTGGCCAGCATAGATGGATTCTTACGGCCACTGACTATTTCACAAAATGAGTAGATGAAATTCCAAAAAGAAACGCTAGTGATACGGTCATAATAAATTTCTTGCAAGAGAATATTCTAGCAGGATTTGGTTTCCCAAGAAAAATCATTACAGACAATGCTCAGGATTTTAAATCCTCCAAAATGACGTGTTTCTGTCAAAAATACAACATTGAATTAAATAATTCAATATCCTATTACCCCCAGGGAAACGGCTTGTCATAATCCTCTAACAAAATTTTAGTGACTATCATTAAGAAGATGCTGAATACAAATAAAAGGTCTTGGAACTCCCAGATAAAATTTGCGCTATGGGCAAACAGAATCATTGTCAAACGTGCTATAAGAACTTCACCATTCCAACTTGTTTATGGAAAAGAACAAGTCCATCCTATTTAGTTGGGTTTACCAGTGATGAAACTATTATAGCCATAGCATGAGGAACCAAATGATATGGAGAGAATAATTCATTAACTGATTGAAATTCAGCAAGTTAGGGAACAATTGGATGAAACTACCAAGAGGCACCAAGACAAGATTAAGGAAACATTTGACCGAAGAGACATCGCTAGGGATTTTCAACATGGAGACCTTGTCCTGAAATGGGATGCTAGAAGGGAAGAGAGAGCTAAGCATGGGAAATTTGACAACTTGTGGCTGGGCCCATTCAAGGTTGTTGCAGTCCATGACAACAACACTTATGAACTGACGCAACTCAATCACGAAATCTTTGGAAATCTTGTAAATGGGATATTTCTGAAATGATTTTTTCCTATAATACTCTATCAATGATCCTCTTTATCATATATGTAATATATGTTTTTCCCTTTTCTTTTTGCAAAAGTTATGATTATGCACAAATTTAAACTTTCTCTCTCATGTTCTCTGTTATTTGATTTTCAAAATAAAAGGCAGATATGACTCCACAACCCAATGGAATTAAAGGCACTAGACTATTGTTCTCAGCCTCTTCCGAAGAAAAAGGATTTCCCCACTGAAGCCAATGTTAGTACCAATATTTGTGATCCGGTTAGTCGAATGCAACATTACAATCCGTGAACCCGATGCAGAGCTCTAACTTGAATTCAGAATGACTACGATGTGGGAAGGAAGAAAGTGGGGTCATCTCCTAAAGCAGAGAATGATTGATTGAAGAGATAAAGGAAAATCCAATCGAGATGGCCGCTTGATCTAAATCAATGGTTGATATTTCATTCAGGGACTCAAGGTGCACGATGTTGATCAAGCTGATCACCCCTGACTAAAAACCGCTATGGACACATGTCAACTCCAGACATCTTCAAGGCCCCAAAAGAGGTATTTCCGAACCACTTTTCTTGGGCCCTGAAACCATTAAGAAGCCTCCACCATGGTTTACATCCATGAGCCACCAGTCAGTGGGCCATCAGAAAAGGGGGCCCACCCTATAAAGTTGTTCCGGCTTGGCGCAAATCTTGAGAAGACAAGGAAGGGAGATCAACGGCTACTCGATCTTCAGGATTTTTAAAGCGCACGGGGTTTAACACTCTTGATACACCCCTGAATGAAAACCTCCATATCCACGTGGCATTTCACATTCATTCAGGGCATGAAAAGGAATCCGCCTAAACTGCCTAATCGGAGCGCTGAAACCACTTATGGTTTGTGGTTCTTCACCTTTTCCCTCGGCTTACTTTCCTCAGCATTTTCCTTAAGCCACCCCTAACAGTCATTAGTGCCGTCATTTAAGAGGTAAAAGTTCCCCTGCATTTAAAGAACCAACAACCCCTCGGATGGAGAACCAATCTATGAGTTCCATGTCTGCCCCACATTTAAAACCCACCAAATTCAAACTTCTACCTATAAATACGCCTACAGGGAATTTACCAGGAACTTTGTCCCCAGCACTCTGATCTCCTCCTCCAGCAGTCTCTATGCCAACCTTACAATTTCCCAGAGCCAAGCATTTACCATCATTCTCTTCACCATACTAGCATCACCCTCGCCTTTACTTCTACCCCCGAAGCTCCCTCTGCATCAATAGTTCTTAGTCAATATGATCACCTTGGAGACAAGTTTTTTATTTTCGTGATACTTTATCCTCTTTCCCAAACCTGCATAAATTAGCAAGGGAAGCCGAGTAACAAGAAAAAAATGGCAGTGACCTATTCAATTTATGGAAGTATGGATTATCCAAAATGGTTTTACCACAGGCCAGGCTTTTCCCTGAGATGGTATAGTGGTGCGCCGAGAGGTATGCAACTGAGAGAAGAGTCATCATCTCCAGGTTGGGAACTGTTGTTTTCCCAATTACCAAATAAATCATTATGGAGTTGACCGATACCGAGAAATACGCCTCAAGGATATTGTTCGATGAGGAAGTCCTAGCAAGAAATATTAGAGAGCTATCCTCAAAAATTAGGGAGGCTTTCGCCCATATGATAGTCTCACCATAAGCCAGCTTGCCCAGTTCTCAGTCTATGTTCAGTATGGAAGTATTTGCAGAGTCAGCCAGGTCGGTACTGTCAATGATATGCCAATTCCTCTGATACGACCACGACCTAGTGATCGACGACGTGGCTCTAGGTTTCCTTTTTCTTATGAACTTATCTCGGCAGGAGATCCCCGTCAAGTTAGATTTGTCGTCTTTCCTCGCCTAGTCCATCCACCTTCAGTTCAAAATTTTTTCATCCAGGAAGATGTTTAGATTCAACTCTCTCCTCTTGTATATGATATTCTATCACAATAAGAGTTTCTTCAGTAAAGGTGACCTTGACAGATCAGTTGTTCCAGTCCCCCCATAGGAAGGTTTTTCTATATTCATAGACACTATTATGTCTAAGGTATATTCACTATTATTTGATTGTCCTCCTCCCAGAATATTCCCAGAGTGCAAGCATTTGCTTCTACTCAACCTAAATGAGGTTGTCGGAGATTGGTTATGTTTTGAGACCCACACTAAAATATGGGTGTATGGAGCAGAGCTAGATCCTTAAAAGCTCCCACTATTCTTAACTCCTAGAATATTTGCCTTGGAGTACATCTGTCAAAGATTCAATTGCGACGATGTAAATTTTATGAAGGGGAACAATGTTAGGACATTCAAGGTCCCCAATGAGGCTGGACCTTTCAAGGTTAGTAGTAAAGCTGCTAAGAAAGTAGTTGAATAATTACTAGCGACTTTCAGCTTCCCATTGAGCATAATGTGAAAATATGATCCTAGAGGGATCGTCTCCAAAAAAAGACAATTTGCTAGGTCAGCAACATACTCCATCGAACCTCATCCATTGTTGGAAAAAATGTCCAACTTAGACAGCTAGGAGTAGAGCCAAGCCGCGTTGGATCCTATCAAGGTCGTCGAGGCATCGATCATCCCAACACCCCATAAAGTGGACACATTGGGAAAAATGGACACACCGGATCCCACCTCTGAAGTTGAAAAAGAAAGATCATGGAGCATGGGATCGAAAGCTAAGAGATCTAAAGCGAAGGGAACATCCAACACAACATCGAAATTCATGCCAACAACCACCTCCTTGGCACCTGTCATCCTGGAAAGCTTCCCATCCGCAACATGGTCTCAGGAGAAGGAAGCGCAGTCCATAGAAGGCGCTTTGGTCACCACATCACCGATAAAATCAGGTTTTTTTGGGTTATATGCTCAGATTAAAGACGAGAACATTGACCTTAAGAAAAATTTGTTCCCAAAGAAGGAACTTGAAACAAGGAAAAAATATAGGATTTTTTTGCACTAGATTTGAGATAGGGAACCCTCAAGATCGCAATTCTAGAACCACTAGTGCCTAGGGGGAATAAAGTACCCTCGAATTTCAATACTACTCAGGTGACAATAAATTTGGATGTGTTCCCTTCGAAAGACATCATGGAGCTTCACCGGAAAACAGGTGAAGGAGTGTACAGAGACGTGATGAAGTACACCGTACGCAAAAATAAGTTGCAAGCCACTTTCCAGAGGTTGGAGAAACAATTGAAGAATGAGAAATATTATAACAAGGCTAAGCAGTTAAAAATAGCCGACTTAGAGTAGCAAATTGTAAAAATGGTGCAAAATCCAAGTGACATGGATCCATTACAGGCCATGCTGAAGGAGAAAGACAAAGAAATTTCAGGATTAAAGAAGATGCTCTACATCGCTACGGTTGAGCATTCACAAACAACCAAAATGTCAGAGCTAGAGAAATCAATGGTTAATGACCAGGCGTTTAAAGGGAATATCGTTGCCTTAGAAAATGAGTTGGATGATATAATAAATTTGATTCAATACATCCTCTAACAAAATGTCGTGTCATTATAGGTCTCGTCATCTGCAGATACTACCGAAAAACTAGCCCAGGCAGTTGCTAAAATGAGCCTCAAGGATGCTCAGCTAAACCAAGCACAAGACCAGCTAAAGGCCAAGTTCGAGGATCTCTTCAGCATTAGTGAAAAGCTGTTTAGAAGATATGAATTCCTCGCAGAGCTACAACAATCTAAAGAGGAGCTCCAAAATGACGTCCAAGAGATGTCTAGAAAACTTACTGGTAAGCCCCTGCTAAAAGGTTCCAAATTCACAGTCTTGGAGCAAGTAGCAGCCTTGATAAATTCACAGTGGAACCACTTCATCGTGATCCAAGAAGAGTCTGAGATCTCTAAATCCGCCACCCAAGATGCTCAATCAACCTTAAACAATGTAGGTAAGAAGACCGATTTATCCAAAGCAGCAATCAACTTTTTAAATGAGAAAACCTTTGAACACCCTTTGAAGAGATTCAGATGTATTCCATCTGGGACAAAACTAAATTGATCATGAAAGCCAATAAAGTGATTACAAAGGGAGTGATGTCTCAAAACGTTTCTCATATGGAAGCTCAACTGAAGCATGATATTCAGTCGTTCAAAGAGCTATTTAAAACATTTTTCCCCTTGGCCTCCCATCCTTCTGGGATGGACATGGGATTTATATCCAAAAGAGCATTATAATTCCATGATTTTAGATGCAAGGAACTATAAATTTCACATGGCTAATGCTCTTCAGTATTTTAATGGCAGAATGATCGTAGACAATTTGCACGCCAATTTCAAGATGCTTAACCACCTTCGGTCTATTTTCATAATCCTGTCAAATTCCTCTTTCGATCGTTATAATGAGATGGATTCATCCCTCAGAGAGATAATAGTATTTCAATATCCTATGGGAAAGGATTGGAAAGGAATCACGAAAATTCTCCAGATCCAGTAGTTCGAACAGTCTACGAAGGAACAAGAAATGGTCGGAACGTCCTCAGCACAACCAGCAACGGGAAGATCCTTGACACAGCAGTACATTCCTCCACCTTAGCAGGGTGGACCCCGGTCGCCACAAAAGAAAATTCAGCATTAGTCCAACGGACTAACCTTTTTGTAACTATGTTTTGTTAAAAATACAAACAGAAAAACTGTAAGCCGTGGGCTGTAACAAACCATGTGTAAATTTTGTAAAGCCTATAAACTCTATATATAGAATAAAGGGCCAAGGAGCTAAGGGTCGACTCTTTTTGTAAGAATTGTAACTTTAGTATTGAAGTCTGATCAAGATATAAAGAAAGAAGCTTCTTGCTCCATCTTGGTTTTCTGTGGATTCAAAGCTTTGATATGTCCAGTTAGTAATTTCTTCTTTTGTGATTTCATCCCTTCTTTCATATACTTCCATCATTTGCAAAGTTAGTCTGGATTCAAATATAAGTTCTTTTGGATTAAAATATTGTTTCTAGATGTTTATGTCGTGAAGTATTCATGGTATATTATCTGGTTATATTATTCTAATAACCTTTGGATTTAGCTTTGTGATCATTCTGTGTAAACTACTGAATTCCTTTTGGGTCAGTACGTTATTCTGTGCACATGAGATAAATATTTAATTTTATTGAGTACCTTTTTCTTATGAAATTTCATCACCACAAATTCATTCAAGTTTTTACTAGCATATTGAATTACTTCCCACATTACTCTAATCCTGGTTATCAACATTATATTCGAACAACAATAAATTTGATTTTGATTAAGTTTAAAAAGACAAATAGTGAAACTTATTGATGCCTAGGCATAGTTCTAAAACATCCTTAGAACGTCTCTAGGACTAACATGATGTATAGTTCCTAGCGTGGAGATCAATGCCAAGGCCCCACTAGTGAATGCTCAACTTTAAGAGGAAAGTATTTGACATGGTGTTATCCATGTGCTATTAAGCCATGGAAATTGTAAGAATGATGTAAATATCATGTAATAAATATACCAAGGGGTTGGCTATGGATGAAACTAAATGAGGGGGAACTATGTATCCACTAGGGATGGGTGAAGGGATTGTGGGATTGATCCATAGACTTCCAAATGTCATCTCTAGAACCATTTTGACCTATCCTATCTACCATTTCTTTCTGTTGTAAGGAAGCACTTCAAAAATATGATTCATGAGGTTGATGGAGTATGGGCAGCCATGGATTTCGTAAGGCAGGGTATGGGATCTGTCTGACTTGTCCCATAAGTCACTCCACCTCATGGGAGGACATTTTCTCTCATCCCCGTGCCATGGTGATTCATTCTAGCTTCATTTAGGAGGAATACGCAGACCGAGCAGGAGAGAAAACTGTGATAATCTGTGGGGAGCTAGCAACTGTAACAAACTCACAATCTAACTCTCAAGATTATTTGCAAAGAAGAAGAAGCATGCATTCAATAATCACTCATAAACACAGAATAATGGACAATGTCAATATCATACAATGAATAATGAATGTAGAGAATGTTTTACAATAATCAATGATGAGGCATCATATAGGATTCAAATTAGCCAAGTAGGGCATTCGAATTCTGAGCTCAAAGTATAGCATGAATAACTACGGAGACATCAACCATTCGGCAGTATCAGTCATAAGTGGTAAGAGTTAGTCAAGTGTGTCTAACTAAGTCTAACAGAACTATCTATCCATAAATCAAGGAATGGAGACTCCATGTGGAGTGCATGAGGCTTTCTAACTCAAAGTCTAGATTGGATAACAATGGAGACATCATCCAGTCAATAGTATCAGTCATAAATGGTAATAGTCAGTCAAGTGGATCTAACTGAGTCTAACAAAACCATCTAGGCATAAATCAGGGAATGGAGACTCCAAGGGGGGCGCATGAGACTATCAAATAGTCAAGTGGAACTCCAGAACTAGCTAACTAGGAGCTACAAGCAGTCATGATGAGCAATCAGTGGAAGAACTACTCAATCAATGCACTAATTGAATGATAACTCCTGGTAGGTGAGATAAGGCGCCCTAACTGAGTGATAACTGAAGGTAGGTGAGTAAGGGTGCTCTAACTGACAGTGGTAGGTGAGAAAGGCGCACTTTCTAAGAAGATAAGTCAAGGAGGGTGCATTAGGTAGGTAGGAGGCCAAATGAGGGCTAAAGATAGGCTCTGGAGAGCTAGAACCAAGCTCTAGGTGTTGGGGAGACAACCATGATGATAACTAGATGCATGTAGTGGCATGCAAATGCATGCAGCATGCAGTTTTGCATGCAAGCATGCAAAATACAAAAATGATGGTGTGAATATTCCAACAAAAACCAGAAATCGCGAATTGGGAGAGAGCCACGATTTGCAGTTCCTAGATCGCTTAGAAATCGCGTGGTAAGGGAAGACCGTGGGGAGGATCCATAGGCATGAACATAGGGAAAATTTACAGAGTGTGATATGCCAAGAAACCCATGAGAAACCCATATATGATAGCGCGAAATCGCAGACGCGAGACATAGCTTCCGACCGTAACCCTACGGAGATCCTAGCGTGGAAGACAGAGCGGAAGAGAGGGCATAGGTTGGAACCACTTGATAAACCCGGTGAAGGATGCTTGATTGAGTGGGATATTCCTGTAGCTCTGTAGTTGATCTCACTTTCTTATATTCCTCCTCCGTTGTCTCTTGGCATGCTTTATAAACCCAACTATGGGTTGGATTAGCATGATTGTGGGTGTGAAACCAAGGCTGTGAGTAAAACCTGGGTAGTTCATCCTTAGTGGATGCATATCCCCAACTCGGGGGTGGTATCTGAGTGCTAAAATACTACAGGTTGGGAAGATACCTATGGCTGGGTTGGAACGTTGCAGTCCATAGCCAGTTTCCTGGTGGTTTCAATTAAAGATAAATGTTTCATGTTGCCACTGTTTATGCCAATTTCTATACAAGAATGATTATTTGCTTACATCTGAATGCATGGATTGATCCAATTGTTTAATGGAATAGAATACTTGTACTTATGTTTTTATTATTCCTATGATGGAAGGCTGGTAGATGCATGTTGTGTGTGTGTTTAATGTGGTTTAATTTAGCTGTGTTTTGCCTCTAGGCGTTTTATTTATATGTAGTTTGTCCATTGTGTTGGTTGTGGAGCCAGATCTTCTAGTCTCATAGATGATATTGTATCAGCCGTGTTTGTACCCCAGTTCTATATGATATGTAGGTGGATTGGACACTCACCCCAGCTAGGGTTGATGTATTAGGTTTTATGCATTGTAAAGATCTTTGAGATCTGGAAAGAGACTGTAAAACAGAGAAGAGGAAGTGCAGCGGTTGTGCTGCAGGTTGTATCCCTTCGACTTGCTGGACGGTAATAATAATAAGGACTGGCAAATTCAGTGTGGATGTAGCCCAAGTTGGGTGAACCACGATATATCTGTGTCTCTCTTGTAATGTGTATGTGTGATTATATTTGCATTTCTGTTTATTGTTATTGCTCTGCGATCCTGTTTTTCTAACAATTGGTATCAGAGCCAAAGGTCTATTTGGCAGATAAACCCGCAGGAAGCTAGGGTTTCTGGTTCGAGTGGGAGCAATGGCAGAAGAAGGAAAGTTTAAGGTCGAGAAGTTTAACGGCCAAAAATTCGGGTTATGGAAGATGCAAATGGAGGACTATCTGTACCAGAAGGATCTATTCTTACAGTTGGGAGGAAAAGCAAAGCAGCCGACGACTATGAAGGACGAAGAATGGGTGGTTCTTGACAGAAAGGCTCTGGGAACAATACGGTTGAGCCTGGCTTCGTCGGTGGCTTTCAATATCTCAAAAGAAACGACAACAGAGGGTTTGATGAAAGCATTGGGTAAGCTGTATGAAAAACCCTCGGCTTCCAACAAGGTATTTCTAATGAAGCGTTTATTTAATATGAAGATGTCTGAAGGTGGATCTGTTACTGATCATTTAAATGAGTTTAATACGGTTACAAATCAGCTAAGTTCTGTAAGTGTGAACTTTGATGATGAGGTTAGGGCTCTTCTAATCTTGTGTTCATTGCCAGAAAGCTGGAATAGCTTGGTCATGGCTGTAAGTAACTCTGTCTCTGGTTCAAATACCTTGAAATTTGATGATGTTATTGGTGTTATTCTTAGCGAGGAAATGCGAAGAAAAAGAACAGGTGAGACATCAGGTAATGCGTTGACCATGGAAAGCAGAGGAAGACAAAAGGAGAGAGGAAAGAGCCAAGGTAATCGTGGAAAGTCTAAAACGGGCAGATCCAAGTCCAGACTGGGAAAGATAGAGTGCTGGAACTGTGGAAAGAAAGGACATCTGAAGAAAGACTGCAAATCTCTAAAGAAGAAAGGAGATGCACAGAAGGAGACTACCCAGGAAGCAAATGTAGCAGGTGATGTGTTACAAGATGCTTTGATTCTTGCATTAGATAATACTAGTGATTATTGGGTAGTAGATTCAGGAGCTTCATGTCATGCTACACCCCATAGGAAATACTTTCATGAGTATGTTCCTGGTGATTTTGGACATGTTTTATTGGGTGATGATGAGCCATGTAAAATTGTTGGAATGGGTAAGGTATGGATAAAAGTTAAGAATGGAACTGATTGGTTGTTGAAAGATGTTAGGCATATTCCTGCTATGAAAAGAAATCTGATCTCAACAGGGCAGTTGGGAGATGGAGGCTGTCTATCTATGTTCGGAGAAAAGTGGTGGAAGATCACTAAAGGATCAATGGTGATAGCAAAAGGAGACAGAGTAGGTACGTTGTATTTATGTCCTCATAATACTGACCATTCTATCTCTTTAGCTTCCACAGGAACAGATACAGCATTGTGGCATCATAGGCTTGGCCACATGAGTGAGAAGGGGATGCAGATTCTCCACTCAAGGAAGTTGCTGCCGGATTTAAAGCAGGTAAGTTTGGAATTCTGTGAAAACTGTGTTTATGGAAAACAGAAGAGAGTCAGATTTCTCAGGGTTGGGAAACAGAAGAAGAATGAAAAATTAGAGCTTGTGCATACAGATGTATGGGGACCGGCTCAGGTACAATCTCTTGGTGGCTCTCATTATTATGTTACATTTATTGATGATGCAACTAGAAAAACTTGGGTTTATTGCATTAGACAGAAATCTGATGTGTTTGCTACTTTTAAGAAGTGGAAAGCTTTGGTTGAGAATGAGACAGAAAAAAGATTGAAGTGTCTCAGATCTGATAATGGAGGTGAGTACTGCAGCAAGGAATTTGATAGTTACTGTTCATACCATGGGATTCGTAGAGAGAAGACAGTCCCAGGAACACCACAGGAAAATGGTGTGTCAGAAAGGATGAACAGAACGATCATGGAGCGTGCAAGGTGTATGCGACTGCATGCAGGGTTGCCCTTACAGTTTTGGGCGGATGCTGTAAATACTGCTGTTTATTTAATAAACAGAGGACCTTCAAGTGCTTTGGATGGTGGTATTCCAGAGGAAGCATGGACAGATAAAAAGGTAAACTACTCATTTCTGAGAACGTTTGGTTGTGAAGCATTTGTCCATATTGATAAAGAAAATAGAACAAAGCTTGAAGCTAAATCCAAGAAATGTACCTTTATTGGATATGGGGTTGATGAATTTGGTTATCGTTTATGGGATTATGAAAATAACAAAATCATCAGGAGTAGAGATGTGATATTCAATGAAAAGGTCATGTATAAAGATCAGTTGCAGGGAAAGAAACAGGAAAAGGAAAGCACAGAGTACATAGTGCTTGATGAAGTTAAATAAAATGAAGTTCCGAAGGTGCCAGAAAATCAAGAGCAGCAGCAAGTACCCGAAACTCTTGCAACTGTAAGAAGATCTACCAGGTTAAGTAGACTCCCTGAACGATACTCTCCTTCAATGTATTATTTATTGATGACTGATTCTGGTGAACCAGAATGTTATGAAGAAGCAATGCAGGTGGAAACTAGAAAGAAGTGGGAGCAAGGCATGAATGAGGAGATGGACTCATTGGTAGGAAACCAGACTTGGGATTTGGTTAAATTGCCTGCTGGTAAAAGAGCATTGCAAAACAAATGGATTTACAGGTTGAAGGAAGAAGAAGGAGGTAAGAAGCAGTACAAGGCCAGACTTGTTGTAAAGGGGTTTGCACAAAAGAAAGGTATAGATTTTGATGAAATATTTTCTCCTGTTGTAAATATGACTTCAATTAGGACTATCTTAAGTCTAGTGGCGGTAGAAGATTTGCATCTTGAACAATTAGATGTAAAAACAGCTTTCCTCCATGGGGATTTGGAGGAAGAAATATATATGCAGCAGCCACAAGGGTATGAAGTCAAAGGTAAGGAGGATCTGGTATGCAGGTTGAAAAAGAGCTTGTATGGCTTGAAGCAAGCTCCAAGGCAATGGTATCTAAAGTTTGACAGGTTTATGACAGAACAAGGTTATAGTAGATGTCATTCTGACCACTGTGTTTATTTCAAGAAGCTAGACAATGGAAGATATATTATCTTGTTATTGTATGTGGATGACATGCTTGTTGCAGGGTCTGACATGCAGGATATAAATGTACTCAAAAGGAAGCTAGCTAATTCATTTGCGATGAAGGATTTGGGTGCTGCAAAGCAAATCCTTGGTATGAGAATAATGAGAGACAGGAAAAATCGCAAATTGACATTGTCTCAAAGTGAGTACATACAAAAGGTGTTGGAGAGGTTCAGAATGCAGAATGCAAAACCTGTAAGTACACCTTTGGCTAGCCATTTCAGTCTAAGTAAGGAAATGTGTCCCAAGACACAAGAAGAGATAGATTACATGTCCAAAGTTTCCCTATCAATCAGCAGTTGGCAGCTTGATGTATGCCATGGTGTGCACAAGACCAGATATTGCACATGTAGTGGGAGTTGTGAGCAGATATATGAACAATCCAGGTAAAGAACATTGGAAGGCAGTAGAGTGGATTCTCAGGTATTTGAGAGGCACTACCACTGAGGCATTATGTTTTGGAGGTTCAGACACTGTTCTACAGGGATATGTTGATGCAGATATGGCAGGTGACAAGGATAGCAGGAGGAGTACCACAGGGTATGTGTTTACTGTAGGTGGAACAGCAGTAAGCTGGATTTCGAAACTACAGAAGGTTGTTGCACTTTCAACAACAGAAGCAGAGTATGTTGCCATAACAGAGGCTAGTAAAGAGATGATTTGGTTGCAGAGGTTTATGGAGGAAGTGGGTAAGAAGCAGAAGGATAGCAGACTGTATAGTGACAGCCAAAGTGCCATTCATCTTGCAAAGAACTCAGCATTCCATTCCAGGACTAAACATATACAGCTCAAGTACCATTTCATACGCTCTGTTCTGGAAGATGAACTGTTAAAGTTGGAAAAGATACATACTAGCCAGAATCCTGCAGACATGTTCACAAAGGTAGTGACCAGAGAGAAACTGAGTTCGTGCTCGGTTTCAGTTGGCCTTCTAGCATGAAGGTGAAGAGGAGAAATTTTCCAAGTCCAAGTCCAGCAAGTGCAGCAGCGGTGGAGTTGTTGTGATCAGTCTCCAAGTGGGAGATTGTTGGTTGTGGAGCCAGATCTTCTAGTCTCATAGATGATATTGTATCAGCCGTGTTTGTACCCCAGTTCTATATGATATGTAGGTGGACTGTACACTCACCCCAGCTAGGGTTGATGTATTAGGTTTTATGCATTGTAAAGATCTTTGAGATCTGGAGAGAGACTGTAAAACAGAGAAGAGGAAGTGCAGCGGTTGTGCTGCAGGTTGTATCCCTTCGACTTGCTGGACGGTAATAATAATAAGGACTGGCAAATTCAGTGTGGACGTAGCCCAAGTTGGGTGAACCACGATATATCTGTGTCTCTCTTGTAATGTGTATGTGTGATTATATTTGCATTTCTGTTTATTGTTATTGCTCTGCGATCCTGTTTTTCTAACACATTGATCAATAGGGATGAGTTTGGTTGAGGACCTAGATGTGAAAAAGATTCAGTTAGGGATTTGGAGAGGAAATAGACACCCCCCCGTTGTTTTCATGCTTCCCCCTGTGGATTAGATGAAGGAAAGGGCAATGATTGAGTTGCATATGAGCCCTCATAGAGTAGCAAGGAGGAATGGAGGAAGCTTGGGGCCACATTTTAGGTTGGATGAAGGGTAGGATCAAAGTCATCAGATTTGGAAGAGGAACACATATGCATTGGTGGGTGACACACAAAGAAATGATGCATAATTGGGCGTAGGTGGTGGATTGTATTAAAATGAGATTCCAATCTCAAAGTATTTGGAATTGATGAATAGATATAAGGGAATACGAGATCCTCATAAACATATTTAGTATTATGAAAAGAGATAGATGGAGAAATAGGTTCCTAAAGGTCAATGGGTTCATATTCATTCACATTTTAGATATGGTGACAAAATTTGGTACATTTAAGACGTAACCAAGAGGGAAAAATAGTGGAAAAGTGTATGTGATTAATTTTGCATAACATTTGGGTTTAGATTTAACAATCCCGTGCTTAAAGAGAATCTATGTAAGATTAAATTTTTATTTTTTATAGAAAACCTTCAGAACTTGTACAAGGGATAGTTTGCATAGACTATCAAAAGATGATGAAAGCAAATCATCCTATTCATTGTTGGAAGATGAGTAATGAGGATTTGGAGGAAGAAGATCCCAAGAAGTTGTAAATTCATGAAACAATAGGTGTGCATGCATTTAATGAGGAGGATTCAAGTTGCATTGTGCATAAGTATTCACAACCATGACAGAAAAAGAAGCATAACATTGGACCATAAGAGAATCCCAAGATGGTTGTGCTTGGAGATTATTGGGACCTAAAAACTATCACTCAGGTAATAGACTTGTTGAAGGAATATGAGGATATGTTTCCCCAATTTTTTTTAGAAATGAATGGGATTGTAGGGTCTTTAGGGGAAATGAAAATTCAATTGAAACATGATGCAAAACCAATAAAGAAACGACCATACTGACTAAATATCGGCTATAAGGAAAAGGAAATCCAAGAAATTGATAGGATGTTGGAAGCATGTATTATATTCCAGTAGAAGGATCATAGTCTATTATTCCTATGGTGGTACCAGAAAACAAAACTAGAGAGATCTGTGTCGACCTAAGGAATCTAAATGAAACTTGTGTCCATGATCTGTTTCCCACTCCATTTACAAATGAAGTGATGGGGAATGTGGTAGGTGGAGAAGCGTATTCATTCACGAGAGGTTTCTCAGGGTACCACCAAGGTAAAATTACAGAGGAGGATAGGAAAAAAAATACTTTTATAAACGAATGGGGGTCATTTGCATACATGCAGTAATGCCTTTTGGATTGAAGAATGCACCAACAATATTTTCTTGTATTGTGGTAGCAACTTTCAAAGACTTCATGCATAAATTTTTGGAAGTGTATTTGGATGACTATATTATGTTCGGTATGTTGAAGGATGTTGTGCAAGTATTGACATTGATGTTGGATAGATGCATGCAGTTACCTATTTCATTGAATTTAAATAAATGTATTTGATGTACACCTTTTGGAATTTTATTGGGACATGCAGTATGCAAAGAGGGTTTTCTTGTGGATTCAATGAATATTGTTGTTATTGTGAATATGTCATCCCCAACTTCAATAAATGAGATGCATGTAGTACTAGGACACACTAGGTACTATGGGAAAATGATAAGGAATTATGCTCGGAATATTGCACAACTGGAAAAGATATTGAAGAAAGAGACCAAGTATGTATGGAATCAAGAATGCTAGGGAGTATTGGATTTGTTAAAACATAAATTGGTGACTGTGCCTATTTTAATATTTTTGGAATGGAAAAATTTGTTTCATGTACATGTGGGTGCATCTTCTATTGCTCTAGAAACAATACTGGTGTAGCTAGGAGAAAGTAGTATAGATCACCTAGTTTCATTTGCAAGTAGAAAGATTTCATATATATAAAGAAATTATACCACAACCAAACGAGAAGGTCTGGAAATGGTATATTCATTGCAAAAATTCAGACATTATTTGTTAGGAAACACATTTAAATTTTTTCACTGATCATTTTGCATTGAAATACTTACTGAATAAGCCAATTTTGGGGGGGGTAATTTTCTGATGGTTGTTGTTATTTGATAAATTTGACTTTGAGGTGGTAGTAAAACTTGGTAAGTATAATGTGGACCTAGACCATTTATCAAGGTTAGAATCTTGAGAAGTAGGTGGAAGTTTGGAAGATGAATTTCCAGATGCACCTATTTTTCGAGTTGAAATATTACTAGATTAGTTGATGGAGATAACAGTGTTTTTAATGACATGTAAAATTATAGACAACTATATGGTGGCACAATGATGACAATTGGTAATACATAGTGCAGACTACCAATTGATTGCGAGACAATTGTACAAACTTGGAGCTTATGGCATACTGCATAGATGTGTGATGGATCATGAGCGTGACACAATTTTATATGAAGTGCATCAAGGAATTGATGGCATAGATAACATTGGAAAAGCAATAGCTAGGAATTTATTTGGCAATGGGTTGTGGTGGCATTCTCTATTCTAACACACTAAAGAGTAATATAAAAAATATGATTTGTGTCAAGGTACTAGGAAACCATTCGGAAGGGATCAACTGCCACTCTTTTTGGCTATGGTACTAGAACTATTTGAGAAATGGGAAATCGATTTTGTGGGGCCAATTAATCCTCCTACATGGAGAATGGGTGCAAGAAACATTATTGTTGCGATAAAATATTTGACAATATGGGCATAGGCCACCATGGTAAAGGATTGTTCTATAGAGAGTATTGCACAATTTATTTTTGAAAATATTATTACAAGGTTTGTCTATCCTAAAGTTTTTATGAGTGATCAAGCGTCTCATTTTTTGAATGCTACTATTCACGCTTTAACTTGGGAATTTATGATACATCATTGGAAAAGTACCCCCTATTATCCACAAGATAATGGTACAGTTGAATCCTTTAATAAAATACTGGAGCATGTGTTGACTAAGGATCGTAATGTGGAACACGATGATTGGGATCAATGAATACATGTTGTATCATGGGCATAACAAACAACTTGTAAAAGGTTAACAAATCATACTCCATTTCATTTGGTGTATGAGAAGGAGGAAATCATACCACTGGGATTTGTAGTACCTAGTCTCCAAATTATGATTGCTACGTAGATGATAGATGACCAATGATTGGAACATCATCTTAATGAATTAATGGAATTGGACGAAGATAGGTTGATTACAAGGTTTAGTCAAAAGGTGGAAAAGTAATGACAAAAGACATGGAATGCTATTAATATATGACAAAGAAAGTTAGAACCTGGTTTGTTGGTGTTGCTTTATGATAACATGTTTATAAAGAATCCCAGTAATATTTGAATGAGGTGGATAGGACCCTTTCATATAGCATATATCACAGAAGATGGAGCCATAAATTTACAAACATTGTGGGGTGTATCAGTGAAGGGTATCATTAATGGAAGTCAATTGAAGGCATATTATGGCCCTCAAGGGTTAGAATAGCCCCAAACAAAGTCATTTAATTTTTGTACATATTAGATTTAGTATACAAATAAAGTATCTTAGAGGTATGGAATGAATTTTGGTAATTAGTATAGTGAAGAGATAGATAGTATGTAAGTGGTTGAAAGTAGTTAATGATATAGATTTAGAAAATTCTGACAGGATCCATAGCTAGTGAAACACTAAGGGAATATATTGATGTCATGGGTTAAGATTGGAATGATTGCATGGATGGGATGGAATGAGGATTTCCATGGATACATAGTTGAGGGAAATTCGAATTTGTTGAATTGGAGTTACTGACAGAATTAGAAACCATGCATCATGTCTTAAGTTGAGAATGATTCCATAATTAATGGTACTGAGGGGGATAGTCAATATAAAAGCGGAAAGTTGATTTAAATTGAAATTGAGTTGCAATGCTCTACCATTTCAGCAGGTTGAAGTTTTTATTTTTATGAGAGTCATTGACATCCGTGTGTTGTCAAAAACTAAGAACTATAGATATAATATTGAATTCCACGATGCCCAAATCCTGATCGAAGAAAAAAGTGGTGAAGGAAGCCCAAATTCCAGTTGTAGAGATTCATGAGAAAGTTGATATCCGAAAAATACTTTTAGAGAAGGTACCTAGTTTGAAGTTTATGGATTTTAACTTGAAGATGAATTAGAAGGGCCTGATTTACAGTTCCAGAATTACGCGGAGATTATTCTGGGACCGGATGGAACATAATGCCTTATACCTAAATAATGGGAACATAAGATATATTAATTAGGTATCATGTGTTTTAGATGTTCTCATTTTGGTCACAGTCCTAATATTACTAGTTGTATCATATTTCTACTTAGTTTCCTCTATGGAGGGTATTTATTGTCAGACTAGGAATACCATATTGATTTGGAGATTATGCACATGGTATATGGTCTTCCTCATTTAGGGGAATATCCAACTAAGTAAATTTCATCATGGGAACTTAAGGTAGAGGAGGCATATCAAAAGTATGGTACACATAAGGGAACACACGACATGGTTATTTGAACAATTTAAGATCTTGAGATTCAGTCTGCTACACAAGTATTAGCTGGGAAGTTGGTTCACAAATGTAAGAAAGATGAATCCCTAATGGGTATCTCTTTGATATGAAAATATGTTCTCAAGGTATAAAGATTAGTTGGTCTCACTTCCTTTTAACTTAAATTTATTCAAGATTGCACAGTTCTTTAAGAGGTCGATAAGGATTTTCACTACAATTGGGTTTTATTATTGACGATGATGATTGCTTGGAACGTGATAGAGGGTAGGGAATACAACAATGAATTCACTCCATCATTGTTTGTGTTGAAGTTTAATATATGGCAGCATAATTCTAACAGCGAAACCTAGAAAGAGATTAATCTGGAATTCTAGTGATGGTATACTGTGATGGTATAGGCGGCTGTTGAGTCATATTGAATTATGTCGTATCTAGTGGATAAGTATGATTATTTTATTGTGTTCTTATTTGATTTGCATAACGTGTTCTCAACTCCCTGTTCAAATCCACATGCTCCAAAATATGTTTTACCTTTTTGTATTACAGAGGACGATATTTGTACTGCATTAATTGAACAATGGTTATAGGAGCTACAACCCCAATCTGATCTAGAGGTTGAAATTTTGAGTACTTCGAAACATTCATCAAAGAAGAAATAGGAAAAAGGACCTCGAGAACCATTGGTAGTATGAATGTTTGGGAGTTTCTAGGGGTCCAAGCTTCAGAGAGGAAAGAAGATGAGGTAGTTGTAATTAAAGTGACTCCACCAAGGGGAAAATGAATATGGTCAACCAAAGCTTATTCTACACATTCTCAAGGGTCTCTCTATGATAGAGAAAAAGCTAAAACACCTAGAACATGATCACTAGATACAAAGTTTGTTAATTTTTTATCTTTAATTCAGAGATGCAATAATACTTGAAATCAAATAAAAATCATACACATAACCAATCACATTTGACACATGAATTTAACCTGGGGAAACCCTCAATGAATTGAGGGATAAAACCTCAGAAAAAAATTCCTTAATATATTGATAGATAGTATAGAATGCATTTTACATCAAACACCCCCAGTGCAATTATAGAGAAAGAGAAAGATAAATAAGAGAGACTCAGAATAATATCCTGCACAAAGAGAAGCGCATTGACTTCAAGAGAGAAGAGAATTCACTTCACATTGGATTCATCAATCCTGTATAAAATATTTATATATTCTTATCATGCATCATATTCTATTTTTATCTTCCGACTTCAGGATGAACTCTCCCTCCATCTAGATGCATCAATCTTGCATGAAGAAGTGCACCCCACTTCTCATGCAATGCATTAACTCACTGAACTGACTCTTAGTATGAACTCCCCCTTAACTGAAAGTTTGTCCACTTAGTTAGGTGGCTAACTTAAGTGTCATCATGCAAGTGTTGCAACTCAAGTGTCATCTTTTAGTTTAACATAAGTGTCACCTTTTAGTTTAGCATAAGTTTCGTCATGCAATAACACTTAGTTAACTAGATCTTCTTTGTTATCACTTAGTTAACTCTCTTAACTTATTCTTTCTTGTTAACATCACTGAAGTGATCAATTCAATTTATCCTATGATTTATTGAAGTATTCACTGAATTTTAACAATTTGAATTCTCTCTTAATTAATTCTTTATGTGAAATTCAAATTCTCTCATATCTTATCATATCTTATCGTATCTTTATCTCTTTTATTATCTGCATGGTCTGCATGTGCCATCTTATTTATCATATCAAATATACTAAGGATATTTTCCCAATGTTGTGATCATATTGTTCTACTATCATTCCAAGTGGTTATATACTAAATTAATTCACTCTAGAGGTGTCTAGTCTCTAGAGGAGACTTAATAACTTAGCCATGGTTAGTATTACATCACATACCATACATGCTTCGACATGCAAAGCATCACATTAGGTGAATTTTGAGGTAAAAAATGGCCCTCAAAACAAAAAAAATGTACCATAAAAATTAACTTTATAAGAACCAATAAGATTGAGGATGATGATGTCAACCATAAGGGTAAAATTTGTAAAACAAATTGGAGGGAAAAACAAAAAACTACTTTTTATTATCATATTTTTGACATATCTCCTTAACGTTTTACACAAATTTCAATTTTGGGCACTCGTTGGATGCGGATTTTAATTCCGCATCCAACCCATACCCACACCGCATACTTCTGAGGCGCCCACGACATGAAAAAATGAAATTTTCAATAAAAACGTATTTTAATATTGACACACAATATTGACCTGGAGAATGACTCATGATGTTGTACCTTTAACACTCCCTCTCAGTGAGGGAGGCATTCTCTTCCATGCCAAGCTTGTCTCGGAATTACCTATACTTCGTCACAGATAGAGGGTTAGTCAACATATCTGCAATCAGCTCACCAATATCAATGTACTGAAGTGTTATGGCACCTCTCTGGACCATGTCTCTGATGTAGTGATACTTCATCTAAATGTGTTTTGATATGTCATGAAACACATGGTTTTCATAGATATTAATGCATCTCTGATTGTTAGAGAAAATGGCAGTACTCTCAATCTTGTCACTGAACAACCTAACAAGTAGTTTCCCAACCCACACAACTTCTCGACAAGTGGTACTAGATGCAATATACTCTGCTTCTGTAGTACTCTAGGCTATGGAGATTTTATTCCTATTGGACCAAGAGATCATAGCTGATCCGAAGATTACAAAAAAATCCAGATGTACTCTTTCAGTCCACAATATTGTCACCCCAATCCAAGTCGGCATATCCAAGTATCATCACTCCACCATTGGAAGCATATCTGAGTGCATAAGAAATAGTACCTCAAAGGTTTCTAAGCATATGCTTGGAAGAAACCCAATGTCTATGTCTCGTATCAGAAATGAATTGACTCAAGATACTCATTGCATAACATATGTATGGTCTACTATGTATCAAATACATCAAGGAACCAATGAGGTGTCTATACATGGTAGGATACACTAGATCCGATCCAGAATATGACTCATGTAGCTTCTTTAAAATAGACACCATTGGAGTATACATGGACTTACAGTCCATCATACCAAATCTTCACAACACATCAACTGTGTACTTTCCTTGTGAAAGAAAGATCTCGTCTTTCCTTTGCCAAACTTCTAGACCAAGAAAATAATGCATAAGACCTAAGTGTTTCATTTCAAACTTAGAAGCGAGATCCCTCTTGCATTGAGATATATCTTTCTCCTCTCTAGTAAGGAACAAGTCATAAACATAGAGAACCAAGATCAATGGTTGGTTCTTCACAACCTTAAAGTATAGGTTGGGGCCAGCCTCTCTTTTGGAGAATCCCAAGCTCATAAGATATCTATCAATCCTCGAATACCAAGCCCTCGGGGCCTTCTTAAGCCCATACAATGATTTCTTGAGTTTGCACACATGGGATTCACTCCCATGAACTACAAACCCCTAAGGTTGTTGTAAGTAAACCTCTTACTCAACCTCATAGGTAGAGGGTTCTAAACCACTTATGTGACTCATATGTGTTACATATCCTGAAAATATTTCAGGTTTCTTTCACTCTCTGTATGATTCTAGTGGTGCACCATTATTTTCTAATTCTTGCAGAATGTCTCGACACCATGCAGATATCCTCTTAGTAGTAGGTTCATCACGTGATTTTTCTATTAGATATTTTGGCTCTTCGGGATCAAGCGGATATACAAACTCTTCTGGATTATCCCTCTCAACATATGAAAGGGGATAATCAGAAACTGGATCCTCCATCACAGGAGTATAATGCTCCTCCATATCACACTGAAGTTCTTTGGAGCACTTGAAGGCATCCTCTTCATGAAATGTTACATCTCTGCTAACTTCAATGTTTTTTTGTCTTGGAACATGGATTCTATAAGCTTTGGAGGATTCAATATATCTAACAAATGTTCCTTTCTTTCTGAATGGTTCCATCTTTGTCCTCTTCTCATTTGGTACATGAATGTAGACAAGACAACCAAAAATATTCAACTGTCCAATATCTGGTTTTTCGCCAATGAAAACCTCTTCAGGAGTCTTTTCTCAAAAGATATCATGAGGGATTATATTCTAAATATAAGCAATAGTACTGGAGGATTCTTCCCATAATGATGTGGGAAGATCATGATCACACATCATGGATTTTGTAGCCTCACATATTGATCTGTGGTTTCTTTCAGCAACCTCATTTTGTTGATGTTGACAAAAGTCATTGAATTCATGGGACTCAAACTATCCTCCATTATCAAATATCAAAGCACAAATGTGCTTTCCAACATGATTCTCATCCAGTGGTTTAAACTCTTGAAACTTGTTGAACGTTTCACTCTTTGTTGTCAGAAAATAAACCCATGAAGAGAGAAGTCATCTATGAAAATCACATAATACAAATAACCACTCAAGGAGGGTGCAGACATAGGACCACATATATCGGAATGAATCAAGTCAAGGATCCATTTGTATCTTTTGGTACTACTTGGAAAACTCTTCTCAATATTCTTGCCAAGAGCGCTACCTCTACAAACACTATCAAAATCATATTTAAATATAGGCATAATGTTGGTCTCCTATTTTTGACTGTCCACTACAACATTTTCTAGCCAAAGTCTTATGAAACCACATAATAATCAATTGTTAATGTTGATTTGTACATGGTCATGCCTTTATGGAGATCAATGTTGATAGATTTTGGTAAAATGATTCTTAAATTACTTATTTCTTACTTTACCTTGTTTTATGTATAAAATTGGGCCTTTAAGCCTCCATTCAAATACTTGGTCAACTAATGGGTCTTTGTTTCTTTCGTGCAGTGGTCTCGGCGCTCCAAGGAAGATTTATGCTAGCTGAACCAGTGATTTGGGGGACTCTGTCCACAGTGGAGATGTCTCTTGGATTCACATCGCCTTCCAGATGCCTATGAAGTTTATTCCGGTGTTGTTTCATGGATTTCCTTCGTTCAAGGAGCTGTTACCCTCCATTTTTAGCAGTGTATGGATCTTAAGCAATCTGGCAAAATGGCATTCCCGTCCTTGATCAGGAAACTGGTTTCGGGCTCAATTTCTGAACAAATGGTTGGGAATTTTTCAAAATGGTTCGAAACCCACTTCACAAAGGGCCCCATTTACCCTTAATTGTGGGCAGTTTTCAGAATTTCTAAACGGATGTGGAGAAATCGCTTCCGCAACAGACGTGGTTTTGCAAGATTTTGTGTTGGCCGTTTTCTGGGTAGTTGCTCAAATCTCTGCATTCCGGGATGGATCTTGTTCATCTATCTATCTATAAATAATCTTTAGGATAAATACTTGAGGGAGGAGAAGACTGTAAAACGTCATTTTATTAATAGATTCAGTGATTATCTTCATTAAAACTGTGATTTAAGGTTGTTGGGCGTTGAGGGCAAGGCCCGCCTTCAACACCAAACTCTAGTATTTTAGTATTGTGCATTTTACAGTAGTAGAGTAACGTTTTCTTCTTTCGACAGTGTTTTCAGAAATATTAATGAATTGAAATCGAATGCATGCCTGCAGGTCATTGGTTAATCTCATTTGCATTTTGATCTAGCGCAGAGGATAGATTTAGAAGTGATCTGTATTTAAAATCTCTTTTGGTTTTTAGTGTGAGTTGCTTATTAATGATTACGGCAATGATGAACTGTGTGATAACTTTGCTTTGATTTATTATAGAATCAATTGAGAGTAGATCGAAATTTCACCTTTCCTTTGCTGCCAGCATTAAAGAGATCATTGAATGGTTGCAGGATTGGTTTATAACTCCTTTTGTTCATCGAATTTGCAAAGCTGTAGGGTGCTTTTATTATGTTCTGAACAACATTTGTAGTATTTGTAAAGCTAGCAGAGGATTTAAGACTTTAGTTCATAGAGCACCTAGGGTTTGTTAAATAAGTCTTTTGAGTGGATGATTAGATAGGAGCTGAAGTTGTGCTGTTTTTTATTGAATGAGTTTGGGAAAAGAGTACTAGTTTATAATATTGTTTCTTAGAATCAACATTAGTCTCATAGTATATACATATAGACCAGAATAAGTGAATGTTTTCCTGCACATCCCTAATATTGATTGGTGAGTATTATCTGAATAACTTTGGCGTTCTCTTGTGTGCATTTGTATGCACAAACCATAAGCAGAGTATATTAAGATAACAACACTAAGCCAAGCTTTCTTTTGATAGGTTGTGTATTGACAATTGAGAGTCAAGAGGTCATAGGTTTTACTTTAGCAATGATTCGAGAAGTGTTTACGTGGATCTAAGCATTAGCCTTGGTAGGAGTTTAGATATTGCTGACTGAGCATACTCATTTGATAGGCAAACTCTTTTTCTTAGCAGGTTGTTTGTTTTGAAAAGTAAGCCATAGTTACTTTAGCATAAGATTGCTGTAGAGATTTTAGATTACTTTGGAATAATGTTGTAGATTAGTGTTTCCCTGGCAGATTAGTATTGTTTTGGAAATTACTGTAGTTTCATATTGCTGTAGATTGTTGTAGGCTATATTGAGTTTGACAGTCAGTAAATTGATTCCCTTTTGCTTTATAATAGACCTATGAGTCCTTAGCATAGATCATCCAGGACAGTGACAGTTTCATCCATTTCATTTTTGTTTGAAAGTAGACTAGAATCCCTATCAGTGAGCATTAAAACACCCTTACATGCACATATAGTGTAGCAGCTCGAAGTTTACGTTCTCCGGTTGATAATTAAATTGAGGTGAATTAAGTAACATTAATTTTAACCAACATTTTGGCGCCGATGCCGGGGAGTTGCTCCAAGGTAAGCTGGTATTTTGCTCATTTTTCTACGAATTTGTTCCGGTAGATAGGTTTCCTGTTACATTACACAACAAGGTGGAGGGGAAACATTAAGACGCAAAGACGACTTCACTATGGGATTCCCATGGTGTAACAGCCTGCCGCATCCACTTTAGTGGGTTGCCCCAAACCCTTGTTGTTTCCTTTTTGCAAGCGTGTTTGTTTTTTGTATGTTTGATTTATTTTGCTGCAAAAGTGTGTTTACCTTTCCTGTAAGGCATGTTTACTTTCTTGCAATTTAATTTCATGCAAGTGTGTTTTTCTTTTTGCAAGTTTGGGTGTGTTTACTTTCTGCAATTTAATTTCAAGAGTGTTTCATTTTATGCAAGAGCAGCGTGTAGTCTTGATTAGAATCATTTAAAACACATCTAAATCAAATAAAAATAAAAACTTGGGTGCTGTAAGAGCCCCAAACATTGATCCTTGTGCGAAACATGAACAAAACAACTGACAGAAATGGATACAGAAGTAACCATCAATTTGGGAAAACTTTCTCAAATCCTAGCTGCAGTTGGGAGTTCTTCTTATCAGGTAGAACACATACTGACAGCAGTTAAGAGTTTATCTACCTCTCCTGACACAACAAATGAACCAAAGCCCCAAGAGCCACAAAAAGACATTCCTTGCCAAATTGCAGAGGAAATTGACAACTTGGGTGTTACATTGGATGGAAAGCAGCTGAAAATTGAGGAGGTATCAGCAAATTCTCTATGTACTTCCGAAATCAATCAAATAGAAGAAGGGGATCTATATGATATGATGAAGGAAGATGAGTACCAGGACTACTTCGAAAGTTGGTTCCAAGAGGCAACCAGACTACAACACCATTTCCTCCTTCAACACCTTTTGTTGCAGAAGCAAGTAAGTCAGTTGGTTCTCCTTATCTAGGTAATCATTGCAACAACTGTTTCATATATGGATAAAGGTATATTTTTAATTTTACTTCGCACTTGGTTACATTGGAAGAATTCCTATACTTGAATAGAAATGTTTTCTTTCTTCTTAGGTCGAATAGGAAAATATGTATATAAATAAAAAAGTTGCATGTTTAGTTTAGAAATTAATGCAACTTCGTTGTTTTTTTTTCTTTTCAATAAAATGATAAGATCTTTAACCAGAATTTAGACCTTCTCTCCAGTCCATACTTTCAGAAAATTTATTATAACAGCAGCCCATAGCAAGGAAAAAATGCCAGAAGGTAATATGAAATTGTGACTGTTGTTTTTAATAATGGTTCTGTAAACATAAGACCAATTGGTGAACATGTTGCATTTGTGGTAATGGATATTGGTTAAAGATATATCACAAACCTCTTTTTAAGCAAGAGTTCCTTCATAATATGAATCAGCAATTGGAACTAGAGCTGGTAGGTGAAGGAATGACTTCTTCATCTCCCACTTCCTCATAATAACATTCAATAAAATTGTTTTTGTATATATGTACAGGAAGTTTTTTTTTTTTTAGGTTTCTATTGAAGGATGCAGATATTCTTTTAAGGTTCAGGCTGTTTTGAAAACAACAGGGAAGTCTTTTGTTATTATTTATATTTTTCAGCCATTGATTGTTCTTGCAAAGGACTGTGTTAATTTGGTAATTTCTGAGCTGTACTGGTAATTAGAATGTCTGTATCAGGTAAATATATGCGTGCTTTCAGGTTTTTCAGAACTATTCTTGTTATTCATATGAGTACTTATCTATCAGGCATTGCCTACATCAGTGCTTTAAGCTTCCAAAGTTTTTTTTGCTTATGAACTTATGGGTTGCTAGGACCATTTGACCTGGTTTCACACTAGATGGGGCGAGGGAATTGTTTTTAGTGACAGCTATGGGCATTAAGTTATTTTAAAGTCAGGCATCATTTTGGAAAAAGGTATCCAGGACTGGGAAGTTTGGGGGTTATTATCTATTGGCTTCAATAAATATCAAATACATATATATACAGCGCAGCCACTTTATGACTTTCACTTTCTACTGTTGCAAAGGTTAGTTGTTCATCTGGGCAAATTTTTATAGGCATGTACAAAGAATACTCTTCCAATTCTGGTACCATCCCACTCCTAGATGGTTTTCAGAGCAGCTCCCCCACTCATCTATGCTTGAGCAAATCATAAAATTTATCTTTAAGATGAAATTGGGACAAGGGCCTCTGATAGAAAACGGGTGCAAGAGGTTAACCCGCCAGGATACTGAACAGGTCCGCTAGCAGCGGGTACCGACCTGTGGTATAAACAGGCAAACCCATCAGGGTACTGAACAGGCCTGTTGGCAATGGGGCATCTGCCTAGAGAAGAAGCTTCTTAGATGTTACAGTTACCCCACCGGAGTACTGAACGGGCTCGCTGGCAGTGGGTTCTGACTCTAATATCTTCTTTAACAGCCTCATCTATACTTGTCTGTATGAACAATGTACCTATGTAAAGGTAAAAGAGAGGTCATAAGGGTGGTTAATTAAAATTTAAATAAACTCCTTGAAAAAGTCAATTGATAGCCAGTTGATAATCATCTCCAGTTGTTCTGCATTTTTGGTTACCTGGTTCTTGTAAAAAAGAAGGTTTATGCCTGATATTTTCTAAGTCCTGAACATAGCTGAGGATTTCAGTACAGTTTTTGGCACTACTCAAACTATCCTGTGTGAAGCTGGGTCAAAGAGGACCACTATCCCATTAGCTTCTGTTAGCATTCCTTTTGTCTTGTGGCCTATGTCTTGGTGGAAACAGTTCTGTATGAATGACAAGAATGAAGTTTGCATTTACGATTGTTTGAGCATTATAGTCACATAGGAGTAAGGGTGATTGATTGAAGTTTGCATTCCGATTGTTTGTTTTGTATTGTTAATGTACATTGATTTTATGACACAGTTTGGTTTCTTGTACAGCAGCAAGCTGGAAATGAGGTCATTGTGCCATGAATTGTTGGGGGTCAAACAAATTTTAATCCAGTTTACTTGTTTATTAACTCATTTGAGTGGTGCATATTGGGAAAGTTAATGGTTTAATATCACTGTGTGAGTGCATTTATTTGATATAGCACAGTCGCTGCTCAGGATGATGGTAATTACTACTATGCTGGTAATTTTTATTCATTTTTATCAACTTGAAAGCACTGCTGTATTTTACATTTGCTGAAGTACTGGATTGAGTGCTGGATGAAGTGCCGGAATATAAAAAAATTGTAAATTGACATGTTACATGGCAAAGGTAAGAAACCTGATAAAGGTAATGCACATGGCATGATTGGGTAAGTCTTAATTGCTATATATTAAGGATTATGATTATAATTAAATGCTTTTTCCATTACTACAAAAATCGATGAGCTATAACGTTGGCATTCATTTAATTGATACATCACAGTTTTCCTTTTATGGTGTTAACTTGGACAATATTTCATCCTTTATTATTGATTGGCAACCTTTAATAAAAATCATAACCTTGTTTTATTGCAATTGGGGTTTTTAAGTGTTATGAGGTTAGCTATCCCAATTCAGCTAATTTATGGAGACTCCTTGATAGTTATTTCATGGCTCAATTGATTGTTGGCACTTGATGTTCCTTCTCTGATGCATTGGTGCAAAGATATAAGGTATTTGATCCACATGGCCCCCCAGGTGATCTTCAAGCACGTTTTTCGGGAGCATAATTCTCTAGCAGATGGAGTTTCTAAGAAGGCCCTGAATTTGGATTTGGGCCATGTTTATTTCTCTGAGTTTTTGGATGGAAAGGCCATTAATGAGGGCCACTTTGTTCTATTTTAGATGCTGAGTTTCTCAGCTTTGTGCCATCAGCTTTATGATTTGTTTTGGATCGAGTCCTTCTGTTAGCAAGTTTTGCTCCTGAAACACTTGATTGTTGATCACCACAGATGTTCATCAGCATATCTGACTTGCTAAATGTGGGAATGATGAGTAAAGTCTGCAAGCTCAGACTTTAATTCTATCTTGGATGTATGAGACTTTCTTGCATAGGGACCTGCAAGATCTTTGGGTTGGGGGAGATGTTGGTCTCCTATTTTTGACTGTCCACTACAACATTTTCTAGCCAAAGTCTTATGAAACCACATAATAATCAATTGTTAATGTTGATTTGTACATGGTCATGCCTTTATGGAGATCAATGTTGATAGATTTTGGTAAAGTGATTCTTAAATTACTTATTTCTTACTTTACCTTGTTTTATGTATAAAATTGGGCCTTTAAGCCTCCATTCAAATACTTGGTCAACTAATGGGTCTTTGTTTCTTTCGTGCAGTGGTCTCGGCACTCCAAGGAAGATTTATGCTAGCTGAACCAGTGATTTGGGGGATTCTATCCACAGTGGAGATGTCTCTTGGATTCACATCGCCTTCCAGATGCCTATGAATTTTATTCTGGTGCTGTTTCATGGATTTCCTTCATTCAAGGAGCTGTTACCCTCCATTTTTAGTAGTGTATGGATCTTAAGAAATACGGCAAAATGGCATTCCCGTCCTTGATCAAGACCCTGATTTCGGGCTCAATTTCTGAACAAACGGTTGGGAATTTTTCAAAACGGTTCGAAACCCACTTCACAAATGGCCCCATTTACCCCTAGTTGCAGGTAGTTTTCAGAATTTATGAATGGATGTGGAGAAATCGCTTCCGGAACAGCCGTGGTTTTGCCAGATTTTGTGTTGGCCGTTTTCTGGGTAGTTGCTCAAATCTCTGCATTCTGGGATGGATCTTGTTCATCTATCTATCTATAAATAATCCTTAGGATGGATACTCGAGGGAGGAGAAGACTGTAAAAATTCATTTTATTAATAGATTCAGTGATTATCTTCATTAAAACTGTGATTTAAGGTTGTTGGGCGTTGAGGGCAGGGCCCACCTTCAACACCAAACTCTGGTATTTTAGTATTGTGCATTTTACAATAGTAGAGTAACGTTTTCTTCTTTCGACAATGTTTTCAGAAATATTAATGAATTGAAATCGAATGCATGCCTGCAGGTCATTGGTTAATCTCATTTGCATTTTGATCTAGCGCAGAGGATAGATTTAGAAGTGATCTGTATTTAAAATCTCTTTTGGTTTTTAGTGTGAGTTGCTTATTAATGATTACGGCAATGATGAACTGTGTGATAACTTTGCTTTGATTTATTATAGAATCGATTGAGAGTAGATCGAAATTTCACCTTTCCTTTGCTGCCAGCATTAAAGAGATCATCGAATGGTTACAGGATTGGTTTATAACTCCTTTTGTTCATCGAATTTGCAAAGTTGTAGGGTGCTTTTATTATGTTCTGAATAGCATTTGTAGTATTTGTAAAGCTAGGAGAGGATTTAAGACTTTAGTTCATAGAGCACCTAGGGTTTGTTAAATAAGTCTTTTGAGTGGATGATTAGATAGGAGCTGAAGTTGTGCTGTTTGTTATTGAATGAGTTTGGGAAAAGAGTACTAGTTTATAATACTGTTTCTTAGAATCAACATTAGTCTCATAGTATATACATATAGACCAAAACAAGTGAATGTTTTCCTGCACATCCCTAATATTTATTCGTGAGTATTATCTGAATAACTTTGGCGTTCTCTTGTGTGCATTTGTATGCACAAACCATAAGCAGAGTATATTGAGATAACAACAGCAAGCCAAGATTTCTTTTGATAGGCTATGTATTGACAATTGAGAGTCAAGAGGTCATAGGTTTTACTTTAGCAATGATTCGAGAAGTGTTTGCGTGGATCTAAGCATTAGCCTTGGTAGGAGTTTAGATATTGCTGACTGAGCATACTCATTTGATAGGCAAACTCTTTTTCTTAGCAGGTTGTTTGTTTTGAAAAGTAAGCCATAGTTACTTTAGCATAAGATTGCTGTAGAGATTTTAGATTACTTTGGAATATTGCTGTAGATTAGTGTTTCCCTGGCAGATTAGTATTGTTTTGGAAATTACTGTAGTTTCATATTGCTGTAGATTCCTGTAGGCTATATTGAGTTTGACAGTCAGTAAATTGATTCCCTTTTGCTTTATAATAGACTTATGAGTCCTTATCATAGATCATCCAGGACAGTGATAGTTTCATCCATTTCATTTTCATTTGAAAGTAGACTAGAATCCCTATCAGTGTGCATTAAAACACCCTTACCTGCACATATAGCGTAGCAGCTCGAAGTTTACGTTCTCCGGTTGATAATTAAATTGAGGTGAATTAACTAAAATTAATTTTAACCAACACATACCTTTCACCATCTTTTGCAATTCAGGTCTAGTGCTTTGAAGTGGATATGAGCAAGCCTTATATGCCATAACTCACATAGACTAACTGTGTCATGGATCATCGCTTGAATGAGCTTTCCATAAACTTTGTAGAGGCCTCCCTCTCTAACTCCAATCATAGATGCAAAGTTCAAGTCTTCATGCTTAGGCCACATGAGTGCTTTATTGTCCATAAAGATAATATTTGAATCCTTTATCTTCTAGAACCGAAAAATACAGGAGGTTCTTCTTCAATCCATAGATAAACATAATTTCATCCACATGTAGTACATCTCCTGAATCCAACTAAAAATAATTGGATCCAATACCTTGAATTGAATAGGTGGTATTATCTTCAATCTCCACCTTAAAGGAAAAATTATTTTCCTTTAGATCTGTGATGGAAATCCTATATCCAGTCATGTGATTGGATGCACCACTATCCACCAACCATGTCTCATCACTAGTGGTAATAAATCCAAAAAGGGCTAATACAAGATTACTCCTTCCTCATCTCTTGATCATTGGATGAATGATTTCTTGTAGGCTCATCTTCTGCAGTAGTATAAGCATGAAACCTACCATTGAGCTTTCCTTTTCGTTTTGCACGACATTCTCTTGCATACTGACCCTTCTTATTGCAATTAAAACATTTAAATTTAAACTTATCAAAATTCTTGAAATCATTCTCCTTTTGATGAGAGAATTTATTGTGATATTTCTTACCTCTTTTCATCTATGTCGTAAGAGCAAGGTTTTCTTCTTTGGAGGTAATATATTTTCTTTGGATTCACCCTTCTTCTTGTAGGAAATCATGCCACATACTCTCAAAGTTAGGTTGCACTTCCCAACCATTTCATGTAGCTAAGAATGTATCCCATGAGGATGGAAGACCATCAACAACAGTCTGAATGAGATCATCATCATCGACTGTCACACCAATGCTCATAAGTTGATCTCTTACTTGATAGATATTTGTGAAGAAGGAAGCCACAACTTCATCATTCTACATCTTCATATTTCGAAGCTTGTTATTCAAATCTCTCTTTTGAATAGGATTCTTCTTCTCATAAATATTTGTCAAAGTGTCAAAGCATTCCTTTGCAGTCTTCAATGGAGTGATCACAGGCATCAAGTTGTATTTCAAGGAGTCATAAATTATTCTCTTTGCTTTGGATTGATTCTTATTGAAGGTAATGTGCCCTGCATTAGAAGTAGTCTCTTCAATAACATTGGATATATATCCATTCAAATCATTCTCTTTCAGGATTAAGGATCCTATCCTTACAAGTATTGAAGTTTGAAGTTCCTTCAAGAGATTCTTCCGGTCTCACTAAGATTGAGGCCATAATTCTTCAAGTACTGTACTCACTCAAGGTCTACGTAGGACCAAGCTTGATTGATGAACTTGGATATTTCATGCCCTGAGATCTAATACCATGTTAATTTTTTATCTTTAATTCATATATGTAATAATACTTGAAATCAAATAACAATCATACACATAACCAATCACATTCAACACGTGAATTTAACCTGGGGAAACCCTCTATGACTTGATGGATAAAACCTTGGCAAATCCTTCTTTAGTATATTGATAGATAGCAGTGAATGTATTTTACATCAAGCATCCCTAGTGCAATTACAGAGCAAGAGAAATATAAAGAAGAGAGACTCAAAATAATATCTTGCACAAAGAGAATCACATTGCCTTCAAGAGAGAAGAGAATTCACTTCATATTGGATTCATCAATCCCGCATAACATATTTATATAGTATTCTCATGCATCATATTCTATTTTTATCTTCTAAATTCAAGATGAACTTTCCCTCCATATGGATGCATCAATATTGCATGAAGAAGTGCACCCCACTTCTCATGCAATGCATTAACTCGTTGAACTAACTATTAGGATGAACTCGCCCCTTAACTGAAATTTTTCCCACTTAGTTAGGTGGATAACATAAGTGTCGTCATGCAAGTGTCGCAACTCAAGTGTCATATTTTAGTTTAACATAAGTGTCATCATGCAATAACACTTAGTTAACTATATATTCTTTGTTATCACTTAGTTAATTCTATTAACTTATTCTTTCTTGTTAACATCACTGTAGTGATCAATTCGAGTTCTCCTTTAATTTACTGAAGTTTAACAACTTGAATTCTCTCTTAATTAATTCTTTATGTGCAATTTGAATTCTCTCATATCTTATCTTTATCTCTTGTCTTATCTCAATGGTCCACATGTGTCATCTTAATTATCATATCAAATATACTAAGGATATTTTCCCAATGATGTGATCATATTGTTCTATTATCATTCCAAGTAGTTATATGCTAAATTAAGTCACTCTATAGGTGTCTAGCATCTATAGGAGACTTAATATATCAACCATCGTTAGTATTACATCACACACCATACATGATTCGACATGAAAAGCATCACCTCAACACATGAGACACCACCTCAACGCATGAGGATATATCTTGACACACAAGATTGCCCCGGAGAATGACTCATGATGATGTAACTTTAACAGAGTATTTGCACTCTACACAGTCCACAAAAGATCATAGTTGAGTATTTACACAGGGTGAGTAGACCACCATAGGTATTGATTTAATAGTTTTCCAAAGTCTGCTTAAAACTCTTCAAACAAATAGTGAGGATCAAGAAATGTTGTAGTATGTCCCTAGTAAGTAGTTGATTGAATTGTGCTCTGCTCTGCATTTAGCATTCTTGGCCAGGTAGTTCATTCACTGCATTGAAGGAGTACTAGCACTATACCAAGATCCAAAGATCCAATTCCAAGTCCTAGTCAGAATATCCCACATGCAATTGAGCGTAGAGTTATTAGAATTGACCCAGAATTGGTCACGGCTCATGAGGATCTCAATTCTTCCATAGATTCGTCAAACCTTATGTATATGGAGCTTTATCTATCCCAAGTTTCTTACCAATAGATCCATTATTATGCGGGGGATATCATGGAAGAATTGGGTGAATGTCATAGGGGTCTTGGTCGTGCATATGGAAATATTCAAAGATGGCATGCCAAAGAGGTGGCTACACATGCCTCCTTGACTAATGCAATTCATGAGCTTTACTCATGTATTTGAGTTGATTATCAACATGAAAGCAGTACTATTCTAGTTGAAAGCAAGTTTGCTAAACCTGTTGTTCATACTTTTAAAACATATAATGAGTAACTTCAAGAAAAATCGAACACTGTCACTACACCAAAGTAGTCGGAATTGGACAAGTATATAAGTGACACCGAGGAATTATTTCACAAGGTGAAATCCAATGTAGAGAGTTTATGGTTTGGTGGAATCAAGCTTTTTACTTTGGATGCATCTTCAAGATGTTCCTAAAATGTGCACAAAAGAAAATCATATTAAGGCATGGAAGGATCAAATCAAGGTAAAGAAGCAGTACATTTCTATGCTTCCCATGTCTGCATGCATAGAGGCCATGACAAATATTTCTACTCTTACTTGAATAATTACCTTTGCAAAATCAAATCAACAACAATTATCCTCCAAAGTGATGACTTTCAAGGATTAGGTTGGGCAACCTTACCCCCACTATACTAATATATAGGCTAAAATAGTTAAGCCACTATATTTGGTTGAATATGTGAAGTGTCAATGAGGGTCAACAACTATAGAGCATGATACTAAGTTTGTTCATGATTTTGAATTTTTGCTTCAATCATTTTCTGATTTGGATGCTCAATTTTAGAATTTTGTAGACCAGTTAAAATAAGAGCTCTCGTTAGTTCAAAATGTTTTTTCCAAGTGAAGATTGTTGGCTTGAGGTAAAGCTAAACATTATGTTGGGGGCATATTGGTACTATAATTTGTTCCTTGGTATGCATAATAGATTGATGGACTGCACACAGTACTATTTTATCATATGTTATCATAGTAAACTATAGGGAGTGCACACTAAGAATGTAATGTATATGACTGCAGAATGATGTGTAAACTTTTAAGCATTACTTAAGGATGGTTAATAAAGTATTAGGAAAGGTTTGGTATTTAAGTGGTTGTTAAATACAATTAATGGTTGATAACTATCGTTTATTTTGTATTTTATTTAAGGGGAACATTGGGAAATAGAGAAGGTTGTTGTTGATAAGTCTGTTAAGGCTATCATTACTATTGTTTTGCAGTATCAAAGAATGTGGAAATGAATTATAATATTTTATAAATGATGAATCTTTTTATCTTGAATACAACTGCAAAACATATGCTTTGTTCTTTTCTATGTGAAAGGAAGAATCTTTATCTTTTATATTGAATGAATGATGAGAATACTAAATATTAAATTGTGTGCAATCCTAGATTATACTATGTTCCAGTAATCCTTGTAAGAGTCTCAGGTGAGACTCTATTCATTCATGAATACTGAAAATGCCGACTCGTATAAGGTTATTGTTGGTTATAGTTTTTGATCCTTGGTTCTAAATTTGTGTTAACACATCCAAACCCTTTTAACCCTACAGCGGTTTCTCAAATATTTCTTGACCAAAATTTTAAACTCCATAGCATACCTACCTCCACTATGTTAGATCGTGATTCCACATTCACCAACAAATTTTTACACGAACTATTTAATATACAAGGAACCCAATTCAAAATGAGTACATCTTATCATCCCTAAACAAAGTGTACAGTAAGAACTAGTTAACAAGTGTATTCAAAACTATTTGCAATGTTTTGCAAATGAAAAGTAACACCAATAGTCATAGTGGTTACCTTTATAAAAATGGTGGTATAATACCACTTATCATGAGGCTACAAAAATAAAACCATATGAAGCATTCTATGGTCGACAACTGTTAACACCTAAAAAGTGCTCACTAGGTCATTTCCTTATTCACATGACCCATTTGTCCACTTTTTCCACCATCTGAGCCTCTAAAGCCAACAAAAGGTCACCAAAAGACCTTAATACACCCCTTTTCCCACTCAAAAAGATTATGTTTCCTAAAAAAGCATAAAAAACCCTCAAAAAGGGTCCAAAATTCCCAAAAATATTAAAAAGGGAATAAAAATATTAATTTTATTCAAAAAAAAGAAAAAGGAGGGAAAAGTACCTAAACCATGTTGGTCAATACCATTGGTTTCCACAAAACCACAATGGTATTCCCCACCACCAAAACCTATAAAAAGGTGGTAGGGGCTCATTTCCCATCCATCCATATTCCTATCCTCATGCTGCCAAAATCTCCCTTGAGCTTTTGGCCATTGTAGCAACCTTGGAGAAAGGACCCATTGGAGTTTGGAGTTGCTCATCCATGGAGCTTCTCAACTATCTTCATCACTTGGAGGTATTGTTATTGCAAGCACTTGCTTGCCCCCATTTTCAATACAAAATTATTTCTTATATTCCTTGTTCTTGTTTTTTAATTCAAAAATGCACATGCTAGTTTAGTTTAGTTTAGATTTAGTTTATTGTTTTTGCTTAATATTGAAACTGCTGCTACTAGTTAGCAGGTGCCCATTGCACTAA
The DNA here is from genome assembly GCA_027924585.1 of Larix kaempferi. Classification (NCBI taxonomy): domain Eukaryota; kingdom Viridiplantae; phylum Streptophyta; class Pinopsida; order Pinales; family Pinaceae; genus Larix; species Larix kaempferi. The sequence continues at coordinate 8,840,057 of BSBM01001430.1, read as the reverse complement.
GCTTGGTTGCAAAACCAAGCCAACAACAACTACCCTCAATAGTTTCTCATTTACTAGTTACCTCCAAAGTACATGTAGTATATAAGCTGCTTCATAATTGTGATGTCATTCTTTGCACACTTAAGGAAAATTTTCCAATGGATAAAAATCATGTGAAGCAATAGGTGAACCAACATCGCTCAGAGTGATCATTTGAAGAAGGTGACCAGATATTCCTTCACCTCTAACTTTATAAGCAAACCTCTCTCAAAGCGAAAGGATAACATCATAATATTGCACCAAAGTTTTACGACCCACTGGTTGTTCAACGCATAGGTCAGGTGGCCTACAAATTAATGCTTCAAGAACATTACAATATCCACCCATTATTTCAAGTATCTTGTTTAAAGAAGTTAGTGAGTCATAATTGTCAAGTTCAAACTATATTCCCTAATCTAGATGAAGAATTTTCCATTTGGCTTCAACCAAAAGTAGTTTTCGACACCCGGGAGTGTCATCTACATTAACACACTATCTGTGAATTTTTTATTCAGTTGAAGGATACCTCACCAAAAGATGCTACTTGGGAACCATCAACCTCTATCCTTGAGGACAATGCTTCTCTTGAAGGGGGAGGGCGTGTTAGCGTCCTACCCTAAGCTCACTACTTTTTGAATGTACAATGCCATAAGGCCTATTAGATAGTTAGTGTGTAGTGATGTAATGTAAAAGGGCCCTATTTATTGAATAAATCTCCCTAGGTGGTTGACCCTCATTAGTAGAGGACTACAAGTAGTTAGATCTTTGTTTATTAAAGCACTATATATATAGTAAGCTATGCAATGTGTTGGCAAGAATTGTTATTGTATTTGAGATTTTCTCTTAGGGGTTTCCCCATTGAAGATGAAAGTTAACAAAAGTATATATGTTATCTTTCATAAAAGATAATATTTTCTGGTTTTATCCATTCTATCTTGTGTTTTTCTATCTTTTCTCTAAATCTCTAGGTTTAAGGATCCTTATCATTGCCAAATTGTATTGGAAAGGTTTGAAATGAATGGTTGGCTAATGATAAGGTGGTTCAAGTCATCAAACGGAAAAAGGAGGACCTGAACTCGTTAATGGACTATACTTGGTAGAATGACACCTTGAGGTATAAAAAACATATTTTTGGGTACAATAGTATACTTTAAAATAAGGAATGTGTAGACGAATCTATAATAGAGCATGTACAACATGCAAGGTGAGTAGGAATGTGTGCATGAATCTAGAACCGTAGTGCACAACCTAACAAGCTAGATTTATAATCTGACAAAAACCAACTTTATAACATAAAACCAACGACATTCCCAACATACTGAAAGCATGCCACCAATGCAATCCATCAATAAAAATACAATCCATCAATGTTCATATATTTCATTGAAAGGAATAAAAAAAATACAATCCATCTTGCACATACATTACCCCTCCTATCTTCTTATAGGAGGGCATTAATATCCTAGATTATCTTGCCACTTTCTCTGTACTTACATGCCATCTTTTCATTACACACTATCCATCCTTGTTGCTCGAGATAAATAAAGGTGAAAAAACCATTTTATTAGATAATAATTGTTTTTAGTTCTATCAATGGATCTTGAATCATTTTTGCTTCCATAAATTGAACTTGAACTCTCTAAGAAACACATGGGATGGTAAGAAACTCCTTTTCAAGTTCATGCTAGTTTTCTTGCTTCTTGAATATGCCCTTAAACCTCGTCACTTACAAATATAAAAAAATTCAGGCCAATTCTTATTAAAATGGGGTGTTGATTAGTTTTAGAGGTAATTGTTTTTCTTATATATTTATTTATTTCACTACATCTGGTTGATTTCACTACATTTTAGATGTAAGAGAATACATATATATAGCATAACACGTATTCTTGAAGTCCATAGATACTCCAAATTTCACAACCAATTGTATTGTAGGTTTATCTAACTCTTGAAGTCCAGAGATACTCCAAAGTTGACACACTAGTACATTCGGGCGGATTTTTCCACGAAATATTTCCACATTTTGAACATTCATGGATTAATACAATGAAATTTAAGATGTCTTTTCATTTTTTTATCATGGCGGAAAAACCATGGCAATATCGACGGTTTTTTTAATTTTCGACAAACTTTCATCTCTATATCGACGACCTATGGCTATCTTTGCACACCCGCCAAACCAATTCCATCTTCCAAAAACTCTTGGATTTTTACGCACGGGTCAACTCATGTATTGGCGTCGAATCTTCGTGGGCATATGCGGGGAATCCCCTTACGGGCATGCTTAAGCTCATCTGGCTTTAACTTGAGCCCCTGCGGGCATCCTAATTAAGCCCCTGAGGGCATCCTAATTAAGCCCTTGCGGGCTTAACCTTACCTCCTACGAGTATCCCCTAAGCCTATGAGAGCTTAATATCTTCCCCTGCGGAAATCCTTAAGCCCCTGCAGGCTTAAATTCACCCTCTGCAGGCATCCCTAAGTCCCTGCAGGCTTTACCTCAGCCCCTGCGGGCTTAACTTCACTCCCTGCGGGCATCTCTAAGCCTCTGTGGGATTAACCTCAGCCCGTGCGGGCATAGATAAACTCTTGCGGGCATCTTTTATCCCTTGTGGGAATTTCTTTAGCCCCTACGGGCATAATGGAGCTTTTAACCCTTAAGCCTCTTTATAAATAAATAATTTTTTCTCTACTTTTGGGAGATCAATAACTCGCACGTGAGAGCACCAAGGAGGGAACTAATACCACAGCTGGATGGCCAAATCACCAAGGAAAATGCCCATGTCATCTGGAAAAATTATCAGCACAAGGACACTCTTTGGCGGGCATTTCCAAATGCCTTTTCAACTTTCTCATCTCAACACTTAGCCAAATTTTCTTTAATTCTTAATATGCAAAATAATATTTTCCTACTTTTGGAAGATTGATCTTTTGCATATATGACCATCATAAGGCAAACTGAAAGTATGGATGGATAGCCACCTCGACAAGGACCATATCCATGTCCCCTTTTGAACTTTTTGATACACACACATCATCTGGCGGGCATTTGAAAATAGACTTCCAAACTATTATTTCAATACTTAGACAAATCTGTCAAACCCTAGGTCAATATGATGAGATTTTTATTTTCATCACATTTGAAGTGTGAGACACCCAATGGGTAGAGGACAACAAGGCGATTCCATCAAGACAAATTTCATCCTCAGAATCTTCTTTCTTTGTCCCCAACGGGCATTTTACTGGAGTAGTGCAATTTAGTCTGGAAGGCAGTTTTGGCAGATCAATATCTTCACCTATAGAAACTCTTTGGACAAACCATTGATATGATTGGATGCACCATACAACATTCTATAGATCCATACTCTCAAAATGATTTAACACTTCAACTACAAGAGATGGTGGGCATTTTACTTGTTAAATTTTGAGCATTAATTCACAATACTTTAGGATCTTCACTGAGAGAATAACATATACAGTATATCAATGCATAACAATCACAATAAGCATCACAAGCATCACAAGAATCAAAAGCATGAGAGACAAGAGACACAGAGTTTCCGTGGGGAAAACCCTAAAGTGAAAAACCCCACAACTTCCTCAGAGATAGAGAGAGCAATGGCTCAACCAAAGTACAACCAAAATAAACTGAGATAGTCTCCTAGTAGCAGATGATCCTCCTCCTCACTAGTGTGCCACTTTCTGAGTGAGAGAGATGTACTTTTCTGAATGATCTAAATAGAGATCACCTGATCTCTATTTATACTAACCTATTTTCCCAGTGACCTTATGGGGCCGACTTGTCTAGCTAGGTACATCCACATTATAATATATATATTTCAAGGCCGACCCCACACATGGTGGTCTAATAACCCATCGGCAAGTACACATACTTGCGACACTTGTCAATCCACATGACGACACTTCCTTATAGAGGAATAACACATCTCTAATAAGGGTACAATAAATATATATGAAATACATAGATGAAATACATTCCATAGTTACATATACATCAACACTCCCTCTTAACTAGGAAGGTATTTCTCGACACAGATTTGCTAGACAAGTCTTCTTCTCGGGATCATCGTCATCGATGCATCATCATTATAATCGTCACTGCTACTGCTATCTCAACCAATCTCTGACTCTACTCATCATAGGAAGTTCTACAGAGCCAGTCCTTTTTCATACTGGATGTAGGCCCACCACCTGCAGGTCTTCGTCATCACTGGCCATACTGTGGAATCCTCAGGACTTATTACGTGCATCACAAAACCTCGAAAGAGCATCCCAGGATGTTATGAGCACACAGCTCTACCTATAGGATCTCCCAGGGCCATATTATATGTAACCTCACCACAAAACCTCGCAACAGAATCCCAGGCTGTTACGAGCACGCAGCTCTACCTATAGGATCTCCCAGGGACAGACTATATGTGGTCACCACAAAACCTCACAAGAGCATCCCAGGCTGTTACGAGCACACAGCTCTACCTATAGGATCTCCCAGGGACAGATTATATGTGGTCATGGAAAAACCTCGCAAGAGCATCCCAAGACTTATTACGGGCACACAGCCCAACCTATCGGATCTCCCATGGACATATTATATGCAATAGGACAAAACCTCAAAAGAGCATCTGCCAGATATCCCAGGGCCAGATTATATGCCATAGGCAAAACCTCGAAAGACTATCTGCAGATCTCCCAGGGCCAAATTATATGTCCTCGCAGAGCAAAACCTCGAAAGAGCATTTTCCAGATATCCCAGGGCCAAATTATATGCCATAGGAAAAACCTCGAAAGACTATCTGCAAATCTCCCAAGGCCAAATTATATGCTCATCTGCACAACCTGATCCATGGCCATAGAGTATCAACCTGATACTCATCATACATCATCCTAATGTACACATGATCATCCTGATCATCATCATTGCAACATCCTGCTGCATGTCATCTGGAGAAACATCTTGAAGCTCATCATCCACGATCATCCTGATCATACAATGCATCTACCTTATGCATACCAAGTATCTACCTGATACATATCATCATACATGATCCACCTGATCATACAATGTATCCACCTGATACAAATACAAATACATGATACATATCACCATACATGATCCACCTGATACATATACAGATATATGGTCCAAGCATCCAACATGATGCATATACAAAAATACATACACATGATCCAACCGATCATATCCAACATCCAACATGATGCGTACATACATATAAATGATCCAACTGATCATATCCAGCATCCAACATGATGCGTACATACATATAAATGATCCAACTGATCATATCCATCATCCAACATGATGCATACATACATATATAAATGATCCAACTGACCATATCCAGTATCCAACATGATGCATACATACATACATAAAAATGATCCATCTGTTCATATCCAAGCAGAAACCAGAACATCATCGTGATGCTCATCATCCAACGCTTACATCCACAGCCATGTGAAGAATCCTCCTTCCAACATGCTTGGAATGGCTTCAGCAAATGTGTCCATCACTTCTTCCTTGAAGTGTCATCAATCTGAAGAACACCAAGCCTCTCTCTGAAGTACTCGAACTTCACCCTGGCTAGTGGCTTCGTCAGCACATCTGCAATCTGCTTGTCCGTCGCAACATACAGGAGCTTCACAGCTCCTCTCTGCACCATATCCCTGATATAGTGATATTTGATCTCTATGTGTTTCGACCTATCATGAAACACTGGGTTCTCAGACAACTTCACACAACTCTGGTTATCACAGAAGATACCAGTAGCATCCAATGGGAGATCAAATAACTCAAACAGTAGCTTCTGTAGCCATACTGCCTCGCAACTAGCTGAGCAGGCTGCAACATACTCTTCCTTAGCTGTACTCAGTGCTACGCAGGACTGCTTCCTGCTAAACCAAGAGATCACACCTGATCCCATACTGAAGCAGCACCCAGATGTGCTCTTCCTATCTGCAGCACTGCCAGCCCAATCTGAATCAACATAACCCTGCAGGTTAAACTTTTGATTCGCTTCATACTTGAGCCCATAATCCATTGTACCCTTTAGGTACCTCAGAACATGCTTTACAGCAACCAAGTGAACACTCCTTGGATCTGTCAGGAACTGACTCAATGTGTTCACCGCAAAGCAAATATCTGGTCTCTTGTTTGTCAGGTACATCAAGGACCCAATCATCTGACGATACATAGAGACATCAACCGGCTCAAATGAAGCATCACATAGAAGCTTCAAATTCAATGCCATAGGTGTGGCCATGGCCTTGCAATCCATCATCCCGAATCTCTTCAGGATATCTACTGTGTACTTCCCTTGACCAAGGAAGATCCCACCTGTACTCTGCCACACCTCCATACCTAGGAAATAATGCATCATTCCCAAATCTTTAATATCGAACTCGGCAGCAAGCTTCCTCTTAGTATCTGCAATCAATTTGTCATCTCCTGTTACAAATAAGTCATCCACATACAGGAGTAGATTCACAGGATTCCCTTCCTCAACCTTGTAGTAAAGGTTGTAATCCGCTTTACTCTTGGTAAAGCCCAAACTAGATAGGAAACTGTCCATCCTACCATACCAAGTTCTGGGAGCTTGTTTCAAGCCATACAAGGCTTTCTTCAATCTGCACACATATGACTCCCTGTCATGTATTTCAAAACCGAGTGGCTGCTCCACATATACTTCCTCTTCAACTACACCATTCAAGAAAGCAGTCTTGACATCCATCTGGTGTATTTTCCATTTCATTGCTGCAGCCAGGACAAGTATTGTTCTGATGGAAGTATACCTGGCTACAGATGCAAAAGTTTCTTCATGATCTATTCCCTCTTTCTGAGAGAAGCCACGAGCTATGAATCTTGCTTTGTATTTCTCTACATTGCCATCTGCAGCATGCTTGATTTTGTACATCCATTTGGAAGTCACAACAGACTTCTCTTTAGGTCTTGGGATAACATCCCAAACATCATTCTTCATTATTGATTGGTATTCCTCAACCATGGAATCCTTCCATTCTTTCTTTTTCGCTGCTTCTTCATAACTGGAAGGCTCTTTGTTCATAATGTCACAGAGTAAAGCAACATAGCTGGTATGTGATCTAGTTCTCTTCTTTCCTCTGTGTTCTTCTTCTGGAATGCCAAATCTTTCTACATCTTGAATGAGCTCTCTAGCCCATGCAGGTTTCCTCTTGTGAGAGTTATCCTCACGGGGTGGATCTATAGGTTCTTGTGGATCTTCAAACTCACGAACAACTTCTGGAACTTCTTCAGTCATGGTAGTGTCATGAAATCTAGTTTCCTTAGGTTCTTCATAAACTTAGATAGGTGCCTTCCTTGATTTGATGAATGTTGAGTTTTCATCAAATGCTACATCCCTGTTGACATCAATCTCCTTGAACCCTGGAAAGTATATTATGTAAGCCTTCGATCTTTCACTGTAACCCACAAAGATACCCTTCATTCCTGAAGGATCTAGTTTAGTCCTCTTTTCCTTTGGGACATGAGTGTATACTGGACAACCAAATATTTTGAGATAGCTGACTTCAGGTTTCTTACCAGAAAAGACCTCTTCTAGTGTCTTGTTGTCCAATATATTGCGGGGTGTTCTGTTCTACACATATACAGCTGTTCTAGCTGCTTCTTACCATAGATGCATAGGTAGATCCTGGTCATGCAGCATTGCCCTTGCTGCTTCCATGATAGTTATATTCTTCCTTTCTGCAACTCCATTTTGTTGAGGATTATAAGGAGCAGTCAACTCCCTCTTAATCCCTAAATCACTACAAAGCTTCTTGAAGTCACCTGAGGTGAATTCTCCACCATTGTCGGATCTGAATGTTTTGATCTTCTTATCAGTTTGATTCTCCATCAAGATTTTGAATTCCTTGAATTTATCAAACACCTCATCTTTTTTCTTCAAGAAGTATACCCAAGTCTTCTTGGAGAAGTCATCAATAAATGAGACATAGTAAACATACCCACTAAGAGAACTGGATGACATAGGACCACATACATCTGAGTGGATGATTTCCAGGATATCTTTGGCCTTGCTTTCACTGCTTGGGAAAGCCTTCTTAATGTTCTTACCTTTTGCACATCCTTTACAAACACCTTCATGTTTGGTCTTGATTTCAAGAAGACCTTCTACAGCCTTTCTTGCAATTGGAAGTGCCCTATAGTGCATATGAGAAAGTCTTCTATGCCAAAGTTCACTTGGCTCCATGGATTCATGTACCATGTCATGTTCAGGTTGTCCCTTCAATTTATACAATCCTCCCTCTTGCTCTCCAATCACTACTGCATCATCTATGGTCTTTCCCTTTGGCCACATTAGGACTTGGCCATCCACAAATGAAACCCTCATACCTTTTGCATCCAATGCAGAGATGGAGAGTAAGTTCTTCTTGAGCCTGGGTACATAAAGGACTTCTTTCATCTTCAAAGATTTTCCAGAATCTAGGTTGTAGGAGGCTTCACCACTTCCTTTGATTGGGTATTGATAATCATCCCCAAGTTTCACCTTATGGGGTGATTCATGTTCAGAAAGATTCACAAAAGATTCCTTAAACCCAGTCATGTGTTTGGAAGCCCCACTATCAATAAACCAATCATTACAACCATGGGAGATAGTACCTGTGGGAGTAGAGATTAGAACATACTCTTCTTCACTTGATTAGTCATCATCACTAGTTTCTGCCCTAGCTTTCTTCTTTGGAGGTTCATCATCCTCGGCAGCATGAGCATGGAACTTTCTTTTGTTGCCCTTCTTCTTCTTGCTGAAGTTGTTGTTATTATCCCTTTTGTTCTTGGGACAATCTGAAGCAAAGTGACCCTTCTCATTGCATGTGAAGCATCTTAGATCCTTCTTATTCTTTTGATAGGATCTTTTGTAGTGAGAGTGCTCCTTCTTGGGCTTGCTTCTTTTGCTATGAGTTGCAAGAGCTTGATCTTCACCTCCCATCTTTTCCTCACGAGCTACAAGTCTAGCTTCTTCTTGAGAGCATTCCTCCCATCGTTTACTGAAAGAGATCAATTTCTTTCTTGCACAGATTCCTTGAATAAAGGAGTCCCATGACCTAGGTAGGCCATTCAGAGTGGTCATAACAACTTCACCATTGTCCACTACTTCATCTACAGCTTCAAGTTGCTCCTTGATCTGAGAGACCTTGGAGAAGTAAGATTGAATGGTTTCTCCATTCAACATTTTGACCCCTTTCAATTGATTCCGCAGAGTCATCTTCCGATTTATGTTCTTCCCTTCAAATAGCTTGGTCAAAGAGTCAAACATATCCTTGGGTGTCTTTAGAGAAGACATATGGGGTATGAGATGATCTTTGATAGAATCAGCAATGATTCTCTTTGCCTTGACCAAGTTCTTGTTATGCAAAACCTTGGCCTCTTCATCCTCTGGGATAGGAATGTCTTCTTTTATATATGAGTCCAACTCATTCTCTTCTAGGATTAACCCAATCCTATAATTCCAAGCTCGGAAGTTATCAGCCCCTTCAAGCTTATCCTCAAGCATGGTGTGGTGAGACATCTTAAAGAGTACTTCAAATGGAAATAGAAAAGATTTAGGTCTTACCGCTTGAAATGTTGAAAACTGGATCTGATCTGGGATTAGGGTTTGTCGGAAAAACCCTAAAAATTCAAAATGTGAATTTCAATTTTCTGAAAGGATAGAAAGATGCGCTTTGATGAGCTGATCAGCCTGGTGCATTCAGAGTTTGAGATCAGCAAAGTTTTACCCTTCAGATTTGCCTTTTTGTCCTCCCGGGTTCACTGGGAGAGCCCTGAATTAGGGTTTGAGTTTCCCGAAGATCTACCCAGCCAAAAATCTCGATCCAAAGCTCTAAACTTCGATTTTTGCAAGGAGATTCCAGCTGTGTCTTCATTTTTCAGAAAGTCCTATTTTTGTGGAAACCCTAATTTTTAGGGCTAAATATGAAAATGCTCGGAATTGAATTCTTATTGGACAGATAGATGCGCCTTGATGAGTAGAGTCAATCTACTATACTTCTTTTCCAAAATCTGTGGATAGAAACCCAATAAACAAGAAACTCAAGTTTCCGTCACTGCAAAATGTCTTCTTCTCAGGTTAGCTCTGATACCATGTTAAATTTTGAGCATTAATTCACAAAACTCTAGGATCTTCACTGAGAGAATAACATATACAGTATATCAATGCATAACAATCACAATAAGCATCACAAGCATCACAAGAATAAAAAACATGAGAGACAAGAGACACAGAGTTTCTGTGGGGAAAACCCTAAGGTGAAAAACCCCACAAATTCCTCAGAGATAGAGAGAGCAATGGCTCAACCAAAGTACAACCAAAATACACTGAGATAGTCTCCTAGTAGCAGATGATCCTCCTCCTCACTAGTGCGCCACTTTCTGAGTGAGAGAGATGTACTTTTTCGAATGATCTAAATAGAGATCACTTGATCTCTATTTATACTAACTTGTTTTCCCAGTGACCTTATGGGGCCGACTTGTCTAGCTAGGTACATCCACATTATAATATATATATTTCAGGGCCGACCCCACACATGGTGGTCTAATAACCCATCGGCAAGTACACATACTTGCGACACTTGTCAATCCACATGATGACACTTCCTTATAGAGGAATAACACATCTCTAATAAGGGTACAATAAATATAGATGAAATACATTCCGCAATTACATATACATCAACATTACTGAGGTGACTTAGGCAGTTTTAGTGATTTTACACTTAGACAATTTTTGCACTTTCCTAGACTCGGTTTAATCTGCCTAAAACATTGTTTGGCAGATCCATAACTTCTCCTGCAGGCACTTTCAAGTCAAGATGAGGACATGGTTAGGTAGACAAAACACCAACCTACAAGATGACCATATGGTGCAGGAATTTTATTCAACCCACAAACTATGGCGGGCATTTCCCCAAGGCCACCTGAGCCAGTTTTCCAACACTAAGTCATTTTCAGGAATTTCTCCAAAGTTTATCCTGATACCCTATTTTGGTAGACTAATAACTTTCTCCTTAGACATGCTTGAGGAAAATTAATACCATGGCCAGGTAGACCAATCAAAAAGCTACATCCTAACCAAATGGTACGGGAATTTACTTTAACCCATGAATAATGGCGGGCATTTTACTGAGGCCACGTAGGTAGTTTTACTCCCTCTGGTGCAAAACAGCATGAAACCCTGTTTTGGAAGAGTTTTAACTTTGTCATCAAACATTTTTTTTATAACTTAGACCATGTTCAGATAGCCTCTTCAATAATCTATATCATGATAGTTTCAGATAATTTTTATCATTCACCTATGAGGTACGACGTGCATTTCCCCAAGGCTATTTGGACCAATTTTCCAACACTTAGCCATTTTCCATAATGTCTAAAACTGCTTGAACCCTTTCTTTGGTAGATCTATAACTTTGTCATAAAGCACTGTTTTGAAGAAATGAGACCATGGTTAGATATCCTATTAAACAAGGTATATCCTGATATGATGGTACAGGCATTTTCTTCAAACCATGAATTATGGTGGGCATTCTCTTAGAGCATTTTTTACCAATTTTTCTACACTTAGCCATTTTAGACCATGGTTAGATAGCCTATTCAACAAGGTACATCACCATACTTGTCATGTCATCACTTCCTTTGTCATTCCTTTGTCTTCTACTGAGTTTTCCCTACCATCTTCTCTAATTCTGCTTCTGATTTTGGTACACTTCAACCATTAAGTCTGCTTGTCACATAGATGTTTTCTAGACAAAATGCTTTTCTTCAATTTGTCACCTCTACTTCTTGTCTTTTATGATGATAGCATTTTATTTTTCCAAATGATATTAATTACTTTTCAAATACCAACTACAATTTTTTTATATTTACTCCCCCGGAGTATATGATCCCCTCTAATGCTAATTTCAAGGTTTCTCTCTTTAGGTCATGAGAGACTTTAGAAAAGACATTCATCATCTTTCTCTCCATTAGTGTATTTTACATCTTCATCTATCTTTCCATCATAATGGATGTCATTCTCATCTATATCATTATTATGCTAAACGTCATCTTTGGAAAGTACTTCATTGATGCTTGGAATCTGTGTTTCCTCTAACTCTTTGTAGTCTTCCTTTCTTCTCCATATCTTTCCATGAGGTACCCTGCTTACTGACTTTCTTTGTTTCTTGGATTTTGTACTTTGATCTTTTCCCTTGGTTCTGCAATTAGCAGCTTTGATCTTTCTGCTTCACAACTTCCATCTGCTTCCATCCCTTCCTCTATTCTTGGACTTTTATTGAAGAATTCTTCCTCAACTTACATTCTCTAGCCATATGTCCAAAATTATTGCATGAGTACCAATGACCAAAAAAGATATGCTGGACTCTGCTTGTCATTGGTATTTTAGGTATCACATCAGTTTTGTCTTTTCTCCATCTTTATTATCTTCCATGGAATAGAAGAATTTATTCTTGTCATTAAATTTTTTCTTGTATATAGTTTTGTTCTTTTGATCTTCCTTATGGCTGCAAGTTTCTTCATCATCATTCTTGAAAATAGCAAGGTCTTCTTTTACTATTTCTTTGACTGAATAAAGCTTCTCCAGTTTGACCCAAAGTTCCTTAGCTGAGATGCATTGTCCTATCTTTTCTTTGATGGGTTGAGATAGTCCACCAAGTATGGCCTCCATTGTTATTGAGTATGCACTCATTAGTAAGTATGCACCCCATCCTAATGATTGTAAGTATGCACTCATTCTTTCTCTCCAATATGCATAGTATTCTTTATCAAGTTTTAGAGCTCTGTGGGATGCAATATATTCTTGTTGATCCATAGTGGTTTTTAATAGGATCTTCCTTTCAGTGGTTTAGACTGTAGTGAAGGATCCTGCTCTTGTACCAATTGTTGGAATATTGGTCAATACTGAGAGGGGGGGTGAATCAGTATTGTTAACTACTTCAATCAAGGAACATATCTATGTCACCCTATGAATTTTATTAGCACAAAGACACCTTTTTGCAGGCATTTCCAATTGACCTTTTTAACTACTGATTTGACACTTAGACAAATTGTGAAACCCTAGGTCAACATGATGAGATTTTTATTTTCATCCAATTTGAAGTGTGATACAGCCAATGGGTAGAGGCCAACAAGGTGATTCCATAAAGACCACTTTCATCCTCTAAAGCTTCTTTCTCTCTCCTCGGCGAGCATTTTTTAGGAGCAGTGCAAATCAAGCTGGGAGGCATTTTTGGAAAATCAATGTATTCTTCTACAGAGACTTTTTGGACAAACCAATGATATGGTTGGATGAACCAATCAAAACTCTAGAGACACATACCCTCAGATTAATTTAATCCATCAAGTACTGGAAATGGAGGGCATTTTACTGAGGTCACTTAGGGATTTTTACCAGTATTTTTATACTTAGACAATTTGTGCAATTTCTAAGGTGGAGTTTTTTTTTCATTGAAATCCTGAACCAATACCACTAAATGATGTAGTATACCTCACTGAGCACACCCAATCTGATTTCACTCTCAGACTCATCTTCAGTTTCCCTAGGCAGGCATTTTACTGAACTTGGTGCAAAACTGCCTAAAACCCTGTTTTGGCAAACCTATAATTTTTTCCTCAGACACTCTCAAGAAAAAATGAGACCATGGTCAGGTAGAAAAATCAACAAGATACAACCTAAACATATCATGTGTGCATTTAATTTAACCTATGAATTATGGTGTGCATTTTCTTGACGCCACTTAGGCATTTTTACTACCTCTGGTGCAAAACATCCTGAAACCCTGTTTTGTCAGGCCTTTAACTTTGTCATCAAACACCCTCTTTGAGAGCTAAGACCACGGTAATATAGCCCCTTCAACAAGCTATAACATGATAGTTTCAGATAATTTTTACCATTCACCTATGAGGTACGACGTGCATTTCCCCAATGCTATTTGGACCAATTTTCCAACAGCCATTTTTTCAGAATGTATAAAACTGCTTGAACCCTTGTTTTGGCAGCTCTATAACTTTGTCATAAAGCACTCTTTTGAAGAAATGAGACCATGTTTAGATATCCTATTCAACAAGGTATATCCTGATATGATGGTGCGGGCATTTCATTCAAACCATGAATTATGGCGAGCATTCTCTTAGAGCAGTTTTGACCAATTTTTCAACACTTCGCCATTTTTCAGAATGTCTAAAACTGCTTGAACCCTTGTTTTGGAAGATCTATAACTTTGTCATAAAACACTCTTTTGAAGAAATGAGACCATGGTTAGATAGCCTATTCAACAAGGTATATCCTGATATGATGGTGTGAGCATTTTCCTTAAACAATGAATTATGGTGGGCATTATCTTAGAGCATTTTTTACTAATTTTTCCATACTTAGTCAAATTCCAAAGTTTCACAAACCTTCCATACTTTTCCAGAATGATGTCAGATTGCAACCCTGACTTCATGATAGCACCAGAACTTAGCCTCTGCGGGATTAACTTCACCCTCTGCAGGTATCCCTAAGCCCCTGCGGGCTTTACCTCAGCCCCTGCGGGATTAACTTCACTCACTGCAGGCATCCCTAAGCCTCTGTGGGATTAACCTCAGCTCCTGTGGGCATAGATAAACCCTTGTGGGCATCTTTTAGCCCTTGTGGGAATTTCATTAGCCCCTGCGGGCATAATGGAGCTTTTAACCCTTAAGACTTTTTATAAATAATCAAGTTTTTCTGTGCGAGCTTTTGGGAGACCAATAGCTCGCACGTGAGAGCACTAAGGAGGGAACTAATACCACAGTTGGATGGCCAGATCACCAAGGAACATGCCCATGTCATCTGGAAAAATTATCAGCACAAGGGCACTCTTTGGAGGGAATTTCCAAATGCCTTTTCAACTTTATGATCTTAACACAGGCAATTTTTCTTTAGTTCTTAATATGCAAAATAATATTTTTCCTACTTTTGGCAGATTGATATTTTGCATATATGACCATCATAAGGCAAACTCAAAGTACTCTTTTGAATAAATAAGACCATGGTTGGATAACTTATTCAACAAGGTACATCGGAGACTTTTTGGATAGCCTATTCCAACCCTAGCAGCCAATCTCTCCCATCAGTCACTTCAAAGGTCGGTCAAGGTAAGGTCTCACACATGGTCTCAGACAGGGTAAGGTCTCGAGTATCTACTCTCGCATAAGTTCTCTGGCTGGTAATGTCATATAACCCTCTTCGAAGTAATTTGACCTTTAATTTCGAGGCTTGTGGATATTTCTATCGATCTGTGTTCAGGGTTTTTTGTTCATTTTCGCTCCTTTAAATTGCTTTTGCCCCTGTTCCTTGGTTTTTTCCAAAAATGTTGTCTCAAATAGATCTGTGTTCTGTGTTTTTCCCTCCACTAGCCCTCCTCATCGTTTGGTCGTTCCCTCCACTGGACCTCCTCATCGTTTGGTAGTTGAAGCTTCAGAAAAGGGCAGGCACCGGATTCCGACTAGTGCTCTGGTTAGTGGCAGCGAGCTCCCGTATGAGAAGCTTTGTTACAGCAATTCTTCAGAGCTAGATCCATGTTATATAATGGTGGAAGGTATCAGTTGCGGCCCTGCTGGAAGGACTAGCGTCATTGGTGCATTCACCCGAAGAATGGATAAGTTAGAAAAGGAGATAGAAGAGCTTCGATAGAAGCTGGAGGGGAATGTGACAAAGAGGACCTGGAGTCCTTGAAGAAGTCGTTTGAAGATACCATGGACCGGAAGTTCACAAATAACAATGTTGAACTGATTGAACATATGCGGAGGATCCTTCAGGAACAACGCGAAGCCACCCAACCTCGTGAAGGTGAGGGGATCCCAACGACTTCTGTAGGTTCTGGTCAATCAACTCCAAGTGACAGGCCACCTTCCTCAAAGGAAAATTCAATGGATATTGGCTGAGGGAACCACGTAGCCCACCCACCATGGTCTCTTGATATTTACTTGTATGATTAGGTTTACTTGTTTCATTTTCTATTAGTTTTCCAAGGCCCTTCTATTCGTCTATATTAATTTTTGGTATGCACACTATTATCCTTTTTGTAAATAGAAGCTCATGTTATTGAGGTTCTAGGGAGTAGGATTATATCGTATTAGTGATATAAACATTTGATGTAATGAACAGCAAATATTGGTCTATTTTGGTATATAGTTGTTGATCGGCAATTGTAATCGGAAATATTGACGAATATATATTAATGGATATAATATTTGTGTATATTCCTCTGGCATTTAAATCTATTTCTAAAAATTCTAGATATATCAATGGATATAAGATCTGTGTATATTGCTTGGGAATTTAAATATATTTCTATGAGTATTAAAACACTTTGGCCCTGCAAGTAGAACGCTTTGGTTAAACTTCTTTGTTGTGGTAATTTGTAGGATTACTTATTTATTCCACTTCTCACTTTGCTACAAAGGCTAAGAAGTAAAGCATGACTAGTTTCATAGTTTGCACATGAGTTGTTGGTTCAAGAAGAAAGCCTCTTTGAAATCCAATTTGTAACAAATGGATACTTCTATTGAAATATTGCATTATGAATTCTCAATATTCAAATGACTATAAGACTAGTAACTATGTGTTGGGCTTGTGATTTGGTTTCTTGAATATGTAGTGCAATATTATTTTATATTCTGTTAATTGTAATGTTGTGATTTCTCTGTTATTTGATTCTATAGTATGTATGTTTTACTATTCAAATTTAAAGCACATTACTAATTATATAATAAAGTCATTATGGTTCTATAAGTAAATTACCATCTTGTTGGAACAATTTCACGACTACTCTATGCAACACATCTCTCGTTCTTTAAATCATACAACTGATTTATTGTCAAAGAAGGGATTACATTTGACAGATGGTATTCTTCAAGTTACCCCTTTCACTGATCACCATCTAGGGGAAATGTTTTATGTTTGTTTTTATTAATTGGGCTAGCCTTTATGATCCGTTTTGTAAATTCGATGCACCCGCTTTAGGGGATTTTTGGTTAAGATTTCCTCTATATCTGTGTTATTTTTATGATGTTATCAGCAACTATGGTTATGATGGTATATTACTGAATAGTGGCAAACATTATCGGATTTATTGTAAAAGACTGCATAGTCCGTTTTCAAAGATTCTATCCTTGGGATAGGTTTTATTGTAAGTTTCTTTGATTCACTTAATGAATAACAAGGAACTTTTTTTTCGTTGAAAAAAAGGTTCTATAAGTAAATTAATCCTGAATTAATTTGCTAACTCTTAACTCTTAGATCAAACAATCAATATTCTGAGAACTCTTAACTCTTAGATCAAACAACTAATAAAGTCATTTTGGTTCTTTTCATGATTGGGCTTCATGATTGTGCGTAGGAAGGGTTGGAATTTCATTTTATATTTACCCTTCAAATCACATTTTTATGACATTTTGAACTCTTACTTTAACCATCACAAAACTTTTGGTTTCAGAACATGCCCTTCAATAGTAAAGTGTTATTAAATAAATTAACGTTCATTATTGAAATTTTTATTAAAGATTTTAATTTTCAATAAAATATAGTAATAAAAATATCTATCCATGTTTTATTTAGTTAATCTTATATTCTAAATATTAAGACTCATGCATGCAAGATGGATTCTCTCATTGGCACTAATTTAGTTGAAGAAAACAAACAATTCAAAAATACACCATAACAAGGCAACTTCCCTTCCAAAAAAACTTCGAATGAAAAATCATCCAAAAAAATTATATTAAAGAAAAGCTATATATTGAAAAAAAAGCTATGCATTTTTAAAGAGGAAGAATTAACTTCCTCGTTGTTTGGAAACATCTTGGGCTCCGTCAATTACCCTATTTTAAAAATTACTTTAAATTGAATATTCACATATTTAGTTTGTATATTTATTGTTTATAATTAAACAAAAAATTACATTCATTTTACTCTTGAGTTAGTTAATCCAAACTTTTACCGCCCAACTGATATAATGTAAAGATGGAACTGCATCAACTGCTGCTATTGAACTGACATCAATGACAACCACACTCAACATTAAGCTTTCAGGTGGAGGATTTACACACTTGACCATTGACTCATTCGCGATAAAAGGTCTATGTCCAAGAAGATAACGGCATGCCAAAACATCCAATCAACACTAGCTTTTTAAACTACCAACTCAACACTAAGACAAAATTGTCAAACCCTAGGTCAAAATGAGGAGATTTTTATTTTCATCAACTTGGAAGTATGAGACACCCAATGGATAGAGGCCAACAAGGTGATTCAATCTAGACCAATTTCATCCTTTGATACCTCTTTCTCTCTCCTTGGTGGGCATTTTTCTAGAGCAGTGCAAATAAAGCTAGGATGCACTTTTGGCAGATCAATATCTTCACCTACAGAGACTCTTTGGACAAACCAATGATACGTTTGGATGCACCAATCAACAGTCTAGAGACCCATACCCTCAAAATATTTTTAGACATCAACCATAGGAAATGGCAGGCATTTTACTGAGGTCACTCAGGAATTTTTACAAGTAATTTTATACTTGGACAATTTTTGCATTTTCCTAGCCTGGAGCAATCCGCCTGAAACACTGTTTTGGAAGACCCATAACTTCCTTTTTAGAAACTCTCAATACAATCGGATACCATGGTCAAGTATAAAAATCAACAAGCTGTAGCCTGACACTATGGGGAAGGCATTTACCTTAACCTATCAATTATGGCGGGCATTTTCCTTAGGTCACTTGGGAAGTTTTACTACCACTGGTGCAAAAACAGCCTGAAACCCTGTTTTGGCAGGCCTTTAACTTTGTCATCAAAAACCCTCTTTAAGAAATGAGACCATGGTATGATAGCCTCTTCAACAAGCTATAGAATTATAGTTTTAGATAATTTTTATCATTCTTTTATGAGGTACAGCGGGAAATTTCCCAAGGCCACTTGGACCAATTTTCCAACACCTAGCCATTGTTTAGAATTTGGACCTCTTTTGTTTCTCTTGTTCATAATATGCAAAACAATATTTTTCCTACTTTGGCAAGTTAATTTTTTGCACATGTGACTATCAGGAAGTAACCTGAAACCATCACTGGATAGCTACTTCAACAAACAACAAGTTCATGTGAACTAATGAATTTATCCCCATAAGGACAGTTCCTAGAGGGCATTTCCAAATAGCCCCTTAACCTTGTGATTTTAACACCTAGCCTAATTTCACTTGTTCTTAATATGCAAAACAATTTTTTTCTCAATTTGGCTGGTTATTTTTTGGCAGACTTATAACTTTTTCCTCAGACATGCTTAAGAAAAACTAAGACCATGGCCAGGTAGACAAATCAACAGGGTACATCCTTACCATATGATGTGGGCATTTACTTTAACCTATGATTTATGGCGGGCATTTTCTTGAGGATACTTAGTCAATTTTACTTCCTCTGGTGCAAAACCCTGTTTTGGCATACCTATAACTTTCTCCTCATAAATGATTAAGGAAAACTAAGACCATGAATAGATAGCCACTTCAACAAGCTATAGCCTAGTATGATGGTGCGGGAATTTTTCTCAAACCATGAATTATGGCGGGCATTCTCTTAGAGTACTTCTCCAGGTGGCCTCAAGAAAATGCCCGCAATAATTTGGGGGTTAGAGTAAATGCCCGCACCGTATGGTCAGGCTGTATACTTGACCATGGTCTCATATTGTCCAAAACGTGTCTGAGGAAGAAGTTATGAATCTGCCAAAACAGTGTTCCATGCATATTGGACCAGTCTAGGAAAGTGCAAAAATTGTCTAAGTATAGAATCAGTAGAAATGCCTGAGTGACCTTAGTAAAATGCCCGCCATGTCTTGTGGTTGGTGTCTAAAATTATTTTGAGTATGGGTCTCTAGAATTTTGTTTGGTGCATCCAACTATATCATTGGTAAAGAGTTAGAGTCTCCAGGGAAGAATATATTGATCTGCCAAAAGTGCTTCTTATCTTGATTTGCACTACTCCAGTAAAATGCCCGCCGAGGAGAGAGAAAGAGGTCTCAAAGGATGAAATTGGTATGGATGGAATCACCTTGTTGGCCTCTATTCATTGGGTGTCTCACACTTTTAGCAGGAAACAACCTTCCCTAGCTCCACCCTTCCACCCTTTTCAGATTTCTTTTCTTCAATTCTGGAATTTCATTTGTCTTGGCCTGTTCTTGCTGCTACTGCAACTTGGACAACCAAGATACAATTCTTCCTTCTAAAATGTGTAAATATATATTAAATAATTCACCCTTCAATCATTTCAACTGTTCAAACTTCCCTTATACCTTTTCATCATCGTGCCTCTTCAAAATTAATTTTTTGTTTATTAAATTAAAACATGACTCATATGATTTCTCTTCGTTTTGGCAGATCAATATTTCGCACGTGCGAGTACTAGGAAGGGAACTGATACCACAAATGGATAGCCATATCATCAAGGATTATTCCCATGTCATCTAGAAAAATTATCAGTGCAAGTATCCTATTTGGCGTGCATTTCCAAAATGCCTTTTCAATTTTCTAATAGCTAATTTTCCCCTATTTGATATGAAAATTGATATTTTTCCTATTTTTGGTAGATATATTTTTTGCATATATGGCCATCATGAGGCAAAATGAAAGTATGTATGGATATCCATTTCAATAAGGAACAGATCCATGTGACTTTTCAAATTTTCTGAAACACACACATCCTTGGGCGGGCATTTGAAAATGGCCTTCTAACCTGTTAATTCAACACTTAGACAAAATTGTCAAACCCTAGGTCAACATGATGAAATTTTTATTTTCATCAAATCTTAAGTGTGAGACACCGAATGGGTAGAGGCCAACAAGGTGAATCCATAAATACCAATTTCATCCTCCGAGGTTACTTTCTCTCTCCTTGGAGGGCATTTTACTGAAGTAGTGTAAATTAGGCTAGGTAGCACTTTTGGCAGATCCATATCTTCTTCCTCGGAGTCTCTTTGGACAAACTGACACCATGGTTGGGTAGAAAAAACACCAACCTACAATATTCCCATATGGTGCGGGAATTTTCTTCAACTCACAATTTATGGCAGGAATTTCCCTTAGATCACTTGAGACAGGTTTTCCAACACTTGGTCATTTCCAGGAAATTCTTCAAGGTTTATCCTGAAACCCTGTTTTGGCAGGCTTATATCTTTCTCCTCAAAAATTATTAAGGCTAAATGAGACCATGACTAGATAGCCACTTTAACAAGCTATATCCTGGTATGATGGTGTGGGCATTATCTTCAAACCATGAATTATGGCGGGCATTCTCTTAGGGAATTTTTGACTAATTTTCCCATACTTAGTCAATTTCCAAGTTTCACAAACTTGTCATACTTTTCCAAAATGTTGTCAGATTGCAACATTGTCTTGATGATGGCACTAGAACACTATCATGTGTCTTTCCATCCTTATCACACGTGTCATATCATCACTCATCATACATGCCATGTCATTACTTATGTGCCCAATGCCAACCATCTGCTTTGTCATCATACCACCTCATCCATGGCTTTTGTCAACATAGACATATATATATTTCATCATAGGCAATGTCTCTCATCTTATTTTCCATCAATGCCAACCAATGCCAACCTATATTGCATCTATTTCCCCATTACAATTGACTCAAAGGGGATCTATTGCCCCGACTTACAAGGCAAGATTTACCTAGCTCAATGACTTTACATAATCAAATACAATAATGACATAGGGGATCTATTGCCCCGACTTACAAGGCAAGATTTACCTAGCTCAATGACTTTACATAATCAAATACAATAATGACATCCTGACGAAGGAATAAAACATCTCTGAATAAATTACAACAATAAAATACAATAGAATATTCTTCTAAGTTACAATATTTCAACAGGTGGTGGTGATGAAGATGATGATCATGATGAAGATGATGATGATGGCGATGATGAAGATGATGAAGAAGATGATGATGATGACGATGATGAAGATGTTGATTAGGAAGAGGGAGATGACGATGATGATGACGATGATGATGATGATGATGATGATGATGATGATGATCAATGATGGTGGTGGTGATGGCGACGAAAACGATGATGATGAGAATGAGGATGAGGATGAGGACGATGATGATGAGGATGAGGATGATGATGATGACCAGGATGAGGATGATGAAGATGATGACCATGATTATCATGATGATGATTAGGATGAGGGAGATGACGATGATGATGATGATGATGATGATGATGATGATGAATATAATGATGATGAAGATGATGATGATGATCAATGATGGTGGTGGTGATGACAACGACAACGATGATGATGAGGATGAGGATGAGGACGATGATGATGAGGATGAAGATGATGATGATGATGATGACCAGGATGAGGATGATGAAGATGATGATCATGATTATCATGATGATGATTAGGATGAGGGAGATGACGATGATGATGACAATGATGATGATGATGATGACGATGATGATAACGATGAAGATGAAAATGATGAAGATGATGATGATGAAGATGATGATGATGATCAATGATGGTGGTGGTGATGACGACGACAACGATGATGATGATGATGATCAATGATGGTGGTGGTGATGACGACGACAATGATGATGAGGAGGAGGAGGATGAGGATGAGGACGATGATGATGAGGATGAGGAGGATGAGGAGGAGGATGATGATGATGATGATTAGGATGAGGGAGATGACGATGATGATGACGATGACGATGACGATGATGATGATGATGATGATGATGATGATCAATTATGGTGGTGGTGATGACGACGACAATGATGACAATGATGATGAAGAGGATAATGATGATGATGATGATGATGACCAGGATGACGATAATGAAGATGATGATAATGATTATCATGATGATGATTAGGATGAGCCGGATGATCACGATGATGGTGATGGTCATGGTCATGGTGATGACAATAATGAATATGTGATGAAAAGATATTTACCTTTTTATTCACTAAATTCTTCTAATCTTGGCCAACATTATAATATAATGGTTCTGAGTGATTATTCACTCCTATAAAGAATGCACTTTATAGAAATACCAAACTGCTCATTTAAGATCTTCCTCTTTTAAGACACCAGACTAGGTCCATAAGTCTTGATTCTTCATGTGCACAAATCTAAGAACATGAGGCTTCATAAGGCCCAAAAGGGACTTCATCATCATCATCATCATCGTCATCATCATGATCATGATCATCGTCATCATCATCATATTCGTCCTTGAAGGGACTTATGTATAGGATCTCACTATAAGCAATGCAACCAATACAAATTATGACAAAATCCTAGTTAAATTAAATTAAATTACATTAAATTAAAAACATAGAGTTGCTTAACTAAAATTAATTTAAAATGCAACAAAATATAAAATATGCAAATAAAAAAAACCCAAAATAAACTAAACAATAAATAAATATGCAAATAAAAAAAAAACACACAAAATATAGAATATGCAAATAAAAAAACAAAAAAACATAGAGGGAAAAGACTCCTGCGCACTAGCTTATTATCAGCATCTAGAGAAAAACAACAAAGAACAAGTTCACTCCCGCGCACTAGTTCATTAGAAGCATCCAGAGCACTGGTAATTTGATGAGAAGAGCAATGGTAAATCGAGGATCGGGGGATATCGGTCCAGAGGATACCGACGTTCCCAGGGGAGGCAATCTGACGACAGTACAGAGGATAACAAAAGGCCCAATGAATTCGGTAAGCCCATCAATCCTAGCAGCATAGGAATTTGGGAAAAATCCCACGGTTTTGACTGTTTCCACACTAAATACATATGTTTCACTATTTCCTTCATTTTTTATGAGGGTTTATATGAAATATAGGCCGTATTTGAGGGGCAAAATGACCTATGACAGGCATTTTTCCTGTCAAACTCCATCCTTGAACCCATCCATCGCTCGTTTGATAGAGAACGGGACTGGATCCTACCATCACGACCAAACAAATTCGGGATTTCCGTGTTGCCAAAAACCGTAGCAATGGTAAGAAAATGTTCTTGGGTAGTGTAAGACGATTCAGGGTTGTGATAAGATGATTCAGGATCCAACATCACCCTATTCGTGTCCATGTGCAAAACTACCTAAAATTGGTCTAAATTTGGTGACATTTCACCATGTTATCCTATTTAAAAAAAATTAGGCATGGGGGCATGGAGGGAGGGAAAAATAATGCTTGGGTTGAGGAGGATACTTCATGGAGGTTGGTGATGGAACCCCAAATTGAATCCCCAACATGATCTATATGAGCACGGGGGCTTCACTCAATAAACCGCTATCATAGCACGTTCGTTCATGGAATATGAAACAATACCCCTAATTTCACTAAATATTGGAAAATACCTTCCAAAATCGCTTTTTTAACCCCCTCCCAATATGCCTTCCCAATTTAAAAAAACCCCTATTTTCACTAGATATTGTATGTATCAATTTTTTCATTAACATTTTTTATACCCCTTTATATTTATACCTAGTATATTGATATGATACCCCTCTTATGACCCCACATGCATTCTACAATGCACCTTACTTCTTTCAATGTATATTGTGGATGCACATTACTTCACCCATAATGCAATTACTCAACCACATATCATTATGATTTGAAACATCTAATGGTCTAGTGAAGAGATAGGAGATCACTTCTTGTATGTCACTAGAGCCAATGCACATAGTACAACATTTAGATTGCATGTTATTGTTCGCCAATCGCTGACTAAGCTTGTTGTGGGCTAGGTATCCAATCCCCCAGGGCCTGTAACAAGCTCTAGGAGGATGACTAAACCTATGAAGGCCTGTAATAGGCACGAGTGGTTGGGTATTCAAGCCCCCAAGGCCTATCGAGGGCCTATAACAGGCCCTAGAGGCTTAAAGCCTCCCAAGGCTATTGGTAACAACTGACTGAGTGTTATTGGTAACAATTGGCTGTCAATGACCACTGTCTCTCGACTATGATCGACTGGAAACCCACTTCACCACGGAACCGCTGGCCTCAAGCATGCCTCAAGATGCGATTTCCCTGTGTACTAGTAAGCCCAAGCCTTGCCTCAACCCGATTTCTCATTCGGACGTGATCCTGCCATCTCCATTTGGTGGATATTTGTCAACCCACCCATAAAAAAAGACCCCAAAGTATTTTTGTATTGTTACATTAAATAAATAAAAAACCTTTGCCCCTTAATATATAAGCAATATAATTTTTAGATTTTCATGAATATTTAATACCGCAATATGAATGAACGTGGTATTATATTTCCTTCTAGTGAAGCCCCCTTGTATATGAGGGGGAACCCCATACCTCTTTGCATGCATTAATTAGTCGAGTGGCCCAAGAAGCACACTTCTATATCCATGTTGTGAACAAATTCCAAATCAAATCAAATCGTGTCTTACAAGTAATTCAAATATAAATAACTCTAAAATAAATTACACCTTTGAGAGAAAAATAGCTTTTGATCAAGTTTTTGGGAAGAAATAACTTTTGATATTAGAACATTACAAGTAAATATATTTACAGGCTAAATTATATCTGCTTGGTAACTTATATTCTTGTTTTATCGAGTATAGGTACCACTAAATAGGTATATGTTGGATCTATCTTCCTCAAGTGATGATGAAGATATACTCTGAGAGGTTGAAAGTGAGACGTGTTGTACTAGATCTACCAGTTCTATGTCAACTAGATCTAAAAAGGTAAGGAAAATATTTTGTAGATGCATGCAATATTTTATTTCCAACGGAGGGTCATGTAATTATGATGCTGAGAGAATATTTGTATGTGCAACAAAAACAATACTTCCAGGTGAAGAGTTGTTGATCGATTACAACTTAAATCGAATAGATGTAGCTTCCATGGTCTAGGGTAACCGTGGAAGGTCACATGCTATGCCTCATCAGGTAAATGCTAAATATAGTAACTAAACATGACTACAATAACTACATGTTTCAATTTTTTCTCATAACATTCGATTTCCACCGAGGACATTCAGGTTTTTCGTGCTTATTATGAATATTTCCATGTGATAATATGCTTATTACATTGTTATGCTTATCTCATTTTTGTTTATGTTACAATTATTGACTCAACTTTTACTGATTGATTTATTTTGTCAGGGTGGCAGCAGTGGAAAGCCACATTCTGCTTCCACAGTCCAGGGTGACCGTGGAAGGTCACAATCTATGCCTCGTGAGGTAAATGTTAAATATAGTAAATAAATATGACTACAATAACAAAATGTTTCAATTTTTTTCGGTTAACATTCGATTTTCACTGTTACCATTCGCTTTTTTCATGCTTATTGTGAATATTTCCATATGATAACATGCTTATTACACTGTGGCAAGGGTCTGCTCATCGCCACGGAAAAGAACATCTATCTTCTCCTTCGGAGGTAAAAGTAAATATTATTGCAATATCTCATTTTTGTTTATGTTACAATTATTGACTCAACTAA
Source organism: Larix kaempferi (assembly GCA_027924585.1). Classification (NCBI taxonomy): domain Eukaryota; kingdom Viridiplantae; phylum Streptophyta; class Pinopsida; order Pinales; family Pinaceae; genus Larix; species Larix kaempferi. Next base: position 8,813,452 of record BSBM01001430.1, on the reverse strand, counting down.
ATATAGTAACTAAATATGACTACAATAACTAGAAACTCCAACCCCGTAATATTTCCATGTGACAACATGCTTATTACACTATGGCAGGGGACTTCCCATGTTCATCATGAAACAGAATGCATGTCCTCTACTTCTGAGGTAAAAATAAATATCATTGCAATATCTCATTTTTCATTATGTTACAATTATTTTCATAACGTTTAGTTATTGATTTATTGTGTCAGGGTGGCGCCAATGGAAAGGCACCTGCTGCTTCCATGGTCCAAGGTGACCGTGGAAGGTCACACTCTGTGCCCCGTCAGGTAAGTGTTAAATATAATAACTAAATGTTTCAATTTTTTCTGTTAACATTCGATTTCCACTGTTAACATTCGCATTTTTTCTGTGCTTATGATGAATTATTGATTGATTTATCGTGTCAGGGTGAGGACCATGGGAAGTCAGCGGCCACAACACCACATCAGGTAAGTGTTAGTTCTTAATAGTAACTAAATTTCATTACAATAACAATGTTTGAATGATGTTAAAATTATTTTGCTTAATTTTATTGTTTGATGAATTTAGTCCAGTGCACTTGATCTGGGTGATGAGGAGCTTGAGGATGAAATTTTCAATTCCATAGACCCAATGGAAACTATGAAGAAGTCCCTGAAACAGGTAAACATAGAAATGATTTCCTTGGCTTGCATAAGGCCCATGACACAGGAGATCAAGGCAAGGATTGAAGAGCTGAAAAAACGAATAAAATCTTATGGGGTAAGTGGCATCTTCACATCTTTTTTTAAGCTATGACATGATTTCATATCTGATATTATGTTTTCAATTTTTCCAAGTGATCTGATAAAGTAACGTTTTTCGTTTGTAGTATTTTTTACAACCCGTGACTGGAGAAACTGTCGAGACAGGTATAGGTAGCAGTGATGCTCCAATGCAGCAACAACGTCGACAAAGCAATGTACCAATGAGGCTTTTTAACACTCCTGCATTTGGCCTCAAATCCATTGATGAGGGAACTGATTTTGATCGAAATTACATCCCAGAGCATGATGAGACGGAGCCTAGGACTCCATGTGACTCCGGAGATGAACGTACTGTAGATGACCAGGAAACGTTTCCTGGAGCAGCACGAGTTAAAAGCACTGGATCACTAGATCTCACCTTTCTGGTGGATGACGCTTGTGTTCCGATCAAGATTCAAAATATTGCAGGTATTTATTAATTAATTTATTCATTTTAATCATGAAATTGAAATGGACATACGCTGAAATTATTAAAAATTAATGGATTACACGTTTCTGCAGGAAACAATGTTTTCTACGGTAATTTGAATGACAAAGCAATGGAGTTGTTTGGCCCCACCATTCACACATGGTGGAACATCCAAGATAGAGTAAAGAGAGATGAATTGATAGACCACATGGTAAACTTGTTCGGTAATACATTCAACAAGAAAGTGGTTGCAAAGTTAGCCTGCGAGAATTTAAAATATACTAGGGCCCAATATAGGGATAAATTGAAACTTGATCTCAAGCATGAGCGCCCTCCCATGGTTCCAGAGAAAGAGTGGAAGGCACTCATAGAGGATGCAAAGGAGAACTTGCTAAAAAGACAAGGAAAACAACCACGGCCTGGAAAATCAAGGTACAACACATACCAACTTTTTAGTGAAATATGCGCATTTATTTTTTTCTTTTTTGTTTTAAGTAAGAATTCTGATATCTAACGATTTTCAAAATTTTCATATATAGGCTACCTGACACCTCCAAAGCAACCAAGACTAGAGTGGAAAAGCACGGGCAACATAGACTGGGCCAGGGTGGCTATAGAAAGCTAAGAGCCCGAATCGTAAGAATTAAATGATTAACTGTAGGGAATATGTATTTGACAATAGTGAACAAATATATGTTTTTGATATTGGAAATTTTAAATGTGTTATGCATTGCAGGGAAATACGTTCCAAGATGCTTCCACGGAGGAAGACCTAAAGCTTGGTTTCAAGTATGGTTTTAAAAGTGTGGTTGAATATCAAAAAGCTTGGGGCAGACTCTAATCTCCCCAATGATGCAGATGCAGGTAAATAAAATGAATAAGGACATCATTGCAGTATACTATTAAAGTATATTCAGTTTTTTTTATATCACCCATAACTAAATATTTATGTTTGCTTTTAAGCAATAGTGCAACCGTAGCAGTGAATCTAGCGCTACTCAGCACGTACCAGCTGATGTTGGGGTGTGCATGTCCCATGATATTTGGGAGAAGAGTAGCCATTCTGGTATGTGTGCTTTGGAAATAGAAATATCTATTGTGATTATAGATATTTATTTCCTGGTGTATACTTATAAATTTTATTCTTTCAATGGAAGACCATGTAGCTCAGGAGGGTGAAATGCAAGAGGAATTAGCAAGTAGAGAAACAATTAACACACCAGTTGTCACAGCTACACAGACAAGTAAAGAGAAATATTGTAATTTTAATCAAAATAATGAACTATTAATTTCAATATTATTTAAACATATCGATATGTCCATTTTCGTTGTTGCAGTTCACACCCCTTCAGAACTTCCTCCACCCCCTACTCAACGATGTACAAGAAGTATGATACATGAGGGCATGGGAACACAAACACTAGAAGGACATGGCTTTGTAGATATTCCACCAAATGATGATGATAATACCCCAATCGTCAGTTTTTACAATGTAAAAAAACATAAATCAAAGAAAAAGTAGATGTATAAATTCATGACTTGTATTTGGATGTATATCGATGTTGTTAGTCTGAAACATTGTTTATATGAATTACCTCATTATGCTTCAATGTTTTTATGTTTTTATGTTTTGATGACTAGCCTAGTTATGCATGAATGTTTATATGTTTTCTATGTAAACAACATCATTTATTGGGTATGGGGAATTGAGAGCGATGTGAGGAGGGGGAGCGGCCAATTGAGCTTCCACCTTCATGTGGTTGGCCCTGTTAGGTAGAGAATATAAAACTATTCTCGAAACAGAGAGGAGATCAATAAGGTATAAATACTCTTTTATTACTATGTATTAAAGATGGTTGTAAATTTTTAAATGCATGTCTAATTCTTAAAATATTGTTAATCAATTTAACATTTCCGGTTCATTGATTTCTACAGGACTTTGTAGTAGGATTTAAATGACTGTTTATTTTCTTATATACTATTTACTGATATAAAAATTCCGTCTTTGATGATTTATTCAGGTCTTGGTGATGGAAATGCATCTCGTGGACAACTCTTATCAAGTTGTATGGGCAAATGGATCTAGCGAAAGGACAATGATAAGGTAAGGGTTTTGACGTGTTCTATATCCTTAATGTGTTTGTCTTTATCCTTAAATTCTATTTCATTAGATATTAAGATACATATATATATAACATCTTAGCCAAAGGAAATTGCTTGCATTATGTGGTTTCTCTTCTTCCTTTAACTTTGATTTAAACTAGAAAAGTATTATATTTAGCTTAAGTTAAACACCACAATAAGCCATCAAATCAACCTACTTCAAAAATTATAAAAAAGAGAATACTGGGAGAGTATCATCAAGTTTGGTGTTTCTATTTCTCTCTTGAAGCTCAGTGCATGCCTTAGGAAATTTAAAAAAAAATAAGAAAGATAAGAGAACTGCAGGTCAGAATCCAAGAGCTCGTAACTCATTATCTGATTTTTTGGTGTTCTTGCTGGTTGATACATCTACCTGAGAATGTCTACCCTTCGACTACCCCCAATTAGGATCGAAGGCTTGGTGATTGTCTGTCGCATTGGTAGCTTTCTACTTTGGGATGGCTGATTCATCTCATCTACAATTGCCTCTCTTATTCACCATAACATTATCCATGGCAACCTGGTACCTATGTAACTTTAGCATCATGTCAAGGATGTCCTTGATTTCCTTCCAACCCTTATTTTCTCCATCCTTCCCACTTTACTCCTATTGAGTTTTATCTCAATCATTTGTCTCTGACGGGAAATATTTGATGTGAAAGTTAAAATATGAGTACAAGGAAGGTTCTTCCCATCAGGTAAGTCATCGAATATAATTTTGACATGTTTGTTCTACGATTTTGCTGCATTGTTTGTTGTTTAATGGCTCATACAATATTTAATGGTAGTCTTGCAACATGGTATGACTTGGTAGGTGGTAGTATGATTCCTTGTTATTGGTTTCTAATTTTTCAGGTGCTAAGGAATTTGTATATATAAATACTAAGGTTCCCGCACTCTTCATCAATGTACAACACTTCATTCATGGGTGCTCCATTTCAACACATGAGGAGTGTCTCCAAGGAAATTATGATATGGTTTCTAAACTACAAAATGCATGCTCGACTGTGCAACCTACTTCTCAGTGCCAAAAGGTAATTTATGATGATTTTTTTGCTACATGTGATCATTCTTAGTAATAGAATAGAAATAAGTTGTCAATTTTTTGTTGATTAACATGTCTCTTTCCCATCATGTGCTCAAGGGATTGTTTTTATCTTATGGGCATATTTGATATTAACTTGATCAATTTTGGCCATGATTGAGAAGTTTGCATAAGAAGGATCAACTTTTCATATTATGATGAATATGGTTGTCATTGATGACAACACATTAATGACAAAGACTAAATGAGATGGAAACCATGAGATGATGACATGACAGATGACATAGAGAATTTGATGACAAGGCATTTTGGAGAGCTACGGGCATCTACGCAAATGCCTTTGCGGGCATTTGAAAGACCTTTTTGCGGTCATTTTTGAAGCACCTGCGGGCATGTTGATAAGGAGCTCTGGGCATAAATCATAGCCTTGCGGGCATATTTAAAAAGGAAGCTGCGGACATTTTTGAAGAGCCATGTGGGAATCTTGGATGGCCCCATTGCGGGCATTGGTTGGAAGGTCTTATTGGCCCATTGCGGGCATCTCCATGAGGGTGTGCGGGAATTTTATTCAAGGCCTACGGGCATTTTTAAATAGCCCATTGTGGGCATTTTCAGAGTGACCATGAAGAGCAGTGCGGGCATTTTGAGAGGAGACTGCGGGCATTTTGTAATGACCCTTGCGGGCATAATAGTGGGGTCCATGTGGGCATAAAAATGGAAACCATGTGGGCATGAATACCGATTATGTGGCTAAAAGACCAGATATATATTTGTTGAAGATAACATGGAATGAAAAAATATATTTGAATTAAATGTAATAAAAATGACAAGTCGGCCTCCTAATATCATGGATAAGACAAGTATAAATAAAAATCAAATCATTGATTTGAATGAAATTGTGTGGAAGATTTCGAATGAGTGTGAGTGAGATCTGAATTTCGGGGGTCGGGATGAGAACAGTTTCAGTGGTGGAGCAGCAACAGCAGCAGCAGAAGTAAAACAATTTTTTTGTTTATCTCTTAATTTGGGGTTGGTTGATTGTTGAAGACATGATGCTTGGTTGATGATATAGCAGCAGCATGATGAAGAATTTTTATCTCTGATTTATGGGCAACAATAAGGGCAGTTTGATGTGCATAATATAAATGGAAATAATGAGAAGATGTTGGGCATGATGAAACTTGAACAGATTGATTGTGATGATTAACTAATGTGGATGTAGACAGTGTAAAGTGTATGGATAGAATTAAGATGAACCTGCAGGACCCTCTCAGTGAGACATTGTGTCTAACAACTTATTCCAATAATGAGAAACATCAAAACAACTTACCACCAGTTGGCACTACAAAGATCCTACACAGATTTTCCAGGTGAACAACTACCCTTTTTCCCTAGGGGTTGAGTTATTTATTTATATTTATTTATTTTTCAATAAAGACGAATTCAATGCACCTTATGTTTTTTGTATTATGATGAATTATGGCTAGTATCTCTTCACATGTAGTAGAGCAAGTGATTCTATTTCACGAGGAGAATATAAAACTATTCTTGAAGCAGAGAGGAGCTCAATAAGGTATAAATACTCTTTTATTCATATGTATTAAAGATGGTTGTAAATTTTTAAATGCATGTCTATTTCTTAAAATATTGTTAATAAATTAACATTTCATGGTTCATTGATTTCTACAAGACTTTGTAGTAGGATTTAAATGGTTGTTTATTTGCTTATATATTATTTACTCATATAAAAATTATGTCTTTGATGATTTATGCAGGTCTTGGTGATGGACATGCATCTCGTGGACAACTCTTATCAAGTTGTATGGGTGAATGGATCTTGCAAAAGGTCAATGATAAGGTAAGCATTTTTAGATGTTTTTTAAAGTGGGTTTTGACATGGTTTTCTCCTTCTGCTTTCTAAGTTATCTGGTTATTTTTGTGTTTAGAAGATCCGTCTTGAAATGCATCAAATATATAATTATTTTATGTTTGGGGATCATAATCACCATTTTGAATTTTGGCTTCTATTTTTAATTGATGCTTACTAGTGAAGGATAATAGGCATCCATTGTGTTGAAATACCACTCTTAGTTCAAGACCATAGTCATCACACACTAAGACAAAATTCTTAGTGAAATATGACATGGTGAAAATCAGTTGTACCACTATGGAGAAAGGGTTCTCTAGGAACCAATATTTTGCTAGTGCAAGGAGTAATCAACTCAATAAGGTCTTATATTAACAAATTCATGGCCTAACACAACCAAGGACTCCATACTCTAAATCATGGATCCCTCCCTCAGATAATAAGATGAACTGGAATCCCTTGGAAACCCAAGGTTGTTTCCCATAACAATGTTGCAGAAGGACATTCAAGTACTAAGTAGCAGGGGGAGTCCTAATGAGAAGGGAATCCTCCTCATGTCTTTTAGTCTTAGTGTAAACTCATACTCTTACAAAGATGTGATGATCAAGTATGAATATGACTACAATGCCCACAATTATCACCCATTTCCCATGGTATTTTCTCATGCAAAGGATGTACATGTAAGGGACCCAGAAGGTCACAAATATTCAATCAACATCATGTCACCAAGTTGTTAATCACTCAGTGAAGCCACTAAAATCAAAGATACAAAGATAATTTCATTATGATGTTGATCTATCATCATCCAAACATCATGTAACCAACCCAGAAATAAGAGATAAACAAGAATGTTTTACTGCTGCTCCTCCACCCAAACTGTCCTCATTGTCCTCATCTTCTCCAAACCCCGAAATCAGAGCTACTGTCCCTCCGAATTCTTCCACTCAAAAATCCACACTCAAATAAAACTTGTCTTCTATATTTATACTTTTCATATCCTTGAATTTTTTGAAGGCCGACTTGTCTTTGGTTATTTTATTTTATCAAATAATATTTAATTTCCATAGTGTCCTCATCAAATATATATATATATATATATATAATATTTTTTCCACATTCGCAAAGTGGGCTTGTCACCATTTTAACCCTTCTTACTTAACCTTCCAGTATTCACACAATGCTTCATTGTCATGCCCGCATGGACCCCACAATTTATGCCCACAAGAGCCTTTTGGGTTATGCCTGCAAGGGCCATTAAATGCCCGCAGGTATGTCCTCCAAAATGCCCGCAGGTGCCTTATTAAAATGCCTGCATGATTTCATAACAATGCCCGCAATACTCTCTACTAAATGTCAACATGGGCCATTACTTATGCCCACAGTGAGCTCCACTTTGATGCCTGCAACATCACTTAAAACTGCCCACAACAGTGCTTGAAGTATGCCCACAAGATGCCTTTAAGATGCCCGCAAGGGGTTCCAGATTGCTAGTAATAAGAATTAATGGTTTTTTTTGTAAACTTCCAGGTATCATTGATATAGCGACGAATTTGCGTCACAAGAATAGAAAAATCATCGGACGTTTTACCTTCGTTTGGTCTGTTCGACGCACGTTCCTCGATACTTGCGACAGAACATTGTCGCAAGTATAGCAAAACCATCACAGGGTCTGCCTTCTTTTGGTTTGTTCTCCGAACATACGTCGATACTTGCGACAGTATATCGTCGCAAGTATATCAATACTCTCTCTTTGTTTTGACGAAAAATCGTTGCTAGAGAGACGGTGTTTCGTGGAAGCAAATTAGCAAAACCGTCGGACGTTCTACCTTCATTTGTTCTATTCGACGAAAAACTATCGATAGAGGGACGATGTTTCGTGGAAACAAATTTCTGTGCAATGCCTTTGCGACAACTTTTCGTCGTTATAGGGACATGGTTTCGTCGATATAGGGATGATTTGTAGAAAATGAATAAAAAAATCAATTTCAAGGCCACCTTGTAGAAAACATGTGGCCAACATTTTCTGTCTCTATTGCGACGACTTTTCACGTTCATCGTTATATCCACGAAACAGGTTCCGTGAACAAATGAGACCATGATCGTCGAAATTGAGACGAAAAAACGTGGAAATAACAACGAAAAACCATGGCAAATTTCCTCATATGTATTAGTGACAATTGATTGTATTGTAGGTCAGCCAACTCTGTTAATTCCTTGTCTAGACTAGTAGCATATTTGGACTAATAGTATACTCCATGCCATCTTTGGCTAAGACACGCTAAAAATTTGAATCGTCAATTTGTTGGAAAGCCATAACACTTCATCTATTTGCTATTATGTGATTCTTCAAAGAGCTTTGATGATTCAAGATTTTTAACACATCACTAATGTTCATCTAATTTGCGTAGTACCTACTGATATTCTTACAAAGGACTTATACACTTTTAGTCAGGCTGTTGAAATTAATGAAGAAGTTGATAATGATGATGATACAATTGATGATAAAAATATTCATCAAATTCCTTGTGAATGCCATCATTGTTATAGAGTTGTCCATATGGATGATCATTGTTTTGATATCCATCATTTTCTTCATTGTGGGAAGACAAATAACCATTCAAAAAAATGTAGAAAGAACAATATAATAAAAAGAAAACAATCCATCATGGATGGATAAGTTCTTGGCAATGAAATGAAGAAGTAAAAAAGTTGCATAAGTATTACCATCTATTTAAACATGGGTAAATATACACTTGAATGGTGAAATTACAAAAACAAACAAACTTCAATCGGTTATTGCAGATGATAATTTGGGTATGACTATGGCCCATTCTAAATTGGTACTCCCTTGTACCTTAAGGGGGATAAGTACAAAACATGAATGAAGGAAGAATATCAAGCGAAAAGGTTAGTGGTCATCCAAAACCAACATAAACATGGCATCAAAATTCAATGATTGAAGAAGAATAAACAATCTCAATCTTGGATCCCATCCACAGTCTTCTCACCTTGCACTTGATAGGGGAGAAATATCATTGATGATAGTCAGGCTTCAAGATTCTAAGTCCTATCAATCAATATTTCAATCAAACAATTGGTTAGTATCTAATCTGCAAATCAAATCCAGGAATTTTAGAAGGGCATCAAGGAATATTTTAGGGAAACAATTTAGCCCATAGCCTATTTTTCCATGTTTCTTTCCAAAACAAATTCACCAATTTGCATCTTTTGAAGCCCTATTTCACCCAATTTTGATGGAGTAAATTTTTTTCACTCTAAAAATCACCAAATTATTATATAAACTATATAAAATCCTTAGAAATTGAAATATTTTTAGCAAAATATCACCAAATATTTTATAGTTGACATTTTAAGAGTTGGTAAGATTCGCCAAGGTTTATACACTTTTAAATAAGTATGGATCCTTAAAATTTTCCTTGAAGGACATTTGAGTTCCTGTTTAACTCATCTTCAAATCATCAAATCATCATTTGGGAATTCCAACATGTAAACTATTCTCCTCAACAAATTATTCAACTGTTAATGGGATGTTGAATAACTAATTGTATCTAAATTTAGAGAGTGCTTAGTGCTCTTGATTCTTCACTCATAGCACAATGGTGATCCTATTTGTTTTACAAATTAGCAGAAGGTGTCATCTTCTTCTAGAAAAATCAAATAATGTTCAAACATGGAAGTTGTTCACTTCCAAAATTTTAGCTCTCATTCAATCAAGATCTAGATTGGCATTTTTTCAAGCATATCTTCATTGAAGCTCAGTTCATAAGTTTTAGATTGAATATGGTACTAGTTCTTGTTACTTTATTGGTATAATTATTCAGACTTGTGATTGAGGGGGGAGATTGTTAAACTATAATTCCTTAGACAATCGCAAAGTCTTAGATCACCTCTCATGTGACACAATAGGTAGTTGGTCTGTGGTTACTAAATAATAAAAGGGTCATCTTTATAATTAAATAAAACTCACTAAGTTCTTGGTACTCATTAATGATGGGATTACAAGTAGTTGGGGTTTTCTAGTAAGAAAGTATTTATAAGGGTATAATTCCATGTAATGTTTTGTTAAATATTTTATTGTATTGGAGCTATACTCATTTGGAGGTTTCCTTCTGAAAATAATTCCATGGTCATTGCTCTCTTTGTGCATTATTAATAGAAGGCTTTATATTCTAAAGGTTCAATACTCGTGTTCTTCCCATTTTACTTCACGTACTTTATATTTCTTCTAATTCTTCTCCCAATTTACTCTTTCTACTAATTAAGTACACTAGAATCAAATAGAAGACTTCCCTTGAACAAAGAATAAATGAAAATTGGTTGAGGAAATGGACAAAAACTTGAATATAATGACTCTACCAAAATTGAAGTGGATATTGGAGGGAGAATAATGCTAAGGATATACTATATACCATAGAGATGAAGCTAGAATATTGGTGTGAGTATGACTCAATGAGCAAGGAAATGGACACAAAATGATAGGATAAGTGAGACTCAAGGGTTATGGTGAAAAAGTTGGGTGTGTGGCATGAGAAGGAACTCAAGGTATAAGGGACCTATAAAAGGGACAAGACAAGGTGACACAATACAAACGATTTGAACAAGAGTAATGTAAGCAAAAATTTAGCAATCATACAAAGAGCTCAATTTCTTTCCCCTTTTGGTTTTGAAAATTTTTGTGATGTTTTCTTGCTTTGATGTTTTGTAGTTTTGGTGAGATTTTAAAATAATGAAAATAATCACTATGTTATAGAGGTGAGGAGGGTTTTCATGTTACAAACAAATGGTTGTTAAGTGTGAAAAGGAACATGCGATTGAAAATTACAAGCAAGAAGGGATTATAAGTAATCATTGAACACCAAAGCACATGTATCCCCTCTAATGGTTGTCATTTGAATATATGTGGTACAAAAAAAAGTAAAAATAAGTAGATGGAAGTGAGTGCATAAAAAGTGCATAGATGAAAACAATTGAGTAAAAGGGTGGGAACCTTATGGGAATGGCTAGAAATAAATGATGAAGGACATTGTGGCTTACAATGCAACCTCGATCTATGATTCCGATAAATTTGGACAATTCTTGAGATGGGTGTTGAATTATTATGTGATGCTACTTTAATAAAAACCCATCATTGGAAGGATTTGTAGTTAGATGTACAAAGGTGAAGAAACAAGCTAACATATCAATGTCCAATGAATTTGATCCTATGGAAACAATGGGTGGAAAATGATTGGGATGTAATGATGTAAAGGTTAACCCTAGGTCCATATATTTGTTGGGGATATAAATAAAAAAATGTGATAATGGCCATGTGGATAGTCCAAAGGTACTATAATATCTAGCCCAAATTTCAACATCCATGCAACAATCATTGGAAGGTCTTGTCAAATACTTTGTGAACTATAACATCTATGGAAGTGTTTGTAACTTTAAATTTTTTTACATATCTAGTGATGGAAAAATAACTACGATTTGATTTGGAATGGAGTTCTAGTGTACCTTCCTATGGTGAAAAATATGGTGTTGGTGGGGATGAATTGAAGATCATTGTAAAGGAAATGGAATCAAAGGGTGTGTTGGAGGATGAGTTAGGCCTAAAAATGAAGTTGATGAAAGGATAGGGGATGAGATGGTCTAAAGGATTTTCTACATAATACATGGCATTTAGTAACTATTCATCATTGAGAAATATAATGGGAAAACATGAATGCATGTTAGATTGGAAAGTATTGCATAGGGAGGGGGATGGTGTGTCAATGACTCACATGGATAATGAGGATAGGTGATCACAATGGGAATTATAGCATATGGGGGAAGAAAATGACTCAAATGACCCATTGGAAAAGGTTATAGTTCAATATCCAATCCTAACTAGATATGATGTGGTTTTAAATCAAAAGACGTGTGCTTAATGGGATAAAATGGTTAAATATGCCACGTAGTTTTGTTGCATCGAAATTTAATCCAACTAATTAGTAGGAATAGAACATGTGACAATGCATCCATTATGTAGAAAAAACATCATATGAAATAAGGAACTCACCATGTATTTCATGGCATAATACAGTCACACTTAAGGAGCAAGTTGAAATCAAGAGGCATTGTCACAACTACTACATTTACTAGAATATTATTACCACCTAACTAAATTGGGGGTCTAGGCACAATTTCCTATTTGGTCATGAATTCAACCATTAAAGGACCGCAATGTGGTCAATGGTGGATCAAGGCCAAGGGAACCCAAGTGGTCAAGGATATAACACAAGATGAGATTCCTTCATCCATAATGTTGTTGGACATGTTTTGTACTCTTTGTAGGTTCCCATAGAAAAGGGGGTTAGACGGAGGGATCATCCCCCCAAATGGGGGTTCATAAAGGGTCAATGGGTCCCCTGAGAGAATTTTTGGGTCAATTTTGAACTTTTTTAGCCCATAGTAAATTAATTATGGTTAAGGACATGGTATTTTTAAAGGATTATAATAGTATACTTAAGTATAGTATTCTAGGCGATTATTTTGGATTGAAAGAAAATATATATATATATATATATATATATATATATATATATATAGATTGGTAGGAGAATATTAAATATGAAACATACAATTTAATAGTAAAACTTCTAAATTTTGGCGAATTTTATGATAAAAAAACATATTTTATGTAAATATAGGCGATATTAGAGACTAGCAATGACCAAATAGCGAATTTATTTTTTTGGAAAAAAGCGCCAAAAATAGCCAATTGGCGAAATTTTGCCCCTAAAAATTTCCATGGTTAAGGAATTAGGGTTGTAATCTAATCTATGTTAATGGATTAGGGTCTTAGATGATATAATATTGTATTTTAAAAAAGAAAGAGAATACAATGAGATAGACAGTGGAGAAACTCTCACGTAGATAGTCATGGTTCACGGAGGCCTCCCCTTCTTTTCATCATCTTCTTTATAGCTTAGCTCATTCCCCATGTCATTTTAAGTGTAATTTCATTGAGAATCTTTGTTTGGTTTTAAATGGGTGTTATTTATAATCCTTGATTGATTAATATATCTAGTCATCCTTTGAGAACACGACCAAATTTAGAAAATAATGGATTAGTTGGTTATTTCTATGCTATCAAAAATACCACATCATATCCATCCATCACTTGAACATCACTACTAACTAGGGTAATGAAGGATAAATTAGTCCTACGCCAAACATTTTCCAAATTGATTTCCGCACCTTCCAAGTTAATTGAAGAACCATGTTGGATTTGTGACCCTTTTGTACATTATCCTTCCTTGTATTTCTCTTACATCATGTCCATATTAGGCCTTGATCACTTAGAATTTCCCTTTTGTTTATTATCCATTTTACTTAACACCACATTGTATGTGGGGTCACACCTAGGGTAGTGGTATTAGAAATAAAAACATATGCTACATTATGATTCCACTACAACCTTAGTTGGCCATGTCATATACACATGTTGTCAAGAAACACAATTATCCATACTTCATCTCCATTTTATTCTAACATCATCTGATCCTATAATACCCTTGGGTTGGCTACATTAGAATTAATTAGACATAATACATAAATGTATATGGTCTATCACAAGGCCTACAAGGTTTGATCTCTCAGTTGTCGCACAATTAAATGATTTGTTTGAAGTTAAACCCAATTTTCCTCAAAATGAAATATTTCACTTGGGCGTGAACAGACACGTGTCCAAGGATTCATCCCATTATCATTACCTTTCCATTCTATCATGATAACCAAGGAAACCCCCAAGACCATTTGGAGTGCTTTGATCTTCAAGGAATCCCTAAGACATATAATTACTAGTGTAATTTATTTCATGTCACAAGCAATTGACAATGTAACTAAAAATCTAGTCCTCATAAGAGCACATGTTAATTCCTTATTTCTAGGGTATACTCATGTATTCATTTTCTCTAGATAATTCCTTCTAGTTATGAAAAACAATTTTATATGGAAAATCGATATTGCCAATATCGCTTATTTGGTGATCATCACTATAACTCATGAACCAATTTAATGTCATTTCCATTGTCCATATCCTACTCATCCTAAAACATGGAAATATATTATTTATGTAGTCAAAGCTATTATGTATATCTCTCTTTAATGATGAAGTAACAGCAATTACAAGGATACATAAATATGTTTAAATTAGTTGTTAGCCATATATAAGTGCAAGTATTATTTTTACCTCTTTCTCTCTCTTTTCTTCATCATCTCACTTTTAATTTGTTGTTTTTTTTTGTTTTTCTTTTGCATGTAATTCATTTCTCACAGAAACCCACTAGGTAATTTCCTTTATTATGAGGATGGTAAAAAGCTAAACCAGATTCTTTAGGGATCAAGGCCAAGTCAAAAATCAACAGTTGGCTCATGAAGAGAGAATGAAAGTCACAAAGTGATATTTGATCCCAAGCGATGGAGGATAACAAATTTCTTCTTAACCACTCGAGCTACACCCATTTGAAACTTTTAATTTTTAAATTACGTTAACTTGCATGATATAGTACTAATGCTAAACAATATTTCCTTCATTGGTCATGGTAGATTACTCTTTCTATAGGGGGGGATTTTGTACACAAAATTTGTACTAATGCAGTAAATATGTTATGTTTCTCTATGATACCCAATTAACACCTCAAAGTTACTCTACTCACTTACAATGTCTTGGATAACTTGCTTGTCATTATCCCTCTCTATATGTATTGACATACTTGCTTATCACCATCCCTCTCTATATTAATCTATTAAATCGTAATGACCACCTCCTATAGGCATTGGATTTCCAATTTTTTTCTTAGAGAATTGACATAATGGATCCTCACATTACCAAACTCATACACATGCCCTAATAATTTATCTCTATCCTAAATTTCCTCTAATTAACATAATGGAACATTGTGTCACTTGGTTTACAACATATTTAACCACATGAGTCAATGCATTGTTTCCAAAACTTCAACCTTTTATGTAAATGTCTATTACAATTTTGGTCAAATCCAACTCTATTTTTTCCTTAGCATCTTAGTATCTTTGGAAATATTCTTACTACCTCATTATTTAGTGGAATATCTTGTCTACTATAAATGCTCCCTAATACACAATAATACTTCGATTATTGCATTTGTTGCCTTGCATTATTCCCTAAAATGTGTTTTATAGAGAATGAAATGATAATAGTATGTTTTCATTGGAACCATAATTTTCCCACATTAACTCTAATTGAAATCATTAAAACATTACTTATACAATGCAATTTGAGGTGATTTATCACCATCCATGCAATTATATGGAAATTCTCCTTTGAACCTAAAATTCCCTTTACTCATCCTTCATCCATGTCTTCATGCCATTATTTATTCTCAAATTTAGGAAGCAAAACCATTGAGATCTCTTGCAATTTCACTTTGACTCTATTGAATACACATGCACCTATTTTTCCCTTATTTATTGCACATCTATTGGCCAACAAATGTCTTATTAGTATAATTGAAATAAGAGTTCCTAACATGAACCTTTATTTTGTATCTAACCTCCATATAAGGAAAACATCACATATTGGGATCGGTATTGGTTGCAATTCCCCTAGCATCTTCACCATCTCACCCTTATTTATTTGGCATGTGTCATGAACCACTACGATATCCCATATGTTAGTTTCCAATCCCTACCAAAAGATATCCCATATGTTAGTTTCCAATCCCTCCCAAAAGAATGAGTACTTAACTCTTTATTACATTTTGTAAAAGTCGAAGTGACCCATTGTAGGTGATAAATGAGACTCCTCTAAGATTTTATGTCCTAAGGAAGATTGTTTTGCTAGAACAATGCACCCTTTATACAATGATGTATCTTTCTTCCATGTATACCTGTTATAAAAGTTGGGATATTCTTGAATCCTTTGGATGAGTTGAACTACAATGTCATGTGCCAACCATTACCACAAATATTCCTCAATACAACTTGGAACTGGTAAAGAGGAGAAGAAAAGGGATCCATCCTCCTCAAATTTCTTGGTTAAAGCATCAACGACCACATTTTCTTCACCTTTATTATATATACCCATTAGGAAAGTTGAGATATTCTTGAATACTTTGGATGAGTTAAACTACAATGTCATGTGCTAACCATTACCACCGATATTTCTCAAGACAACTTGGAACTGGTAAAGAGAAGAAAAAGAAGGATCCATCCTCCTCAAATTGATTGGTTAAAGCATCAATGACCACATGTTATTCACCTAGAATATTCACCATATCACCCTTGCTTCTTTGGCATGTGTCATGAGCCACTACAATATCCCATATTTTAGTTTCCAAGCCCTCCCAAAATAATGAGTACTTAACTCTTTATTGGGTTTTGTAAAAGTCTAAGTGACCCATTGTAGGTGATAAATGAAACTCCTCTAAGGTTTTATGTGGTCCGTGGTGTTATAATTTCCAAACCTTCTCAAGTTCTGTAGAAGCATATACTGATGGATGCTATGATGTGGTGCCTATTGATGGGTACCAAGATGGAATGGAGACATATACTAAGGGATATCCACCCCTCTATATTGGTTACATAGAGATCATCCTTGATGAGGTTTCTGCAAGTCCCAAGTCCATTGAGCATGAAGAAGAATACCTTGTAGCAGAAAAATATGAACCAAGATTAGCTTCCCAGTCACCACTTGAGCTTCCATGTGAATTTTATCCCAATAAAAAATAATAAGAGGAGGTTTGCTCTCATAAACCATCCTTCATTGAAGGGTCTTTGAAGATGAGTGAAAGGATGATTTATGAGGCCCTTAGCATACTCCATGACACTTAAGCATTGATGTCAAATTTTTGTTGGAGAATTTATTCATTGGAGGAGCCATCCTTCCATGAAGTCATGGAGAAGATTCAAAGAGAAATGTGCAACATCGAAGGTAATTTCATGTCTTTGATTTTTGATAGAAAAAATTTGGTTGAGCTTAATGAATGGTTGCATGAGACATACTTGAAGAATAATGAGGATATTCATAAGCTCAAAATTCAAAATGAGAAACTTCTTGAGAGATTGCAAGATACTTGGTCTTCCTCCTATGTTTCAGATTGTCATATGGTAGATGTCTTGGAGGATTCTCATGACATGATGGATCATGAGAAACATGGCGATTTGCATGTTCTTGATGTGTTTGAAGATGATCTTGATGAGAGCCAAGCACTTGTTGTGGTGGAATAGTAACTTGATTTTCCTCTTGATGATGGTTATGCACTTTTTGAAGAAGTGCATGATTCCACTACCTTGGAACCAACCTATGAGGAAAGTTTATCACTTTTGGGGGAGGTGCATGATACTACCCCTATGGAGCCTTCACATGATGAAACTTTTGAACTTTCTGATCATTTGGGTGAGTTGTTTCATTCCCCTATATACTACACTTCCACATTTTTCAAAATTCATCCTAATGAAGTATGGGTGAAAGGTTTCTTTCTGATGGTGCCACATGAGGAGTATGAAACTCCTATCTCTCCTTTTGATGATGACATGACTAGAGAACCTTCTTCTTTACATTTTTAGAAGCATCCTTTGTTACCTTATTATGATACACATCTTCATGGATGCACATATAGTACTCCTTTGAGCCCCTTGAAGTCCCATTGTTCTCTTTTCTCCTTACTTGATGGGCAAGTTGCTTCATCCATTGTTTGAGTGAAAGGCCACATGGCAAAATAACTTGACACCTCCCACACCTCCTTGGAGCAACATCCATTGATATGATTTGGTGACTCTCACATTCATGGATGTATTGATGAGACTTGTTTGAGCCACTTGAATTCTCCTTGTTTTCTTTGCTCCTTACTTGGTTTAGATTTTGGTGGAGGTTCTTCATTCACTACTTGGATGAAAAAACACATGGCTGATTATTTTGACTCATCTTAAATTATTTTGGAGCGGAATTATAGGACATGGGATCCTAACCTATTGCATTGGAGTAGATTTGAGATGATACTTGATGCTTGTGTGTATGGGTCACATGATGATCTCTTTGCTTGGATGGGCAAACACTTGGTGGATTCTTTGTTGAACGATCTCTTTGGTATATTTTTGCATGATTGTATTATGTTTCATGATGACACACCTCTCTATGTATTTATAATGTATGGGATGGTACACATTAGATCACGGGATCATGGAATCCTTCACATTGATTTATTGTTCTATATTTAAGGAAGGCGCCATCTTTGGGATCATGGCGTTCCTTAAATGGCGTATTTGTATTGGAGGTTCTTGTGCATCTCCTCGTTTGATGTATTGATTCATGTAACCTTGTGCATGGGGAGAATGCGCAAGCATGGCACTCTTGGCATCCCCTATTTGGTTGAATTGGATAATGCTCCACTTACACTCCACTCTTGCATGCACAAGGTGTTTGGTGAGCAGCTTTGTAAGTATGTACTAGTTCTTTTTTTATCAAATTTTGATTTGTAGCAAGAATTGGAAAGAATGCATGCACCATGTGGGAACTATGCTAACCATTTTGATAGAGAAAATTTTACATGCAAAGTTGTCCAAATACAAATTTGGAATAATGGGGATATTTCATATTGGCCATGCAAATGTGAAAGATGGTGCCAAGACACACATAGAGCAGTTTGGGGCCATTTTTTATTGGCCAAAGGAAGTCATTGAGTTGGGAAAATTATGCTCCTACATTTCTTCCCGCATGTCCAATGGAATGTTTTCATTCCAACCTTGGTATTGGTATGAAAATAACATCTATATGGATCATATTTATAAGGATGGAAAATCACAAGTATCAAAGGTTTGGATCCAAGTGCAATAAGGAATCCGGGAGGCACTCCAAAGCATTCTTCAAACAGTCCAAAATAAGAAGCAGGTGCATGGAGACATGAGCAAGAGGGAGCTAAGCTTCTCGGTGGTTGTTTTGGCACATGAAATATTGAATCCATACAAGAAATCCATTTTGAATGAGAAAAGGGTTGCAAAGTTAAGGACAATCTTGTATGGTCCATGCAAAATTAATGAGAGGATTGGAAAATGTATTTGTGAGTTGGGGATTCCCAAGGGAGGCAAAAAATACATTACACTTTATGTCTTTTATTTCATGGAAACAGTTGTGAAAAAAATGTCCATATCAAAGGATCTCCTTCCAACTGATGAAGGACACATGGTTCTTGTTCCAAAAAGGGTTCTGCACATGTGGAAAAACAAAATCATTCAAAGGTATCTTATACAGTGGAAAGGGTTTCCTAATGAGGATGTAACTTGGGAAGATGAAGAATTTTTTCAGCATCCAAGTTTGGAATTGCTCGGGGACAAGCAATATTGGGTGGGGAGGATTGTAATGTCCCCATCCAAATGAATTATCAGGGAGGAAAAATTCCACTAACTTACTAGTTCCCTAGGTTGGGGTGGAAGCATTAAAATTTGAAATAAGGGATATACAAGACCCAAAATGACCTTAGACTTACAAATTCACATTAAATGGGCCAAATAAACAATAATAAAAAGGAAAATAAGGTCACGTTGGATCATGAGGGTGCATAAGAGGTTGCAGGACCCAGATGTGGCAAGATTCCCCACTACACTTGGCATCATTCTCACACAAATTTGAGTTCAAGATGGAGGGTAACGTAATTGGGGTAGATGAAGAGGAAATATTCATGGAAAGAATCAAGGAGACTTGACTTGGAGTGGAAGAGTAACTCCCAATGAAGAGGAAGAGGCATCATAGACAAATTGTGACACTTGTAACAAGATTCCATGGCATCTATGACAACAATAATGAAGGAATCTATGAAAAATATGACAAATTCAATCCTGATGGAATACATATGACAAATTTGACATATTAGGGATAAAAATATCCATCAAGAGGGCACATAGAGGGATTTATGGTCAGCCAAGATTCCCAATTCGAATTGGGGGAAAAGGGGTGCAAGAATGAGGAGGACAAGTGTCTCATGGAGGAATCAACCACTAAATCAAGTTGGGTGATTGTATTGGAGGGAAATTTGAGATCATGAGTCCACATGAAGCTGATAAAAAGGTGGTATAATAAAGGAGAGGATCTTTTGGATCATTTTTGTTTTGCACTCTTGGAGAGCTTAGCTTGTCCATGCATGGTGGGTGTTTACCTTCCCTGCTATTGAACCAATTTCGAAGGTGAAAGATCCATGTCCAAGTTGGTTGGAGGAGAGGCCATTCATACATATTATGAGAGATTAAAGGAATTGTTTAATGCAGGTTCAAGTTCTCTACAGTTTGAGTTCCTCTCATATATCTTCTTCTACTTTTTCTCACACTCTCTTCTCAATGTTCATGTTCTAGTGTTGATGGTGCAATAATGGTTGCGTAAAACTTGTGGAGGATGAATTTGTGAATCCATTGATGTATTATATAATGTATGGAACTTTTTTTATATGCATATCTGAGCCATAGCTCGAAATATCATGTATATCATGTAAAAAATCCAATCAAACCTCTCATTCAAGCTAATTTTCCTCTATACTTTCTTATGGACTTTTGGAGTAGTTATACATTTGTTTTGTATCAGAATTTATCTGAGTTTTTTAATTTGTTTGAGAATCCTCTAATGTAATTTTTATGACCAAATTAATCTATTCATTCCCCTTGGGAATTTGATTAAATTTTATGCAACATTTTCCATATCTATTATTTACATTTTCCAAGCAATATCTATGTGTTACAACATTATGTTTGATGGGTGCAATAAGAAGTTGTAGATCATGATAAATGATGAATTTTGGTTTTCAATGAATTACTTTATCCAATACAATCCTCTTTTCAGAAATTAGGGAGGTTAGTATAGCATTTGGAAATCCCAAGAGTCAGTGACTAGTGGGGGGTTTAAACATCAAATTTACTAGTATTTTTTCCCTTGCATTCCTCCTTGATTAATGAAAGTCATAAATGTATTTACAAAGTGTATGAGTGTCCAGTATATGCATTAGGATATCATAATACCACTCAATCCATTACAGACAAAATTTGAAAGTATTTGGGAGCATTTGGGACAGGTTGGGTTTCACTAGTTCAATGTTCGAAATTGGCCAAAATTGAGTAATTTTACATGGTAGGGATGTTACAGTAGTGATGCAAAGATTAACCCTAGGTATATATCTTGGTAGGGTATATACCTACTAAAATGTGATGATGGCCATGTATATAGTCCAAAGGTACTATAATGTCTAGTCCAAATTTAAGCATCCATGCAACAATCATTGGAAGGTCTTGTCGGATACTTTATGAGCTATAAAATCTATGGAAGTGTTTGTAATTTCTATTTTTTTTACATATCTAGTGATGGAAAAATAATTGTGATTTGATTTGGAATGGATTTCCAATGTACCCTCCTATGGTGAAAAATATGGTGTTGGTGGGGATGAATTGAACATCATCATAAAGGAAATGGAAGCAAAGGGCATGTTGGAGGACGATTTAGGCCTAAAAATGAATTTGATGAGAGGATAGGGTATGAGATAGTCTGAAGGATTTTCTACATAATACATGGAATTTAGTAATTATTCATCATTGAGAAAGATAATGGGAAACATGCATGCATGTTAGATTGGAACATGTTACATTGGAAAGTATTGCCTAGGGAGGGGGATGGCGTCTCCATGACTTGCATGGATAATGAGGCTAGGTGATCACAATGGAAATTCTAGTATATGGGGGATTAAAATGGCTCAAATGACCCATTGGAAAAGGTCATAATTCAATATCCAAGCCTAACTAGATATAAGGTGGTTTTAAATCAAAAGACTTGTGCTCAATGGGAGAAATGGGTTAAATATGCCACATAGTTTTGTTGTGTCAAAATTTAATCCAACTAATCAGTAGGAACAGAACATGTGACAATGCATCCCTTATGTAGAAACAACATCATATGAAATAAGGAACTCACCATGAATTTCATGGCATAATATAGCCACACTTTAAGTGCAAGTTGAAATCAAGAGGCAATGTCCCAACTACTACATTGACTATAATATTATTACCACCTAACTAAATTGGGGGTCTAGGAACAATTTCCTATTTGGTCATGAATTCAACCATTAAAGGCCCAGAATGTGTTCAATCATTGATGAAGGTCAAGGGAATCCAAGTGGTCAAGGATATAACAGAAGAGGAGGTTCATTCATGTAGAATGTTGTTGGACATGTTTTGTACTCTTTGTAGGTTCCCATGGCAAAGGGGGTTAGAGGGGGTGATCATCCCCACAAATGGGGGGTCGTAAAGGGTCAATGGGTCCCATGAGAGAAATTTTTGGGTTGATTTTGAACTTTTTATACCATTGAAACTAATTAGGGCTAATGCATTAGGGTTGTAGTCTAATCTACGTTAATGGATTCGGGTCTTAGATGATATAATGTTGTATTGTAAACAAAAAAGAGAATACAATGAGATAGAGAGTGGAGAAACTTTCATGTAGCTAGCCAATGTTCATGGAGGCCTCCCCTTCATTTCATCATATTCTTTGTAGCTTAGCTCCTTCCCCATGTCACTTTAAGTGTAATTTAAATGAGCATATTTATTTGGTTTTAAGTGGGTGTTGTTTATAATCCTTGATTCATTAATATATCTACTCATCCTTTGAGAACACAACCAAATTTAGAAAATAATGGATTAGTTGATTATTTATGTGCTATCTACAATACCACATTATATCCATCCATCACTTGAACGTCACTAGGGTAAGTAAGGAGAAATGTGGTCTACACTAAACATTTTCCAAATTGATTTCCACATCTTCCAAGTTAATTGAAGAACCATGTTGGATTTGGTACCATTTTGTACATTCTGCTTCCCTATATTTCTCTTACATCATGCCCATATTAGGCCTTGATCACTTAGAATTTATGTTTTGTTTATTATTAATTTTACTTAACACCACATTATGTGTGGGGTCATAACTACGGTAGTGCTATTAGAAATAAAAACATATGCTACATTATGATTCCACTACAACCTCAATTGGCCATGTCCTATACAAATGTTTTCAAGTAACACAGTTATGCATACTTCATATCCATTTTATTCTAACCTCATTTTATCCTCTAGTTCCCTTAGGCTAGCTACATTATAATTAAGTAGACATAATATGTAAATATATATGGTCTATCACAAGGCCTACAAGGTTTGATCTCTCATTTGTCACGCAATTGAATGACTTGTTTGAATTTAAACCCAATTTTCCACAACATGAAATATTTCATTTGGGCATGAATTAGACATGTGTACAAGCATTCATCCCACCATCATTACCTTTCCATTCTATGGTGATAACCAAGGAAACCCCCAAGACCATTTGGAGTTCTTCGATCTTCAAGGATTCCCTAAGACATATAATTACTAGTGTAATTTATTTCATGTCACAAGCAATTGACAATGTAACTACAGTTCTAGTTATCATAAGAACACATGTTAATTCCTTATTTATAGGGTATTCTCATGTATTCATTTTCTCTAGATAACTCCTTCTAGTTGTGAAAACAATTTTATATGGAAAGTTGATAGTGCCAATATCACTTATTTGGTGATCATCACACTATAACTTATGAACCAATTTAATGTCATTTCCATTATCCATACCCTACTCATCCTAAAACATGGAAATATATTATTTATGTAGTCAAATATATTATGTATATCTATCTTTAATGATGAAGGCACACCAATTATAAGGATACATAAATATATTTAAATTAGTTGGTATCCATATATGAGTGCAAGTATTATTTGTACCTCTTTCTCTCTCTTTTCTCCATCATCTCACTTTTAAGTTGTTGTTTTGTTTTTTGTTTTTTTGCATGTAATTCATTTCTCAAGGAAACCCACTAGGTAATTTCCTTTATTCCGAGGATGGTACCAAGGTAAACCAAATTATTTAGGGATCAAGGCCAAGTCAACAGTCAACAATTGGCTCATGAAGAGAGAAATAAATTCACAAAGTGAGATTTGATCCCAAACGAGGGAGGATAACAAATTTCTTCTCAGCCACTTGAGCTACACCCAATTGAAAATTTTAATTTTTAACTTCCTTTGACTTGCATGATATGGTCTTGATTCTATAAAATATTTCCTTCATTGGTCATGGTAGATTACTCTTTCTATAGGGGGGAATTGTGTACACAAAAGTTGTACTAATGCACTAAATACTTTATGTTTCTCTATGATACCCAATTAACACCTCAAATTTACTCTACTCACTTACAATGTCTTGGCTAACTTGCTTGTCATTATCCCTCTCTATATGTGTTGACCTACTTGCTTGTCACTATCCATCTCTATATTAATCGATTAAATCCTAATAACCACCTCCTACAGGCATTGCATTTCCAATTTTGTTCTTGGAGAATTTGACATAATAGATCCTCACATTACCAAATCCATGCAAATCCCTTATCATTTATTTCTATCCTAAATTTCCTCTCGTTAACCTAATGGAGCATTATGTCACTTGGTCTACAACATAGTTAACCACATGAGTCAATGCATTGTTTCCAAAACTCCAACTTTTATGTAAATGCATATTAGAATTTTGGTCAAAGCCATGTCTAGTTTTTCCTTAGCATCTTAGTTTTTTTGGAAATCTTCTTACTACCTCATTATTTAGTGGAATATATTGTCTACTATAAATTCTCCCTAATACACAATAATAATACGATTATTGCATTTGTTTCCTTGCATTATTCCCTAAAATGTGTTTTATAGAGAATGAAATTATAATAGTATGTTTTCATTGAAACCATAATTTTCCCACATTAACTCTAATTGAAATCATTAAAACATTACTTATACAATGCATTGTGAGGTGATGTATCACCATCCATGAAATTAGATGGAAAGTCTCCTTTAAACCTAAAATTCCCTTCACTCATCCTTCATCCATATCTTCATGTCATTATTCATTCTCAAATTTAGGAAGCAAAACCATTGAGATCTCTTGCAATTTAACATTGACTCTATTAAATACACGTGTACCTATTTTCCCCTTATTCATTGCATATCTCTTGGACGAAAAATGTCTTATTAGTAGAATTACAATACGAGGTCCTAACATGAACCTTTATTTTTATCTAACCTCCATCTAAGGAAAACATCACATATTGGGATCGGCAATGGTTGCAAGGCCCCTAGTATCTTCACCATCTCACCCTTGTTTCTTTGGCATGTGTCATGAGCCACTACAATATCCCATATGTTAGTTTCAATCCCTCCCGAAAGAATGATTACTTAAATCTTTATTAGGTTTTGTAAAAGTCTAAGTGACCCATTGTAGGTGATCAATGCAACTCCTCTAAGATTTTATGTTCTAAGGAATATTGTTTTACTAGAACAATTCACCCTTTATAAAATGATGTATCTTTCTACCATGTATACTCATTAGGAAATTTGGGATCTTCTTGAATCCTTTGGATGAGTTGAACTCCAATGTCATGTTCCAACCATTACCACCAAGATTCCTCAAGACAACTTGGAATTGGTAAAGAGGAGGAAAAGAGGGATCCATCCTCTTCAAATTGCTTGGTTAAAGCATCAATGACCACATTTTCTTCACTTTTCGTATATATAATCTCATAAACATAACCCAACATCTAGCGATGATAACCATTGTTCTAGAAAATACTCCATACTATGGTGGTTAGTTTTGATTTAGATATGCGTCCCTATGAGATATGAATGCCAATTCTCAATTGCATGAATGATGGCCATCATCTCTTTCTCATATTTGGATTTTCCCAAATTGTCGTCACGCAATTGTTTGCTGGTAAATGATAAGGGCTTCCCTTTTTGCATCAATACTGCTCCATGACCTATTCCTAAGGCATCACATTTCAAAACGAAAGTCTTAGTAAAATTTGTTACTACTAAGACTATAATGTTGCACATACCCTCTTTTCAGGCACAGAAGGAATATTTTGTTTCCTTGATCCATAAAAATCCATTCCCTTTTAGTAATAAATTTAAGGTAACAACAATTTTTCCAGTTTTTTATAGACTTGTTATAACAGCCTGTAGGACCTAATAACCTAGCAAGCTCTCCAAGGTCTTGGCGCAAGGCTAATCTTGCATAGTCGAATTTTCTTGGGATCTACTCGTACTCCATCCTACCTTACAATGTGGACTTTGTATTCAACCTTTGAATCCCCAAAAGCATATCTAGAATGTTTTAGGAATAAATAATAGTCCTAAAATAGTGGAAAGACTCTATCAACATGTTGTATGTCGGTTTCCCATGTTTTTTTGTAGATCAATATATTATCAAAGAATACCAACACAAAATTGCATAGGAAGGGTCAAAATATCTTGTTCATGATACTTTGGAAGGTGGAGGGAGCATTGTAAAGGCCAAAGAGGAGCACTAAATCCTCATAATTACCTTCATGTGTGCAAAACGTTGTCTTAGATATGTATGCCTCTTTCACCTGAATTTGGTGATATCTTGAATGGGGGTAAGTTTTGGTGAAAAACTTGGCTCTATGAATTTCATTTAGGAGATCATCAATAACTAGAATTGAAAAATTATCCTTAATGGTCAACTTATTGAGTGCCTAAAAATGAGTACACATGTATCAAGTGCCTTCCTTATTTAATAACATGACCACCTATGTTGAGTAAGTGTTGATAATAGGATATATGACTCTAACCTCTAAAAAACCATTAATAATATTTTATATGTTATTCTTCTATGAAAACGAGTGCATATAAGGATGCATATTTGGTGGTTGACTACCTAGAATCAATGAAATACCATGGTCATGCTCTGCATGTCAAGGTGGTAGACACTCAAATGTTTCAAATACCCATTGATAATTAGATAGGAATATCTACAAATTAGGGTGAATATCATATGGGGTAGGTGTCCACTACTTGTAAGGAATGGAACTATGCAACAATGCCCAAGTGTCCTTTCTTCAATAGCTTCTCCATATGATGAGAGGTGACAAATTCTAGTGAACTAGGTGCAAGCCCCTTGGGGGAATGTTTTTGTCCTTTCTTGGTGAAGCTCATGATAAATACTTGAAATCCATGGCGACGGGTCCCAAAGTGCATAACCATAATTATGCCCTAAGAATTACATCACACCCTCCCATTTTAATAAAAAACATGTGAGTTTTGAGATGATATGAGTTTTGAGATGATACTTTCCCATTTGAAGTTTCACATTTTCACATCAACCATTGCACTTCACCATACCAGCATTCGATATAATAATTTGAAAATATGAGATGGAACGGACATAACTATGGGTTTCTTTGGCTCCTCACCTATGAATAAAATTGTGGGCGTTCCCACTATCTATCAAACCTATCACTTTGTGGTGCTTGATTTGACTGAACAACTTCAAGGTTTGGGGTGTTGAAAAAACCAATAAGACATGGAGATAAATTTTGGGTTCCTCACATGGAGCTGACAATGTGGTTTCTTCTTCCATGTGAGGGGTTGTGTCTTTTAATTCAGGTGCAATAGTGTCTTCAGATGGGATGTCTTTTAGTTGGTCTTGTGGGGATACATCCATGTGGATTATTTTTTCTTCTTTACATATGTGCCCTTTGAAACACCATTCATCACAAGTATAGAAAATTCTAAGGCATTGGATCTCTGCCATCTGTTCTTATGACAATTGGATTTTCAGTGGTTAAGAGAAGGATGGGATAGGGGTAGTTACTGACTAAGGTCCAATTCAAGTACTGAATGAAGGTCTTTTGATTTGGGCATTGATCACTATATCAACTTATTTATCTCTTTCACAAACTTCCAACCACATGGTTGGTCATTGCATCATGATATGGGATCTAATTTCCTTCTTGAGACCATTGATGAAGCATTGTTTATGAAAGGAATTTGAAAATGCCTCTATGTAGATTTTCAATTGCTCAAAAGATTCCATATAACCAATAAATTTTCATTTTTGGTGTAATTCTGATAATCATCCCAGAAAGTGAGTATCACATTCAAATTGGGCATAAATGACCTTCAGAAATTGGGTCTAAGCAATGTAGCCTCCATAAGATTTCTTATACCATTGTCGCCATTGCCAACAATATGAATCTAGATATAAGACCCCCACTTTGAGTTTATAAATGTCAATAGTAATTCCATGGAGATAAAAATAGTGTTCCACTCAAGTAATCCATCCTAATGGATCAAAACCATCAAACTTTCTCATGTCCACTTTTGGAAAGTAGTGCCACAAATAGTGATCACGAAAGGTGCGATACCGATGGTTACCTTGAAAGAATGTATTAGTGTGTTGCTTTCCATTTGTTGATGATGCCCCAAGGGGTGGATCCATGAGGAATTCAAATCCCCTGTCCTTAATTAAGGCCATTATCTTTCCTAGCCAGTCTTGGAGATGCGCTGCCTATTTTTTCATATGTTTTCCATGTGTTGGTCAATCTAGGAGGGATAGTCTAGCCTACTTTTGTTCAATCTTATTAATTGATTAGACAATATTGTTCCACTTAATTTCCAACTATTCCAGTCTACCTTCAATGGTTTCCATGGTACGAGTATTAACCATGAGACCATTTGAGATTCGACCAAAGTGGTGTCTTTGACTTATTTCAATACAGTGGGGGGTTAGAGATGAGTTGTTTGAGAGGTTTGAGTAACAATTGTCTTGTGGGTCCACCCAAAAAGGTTTGCTTAAGATGTATATCCACATGATTAGCACAATGCGAGGAGTATTTTTAGATAGGTCTCCCACAATAAAATAGGCTAGACCTATAATTTTTTTTATGTTGGTTATTTTTCTAGTAGGAGTATTACTACCTACTAAGAATTACTGCATTGAAATAATTTCCAAATTCCTCATGGGTGCACAAATCTAGGAATTTCATTGGATGACTATAGAGGATAGGATTTGAAGGGTTATAAGGACAAATGATTGTCAAGTGCTATATATCTCCAATATACCAAATGGCTTCAAACAATAGTAATCGATTGAATCTTTCACAATACTAAGGACTAGATAGTACGCTTAGTTGTACTACCTTATTTCCTAGTACATGAAAAATATCACCATGAGTGTTATTCTAGATGTACTATAGTAACAAAATGGTTCCAATATTATGTAAGTTTGTTTTTAGGTACTCATAAAGGGCTTCCAATATACCCAAACATACATGGAAGAGAATTATGTATATATGTGTTGTTTGATATTGTTTTACTTGAAGAGGTTCCAATAAAGGGTACAAGGGTGTCCAACCAAGTGATACAACTTGCCTTTTCCATGTGTATTCTATCTTGACCACATGTTTACCCATTGAACAACAAATCCCTATGTTATTTAAAGATGCTAGATTCAAGTCTCTAGCCTAAAAAAAATACTAAAATCCTGAGGCATGTTAGATCAGGAAAGTTCTCTGATACCACTTGTAGTGTTCCTTAACCCTTGAAATTAAAACAAAAACTAGGTATACAAAGATTATAAATGCAGAAAACAAGATACAATTTACACCTTCAATGAAAAATTGTAAAATATAGCCTCATATTTTGATAATCAAAAGAAAGGAAGCAATGTTTACTTTCATCTGAAGGTGGTGCAAACTTTCACTTGAGTAGAGCTCCAAATACAACAATATTTGATAAATTAATACATATCATCTTAACTGTTTAAATACGATATAAAATAGAAAAACACTAACTACTTGTGATCTCATCATTAATGAATACCAACTACCTAGTGAGCATTAATTAGTAAAGAAGACTCTTTTAAATTAAATAACTATCCAATACTATCTAATAAGTCTTCTTAAAAAAATATATGCATACCTTATTTAACTATCCCTTAATAAAATTAAAATTTGACCGTAACACCCCAACATATTATTTAACTAACCCTTAAGAAAATTAAAATTTAACCATAACACCCCAACATTGAGTTATTGACGACATAGAGGAATGAATATTCATAACTTTTAACTATATTGATTTTTCAATATTCATGTTGTTTTCTAATTATTACTTTATTTTATTATTAAATAAATACATGGAATTATCCTCTTATTTTACTTAAAGTGGTATCTAATTATAAACATTGGAAGTTTGGTTGTTGATATGCACTTGCATTACTTAAAGTGGTATCTAATTATAAACATTGGAAGTTTGGTTGTTGATATGCACTTGCATTAGTACTTGAAAAATTGAAACGTAATAGTTTATTTTATTAGCGCATAACGTTTGTAGATGAACATAAAATGAGTTAAAATATTTTATATTTTATATTTTTCCATATAATTTTGTACTTCTCCTTCTCAGTGAAGATCATTTCATTTATCAAACCTTGAAGGTATAATATTTGTAGACCTACTTGACATGAACCTTATAGATTCTTAGGGCTCATATCATGCAGACTCACAATACTTGAGAGCTGCTAAGGCATATACATTACAAACCTACAAGACATGAACTAAGAACACGAAGAATTTTATCAACTATCTTAAATATAAAATCAACATATATTCGATATTATTTTATATCAATTACTTGAAATGATTCCATACTAATACATTATGTTGTGTACATCTATATGTACACATACACATTGGTATGGGATTGACTTTGATAAAATAATATTAATGTATACTATTTATATTAATAAAGTTATTTATTAATTCTCGTGTGATCATTGATCATTGTGTCTTGTAGGTTCATAGTGTTCATACCTTATAAGACCTTTAAGCATTGAGGGCCCATATGACATGAGCCCTGAGGATCCACAAGGCTCATGCCTCTTAAGTCAACAAGATGGACCTTTAATCAAGGAAGTTGGTGAAAGACATACGAATATATGTGAATTTACGTTAAAAAAATGTGTGTAAATTTTCAAAAATTTGTATCAAAATTCATTTCAATTTTAATATTATAATGTTATTTGTGTGTATATTTTCTTTGTAATAATTTCATGTATGACTCTTTATTATTTTTTTGTATTTCATGGATGATATTTAGTGTAACCCCTTCAATTTTGATTACGATGTTTAACTTGGTAAGAAGATTGAATGAGGCATGCAATAGAGGTAACCATTTTTAAGATCAACCTCGAGAACCTTTGCATGAAACTTAAAACATTCAACCACTCAAATAATCAAAATACAATTAAATCATTTTAATAACTCAAAAGTTCCATTTTATTAACTCTAATACTTCATCTTCATGATTTTCAGCAACTCTATCACTCTAAGATGGAGAGAAGCATCAATTTATGTCATATGCATTGTTTTCGCATAGGGAGGACACCTGATTATGTTATGTACATATTTTAACAAGATTAATGAGTGGTGTTGATTATTCCCTTCCATTTAATTCTTAATTAAAACCTAAGTAATAATACACTAGAATGTAACTTTAATTAGAGACATTTTTTCATAAGACATCAAATATTATAAATACGTGGAAGTGGAATTGACATGTAGGTAGAGAATTTAATGTACAACTCCAGTAGATGTGTGATATCTCTTATCATAATAAATTAACTAAAACAACCAATGATTTGTCTTTCTCTCAAAGATAGAAGCGCATGCTACCGTATTTCAGTTATTTATTAGGTGATAGGTTTGTGAAAATGATGTATACATGTGGAGGAAAAAAGAGAGCAATTTGTTTGAGTTACTAAGGAGAGAATACTACTGCTCTCCACCTATTTTCAAGTAAAGTTGTATAGAATCATTCACCTTCCTAAACATTTTTCCTTTTCAACTAATAGTTTTCATGAAACCTTCTAAATTTGCCACTACCTTGTGGCGTAATTGTCAAAACCATGCATTTTTTAGTTCTAGATATATACTAGAGTTTGTTAGCCACTTGTTTCAATTTTCAGTGTCTTATAAAAACAATGAAGTGACACGTTGGTG
Organism: Larix kaempferi; assembly: GCA_027924585.1. NCBI lineage: Eukaryota > Viridiplantae > Streptophyta > Pinopsida > Pinales > Pinaceae > Larix > Larix kaempferi. The sequence goes on along the minus strand of BSBM01001430.1, from coordinate 8,781,264 downwards.
GCAAATATTCAAGTAAATTATCTCATTCATTGTGGCATTTCATAACCTCTTCAATAATTTTAGTGTGCCTTCAAGAAAATGTTAATTTTAGGGCACAATGTGTAAACCAAAATGTGTATCATTTGGTAATTTGGAGTTCCTTGGAACCAAAAAACTTAAATTTTTCAAAAGAAACTTATCATGTATTGTTTCCACCTAGGATTGAATTCTAACAGCTGTTGTATTATATCATCCAATATATTTCCTTAAATATTGTTTTTAAATAATAAAAGGTGCAAATGATTTCTTATGTCTTGTAATAATTTTAGATGCAATGGGCCCTTTATCAGATGTTTGTTGCAAAAGTATATCATAATATAATCATATAATAATAAATTTAATCAGAATATAATATGTGCTAGGTAAGATTAATGGAGAGTTTACGGTGAAGAAATTCTACTCCAAATAGAATCATTCAAAGACATACAAGTTTTGTTGATCCACATCATTTAACATGCATACATTAGAATCAGTCAACAATACAATCCCAGAACAATACAATCCCAGAAATAATAGGTGTCTGGGAGATTCATTCTTGAAAGAGGAGTTTCTTATTTCATAAGATGTGTGACCAAGATTTTTAACCATGTATATACACTACACATGAATACACCGTGAACCATGTAATAAGAATAAAAATTCATGTGTACTATATGACCAAGAGGTCGATTCATACAAAAGTTTCTTATTTCACAAGTAGAGCAGGCTACCAAGAATTAACTATAAATACATTGTCGTGTGTTGTGCGTTTTCAACAAGAAGCATAGTGAAGTCTTTCGAGATAGAATTTGGTTAATTCCTTCTTCAACAATTTCATTTTTATTTTCATGTGTTGTTTATGCAAATGTTTACTTGATTCAATTAATTTCTCTCATCTTTGAAATTGATTTAAATCCAAATGAAAAATGGTAATGGAAAATACATATTGTGGTTGAATTGGCAGTAGTGGCTCTACTTATGTAAGAAATTATTTCTTGCAACTAAAATATTGATTATTCAACTCATGGAAATGTCTATGCAAATCAAATATCTTACCATTCAAGGTCCATTGTTAAGAAAATGTAAGAAAAATTTTCAAGTTTTTATTTTTAAATTCAATATAAAGGGTTGTACACTACATCCGTTCATCCTTTTATTGTAACATTTAATATGCATACATGTAAGTCAATGGAAGATCGTGTGAAGTAGCAACAATGGACAGTAAATTAATAGAAGATATGAAAACAGGTTAGATTAAAGGACAAACTATGAATATGTAAATAGTAGATGGATCTAAGTTGAATGAAATACCTAAATAAATAGTTTAATTTCAATTGTATACAGTGAAATCTCATTTAAGCAAGAGCTAAGGCTGCACAAAGGAAATATTTTACACTTCGGTTGCAAACTTCAAGTTAGACACGGAATCAATAAATGGATACCAACCCACAACTACACAATTATAAAGTGCATTGATTCTCTTACTCCACTGAATTGGTGACATATGTCTCGAAAAACTAGTTGAGTTTGGGAGACATACGTTATAATCATAATCAAGTTTTTGAGGTTTTAAAAGACAAATTTGTTGAATACGCATGCAATTATAATACATAGATGGGGTTGGTGGCGGGAGCCAGTGGTGAGGTCTAATGGTTGTCCCGACGGAAGCCTAGTTTCGATTCCTGTGGGGGAGGTGTGGTAATATAGGCTGCACCCCAAAAAAAGCTCGTTCAACTGTGGTGGTATCCGTACTCCCATTGATTACGTCATGTCCAACATTTAGGCTGTCCCATGCCCGTGGGTTTGGTATTCAGATGGTTCAGTTGACAGTGCTCGTTGGGCGGTTTGGAGAGGTTCCCACGGTCAAGAAAAAAAAAAAGAAAAAAAATACATAGATAGGTTTTTTTTTCAAAAAAGAATCATGTAAAAAATAAAACAAAAGATTTGAGTTCGAAGGCAAGGTGACAAGATAATATTTCAAAGGCAGAGGGATTGCTTAGTCATGCATAAAACAATATAATATGCATGCAATTTTATGGAGACTATTAAGGTGAAAACCTAATCTCTCAAATATCAAAAGCACTATGTTGCTTCTAGTTCCAACCATAATTGATATGTTTTAAGAAGAATTGGAGTGCCCCCTTTGAGTTCGATGTAAATCAATATTTGCATGCTTAAAATTTATATATTTACCACCCAACGCTACTATTGCTTTCTTTGCATCACGCATATCATAAAAATCAACAAATTCAAAATATATGTATGTATACATATACATATACATATGAAATGGATTCATAAGACGTGGAGGATGAGACAATCGACTACATGCCAAAATGCATTGAATGATACACAAATCCCAAACACATGAGTGGAAAAAAAAATTAATACTTTTTTTATTCAATTACATGCATTAGCCATCCTTCACACAACCTAGGGAATTGAAGGATGCTAACAAATGTTTTGTATAGTATGTATGACATATGTACATCATCAAACTTCTCCCAAAGACAACATACAACTTCCAAACGAGTCTATCTTACGGTGTATGGCCTCAAGGAGCTCGCAACACATTTGTATGGTCATTAAAAGGGTTGAACAAGACAAAATGTACCCACAATCAAGCAAGGAAATGGCTATGTCTTCCATTAATAGTCACTAACTTGAAAACATAATTAGAAACTTCACTATTAACTTGCAACAATCAATTGATGGCATCCTTATATCTTGAACCTCTTGCAAATTAAATAATGGGCATAATAGAGTTGTTGGGGTTCTTCAATTTATAATGGAGAACGACACTATGGAGTAAATTTACTAAGAGCTACAACAAAGGTTAATTCTCCCACAATTTTAAATACCCAGGAAGCCAAGGATAAGGAAAAAGATTCAACACCCTCTTGTTATAGATATTAAAAATCACATTAAAAAAATACCATATCCCGAAGTATGTCCCCAATTTTAAGGTTGCAAGCTTTCTTAATTTCTTTCTCCTCAAGAATATCAGAACTATTTGGGTATGGATTTTGTGAATCAACACTGGCTTCATTGCTAGAATCTTCTCTTGAAAGCATAAAGTGAGATGAACCATGCACATGGAGTGGAGAGAATTGGAATCCATGAAGTTTTGAAAAAGACATTGAGGAATTGGTGGAAGAGTGAGAACCCAAAAGGTGTTTGATGAGAATTCTAGTGCAATTGCAATGCAAATTGGAGTATAGAGGCTTGCATATATTGTTGGAATTGTGTAGAAGTTGATCATATGCCAGTGTTGTATCAATTATGCTTGAAACAAATATCAAGATACCAATATTCTAATATGATCCTCTGAATCAATGCAAGGACCTCATTTTTTTTAATTTTAATGATAATATAGAAAACAACACGCTAACCATGGTTGCACCCCATTTTGATGATATATGTAGATTTGAGTGGACATTCTCCTTGTGAAGCACATGCACCACCTGACATGTCAAAAACTTGCGATGGAGGTGTAATACAATGTTGTAATGCCTATTGAGCGTCACATTCTTCACCTTGTACTCCCCACTCACCTTCACCACACCATTGATTCATATACATACACTATAGTCACATATCCTTTTGTTTGGATGCCAAGAAATTAGAAAATCAATAAAAAGAGGAAGCAAAATACATACATGTTTATAGACAAGCTAGCTATCTCCATAAGCAACAATATTTGTAATATCCTAGTCTAGAGCATGCTCAAGTCCAACAATGAGGGCCTTGATACTTTGCTTTAATTGAAATAAAAAGGCTTAAGTGTGACCCATGCCACAAATTGACATATCAAAGTGAAAAATGAGATTGAGTTTTGCATAGGCAAGACAAATGAGGTGGTCATCTCACCTTTAAAATCGTTTGTATTGTCAAAATCCACAAAGATAAGGCATCGGTAAAATTTTCCCATTTGGATGGAAATTTTTTCCCTACACAACCAGGTTATAGTTTGGGAGTGCAAAGAATATTAAAATGATGAAGAAATGGAATGACAGTGGTGAAAGTGGAGGGAGAACCTAGTGACGTTCAGGGATTCTAGTTGTGATGAATGGAGAGGGTTGTCATTGAGGATTCCATAGATCAACGTGGACAAGATAGATCTATCAACCAAAATCATAGATCACAATATCAACCTTCGCTCCACTTGCATCTCAACTTGACCTTTGTTCCATGATCATTACTTGCATAATTCATTCCCCATTAACTCCAATTCCTATGGGTTTCAGGTTGAAACGACCCTGTACTATTCAAGCAAGCTTCAAATTTTTTTGTATTAGAGAGTATTGACACATGAATGAAAGTTGTAGAAGTATTCCAAACAGATATACATCACATGTGCCATTACAATAGTTGAGTAGGAATTCGATGTTTGTAGTGCTAGGATTTCCTCTGCAGGCTCCATCGAAATGGACTAAGGCTATAAGATCGGGAGGAGTTAATCCCGCCACTACTAGCATCGCCCCTATGCCACCCTTTATTCCCTACCTCATCATATTTATCCAGAATAACTAAGAAATATGACAAAGTAAATAATAACATTTAGCATAGCTTAATGACGATGTCAATCGGCATAGGGGGCATGCAACTTTCTATGCTCCCTACATGCAGTGCATTAACTGCAATAGAGTTGGTATGCATAATGCATCGACTGCAACTACTTCACCCCATCGACTACAATGAATAAGATATGTTGTAAGGTGATCAAGTGCGGGTTGTCGGGATAGCAGGTGCTGGGAAAAATGTAAAGGAAAATCAAACAATAAGATGGCAACGTCTTAAAAAGTAGGACAACACCTTGAATTACTTGAATATTTCAATATTTCCTTTGGTAGGGAATAATAAGATAGATATAATAAGTAGATAATAAGAAACGCTAATACTTAATAAATAAAAGCTAATATAAGATGATAAAATAATTAATAAAAAAATAAAGACTTAAAGTCCATGACTAATCATAAAGTAACCTTTTTGAGTCTATTTATACTCATGGATGAATCCTATCATATAATCATTCAATTATTATTTTATATTATCTCTCTCTCACACATACGCACATGCATATATATTTTTATTCGAATTTGAATACCCTCAACTTGGGCATCAATTCAAGGTATTTTATGTACCAAATCTTCTTACAATTGTCATACACCAAACCAACCACCATATGTACAACAAATGGCATTTTGTACACAAATCCATACATAATATTTCTCCTTTACATCGACCATTTTATTTTCCATACAACCATTTCCAATTCTTTCATACAATCACACAATTTACATATAGACATCGTCGTCATACAACTACCAAAATGTAGTTGCATAACCATAAAATTAAAGCACAACCATGCAACTACCAAAATTGGGATTAGAAACTATACAATTGATTTTTGTATTTCCATATAGAATAAATATGGTTTTACAACAACCAAATTTGTTCATAAGTGTGTGAATTAGAGTCCACGGAATAACAAAATTATTTCTAGTAAAAAATCCTTATAGCCACACCATTCCATCACTCGATGGCTAGCTATTAAATAGAAAAAATATAAAGTTTCTCGCCAAAAGACAAAAAAGACGATGAGAAATGCAAATATTAACAATAACTTGGAAAAATTGGAGGGCAATACAAGCAGGTAGTTGAGGAGAAGCAGAACTCAAGAATGAGTTTCAGTGTAACTATGACGATATGAGGTAGGCGTTTACACAAAACTAGGATATGTTATAGAAGGAAATCATAAAATGTTTCAAACAATACCATGATAATTGATCTAAAGCAAGAAATTGTACAAAATATGCAATACATTAAGACATGAATTAATAGAAACAACAGAACAAACTACCAAAAAATCGAGGATGCATTGAAGAAATAAAGGAATCAAGGCCATGATGAACTAATGGCACTCATCAAAGGCTTTTTGGCCGATGTTAATTCTCCAAACTCACTAAGCCAAGAAGACACACCGAATCAACAGATTAACATATCTATGGATGGCTTACTGACCATCATTACCTTACCAAAATCCTATGCAAATAAACCAATATACAGGTATCTAATGAGGGTAAAATTAGAATTATCAAAATTTGATGGAGGCTAAAATCAAAGAGTGGTTTCAATTAACAAGGAAAAAGAATACTTTGAAATACATAATGTTCAACACTACAATGAAAACATCAAGTAGACCTCCATGTTGTTGGACATGTGTTGTACTCTTTGTGGGTTCCTAGAGCAAGGGAGTCCTTGGGGGCTAGCACCCTACAAATAATTTTTTTGGGTTCATTTTTTGTTCGTTTTGAGTTATTTTTCAGCCCATGGTTTTTTGGTCCATTGTAAATTAATTTCGGTTAAGGAATTGAGGTTGTAATCTAATCTGGGCTAATGGATTAGGGTTTTTGGATGCTAAAATATTACAGTGTAAACATAAAAAAATAATACAATATGATAGAGAGAAAAGAACTCTTGGGAATGTTAGTTTTCTAGTTTTGTGTTTCTAGGATAAATCTTTGTGTAATGTGTGAGTGAACCATTATTAATTCTATTTGGTATTGTTTTTGTTTACACATGTTTATCAAAACTCTTCATATGGTATCAATGTGATGTTATTGGCTTTAGGGAGATGCTCTTATTGCCATGGTATAGCTCATCCTGTAAAATGAAAGGGTATATTGGGTCTACGATAAACCTATGTTGGAGTGGCAACTTTGCATAATGAATCTTATGCAAGGAAAACAACAAAAAATTAAAGAATAAAAATTGAGAAGTTTAATGAATAGAGATTTGAGTTATGGAAGTTGAAGATGGAATATCTTCTTGTAGACAAGGATTATTAGATTTTTATGGATCTGGTACAAATCCCTCTAGTATGTTGAAAGAATATTAGGAAAATCTAGAATCATGATTCAACTCGGGATATTAGATTCAATGTTGTTGACATCTCTAGAAAAGATTGTGAAAATAAGTTATGGGATAAGATGGGGAATTTGTATCAGTCAAAGTCCTTGGTAAACAAGTTATTTTGTTGAAAGAAGTTGTTTTATTTTAGGATGGAGGATGGTGACACCATGGCAGATCATCTAAATTCCTTTGATACTCTAGTAAGTAAACTGACCTCTTTTGATATTAAGATGGAGGAAGAGGATAAGTGTATTACCTTTTTATGTTCTTTACTAGACTCTTGGTATAATATGGTTGTAGAAATTGGTAGTTCCACTCAATCCACGTTAAATTTTAAGGATGCAAATGCACCCTTGATTTTTTTTTATAAGCTTGTAGCCATGGAGTTTTGAACCACTAACCTTAAGAAAGGAGTTCCTTAATAGTACACCTAATCACCATTTATTCTACGCCTCATGGGATAGTTTCATCCTTGTTATTATTGGAAATGAGGAGAAAATCCATGGAGGATGTAACCAAGGATGTTTTATCTATGACAGGTCATTTTGAAGGGAGGAAAAATAGGTCTTATGGGTGCATATCCAAGTCTAGAGGTAGATCTAAATCTCTAGGACATTTTGAAAAGAAATGTTGTAAATGTGATAAAGTCGAGCATTATAAGAAAATTTTCATATATAAGAGTGTTGATAAAGGTACAAGGGATCTGATGATGCCCTCTCCATGTTTACTTGTAATCTATAGGTACACATGTAGATCATGATGAATGGTTGATAAACTCGGGAACTTCATTTCATATTACTCTTCACAAGGAGTGTTTTTGTGAATATTAAAAGTACAATGGAGGTGATGTTTTCCTAGGAGATTAATCGACGGTCAAAATCATAGGACATGGAAGGGTCAATCTATTACTCAAACATGGAAGGATTACAATTCTTCTTGGTGTTTTGCATTGTCCATATTTGTCCAAAAACCTGACATATTTAAGTAAGATGGGTGATGCAGGTGTGCATATTTTTTTTGAAAAAGACACATGCCATATAGTTTGAGGAGTAATGTTGTTGATGTAGGGAGTATGTATTAGAACTATGTACAAGTTTTTGGGAAGCACTTTTAATGATAGGTGTACAATAATTCTATTGTTCATGAGGATAATAATGAAGAAGATAAAACCCTTATTGCCTCTATAGACAAGACAATGTTATGCCATAGAATACTAGGACATATTTGAGAGAAGGTCCTTCAAGCATTACATGGTAAAGGTATGGTAGAAGTTATGCCTCATTGGTCATTAGACTTCACTTTCTATGAACATTGCATATATGGTAAACAAATTCAGGTAATATTCCCATTTGGTGCTACAAAAGAAAAAGGAATCTTGGAGTTAATACAAAGTCATGTGTTTGGACCTATTCATGTTCCATCACAAGGTAAATCTGTGTAAATTGATGATTTCTTGAGGAACAAATGAGTCTATTTCCTCCATACCAAATATGAGGTTTTTCACTAAATTTAGAGAGTTTAAGCTCTTGTAGAAAACCAACAGATAAGAAAATAAAGGTGTGGAGAACATATAATGTGGAGAGTTATGCGGAAATGAGTTTGAGGAATTTTGTAATAAGTGTGGAATAGTAAGGAAAAATACTACTCCTTACACACCTCAACATAATAGCATTGTAGAAAGGATGAAAATGACGTTGATGCAGAAGGAAAGGAGTATGCTCAATGGTGTAGGGTTATCACAGGAATTTTGGGAAAACTTTGTGGATATTGCATATCACTTGGTAAATCAATCACCTACATCTGCATTGGTTGAAAAAACACCACATGAGGCATGGAATGGTAAATATCCCTCTCTTAATCATCTTAGATTTTTTACTTGTGATGCTTATGTGCATGTTCCAAAGGAGAATAGGGATAAGTTGGATAGTAAAGTTAAAAATGTATATTTATTAGTTATAAAGATGGTATAAAATGTTATAAACTTTGGAACCTAATAACTAAGAAGAATGTTTATAGTTAGGATGTTTTATTTAGAGAGATTAACGTTCCTCCCAAATAGGAAGTCCAATCAAAGGAAGAAGAACCAAAGACAACATAGATTGAGTTGGAGGGTGAAGAATCTAACTCAATATAAAAATATGAACTAGAATAGGAAGAACCTCAAGTCCCAACCTTGAGGAGATCTGTTCATGAAAGAAGACAACCATACAAGTATATCCCACCCGATTTCCACTCTAATTTTTCTCTATCTATTATTGATTATGATTCTAGATTTTTTATGAAGGAATTGGATTCAGAGGATTGTAAGCTTTAGAAGAAGGAAATGGTTAAAGAAATGAATGCATTAGATAAAAATAAGACTTAGGATCTAGTTGAGTTTTCAAATGGAAGAAAACATATTGGTAGCAAATGGGAGTTTAAGAAGAAGGTGAATGTAGAAGGTAAGGTGGAGAAGTATAAAGATTGCTTAGTAGCTAATGGATATTCCCAAGTGGAGGGAATTAATTTTGGTGAGATTTTTTTATTGTTGATAAACTAACTTCTATTAAATTTATTATATATTGTTGTTTCTTTTGATCTTGAAGTAGAGCAAATGGATGTGAAAACAACATTTCTGCATGATGATTTGGAAGAATAAATATACATAAAATAAACAGAGGGTTTTGCAATGAAGGAAAATAATGATCTAGTTTGTAAGTTGAAGAAGTCCCAATATGGATGAGAACAATCACTAAGAATGTGGTATCAAAAGTTTGGTACTTGTATATTGGGACTTGGTTTCTCAAGAAGGAAATATTATCATTATGTGTGGTCTAAGTAGGTTGGTGATCATTTTATTTATGTTGTCTTGTATGTTGATGATATGTTGTTGATTGGAAACAACAAGGACATCATTAAGGATGTAAAATCAAAATTGTGTTCTAAGATTGATATGAAATATATTTCTACTACAAATTTTATTTTGGGTATGGAAATCAAAAGAGATGAGGTCAATACAAGACTCTTGTTGAGTGAGAGGAAATATATTGAGACAGTATTATAGAGGTTGAATATGCATGAATGTAAATCCACAAAGTTAATTGTTCCTATAGGTGCAAATTCATATATAGATCAGTGTCCAAAAAATAAAGAAAAGGTATAAAACATGTCATGTGTTCCTTATGCTAGTGTTGTTGCAAGTCTGATGTATGTTATGGTCTGTACTAAACCAAACATTTCCCGTGTAATTGGATTTTTGAGCAGTTATATATCAAAACCATGGGAGGAACATTGGATAGTAGTAAAGAGGGTCTTCATATATGTGTCTGTGTGTGTGTGTGGTAGTTCAGATTATGCAATCTACTGCCAAGGAAGGCGCGTCCCTCATATAAAGATATACATACAAGGTTTAGTTGATGCACGCTAGGTTGGAGATCTTGACCATAGAATATCTACAAGTTGTTACATTTTTAACTTATTTGGTGGAGCAATTAGTTGGAAGAGTAAGAGGCAAGGTATAGTTGCATTGTCAACTACAAATTAGGACACATGGAGACCATTCATAGAAGTAAGCAATCCATGTGGTTTCAAAGATTATGTTCAGGTATTGGTTTTATTAAGAAAGCAATGAGAATAAGTTGTGATAGCTCAACTGCATTTTTTCTAGGAAGGAATCCTACTTATATTTCCAACACAAAGCATACTGATGTTTAGTAATATTTTGTTAGAGACATGGTTGACCATAAAAAAGTACTATTGAAGAAGGTTGATACCTTGAAGAATGTTTTAGACTCATCGAAAATTTCTCTTTGTGTAGAGAAGCAGTGGGCATTTTTGCACTTAGTAGTTGATTTCATGAATGCTTCCCCCTTGACCCCATGTTTCAAAGAATACAATAAGTGGAATAATGTTGGACATGTGTTGTACCCTTTCTAGGTTCCCAAAGCGAGGGGGGTCTAGGGAAAGGGATCAACCCCCTCAGTTAGAGGGGGTGCGAGGGGGTAACACCCCTTAAAGAAATATTCTGGGTCTATTTTTGGTCCATTTTGAGTTTTTTTTTGGTACATTGGAAACTCTCAGCCAACTTTGTCTCCTGAAGATGATCCAATAGTATGGATCGAAACGTCGAGACTGACTACTTCTATTAAACGCAAATTCAGGTCCAAACAACTAATTTCAGTCAAGGAATTGGGGTCCTATTCTAATCCAGGTTAATTGATTAGGGTTTTGGTAGATATAATATTACATTGTAAACACAAAAATATAATGAAATGACATACAGATTGGAGAAAATCTCAGAAATGTTGGTTTTCCAGGTTTTGGGTTTTTGGGGTAAATCTCTACGTAATCTATGTGATCCATTGTTAACTATATTTGGTATTGTTTTTTCTTACACAAGTTTATCAACTATTCACATGTAGCTTAAAGTTGTCACATGCAATTGGTACATGTCATGGAAGATCTCAAAATTGTTTTATTCGTATAATTGGGATACATTCAAGAAAAAATTCTTTAAGAGGTTACAAGGTGTGTGTGTGTGTGTGTGTGTGTGTGTGTGTGTGAAATATTTGACTAATGTGTTCGTGAGCTATTGTTAACTATGTTTGGTATTGTTTTTTCTTACACAGGTTTATAAAAAATCTTCACATGTAGCTTAAGGTTGTCACATATAATTGATACATGTCATGTAAGGTCCCAAACTTGTTTTTGTTTATATAATTGGGATACATTCAATGAAAAATTCTTTAAGAGGTTACAAGAGGTGTGTGTGTGTGTGTGTGTGAAATCTCACCAAAATACAAGAAAAATATGATGTAGATGAATACACGCATGAATAGGAAGCATTCACAATGTAATTCATTGGTTTATTTCAAAGGTGACTACTCCAAGTGTATTTATATGGATTAAAGTGTATTTATATGGATTAAAGACTCGGATAAAGGATTAGTTAGAAATTCACAGTATTACAACCATGGAAAAGGATAGATACATGGAAAAAGTTGCATGAATTAAATTAAATTGGTCATTCCAAAAAATATAACAAGGTTTACTGAAGACGAAACCCCCCTAAACCACAGGCACTGAAAATTCAAAATATCCCACCGCATCTATAAGAAGAAAATAATCATAGTTTGGACTCCCAAAGGAAAAGGGAAGGAAAATGCAAGCATTGTGCAAAGAAATGGGATCTTAGGCATGTGTACTGTAAAGGAGATACCTTGAAAAAATTATATAAATGCAAGGTAAAGAAAAAAAATAGATTCATCAAAACACAATGTTAATGTTTTTTGTAAAATCATGTATAAGTTACATGGGTTCCTAAAGTCATTGTTAGTAATAAAGATGCAAGATTTAAAAGTAAATAGAATTTTTGAAGCAAAATTGTTAACAAATGCAGTGAATCCTACCTCCATTGCTTTGTGACGAAAGATAAAACAAGTGATAAAGAGTTTGATTTACCGTTGTAACATGTTGTAAAGAGGTGAGAATTAACCCAAAAGGTATATATTTCATCCTAAAGACACCTTTCTATATTTTCAAGTTGCTTTAGATGAAGATATTCTTCTTGATATTTTTAGATGCACTATTAAGCATAAATCCGCTACCACTTACTTAATTGGATGCAAAGATTCATTTCCAAATCATGGTAAGTGGAATATATATAAGCATAAATCCGCTACCACTTACTTAATTGGATGCAAAGATTCATTTCCAAATCATGGTAAGTGGAATATTCCAGTAAGCATTGGATTATCACTTCCCACATATATAACAAAAATAGAGGATCATTTTCTCTTAATGTAAATTGTTTTTCACAATATGCCCATGATGTAGATTATAATTTTTATTTTGTTGTTAAAATCATTTCTATTGTTTTTCTATATTTCTAATTGACTTTTCTGATAATATATATGGGTGATTGAAAGGTAAGTTGAAATGGCTTAAAATACTATCTTATGGATAAGAAAACTTTAAATGCGAGGGAATGAACCTCATTCAATCACCTAATAAATATGGCACTAAACCAATCTTTCTAAATATTAATTTTAGATTTTGTGTGTGTGAAAGAGATAGATTTGATATATACAACTAACATAGAGAAATAAAAAGGGAGCTACTAGATTTATACATAAATAGAAATATTACATATATAACATTTACATAAAAATAATGTAAACCCTATATTCTTTAAGGCACAAGACCAAGTCAACAACAAGGCTCAAATACATTCAACAATATATTCATTATGAGCTCAACATGTCACTACGAGAATATAACCTAGGAATAATCCCACAACCACTCAATTGACCAATAGGATTGTCATTCAACCATAGAGTTGAGACATACCATGCTTTATATTTCAAAGGCGTGAGAGAGATATCACCTTGACAAGCCATACCAACAAATAATCTCCCATACCCCATCCCACCTGCAAGCCTTGGATTAACACACTCAACTTAAAAATGATAGAACATTGGATTTGATGGCATGTGTGATGCCATGCTTTGAGTGTACTCAACCTCGATTACCATGATGTGATGGCATTTAATCGCATTGAATGTCTTGGAATGTGGTGGATTGCATGAGCCTACCATAAAATTCATTGATCAAACTTGAAAAATTGTGTGGTATGAGACCTTCCCTTATTTTTGCATAAATCCTTCACTCAATCTTGTTGCTCAGTTGGCTTGGGAGTTTGCTTAACAATAAAGCTCTCTTAGGATAGGATAAAATGACATGTCTTCAAACCGAGATTCTTTTGCTTTTATTTTATCCATAGGACATACTAATGAACTATCAATTGACATATGTTGTTTGTTTGTAAGCTTGATAAGGATTTCCAAATCCCCCAAAATAACAAGAGATCTCGTGCAATGAATTTTGAACCTTTGAGGGAGAGCATAAGCCTCGACTTCATTATTTGTAGTTATTCCAAAACTCTAAGCATAACTCAATTCTAAATTTCCTCTAAGATCTAGGATGATCCCGCAAACCTAGCGCTCCTCAAATTTAAAAACATGTTGAGGAAAATATAAATTTACATATTTGAAAAAAAATGATGAAATAGATTCAACAACCCAATATAAAAGAAAATGTTAACTTTTTCTATGTTCATTTTTACATATAGCAATAATAACAATTGATATCAATTGAAAGTGAGTAAGTATAATATTTAATGCATATTAAAATAAAAATAATACTCAATAATATATAGTAGTTAAATTGAAATGAAAATTATAATGAAAAGTGAAAATTTAAAAATCACATAAAATTAAGATGCATTTAAAATTTATTTGAATTTAAAATAGATATGTGTGATATATATTATGAAAAGTCATTTTTTACTAAGTAAAATATGAACATGGTTTTTAAATAAAACAACTTCACTAAGTTACAAGCTTTTGTTGAGCAAAATATGAAGATGGTTTTTAAGTAAAACAACTTCACTAAGTCACAAGTTTTTGTTGAGCAAAATATGAAGATGGCTTTTAAGTAAAACAACTTCAGTAAGTCACAAGCTTTTGTTGAGCTTCGTGAAATTTAGATTTGAAATGTTTAAAATTTACTTTAAAATGGAAAGTGAATTCCTTGTTAGACTGACACTTTATATTTCAATCTATATCCAAGTCATTTTTATGAACAACTCTATTTAAAAAAATCTTACATTGTTGCAAGATTTTTTTTTCATATAAATATTTTTCTATATCCAATGTTACCAATGTTTAAGCATTTTAATATCTTACATCTTTCTTCGACTTAATGTGTTTCCAATTCATTTGATGTGTGAAACACATTTGAATTTGCATTCAAACTTATTTATCAATCTCCTAATGAAGTGAAGACAAACTTACTAGGTTGAACTTCCTTGCCTACTGCACCCCATTTGTGATTCCAAATATCATCACCAATAGAATAGTCTCCAAATCCACTAATATAGTATGTATTTTCCCATGATTTTGTGTGAGCCTATCTTCTTGCCAACTAGAGCAGCCGCTACTTATCTAAGGGAATACCCTCCTTGTTATGAATCTTTCAATGGAATCCACAGTTTTCAGTTACCTAGTGATAGTCCTTCAAAGATCTATGCAGTGTGCTTCAAAGATATAGAGATCTATGCATTGTGCTTTAAAGATATAGTGATTTCAAACCTTTGCATAATCCAACAAGTTACTTGCCTATATGAATGGACTTATTACTGTTCTACAAAAAAATTGAAGCAAATGTGGACTTCTCACCCACATATTAATGCCTTAGACAACCATAACTTCACTGATGGCTTCAAAGAGAAAACTTGATAGAAAGCTCAAGGTCTCAAGTGAGCTTCTTTGCTCAACTGCAGATTATTGAAAAGCAAAGAATCATGGTGACGTTACATTAATATCTATAAGTGAGTGGTATTTTATTACTAAATAAAATTTAAAATTAGTGGATTCGCTACTGTTTCTACTTTAAACATCTCCAGAGAGTTGTTAGGAGCGTAGTTCTTTGGGCTTTGATGCCGCTATATTGAGAAGTGAGTAGGACTCTGGATTTCGGGAGTGAATCTGGGGCTAACTGAACTGAAGATTAGATATAACCAAGAAGCAAGAAACAGAGTTGTAGAAGGCAAATAAGGAAGCAAACAAGTATATAAACGATATTCCATTTCAGCAGAGAACCCTAAAGCACGGTGGCCTTTCCCACGGTGGTAATAAAGAAACGCACCTTGAATTCGCGCCGGCATTGCATTGTAATGTTGTTTCTGCAGCAGCAACAAGTTTCAACACACCGAGAGACAGTCGTCACTTTGAAAAGTTTGCCTTCACCTTGAATCTGATAAACATGGCCTGTGAACGAACGTACTTCTGCTCCATATTTCCAAAATACTATACTATACTGTGCAGGCAGTAATATGATGAAATTGTCTATGGGAAAATAACTTGTGTCAAACTCTTTTGCAGTTGCAAAGGAAGAAGGGAAGGTATCTATTTTTAAACTCTGAGCAACAATCAAGAGGCGATAAGAGCTAAATCTTCAAGTGCCCTCTAATTAGAAACGCCTCTGATGTACAGCCCAGCATTGCATGATGAACTGACAGCTTGGATGGCTCACTTCTGACAGTTTGAGATATGGAAATATTCTTCTGCATGTATAGGTATATTATGCATTTGCATTTGCCAGCCAGTGTCGATATTCCTAATCTTTTCACCACTGGATTCATAACAATGACAAGATCATTATGATAGACATGCTTTGGTCAAAGTATTTTCCATTTTAAATAGAATCCATCAACCACAAATCACATTCTTTAACAAAGCTGTTCTTTTAAAAGTTTAATTAAGAAAACTTATGTTATATTAGCATTTTAGGTTGTATCATTGACTCTCAATCTTCATGGGATCCACCTTTATGCCTCCATGAGATATATGATGACCAAGAACAATCCCTCAATTAGTAACATGTGACACTTTCATGGCTACGAGAGATATACGAGAGATATTTGTTTCTTGAAATCTCGTAAGTACTTTAGCCAAATGGGTCATAGCTTTATCAAATGTATTACCATAAATAGTGAAATCTTTCATATTTACTTCCATAGAGTAATGTATCAAGTCAGAACATACCAAGAACAACTTGCTGAAAAGTAAGTCAGGGAACATACCATGTGGATGTGAGATTAGTATTTTAGAATTTGAAAAACATAATGTACCATGTTGAAAGAGTCTTTATTTTCATCTTCTCTTAATCTCTTAAGTCTCTCATGTTATTGTTTTTGCAAAGTTCAAGGTTTGTTTGTCCCATATCATGAGGACATTGTTTTATATTAAATTACCGTCCTACATCAACTTGATTGATTATTTGATTATAGTCTTTGACTCTCAATCTTCATGGGATCCACCTTTATGCCTCCATGAGATATATGATGACCAAGAACAATCCCTCAATTAGTAACATGTGACACTTTCATGGCTACGAGAGATATTTGTTTCTTGAAATCTTGTAAGTACTTTAGCCAAATGGGTCATAGCTTTATCAAATGTATTACCATAAATAGTGAAATCTTTCATATTTACTTCCATAGATAATGTATCAAGTCAGAACATACCAAGAACAACTTGCTGAAAAGTAAGTCAAGGAAAATACCATGTGGATGTGAGATTAGTATTTTAGAATTTGAAAAACATAATGTACCATGTTGAAAGAGTCTTTATTTTCATCTTCTCTTAATCTCTTAAGTCTCATGTTATTGTTTTTGCAAAGTTCAAGGTTTGTTTGTCCCATATCACGAGGGCATTGTTTTATATTAAATTACCATCCTACATCAACTTATTGATTATTTGATTATAGTCTTTGACTCTCAATCTTCATGGGATCCACCTTTATGCCTCCATGAGATATATGATGACCAAGAACAATCCCTCAATTAGTAACATGTGACACTTTCATGGCTATTAGAGATATTTGTTTCTTGAAATCTCGTAAGTACTTTAGCCAAATGGGTCATAGCTTTATCAAATGTATTACCATAAATAGTGAAATCTTTCATATTTACTTCCATAGACTAATGTATCAAGTTAGAACATACCAAGAACAACTTGCTGAAAAGTAAGTCAGGGAACATACCATGTGGATGTGAGATTAGTATTTTAGAATTTGAAAAACATAATGTACCATGTTGAAAGAGTCTTTATTTTCATCTTCTCTTAATCTCTTAAGTCTCTCATGTTATTGTTTTTGCAAAGTTCAAGGTTTGCTTGTCCCATATCATGAGGGCATTGTTTCATATTAAATTACCATCCTACATCAACTTGATTGATTATTTGATTATAGTCTTGATATTTAGGGTATTTATTTTTGTACTTTTAAGTCTTTTATACATATGTCCAAACACAACTACCAACTCTCTTGGTATTTAGAGGTTTTAACTCTTTTGATTTTGCTACTGTTTAGTATTTCTAATTTAGTTTTATTAGAGTGTAAAAAGGAGATACTCATAGAACACTATAGAGAAGGTTAGCATATCATCTTAATTGTACGTCAATTAAGACATATTTTATTACCATTATGTGTATCTCTAATTTGATCAGGATTCTATCATCACTCTAAGCTATCTTAAGGGTGGTGCTTTCATAGCCATCACACTCATATTGCACATTTAGGGTTTGTTCTTACAACCTAAGCATGGAGATTAACTATCACATACCTCATGAACAGAGTGCATGTAAGCTATGTAACATGGAATTTTAAATTAGAAGAACAATTCATTTTCTCTTATTTGTCCTATTATGAAATTTGAGGTAGA
The DNA here is from genome assembly GCA_027924585.1 of Larix kaempferi. Lineage (NCBI taxonomy): Eukaryota > Viridiplantae > Streptophyta > Pinopsida > Pinales > Pinaceae > Larix > Larix kaempferi. The sequence goes on along the minus strand of BSBM01001430.1, from coordinate 8,763,068 downwards.
TGTTATTTCTTATTTAGGGATCCTCACAAATTGAGATCCTCAATTCAATACCAAACATGTGTTGCCACTTTAATTAGAGTGATTACTCACTTGGAGAAGTTACATGTACCCCATATCTATTTCCATTCGAGCCATTTTTCCTTACTGGCCATTAATCAAGAAAGAAGAAGGGGACACATGAACCCAAGCCTATAAACTTTCAAAGCATTGAATGCATGTTAAGGGAAGTGACAGACCTCTCCTAAGTCAGCATACTATAATGTATTAATGAATGTATAAATAACCTTAACGAATGAACAGTTGGAGAAGGTGTAACCGCTCCAACCTCCTATATTGTATAAAATACCCTTCAAGATGAATAGAAAACTGATTAAATGTTCAGTCCAATACTTGTTCTCTTGATGGTTGTTGTGTATGCTTATTCTTTACTTGAATGTATATGTAATCACATAGATTACAAACAGTGGTTCCGTTGCCTCCTTCACTCGGCTAGGTGACAGCAGCAGCGAGTCGGGGTGGCTCGAACCCGTCGAGGAATTCCAAAAAGAAACCCTTCTGGAAACATTCGAAAATGGTGATGATGAGGGATGTTGCTATAAATAAATGATGATCTCCATATATGCTCTCGAAGATCATGCCTGTTGCATGAAAAAAACTACTTGACCACATATACTTTTCATATCCTAACCGCAGTATCTAGTCGATCACGAACTCTTGAATAGTGTTCATGTTGGAATATCAAGCAATACTGAGAGGGGGGGTGAATCAGTATTAGGATTTTTTTTAATTTTTATCACATTTGAAACAGAATCAACAAAGAATATAGAACCCACAAATTCATCTTGGAAGCCCAATTGGGAAAACCACCAATACTTTCTATTACTGCAAAATTATATTTACAAATAGTTTGCAAGCACCAACTTGTTGGATGCACCAACACCCAAATTTTCAGCTACAACTGAAGGATGCACCAACACAATGTTTACCAGCAGCAATTGGAAGGAGTCTACAACCCCCTACAGGCTTGCAACTTGTCCTTGCACCTCCCAACCTCCCTTATTTGTTTTTATCATATTTCCAGATCTTCAATATATCTTCAATTCTGTCACTTCATTGGTCTCGGCCTGTTCTTGGTGCTCCTTCAACCTGGACTCTGAGACATATTCTTTCCACTTCAAAAACATGTTTATATATCATGTATCTCATCCTCTAATCGTTGCTTCTCATCAATCTGTGCTCGTGTCTCTTCATACTCGTATCTTTTCGAAATAGATTAAATTTATGTTTATTAATTAAATAATAAACTATGTTTTGTTTATGTCTCTTATTTATTTCATCTTTGTTTAATTTGTTGGTTGAGAAATATCTATTTAAATCTATGTCTTGTGTGGGCAACTGAAAAACTTGTTTAGTATATATTTTTAAGCTATGTGCGAGCATACTCATACACTGTGTGGAAATTAATTTTCTTCAACTTGGAAGGTGTAATTTTCACACGTGTGAGTACCAAAGAAGAAACTGACACCATGGCTAGATGGACAAGTTGCCAAAGAATAGATCCACACCTTTAGATGGATTTATTTGCACAACCACAGCTTCTAGCGTGCATTTCCAATGGCCTCTCAGACTTCATTTAGACAGGAAGACAAACTTTTTCTCAATTTGGCAGGCTTGTATTTCGCACATGTAACCTCCAGAGAAAAATCTGAGACCATGACTAGATGGCCAGATAATCAAGGAACAGACCCATGCCATCTGATGAATTTATCAGCACAAGGACAATCTCTGGCGGGCATTTCCAAATAGCCCCTTAACCTTCTGTTTCTAACACTTGACAAATTTCATTTATTTTTAATAGGCAAAACATGTTTTCTCTCAATTTGGCAGGTTAATTCCTTGCACATGTGACCATCAAAAAGGAAACTAAAAGCATGATTAGATAGACACATCACCAAAGAACATACTCATGGAATTGGACAAATTTATTGACACCAAGACAACATTTGGTGGGATTTTGCAAATGTCCTTCTGAACTTCGATGATGACCCTTACACAAACTTTTCAAACCCTAGGTCCACTAAGGTGGATTCTTACTTTCACCAAAACCTTAAACCAATTATACCAGATGATGTAATACATCTTATTGAGCACAACCAAACTAATTTCACCTTTAAACTCATCTTCCTCTGACCTAGGCGGGCATTTTACTAGACAGGTGCAAATTGCCTGAAACCCTGTTTTGGTAGACCTATTGTTGACACAGCGGCTGTCGACAGGGGTTCACTTCACACTGTCGTCAACAAACCATCAACATAACTCCCTTACGCACTGGCCCATAAAGGTTTTACCCCTTCCAGCAACACTCACAGAGCAAGTGAAGTCTCACACGAGATGAATAAGGGGTTGCAGGAACCAAGTTTCCACAATGGAGAGAGGATATGCATCAAACCGTACTTTACAACTACAGAAACCAGAGATTATGTCTTTGCATCATACTAACAGTTCATACATCTATTCATTCCCTTCGCATATCCAATGTATAAACAACATTTGCATCAACATGGTTTAATCAATCATTCGCATTAACAGTAATTACCAAACCACAAATCATTTCACAAACACTGGAGACATCAATTAATAGAAACAAAGACACAAGATATAACCATAATCGAACATCTTCATGCATTCATCAAAAACTGCGGAATAACCTTCGCATAAACAGTCAAAACATCTTGTCACGGATACAAAGCAGATCAAAACATATCATTCTCTGATTCAACTATGATCTAATATTCCCTTAGGCTTACAATCATATTCCTATTTGTATGACACTAAGTGGTTAAAAAATGGTCCACATGACTCATTTCTAACAAACTATCTAAACTTGCGCTTCCTTATTCTCTGTGAATGACCCTTTCTTCCGCGGATGGTCCTTCTTCGCACTGTCGGCTTCTGCACTTTATGCGGACTAACCCTTGCCAACAAGCCCCCAACACAAACTTGTGGCTCTCCCTCAAGCCACCTCAGCTGGAAACCTCTGGTATTGGTCTCGTTTGTCACTGCGGTAAACTTCTGAAGCTATTCTTGACATATGGAGCTCGTTGTCATGTACTTCTCGAACTCATCCTCCAGTCTCTTGAAACCTCGATCATATACCTGCTATCACATATATAGTATCTGGGCTACCATACATTATTTTTTTGATGCCAGTACACTATTCAGACAGTTCCCTTACATTTGAGATGTTGAGATGAGCATCTATATTGGATCACTATCAGATTTTGGATAGCAGTTGTATTCCCCATGCCATGACTGAGTCTCGGGACACTCAAAGAGATGACCGATATAGCCATTATGCCTTTGGTACAGAGCAGTCAATAGTGCCTAGAGTTACAGCAGCAGTTTCGAAGGACAGATGATGGTACAGGTGATGAGCATTCAGTTATATGACTTAGCAGGTATATCATTGTGTTATGGTTATATTGCTTTTATACTTATTCTCATAGCATGTCTTAGCACCTAGTGTCATGATCTGGTGATCATATAGATATATGGACCTGGTTGAGCTTATTATATATATTATATTGTCCCTACTCAGAATTAGAAGTTCACTATTCATACTCATTGGTTTTACCCTCCTTAGGGAGAATAGAGGTGATCATTCCACCATACCTTGGCTTGCTAGTGTTGGCTCCATTATTCATTGTCTTCATCCATCCATTGCCTACCTTTTAGTTTATCACCCTGACTTACTACTTGACTAGTGACATGGAGGATCTTTTCCCCACTGTAGCCTCTGTATTGGATGAGCTTCCCTGTTTATTGTATCTCGACCCTGAGTTGGTGACAAAAATTACCTTTGGTGAGTTGGATTGTAGGCCTAAGTCATTCTGGTCGGTTGTCCCGATGTTTGGCATTGGCTCGAACTCCCCCTAGTCACTTGAGATGTTGTTGGCTAAAACTGAAAGCTCATGTACTACTTATGGAAACTGATAAATTCGCCCATGGAAACTAAAAAGGGCAAGAGCGATGAACTGCTGAAAAATACTCCTCGAAGAGTATAAGAAAGGTCCAAAAAAAACAATGATTCTTAAAATCTATATCTAAACAATTGCTGACCTTATATATGTATAAAAAAACATGCCCTGGATGCAAGCTGCAACTAGTTGTGCTTATCAGCACACCTGAGATCTGAAGGGTTATGTAGGCCAAAAAAGGCCATGAAATGAAATTGAATGATCCTAATGAACCTGGATCAACTTGATATAGACATGATGCCTAAGGTGAATAAGCACTCTCTAAACAACTTATCCATTTGTGAGACACCGCCATTCCCTGTGTTGTTGCTCATTCAGTATATACTATGGTGTGTATTCCTTTTCCCTTTGCCAAAGTGTCACAAAGTTAAGTCATTCAAGTTATCCCTTAGCCTAGCCAGTTATTTTAGCCTTCACCCTTCACTAGCAAATTGATCACAACTATGAAGTGAGTATGGTCTTGAAAGTCTGGTCTGAGTAATAATAATAATTAATGACATTATATATTTGGATTTAGATCGCCAGTAATGATTACTTTGTGTTATAATTGTTATTTGAATAAGTTGTAGAGCATGCATTAACCTTGGACACTTTGCAGCAGCTTCTGATGATGGTCTGAGTTATATTTGGTCATGTTGACTTGGTCAAACCTAGTTTGACCAAGGTCAACCATAGGACATGAGATGGTTGGACCTTGTGATGATATGGATGGATGATATATGGTCTATGTACATGTACATGATGATTCTATGCAGCAGCTACATGGTTATGATGATGATTCATGGTTTACAACATTATTTGATCATTTACATATTATTATTATTTCACATGTTCCGGTATATTGGATATATTTTATGATCATGCAGAGACTCATATGGTGTATGAGTACACATCTTGGATGGATTTGGACCTTCTGAGTCCAATGAGACAGTTTGTTTTCAGTTTCGGGCACTTACAATGATGATTGAGCCTCAGTAGGCTATCCCAGTGCAGTTTTGGTCTGTCGGAGGCCCTGTCAGAGAAGATGTGATTTTATTCGGTTGACCTAGGGCGCTGTGCTTGAAAGGGGTGGTGCAGCCACTTGTTTTTACCATATTAACCCCCTCCTGGACACACTGGTGCCCTCACCTTGACAGCACAGGCACTCCAGGAGGTAGTTTTGGGCAGTTTCACGCTTCCCGAGGCATTTCAGGATTGGTAGAAATGGCTATTGAGGAATTTGATTTGGGCTACTAAGGCAATGTTTTGGCATGGGATGATCAGTGATGATGGATTGATGTCTTCCACACCTCCTCCAGCAGTTTCAGCTTCATCAGGGACCGCATCCATCACTTATGGCACTTTCTGATGATTTCTGAGTTCTTTTGAGGCCTACGATTTTTCCATAGAAGCACGATTTGGTATATTGATGACTATATTAGTATTATTGTGCTATGGGGATTGACCAAGGGTGGCTAAAATTACCCCTTGGACCCACCATAAGATTCCTATTATATTTTGTCATCATGATTTGGTGGGATTCCCCTCTTCTAGGGCGATTTTGTCCAATTATATTATATTTTATTAGTGATCCATGTATTTTATTGTTAAGCTCATCTCAACCATTGATTAGACATTTGTATCTTTTAATATTAGCCACTCATTCAAAAAGTGGTTAGGATTTCGATGCCTCTCCTTCCTATTTAAAGGAGAGAGCTTCTCATTGTAAGGGGTCTTTGGCTCTTGGATTATTGATATAGAAAAAATTTCTTGTGGAAATTCTTGTGGTCTCCTTTGCATCTGGTGTTCTTAGATGGTGATTGGAAAGTCTATTGCAACCTAGCATTTGGAATTTGTGGTAAGATCTATCTATTTTGGAAATCATTGTCTTGTCTACAGGAGGGCGACTTCAACAAGGGCGATTTTGCAAGGCTTCTTCAAATCGACTTTCTTGGCATTTGCTTGTATCAGGGAGTTATCATTAGTATCATTGTGATCTATGCTATCTTTCTGTTACTTCTCTTGTGGCATTAGTCTTATCTCTTGATTACATCAAATCTGATATTGTTGACGTTTGTTGTGCAGGAGAGAGGGCGCATTGGCTTCTTGGACTAAATCGATTGCATAGAAAACTACCTCAAAGCTTCTCAAATTGATCGGGTTTGCATAGATCATCATCATCAAGGCACCTACAAGGTTACCCAGGTAAGATCCACAGGTTTGTTTCTCTTATCTTGATCCAATCCATTGACATAGCTCATAAATTGATAAAACCCTTATTTCTTCAAACCCTCATTTTTACATTTTTTCAGATCTACTAAGATCTAGTGGCTTCTTGGGTAAGATATTGAAAACCCACCTCTATAGTATCCATGACATCCCAGATCTATAGTTTGGTGAGGATTGGCCTCCATTTGACCCTCTTCCCAAGGCATTTAGCCTCTCCAAGCAAGGGCGCACTTCCTAGTTTGGTGGGTTAACCTAGATCTAGTATGTGGGTAGTTGAGATCCATCTTGATTCATGATCTACACATCCAATAACCTACCCCCAGATTGTCACTTTTCTAATTTCTACCTTGTGGGCCCTATTCCACATTTTAAGGGATTTAATCCCCATTTTGGACCACTTGGTATCTTTAAACTCAGATCTAGTAAGATCTAGCCATCGGACTGCCTTGAAATTGTAGATGCACACTCCTACTTGATTAACCTAATCGGATCTAAAGTTTGGATTCCATTGGACTTGTCTTGACCCCACTTGTCCCACTTTTTAGCCTCCTTTGGTAAAGTCGCACCACCTTGGAGAAGTGAGTTGACTCACTTCTAGGACATGGGTACTTGAGATTTATGTGGATTTGGAACGAGAGTAATTCAAAACCTAAGTCTAGTAGGTCACTTTGTTAAATATTTCCTTGGGGATAGCATTCCTTGTTTTAAGGGATTGTGGTCCACTTAGGTCAAACCTAGATCTAGACCTATTCATCCATCAAGACTTTAATTGCCCACTTGTCTCATGCAATAGGAGTCCTTAACCACAAGTTGGCTTTACTTTGTCTCTCCAAGTCAATTCGACTTTCCTAGATTGTTGGATTAACTTGTGGTTTGACCCTTGATTGATGAACTAAACCCTTCGATGCCATCATACTTTATGGTCAAGCTTGTCACTTGTACTAGTTAGCCCCAATTCAACCCCTAAACTACCCTGCATTGGACACGGTTCCCAAGGCAGTGGATTTTCTCACATTGAACTAGTACTTTAATCCTGGATCCTATTTCACAAATCATAAGTCACTTTCACATCAATAATGAACCAAAGCTATACTCATTGAACCCCTCACTTGTCTTGTGACTTCATCCTAAGGTATAGGATAAACCATACACCTTACTTCACTTAGAAATAACTTGATTTGGTGTCTTGGTTTTGATCTCTCTTGTCGGGAGTAGATCGGGTCTCCCCCTTTGTTGTTTGGGCTAGATAACATAAAGTGAAGGTTGCCTCGACTGGCGTGACAACCATATATTGGAGGTCGAGGTGATCGTGGTTGCACCTTTTGAGTTTCCCTTCCCTATTGCCATCCATAAGTGGATACATCCATAGGGGTAACTACAGTTTAGGTGATAACAATACCTTGAACTCATCCTCCAGTCTCTTGAAACCTTGATCATCTACCTCTTCTGCACTTGCTCGTGCGCTTCAGGCTTGCCGGAACCTAGGGAAAATTTCATCAACGTCGCCAACTTGTGAAACAGGCCAATGGCTCTGGCACATATGTTTCACACATTTGATCGTCCATTTCTGGAGCCAGCGGGCCTCCGCCCCTGGTGTTCTGGTGGTCGGGGAGACCACAGTTCTTCTAACTACTACCGCACTCTTAAACATTCCAGGTGATACCTTGTCTCTGTTCCTCCCATGTGTCTGCGCTGCTTCCTTCGCTGGTTGTTCATGCACGGTCGTCGTTCTCACTCTTAGCGCACATAGAGTGCTCCCGCTCGAAATGAAGTCCACCATTGCAACTGTCTCACTTCCCTTTTCCACAACTTCCTTGGGCTTTGTCACTCAACCTCCTAACTCTCTGCATCTAACTCACTGGGTCTCCTCTTCGGACTTTCTTTACTCCGACTTGCATTCTTCAATCGCTATGCTGGTATTTATGCTTGCTTCTTGACACTTTATCATCATTTGCAAAATCTTATCCACAGCCATATGAATCTGTCATCGTGCTTTTTATCGTCTTCCATTGATGTTAATCCGCAGTGATCATACTCGGATTTGACTCCCACGTGCTAAACATGCGAAGCATCGGCGAGCGACCTGGATGTCCATGCTTTCCGCATCCTTTCCATGTTTTGTCATCATTGCACTTTTTTTTTCAGATCCTCAACCGCTATACGCCTGGTCATGGCGGTAGGGCTTCAATCGATTCCCATTTACTAGCTTTGGCAGCAACCTACCGTCTAAACTCTTCAACTGCACCGCACCTCCGTCAGTAACAAAATCTATTATGTAGGGACCCAACCAATCCATCTGTACCTCACCTAGATGTTTCACAAATTTACTGTCCTATAGCAGAACCGTATCGCCGCACTGAAAGTGCTTTGGTTTAACGTGTCGATCATGCCAAGCCTCCTGGCGATCCTTTTCTACCTTTTGATGAAAACCTGTGATGAACCGATCCTCATCGACCTGTACCAATTGTGCCAATCGTTCTTCTAGTGCTCCATCATCACTCATTCATGTAGCTACTGCGATGCGCAGACTGGGGACAATATACTCCATCGACATGACAACTTCCTGTCCATAAACCAGCTTGAATAAAGTCTGGCCGGTCAAGCGTTTGCAACTTGTGAGATACGCCCAAAGTATCGCAGGGATCTTCAAATCCCAATCATCTTGATCCATGTTGCATACCTTTGTGAGCGCACGCTCCAAGATTTTATTGAATGCCTCCATTGTTCTGGTTGCTTGTGGATGGTAAGGCGTGATTTTTCGGTGTTGTATTTGGAATTCTTCTGTCATCGCTGCGATTGTCTGATTAACAAAATGGGTCCCTTGGTCACTCATTAGTATCTTTATACACCCGAACCTGGTGACCACATTTTCGAAGAGGAATCTTATTGTTGTCGCAGCTGAGCAATCCTTCACTGGTGTTGCTTTCGCCCATTGTGTCAGGTAGTCAGTCACAGTGATTATGTAGCGCAAACCTGTTCTTTTTCCTGGTGGGTTGATGGGACCAACGAAATCAACTGCCCACTTGTCGAAATCCTGTAGAGTCAATTGAGGTACTAGTGCCATTTCATCCCTTCATGATTGCTTCCCTATCCGTTGACATACGTCGCAACTTTTAGCGTAGTCTGCAGTATCTCCATGCATCGTCGGCCACCATAGTCCATCTCGAAGGATCTTCCTTGCAGTAGCACGTCCTCCGTAATGTCCTCCAACAATCCCAACATGAGCTTCTGCGAGGATCCTTTCCTGCTCATGCGGAAGGATGTAGCGTCGAAGTATCTCATCTGGTCCCATCTTATACAATTGACCTGTAATCAGTTGAAAATCCGCAGCTCTAAAAACTAGTTGCTTCTTTAGATTAGTAGTGAATTCTGTCGGTGCCTCTCCTGTTTCTAAAAACTGAATGACTTGTTCGTAATGGTCGTCGACCATTCCAACCCTGAACAACTGAGCATCCGGCAATCCTTCGTCAATGCTCCTTGGCTCTTCCTTGGATTCTATCTGTGACAAGTGATCTGGTCTTGCATTCAGTCGGCATGGATTTACAATTATCTCGAAATCAAATTCCTGGAAGAGTAACATCCATCGACAGATCTTCCCCCCCAACACAGGCTTGTTCACCAGGTATTTAAGTGTTGAATGATCAGTGAACATTTTAAAGTGGACCCTAAGAGATAGTGTCGAAACTTCTGTAAGGCATAGACCATCGCCAACCCCTCCCTTTCTGTAGTCGTGTAATTCTTCTCCGCAGTAGACAGCTTTCTACATGCAAATGCTATCAGGTGGTCTATTGCGCCTTCTCCTGGTTGCGCCAAGATGACGCCTAATGTGAATGATGACGCATCAACGTGAACATGGAACTCCTTCATCCAATCTGGAAATGCGAGGATGGGTGCTGCAACCATCTTTGATTTTAATATATCTAGACTCTTCTAGCATTCTTCATTCCATTCAAACTTGGTGTCTTTATTCAACAACTTTTCCATCGGCACTATGATCGTTGCATACCCTCTGATAAATTTCTTGTAGTACCCTATGTGTCCAATGTCTCTCTCAATTGCTTGACTGTTGTTGGCGGTGGTAGGTCGAAACTAATTGCATTTTTTGCAGGATCGACCAACATTCCTTCCCTGGAAACTATGTGCCCTAGTAAAATCCCAAATGGAGCACAAAAAATGCACTTTTTCAGGTTCAATGAAATCTAGTGTTGTCGACATCTCTCCAAAATCAACCGTAGATTTTCAACATGATCCTTGAACAACCCGTACACCATATAATCATCCATATAAACCGCAAGAAACTTTTGGATGTAGTCCTTGAACGCAGCAATGACCAGTCTGGAGAAGATTGTCGACGCATTCTTCGGGCCAAATGGCATCACCGTATACTGAAAACATCCCCATTTTGTGACAGAAGTTGTCTTGTGTCGATCGTCCTTCACAATATTTATCTGATGGTAGCCAGAGAATCCATCTGTGAAGGATTATATTTCCTGACCTCCCACACCTTCCAGCACCTCATCCGTGAATGGTGTCAAGAATGGGTCGTGTAATCATGCATCATTCAACTTCCGCAAGTCGACACAGATTCGGACTTTGCCAATTTTCTTGTCTTGAACCACCATCAGACTGATCCATTCGGATTCCTCTACTGGTTCTATGATTCCCACATCCAGCATTCTCTCTAGTTCATCTTGCACTCTCTCATTGTACCTTGGATTCAACTGGTAGGGCCGATGCTTGACTGGCTTCGCATTGGGTTTTAGGGGAATTTTCATTTCACCTAAGTCCCCAGAAATTCCTTTCATCTCCAAGAATTTCGTTGGGAAAAAATCCTGAAACTCATGCAACAGATCAGTCATCTTCGTGATAGTTGAGTCATCCCAATAATCTCCAATACTTGCGAACTTTGGATTCTCCTCCAACCCAATGTTTACTTTCTTGATCTTCAGCGGTTGCTGGAACTTGTCGGGAGGTATTTCTGCTGCCTCGACACTGCGACTTCCTTCCGACTCTGGTACATACCTAGCCCTCGGATCATCCACATCATTCATCTCTCCTGTGATATTGTAGCAGTCCATTAACATTTCTAGTGTTGCATTCCATTGAATCCCCAGTGGTTTCTCTATCGGGATTGCTTCGAATACCTTCTCCCGAATTTCCTATAATGCACTATGGATGAAAGGATTCTCGTCTAAGAAACTGAATGTTTGGCTAAAGCAAACTGTTAACTGTTCCCAAGATAGTGTTTCGCGTTGCAGTTCTGCTGTGACATACCAATTCCGCGGTACTTCATCCAGCATGTGAATAAACGCATGGACCCACTCCTATCTCGCTTGTAGTCCCCATTTGCTTTCGCATTCATCCAAATGCACCTACGGGTCACCTATGCCATCAAACTTCCTTCCGCTATATCCTTCTGCATTGCCGAACCTAACCGTCATTAGGTGGCGACATAGTGGCAAGGTATTTATGGTGGACTTGTGCGTTGCCCACCATCGCGCTTATGTAGCCTTAGGGCTACTTCTAAGGCCAAGAGACGTTGTGGTTTCGCCAATTTTTCCTCAAATTCAGTGAGAAATGTAGCCAAATTAGGAAACCCCTGGTATGTTGGTAGCTCGCACTCTTCGGTGGCTACCCATCGTAGCGACTGAGTGATCCGGGCACACCTCCTGAATGACACTTCATGCAGCCTTTTCTACCAATTTTCAAGTGCTTCGTCTGAATCTGATGACGCTGAACTGCTACTACGGCATCCCAATTCTCCATCCACAGTAGGGTTAAATAATCTTCAGAAATGTTGTATACATTATCCCATCCCTCAGTGAACTCATCCCTCGACGGTTCTATATACCTTTGACCTTCCGCGGGGTCAAGAGGTGTGACAACCCTTATCTCCTGGTTCTCGAATGACATAATTCTTTTCATGAAGTTGATAATGGCTAGATTATCCATTTCCCAGTCTATCCCTAGAAGTGCTGGGTAGGGGCTGGTATTTTCCACAATTTCGATTACATCAAAATCTGCATAAGATTTGAGGCCCTCAATCTCAACAGGGACCCAGCACAGCCGACGAAGCGGGGTGACTTTACTCTGGTTGGCTAGGCACAGTTGCACTGGGGACTAGGCCAACTGCGGTTTCCCCATCGTTTCCCACGTATTTTTAGTTAGAATGTTCACGTCCGACCCCAAGTCCAAAATAATGGAGTCGACATCGAACGCTCCAATTTGCGCAGACATCCGCATCTCGCGTCTTGTTTTTCTCTTATGTATGTGATTGACCGTCCGCTCCAGCTGTGCACCCTCCCATTGATGCAAGAGGTTGGCTATATCCATCAATGCATTGTACTCTTTTTCCAGCTCCAGGAAACTCTCCAAAAAGGCTCGTAAGTTGTTTTCTTTCCTCTGCGAATTCGATGTCTCAAATAGCGGTGGCATCTCATATGTAACTGCTTCCTACTGAAGAGGTGATTGCCTCGACTGCCTTAATTCCTCCTGCACTTTTAGAAAATTTTCCCTTTCTGCTTTCCCATCAAATGTGGCTTGTTTCCTTATTTTCAGTAGGACGCTAGCCTGTGACCTATCAGCCCTTGTCACAGCTACTCCTCGAGTCACGATTCCGACAGTCACGTTTTGGCTCCTAACTTTCGTCGAGGTCTTTTGTACCGCCGGTGGATTCTGATTCTGATTTTGGTTTTGCAGAGGTGGGGACAGGTTCTTAGTTTGTCATTTCGCAATGAGTTGAGGACAATATTCAACACCATGGTCCACAGTGCTGCAATAAGTGCACTGTGGTGCTGGATTAAGGCAATCCATCTGATAGTTCCCCTGTTTCCCATAATTGTACATATAATGGGTTCTCGACCTCATCCAGCAGCTCCTCCTCGACCGGCACCAGCGCCTCAGCCTCTGCCGAACCCCCCTCTAACTCATCCCCATGGTGCCCCATATGGTGGGTATTGTTGTTTGTTGGTTGTGGAGCCTGATCTTCTAGATTCAAAGATGTTATTCAGCCATGTTTGAACCCCAAGTTTGGTTATGATCCCAGCACGATCCCCAAGGAGTCCGGGTTATTTTCCCATTGTATTTCCCTTATAAAAGAAAGACATTGTAATACGGATAGGGTTGATGTATTATGTATTATGCATTGTAAATATCTCTAAGATCAAGAAGAGAGACTGTAAGATAGTGAAGAGGAAGTGCAGTGGTTTTGCTGCAGGTTGTATCCCTTCACTTTGTTGGACGGTATAATAATAAGGACTGGCAATTTCAATGTGGACGTAGCCCATCTTGGGTGAACCACGATATATTGGTGTCTCTCTTGTAATGTGTTTGTGTGATTATATTTGCATTTATGTTTATTCTTATTGCTCTGCAATCCTATTTTTTTAACACAGTTTATTATATTGTGGTTGCAAATATTGTGGTAAACCGTATTACGGTTGTTGAAACTGCGGTTGTAGATACTGCGGTTGGCCATACTGTGACAGATTGTACTGCGGCTACAGGTTATACTGTTGTGGTTGCTGATTATACTGAGCCAGCAGCTGATTATACTGCTGACCCAGTGGCTACTCTTCTCCCATCATGAAGTATGTAGCTGCAGTCCTCTCCTGGAGTAGACCGTAATCCCTGCAGTCGTTCTCATCGTGGCCAACCGATTTACAGAACTTGCAATACAAGTTCGTTGGTTTCGACACTATCTTCTACAGGTACACACACTCTTATGGTCGATGGCCTCTCGTCTGGTAGACACGACAGCAAGGAAACCCTCCCTGACTGAGGGGATTTAGTGCACCCGATTGCAAGTATTCTCGAAAGTCTGGGCAGTGCTCCTTGTGGTGTCCTTCCATCCTACATCTAGTCCACCAGACGTCTTTGCGGGACTCTTTTCCTTTCTTCATGTCTTGCAGTTGGATCGACAATTTTTCCAGCTGCGCTTGTATTCGATCGATTGGTGAAGCCTCCAGCTTCATTGCGATCTCCAGCACTTCTGCCTGAGTCCCTACCTTTTGTTGCATTAGCGGTCCACGAATGTGTGGCACCAACCCAGCGATAAACCATTCTTTGTGCTACATATAGTTCATCCCAAAACTCACCTTCACCATTAGTGTTTTGTATCGCTGGTCAAAGTCCCATACTGACTCATTGGGGAATTGTTTGATTTCTTTGAGCTCAATAATGTACTGCGACTCAGATTTTGGCTTCTTGAATTCATCGATCATCCCTGCTTTTATTTCTAGCAATGTTTTCCCTTGAGCTCCCGTCATTACCTTAGTAAACTTCATATACCAATCTAGCGCACGGCCCCTGAGGATCGTCGCTATTTGTCCCTTCTTTATATCTTCATCCTGGACCTGCTTCACGATCCATTCTGCTTCGCACAAAAACCAGTATTGTTCGGGATCCTCGGTCCTGTTACCTTGGAATGTCGGCATCTTCGCTTCATCCACCATTCTTGTACTTCTACTATTGTTGTTTACCGATGCGCTACTCTTACTATTGTTTTGGCACGTAGGACAACTCTGCGAATAACTTGTGTTTGATTTTATCAAATTCTGAAGAGTGCGCGGAGTTGAAGGTACGTTGTAGCTTAGGGCTCGTCCTTCTCTTGCTTTTGTAGTAGCATTTTCACTTCCTTTGTCGCAATAGGGTCGCTTCTTCCCTTGTGGTCCTGTTTCGCAGTCTTCTATTCCGGTCCTCTCAGGAGACTCTCTCTCGGTCCTCCTCTTCTTCTCAGGACGTCGGAATATCACCCCACTCCTCAAGGTACACACTCTTCGTCAACTTCCCTTAAAAACTCATCGTCACTCATGTCCATCTACCCCACATCTTTCTACCCGACCCGCATCCACACGGTACCCACAACTTCCGCACACTTGATCTTCTACTTGTCGGAGTTTATCCTTAATATTCCCTTTTCGCAGACGAGCAACTTAATCCACAGTTTCAGCGACAGCAGGAATCTCCCCCTGGGTCCTTTGAAGAACTTCCTTTCTGCGTCATTGTATGATTTGATCATGTCCACAGCAAACTCGATGATGCATCCTTCTAAGATACTATCTACCCAGAAGTCAACAGCTCGTGATACCTTATTGTTGACTCGTTTCAACTGGCGAATCAACTCTGGAGTCCAATGGTTCGGATCAGTCTCTTGGAAATGGTTTTTCTGAAATGTTAGCCACGCTAACTACTCGTGCAGCAGTACTGGGAATTTGCAAAAGAATATCTCGTGGATATCCGAATAAATGTACTTCTGCAACCAACTGCTTATTGTTTGTCTAGGGTTTTGCTTTTCTCCTTCCATAAATTCTTCTGCTCTCTTGTCAAACCAGTCTTGGATCTCCAGTTTCATCGGATGCCACAACATATCCTCTTCTTTTCCTCTTCAGGGTCCCAACAACAAAACCATTTGTTGACACAGCGACTATCAGCAGGGATTCACTTCGCATTTTCGCCAACAAACCATCAACAGAACTCCCTTATGCACCGGACCATAAAGGTTTTACCCCTTCCAGGAACACTCGCAAAGCGAGTGAAGTCTCACCCGAGATGAATAAGGGGGCTGCAGGAACCAAGTTTCTACAGTGGAGAGAAGATATGCATCAAAACGCACTTTACAACTACAGAAACCAGAGATTATGTCTTTGCATCATACTAACAGTTCATACATCTATTCATTCCCTTCGCATATCCAATGTATAAACAGCATTCGCATTAACAGTAATTACCAAACCACAAAGCATTTCGCAAACACTGCAGTCATCAATTAATAGAAACAAAGACACAAGATATAACCATAATCGAACATCTTCATGCATTCATCAAAACCTGCGGAATAACCTTTGTAGAAACAGTCAAAACATCTTGTCGTGGATACAGAGTAGAACAAAATATAGCATTCTTTGATTAAACTATGATCTCATATGCCCTTAGGATTACAATCATATTCCTATTTATATGACACTAAGTGATTACAAAATGGTCCACATGACCCATTTCTAACAAACTATCTAAACTTGTGCTTCCTTATTCTCCGCGAGTGACCCTTTCTTCCGCGGATGGTCCTTCTTTGCACTGTCGGCTTCCGCACTTTATGCAGACTAATCCCGTGCCAACACCTATAACTTTGTCATAAAACACTATTTTGGAGAAATGAGACCATGGTCATATAGCCTATTCAAAAAGGTATAGCCTAATATTTTCATATACATTTTATCATTCTCTTATGAGGTATGGCGGGAATTTTCCTAAGGCCACTTGGACCAATTTTCCAATGCCAAATTGCTAAAACTGCTTCAACCCTTGTTTTGGAAGACCTATAACTTTGTCATGAAGCACTCTTTTGGAGAAATCATACCATGGTCAGATATCCACTTCAACAAGTTATAGCCTGACAGGATGGGGTGGGAATTTTCCTTAACCTATGAATTATGGTGGGCATTTTCTTAGAGCAGTTTTAACTAATTTTTCCATACTTAGTCAATTTCCAAAGTTTCACAAAATTGCCATACTTTTCCAGAATGATGTCAGATTGCAACACTGACTTCATGATAGCACCAGAACACCATCATGTGTCTTTGCAGCCTCATCACACATGCCACATCATCATACATGCCATGTCATCATATCCTTTGTCATTAATGAATACTTTTGGCATCAATGACAATTATAGTCAACATTCTCCCCCTTTGTCATTGATGACAACAACTTCAATTTTTTTCTTTTTTCTTTTTTCTCTCCCCCTTTTTGACATTAATGACAAAGATTCATAAATATCCCCCTTTCAACTATGTCCCTTTTGTGACAGGGTTACAATCTTCATTTTATTTAATGAAGAGAGATAACTCCCAGTTTTTGCCTGAGATAAGCAAATGACTCCTAGGTAGCGATTTAGTAAAAATATCAGCTATTTGTTCCTTTGTATCAACATACTCCAGTTTGACAATATTTTGTGACACTTGATCTCTTAAAAAATGATATTTGATTGGAATATGTTTTGTCTTGGAGTGCATGACAGGATTTTTGGCTATGTTTATAGCACTTGTATTGTCACAATATATAATTGTGGGATCTTCATATTTTACAAGTAAATATTCCAATGTTTGCTTCATCCAAATGACTTGTGTACAACATGATGCGGCAGCAATATACTCAGCTTCTGCAGTAGATAGTGAAATGGAAGACTGTTTTTTGCTTAGCCATGCCACCAAGCAATTTCCTAAGTAAAATGTTGCTCCACTGGTGTTTTTTCTGTCATCAATACTTCCTTCCCAATCTGCATCAGTGAATGCTTTTAGAGTGAAGTTATTGTTTTCTGGATACCATAGTCAATAATCCATAGTAACTTTTAGATATCTAAAAATTATTTTTACTGCAGCCACATGTGTTTCTTTTGGAGCTGACTGAAATATGGCAACCAAACCTACAACCTGCATTACATCTAGTCTTGTAGTTGTTACATATAATAAACTACCAATCATTGATCTATACATAGTATGATCTACTTCTAAGGATTCATCATCTTTGCTCAACTTACAACCAGTAGCCATAGGAGTACTAACAAGTTTGGATTCTTCCATTTTGAATTTTTTCAACATCTCTTTGATATACTTAGTTTGAGAGATGAATATCCCTTTTTCTGATTGAGATACTTGTAAACCTAGAAAGAATGTGAGTTCCCCCAACATTGACATTTCAAATTCCTTCTTCATTTCTGAAACAAAGTTTATCTTCAGAATTTGTAGATCACTTCCAAATATGATATCATCTACATAGACTACAACAATGATCATATTTTTGTTTTCAAACTTTATGTACAAATTAATGCCAGTAGCCCCTCTTTTAAATCCTTGTTTTTTTAAATACTTGTCAAGTCTTGAGAACCATGCTCTCGGGGCTTGTTTAAGACCATAGAGTGCCTTCTTAAGTTTGCAAACATAATCTCTATTTTCTGATAAGAGAAAACCTTCAGGATGCTCTACATATACTTCTTCTTCAATTTCTCCATTAAGAAATGCAGATTTTACATCCATTTGATACACTTTGAAGTCCTTGTAGCATGCAAAAGCTAAGAACATTCTAATGGCTTCAAGTATTTCCACAGGTGAAAAAGTCTCTTCAAAATCAACACCTTCTACTTGAGCATATCCTTTGCAAACTAATATGGTCATGTTCCTTATCACATGACCATCCTCATTGAACTTATTTTTAAAAAATCCATTTGGTCCCAATGACATTCATGTCCTTAGGTCTTGGGACAAGTTCCCAAGTTTGGCTCTTTTCTATTTGATCAAGTTCGTCATTCATAGCATTGATCCAATCCTCACTTTTGCAAGCTTTTGTAAAGTTCTTAGGTTCTACTATCAAAAGCAATGCTTGTTCTTCATCAAAAAACAATTTTCTCCTTATTTGAACTCCTGAATTTTTGTCACCAATAATTTGACTTTCAGGATGATTCTTTTGAACTCGTCTAGATGGTGTTTTTGTTTCTGATCTGGGGGATTCTTCATTCTCTTATTTTTCTTCTTCTTCCTTTTCAAGAGTATCTTCTTCTTGTGAACTTCCTTCTTTTTATTCATCATCAGCTTCTTCAACATCCACATTTTCTTGTATTTGTATCCTTCTTGGTTTAGTGTCATATATAGTTCCATTTGCACTTTCTATGATCTTGTGTAACCTTATATTATAACATATTTATGCTCTTTTGGTGGAAGAATATCCAAGAAATATGCCTTCATCTGTTCTAGAGTCAAACTTCCCTAGATTATCATCATCTCTTTTTATGTAGCACTTACTTCCAAAAACTCTAAAGTATTTAACTGTAGCTGGTCTTCCAAACCATAGCTCATAAAGCATTTTGTCACTATTTACTCTGATTTGTCCTCTGTTTTGTACATCGACGGTTGTATATGTTGCTTCTCTACAATAGCCATCAGGAATTTTTTCTTCATTTAGCATAGTTCTAGCTGCTTCTTGAAGAGTCCTGTTTTTCCTCTTGGCCACTCCATTTTGTTGAGGAGTTCTGAGGGCTGAAAACTACCTTTTGATTCCATGATTTTCACAAAACTCATTGAATTCATTTGAGGTGAACTCACCACCATTGTTTGATCTTAGGCATTTAATCTTGAGATTTGCTTCATTTTCAATAAGTTCTTTGAAGGATTTGAACTTCATGAAAGCTTCTGATTTTTCTTTAAGAAATGCCACCCAAGTCATCCTAGTATAATCATCAATTAATAACATGAACTAATATTCACCTTGAATACTTTTATTCCTTGTAGGCTCACAAAGATCAGTCTGAATTATCTCTAATGGTTGATAGGTTGTATGCTCTTTGACCCTGTAGCTTGTTCTTGTTTGCTTCCCATGAAGACAGTGTCTACAAACATGGTTTGGTGGTTTTATGATATTTGGTAAATTTCTTACAGCTCCCATCTTACTAACTTATACAAGATTGTCAAAGTTCAAATGTCCCATCCTTCTATGTCATAGTAAACTTTCATCAATTTGACTCATATGACATTGTTATTCATTTTCTAGAATATACACATTGCTTGGAGTTCTCACAGCAGTCCCAACAATTTTTCCTGAATCCTTTTTTCCGATTTCACACTTTTTGGAATCGAATATACATATGTGTCCTTGATCACATGTTTGGCTTACACTTAAAAGATTTGGTTTTAAAAAATTTACAAGTAAGACATTTTTAGATTTGATCTTGTCTCTAAGAGCCATTGTACCTTTCCCAATTATTTTAGAGGATGGGTTATCTCCAAAAGTGACTTTTCCTTTCTGATTTCTTTTTAGACTTATAAATTTGCGTGGGTCTCCGGACATATGTTTTGAAAATCCACTATCTACATGCCATATATTTTTTTTTTATGTTGCAGATAGAGCTATTGAACATTTCAAATATTCACTCTTCTTCCAAGCCTTATTTTCCTCATTGTCTTGAGGTTTTGTGGTATCATTCTTCATAGGTATCACTAGTTTGCAATTTCTAGCTATATGGCCTAGGTTACCACATTTGTAACATTCTATACTATAATTCTGAAGAGGAGAAAAAGAGTTGTAGCTTCTTTCTTTTGGATTACTTCTGGTTCCATCGTTCTTATACAGCAGAGATTGTGATGTAAGGCCTTTCCCAATAGGATCATTTAGTTTACAATTTCTAGCTATATGTCCAAAATTGTTACAGGCATAACAATTCCCCAAAAAAAGTTGATGACGTTTACTTGGAACATTATCTGTCATGCTTTGAGGGTGAGAAAATTTTTTACTGTATTCCTTTACAACTGGTTTCATAAGTGCTTCATCATAACTCTCTTTATTTCCTTCTTTATTCATGAAGGAGGATTGTTATGACTTCTTTCCTTTCTCATAACCTAGTCCAGTTTTATTGCTGAATGATCTTTGACAACTTAGGATGTCATTTAGAGTTCTTGAGCTTCTCTTAAATTTTGATTGAAAGGATTCTTCATAGGTCTTCTTTCTAAGCAAGATTATTTTAGCTTCGAGATTTTCTAATTTTTCTTCTTGTTTCTTGCGCTATTGTTCTAGATTGTATTTGTCCTCTCTGGTTTCTTGAAGCTGGTTTTTTAAGTCAATAATAATTCCTTCTAATTATTCGACAGCACTTTCAAGTTCTCTTTTAAGACCTACCACACCGTATACTTCTTCTTCAAAGATTTTATTTTCTACTTCCATGAATAAGACTTATGTTTCTTCATCTTCACTAGACTCATTTGATCAGTTGTCATCCATGGAATAAAATGTCTTCTTTTTGTTTTTCTTAAAAAACTTTTTGTTTTTCTTGAATTTATCAGGGCACTCACCATCTTCTTCTTGTTTGGGATAAGGACATTTGGCAGCAAAGTGACCAATTCCCCCGCAGTTAAAAAATTTTAATGGCAATTTCCCTTTGAACTTGCCAGTACCTCTCTTAATATTTTTAACTAGAAGTGCTTCTTCATCATTAGAATCTTCTGCTTGAAATTCTGTTTTAGATTTCATATATATTTTTTATGCTTTAAAAGTTGCTTCCTTCTTTTGAGAATTGTCTTGCCGCAATCCTCATTTCATAAGCTATAAGAATTCCATATAGCTCATCCATGGTGAGTTTGTAAATATTTTCTCTATCTTCTAGTAGGGAAATCTTAGGATTGTAAATCATTGGAAGTGATCTTAGTACTTTTTCAACTATTTCTTTTTCTTCCAATTCTTCTCATAGCCCTTGAATTGCATTCACAATTTCATCAATTCTCTCAGAGTATTCTGAAATGTTTTCTTCTTCCTTCATTTTTTTACTTTCAAATTGGGTTTTAAAATTTTGGATTTTTTCCCTTTTTACCTTGGTGTCTCCTTCATAGATGGTCTGCAATTTGTCCCAGATTTTCTTTGTTTTCTTGCAATGCATTACTTTGGCAAAGACTGTTCTGGATAATCCAGCCAAGATTGCTTTAACAGCTTTGGAATTTCTTCCAAATAATTTTATTCCTTCAAGATCTGTGGGAGTGGCTTTGGGATATGTGTACCCTATTTCTATAGACATCCAAACATCTAATCCAAGAGACATTATATGGATTCTCATCCTAATGCTCGAGAGAGCATAATCTTCTCCATTGAATATTGCTACCTTGGAGGACCTTTTTACTTGATGATCCATAGTGATAAAATATTTCTCTTCAAGTGGTTAAAATTTTAGTGAAGAGCCTGCTCTGATACCAATTGTTGGAATATCAATCAATACTGAGAGGGGGTGTGAATCAGTATTAGGCTATCTTTTTAAATTTTTATCACATTTGAAACAGAATCAACAAATAATATAGAACACACAAATTTATCATGGAAGCCCAATTGGGAAAAGCACCAATACTTTCTATTACTGCAAAATTATATTTACAAATAGTTTGCAAGCACCAACACCCAAATTTTCAGCTACAAATGAAGGATGCACCAACACCTTGTTTACCAGCAGCAACTGGAAGGGGGCTATAACCCCCTACAGGCTTGCAGCATGTCCTTGCACCTCCCAACATCCCTTATTTGTTTTTATCAGATTTCCATATCTTCAATTATGTCACTTCATTGGTCTCGGCCTGTTCTTGTTGTTCCTTCAACCTAAACTCCGAGACATCTTCTTTCCACTTCAAAAAAAAAATTATATATCATGTATCTCATCCCCTAATCATTGCACCTCATCAATATGTGCTTGTGTCTCTTCATACTCGTATATCTTTGAAATAAATTAATTTTTTGTTTATTAATTAAATAATAAGCTCTGTTTTATTTATGTATCTTATTTATTTCGTCTTTGTTTAATTAATTGGCTGAGAAATCTCTATTTAAATCTCTAGCTTGTGCAGAAATTTGAAAAACTTGTTTAGTATATATTTTTAATCTATGTGCAAGCATACTCACACACTGTGTGGAAATAATTTTTCTTCAACTTGGCAGGTGTAATTTTCGCACGTGTGAGCACCAAAGAAGAAACTGACACCATGGCTAGATGGACAAGTTGCCAAAGAACATATCCACACCTTTGGATGGATTTATCTGCACAACCATAGCTTCTAGCATGCATTTCCAATGGCCTCTCGGACTTCATTTAGACAGGAAGACAAACTTTTTCTCAATTTGGCAGGCTTGTATTTCGCATGTGTAACCTCCAGAGAAAAATCTGAGACCATGACTAGATGGCCAGATAATCAAGAAACATACCCATGCCATCTGATGAATTTATTAGCACAAGGACAATCTCTAGAGGGAATTTCCAAATAGCCTTTTAACATTCTGTTTTTAACACTTAGACAAATTTCATTTATTTTTAATAGGCAAAACATGATTTTTCTCAATTTGGCAGGTTAATTCCTTGCACATGTGACCAACAGGGAGGAAACTAAAAGCATGATTGGATAGACACCATCACCAAAGAACATACTCATGGAATTGGACAAATTGATTGACACCAAGGCAACATTTGGTGGGAATTTGCAAATGGCCTTCTGAACATTTTTGCTGACCCTTACACAAATTTTCCAAACCCTCGGTCAACTAAGATGGATTATTACTTTCACCAAAACCATGAACCAATGATACCAGATGATTTAATACATCTTACTGAACACAACCAAACTGATTTCACCTTAAAAATCATCTTCCTCTGACCTAGGAGGGCATTTTACTGGACTGGTGCAAAACTTCTTGAAACCATGTTTTGGCATACCTATAACTTTGTCATAAAACACTAGTTTGGAGAAATGAGACCATGGTCAAATAGCCTATTCAACAAGGTATAGCCTGATATATTCAGATGCATTTTATCATTCTCTTATGAGGTATGGCAAGCATTTTCCTGAGGCCACTTGGACCAATTTTCCAACACTTAGTCAATTTCCAAAATTTCTAAAATTGTTTGAACCCTTGTTTTGGCAGACCTATAACTTTGTCATGAAGCACTCTTTTGGAGAAATGAGACCATGGTCAGATAGCCACTTAAACAAGCTATATCCTAACAGGATGGGGCAGTAATTTTCCTTAACCTATGAATTATGTCGGGCATTTTCTTAGAGCAGTTTTAACTAATTTTTCCATACTTAGTCAATTTCCAAAGTTTCACAAAATTGCCATACTTTTCCAGAATGATGTCAGATTGCAACACTAACTTCATGATAGCACCAGAACACCATCATGTGTCTTTCTAGCCTCATCACACAGACCACATCATCATACATGCCATGTCATCATATCCTTTGTCATTAATGAATACTTTTGGCATCAATGACAATTATACTCAACAGTTTAGTTCTTCCGGTCGATGAAGCAAACTAGAAGGCTGCTTATTTTATCTGTCAATGAGTCTACTGGAATATGCCGACCATTTTGTTGTGGATCAATGCAATCGACTGAAGCGCTCAACTAATTGGTTGATCGATATCTGCTACGTAAAGTGAAGGTAAAGTCAAAGAGCCAAAAGACTTATTTTTGGAGTCCGTGAGCCAAGAGTGTCGGCCAGATGATTAAAGGGTGAGGCTTTAAACCAAAAGACCTCCTTGCGGCGATGATAGTCGACCTCCTTAGTGAGAGGGTGAGACTTCGACCAACTTTTACTAGATTGAAGGGTGAGGTTGATGAGTCATGAACCATGATTTTTTTTTGCATACGTGTTCTCTTCAGGATGAAGAAGAGTTTTGGGCTGGGGGAGATGTTAAGGGGGTCAACGGGCCTCTCCTAATTCATCAAACTGTGATGTATTAATGAATGTATAAAGAACCTTAACGAATGAACGGTTGGAGAAGGTGTAACCTCTCCAACCTCCTCCTATGTTGTATAAAATACCCTGCAAGATGAATAACAAACTGACCGAACGTTTAGTCCAATACTTGTTCTCTTGATGGTTGTTGTGTATGCTTATTCTTTGCTTGAATGTCTGTGTAATCACATAGATTACAACAATGCCACATCTATTTTACAATTTAGAGCTCAAGCTTTAATTAAAATTATATTTGTTGTGGTGTATTGCTCACTTTTTCTTGCTTTCAAATGTTAAAAGACAATGCTTTTTGGATACCCTCATAGGATTTTCATTGAGCTTGCATCTAATGTATAAATTGTTATGGATATTCCACTGTAACAGTTCACCACAATAGATATTACAACTTAGTTCTTTTTATTAGCTTAATTCCACTGAATGCTAAATAAACTAGAACTATAAAAAAAATAACTTGAGCAAAGAAATACACAATCAACACAATATTTAGTATGGGAAAACCAACTGTGGGGAAAAACCCACCAAAAGTGAGGAATATGCCTTGCTCTTTTATATAGAATGCAAATACAGAGGAAAATGTACTCTCTATAGAGTCACCTTTGGCATTGTGGCCCACATGACTACTACAGGATCTCCTACTTTCTCTGTTCTAATCTAATATTCACTTCCTTACTATTGCTCAGCTACGAAACAATACCATAATATCATCGAAAATGGAACCCTTAATTCTCCTACCAACTTGTCTTTAACATAGTTCGATAATCATCTAGGGTTAATTTTAGGGTTTTTGCATGCCTCAATTCCCAATTAGGGTTAGGTCATTGGACCTTCTAAAATGTTCTTGAAAGTCCACATGTGACTAGTTTCACATGTGTGAGAAATGAGAGATGTTAGGGAATCAACTCATACCATGGTGGTCAACGAGATAGATCAACTTGTTAGAGGCATAACTTC
Source organism: Larix kaempferi (assembly GCA_027924585.1). Lineage (NCBI taxonomy): Eukaryota > Viridiplantae > Streptophyta > Pinopsida > Pinales > Pinaceae > Larix > Larix kaempferi. Next base: position 8,737,601 of record BSBM01001430.1, on the reverse strand, counting down.
CTCATACATACTCTAATTGAAGTGATTCTTGCACCGTTGGAAAGGTGTCAGAGTGTAGAATAGTGTCAAGGAGTATGGCATAAGTGATACAATTTTGACCCCAAATAACATCATTTAAGACCTCAAATAGGCCTCAAAATTTTTTGGACCCCAAATCCACAAAGTGAGACATGCCCCTAAAATGGGCCCTGCAAGACAATTCATTCAATATTTTCACTCGAAAAGTATTAAAATGGATGAACAGTTATATATTGATCCATTTCAGATCACACGTCCCCATTTTGGGAGGATTTTGGTCCCTAAATGATTTGACTAAATGAGGTGAGGATTTTTTCCTCTACCTTCTCCTTGGAGTACCATTTAGCCTTTCCAGGAAGTTTTCCTTTCAACCCCACTGTTGAAGCCTCGGATGTGTAGGTGTTGGAATTGGTTCTAAGGATAACAACAGAGGGGAAAAACCCAAACTAAAAGGCTTCAAAAGGACATACGCAAGGACAGTTCTATCCCCAGCCTGTTTGGAATAGTAATATCCCACGGATACAAAGGCCTCCGCTGGCACTTGTGGGGTTTGATCCTAGGAGGATCTGTCTTCCTAAGATGGAAGAACAAAAGTGTCCTGATTCTAAATTGGATCTAAACCTAAGACAACTCTACCTTAAAATAAATCTAAGCTAAGTCAGATCTAATCTAAAGGGAGTGTATTGTTTGTATGCAGGGTAACTTGGTTTGAGTTCCAATAAGTTATCTCATCAACTTGAAAAAAATGTGAAATTGAATTATTAACTCATTACTTCAAAATACAATCAGGCAATGCAAATTACTGATAATAATTCAAAGATTAAGCATAACCAAGATTATCCTGTTGTTCTTTTATCAATTGAAAAATTAACATGAACTTAATAATTTATGTGAATCATTTGCAGAAATAGATAAAGATTTTAATCAAAATTCAATCAAAACTCAAATACACAAATCATGAGTTGAGAGGAATCTAAACTATATATCAATGCATATTATTGATTGCAAATAATAAACAGTGTTGACTAATGAATTCGAGTAAAATCACAACCCATCAAAGACATTTGATAAATTATAACAAAAGAAGAAGCTGAAGAAAGACTAACTGTATATTAAAGTCCTGCAAAAAATTACATAGTCTGCAATAATAGAGCATCTCCAGTCTCTTTGGCAATTCTTCCCCAAAATAATCATCCCTTCCTATAAGACATCTACCCCTTTAAATAATAATTACAATTTTGTTACAAAGGGTAAATTCTCCATAAAACGAGATTACAAAATCGGATCGGACTAAGAATGACCAAGGAAATCGTGCCACTTGGCACATATCTCTAACAATTCATCTAAATCTAGAAAGTTTACTGAATCAAGCCCCAGCTGGGAATCACACGTGAAACCTTCCATTTCATTATTTTCCAACTTATGCCAGATCCGTATGAAAATTTGGATCTTCCTTTCCATAGCAACAAGTTGCCTGATGAACTGATCTACATGTGCAATGTGTATATGCTCGAGCGGCTAGATCCTTTCTTTTACCTCCTTGTGTCGTCTTTCAACCTGTTTGATCATCAATTTCAGTGGACAAGCATCTTCAATGAGGTCCATGGTGGAGAACTGTAGTTTTTCCATAATGTTGTCTACAGCATACCATCTCCTACCACAAATAGCATGTGCCTTTTGGATGGCTTCTTCTACCACATCAATAACATTCTGCCAGGCATTGAGAGAAGTTCTGACTTTCCTGAACTGAAAACTGCTTAGAACAGGGATGTCCTCTGGTTTATCTTTAATATACCTATGTCATTCAACAATATCGTCATAGGCCTTAGAGACTTGCTGTTTTTTATCCATTTGCCCATTTAGAATGATAGACATCTTTCCAAAGGAAATGTGAGTCTCCTGAATCTGATTCAGAGTACTAAACAGTTCAGAAATCAGCTCATGATGTTCCTCATTGACCTGAATAACCAAGTCTTTAAACTCCTGCTGAGAGAATATAGAAAAGGAATAAGAGGCTGCACTTGCAGTTGCATCCTCGAGCCTCTTTTCCAGGACAGCTATCTTTTCTTCATTGGCAGTGTTCAAGGTTTCAGCATCCTCCAATTGGCTCTGCAAAGAAGCATTTTGTGCTTGAAGGTATTCAACCTTATTCCCAAACTCTCTTCTGAGTTCATGAATATCAACTTCATGGTGCTCATGGGCCTTAGCCAGCTGCTCTTCAAGTCTCTTCACCTCCTCTTTTTTCAAATCAATTTCTTTGTTCAATGTTGTCACTGAATCCAAATTGGCACCTGCAAAAGCACCCAAGGCAGCAGCAGAGTCCAGTGCTTCCTGTTGTATGTCATCTGATTGCTTAGTCCAAATGATTTCATTAGGAACAAGTGCCTACAAGACATCTTGATCCCTAGCTCTCTTTTTACCTTTCTTCATCACTGCTTTTTCTGCTTTACTATAGAATTAGTCTCCAAGGGGAACTACTATGTCCTCTTCTACCAGCTCAGTAAATGATGTGGTCACACTTGGTGTTGAAAATAATGGAGCGGTCTGGGTGATAGTGGAGCTAGGAATTGGCATATTGATTTGAGAAGTGGTTGGTGAAGCAGGAATACCTTCTGGGACTGATGGTACAGAGGTTGGAGCAGGAATTGAAGTAAGAACTTTAGAAAGTGGAATGGATGTATTAGCAACTAATGGTGAGGAAGGAACATCTAGGACTTGGACATCATTGGCTGGTGGTGATGAAGGAAATGATGGTGATAGCAAAGGGACAGTTGAAGACTGGATCTTTACCACTATTGATGGTGAAATGTGAAGTGGAAATGACAAGGTAGGAAGAGGAGCAGTGAGGGTGGTTAATGTATGAAATAGTTGGGATATGGTGGATGGTGGTGTTACCCTAGGGGATAAAGCTGAAAGAGCTTGAATGGATGGGAGTAGAAGTGTTGAAGTTGTGGTTTTAACAGCAGTGGTGGTTTCAAGAAACCGTTGATCTGGAAGAGGGTCATTCATTGTTATGGCATCCAACAAATCTATCATTGACTGAGAAATTTTAATTACTTCTACCATCACAGGCACAAGAGAAAGTGTCTCATCTTCCACATCACTATCTTCTATGTTTAGTGTAGGAATTTGGGCGTCAGAAGTTTGAACCTTTTGTTTTTTAGTTGGTTTGCTTGCAGCCATCACCTGAACATCAGCAATCAAGTTAGCTGCAGTAGCTGCTTGAACATTAGTAGTGGGTTTGGCTACTGCAACTACTTGGGTGTCCATCACTGAAGTAATTTGTGCTAATTTCTACTTTAATTGCTGAGATGTTTGCATTAATACTTTTAGTTATGTAGAAGTCTGTAACTTCGGAGATTCTTCCATAAGGCCTTTGCCCTTGTCTCCATCCGGATAAGTGAGCATCAGTGGAGTGTTTGCTTTCTGAGCTTCTTTTTCTTCCCTGTCTTTTCTTGTTTGTTCATCGAGCTTAAGTTCCATTCTTCTGTAGCTCAAAACCTTGGTTTTTAGCTCCATTTGATACTGGATTATGATATTTTTTTAATCTCTTCTTTTGGCCCTCACCAGGAATTCAGAGAAAGTATTGACCCCAAGGTAAATTGATTCATTTGGAATATCTTGATGAACATAACCAATCTTCGTATGATTCTGCTTAAAGTGAGCATCAAGAAACCCCTTAGGGTCATGCATCATTTTGGTAGCGTGCCCCAATTTGAAAGAAGCCATCTTGTCTCCCAAGACTATAGCCCAGGTTGAAGTTGGGATAACCCAAGGTCCTAGATTCAAAGTAAAATTAGGCCATCCCTTTCTTTTGGGACCAGTAAGCTTGAGATAAACCCCATCAGTGAAATTTTGATAAGAAACTTCCTCAATCACCAACCTGTCTGGAACTATTCTGGGTAGTAGGTTAACAATGCTACTTCCCCACACTCTGACATATGAGAAAGAATCTCCCACATACCAGTCACCAATTGCAGCGATCAAATTTCTGGCATCAGCTGAGAAAGAAGGTGCTTCTTCTTTGAATATCTAGAAGTAGACAGGTCCAAAGAAGTGGTCACAAATATCATATAACAAGGGCACATAATTATTTTCCCAGAGTGCTGAACAGTAAATATGAACAGGAGGGGCTGATAGAGTCCAATTCCATCCCATGTTGGGATATTGGAATTATGTGCAAAATACATCGATCACATAGGCCAAGAAAAAGAAGTGTCGCTTCCTTGAAGCTGGTGATTTCTGGTATTTTTCAATGGTTGTCTTCAGTTTTGCTAACAAAATTGAAGCCCAGGGAAATGACTCCCCAGTTGTTAATATATGATGGGCCACAGGTTCCCACTCAGCCTTAAACACCGAGAAATTTGGAACACCATAAAGCCTGCTAAGCATGGCTGCTAGCAGGGAGTAAGGTTCCTTAAACCATGAAATAGGATATGAATTATAATCCCTAGGCATGAACATAGCCGGTTTGTACATCCAAGACTTCAGCATTTCATTGAAATTATACCTGGTTATTGTCGAATTTATGAATGTAGGATTAAGGGGTTGAACTGCAGGTTTTAGGGCGTAGGCTCTGATAAAAACCTCAGGGCCAAATGTGGTCAGTTGAGAGCCCGCGCTATCATTAAAATACGGGTCCTTATGTTTAGCATGGTTGATAATCCATTTGACCGCGTCAGTATAGGGAAGTATGGCAGGCCTGGTTGCTATAGCATGGAGTTGGGAATCCCTAATTCTTTCATAGGCGAGTTGGTCATCCTGAATATCGGATAGGTCATCGTTATCAAAAATAGAGTATATCTTGGACCAATCGAGCTGGTAAGTTTTAGAAACCTTATCACTGGTGTCGGCAAAGATCCCGAAGTTTGGGTCCTTGTTCAGGGAGTCTTTCTGTGCCGTTTTAGAGCGAGTGTTGTGAGACATGTTTGAAAAACCAGTAAATTCTGATAAACGAATAAACACAAATCAACAACAATTCAAACTAACCAAAACCATAAGCAATTAAATAAGAGAGCAACACGAAACCAACCTGTGCAAACTGCAAATGGCGAAAATGACCCCTGGTAAAAACTCACAGTAAAATCCAAGCAACAGGTGAATTTCCGAAAATAGAAATGATAAAAGAAAACAAGAAAAATGAACATATTTATTAATTTCGCCGGGCAAAATCTAAGCAATTAGATTAAGATAGATCGACGGTGGATAGGCGATCTTGCGGGATGCGGAAGAATAGGTTGTCGGGTTTTATTTTGGCAATATATACATTCATCCCGCAATCCGCAATTGCAGGATGTGGGATCGCAACTCATAGTAACAAATAAACCAAAATTTTTGCAATCCACAATTTGCATTTGCGGGTTGAGGGTTGCGGAAATGAAAACGAATCAACTTAAAAAGATGAACTTTCCACAATCCGCAATCCACATTTGCGGGTTGCGGGATTGCGGAAAAAAAAAGTGCAAAATCAATTTGTAAACTCTTCCCGTAATCCACAATTGCAGGTTGCGGGTTTGCAAGGCTCAATGACCGGGATTATTTAAAATATTATTTCCGCATCTGCAATGCAATCCGCATTGCGGGTTGCAGGATTGCGGATTGCGGAAAGAACTAATTTTTGGGAAAAATCACTTATTTCCGCAACTCACAAAAATACTCATAAAATCAAGAAATTTTCAAAGTAAAATTATTAGTAACTACATCAATCCATGACAAAAGCATAGAAGCATGAAAAGCATAGTGAACAACCCCAAAAATTACTAAGGATTTCAAGCATTACCTTTGTATTTAAATAAATTGGTGCTCCCATGTTTTATCAAAACATGGGATCTGTTGTACCTACAACACCCACCTACCAGAGTTCATATTGTCCTCACCTGGTTTTCTGGACTTCTTCTGCAAAACTATGTCTTATGCTAACTCTTCCTAAGCATCTAGTTTCAAGTCCTATATATAAGGTAAGACATACTCAGGTTCTTGGTCCAACATGGAAGGTACATAGAGTTTCATATTTTCCGCATCCACTATTGACTAAGTGTGCATATATTTGTTTATAGGAATTATCTCCTACCTTCCCCAACACTTCAAAAGGACCATACTTTAATGCCTTGAACTCTTACCATGACCTTCTGAGTCTTTTCTTATCCAAGTGCAACCAAACTCTATCTCCCACCTTGAATGTTTTCTCAACCCTTTGTTGATCATGTCTAGCCTTGTACTTTTCCTGTGACTTCTTCAATGACTCCTATACTTGCATATGGATTTTACTAATCATATTGATTAATTTTTCGACTCTGAATGCTTCACCTATGGTGTCTTTCCTCACTCCCCCTTATTGTCCATAAACAACATCTATATGTGAAGGTGGCAGATATCCAAAACATGTATCAAAATGGGACTTTGCAATGGAAGTGTGGATTATTCTATTATAAGAGTGTTCCAGGATGTAAATAAGATTTTCATCCCAAGTCTTCAAATGATTCTAGTTGTAAATCCTCAAAAGTTCTACCAAATCCTTGTTGACTACTTATGTCTTCCCATCTATCCATGGATGGGATGTTGTAGATCTCTTCAAATTAGTGTCCATCTTCTCCCAAAGTGTATTCTAAAAGGTACTAAGAAATCTAGTATCCATGTCTGAGATGATGCTCCTTAGTATCCCAAAGTGCACCTAGACTTGTTCAAAGAACACATTTGCTTCTTCTTGTCATTTGCTGGTCTTTTTACAAGGCATAAGAATGCACATATTGCTAAATCTATCAATTACTACGAATAAATAGTAATGTCCCTTCCTAGTGGTTGAAAAACCACCCACACAAACCATGTAGATGCTATCCCATGGTCTCGTAAGAATAGGTACGGGATGGTATATACCTTGCTTCCCACTACTAGGATTTCTTGTACAACAAAGTATGCATCCTATAATAAATCCAACTACATCTTCTTGCATTCTAGGCCAATAAGCATACCTTTGTAAGTTGGAAATTGTCTTCCCAACACCAAAATGCCCTGCAACTTTGGAGGTGTGAGCCTCTCTCATGAGTTGAAAACTTTCACCTTTAGGAACACAAATCTTGTCTAGATTGTAGAGTAACCCATTTTCAAGATGATAGTCAACCTTATTGTCACCTTCTTCCACATGGAATTGGCCTTGCAGTTGTTGAATCACCTCCTTGAATTCCTCATCTTCTGTGTATCCCTCTTTGTCTACATCATGGGTAAAAGGTTCCATGTGCATAAGAGTTCTCAAAGATGTAATCTTGGATGTGGGTGGCCTTGAAAGCCTGTATGCCAACTTATTAGTTTTCCCCTTCTTATACTTGAGGACTAAATGAAACTATTGCAAAAACCCCATCCACTTGTAATGTTTGGTTTGTTGTAGCTTACTCTAGGCCTAAAACACTACAATAGCTAGTGATCTATGTGGATAATGTTTCCCTTTCCCATCAGATAGTGATTCCACTTCTTAACAACATGAACCAATGCATAAAGTCCCTTACCATAGGTAGGGTAGTTCAGGACCCCCCCTGAAACATTTCCAAATGATAGCATATCGACTTACATCCTTGCATCAAAACTACTCGCATAGCATACCCAATTTGTCAAGTCCCCTCCCATCATACCATCATGGGAGAGAACATGACTCTATATCCATACATCTAGCCCCATACTTAGTAAACAAACATTCATAAAAAATAAAGATGGACATATGCAATGCATAAATATTTGAAAACACGGCATAATTAAATTCCATTACACAACCATCATACATTCAAGATATTCATGTCATTCATCAACTAAAAGAATACAGAATTAGCACATGGGAGTACTTATCTTGAAACTAAGTAGTCCCTGAGCAACGAGCTATGCATCTGCAACGTTCCACCCAACCATAGGCCAATTGTGCTTATCAATCTCTTGATACAACTGCCACCCCCGAGCTGGGCATGATTTCTACAAGCAACCAGGGAACAGCAGACTCACACATAGCCAAACACACAACAAAATGAGCCAATCCAATCTGCAATTGGGTTTATCAGGCTGCTAGGAAATGGAAAGGAAAAATTGCTAAGCTAGTGAGCTCAAGCACAGAGCCATGGATACCTCTACAAGATCTATCTAGCTTGGCACCCACAATGCCTACACACCCCACTCAAGGAAGTATTCCCTTCACCAATACACAGTCCCTCAGGCCATACCTTCCAATCTAGAGTGTCCAAGGTGAGCATAGAAGAGTATCCAGCTCTATTTATCTTCTTGAGAGGTTATTTTCCCCACTAGGTTTATCAAGCCAATTCTGTCCACTACCACTCCAAATTTCTTGCTCACAGGATCAAACCAAAACAGGGATGCATATAAGAGAAAAATTATAAGTGTTGGGCATGAAGAAATTTTTTTACAGTGAGACGCCCAAAGATGGGGTTTCTACCAGCTCAGAAAAACGTGGGCAACCAAAACAAAATGGAGAGATGGGGAACAACCCTGGGAAGCCAAATTCGTTTTCAGAAAAACGTCCATGGACATTCTGGGACAAAAACAACCTCCATATCAGCCCCAAATCCTGGTCATCCTCTCCCAGCCAGTGTATATCACAAAAACGAGCTCCCAGCCATGGAAAAATGCAGGAAATGATGAAAAACGAGATGGAAAAAGTCCCAGCTAGCTCAGACTGCGTGAGAGAGTGAAGTCTATCGATTCAGGATGGCTTTGGGCACAATTTTCTGGGTGTTTTCTTTCCCATGAAGCAAAAATATGATTTTCCAGGTTGATGGCTTGCCCATACACGAAATTGGCTACCATACCTCTCCATCCCCAAGGAATTAACTGCCTAAACCAACTCTTGGAAGAAATAAATGAATAGGTGCATAAGCCAAAATGGGTAGTTGGTGGTTTATGGGTTTTCTCATTGACACATGGGCTAACACCATCGGCTCAAGGGTTTGAATAATTTCCCTCCCTGTTCCTTATAAAAATCATGCTCCCGTCTCTTTGTTGCATGGCATAGCTAGTTGTAGGTATTTCATTAAAATTCGTATTTACATGATATATTAATTTACATTGTGCATGCCCAGCACAAGAACCATATGCATCTATTTTAATTTCCGATACATGAAACGCTAAATCAATCGAGGGGCCTTGGCCTTGAGCTCCTCACCGTGATTAATAACAATATTTACATCATTTACAATTTTAATGCAATAGGGTCAAAATCGGGATATTACATTCCCCTCCCCCTTACATTAGCAATGTCCTCAATGCTCATCAAAATTGAACAAAAATGGATATGCCACTCTCATGGCATCCTCCAGCTCCTATGTAGCCTCATCGGGACCGTAGTGCTTCCATTGCACCTTTACCTGTCCGATGGCTCAGTTCCGGAGCAATGTTACCCTCTTGTCTAGGATGCGCAATGGATCGGTTTGGAAATCTCCCTCGGGTTCCACCTGGATCAAATTCCAACTAATCACATGGTTAGGATCATGTACATATTTCTTAAGCAAAGAGGAATGAAAAACATTATGAGCTCTAGTGCTAACAGGCAATGCAAGTCTATATGCAACTGGCCCTATTCTTTCAAGCACTTCAAATTGCCCACAATATCTAGGTGATAGCTTGGCACAGCCCCCAAGCTTCAGGGAAATCTTGCTTGGCTTCACTCTAAGATACACATGATCCCCAACACTGAATTCTCTATGCACTCTAAGCTTATCTGCATATATTTTCTGTCTATCCTGGGCTGCTTTTAAATTCTGCCTAATCTTTGCATTCTCTTGTTCCATTTCTTCAAGCAATTCCGGCCCAAGTACAATTCTGTTCACTGGATTATCCCAAGTCACTGGTGTCCTACACCTTCTGCTGTGCAAAGCCTCATATGGACTTATTCCCAATGATGCTTGTTTCCCATTGTTATATGTAAACTCTACCAATTGTAGATAATCCTCCCACTTTGATGGTTGCTCCATAACATACATGCGAAGCATGTCTTCAAGCACCTAATTTACTCTTTCTGTCTATCCATCTATTTGAGGATGGTATGCGGTACTAATGTTCAACTGTGTACCCAAATCTGCAAAGAGACCTTTCCAAAAATTGGAAGTGAGCTTGGTATCCCTCTCAGAAATTATTGCCTTAGGCAATCCATGTAATCTGAAAATTTACTTCATGAAAATATTTGCAATGGCATCGGCTTTATGTGTGGACTTAACTGGTATAAAATGTGTTGCCTTTGTTAACTTGTCCACCACCACCATGATGGAATCATGTCGTCTCACCGTCATTGGAAAACCTGTAATAAAATCCATGGAAATTACTTCCAATTTCCATTCTGGAATTGGCGACGGATGCAATAAACCTGCTGGGTGTTGGTGTTCAACCTTCACCTGCTGACATTTCGTGCACCTAGAAATATATTCAGCGATGTCCTTCTTCATTCCTGGCCAGAAATAATATTTTCTTGCTGTAGCAATTGTTTTATGATATCCTGGGTGACTGGAGTATGGAGTTTTATGGATTTCATCCATAACAATCCTCCTCAAGTCTGCCACCTTTGGAATATAGGCTCTATTCTTATAAGTAAGAAGTCCATGTTCTTCCAAATGGTATCCTTCATACTTCCTTTTAAGGTCGTACTGCTGCAACTTGCCCCTTATCTGCACATACACTTCATCTTCAACCATATGGTTAACAATCTGCTGCCTCAAGTCTGGTTGGCAAGTGCTAAGCGCTGCGACATGCATTTCCTGTACTTTCCTATTGAGTGCATCTGCTACTTTATTTTCCTTCCCTTTTCTGTGTTTGATTTCAAAATCAAATTCACACAAAAATTCCAACCATCTAGCTTGCCTGGTATTTAAAGTTGGCTAATCAAACAAGTACTTCAGACAACAATGGTATGTCCATAGCTCTAATTTCTTGCCCATTACGTAATGCCTCCACATCTTTAAAGCATGTACTATGGCTACAAGTTCTAAATCATGAGTAGCATAGTTTTTCTCGTGCTCCTTCAACTTTCTCGACTCATAGCATACCACGTGGTTGTCTTGCATAAGCACTCCTCCAAGTCCTTGATTGCATGCATCGGTACATACCACAAAGTCTTTTTCTAGGTCTACAATCTTCAAGATTGTGTTAGGAACCCATGTCTTTACTTTGTTAGTATGTTGTTGTTGGACGCATATGCTTTGTAAGTCGTCCCGTAGTATTTGTTAATCAATAGTTTGTGTTATTGTTGTTGGCGCATATGCTTTGTAAGCCGCCCGTAGTATTGTTAATCCATAGTTTGTAACGGCCCATGGTTTCGACCCATAGTATTGGCGCCTAGAATTAGTATATAAGTGTGTGTTGAGACCTATGAAGGCACCGTGAAGTTATTAGTATTGAGCTTGCTCAAAGGAGGTTGCCCCCTCGAAGTGGCCTGTGATCAATACAAAAGTGATTCTGAGTTATGTCATTTCTGCTATTTCGTGCATTCTTGTTAATTAATTGTTACAGGTGCCTCACATCTGGTATCATAGCACTTTCTTGGGCTCGCTGGGTGAAATTTCTGCCAAATTTTTTTTTTTTTTTCGCATCTGTTGCAGGTTCGGATTTGGGAATAATCCCCATCCGCTTAACTGTGGGAAGTACTTGGGCATAAGCCCTAAAACTCATTGTGAGGAGTACCACAGGAACCCCGAAGTAGCTGGCCCATTGAGAGGACCTGCCAGCGAAAAGGGCAACGACCCCTACCTGATTGACTAGTTCCCACCCGTGAGGTAAACCAAGAGCTGTCGTTTGTGGCAAAGCGGTTATCAGTTTTACCTGAGCCGTGGAGTGAGGAGTATTACCCCAATACGCAAGCCGTCAGACAGCATTGGTGGCCGACTGAAACCCCTGAACTGTTAGGAAGCCGCACATACCTGGGGTCCATATCTACTTTCAGCTGAACTATTGTCGATCACTGCTGCGCCGTTTCAGATCTATTTTGCAAGCCGTTCCAGATTCAGCCGTTTTCAGTCCATTCGGCGCTGTTCCAGATTTCTTTCGAGCCGTAGCCGCCCCAGTCTGAGATTTAAAAAAAAAAAATTATAAAATTCAGTATTTTCTCCATATCTCCCTTATTTTTACTCCGTTTCCCTTGAAATTTTCAGGGAACCCCTGTCATCCCATTCTGCATATTTCAGTCCTGAGGACCCTATCCTCAATTCCCCTTCCCAAAGCCTGAAATCCCACATTTGTCTATTTTTAGGGTTTGCCATAACTTCCTCAGATTTCACCCAATCACCTTCAAATTTTACCACAAAGTTCCTTTCTGAATTCTACTTCTTTGTTCCCCTCTGCCAAATTTTCTCATTCTTTCACCCCGCTTCTAAAATCCTCATTTTTGCTTCCCTATCTATCCAACAGTGTCCAAAATTTAGTCAAACCCCAACTACCCTTCTGATTTTTTCCCAAATCCAAATTTTCCCTTACTGAAGTAGTTCCTGTTTTTGTTTTCCTACCTAGTCAGAGAAAAAAAAAAAAAAAATCCTGGTTATGGTTGTCACCCGTGTAGGAGCAAAAACCATGGAGGAAGCACTTGCAGCCATCCAAGCCAAACTCCAGGATCTGGATGAAAAATTTCTCGGTCTCCATCTTGAACATTCAGCTATGAACAACAAAAGGCAGTCCGAGTCTTCAGTAGACAATGGGTTCTCTGCTTCCAGCAATTTTCGTGGTCCGAAGCTTGATTTTCCTTGCTTCAATGGTACCGATCCAACTGGATGGATCTATCGTGCAGAACAGTATTTCAGTCTGCATAATACTTTTGATGTCAACAAAGTTCCACTAGCATCCTTTCATTTGGAACAGGAAGCTCTTCAATGGTACCGCTGGTACATCAAGGCTCATCCAGAGCCCAACTGGCCAGACTTTTGCCAGCTCCTTTTGCAACGATTTGGTCCTAGTGCTTTTGATGACTTCACAGGAGCCCTCACTAAACTTCGCCAAACTGGCACTGTGAGAGAGTATCAAACCGAATTTGAGAATCTAGCCAACCACACCGAAGGATTGTCTGATGAATTTTACCGGAGTTGTTTTATCAGTGGTCTAAAGGATGCCATTCACTCTGAGGTCAAAATGTTCTGCCCCAACACAATGATGGAAGCACTCGGGTTGGCTAAGTTGGCAGAAGACAAGCTTGCAGCCCAACAACACTCCAAGCCCACTTTTGTTCCCTTCCGAAATATGGGTTCTCAGCGACCACCTATACCGCAGGCTCCTCGACCGACTCCTATCAAGCGTTTGTCTAAAACAGAGATGCAAGCACGCAGAGAAAAGGGGCTTTGCTATAATTGTGATGAGAAATTCACTTGGGGACATAGATGTGTTCAGCAAAAGCTCTATCTCCTGGATTTGGAGTCTCCGCCTGCCTCTGAAATGGGTGACGAAGATCCAGAAACATTGGATGCTCCGGTCGATAGTCAGGAACCGCCTATTGACCCTCCGTCTCAGGATGACCAGCCAGAGATATCTCTCCATGCTCTAGCTGGAATCACCACCCCCCAAACAATGCGGGTCAGGGGTTACTTCAAGAAGCTTCCTCTTACAATCCTCATTGATTCTGGTAGCACTCATAATTTCATTGACCCTCGGATCGCCAAACAAGCTGATTGTTTTATCCATCCTTGCTCCAACTTTGAAGTCATGATTGCCAATGGGGGCACCTTACCTTGTAAAGGGAAGTGTCGAAATGTGCGTATCTCTATGGGAGATTATATCTTGCGCTCGGACATGTTTGCCTTGCCCTTAGGCGGATGTGATGTGGTTTTGGGTGCTCAATGGCTACGCACACTCGGCCCTATCTTATGGGATTTTGCCGAACTTTGGATGCAGTTTTCCCTCAATTAACACAACCACACATTGACAGGATTACAACCAGGTTCTCTCAGCATCATCAGTTCACATCGCATGGAAAAACTCCTCAAGAAGAGTTCACATGGTGTCATCGCTCAGATCCATTCCATCCAGATGCAACCATCAGCGGTCTCCACTACTCCTTTGGATCTACAACAAATTCTGGATCGATATACAGGTGTCTTTGTTGAACCAGTGGGATTACCACCTTCCAGGCCAGAAGACCATCGTATTCAGCTCCTTCCTGGCAGCGTTCCTCCCAACATCAGGCCCTATCGCTACCCATTTCACCAAAAAACGAAGATTGAAATGCTCGTTCGGGACTTATTGAAGCAAGGTATTATTCGCCCAAGCACTAGTTCCTTTTCTTCTCCAGTTATTCTTGTCCGCAAAAAAGATGGGTCATGGCGCCTCTGCATTGACTTCCGAGCACTTAATCACCTCACCATCAAGGATAAGTTTCCAATTCCTGTTGTTGATGAGCTTCTTGATGAGCTTCATGGGGCTCACTTTTTCTCCAAGTTGGATCTTCGTTCTGGGTATCATCAAATTCGGGTTCATGAGGATGATATTCCTAAAACAGCTTTTCGCACACATGATGGCCATTATGAGTTTTTGGTCATGCCCTTTGGCCTCACTAATGCTCCTTCCACATTCCAGGCCTTAATGAATAAAATATTTCGACCCTACTTGCGGAAATTCATTCTGGTATTCTTTGATGATATCCTCATCTACAGTAAAACATGGGATGAACATCTCCAGCATCTGGATCTTGTCATGCAACTTTTCTCTGACCATCATCTCCATGCCAAGTAGTCTAAATGTGTTTTTGGACAGAAGGAAGTTGAGTATCTCGGGTACATTATCTCAGCACAAGGGGTTCGCGTGGATCTTGCCAAAATCGAGGCCATGAACAATTGGCCACATCCTCAGACACTCAAGAGCCTTCGTGGTTTTTTGGGGTTGACTGGCTACTACCGCAAGTTTGTCAAGGATTATGGGAAGATTGCGGCTCCATTAACTGCTCTATTAAAAAAAGATGCTTTTACATGGACACCTGATGCTCAGTGTGCATTTGACAAACTAAAACAAGCTATGTGTACTACACCTGTGCTAGCTATGCCCGATTTTTCCAAGCCCTTCACTATTGAGAGTGATGCTTGCGGCAATGGACTTGGTGCTGTTCTCCTTCAAGATGAACACCCCATCGCGTTCACCAGCAAAGCCCTTTCAGGTAAGAATTTAGCTGCCTCTACCTATGAGAAGGAAATGATGGCTATTTTGCATGCAGTACAGAAGTGGCGTCCATACCTATTAGGGAATCATTTCTGCATCAAGACTGATCACCAGAGTCTGAAATATTTCTTGGACCAGCGTGTCTCCTCCCCGGCACAACAGAAATGGGTTAGTAAACTCATGGGTTATGACTATGATATCACTTACAAGAAGGGTAAAGACAATATTGTGGCAGATGCTCTTTCTCGCACATTTGATGCCCAAGGTTCTCTTTCAGCTATTTCTATGTCTGTTCCAAATTGGTTGCAATCTGTTCAACAAGGTTACGTCAATGACTCTTCCTTATCTCAGATCATCCAACGCTTGACAAACAATCCTTCGGCTGTCCCACATTACTCTTGGGATGGTGCTTCTCTGCGATACAAGGGTCGTCTGGTGTTGCCCCAGAGCACAGATCTTCAACAAGTTGTATTCTATGAACTCCATGCTTCTCCATCGGCCGGGCACTCTGGGTTCCTCAAAACATATGAACGAGCACGGCGTAACTTATTTTGGCAGGGCATGAAAAGGACAATTCAACAGATGGTGGCCGAATGTGATACCTGTTAGCGCAACAAGGGTGAAACAACACTCCTTCCAGGATTGCTTGAACCCTTGCCCATACCTACACGGATTTGGATAGATATTTCTATGGATTTCATTGAAGGGCTGCCTAAATCTGGCGGGAAGACAGTGATTCTCGTTGTGGTTGATCGTCTCTCCAAATATAGTCATTTTTGCGCTCTCAGCCATCCCTATACAGCCTCCTCTGTCGCTCAAATTTTTATGGACCAGATCTTTCGTCTTCATGGCATCCCTTCTTCCATTGTCTCGGATCGTGATGCGACTTTCACTAGTCATTTTTGGACAGAACTATTTCGCCACACTGGCACCAAACTGAAGATGAGTTCAGGGTATCACCCACAAACAGATGGTCAGACTGAAATTGTCAATAAATGCTTGGAAACTTATCTTCGTTGCTTCACCTCAGAACAACAACATCAGTGGGAAAAGTGGCTCCCTCTCGCTGAATGGTGGTACAATACCTCTTACCATACTGCCTCTAAAATGACCCCATATGAAGCAGTATACGGTCAGGCACCTCCAGCTCTTCTTCCATACACCCCCACCAGTTCACCAGTTCAGGAAGTTGACAAGGTCCTTCGCAACGACGATCAGATTCTTCACATTTTGCGGGACAATCTTCACATGGCAAGAAATCGCATGAAGCAACAAGCTGATCAGCACCGTTCGGAGCGCACTTTTCAAGTCGACGATATGGTTTTTCTTCGTCTCCAGCCGTACAAACAATCCTCCTTGAAACTCAAAGGGCGTCATAAGCTCGCTCCAAAGTTCTATGGGCCATATCGGATTCTTCAGAGGATTGGGTCCGTTGCTTATAAATTGGAACTTCCTCCTTATTCCCGCATTCATCCAGTCTTTCATGTCTCTTGTCTGAAGAAAGTTCTTGGCACCAACATCAGCGGCCAAACGATTTTACCAGAACTGTATAATGAAGGATCCATCCTTTTGGAGCCAGAGGCCATCCTCAATCGGCGCACGCGTCAGCTTCGCTCTCGTTCTATCACAGAGGTCTTAATTCAGTGGCACGTCATGCAACCAGAGGATGCTACATGGGAACCACTCCTTCAGATTCAACAACAATTTCCACATCTAAAGCTTTGAGGACAAAGCTTTTTTTAAGGGGGAGGGGATGTTAGGAACCCATGTCTTTACTTTGTTAGTATGTTGTTGTTGGACGCATATGCTTTGTAAGTCGTCCCGTAGTATTTGTTAATCAATAGTTTGTGTTATTGTTGTTGGCGCATATGCTTTGTAAGCCACCCGTAGTATTGTTAATCCATAGTTTGTAACGGCCCATGGTTTCGACCCATAGTATTGGCGCCTAGAATGAGTATATAAGTGTGTGTTGATACCTATGAAGGCACCGTGAAGTTATTTGTATTGAGCTTGCTCAAAGGAGGTTTCCCCCTCGAAGTGGCCTGTGATCAATACAAAAGTGATTCTGAGTTCTATCATTTCTGCTATTTCGTGCATTCTTGTTAATTAATTGTTGCAGGTGCCTCACAGATTGGTGCACTCGTAGGAAGATTCTTCAACCGCTAGAAACTTTCCTCACATCTTGGTGACCATTCAAACTGTATTCCCTTCTTTTGCAAAGAAGTAATCAGGTTTGCAACCTTGGAGAATCCTTCAATAAACCTCCGGTAGTAACCAGCAAAGCCCATAAAATATCTCACATCTGTCACATTCCTTGGAGTTGGCCAATTCATAATGGCTTCAATCTTCTCAGGGTCCACCGATATTCCTTTGTCTGAGATAATGTGACCCAAATAATGAATTTTAACTTTATAAAAGTCACATTTTCTTAACTCTGCATACATCTTATGCTCCCTTAGCAATTGCAATGTCATTCTCAAATGTTCTTCATGCTCTTCTTCATTCTTAGAATAGATGAGAATGTCATCCAGAAAAACAAGAACAAACTTGTCCAAATACTTGCTAAAAACACTATTCATGAGACACATGAATGTAGCCGGTGCATTTGTGAGACCAAATGGTACCACCACAAACTCATAGTGTCCATACCTCGTTCTAAAGGTTGTCTTGTGAATATCTTCCTCTTTGATTCTTACCTGATGGTAACCTGACCTTAAGTCAATCTTTGAAAATACCTTTGCTCCTCTCATTTGATCAAAAAGGTCATCAATTCGGGGCAATGGGTATTTTTTCTTCACAGTAACTTTGTTCAACTTTCTGTAGTCAATACATAATCTGAGTGTTCCATCCTTCTTTTTCACAAATAGAACAGGTGCTCCCCATGGGGACACACTTGGCATGATATATTTCTTTTCCAGCAACTCTTGTAATTGCATTTTCAATTCTAGCAATTCCTGTGTACTCATCCTGTACGGTGTCTTAGACACTAGTGTTGCTCCTGGCACAAGTTCAATTGTAAAATCAATGTCTCTCTTTGGAGGAAGTCCCGGAATCTCATCAGGAAAAACATCCCTGAATTCCTGCAAAACATGATAGTCCTCTAACATAGGAGTTTCATTTTATGTTGCCTCCAAAACATGGGCTGCGTACAATTGAAAAACCTTTCTACAGAACTTCTTCAGTTGCATGGCTGAAACCTGCCTAACAGAAGTCACCTTTGGAATTCCTTTTACAACCCTTGGGTTTCCTTCTTCATCCATGCATTCAAAAATTTTATTGTAGCAGTCAAGTTTAACCCTGTGCGCTTCTAACCAATCCATTCCAATGAGAATATCATAGGAACCCAGTGGAAAAACATTCAGATTTGCATAAGTGAATATCCCGTCCATCTCTAAGGGACATTTCTCTACAATTTCACTAAATTTTCTCTTGGTTCCAGTGACTAGTTGAACTAACCATGATTTACTATGCTTTGATTTCTTAAAAGCACAAGTCTCAACAATTTTAGAAATGAGGTAACTGTGAATAGATCCAGGATCAATCAAAATAGAAACAAATTGCTTAGAAATCTTACCTTCAACTTCAACAACAGTTGATTGATGATCTTCCTGGCGGTCGTCTAGTGCTGCATAGATTCTAGGGATTGTCCTCGCCACGTGACCCACAGTTTCAGTTCCTTGATTTGCATTCCCATTACAATGTGGACAGTTCCTAAGCATGTGGTCTCCTCCACAACCCCAACATTGAAGTGGTTCTCTTGGCTCTTTTGGATTTCTTGGCTTGTCTCCCATCATCATAGTTGGCTTAGTCACAACTTGCGATGGTTGCCTTTGTTGATTTTTGGTATGAGGAGGTTTGAAACCTTTCTTCCTTTGGTCAAACTTCTCATTTTTCTTGTCCTTCCATGCCTTATGGAAATCAAGTTTGATTTTGTTTTGATCATAGCAATACTTGGCCTTCCTTATTGCCTCTTCTAGAGTTCAAGGCTCATTAAATTCAATTCTATCTTTATATGACTGAGTTAACCCACTTAGAAAACGTTGAATTTTCACATTATCATCTCGAATATACTTGACATACCTCAGCATTTCCAAGAACTTGTTTGCATACTCTTCCATGGTCAATTGTCCCAATCTCAGCTCATGGAACTCTTTGATCTTGTCATCATAGTACCTATCAAAGAGGTACTTCTGCTTGAAGTATTTCTTGAATTGCTTCCACACAATCTTTCTTTCATTGATCTTCTTCACTTGCCTGATGTGTTTCCACCATATAGATGCTCGTCCATTCAAGTTGAAGAAGGAAACCCTTGCCATCATATTTCCAGAGTAGTCTTGGACTTGGAAATACTTTCTCATCCCAAGAAGCCAAGCTTCAGCTTCTTGACCAGACTTTACCTCTCCATCAAATGTAGGAGGTTTTTCCTTCTTAAATTCCCCATGTGAATTATTATTGTAATGCATTTTCCTCTTATTCTTGCAAGATGAAGAGCTCTAACCCTTATAGGATCCTTCAGAGTCAGATGATCCACTAGAAGATATTTCTGGAGTATATGTTTTGTCTCTAGAAACTCTTCTTGAGCTATTGGTCCTCTTGCGGGAATTCCTCTTTGAACTACTGCCACTCCTTTCTGTATTTGATGTCTAATGCCTAGAGTTTATTTTCCTTTGGATGTCTGTCAAACTCTGCAACATGGCTACATTTAACTAATTTTGTTCTTCTTGAGCTTTAATCATCCTCTCATTATCTTCTCCACATCTTTGCAACTCCACCCTTAGGTTCCTCATGGTGGCTGCAATATCTGGGGGAGTCTCTCGATTTCTTATCCCATTGGATTATGTTTCAGCATTCTCAACATGTATATTTTCCCCTATGGCATCTGTCTCAGGATCATAGGGATCCTGTGCATCATCCATGATGTTGATATTCTTTGCCCAACCAAGACCAGAACTTTCCAACTGCACTTATCTGGAATGTTGCTTTGATGTGACTATAATTATGCAAAATGTGTTTATAAACACAACTGTTAGCTGCATTATAATGCTATAAATTATTTGCATGTATGTGGGGAAATCCCATATTGACAACTTTTTCCAATCATATACTTCTCCCGTTTGGAGCAATTATTTAGGTTAAAATGGCTGCCATTGTCGCGGAGATTTAGCTTAAAAAGTGTCGCCCGTGTCGACGAATTTTAAGCTAAAAGCTGCCGCTGCGCACGTCGCAGATTTTATCCTAAAAAAATTGCCGCGAACGTTAAGGTTATTTTTGCCATCATTGGCGTGGATGTTGAGATTAAAATTGGCGCGGCTCTTACCGCTAGTTTTTCCACCGTGCGCGTCACAGATATTAAAGCTAATTCTGTCGCCGCGCACTCAGAAATTAACGTTAATTCTGTCGCCGCGCACACAGAAGTTAATGCTAATTCTGCCACCACGCACATAGAAGTTAACGCTAATTCTTCCACCATGCACGCAGAAGTTAGCGTTAATTCTACCTCCGCACACGCAAAACTTAACCTTAACTTCGCCGACATAGCCTTTGTCAAAACTTCGAAAAACTTAGAAAAAAATTTGGATTTTTCTCTTCCTTTTCGGCGCAGAATTTAACAGCTATTTCGCCGATCGTTTGCGGTGTTTTTGGGATTTTCTTTACTGACAGAGTCGCAAGAGTTAGCCCAATCTTTGTCGTCGCGTACGCAGAAAATTAGTCTAACTTTCGCCGCAATGCGCAGAAAGTTAGCCTAACTTTCATCGCCGCGCGCCGCAGAAATTTAGCATAACGTTGTCGCCGCATCGCAAAATTTTAACGTTAATTCCGCCGCCACACGTCCCAAAAATTATCCCTAATTTTGGCGCCGCGCGTCGCAAAAATTAACACTAAAAGTTCCGGCAGAGTCATAAAAGTTAGCGCTAAACCCGCCAACCACGTCGTAGAAAGTTAGCCTAACTTTCTCCACCGCACGCACAGAAAGTTAGCCTAACTGTCACCGCCGCGCGCACAGAAAGTTAGCCTAACTTTTGCCACCGCCGCGCTCGCAGAAAGTTAGCCTAACTTTCGCTGTTGTGGCCTTAGCAGAAACTCAGAAAAACAGTTAGAAAAATTCAAAATTTTTCCTTTCTTTCTGTGATGATTATTGCTCAACAGGAGGCGACTTTTTCCTCTGCAACTCTGCAAATTGTTCAACCTTAAACTATTGAGGCCCAACATGGTAATCTGTGGTGTTTAGAAGGGAATCTTCCCTTGTAACTATGATCATACTTGGCCCATAGAGTGCCAATGTTGTAGCCTATGGCTCTGATACCATTCTATCAAGTCCCCTCCCATCATACCAGCATGGGAGAGAACATGACTCTAAATCCAGACATCTAACCCCATACTTAGTAAACAAACATTCATAAAAAATGAAAATGGACATATGCAATGCATAAATATTTGAAAGCATAGTAGAATTAAATTCCATTACACAATCATTATACATTCAAGATATTCATGTCATTCATCAATTAAAACAATACAGAATTAGCACATGAGAGTACTTATCTTGAAACGAAGTAGTCCCTGAGCAACCAGCTATGCATCTGCAACGTTCCACCCAACCATAGGCCAGTTGTGCTTATCAATCTCTTGATACAACTGCCACCCCCAAGCTGGGCATGATTTCTACAAGGAACCAGGGAACAGCAGACTCACACATAGCCAAACACACACCAAAATGAGCCAAGCCAATCTGCAATTAGGTTTATCAGGCTGCTAGGAAATGGAAAGGAAGAATTGCTAAGCTAGTGAGCTCAAGCATAGAGCCATGGATACCTCTACAAAATCTATCTAGCTTGGCACCCACAATGCCTACACACCCCACTCAAGGAAGTATTCCCTTCACCAATACACAGTCCCTCAGGCCATACCTTCCAATCTAGAGTGTCCAAGGTGTGCATAGAAGAGTAGCCAGCTCTCTTGATCTTCTTGAGAGGTTATTTTCCCCACTAGGTTTATCAAGCCAATTCTGTCCACTACCACTCCAAATTTCTTACTCACGGGTTCAAACCAAAACAGGGATGCATATAACAGCAAAATTATAAGTGTTGGGCATGAAGAAACGTTTTTACAGTGAGATTCCCAAAGATGGGGTTTCTACCAGCTCAGAAAAACGTGGGCAACCAAAATGAAATGGAGAGATGGGGAACAACCCTGGGAAGCCAAATCCGTTTTAAGAAAAAAAATCCATGGACATTCTGGGGGAAAAACGACCTCCATATCAGCCCCAAATCCTGGTCCTCCTCTCCCAGCCACTGTATATCATAAAAACGAGCTCCCAGCCATGGAAAAATGCAGGAAATGATTAAAAACGGGATGGAAAAAGTACCATCTAACTCAGACTGCGTGAGAGAGTGAATTCTATCGGTTCAGGATGGCTTTGGGCACAATTTTCTGGGTGTTTTCTTTCCCATGAAGCAAAAATATGATTTTCCAGGTTGATGGCTTGCCCATACACGAAATTGGTTTCCATACCATTCCATTCCCAAGGCATTAACTGCCTCAACCAACTCTTGGAAGAATTAAATGATTGGGTGCATAAGACAAAATGGGTAGTTGGTGATTTATGGGTTTTCTCATTGACACATGGGATAACACCATTGGCTCAAGGGTTTGAATAATTTCCCCCCCTGTTCCTTATAAAAATCATGCCCCCATCTCTTTGTTTCATTGCATAGCTAGTTGTGGGTATTTCATTAAAATTTGTATTTACATGATGTATCAATTTACATTGTGCATGCCCAGCACAAGAACCATATGCATATATTTTAATTTCCGATACATGAAACGCTAAATCAATGGCGGGGCCTTGGCCTTGAGCTCCTCACCATGATTAATAATAATATTTACATCATTTACAATTTTAATGCAATAAGGTCAAAATCGGGATATTACATTCCCCTCCCCCTTACATTAGCACTATCCTCAGTGCTCATCAAAATTGAACAAAAATGGATATGCCACTCTCATGGCATCCTCCAGCTCCCATGTAGCTTCATCGAGGCCGTAGTGCTTCCACTGCACCTTTACCTGTCTGATGGCTCGGTTCCGGAGCAATGTTACCCTCTTGTCTAGAATGCGCAATGGATCGGTTTGGAACTCTCCCTCGGGTTCCACCTGGATCACATCCCACTTAATCACATGGTTAGGATCATGTACATATTTCTTAAGCAAAGAGGCATGAAAAACATTATGAGCTCTAGTGCTAGCAGGCAATGCAAGTCTATATGACACTGGCCCTATTCTCTCAAGCACTTCAAATGGCCCACAATATCTAGGTGATAGCTTGGCACATCCCCCAAGCTTCAGGGAATTCTTCCTTGGCTTCACTCTAAGATACACATGATCCCCAACATTGAATTCTCTATGCACTTTAAGCTTATCTGCATATCTTTTATGTCTATCCTGGGTTGCTTTTAAATTCTGCCTGATCTTTGCAATCTCTTGTTTCATTTCTTCAAGCAATTCCGACCCAAGTACAATTCTGTTCACTGGATTATCCCAAGTCACTGGTGTCCTACACCTTCTGCTGTACAAAGCCTCATATGGACTTATTCCCAATGATGCTTGTTTCCCATTGTTATATGCAAACTCTACCAAGTGTAGATAATCCTCCCACTTTGATGGTTGCTCCATAACATACATGTGAAACATGTCTTCAAGCACCTGATTTACTCTTTCTGTCTGCCCATCTGTTTGAGGATGGTATGCGGTACTAAAGTTCAACTGTGAACCCAAATCTGCAAAGAGACCTTTCCAAAAATTTGAAGTGAGCTTGGTATCCCTGTCAAAAATTATTGCCCTAGGCAATCCATGTAATCTGAAAATTTCCTTCATGAAAATATTTGCAATGGCATCGGCTTTATGTGTGGACTTAACCGGTATAAAATGTGTTGCGTTTGTTAACTTGTCCACCACCACCATGATGGAATCATGTCGTCTCACCGTCATTGGAAAACCTATAATAAAATCCATGGAAATTACTTCCCATTTCCATTCTGGAATTGGCAATGGATGCAATAAACCTATTGGGTGTTGGTGTTCAACCTTCACCTGCTAACATTTCATGCACCTAGAAATGTATTCAGCGATGTCCTTCTTCATTCCTGGCCAGAAATAATATTTTCTTGCTGTAGCAATTGTTTTCTGATATCCTAGGTGAACGGAGTATGGATTTTTAAGGATTTCATCCATAACAATACTCCTCAAGTCTGCCACCTTTGGAATATAGTCTCTATTCTTATAAGTAAGAAGTCCATGTTCTTCCAAATGGTATCCTTCATACTTCTTTTTAAGGTCTTACTGCTGCAACTTGCCCTTTATCTGCACATACACTTCATCTTCAACCATATGGTTAACAATCTGCTGCCTCAAGTCTGGTTGGCAAGTACTAAGCGTTGCCACATGCATTTCCTGTACTTTCCTGCTGAGTGCATCTGCTACCTTATTTTCCTTCCCTTTTATGTGTTTGATTTCAAAATCAAATTCACACAAAAATTCCAACCATCCAGCTTGCCTAGTATTTAAAGTTGGCTGATCAAATAAGTACTTCAGACCACAATGGTCTGTCCTTAGCTCAAATTTACTGCCCATTATGTAATGCCTCCACATCTTTAAAGCATGTACTATGGCTGCAAGTTCTAAATCATGAGTAGCATAGTTTTTCTCGTGCTCCTTCAACTTTCTCGACTCATAGCATACCACGTGGTTGTCTTGCATAAGGACTCCTCCAAGTCCTTGATTGCATGCATCGGTACATACCACAAAGTCTTTTTCTCGGTCTGCATTCTTCAAGATTGGTGCACTCGTAAGAAGATTCTTCAACCGCTGGAAACTTTCCTCACATCTTGGTGACCATTCAAACTTTATTCCCTTCTTTTGCAAAGAAGTAATCGGGTTTGCAACTTTGGATAATCCTTCAATAAACCTCCGGTAGTAACCAACAAGGCCCATAAAAGATCTCACATCTGTCACATTCCTTGGATTTGGCCAATTCATAATGGCTTCAATCTTCTCAGGGTCCACCGATATTCGTTCGTCTGAGATAATGTGACCCAAATAATGAATTTTATCTTTATAAAAGTCACATTTGCTTAACTTTGCATACAACTTATGCTCCCTTATCAATTGCAATGTCATTCTCAAATGTTCTTCATGCTCTTCTTCATTCTTAGAATAGATGAGAATGTCATCCAGAAAAACAAGAACAAACTTGTCCAAATACTTGCTAAAAACACTATTCATGAGACACATGAATGTAGTCGGTGCATTTGTGAGACCAAATGGTACCACCACAGACTCATAGTGTCCATACCTCATTCTAAAGCTTGTCTTGTGAATATATTCCTCTTTGATTCTTACCTGATGGTAACCTGACCTTAAGTCAATCTTTGAAAATACCTTTTCCCCTCTCATTTGATCAAAAAGGTCATCAATTCGGGGCAATGGGTATTTGTTCTTCACAGTAACTTTGTTCAACTGTCTGTAGTCAATACATAACCTGAGTGTTCCATCCTTCTTTTTCACAAATAGAACAGGTGCTCCCCATGGGGACACACTTGGCCTGATATAGTTCTTTTCCAACAACTTTTGTAATTGCATTTTTCAATTCTAGCAATTCCGGTGTACTCATCCTGTATGGTGTCTTAGACACTGGTCCTGCTCCTGGCACAAGTTCAATTGTAAAATCAATGTCTCTCTTTGGAGGAAGTCCCGGAATCTCATCAGGAAAAACATCCCTGAATTCCTGCAAAACATGATAGTCCTCTAACATAGGAGTTTCATTTTTCGTTGCCTCCAAAACATGTGCTGCTTACAATTGACAACCCTTTCTATAGAACTTCTTTAGCTGCATGGTTGAAACCTGCCTAACAGAAGTCACCTTTGGAATGCGTTTTACAACCCTTGGGTTTCCTTCTTCATCCATGCATTCAAAAATTTTATTGTAGCAGTCAAGTTTAACCCTGTGCGCTTCTAACCAATCCATTCCAATGAGAATATCATAGGAACCCAGTGGGTAAAGATTCATATTTGCATAAGTGAATAGCCCGTCCATCTCTAAGGGACATTTCTCTACAATTTCACTAACTTTTCTCTTGGTTCCAGTGGATAGTTGAACTAACCATGATTTACTATGCTTTGATTTCTTAAAAGCACAAGTCTCAACAATTTTAGGAATGAGATAACTGTGAGTACATCTAGGATCAATCAAAACAGAAACAGATTGCTTAGCAATCTTACCTTCAACTTCAACAACAGTTGATTGATGATCTGCCTAGCAGTCGTCTAGTGCTGCATAGATTCTAGGGATTGTCCTCGCCACGTGAACCATAGTTTCAGCTCCTTGGATGTTGTGAACTTGATTTGCATTCCCATTCCGATGTGGAAAGTTCCTAAGCATGTGGTCTCCTCCACAACCCCAACATTGAAGTGGTTCTCTTGGCTCCTTTGGATCTCTTGGCTTGTCTCCCATCATCCTAGTTGGCTTAGTCACAACTTGTGATGGTTTCCTTTGCTGATTTCTGGTATGAGGAGGTTTTAAATCTTTCTTCCTTTGGTCAAACTTCTCATTTTTCTTATCCTTCTATGCCTTATGGAAATCAGCTTTTCTTTTGTTTTGATCATAGCAATACTCGGCCTTCCTTATTGCCTCTTCTAGAGTTTGAGGCTCATCAAATTCAATTCTATCTTTATATGACTGAGGTAGCCCACTTAGAAAACGCTGAATTTTCACCTTATCATCTCGAATATACTTGACATACCTCAGCAGTTCCAAGAACTTGTTTGCATACTCTTCCATGGTCAATTGTCCTAATCTCAGCTCATGGAACTCTTTGATCTTGTCATCATAGTACCTATTAGAGAGGTATTTCTGCTTCAAGTATTTCTTGAATTGTTTTCACACAATCTTTCTTTCATTGATCTTCTTCCCTTGCCTGATGTGTTCCCACCATATAGATGCTCGTCCCCTCAAGTTGAAGATGGTGACCCTTGCCTTTATATTTCCATAGTAGTCTTGGACTTGGAAATACTTTCTCATCCCAAGAAGCCAAGCTTCAGCTTCTTGACCAGACTTTACCTCTCAATCAAATGTAGGAGGTTTTGCCTTCTTAAATTGTCCATGTGAATTATTCTTGTAATGCCTTTTCGTCTTATTATGGCGAGATGAAGAGCTTGAACCCTCAATGGATCCTTCAGAGTCAAATGATCCACTAGAAGATATTTCTTGAGTATATGTTCTGTCTCTAGAAACTCTTCTTGAGCTATTGGTCCTCTTGCGGGAATTCCTCTTTGAACTACTGCCACTCCTTTCTGGATTTGATGTCTGATGCCTAGAGTTTATTTTCCTTTGGATGTCTGTCAAACTCTGCAACATGGCTACATTTAACTAATTTTTTTCTTCCTGAGCTTTAATCATCCTCTCATTATCTTCTCTACAGCTTTGCAACTCCACCCTTAGGCTCCTCATGGTGGCTGCAATATCTGGGGGAGTCTCTCGAGTTCTTCTCCCATTGCATTTTGTTTTAGCATTCTCAACATGTATATTTTCCCCCATGGCATCTGTCTCAGGCTCATAGGGATCCTATGCATCATCCATGATAGTTATATTCTTGGCCCAACCATGACCAGATCTTTCCAACTACACTTATCTGGAATGTTGCTTTGATGTGACTATAATTCTACAAAATGTGTTTATAAACACAACTGTTAGCTGCATTATAATGCTATAAATTATTTGCATGTATGTAGGGAAATCCCATATTGACAACTTTGTCCAATAATAGACTTCTCCCATTTGGCGCAATTATTAAGGTTAAAATGGCCACCATTGTCGCGGAGATTTATCTTAAAAAGTGTCGCCTATGTCGCAGAATTTTAAGCTAAAAGCTGTCGACGCACACCGCGCACGTCGCAGATTTTATCCTTAAAAAATTGCCGTGGACGTTAAGGTTATTTTTGTCGTCATTGTCGCGGATGTGGAGATTAAAATTGGTGTGGCTCTTACCGCAAGTTTTCCGCCGTGCGGGTCGCAAATATTAACGCTAATTCTACCACCACGCACGCAGAAATTAACGTTAATTCCATCGCCGTGCACGCAGAAGTTAACGCTAATTATGTCGCCACGGATGTAGAAGTTAACGCTAATTCTGCCGCCGTGCACGCAGAAGTTAGCGGTAACTCTACATCCGTGTGCGCAAAAATTAACCTTAACTTCGCCAACACAGCCTTCGTCAAAACTTCGAAACACTTAGAAAAAAATTTGGATTTTTCTCTTCCTTTTCAGCGTAGAATTTAACAGCTATTTCACCGAACGTTTGCGGTGTTTTTGGGCTTTTCTTTGCCGACAGAGTCGCAAGAGTTAGCCCAATCTTTGCTGCCACGCACGCAGAAAATTAGTTTAACTTTCGCCGCCACGTGCGCAGAAAGTTAGCCTAACTTTCATCACCGCACGCCATAGAGATTTAACATAACTTTGTCGCCGCATCGCAAAATTTGAACGTTAATTACACCGCCGCGCGTCGCAAAAATTATACTTAATTTCGCCGTCGTGCGTCGCAAAAATTAACGCTAAAATTTTCGGCAGAGTCGTAAAAGTTAGCAGTAAACCCGCCAACCTCGTCGTAGAAAGTTAGACTAACTTTCGTCGCCACGCGCGCAGAACGTTAGCCTAATTTTCGTCGTTGTGTGCGCAGAAAGTCAGCCTAACTTTCATCGCCGCGTGCGCAAAAAGTTAGCCTAACTTTTGCCGCCGCGCGCACAGAAACTTAGCCTAACTTTCACCGCCGCGCTCAGAAACTTAGCCTAACTTTTGCCGCCGCGCACATAGAAAGTTAGCCTAACTTTCGTCACGTGCAGAAAGTTAGCCTAACTTTTGCCGCCGCAGCCTTAGCAGAAACTCAGAAAAACAGTTAGAAAACTTCAGAATTTTTCCTTTCTTTCTGGGATGATTATTACTCAACAGGAGGTGACTTTTTCCTCTGCAACTCTGCAAACTGTTCAACCTTAGCCTATTAAGGCCCAACATAGTAATATGTGGTGTTTAGAAGGGAATCTTCCCTTGTAACTGTGATCATACTTGGCCCATAGAGGCCCAATGCTGTAGCCTATGGCTCTGATAGCATTTTGTCAAGTCCCCTCCCATCATACCAGCATGGCAGAGAACATTACTCTAAATCCGGACATCTAGCCTCATACTTAATAAACAAACATTCATAAAAAATGAAGATGGACATATGCAATGCATAAATATTTGAAAGCACGGCATAATTAAATTCCATTACACAACCATCATACATTCAAGATATTCATGTCATTCATCAATTAAAACAATACAAAATTAACACATGAGAGTACTTATCTTGAAACGAAGTAGTCCCTAACCAACCAGCTATGCATCTGCAACGTTCCACCCAACCATAGGCTAGTTGTGCTTATCAATCTCTTGATACAACTTCCAACCCTGAGCTGGGCATGATTTCTACAAGGAACTAGGGAACAGCAGACTCACACATAGCCAAACACACAACAAAATGAGCCAAGCCAATCTGCAATTGGGTTTATCAGGCTGCTAGGAAATGGAAAGGAAGAATTGCTAAGCTAGTGAGCTCAAGCACAGAGCCATGGATACCTCTACAAAATCTATCTAGCTTGGCTCCCACAATGCCTACACACCCCACTCAAGGAAGTATTCCCTTCACCAATACTCAGTCCCTCAAGCCATACCTTCCAATCTAGAGTGTCCAAGGTGTGCATAGAAGAGTAGCCAGCTCTCTTGATATTCTTGAGAGGTTATTTTCCCCACTAGGTTTATCAAGCCAATTATGTCCACTACCACTCCAAATTTCTTGCTCACAGGTTCAAACCAAAACAGGGATGCATATAATAGCAAAAGTATAAGTGCTGGGCATGAATAAACGTTTTTACAGTAAGATGCTCAAAGATGAAGTTTCTACCAGCTCAGAAAAACGTGGGCAACCAAAACGAAATGTTGAGATGGGGAACAACCCTAGGAAGCCAAATCCGTTTTCATAAAAAATGTCCATGAACATTCTAGGGCAAAAACGACCTCCATATCAGCCCCAAATCGTGGTCCTCCTCTCCCAGCCACTATATATCACAAAAACGAGCTCCCAGCCATGGAAAAATGCAGGAAATGATGAAAAACGGGATGGAAAAAGTCACAGCTAGCTCAGACTGCGTGAAAGAGTGAAATCTATCAGTTCAGGATGGCTTTGGAAACAATTTTCTGGGTGTTTTCTTTCCCATGAAGCAAAAATATGATTTTCCAGGTTGATGGCTTGCCCATACACGAAATTGGTTTCCATACCTCTCCATTCCCAAGGCATTAACATCCTCAACCAACTCTTGGAAGAATTAAATGATTAGGTGCATAAGCCAAAATGGGTAGTTGGTGGTTTATGGGTTTTCTCATTGACACATGGGCTAACACCATTGGCTCAAGAGTTTGAATAATTTTCCTCCCTGTTCCTTATAAAAATCATGCCCCCATCTCTTTGTTGCATTGCATAGCTAGTTGTGGGTATTTCATTAAAATTCGTATTTACAAGATGTATTAATTTACATTGTGCATGCCCAGCACAAGAACCATATGCAACTATTTTAATTGCCGATACATGAAATGCTAAATCAATGACGGGGCTTTGGCCTTGATCTCCTCACCATGATTAATAACAATATTTACATCATTTACAATTTTAATGCAATAGGGTCAAAATCGGGATATTACATTCCCCTCCCCCTTACATTAACACTGTCCTCAGTGCTCATCAAAATTGAACAAAAATGGATATGCCACTCTCATGGCATCCTCCAGCTCCCATGTAGCCTCATCGGGACCGTAGTGCTTCCATTGCACCTTTACCTGTTCGATGGCTCGATTCCGAAGCAATGTTACCCTCTTGTCTAGGATTTCGCAATGGATCTGTTTGGAACTCTCCCTCGGGTTCCACCTGGATCACATCCCAATTAATCACATGGTTAGGATCATGTACATATTTCTTAAGCAAAGAGGCATGAAAATTATTATGAGCTCTACTGCTAGCAGGCAATGCAAGTCTATATGGAATTGGCCCTATTCTTTCAAGCACTTCAAATGGCCCACAATATCTAGGTGATAGCTTGGCACAGCCCCCAAGTTTCAGGGAACTCTTCCTTGGTTTCACTCTAAGATACATGTGATCCCCAACACTATATTCTCTATGCACTCTAAGCTTATCTGCATAGCTTTTCTATCTATCCTAGGCTGCTTTTAAATTATGCCTAATCTTTGCAATCTCTTGTTCCATTTCTTCAAGCAATTCCGGCCCAAGTACAATTCTGTTCACTGGATTATCCCAAGTCACTGGTGTCCTACACCTTCTGCTGTACAAAGCCTCATATGGACTTATTACCAATGATGCTTGTTTCCCATTGTTATATGCAAACTCTACCAAGTATAGATAATCCTCCCACTTTGATGGTTGCTCCATAACATACATTCGAAGCATGTCTTCAAGCACCTGATTTACTCTTTCTGTCTGCCCATCTGTTTGAGGATGGTATGTGGTACTAAAGTTCAACTGTGTACCCAAATCGGCAAAGAGACCTTTCAAAAAATTTGAAGTGAGCTTGGTATCCCTGTCAGAAATTATTGCCTTAGGCAATCAATGTAATCTGAAAATTTCCTTCATGAAAATATCTGCAATGGCATCGGCTTTATGTGTGGACTTAACCGGTATAAAATGTGTTGCGTTTGTTAACTTGTCCACCACCACCATGATGGAATCATGTCGTCTCACCGTCATTGGAAAACCTGTAATAAAATCCATGGAAATTACTTCCCATTTCCATTCTGGAATTGGAAATGGATGCAATAAACCTATCGGTTTTTGGTGTTCAACCTTCACATGCTGACATTTCATGCACCTAGAAATGTATTCAGCGATGTCCTTCTTCATTCCTGGCCAGAAATAATATTTTCTTGCTGTAGCAATTGTTTTCTGATATCTTGGGTGGCCGAAGTATGGAGTTTTATGGTCATCCATAACAATCCTCCTCAAGTCTGCCACCTTTGGAATATAGGCTCTATTCTTATAAGTAAGAAGTCCATCTTCTTCCAAATGGTATCCTTCATACTTCTTTTTAAGGTCTTACTGCTGCAACTTGCCCTTTATCTGCACATACACTTCATCTTCAACCATATGGTTAACAATCTGCTGCCTCAAGTCTGGTTGGCAAGTGCTAAGCGCTACCACATGCATTTCTTGTACTTTCATGCTGAGTGCATCTGCTACCTTATTTTCCTTCCCTTTTATGTGTTTGATTTCAAAATCAAATTCACAAAAAAATTCCAACCATCTAGCTTGCCTAGTATTTAAAGTTGGCTGATCAAACAAGTACTTCAGACCACAATGGTCTGTCCTTAGCTCAAATTTCCTGCCCATTAAGTAATGCCTCCACATCTTTAAAACATGTACTATGGTTGCAAGTTCTAAATCATGAGTAGCATAGTTTTTCTCGTGCTCCTTCAAATTTCTCGACTCATAGCATACCACGTGGTTGTCTTGCATAAGGACTCATCTAATTCCTTGATTGCATGCATCGGTACATACCAAAAAGTCTTTTTCTGGGTCTGCCATCTTCAAGATTGGTGCACTCGTAACAAGATTCTTCAACCGTTGGAAACTTTCCTTACATCTTGGTGACCATTCAAACTTTATTCCCTTCTTTTGCAAAGAAGTAATCGGGTTTGCAACCTTGGATAATCCTTCAATAAACCTCCGGTAGTAACCAACAAGGCCCATAAAAGATCTCACATCTGTCACATTCCTTGGAGTTGGCCAATTCATAATGGCTTCAATCTTCTCAGGGTCCACCGATATTCCTTCGTCTGAGATAATGTGACCCAAATAATGAATTTTATCTTTATGAAAGTCACATTTCTTAACTTTGCATACAGCTTATGCTCCCTTAGCAATTGCAATGTCATTCTCAAATGTTTTTCATGCTCTTCTTCATTCTTAGAATAGATGAGAATGTCATCCAGAAAAACAAGAACAAACTTGTCCAAATACTTGATAAAAACACTATTCATGAGACACATGAATGTAGCCGGTGCATTTGTGCGACCAAATGGTACCACCACAAACTCATAGTGTCCATACCTCGTTCTAAAGCTTGTCTTGTGAATATATTCCTCTTTGATTCTTACCTGATGGTAACCTGACCTTAAGTCAATCTTTGAAAATAACTTTGCTCCTCTCATTTGATCAAAAAGGTCATCAATTCGGGGCAATGGGTATTTGTTCTTCATAGTAACTTTGTTCAACTATCTGTAGTCAATACATAACCTGAGTGTTCCATCCTTCTTTTTCACAAATAGAACAGGTGCTTGTTGAGCCCAGAATTGGCCCTTTTTGACCATCATTTATCATCGTACCTTCCCTTGTCTTACACCAATTACCTTGGCAATTCAACTTATTGTCCTTATCTATTCCCCAAATTACCAAGGTATGGCCGATTATTGTTTTATTGTGTTAATACTTATGATTGTGATGATTAAAGCTGTGCATCTCTTAATCTGTGCTAACATGATGCGATTTATGAAGGTAGTAAGACAATAGACTGCAGGAAGATCGGAGCTGAACAAGTCATGAAGGAACGTTCATCGCTTGTGGAAGGTTCCTTGGGGCTTAAATCGTCAATCAAGGCACAGTCGTGGCAGGGCAGCTGTAACAGAAGAACTATCTTAAGTATGTCGCTGCTCAAATCCAGCTGTGAGCTGGAAGGACCGTCACTCTTGGGACAATTAATACTTCTCTCATATTTGGATATTTTAGTTCTGCCATGCATTGTAACAGCTAGATTATTTAGGGCGCCTGAAGATCAGAGATCTTCATGGCTTCCCAATTATAGGTTTAGATGTTGCAAATTGTATGTATAAATATGGGGAATTGCCTCGACTGAGGGGTTGGACAGCAAACAATTAATTTACCTTGTATTAGCATCCAAGCCAAAACTGTGTACTCATTCTTCTGTTAATATAAGGAGTTACTTCTGAGTTAAAGAGAGTGTTGTTCAACCAGCGTCTCTGTGTGAAGACTGGGCCCGTCTTCCACAGAGATTGCTGCGTTAATTTAGGATTTCATCTTTCTCGTTGTGTGATGCTTTGTTCTTTCTTTTATACGCAGCAGCAATACTCATTGTGTGGATTTCTCAGTAATTGATTATATTTTTGTGAGATTGGTGAATGGTATCGAATAACAGTCGACTGAGTCAGGTTTGTTTTACATATTTCAATTTCTGTTCACACTGCTGTGTTCATCCTACAGCTGAGACGTAATCCCAGGAGCTCTTACAAATTAGCTTTCCTGTTATGTGTTGATTGATTTATATTTTGCAATCCAGTTTCTTAGAACAGTTGCTTTAATCTCTTTTATCAAATTCTAGAGTAATGTTCAGGTCATGCTTTATGATTCCCAGCTTGATTAAATTAGACAGTTGATTATTTTAGAATGCAATTGAGATTTCCTTCCTGCAATCGTTGATTAGATCTGATATTAATTCTGCTTGATGCATAATAGAAAAGAATTGTAGTATAGCAGTTAGAAGGCAATTGGGATTGAATAGATTCTTGGGGTGAACATGGATGATAGAAGATAAAATATTCACTTCTAATGGTTTTGTGTTTAAGCATATATTATGCACTTGTCCTTTGAAATAAAAAGACTTTCTCGGGTTGACAATAAATTTCATACGCTCTGTGTGTTGATATTTAATTATCTGCAATTAGAGTGCTTGACATTTTGGCGCCGTTGCCGGGGAAGGATGAAAACTAAACACTAGTCATTAGTTGATCTGATAATTGCTTTTAGTCAGTCTTTTGGTTGATTTTGAAATGATCTGCTTCGCATGAATACGAGGGGGGTAAAACGTGATCACCTCCCGACCCCCAAAACCCCACAAATTACTAACAGTACAGGTGGTTCGGGTCGTGGTCGAGGTCCACCGCTGGGCAGAAGAACATTCATTGACGACCTTGTTGACAAAACTGATTCAGCTGTCAGATCTCGTCAACAGGGGACTCCTATCAAAAGAGGCCCTGCTGATCCTGGAGCGTTAGCATCAGGATCTACAGTGGAAGATACAGGAGCAGCTGTGATTCCTGCATATACTCCTGCTAAATAAGTAACAGCTGATTCAGCTGTTGCAACCGAAGAATACGCAGCTGTTGCAACCGAAGAATACGCAGCTGTTACAACCGAAGAATACGCAGCTGTTACAACTGAGGTAAAGAACAAAGGAACAAATGAAGGAGAAGATACAGAAGAAAAGATGAGTAATAGACATGAGAACGAAGAGGAAGAAGCAGTGGTACAATACCATCATGAAGATAATTCCCCGCCAGAGACTATGGCTACATTGCAATTTCCAATACAGCAGCTAGAGGGGACAGCTCCTATGAAAAACATCTCATCGTCGGTGTTACCCCCGCTTTCATGGCAGGGCGGCAGAGGATCCAGATGAATTCCTTTTTGAATTCGATATCCTCTGTCGCAGCTATGATTATGTCACAGATGCTCAAAAGTTAAAGCTTTTTCCTGCCACCCTGAAGGACAATGCATTACGATGGTTCATGAGCCTTGGGGGAGGGACTGTTGCTAATTGGAATAAGATGAAGCAAGTGTTCCTGGAAAAATATCAGGAATATTGCAACACCAGGGACAAAAGGGAGGAGTTATTCAAGATGGTACAAAAGGAGGATGAAAGCTTGGAGGATTTTGTAGAGAGGTTGCTGTACAATGTGCAGAGAGCTGGACAGACGAACATGGGACTAGATGTGCTTAAGATAATCCTGCTTCGAGGGATCAGGGACGATTGTTTAGACATGCTAAATTTATTAGGAAAGGGAGATATCTCTAAAGAACCCTTTGAGACAATTGTTGAATTATGTAAGAGATACTCCAGGGGATCTTCTAGGCATAACAAGCAGAATAAACGAGATAAGCTGGAACGCGATGTCTTTGACAGAACTCAGAAGTCATCCAATGGGGGAGCTACACGGGCAGAGATAGGCAATCTTCTTGAAAATTTTAAAACAGAAATGATGAGCTCTATCTCTTCAGAGATTGACGTCTTGAAGGCCAAGCAAAGACAAGCAGTGGAGGATCTCACACTAGGTGTGTTTTGTCCCCGATGTAGAAAGACTCATCCACTGAAAGAATGCCCTCTTGACAAATTACAAGTGTGTCAGCTGTGCGAGCTGAACCATGATATGAAAGAATGCCCCACGTTGCCCCAAGTGAAGGCTGTTCTGCAGGCATCAACTCCAGAGGTGGATTCAGCCTACTTTATTGCACAGAAGAAACCCTGGCAGCCCCGGAATCAAGGTATGTCTCCCGATTCATTTCCATTTTTGAATAATTTGAATAATTGGAATACTAATATGCAAAATGTGAATACACAATTCCCTTCAAATTATGCTCAGTGGAATTCCCCTCAACCTGCGATGCAAGGTTATAATTCATGGAGTCCTTGGACACAGCCACCTCATCAACCGACTTCATGGTCTCCTGGATGGAGGAACTTCCATCCTGGGAACCAGTTTCCTCAACCACCTCCACCTCAACAGTTACCGTATCCTCCATATCCTCAATTTCAGCAATATCCTCAATACCTACCTCAGCAGTCGCAGCTGCAGCTGCAAAATAATCCTGTGCCTAACATACCAATACGGCCTCAGCTGCCTGCCCAACCTAACCCTAACCCAAATAATAAAACAGTCCAGCAATTGGAAGCTCTCAATATGCCGGCCTACTCTCTCTCCCCTGTGCCTTGTAATGATATTCGCTTACGATCTGGAAAGCTAGTAGAACGTGTAACTGCAGAAAATATTCCATCAACTATGTATGACAAAGGAGAGAGTTCCCAGCATCCATTTGATCTGGTTCCTATCACTGAAGATGCTGAGCATCCCTCAGATGGGAGGGCTGAAACATTAAACGATGAAGTGGATAACACGCAGCCCACCCAGTTGGTAAGACAACCACCTTACCCTGAGAGATTGATGCTGCCACAAAAAGGGGGGCAACCTCAGTTCAATCTCCTAGGAGAATTGAAGAACCTTTATGTTAAGATTCCCCTTTTACAAGCTCTTCAAGATGTACATATCTATGCTAGAACTGTTCGGGACCTGTGCACTAAAAGACCGGGAAGGAAACCCAGAGATCCTCCTACTGTTCATGTTATAGGGAATTTATCCGCTTTAATGACTGGAAAAACCCCTATAACTAAGTATGAGGATCCCGGCAATCCTACTGTCACTGTACACATAGGACAAACGCAGATACCCAACGTACTAGTAGATTTAGGAGCTGCGATCAATGTTATAACAATGGAGACTGTAAAGAAGCTCGGATTCACCAATATTAGACCGACCCCTACTATCTTAGAATTGGCAGACAGATCCACTATCAGACCCGAAGGGATTTTGGACGACCTTGTTATTTCAGTAGACTCATGGGAATACCCTGCCGATTTTCTGGTATTACAACCAAAATCACAGCTGGGGGGACATCCATTGATTTTGGGGAGGCCCTGGTTGGCTACAGCCGATGCTTGTATCAGCTGTCGATCAGGATCTATGACTATATCTGATGGCATGGAAACCAAAAACCTCACCCTGTACCCTCCAGCACGGCCGAGTCTAGAAACTGAAACCTCCCTTTGGATAGAACAGGAAGAAGAGGAAGATGTTCAACCATTACTAACAATAGGGAAGGCACTAACCTTCAAAAACGAAACAGAAGACGATGCCATTAATAATTTCATTAGCGAACCTGCTTCAGTAGACAAGGAAGTTTATCAACTCCTGAACATTACCCTCGGTAAAGAAGAACAAGAACAGCTTACGGAGGAAGCACTAGCCAATGACACAAACATAATCCCAGTATTGAAAAACTCGAGAAGTATTCCTATTGAGGTAGAGCCTGGAAGAACTTTGAACATCAATCCTGGTCTCTCCTCAGAAGAACAAAAGCGCCTAACCAATCTCTTGAAGGAACGTAAGGGGGCATTCGCCTGGGAGTATACAGACATGAAGGGTATTCCTTCTAGTCTGTGCACTCATCATATTTATATTAAAAACGACTCCCGGCCTGTATGTCAACCCCAACGACGCATGAACCCCAATCTGAGGGATATAGTGAAGGAAGAAATCCAGAAACTCTTGGAAGCAGGATTCATCTATCCTATCTCAGACAGTGAGTGGGTTTCCCCACTTGTAATTGTACCCAAGAAAAATGGTAAATGGAGAGTCTGTGTCGATTATAGGGAGCTGAACAAGGCTACACAGAAGGATCACTTTCCTCTGCCCTTTATTGACCAGGTACTTGATAACCTATCTGGGAAGAAGTTCTTCTCCTTCCTGGATGGGTTCAGTGGGTACAATCAAATTCAGATTGCTCCAGAGGATCAGGATAAGACCACCTTCACCTGCCCCTGGGAAACGTTCGCCTACAGGGTGCTTCCCTTTGGATTGTGCAATGCACCTGCAACGTTCCAAAGAGCTGTGATTGGCATATTTTCTGAATTGGTAAATGATAGCATGGAAGTTTTTATGGATGATTTCACTCCTTATGGCAGGGATTTTGAGGAAGCACTGGAAAATTTGAAAAAGGTTTTAATTCGCTGTGAACAGGCTCGCCTCTCACTAAGCACTGAAAAATGCCACATGATGATGAGTGAGGGGGTGGTATTAGGACATTTCATCTCTACTGACGGTATTCAAGTGGATCCTTCAAAAATTAAGGTGATAAAGAATATACCAACCCCTTCAACTCAGAAAGAGGTGCGAAGTTTTCTGGGACATGCTGGGTATTACAGGAGATTCATAGAAAACTTCTCCAAACTTGCTTCTCCTTTGTTTTCATTGTTAATGAAGGACGCACAGTTTGTATGGAGTACAGCATGCCAGACAGCATTTGATGAGCTTAAAGAGAAACTGTCCACAGCCCCTATTTTAAGGGGACCTAATTGGACCATACCTTTCCACATTTCTTCAGATGCTTCTGATACCGCCATTGGAGCAGTACTAGGACAGCAGGATGGTCAAGTACCTTATGCTATTTATTATGTTAGTAAAAACTTAGCCCCTGCTGAACTAAATTATACTGTTACTGAAAAAGAATTCCTTGCTATTGTTTATTCTATTAATAAGTTTCGGCATTACATTACTGGGTATCCTACATTTGTGCATACTGATCACTCTGCCATTAAGTATTTAATGAATAAACCTGTCACTAATGCCAGAGTAACCAGGTGGCTTTTATTATTATAGGAATTTGATATTACTATTATAGATAAACCTGGAAAAGAAAATGTTGTTGCTGATTTTTTATCACGATTTACTAACAGTGATGACAGTTCACCTGTTGAGGATGCTTTCCCGGATGAACATTTATTCGCACTCTCAGCTCATTCACCCTGGTATGCAGACGTTGCTAATTATTTGGCTGCAGGGAAGCTTCCGCCACATATGTCTAAACGAGAGAAAAGAAAAATTATTCAGCAAAGTGCCAGGTATTGTTGGCTCAAAGGCCATCTCTTTTACACAGGACCTGATCTTGAAATTAGAAGATGTGTAAGGGAAGATGAGATCTTTCATATACTGAAGGCCTGTCACGATGAACCTTGCGGAGGACACTTTGTAGATAAAAGAACAGGGCATAAGGCGTTGTGGATGGGCTATTATTGGCCGACACTGTTCAGAGATGCTAAAAGATATGTTCAGTCCTGTGACAGCTGCCAAAGGATGGGCCAACCTAATAAGACAGATCAGATGCCTTTACAGCCCCAAGTGGTACTAGAACCGTTTGATAGATGGGCATTGGACTTTGTTGGTCCTATCAACCCTCCTTCCAAACAGAAGGTTTACATCTTGGTGTGTACAGATTACATGACTAAGTGGGTAGAAGCTGTAGCTTTGGCTAAGGCAAATGACCAGGCGGTGATTGATTTCCTGTACAGTGAAGTTTTTACCCGTTTTGGAGTACCAAAGGAAGTAGTTACCGATGGGGGACCACAATTTATTTCACACCAATTTGAATCCTTGCTCCGGAAGTATCATGTGCAGCACAAGATAGCTTCACCTTATCATCCCCAGGCCAATGGTCAGGTGGAAAGCACTAATAAAGTTATCGAAGCAATCCTTACTAAAACAGTTAAAAGCCATCGAAGGGATTGGGCTGACAGACTTCCAGAAGCACTGTGGGCATATCGCACGACTTGGCGCAACACCACGGGCTTTTCTCCCTATGATCTGGTGTATGGTAAGAGTGCCATCTTTCCAATTGAATTTGAGATCAAGACCCTGAAAACAGCCATTGAAATGAACCTGGATGTAACAGAAGCCCAGAAAAGAAGATTGAATCAATTGAATGAATTGGATGAGAAACGGTTAGCTGCGGTAGACCAGACTGTGCTGCTTCAGCAACAGAGATCTAATTGGCATGACCGATTCATCAAAAAGAAAATCTTCCATGAAGGAGACTGGGAACTATTATACGACTCCAGATTCAAGAAAGATTTCAAAGGGAAATTACGCACAAGATGGCTGGGTCCATATTTGGTTGACAGGGTATTTGACAACGGCACTGTTCGCCTGGTCACCATTGATGAAAACCGTATACCATTACTTGCTAATGGCCACAGACTGCGACTGTATCGGAAGCCCATTTCGAAAGATGCATTCATTTCACAGATTGCTGCTGATCCAAACTACCAATTGGCACCAGAGCAGGAACATTTTTCTACCTTTGCCAAATCTTAAAATGAAAATTATATTTGTTGTACATAAATAATTTCTTGCTGTAGCGTATAGTTGTCGTTTTCTTTCTCTTTGCATTTGATCTCTTTGCTTGCTGTTGTCTTTTAAAAAAAAAAATTCAGGGAAGCGCCAGGAGAATGATCAGTTTGGGGCCCATAATGAAAATCTCTCTGTGCTGTCCTTGTGTTAAAAAAAAAAAAAAAAAAAAAAAAAATTCGGCAGCTGCAACATATTTTCCGGCAGCTGCAACATATTTTCCGGCGGCTGCAACATATTTTCCGGCAGCCGTATATCCTTTTTCCGGCAACCATATTCTCCATTTCCCAGGAGCCATAATTCCCTTTCCGTCAGCCGTCAATCTTTTGCGGCTGCAACATCGGCGACTGCAACATTTGCGGCTGCAACATCAGCGGCTGCAACATCGGTGGCTGCAACATTTGCGGCTGCAACTCCAGTTTCCGCGGCTGCCACCTCATCGTCCCCATGGTTGCCACCTCATTCACCAGCTATGGCCACCTCATCTCCCACGGCTGCCATCTCATTTTCCGCAGCTGCCACTCCATTTACCAGCCACGGCCATTTCACTTCCCGGTAGCCGTAATGTTTTTTTCCGCCCGCCGTCAAATCTTTTCTGACAGCTGCAACTCCGGCAGCTGCAATTCCGGCAGCTGCAATTTCGGCGGCTGTAACTTCGGCGGCTGCAACATCTTTTTCCCGCAGCCGCCACATCATTTCCCGGCTGCCACCTTATTTCTCGGCGGCTGCCACCTCATTGACCAAGTCACTTCCACATCATTTCCACATAGCTGCCATTTCTTTCCAGCGGCTGCGACATATTTCCCATAGCCGTAAAATCTTTTCCCGCCAGCTGTAATTTTTTTCCCACCGCCGTAAAATTTTCCCGTGACAGCCGTAATTTTCCATGATATCGTGAATCTTTTTCCGGCTGCCGTGAATTCTTTTCCGGTGGCTGTAACTTCTTTTCTGCCAGCTGCAACAAGCTTTTTCATCGGCCGTGTGATCATTTCTTTGGCAACTTGCAGTGGTAACTCCCGTGTTAACAGAAGGATTGTTCAACCTACTAATTATGATGCTGATTCATCCCAGTCCTGCCGGCGAACTCATCATTTTAACCCGGAGGATGCGACGCCTTGTGTTTTACCGACGAAGGAAATCAGTGCCTTATCCGATTCATCATGATCCCACGTCTGACTGTGCACGCGTTCGGCTCCGTGACATCACCAACTCCATGCTCCACCAGTTTCCGCAGCCTTCCGACGTACAGTTTTATGAGGTATGGCTTTCATTTATCACGTGATTAAGTATTGATATCATTTAAACAAGATTGGCCGTACCTTCACTCGCACCACCATTTATATCTGATTAAACCTTTCCCTCGTACGACGTAATAATATTAACTGCCACCTTCCCCAATTCGGCATGAAAATTTTAAACTCTTCTCTGCGCTTAACTTTCCGAATTAGTTCATTCGCTCAACGTCTCCGCTCAACGATTCGTGCGTTCTCTGTGCTGAAACTTCCATTCTGGGATCCTGTACTCTGTCGAACAGCAGTTTCATCTTGCAGCCAGGACCATGGGCATTCCAGTTCGCCATGAACCTTTCAATACCCGGGAACTTAGACGGAATTTGCAGGTTCTGGCCATTTTTCAAGCCGCTGGCTGGGTCGAGTTCTTTGAACGATTGGATGGATTCGATCGGGACGCAGCCCTGCAATTCGCATTGAATCTTACTAAAACACACTCCACGGTGTGGGGGCTGTGTATAGATGTTTCGGAGGTCATTATATCCGAGGTTACAGCTATCCCGTTGGTGGGAAAACCTTGGTTTAACCGTCGAGTCCCTGCAACGGTTGCACGGGAAGAATTTTTACTTCCAGGGGAGCAAGTTGAAGCATCCAGGCGAGGGATTGCATTGAATTCACTGCCGCAGCCATGGGACCAGGTTGCTATCTTCCTCAAGAAATACATAACTTGCGAAGGTATATACCAAACTGTGTACAACTCTGAACTTCCTTTGCTTTCTCATCTCCGTCATGGCATTTTGTTAAATATTCCATTTTATCTATTGCATGATTTGCGCCATATGGCAACATTTGTTCAATCTGCAAAGCACCCATTATCCTCCCTCACTCACCATGGCCTTATTAAGTTAATTATTATAAGAACCCTGGCCCAACATAATATAACATGGGAGCAATTCATTACCCGACCACAGCAACCTGTTCCCTTGAGGGTCATTCCATTACAGCAAATACCGGTTCCGCCACAACAGGAGGACCGGAGTTCCTCCAGTGAAGTTAGGGGGAGGGATGAAACGGAAGAAGAACAACAGGGGGCACAGGCAGGACCATCCGGGGTGGATAAAACCACAGAGGAAGAACAAACAGGGGCACAGGCAGAGCCATTTGAAGTATATGAATCCCCAGCACAAGCAGAACCAGTGGGGGATGACACTGCATTTGAAGGAGAGCGAGGGGAAGCTCAAACAGAGCTGTCAGGTGACAATGTAGATGAAACCCTCGCGGAAAACCTAGATAACAGGGCAGCTCCGATAGCAGAAGGTGAAATTGGAGCAGCATCAAAAGCTGCGACAATGGAACCTGAAGATGACGGAGCTAGAGCAATGGAAGAAGATATTGAGCTGGTCACAATCGAGTCTTCACCGGAGTGGGTAGGAGGAGGAGCTGTGATTGAAGAAGAACAGCATGGGGAGCAGGGAAATATTCCTTTAACTTCAGTTTTGCCTCCCTATGTTCCAGCTCCACGAGAAGAAACACTACAAAAAGGAAAGTCACAAAAGAAAACGCCACAGAAAAGGAAGAGGGCCACCAATGAGTTTGATTTAGTGGCACCAATCAGAAGGAAACGAACTCGGTCAATCACAGCAGCAGAGGCAGCTAGAACAAAATGGGAAACCTTAGAGACACAGGTTGAACCCCCAATCCTTACACCAAAACCGAGGGATGCTCCACAAAGGCCAGTGGAGGAAGAGCCTGGAGTTGAGGGACTCTTGTATGAGAATGCAATGCTGAAAGAGGACCTTCAAGCACTTAGAAAGGAGCTGGATACATGGAAGGAAATCTGCAGAAAGCAGGGTAGAAGAAAGATGTATACATTAATAGAGGCTGCAGACCAAGTGGAGGAATCAGCTTCTGCTGGAGCTGGAGAAAAGGATGAGCGAATACTCTGCCCCACCTGTGGGGAGATCTTTGAGGAAGCAGGCCATAAAATTTTACTTAGCACCTATTCAGCACAACAGCCTGTAGCCACAGAAGGGAAAGCAGTGGAGAAAGAAGGTGCTGTTACACAAGAACCAGCACCTTTAAACATCCTGGCTACAGCTGCCACTTCCCATGATGCAAAATTCATAGAACAGATGGGAGAAGAACAGGGAGTGGAGGATGCCCTGGAAATTTATGAGGA
This sequence comes from Larix kaempferi, assembly GCA_027924585.1. Lineage (NCBI taxonomy): Eukaryota > Viridiplantae > Streptophyta > Pinopsida > Pinales > Pinaceae > Larix > Larix kaempferi. Next base: position 8,693,170 of record BSBM01001430.1, on the reverse strand, counting down.
ATGTATGGCAATCCCAAAATGCTCCCACAACATAGAAATCATAGAACAGATGGGAGAAGAACGGGAAATGAAGGATGCTCTGGAGCTTATAAAAGAATATGGTGAGACTCCAGAATGTTCCCTTGATACAGAGATCATGGAGCCAAAGGATACCCTGGAGGATAGTGAAGAATTTTGTGCTGTAACCCCAGAACGTTCCCAGGACACAATAATTTTAGAAGAAGAAACGGAAAGGCAGGACAGTGATAAGTTGGAACAGGATGATGTAACACAAGAACCAGCAACCCTAAATTTGACCGTCCAACCGACTGAGCAGACAGGAGAAGAAGCTGGGACAGAGGATATTCTGGCATTTAACGATGAACTCTGGGTGGTGACCCCAGAAAGCTCTCATGATACAGAACTCATAGAAGAGGAGCTGCAGCAAAGGAAGGATGAAGAGGTTAGCCAGGATGTTGTTACACAAGAACCAACATCTTTGGAGGCTGCAACAAAAATTCCTGAATTGCAGCCGGGAGATAACCTGGGAGTGGATATCATCCCTGACACACGGTGGAGTGACAATGAACAGGTACAGACACCATGCTCAGGTGACACTGAAATCCTGGAGGAGGAGCTGCAAATTGAAAAGGATATTCAGCGATGTCCTTCTTCATTCCTGGCCAGAAATAATATTTTCTTGCTGTAGCAACTGTTTTCTGATATCTTGGGTGGCCGAAGTATGGAGTTTTATGGTCATCCATAACAATCCTCCTCAAGTCTGCCACCTTTGGAATATAGGCTCTATTCTTATAAGTAAGAAGTCCATCTTCTTCCAAATGGTATCCTTCATACTTCTTTTTAAGGTCTTACTGCTGCAACTTGCCCTTTATCTGCACATACACTTCATCTTCAACCATATGGTTAACAATCTGCTGCCTCAAGTCTGGTTGGCAAGTGCTAAGCGCTACCACATGCATTTCTTGTACTTTCATGCTGAGTGCATCTGCTACCTTATTTTCCTTCCCTTTTATGTGTTTGATTTCAAAATCAAATTCACAAAAAAATTCCAACCATCTAGCTTGCCTAGTATTTAAAGTTGGCTGATCAAACAAGTACTTCAGACCACAATGGTCTGTCCTTAGCTCAAATTTCCTGCCCATTAAGTAATGCCTCCACATCTTTAAAACATGTACTATGGTTGCAAGTTCTAAATCATGAGTAGCATAGTTTTTCTCGTGCTCCTTCAAATTTCTCGACTCATAGCATACCACGTGGTTGTCTTGCATAAGGACTCATCTAATTCCTTGATTGCATGCATCGGTACATACCAAAAAGTCTTTTTCTGGGTCTGCCATCTTCAAGATTGGTGCACTCGTAACAAGATTCTTCAACCGTTGGAAACTTTCCTTACATCTTGGTGACCATTCAAACTTTATTCCCTTCTTTTGCAAAGAAGTAATCGGGTTTGTAACCTTGGATAATCCTTCAATAAACCTCCGGTAGTAACCAACAAGGCCCATAAAAGATCTCACATCTGTCACATTCCTTGGAGTTGGCCAATTCATAATGGCTTCAATCTTCTCAGGGTCCACCGATATTCCTTCGTCTGAGATAATGTGACCCAAATAATGAATTTTATCTTTATGAAAGTCACATTTCTTAACTTTGCATACAGCTTATGCTCCCTTAGCAATTGCAATGTCATTCTCAAATGTTTTTCATGCTCTTCTTCATTCTTAGAATAGATGAGAATGTCATACAGAAAAACAAGAACAAACTTGTCCAAATACTTGATAAAAACACTATTCATGAGACACATGAATGTAGCCGGTGCATTTGTGCGACCAAATGGTACCACCACAAACTCATAGTGTCCATACCTCGTTCTAAACCTTGTCTTGTGAATATATTCCTCTTTGATTCTTACCTGATGGTAACCTGACCTTAAGTCAATCTTTGAAAATAACTTTGCTCCTCTCATTTGATCAAAAAGGTCATCAATTCGGGGCAATGGGTATTTGTTCTTCATAGTAACTTTGTTCAACTATCTGTAGTCAATACATAACCTGAGTGTTCCATCCTTCTTTTTCACAAATAGAACAGGTGCTTGTTGAGCCCAGAATTGGCCCTTTTTGACCATCATTTATCATCGTCCCTTCCCTTGTCTTACACCAATTACCTTGGCAATTCAACTTATTGTCCTTATCTATTCCCCAAATTACCAAGGTATGGCCGATTATTGTTTTATTGTGTTAATACTTATGATTGTGATGATTAAAGCTGTGCATCTCTTAATCTGTGCTAACATGATGCGATTTATGAAGGTAGTAAGACAATAGACTGCAGGAAGATCGGAGCTGAACAAGTCATGAAGGAACGTTCATCGCTTGTGGAAGGTTCCTTGGGGCTTAAATCGTCAATCAAGGCACAGTCGTGGCAGGGCAGCTGTAACAGAAGAACTATCTTAAGTATGTCGCTGCTCAAATCCAGCTGTGAGCTGGAAGGACCGTCACTCTTGGGACAATTAATACTTCTCTCATATTTGGATATTTTAGTTCTGCCACGCATTGTAACAGCTAGATTATTTAGGGCGCCTGAAGATCAGAGATCTTCATGGCTGCCCAATTATAGGTTTAGATGTTGCAAATTGTATGTATAAATATGGGGAATTGCCTCGACTGAGGGGTTGGACAGCAAACAATTAATTTACCTTGTATTAGCAGCCAAGCCAAAACTGTGTACTCATTCTTCTGTTAATATAAGGAGTTACTTCTGAGTTAAAGAGAGTGTTGTTCAACCAGCGTCTCTGTGTGAAGACTGGGCCCGTCTTCCACAGAGATTGCTGCGTTAATTTAGGATTTCATCTTTCTCGTTGTGTGATGCTTTGTTCTTTCTTTTATACGCAGCAGCAATACTCATTGTGTGGATTTCTCAGTAATTGATTATATTTTTGTGAGATTGGTGAATGGTATCGAATAACAGTCGACTGAGTCAGGTTTGTTTTACATATTTCAATTTCTGTTCACACTGCTGTGTTCATCCTACAGCTGAGACGTAATCCCAGGAGCTCTTACAAATTAGCTTTCCTTTTATGTGTTGATTGATTTATATTTTGCAATCCAGTTTCTTAGAACAGTTGCTTTAATCTCTTTTATCAAATTCTAGAGTAATGTTCAGGTCATGCTTTATGATTCCCAGCTTGATTAAATTAGACAGTTGATTATTTTAGAATGCAATTGAGATTTCCTTCCTGCAATCGTTGATTAGATTTGATATTAATTCTGCTTGATGCATAATAGAAAAGAATTGTAGTATAGCAGTTAGAAGGCAATTGGGATTGCATAGATTCTTGGGGTGAACATGGATGATAGAAGATAAAATATTCACTTCTAATGGTTTTGTGTTTAAGCATATATTATGCACTTGTCCTTTGAAATAAAAAGACTTTCTCGGGTTGACAATAAATTTCATACGCTCTGTGTGTTGATATTTAATTATCTGCAATTAGAGTGCTTGACAGTGCTCCCCATGGGGACACACTTGGCCTGATATATTTCTTTTCTAGCAACTCTTGTAATTGCATTTTCAATTCTAGAAATTCTGGTGTACTCATCCTATACGGTGTCTTAGACACTAGTGCTGCTCCTGGCACAAGTTTAATTGTAAAATCAATGTCTCTCTTTGGAGGAAGTCCTGGAATCTCATCAGGAAAAACATCTCTGAATTCCTGCAATACATGATAGTCTTCTAACATAGGAGTTTCATTTTCCGTTTCCTCCAAAACATGGGCTGCGTACAATTGACAACCCTTTCTACAGAACTTCTTCAGCTGCATGGTTGAAACCTGCCTAACAGAAGTCACCTTTGGAATTCTTTTTACAACCCTTGGGTTTCCTTCTTTGTCCATGCATTCAAAAGTTTTATTGTAGCAGTCAAGTTTAACCCTGTGTGCTTCTAACCAATCCATTCCAATGAGAATATCATAGGAACCCAGTGGCAAAACATTCAGATTTGCATAAGTAAATAGCCCGTCCATCTCTCAGGGACATTTCTCTACAGTTTCACTAACTTTTCTCTTGGTTCCAGTGGCTAGTTGAACTAACCATGATTTACTATGCTTTGATTTCTTAAAAGCACAAGTCTCAACAATTTTAGGAGTGAGATAACTGTGAGTAGATCCAGGATCAATCAAAATAGAAACAGATTGCTTAGCAATCTTACCTTCAACTTCAACAACAGTTGATTGATGATCTGCCTGGCAATCTTCTAGTGCTGCATAGATTCTAGGGATTGTCCTCGCCACTTGACCCACAGTTTCAGCTCCTTGGATGTTGTGAACTTGATTTGCATTCCCATTCCGATGTGGACAATTCCTAAGCATGTGGTCTCCTCCACAACCCCAACATTGAAGTGGTTCTCTTGGCTCCTTTGGATCTCTCGGCTTGTCTCCCATCATCCTAGTTGGCTTAGTCACAACTTGTGATGGTTTCCTTTGCTAATTTCTGGTATGAGGAGGTTTGAAACCTTTCTTCCTTTGGTCAAACTTCTCATTTTTCTTGTCCTTCCATGCCTTATGGAAATCAGGTTTGCTTTTGTTTTGATCATAGCAATACTTGGCCTTCCTTATTGCCTCTTCTAGAGTTCGAGGCTCATCAAATTCAATTCTATCTATATATGACTGAGGTAGCCCACTTAGAAAACGCTAAATTTTCACCTTATCATCTCGAATATACTTGGCATACCTCAGCAGTTCCAAGAACTTGTCTGCATACTCTTCCATGGTCAATTGTCCCAATCTCATCTCATGGAACTCTTTGATCTTGTCATCATAGTACCTATCAGAGAGGTACTTATGCTTGAAGTATTTCTTGAATTGCTTCCACACAATCTTTCTTTCATTGATCTTCTTCACTTGCCGGATGTGTTCCCACAATATAGATGCTCGTCCATTCAAGTTGAAGATGGTGACCCTTGCCTTCATATTTCCAGAGTAGTCTTGGACTTGGAAATACTTTCTCATCCCAAGAAGCCAATCTTCAGCTTCTTGACCAGACTTTACCTTTCCATCAAATGTAGGAGGTTTTTCCTTCTTAAATTCCCCATGTGAATTATTCTTGTAATGCATTTTCCTCTTATTGCTGCGAGATAAAGAGCGTGAACCCTCAATCGATCCTTTAGATTCAGATTATCCACTAGAAGAGATTTATGAAGTATATGCTCTGTCTCTAGAAACTCTTCTTGAGCTATTGGTCCTGTTGCAGGAATTCCTCTTTGAACTACTGCCACTCCTTTCTGGATTTGATGTCTGATGCCTAGAGTTTATTTTCCTTTGGATGCCTATCAAACTCTGCAACATGGCTACATTTAACTAAATTTTTTCTTCCTGAGCTTTAATCATCCTCTCAATATCTTATCTACAACTTTGCAACTCCACCCTTAGGCTCCTCATGGTGGCTGCAATATCTGGGGGAGTCTCTCGATTTCTTCTCCCATTGGATTATGTTTCAGCATTCTCAACATGTATATTTTCCCCCATGGCATCTGTCTCAGGCTCATAGGGATCCTGTGCATCATCCATGATGTTGATATTCTTGGCGCAACCAAGACCAGAACTTTCCAACTGCACTTATCTGGAATGTTGCTTTGATGTGACTATAATTCTGCAAAATGTGTTTATAAACACAACTGTTAGCTGCATTATAATGCTATAAATTATTTGCATCTATGTGGGGAAATCCAATATTGACAACTCTGTCCAATCATAGACTTCTCCCGTTTGGCGCAATTATTAAGGTTAAAATGGCCGCCATTGTCGCGGAGATTTAGCTTAAAAAGTGCCACTCGTGTCGCGGAATTTTAGGCTAAATGCTGTCGCCGCGCACCACGCATGTCACAGATTTTATCCTAAAAAAATTGCCTCGGATGTTAAGGTTATTTTTTCCGTCATTGACACGGATGTTGAGATTAAAATTGGCGCAGATCTTACCGCAATTTTTTCCGCCGCGCGCGTCGCAGATATTAACGCTAATTCTGTCACCGCACACACAGAAATTATCGTTAATTCTGTCGCGACGCATGCAGAAGTTAACACTATTTCTGCTGCCGCGCATGTAGAAGTTAACGCTAATTCTGTTGCCGTGCACGCAGAAGTTAGCGTTAATTCTACCTCCGCGCGCGCAAAACTTAACCTTAACTTTGCCGACACAACCTTTGTCAAAACTTCGAAACACTTAGAAAAAAATTTGGATCTTTATCTTCCTTTTCGGCGCAGAATTTAATAGCTATTTCGCCAACCATTTGCAGTGTTTTTGGGCTTTTCTTTGCCAACAGATTCGCAAGAGTTAGCCCAATATTTTCCGTTGCGCACGCAGAAAATTAGTCTAACTTTCGCCTCCACGCGCACAGAATGTTACTCTAGCTTTCGCCGCCGCGCGCCACAGAGATTTAACATAACTTTGTCACCGCATCGCAAAATTTTAACATTAATTCCGCCACCTCGCATCGCAAAAATTATCCTTAATTTCACCACCGTGCGTCGCAAAAAATAATGCTAAAATTACCGGCAGAGTCGTGAAAGTTAGCGCTAAACTCGCCAACCGCGTCGTAGAAAGTTAGCCTAACTTTCGCCGCCGCGCGCAAAAACGTTAGCCTAACTTTCGCCGCCGCGCGCGTAGAACATTAGCCTAACTTTCTCCGTCGTGCGCACAAAAAGTTAGCCTAACTTTTTCCGCTGCGCGCGCAGAAAGTTAGCCTAACTTTCGCCGTCGTGCACGCAGAAAGTTAGCCCAACTTTCGTCGCCGCAGCCTTAGCAGAAACTCAGAAAAAACAGTTAGAAAAATTCTGAATTTTTCCTTTCTTTCTATGATGATTATTGCTCAACAGGAGGTGACTTTTTCCTCTGCAACTTTGCAAACTATTCAACCTTATCCTATTGAGGCCCAACATGGTAATCTGTGGTGTTTAGAAGGGAATCTTCCCTTGTAACTGTGATCATACTTGGTCCATAGAGGCCCAATGCTGAAGCCTATGGCTCTAATACCATTCTGTCAAGTCCCCTCCCATCATACCAGCATGGGAGAGAACATGACTCGACTCTAAATACGTACATCTAGCCCCATACTTAGTAAACAAACATTCATAAAAAATGAAGATGGACATATGCAATGCTTAAATATTTGAAAGCACAGCAGAATTAAATTCCATTACACAACCATCATACATTCAAGATATTCATGTCATTCATCAATTAAAACAATACAGAATTAACACATGAGAGTACTTATCTTGAAACGAAGTAGTCCCTGAGCAACCAGCTATGCATCTGCAACGTTCCACCCAACCATAGGCTAGTTGTGCTTATCAATCTCTTGATACAACTGCCACCCCCGAGATGGGCATGATTTCTACAAGGAACCAGGGAACAGCAAACTCACACATAGCCAAACACACACCAAAATGAGCCAAGCCAATCTGCAATTGGGTTTATCATGCTGCTAAGAAATGGAAAGGAAGAATTGCTAAGCTAGTGAGCTCAAGTAGAGAGCCATGGATACCTCTACAAGATCTATCTAGCTTGGCACCCACAATGCCTACACACCCCACTCAAGGAAGTATTCCCTTCACCAATACACAGACCCTCAGGCCATACCTTCCAATCTAGAGTGTCCAAGGTGTCCATAGAAGAATAGCCAGCTCTCTTGATCTTCTTGAGAGGTTATTTTCCCCACTAGGTTTATCAAGCCAATTATGTCCACTACCACTCCAAATTTCTTGCTCACAGGTTCAAACCAAAACAGGGATGCATATAACAGCAAAAGTATAAGTGTTGGGCATGAAGAAACGGTTTTACAGTGAGATGCCCAAAGATGGGGTTTCTACCAGCTCAGAAAAACGAGGCCAACCAAAACGAAATGGAGAGATGGAGAACAACCCTGGGAAGCCAAATCCGTTTTCAGGAAAACATCCATGGACATTCTGGGAAAAAATGGCCTCTGTATCAGCCCCAAATCGTGGTCCTCCTCTCCCAGCCACTGTATATCACAAAAACGAGCTCCCAACCATGGAAAAATGCAAGAAATGATGAAAAACAGGATGGAAAAAGTCTCGGCTAGCTTAGACTGCGTGAGAGAGTGAAGTATATCGGTTCAGGATGGCTTTGGGCACAATTTTCTGGGTGTTTTCTTGCCCATGAAGCAAAAATATGATTTTCCAAGTTGATGGCTTGCCCATACACGAAATTGACTGCCATAACTCTCCATTCCCAAGGCATTAACTGCCTCAACCAACTCTTGGAAGAATTAAATGATTGGCTGCATAAGCCAAAATGGTTAGTTGGTGGTTTATGGGTTTTCTCATTGACACATGGGCTAACACCATTGGCTCAAGGGTTTGAATAATTTCCCTCCCTGTTCCTTATAAAAATCATGCCCCCATCGCTTTCTTGCATTGCATAGCTAGTTGTGGGTATTTCATTAAAATTCGTATTTACATAATGTATTAATTTACATTGTGCATGCCCAGCACAAGAACCATATGCATCTATTTTAATTGTTGATACATGAAACGCTAAATCAATGGTGGGGCATTGGCCTTGAGCTCCTCACCATGATTAATAACAATATTTACATCATTTACAATTTTAATGCAATAGGGTCAAAATCGGGATATTACACAATTGCATTTGTATCCACTTCAAAAGGCTTTTACAAGTTAGAAAATGTGAGGAATGGTGCTTGACTAATATTTTGTTTTAGCTCATCAAAATATTTCTATTGATTCTTTGCCCACTTGAAGCTCTTACTGCTTATTGTTATGGTGTGGAGTGGTGCAGTTATTACTGAAAAGGAAGTGATGAACTTCTGCAGGTACTATGATTCCCCAATAAAAATACTAAATTTGTTAACATTAGTAGGAACTAGCCATTTTATAATGGCCTCCATATTTGTGGGATCTATCCCGAGTTCCCCTCCACTAATCACATTCCCCAAATACACCAATGACTGCTAGGAAAACTCACATTTATTCAAATTAGCCAACAACTAATTCTTTTTTAAAGCCTTTTGTTACAACCTATCTGGTTGTACTCGAAACTAAACAAATGGATAAGTAACCCAATTGATAATAATTCCATAGTAAAAATATAATTGTTGAATAATTGATCAAATATATAAAAGATGATATGTTTACAATGAATGGTGTAACCCGTATAAATAGGCTCACATGGTGACTATTCACCAAAGGGACGTGTCCCTTAATTAATTATAATCAATGTAATGTTATTTTATTATGTTATGTTATTTTATTATTATATTATTAATAATATTTATTAATGTTTACTTATATATTTGTTCATTATGGGGTGGATAAGGATAGCTTGCTTTCAAGATTTTCTTTTTGCTTTGCTTTCTGCCTTTGCTTTATCCTGCTTTAGCTTTTCTATCATGCTTTTATGCTTTTGACTGTTTTTCTGTTTTTTTTCCTTATCCTGCTTTTCTGCCTTATCCTACTTTTCCTGCTTTTATGCCTTGTCCTGATTTCTGCTTTTGTCTACTTTTCTGCTTTATTCTGCTTTTTTGCCTTGTGCCGGATTTTCCTTTCTTTTCCTGCTTTCCTAGCTTTACCTACTTTTAGCTTTTCTTCTTTTGCAAGCTATCTCTTGGTCAAAGGTTATCCTCTAATGCGCCCTTGTGGATCATTATCCACTTTATTTCATTAAGATAAATAGTTATTAGTGAAAAATAACCTTTATCAAGTGCATCTCAAACTTAAGGAAATGAAATTAAATACTTTGGCAATTAATGCCTCAAAACATAACCCCTCATTAATTAATTAATTCCAAATTATCACTAGGACCCATGGGTTTGAATAGGTAATGGTGGACTATGGTGGTATCAAAAATGGGGACATTACATATCCCAAATTGAATTATTACCTCATGTGTATATCGTTTATTTGAGAATCCTCAAATAAACATGTCCTAGGAATTGTAATCCCACTCCCACCAAGAAAAAAACGTTGCCATGTTTACCTACTATAGGCCTTTTAATCAATAAATTGTATGTAGAAATGGATCATCACTCAAAAACGGTATCCAAAGAAACTAAACCAGCGGGCCTCCAATCAATGGAAACCACATAGAACTAGATATTAATAGAAACACCATTAATTGAATAGGTTTGTTTACTACTTTAATAATATGTTAACCTGTTCATGTTACATACATATCAATCCTTGCACCAAGCCCAACATTCATGTATTCCCCATTATATAATATTTTTCAATACAAATTCTCTCGACCATTATGTTATCACACTAATTTGGTCACTACGTACCAAGTTAGGTGATCAATTATTTACACATATTTATCCACCTCCAAATCAACTTCTCCTACTCCTAAATAGGAACTTAGCTCATAATACTTCAATAAGAAGGTCTAACTGCTTTTAAAAATCATATTTGATTTGTTGATCATTACTAATCCCACAATAATGAACCTTGATTTCCCTCAATGTCCTAAAACCTGTGATTAGCCTTAAAAATAAGGAAATGTATGTAGAAAAATGTATCGTTTGGATTGAGTGGCTTGAATATGATAATTCTACTTCTATGGATCAAATTTAGACCCTGTCAAGAACATTTCCCCTCCCATACTACTTTTCTCTTATATAAACAAGAGATGAAGGGTTAGAAAGAGAAAGTACCTTCATGCTTTGTGTAGATTTGTATTGTTAGAAAGTCATTTTCTAGAGTAAGGGTTAGGAATTGAGCATCGTCTTTGCTTCTTGTTTTCCATGAAAATATTGATGTAGTTATAAGGTTGGAGGCTAATGGGAATTCGGTGAAAAGGAATTCCTACGTAGGAGAGGAGATCAATCATGATACAAAGAAGGTATAACAAGGTATAATAGGAATATCTACATTAAAAAAATACTATATATTTATTGTGATTTTGAATTCATCTATCAATAATTGATGTAATGATATCAATTGATTTTGATTAATGAAATCCTTCATAGGTCTAGTTTCTCTTTTTGCAACAAGGTAATTAATATTCATAGCTGAAGAGAAATTGTATTACTAAAGATTGAGGTATTGTATTGTTGTCTTGTGTGCAAGAAGATGTTGGGAAGATGATAATCCCTTTTGAAATGCTTAACCTCAATGAAGGCAACCCGTGACTAGGCCATTGTTTTTATATGGTTTCCCATGTTCAACCTTGTAAACTCTCAACTTTAATCCTCCAAAAGTTTTCCAACTTGTTTGTGCCCTGTCTCTAGAAGTTTAAGTGATTTTTTAGACTTTCTATTCATGTTTAGAGCTTTCTAGATTTCATTTAGTTTTGTTTTTGAAAAATATATAAAATGTTAAAAAATTGCCATTTTAGGGAAATTTAGACTTTTTATTTGAATCTTATCATTGGTTGCTTTGAGTGCAATTTCTTGTTCAGAAGTAATTGCACATTACTAATACATCCTTGTATTATTCTCATCATTAATATATCCACTTTCAAGCATGGGTTGCAGTGCACAAGTTTTTTTTATTTAAAAACATTAAAGACATTACATGCTAATGTCCAATTTCAAACTCAAGGTAAAATGCATAACATTAAAGACATTACATGCTAAGATCCATTTTTAAACGAGTATAATGTATAATACCATGATAATGAAGCCTATTTAAACAAGTATGCTTTCAACCCTTCAAAAAGGTGATGCATTTACATAATATTTTTTAGCATTTGACTTTAAGTCAACTCTTGCATCAAGGATGGGTTTTATCATGAACCTCAAGGATGGGTTTGATCATGAACCAGCCACAAAATATGGCATAACTCTCTTCAATACTTAATGTTACCAATGTTAATATACAAAAGAAGACAATTGAGCTTCCTAACCTTTCTAACTTCATGATATATTAATTTATCTCCTTACTTTTAGCATTTTCTTGACATCAAATATAAGGATTTCTCTCTATGTTTATGATTCTCTACTACAACAAATATAATTAGGACCAGTATCCTTGATTTTTAATGCCTTGATGTCTCATAAGTTAAGACATATCTAAATGCAGAAGGAATACATTTCAAAGTGTTAAAGGAATACATTTCAAAGTGTTAAAGGAATCAAAGACTATATCAAAAATATATTGATGGAATTATCTTTTACGTTCATTTATTTTTCATTCATGTGCACTTGGCAACTTAGGTTTGTAATCCATCCCCCAAACATAAATATAATAGTATAGAGATGGAAGAATATAAATATAACAACTAAAAGCTTATAAATATATAGATTACATTTCAACATAAGATGATAGGAAGTTCAAGACTTCTTCGCCTCCTCTTCTAGCAATATTGCATTTATCATTTCAAACGATAGTAAGGATTTAAGATATGGTATCCCTATTGCAATGGAAAGAAACTAAACTAATAGACCCCTATATAAGGGATCCCATTGCAGAACTTGAGATAAATATGAGGGATCCCATTGTGAACTCATTTCTTTCGTATGTCGTTTTCATCACCCTATAACTAGGTCATGTTACACGCCTTTCAAGACTTGCAATGGGCCCGGAAGAGTCATCTATTCCCCATAAAATAATATTTTCAATTCAAATTATGCCAACCATTCCAACTAGCCAGTGGGCTGAATGAGTTCATGCAAAAACGCTTGCACGTAAATAATTTTAAAATACAATTTCCAAGGATGTTTTATGTATGTTGAAGAGGTCACCTTGAAGGGAGTGAGCTCATTTGTTGTTGTAACTCTACAATTATGTATCGAGATGCCCATGTTTTGGTTGGGATCCTTCATACCTTAAGTATTAATTGTGTTCCTATGATTGGCCATGCATTTTCGAGTGTAAATGTTACACTCTTGTATAAACACGGTTGCACTCCCAAAGATGAAACTTATCATTTTAAAGATGTCGCGTTCTATGTAAAATTTCCTAGGAGAATTAACTTAAAGCACGTTTCCTAGGAGAATTAACTTAAAGCACGTCTGGGTAACCAATAATATTGCAATGATAAATGGCTGAAAAATTAGCTCTCACTCATAAAGCCATGGCTTGATGTTTCTTAGGGCCTATGTTGTTCATGAGTGTCACAACGCATGTAATGAATCTTGCAACAGCAGTAACTAAATTGTAGGGATTCACTATTTAAAATAATTGTCACATCCTCGACCAGCTTTGTAACCCTTTGAGGTTAATGTGGGAATCAATTTCACTCTTTGAACATGCAAAACCCTCTTGCAACCTAGCCTCTTGAAGCCACTAAGCTTTCCTCATGCTAGCTTATCTTCGTCACCAACAAAAAATATGAATGCATATACATATATGTGCATGAAAATAAACATAGTGGAATAACAAGATCCATACACACACACCACATGCGTAATTAGGAATATTCATAACCAAAGAACATTGCATAAACACGGAGAACAATGAATACTTATCTTTAATGGAAAACAGTCCAAGCAACTCGTTGTGTAGGAGCAACGTTCCACCCAACCGTAGGTATGCACCTCTGATACCACTCCCGAGAAAGTCTATGAGGCCACCAAGCGAAGAACACCTGCATGTTTTTCTCTCCCAACCCAAAACCCATTTTCTCTCAATGCTTAGACAAATGATCATCCAAATATTCTACGGGAATCTCACTCAACCATCACAGTCATAATTCTAACTTCCCCACACAACACAAGGAAGGCATTTCCTTTCAATGAACCACAACTCCCTCAATAAATCCAACCCTTAAAGTGCTTATCAGTGAGTGCAATAAGATTCCAAGCTACTTTGTTCCTTTCAAGCATTCTAGATAGAAATCAACCATGGATGCTCAAGCATCTCATGAGAAGCAAATATCAGGGTAAGGTTTAAATATGCCCAGCCTCTACCCACCTACATCCAACCTAGTTCCATACTTAGTCTGGTAATGGGACAGGGTAAATAACAACATGAACTCTTCTCAATTCTTTCTTTTTCCATGGTTCCCTTCCTGGATACCACTATGTAGCTTGCCTCGCGCATTCTCATGTCTTTGTGAAGCTTAACTCCCCTTCAGACTCCACACGACCTCTTGCATGGTCTAGTTTTTGGGGTATGTTTGCTTGGATCCTAGATCTCTCTACCAAACCAGACATCCCCTTACCCCCTTGGTTTGATTTCCCACCAAATGGTATACTCCAATCAAGATCAAGGATGGTGAGTTTGACAACTAACATTACTTCTATTTCCTAGAAGAAGGATATTACAAGGTCAGAAAAGGATAATCAACCCATGCTTTCATAACTATGTGAGAGGAATTTGTCACCAACCTCGTGTAGGAATTCAATGATTGAGTAATATAATTCAAGCAAATGCATTGGATTTTTTCAAGGAACAAGAAATAATTAGGTGAGTTCTAAGGAAGACACATGAAATCATAGGGTGACTCTCACGTTGGAAACCACCTTTAATCTTCCCCTCTGGTGGAATCATATCCCCCCTTAGTTGCTTCACTACACAACCATCTTGTACCTTTTATATTATTTTCTCGACATAATATTTACATCATTCACATAGCTTGAGTAATCATGATAACTTAGCCACGTTCCCAATAGATATATCTACCTTATGCATGCATATGCCATTCACTAGTGGGGCCTTGGCCTTAAGCACCACACTAGGATTCCATACCTAGCATGTTTACATCATCTGATTAGATACATTCCAAGAGTCAAAACGGAGGTATTAGAATCCCCCCCCTTAGAATAGCATCGCCCTTAGTGTTCTCTTTCTCTTTAAAAAGGTCCAATCTCCTTCTTTTCAAATGCTTATGCAATGCCTTTCTCTTAGAGGCCACTTTGTCTTATTTCCAGCTATCTTAGGTATAAATGCTCAGCGATTCCTTTGGACTAGCTTGGATCACCTCCAAGGCCCTTATCATTTTAGCACATTCCTATTACAATCATCAAAGGGAAAGCATGCTTGTCATAACCATTTTAAGCAACAACTGGTCAATTTATAAAGATTCAAGTTTCACAAATAGAGCATATATAATCATAATAACGAGATAAAGTATGAACATATCTTTGCTCCATATATATTCCATGGGAGAGATTCAATTCACTATCTTCTCTGACACACCCAAGATATCTACATATACCTCTAATTCTTTCTTGATCCCAACTAGCATATAACACAAATATCTCGCTTACTAATTCATCTCAGTTTCCCCTTCCTTACCACGCTCACCCTTCCAAGATCAGACAACACCTTCACTGCTATTCAGTTACCTTAGGCAATCCCATATTGCCAAGGCTTTCACATGCAAGAAGAGCCTCAACTCACATGCCTTACTGCTAGAGCATCCCACTAGAAAATCTTAATATAACATAGTTCACGGTGAAATAGGAATATCACAAGATTCCAAGGTCATTATAGTAGAATTCTCCCCTATATTTTAGTAGCCATCATCTATCCTTACTAGACAGATCCAGCATCTCACATGTGTTACACACATATAGTTAACATGAGATATCAACATAATAATTTCCTTCAAAAAATTTCCAAATATATTTCATACAAAAGTCAGATTTCGCAAACACATGAGATCCTCCTTATAAATTTCAATCGGCAAATTTTCAAGTTTGTTTCATACAAAAACCAAATTTCACAAACATGATATCCTTCTCATATGTTTGTCTTTTCCACACGGTAGCTTCTAGTATTCATTATGTGCTTACACTCAATGTCATATCCAAGACAATTCTATCTATAATCTAAACTTTTCAATCAGCCAAACAAGTTGTGAGTATCCATGCGTATAATCCTTCATTATAAAATTTACAAAAACCTCTAAAGTTATCTCAAAATTATGACACATAAATAATTCAATCACTATCATTTGTCAATATCTAAAATGAAAAGAAATACATTCAATTTATATGCATCATTATCATAATAAAATCACATGATATGCTCACACTATCTATGCAATCAAATAAAAGTGTTGATACTCATGATTACACAAACATACTTTTTTTCACCTTTAGTTGTGCATGCAATAGTCCTTGCCTTCATTATGAATTATTCTCACTACCATATACAAGACACCCTTTTATTGCAACTATGTTCTCCTTATGGAGCATTCTCGTAGTCCATCAAAACACTACTACTTTTCATGCAGTTCTTTTACTGCATCCAAAACAGTTTATGAAATTATCTTAGAATTACAAATTTACCAATATTTCATCATTTCATCTAAAAGCATATTAATTTCAATCAAATATGGCACAAACATGCTTTCATGCAATGCACTATAACATATGTGCCCTTATATATGTGCATAATCACATATTTAAACAATCTATTCATGCACATTTCACTCAATGCACTTTTGCAGTGATTCATGAATGCCATATTCCCATGTCATGTATTCCATCATGATTATTTGGAAGGTCTATCCAATGCCTCGACACATCATCCAACCACCTCCCCAATTCTTCCATCTGAACGCTCTCTTCTTTTTCCCAACATAATACCAGGATACACCCTTTCTCCGCTAAATGGTCCCTCGGGCATAATAGAAATCATTTCTCTTCACCACTCCATGGTTCCCTCAATAAATTCTCCCCCTCTAATGGTCTCTTTGTGTTGGCAAGAAGGTTACAGTCCAAGACACCAAAACAAGTGGGAAGACCATTAGACACTTGTGTAGCACTATCACATTTCCATATCCAATCACACTATGGCCTTATCCATGACTGTCTCACAATGTATTTACTACCACAATAAGACCATAATTCATCACTTACCTTGGTTATTAACTCATAACCAATACACAAATGGAATGCTTTTTAATTTGGCATGAATGCATTCTAGATCTAAATAGTCACACAGGTGCAGGGCTTCCTTCCTTTACCACACCATACCTAGTAGAATATCATTTAAATCAATGCATTCAAACATAATGTGCATATCAATTCATAATATTAAAATATGGCTAAATGGGTGCTTACCCTATCCCCTTTACCAACACTTATTCAATTAGCATAACTAAACCATTACCTGCATGGCTTCCATCACATCCTCAATTGGTCTCTTTCAAAGGATTGAAAGATCCTTTCACAAACCCTTTGATCGTATATTTATTGCCCTATCCTTTTTTCACAAGGTTTCATGTCACATGCAACAACAACATCATCAACATCTTCATCCAAGCTTCAATCATTTATAGTCATATATAATCATCATCAACCACCACAATCATGTCACATGCAACAAAAACATCATCAACATCTTCATCCAAGCTTCAATCATTTATAGTCATATATGTTACCTAATCAGTTGGTCTCTTTCAAAGGATTCAAAGATCCTTTCACAAATCCCTTGATCGTATATTTATTGCCCTATCCTTTTTTCACAAGGTTTCATGTCACATGCAACAACAACATCATCAACATCTTCATCCAAGCTTCAATCATTTATAGTCATATATAATCATCATCAACCACCACAATCATCATCAATGGCGCATTGCATATGCAAAACTATACCACTTCTACCAATATGCAATAATACCATATTTATGCACAAGCATATCCACATGCACTATACATCATATTTTTTTAAACATGCCTACTAATGCATATCCATTCCATCTATCTAATCTTTTGCATTTCCAACATTCCTATGCCTTAATTTTATGCATGTAAAACTCAAAAAAAAAAATATAGTAGCAAGAGAAGAGCTAATAAATTATCCCTTTCCAATTACTTATCCCAAAATGGAATTCCTCTTCCACGTCATAGTTGACCCAACTCATGGGCTCTCTACCAAACACACAATGGATCATTAACTATGATTTTCTCACCAAGTAGCAATTCATTACACATACACACATATAAAATGTGTACTTGCTACTTTTCAAGCATGCAATCCTTATGCTATAAAAAAAAGTAAGGTGAGAAATTTCCCTATCTACCAATGTTTCCTTACGGTCATTCTCCAATTCTACCACAACAATATTATGTAGATTTATTTATCATTGCAAATATTTCATTACACTTTATTCACATTTCCTTGCTGCCCCAATTACTTTGAGCAATTCCAACCAAGTCCAACTCGACCTTTCTTGAACTTCTTAGCACTTAACGATGTTGAAATCAATGCTATTTCAATTTCTATTGGAATCTTTTCAAGGTCCATTATATGCCCTTAAGCCTCATTTAATTATGAGACTTATTTTACCTTACCATGGTTTATGAACCCGCATCATAGGTCCATATATTGGAATGACTTATTCCACCAATAACAACATTCATGTGAATAGAATTTCATCGCTTATCTCAATTCCTTACATATAAGTTGGCAGTTCATATCCTGCAAATTTTATGTGCATGCATCCATTTTCCCACAAGGATGACTCGTGTATCACCTTCATGAGTTGCATATCCTTTACTTACTAGTATGTGGCATGCCCTCATTAGTTGTCATTTTTTACTCAGTAACTATGTATGGTAACCAATTACTATGAACAAGGACTTCCACAATCATTCTATGCAATTCATATTACACCTTCTAAATAGAGTAAATGCATTGCTTGCATTTTGGCTAAGGAACCATTAATCGCTGCTAGTTCCTTCCTATTTCATGAATGTTTAGTTCATACAAGAACATTTATTAGACTCATTGCACCCTCAAAATTTTAAACATAAATATTTCATACATTATTGGAAAATCTATCCACATTGACATGTTTTAATCAATCAAGGTTATAGACCTTATTTTTTCTAAATTCCCCAAAGCATATGAATCACTCCTTCACAATATGAACATGCACATGTGTTCCTCGTTGAATTTCTTTCCAATGACTTCATCCATGCTCAAATCTTACCTCGAAGTGAAAACTATGGCCCCACAAAATTGCTAGACTTTGCCCCAAATTTGGTGATTCTCTATACTGATGATGTGGTAGTTAAGTTGACATGTCATCTTACGTGGATGTCAATATGGTAGTTGGATCCTATGTGGAAACCCACAAACGTCTTCCATGTCACTTGTCCTTCATTTGCTTCTGCCAAGTCATAGTTGGTTGGATGCATCCTTTCCCTATGAACGATCTAAATCAACCCCCCCTTCAAATCTCAATCATTCACACAATCTACTCTATCAGATGGTTAGGAAACAGACCCTCTTAATGATTATCAAAATTCTCATTCATATCTTCTACAAGAATCTCACTCATTCATCACAACCATGGCACTACTACCAACCATCCCACAAAACAGAAGGAAGGCATTTCCCTTCATTGATCCATGGTTTCCTTAGGGAATCCAACCCTTCTGTGCTTACCAGTGTGTGCAGTAAGAGTCCAAGCTATTGTGTACCTTTCAAGCATTCCAGGTAGAAATTAACCATGGAGTCTCAAGCATATCATGAGAATAAAATCTCTAGGTAAGGTTCTGAGATGCCTAGCCTCAGCTCACCTACAGCCAACCTGGTTCCATTCTCAATCTAGTATTGGGATAGGGTAAAGAACAGTATGAACTCTTTTAGTTCTTTCTCTATTCGCAGTTCTCTTCCTAGATACCATTATGTAGATTTCCTCTCTCATTCTCATGTCTATGCATGGCTTCTCCCCTTCAGACTCCACATGACCTCTTGCATGCTCTGGTTTTGGGGGTTCATTTGCTTGGCTCTTGGCTCTCTCTACCATACTAGAAATTCATCAATTTCCTCCCAAATGGTATAATACCATCAAGATCAAAGTATTTCCATCCCGACAACTGACATTATTTCTTCTTCCTAGAAGGACTCTTACAAGGTCAAGAAATAGCATTCATCCCATGCTTTCATAACTACATGAGAGAAATTTATCACCAACCTCATGCAGGCATTCAATGATTGAGTAATATAATTCAAGGGAAGGCATTGGTTTTTTTAAGGCACAAGAAAGAATTAGGTGAGATCTAGGGGTGACACATGGAATCATAGGGTTACCCTCTCTTAGGAAACCCTCTTTCCTCTTCCTCTATGGTGGAATCATAGCCCCTCTTAGTTGCTTCCTTACAAATCCATGTTGGAGCTTTTATATTATTTTTTCAGCATAACGTTTACATCATTTACATAGCTTGAGTCACAGGGTCTCGTGTCCTTCTTTTCAACTGCTTTTGCAATGCCTTTCTTTTAGAGGCCACTTTGTCTTATTTATGGTTATCTTAGACAGCAATGCTTAACCATTCCTTTAGATTATTTTGGATTTCCTCCAAGGCCCTTATCATTTCAACACATGCCTATTACAATCATCAAAGGAAAAGCATGCTTGTCATAGCCATTTTAAGCAACACCTGATCCATTAATAAATATTTCAAGTTTCATAACTAAAGCATATATATTCATAATCACAAGATTAAAAAAATGCAATAAGCCCAATATTTATCTATATGGACATACTCACTATATTCTCTAACACACCCAAGGTATCTACATATACCTCTAATGCCTTCTCAATCCCAACTAGCTGTTAAGATTTAATATGATAAGACAGAAAATATCATCATTACATTCCATTTCACAACAATAGCATATACAAGATCACTGAAAGAACAACAAGCATAGCATAAACACAAGAGACACAGATTTATCCTGGGAAACCCTCATGGGGTAGAAAACCCAGCAAAGCTTCCTCAATATAGATGACCAGCAAATACAAAGATGTAATCCTCAACCATGATCTCCTTCTCCTCCATAGTAGATCTCTCTCTCACTTATGCACTAATCACAAGTGAGTGATTGTGTGTTAAATGAGGAACACACCTCCTCTATTTATACACAACTCCGACTTGACTTTTACACTAACTAGGTCGGCCCCAACTTAACCATTTAACATAATGTGACAGGGCCGACCCCAGTAGGGTGGTCTAATAACCCTTTAACCCACATGACTCATACAGGGTTGACCCCCACTAGGGAAGTCTAATAACCCAAGTTACCACATTCTCCACGGAGGAATAAAACATCTCCGGATATACAATAAGGTCTTCACGGAGGAATGAAACATCTCCGGAATAATAAAGTACAAATATAATATTCTTAGAAGTTACAATATTTCAACACTCCCCCTTAACGAGAAGGATATTATAACAACATCTGTAGGAGCAAGGAGTCATCGACTAGATGATACATGATATATCTATAAATCATTGCAAGCTTTATTTATACATCATCAGTAACTCATTTGAACAGCTACAGCAACATCAACATCTGGATCCTCACGATCAACAGCATCGTCATCTCACGATCAACAGCATCGTCATCTAGATCATCATGATCAATAGCATCATCATCTAGATCATCACGATCAACAGCATCGTCATCTAGATCATCACGATCAACATCATCATCATCTCGATCATCATGATCAACAACATCATCATCTAGATCATCACGATCAACAGCATCAACATAGAAGCATACTCTGCAATGTACAAGATCCAATTATAGGATGATCAATCCCGCTCACTTTAGGACATAAGTCCAAGGATGATACAATCCTATCACATGCATTTTGAACCAAACATTCAGGGACGATGCAGTCCTATCACATACATTTTGAACCAAACGTTCAAGGATGATGCAGTCTCGATCTACTTATAGGATGATCAATCCTTCTCACTTTAAGACACTCATGTCTAGGGACGATGCAATCCCGATCTACTTACAGGATGATCAATCCTTATCACTTTAAGACACCTCTCATGTCTAGGGATGATGCAATCTCGATCTACTTACAGGATGATCAATCCTTATCACTTTAAGACATCTCTCATGTCTAGGGACAATGCAATCCCGACCACAGTGCCAGTCCTTTTTCATACTAGACGTGACCTAAATTAAATCTAGGATTTTACCACCTGTGAATGATCACCTGCTGCTGCACTGAGCAGTCTAGGAGAGAACATTACATCATTACAAGACCTACAAATGATCACCTGCTGCTACACTGAGCAGTCCAGGAGAGAACATTACATCATTCCAATCAACCATGGAGCTAGTACCATTTCAACTGGGGTGTGACCTAGATCATATCTAGGATTTACAACCTGTGAATGATCACTTGCTAATCCAGGAGAGAACATTACATCATTACAGGACTTGTGAATGATCACCTGTTGCTACACTGAGCAATCCAGGAGCGAACATTACATCATTCCAGTCAACCACAGAGCCAGTACTATTTCAACTGGGGTGTGACCTAGATCAGATCTAGGATTTACAACCTGTGAATGATCACCTGCTAATCCAGGGGCAAACATTACATCATTATAGGTTTTGTGAATGATCACATACTGCTATGCTGAGCAGTCCAGGAGCACACATTACATCATTCACCAACATCTTTCTCGAAGACAAGAGTCTACGGATCAATTCAGGGACTGAAGTCCAGGGATGATACAATCCCTCTGGTCCACTAGGGACCACTTCTCGGAGACATCTGTCTACGGATCTATTCAGGGACCAAAGAACTGGGATGATACAATCCTCTCGTCCACTGGGGACCACTTCTCGAATACAAATGTCTATGGATCTGTTCAGGGACCTAAGTCCAGGGATGATACAATCCCTTCCGTCCACTAGGGACCAATTCTTGAAGACAACTGTCTACGGATATGTTAAGGGACCTAAGTCCAGGGATGATACAATCCCTTCTCGTCCACTTAGACAAAGTCTAAGGACCATGCATCGACCTCATCATCGTAACTAGCAACCTCATCATCGACCTCATCGTCGGAACAAGTAACCTCATCATTGATACAAGTATCCACATCAATACCAGTATCCAAATATCATCATCGACCACATCACTCCCCCTTTCGAGGAGGGACCTTCTGAACAACACCAAGATTGTCTCGGAAATACTCAACCTTTACTCGAGAAAGAGGTTTGGTCAATACATCAGCAACTTGTTCGTCAGTGCTCACATACTTGAGCTTTATAGCTCCTTTCTGCACCATATCCCGTATATAGAAATATCGGATTTCTATGTGCTTTGACTTATCATGGAACACTGGCTTCTCTGTCATCTTGATACAACTCTGGTTGTCACACATGATCACAGTGGGGTCCATCTATAAGTCATACAGTCCTAGTAACAACTTCCGAAGCCATATCGCTTCACAACTAGCAGAGCAAGCAGCTATATATTCCGCTTCGGCTGTGCTGAGAGCCACACTAGACTGCTTGCTGCTAAACCACGAGATCATGGTAGATCCCAAACAATAGCATCCGCCTGATATGCTCTTCCTGTCTGATACACTTCCTACCCAATCAACATCTTTGTAGCCATACAATATGAAGTCATGATATCCAACATAGACCAAAGTCTATCGTACCCTTTAGGTACCTCATCACATGCTTTGCAGCTATCAGGTGAACATGCCTAGGTTCCACTAAATACTGACTCAAGGTGTTCACATCAAAGCATATATCTGGCCTGGTATTCGTCAGATACATCAATGACCCAATAATATGTCTGTACAGAGTTACATCCACTAACTCTGATGAGTTATCAGCTAACAGCTTCAAGTTGGAATCCATGGGAGTGGTCATGTCCTTACATTCCAACATATCAAATCTTCTCAAGATTTCCACAGCATACTTTCCCTAGTTGAGAAAGATTCCTTCTAGGCCTTGCCATACTTCTAGACCTAGGAAGTAATGCATCAATCTGAGATCTTTCATCTCAAATTCTGTAGCTAGCTTCTTCTTGCTTTCCATGATCTGTTTCTCATTCCCTGTCAAAAAGACATCATCCACATATAGTAATAGTATGACATGTTCATCGTCCATAACCTTAAGATAAAGGTTAGGATCAGCTTTACTTTTGGTAAATCCCAATCTTTTCAAGAAGCTATCAATTCTCCCTATGTGACTGAACATCATTCACACTCTGCATTGAGTGATCTTCTACATATCTATCCGTGACATCTCCCATCAAATGGGTCTACTTATATGAGCCTCAAGATCATTCAAACTTTGTGGTGAGTTCCTTCTTGCATCCATCTAAGAGAAGAATGTCATCTGTATATAGACACCATCTTCAACCTTGTAGCAAAGGTTGAAATCTGCATGACCCATGGTGATCATTAAACTCATCAAATGACTATTGATCCTGGGTACCCGTGCAGAGCTTTCTTCAATTGAATCCTGGGAGTTTTATCGATTTGCACTTCTTCTTCAATTGCACCATTAAGAGAATGGTCTTATATAGCCACTTGGAGCAAACATCTCGTCATGATCCTCTTCCTCTTTCTAAGAGAATCTTCTAGCCACGAGCCTTCTATAGTATGTTTGATTTGTAAGTCTTCTTGTTGAACATCCATCACTTGTTCGGTGTTCATCATTCTTCATGATATTTCCTACAAATCAAAGTTAATTACTTGATTAGTAATACTTCATAATCATCAAATCATGTTGACATGATAACCTATTATGCATACAAATATGATTCACATGGTTATGCAACTATCTTGACCAATACTTTGGAACAACACTTTTCCATATCATGTATGCATACAGTGGTTATCTAGATGCCTTCCATCTCTACCAGAACATACTATCGAGACCGTGCATAGATCTCAGCATGTCAGCAAAGAGGTTTCATTCTAGACAAGCAACAATGGAATGTTTGTCCAACTTACCCATCATATGCATATTAGTAGTATAATATTCAATGCCATATGAATGCTTACACTATGCATGATATATACAAATATGCATACAACTATTACGAGCAATATTATTGACTATTCAGAGATTCAAATAACAACTCAAATACTTATCTTTTATGTTTGTGTGGTTGCCTCCCGCTTGATCTCTATTGAAATTCTATTCATTCTGTACCACTATGCATGCTTAAGTGTGCACTAGTGTCATCCTCATGATTTCATACACAAACATACATTCATTGGTATAATCTCAATACTATCAAAACATTATAATTCTAAATAATCTTAAGTATGTATGGTCATGATTATTTCATACACAGGTATACTTACCTAAGATCCTAACAAAGTAGGATTCTAACTTGATATTGGAAAACATACCTGGATTATCAAGCTTGGTTATGTCTTAACATACCCAAACAATATGTTCTTTGTTATCTTCAATGATTTAGAGACCTTGTGCTAGAACCTACATATCTCATGGGTTAAGCATAGTAGAACAAAGTCATACCTACCTCGTAAGTAGAGCTTCTATGTGGTCAAAGGCTATGGATGAGTCTTTGTCTCCATGTCATCATGGTCATAGAACTTGATTTGTCTTTCTTGATGTACCTGTATCTTGTTAGCAGACAACATCATCCTCATACAACACCACAAATGCATTAGTACAATCATAAGTGTCATAACTCTAATCAATGAATGTCTTCTATCACTCACATGCATTCATTATCAAACAATGTAACGTACCCACCCTTGAACCCAGTGCAAGGAAGGGAACCTGATGCCATTCTATGGGGCTTTTCATAAAACTCAGCCAACTCATTAGATGCATATAGTTAAAAACCATGTGTGCAGATGTAAATCAAACAAATATGCACAGCGGAAATAAACTCATCCACACACATGTTTTCATATGCACTCAATATATCAATAACAGTCATTAATTTAAACACTGCAGAGGCAGAACACATAGGCAGAAAAACACTTATCTTTGTTGTGCAATTGTCCCAAACAACTAGCTATGTCGCTGCAACGTTCCTCCCAGCCATAGGTCTCTGCCCATCCTGTATTCTTTCAGCACTCAGAGACCACCCCCGAGTTGGGCATGACATCTACAAGGAAAAGGGAACTCTCAAGCACAGCACAGCCCAAAGCAATGGATACCCAACTCAACCCCAAAATTCTCTTGAACACAAAAATCAGATATGGGATTGGAAACACACTTTCAGCAATGGGACATAGAAGCTAGATGGACATGGGTTTTCCCAAAAACTTAGGCACACCAAAAATGGATTTGTGGGAAGAAGGAATCAATCCCAGGGAAGAAAACCGATTTCTCCCACGGATGTATGAGCATTCAGTGGGCTAAACGGCCTCAATAAAACCCCAAATCGTTTTCCCCTTCTTCCCCACTGTTAGCCACAGCAAAAACGCCCTTCCCAGCTAGGAAAATGAAGGTAAACATAGCAAAACCATGCAAGGAACTGCCCAGGAAGGTCCCAACTCATGAGAGAGCAAACTGATAGGTGAATAATAGCTTGGGGAGCAATTTCATGGCCCTCTACTTGCCCAAGAAGCCAAACACAAAAATCTAGGAAGGGTGGCTTTCCCATACTCGAATTTGGACAGCCATACCTCCCATTCCCCAAGGCATTAACTACCTCAACCAACTCTTGGGAGAAATCAATGATTGGGTACAAAAGTCAACATGGGTAGTTGAGGGTTCATGGGTTCTCTCATTGACACTTGGCTTGACTTGATTGGCTCAAGGGTTTGAATATTTCCCTCCCAATTCCTTGTAACATCATGCCCCCATATCTTGTTGCATTGCATAGCTAGTTGTGGGCATTTATATTAAGATGCATATTTACAATTCCCATGGTTCACTAGCACATGGGTAGCATAATATCAAATACTTGCCTCTTCTAGATCGAGCGTTCACTAGCGGGGCCTTGGCCTTGAGATCCATGCTAGGAATCATACATAATATGCATACATTATTTACATTATAACCCAAAATATTACAAGGGTCAAAATGGGGGACGTGACAAACAATCATAATTGTACTAACCTTAATAACATGAAGACAAACATATTATGAACTTAATTAAGAATCAGATTTCAAAACATACATGTATTTCCTTAAGTCATACCTGTCAGGATTTGCTTTTAACCCAATCCACTTTGATTTGCCGAAACTGGATCTAGAGTTGGATTAGAGTTTGTCAAAGAAACCTTAAAAATTCAAACTTTGAATTTCAAACTTCTGAAAGGATGAAAAGATGTGCCTTGCTTAGTTGATCAAGCTGGCATACTTCAATTTTGAAATCTCCAAAATTTGACCCCTGAAAATTGCCTTTGAAACTTTCGGATCTTCTAGACAGGATCCCGAACTAGGGTTTGATAAAGCCCGGTCTTCTACCCAACCAAAAGCTTCGATCTTGTACTCTAAACTTCGATTTTTCCTAGGAGTGTCCAGCCGTGGTCACGGATTTCAAAAATTCCAACTTTTGCAGAAGCCCTAATTTTCCACCTTTTCGATCAAAATCTTGAACTAGGGTTTGATCAAGCCCGACCTTCTTCCCAACCAAAAAATTCGATCTTGGTCTCTAAATTTCGATTTTGATGAGGATCATTCATCCATAGACTCCGATTCCAAAAATTCCTACTTTCTCCGAAGCCCTAAATTCCCGCAACAGTGATAAGCCAAGAATGAAGGTGCTCAAAATCCAATTCTGTTTTGACAGAAATATGTGCCTTATTTTTTTTGGTGTAACTCCAAAATTTTGGATCCACAGGGTCTAAAAATTCTACCTATGGTAGCTTGACCTGTCACCTTTCCAACCCCACATATCTGACCTCAAATGGATTCTCTGAGAGAGATTTATTCCAAGTGTCGCAACATGACCTGTTTATGGGATAAAACAGGAGAGTGAACTTGTACGGCGTGACACGTGTCACTGGTTCAACTTCGGAATCTGAAAAGTGGACCTGTGAAAGTACAGTCTATTCCCTACCTGTCACTCTTTACTAAATTTCATTTGGAGCTTCCTTTCCCAAGATATGACCTTTTTTCCTAGGTCACCTATTTATGACTGAGATCTAGAAGAGGCAGAAACCCTAACTTGTACGGATCATAAATCACAAAGTACAATGAATCTGAGGCTTTCCTTTGGACACAAGGTACATGGGGATGTTATCTACGACCTGTAAAGGTTTCAGATCCTGAACCTTCACCAAAATGGATTTATAGTGAAAGTTCCACTATGACTGGTTTTTTCTATATAAAACCCTAACCTTCAAATTGTCGCAAGTGAAGCAAGTGTCGTAAGTGCCATACATTGCCTTCCTTCAGGCTAGCTCTGATACCATGTTAAGATTTAATATTCTAGGACATAAAATATCATCATTACATTCCATTTCACAACAATATCATATACAGGATCACTGAAAGAACAACAAGCACAGCATAAACACAAGAGACACAGATTTATCGTGGGAAACCCTCATGGGGTAGAAAACCCAGCAAAGCTTCCTCAATATAGATGACCAACAAATACAAAGATGTAATCCTCAACCATGAGCTCCTTCTCCTCCATAGCATATCTCTCTCTCAATTATGCGCTAATCACAAGTGAGTGAATGTGTGTTAAATGAGGAACACACCTCCTCTATTTATACACAACTCCGACTTGACTTTTACACTAACTAGGTCGGCCCCAACTTAACCATTTAACATAATGTGGCAGGGCCGACCCCACTAGGGTGGTCTAATAACCCTTTAACCCACATGACTCATACAAGGCCGACCCCCACTAGGGAAGTCTAATAACCCAAGTTACCACATTCTCCACGAAGGAATAAAACATCTCTGGATATACAGAAGGTCTTCACGGAGGAATGAAACATCTCCGGAATAATAAAGTACAAATATAATATTCTTAGAAGTTACAATATTTCAACACTAGCATATAACATGAATCTCCCATTTAGATTCGTCTCGCTTTCCCCTTCCTTTCCACACTCACGCTTCCAAGCTCAGTCATCCCCTTCACTTCCTATACAGTTCCCTTAGGAGATCTATCTTGCTAAGTATTTCACTCACAATAAGACCATCAACTCATAGGCCTTACTGCTAGGGTGTCCCAATAGCTACCTTTAATATAGCATAACTCATGGCGACCAAGGCATATCATAGGGTTCCAATGTCATTATAGTATCATTCTCCCCTAAATTTCAGAAACCATCATCTATCCTTACTAAAAATATCCATCATCTCACTTGTATTACAAACATCGAGTTACCATCATATATCAATATAATAATTTCATTCAAAAAAAAATCAAATCGATTTTATCCATAAACCAGATTTCACAAACATGAGATCCTTCTCATAATGTTTGGATTTTGCACACTGTAGCTTCCAGTCTTCACTATGGGATTACACTCATTTCCATATCCAAGACAATTTGACTTGTAATCTAAACTTTTCAATCATCCAAACAAGTTGTGAGTATCCATGCATATAATCATTTCATTGCAACATTTACAACAACCCCTGAAAATATTTCGGAATTAAGTAACATAAATAATTCAATCACTATTAGTTGTCAATATCTAAAATACAAAGAAATACATTCAATTTATTTGCATCATTATCATAATAAAATGACATGATACAATTATGTTATCTATGCAATCAAATATAATTTCTGATACTCATGATTAAACAATAGTCCTTTTCACTTTTAGGTTTGGATGCAATAGTCCTTGTCTTCATTATGGCTTAATCTCACTACCTATAAGACACCCTTTTCATGCAACTTTGTTCTCCTGACAGAACACTCTCGTAGTCCCTCAAAATAACACTAGATTTCATGTAGTCCTTTTACTACATCCACAATAGCTTATGAAATGATCTTAAAAATATAAATTTACCAATAATTCATCATTTCATCTAATAGCATATCAATGTCAATTAAATATGGCACAAACATCCATTCACGCAATGCATTCTAACATATGTACCTTCATATATGTGCATAATCACACATTTAAACAATCTATTCATGTAGATTTCACTCAATACACCCTTGAATTGATTCATGAATCCCATATTCCCATGTCATGTGTTCCATCATGATGATTTGGAAGGTCTAACAAGTTCCTCAACACATCATCCATCCACCTCCGGAATACTTGCACGACCATCTAAACATCCTCTTTTTTTTCCCAACAAAATACCAAGATATACCCTTTCTCCGCTAAACAGTCCCTTACACGTACTAGAAGGCATTTCCCTTCACTGATCCATGGTTCCCCCGGAAAATACTCCCCCTTTAATGGTATCTATGTGTTGACAATAAAGTTATAGTTCAGGACACCGAAACAAGTGGGAAAACCATTAGACACTTGTGTAGCACTATAGCATTTCCATATCCAATCAAAATATGGTCTTATCCGTGACTATCTCACATAGCATTTACTAATACCACAATAAGACATGGCATGCTTTTTAATTTCATGTGAATGTGTTTTAGATTCTAAATAGTCACATCGGTACAAGGCTCCATGCCCTTACCACACCATACCAGGTGGAATATCATTTAAATCAATGTATTCAACCATCATGTGCATATTAATTCATGATATTAAAATATGGTTGAAGGGATGCTTACCAATCCCCTTTTACATCACTAATGCAATTATCATAATTAAACCATTACCTGCATGGATGCCATCGCATCCTTTAATGTTATCTGCTCAGTTGGTCTCTTGCAAAGGATTGCACGATCCTTTCACCGACTGCTTGATCATAAATTTATTGCCAGAGCCTTTCTTCACAAGGCTACATGTCACTTGTAACAACATCATCAACATCTCCAGCCATGCTTCAACCATCTTTGGTCATACAATCATCATCAACCACAACAATTATCATTAGTGGCTCATTGCATATATAAAACTATACCACTTTTACCTATATGCAATAACATATATAAGAACAAGCATATCTACATGCACTATGCATCATCTTTTTTTAACATTCCTACTAGTGCATATGCATTCCATATATCTAATCTATTGCATTTCCAGCATTCATATGCCTTAATTTTATGCATATAAAACTAAGAAAAATATAAATAACCAGTGAGAGAAGAGATAAGAAACTCTCCCTCTCCAATTATGTATCCCATCATGGAATTCCTCTTCCACTCATAGTTGACCCAATTCATGGCCTCTCTGACAAACACGCAATGTATCATTAACTATGATTTTCTCACCAAGTAGCAATTCAATACACATACACATGTATAAATTTGAACTTGCTACTTCTCAAGCATGCATTCCTTATGCTATAAACAAAATAAATTGAAGGTGAGAAATTTCCATATCTGCCAATGTTTCCTTATGGAGATCATTCTCCAATTTTTCCAGAACAATATTATGTAGCTTTATTTATCATTACACATATTTCATTACAGTTTGTTCACATTGCATTGCTACCCCAATTGCTTTGAGAAATTTCAATCAAGTCCAACATGACCTTTCTTGGAATTCTTAGCACTTAACAGTGTTGCAATCAATGCTATTCCAATTTCCATTGGAATCTTTTCAAGGTCCATTGTCTTCCCTTAATCCTCATTTAATACTGAGACTTACTTTCCCTTACCATGGTTTTTGAACCCACATGAAAGGTTCATATACTAGCATATATTATTCCACCAATGACAAATTTTATTTGAATGGAATTTCTTCACTTATCCCAATTCCTTACATATAAGTTGTTGGTTCATATCCTGCAAGTTTTATGAGCATGCATGCACTTTCCCACAAGGATATTGATTCACCCATCACCTTCATGAGTTGCATATCCTTTACTTGCTAGTAATTTCCAATCCCTTATTAGTTGTCAATGTTTCCTCAATAATTGTGTATGATTACCAATTAATATGAACAAGGGCTTCCACAACCCTTCTATGCAATTATCATTACACCTTCTAAATATAGTAAGTGCATTGCTTACATTATGGTTAAGGAACCATTAATAACTCTTAATTCCTTCTTGCTTCATGAATGTTTAGTTCATATAAGCACATTTATTAGCCTCATTGCATCCTCAAAAATTTAAAAATTGTTCTTTCATACTTTTTTGGAAAATCTTACTACATTGACATGTTTTCGTCAATCAAGGTTACAGGCCCTCCTTATAAATTCCCAAAGCATCGAAATCAATCCTTCAAAATATGAACCTGCATGCAAATTCCTAATTGAATTGTTTTATGATGACTCTGGCCATGCTCAAATCCGACCTTGGAATGAAAAAATATGGCCATGCGAAACCATTGAATTTTGCCTCAAATTTGGTGATTCTTCATGTCGATGATGTGACACTACAGATGGCATGTCATCTTACATGGATGTAAATGTGGGGGGTAGGGTCCTACATGACCATCCCCAAACCTCTGCCATGTCACCCAACCTTCATCTACTCCTTCCAAGTCATATTCGATTGGATGCATATTCTCAACGTGAATGGTCTAGATCAAACCCCCTTCGAATCTCAGTCATTCACACAATCTACACTACTAAATGGTTAGATGACAAGCCCTCCATGCAAATGGTGTGGATCACTCCTCGCATCTTACACTGGTAGATCCCCATCATTCACATGCATAGAATGTTTTGACAAGCAACAAGGAAGGGCTCCCGCAAATGGTTTAGATCATCTCGTGCACTTTCTAACTTTTAATCTGATCTTTTCGTGCGCTTATGCCTGACAGGCCTAACATGTGTGGTCCCCCTGCTGCGAATGGCCAAGATAAAATCTTAGCCATTTGCACATGATGATTATTTGTCATCAATCACATGCATTAGAGAAAGTTTGATTGAAAAAATGGCCTCCAAGGAAAAATGCCACATCACACTGCCATGTAAATTATGCTAATCTAGAATTACGAAATGAGAATAAAAAAATAATGAATTAGTTAGATAGCTAATGAGTTAGTTAATATATAATAATCACTTAGTAATATGTTATATATTATATTATTAATACATATAGAGTTAGTTAATTGGTTAAAATATATATTATATAAAAAAAATAATTAATATAACATATAATTAGAATATTTAAATATTATATTATATATTATATTATACCTATTATTAATATATTTAACATATAATACAAGGTATACACTTTGTGTTATATGTTTTGTCAATTGAGTGTAAATTTAGTGGTTGGGAGAAATGTTGTTATCTTCTCCATCCAAGTTTAAATCATATTTTATGACACTTACTCCTTGAATTTGAATTTAACTATGTATTATTGGATTAAATATTAACTACTTGATTCGATAATGTATTTTTTACTATATCTTGATTCTCTAGAATATCAAATGCTGATATTCTTCCATAATGAAAAAATATATAATACAAAGAATTCATCATACATGATAAGAGCAATTTTTTTTTAAAAAAAGAGATTACCCTATTATATATTATTTATATAACCTACACTATTTATATAACCTATAACTAAAGGCATACATGGCAGCAACCATTTTTATGGAGGGGTTACCATATAATATGGTATTTAATATTAAATTTATATGATATAACACATAGTATACACCCATTCATAAAGCCACGATGGATAGTATAAATGCGATAGGTATTTAATATGTTATGGATGGGGTATTTAGGACTATAGTTATTTGAGATAACAATATTATATATTGTTTTTGTTTTATTATATAGTAGTATATTATGTATACCTTAAAGTTATAATATATTATATAAAATGGGTCATGTTAGTTAAATTTATGGAAGAAAAGTAATATTATATTATATATATTATAAGTGAAATTAGTAGTTATAATATATAATTAATATTGTTTTTATTTATGTTTAAATATATAATTAAAAATTTCTATGTAATATTAATGTGTCTAGTCATACTTGCACCTCTTTTAAATTTTAAAGGATTTTGATTGGCTTACATATTATGACATTAATTTTCTTTAGGCTCATTTTAAGTTGAAATTTCCTCTAATGTGAAAGAATCTAAATCTTTCTCACAAAATATTCTCAACTACCACCTCGATAGATCTCCACCTAAACACCTTCTCTGACTCCCACCTATACTAAACCGTCCACCTAGACCTCTTGCCACAACGTTGATTCCATGTAGGCCTGGCCATGTCATATATGCCCACCAATCCCTAAGCTCTGCATTTCCATTAATACAGGTTGTTATCCTACTTGGCACCGTTGTTAGGTCACCATACCACCTATACCATTAGTGATTTCCTGACGAATAAAGAGTGGTTTTTTGACAACCCAAGTCACAATAATGGGTTTCCAATCGCTAGTAAGTGGTTTTTTTATGAGCATAAAGCAATTTCCAAGCCAACTGTAAGTGGTATTTTGATGCCTTCCAACCATGGTATCTGGTTTTCAAGTGATTCATTAGTGGTTTTCTAGCACCAACTCACCTTTTCATTTGCTGATGCACGTGCCATCCATACTGCCACAAATGGTCCAAATTTGTCCCTCCCTGGGCCAAAATCATATCTCAACCATTCGCAACATCATGCCTACAGCAATCCTTGCACGAATGATCAATATCATACGTCAAGACTTCATGATTCAATCCTAGCCATCCTCAGCAGGTGTCGTAGATTAACTCATGATTACTTACGATATGTGCAAATGGACGGGGTCTGGAAATTCAACCTACATAATGCCATCTTATCCATTCACGACACGACCCCCTCTGTTAATCCTTGATATTTTCCCTTTTGCGCGAATGGTCTAGACCCACCCTCAAAAATTGTGCAGGATGATCTAACCAGTTGCAACGGACCCTGAATCTGACCACATCCAACTCAGGTCCACCTAGATGCCAACTAAGCATTTTTTCCCTACCTGCTATGCACCCCACCTGACGTGGATGGTCCACATCACGTCCTTGTCCATGTGTCACTTCCATGTCACCTCAACCCCATGGAATCAATGGGACCCACCCCTAGTTTTCCATTTTTTTCAAATTTAACATATTTAATATGGTGGGGTCTACAACAAGTGGTTCCTAAGAGTACACCTGGAACTTTTCTTATGGCCAATGGCCTTAGTGCTTAACACTTGGCACCCCACATCCAACCTATCTTTTGTGATCTGCCTTTGTGACTTTCCATCAATATGGGCTTCTTTCAATTAACAGAACACCCTTTTCTACTCAGATCCATCGTTGATCTCCATGATGGCACTTCTAAGGCTTCCATTCTTTGAAGGATTTCATCAAGTGTTTCCTGAGAAACCTCTAATGCAACAATCTCTTTCCCATTGCGGTCCATTGTTATAACCTTAAGATCTGGATCTTGCATGTAAGCATATACTCTAGCCCCAAACAACCTCAACACTGCAATGTTGGGCTCTAATCCTTTCTATATCACTCTATGTATATGGTTTATGGCCCTTGCAGTCTCAATGTTGCAACTTTAACTCTGATACTAACTCTATCACTTCCCAAACCACCTTAGTAACCCTTCGAGGTCCATGAGGGACTCAAATTCACTCTCTAAATGTGCAAAACCCTCCTACAACCTAGCCTCTCAACTCCAATAACCCTTCCTCAAGATAGCATAGCTTCCTCGACAATGAGAAATGCAAATGCATATATATATATATATATATATATATATATATATATATATATATATATATATATATATATATATATATATATATGAATGAACATAAATACAGTGGAATAACAAGGTTCATACACACATCGCATGCATAATTAAGCATATTCATAACTAGAGAACAAAGATAGCATAACCATTGCATAAACACGATGCATAATGAATACTTATCTTTAATGGAAATTGATCCTAGCAATCATAGGTATCAACCTCTTGTACCACCTGCGAGTTGGGCTATGAGGCCACCAAGGCAATAGACACCTATAGGATTTTCTCTCCTAACCCAAAACCCATTTGCTCTCAATGCTTAGCCAAATTTTCATCCAAGGATTCTACAGAAATCTCACTCAGCCATGAAAACCATGGCACTCCTTCCAAATACCCCACACAACACAAGGAATGCATTCCCCTTCACTGATCCACAGTTATCTCAGAAAATCCAACCCTTACTATGCTTACCAATGTTTGCAATAAGAGTCCAAGCTATTGTGTGCCTTTCAATCGTTCCATGTAGAAATCAACCATGGCCTCTCAAGCATATCATGAGCAACAAAACTCAGAGTAAGGCTCAGATACACCTAAGGTGAGAAGAGCATAAGGTGAGCATAGGTTAGGCGTAATGGGATAGGGTAAAGAACTGCATGAACTCTTCTCATTTTTTCTCTGTTCACAGTTCCCTTCATGGCTACCACTCTATAGCTTGCCTCTTGCATTCTCATGTATGTTCTTGGATTCACTCCCCCTCAGACTACACACGACCTCTCAAATGGTCTAGCTTTGTGGGTATGTATGCTCGGTTGTTGTCTCTCTCTACCAGAACAAACATCCCCCGACCCCCTTGGTTCAATTTCCCCTTGAATGGTAAGGATGGTCGGCCTAACAACTAATATTGCTTCTACTTCCTAGAAGGACTCTTACAAGGTTAGAAAAGTATATTCAACCCATGCTTTCATAACTACGTGAGAGGAATTTCTCGCCAACCTCATGCAGGAATTCAATGACTGGGTAATATAAATCAAGGGAGGGAAATGGTTCTTCTAAGGCATGAGATAGAATTAGGTGATTTCTAAGGCTAACACATGGCATCATACGGTTACTCTCCCATTGGAAACCCCCTTTCCTCTCCCACTCTAGTGGAATCATAGCCCCTCTTAGTGGCTTCTCTACACAACCATATTGGACCTTTTATATTACTTTTCAACATAATATTTACATCATTTGCATAGCTTGAGTCATTATGACAAGTCAGCCAGATGGCCCAATAGATATATCTACTTTATACATGCCTATGTCATTCACTAGTGGGGCCTTGGCCTTGAGCACCACACTAAGAATCCATACTTATCATATTTACATCATCTGATTAGATACATTCCAAGGGTGAAAAATGGGGTATTACAATAATTAATGGGCCTATTGAGGCAAAAGCTACAAACATATATGTTACAAACAATAATGAAAAACGCAATTAACCGGATACAAATAAAGGGTGATTTGATTTATTGGATTAAATGATAAAAAAAATCTCAATAAAAACAATGAGGCTGCAAAAAGTACTAAAGGTAGTAGATCCATCCTTCACATTTATGTTGGAGGAAACAACATTTTTTCCCTTATCATCCCCAATGGTCATTATAGTGTGTTTTTTCTTGTAGAAACCTTGATGGTTTCATTGTACACCCTAATTTTTACATATATTATTTATTTTTTATTTCTCAAATAATAGTGTGCATCATTGACAACATCGTCTATGGTTAGATACTTCAACTAGATTGCTTATTTAAGTCAATGAAAGCAGCCCAAGCCATTGTAACTTTAAAGCAATGTGTTCATGGAGTTTTGGATTTGTTGCCAACTAAGTTGTCTAGTTCAAACTTAATTGAGCCCCATGTTGATAAAGAAGAATATAAGAGTGGAGGAAACCACAGCTCCTATAATGAAGTTGAATTTGTCCATTGTGGAGCCAATGCAATTTGGACAATGGTTAGATGTAAAGAGTGTTGAAGAGGTGCAATTTTCAAGAGTGGATCAACTACAAGATGTGTAATTTGCATGTGAGAATGAGACTTTCTATAGCTTATAGTAATATCCAAAGGCTTGGTTTATGAAGTTTGATATATTTCAGCAAGAAGAATTTTAAGAACCACCCCTAAGTTTATATGTATAGTGCATTGGTGAATTCCCATGATACAAAGGCAAATTCAAAGGTTATTTTATCAATAATATAATATGTATATGTGATTTTTTAGACAATCTTTCACTCGTCAATAAAAAAAATTAAAGTCTTGATGAATCTTTCGCTGAGCTATAAGACCTTGTGAAAGCTTGAAGAATATTTCTCTGAATTTTAAAACAATGTGAAGTTTTGGTAAATCTTTTGATAAAGCATAAAACCATAAATGATAATAGAAAAATATTTTCATTAAACTATAACATATTCATTTTCCATATTTGAATAAAGAAACATAATTTTCCCCTCCTTCATGTAAAGTTGTAAGCATCAAGATTTGCATTTACCATGTGTAGTGTTCTTAACCCTTAAACTCAAAACAACCATAGGATGTATAGAGATTTATAATGCAAGAAACCAGAAATTGCAGTGCAAAATAACTAAACATAAGATAATAGAAAAGAGATGTTGCATAATTAACCCTTTTATTATGAGAATCTAATAGAAAACAATGTCCACTTGCCTCATAATGTTGGACAGCATTTCACTTGAGCCAACCTCCAAATACAACAATACTTGACAAAACAATCCATGGCCTCCTAGCCCTTTAAATAGGATTTCAATAGTCAAAACCCTTACTACTTGTGTTCCCATAATTAATGAGTACAAACTACCTAGTGGATCTTAATTAAGAGAGGGACCATTTTACATTAATTAATTGTACACTATTGACTACTTGGACTTAATCAAAGGATATGGCCACATACATTACTTTACTAACTCATATGTATTATAAAGTGAGGAGGGTTAGGGTAGTACCCAAACATGACCATGCCCTTCAATAGAAACATTGTCCTCAAGGCTAAAAACATGTGGGCCTAATGGTTAATAACATGTGTTATCTTCGTGGAGGTCACAGGTTGAAAATCAGTAGGGGGTAGGGTTGCTCATTAGCCCGTTGTGACAAGGCTCGAAGGGTAGCTGACCCCTGGGATAGAGGCTCACCCCGGTGGGATTTGGGACGTCTCGACCCCTGCTAAGTCACAAGTTACTGGTATATCTTGCTTGCGGGCTGTCGGATATACCCTTGGGAGGTTGTTGTTCCCATGGTCTAAAGAAAAAAAACATTGTCCTCAAGGCTAAAAGTGAGGAAATTATTGTAGAATCCCTTCAAGTTCCCGTGTGGCATCTTATGGTTGCATTATTTCCACTAGATCAAGGATTATTTGATTGTACACCTACACAATCTGTGTTCCCTAGTATCCAATATTGCTTTCGAATGGAACCAAACAGAGCCTTCCTCGTCAAGTTCTGGCAACTTGAATTGTACTTTATAATTGGATCCCACCACCTTTTTAAGGCAAGACACTTGAAAAACCACGTGAATCTTGGACTAATCTGGTAGAGCTAGTTTGTAGACCACCTGTCCAATGTGTTGTATAATCTTGTAAGGTCAATAGAAATTTCATGGAGGTTATTTTTTAGTGATGTTTGTTTACAAGGTTAAATTCGAAAAAACATCGAATCCCCTTCTACAAACGAACTCTCTTGACAATATTGATCCACTTGGTGTTTCATTTTATTTTGAGCCATAGCCAAATTGTCCTCAATTATTCAAAGAATAACTTCATTGGTGCAAAGTGTATTATCCACTGCATGGATCTTGGAATTTCCTGGTAAATAAGAAACCATGGACAAGGGATTTTGATCATATACTACTTCATATGTGATCATTTGAGTAGCTCCATGATAATTGTTATTATAGCACCATTCTACAAGAGGAATTCATTTTGCCCATTAATGCACTTTTTCCAAAGGGAAGCATCGGAAATAAGTTTATAAACACTAATTGATCTCTTTTGTTTGGCCATTTGTTTGTAGGTGATAGGTTGTGTTGAGATTCAACTAGGTACCCTAAAGTTTAAATATCTCCTACCAGAAGTTGCTTGTGAAAGTAGCATCATGATCAAAGACAATGGAATTTGGCATGCCATGTAACTTAAAAATATAATCCATGGATACTTGGGCCACTAATGATGGCGTAAAAGGGTGTGACAATGCACAAAAGTGGGCATATTTCAAAATACGATCGACAACCAGCACGATGATTGATTTATTACCAATGCTAGGAAACCCCACTCTAAAACTCAGAGAAATAGCAGTCCATATATGGCTCAAAATCGGAAGTGGCTACAAGGCCCTTAGTGACTTCATTGTTTCTCCCTTGCGTCTTTGGCAATTGTCATAGCCACAACAAAATTTTGGATTTTTGTTTTCATACATTCCTAAAAGAATGAGTGCTTAATCCTCTCATAGGTTTTATGAAATCTCAAGCAACCTGCTGAGGGTGAAGAATGTAACTCCTCTAAGATTCATTGATTTAGAGATGAGTTCAATGCCAAAAAAATGCACTATTTATATCACAATGTATGTTGGTTCCATGTATACCCTATAGGAGGGTTTAGATCATCTTGAAGCCTTTGAATAAGTTGCGCTATGTGTTATTCACCATCCATTCTTAAGGCTCTTCCTCAATCCAACCTAGAACTAGTAAGGATAATGAATAGGGATCCCTCATCTTCAAATTTCCTAGACAACGCATCAACCACCCCATTTTCTCTACCCTTATGAATAATATCATAATCATACCCCATCATTTTAGTAACCCACTTATGTTGCTCTGAAGATGACAATCCTTGTTCAAGAAAATATTTTAAACTATGATGGTTAGTCTCGATCGAAAAGCACCTCATTATTTAGTAAAGGCGCCATGTCTCAACTATGTGAAGGATGGCCATCATCATCTCTTTTTCATGTGTAGATTTTCCCAAATTCTGATCACATAATTTCTTACTGGCGAAGACCAAAGGGCATCCTTCTTGCATCAAGACAACTCCAAAGCCTCGTCCAGATGCATCACATTCTAAGACAAAAATCTTAGTGAAATCAAGCATGCCTAACACTAGAGTAGTGCATATGGAATCATTTAAGGCTAATCAGGCATGCAGCTTCATTGCTCCAAATAAAGGCATTCCTTTTTAGCAAGGACA
Source organism: Larix kaempferi (assembly GCA_027924585.1). Taxonomy (NCBI): domain Eukaryota; kingdom Viridiplantae; phylum Streptophyta; class Pinopsida; order Pinales; family Pinaceae; genus Larix; species Larix kaempferi. Next base: position 8,652,545 of record BSBM01001430.1, on the reverse strand, counting down.
TTAAGGGAGTTAAACAAATTCCATAATTTTCACAAACGTTTTGTAGTAGTTGCTTAGTTCTAGGAACCCACGCAGGCTCTTGAGGGTCTTGGAGCATGACTAGTCTTTCATAGCTACCACTTTATTTGTGTCCACTTGTACTCCATTCTTACTCACAATGTGACCCAAGTATTTGACCTCAATAAACCCAAAAACACATTTGGAACGCTTGACAAATAAATGATGGCCCCTTAGTAATTACAAGGAACAATCGACATGATATGAGTGGCCTTCCCATGTTGTGTTGTAGATCAATATATCATCAAAGAAAACTAACAAAAATTGTGGAGGAAAGTTCAGAAGATCTTGTTCATGAGGCTTGGAAAGGTGGATGGAGCATTGCAAAAGCTAAAAGGCATCACTAGAAACTTGTAATGACCCTCATGGGTGCAAAACGTTGTCTTAGGAATGTCAACTTCTTTCATCTTAATTTGGTGGTATCCAGAACGGAAATCTAGTTTAGCAAATAAATTGGCTCCACAAAGATCATCCAAGAGATCATCAATGATCATAATAGGAAATTTATCCTTGATATTCAACTTATTCAAAGCTCAAAAATATGGACACATGCGTCAAGTGCCTTCCTTTTTCAATATCATAACTAATGGTAAGGAATAAGGACTTGTTCTAAGACATATGATACTAGCCTCCAACAGTTATTGAATAATCTTCTTATTTCATTTTTTGTTCAAAAGAAAGTAGATAAAGGACTACATTGGGGGTTTAACTCCCTGGAATTAGTGGAATACAGTGACCATGCTCCCCATGTGTTGGTGGTAAACCCTTGGTTGTCTCAAAAACCAGTTGATGTTTAGTGAGAACCAATTGTAAGTCAAAGTAAATGTCCTATGGGGGTGTGTCCATGACTTGGATGGTATTGAGTTGTAAAATAATACCTGATTGGCATTTCTTCAATACCTTCTCCATACGATGGAAGGTGATAATTTTGGAGAACCTAAAGTAAGCCATTTTATATGATGGTTGTACCCTTCCTTACTAAAGCTTATATATAGCTCTTTAAAATCCATGGTGACTAATCCCAAAGTCCTTAACAATTTATGTCCCAAAACTACATCGCACCCACCCATTTCAATGGAAAACATGTGTGTTTTGAGATCGTAGTCACCCATTTAGAGTTTCACATTTTCACATCAACTCCACATCTAATCATCCATAATTTTCTATCATAAAATGGAAATTTGTTATAGGTCAAACATAGCAATGGATTTCTCTTTTCACTTGCCTATGAATAAAATTATGATAGCTTCCAATGTTAATGAATGCAATTACTTTGTGGTGCTTGATGTATCATATCAGCTTCAATGTTTGGGGTGTTGAGAAACCTAATAAGGCATGGAGTGAAATTCGGGGTTCATCCCCAAGATCTTGAAAAGTGTTTTCATCTTCCATGTGTGGAGAAATATCTAGTTCTTGAGTGCCTTTAATTGGTGTGTCTTGTGATCATGTGGGGATACATCGATTTAGAATTTTATTCTTTGCATTTATGCCCTCTAAAAATATTTCATCACTATCATAGCAAATATTGAGGCATAGGCATTCAACCATCACTTCTAGAGAGAGATTTTGGATTTTTAATGGTGGCATGTTGGAGGTATTGGGAGTAGGATCCATGGGAAATTGACTCTTCGCAACCGTCAATGAAGAATTCAGGAAAAAAAAATCGGAGAGGCCATTTGTGCAAATTGTTAATTGCTCAAAGGTTGTAATATATTCCATGATTGTCGCTCTAGCATGATTTGGTCAACCTTCCCAACTTGTGTGTGTCACATTCAAAATGATCATGAAATATCTTCACAAATTGGCTCAAATGACATAATGTCAAGTATATTTCAATTACCATTGCCACTACCATTTTGAGTCTAAATATAACACTGCCACTTTCAACTTTTGGAGATCATTTTTAAAGAGATGGAGAGAAAAATAATGTTCCATTTGGGTAATCCAACCTAAAGGATCTGAGCCACCATATTTGCACACATAGACCTTTAGAAAACAACGCCATTAATTGTTATCCTAAAAGGGTGGAGGTTGGGTTTCTGGAAATAGTGTAAGAGCCTTGTTCTTCATTTACCATTGCTTCGAGGTTGGATCCTCTTTTGTGGGAGATAGACTAGCATTTGTACTTAGATATCTATCATGTGTTGATGGTTAGCCATACGGATGTGAATCTAGTCAACTTAATGTTTTAAACTCATGACCACTGATTCAGGTTCCTTAGTGGCCTTTTACTGTTCCATGTTCTAGTTCTCCATGTTTGGTCGATTTCAAGTGTGGACCATGGGACCACTTATGATTTGGAAAGTATTGACACTAGCATATCTCAAAATGACCAATGGCTAAAGATGAGTCTTATGAGATATACCACCAAGTATTGTATTGTTGGAGTCCACAAATCGAGAAAAAAAAAGTTGTTGTAGATGTATACTAGCACGATCAACGAAATGCAAGGATTCTTTTGAGGTAGGTATCCAACAATGGTATCTGTGGATTTTTTTTCCATGTTGTTACAAGTGTTAGTCCCTGTGGAATATTACTACAGTGAGAATTACCAAATTTCTTTTTGATGAAAAGATGTAAGAATTTCGTTTGTTGGTCTTAGAGGTCAAGGTTTTCGGGGTCTCAAGGACAAGGAATTAGGTGCTATAGCTCTTTGGTATATTTGTGAGGTCCAAGAATAAAAATGTGCAGTGACTAAATCTCTCAAGGCACTAACTAAGGAGGCTCATTATTTTCCCTAAGTCGTACTACTCAACTACCTAGGTACTAGAAAGTAATCTTTTTGAGTGTTGTTCTCAATGCCATTGTAGCAGCAAGACAATCAATCGAATGATCTACAGCTAGTTTCAAATTGCCTAGAGAACTTCTTATATACTCGAGGGTATGTGGGAGTGATATTTTGTATAGAAGCGATGTATAATGTGGTACTACTCAAGAGATACCAACAGGGATTACAAGGGTGTCCAACCAAGTGAAACCTCTTGTATTTCTTGTGTATTCTTCCCCAACCACAATTTTACACTCTGAGCGAAAAATCTCTATGTTATTTAAAGATGTTGAAACATACCTCTAACTTTAAAAAAATGTACAAAGTTGTAGGCTCGAGAAAGGGCTTTGATACCACTTTGTGTTCTTCACCCATAAACTTAGAACAACCATAAGATATGCATAAATTTATTATGCAAAAAAGAAAAAACTACATTGCAAAATAACCAAACATAAGACAATAGAAAAAAACGTTGCAGGATAAACCCTTGCATTATGAGATTCTAGAAGAAAGCAATGTTCACTTGCGTCTTAAGGTTGGCAACCTTTCACTCGAGCCAAGCTCCAAATACAAGAATAATCGACAACACAATCCATAGCCTCCTAACTCTTTAAATAGGCTTTCAATAACCAAAACCCTCACTACTTGTGGTCCCATAATTAATGAGTACCAACTCTTTAGTGGATCTTAATTAACAAAGAGACCCTTTTTTCATTAATTCATTGTCTAGTACTAACTACTCTCCCTTATTCAAAGAAGATGGCCACATACATTACTTGACTAACTCCTATGCAGCCTAAAGTGAGGGTGTTGTTCGCCGAGATGCACACTAGCAGCAGAAATCTTCCGAAAGTTGTTCCTCACTACAAGTGGGGAAGGTGTGGCCTTGGGGGCAAGTAATGAGCCAAGTATTGTCACCTGAATCCCAGTTCCTCCATTTAGGCTAACTCCTAACGAAGCCAAGGGGGATAGTCCTTACAATGAATTTAACTATGGCTCAATGTGTTTTTATATATAACCTGAAAAAACATCTCAACTTGATAGAAAAAACCTTCAGTAGCACATGTGTTATGAAAAAACCAAAATGAAATACCAACTATATTTTATTGTTTGAAAATAAATTCTAGGAAATCTAAATACAGAAAGTAAATGCTTGTTTCTCTGACAAAATTTTATGTTTTCCTATTCTAATATGATACAAAAAGGAAAATGTTAAGTATAATCAGAAATCCAATGTAACCATTTAAGCATGTAATCAATGTAAAAACAATTTTTTACCTTGTCTCTGGTTACCAGCCAGGACAAGGGCATGCTTATCAGAAAGTGCAAACCTGCTTTGATCTTCTGAATGGAAAGGATGGATGGAAAATCATAAGATAGATAATTGAAATGCTTCTCAATATAATAAATCCTCTTTCATGCACACTCTATCAAGAACAGGATAGGGTGAAGAAATTCAGGATGACAAGGTAGTTTGGTACCTTATCACACTGATCCGAAAGGATCTTCTGAAAATAATTTTCTATTAAAGTGCATGCCTCGAACTGTTCTAATATACAAGGGTCATCCGATGGTGGAGATATGTATTCAACTGACTTTACCCAAACTGACCCTTCACTGTATTTTTTCTCTAGGTTATCTTTGTTGATGCTTATGTGTGGTTCTGACTGCCTATATGAACAAACAATATGCTCTTCCTCCATGTTCAAATGCTCAAAATTTATACTCCCTTCTCTAGATACATCGAAAATAGGTTTTCCAATGTATGTCCAATAGTCATCATCCATATCTTTTTCAAATATCGGGGAGTCCTCATGCATTATGTCATATTCCTTGCTATATGTACCTTCATGCTCATAAGTGGGGTTATCAACAAAATTTCCCAAGGGATTTTGTTCATTGTTAACTCCTCTAGATTCATCCATGATAGATTCAGCATCACTTATGTCATCCTCCATGTTATGCCTATCCTCCTCAGTTTCATCCTTGCTTTGAATAGGTGCTAGAAAGGTAGAGTAAACTGCACAGCTCCTAGGATCATTAGTATTATAAGTATATTGATTATAAGGATTCTTGGGATTCTCAACATGATACTTCTTTTCTTTCTCATTATGCAATTTAACTACAGAATCCTCAGATATTGGTACTGTAGCATAAGTCTAATCCATTTGGATCAATCCACCTAAAGTGGTAGCCCACTTCTTAGAAAGCAGCATTCCCCATTTATCTAGAACATCTATACCAAGTATGTACATGGTTACATGGATGTATGGATACTTAGCCAATTTAACAGGTTGGTTTTCGATCATCCCTTCAACTTTAACAGGTCTGCAGTCCATGGCACATACATTCTGGTAAGTCCTAGTGGTTCTCAAGTTAAGTTGTTGCATAACTTTTCTAGTCATTAGGTTTGCACCAGATCCTGAATCCAACATACAATTATGTAGAAGAAGGTCACCTATCATCAATGATATATAGAAAGGGGGGTGAGATTCTTTTCTTATTCCCCTTGTATGCAGGATTATAGGAGGATCCTCATGAGTTTTTCCATAGCTAGTTGAAGGTTTCTCTACATTGTCCGAGAAAGTGACCTCCTTAGGGGTTTGAGGAGCAAGAGGAGTAGGTGGACCAGGATTAGGGGTAGGAGTATGATTAGAGATGGGTATTTCAAGTGCTTTCAATAGTTTTTCCTTTTGATGAGGGATTTTATAAAGCTCATTCACAGGTACAGGCACATTAGTTGTATTGAACCAGTTACTCCAATCAAAATTTAATTTACTAGAGTCATTTGATTCAGTTGGAATTATTGCCTTTGTTGGCTGCGTGGCAGGTGTAGGATTTGCTCTTCTTTGATAACCAATCCCTTTAAACTTGTGCATATTATGGACTTGCTCATTGGAAGTTATTTCTCCAAAGTTCTTAGTCATTATCCAACTCATGATTGCACTGTTTAGCCTGTCTCCAATCCTCTCTAGGAATATCAAAAATGTCGCCTACCGCATTTATATACTCAGGATCGCTTGATGTTGGTTCACTGGTATTACCCTCTGGAAATCCATGCTCTTGTACATGGTTTGCAAAGTAACAAGAAAATTCTTCATGAAAATCTTTGCAAGCCTTACAAAATGGTATGTAGGTCTCAGTCATGTTAGCAGCCTCTATCTGATTTGGAGGCCTCTTTTCATTATTGGGAGCTTTTTTCTGCCAGTTAGTCTTTGGAGGGTAATTCCTTTGAACCTGTTGAACTTGTTGAATCTGTTGAACATGTTGAACATATGCTCTTTCCATGTTTATAATGTTGTTCTGTATTTCTTTCATTTGAACTACATGTTTCTGCTCAGCCTTTTCCATTCTTTCACACATATCCATCATCTTTTTCTCATATGAATCTTTTATAGCAAACACAAGATCTTTATCTTTAGGCTCAGTTGATTTCAATGGAGTTTGAGCTCTTGAATAACCAGGCAAATTTGACTTACCAGAAGACTGCATGTTTTTATCTATCTTAGTTGCCATCTCTTGTGCTTCTAACAAAGTGGTGGGCTCTTTGTCTCTGAGTTCATACTGCATTTCTCCACTTAAGGCTTCAATGTAATAGACAAGTATAGTATGTGGAGTTGGCTTATAATCTATGGGTATTGCATTTGATAAGTCAGTGAATTTCTTGTTGAACTCGTCCATGGTTTCCATCTCACTTCTTTTGATATTTGTCAAGGCAACAAGTTGATGTCGGGGTTCTTTTTTCTCACCATACTTGTTGGTGAAAGCATCTTTGAAAGCAGTCAAGGTTTCAAAAGAGTTGTTTGGTAAGCCGATGAACCAATCACCAGCATCCCCATCTAAGGACAAGGAAAACAGCTTCATGTATACATCATCATGCTTGTGAGCAGGATCTCTGACATATCCACTTGTACATTTTGAGAAGGTTTTGAGATGATATGCAGCAGTAATGGCATCAGTGCCAGTAAAAATGGGAATTTTTTCGATAGCTTTGTCTAGAATGTTATGTGGTTGACCTGATATTTGAGTAATGTTGAGGGGAGAATAGAAATCACCCATTGTATCGGAAAGACAATTATTGTTTTCAAGATTTTCAAAATTTTCTAAGTTAGCTTCTTCAAAAAGACTATGGATGTCAGAAATGGACTGAGATCCAAGCTCTTCAAGGATCCTACGAGAATTTAGTTTATTCAATCTCCTCCTATAAACATTTTCAGGCTCAGGGATGAAATTGAGTAAACCTTCATAATTCCTTCTAGTTGAATACCTTGAGGGGTTTACTGACAGTGGAGTCGCCAGGTGGATTCAAGTCTAATTTTTTAGAGTGATTTGACTAAAAATCTACCAAAGAGGAAAACTAGAAAAGGGGTAGTGGAGTCGCCAGATAGATTCAGAATCTATCAAAAAGGTAAAACAAACTAGAAAAAATTAAGGTCGTCCAGGAACAAAAATATTTGTCCCCGGCAACGACGCCAAAGATGTTGTCCGTCGAGATGCACACCAGCAGCAGAAATCTTCCGAAAGTTGTTCCCTCACTACAAGTGGGGAAGGTGTGGCCTTGGGGGCAAGCAATGAGCCAGGTATTGTCACCTGAATCCCAGCTCCTCTGTTTAGGCTAACTCCTAACGAAGCCAAGGGGGGTAGTCCCTACAAGAGTTTAACTATGGATTAATGTGTTTTTTAATGTTTTTTTTTTTATATGTGGTGATGCGGATGGGTGTTGTTTAGGAGTTTTCTGAATAATGAAAGACACGATGATACTTTAAATGATACACAAGATAAAACAGCAATCCACGTTGCGATTTAAGATAAAAGATACACTGATTCACAACCACTTTAGGAAATATTTATACAAGTCACTCATACACTGAAATTAATCATAAGAACTCCATATAGATAATAAGCAAATGAAATATGTGCGATTAAGGACCAGTGCCTTGTGGAGTCAAAAATGCTTGAGTGCTTGGGTTGCTTGATACAAATGTTCGAGAGATATGTTCGTGAGATCGTTGTGCAATTTATCTTGGTAAATTCAAAGTTTTAATGGTCTTGATTATTAGGATAAGAACACAAGGTAAGCAGAGAGATCGGAAATACTTCAGTGGCTATTCACGGTGATCAGACGGACCGTCCAGTTATCAAGAGAATAAGTGTCCAATGTTTAAACCACCCTTGAAGTCTGAACAACGGCAACCCGGCTCCACCTCCCAAAATAGTACTTTAAGTATTTTATCGAAAAGGCAACGTCGGTTCATTGGTTGTAGGGGTAAAATTTTATTATGTTGTAGAAGTTAATCAGATCTAACACCTTTTTGAGTACTAGCCCAACCCTTTCAGGTTGGCAAAGCATACGAGTGTTAGATAGAAACCAAAGTAAATTATTATGGGAGTGTGAGTTGGAATATTTTATTTTGTTGTTTAAGCACACAGTTCATCTCTCCGATAGAGAGTGGTCTTGACTTTGTCTTATGACAACGTTCAAGAGACTTTTTTAATCTAATATGCCTAATGCAAGGGGAAAAGATGCAAGCTAAAATGCTCTCCGACAGAGAGTGCTCTTGACTTGGATTACTGCAAGTTCAAGAGACTTTGTTTGTTTATTAGAATAGAGGCAGCTTGCATAAAGAAAAGTGCACTTTCAAAAATAAAACAGTTAAAAAATGTGATAATAAAAGTATGATTTCTAAGGCCAAGATTAGCCACTAATCTAAGAAATAAACAACAAGTGGGGTCAACCTCCGAACAAGGTGACCACTAGAACCTCTAGTCCCGAAAACCTTCCAGCTAGCTGGATGTCCGCAAGGATGCTAACAGGGAAAAAGAAGCTGCCACAAAATAATGAGGCCTTTGGGATGAAATCCCAAAGTTGCTATCTCAAGCCAAAACTTGGAAGAGAGTTTGATCTAAGTACAGAAATTAAATTTCAGTCTAAATTACTTGAAGAAAACTAACTAATCATGTATGAACAAACTTCCCCAAATGGGGAAGGGGAAACAGTGTGTGGGAGGCCTTATCCTACCTAGCCCTTTTATTAAATGGATTACAAATGCCTTTGGGAGTTAAACCCTTCAAAGGTCTTTTAAGAGAAGTAAATAACTATGGAAACAAACTTTAGGAGCCCTTAATGGCTTTTACAAAGGAGAGTATACATGGTTCACAATATTGGTTCAAGTCTTCTCCTTGGTTTAAACTTTTGGTCCTCTTTGGGTTTTGCTCTTCAAATCTTCTTGATTCTTCTTAAATACCTATCACAAAAGATCACTCAAGGACCCATTAGATATTAGTAAAATAAAACAACTAATCTAAGATCTATACTAATAATGAGAAAGTAGCTAAGTGACAAATCTTTTTTGATGCAAGCTTTTTTTTTTTAAACTAGAGAATAAATTAAATATAACTAAGAAGGGAAAATAAATGCGAATTGTAAACTTGGAAAACAATGCAAGTCTAGCATTTAAAATGAGAGCTAAGATAGAAAAGAAACTAACAATGAGATGCAAATATAGACTAGATCCTAGCTAATGCAAATGCAAAAATTAAACTAACAAGTAAACTAATAAATGGATTCAAACTAGGATGCAACTAACTAACTAATGTTTAACAAGTTTCAATGTTTTGTTTGTTTTTTGCAAGAGTACAGGAAATAGATGAGAGGAGGAGATGGTGCAAGGCAAGAACAGAAAACGAATGGATGAAGGTGTCAAAGGCTAATGAAAGGGAGAAAAGAGATACCACAAGAAGATGGACGAATGAAGGAAGAAATAGCAGTCAACAGAAAAGGTAAGTGGCTGCTAGCAGAAGAGAAGGACAGCAGTGAATAGTGAGGGCATAGGGCAGCCAAACAGTGGTAGAAGTGGCTGCAAAAATGGATGGGACAGTCAACAAAAAGGGCAGCGAACGGTGATGTAGTGGGCAGCCAAACAGTGGGTGAAGGATGAATGGGAGAAGGCCAAAGCTTGGAGGATGATGGAAATTTTTGGTCCACAACTTTGCTAAGTAGAACAAGTAACCAAGATTTAAGTTTTTAATAAGTAGATGGATCTCTTATGAACTTCTCAAGCTCAAACTTGAAGCACGATTAGATCTTTGAAGAACCCCTGAAATGCACACAAGTTAATAAAAATAGTGACGAAAGGGAGGAAGAAGCAACCAAGCTCAAAATCCCACTTTGTACTTAAGAGATCTGTAAAACAAGCTACTTCAACAACGATTTGATCAAGTCTATTATGATTAACTAAAAAAGACAAGAAGAGCATAAGTATGACCGATTATTGTTTGCTACTTCTAGATCTAAATCAACCAAGCATAAATGAATAAGTTGAAACCCAAATATTCATTCCATGGACTTAAAAAATACTTCTAAGCTATAATGATCAAACAATTATATATGAAATAGCTTAATAAAACAACATCACCTCAATGAAGCTTCAACAAATTCTCATGGACCAATGTGCACATCAATAGACCTCCGAAGTCGAATTTATTCCAAGATAGCCAAAGCTATGAAGTATTATAAAAAATGAGTAGAGTAAGCTTGCACAAAGAGAGCCAGTGAAGAGAGCTCAAGGAGCCTCTACTTATACAAAAACCAAAGCTCCAATATCCTAACTCGAATTGGCATCATAAGGGAGCCAATGACACTTGTGATCAATTCGAAATCCAATCAAAAGCTAGTCAATTCGTGGCTTGGAGCTATAACTCCACCATACAACTCGAATTGTGATTAAGGAGATGGGGAGGTGGCCTCCACCTTGGCATGGCGCCCCCCATCTCATCCTTGGAAGCTTCACCATCCAACAACGAGTTGCCACATGTAATATTCCAGCTCCAATAGAGATTGACGTGATCCTTCAATAGGATATGCGTGAGCCAAAGAAAGAGACACGTGAGTGAAGGTAGGGATTCGAGGCTGAGTTAAGTGGGAGCCAAGCCTTGGTGGTTGCATAGATTGAGGGAGGCGCCCACCATTTCATAAATGCACTCTAACAACCCATTAAACTAATGCCACATCACAAAACCACGATTCCCATGCATTTGAGCTCCCACGTGAACGCTGAAATCCGTACGATTCAAATTAATTAAAAATTTGACTTTTGTGGGATGGGTTAACTTTGTAATGCATTCGTACCTCTCCCAAAAATATTCCATGCCTTTTCCATAGTTTAAAAAATCATATTTTTTTATTTTTTTTTATTTTTTGTCTTTTGTGCTTTTATCATTTTATGGCCACTAAATTCCAAAATAATGAAAAACTGCTCCTAGAGGTGATGTAATCGCCTGAAACCTTAGAAAAACTACCACTAGGGTAAAGAGGACGCTCCGAGCGTCAAAACGAACCTCCCCACGTCCAATTCCGCCTCCGGATGAGGTTTTTATCATTTTTTGAAATTTTTTAATTAAACCATTAAAAAATGGTCTAATTTATGGAAAATTTTATTCGTCTCAGAATCCAACGAAATTCCTTGGGGACCTAGTGCATGTTCATACGACTCAATCGAGATGGCTAACACGTAAAAAATCCTAGACACAAAACTCTAATAACCACCTTAGGTTTTGACCACCATGGGAAATACTCCATCTTTGGAGGTTTGAGTGAAAAACTCAGGGATTATACGCCACTGATGAGTAGCGCATAATTCCTAAGGAAAAAACACTCTAGAGTATCCCCCAAATGGCTAAACCTACGGATGGCCGAGTCTTTTATAAAAGGACCCCGTTTAGACCAACTTTTTACATTTTCCCCATGGGGGTATGAACATGCAGTTATTACAAATGAGGCAAAAAATGCCCTGAAAATGACTTCTGAACTTTTGAACACTGATGATGAACATGGATCATGTTCAATAAACTGGCGACTCACAAGAAATTCAGCTATTTGTACAAAATAGGTGATAACAGAGGGTTAGATTAGGACCTAACACCATGGCTCTTCCTATACACTCTTGTAAATCCATCTATCATTTTTTTTATTTTTCTTCACCACATAGATCCTATATGCATTTATCCTACTCTCCACTTCTCTCAAGCCCACAAGTGATTGATGTTTTCTCTCCCATTTCATGATCATCAACCATAACAACTACACTAGATCGACATCTACCAAAGCTTATGTTATCCATGTCAATTTAATTAGATGTAGCATTAAACCAAAACATTTTAAGCGAATCACTATCAAGAAGTTTTGTTAGGCTTCCCCAAAGAGTGGTAAGATCCCATGAGTTCTTTGCCACATTCTCATATGTTGGGAGTTGATTTTCCTCCTTTTTTGTTATTTGGACAACCTCTTTGGTGTCTCGATGTTTATGAGATTTTAAAGGTGCTTTTAATGGAGAATCTATATCATATTATTTACAAAATTTATTCAGAGTTGATTTTCCTCCTTTTTTGTTATTTGGACAACCTCTTTGGTGTCTCGATGTTTATGAGATTTTAAAGGTGCTTTTAATGGAGAATCTATATCATATTATTTACAAAATTTATTCACAAAGGTGCTTTTAATGAGGAATCTATATCATATTCTTTACAAAATTTAGTGAGTGCACATTTCCACTTATATTTGTAAGTTGCATCATCATATGCACTAGTAGGTATTTCTTATATAATATTTCGTTGTTTGTGGAAATTAATATTAATTCTTTTGTTATACTTTCTCTGGTAGTAATACTTTTTAGTGACTAAAGATAAAATTACTCAATGAATGACTTACAAATTCTTCTTGTGCCTTGTAAGAATACCAGCTGTAAATCATAACACATTAAGTTCTTTGGTGGAAACCCTCAAAGTGTGAACTTGAATTTTAATTTTTAAAATAAAATTGTCATTGGTAAATTAATAAAAGAACATTAGTAGAAAAAATCACCTAGTCATAACACAACATGTTGTTAAGGGATGACTCTTCTTGTGACATAATCAAGTAACCATGTGGTCTTGCTACATCATGTTCCAAGGGTCGACATATGAAAATAAGTGAACCATGCTACTTTATCATTTTTAAAATTGCTTTCAATTCAACTATGTTTTTTAAGGTGATAACACTAAGGGCTTAAGAATAACTCCAGACAACCACATTATTGATGTAGCAATCAAGGTCTTTACTAGACCCTTGATACTTTGTCCCTAACTACTATACCTAAAATTCTCATAAAATCTAAGCTTGAAAGGGAAATTAATAGATTGAAAACTATTTAAAATTTGATAAATGACACTTTAAAGTTGTTGCCAATTGAGAAACCATAAATTGCACAAGTTGTGACAATGTCATTTTTGAATTAGGTTTGCCACTAATTAGACAACCACATTATCAATGTAGCATGTGAAGTCCGCACTGAACCCTTGATACTTTGTTCCTAACTACTAGTATTTCAAATTTATCATAAACACTAAGCTTGAAGGGGAAATGACTAGATTAAGAACAACTGGAAATTTTGATAAATGACACTTAAAAGTAACCCAGAAATAGCACACTCAAGTTGTGACTGTTGTTTTTGAATGAGGTTCGCCACATCTAAAGATTATAACCCATTTTCAACTACCTTCACAACCTGTCTAGTTATATTCAGAACAGTGGACCACAATTATAAAAGTTCAAAACACGAAACGTATTCAAGGATTTGTGGATTTGCAAAGAAGGTAATAAGTAGACATACAAGCAAATCAACAGTAAAATATTTAACTATATTATAATTAAATGGGCTAGTGAAGAGCTCAATGAGTGATTAATATTGAATAGCGGTGTTTTTTCATTTACTTAAGCTGGATTTCAAAACTAGTGCCCAGACATCAGCAATCTTGGATGCAAACTGAGCGACAGACTTCCAGCTAGAAAGTTCAGAGAAATACATACATGGTGCTTCCTGTAGTGTAGACAAATTTTCCAGTTTTTTGGTCACCAGATAGGCCAAGGTAATATAGGCCATTGTTTGAAATCAAGTGATCCACCTGATCATTATCATACACCATGCATAAAACCAAAACCACTGAATAGTTTTGTTTGTGGCACATCACATGCAAAGTTGAACATGATAAAAAAAAGTCTTAAAACATGAAAATAAAGCCAAATGTCTTACTACAGAGGAAATGTGAACAAGAAGATAAAAGAAAACTTAACTTGTTGAAGCCAATGAATTATAGGGTCTAAGAATTTGTGCTCCAACAAGATTCCCGTGATAGTTCGAAGGATTTCAATCAATGTCCGCTGTGATGGGCTTTCCAGAACAGGACCAATTCGTTTCATAAGTTGAATCAATAATAGATCATCCCCAAATCACAATACCTAGGCATACGCTAAATCTACATCATTAGCGCATATATATTCTACAACACGTCTCCAATCATTTCAAAAAGAGCATTTCCATAGCTTGAACGAATAGAAGAGCTCATCCTTGATATATTTGCATTGAATCATTTCTGCTTACTGACATCTTTGGTTGTGTATCTTCCCTTGTAAAATATGCACACCAAACATGTTAGAAGAAGCTTCGTTCTTCAAGCCAGCTTCTAATCTTGGCTCCGGCTCTAGCTCTAGAATAATCCTTTTCCAAAACTTCCTATGCATGCAATTTTGTCCAGTGGTGATGATTGACTCAGTACTTGTCCTCTAATTGTGAGCACTATCTGAGAAAGAGAATCATTTTCATCGTATCCTCCTCAACATGACAATTCCCAAGAATCATCATCGTTCACTCGAGGCTTGACCTTAAATCCATTTTGCATCTTCGGAAACAAAGGCGTGTTCCCAAGCATCATCATCATCCACTCGAGGCCACAGTAAGACACCATTTTAATAGTTGCTTATAGCAGAAATTCAACTATGTTTCTGCTAGGTTTGCAGAAACATGTGATGAAAATCACAAGTGTGTACTTAGGTAAAATGGGGAGTAACAAGGTCCTCACAAAATGTACAAGGCCTAGTTAACAAAGAAAATGATGGTGCAGACATGTGCATGGACCTTTGGGAACATAAACACAATACTAACATGGAGATAGATGAATTAGTGGAGGCTGTAAAATGTTCAACTGAATAAATCCTTAATTGCAGAGAAGATAATGGATGGATTTCACTTGAGCACACAACAAAATAATGAAAGAGAAAAATTGGAGATTGAAGACAAAAGTAGATCTTCAGCCTATTATAAAACTCGATCCATCTAAACTCCAGATTTATAAGTGCTAATGGGGATTGAATCTGCAGAAGTGCAAACCTTTCTTCAAACTTTTGTACTCTAAAAAAAGTTGTCACATCTAGAGATTTGAACCCTCGAGATGCTTGATAGATATGGAGTTAAGATGGATCTAGACTTGTTATATATTTTGTGTTTGATTAAATGATTTTATTTACATTAAATTGTAAGATTTAAAGACAAGTCATAGTTTTGGTTTAACAATACATTATGATTTAATAAAAAGGACCTAATACTATCTAAGGAGATAAGAACCAAAGAAATTAAAATATTCAATCAAAATCTGCATTTGCATTCATGTGCTTGTTTTTTATCCCAAGGAAAACCTCGTGAGATTTCCCCCTCTTCTTTGGAATATCTGGATGGAGGGCGAGCTTAACTGCCAATGACAATTGCAGCTGCCAACCTTGAGCGACTCCACTAGATTTGAACCTCTGATTTGTGGTCTCCTTGTCGACAACATGCATTGGTGGATGGTTTAATTGATTGAGATAACACTTGGGGCTCTTAAAGTTTGAAGAATGTGGGGGTGGGCTTTGATCCATTTAAATGTTCATGGGTCATGAGATTATTGAATATAATCTGTTATCATTTAATATAATCTTTGTAAGTGCAACCACGCATCCAACCACTACCTCAAGGTGATCCCATGGCTCTAGGAAAAGCCCTCATGGGAAGTGAACCTTGCACATTGGTGAAAAACCTTTTTCCCAAGGAAAACCTTGTGGGATCCTCCCCTCTTCCCTGTAATATCTAGATTGGAGGGTGCTCAATTGCCACCCACAATCTCAATTGCTAACCTCAGGGGCTTGCCAGATTTGAGACTACAACCTATGGCTTTCCTGTTGGCAACATGCCTTTTGGCACTAGATGGTTCAACCAATTGAGCATACCCTTAGGGCTATTCATGTGATTGTTTATATACATACTTTTTTTTAATTTATTTTTTCAACTATTATATTTGGTGGACTTATGCCATGTCAATGTTACTTTATGTAATAGATGTTGCCTATAATAAATTGTAGAAAGTGCCTCTCAGTGCAACTATCTAGAATAGGCTACTCAACAAAACTTCCCTCACATAAGGAAGACTAAAAATAGTAAATGTCAAAGACATTCCTTTTGGGCTCCACTAATGGGTTCCATACACTAGGGAGACGAAAGATCAAAGTCGCTTGTTTAGATTTGAGTCTTCGTAGCTTATTCAATTGGCCATCCAAGATGGGCTTGGGATGGAGCTATCTGTAGCCATCAACAACTTTGTATTTCATGAAAGCTTTGACTTTGATCCACGTCAATCTTTCCACAAGCATAGCACATGCCACAAGGTTCATCACGTATCCATTTAATCATGAGCTTTTCCTTCCGAAGATGCAAATTGGATTTTTGGTCAAGCCTCAAGTGAATGATGATGATGCTTGGGAACCATTTAACCATGACCGTTTGCTTCCAAAAATGCAAAGTGGATTTAAGGTCAAGCCTCCAGTGAACGATGATGATTCTTGGGAATTGTCATGTAGATGAAGGTCTCTGTCTAGGTTTGCATCTGCTAGGTTTGAATCATCATCATCCACTCAAGGGTGGTGTCTTACTGTTGGTTATGTCATTGATGATTTGGATATTGTAGGATGCTCATGTGGATGACAATGTTGTGGCAGATGCTGTTATGGATGGCATTTTGGTGGCATTGAGGCAGAGAGGGAAGGTGGCAGTCTTTTCAGTTTCAAGCCACCCATGCCTATAGGTGTCCATTCTGAAGGGAAGAAGATAAGGGTATTGTATTAGAAGGTCGAATCTGTTTCTTCTCAGAATAGCAGCCTGAGATCAGTTTCTCAGATGGTCAAAGAACATATGTACCAGCTCTCAGGCACAACCCTTTGCTGTTGACTTATATGGAACCTGTGGAAGCAATCAAGTTCTATGTGTGTGCAGCACAGAGCTACGGTAAAGCAATGAATAGGAGGATAAGTCTGGCAGGAATGAGGCAGCCTTAGAATTGACTGATCAGCAAAGTGTCTACAGGAGCAGCAAGTTCATTAGCAAGACCTAAAGGTATATATCAGAGACTTGTGTGAGATAAGGCCCCAATTTAAATGTTATTCGCTGCCAGAGTAAGACACCATTTTAATATGTAATGTCCCCAAATTTTTGCTATGGCCACTCCATTGGACTAGGGGGATGCATTGGCCTAAGTCATTTGGTAAATTCATGAAAAACTATCAAGGTGGTAGTGTGGGTCAAATATTTGTATAATTGATATCCAAATTGTGAAATGATGCAACATTAGGCAAAATTGAACAAGGAGAGCGCAAAAGGAGGTTAAGTTGGGCCCCACATGAGTTGTAACTCCTCAAATTTGAATTTTAAGGTGGCATTGGACACAATTGAGAAAGGAGAGCGCATTAGTGGTGGAATGAGTCCAAATATGTGGTGTAACTCCCATACAAGGTGGAAGGAATCCTCTCATGAAGGCATCTCATGGGTTGTAACTCCCCAAGCTAAAAAAAGCAAATCTATGACAACCTATGACATCTATGAAAACTTATGACAAGAATCAAGTCCTATGACAGCTTATGACAACTTATGGCAGCCTATGACATGTTGCAGGTCCTAAATTTAGCCAAGAAGGATGCTAGAGGAGAGGGGTGGGCCCACATGTTAGTGCAACTTCCCCAAAATCAAGCTAAGCCTCTCTAATTCAAATTTCCAAGGTTGATGAAGTTATTATTTGGCCAAATAACATTAGAAAGGAAGTAAATGAGTCTCAAGGTGTCATTCTCTCATAAAAATAACACTTATTAATATTGTATTAAATATGTGTGAGAGAATTCTAGAATGAGGGGGAAATGCTCCATGAAGATTTATAAAAAGGGTGAAGGCACAAGTGAAGGGGCTTTTGGTCATTTGAATTTTGGTATTGGGGATCTCTTGTGGCTTTTCATATCTTGGGAGATGTGCCCCTTGCATTGTGAACTAGTTTCGATGATGACAGATTTCACCCTAGATAGTAGAGAGGAGGAGATCACCCTGATCTCTTCATTGTACTTCATAGTTGAATATTGAGAGGAGAAATCGCCTTCAGATTTCTCTACAAAGCTCGAATTCATATGTTTATGTCCATTTGCAATAGTGGGGTCGAGTTCATGTAGGTGTGTTGGAGATTTAGTTTGTAGCAGTGAAAGGTTGTTGGTGTTTTTCGGCATTGGAAGCTCGTGTTGTGGTAGATCTTGGTGGAGGGCCCATCTATGGTAGCTTTAATCTCTTGGTGGATGTTCTATGGTCTGTATGGAACTCATATCTGGTTAGGGGTGCACCTGAGAGGGAATATCTGAAGTTTGGGGTCGAAATATTGCTTATGGAGGGTGCTCAATTGGTTGAACCATCTAGTGCCAAAAGGCATGTTGCCAACAGGGAAGCCATAGCTTTTGTAGCCATAGGGTGCTCAATTGGTTCAACCAATTGAACACCCTTTTCTCTGTGGTTTTGTAGCAACCATATCTACTCTCTTTGTAACAAATCTCTCTCTATATTTCAAGCTGTTGTAGTAGACATTGATGTAATCTGTAATGGTGTCCCATTTATAATAAAAACCTCAGTGTTTTTCCCCCTATGTTGTCCAATATGCAAGCAATGGTAAATCTATGAGTAAATGATTATCTACGAGCAATTATGTTTGAATATGGTTGTATAAGCTTAATGTTTTGTTGTGAAACCTTCATATGAGTCCCTGGTGTCTATTAGTAAGCCATTGGGGTTGATTTGAGTGTGTTTGTAAGCATTTGGGTTTGGTTTGGAAGCTCTATGGTTGTGAGTGTTCTTAATCTTGCACCAGTGATGAAGGGGGCAAAATTCATCTTTTGGTTCGACTCTTTTTTGTGTTTCAAGGCTATGAGACCTATTCCACTGCGTTGGGAGTGTCATGTCCAGTAGGAAACACCTTTTATTTCATCCAAAAAGGTTTCTGTATGCCCAAGTTATGATCATTTTATCGGTTGGTCAACATGTACAATTATGCTAACGTACCCTCGGTTATAAAAGTCTGTGTAATGTGTTCAAAGTTTCCATAAAAGTCCTCTAAAGTCCATTAGTCATCAGATTAGGAGTGTTTGGGTCCATCTGAATCTTTTTGGGTCAAATTCAAGCCTGTTAGGAGGTGTTGGAGAAGAGTTGGAAGCCCAGTGTTCTATGCGGACAGTTTTGAACTAGTTTTCCTAGTTTTGATTCCAAATGAGATAGTAGCTCTGATTTTTGGGCAAAAGATATTGCAGAGGTATTACGGAGCTATATCAAAGCTGATTGAACACATCATAGTGGTTTGAAAATAAACATTGTGGGCTGGACACCATCATCCATATTATTCATATTTTGATGACCCATATAAAAGCCACTGTTTGGGATAAATTTGGGGATCAATTTACCCTCTATTGGAAAGTTGAAGTTAATGTGCCTAAATGTTTAATTTGGTACATTACATAATAGTTGGTTACAGCAAAAAAGGACTCAGCAAATGCAGTCTCAAATCAACACCATCTCATTGAAGCTACGTGAAATCAAACTACTCAGATTGCTGCAACATCCTCATATTGTAGAGATGAAGCATATCATGCTACCTCCCCCACATAGAGAATTCAAAGACATTTATGTGGTGTTTGAACTTATGGAATCCGACCTAAACCATGTTATATAAAGGCTAATGATGACTTGTCAGTTCTTCTTGTACCAACTCCTTCGAGCATGAAAATACATACATACAGAAAATGTGTTTTATGATTTATCACAATCTCAAGCCACAAAATGTCCTTGCTAATGCAGACTGCATCTCGAAATCTGTGACTTGTGTAGCAAGAGTTGCCTTCAATGACGTTCCCACAGCAATTTTCTGGACTGATTATGTAGGTACACGATGGTACCAGGCACTCCTTAGTGATGTGGTTCCTTTTTCTTGAAGTATACTCCTGCCATTGATATTTGGAGTATTGGTTGCATATTCGCTGAATTCGTGACTGGAAAGCCACTTTTCCCAAGCATTTAGCTGCCTCTAGCAACTATTTCTTCAAGCAAACAACAAAGCATTGAATTTCAATTGCAAAATCATCTAGGGCAGATGACCGAATGCAATCACAGAAGCAGCAAGCATTGCCAACCCATAGATAATTGTCAAGTTGCCAAAGATACCAAGGATTTTCCACATAGAGAGCAGAGATAGCATGATTGGTATTGAACTTAAGAGTGTGCTACCTGTTCCAAAGCAGATCTTAACATAAGGTTCACATCATCAGGATGATGTTGTATCAGAAGAAAGACAATTGAAGTTGGAGAAATCATGAAGTCACCAGTATATACGATATTATCTTGATTCTTCATCATCCAGCAAGCCAAGCCATCCCCTGAGGCAGCTTATTGGATCACGTAATTCCACAGGTCACAGTCCGGCAGTTTGTTTGCAGTAGGCGGGTGTTCCAGAGCATAGAGACCACTGAGCTGAAATTGTTTTCATATATATACAGGTTGCAGGTTTCATGAGAATTGCACACAGAAATTAGAACAGATCCAGTCCAGGGTTCAAATTATCAAACGAGGATATAAAATCTCAAAATATTCTCTTGTCCATGGTTTGCTCAGGATTTGTGGAATGGAATTGGAAGCGATTTGATCGCGTGGGATACAACTGATTTTGTGATGAAGCTGGGCCTTGGTTTTCCCATGCCACGATTCGTTCACTAGTGAAGCGACCAATAGGGAAAGGGCCCTAGCTGTGTAGCATCCCAGCATTTGAGGAAGAATTTTGGGTTGCAATATTTTAATCCTTGGCAAATCTAAGATTATTATATGGTCCAAGGTTCCCTTTTGAGATGGTCGTTTCACTTTATAAGGAGGTTGTTGCCATGGAGTAAGGAGTGTTTAGCATGAGTATAAACAAATATTGCGGAGAATCCACCTCTTGAGAGCTTTAGGCACATTTTTTAGGATATCTTGGAGGGTCGTTCCACTTTCGTGGGTTTTGTTGAGTTTTATGGAGTTCAAGGAGGTTTAGGGTTAGTCAAACCCTAGACCAAGCATGTGTCCAATTTCTCTCTATATGGACTTTTCCTAGAGCTTTGCCTTTGGAGGCTTTTACTTGCTATTTTTGAAGAGTTTGAACATGCTTTGATGACCACTCCCTTGGAGCACACTTCTTTTGGAGGCTACACGTGGACCTTGCTTCTTGTTGGATTCCTTCATTTCAGGGATGCATCCCCTTCTTCGGCCTTTCTTCTCTTCAATAGTGTACTTGTGGCTTTAACCACCATATTTCATGGATGTTGTTAGAATTTGTTAGGGTTTGTTGGAGTATTTGATTTTATTACTCCTCCCTATGATAGATCTAGAGTTTGGTAGATCCAAGAGCATTTTCCTCATTCATTTCTCATGTTTGGATTGGAAAAGAAATCCCAATAAGACTTAATGAAATTTCTCTTGGTGCTTATGGATGATTGATGCTAGTGCTATGATGAAGAAATCTTGCTAGTGCTATAGTGTAGTTTTTGGATCAAGGATGGTTTCTTGTTTTAAATGATTTGCAAGTGAGATCTTTGCTTAAGGGTAAATTTGTTTCTATTTATGGCTGAATAGGAGGCATATCTACAGCTCTTGATGATAGTATGCCCTAGGATTCCATCCTTGATGAATATTATGCCCAAGTTAGTGTTAAAGATACCACTCTGATAATTCCCTTGTAGACCGTAGGAGAAACCTATCCTTTCTTGGATATGGTAGGAATTGGCTCTCAGACCCTAGCTATCTGTGGGTGTTATTAAACTCTTCATTGTTGATGTTTATGTATCATCGGAATATATTCTTAAGAAGTCCTAGATAAAGTGGAAGAAATAAATAGCACAATTACCCAATAAAATGGGTAAAATAACCCTAGAAGATAAAAAGACAAGTCAACTTGAAAGATAAAATAAAAGATAAATAAATAAAAGTCAAGCCAACCTAATTGAGGAAATTTATAGTGAAAAGAAGAATATAAATAAAGTGCTCTCACACTTCATTAATACAACAACAAGATCATCTCTCTCTCAAGTGGTGTGCACTTCTCTAGGAGGACAAGAGAAGAAGACAAGAAGAAAGAAAAAGTTCACTTTGGGTTGTAAAAGACCAATTTCTGGAGCTCTTACTTTTGTATCTTCTCTGTTTGTGACCTATCTTGTTCAAGATCACTTCTATATCTTGATGTACTTGTATTATGTACCAAATCTCTGAATAAGAAAGGATTGTTGGGTTTTTCCAGAGTTTGGGTTTTCCCACGGTAAAATATTGTCTCTTGTGTTTCCGTGCATGATTATGTGTAGTTAATGTTGAAAGAGATGAAAATTATACTGTTATATCATTAAAATTCTAACAAGTTATGGGCCCACACCATGCCCACGCTATGCAATTGTCGGAAACTAGGGCATCCTGTTTTGGACTCTTCTCTCCATAGATTGTCTTGAAAAGAACACTTGGGAAACTCGCCCTAGGAGGGCACACTTTTCTGTGGAGGCAAATTCCAATTTGTAAATTTTTCAAGTTTGACCTAATTTCTGCTGAGATCAAGAAACTAGGGCGTCATGTTTTAAGCCCTTTGATCACTAATTGTGCTCAACCTTAGATTTCTCCAACTTGCCCTAGGAGGGCGAACCTATTTGTGGAAGAAGATTTTAGATCTGAGAATTTTTCAGTTTTGGCCTAAATTCTGCAAAAGCTACAGAAATTAGGGTTTCAGATTGTGAGGTACTCTGACCTCAGATCTGGAACAAAAGGAGGTCTATCCAACTCACCTTGGGAGGGTGCATTAGCATGTGGATTCAATTTTATCAAAGTCCAAGTTTCAAATTTTTACCCTCTCATGCTAGGGTTTTTGTAGCTAGTCCAGTTTCAGTTCAGTCAAAGATGGTTGTTGGACTCAGAGTAGAAGACAAATTGGAGGGAGTTTCAAACTTCTGATCTTGGAAAAGTAGGATGCTTATGCTCTTGAATGAACATGATCTCAAGGATCATATACTCAGAGATATTTTAGAGCTAGAGGGAGCCCGAGAAAGAACAAGACATAAGACGAATGAAGCCATAGCCATGAGGATTTGATGGACTCAGTAAAAGATCACCTTGTACCCCTTATTGCAAGCCAGGACACTGCTAAGAAGATGCATGATGCCTTCAAGAAACTTTATGAGAATGAGAATCCTAACAAAATCTTGGCCCTAAAAGATCAACTTCGTTAAGTAAAGTTCACCAAGGATGATTCAGTTTCTTCTTACTTCTTAAGATTGCTCAAATCAAAGATCAGCTGGCAACTGTTAATGAAAGTGTCCCTGATAGAGAACTTGTGGTGACATCAATGAGTGGACTTTCTCCACAATGGAATTCATTTGTGAAAGGAATATGTGGTCGTGGTCAGTTACCCAATTTTGATCAGTTTTGGTCAGAATGTATTCAAGAAGAAACAAAAGAGCTTGCCTCTACCTCAAAGGAAAAGGAAGAAGATCTAGTTCTTGCAGCCAAAATTGGGAACAAGAAGAAAGGAAAGTGAAACAAGGGCAAGAAAGGCATCAAGTCAGTTCAAAATCCAAAGATCAAGCAGGATAAATCCAACATCAAATGTTTCAATTGTGGAAAGCCAGGTCACTTTGCTTCAGAATTCTGGAAGAAAAGAAAATCCATGCAACATGCCTCTACCGCTGATGTTGATAAAGAGACTTCACCAAAGAAGTCAAGGAATGCAGATGATGATGACTGTCGAAAAGAGTATTTCCTTTAGTACACCAATGATTGTGTTATCTCTATATGAGGAGATTGTCATTGGTGATGTATGAAGATCCATGTTGCAATTTCTTCAATGGGCTTCCGACAAGAAAGAAGATAAAGATCTAAGGACTCTAGTGATCCCTGCAAGGAGGCAAAGATCGAGAGGGAGCCCACAAAACAATAAAAGATAAGTATTCGTATTGTCATTTGATTTATTCTTTAAATCCTTGAATGTTTAGGATAATCTTAACAACAGTTATGTGTATTTATGTGATACAAATTTCTTTTATACTGAGATTGACTAGCAGTGGCCTCATTTAGTGCATATATATGTTGGGTAAGTAGCCTATAGTGTTACACAGCAACCCATGAGCCCTTGTTGGAACTAGTCTAGGATGAAACCTCTTTGATGACATACTCGGAGTAGTGCACGCTCTTACAAGTATGTTCTGGTGGAGATAGAAGGCATCCAGATAGTCACCATGTGTGTTTGGGATAGGGATGGGTGTTGTGTTGAAGCATTAGCTAAGATGCTTACATAACTGCGTGAACTATTGCATTGAAATGTCAATATGACTTGATTGAATTTCATGATTATGCGATGTTGGTAACTAATTGGATGAACTTGACTTGTAGGAAAGATCATGTGATGTGACCTACAAGAGACTTGTTCCGAAGAACAAGTGAGAGTTGTCCAGCAAGAGGACAAGTGATGGATGTGAAGATCTTGTTGATACTCAGTATTTGAGAAGGAGCAAGATGCTCAAATGTAGAGGGTGCAGGGCACTTGAAGACTGATGGTTGCAGCATCAATGTAACATTCTCCCTAAGACTAGGAGAATGATGTGTCCCTCCTTGAGAGGGAGATGGAGTTGATTCTCTCGAGTCTTGTGTGAACTCCTTGTCCTATGTGGATTGTGGTTCTGTGTGAACCGAGATGTGTTCTATGTGAACTCCTTGTCCTGTGTGAACTGAAATGAGTTCTGTGTGAACTCCTTGTCCTGTGAGGACTGTGGATCATGTGTGGAACTAGTACAATAAGTAATATAACATATAAGTCCAAAAGATCTCATATGAAGATTGATGGTCGGAAGCAGGAGGCTCCAACGAATTTTGGTCTCTCTCTACTACAAATATTCATCCTTCCAATGATCAAGAGGAATTGCAGCTGATAAGTTCTCTAAAGTTCCTTAGTTACTTCAGCATGTTACTTGAGATGTGGGGATCACATGAAGAGCAGTTGACTTCCAGTTGGAATCATGGCAGACTCTAAAATTGGTTAGAGAATTACTTGTGCCTGAATGTTCAGATTTGTTCAGTTAGAGCAATGGCTCAAGATTTAGCATGTGCAGATGGTACAAATTGTTGATAATGATTCCTTGGTCGTGATGTTGTTCCCATCGAGACAGAGAGATTCATTGACAAATGCAGAGGGAGCTATCCCATGAGTTCAAGATGAAGAACCTTGGCCTGATACATTATTTCTTGGGATTAGAGATGTGGCAGAGACATGATGAGATCTTCCTGAGTCGGTGGAAGTATATTATTGATGTCCTGAAGAGATTTGGGATGATGGACTGTAAGTCCATGACTACTCCCATGAAAGCAAATCTGAAGAAGTTACATGATGTTGCCATATCTTCATATTTAGTGGATCCCACCATGTACTGCCAGTTGATTGGTGCCTTGTTGTACCTGGTTAATACCATGCTAGATATATGTTATATAGTGAACGCATTGAATCAGCACATGGTTGAGCCGAGATAAGTACATTAGATAGCAGCTAAGCATGCGCTGAGATATCTTAGCGGTATAGTTGGTTATGGATTGAGATATACCTCAGGTAATAAAGTGAAGTTGGTGGGCTTCACTAATTCAGATTGGGATGATTCAGCAAGAAACAATCTTTTGTGGCACTCAGTGAAGTTGGTAGGCTTCACTAATTTAGATTGGGATGATTCAGCAAGAAACAATCTTTTGTGGCACTCAGTACAATAGAGGCAGAGTACATCGTAGACAGTGTAGCTAGAAAGGAGCAATGAATCTTCAGTATATCTCCACAGATGAGCAGATTGCAGATATCCTTACCAAGCCTTTGTCCAGAGTGAAGTTTGCATACTTCCATGAAAGATTTGGAGTGGTGGAGATTCCCTTCCTCAAGAAGGGAGATTGATGACCAATATGGTTGTTGATGAGGCACAAGTCGAAACTTGTGCCTAACTCCTTAGTGGAGTGTGTCCCTATGTGGGATGGTTCCTGTGTGGAATGTTCTCTGATGTGGAGAGGACTCCTTTATGGAGTGGATCCCTGTGTAGAAATGTTCTCCAGTGTGGAGAGGACTCCTTTGTGGAGTGAATCCCTTTGTGGGATGTTCTCCAGTGGGAAGAGTGCTCTTGTGTGGAGCTTGGGCCCAGAGGGGTGGACTAGCTACAGTCATCATCCCCTCTCAGTGGTAATGACTAGTAAATTGGAAGAAAAGTCTCTAGGGAATGTGGAGCCTCCCTTCGATTTGAGATCAATAAAGTGCTTGGAAGAAGTGTGCTCCTAAGGAGTGTAGCCTCCTTTCGGTTTTAGACTGATAAAGCAGAGGATGTGTTCCTTTGTGGTCTAGGTTGACCAAGCTAATCAAATGGATCTGATATCATCTTTGGAAAGATGATGTTCATGTGGTTCTAGTGGGAACAGTTGCTCTGGTCAGAAGGACTTGATCAGAAGAGACCTTTCGTGTGATGACAAGATGTACGAGACAAGACGTGACGATCAAATGATATCTAGATGTGTTTCAGAGTGATGATACCTCCCTAGCTGAGAGGGAGTGTTGATGTTTTCATGAGTTCCAACCCTGATTAGCCATGTGGACTAATTAGTAGAGGGCTTGAATGCTTAGCCTAGTCCAGCCATGTGGACTGTAGTGATGGTAGGCTAGAGGTCACATTGCATACTCAGTATGTGTAGTGCGCCTTAACAGGAGTAATCTATTCTTTATACAGTGTCATGATTTGTCTATGTTACAAGGATATTTCATCTCCTTGTATATTAGACAAAGCTTAGTCTAATGTTGAAGTTGACAATTGGCTCTAGAAGTTTCTGTGACTTCTTAGAGTATGGTCAAATCAACATTAGAGCTCTTAGGTAAGAATGTGACCGCATGTGATGAGACATCAACAATGAGGACTTTTCGATAGCCAAAGAAGTCAAGACAATCCATTGAAGAAGTGCTAAAGAACGATGAAGAAGAACCTCCAAAAGACAAATAGTGTTGAAGATTGTGCAAGAAGAATACATTCCTCGCTAAAAGGGAGTGCAAGAAATGAGGAGCACAGTTACCCCAATAAAATGGGTAAAATAACCCTAGAAGATAAAAAGACAAGTTGGCTTGAAAAATAAAATAAAAGATAAATAAATAAATAAAGTCGACCTAATTGAGGAAACTTCTAGTGAAAAGAAGAATATAAATAAAGTGCTTTCGCACTTCATTATTACAACAACAAGTTCATCTCTCTCTCAAGTGGTGCGCACTTCTCCAGGAGGACAAGTGAAGAAGACAAGAAGCAAGAAGAAGTTCACTCTGGGTTGTAGAAGACTAATTTATGGGGCTCTTACTTTTGTATATTCTATGTTTGTGATCTATCTTGTTCAAGATCACTTCTATATATGGATGTACTTGTATTATGTATTGAATCTCTCAATAAGAAAGGATTGTTGGGTTTTTCCCAAGTTTGGGTCTTCCCAGGGTAAACTATTGTGTCTCTTGTGTTTTTGTGCATAATTATGTGTATTTAATGTTGAAAGAGATGAAAATTATACTATTATATCATTAAAAAATCTAACATTCATTACTATCTTTGATTGAACCCATTTGCCCATTAGATAAGACACTAGTCTCCAATCCCTTCACCGCCAATGTCTTTTTCTTTCATTAAAAAACCTTCTTTTGTTAGGGTTACTCTTCAAATTCACCTTGTGCTTTATTGTTAAACCTTATTAAGCCTATTTACGAACTCCTCCCTTGAGCTACAGAAGAACTAGCTTAAAGAGCAAAAGAGAACTGGTGAGATGATAGTGGCCCTCTCTTAGTTATCCATAAGCCATCATTGGTTTTAGGGATTTCAATATCAAGACAATGATTTGTGTGGTAACAGATCTCATGGTGATAACTCAAATCTGTTAATCTTTATTGATCTCAGATCCAATTATCAGTCTCGAGTAATTCACAAGAATCATTAAATAAAAACACACTAAGATGTAACAAATTATGCAACAAAAATTCAACAAGAAGTCACACACATTTGACACTGGAAAACCCCAACTAGGAAAAAACCAGTAAACAAATCATTTTTATTAACTATTAAAATCCTGGGCTCCCGTCTTGAGATAATGGCCCACTCAGGAATACAATGACAGAATGCTACACCTTTCTTTTGACCCTACCCCTACACCTACACGCTTGGCTGAAAGTCCATTTCCAACCACTAGATGAGATCTCACTCACTCTATGTGACTATTGTGTGTCACCTCCCCTCACTTAGGTTGCCTTTTATAACATATATGCAAATCCCTTGGGCCAATACCATGGGCTACCAAATACCATGGGTTCTCTAGATCACTTTACATAAAGTAATTACAAAAGTACAATCACTTTAACAGTTCACTTTACTAAAGTGAATCTCCCAAGTCTACGAGTCAATAATTACACATTCCATCTATTAGACACAGAACCTATGGAAGTACATGACCGATGCTACAAAAATCAACACTCCATCTTAGCGAGGAAGGTACTTCTCCGAGAGCCACCTGTAAATGGTTCTCCCTCTGACCCTAGCACATCGTCGCTCACATCATCTTACACATTGGCATTCCTCCAACCCTGTTGCTTAGTTGTTCCCTATTTACTAGAAGACATGGAATCGATGACTCTACACACACTACACACCAATGCCAAGAAATTGGAAAACTTCATCAAGGGTCTGCTCTGCCTCACTGTGCTCCAAAGAGTTGTCTCCTGCTCCTGAGCATCCATCATTATTATCTTGTACCAACTAGGTCTCCTGGAAAAACTGGAAGGGGCCAACTCCCTCTTCCCCTCTGAAGGTTTACTCCCCATACTGGAAGTTTGCTCACCCTTCAAAGTCTTCTGCTCCTTGACCTCTGTCACTGACATCGATCCATGATACAAGATCCCCTTATGTTCAACAACATGCTTGCCCTGTAACCTGTAAACTTTGCCCTCTCTGACACCAAGAATTCATGTCGAGTCTATTCCAAATCCCATCAGTTCAATGAGAACTTGTCTTGTCTCAAAATAGATAGTGTATCCACTATCCTTGAATGTTGATACAGAGGCCAAGTTCATCCTGAGCTTCGATACATACAACACGTCTATCACCTCCAGTGATCCTCCTGACTCTAGATAAAACCTGACTGTTCCAACTCCCATCACAACACACTTGGCATGAGTGCCAAGCTCCACATTCAAATCTATGTATGTCCCTGACAACCTGGTAAACAACTCACATGTCCCCATCATGTGACGAGAAGGCCCACTATCCACAAACCAAGCACTGCTAAAAACTATGGCAGAAATAAAAGAGACTAACGAGAACTCTTTCTCAAACTTCTTGGCACGCAAAGCACTTGACTTTGCTCATGTCCTGCTTCTTCACCCCTTGTAAAGTTGGCTCTCCACATGTATTGTTCCTGCTTCTCTTTTCCTAACTCGCAAGAGCAACATTCTTCTCTCTTGTTGGCCTCCAGATAGAGACTCTTGCAAAATCTCCTCTTCGATGAAGTCATCCCATAACCTCTCCCAGTCATGCAGTTTCTCTTGTGCAACAATTCCTTTGACAAAGGGTGCCCATGGCTTAGTGAAGCCATTCAGAGAAATCCTCACCAACTCTGGATCGGACACTGTCTCCCCAACTGCTACCAACTTATCACGAATATGTGTGATCCTAGTGAGATAAGAAGTTGCAGCATCAGTCTTAGACATCTTGGTGCTTATGCGCTCCTCCTTTAACACCATCTTCATGTTTTGGTTATCACTCTGATATAAGTTTTCAAAGCATCTGACATCTCCTTGGATGACTTCTTCTCAACTATGTGAGGGATCAAATGATCCTTCATCGCGTCTAAGATCATCCCCATGGCCTTCACATCTTTCGAGTTGTGAGCTGCCAAGTCCTTCGGATCTGTAGCGCGATCATAGTTGTACTTGCCAACTCCCACAGCTCGTTCTCCATGAGAACCAACATGACACTCGCCTTCTAAGGGTTGTAGTTGGAGGATCTCTCCAACTTTCCTTCATATCGTATCACTGCTGCAACCATCTTGTTGCTTGAAATGTTTGCTACCCGAACTTTGTTCATTGCTCGGATATGCAACCTACCACTTCCCAAGCCTATTTTTGCTGCCCAGATTCCTTTCTGCACCTGCTAGAGGCTACCCAAGCTTGTCCTTTTTGGGACTACCCAAAATCTGTGATGAGTTGCCCGACTTTTCTGGGGACTACCCAAAAAATTTTAGATTCTGCCTGAAAATTTTGTATGTCGACTCACCTTCGACGACTACCTTCTTCCACCACCTGCGTCACCTTCCTCAGTGATTGCCTACTGCAACACGCCCGACTCCCTATTAGCGAGCAGCTGTGGCGACTGTTGCTGGTAGCTTTGCATTCCAGTGTACTCCACCCAATCCAACTCTAGCGTTACTACTTACGCCCACGTCTCCACGACCTACACTGCCAACCCTGCTGGTAATCAAAACCTCCTCTCAAGCACCTGCAAACTCTAACTCCTAGCTACTACTCTTTTACCATTGCATCCTCCACTTTAGCTCTTGAACCTACTACTCCCAACTCGTGCAACAATCGACATCACCCAGCGCGGCATGCTCTGCATCCACTGCACAAGCCTCGACTCAGCTGTTGTTGCAACAGCCCAATCCACCGATCACTCGCCCACTGCTGCAACCCACAACTTCCACGTCCACGCACACGTTCAACTCCTGCATCGGTTCCTTGTTAACTGACAACTGCTACCTCCCGTTACCCACCAATCTGTTAGCAGCTACAACCCACACCAAAGCTTCGACCGTGTTCTCTCTGTCAACCTACTCCACGGCCTTTGCAAACGCATATTGCTTCAATGGCTCCATCTCCCACGGTTGCAACTCTCCTATGGACTACTCCACTCAACCCAAGCTCATACACTCAACCCATGTACACTATTTTCTCAAACCGATCTACACCCAACCCGACTGCTTACTCATTATTACAACGTTTGTACATCATGTACGGCAATCTAACGTATGGCTACTACACTTCCCTTTCTTTTCTTTTTTTTATTTCATTGTAAACCTCTTCAAAAAATGGCTCCCTGAACAGAGCGAGACCTTCTGCTCTGATACCATGTTAAATTCTGCTTGATTCCTGTAATGTACCCAGATGCCTGCTTTAACCAATGAGACCACGGGGCACTCAATTTCCATATCTGAATATATAATTTCTACCCAATCTCGTTTTTATCCAATTTAATTCATTTTAACAGTAGAGAATAAAATGAAATGGTGACACAAATTAATTCATGCATGAATTAATAATTTACAGGCAACACAAACATGAACACTCATGCCAACCCAAGCAAATTACATGCATTTCAACATTTATAACAGTAAATCAAATAGCATTGATACATAGAATTAAACCATGGCATTTAGTCATACATATACTTATCTTTTAAATCAAATTTCTCCAATTGACTGCATGTGAAGGACGTTCCCCCCCAACCAACTGTCAAGCCAATTCTTGATTTAACAAGCCACCCCTAATCTGGGGCTATCAATTCACAAGGGCAAAGCTTTCTCAATCCCAAATATTCAATTGAATCTCTCATGCAACCCACTAGTGCCTAAACCCCCTCCACAGTTGTCCCAATCCTCAATTCTCCTTCCCCATCAACCTGCACAACGCCAAGAACAAGCTCTCGTCTCTGAGTTAATAGACCCTAGGGCAGCATCTAGTTCCCTTCTGGCGCTCCAGCATAGGCTAGACAGGAAGTCTCTAAATTGGGACTCCAAGGCACACGTTGCAAGCCAAGTTTCCCTTACACCAATCTACCCCAATTAATGGCATGCAAAATTCATGTTCAGCAATGGCATCTTCATTCTCGGTTACAGTATCCAACTATGGCTTTTCCCCAAAGGTGATGGCAAAGGAGTGGAAAGGAAATTCGAATGGTGGAGAATAATGAAGAACGAAACCCTTCTCTAGATTGAAAACTCCCTTTTATACTCATATTTCAGACTGCCATGTGGTCCCTCCATATGGAACCACTTGTTTCTCCTCTTAATATTAGCTTAGGATAATTAAGCGAAGCTTAATCAAAGCAGGGATCTTAATCATCGTTTAATAACTTGGTCTAAATGGCTAAGGCTAAAAATGTAAGTTGAAGCCCTCTATCACTTTCCCACTTGTGGATTCATAGCCCCCCATCTCTTCTTCGTCGTTCTTCCCCTGCAGTCATTTAGAGATTTTATGTTAAAATCAAAAATATGCATATTTACATAGTCTTCGTCATCCCTGTAGTGCCCTCGCTAAGCACTGGGTCTCTGTTCCATTTTCATGTAAATACCAAGTTTTTCCCTTAATGTTTTCTAAAAGAAAAGAATCAACCGTCTATGTTTCTGTTTCCTAAATGTTTATATGTCTCTGCCATTAAATAAACATAAACTTAAGACTTTTCATTTTAACTCTGTTCTTTTAACATGCATAGTTTGAAAATAAAGGAAAATACATTTTATTTAAGCTAGCTCAGTAAAATACCTGGATCCGTAGATTTGCAGTAAGGTAAGAAGATTTTTGTTGTGGATTCTGTAGGTTCCCTTAGCAACCCGAAATGATGTGACCACCTTGCCGATCAGCTATTATCTTGCTGACCCTAGGAAATCAACGGATTTCCTAGCCCCCGAGCCCACAGACCGATAATCCCCATAGCAGCCTCGTCCTTAGTTCAATAACCATACTGTTCAGTGAGTTTTCCCCCTCCTCAATGGAGTTTTCTGCCTCCTCCATTCCTCGAGTTATCCCCCTCCTCGGAATATTTCACTTCCCCCTACAAATCCTCACAGTTCTCCCACAATAACCCCCCTACTACTTTCTTAATTCTTCTCTTTATAGGAATCCTCCTCCTTCATAAAGTCATAACTTCCTTATCACTCCACCGCCCTAGCTGTCATGGTTTTAGGAAGTACAATTCATTAATGCAACACCCTTTTTCAGGTAAAATGATGATTACATATTATTTTAAATCATCCAAGTTTCTCTCGAGCAGTGGGATTATTCAATAATTTATTTAAACAAATCCTTTTAATTTAGTTGGAATGATTCTGTCAATTAACTAAATGAATAATCTATTTAATAAATTATTCAATCCACTGTGCTTTATAAAAAGATTATTATCATTATTATTATTAATTAAATAATAATATTAATAACAATAATAATTAATAATAATAGTAATTAAATTAATTGTGAATAGTAATTAAAATATTTATTTGTTTAATGGATAAGTGTCAACATAGTGCCTCTGGGTATAAATAATGAAATATACTTAATGGTTTATTTAATCATGATCAACAATTATATAGCACACTCTTCTAGTATTAATATTTAACTATCATACTTCATATTGAAGACACATTCACTTGAGGATACTTGCAATTAATGACACTTATTTTAATTGTTCATTACAATGTTTACATACAAGGACTAATTAACTTATTTCACACATTAGAACTTGATAATCTTTTACTAATTAAGTCATTCACTAAATACTTAATTGAGTTATCTATGATAACTTATATCATTGTTAAATCTTGATAAGTATGTTGTAAACCAATATTATCGCGCATGGGCATAATGTGCATGTGTGGCCAGCGTATGCACAAGACGGACATGTACTATAAACATACGTCATATTTCCTATGCATAACAGCTAACTAATACTAATAATACTTTATGCAAACTGAACAAGTATACATTCATCATAATATTACTAAAACATCATCGGTTATTTTATCAGTTAACCTTTAAGATTTCATTTCATTATTTTTATGATTACATTTGTTCAATCAATCGGGTACAAGGAAAGCTACCTACTACCACTAACTCCAGGTCAACGAATACCCAACCCTCAACAATACTAACTATCATGTCCTCCCATCCTAACCTACGTCCACATCCTCCCTATCCTTCCTCTGCTAGTACAAAAGTGGGTGTCGGACTCACCGACCTGACCACATAGAAATTGAGAGCGATAGCGTCGGCTGAACAGCAGACCTATCCTCCCCTAGCAGGCATCCGACCATCGTCATCACAACTACATGGGGAGCGTGTCTCAGCACGGCCCTCCCACGACCTCGGGTATCATAGGAACATGGGGTGGGAAACACATCCATCCCTCTCAACATACCGGGTCTACACCCTTATCAAATCATACTCTGCTGCTATCGAGATTATCGGTCCATGTCATCGTATCATCAATTTCGGTTGCTAAGGTTTACTGCATGGATAGGCTCTTATCCATATATCAGATCAAGTATCTGGTTATCCCATAGCCCTTGTTCCCTGTAGGTTAGTACTCCGCAAAATACACAGTTTATAACAAGCATTTCCATTCGATCACCAATTGATCCATATCATCGACATCATTTTATTTCACGTCACAATTTTTATCGCATCACAGGTATGTATGGAATATAACAGTTCTATCAATTTCATCATAGGATGGCACCCACGTACAACACCATATATTTCACATTTCATCAATGCAAACGCTAAAACATATATTTTCATCATAAAAGCAATGAATCTCATGATAATCATAACTTAATAACTGCATGAATATAGTAACATCATAAACATAGTAGCAACATATCATCATGCCTATCATGCCGAAAATATAGTTCACTCTGTCTAGCTGAGTCCAATAGATAATAAGCAATTAAAGTGAAAGGTGTCTAACTCGTAAACATGCCTAGTCAAAATATGGGGCGTTACATACACCCACCCTATAATTAGGTCAACCTACCTGTTGGGCTTTGTTCATCCCCTGTGCCAAAAGATCTTCCATTACAGCTTGCAGGGGAAATTCTTGACACATAAACTCTTCATTCTTGCAAGTAGCAGGTGTTGGCCATACTTGTCCTACTTAGCTTTGACTTGACCGAATATGTCGATATTATCCTATGGCTTTGCTTCTTTTATCCCCTGATGTGTATTCTAATAATTAAAGAAACATTTAGATTAATCCTTCTATTGAATCTCTAGAATCCCTAAGGTTGTAATCAAGTGCTATCCACCTTAGTATCCTACTTCTTACCGTTTAGCAACATCCTTCAAGTTATAACATCCAGAGAGGTTTACTAATCACAAAAGCTTATATTGATCCAACTTAGCATGAAATAATCAACGATTTAAATCGGAGGTCGTTAGAACTCTTAATTTGTATTCACTCAACACGTAACTACCAAGGACCCTTAAGGTTTGCATACCTCTCTTAGGGAAGAAGGTTCATGTCCTTAAAACCCTAAGGTCATACATTATTATTTCCTTATCGGTAATAAACGAAACAAAAGTATCGTAACATCATTAAATTAGGAGAACTATTATTGTTTACAAGGTTTTCATGGCTATTTCTTATCAAATACAATTGTTATCGTGTTAATTTATTATTCTCATTTTCAAACCAATATAATTTGTCGGGGAACCATTACTTCTTCAATTCCTTAAGAATCTCATAGCTAGTTTTGTTCCCACCCTTACCATCGCAAAGGTAATTACTAGTATTTATCCTAGCATGCCTTTGTGTTTGTACATCACCACTCTTCCTACCCACACAAGCGACATTTATGTACTTTGTAAAGGCCTTAGTCTAATCCTACAAGTTGAACGAAAACATCATTACTTAATATGTTCAATCATATTTAGAACTTCATAACAACCGCCTTAATTGAGTTAAATTGAGGACTGTGTTGAGATTCTTATGACTCTCTTATTATTACCCGAGATTATCACTATATTAGGTATGATTAATCCGAAATTTTCTCAAAAACCTTTCGCACCATTACACCAATATTTAACTTAATTAGTCTAAAGCCATGTTCCTCCTTAATAAAATAGTCTTTTAGTAAGCTTTATATGCAATCTCCTGGTTTAAGTACATGGTGTTTTCCATAATATGATTTAAAAGGATACCTATCCTTGTATCCAACAAATTTATTTCCATCCATTATCTTACCTATATAAGGTATTCTCACTAATCTATATAACATTTATCTATATTTTTAAATGAAAATTTTATTTGTAAATATGATTATGAGAGGTTCACGAGTACCTTATACCTTGTACTAAGTTATCTATATACACACATTGATGTTTGTGTAATTTGTAATAATTAAGGTTTTATGTATTTCTATTTTTTTTTTATATGTTTGGAAGCTTTAATAACAAAAAAAAAAATTCTAATTTTTTTTTCCTGCAAAACTTAACCATACTTTACTATGGAGAATTATAATTGTATATGGGTGAGTGCAATCTAATCATGATCAAAATGGAAATTTGTCAAGACATAACCCATGGGTAGAGGATAAAAGTGGAAATTAGTCATAGATAGCCCATAGTCCGAGAATAAAAGCAATGTCTTAGGTACTATAAGATGTTTTAAAATGGTTCATGGAACATGCATAGGGTCTAAAACCACCACACACTAGGGCCTCAAAGATATTTTCAGTGGGCATTGTCATATGTCCCACCTCCCATTGCTTGATCGCTACATAGATATATTAAGATATTAAGACTTTAATTTATAATTGTAAAAGCCTCTTATGTTGGCATAGTTTAATCCTTCAATCATTATATTATATTAATCTATTAGTAAAGTATTTCATGGTTGTCATGACAATATTTTTAGGGCCCTATTACAAATCCCTTGCATGACAAACTTTATAATGGCTTTCATGTTATACCTTTGTGCTAAATATTTCATTTAGAAGTCTTTGTAGTGGAAGATGGTCTGTGTTTCCCATATAGTGTATATATTCCACTCATGATATGTGGTTCGCACAACTTTTTCTCCCATAAACCCTAAAAGCTTGAAGAAGGTTATATCACCATTTTTTTTTTTAATTCAATTATAATCATAATCCCAAAATCATCAAATTTGATTTGTATTTTTTTTTATATTTAGAAATTCAAATATGATAAAATAAATATGTTAATAGAATATCTAAATAATATTTTATTATATTGTTATATTTATTTATTTATTGTAAATATTTTTGTTTCTCCCCATTAATATCCGATCATTTCATTGCTTTTTATTAAACTATATTCAGGTGAACTTGCATCGTCTCATTACTTATTATTAAACCATATTTATGTGAACTTACAACATCAAATTTTGTTATAAATCTATATTTAAATATTATTCTTTTATAATAATAGATTAAAAATAATTTTACTTTTCAAATTACACTTAGAAATTACTCAATAATTATTTGTAATATTTAAAAATATTACATTAAACATAAAATAATAAATTCATATCAATCTAACTATATTATAAAATTCATAAAATATGATTCATAAAATATGTTGGTCTTTATGTTATACTTGCCTGCATTTTACATACATACATTTTCATTATTTGGTATACTTTCCTTCCTCTTACATACATACATTTTCATTATTTGAAAACATATATATATATATATATATATTTTATAAAATATATTTTTAAGTAAATTTTAAAAATAACATAATGTTTATAAGTAAGTTTTTTTTTTTTTTTTTTTTTTTTTTTTTTTTTTTTTTTTTTTTTTTAATAACATTAAGATTTTGATTTATATCACAATACATCCAACTTTACAAATTAATCTTTCTAATTATGATTTGTATCATATTTAGGGATTATTTTTTTTTGTAAATTTTATTGAATGTCAACACTTATAACATATCAATTAATTTCATGCCATCTATTTTCCTTAATATAATAGAATACGATTTTTTTATAAATCTATAAGATACTCTATACATTTATGTATCAATAATTACCATATTTACATGTATATGTATAACTTTAATGTTAATGTCATTTATCTCAAAGATGTATCAAATCACAATATATCATTATCATTTTTTTTTTGTGGCATAACTCCAATTGTTTTTGGTAAATTCAACAAGTTATGCAAGCTATTGTAATGTCTCTCAAAATGCACCAAAAATAAAAAAAAAAAAAAAAAATATTTCTTAAGGGTCCCCGTAATGTCGTAACTTACGTATAGACACAGATTAGCTTTAATCATTGATAACTTAGTTGATTCTCTCATCATAATTATCTAAATTAACTTCGGCACTGAGAAGTTGTTGAGATCTTTAAACTTGTAATTACATCATAAGGATTCTGATTAACACCATAAACAAGCATGTCTTGGCAAGGTCCCTTCCTAATATGTAATTTATCCTTCTAGGTTCATTGGTATAATAAACACTCATTACTTTTTCTTTATGAATGTAAAGGAGATATGTTCGCACCTGAAATATGTCTTTCTAGGCATGTTTATGCATGCAAACATTTATTATATTTCCTTATAAATATATCTATGTAACAAATTTACTTTTCTATGAAATTAACACATTTGACTTCTTTCCAAATATGCACATTTCATCCTACCTGTATCATTCCTTGATGGAGAGCAATATTAAATTATGAAATGATTTGGAAAACTGAAATATATAAACATACTCACATATTTCAATTCACTCTCTTTAAATAAACTATATAAACCCACTCCTATATTTCAATTCATATCTTTTTTTTAATAAACTTACTCACATATTTATGTCCACATCCATTGGATAAAATATATAAACCCGCTCCTATATTTCAATTTCATATTTATTAAATAAACATGGTAAATACAATCCATTTCATACTCATCTAATCTACTCCTCTATCTCAGATCATACTCATTAATTAAAATATATGATAGAATTATATATTTTAATTCATACTTATTGAATAAATTAGTTATTCATATATTTCAATCTACATCTATTAAATGAAGTCTACAAGCCTACTTACATACCTCCATATATTCTAATTATATTTGAACTTTAAATGGTGTGCATAAAGATTACATGAATACTCTTTCATACATGACATTCATCACTTGAACTCAAGCGCTCCATGAAGATGGTGATCCTGTCGTAAGTAATTTAATGGATTTAAATAAATTTTGATCTCAGTTGTATATAAAAAGATTAAGATCCTAACCCCTACTTACAGTTCTAATAGAATACGATGGTGGAGACATAAGTGTCATGCAATCCAATTAATGCTCTTCTTTGATGAAATTAACAATTAGTTAAAGATATTTTCGGTCAAATACAATATAGCTTTTAAAGTCATTCCTTCCTCCGGGAGTAAGGATAACTCGACTATGAGTGAAATAAGTGTTAACTCCCCCTACTTTGTATTACCACAATAAGCCCATTCAGAAAAGGCGTGGAGGAAAAAAAGAGGTGACAATCTTGTGTGAGTTCGGCGCTTGAATGCTGGATGGCATGCGTGGTTTCCCCTGTTACGACTTGGTAGCTGGCTGCTTGCGTTCTGATTTGGATAGGCTCTCGGTGTTGAGTTCGAGCTGGGCCGACTCTCTTAAGGTTTTCCGAGAAGAGAATGATCTAGGGGGAGATCGACGCTTAGAGTTTGATAGTGGGCATGGTCGCCATTGGACTCGGCAGCTGACAATTTGTGTTGTTCTTGGGCTGGTCCAGAATCCTCCTTTAAGGTTTTCCGAGAAGAACCGAAAACTACTACCAGCTATTGGTTGCTGGTATAATTAGTCCAATGCAATTTATATAAGATGAAGATCTGCTAAATTCCATTTTTTTTTAGTTCGAGTGTTGGCGGCAACCATATATGGCTGTTTTCACGAAATTCGATGCAGCAAATTGGGGAGATTGCAATTGTGACGACGTGGTAAAGTTCGTTTTGTTCGGAGGTTTGCAAGAGCCGTAGAGGAAGATCGACAGCTCTCTTTATATTCCGCGTTGGAAACATGCACGCAAGATAAGGATGGTTGGTGGTTGCGGTAAAAATACCACCGTCACACGTGTCTACTTTTTATACATCCACATATAAAAAAACGGTATGTCAAACCACTCAAGGGACAATGCGGAAACCGCCTTACGTGGCATCAACTATTCCCTATTTATGGAAGAGAATTAGGTTTTATTTGGCATTGGGTAGACTGCGTCCGCATATTTGGGCTTGGTAGCAGGTCGCGCGATTTGCTCTCGGTGTTGAGCTTGGGCACATCCTGATATGTCCGTGAGTCAGCTTGGTTCTTGGCTCTCGCAGCGGGCTTGGTGGTCCTCATTCGACCTGGCAGGTGGCTCCCCCAGAAAACAAAGAGAGCTGGCACTTGGCCAAGCTCGGCACTTGGGTTGGTGTGATATGCGTGGAGTCCCTCTGAACTTGGTAGATGGCTCTCGGTATTGAGTCATCTACGCATTTTCCAATTCAGCAGCTCCTCCTCCAAAGCAACCATTGCAAGGAGTTGTCTGTAAGATAATGCGGAAAGAAAAATGCGCGAGATTGTTTTGCAGTCCTGCTGTGAACAGTGCAATGGATGATGAGGTCAAAAAGTCCCCAAGGAAAAAGCGAATGTCCCCAGAGGAGCGCGAAGAAGTCGTGAAGTCATTTATTAAACAGTATTTCTTTCACTCTACTCAACTCAAATCTATATATGTTGATCAGAGTGAATAATAATCAATCATTTAGTGCAATTTTTCTCTAGGAGCTCCGGCTGGGCCCATTATACTTTATTATTTCCGTTCTGAAGCTGCGCTAGGGTTTCACCTTGTATGTAATTTATACGATTTTAAACTGTAGCGCTCTAGAGGGAGGAACTGGTCGTCTATGGCTGATAGGGAACTACTGAAACATACCTGCGTTGTCAAGTATATCACCTGAGCTAACGTTAGAGCAAGCCTGATAGAGAGAGGGTAGCGAACGTTAGAAGCAGCATTGTTAAAAGATGTTGGTGATTTAAGGGAAAGAAGAAAAAAAATTGTACCTTGTTCCTAGTTTAACCATTTTGTCCATTTTAACATA
Organism: Larix kaempferi; assembly: GCA_027924585.1. NCBI lineage: Eukaryota > Viridiplantae > Streptophyta > Pinopsida > Pinales > Pinaceae > Larix > Larix kaempferi. The sequence goes on along the minus strand of BSBM01001430.1, from coordinate 8,611,602 downwards.
TTGAATCACTTGCCAGATCTTCAGATTGGATTTCAATGTAAATTTGGTTACTTAACATACCACTATGGGAGCTCCCTAGCCCCGGCTTTGACGATTACTATAGGAACATTTGGAGATTTGAATGTGTAATTGTCTATATGTGCATTTGCTTATTTTCTGAGCTGTTTCAATTTATTATTTGAAAGGAGGGAAAACCTTCTTGGAAAGACTACATGTGTGTTCCAATATTGCACAGTAGGTGGGTATAACGTGCTTCCTTATTAATGGTCAAGGAAAACTCAGTAAAATAAAATATTAATTTAAACATTCATATTCTATATAATAAAATAGAATATTTCGATTTAGCTTTGAAATGGTTGTGTGGAATTCACAAGGATTGAGTCAAGGTGAAGAGGGTAATAATATTATTTCTTAAGGACATAATCGAAACCCTACTGCCACAAAGAGATATTCTATATCTTATTTTGAAATAGCATTTCTTTTTCTTCTTTTTTTATGTATCTTTGCACAATTTTTAAAATCATTTGTTTTGCAAGTTACTTACCTTGTCTTTTGTTATATTGTGCAGGTAAACTAATGTTGCAAAAATTTAGGGAAGAAGGTTTGGAAAATCTGAACATTGATTTTGGATTTCTGCATAGAGTTCTACATATATTTACAGATATTTTTGCTTAGGGATGCTTAGTTTCTATTTCGAGTAGGCCATTAGGTTCGAGAGTTCGAACCAGGCTCTGATACCATCTGTAGTGCCCTCGCTAGGCATTGGGTTTCTGTTCCATTTTCATGTAAATACCAAGTTTTTCCCTTAATGTTTTCTAAAAGAAAAGAATCAACCATCTATGTTTCTGTTTCCTAAATGTTTATATGTCTCTGCCATTAAATAAACATAAACTTAAGACTTTTCATTTTAACTCTGTTCTTTTAACATGCATAATTTGAAAATAAAGGAAAATACATTTTATTTAAGCTAGCTCAGTAAAATACCTGGATCCGTAGATTCGCAGTAAGGTAAGAAGATTTCTGTAGTGGATTCTGTAGGTTCCCTTAGCAACCCAAAATGATGTGACCACCCTGCCGATCAGCTATTATCTTGCTCACCTTAGGAAATCAACGGATTTCGTAGCCCCCGAGCCCACAAACCGATAATCCCCATAGCAGCCTCATCCTTAGTTCAATAACCATACTGTTCAATGAGTTTTCCCCCTCCTCAATGGAGTTTCCTGCCTCCTCCATTCATCGAGTTATCCCCCTCCTCGGAATATTTCACTTCCCCCTACAAATCCTCACAGTTCTCCCACAATAACCCCCCTACTACTTTGTTAATTCTTCTCTTTATAGGAATCCTCCTCCTTCATAAAGTCATAACTTCCTTATCACTCCACCGCCCTAGCTGTCATGGTTTTAGGAAGTACAAATCATTAATGCAACACCCTTTTTCAGGTAAAATGATGATTACATATTATTTTAAATCATCCAAGTTTCTCTCGAGCAGTGGGATTATTCAATAATTTATTTAAACAAATCCTTTTAATTTAGTTGGAATGATTCTGTCAATTAACTAAATGAATAATCTATTTAATAAATTATTCAATCCACTGTGCTTTATAAAAAGATTATTATTATTATTATTATTAATTAAATAATAATATTAATAACAATAATAATTAATAATAATAGTAATTAAATTAATTGTGAATAGTAATTAAAATATTTATTTGTTTAATGGATAAGTGTAAACATAGTGCCTCTGGGTATAAATAATGAAATATACTTAATGGTTTATTTAATCATGATCAACAATTATATAGCACACTCTTCTAGTATTAATATTTAACTATCATACTTCATATTGAAGACACATTCACTTGAGGATACTTGCAATTAATGACACTTATTTTAATTGTTCATTACAATGTTTACATACAAGGACTAATTAACTTATTTCACACATTAGAACTTGATAATCTTTTACTAATTAAGTCATTCACTAAATACTTAATTGAGTTATCTATGATAACTTATATCATTGTTAAATCTTGATAAGTATGTTGTAAACCAATATTATCGCACATGGGCATAATGTGCATGTGTGGCCAGCGTATGCACAAGACGGACATGTACTATAAACATACGTCATATTTCCTATGCATAACAGCTAACTAATACTAATAATACTTTATGCAAACTGAACAAGTATACATTCATCATAATATTACTAAAACATCATCGGTTATTTTATCAGTTAACCTTTAAGATTTCATTTCATTATTTTTATGATTACATTTGTTCAATCAATCGGGTACAAGGAAAGCTACCTACTACCACTAACTCCAGGTCAACGAATACCCAACCCTCAACAATACTAACTATCATATCCTCCCATCCTAACCTATGTCCACATCCTCCCTATCCTTCCTCTGCTAGTACAAAAGTGGGTGTCGGACTCACCGACCTGACCACATAGAACTTGAGAGCGATAGCGTCGGCTGAACAGCGGACCTATCCTCCCCTAGCAGGCATCCGACCATCGTCATCACAACTAAATGGGGAGCGTGTCTCAGCACGGCCCTCCCACGACCTCGGGTATCATAAGAACATAGGGTGGGAAACACATGCATCCCTCTCAACATACCGGGTCTACACCCTTATCAAATCATACTCTGCTGCTATCGAGATTATCGGTCCATGTCATCGTATCATCAATTTCGGTTCCTAAGGTTTACTGCATGGATAGGCTCTTATCCATATATCAGATCAAGTATTCGGCTATCCCATAGCCCGTGTGCCCTGTAGGTTAGTACTCCGCAAAATACACAGTTTATAACAAGCATTTCCATTCGATCACCAATTGATCCATATCATCGACATCATTTTATTTCACGTCACAATTTTTATCGCATCACAGTTATGTATGGAATATAACAGTTCTATCAATTTCATCATAGGATGGCACCCACGTACAACACCATATATTTCACATTTCATCAATGCAAACGCTAAAACATATATTTTCATCATAAAAGCAATGAATCTCATGATAATCATAACTTAATAACTGCATGAATATAGTAACATCATAAACATAGTAGCAACATATCATCATGTCTATCATGCCGAAAATATAGTTCACTCTGTCTAGCTGAGTCCAACAGATAATAAGCAATTAAAGTGAAAGGTGTCTAACTCGTAAACATGCCTAGTCAAAATATGGGGCGTTACAATCCCGATCATTTGTTTCCAGCTTTTATCCTTTTACATAAATATTTACAAATTTTCATTATGGGATCAAACTAGGGCATTACAATTCCAGACCCAATTAACAGTCCCAAATAATTTATAGCAATCGTTAACTGAAAACACACTGAGATCTAACAAATTACGCAGCAGAAATTCAACAAGAAATCACACACAATTGACACTGAGATTTACCCTGGAAAACCCCAACAGGGGAAAAACCAGCAAACAGATTATTTTTATTAACTATAAAAATCTTGGGCTCCAGTCCTGAGATAATGGCCCACCGGAGAATACAATGACAGAAAGATAGCCTTCACACCTCAAGAACAGTCCTTCGATCTTGCTGGTCGCTAAAACCCTCGACTGGCCCTTGCTCTCCTTTCCACTGACCTTACCCCTGCACCTGCACACTTAGTTGAAAGTCTATCTCCAACCACTCAATGAGATATCACTCACTTTGTGTAACTATTGTGTGTCAGCTCCTCTCACCTAGGCTGTCTTTTATAACATTACAATATGCAAATACCTTGGGCCAATACCATGGACCCTCTAAATCATTTTACATAAAGTAATTACAAAAGTACATCCACTTTAACAATTTATTTTACTAAAGTGAATCTCCAAGTATAAGAGTCAATAATGATGCCTTCCATCTGTTAGACACAGAACCTGTGGAAGTAAATGTCCGATACTATAAAAATCAACAAATTATTTAGCTCCAAGGTTCCTTTCTGTTGAGTTTATTATTTTAGAGCCCCTATATTTGCATCTTCTTGTTGCTACTATTAAGGTCCTTGCAACCCACACAACTTTGGTAACCTTAGGGCTTCAATCTTCACAAATCCAAAACTTTATGTTTTGTAGGATGCAAGAAGTTAGCAACTCATCTTTGCTGGAAGTGGGGTCCAAACCCTTTGCCTTGTGGATTTTTCATTCTTATATCTTGGTAAGGTGGACTTTGCAGAAGCAAAGAAATGGAGCATTTTGACACAGAATGGTAATTTGCTTTACCAGTAAAACTACTTAACACCCAAATTCAGCAATTGGCTTCAAGCAAGGAGACAACTTAACAGTAATTGGCTTTTAGAAACAATATCTTTGGCACAATTTAAGCTTAACTGTAATAAACTTGCTAGCCAATGGCTTTAGCGAACTCTGTTGCAACAAGTTTTAATAGCAAAGAGCACCAACATGGAGCAAAACAAAACAACAAATTTACTCTTAACAACTATAGCTTTTCCTACAAGGGTTATAGTATCTCAAATTGGTGCTCTGATCAATGGCATGTGATAGTGCTTGAAATTGTTTTGCCAAATGAACATAATGCTTGCATCTGGAGCTATAACCAACAGCCTCAGTGTCTGAACCTGTGCTTTGGTACCAATTGTCATCTATCCTGTTCTACTATAATACAATAGTTACGAAAATCTATTTGCTATCATCCCATATTGACCAAACCACCAACAACCGATCAGTCAAACAACAGGTTCAGTTAAAAAAGAATTCGATCTACTTATACCTTTTTCTGTGGTACCATTTTGTGATACCCATTACCTGTGTCTACTTTGATACCATTTTGTAATATTCAAATTATTGTACTTGCCACTAAAGGTGTGCAACCCAGCAATGCTTGGAGCTATAATTGTGGATTTTGGAGTTCATGTTGAATTTTAGTCCATATAATGTAGTGACAGGTAGCATTACTCCATTAGTTTTCCTTCCAAGACTTTCCTTAGATGCAGGATAGGCCCCTCCCCGTGTGTTGTGTCTGGTTAAATGGTCTATCCAGTCAATTATTCCTGAGACTCTATGATCTCAAGCTGTGACCCATAATGAATTTCAATAATTTGATCACATATAAAGAAAATTGCACAACATGTTTAAGCCCTCAAACATTAGCGTCTATACAAAAAAACTGGAACCGTATCAGGTCTAGTGTCAACTACCAAATACAAAATTTGAGAAAATTATCCCTGCAGCAATGCTTTGGCAATCTATTTTGTGCTGCTCAAAACCTCCGATCGAGAGCATTGAAAATATTCCAAAAAAAGAATAAGATGGAATAAATGAAGATTTAAACTGTACTGCAAATAGTAGGGAACTACTTTGTCTACGGAATGAGAAGTAGAACCCTTTCTATATTGTTTATGGATGCATTGCACCACCCCCTGAAAATAAAAGGCTAGTTTGTCTACAGAATGAGAACCCTTTCTTTAATGAGGGTAAAAATGTTTTTTTACATCTTTTTTGGGTTAGAAATGTCCCGTTTTAGGGACACAGTTCGCACAGGTTGGGACACGTCTTGACACGGTGTCAGACACATGTTTTGGACTTGCCCTAAAAACAGGACATGTCCAAAACACATATCCGACACTGTGTCAGGATGTGTCCGTGTCCGACATGCAGACACAGGACACTTCAGGCCTAAAGGCCATGTCCGGTATCATAGATAAGGAACATCACCTCACAGGAACCATTCCAGTGAGTGCTTCCTTGTTTTTGGATAATCTCATAGACATAATGACTTGTTTGGTTTTTTGAGATTCAAGGCCTCAAGGGCATGAGGACCATTTATCACTATCTTTATAACCATGTCTTCATCTTTAACAAACTTGCAGTGCACGTTAATAATTAATAGTTCATTTATCACTATCTTTTCACCCTTCAAATGGTTATGTGCAGTGCATGTTAATAATTCATAGTTCATTTCTTATTTAAACTGTACACCGCAGTTTCTGATGTTTTCTCACTTTTTTCCACAGTAGCATTACGTAGGTGGAAAGCATAAATGTTAAACCACTTGTTCTATTACACAGATTGAAAAATAAATATTAAACCACTTGTTCTATTATGAACCTGACCAAGATCAAGGAGATAACAAAAAAGATAAATCATTCTCGGCCAACCTTTACAATCCATTTTGAGTTACAATGACAAATCTCTTACTGGTCAGTCAAATCAACAGAAATTAGCAAATGTATATCACCAGATAACCGTTATAGATTTATTTCATATATGTATCCGTTTGATAAAGACTTATGATTATGATAGGCATGAAATCCACATTTTGTTTTCAATCTCTTTGGCAGTGGTAGGAAACCATACTTCTGAGCATTAGTGAAAAATGGGTAACTATCACTGACAAGTTGCTTCATTATTTTTTGGGTTGTTTTCCATATTTAACTAAAAACCATGACTTGGGGGAATAGATAAAGTGAGGTGATATAAAATGATAACGTTGAAACCACATGTCCCTCATTGTAATATCAGAAATGGAATAGCTCACATTCATCAGGACTTCGATTAATAGTAGTATGGAGGCTAATATTTTCCTCTCATTACAATTGTGGGAGGTTTGCAGACCATCCTTGACCTTACCCTGCCACTAGAATTATATATTCCTTAGCTCTTCAAATAAAACCACTCAAATGTTTTGTTTTTCTCTTCAACCATGTGCAGGTTATAGTCTCAAATGAGCTGAAAATCTCAAATACCTGGGGGTGCTGTTTTCAGATATCAAGAAATCCAATTCATTCAAATGATTATGCTAACATGAGTCTAGTTGTCATGCTCTCATCCCTGGTTTCATTCTAAGAATGCCTGCTATATTAATGCTATGGATTAGTTGTTAACTTGCACCAAGCTCAAGCTGGCCCACAAGGCTTACATGTTTGGAAACATCTTGTCCCACCCTCAAGCACTTGAGCAACAGTTACATTGCTGGTACCTTGACAGGCCCAATGGGCTCATAAATGGCAAACATGTCACAAGCAGGGCAGAGAGGATAAAATCGCCTCCTCTTAACCACCCGAGCTAGACCCAACCAATTGGCAATTATTCACTTAGGCTTTAACTTTTTACCTGTTCAATCAGCAACTTAATGCAGAAGCATTAAAATCTATATTCTCCGTCTAGTATTTCTCAACTAAAAACCCTCTTTTGGCCTTAATTTTAACCTTTGTCAGTTGTATGGCTTCAATATGGATATCATAAAGTATGTATATGATAAAAGGAAATTGTAAAGCAAAAGAGCATGCCTGAATGCAAACATAATCCTATTATTTGAAATTCATTGAACTTCAAGCCAAACTCCAAGCTGAATTTTAAGCCAAACTGCAAGTTGAATTTTAAGCCGATGTTCAAGCCAAACTTCAAGCCAATTTTTTTTTAAAGGCTCATACCTATGAAGTTTCGAACCAGTGACCTTACACAAGGAGTGCCTTAAAAGTACACCAAATCACCATCTGTTCTACGCCCCATGGGCAACTTTAGGCCAAATTTTAAGCCAAACTTCAAGCCAAATTTTAAGCCAAATATCAAGACAAATTTTTTCAAATTAAAATTTTAAAAGGAAAAAAAGGCAAAAAAACTTATTTTGTATAACCTAACCTAAACCCCTAAATTTTAATGCTGGATTTTATTAGATAGTTCTGCACTGCCAAATTTTTCATGAACTTCATAGACACCAAACTTGAACATGGACTCAAACCAGGTGACATAATCTGCAAAGGACCTAAGGGATCACTGCACATTATGCAGCCGAACAATGACTTGTTTTGGGGACCATAAATTTTACTGGTGATCACCAGACTGTGAACTGCTCCTTTGGAGGGAGATGTAAAACTGTTTGTCTTCAAATAAACTGTGTGTGTGTCTGATGGAGCACATGGATATTGGTCTAGGTTAACAGATTTAGGAATTGAAATTGAAGTGGTCTAAACGTTTTACAATTTGGATTTTTTCCGACTACCATCACCGGAATCCGGCAATATAATCTCTGGTCAAATAGTAATTTCTCATTGTCGATATTTTATTTTTCACTGCACAAATGGATTCAGTGCCCTCAAACACCCCTGTTACACCTGGATTGTGCAATCTCAAGTTTCAACAACTTATATCTGTAATTCCAACAATTCCTCTAATCTTTTTAGCCAGATTTTGGTCAAAAATGACCAGAAAAGGTCCAAATCATAGCATGTTTAGACTACTCTATTGAAATTAGTACTTTCCATAAGCTATATTTGTATAACTGTTCTCTTCTTAAATTTATTCAATCTGGGGGGATGTGACAAACTAATATTGATGAAATAGGTAAGGTGCAGGCAAAAAGCAAAAGGACCTCCCCATAGTAGGAGTAAAAATTGTTGTGTAAAAATTGTTGTGGCATACAATCGACAATGCCATTGAACAGATTTCATTCTTAGACCTTATTGGCTACCTTGCACATAGAAAGGCAAAGTTGCAAACGCAATATCCCATTCATTATGCGCTACATATATTTTCCTTCTGTTGTATTAGATTTTAGCTTCAGTCTGAAATAAGATAAAAAATAATAATATATTGGATTAATATTGAACTATTGTGGGCAGAGATTATAACTTCTTCAACGGGAAACCCTGTCTATTAGACCTGCAAAGGGATAGGAGATCTCAAATTTGAGAGTTAACCTACAGCCTCCAGGGTAGCAGAAGCATCCTTAAAAAGAAACTCCAATCATTATGATAAAATCATAAATATAGGGTCCATTTCTAACTTTGTTATCACCAAGGTGATTAAAGGGCCATTCAATACAATGGCATGCTTTGTCCAAGTATATAAGACCCATAAGGAAGTTTTGACCAGTTTCCTTAGCCCAAACTATCCCCTCTCAACTGGATCTTTTGCCCAGTTTAGTTAAGCCCAATACATCCTTTCCCAACTAGTTATAAGGCTTTCCAGTAACAAATCCAGTCTAGGTTTCTGTTATAACTTGAGAAAGCATAGGTTTAAGGTTTCAACATAGAATAGAAGAGAATGTCAATATGCTAAGACGAATGATTGAATGACTAATCCAGAAATACAAAACATGACAACGAGTGGTGAAGAGTTTTTAGTTTCATTTCATTGGAGGAAGGAAGCAGAGAGGCTATGCAGAAACAGTACCATATAAAATCTTAGATGCCTGCATGTAGCATCAATGTTACCATGTAACCACATGACAAATAAGTGAATTAGCAGTTCAAAAATAGAAAAATTGATAGGAGTGGCTGCAAAAGAGTGGAAAAATAGGCACCTGTGAATTTCAACACTCAAAAACATCAAAAAAATACTGACTTGATGAAGGGCCTTTTTAGAAGAATGGCTGTACAACTTATACAAATGAAAGAATTATACAGGGCTGGAATATCGATACTCCAGACTTGTGTGTACAAATCATATGGAAACACCGAAATTAGTGTGAAGCCTGAAGATGAGTGCGCCATGCTCTTTGAAACAAATTTCGCCAGGCTGACCTGGTAGATATATCAGACACACTCCTTTTATAAGAATATAATCTAAGCTGTTTTTAGATCCTGATTATCAATAGCAGAAACAGATTTAATTCAATTCCCAATCTTTCAGTTTCTTGCTTCCTTTAGGCTTAGTTATTGGCATATTCATCCCAGCCATTTTGTTATTGTATTTGGCTCGAAGTGGATCATTGTACGTCCATCTGCATAGAAACAAAACAATAAACAATCATCAGAGGAGCTGAACCAACAATTATTTATGCAGTACTAGATAGATAACATAATGTCAGAAGACGACAAATAAACCAATCAAAAATACTTTTGCTGCATTTCGTTACATGTGCATAGAATTAAATTAAACAATTAATCGGCATCGTTAATTCGAAAAGGTAGAGGATCAACACTTACGGATTGTTCCAATCAGTGGTATCCTCAGCAACAAGATGGGTCCACTTTGTGCGTCCACTGCGACCGAAGTGCTTGACCTGCATAACTTTTGGCAATATTGTTTTGTCCATTTTATCATCGCCTGTAGGAGAAGAGAAGTCCCGTCTAAAGATTTCATCTCCTCCAGCAGTTCCAACATGATCATCAGCTGGTGTTTGGAAGAAGGCTCCCTTGTGAAAATATTTCTGCATGAATTTCCATTTTTGTTTTGGCTGTGGTAGTGGTTTTGGATTCTTTCTTTCCCACTCCCTCCGTTCTTCCTCTGTCATGTTCCTAACCTTTTCAATCTCCTCCTTCTCCTTCAACATAGCTTCTCTGTCGTCCCGGTCCCTCTTTATTCTTGCAATTTCCCTAGCCTTCCAAGCCTCGTATTCCTCTGCTTCATTAATTTCATCATCTGTATCAATTTCCCCACCATTACCCTCAGCCTCTATATTCTTCTGAATCTCTTCATCTTTTCTTACTTCCTCCACAAGAATCTGCTTCGTTTCAACCTTTCTTTCCTGAAGTCTTCTCTTCATCGCTTCTTCAAGTGCCTTCTCTTCTGCCTCCAATCTTTCACGCTCTGCAATCGTGTCCCGCTCTGCTTTTGGCACAAAAACAGGTTTTATCATTGCAATGCCACCCCCATGCTCTTCTTCAGAGTCTGTCTCGTATTCAGATTCCTCTTCTTCTTCCTCTTCCTCTTCTTCGTCTTCTTCCTCCTCGGGGGGCTGAGGAAGCTGTTCCTCCTCCTCACGTTGCCGCTGCAATAACTTCTCCTTAATTCTCCTCCTCCTCTCCTCCAATGCATCCTCATCTTCTTCTTCTAATTCTATGCCCTCTTGAACCCTCCTCTCTTCTTCCTGAGTAGACACAATTTCTGCCTGTCTAATGAGCCTATGCCGAGCAATCGCTTCTTCCCTGTCCTTCCTCCTTTCTGCCAACCTGCGAAGCCTCGCATCATCATCCTTGCCCGCCACCATGTCCCTCGCATCCCCATCCCCATCACCATCACCATCCTCTCTAGAAGGGAATGCCTTCTCCAAGGCACGGGACCTAGCTGTGGACTTAGACCTAGACCCAGCTGTTTTAACATCAATCTCTTCATCGGCATCATCTGCCCATTCTGGGGCTTTACCCGGCCAATATCTCTTTACCTTTGTTTGCCCGATTTTTCCCCGCAATTTGTCCCTGATCGCAATCACAGCATCGCTAACCCCAGCAGTCACAGACATTTTTGCCCGCCGCCTTAAGAATGCCCAAAAATCTAAAAAAAAAATGTGAGAGAGGAGTTAAACCCTTACTTGAGCTAACCGGCATACACTAACGCTGAACCCTAAATATAGGAAAACATAAGCCCTGAATGGGGTGAATTGTAACACAAAAGCTACTGTGGAAAGTGGGAGGAATGGGGGAAAGAAAACCTCGCTGTTCAAACATGAAAAATCTGGACGAAACCGAATGCAAAAGAAGAAGAAAAATAAAGAAAAGCAAAACGCCCTGCTGATACACCTTAGATTTTGCAGTCCCGTCTTATACTATTAGGATGAATACGTCCGATCAATGTAAATTTAGTGCAGATTTCACTAGTTTTGGTTTCAGAAGGAGGGCAATATCCAATTTACTTTGAAAGAATCACTTCTTACTTACTTGCAGTGATCACGAATCACCAATCCTCCAGTTCAGCCGAATGGAAAATGCAGCCGACTCCTCCAGCCCTCTCACTATGCAACCGGTTGGGCCCGTTTGGAAAAATAGCTAGTTGACGAAAAAATTCAATATTTTTATAGTGACCATCGCTGACAAACTACGTAGGCTAGTGCATGACCCGCTGAGGAAACTATGGATGGAGTAGGGGAGGGAGGCCAGAAGTGGTCCACCCCGACTTTGGCCACCCGGGATGCCACGCGGCTGCCACCCGTCGAGGGCGGGACCACTGCAGGTGGCTGCTCCACGTCGTCCCGGGTAGCTAGCGCTTTAATGCGCTTTATGGCACCTCGGGACGCGTGCCAGCTGGCCCTTTCCCGGCAGTCGCTCCCACCTCCCGTTCATTCTTGCTTGGGGCTGGAAGGTGAGCGTTCTGCCACCCCGGAAGCTGTCCGCCATGGCTCCGCTGCTGCTCCGCTCCCGCCTCCTACTGCTGTTCGATGAGGCCGCTGCTTGGAATACCTGTGACTGTGTGGTGGTCCGCCCCGGTTTGTTGTTCGCGCGGTGGACGTCGCCGTGTGAGCACAGATATTTGGTTTGGTTAACTCGCTGGAAGCTCGTGGTGGAGTGGCCCTGTTCCATGGTCGTCGCCGTGCGTTGGATAACTGGTCTAGTGTTGTTGTTGTGTTCGTGGTTTGTGGCGTGGGTTCCCCGGTGGTTCGGCCCTGTTCCTGCTTGTTTGCGGGCTGCTCCTGGTTCATCCTCGGCTCCTGGTGTTCATGTTTCTGCTTCGTCGTCGGCTCCTGGTTCGTCCTCGGCTCCTGGTACCTGCTCCGCTCCTGGTTCGTGCTCGGCGGTGGCCACCTGTTCAGTAAACGTGGTAGGATTTCGATCCTACCGGCTTCGCTTGCATTGTGTTTTTCAACACAACCACTCTCTCGGTGTGATTTGCTTGCCTTCTCTGTCTGTGTTCGGTTTGTTTGGGTGTGGTTGCCTGTTCAAACGACGTCATAGGAAATTGTTTTTTGGTTTTTAATGGAGCACTGTAATGGTTTTTGGTTTTTAATGGAGCACTGTAATGGTTGTTGGTTTTTAATGGAGCACTGTTATGGTATTTGGTTTTTAATGGAGCACTGTTAGGTTTTGTGGTTTTTAATGGAGCACCGTAATGGTTTTTGGTTTTTAATGGAGCACTGTTAGGGTATGTGGTTTTTAATGGAGCACTGTTAGGGTATGTGGTTTTTAATGGAGCACCGTAATGGTTTTTGGTTTTTAATGGAGCACTGTTAGGGTATGTGGTTTTTAATGGAGCACCGTAATGGTTTTTGGTTTTTAATGGAGCACTGTTAGGGTATGTGGTTTTTAATGGAGCACCGTAATGGTTTTTGGTTTTTAATGGAGCTCTGTTAGGGTATGTGGTTGTTAATGGAGCACCGTAATGGTTTTTGGTTTTTAATGGAGCACTATTAGCTTTTTTGGTTTTTAATGGAGCACTGTAATGGTTTTTGGTTTTTAATGGAGCACTGTTATGGTATTTCGTTTTTAATGGAGCACTGTAATGGTTTTTGGTTTTTAATGGAGCACTGTTAAGGTATTTGGTTTTTAATGGAGCACTGTTAGGGTATGTGGTTTTTAATGGAGCACCGTAATGGTTTTTGGTTTTTAATGGAGCACTGTTATGGTATCGGGTTTTTAATGGAGCACCGTAATGGTTTTTGGTTTTTAATGGAGCACTGTTAGGGTATTTGGTTTTTAATGGAGCACTGTAATGGTTTTTGGTTTTTAATGGAGCACTGTTAGGGTTTTTGGTTTTTAATGGAGCACTGTTAGGGTATGTGGTTTTTAATGGAGCACTGTTAGGGTATTTGGTTTTTAATGGAGCACTGTTAGGGTATGTGGTTTTTAATGGAGCACTGTAATGGTTTTTGGTTTTTAATGGAGCACTGTTAGGGTTTTTGGTTTTTAATGGAGCACTGTTAGGGTATGTGGTTTTTAATGGAGCACTGTTATGGTATTTGGTTTTTAATGGAGCACTGTAATGGTTTTTGGTTTTTAATGGAGCACTGTTAGGGTTTTTGGTTTTTAATGGAGCACTGTTAGGGTATGTGGTTTTTAATGGAGCACTGTTAGGGTATTTGGTTTTTAATGGAGCACTGTTAGGGTGTTTGGTATTTAATGGAACACTGTAATGGTATTTGGTTTTTAATGGAGCACTGTTATGGTATTTGGTTTTTAATGGAGCACTGTAATGGTTTATGGTTTTTAATGGAGCACTGTTAGGGTGTTTGGTTTTTAATGGAACACTGTAATGGTATTTGGTTTTTAATGGAGCACTGTTATGGTATTTAGTTTTTAATGGAGCACTGTAATGGTATTTGGTTTTTAGTGGAGCACTGTTATGGTTTTTGGTTTTTAATGGAGCATTGTTATGGTCGAAATTGATTATTAATGGCACACTGTTAGGGTCGAAATTTATTATTAATGATTGTATGAATTAGCAATGAATGGTTGTTAATTTGTTAATGGAGTTGATTATAGGATTAGGGTTTGAAGGATGCGGGAAATTCTGACATAAAAAAAAAACACCATCACAGTGCTCCATTAAACCCTTCATTGATTATATTGCTTTCAGTGATTGCTTGAATTTTGAAGGAATGGTTGTTAATTTCTTATTGGAGTTGATTATAGGATTGATGCATGCTTGAGATGAATAATTTGGGCATGCGAATTAGATGAATAAGTTGGACTGTGAATTGAAGGCATGAAACCTTTTAACAAATTAGGGTTTGCTATGGTTCATTGATTGTTTCAGTCATTGTATGAATTTGCAATTAGGGTTTGGAGGCATGAAACCTTTTAAGAAATTAACAACCATTCATGCTAGGTAGGGTTTGCTATGGATCAGTGACTGTTTCAGTGATTGTATGAATTCGCAATGAATGGTTTTTAATTTGTTAATGGAGTGCATTATAGGATTAGGGTTTGATATGGTTTCATTGTTTCATTGCTTGATAACTTAGTATATTTTAAAATTAAGAGAAGGTTTCATGGTTATGGAAAATTCAGATATGCTTTAATGGTATGAAGGTTACGGGAAATTCTGACATAAAAAAACACCATAACCGTGCTCCATTAAACCCTTCATTGATTATATTGCTTTCAGTGATTGCTTGAATTCTTAAGGAATGGTTGTTAATTTCTTATTGGAGTTGATTATAGGATTGATGCATGCTTGAGATGAATAATTTGGGCATGCCAATTAGATGAATAATTTGGACTGTGAATTGAAGGCATGAAACATTTTAACAAATTAGGGTTTGCTATGGTTCATTGATTGTTTCAGTCATTGTATGAATTTGCAATTAGGGTTTGGAGGCATGAAACCTTTTAAGAAATTAACAACCATTCATGCTGGACATGCATATGTGTTTGTCCCATCTACAGTTAGCCCTCATTTTGTATTTTTCTATAATTTTGGTTCTCATATTTGTTTGTCCCACCTGCTTTCATTCTTGCTGTGTGCTCTAACCTAAGTAATCTTTAACTGTGTGCTCGGTGATTGTTTGCAATGCTTACTATCAATCCAGTTCAAGTCGATTTGCATTCAAGTCAGTATTGCATTCAAAAAAAACTTGCATTCAATTTAAATGTTCAATCAGGTTGGTCTACCACCCAATTTAGTTTAACATTCAATTTAGTTTGCTAACCAATAAATATAGCAATCAATTTTAGTAAGGAATGTAGTCCAGTAAATAGACAGAGACATGAAGAAAACAGTACTTGACATAAAGGGCATATTCTTGTTCAACATAGTAGCAATTCGAGATTTATACATATGGTTGGTCCATGGTGGGTTGGGACTTTATACATTTACTGTGGTTATGCCTAACATATATCCACTGTCAGATTGGAATCAAACAAAAACTTAGGAAACCACCCAAAATTCCCCCCAGCAACAAAATCTTCCTTTCATATGTGTATGCCAAACACAAAACATCTATCATTCACCAAACAAAAAACCCTGTGTGCGAGGAGGTTGACTGCCTTCATTACCCAAACTAGTTGGGTTAGATACTGATGCATGACCTGGTTGTGTTGAGCTGCAAACATTTGGTGCGGGCCAGGTTGATCCTTGTAGCCAAGGAGGAATTGAGTAACCATAGTTATGACTTGAGCCTAATTGCCCTGGGTTCACTGGAGTTTGGAAGGCATACACAGTATTTCCCCCTGCCTGGTGGTATTGGGGTATCTGTATGTTAATAAGGTCCTGGAATAATCTTATGTTCTCTGAAAACTGATCCAATGGGTTGTCAACCACCTCTATCCTCTCCAGACCATTTGGATTCCTCTGATTTACCTTTCTTTGCTCCCTTTCCTCCCTTGCCAATTGTTTCCGTCACTCTCTTTCCTCCCTTTGTTTCACTCTTACAAGCCTTTCCTTCCTTCGATTTTCTGCTGCAACAATCTTTGCTTCCTTCTTCTCCTTTGCCAGGGCCTTCTTCTTCTCTTTTAAATCCTGCATCTCCTTTTTCTTGTGCTCAGCCTCAATCAGTAGGGTGATGTAGTCCTCTGATGTTAGTAGTTGCGAGCTCCTGCTTAATCTAAGATGCTCAGCAGTGGGATTAGATAGATGAGTTGCAACTTTCTCCACTGGCAACTTAAGGAACTGGCCAAGTAGTGGCTCATTTGGTGGGAGTGCCTCATCATCATTTTCTTGGTCCACTGTATCTTCATTTTGTTCAATCTCATCTCCACCACCCCCAAGTGGCACATAATAATGTACAGCTTCATTGTTAAGGACTGCTGGCATCGAAGACAGGTTAAGGCTTTCATCGTTGGTGGGGGTGACAATGTGTCTGTTCATATTTGTCATTGCCTCTGCCAACCACTCGGGTTGTTCTGGCTGGCTTGGAAATGTCAACTCCTCGCTGTTGTTTACCATTGCTTGGTCACCTCCATTCACACTCAAATCAGCAACGTTGTTATGAACAATCCCTTGGCCATCTAATTCTGTTTCTGTCCTTCCAACAGCTTCTATATTCTCCCCAACAGGTTTGGTGCCATACTGGCTTTCACTTACGTGTTCATTGTCGTCATCCAGTGGTTGGCAATGACCTTGAGAGAGTGATATGATGTTATCTGCAGCATCTGCATCCTCTCTCCCCTGAACATCAAAAGCCTGACTACATCCCGTGTCATGTTGAAGAGCATCAGAATTGAAAGGCCATATTCCCGTCCGCCTAAAACCAGCCTTGATAATTGATGCTGTGAGTGCCCTAGCAAAAGCTTTGCTTGCAAGTTCTGCTAATTCGAACCTCTTCACCTCTATCCCCGGGTTCTTTGCCATCCAGGACGCTCTCTCAGACCTGAAGTAACACTTGAAAGGCCCAAACACACTCACATCTAGAGGTTGCAGCCTGTGGGTGGTATGTGCAGGCAGTGTCAATAGATCAATGCCTAGCCTATTTGCCTCCTCAATGGTTTGTATAGCAACGTGGCTACCATGGCCATCAAAAATCAAAAGGTGTCTGTTTTCAGGTGAAACACCGCCAGGGACAGAGGAAGCAAAGTGGCAAAGCCAACTCAAGAACAGTTCTTTTGTCATCCAAGCATGGGGGTGTGTAGCCATGCATGCGCCAGGTTCACAGTTTTTAATGTAATTTTTGAGTTGATTCTTTCCCTTGAACAGATAAAAACCTGGAATTGATGCTCCAACTGCGTTGACACAACAAAGAATAGTTATCCACTCCCTACTTTTTGGCATAATTTTGGGCACATTCCTACTCCCTCTCTTGGCAATTACCCGCATGCCACAATTCCTCCCTGCCTGCAATCCAGTCTCGTCACAGTTCCATATATGGTCTCCTCTGTATGAGTGTTTCTCATATGCATCAGAGAGTGTCTGATAGAACTTGGTCACAACTGTAGGGCGCAGATTGAAAGCCCTATCCCTGTCAAGCCCCTCTGCTGTGCGTAACACAAGTTCTGGATGCCTTTGTTTAAATCCTCTCCACCATGATTTTCCTGGAAATCCATCTTTGAAGGGGTTTGGCCTCCCTTGACAGATTTGTGCAACAGTGGATTTGAGCTGAACCAACTCCAGACCATGGCCTAGTTGAGCCATCTCTTCACACCAAACCACAACTTCTTCTTCCTCTTCTGCACTCAACACTGTAAGAGGTCCTTTTCGCTTGGTATGGGTCAGGCCATTTATCCAGTAATGGATTGATGTTGGTGGAATCCCATGTTTTTTAGCAGCTGCTCTGATAGAAAAACCATTGAACTCTATATCATCTATGGTAGCCTTCATGTCTTCTTGTGTCCATCCTCTGATGGCACTAATCTTCTTACTGGCAGTTGCACCTTGAACTGTGGTTGATTGTGGAATAACACCTCCAGGATCTGCATCATTTTTCTCTTCAACTGTGGTTGATGGTGGAATAACACCTCCAGGATCTGCATCATTTGCCTCTTCAACTGTGGTTGATGATGGAATAACACCACTACGCACTGCATCATTTGCCTCTTCATCATCTCTGTGTGCATTGTTATTATCAGTATCATGTGCTATGTCCTCACCGGACGAGGTGCATCGTAGCTGGGCACCCCTACTGAGTCTCCTACTTGACCTCCTTGCACGAGTAGTGCTGACTCTTGCCATGACTGCATTAAAACCAAAAACCATAACAGTGTTCCATTAAAAACCAAAAACCATAACATTGCTCCCACCTACGGAGATAGAACTAGCTGTGTTAATTCACAGGGATCTGGAATATTATAATAGCTGTGTTGAAAGAAAGTGTTAAAATGACCCTAGGATCTGGAGTATTCAAAAGGAACTAGCTGTGTAAATTCACAGGGATCTGGAATATTATAATAGCTGAGTTGAAACAAAGTGTTAAAACGACCCTAGGATCTAGAGTATTCAAAAGAATCTCTTGACGTGATTTACATGTTCAATGCAGGTTCTTGCATAAAACTAGATATAGTCTGGCTACTTGAAAACATTATTATTGAAAGACAAGTTTATCTTGAATGCAATACCTGAACTCTGAATGCTGTCTTGAATTAACTCTACAACTGTGTTTTGCTTGAATGCAATGCCTGGACTCTGAAATTTGATGCTTGGAAATAGAGGTGAGTTTAACAAGGTCTGGGAATTTCGAATAGCAGAAAAAATGAAGTTTGTTTTAAGGTTGTAGTGTCTTTATAGCATTTTGGTGTTTGATTTGATTGGCAAGTTTGAGAAGGCATGGATTGCAACTGGCTGGAGTTGGATGAGTGGCTCAAGATTGACTTGGCCTCGATCCAATGGCCATCAATGGGGCTTTGTCGATCCATGTGCTCTTCGTAATGCCTATGGACATATGCTTCTGTTTGGTTTTCTGGTTGATTTGATGATTTTAATGGAGTTGGCTGCATTAATTGCATTGATTGGGCTTCTTTGTTTAACAGCAATGCACCTGGAGCTGACACTCATTCTCCATTTATTATGCAGGTGACATTTGATAGATGTGTAGGTGGGATGCCTTGGTGGTTAAGTGATTCTCGATGCTGGTCTGGGTGTACTTTGAAGCTTGTTCGATGGGCTCCATGTGATGGGCAATCCGTCCTTGTAGATTGGGCTGGCTGGGGAGTGATGAGGTCCAATTAGATGTTTGTGTCAGTGCATGTTGGGATTTGGAAGGGACATGATGGATTTGATTTTGGTTTTGTCAGGACTGCTCAGTTGTCAACCTTTTGTCCTATAGTTGACAGCTGTGGGCCTACTGTACAGAATGACACTTAATGAACTCAAATAGGAAACTTTTTACTTATTTATATAATTATATGTGTTTGACAGTTGGCATTTTCTTGATCACTTTTTGGGTTGTAACAGTCACCGGTTCTATCACCACTACCGGTTCCCGTTCAACTATAGAACTCTCTCCCCTATCGCGGTTTTGGGGAGTGCCTTGTGCATTTTTTTTATTTTTTTTTTATTTTCTTTCTTTGCATATACGGCATTTCTACTATGAGCACACATTGATTTTATCTCCTATTTCTATTAACTAGTCTTGCATTATAATTTGTAATATATATATATTGAACTTGAGTGTGGGGAGTGCCTTGAGCATTTTTTTTTTTTTTTTTTTTTTTTGCATATACGGCATTTCTACTATGAGCACACATTGATTTTATCTCCTATTTCTATTAACTAGTCTTGCATTATAATTTGTAATTAATATATATATATATATATATATATATATTGAACTTGAGTGTCCTACTCTAATCTCCTCGATCATATTAGTCTATCAACATGCCTCGAGATAACATTGTCACATGCTCACATGTGAGGTCGTACTCTTAGTGGAAACCGAGAACATCATGTGATTAGCTAAATAGCTTAGTTAAGCGTGACGAAATCGACATTTGGTTTTGAACTCGCAACTTCCCAAAGTCCAAAGGACCAAAGGAGGCTAGGCGAACCATCTCGCTTACAAGCCTGAGCATGTACATTATATGTATACACACACACACACACAAAGGAAAAAAAAAGAGGCGGAGTAAGAACAAAGCAAAGAAGATGGGATCAAACTATCTTGTAGAATTGTTGGATAAGAAGGGCATGCATGTCTTTTCATGCATCATCAATCATCACATCAAAGGAATTCCTACAAGACAATACTACTTAACCCTAGTTTGAATACAAATAAATTCTAGGGTTTTCATTGAAAGGATAGGGTCCTTGTCCCATGCCCCTTCTCCAAATCAAGCTTCAGGAGGAATTGATGGTCATCATCATCATAAAGCACAAATTTGACATAAGGTTTCAAATGGGAAGAGGAACCCTTCTCTAATGGGGTCTTGTGATCTTTCCCCTATCAGGATCAAAACCCCTTGGGGCAATATTAACTTTTATGGGGATTTTAACTTCCCATTGGATTTTCTTCTACCTTCAATCATATCTTAACATGGGATATCTAACAAAGGGACCCTAAATATTGATGTACTTGAGTGTGCTAGCTTGTTGAAGGAGAAAGGATAGGATGTGACTCAACTTTTTCATAATATCCTCAATCCACCCTCTCATTAAGAGTTCCTAACCATATCTCGCATGAGGGTTCCATTGGACAACTAAGCTTCTACATATGTTCAAAGTGGCTCAAACAATGAAGATATTTGCATCCAACCAAATCACCCACCACTAAAATAAGCTTCTCTCAAGGCAACTAAAAAGAGCACTACTACAATCTCTAACAACTCTTAAGATGTCGATTTAAAACTCCCTGTCACTAAAACGAGGAAATGTGTCTACGTCAAACAAAAATATGAGAGTATGAAGGTTGTTATGGATCGCTCATTGGTAAATGGCTCCATTTTGTAGTTCTCAAATCAAGCCTTTATTAGCAATTTCATACTCATGATACAATGAGAAGGGCCCTAATAATTTTGCAATGTTCATTTGGGGAAAAATCCTTGTCGATACCCCCTTTATCTTCCATGGGGGTAAGGCTTCAGTACCTTCTGTTTACAAGTGAAAAGGACCAAGAAAAGATCCTTGCTAGATGCCCTTGGTTTGGGGGTCGCTTAGATCTAACCACATTTGGATGCTCTTCTACTATACATTTGGATTTTGTCATCTGCAACTAAATTGAAAGGACAACAATGAACTATAAATATGTAAATAATATAAATTATTTGGTCAAGTTTGGAAATGTGGTCTCCTTAATTCCATGATCATAAGATATTTCCAGCAAGGGTGATTAGAATATGCTCATCATGTGGCTTAAATAATGTCTCAATGAGACACCATTTTGTGGACTATAATGCTTATGAAATATGCCCATAATGGTAGGATGGACAAAGGTTAATAATGTTTGATAACATGCTCGAGCATAATCTTGTCTCATGGAATGGGAAAAATCAAGGAAGCTCACAGATTGTTTAAAAGAATGCCACAATGGAGATATGCATCATTTCAAGCATGGAGAGTTGCATGTTTGTATGTTGGTTTTGTTGTTTCTTTATGTGGACCTAACAGATACTTGGAGTGGGTTTGGCATACCACTTACAATTACCACCAAACATTGCCCAAAAGGCGAGGGAATTCCATCATGGTACGTACCATGATGGAATGCCCTCACCTTTTGAGATCAAAATCTGACGACAAAGATGTCCGATTTTCGACATCTTGTTGTTGACCATCCGACAAGCCGCATATTTTTTTAACGTCGGTGGCATTTCGGCTATAATCCGACATTTAAACTCCCCATCGGATATCCGACAGCCTCCCGTTGGATATCCGATAACCCCTCTTTCATCATACCCGTCAGATATATGACCTCCTGCGGTCGAATATCTGACGACCACTCCATACCATAGCCGCCGGATATCCGACCCCCTCCAGTCCAATATCCGACACCTTTAGCCGTCGGTGGTATGGAAAAGGTGTCGGATATCTGATGACCACTCCAACGAACTTGACATAGAAAAATGGCAAAGGCGTCCAATATTTGACGCCTTTAGCCGTCGGTGCTATGGCAAAGGCGTTGGATTGATTGTAAGTAGCCGTCGGATATCCGACGATCGTGGCATAGAAAAAATATGACAATCCGACGCCTTTAGCCGTTAGTGGTATGGCAAAGGCGTCGGATTGTTTGTAAGTAGAAGTCGGATATCCGATGGATCTTGCATAGGAAAAAGTCAAATATCCGACGACTTTAGCCGTCGGTTTTATGGCAAAGGCGTCAAATTGTGTGTATGTTAGGGTCGGATATCCGACAGAGAGTTTGTATTTAAAAAAAAAAAAACTTCCATAATTGTCTAATAAGCATACCCAACATGATGTGCAATAATCTTGTTGAGGTCTCAAGGTTCTTCTCCATCTTTACTATCTTTTGGGCAAGATTTCTCTTCAAAGTTTTAGTAGTTGCTTCACAATCAATGATTAATATGCTATATATGATAGCTTATGAAAAATAAACAAGGGATTTATAGCCTACTCATTTACCCAACAATGGTACTTTATGGAAAAAATATTTGATATGTTTTCTTAGTCTTGTGCATATATCTTTGTCTTATGAGTGGCTTAAAAGGATTTTGTGCAAGTTACTCTTATCACTATCATCCAATGAAAATAAAATAATGGTTCTATTTCTAATTCTCTACTTTTGGGCCAAATTCTTCATTAACCAATATACTGGCACTTTAACCAAATGAGTGAAACACAAGGCAATATTACCCAACAATATAAAATGCCAGAATCGAAATTCAGTTAAAATGCCAAGTTTGAAAAGGGTCACTTTACCTGGTGGTGAACTATGGATTCATCGAAAGCGCATCCCATAGGGTAAGTGTCATCTATAAAAATTTCATGTATGTGGCTCTTTAGTACTGTACTAGACAAACGGTTAGCAACAAATCCATTCTAGTCTTGGAAGAAGCATTCCCAGATGCTCATAACAGCTTTGTCCAGCTTTACCATAATGTTCACGCTTCTTTAATACCTACAACCACACACAAAAGAAAACAACAGTGGATAACCAAACTAGATAAGCACCCAAGTTGACAACCATACATGACCATCATAATCGACTCTACTCTTTGCGCAATATCCAACCTGCCATTGAATCCAAAATAAAGAAACTTTGAGAATGTTTTCATGATGCAGAGGCCATCGTTTCAACAAGCAGAGTGCAGTGCAACTTGATTTGTTGTGCATTATAAGCATATTCTTCTTTTACATGATGTAAGAATACTTAATATAAGGGAAACGAAGAGCTTACGAATTCATAAGTCTGGTTATGTGATTAATTATGTAAAACGCTTCCACACCAGCCCATCTAGCGCTTTCCTTTTCATAATCTCTATTAAAGTTAAAGCATTAGTTTTTTTACGTTAGTAGTTGTGCAACATTCTAGCCGGTGAAATGCTCTGATCTGTAAAACCTAGTCTAAGTAAATTAGCAATGATGAGTAGGATTTCAAAACCTGAAAGCATGACCAAAGGCATTGCTATCTGGTGTCATAAAACCCCCATCCTACTGAAGAATGTCTGACTCTGAGTGGTCTTCCTCTTTCACCATCTTCTCTTGAGAAACGGTTTGAGTTTGGTTGACATCATCTCCTTCTAGGAGAGCCTCTACAAATTTAAAAGAGCATAAGATTGTTATTCATAAATAACAACAAATTAACAGCAAGCATAGAGGGCTATTGATTGGGGAGAAAATTGCATTGCACGAGAAATGACGACCTTGTACAATGACTGTCATTTGCCATAATCGAAATTCAGTTTAACATATCTCATTCAAATATTCTCAAGGAGATTCCAAGGAAATTAAAGATAAGGTTAAGGATATTGATTCCAGTGCATCATTTACTTAGCCTTTGAAGTTGCGGAAACTCGAAATTGGTTATGAGGAGCAACCAAACATCACAACAAGCTCCAAGAAATTGTCAAGATTTGGATGACACGTGAGTGGGTTGTAGAAAGCCAACATCATAGCCACAGTCAACACATTCATTCAATAAAATATAACATTCAATAAACCATTCATTCATTCAGTCAACACATTCATTCAATAAAAGCTAACATTCAATAAAGGTAACAATTTACTACACTGAATCATTAAACCATTAAACCATTCATTCATTCATTAGGCTAAAAATCATGGACGATATATTATTATAAAAAATAATTAGACAACGTTTTTCCAGACACTTCTTTTTAGTTTTTCTTCTCTTTACATAATCTCTAAGAAGACCATCTTCTGGAATTTCTCCTCTAGTTCTTGGTTCTTCATCAGGCACTTGTCATAATGTCTGCATCCTAGAGTGCTGATCCAGACGTGGATTTTGCGGCAAGGGGTTCGGATTTGTTGCAACAATGTGAAAATGTTACATCGTTATATTTTGCTATTGTAATGACATGTATTTCATTTAAAAAAAACATTACAAAGGTGTTTTTTTACCTGTTGTGGCCACATCATGTTGTTCATGTTCTTGTCCAGGCTCAACCTGTATAGTGTCACCCTCTACATGCTATGCAGTGGAAATATGGTGAACTACAATTAATGTTCACCATCTGCAATGCTATACATAAAATTGTAGCATATGAATAAATTCATTACCAGGATTCGAAGCAAGATCTTCGATTTGTTGTTGTCCCTCCTCGACATTAAGGGGATCATTGCTTTCCTGCTCAAAATAGAGTCAATATTTTATGTCAATTATTTATAACGAATAGATTGCACAAGTAATAAATCTTCATTAAACTATATAGATTCTATATACCTGTGCACCAGATGGATTAGTACCAGAAGACTGTGTTTGCCTAGACAAGCTTTTTCGACGTTCAACAACAGCTCCAAAGCCGTGCTGGAAGCCAAGCTTCATGTCTTCCTCAGTGGGCACTTCTTTGAATCGGTCGGCCTGCGAATTTGCATAACGTCGCTAATTAACATTTTGCGGTACAATAAAACGAAAAATAATTTGCAATTTATTATTTGTATGCATTATTGGTTTTTCAAAACTTACAATTCATGCTGCCAAATTCGAATAACCACCAGGCCCAAGCTTGTGCTGACCTATTTTTTCCAGTCTTTCCTTTGTGGCCTTTGATGTGTCTGATAGCCTATGCAAGTGTTGAAATACGTTAGATGTTCCAAATTCGATATAGAAATCAATAATAATAAGGTTTAGAATTACATTGCGGAAAGTATTGCATACCTCCTTGTGGTTGGTGGTATATTTCCTTCTTTTCTTTGAGCCCTCTCCTTTCCATCTTCCACTAGAGATTTCCACTCCATTGTTGGAATCATTGGAGGGCGCTCATACCTATGGTTTTTTTCCAGGTGGACCCTATATTGGTCTCAGACAATCTTCATATGTTGTCCAGCCTTTTTCAGGACCTTGGCTTGATCGAAAGGACTTGTCGCCGAATAGGTCAACCAACTGATTAGTGAGCTCATCTTTTAAATACTTCAATTGTCTATCCCACCTTGTTCGGATGGTGGGCCCGAAGATATCCAAGGACAAGTCATTCATTTGTTTATAAAAAACATAATTTCCCGCAAAACGATCACGCCATGATCATAATTAGTTGAAAAAAAATGTTTTATCGGTATATTACAATGAAATTATAAACACTAACTTGATCAATGTATATTAATTACCTGGGTTCTTCTCTATCTTTATTGGGACGAGATCTTCGTCCACCAAAAATGTTTCCTTGATTGTTCCCGCGCTAGTGACACGGGAAGATCCTGGAAATGCAGCTTCGGCGATATCAATATTACTAGGAGGCTTGGTGTCGACCCCTTCTTCTGGACAATCTGGTGTGCATCTGTCACTAGCAGTCGGTGCGCTCACAGTTGGGGTCCGTGGTGTTTCGGAACGTGTTGTCGACTATTCAGTTGACAACAATGGTGAAGGAGTCGATGCATGTGGAGTCGTTTGCTCATGATGCGACGTCTCTCCACGAGCCTCACTGGGGCCAACACCGCCTTGACCACTATTGTGTGGTCTCAGATAATTTTGTAAATACAAACCCCATTTTATACGTTCAGTACTATCATATAAAAGTGAAAATTATAAAGTTATAAATGAATTATTTTATGATTCAAGATTCCTCAACTTACTCACAAGACTTCAAATCTCCGTTCCAACAATTCAATCCTGGCTATAATATGGTCTGTCTGCGGAACCTTGAATAGCAGAGAAATGATTTCCGCACTAAATTTATTCAAGATTTTGTCTATCACCTTAACCGGGTTTGTAGCTTCACCAATTATGTCGGGATCGGTAAACATCTCAGCCACTCCAAGATCTATTGAATATTGTTGCGATGTTGTTTCATACAACGATTCACTGGTCTGCAACAAAAATATATAAAACACTAATGAGTTATATCATGATAGATTCCTAAAATTATGTTAACAAAACATGTCTATCATGATAGATTCCTAAAATTACAACTAGGTTTACCTGATGCTTGGACGATGGTGTCGTCTGATCCACAACTATGGACTTGCCCCGATCATCCGGCCCCTGCAAAAAAGAAGTAGAAAACATTATCACAACGAAACCAGTATACACACGAAAAATACATAACAAAATAAACATCATGCTACGTATTATATTGGTACAATTCCAATGAATTATACCTGCAACCTCGAGGATCGTGATCCACTCATCGGATCAATGGTCATAGGTGACTTGCCCCGATCTGCTAATAGCTGGGAGTTGCCCCTTACAGAACCCTAAATAAAAAACATAGAGAAAATTACCTAAACAAAACCAAAACTATTCATGAAAAAACACAGCAAAAAAGAACTATTTTTCATATTATATTTTTACTATTACAAAGATGTATACCTGTTGCGTCGAGGCAAGTATGGTATGATCTACTGTGACCCTTACAGAACCGGCATGCATAAAAAACATAGAGAAAATTACCTAAACGAAACCAAAATATTCATTGAAACATTAATATAATGAGAAAACATTTTGACATATTTAAATTGTACAATTACAATCAGGTTTACCTGTTTCCCCGAGGCTGCTATCGTCTAATGAACATTCTGGTGGCTTTCCCGATCAACGTTCTGCATCAAATATAGATAAAATTATATAAACGAAACCAATATATTAATGAAAAAACAAAGCAAAAAAAATTCTTTTTTCTTATTATATTTTTATTATTACAAAGATGTATACCTGCTCCCTCGAGGAAGATATACTCCTCCGACCATCTACTGGCAGGTATTTTTCCCGATCACTAGCCTGCGAAGTAAATATGGAAAATTAAAACAAAATAAACTAACGAAAAATCCTTAAGATGTTAAATTCATTAATAAAAGGTTGGGTAAATTGTTATACGCACCACTCCCATAGTAACCATGTTTGTATCTACTCGATTCAAATTGTAATTAATAAGCAACTCTTCCCCTGTAGATATTGATTTAATGGCACATACAAAAACACGGTTTCCTTCACGCCCCTCAAATTCACAGTTTGGTTGCTTAATTGTAGACCCTGGTTTTGTACTGTTTATAAACCTTGCAATATTCGTTGTGGCCTTTGGCCTTCCGTCAATGTACAACGTTGCTCCTTTATTTTGATCTTTGTCTTTCAACTGTAAATAGTTTGCTGACAATCCATATCTACACATACTTCGTGTATATTGGACTAGGTGCATCCAATATTTGTAGTTGTAACAGCGTCCAACATACTCCATGAATTTTGTACATGTGTCATAACCGACCTTTATGTCATCCATGCAAAACAACCCCAAACCATGTAATGACGACGGTGCAATTCGATATATCCTCTCGTTCACACAAAAATCTGTGTTCGGTTGAGGAAGATCCTTGGGTACCCATTGTTTCACTAAATGTTTGTACCTCAATGGCACCTCAACATCACCTATCGTCTCATCATCATAGGAACATGACCCCCCTTGAGCGCGAAAAAAATTCCATGCATTTATGGAATTTTCTTCTAGTGTTTTGACATCTAGTTGATAAAACTCTTGTAGACCTACTAGATGTCTCACTTTCCTCTAGCCTTCCTAAACTCCCCTCGCTCGAGGAAGACAGATCTGACAAATACCTATTTGGTTCTACCTGCACCATGGGAAAAAAGTTTAGATAGGACCGCAAGGCATAGTGCCTCTTAAAAGGTGACGTGTAGCACATTTTATAAGGTGACTTGTATTGCATTCCCTTTCTCAAAATGTAGGCATTCAAGTGATGAGGAAGAGGATCACTTTATCTTTCTTAGGAGTATAAATTCATGCGATTATGAGTTGTCTTTTATTGCTCCTTTGGGTCTTGAGTCCCATATCACACCATCTAACTATCTTTGTCATCATGGCCCTAAAGTCTCTCTCATCCCATCAGTTTGGGTCCATCACCTCGGTAATTGAATTACACTCACATTTAGTAAGATATTTATATTTAGCAATAATAATAAAAAATAAAAAATAACTAACCATTATGGAAAACTTCTAAAAGTATTTATGACTTTCAAAACTAAGATCTTTGAGGTGGTTAATAAGTGTTCACAAATATTCAAAAACAATATTTTATATAATGTTGTGAAACTTGTATAATCTGATTCAAAATCTACACTAAAATATTCTTAAGGAAAAGGATGAACTCATTGAATATTGGAAACACATGGGTAGTTTTGTAATCAAGCATGGTCTTCTTAGAGGATTCCCTCTAAGATAGGAAATACCTCCATCTATGTCCTTCCCTTTGACCACTCATCCCTTGTCCTATATATAAGATAAATGTTTCTGTGAACATACGTGAATACCTCTTCAGCGCTGCTCCCAACTAATGCTGCCTTTGGACAATTACTCGTAATCTTGACTGATGGTATTAATTGCATAACATAAATTTTCAATCATATTGACACAAAGAAAAGTAGGGATTTCTTTATATTATCATGACATAGTTACAAAGACTCAAAGAGTTTTCTGATGTCTTCTTTTAGCGCTCGGCCAAGAGATAGAGCATACTTCCTCGGACAGATATAGACTCAAGATTTATACTTAAGGAAGTATCAGGTTTCTGGTGTGATCTGATACCACGAGGGGCAGCCACAGAGCATACTCCTGTTCTCAGACATACAAGGTTTTTGTTGCAATCTAATACCACAAAGGCTAGTTGCAGAGCATACACCTTTTCTCAAACTCAGACACAGAGCAGAGAGAGACCAAACTTGAATGCCTCAAATGGTTCTCTACCTAAAACTTAGAGAGGACATGCCCACTCTCTTAGCCGAATGGAATCTTATTATGACAATCTGAATGGACAGGCCCCACTCATAGCCAAATACTTTTGAGATATTTACAATTGATCGGAGTATGGGGGACCATATAATTCTCGAAAGTTGGATTGAGTATCTCATGCCTTTGAATAAACAGACCTCATGACCATGCATCTATTCTGATGCATGTGGACTTCTATGTGGGTTTTGACAAGCCATTGTTCTTTGTTTTGAATGTAGCACTGAAGGATTTGATCCTCAGTAATGTTTGTCTACAAAATATCTTTGACTTGTTCGAGAGATTCTCCAACATCCTGTTTTAGATTATAAATAACAGTTGGTTCTAATGATGTCAGGTTGATGCCGAATGACTGCCACCAGTCTCTCATCCAATCAGGGTCGTAGAATGGAGGATCCTCATGGATATGTGTACTTTGATGTCCAAACTTTAGCATGGTATAATATGTTATATTTGTATTTTCTTTTCTCAAGAATTCCCACCATAATTTTTTATATTTTTCATAAGTGTGGGTAGTACTTGGAAACCAGAGACTAGCATCTTGATGTGCCCATGCTTTCAAAGAACGTATCTGGTTAATACAATAGTATTGATGGTCTAGTTATAGCCTAGGGTGATGTGTAGAGACCTCTGTCGTGATTAAGTTAAGATCATGGTAGAGGTGTGTTAACCAATTGCTTGCATCAGCTGCTTTTCTCAGGGAGTTGTTGTAAATCATCTTTGGTACAATACTGGATCCCATAGGCATTCTCTTGAGTTCTGGCACTATTCTAATAAAAGCATCAGATCCCAGTAAGTTAGCATCTAATACTTCAGTATGTCTCAAATCCCACCCAGGTTTCCATGTTTGCATATAATCAAGCCAACTCATATTATCATTAATAATATAGATCTGATGTTTTCCTTCGATCCAAGCAGAGATTTCCATATTTACTTGTGGGTTATGGGCCCACTGGATTCCGCTTTGACCTTCTACGCTCGCTTGCTTCGGGCTCGCTTGTTTCTGGTTCGCTTACTTCAGGCTCGCTTGTTCAAAATTAACAACATACTTATGTGTCAAATATTCTCTTGTTAAAATTTCGGGAATGCTATTTGCTTTCCCATAAATGTACTCGACAGTATAGTTATAACAGGAAAACAATGCGTGCCATCTTGCAATCTTTCCTTATATTCGAGACGGTTGTTTTTCAAAGTGTTCACGTTCTCATATGTGCACCAATTCCTCTTGTAACAAAAGGATGATATAACCTAAGAAAGGAACCTTATGATGACTTATTGTAAAAGAGTGTATGCTACCCCATGATGTGTTTCCCATTAATCATATACCTTCTTAGTCCCATGTACCTATCATGTTGTAACATCTAAATCTCTCGAGTTTAGTGGAAAACTATACAAATCCATTCTCCACCTCTCAACGATGGCTTTGTCCTAATATATCCTATTAAATGATGGAATTTGCATGGTTTTCATTAAGTCACTCATCACTATAGTACTTGGTAATTGAAGGTGTATAATTATTTTCCCACCTAGTGCCCATAATATCTCATATGTTGTTGAATAGATATCTGTTGTTGTTCCATAGTCAGGACACTTATTCTCCAAAATAATTTTCCTCACAAGTTCAATCGAGGAGTTCCACCACTCTAAAAATATTTACCAACACATATTTGATTACCAACAATTTTGTCTGACAGGACAAGTCTTAACTACTTAATACAAATGATTTACCACATATTTGATTACCAACAATATGATTACTTAAGTCTTACCAACACATATTTGATTACCTGGGTGTAGATGTTTCCTGTAATATACTCAGAAGAGTTACTTTCAGAAATTATTGTGCCTCTCAGAGGCCAGACAACTCTAGGAACCAAGTGACCCTATTATAGGGTTAGTACAAACCAGAGAGAGAGAGAGATGACTGGGCTATGGTACGGTCAATAAAAAAAAGTCAATGACAGTCAAAAGGCTCAGTACAATCACAATAAAGATGAGCTGACAACTAGTAGACTGAAGCCAAAGAGACTCACGGCCTCCAGTAAGGTACAAGGACCAACCAAAGGGTACAAAGACCAATAAGTAAGGTACAAGTCAAAAAGAAAAGAGTGGGTATAAATACTCATAACCCTTAAGACTAAGGGGGTGTACTACCTCAAATGTGGACAAACTACCATAGTTATACCCATAAGACCAAAAATATAAAAGGTGGTACAAATCAAAAGATAAATCAAGATGAGTAAAAGACCCAAAAGGTAAGAGGCAAGGTACCACAAAAAAATGAAAGGACAAGGTACCACAAGACCAATAAACAACAGGGTGTAAGGACCAAATGTAAATAAACCATTGTGGGGAAGGTACAAATAAGGTCAAATATATATTGCAATAGCTCCTTGTAACTACCTGTTATTTGACATGCCAAAGAGACGAAAGGTCAAATAATGTCAAATATATGCAATAACTCCTTGTAACTACCTCTTATATGCAATAGCTCCTTGTAACTACCTCTTGTAACTCAAATAGGACCTCTAAAAGGTATGATAGCAAGCAATCTTCCTAACTAAGGTTTGGAGGGTGGTACGAAGTGGGTATAAAGACTCATAACCCTTAGGACTAAGGGGGTGTACCTCAAATGTGGACAAACTACCATAGTACCCATAAGACCAAAAACATAAAAGGAGGTACAAATCAAAAGATAACTCAAGATGAGTAAAAGACCCAAAAGGTAAAAAGCAAGGTACCACAAAAAAATGAAAGGACAAGGTACCACAAGACCAATAAACAACAGGGTGTAAGGACCAAAAGTAAATCAACCATTGTGGGGAAGGTACAAATAACGTCAAATATATATTGCAATAGCTCCTTGTAACTACCTGCTATTTGACATGCCAAAGAGATGGAAGGTCAAATAATGTCAAATATATTGAATAGCTCCTTGTAACTACCTCTTATATGCAATAGCTCCTTGTAACTAACTCTTGTAACTCAAATAGAACCTCTAAAAGGTGTGATAGCAAGCAATCTTCCTAACTAAGGTCTGGAGGGTGGTACGAAGTGGGTATAAAGACTCATAACAATTTGGACAAAGGGGGTGTACCTCAAATGTGGACAAACTACCATAGTACCCATAAGACCAAAAACATAAAAGGTGGTACAAATCAAAAGATAACTCAATATCAGTAAAAGACCCAAAAGGTAAAAGGAAAGGTACCACAAAAATATTATCAACAAAATGAAAGGACCAAAAGTCAATCAACCAAGGTGGGGTACAACCAATCATCTCTCTCTCAAATGTACCAATGTTCCATATAACCTGAAAGTTCGTCATCACTGTAAAAGGAAAAGTCCACACGGATGATTTTATCATGTGATCCTCTAGACTACTCCTAAGGTAAAGCGTTAGTGGCTCCATCAAGGGGTTTCCAGTCCCTTGTTGGCACGGGATAAGTCTACAGGAAGTGCAGAAGCCGACAAGCCGCGAAAGAAGGACCATTCGCGGATATCAAGGAAGCGCGAAGCGGTTAAGTAGTTAGATAAGGGTCATGTGGATCGTTTTGTAACTGCATAGTAACATATAAATAGAAGTAGATTTGTAATCCTAAGGGAATTGATGATAGAAGCAAGTGATAAGAAGTTGATCCATCTTTTGATTTGTTTTGTATCCGCGACATGTTGTATTGACTGTTTCTGCGAAGTTCATTCCGTAGGTTTTAGTGAATGCATGGAGATGTTCGATTATGGTTCCATTTTTGTCTCTGTCTCTATGAGATGATGAATGTGAATGTTTGCAACATGTTTAATACTCTGTACGTTGAATGATTACTGTTGATGCAAATAAGTAGGTTAAAGATGTTGTTGTGAATGTTTATTATCTGTTGAATCTGCGAATGGTCTAATGTGAGTTAACAGTTTACTTTAGAAGATATAATCTATGGTTTCTACAAAGGTAATGTGTGTTGGATGCATGTCCTCAACTCCACTGCGGAAACTTGGTTCATGTATCCCCCTTGTGCATCTCAGGTGAGAGTTCATTCGATCTGCGAGTATTGCTGGAAGGGTTAACACCCTTTTGGGCCGGTGCGTAAGGGAGTTTGGGTTTGTGTTTGTTGGTGACAGTGTGCAGTGAACCCCTGTTGATAGTCGTCATGTCAACAAATGGTTCCGTTGCTGGGACCTTGAGGAGGAAAAGAAGAGGATATGATGTGGCATCCGACGAAACCAGAGATCCAAGAGTGGTTCAACAGAAAGATAGAAGAATTCGCAGAAGGAGAAAAGCAAAACCCTAAACAGACTGTAAGCAGTTGGCTACATAAGTACATTTATTTAGATATCCACGAAATATTTTTCTGCGAATTCCTAGTATTGCTGCACGAGTGGTTAGCATAGCTAACATTCCAAAAGCACCATTTCCAAGAGACTGAACCTGAGCATTGGAATCCATAACTGATTCGACAACTGAAACGTGTCGACAACACAGTATCAAGGGCTATTGAGTTATGGGTGTATAGTATCCTAGAGGGATATATCACTGAGTTCGCAGTAGACACAATCAAGTCATACAACGACGTGGAGAGAATAATTTTCAAGGGACCAAGGGGAAGGTTCTTACTGCTGCTAAAACTGTGGATTAAGATGCTCATGTGCGAAAAGGGAATTCTGAGGATGACTTCTGACGAGTAGAAAGATCAGTGTGGGGAGGTTGTAGGTGTCGCGTGAATGCAGATCTGATAGAAAGATGCAGGGTAGACGGACTTGAGCGACGACGAGTTTGTATGGGAAGCTGATGAAGAGTGTGGTACCTTGAGGAGTGGAGCGATATTCCGACATCCTGAGAAGAAGAGGAGGACTGAGAGAGAGTCTCTTGAGAGGATCGGAACAGAAGGCTGCGAAAAAGGACCACAAGGGAGAAAACATCCCTATTGCAACGAGGACAATGACTAGGCTACCCTAGAAGCATAAGAGACACGGATCGTAAGTTACAAGATACCTAAAACCCCGCGCACTACCCAAAATTATACAGGAAGAAACCCAAGCTATTTGCAAAGTTGCCTGATGTGCATCAGAAAAAGTAGTGCATCAGTAAACAATAACAGTAGGAACGTTAGGATGGCAGGCGAGGCAAAGATGCCTACCTTTCAAGCGAACGGGACCTAGGATCCCGAATAGTATTGGTTCATATGTGAAGCAGTTTGGACTGTGAAGCAGGTCCAGGACGAAGCCATAAAAATGGGACAGATAGCGACGACCCTTAGGGGCCGGGCGTTAGACTGGTTCATGAACTTTATAAGGGTTCCAATGGGAACACCAGCCAATACGTTGGCACAGATCATAACAACAATGATTGATGAATTTAAATAACTAAAATTGGAGTCGCAGTATGTTACTGAGCTCAAGGAGATTAAGCAATTCCCGAACAAGCCGGTGTGGGAATTCAATCAGCGATACAAGACATTGATAGTGAAGGTGATTTTTGGGATAAATGACATGCAACACAAGGAGTGGTTCATCGTAGGACTAGTACCACACATCTGCGGAAGCATTGGAGATTGCGATGAAGCTGGAGGCTCCACCAATCGGTGAAATAGGGTTGGGTATGGATCGGATACCAGCACAACTGGAAAACTTGACGATCCAACTGCAAGACATGAAGAAAGGGAAAGAAGCTCGCGAAGAGATCTGGTGTACTATGTGTAGGACAGAAGGACACCATAAGGATCAGTGCCTAGACTTCCGAGAGTATTTGCAATCCGGTGCACCAAATCCCCTCAATCAGGGAGGGTTGCCTTGGTGTCGTGTCTGCCAAACGAGAGGCCATCGACCAGAAGAGTGCGTTTATCTGCAGAAAATGGTGTCAAAACCAGAGAACTTGTATTGCAAGTTTTGTAAATCGGTTGGTCACGATGACAACAACTATAGAGCTTATGGCCTACTCTAGGAGAGAACTGCAGCGGCATATTTCATGGCACGAGAAGAACAGGCACCGAGTCAGCCACAACAACATTATAACCAACCGTCAGCCCTGTATAATCACAAACCGCAGCAATATGATCAGGCGTAGTATGGGAAAACGCAGTATCCGGCACCGCAGTATCGGGCACCACAGTATCCGACACAGCAGTATCTGGCACCGCAGTATCCGCCACCACAAACCCACCATATGGACTACCGCAACAGCCGCAGTACCAACCATATGGCCCACCACATGGAGGGGCTAGAAGAGGATTCCAGGGAGGTCGAGGTGCTGGCGCAGGACGAGGAGGAGCTGTTGGACAAGGGCGAGGACTAATTATATGCTAAAATTGTGGGCAGCAGGGGAATTATCAGAGGAATTGCCTGAATCCAACACCACAACAGTGCACGTATTGCAACGTTGTGGATCATGGCATTGAAGACTGTCCGCAGCTCATCGTGAAATGGTAGACCAAGCATCCGCCACCACCTCCACATAACCAGAATCAGAATCCACCGGTTGTGCAGATGATATCTACGGAGGCTTGAAAACAACATGCGACCGTTGGAGTGGTGACACGATGAGGAGCGATGACAGGAGCAGATGGGCCACGAACTACTGTCTGACCAACAATGCGGAAACATGTCACTTTTGATGCGGAGGCCGAAAGGGATATCTTCTTAGAAATGCAGGAGGAGATGAGATAGAGGAGGCAGTTACCTCTTCAGGAATAAGTTATCTACGATATGCACTAACGTTCGACAAGACGAAGTCGCATGGAAAGGCCTTCTTAAAGAGTTTCCTGGAGTTGGTAAAGGATCAGGATGCACTGGAGGATATATCCAATCTGTTGACTAAACATGACGGCGTATGCCAGGAACAAAGAGTTAATCGCATACACAAGAGGAAGACAGGGAGAGAGATGCGAATGTCGGCACAAATTGGAGCTTTTGATGTCGACTCAATTATCTTGGACCTAGGGTCGGATGTCAAAATTCTAACCAAGCAAACATGGGAGACCATGGGGAAACCGCAATTGGCCTAGTCACCAGTATAGTTGCGATTAGCAAACCAAAGTAAGGTTACTCCAATTGGTTGGGTGTACCAACTTCCCATCGATATTGAGGGCCTCAAGTCTTATGCCGATTTCGATGCCATTGAGATTGTGGACAACACCAGTCCCTACCCAGCACTTCTAGGAATCGACTGGGTAATCGACAATATAGTGGTTATCAACTTTAAGAAGCAGATGATGTCATTTGAAAATCATGAGATGAGGGTCATCACACCTTTGGATCCTACGAAAGGGCAGCAATATGTTGAACCGGCTAGAGATGAATTTACGGAGGGATGGGATAACATATACAATATATCGGAGGATTACATAAATCCTACAGCAAACGATGAATTGGGTTGGCGCAGTGTCAGTTCAGCGTCGTCAGATTCAGATGAGGCGCTCGAGAATTGGCAGAACCGGATGCATGAAGTGTCATTTAGGAGATGTGCGAGGATCACACAATCACTGCGATGGGTAGCCATAGAGGAGTGTGCGTTACCAACGTACTAAGGATTACCTAATTTGAGCACCTTTCTTGCTGAGTTTGAGGAGAAAGTGTAGGAGCCACAACGTTTATTGTCCTTGGAGGAAGCCTTGAAGGCTACTCCTACGCATTGGTGGGCAGCGCATAAGTCTAATATCACAACCTAGCCACTATGTCGCCACCTAATGACGGTTAGGTTCAGTGATGCGGAAGGATGTAGCGGAAGGAAGTTTGACGGCAGAAGCAACCCGAACGTACATTTGGCAGAATGCGAAAGCAAATGGGGATTATGAGCAAAAGAGGAGTGGGTCCATGCATTCGTTCACACTTTGGATGACGTACTGCCGAGTTGGTATGTCGTAGCAGAACTGCGACGCGGAACGAATTCTTGGGAGAAGATGACACTTGGCTTTAGCCAAACGTTTTGTTTCTTAGATGAGAACCCCTTCATCCATAGTGCGCTACAGGTCATCCGCAAGAAGATATTTGAAGTAGTACCGATGGAGCAAAAATTAGAACTTCGGTGGACTGCGACACCAGAAATGATGATGGAGTGCTACAACATCATAGGAGAGCCAAATGACGAGGAGGATCCGAGGCTATGCATGTGCCAGAATCAGAAGGTAGTTGCAGTGTCGAGGCACCAAAAATTCCTTCCGATAAATTCTAGCAACCATTGAGGATCAAGAAAGTAATCATTGGGTCGGAGGAGAACCCAAAGTTTGCAAGCATTGGGGATTACTGGGATGAGTCCACCATTGCGAAGATGACGGATTTGCTGCATGAGTTTCAGGATTTGTTCCCAACGAAATTTTCAGAGATGAAAGGGATTTCTGGGGACTTAGGAGAAATGAAGATTCCCCTAAAACCCGATGCGAAGCCCGTCAAGCAGTGGCCCTACCGGTTGAATCCAAGGCATAAGGAGAGAGTGCAGGCTGAGACTGAAAGGATGCTGGAAGCAGGCATCATAGAACCCATA
Source organism: Larix kaempferi (assembly GCA_027924585.1). Classification (NCBI taxonomy): domain Eukaryota; kingdom Viridiplantae; phylum Streptophyta; class Pinopsida; order Pinales; family Pinaceae; genus Larix; species Larix kaempferi. The sequence continues at coordinate 8,573,769 of BSBM01001430.1, read as the reverse complement.
AAATAATCCGAGTGGATCATCCCGATGGTGGTCCAAGACAAGAAAACTGGCGAAGTCCACATCTGTGTCGACCTGCTGAAACTAAACGATGCATGCTTACACGACCCATTCTCGAAACCTTTCATGGATGAGGTGCTTGAAGGAGTCACCGGTCAGGAGATATACTCATTCGCATATCGGTTCTTAGGCTATCACCAGATCAATATTGCGAAGGAAGACTGGCATAAGACTACATTCTTCATAGAATGGGGTTGCTTTCAGTACACAGTAATGCCGTTTGGATTGAAGAACGCCCCAACAATATTTTCACGATTAGTGGTGTCAGTGTTCAAAGACTACATTCACAAATTTCTTATCGTCTATATGGAAGATTGGACAGTGTATGGGTTGGTTAAAGATCACGTTGCAAATCTAAGGCTAATGTTGGAACGATGCCGACAGTACCAGATCTCCTTGAACTTAAAAAAGTGTATCTTCTATGCTCCATTCGGGATTTTACTGGGGCACATTGTTTGCAGGGAAGGTATGCTGGTAGACCCGGCAAAGATTGCCATTATTGTCGACCTCCTACCACTGACGTCAATCAAACAATTGAGAGCCACGCTAGGCCACACAGGCTACTACCGAAATTTTATCAGAGGATATGCAGCAATCACAACACCCATGGAGAAGTTATTGAAGAAAGATGCCAAGTTCGAGTGGAACAATGAGTGCCAGAAGAGTCTGAACATATTAAAAGCGAAGATGGTTGCTGCAGCTATCTTGGCATTTCCGGATTGGATGAAAGAGTTCCACGTCGACACCGATGCGTCATCAGTTGCATTAGGCGTTATCTTGGCCCAACCAGGAGAAGGCGACATCGACCACCCGAAAGCCTTTACAAGTAGGAAATTTTCTACTGCGAACAAGAATTATACCACCACGGAGCGAGAAGGGTTGGCGATGGTGTATGCCCTACAGAAATTCTGACACAACCTACTCGGGGGCCACTTTAAGATGTTCACCGATCACTTAGCATTAAAATACCTGGTGAAAAATCCTGTGTTGGGGGGGAAGATCAGTTGTTGGTTGCTGCTATTCCAGGAATTCGATTTTGAAATAATTGTAAAGCCACGACGACTGAATGCAGGACCAGATCACTTATCACAAATTGAGTCAGGGGAAGAGCCAAGAAGCATTGACGAAGGATTGCTAGATGCTTAGTTATTCAGGGTTGGCATGGTAGATGACCATTATAAACAAGTCATTCAGTTTTTGGTAACTAGGGAGGCACCGATAGGCTTCACGACCAACCAAAAGAAGCAACTAGTCGTAAGGGTTGCAAACTTTTAGTTGATTGTAGGATAGTTCTATAAGATGGGGCCAGATGAGATACTACGACGATATGTCCTTCTGTATGAATAGGAGTGAATTCTTGTGGAATCTCATGATGGGATCGCGGGGGGACACTATGGAGGATGCGCCACTGCAAGGAATATTTTGCGCGCAGGACTATGGTGGCCAACGATGCATGGGGATGCTGCGGACTATGCTAAAAGCTACGACGTATGCCAACGAACTGGGAAGCCATCGAGAATCGATGAAATGCCACTAGTACCTCAATTGACGTTGCAGGATTTCGATAAATGGGATGTTGACTTTCTGGGACCCATAAACCCACCAGGAAAACAAACAGGGTCGCGCTACATAATTACAGCAACAGACTATTTGACGCGATGGACCGAAGCAATGCCAGTAAAGGATTGCTCCGCTGCGACAACAGCCAGATTCCTCTTTGACAATGTAGTCACCAGGTTTGCGTGCCCAATAATGATGAGTGACCAAGGGACCCACTTTGTCAATCAAATAATCGCAGCAATGACAGAGGAATTTCAGATACAACACAAAAAGAGCACGCCTTACCATCCACAAGCAAATGGAACAGTGGAAGCATCTAACAAAATCCTGGAGCATGTGCTCACAAAAGCATGCAATATGAATCGAGATGATTGGGATTTGAAGATCCCTGCGATACTGTGTGTGTATCGCACAACTTGCAAACGTCTGACTAGCCAGACACCGTTCAAACTCGTCTACAGGCAGGAAGCAATAATGCCGTTGGAGTACATTTGTTAATTTTTGAGCATCAATTCAATATACTCTAGGATATGTACTGAGAGAATAACATGTACAGCATATCAATCACAAGAAGCAATCACAAGATACAATAGACACACAGAGTTTCCTTGGGGAAAACCATAAAGGTGAAAAACCCCAATAACTTCCTCAGAGATAGATAGAGCAATGATACAAAACCCAAGCATAAGAGATAGTCTCCTAGAAGCAACTTCTCCTCCTCCACTAGTGCGCCACTCTCCAATGAGTGTATTAGTGAGAAAGTGAATGACCAAATAGAGTGCCTCCCGCACTCTATTTATACTTGACTTGAATTGCATAATAACCTTACTAGGTCAGCCTCAAATTAACCACTTAACATAATGCTGACATGGCCGACCCCCAATAGGGTGGTCTAATAACCCTTTAACCCACATGACTTATATAGAGCCGACCCCATCAAGGTGGTCTAATAACCCATCAAGTATAAGTTACGACACTTACAATATAAATGACGACACTTCAGCATAGAGGAAAAATAACATCTCTATAGGAATACAATATACATATGTGAAATACATTCCAAAGTTACAAATACATCAACACTCCCTCTTAACTAGGAAGGTATTTCTCGACACAGATCTGTTAGCAAAAGTCTTCTTCTTTGGATCATCATCACTAGATCATTGTCATCGAATCATCATCATCGTCACTGCTGTTGCTATCTCAGTCAATCTCAAATCTACTCATCATAGGAAGTTCTATAGAGCCATCCTTTTTTCATGCTGGATGTAGGCCTGCCACCTGCAGGTCTTCATCATCTACAGAGCCAACCCTTTTTCATGTTGGATGTATCACATCTACAGAGCCAACCCTTTTTCATGCTGGATGTATCACATATACAGAGCGAACCCTTTTTCATGCTAGATGTATCACATCTACAGAGCCAACCCTTTTTCATGTTGGATGTAGGCCTAGCCTCCATGTAGGTCTTCATCATCTCTGCGAGCAAGCCATCAAGTAAGTACACCTCAAGACTGATTACACTGCCTCTGCAAAACCTGCAAGATCTCCAAGGACTGATTACACTGCCTCTGCAAAACCTTCAAGAGCATTTCAGGACAAATTATATGCCTCTGCAAAACCTGTGTACCATACTGTCACCTCATCGGTTTTAGATCACCTCATAGTCCACGGAGCACAACCTAGATGCACATCACACATCACTTACATTCACCGGCATGGGAAGACACACTTCAACCATCCGTGAAAGGCTCAACACTTATATCTACGCCATGGGAAGACACACTTCAACCATGCGAGAATGGCATCGCACTTATATCCATAGACATGGGAAGACACACTCCAACCATGCTAGGAGTGGCACAACACTTATATCAAAGCCATGGGAAGACACACTTCAACCATGCTCAAATGGAACAACACTTATATCGCAGCCATGGGAAGACACACTTCAACCATGCTCGAATGGCACAGCTCTTACATCAACGACCAAGGGAAGACACACTTCAACCATGTCGGAATGGCCCCAACCCTTATATCTCATCCATGGGAAGACACACTTCAACCATGCTAGAATGGCTCATGTGCATCTGTGTCTCTGGACTCATCACTTCCCCTTGGAAGGAAACTCAATCTGAAGTACACCAAGTCTCTCTCCGAAGTACTCAAACTTCACCCTGGCCAGCGGCTTGGTCAACACATCGGCCATCTGCTCATCCGTCACAACATACAGGAGCTTCACTGCTCCTCTTTGCACCATATCTCTGAGATAGTGATATTTGATCTTCGACCTGTCATGGAACATCAGGTTCTCAGACAACTTCACACAACTCTGGTTGTTACAAAAGATAACGGTAGCACCCAACGGGAGATCAAATAACTCAGATAGTAGCTTCCTCACCCATACTGCCTCACAACTAGCCGAACAAGTTGCAACATACTCTGCTTTGGCTGTACTCAATGCTACGCAGGACTGCTTCCTGCTAAACCAAGAGATCATACCTGATCCCATACTGAAGCAGCACCTAGAAGTGTTGTTCCTATATGCAGCACTGCCTGCCCAATCTGAATCAACATAACCCTCCAATTTAACCTTTTGATTCACATCATACTTGAGCCCATAATCAACTGTACCCTTCAGGTACCTCAGAATATGCTTTACAGCAACCGGGTGAACACCTCTGGGATCTGTCAGGAACTGGCTCAATGTGTTCACTGCAAAGCAAATATCCGGTCTCGTATTCGTCAGGTACATCAAGGATCCAATCATCTGACGATACATCGTGACATCAACCGGCTCAGATGAACCATCACACGAAAGCTTCAAATTCGATGCCATAGGTGTGGCCATGGCCTTGCAGTCCATCATTCCGAACCTCTTCAGGATTTCTACTGCATACTTCCCTTGTCCAAGGAAGACCCCATCTGCATTCTGCCACACCTCCATGCCTAGAAAATAGTGCATCATCCCCAAGTCCTTCATCTCAAACTCGGCAACAAGCTTCCTCTTGGTATCGACAATCAAACTATCCTCACCTGTAACAAACAGGTCATCGACATACAAAAGTAGTATCACTAAATTGCCTTCCTCAACCTTGTAGTAAAGGTTGGAATCTGCTTTACTCTTGGTAAAGCCCAAACTGGATAGAAAGTTGTCTATCCTACCATACCAAGTCCTAGGAGCTTACTTCAAGCCATACAAGGCTTTCTTCAACCTGCACACATATGACTTCCTATCATGTGTCTCAAAACCAAGTGGCTGCTCCCCATACACTTCCTCCTTGACTACACCATTCAAGAAGGCTGTCTTGACATCCATCTGGTGTATCTTCCACTTCATCACTGCAACTAGAGCAAGTACTAATATGATGGAAGTGTACCTGGCTACATGAGCAAAAATCACGAGCCACAACCTGGCCTTGTATTTATCTATGCTGCCATCTGCAGCATGCTTGATCTTATAGATCCACTTTGAAGTCACCACAAACTTCCCTTCTGGTCTTGGGGCTACATCCCAAACATCATTCTTCATGATCGACAGATCATGGCATCCTTCCATTACTTCATCCCAGATCCTGGGAACTTCAGATTCTTCAACAGATAGCTTTGTTGCTGAACAAATGTTGTAGTCCTTCTTTTGTAGGTGATGGTATACGATCTTTCCTACAATACAAGTTAAATTGCATGATTAGAAACATCTCATACTTTTCAGAACAAATTCTTACACATAAAGAAATATGTCATACAGTCATGCAATTATTTTAGCCAATGCTTCAATACAACATTTATCCATATCCTGTAACTTTCTAGATGCCTTCCAATCTCTACCAGAACAATGTTAAGAGTGTGCACGACTCCCAACATGTCAACAAAGAGGTTTCATTCCAGATAAGTAGCAATGGAATGTTGTACAGTGCCATAGGCCACTTACCCATCACATGCATATTAGTAGTATACTGTTCATTGATGCAATTATTCTAATATGCATAGTACACAACCTAAGTCTAGGAACATAAGTATATACATCATTGAATAGTATTATTTGAACAATCAAATATACAAGAAATGACAATTCAAATACTTATCTTTTTTTGTTTGTTGCGTGGACTCTCTCTCAATCTTTGCTTCCTTGCAGGAACTACTAGAGTGTGCTCCCTCTTGATCTTTGCTTCCTGGATTACCTGTCCTTGAACTTATATCCATCCTCGATCACTATGCATGCTTACTAGTATCATCATTGTGTTATCCTCTAGATCTCATACATAATCATACATTCATTAGTATAATCTTAATTCTATCAAAACACAATAATCTTAAACATGTATAGTCATGATCATTTCAAGCATAGATAATAAGCATTAGCATTCAAAGTTTCAGGGAAGACTTCTCTTACTCATGCATATTCATATTTGACCATAGAACTCTTTTGGTTAGTCATATCATCAATCAAGGTAAGAGACATAATATGCATAAACCCTAGATTACTCAAACTTGTAACTTCATGAATAATCATTATCAATCATACAAAAGTATAAGATCCTTACATAGGGTAGGATTCTAACTTGATATAGGAAAAACATACCTGGTCATCATATTTGCTAGTTATGTCTAGCAATGTTTTTCTTGTTCTCTTCAATGACCTGTATAACTCATAAGTTAACCATTGTAGAACCAAATTATACATACCTCTACGTGATCCATGACTATGGATGAGTCTTTCTCTTCATGTCACTATGGTCTTGATCTAGGACTTGATTTGTACCATGTTAGCGGATAGCATTCTCCTCATACAACACCACAGTGCATGAGTACAATCATAATACAATCATAAGTGTCATAACCCTAATCAATGAATGTCTTCTATCATGCATTCATACTTTTACTAGGGTGATAAGACAAGTCTGGAATTAAACAAGATTGTTACTAAACTCAATAACATGAAGACAATCATATTATAAACTTAATCATGAACATATTTCAAAACATACATGTAAGTCATACTTGTCAGATTGCTTGTAGTAGTTGTTGTTGTTATTCCTTTTGTTCTTAGGACAATCTGAGGAAAAGTGTCCTCTCCTTGGTATGTGCTGTGAGAGCTTGATCTTCATTCCCCATTTTTTCTTCTCGAGCTATAATCCGAGCTTCTTCCTGTGAGCATTCTTCTCACAACCTACTGAATGAGATAAGTTTCTTCCTAGCACAAATTCCTTGGATGAAGGAATCCCATGACCTAGGAAGGCCATTTAAGAGTGGTCATTACCACTTCTCCATTCTCTATATATTCTCCCACGGCTTCAAGTTGTTCTTTTATCTGGGAGACCCTTGAAAAGTAAGACTGCATGGTCTCCGCATTCTGGATCTGGATGTTCTTTAGTTGATTCCTTAATGTCATCTTCTGATTTATGTTCTTCCCTTCAAATAGCTTGGTCAAGGAATCAAACATCTCCTTAGGTGTCCTTAGGGAAGACACATGGGGTATGAGATAGTCCTTAATAGAATCAACAGTGATTCTCTTGGCTTTGACCAAGTTCTTTTTGTGTGAAGCCTTAGTCTCATCTCCCTCTGGAACTGGAACCTCTTCACTTATGTAAGTGTCCAACTCATTCTCTTCTAAGATTAACCCAATCCTATACTTCCATGCTCGGAAGTTATCAGCCCCTTCAAGCTTATCCTCAAGCTTGGTGTGGTGAGACATCTTAAGAAGTACTTCAAATGGAAATATAAAAGTTATTAGGTCTTACCACTTGATTTGCTGAAAACTGGATCTGGAGCTGGATTAGGGTTTGTCAGAGAAACCCTAAAAATTCAAACTTTGAATTTCAAACTTCTGAAAGGATAGAAAGATGCGCCTTGATGAGCTGATCAAGCTGGTATACTCAGAATTTGAAAACTGCAAAGTTTCACCCCTCAAATTTGCTTTTCAAACTTCTAGATTCACTTGGGAGGACCCTGAATTAGGGTTTGATTTTCCCAAAGCTTCACCCATCCAAAAAGTTCAATCCAAAGCTCTAAACTTCAATTTTTCCAAGGAGCTTCCAGACATGGTCTCAGATTTCAAAATTTCCAACTTTTGCAGAAACCCTAATTTCCGGCTTCACTAGACAGGACCCCAAACTAGGGTTTGATTTTCCTGAAGCTTCACCCAACCAAAAAGTTCGATCCAAAGCTCTAAACTTAGATTTTCCCAAGGTGATTCCAGCCATGGTCTCAGATTTTAGAAATTACACTTTTTGTGGAAACCCTTATTTTTAGGGCAAAAACTGAAAGTGCTTAGAATTGAATTATGTTTGGACATAAAGATGCGCCTTGATGAGGAGAGTCAATCTAGCCTCCTACCTTTCAAGATATGTGGAGATAAACCCAAAAAACAAGAAGCCCTAGCTTCCGCAAGTGCACAGTGTCTTCTTCTCAGGTTAGCTCTGATACCATGTTAATTTTTTAGCATCAATTCAATATACTCTAGGATCTTTACTGAGAGAATAACATGTACAACATATCAATCACAAGAAGCAATCACAAGAGACAATAGACACACAGAGTTTCCTTGGGGAAAACCATAAAGGTGAAAAAACCCAATAACTTCCTCAGAGATAGATAGAGCAATGATACAAAACCCAAGCATAAGAGATATTCTCATAGCAGCAACTTCTCCTCCTCCACCAGTGCGCCACTCTCTAATGAGTGTATTAGTGAGAAAGTGAATGATCAAATAGAGTGCCTCCCGCACTCTATTTATACTTGACTTGACTTGCCTAATAACCTTACTAGGTCGGCCTCAAATTAACCACTTAACATAATGCTGACAGGGCCGACCCCCAATAGGGTGGTCTAATAACCCTTTAACCCACATGACTTATACAGGGCCGACCCCATCAAGGTGATCTAATAACCCATTAAGTATAATTTACGACACTTACAATATAAATGACGACACTTTCGTATAGAGGAATAATAACATCTCTATAGGAATACAATATACATATGTGAAATACATTCCGAAGTTACAAATACATCAACAACATTGTCCCCAGTCTGTGGTTTGCAGTTGTCACCAGCATGAGCGACGATGGAGCCCTGGAGGAACGATTGGCCCAATTAGTATAGCTCAATGAGGATAGTTTCATCGCAGGCTTTCATCAGAAGGTGGAAAATGATCGTCAGAAGGCGTGGCACGATCACCATATTAAACAAAAGCACTTTCAGCACAGGGATACAATTCTACTATACGACAGTAAGTTTGCAAAGCATCCAGGTAAGTTGCAGATGCATTGGTTAGGTCCTTATGTTATTGATTTCGTTAGTGACAGAGGTGCGGTGCAACTGAAGAGCTTAGATGGCACGTTGTTGCCTGAGCTGGTGATGAGCCTCGAAATTGACATGTTATTTACTCATTTTTACCCTACATATGTACATATTTCCCTATTTTCCTACCTCCAGTTATTCCATCCTTTTATCATAATCTTTCCTAATGTTATGTGTGATTCTTAATAGTTAATTCTTATTTAAATAATAAAAGTTAGTATTTAAAGGTTACTGTTGTCTTTTTTATGAAGTATTTCTGCAAGGTTTAAGACAAGTTTTTAAAGCGAGATGAGATGGGAGATATGCCACCAGAAACTCGAGCTATTGTTAGTCGTGACATGGCAGTTTGACTATTCATTGGTTATTGCGCAGTAAATATTCAGTTAAACAACTTCCAGGAATCTTGCAACACACTCGTTGAAGTGGGTATCTCATTGTGAGAAGTTGTTACAATTTAATCCCGATTCAACAACTTCCAAGAATCTTGCTAGAACACTCATTGAAGTGGCAACAAAGTCAGTTATAATTTTAATGCATTGATTTGATATACGATGATCTGTATAAGACATCGGTTATGTAATTAAGTTTGAAAATAAATTGTTAGGGCCAACTGTTACATCATAGATGCTCTTATAGCAGTATATATACCATCACCATTGTAAAGAAGAGGGGGGATATACACTCATTATGTATTAGAACTCCGTTATAATATAAAAACTGTGTATTCGGTGTAAGCTGTGAAAGTTGTGAGAAAGATTGACTCTCGGAGGGGGGCCACTCTTGAGAAGTAAGTCATGTTATCTTGTTTATATTAGCTTTTCATTCATTAGTCTTTGTTCTTGTGTTATTTTCTTGTATATTTTATGCATATTAATTTGATAATATATTGATTGGACAAAGCATACTACAGAGCTGAACTCTTGCAACGCCACAATAGGGCTAACAATCCAAATATTATCCATAGTGCATTCTTTTATATGTTGTGTTTACAAGATTATGTTATGCAGCATATATTTGTGTTTTTTTTAATCTTTTTCATGCGATCAATCTGTTACTGAGCTGGAAGTAATATACTTACCTCCCGGATTTGCCATATAGCCAATTGACGATCACAATAGAAACTTAATCTTAGCTACAATTTAATAAATTATGATAAACTTAATCTAGAATTCTGTACTTAACCTTTGCAACGTCTCTCTACGAACTTCTTATATGCCTGTGTAATTTTGTACTTAACCTCTGCTCGTTTTTTACCCTACTGCATACACGGTAATACAATAGTTTGACCCAAAAGTTTTCCATGCACTTAACAATAGTTTTCATTATATATCAATCCATCGCTGTTACTTTATTATAATTGAAAATTCCAGCGTAGACTACCATAAGCATTGATTCTCATACTCTTCACAGATTATATTTAATATATATGGTTCTAATATTTAATTAGTATTTACTATTGGAACATTTAAAATCCTAAACACCTTTATCATATATATATTGTAACGTAATTTATATTTGGTCTTGAATATATGGCATTGTATCTTAACAATCATTGTGTTAAGAAATATTTAATTAAATAGTGTACATTTTATTATTTTTATATTAAGTTATTTCAGAAGCATTGGTCATATTTCATATTTTCTATATACTATATACTAGTTATTTGAAATTCATTTAAGCTTTTATAAATATTAGATTTTATATATATTCTTCATAAAGTATAAAGGAAATCTAATTTACATTTTTTATATATATTTTAAAAAGTGATCAATATATTTCATTAATTTATTAATTTTATTTAGACGATAATTTAGTTAAATACAGATATATAAATACTTAAGTTAAAAAGATAAATAATAAAATAAAATCATATAATTTCATTATAGAAATCATAAATTAGACAAATTATGATAGTTTGCTTTGCACATATAGTGTCAGTGTCTTGTAAGTCTAAAACCAATCTTTCCGGGATGACAATATTAAATGAACTAATTGAATCTCAAACAAACACATCCATACTTTGAGATATATAAATTAACCATCATTTTTGGCGCCGTTGCCGGGGAGACACTAAGGAGTAAGTACCTTAGTTTGTCTTAACCTTTAGCAATAGTTGAGAAGCCAACTATTTTTGCAAGTAAAAATTATTTCTTTGGAGTAGGAAGAACATTATGAATGAATAGACCTAGAGATTCCAAAGGACGATTTCGCAAAGTAATAAAAGCTACGCAAGTTGTGAACAATTTATCAAGAACTAGAAACTCGATAGGAGGTACTTCTCAAGAATCACAAATCGAAGGACAAGAATTAAACATGATAGATTCTCCCATAGTTTCAGAACCACCCTTTTCTGAAAGTCTTATAAGTGGACAAAGCTCTCAGAGTCAACAAAATTTAGAGGAACTTTTTACTCCTGAGATAGAAATACATAGTGGTATAGTATATACGACATATACAAATCCTCTTATTTATGAAGTTGTCAACGATTCTGGAAACCCTAATTCTGAGTTTGATTCTTCTGGTTCAACACAATTAGTAGTAGGAACTCCTAGTAACATGGCAGAACAAGAAGGAGAGAATCCACATGAACCCATCACTTTCGAGTTTCCTATACAAAATGGTGAAGGAACTGTTCAAATGAAAAACATCCCACTTTCTACATTACCACTGCATTACCAAATTTTCATGGGTTGATTAGTGAGGATCTAGACACATTCCTTTTTGAATACGATGTCCTTTGTAGGAGCTATGACTACTCTTCGGATTCCCAAAAACTTAGATTATTCCCAACCACTCTCAAGGAATCAGCTCTTCGTTGGTTCATGGGACTTGGAGGTAACTCTATTCGAACTTGGGAACAAATGAGAAATGCATTTCTTCGAAAATATCAAGACTATTGTAAAGCAAGGGATATTAGGGAAGAAATTTTTAAAATGAACCAAAGGGAGGACGAGAGTCTAGAAGACTATTTAGAACGATTCTAGTATAATCTACAAAGATCTAAACAACACCAACTAAATGTTGAAACATTAAGAACCATTTTTCTTCGTGGTATTCGAGACGAATGTTTGGATGCACTTAATTTAATGTGAGCAGGGGATACTTCACAGTTATCATGGGAAGATGTTTGTGAAATATGCCAACGATATTCTCGAGGACGTTCTAAACATAGTAAGGGTACTAAAGAAGATTTGTCCCGCAATAGTAAAACTTCTAGAAGCAATATTACTAGAGTTGAAATAGGGAATCTTCTGGATGATTTTAAAACTGATATACTTAGTTCACTTAGTTCTCAATTGGATATCTTCAGAGTTAAACAAAAAGAAGAAAAAGAGTTTTCATTGGCAATATTTTGTTCTAGATGACATAAAAAGCATCCCTTAAAAGAATGTCCACTTGATAATATAGAAACTTGTGCTATTTGCACTTAAGACCATGAGACTAGTAAGTGTCCTTCATTACCTAATATTAAAGCTGTTTATGAAGGGAATAGTGAGAGAATTGAGCCACTATGTTTTGTTGGCCCCAAAAGACCATGGACGCCTCAACAGCTGACAAAAGATCCTTCTTATTATAATAATACTCATTATCCTAGTGTACCTCCTCCACCACAAGGATGGTATCCACACATGTTCTGGAAATCGTGGCTTCAACAACACCAACAACTTTGGCAACAAGGTTGGAAAGGATTTGCATCATATGGAAATTTGCAACAACCACAATTATATACCCCTCAACAACAACAACCCCTTCATCATCAACAACAAATTCAGTTACCTACCAACCAACCTCCTCCTCAAAGAACTCAACTTCCTTCTCAACCAATACCAAACCCTAAGAATAAAGTGACTCAACCTACTTATAATGCAGAGATACCAAGTTACCCTGCTTTTCCAACATATAGTATTTCTCCATTAGAATTCCAGGATATACAATTACGATCAGGAAAAACACTTAGACAAACCACTCCAGTCATCCAAGAACAAGATGATGAAGATGAATCTTCTCCTGATGATCATACATTGCCAGTTAAAGTTATTCCTAAAGAGAACACTCAGTCTCAATCTTCTGGATTGATAGTGACTCCTCCTCCTTACCCAGAAAGGCTAAAAATAGAAAAACCTATAGAACAACCCGAATTCGACTTTCTTGGAGAATTACAGAACTTGAGTGTTAAAATTCCTTTGGTACAAGCTATAAAGGATGTTCCTATTTATACGAAATCTATTCAGGAATTATGTTTAAAGAAACTTGGAATAAAAGCGAGAGATCCTCCAACTGTTCATGTAATTGGAAAGTTGGCTGATTTAATGTTAGGTAAAAATTTAATGATGAAATATCTAGATCCAGGAAGTCCAGCTGTTAACATTAATATCAATAGAATTTATATTCCTAACACTCTGATAGATTTAGGGGCTGCTATTAATGTTGTGACAAAAGACACTATGCAAAAACTTCAGTTGAATAACATACGACCTACCCCTACTGTGCTTCAACTTGTTGATAGATCCACAGTTAAACTAGAAGGGATTTTAGAAGATATAACAGTATCAATAGACTCATGGGAATACCCAGCATATTTTATGGTATTACAACCTCAAACAAGTCTAGGAGGGTATCCTTTAATTTTAGGTCAACCATGGCTAGCTACAGCTGATGTATACATTGGGTGTCGATCTGGTAATATGACTATTTCTTATGGAGATTCCACCAAACAACTCACCCTTTATCCACCAGCCAAACCTTCTACTAATTTAGAGGTTCCCTCATGGTTTGAGGAAAATGATGAAGAAATCATTCAACCTATTTTAACCCTTGAACAACGTTCTAACTTTAAAATAGAAACTGAAGATCATCTTATTTGTAATGTCATAACATATTCTAGTTTATCAGAGGAGTTGGTTCATCCAAGTTATAATCACTTACTTAATAGCCATTCTCAAGAAAATTACACCCTAACGGATTTTATTCAACAATTCCCCCCTTACATGTTTCCCTAAACACTATGACTGAATTGCACAGTAAGCCAATTGAGATTTCACCATGAAAAATGTTGAATATTAATTCTAATCCTGAGTTGCCCCAACAGAACAGTTAGTTGAATTATTACGACAACATCAAACTGCATTTGCTTGGGAATATATTGATATGAAAGGTATTCATCTTGATCTTTGTACTCATCACATATATATTAAGGATGAATCTCGACTGGTGAGACAACCAAAAAGACGGATGAATCCATCACTTCGGGAAAGAGTGAAAACCGAATTATAAAAGTTACTGAATGCTAATTTTATCTATCCTATATCAAATAGCAGATGGGTATCTCCCTTGGTTATCATGCCAAAGAAAAATGAAACGTGGCGTGTTTGTATCGATTATCGGGAGCTGAATAAAGCTACTCTTAGAGATAATTTTCCCTTACCCTTTATTGATCAGGTATTAGACACATGAGCAGGGAATAAGTTCTTTTCTTTTCTCGACGGATTTAGTGGGTATAATCAAATACGAATTGCACTAGAAGATCAAGAGAAAACTACATTTACCTGTCCTTGGGGTACATATGCTTATCATGTATTGCCTTTTGGACTATGCAATGCTCCCGCTACCTTTCAAAGAGCTGTCTTGTGGATTTTCTCTGACTTGATCCATGACTGTGTTGAATTTTATATGGATGACTTTACTGTATATGGTAATACTTTCGAAGAGGCCATGAATAATTTAGAAAAAGTCTTAGTGAGATGTCAGGAAACTAATCTCTCTCTTAGTCATGAAAAATGTTATATGTTGCTAACTGAGGGAATTGTATTAGGGCATCACATATCTCCCTCTGGTATTAAGGTTAATCAAGCAACGATAGAAGTAATATCTAAATTACCAATGCCAACCACACAAAGAGAGGTTCGAAGTTTCTAGGTCATGCAGGATATTATCGACGGTTTATTGAAAATTTTAGTAGGGTTGCCTCTCCATTATTTTCTTTGTTGTCAAAAGATATTGAATTTAGTTGGACTAACTCTTGTAAAGTTGCCTTTGAAACCCTGAAGGAGAAGTTGTCTACAACTTCAATTTTGAGAGGTCCAAATTGGGCCCTACCTTTTCATATTTCAACTGATGCATCAGACTTGGCTATTGGAGTAGTTCTTGGAAAAAATGAGGAGCATAAACCATATGCGATTTAATGTTAGCAAGAACCTTGCTCTCGCAAAACTTAAATATACAGTAACTAAAAAGGAGTTTCTTGTTGTTGTTCATGCTATCAATAAATTTCGACATTATATAATTGGTTATCCAGTATTCATACATATGGATCATGCTGCCATTAAATATCTTATGAATAAACCGATTACTAATGGGAGAGTGACCCGATGGTTGCTTCTACTTCAAGAATTCGATATTACTATACAAGATATACCAGGAAGAGAAAATGGGGTAGCTGACTTTCTTTCTTGTATTTCAAATGAAGGTGATAATAGTATGGTAGAAGACTCATTTCTCGATGAACATTTATTTGCATTATCAATTAACTCGCCATGGTTTGCAGATATTGCTAACTACTTAGTTGTAGGAAAGCTTCCACTTAATCTCTCTCCGAGAGAAAAATAGAAGATGATACGACAAAGTGCCATGTACTCTTGGGTGCAGGGTCAACTTTTTCGTACAGGGCCAGATCATGTTATTTGATGTTGTGTACGAGAAGATGAGGTTTTTGACATACTAAAATCTTGCCATGATGACCCATGCGGAGGACATTTCGCCGATAAACGAACTGCCAATAAAGTGTTGCATTTGGGATATTATTGCCCAACTATATTTTGGGATGCTAAGAAGTATGTTCGAAGTTGTGACATCTGTCAACGCATGGGTAGACCAAGTAAGTCTGATGAGATGCCGTTACAACCTCAGGTTTTGATAGAACCTTTTATAAAATTGGCCCTCGATTTTGTTGGACCTATCAACCCACCTTCATGACAAAAAAAAAACATCTTGGTGTGTACTGATTATGTAACTAAGTGGGTCGAAGCTAAAGCTCTTCCTAGGGCAACCGAACAGGCGGTTGTTGATTTCCTATATGAAGATATATTTGTACGTTTTGGGGTACCAAGAGAGATTGTCACAGACAATGGGGCACAATTTACTTCAAAATTAATACAATCAATCACCCAAAAATATAAGATCAGGCACCGAAAATCTACACCTTACCATCCTCAAGCTAACGGTCAAGTGGAAGTCACTAATAAAGTATTAGAGACCATTCATACAAAGACAATAAAGCTCCATCGAAAGGATTGGGACGAGAAACTACCAAAGGCATTATGGGCATATAGGACAACGTGGCACAACACTACAAGATTCTCCCCTTATGAGTTAATATATGGAAAACATGTAGTTATTCCAATTGAATTTGAGATTCAAACATTGTGGACAACGTTACAAGTGAACATGAATCTTACAGAAACTCAACAACATCGCTTAGACCAATTAAATGAGCTTGATGAACTACGACAAGACGTTATACAACAAACTACTCTTGTTCAACAACAAAGAGCGAAATGGCATGATAAGTTCATCAAGACGAAGAAATTTCAGGAAGGAGATTGGGCACTCTTGTTCGATTCTCGATATAAGGATTTTAAAGGGAAATTTTGTGTTCGTTGGATGGGACCTTATCAAATCGATACAGTTTATGATAATGGATATGTGAAAGTGAAAACAATCGATGATGAAAGAGTTCCATTTATGGTAAATTGTCATCGACTACATTTATATAGGAAACCATTATCCAAGGAAGAATTTGTCAAAGAAATGATACATCAATCTGAATTTGAGGTAGTGAAGTGGGTGGAGCTTTCACCTCCTACTGCTTCTTCTTAGGAACTTTTCTATCATTGCATTGTATATATTTGTATATATCTAAAGTTTTGTGTTAAAAAAAAAATCCAATAGTGAAAACCTGGTTTTCGGGCGCTATTGGGATTGTTGGTATTTGAAAACCAGTTTTCCGGTGAATATCATCATAAAAAAACAAAAACAAAAAACTCTACTTCAGTTTTGGCATCAATACCTTCGATCAAGTGTTTTTTCAAAAATAAGTATTAGAATTATGGAATTACATCAATATTTAGAGAAAAATTATATGGACCAGTATGCCAAGATATTTCTAACATCATTCCTACAAATTTGGCTAAGGGATTCAATTATCAAAAGTTGAAGGCAATCTAAGTAATTTTGGGGACTAAAAAATTGAAGACTTCAAAGCAGGTTATGGATTTTGACCAAATATTATCAAGAGAAGATTTCAGAACAAAGGTTTCAAGTATCTTTGCAAACTATAAGGTAATATTGCTTTTGAATATTAAGTTTTGTTATTTAAATTTGAATTTCTATTTTGAACTCTATTTCAGAGCTATTACTTATCCTTTCACTACCATTATCCTCTCATCCTTATTTTACCTTCATTTGCAAAAACTCTACCAACCTCATAAACCATCTTACCATTTCAATTTCACCTCCAATTGTAATATTCCACCTAGACTTATAACTACTCCAAGAAAACTTTCAAATCAAGATGAGTCAACTAAGGGTTAGTAGAAAACCCCATGCTAGGGTCCTACCAATTTTGCCTCAATTCCTTAGGACCCGATCATTCATTGAAGCAAAAATTAGTCTGGAGGATGCCCAAGAGGTTAGAATTCCAAGACCCAACTCCACAAGCTTTCAAATTGGGGGACCCTCTTCCCGTGTCATTATATCATCATCAGAAACTGAAATATCCAGTACAACTCCTTCATCACCCAATTCATTCATGATACCTATGATTATGGCCAAAGGATACAAGATCGAAATCTTGAAATTTCTTATGGAAGGAAGCATAAGACAGGAAGGAACAAGTATTATGAACTGGTAGAAGAAAATAAGAAGCTCAAAGCTAAAAATAAACATTTGAAAGTTAAAAACCGAGCATTGAAAAAGAAGAAAACATATTCTATCAGCATACTCCTAGAGGCTGAACAGATTGTAAATTCTATATTGGATGATGTACATGCTTTTATTCAAGTACAACTGGATTCATATGATTGGAGTAGTAGTTATGGACTATTAAATCTGGAGATTGTTGATATAGAGAGTCGAGAACAAGTCATGAATCGGTTAAAAAAACGTTGTCTTTCAGTATATTTTCAACAAGTGAATAAATGGAAGGGCCAAATTCAGATCTACAAGGAAAAATTAGAGGAAACTGAAGAGAAATTACAGGGTGCATGTTTATTGGGATTGGAGGCTTCATCTTGCCGAATGCCTCCTCAAATTCATTCAATGCAATTATTGGATAGATGGGTCATATTTCAACTCACATAGCTAGCCTCAGGAAAAACATACATTATCTCTACTCCTCAAGAATTCCTTGATGTTTTCCGTGAGTGCACAATACATGAACAACATTTGCTAGTGGAACTATATATTCATAATTTCTTGTTACCTGACGCATTGAGATGGAATCCTAATCCATATATCGGTGATATCCATTTAAGAGCATTAACATCTTTTATTTATGGGTTGATTCAGTATAACGAAGAAATGGAGGCTCACACTAAGGATGAACTCAATTTAGACCTATTTGTTCGAAAAGAATACCCTTTTCCTTCTGTGATAATAGCAGATTACCAAGAACTTTTGCGGGATCCTAGGGACCCTATGCATATCAGCATGAATCATCAAGAGGCTATTCAAATCTATACAAACATTGTTGGGACATACTCCATTTGCGCATTATTTGTGTCGAGACATATTTGGGCTCATCTTCCAAATCCATTATGAAATTGGAATCCAACAGGTTATCCTCATCTTTAGATGGCATTGGCATGTGCAGATCTATACATCAATTCAATAAAAATGCATGGAAATCAATGGATAGGGTTGAAATTCCATTATTCTTTGTTGTGGTGTTCTTCTAGGAAGTATAAGGCAACATTTCAATGGAATAATCAAGAGGAAATTTTCCAATGGAGAGAAATTAACAGAAATCTAGGATATCATGCCGAGGATGATTATGGGTATCCAGGATACAATTGGACTTCAGTGCATCTTGGAGAACCAGAAGATGAATTGTGTGAGGACATACAATTGAATTGGTCTGGGGGAGATGACGAGCCTCCAAATTGACATGTTATTTACTCATTTTTACCCTACATATGTACATATTTCCCTATTTTCCTACCTCCAATTATTCCATCCTTCTATCATAATCTTTCCTAATGTTATGTGTGAATCTTAATAGTTAATTCTTATTTAAATAATAAAAGTTAGTATTTAAAGGTTAATGTTGTCTTTTTTATGAAGTATTTCTGCAAGGTTTAAGACAGGTTTTTAAAGGGAGATGAGATGGGAGATATGCCACCAGAAACTCGAGCTATTGTTAGTCGTGACATGGCAGTTTGATTATTCATTGGTTATTGAGCAGTAAATATTCGGTTAAACAACTTCCAGGAATCTTGCAGCACACTCATTGAAGTGGGTATCTCATTGTGAGAAGTTGCTACAATTTAATCCTGATTCAACAACTTCCAAGAATCTTGCCAGAACACTCATTGAAGTGGCAACGAAGTCAGTTATAATTTTAATGCATTGATTTGATATACGATGATCTGTATAAGACATCGGTTATGTAATTAAGTTTGAAAATAAATTGTCAGGGCCAGTTGTTACATCATAGATGCTCTTATAGCAGTATATATACCATCGCCATTGTAAAGAAAAGGGGGATATACACTCATTATGTATCAGATCTCTGTTATAATATAAAAACTGTGTATTCGGTGTAAACTGTGAAAGTTGTGAGAAAGTCTGACTCTCGGAGGGGGCCCACTCTTGAGAAGTAAGTCATGTTATCTTGTTTATATTAGCTTTTCATTCATTAATCTATCTCTGTTTTTGTGTTATTTTCCTGTATATTTTCTGTATATTAATTTGATAATATATTGATTGGACAAAGCATACTATAGAGCTGAACTCTTGCAACGCCACAATAAGGCTAACAATCCAAATATTATCCGTAGTGCATTCTTTTATATATTGTGTTTACAAGATTATGTTATGCAGCATATATTTGTGTTTTTTTTTTATCTTTCTCATGCGATCAATTTGTTATTGAGTTGAAAGTAATATACTTACCTCCCCAATTTGCCATACATCCGATTGGCGATCACAATATAAACTTAATCTTAACTACAATTTAATAAATTATGATAAACTTAATCTAGAATTTTGTACTTAACCTCTGCAACGTCTCTCTACAAACTTCTTATGTGCCTGTGTAATTTTGTACTTAACCTCTGCTCGTTTTTTACCCTACTGTATACACATTCATACAATAGTTTGACCCAGAAGTTTTCCATGCACTTAACAATAGTTTTCATTATATATCAATCCATCGCTGTTACTTTATTATAGTTGAAAATTCCAGCGTAGACTACCATAAGCGTTGATTCTCATACTCTTCACAGATTATATTTAATATAGAGGGTTCTAATATTTAATTAGTATTTAGTATGGGAACATTTAAAATCCTAAACACCTTTATCATATATATATTGTCACGTAATTTATATTTGGTCTTGAATATATGTCATTGTATCTTAACAATCATTGTGTCAAGAAATATTGCATTAAATAGTGTACATTTTATTATTTTTATATTAAGTTATTCTAGAAGCATTAGTCATATTTCATATTTTCTATATACTAGTTATTTGAAATTCATTTAAGCTTTTATAAATTTTAGATTTTATATATATTCTTCATAAAGTATAAAGGAAACCTAATTTACATTTTTTATATATATTTAAAAAATGATCAATTTATTTCATTGATTTATTAATTTTGTTTTGAAGATAATTTAGTTAAATACAAATATATAAATACTTAAGTTAAAAAGATAAATAATAAAATAAAATCATATAACTTCATTATAGAAATCATAAATTAGACAAACTAGGGTAGTTTGCTTTGCACATATAGTGTCAGTGTCTCATAAGTCTAAAACTAATCTTTCCAGGTTGATAATATTAAATGAACTAATTGAATCTCAAACAAACACATCCATACTTTGAGATATATAAATTAACCATCAGCTGCTAAACGGGAATCGATTGAAACCCTATCGCCATGATCAGGCGCATAGCGGTTGAGAAACGCGATTAAAAAAAAAATGATGGAAAAAAGTGAGAAGCATAGCCAGCCAGGTCGCCCGCCGATGCTTCGCACAACCAGCACGCGGGAGTCACATCCGAGTAGGATCACTGTGGATCGGCATCCCAAAAAAACAACGGAAGGGTATGATGATGGATTCGGTTGGTTATGGATAAGATTTTCAAATGATGAGCAAGTACCAAGAAGAAAGCATAAGTACCGACGTCGGGAGCGAAGAATACATAATAGGAAGTTCAGAGAAGGGAAGTAGTAAGTCGTATGATGGGAGTCTGTAGGTTCAATGCAGAGTGTTAGGAAGTTCAGTGGGGAAGCCCAAGGAAGTTGTGGAAAAGAGAAGTGAGATAGTTCCTATGGTGCACTTCATTTCGAGCGGATGCTCTCCAGGTGTGTTAAGAGCCCGAACGACGACTGTGCACGAACAACCGGCGAAGGAAGCAATAAGGACATTCGGGAGGAACAGAGACGAGGTCTCACCCGAGATGTCTAAGAGTGCGGTAGTAGTTAGAAGGGTCCGGGTTTCCCTGACCACCAGAACACCAGGGGCAGAGGCCCGTTGGATCCAACAATGGACTGTCAAATGTGCGAAACAGATGTGCTAGAGCAGCTGGCCTATTTCACAATTTGACAACGAAAACGAACTTGTCCCCAGGTTGCAGCAAGCCTGAAGTGACAAAGCAAGCGCAGACGAGGTAGATGATCAAGGTTTCAAGAGACTAGAGGATGAGTTTGCGGTAGATGACCAAGGTTGCAAGAGACTGGAGGATGAGTTTGAGGTAGATGACCAAGGGTTCAAGAGTCTGGAGGATGAGTTCGAGGTAGATGACCAAGGTTGCAAGAGCCTAGAGGATGAGTTCGAGAAGTACACGACAACGAGCTCCAGATGCCAAGCACAGCTTCAGAAATTACCCACGGCGATAGACGAGATCAGAACCAGCGGTGTCCAGTTGAGGTGGCTTGAGGGTGAGCAACAAGTTTGTGTTGGGGGCCTGTTGGCCTATGATAAGTTTGCAGGAAGTGCGGAAGCCAACAAGACGCAAAAGGGACAATCCATGAAAGAAGGAACATTCGCGGATATCGCGGAAGCGCGAAGTGGTTAATTAGTTAGATAAGGGTCATGTGGACCGTTTTGTAACCGCATAGTAGCATATAAATAGAAGTAGATTTGTAAGCCTAAGGGCATCAATGATAGAAGCAAGTAATAAGAAGTTGATCCATCTTTTGATCTGTTTTGTATCCGGGACATTGCGTATTGACTGTTTCTGCGAAGTTCATTCCGCAGGTTTTAGTGAATGCATGAAGAGATTCGATTATGGTTCCATTTATGTCTCTGTCTCTGTGCGATGATGAATGTGAATGTTTGCAACATGTTTAATACTCCGTGGGTTGAATGATTACTGTTGATGCGAATAAGTAGGTTAAAGATGTTGATGTGAATGTTTATTATCTATTGAATCTGCGAATGGTCTAATGTGCGAATATGATTTAATAGTTTACTGTAGAAGATATAATCTCTGGTTTCTATGAAGGTAATGTGTGTTGGATACATGTCCTCAAATCCACTGCGGAAACTTGGTTCATGCAGCCCCCTTGTGCATCTCGTGTGAGACTTCATTCGCTCTACGAGTATTGTTGGAAGGGTTAACACCCTTCTGGGCCGGTGCGTAAGGGAGTTTGAATTGGTGTTTGTTGGCAACATTGTGCAGTGAACCCCTGTTGATAGTCGCTGTGTCAACAAATGGTTCCGTTGCTGGGAACTTGAGGAGGAAAATAAGAGGATATGCTGTGGCATCCGATGAAACCAGATATCCAAGAGTGGTTCAACAGAAAGACAAAAGAATTCGCAGAAGGAGAAAAACAAAACCCTAGACAGACTGTAAGTAGTTGGTTGCAGAAGTACATTTATTCAAATATCCACGAAAATATTTTTCTGCGAATTCCCAGTATTGTTGCACGAGTGGTTAGCATAGCTAACATTCCAGAAGCAGAATTTCCAAGAGACTGAACCTGAGCATTAGACGCCATAACTAATTCGACAGCTGAAATGTGTCGACAACATAGTATCAAGGGCTGTTGAGTTCTGGGTGGATAGCATCCTAGAGGGATATATCACTGAGTTCGCAGTAGACACGATCAAGTCATACATCAACGCGGAGAGGAGCTTTTCAAGGGACCAAGGGTAAGGTTCTTGCTGTTGCTAAAACTGTGTATTAAGATGCTCGTGTGCGAAAAGGGCATTCTGAGGATGACTTTCGACGAGTAGAAAGATCAATGTGCGGAGGTTGTAGGTGTCGCGTGAATGCGGATCAGATAGAAAGATGTTGGGTAGATGGACATGAGCAACGACGAGTGTTGGAGCCTAGGTCGTAGCTGCGGTAAAGCTGCGAATTTTGGGGAAAAGACAAGTATGAAAGGAAAGTGCTAATTTTGGGACAAGCACTAAGTTTTGGGCAAGAAAGAGACGGTGCGCAGTACGGTGCCAGATGGACAAGCTCAGCAAAGATTATGGACCGGAAATCGCGGAGCTCGCGCGCACGTCATCGAAGAATGAAGGTGGCTCAGCTACCATAATAAATAAGGCGAGGGAGTAGAGGGCTCAGCTACCCTCATTTAAAGGCTTAGTACAGAAGTTATGGTTGCTCGGATCAAGGAGGAGCAACGGACCAGAGCATTGAAGGCGAAGGACAATCGCCCATACCCACAATCTGCGCCGGAATTCATGGAGCCTGCAGGAAGCGGCGACGTGACTGCAAGCGGCGCCTACAGTACACCTAGCCATGTGCGTGGTTAGGGTTTTTGGGAATCACTGTTGGGAAAGGCCCACAGTCTTGTAAAGGTGCGACCGCCATGGCCACCTATATATATGAATAATTGTAATGGGTAAACGTTAGAGAGTTAGCGAGTAAAGTTAGATACTTTTGGGATAGTTAGATGGTTCGACTGTTAGAGAGACAGTCTCGAGGATAGATCATGTGTTGATTATCCTTTGGTATGTTTCTACTGTGGGTAGAACTAGAGTAGAATCGGATAGCCGAGGAGCTAATCCCTGAGTAGCCAGACAGTCTGTGTGACGTCTGCGCCTTTGTAATCTCTATAGAGAAGAGACTAGTGAAGAGAAGGGCTCCCAGCTGTGTGCGTGGAGTTTCCTGTAAAGATCTAAGGCTGCAGCTGTGTGCGCAGCATATTGTATAACTCTATGGTTTTCTGGTTAATATAAACTCCCGTGGACGTGGTTTTCCTCGAGGAGATGAGCTTCACATATGTCTTCTTGTTATAATGTTTGCGTGACTGATAACTGTTTAGAGTTCATTATCTGTGTATGCGAGACTCTTGTATTATCTTTGCGACTGTTTAAGTGAGTTGGAAAGGTCCCTTGATAGCTATAAGTGTGTACCGAAGAAGTAAGTAACGCGCTGTTGCTGCAGCGAGAGAGGACTGCGCTACTGCGCTGGATGCGAAGGGCGAGGAAGTACTTAACGCGTCGACGCAAGGAATAGTTGCCCTCTGCGCTAGAGAGGAGAAACTGCGCAGTGGGCCTGCCGAGGAAGGAATCCGCGCAGCCACGCCGAGCGGCTTGCGGGAAAGTCCGACCGCCGATACCTGAGGAACCGAAAGAGGAAGAACAATCTCCGCGTCACCATGGTTAAGGAAACTTGATTCCTTAACCCCCCCATAGCCACTTCGGGTGAGACCTCGAGCTGCTGCGCAGCTCGTTGCCGAGAGGGCCAGTGCGCCAAGGGGTTTTGTTGCTGCGCTTCATTAAAACCCGGGTCTGCCCAAGAAAGCAGCCAACAACGAGTTTGTATGGGAAGCTGACGAAGAGTGTGGTACCTTGAGGAGTGGAGTGATATGCCGGTGTCCTGAGAAGAAGAGGAGGACTGAGAGAGAGTCTCCTAAGAGGATCGGAGCAGAAGGCTACAAAATAGGACCACAAGGGAGAAAGCGACCCTATTGCGACGAGGGTGGTGACCAGGATACGCCAGGAGCAGAAGAGACACAGATCATAAGTTAAAACATACTACAACCCCAAGCACTACCCAGAATTATACATGAAGAAAGCCAAGCTATTCGCAAAGTTGCCAAACGTGCAGCGGTAAAAGTAGTGCATTAGTAAACAATAATAGTAGGAACATTAAGATGGTAGACGAGGCAAAGATTCCTACCTTTCAGGGAAAGAGACCGAGGATCCTGAACAATATTGGTTCATATGTGAAGCAGTCTGGACTGTGAAGTAGGTCCAGGACGAAGCCATAAAAATGGGACAGATAGTGACGAACCTTAGGGGCCGGGCGTTAGACTAGTTCATGAAGTTTACAAGGGTTTCGATGGGAACACCAACCAAGACATTGGCACAGATCAGAACATCAACGATTGATGAATTTAAAAAGCCAAAATCAGAGTCGGAGTATGTTACCGAGCTCAAGGAGATTAACCAATTCCCGAACAAGATGGTGTGGGAATTCGATCAACGATACAAGACGTTGATAACAAAGGTGATTTTTGGGATAAATGACATGCAGCACAAGGAGTGGTTCATCGCAGGAATGGTACCACACATCCACAGACCACTAATGCAACAGAAGGTTGCGACCCAAGCAGAAGCATTAGAGATTGCGATGAAGCTGGAGGCTTCACCAATCGGTGAAATAGGGTTGGGTATGGATCCGATACAAGCACAACTGGAAAACTTGATGATCCAACTACAAGACATGAAGAAAGGGAATGAAGCTCGCGAAGAGATATGGTGTACTAAGTGTAGGACAGAAGGACACCACAAGGATCAATGCCCAGAATTCCTAGAGTATTTGCAATCCGATGCACCAAATCCCCTTAGTTAGGGAGGGTTGCCTTGGTGTCATGTCTGCCAAACGAGAGGCCATCGACCAGAAGAGTGCGTTTATCTGCAAAAAATGGTGTCGAAACTAGAGAACTTGTATTGCAAGTTTTTTAAATCGGTTGGTCATGATGACAACAACTGCAGAGCTTATGGCCTACTCTAGGAGAGAACTGCAGCGGCATATTTCATGGCAGGAGAAGAACAGGCACTGAGTCAGCCACAACAGTAGAATAACCATCTGTCGACTGAGTATAATCACCAACTGCGACAATATGATCAGGTGCAATATGGGAAAACGTAGTATCCAACACCGCAATATCTGACACCGCAGTATCCGACACCATAGTATCCGGCACCGCAGTATCCGCCACCACAGTACCCACCATATGGACCACCGCAAAATCCGCAATATGGGTAGCCACAGTACCAACCATATGGTCCACCGTGTGGAGTGTCACGTCCCCACTTTGACCCTTGTAATATTTTGGGTTATAATGTAAATATTGTATGCATATTATGTATGATTCCTAGCGTGGAGCTCAAGGCCAAGGCCCCGCTAACGAACGCTCGACCTAGAAGAGGCAAGTATTTGAAATTATGCTACCCATGTGCTAGTGAACCATGGGAATTGTAAATATGCATCTTAATATAAATGCCCACAACTAGCTATGCAATGCAACAAGAGATGGGGGCATGATGTTACAAGGAAATTGGGAGGGAAATATTCAAACCCTTAAGCCAATCAAGTCAAGCCAAGTGTCAATGAAATAGCCCATGAACCCTCAACTACCCATGTTGACTTTTGTACCCAACCATTCATTTCTCCCAAGAATTGGTTGAGGTAGTTAATGCATTGGGGAATGGAGAGGTATCGCTGTCCAAATTCGAGTATGGGCAAGCCACCCTTCCTAGAGATTCGTGTTTGGCTTCTTGGGCAAGAAAAGGGCCACAAAATTGCTCCCCAAGCCATTATTCATCCATCTGTTTTGCTCTCTCAGGAGTTGGGAGCTACCTGGGCATTTTCCTCAATGATTTTGCTGTGTTTTCCTCCATGTTCCTAGCTGGGAAGGGCGTTTTTGTTGTGGCTAATGGTGGTGAAGAAGGGGAAACGATTTGGGGTTTTATTGAGGCCATTTTGGCCCACTGAATGCTCATACATCTGTGGGAGAAATTGGTTTTCTTCCCTATGGTCGATTTTCCCTCTCAAAATCCGTTTTTGGTGTGCCTACGTTTTTGGGAAAACCCCAGTCCATCTAGTTCCTAAGTCCCACTGCTGAAAGTGTGTTCTAGAGCCCATATCTGAGTTGGGTGTGCAAGAGAATGATGGGGTTGAGATGGGTATCCATTGCTTTGGGCTGTGTTGTGCTTGAGGGTTCCTTTTTCCTTGTAGATATCATGCCCAGCTCGGGGGTGGTCTTTGAGTGCTGAAAGAATACAGGCTGGGCAGAGACCTATGGTTGGGTGGAACGTTGCAGCGACATAGCTAGTTGCTTGGGACAACATTACATCCATATGAGTATTTTATTGTGTTTACTTCTGCAAAATGTTTTAATGGATGGCTATTTTGATATGTTGGATGACTATGAAATGTGTGGTTGATGTTTATTCCGCTGTGCATGTGAAATTGATTTGCATCTGCACACATATGCATATTACTGAAATGCCATACCTTTTATTCATGATGAGTTTGGCTAAGTTGTTTTAAAAGCCCAGATTTTAGTGCCATGTTCCCTTCCTTGCATTGGATAGAAGGGTGGGTACGTGACATGGAGGGGCTAGAGGAGGATTCCATGGAGGTCAAGGTGCTGGCGCAGGACGAGGAGGAGCTGTTGGACGAGGGCGAGGACCAATTATATGCTACAATTGTGGGCAGCAGGGGCACTGTTAGAGGGATTGCCCGAATCCAACACCACAACATTGCATGTATTGCAGCGCTGTGGATCATGATGTTGAAGACTATCTGCAGCTCATCGCGAAATGGCAGACCAAGCATCCGCCACCACCTTCACAGAACCAGAATCAGAATCCATCGACTGTGCAGATGATATCGACGGAGGCTCGAAAACAACATGTGACTGTTGGAGTGGTGACGCGAGGAGGAGCGATGATAGGAGCAAATGGGCCACAAACTACTGTCCGACCAATAGTATGGAAACATGTCACTTTTGATGTGGAGGCTGAAAGGGATATCTTCTTAGGACAGGAGGCGATGAGATAGAGGAGGTAGTTACCTCTTCAAGAATAAGTTATCTACGATATGCCACCGACATTCGACAAGACGAAGTCGTAGGGAAAGGCTAATACCCTAAAAGCCTTCTTAAAGAGTTGCCTGGAGTTGGCAAAGGATCAGGATGCACTGGAGGAGATATCCAATCTGTTGACTCAACGGGAGAGCGTACGCCAAGAACAAAGAGTTAATCGCATACATAAGAGGAAGACAGGGAGAGAGATGCGAATGTCGGCACAAATTGGAGCTTTTGATGCTGACTCAATTATCTTGGACCTGGGGTCGGATGTCAACATTCTGACCAAGCAGACATGGGAGACCATGGGGAAACCACAATTGGCCTGGTCACCAGTACAATTGCGATTAGAAAACCAGAGTAAGGTTGCTCCAATTGGTCAGGTGTACCAACTTCCCGTAGAGATTGAGGGCCTCAAGTCTTATGCCGATTTTGATGTCATTGAGATTGTGGACAACACCAGTCCCTACCCAGCACTGCTAGGGATCGACTGGGCAATCGACAATCTAGTGGTTATCAACTTTAAGAAGCGGACGATGCCATTTGAAAATCGCGAGATGAGGGTCATCTCATCGTTGGATCCTGCGGAAGGGCAACGATACGTTGAACCGACCATAGATGAATTTACGGAGGGATGGGATAGCATATACAATATATCAGAGGATTACATAAATCCTACAACAAACGGTGAATTGGGTTGGTGCAGTGTCAGTTCAGCGTCGTCGGATTCAGATGAGGAGCTCGAGAATTGGAAAAACTGGATGCATGAAGTGTCATTTAGGAGATGTGTGAGGATCACATAGTCACTGCAATGGGTAGCCACAGAGGAGTGCGTGCTACCAACGTACGAACGATTACCTAATTTGAGCACCTTTCTTGCTAAGTTTGAGGAGAAAGTGTAGGAGCCGCAACGTTTATTGGCCTTGGAGGAAGCCTTGAAGGTTACTCCTGCGCGCTGGTGGGAAGTGCATAAGTCTAATATCACAACCTGGCCACTATGTCGTCACCTAATTACAGTTAGGTTCAACGATGCGGAAGTAAGTTTGACAGCAGAAGCAACCCGAGCGTACATTTGGCGGAATGCGAAAGCAAATGGGGATTAGGAGCAAAAGAGGAGTGGGTCCATGGATTCGTTCACACTTTGGATGAAGTACCACGGAGTTAGTATGTTGCAGCAAAAATACAACGTAGAATGACTTCTTGGGGGCAGCTAACACTTGGATTTAGCCAAACGTTTTGTTTCTCAGATGAGAACCCCTTCATCCATAGTGCGCTACAGGTGATCCGCGAGAAGATATTTGAAGCAGTACCGACGGAACAACCATTAGAAATTCGGTGGAATGCGACACCAGAAATGATGATGGAGTGCTACAACATCACAGGAGAGCTAGATGTCGAGGATGATTCGAGGGCTACGCATGTGCTGGAATCAGAAGGTAGTCGCACTGTCAAGGCACCATAAATTCCTTCCGACAAATTCCAGCAACCACTGAGGATCAAGAAAGTAAACATTGGGTCGGAGGAGAACCCGAAGTTTGCAAGCATTGGGGATTACTGGGATGAGTCCACCATTGCGAAGATGATGGATTTGCTGCATGAGTTTCAGGATCTGTTCCCAACAAAATTTTCAGAGACGAAAGAAATTTTCGGGAACTTAGGCGAAATGAAGATTCCCTGAAACTCGATGCAAAGCCCGTCAAGCAGCGGCCCTATCGGTTGAATCCAAGGCACAAGGACAGAGTGCAGGCTGAGATTGAAAGGATGCTGGAAGCAGGCATCATAGAACCCATAGAATAATCTGAGTGGATCAGCCCGATGGTGGTCCAGGACAAGAAAACTAGCGAAGTCCACATTTGTGTTGACCTACGGAAACTGAACGATGCATGCTTACACGACCTGTTCTCGACACCTTTCACGGATGAGGTGCTCGAAGCAGTCAGCAGTCAGGAGATCTACTCATTCACAGATGGGTTCTCAAGCTATCACCAGATCAAGATTGCGAAGGAAGACCGGCATAAGACTACATTCGTCATAGAATGGGGATGCTTTCAGTACACAGTAATGTCGTTTGGATTGAAGAATGCCCCAACAATATTTTCACGATTAGTGGTGTCAACATTCAATGACTACATTCATAAATTTCTTGCCGTCTATATGGATGATTGGACGGTGTATGGGTTGGTTAAATATCACATTGCAAACCTGAGGCTAATGTTGGAACGATGCCGACAGTACCAGATCTCCTTGAACTTAAAAAAGTGTATATTCTGTGATCCGTTTAGGATTTTATTGGGGCACATTGTTTGCAGGGAAGCTATGCTGGTAGACCCGAAAAAGATTGTCGTTATTGTCGACCTCCCACCACCAACGACAGTCAAACAATTGAGAGCCACCCTAAGCCACATAGGCTACTACCGGAAGTTTATCAGAGGATATGCAGCAATCACAGCACCCATGGAGAAGTTATTGAAGAAATATGCCAAGTTCAAGTGGAATGATGAGTGCCAGAAGAGTCTGGACATATTAAAAGCGAAGATGGTTACTGCACCTATCTTGGCATTTTCAGATTGGATGAAGGAGTTCCATGTCCACGTCGATGCATCATCAGTCGCATTAGGTTTTATCTTGGCCCAACTAGGAGAAGGCGACATCGACCACCCGATAGCCTTCTCAAGTAGGAAGCTGTCTACTGTGGAGAATAATTATACCACCACGGAGAAAGAAGGGTTGGCGATGGTGTACACCTTACATAAATTCCAACACTACCTACTCAGGGGCCATTTTAAGATGTTCACTGATTGCCCAACATTAAAATACCTGGTGAACAAGCCTGTGTTGGGGGGGAAGATCTGTCGTTGGTTGCTGCTATTCCAGGAATTCGATTTTGAAATAATTATAAATCTAGGATGACTAAATGTAGGACCAGATCACTTATCACAAATTGAGTCAGGGGAAGAGCCAAGGAGCATTGACGAAGGATTTCCAGATGCTCAGTTATTTAGGGTTGGTATGGTCGATGACCATTATGAACAAGTCATTCAGTTTTTGGCAACCGGGGAGGCACCGACAGGCTGCACGACCAACCAAAAGAAGGAGTTAGTCGTAAGGGCTATAGAATTTCAGTTGATTGCAGGATAGATGTATAAGATGGGGCCAGACGAGATACTGCGACGATATGTCCTTCTGCATGAACATGAGTGAATTCTTGCGGAAGCTCATGAAAGGATCATTGAGGAACACTACGGAGGACGCACCACTGCAAGGAAGATTTTGCGCGCAGGACTATGGTGGCCGACGATGCATGGGGATGCTGCGGACTATGCTAAAAGTTGCGATGTATGCCGACTGATTGGGAAGCCATCGAGAAGGGATGAAATGCCACTAGTACCTCAATTGACGTTGCAGGTTTTCGATAAATGGACTGTTGACTTTGTGGGACCCATAAACCCACCAGGAAAACGAACAGGGTCACGCTACATAATTACAACAATGGACTATTTGACGCAATGGGCCGAAGCAACGCTAGTAAAGGATTGCTCTGCCACGACAGCTTCCAGATTCCTCTTTGACAATGTAGTCACCAGGTTTGGGTGCCCCAAAATACTGATGAGTGACTAAGCAACCCACTTTGTCAATCAAACAATCGCAGCAATGACAGAGGAATTTTAGATACAACACAGAAAGAGCACACCTTACCATCCACAAGT
Source organism: Larix kaempferi (assembly GCA_027924585.1). Taxonomy (NCBI): domain Eukaryota; kingdom Viridiplantae; phylum Streptophyta; class Pinopsida; order Pinales; family Pinaceae; genus Larix; species Larix kaempferi. The sequence continues at coordinate 8,541,859 of BSBM01001430.1, read as the reverse complement.
AAATGGAACAGTGGAAGCATTTAACAAAATCCTAGAGCATGCGCTCACAAAAGTATGCAACATGAATCGGGATGATTAGGATTTGAAGATCCCCGTGATACGCTGGGCGTATCGCACAACTTGCAAACATCTGACTGGATAGACACTGTTCAAACTCGTCTACGGGAGCAAGCCATAATGCCGATGGAGTACATTGTCCCTAGTCTGCGGATTGCAGTTGTCACCGGCATGAGCGATGATGGAGCCCTGGAGGAATGATTGGCCCAATTAGTACAGCTCAATGAGGATAGTTTCATCGCAGGCTTGCATCAGAAGGTGGAAAAGGATCGACAGAAGGTGTGGCACGATTGCCATATTAAACAAAATCACTTTCAGTGTGGGGATACAATTCTGATATACGACAGTAAGTTTGAGAAGCATCCAGGTAAGATGTAGATGCATTGGTTAGGTCCATATGTTATTGATTTTGTTAGTGACGGAGGTGCAGTGCTGATGAAGAGCTTAGATGGCACGTTGTTGCCTAAGATGGTAAACGAGAATCTGTTGAAACCCTATTGCCATGATCAGGTGCATAGAGGTTGAGAAACACGATTAACAAAAAAAATGATGACAAAAAGTGGGAAGCATGGCCAACTAGGTCGCTCGCTGATGCTTTGCACAACCGGCACGCAGGAGTCACATCCAAGTAGGATCACTACGGATCGACATCCCAAAAAGACAACGAAAGGTTATGGTGATGGATGTGGTTGGTTATGGATAATATTTGCAAATGATGAGCAAGTACCAAGAAGAAAGCCTAAATATAAGCGTCGGGAGCGAAGAATGCATGATAGGAAGTTCAGAGAAGGGAAGTAGTAAGTCGTATGATGCGAGTCTGTAGGTTCGATGCAGAGAGTTAGGAAGTTCAGTGGGGAAGCCCAAGGAAGCTGTGGAAAAGAGAAGTGAGATAGCTGCAATGGTGCACTTCATTTCGAGCGGATGCACTACAAGTGCTCTAAGAGCCAGAACGATGATTGTGCACAAACAACCTACAAAGGAAGAAATCATGACACTCGGGAGGAATAGAGACGAGGTCTCACCCAAGATGTCTAAGAGTGTGGTAGTAGTTATAAGTGTCGGGGTTTCCCTGAACACCAGAACACCAGGGACGGAGTCCTCTTTGGCTCCAGTAGTGGACTGTCAAATGTGCGAAATAGATGTGCCAGAGCAGCTGGCCTATTTCACAATTTGACAACAAAAACGAACTTGTCCCCAGATCGCGGCAAGCCCGAAGTACCAAAGCAAGCGCATACGAGGTAGATGATCAAGGTTTCAAGAGATTGGAGGATGAGTTCGCGGTAGATGACCAAGGTTGCAAGAGATTGGAGGATGAGTTCGAGGTAGATGACCAAGGTAAGAGACTAGAGGATGAGTTTGAGGTAGATGACCAAGTTTGCAAGAGCTTGGAGGATGAGTTCGAGAAGTACATGACAACGAGCTCCAGATGCCAAGAAGTACAACTTCAGAAGTTACCCATAGTGATAGAGGAGATCAGAACCAACGGTGTCCAGTTGAGGTGGCTCGAGGGCGAGCCACAAGTTTGTGTTGGGGGCCTCTTGGCATGGGATAAGTCCGCAGGAAGTGCGGAAGTCGTGAAAAGGACAATCCACGAAAGAAGGACCATTCGCGAAAGCGCGAAGCGGTTAATTAGTTAGATAAGGGTCATGTGGACCGTTTTGTAACCGCATAGTAGCATATAAATAGAAGTAGATTTGTAATCCTAAGGGCATCAATGATAGAAGCAAGTGATAAGAAGTTGATCAATCTTTTGATCTCTTTTGTATCCGCGACATGGTGTATTGACTGTTTCTGTGAATTTCATTCCGCAGGTTTTAGTGAATGCATGAAGATGTTCGATTATGGTTCAATTTATGTCTCTGTCTCTGTGCGATGATGAATGTGAATGTTTGCAACATGTTTAATACTCCGTGGGTTGAATGATTACTGTTGATGCGAATAAGTAGGTTAAAGATGTTGCTGCGAATGTTTATTATTTGTTGAATCTGGGAATGGTCTAATGTGCGAATATGAGTTAATAGTTTATTGCGGAAGATATAATCTCTGGTTTCTACGAAGGTAATGTGTGTTGGATGCATGTCCTCAAATCCACTTTGGAAACTTGGTTTCTACAACCCCCTTGTGTATCTCAGGTGAGACTTCATTCGCTCTGTGAGTGTTGCTGGAAGGGTTAACACCATTCTGGGATGGTGTGTAAGGGAGTTTGGGTTGGTGACAGTGTGCAGTGAACCCCTATTGATAGTCGTTGTGTCAACATCCCTTGAGAAGACCATCTAACTCAACCTTGTCGAAGACCTAGGAGAAGAGGACATCACACATCATCAGATAATTGGTAACTAATCGTGTAAGAACTCAAAAATACTAAAGAAACCGAGCATACAAAAGGAGAGCTAGGAAAAGACAAGGCTCGCAGGCCAAAAAAGAAAGCTCAAAAATCTGTATTGGGACCGATGTCACAGTAAGCGAGCTGAAACAAAAGTGGCCAAAATGCCAACAAGCAGCACTAAAAAGAAAAAGACCCTCTAAAAAGGTGAAATAGCAAGCAAACTTCCTAACTAGGAACTGTAGACCTCGACAAATTGTATCCTCCGCGAGGTGATGAAATCCAAGTGAACAATACGAAATGAGAGACCGAAGTGGAAGGATATCCCTCTACCGAAAGGGGTCATGGGTAAAAGAGCCCTAGAAGAAAAGTTACTAGGTTACCTCGTTCATGAGATGTCATAGAAGGTTAACTGGCACTTCTGTCTTTGAGCCCCTGTATCACATATACAATAGAGTACAGGGAATACAATGGATAGATAGCCTTAGGAGCTAAGTGGAGTGCGGAATTCCACAAAGTCCATCCGTAATCAGTCCTCGCAGCTTACCCCTGAAAAAATGGGAGGCCCCTCCACAAACTTGTCGATGACCGTGTCAATAAATACTGGAGGATTTTAGTACCCTATAGGACAACAACTATGTCTCAGATGAAAATGACAAGGGGGAATTATTTGGATTCCTATCCCCGGTGTCCTACCTAACTACCAAATTCTTTTTATCCTCAAGCCAGGTTAAAGTGTGTTGAGTTAGTGAGTTAAATTTTAATGGTTGTATTACTCAGTCGGGTGATGGAAGTGCAAATCGTGGTGTGATGACTGACTCAAACCATGTAGATGAATATGAATCAAATAATCCTTCCCTTTCAATGAATTCTAGCTAAGGTAAGGAGAGAGTTCTTTCAAACTATAACTACTCTTTCAAATTAAATGAATCCAACAATAACTTTCTTCTACTTCTAATGAGTAAAATGCATGACATTGTTTAAACCTTAGCAAGCCTAAGCATGGCATTGTGATATTGTGCATAGTCACCAAAAGATGAAAACCTCAAGAATTGCAGGCATTCAGTGTAGAGTCTACGTAGGTGTATCAATTGAGTTTTCTAGTCTACATGTTGAGTCAATAAGTGTCATCATGATAGAAGTTCATGATCAGAATTTAGAAATGATAGAGTTTTAATGTTGAAATTAGAGTGTTAATTTTGAAATGACAAGTTCTTTCTCCCACATAGATTTTGTCCTCCTATTATTTTCAATGTATTTGGTTGTGGTCCTCTCATCCTTGAGATATCCCATGTATGAATAATCCCATCTAATAGACAATTTGAAAAGCAAAGGAAGAATCTGCATCTCAAGATTAATGCTGAGGTTTCTTTAGATATTGGCATCCTAGTGACATCACTACAATGGGAATTTTGCATATTATTAGACAATGAAAAAGACAACTATCAAACTGTTTTTGGAGCATCCATTCATTTGAGATGTGTTTTATAGCATTAATTCCTATTGTACAAGTATACTATGGGCCAACTATTTTGGAGCATTCATTCCAAGACGAGGATGTTGATGCCTAAATGATAGATGTAACTCTTGAGGATTGTTCATTTTGAATAAAGTTGTTAAAGGAATACTCATGAGGCCTCTACTTTGTTGCAAGTCATTTATTTTCAACAAATACTGATCACAACACTCTTAAATATATGTTTGGGATGAATGTTGACAATGAGGATGCAATATCCTCTTCCCCAAGTGCTAAAATTAATGATGTGTTTTATTTGTAAATCCAAGAAAGGTTATAAAACATCCCATTACAACACGAAGGTGAGCACACAAATTGATATAGGTTCTAGGTGAAGAAGAGCAAATGGCTAAAAAAAATGGGAGGTACTTTAAAGGGTGTAAACAACAATACATTCAGAAAGAATGTTCAAGATCATGAGCGTCCTAAGGGCCACTTTTCCAATAATTGTTTGCCAATAATATTGGAATATCCACTAATAAATTTGTGTTGTTGCATAGCTTCTTCTTTACAGTGGAAAATATGCAATATTTCCAAATACATGTAAATAATGTGGAAAAATATGCCATATTTGGTAACTCTGCTCTAGATATTTCCACTGCCTGAAAAGGCAGCATCAACAAATAATGATATGTGTAATGACTAGTGCATGAGTTCCAGCTTGTATAGTATTTTTATCGACATTGACAATAAACCTTTTGTTTATCCAGGACATATGCACAAACCACACTATGAAACCGACAAACTCACCTATCCTTTGGATATGAGGAAACCCAATTACCATTTTGGACAGGTCCTAGCCTATTATGTTGATGTAGAAGGGAGTATATATTTTGAGATTCATACTGTTGAAGAGGATGACCAGAAATCCATCATGCGCAATAAACTCTTAAAAGATGTAAACAGTTAAAATGTAATCAGTCTGAAACCAGCTAATGGTTGTTGTAATCATCATGGGAGTTCAAAGATCTCATATAGAGGTAATGTGGGGTGTTATCTTTAGTTTGTAAAAACAACTAATGATGCCCAGATCCTTAGTTGGAGGCTAGAGATCCCCCAATGAGGTCATATGCGGTGTTATAGGGTTCAGTCATAGTTGTAGAGCTTAAGAAGCCTCATTTAAAGCCCAAGTCATTTATTTTCATCTCCCAATCATTGTAAAGGCCTTAAAAACCATCTGCAAAGTGCAATATCTACCAATGGAGCTCATGTTCATAATGAGATGCTAAATATTTCACACAAAGATGATATGTGGTGGTTTGAGTTCTCATCCATGGGAATTGAGCTCAAGAAACATTATTCATAGTTTAAGGTCCTTGAATTAGGACCTATATATGGTACATTTAATGTGTTTTTTAGAAGGAATTCATGGCAATGTAGGGTTGTGGGATTTATAATCCAAGGAAACTACATTACCTTGAGCATCAAGGAAATTTTCTACCCCTACTAGTAATACCACTAGCAACATCAACAAAGAAAGCTATGGAATGGGTAGAGCTAGCTCACCTTTCATCAGTAAATGATCCAGTTGATCGAGTTAGGTACATTAATCAGTCGGCTAGGTCACATGCATCTTTTGATTCTATAGCCATAACTTTTTTTACCCTTTTTAGCTATCGATCCATTATGATTTAGGAGTAGAGTTACTATTCAACTATTTCCAACATAATCCCACCCATATGATTGACCATATCCATTAATTACATCACCAATGTAGTTCATGTAAAGCTATTGTTATCCTTGAATGGTTCTTTAAATATTTGCTTCCACCCATCACTAAAGACATTGCATAAACCTTGCCTACGACTAAATAGGATGTAATCCTCAAAGCTCAACAATTTGATCTTAGGTATACTCAATTTGGATATATTTATCATCTTGGATGCACTTTACAATTGCAAATCCACCACAAATAATTTAGGGGAATATCATGATGCTAATGGTGTTATAGGATCTATCTCACATGGTTCTACTTCATAATGGGATGGGGCCAATTAATCTTACTGTCAACACTCATATGGTGGCACCATGAAAGAAAACAATTATGGGGGCTCCAACCTACAAGGTTATCAAACTAAACATTAAGGATGGGTTTGTAGTCCTTTTGATCCCAACCACTGATATTCTCAACTAGGAGCTAGTACCTTAGGAGTGAATCCATACCTTAAGTATGAAAGAGTACCCCACACCTAAACGCTTTCTCAAATGATATAAATTTTCCCCAAGGATAGGAACATTTTAGACCTTATGAATGCTTGATGCTTCCCTTAGTGGAGTGAAACATTGACCTAATAACTAAAGCTAAACAACGTGTTGGTCAGAGGGTGCAATAGGCAGAGGAGAGACCTAATTTTTAGGGTAGAGACTCTTCCCTAGAGACTGAAACAAGGATGAGGTAAGATGTTCTAAGGCATGAAACTTATTGGGATCCAAAGGAAGCAGAATAACCTTCCCATAGACATGTGGCTTCTCTTGCGTTATTGATATTTGGCGGATATTAGAAAAGATGCCCTAATCTGATGGCATATTTCAATCTTCTCTTCATGTATATTATTTCCTCCATAGGTGGACGTATGTTCTTGAGCCACAATTGCAAACCTTTCCAAACAACAAAATAAGATAAGTGCAAGTGGATTGCCCCCCTCTTTGACTGTGGATTTTCTACATGTTTTTTTTTCAATGATTCAAGAGGTGATGCTTCAGGACTGTATTATGGCTGTTGTTTGAAGGTAGGGAACTCCACTAATTTCCATGATTTCAGGATGCCATTGAATCTGCTCTAATGCTGCTATATTAAATTACTTAAATCTTCCCCTTTAGAAGGAGTTCTGGGTTATTTTTTACACAAGACTTTTGCTCTTATGTGGCTTGAAACAATGCCAAAAATCATACCAAGAATATGTCCAGCCCAACTATATAAATACTTGATTTTTTCACCATAAAATTGATATAAGACAACCCTAGATGATTACTAGGCATGGGTTGGCTCTAGTTTGTTTTTCTTTTGGCATAGGTCAGTTTCATAAAATGTTGGCTTTGTACGTAGATCTCAAATTGGCCCCAAGTAACCTTAATTCTTAGGTGTCTCTCTGCGATGATTTCCTTTTTTTCTAAGACAAGACTTGACCTAAGGCTGCAGAATAAACCCCTAAAATACCCTCATATTTATCAACAACAAATCAACAAATTATCTCCCTGTTTTGGAATAGCGCAATGATACAAGGATTTCCAGAACTAAAAATACCATAGTTGCTGCTATAGGATTACCTCCTCTTAGCTTTAATTCTTAACTACTCAGACCTATAGATACTTCCTAGATTTGACAAGAGTTCCTAGAACTTCATCATATTGCCACTTCCTATTATTGGAGGCCAGAATTGAGAAAACAATTGCTTGCATGCTGATTCGGGGCTATTGGAGTGCCCATAACTATAGTTGAGGGTGTGTGCACAATGTTTGATGGATTATATTGTTGTTTAATGGAAAAAATAGGTTGAAATTCACTAGAGGATTGATGTAGGTCACCCAGAATTCTATCTTTCACTGCTGGTCATAACTTCAAAGATGGCCTAGATCTACATTTTGACCACCCTTCCACTGTTAGATTGTACAGAATCACTGTAAGGGTTGAAGGATGGTTATTTGAGGACTACCGTTCACTAAAAAGAACCCATAACTACTTCCAGGATCTAACCCAAGCTCAAAGCTGCCAAAGGATGCCATTCCTAAGCGTCACCCAAATATCCCCTAACTATCCCATTAAATTTTTTTTACCGTATCTTATCTAGAGGGATTCATGTAATGGAGGATGTTGTCCTTCTCTATCCTTCAATATCTAGATTTGCTTTAACTAGCAACCATGCATTTTTTTGTATATTTGATAGATTATACCACTGAAACATCAAATTCGTGCAACACTTCGAACCACATTCCAGTTAGATAGAAACCCCAATGTGGATTGAATTAGAAATGAAACCCTCTTGGAAGATAAAAGCACTAGTGTAGATTGAATCAGGGCTTGGTACTCACAAACTTGGGAGGCATTTTCGGCTCCTCTTATAGTTTCTCTGCTTGGACTCCCCCTCCCCTTCCGTAATTGCAAACCGCCTCTCCCACTGCTTGCTCGTCAGGTCACTCCCACTACTTACTTGTTGGGTCACTCCCTCTCCCTTGCCGCAATTGTAAACCGCCTCTCCCACTATCCACTAGTCGAAACCACACCCAAAAAATCCAACTATCAATTGGTACAAACCACCTCTCCGGCCACTGTTTGCGCATCGGGTCACTCCCACTTCTTGCAAACCGGGGCACTCCCTCTCCCCTGTCGCAATCACAAAATTCCTTAGGTCGAGAGAAGGTCGAGAGCAGGTGGAGAACAGGTCAATATCTGCTCCAGAACGAGAGCAGGTCCAAATCGAAAAGTCGTCGCGTAGGGTTTATGGGTTTGTTTTATGAAATGCATATGGGGTTTTTTTATTTGCTATATATATATTATATAGAATGTTTGTTTTTTTGGGTTTTTTTAATTTGCTTTTAATGGTATAGTCTAAATTTAATATATAATGTTTTTTATTTTTATTGTATTGGATATTAATTTTATTGTATTGGAAAATATTTTTCTAAGGATCACTTAGAAACACTTTTCAAATTTGTTGATAAGTTTAGGCTGACAAATTAGATATAATCGTGGTCTAAATACCCATCATAATAGAAGTCAATTTTTGTGTGTTGATGATGACATAATTTTAGGTTGAAAACGATGTTAAGAATGGACATTACAAATGTGGTAAAAAAATGATTGCATAGTCAAAATTTATTACATAAATTCTATTAGTTAGGTCAAATATTGTGTCAAGAGTTCATTTGGAGATATAGGTTAAACATTCTATTTCAAAAAAAAAACTTGGTCTTGAGCTCCGGAAGATATTGGTCCTAAACATAGGTTAGATCCTTAGCTTGATGAGCTCAAAGAATATCCTAGTCCTAATAATTGGTTATATCTTGATCTTAAGCTCAAAGATGATCTTGGTCCTAATTATATGTCTAATCATGATCTTAATCTCAAGCCCTAGTATTGATTTCTACTCAAGTAGGTAATGTCTTAATCACATATGTAATCCTTTTTACAAGCTCAAGTCACAATCTTGATCTTATAAACTTGTTGTATAAATAATGGATGAGCATAGTTCAATTAGAAAATTAAATATTTTTTATAAAAAAATCCTTATTGAAAATTAAAAATGCATTAAGAATTAAGTGAAATATAAGGAAAACATTTCTTATCATACAAAAAATTTATAAGTATCATAGATAGTATTCAAGTATCTAATCAAATATATGATCAATGCCGAAATATGCAAGTTTAAAGTATTACCAATATCCTCTCAATGTCACCGATAAAAGGAAAAATATGTAACACCTATAAATATAAATGATTTTATGCTTGTGATTATGGTCATAATCAATAATATAAACAAGAAGATTCTACTATGAAAGAATGACATGTGATTTAGAGGTCTATGATGTGAATGTATCTACATAAATATTAAAGCATTTTTTTGAAAATAAAATATCATTTTCGTAAACTTCTTCTTTACATCCTTGACCATTTTTTCCTCCTCACTTGTATTAGGAATAGTTTACCTACTTTACATCCTTAACCATTTTCTCCTCCTCAACATTAATTACTACTCGCTATAGGATCATGGATAGTGATTGAATTTGAAGGAATGGTATTAATTTCTATTGGAAGGACATAAATTCATCCAACCTTTCCACGATGAAAAGTCATATTTCAATTGACAAGTTGTTAACTAATAATGCCAAAGTTTGAGATTAAGGATTCTAAAGTGCAAAATACAATTCCAAATGTGTCAATATTGAATTCCGAAATTGCAAAATTGGATTTGTTATTTGCATTTTGGATTTCGTTTGATTTTTCACTTTTGGAATCTGCGATTGACACATTCTAAACTATATTTTTCACTTTATAAATCCCAATTTCACAAATATTGATTCCAAAAATACAAATACCAAATCCAATTTTGTAAAGTTGGAATCTAATATTTGCACATTCATACCAAAAATTTGCATTTTAGAAACTCCAAGTTAATACTTTTCAATCACATTTATTCTACACCATTCATAGCTTTAAATGTGCTAAACATCATCTACTAGTACTTGTTAGCCATTTATTCATAAGTATAAGTCTTTGTAATGTTATAGATCATTTTCATTTGGAAATATATTACCTTCTTTGGATTACTTGTTAACCATGCCAAATTTTAGTACAAGCCAGCACATGATATTTAAAAAATTTCAACGTTGGCCCCATGTACCACATTAATTAATCTATAGGTATGGTTTTTTATGCTCCAATGGTTATTTTCAGTCATGTTTGAGTCTGGAAACCCTCCCACAATGTCAATGCATGCGTCTAGTCTAACCATGCCAAATTTCAGTCCAAGCCAACACATATTTAAAAAATTTCAACGTTGGCCCATGTAGAACATTAATTAATCTATAGGTATGGTTTTTTATGCTCCAATGGTTAGTGTCAGTCATGTTTGAGTATGGAAACCCTCCCACAATGCTAATGCATGCGTCTAGTCTAACCATGCCAAATTTTAGTACAATCCAGCATATATTTAAAAAAATTCAACGTTGGCCCCATGAAAAAATGTTTGATGAGGACCCAATATTAACATGATGGGACCCTTTGGCCAAACAACATGATGATGATGATGGTGAGAACAACAACGGAAAGGATGATGATGATGATGATGATGGTAAGAACGACAACGGAAAGGATGATGAGGAGGAGGAGGAGGAGGAGGAGGAGGAGGAGGAGGATGATGATGATGATGAAGATGATGATGAGGATCATGATGATGATGAAGATGATGATGATGAAGATGATGATGATGGTGATGATGATGATGATGATGATGATGATGACGATGACGATGATGATGAAGATGGTGATGGCGATGATGATGATGATGATGATGATGATGATGATGATGAAGATGACGATGACGATGACGATGACGATGACGATGAAGATGACGATGACTATGACGGTGGTGGTGGTGGTGATGGCGAGGACAACGTCAATGATGATGATGACGACGACGATGATGATGATGATGATGATGATTATGATGATGACGATGATTATGATGATGACGATGTTTGAGTTTGGAAACAATCCCACATCGTCAATGCATGCATCTAGTAGAACCATGCCAAATTTCAGTACAAGCCAGCACATATTTAAAAAAATTCAATGTTGGCCCCATGTAGCACATTAATTAATCTATAGGTATGGTTTTTGATGCTCCAATGATTGGTGTCAGTCATGTTTGAGTCTGGAAACCCTCCCACAAGACCTCGCCATACCACCGACTGCAAGAGGCGTCGGATATCAGACTTCTTACTTCAAAAGAATCCGACGAGCTCGCTAAATCACCGATGACAAACGCCGTTGGTCTTTCTAGGTAGCTGCATCGGATATCATACAATGATGATGATCATGATGAAGATGATGGTCAGGATCAAGCACGCCATTTGGGTTAGCATGATAATTGTGCATTTCCTTACTAAGCTTCTCTCTGTTTTGAGAATAATTTAATATTCTCTACTAAACAGGGCCAACCACGTGAAGGTGGAAGCTCTTATGGCCCCTCCCCCCCCTCACATCACTCTCAATTTCCCATAACCCGACAAAAATATCTATGTACAAAAAAATTAAATGTGTTTTTTGTCATACTCTATAACAAACAATGTTTCTAATTATAACATACAGGAAAATGGAAACTCACTAAGACATAGTTAATTTATTATACGTACCGAAAAAAAAATTCAATATTTCTATCGCAATATTAAATCAAAATATATAGAGTAGATATATTACTACATACCTCATACACTTCAATGGAATTCACCATCTTCTTCATCCGAGTCATCATCTGTATCATCCGATGATCCAGATTCATCATTGTAAGGATTGGCCATATCATCATCGTCATCGATGTTAGTTACGATCATCATGTCATCGTCGATATCATCTTCATGGACATTGTCTGATACATCATCTGATTCAACTAATTCTTTGACATCTTCTTCTAGAACATGATCATTTAACTCATGTTTATCATGATCATCTTCAACGACATCTTCTTCTTCGAGAACGTCTTCATTAACTTCGTCTACGTTATACTTTACTGGCCTTCCCCTTGGATCGTGTCTCACAGCAAATGACCAACCCGCTCTACCTGGAACCTCAGAGTAAAATACCTGTTCACATTGGGTTGGAAGAACATAGGGCTCCGTTCCTGGCTCAAACAACCTTGCATTTACCATGGTAAATCCATTATCATGTTCAATAATTGTTTTATCGGGATCACGTTGATTCAATTGACACCTGTACCATTTGAAAACAAACAGAAATACCTTGAAGGAGTTAAATTCACACTGAAGAATGTCTTCCAGATACCCATAGTATCGATTTTCAGAGAGTTCTGGATGTCTGTCACTTCTAGAGGAAACATTGGTCACCTCAAAGACTGCAGATATCCCACAATCTGATGTTTTCTTCGTTTCATCCAAATTTTTGATGCGATATCTATAGCCATTGCACCACATAGCCTTATGGTGTTTTACCTACAACAATCCATACAAGAAAAGATTACATAATGACCCAATATTTATGATTAACTAGTGCATGTTTATAATGCCATACAGGGAAACAAATCAGCGTGTACAACGACAATATGTTTACAAAAAAAATAAATAGTGTGGTTGATTAATATGATTACCTACTTATCTTTTAAACCATATGCTAAATCGATTTCCCTTTGTGTTAGACTAGTATCTCCATTGTGATGTGCAGCTTTAACCAATGAAGCCACACCTTCCCATGATATTCCATGACCAGATTGTTCACATCGTTCAATCCATACCTTCATCCAATCAAGATTGTTTGTGATGTATAAATGAATTTCATACCACTCTCGACCAACTGTTTGATGACAATAAAATTAAAATTCAATACAAATGTATCACTTAACAAAGTATATTACACTCTAAATGGATGCAAAATATTGAATATAAAAATAGAATATGTATGATATATATACATAAAAATCAACAGTCAAATGTGTTATATTACCTTTCACCTTCCTCGATCTACCTTTCCCCTTCGGGTACTCCCCTTCGAAATATTTATTGGAGTCTGGATCATAAATGCGACGTAAATTGAGATTTGACGCTAATATAGGAAGATATTCACTAATATACAACATGTTTTGGTATACCATATATCCCTCCATCATAGAACCCTCAGCATATGGTCGTTGTCTGACCAAACCCTTCATAAATTTCAAGTGCCTCTCAACCATCCACATGGACCTTGAGTGCGCAGGTCCACACAATTCAATCTCCTCAACTTGGTGTATGAGGTAGTGTTCATGTGCATTGAAAAATACCGAAGGTAGATGCTTCTGCATTTCACACATGAGACGAGGAATTTCTCTCCTCCAATACTTTATATCTTCTTTATGGAATTCTTTAGATGACAGCCATCTACAAGTGACATGACAACCCAATCAAGAGATTAAAGAAAAAAAAAACATTATATTACATAACATGAATTAGAGAATAGCCCCAAGAGTTAGCTCAATCGGTCGAGCACCTGTAGTTAGGCCTCCCAGCATGTGAGGTCGCGGGATCCATTCTCCTCGACACTCTTGGGGTTAGGTACGCAAAATGTGCCGAGGGTGTGATGGCCCCTTCGGGTGGGCCCACCAGAAATTATTCCGTGGACGTAGCGATGCCGGTCAACCGGTACGTGAACCACATTGAAAAAAAAAAAAAACCATGAATTAGAGAACAAAAATCAAATATAAGTTCTACGATGAATTAAACAAACACTAAGTGCATGCAAAAAATCACCACTTACCTCATGTATTTCCTAAGATTATATATTACTTGTTTGACATTGTTGTTGAAGTTGTCCGGGAGAGAGATAGGTAGAATAAACTATAACAATATAGAAATCGTTTCATTTTTTAAACAAAGAGTAAACAAACAAAAATACCAACCATATTCACTGGAATAGAAAAAAAAAAAAATTAAATGCATACCATAATAATTACCTTCATGAAGACATGCCAATCGTGCATTTTCACCCCCGCAAAATCACCTTTCTTTGTTACGATATTCTTCATGTTCGCACAAAATCCGGTGGGAAATTTAATTTTTCGCATGACTTCTTTTACAACATTACTTTGTTGGTTCGTTAACATCCATGGAAGTGAGTTTATATTAATTTTATCTCCATTGCTATGAAATTGAATGACGTCTTTCATTGCATGGTTGCCTTCTTGAATGTCTTTGCAAATTTTGACAATTTTTTCTTCTCTTTCCATCCAATATTCGCCATAATGTTTCAGTCACATTATTTCCGATATGCATTGTATCAAACAGATGAGCAACTTGTAGATGTTCATAGTAAGGAAACCTACTAAATTGTCTAGGATAACTTTTCATTCCTCATGGAAGCCCATTAATGCCTTCATGATCACATGAACGACAATCATGAATAGTATTTTATAAAGAAATTACATAAATCAATGTCAATTACATTAAACAATACACAATAAAAAAATACAATATAACATTTCATATATGATGATTCATACGTACCTTGACGATTTCTATTATATTGCAACTTCGATAGGTGAGGTGTCATTCTCTGCGGTTTTAATGCAGTCTCTTGCTTGCCATTGAACATATGTTTTTCGGTAGTTCGATACCTATGATTCTTAGAGAGAAAGTGCCTATAATCATCAAACACCTCCTTTCCTAAGCTTTTTGAACGACGAGATTTGATCTTAGGACCATAAACTGGACATGCAAATTTCCCCTTTGTTTGAATACCTACATAAAGAGATGGAATATCTATGTCAATTATAATTATACAAAATGACTGGATTATATGGAAAAAACATGCGTGCATAGTATATTAACTAGTTCATAAAATTAAATGCAAATAAAGTTGAACTTATAATTACATACCGCAAAAATGGGTTAAACCTGGGGCATCATGTATTTTCCATACAAGCATTGCATGGAATTGAAATTGCCTTTGTCGTATTGGTCTAGATACGTACATAGTGATGCCATTCCATAACTTTGGTAGCTTGTCAATAAGATGTTCGATATAAACATTCATATCTTTGACTTGGTACTTACCTGATTGATTTGAACATATAAAAAATAAATATGAGACGTACCATTTAGATATATAAACCATATTGCACAAGAGAAAAACAATAAATATATATATGACATTATGCGACAAAATACGACAAATGGGATGCCACTACATTAAAAAAAAGAGCTGTAGACACAATATACCTGGAACAATCATCGACAACATTATGTGCTCCCTCTTTATTGACAACCACGGAAGAATGTTAACGTTGATAAAAAAATAGGCCACACCGAGTAAACGGATCTCATCTCTGCAAATGGATTGACGCCATTCGCTGCCAAAGAAATCCTAAGATTACGAGGTTCTTCTTTAAAGTGAGGCCATTTTTCCTCGATATCTTTAAATGCAGACCCATCTGCAGGCATTCGAATAATGTTGTCTTGACTTATGTTCTGTGCAAGGTAATCCATAAACTACGCTATGTTTTTGCACCTGAACAGTCGTTGCAAACGTGGAATAATGGGAATATAACGAAGAACCTTGCAAGGCACCTTTTTTGTTACTTGATCTGTTTGATATCTACTGATATGACATTCCAGACATTCTGTTGTAAATTCATGCTGATTATAATATAGAACATGGTCCTCGGGGCATGCATGAATTGCTTCATACTGTATTCCAATTTCTTTCATGATGGCAGATAAATCTCGATATGTGCGAGGTAAAATATTTGACGGTGATAACAAATATTCACCTATCATGCTACAAAAAATTAAAATAAAAATCTAGTTAATATAACATATATAGAAATAATATTAATGAAACACATTTCATCCGTATTAATTTGACTTATGAATTAACAATAAAATTATTAGACTATCATATATATTATGTGATGGAATATATCACATACCTTAACATCCGTGTGACTGATATGTTTGAAAGACCATTCATAACCTTCAAGTTCATTATCAACAATATAGCAGAGAGAAGATTTGTGTTGGAGCCCTCATAAAGTGGTTCGTACGCCTTCTCAAGAAGAGGTATATCATGAATATCATGAAAATGATCATCATTTTCATGATCATGATCATGATCATCATCATCATCATCATCATCCATTCTAACATTAAATGAATCATGGATCAAAGTATTTGTACCATCATCTTCAACTATGTTATTAGTATGATCATCTTCTTCAATATGATCATTAACTTGTTCTCCATTATTCATAGCTCCATGTTCCTCTGGTACTTGTTCTGGAAGCACTTCCTCCGGACGATATGCCGTAGGATGTATTTCCTTTATAATTACATGAAACCATAAATAGATAAAAGTTAATATAAGAAATTCAAACGGAAAATGTAAAAATTTCAAACGCAAACTGTAATTTTTTTTGTGATGCATTTAAAATGTAACAAATTTTGTATGGTTAATAGAGAATATTATATAATCAACAATGCAATCACTGTAATGTTGATGTTTTCTTTTTTCATTGAGAGAAGCGAGGTGCTCTGATTTTTCTTGGTAAACAAAACATGCAATCAATCAAATAGATCAATCAACTACTCTTTACTATTAACTTTGAGTGTAATATAAACAAGAAGAGAAAAATACAAGAAAAACTAAAAATAACAGGTTAAAAATGACTCCTGATGAGTGGTCTCTACAGTTAGATAAAAAGGGGAAATAATAAGGGTCTAGTCACTACTTTAGGGATGAAAAGAACAACGGCCAATTGTACTGTTGGTCAAATAGGTGCATCCAAACTATCCAAGATACATAAAATTGACCCAATTACTGAGCAAAGCTACTCAAATATAACTCAAAATTTCCCATACTGTCCACTAAGGTAAGATAAACGATGCTATGGTTTCTATAGAGAAAATAGAAGAGAAACAACATGCCAATATAGTCGTTATTTCTATTATCATGGAAAGCGTCACAAATCTAGAGAGCTAAGTGCTTTCCCCGGTGAGAGGGTTAGTCTCACTAACGAACAAATAAATGAATTATTCTACTATACCCTAGAATCAACATGCACACAAGAAAAAATTATTATAATAAATATTAAATATTAAAATAATATTTATTGTCCATGTTAGTCCCCATCTATTGAAACCATCAATAGATAAAAGTTAATATAAGAAATATTAAAATAATACATACATTTACAAAAGCAATCAAAATAAAAACATATATAATGCAAAACTTACAAATGGACGATATTCAAGTGCCCCCTCAGCGTGTCCATGTTCCCTACAATGTTTTCTAGCTGTTGTGATCAAAATTCTTCTCCTCTAAAAGCCCCTACATTGACTACATGGACAATAGCATTTCCCCTCACCCCTTCTTTTCACTCCTTCCCACAATCTAGCAAGCAATTGTCGATTTTGTTCGTCTGGATCAACAATATTTCTAGTTGACTTTTTCTCATATAGAGCTTGAATGCATATTATCGATTTTAGAAAATCAAGCTCCACACTTTGCTCGCTTTAATCACAAAAAAAATGGAAATAATGAAAATAGTCCGCCACAATCCGCCAAAAAAAAAAACTTCCGCAAACTGTCGCTTGAATAGAAAACATGTCGGAATGTTTCGAAATTTATAGGTTTTAAAATATAACCTTCCGTCGGATATCCAACGACTTGAACTTAGTTACTGTTGGAGAGTAGATGTTGGATATCCGACATGCTAGGGCATGATCTGCTGTCGGAGATCTGACAATCTCGGGCATCACATGACGTCGGATATCTTACATCCAGGACCATAATATATGGTCGGATATCCGACATCCTTGGGCTTAATATTAGGTCAGATATCCGAAGCCACTGGTCACCATTCGTCGGTGCTCGTCGGATATCCGATGGAACCTTCTATTAATTTAAAAAAAATCATCAAGTTTCGTAATTTTGAAGATGAAATACGATGACGCAGTCCTTTTCATCGGATGTCGTTGGATTTTCTCATTGGATTTGTTGGAGCACGATTGCCGTTAGACCAAAACCTGTAGGTGTTAATCTCCGCTACAATCGCCAAAGTTAGGATCCATGAGAGGGGGTTAACCCATGTCACGAAACTCACGGGGATCACTGGATGCAAATGCCAACAATCTCCCCCCCAGCGTTACCCGAGTGAGTTTCGAACTCGAGACCTATCACTCTGATACCATTTGTTGGAGCATGATTACCGCTAGACCAAAACCTGTAGGTGTTAATCTCCACTACAATCGCCAAAGTTAGGATCCATGAGAGGGGGTTAACCCATGTCACGAAACTCATGAGGAGCACTGAACGTAAATGCCAACAGGATTTTGGGTTCAAATCTTGTAGTCCCTTTTAAGATTATCATCATAGTTTGGGCATTGATCTTCATTTGTCTAAGTGAGTAGTGAGGAAATAGAGGGAGGAAAAGAATGTAATATTTGATTAATGTGTTGAGGTCAAAGGGACAAATACAAGGCAAAAAGTGGTCATTTACAAGGTGGGATGACACATTAATAAAAATCAAAGCCTCGCACATCCAAAGATGCCATGTAAGTAAGGATAATTTGTCTACATTAACCTTACCTTAGACCATGGCATGAGACATTAATCGGCCTAAGTCCACCACGCATGCCCTATAAAGGGAATCTTTGTCATGTAAGAGGAATATGGTGTTCATTTCAAGTTTGGCACACTAAGGATGGCTCTCGTGGCCTAGTCCATGTTCTAGGATAAACATATAAAGTCCTAGGACATAATATTTTCCTCAAGGGATCAGGGCCCATGCGCAAGGCTCCAGTCCATATGGTCAACCCTATGTGGGGAATATTTGACTTACAAGCAAGATATGGCCATTTCAAGCTCTATACGACCAAGAATGGTTATCATTGCGGCCAATATTATCAAGTCAAAACATAAGGTCTAAGGATAAGGGGCTCATGGGTCATGTGTGATGCCCTAAACCACCACAAAGGCCCTACATAGGGACTCTTTAGCCAATGAGTAAGATATGTTGGCCATTTTGAGGTTTGGCACACCAAGTATGGTTCTTAGTTCCTAAACCATGGTTTGATGCCAAAAGTTAAGTTGTTGGGCCAAAACATTTTTCTTTAGGGCTCATGAACTATGTGTGGGGCCTTAGGACACCACGAGGCCCTACAAAGGGAATATTGGCATGTGAGAAAGATATAATGCCTCTTATTTTGAGGTTTGCTTAACAATGGATATTTATCGTAACTTAAGCAATGGCCAAGGTCAAAAGACCTAGCCTTAGGCCATAACATTTGCATTTGGCCTAAAATCAAGATATGGTCTCTATTTAAATATTTGTAACACTAAGGATGCTTTCTATGGCCTAGTCCATGGACTAGGGTCTAAATTCATGGTACAAGGCCATACTAATTGCCTTGGGGCTCATGGCCTGTGCATGGAGATCCAGATTATAACACAAGGCCTACATAGGGAATCTTAGCATACATGCAAGATATGTTCACGATTTTGAGTAAGGGCACACCAGGGATGGTTTTCAAGGCCCATATTATGATATGAGGCTAAATAAGGATCTTATGTCATAAATTTTTTCTCTAAGCTCATGGTCCATGTGCAAGGCCTCAAACCACCACATATACTCTCCACATGGAATCATTGGCCTACAAGTGGGATATGGTAGGCATTTTTCAGTTTCTAACACTAGAAATGGTTCTCAATGCCTATGTCATGGTTCAATGCTAAAATTCCTGGGCATCCACTATAACATTCATATATGGGGCTTATGATCTATTTGTGGGGTCATGGACCACCACATAGACCTTACAAATGGAATCTTCATCATATCAACAAGATATGATCCTATAACGGGGATGCTTCTTGGTGTCCAAGCCAGGGTTGATGCAAAAATACAAGTTATTGGCCCATAACACTTGTCTTTCGGTCTCATGGTCCATACATGGCACCCTAGAGCACCACACAAGTCGTATAAAGGGAATCTTTGGCGTATGATTGAGATGTGGTGTTTATTTCAAGGTTTACGACACCATGGATGGTATCAAGGGATCATAAAATGTTTAAGAGTTGAAAGTCAAGGTCTCGAGCCATAACATTTTTTTGTAGAGCTCATGGGCCATGCGTGGGGCCATAACAACCACATAGGCAATTAGTAGGAAATCTCAACCTCGAAGTGCATTATGGTAGTGATTTTTAGGTTTACCACATTAGAGGTTTGGTTTAGTGTCTAAGACATGGTTTGGTGCCAAGATAAAGGTTGTTTGGTCTAACATTTGTCCTTGGGGCTCATGGGCAATATGTGGGGCCTTGACCCACCACTTTGGCTTGTGAGAGGGATATGGTGCTCATTTAAACATTTGGGACACCAAGTGTGGTTCTCATTGTCCATGAAATGGTCCAATGCCAAAAGACAAATCCTTACACCAATATTTTCCTCTATGGATCATGGGAAATGGGTAGAGCCTTAGTTATCACACAAGCCCTACATAGGAAATTTTTAACCTGCAAGAGGAATATGGTGGCCGTATCAATATTTATAAAACTAAGGATGGCTATTATGAACCAAGGTTTAAATTGAGGGTCTAAGTCTGTACCAATTCCATCTAGGGCTCATGGTCCATGCACAATCTTATAGGCCAACATATAGAGCTTATATAAGGAATCTTTAAGATACATGTAATATATGGTCATCATTTTGAGGATTAACAAACTAGGGATGGTTCTAAAGGCCCATTCATTGGTATAGGTCCATCTATAAGATATCACACTAAAAATTTGTGTAAGGAGCAAATGGTTCATGTATGGGGCCCCAAACTACCATACATGCCCTCCATAAGGAATTTTGGCTTTTAAGTGGGATATAGTTAGTATTTTGAGGTTTAGACTACTAGGGATGGTTCTCACTACATGTCCCATGGTTTGATGTGAAAAGCAATTATCTTAGACCATAAAATTTGTTTTTGGGGCTCACAATCAATCTATCAGGCCATAGGCCGCTATTGGGGATAAATCTTTGTTGGGGTGGTGTCTTTGCATGTTAAATTGCCATGTTCAGAGTGTGAAAGCAAATTATGAGAATCATAGAGTATGGTGATTGGTGCAAAGGCCGTGGATCCTGATGATTGTTCTTTCCTATGATTATATCCAATAACAAACTTCATTCTTGGTTCAATTGGAGGTGTTTGGGGCTATGTGGGGCTATGCACTTAGTGACCATAGGGAGATAGGATGTTTATATTGTTTAATATTTGGGGAACATTTGTATTTGATTAATGCACATTTAGAAGTTCAAGATACATGAGGGAGAGGAATATAATTCCGCTTGTCCCCTTCAATGGGACATGACAAGGTGGCTTCACCTCTTGGTTCCTTTATTTGTGCATAGGTTCATTATAGGATTCTAGATGATGCTGAGAGTATATATCTATCATGGGGGATTCTTACCTCACTACTACATCATTCTTCACCCTGATTTGTATATTCTTAGGGTGCACCTTGCATTGTCATAGCTTCACTCAAGAGAGCGTTTACCCCCTTCTCCTGCCATGGGCAAGGGATGCTTAAAAGTGTACTTAGATTCTATGCTTTTATGAATAATATGAGACTCAATTGTACATATTTATGCTTCCCTTGTTTGGTTATTCCCTTATTGTCTTATCTTTACTATGGTCTTGCTTGTTGTTGTGCATATAGTTATACTACATAAGAAGAATCCTCAACAAGTATCTTGATTAGGGAGCAATTAGTACTTTCCTCCATAGACAAGTGACCCCAACAACATAGAAGGAAATCATTGTACGATACCCACAATGAGGGGTTTTTACATATTCCCCTATAGTGGAAAGCTTATATTCATGTTAGTTGTGTGAGAGATATTTAGATGTGGCATCATATTTGCTTCCCTAGGTGTGAAAAAGGCATTATATCTCCCAAATCTCTATCATTTGTATAGATTCAACAATGGAAGGGAAATTTTTTCCCATATCTACCCTTAAACAAAGGTATGTCATTGTTCATGTTATTCATGCCCATGTTTTGCAGTCTTGGGATATTGCGGTATTTTGGTGGAATTCATGCATAAGATTATTGTAAATTCTTCTTTATAGATTTGTATTATGTTAAGTTTCTTCAAATTTGTTTCCATAGGCATCATAAATGTAACATCTCTCTTGGAATTGAAGTTAGTTGGAAGTATTGTGGTGAGTTATGAATTTTCTTGCAAATATTTAATGGAATATGTATGGATAGGTGTTCTAGGGTGCCACAAGCTTTCATGTTGGAATATTGATTTTAAATATGTTTTAAATGAGGTTATTGTTGCATATTGTCACCAAATGCATATGTTATTTGGAGGGCATACTATTTCTTGGGTGGCGTTTTTTTCTTCCTTGTGGTGAATTTATAGGCCTCAACATATGGTCGAAGGCTATTGAGGTTATAAGTGTCGAGATATTTATGTGGTACTTTTGTTGACGATCTAATGTGATCTAGATTTCCATACTCGAGCAGAAGTGAAAGTGTGTGATGTTGAGAACTCCATCTGATGTGCAAGGACATAATAACAACAGGATCCGATAGGCACATCATGATGCAAATAATCTAATACAAACGCATTAAATAGAACGAACCAATTATTTGATGCATGGGACATTGCATATTATTTGAGAGACTGCAGTACTGAAATAGAACGGACACATCAGAAAGTGCGCAATTCCATCTATTACTAGTGCTTCATTTCAGAACAACAAACTATCAATTGAAAGCACAGTATCAGTTGATCATTGCAGTCACACAGAGCAGAACGTTGAGATAACAAAGGCACAGACTACTGTATCAACAGAGCACAAATTATATGAAGAAAGTCATCAACAAAAGTATGATTTGAGAGGAATGAAAAGTCAAGTGAGGTATGCAGCGCAATGACAGAGTATAGTCTACATACGAAGGTGGCGCACAATATAATTGTCATTAAAAGATCTGAAGAAGTGCACAGAGTTGAATTTCGGTAAGAAAAAAACATACATAAGACATCAGGGTGGTCGAACGGGGCAAGGAGATAGGGAGTCGGATCTTCCTTCAATTTAGTGGCTATAAAAAAAAGATAGGGGTTTGTGCCTCCTTCCAACCGGTGCTGGATAAACACAAGGAGCGGAAGATTCCTTCAGGTTGGTGCATGTAAACCAAGGGGTTGGTTCCTCCTTCCAGTTGGTGTTGGTAAACATAGGAAGTCAGTACTTCCTTAATTGTATTATTTCTCATTATAAAGAAGCATTCTGTGGTTTTCTCCTGTTTGGGTTTCCACGTAAAAATCCTATGTGTTATGTGTTGTTTATGTGGTGCATATATGTGTGGATGTTTATATACTGGTGCATAACATAAGATAAAGATTAAGTAAAGGCTAATATGTTAAAGAAGGTAAAAAATTCTAATAAATGCACTAATACTGATTCACTCCCCCTCTCAGTATTAAATTGATTCCAACAAAAACCATAAAACAAACCCACAATTAACTTGCAAATAAAAAGTAAAACCCTCAAATGAATTTAAAAAAAAAACAAGAAAAAACTAATAAATAAAAAGCAATATTGAGAAATCGAAAAATATTATTTTTTTTAACAAAAACTGAACATAAATTTATATTAAAAAAGTTGTGCACATGCATCCAAATACATGTAAAAAACCAGTCTGCTAGCTAATATTGCTTGAGTCGAAATAACTATAAGAGGAGCCACATTAAAGCTACAAAATTTCCATATAGTTCTAGAACTAGTCATGTTGTTGGAGGGATATATCCTCATATATGCAAAAAAAACATTTAAAGAAGATGCATAAAGAGACACTAGTCTACTCTTATCTTCCTGAGATGCCATATACAGGATGCTAAACTGAAGCTTCTTCCATGGGGTGAATTCTTTCTTCAATGGATACATTGGGTCTTTTTTTTCCATTTTCAAAATTTCCTCCTTAATGATGTCCATAGTTGCCATTAGCTCTTTTAAATTCCCTTTCAGATCCTTTATTATGGAATCAAAACATGTCAACTGGTTTGAAATATACCTTGTGTCTTCAGATAAAGCTACAATTTATTGAACACCCCTACAAACAGCTTCATATACGTTCCTAATATTTTACCTCAAGTCTTCCATACTGCCTATGCAAACGAATACAAAGTCCTCCAACCCTCCATGTCTTCTGCAATTGAAAACAAGGCAACGAACTGGATACCAATATCCTAGTAAGGGAGAGCCATAGCGACGAAACCAGATTGCAAACCCCTGGCCTTCGTGTCCTCCAGATTGAATCCTTGAGTATCTAAAGAAGCCACAACGGTCGGGCAGAGAGAGTGGTATTTCCACTGCAATTCAATTAGGTCCAAATCCTCCCCGCGCTTGGAAAAATACTACCCACTCACGATTTCCTCCATATTACTTCTTGAGTGTTCCTTCTTAACTGCATTAGAGCTAAGTGTGAGGGGGATTGAGAATAAGGAGATGGCCAGCAGGATTCCATAAAAATCTCTGCCAAAAGTCACCCCTTCTAAATGCAGACAACAAGCCAACACATGCATGGCTCTATGCGTCCTCCCCAAGGGAGGAAAGGGGGGAGGCATAAAACTCCAAAAATAATTCTCACTTTTCATAATAATTCGAAATTGTTTAGGAATGGATGAAAGTGTTAGGGGATGCATTTAGTGACCTTATCCTTATTTGCAAGAACCACAATTCCAAGCTTGTTCTCGACCCCTTGATTGGCAAGTTTGTCAGCTTCACTATTATTTTCCCTCATGACGTGGAGGTAAGAAACAAAAGGTGGCATGCTGATTTATTTAATACGATCATATATTCTGCGGCACCTCAAAGAACCAACTTCATAGCCCAGCCTCATCTTTTGAATTACCTGTATGGAGTCTCCAAATACCATCAACTTTGGGATATTCGGGGAAGAGATAAGATCAATTCCTAATAATAGAGTTGTCCATTCAGCTTTGTTATTGGTTTTGGTTCCTATTCCTCAAGCAAAGGAGTTAACAATACTTCCTCCTGGATCAAATATGATCCCTCCCGCACCTGCCTCCCCTGGGAGAAATCGAAAATAACATGAATAAAATCACTAATGGGGATATGCAACCGTGATGCACAAAAATATACCCATTTCTTGGTTGAACTTGCCCCTAATTTTCTAGCAATTTATGTTGATTCAAAACCCTAAAATAAATCTACCATTAACCTAGAAATAGAGACAAAACCCTCAAACCTACAAAAAAAATATAACAAAACTAACTAAAAATTTAGGAACACTGGTGATAAATGGAATAAAATAGGAATAAAATCAATAAGAAATAAAATAATGAAGAGGTAAAAAATGGTTACTTGGTTGCAATACTCTTCATATTTCCTTATATTCATTTATATTTGTATTGCATTCTATGTAGAGACACTTCCTCTTCCTCTTCTCTCATGTTAGATGAAGAAATAAAACAAACCCTCACCTTCTACTCTTTTTAAGAGTCACCATTAGGTTTTCCTTGTTTCTTTTAATAATTTAAAAAAAATGTGAGATTTTGTTCGATGCTTCTACATATTATGATTAGTCTCAATGCTCCAAAACCTCAAAAAAGAACACTGGTGTGCATATATCTAAAACATGAGCACCAGTGTGCATATATCTAAAAAAGGAGCACCAGTGCACCCATACCAAAAGATGAGCACCGGTGCATCCATACCAAAATATGAGCATCGACGCACCCATACCAAAAGATGAGCACATGTGCATCATTATCACATAGGAGCATCAATTTTTTTGGGGGATATTGGCTCTCTGGTGCACGTTGGTATTGAAACATCGATGTGCTTAGACCAATGTGGAGAACTGGTGCATCTTGGACAAAGTGGAGCATCGATGTATTTTTGACATGTTTCTTTAGTGTGCTTGTAGCCATGGAGCACCAATGATTTTGATACTAAAATGCATTGGTGTGCTATAATGGCTTAGGCGCACTGACAAAAAAAATCTGCTAAAACCCTTGGTCGTTCACCTATACTAGAAACCTTCACTATAAACAAAGAAGGGAGAATTTGTTTGGAGAAATTCAGCAAAAACCTCCACCATAAGGTATTTTCTTTGTAGTGTTAAGAAGGGGTAACAAACCACATATGTCTATATCTACTTCATTTGTTCATAAAGTTATTTACAAATCATTCTTTACTTCAAGAATTATCAATCACACATGTGTTTTTTCACTTCAAATCTCACAATATGGGACCTAAAATCTCCTCTCTTTGAAATATGCTCTTCATCTTGCATTCATAAAGTGATCTTGATGAATCAGAAACATTGATAGGTTTGAAATACTTGCCTTCTCACACCTAAATCAAATTTGACCCTTTAAAATCAACTCACATCTTGAACCAATATAAATTCATCTACCAAGAGGTGCCAAAACAATTTATAGTTTAAGTTAGGATTATTGGGATATGCATCCAAACAATGCTCCTCGATATTTTTCATATGAAATACTAGTGGTTGTTGACTTTTAGGGGACTTTTAAATAATACTATATGCAAGTTTGATCAAACCTAGATAATAAAGTGCAATGCCCAAGGATTCTAAATCTAAGGTCAAGTTGATTTTGTTCACCACATTGAGCCCCTCAACTCTCTCAGAAGGCGACACTTGATTGTTTGAGGCCGAACCTCTTATCCACACTTAATGTGGTTGACTTTGTGGGCAAAACCTAGGATTTTTACAAGGTGTCATTTGTGGGATGCATTTGCACCTGAGTCAAATTTTGTTGGCTATTGGAAATGTTTCCAATCTTTCCAGAACATAGCCCCAATACCCCTCATTATGACTGATTCATCCATACCTTCACTAGCCATATTTGGTGGGTTCACAACCATATGATAAGAGATACATTGGAAGGCCCAATGACTATTTATGAGAGGAAGGAAAATAAGTTAGATAGTATCACAATATTATTTCTCTAAATTACAAAGAGCCTTGTGTAATTGAGAACATAGACTTTAAAACTCCACATTTATGCTCCTTTGATAGACACTATTGCACCATTTTTTGCATGTATTATACGTGACCATCATATTGTTGCATTTGTCAATTTTTACTTAGTTCCTATTTACACATTCTTCCATCACATCTAGCACCATAAAAGACCTACCATATTCCCATTTCTATTTGAGGTTCCAAATCCTTCCTCCTAGTAGAGGAGGAGTTGTTGCTACACCTCCCCTTTGTATTCGATGAGGGAGGACACCACTTAACTTGTAGACACATGCAATAATGATTGTCCCTACTTTGATTGGACATAAGTTTCTCAACACTCCCCCTACATACTAGTTTCTATTCCTTATGTGTCAATCAGATAAACCCCCTCACCACACACAATGGAAGGGACTCCCCAAACAAATTGAACATTTATGGCTATTTTATATCTCCCCAATTTGTCTAAGATTATTAAAAAACCTATATAACATGACCCAACATGGCCTCAAATGTTGGTTAAGTTACCCGTAGACATTCCAAAGTTTAAAGGAAAACAAGAGGATGACCCAACCAACAATGTGATGTCATTTCACCTATGGTGCTCGTCTAACAAAACCATTGAAGAGACCATTTGTCTTAGACGCTTTTATAGAACCCTCACAGTATAACAACTAAATGGTATGCCAACATCCCAGGATACACACATACAACATTTGGGTCCATTTCCATTATGTTCCTAACCTACTTTCAGCTCCCAATTCGCCACAACCTTCGATTGGAGATTCTTTAAAAAATTCAACAAAGCACATCTACAAACATCACCAACCACATTCATGAATGGTGTCGATAATGCACACTATGTAAAATCAAAATCCAATTAGAATTATTATTGGATTGGTTCCTTAAGTTCCTCCTACCCATGATTGTAAAAGAGGTCGTGGCAACCGTGCCATAAAATAAAGATGAAGCCATCATTAAAGACCAACATTTTGATTTATTCTATTCCCAATCAGGGTATCTATACACAATTATACCTGATTCCTCTCGTCGTTAGTCATTAAATAAAACCAACTTTGATACATGTGAGATCTCTTCCATACATTTCTAAAGGACACATTTTTTTTATACCTTACTAATTAATATACAAGATCTCATTCCCACCTTTACTCCTCCTAAGCATAAGTTACGATGAATAAGTTTCCCAACATATCGACACCATATAGATTACACATGTTTAAATCATGATTAAGATTCCAAGGTTAAGTGATATGCCGCCCCAACCTAAACATATATATAATTTTCTATATGTATAACTAACTTTCATAACTATATACACAAGTACATTGTTTGATTCAAGAGAAACTAAACGAATAAAATTACCTATGTATATGACAATTTTGGGTAATACGACCACTGTCAAGCTATAGTTCCTAACTATGCATGCACCTTGGATCTCTATTGGCGGTTATGTGAATTGACTGTGTATTTAATTAAAAACAAAACTCAGATATGGTAGACTACTGGACTAGAACCTACGACCCCGGATATTCAACGCTAGCTATCATAGAGATCAATAATTGATTCTAGAATAGAGTATGGGCGGTGGAGGTCTTTCACGATCAGGGCAGAGAGGATTAGATCTATCATAGAGTTATAAATGAAACAAATTACTTAGTCAGAGATATCGCTATCAGTTTATAGTAGTTGCTCTATTGCGGAGACCAGTTTTTGATAGTTCGCATGAAGTTTAGAATTACTACGACTGGGCGTAGAGAATGGATCTAAAATAGAGCAATTTAACCAATCGTCAGAATAGGGATATCACTAACGGTGCTTATTGATCGGTCTATGATCCTTGCTTAGATACATACATAATTAATACGAATAGAACAAGGCGCGAGGCATAGGAAGAGCCCGACAGGCGGATTTGGTCATTATCGTTCAACAATCAATGTTCAGAAACAAAGGTATAAGCAAGGCGAACAGAACGAATTTGTGTAGTTTAAGTGAAGCCTAGAAATAGATCCACACTCACTGTTCATAAAGTGACGTAGATACAACGCATAGGAAACATGACAGAAATCGAATTAATTTATACAATCTGAAACGCATTCTATTTCGTTTATAAGCGCTCAAGACGTATTCAACTACCCATGATTTGCAAAACAGATATCTATGAAATAAACAACATAAGTTGATTTCATTTATTAAACCTGGAAACGTATTCAATCATCCAAGAATTGCAAACAAAGATTTAATGAAATAAACTTACCGAATTTGATTTCATTCATTAAACCTGGAAACGTATTCAACTATCCACGAATTGCAAACAGAGATTTAATGATATAAACATACAGAATTCGACTTCATTCATTAAACCTGGAAACGTATTCAACCATCCACGAATTGCAAACATAGGTTTAATGAAATAGACATACAGGATTCGATTTCATTCATTAAACCTGGAAACGTATTCAACAAAGATCTAAAGAATAATGACAGACAGAAGTCAAACTTCTTTTATAAGCCTGAATACGTATTCAATCACCCACGATTGCATTCATTAATTAAACATAGATCTAAAGAATAATGATCGACAGAAGTCGAACTTCTTTTATAATCCTGAATATGTATTCAATCACCCACGGTTGCATTCATTAATAATTAAACAAAGATCTAAAGAATAAGCCAGTTCAGAATTTCCAACACGATTATTCGGAAAATATAATGGGTATAGATCTGGAGCTATCTATTCCAGTCAAGTAAATATCAACAAATAAAACTATGTAATCATAATCACTTATTCTGCCACAAGAGTTTAACAAAAACAAATGGACTAAATAATTAAACATGTTTTTGACGATCAGCTGCACGATGACACGTGCGTTGAAGTATCGTCCGATTCGGATCAATCCTTGCTTGACGTTTACCGAAGACCGCTCGGTTGACCTCCCAAACATATCGGGGGTACTCTTCTTCTCCCCGAACCCAGGCAAGTGGAGTCGTAAGAACATACAATTCCTTGGATTTCCGCTAGGATCTCCCAATCTCTGGACAAGTTATCAACCCAACTCCAAAGAATCACACTTAAATCAAATCTCGATTACGGTGCCCGTCCAACACTAGGGAGCAAGAGAGATCCTCTCCTTCTCCTTCCTCTCTTTTATAGCCAAAAACTTCGATGCAATGTGTCTTTCCATGCAAAAATACTCTTTAATTAATAATTCTTTAATATTTACTCTCATGCAGTAAGTGTCACTCTCACATGAGTGTACACCTAAACCCCTAAATTGTCTCTTTGTTGTCTCCTTAGTTAATTTCTCTAATCCCTAAATCAATGGGATGTAGGTGGGGTGATCTCTACCTGAGTTTTAGTCATGTTTTGATTCATAAATATTTATTGAATATTCCTTCACATGCATGATTGTTCTAGTAAGGATGGATTGAAATTTATTCCAAATTTTTTCCTCTTTTTCTAAAATAATAATAAAAAAATGAAATATTTCTTTTAAATAGATTTTTCTAATCTATTTCAAATTTTTATCTTTTTCTAAAATAGTAACAAAATGAAATATTTATTTTATTAGATTTCCCTATAATTTTATATATTTGATTTCAATTATGTATGTATAATTAAATGTCTAATGATCTTTTCCTGTTTTTGTCTAGGTACCCCTTCGGCAGGTCCTTCCGACAGTTTCCTTTTCCTCTAGTGGGGAGAAATGTGTAGCGATCGGGGAATCATTACCACGATCTCTCGACTACACTTCCTTGGAGACTAAGGGCAGCTAAGGGATAAGAATCTCCTTATTGTGCGCCCCTCAACTCATTGTATGCGACCAAGTCGTTGTGGCCTCGCCCGTACGACACATGCTTCCCTGAGCGATCTCACCTGCTTCCGACTCGTGCATGGAGTGCTAATTCAGGATCGACAGCCCGTCGTCGTACGCCTATGTATGTTTCCCGTTCTTACGACCCCTATTTTCCATTGTGAGTCAGTAGGTAAATCGTTTTACCTGCTACTACACACACACTCAAAGCACACATTAAATAGCGTTGCACCATAAAATCATTTCATCATACATCACCATAACATATCTGTCAGTCGATCATAAATATCATTCGATCATTTCCATTACATAATTTCTCAGTTAGTCTACCATATATCATTTAATCATTTTCATTTCATAGTCTCAGTCAGTTGAGCATATATCATTCAATCATTTTCATTTCGTAGTTTCTCAGTAAGTCGAGCATATATCATTCAATCATTTTCCTTTCATAGTTTCTCAGTCAGTCGAGCATATATTTCATTCAATCATTTCCATTTCATAATTTCTCAGTCACTCTAGCATATATCATTCAATCATTTTCATTTCATAAAATAATATTCAAAGAAAATTCCATGGTTCGTGTTTTATTTAGCCAGGTCACTTCAAAACTAGTGCCCTAAATAGTCTAATCAGTTAAAGTACCGAAGCAGACGTTACATACACCCCCTCTTATTAAAACTTTGTCCCGAAGTTTCAAATAAAAACTGAAAGTTTTGACACATTTCAGTTGCGTCTTCCCAGGTTGCAGGATTTGGGCTATAACTATCCTACTGAACTTTAACCTAGTCGATCACACGGTGTCTAAGCTGTCGTGTTTGCCGGTCCAATACCCGGATCGATTTTAGTGATCTATCGTGGTCCTCGATTTTTCCCTTGTACCCTTCCATTCCTTTGGTTCTGTCGAGGGCATTCAATTTGGAAGTGTGTCCCTCCAAATTCCCAACATCCTGCCCTTGGTCCTCTAGTGGTTCTATTGGTTGGTGCATTGTTTCGCCGTGGTCCCAACTGTGTTGGTTTCCTAAAAGGTCTTGTACAATCATTTCTTGGTGGTGGCGATGGCGGTCGGTAGGGTGTTCTGTCTTCTCTACTAGATATTTCATTGTAAGATCCCTTCCCACAATTATCCTATTCATAGTGTTGCTTTGGTGCATGTTGATTGCCTCGGTTACCACTCACAAAGTTCTTATAGGGTGGTCCCTGGCTCGAAAGTTCTTCTTCTGCTATGAGGGATTTTTGGACTGCGTCATGTAAGGTATGCAGTGTGAGGATGCAAACCTTCTCTCGGATGTTGTAGTTCATCCCATAGACATACTTGTTCACCTTCAGTGTCTCGGTTGCGATGTGGGGTGCATACCTTAGGAATTCCATAAACCTAACTTCGTAATCTTGCACCGTCCTGCCTCCCTGTCAGAGAGCATTGAATTTGTTGAGATGCCTCTCAATGAATTATTCAGACATATAGTGCTTGCGTAATTGTTCTTCGAACAACTCCTAAGACACTTCGTTGATATCAATCCCCAAATGTGGTTTTAAAGTCTTCCACCATAGAAGTGATTCCCCTTTTAGCTACAGGATAGCCATATGCACCTTCATATTTGAGGTGTATTCCATCAAGGCAAATCACATCATCATATTTTCCAACCATGCTTCCGCGGAAGTTCCCTCAGTGGAACCCCAAAAATCTGGAAATATTACTTTTTCCAGTTCTCTATGCATGCTAGCTAGTGGTGGATGTCGAGGTGCATTAGCGGGAATTATTGGTCGGTCTTCCTCGCGGTCTAACCGGTTCATCAGTGCTTCCGAAATTCTCTGAAAATTCCTCATCATGGCCATAAATTCGCTGACGGGTAAGTTAATGGTATCTTCGGTTCTTTGTGGTGTGGATACAGGAGGGGTTGGTGGGCGTGTTGCTCGCCCTCATCCTCTCCCGGACCTACCCCTGCGAGTTCTTTGATCCATGATAGTGTCTGTTTTGAAGAAATAAGCTCAATGTTAGCCCCTTAATCTTAATTCAAAATTTGTCCATAAGTTCATAAGTAGTTCATATTTAGTAATTGTGGAATGTCTTATGGTCCTAACCAGGTTCGACTTGGCTCTGATACCAAATGTGAGATCTCCTCCATACATTTCTAAAGGACACATTTTTTTTTTGTTATACCTTACTAATTAATATGCAAGATCTCGTTCCTACCTTTACTCCTCCTAAGCATAAGTTACGATGAATAAGTTTCCCAACATATCGAAACCATATAGATTACACATGTTTAAAGCATGATTAAAATTCCAAGGTTTGTGATATGCCACCCAACCTAAACATATATATAATTTTCTATATGTACAACTACCTTTGATAACTATATACACAGGTACATTGTTTGATTCAAGAGAAACCTAACGAATGTACACACATATGTTTATCTTTACCACCACTAGAATTCCAACTTCAAGTGAATATCCGATTTCTAACTTCTAACATGGCTTAATATACATTTTAAACAAAAGTTCAAGTAAAGGTATTATAATCCTTCACACCTACCTAGTTACACGTCAATCAGTTAACCGAAGTTCATGCTTGGAGTTAAAATTACCTATGTATCTAACAATTTTGGGTAATACGGCCACGTGTCAAGCTATAGTTCCTAACTATGCATGCACCTTGGATATCTATTGGTGGTTATGTCAACTGAATGTGTATTTAATTAAAAACAAAAATCAGAACTGGTAGACTCCTGGACTAGAACCTACGACCCAGATGTTCAAGGCTAGCTATCACAGAGATCAATAATTGATTCTTGAATAGAGTATGGGTGGTGGAGGTCCTTCACGATCAGGGCAGAGAGGATTAGATCTATCACAGAGTTATAAATGAAACAAATTACTTAGTCAGAGATATCGCTATCAGTTTATAGTAGTTTCTCTATTGTTGAGACGAGTTTTTGACAGTTCGCAACATTTTTAGAATTACTACGACTAGGCATAGATAATGGATCCAAAATAGAGAAATTTAACCAATCGACGGAATAGGGATATCACTAGCGGTGCTTACTGATCAGTCTATAATCCTTTCTTAGAGACAAACATAATTAATATGAATAGAACAAGGCGTGAGGCATAGGAAGAGGCTGACAAGAGGATATGGTCATTATCGTTTAGTAATCAATGTTCAGAAACAAAGGTATAAGTAAGGCGAACAGAACGAAGTTGCGTAGTTTAAGTGAAGCTTGGAAATAGATATACACTCACTGTTCATAAAGTGACGTAGATACAATGCATAGGAAACATGACAGAAGTCGAATTAATTTATACAATCTGAAACGCATTCTATTTTGTTTATAAGCCCTGGAGACATATTCAACTACCCATGATTTGCAAAACAAATATCTATGAAATAAACAACAGAAGTCAATTTCATTTATTAAACCTGGAAACATATTCAACCATCCAAGAATTGCAAACATAGATTTAATGAAATAAACATACCGAATTCGATTTCATTCATTAAACTTGGAAACGTATTCAACCATCCACGAATTGAAAACAGATATTTAATGAAATAAACATACATAATTCAACTTCATTCATTAAACCTGGAAATGCATTCAACCATCCACGAATTGCAAACAGAGGTTTAATGAAATATACATACAGGATTTGATTTCATTCATTAAACCTGGAAACGTATTCAACATATATCTAAAGAATAATGACAGACATCAGTCGAACTTCTTTTATAAGCCTGAATACGTATTCAATCACCCACAATTGCATTCATTAATTAAACAGAGATCTAAAGAATAATGACAGACATAAGTCTAACTTCTTTTATAAGCCTGAATACGTATTCAATCACCCACGATTGCATTCATTAATTAAACATATATCTAAAGAATAAGCCAGTTCAGAATTTCCAACACGATTATTCAGAAAATATGATGGGTATAGGTCTGGAGATATCTATTCCAGTCAAGTAAATCTCAGTAAATAAAACTATGTACTCATAATCACTTATTCTGCCACAAGAGTTTAACAAAGATAAATGGACTAAATAATTAAACTTGTTTTCGATGATCAGTTGCACGATGACGAGCGCGTTGAAGTATCGTCCAATCCGGATCAATCCTTGCTTGACGATTTACCGAAGACCCCTCGATTGACCTCCTACCATATTAGGGGTACTCTTCTTCTCCCCGAACCCCCGAGCAAGTGGGTTCATAAGAACATACAATGCCTTGGATTTCCGCTGGGATCTCCCAATCTCCGGACAAGCTATCATCCTAACTCCAAAGAATCACACTTAAATCAAATCTCGATTACGGTGCCCATCTAGCACTAGGGAGGAAGAGAAATCCCCCCCTTCTCCTCCCTCTATTTTATAACCAAAAACTTCCATGTCATGTGTCTTTCCATGCAAAAAAATCTTTAATTAATAATTCTTTAATATTTACTCTCATGCAGCAAGTGTCACTCTCTCATGAGTGTGCACCTAAACCCCTAAATTGTCTCTTTGTTGTCTCCTTAGTTAATTTCTCTAATCCCTAAATCAGGGGATGTAGGTGGGGTGATCTCTACCTGAGTTTTAGTCATGTTTTGCTTCATAACTATTTATTGAATATTCCTTCTCATGCATGATTGTTCCAGTAAGGATGGACTGAAATTTATTCCAAATTTTTTCCTCTTTTTCTAAAATAATAATAACAAAATGAAATATTTCTTTTAAATAGATTTTTCTAATCTATTTCAATTTTTCTCTTTTTCTAAAATAGTAACAAAATGAAATATTTCTTTTATTAGATTTCTCTAGAATTCTATATATGTGATTTCAATTATGTATGCATAATTAAATGACTAATGAGATTTTCCTGTTTTTTTCTAGGTACCCCTTTGGCAGGTCCTTCCGACAGTTTCCTTTTCCTCTGGTGGGGAGAACTATGTAGCGATCGGGTAATCGTTACCGCGATCTCTTGACTACACTTCCTTGGAGAATAGGGGAGGCTGAGGGATAAGGATCTCCTTATCGCGCACCCCTCAACTCATCGTACACGACCAAGTCGTTGTGGCCTCGCCCGTACGACACACGCTTCCCCATGCGAGCTCACCTAATTCTGACCCGTGCATGGAGTGCTAATTCAGGGTCGACAGTCCGTCGTCATACCCTTATGTATGTTTCCTGTTCTTAGAATGCCTATTTTCCATTGTAATTCACTCGTTAAATCGTTTTACCTGCTACTGCACACACACACACACACACTCAAAGCACACATTAAATAGTGTTGCACCATAAAATCATTTCATCATACATCACCATAACATCTCTGTCAGTCGAGCATAAGTATCATTCGATCATTTCCATTACATAATATCTTAGTCAGTATAACATATATCATTTAATCATTTTCATTTCATAGTCTCTTAGTGAGTTGAGCATATATCATTCAATCATTTTCATTTCATAGTTTCTCAATCAGTCGAGCATATATCATTCAATCATTTTCATTTCATCATTTCTCAGTCAGTTGAGCATATATTTCATTCAATCCTTTCCATTTGATAATTTCTCAGTCAGTCAAGCATATATCATTCAATCATTTTCATTTCATAAAATAATATTCAAAGCAAATTCCATGGTTCATGTTTTATTTAACCGAATCACTTCAAAACTAGTGCCCTCAATAGTATAATCAGTTAAAGTACCGAGGCAGGCGTTACAATATGTCACACACGACCAATGGTATTGTTGGTACAATCTCCCATCATGTAAATACCCCTACCTCATATGTATCCCTTACAGCTATCTTGCCATAGAGTGGTCCTCCTCCATCCTCAGTTATCAATACCCCTCAAAGCAATTTCCACCTGCCATTTGGACCAATGATGTATGGGCCATACAATCCAAATTTTCCAAACATGGGGGTGCAACCCGTTGTTATGCAATTCAACCCCATGACTCCTTTTCCAATCAAGGGTTTGTTTCTCACTAGCAAGATGCTCAGAAACCATCTAAACATCCCTTAGTGGGATATGGTTCCTATCAAAACATCCACATGAATACTATAGATATTCATCTCCATACCCAAAATCAATCCTATGACAATCTAGAGAGCCCACCCACTCAGTAGGATGATGCTCCAACTCCCACCAGTGGATCTTTGAAAATTGTACATCCTAGTAGTGAACCTATATCTAGGATACCAAATCCACCACTAAAACATACTTCTCATAATCCTCACATGAGAACGACGCATAATTACAGAATATTTGATTATTTGTCCCAATCCCTTACCACTATGTCCACATCCCCTACCACTATGCTCACACGTAAGGTCCTCCGATCCTATACTTCTCAAAAGAAGGTTCTACTAACAACATTAGGTGCCATTGATCCTTTGGATTCACATCTTATGACCTTTGACCTTGATAGATGTGAACCTCAACTATCTTGATCACTCACCTTCCATGAGACACCTGTCTCAATAAAAAATGTTATCATTCATCAATGCATCATTGATGAAGGTGCATCAACCTGTGTCATATCCACAAATGTTTGGAAGCAAGTAGGATCATCATATCTCGTCCCATCTTGTATCACTCTCTGAGCCTATGATGTTATCCATTTATAACCACAAGGTCTCTATCAAAACATCCCTATTAAACTAGGGGGAAATATGGTCCTATAGATATTAAAGTCATTGATGCATAATTATACTACAATATTCTCCTAGGACATAGTTACATGTATGCCATGAAATCTATGGATGATCCTAAGACACCATGCGATGATATGCATCATTATTCCTACGTCATGCCCTAGGATACATCCACTACCAAGACAACCGATCAGTAATATGTCAAAACCAAATATTGTATTCCTCCCAACCATGTCAATTGGTTCAAAAATCCTATTCCTTCCCATGAGACTTTTGAAGAAGGAAACATTGCCAACATATCACCAACCATTTAGGTGGATATTTGAGTCACTCCTGACATCATAGAAAACATCTCACTTGGTGCCTATTTTTTCCAACAAGACATTAGTGCTTACAAAGCACTATTCCAAGAGTTTATAGATATTTTTTACCTGTTCATACACATATATTCCGGGGATCAACCCAACCATTGTTGAAAACCATATTGACACATGGCCTAATTCTTCACTAGTACAAAAAAATATCTAGTTCACCCCTCCAAAAAACTTGCTATCAAAGCATAAATAAATAAAAACTACATCAAGCAGGATTCATTTACCTTATTTCTTACACATCATGGGTATCAAACCTAGTCCTTGTTAACCAAAAATAGGTTACAATTTGTGTACATATATATTTTATAAATATGAATTAGTCATGTCCCAAATACAACTTCCCAATTCCTTTCATTGACCAAATAGTCGATGCTTGTGTTGAACAAAAAGTGTTATATTTCAATGGACAAATTTTCCAGATATAATCAAATACAAATCAGACAATAAGATTAATACAAAACAACCTTTAATATGCCATGGGGCACTTTCACCTATCATGTCATGCCATTTGTTTAAAAATTCTAGCACCACATTCCAACGTGCTATGTCCTACATATTTAATGACCCAACAGGAATTTTTCTTGCATATCTTAATGACTTAAGTGCCAAATCCAAGAAATGCATTGACCACTTAAGTGATCTTTATACCATTTTTTGCAATCTTGGTAGTACAACATACATTTAAACCCCCACAAATTCATCTTTTGTGTAACAATGTGATGATTTCTTGAGTTTATTGTTTCTAAAAAAGGGATCACCATTGATCCCCTAAAAGTTCAATCTATCCTTGAACTCTCTGCACCAAAGACACAATGTCAATTACAAATCCTTCAAGGTAAAAACAAATTCCTTTAGCATTCTATCCCCGATTATGCCACATAAGTGCGGGGATTTTTATATTTCCTCCAAAAGGACATCCCTTTCCATTGGGATGACCAAGCACAACAATCCTTCGAGGCGTTAAATAAAGCACTTACCTCGGCTCCCTTAGTAGCTTTACCTAACTTTGACCAATATTTTATTGTTTATGTTTCGACATCCCCTTGCTCAGGTACTAGTGTGTTAGTTCAAAAAGGTTAAGATCATGGGGAACATGTCATTTATTACATCGGTAAACAATGGTAGGAAAACCACTTAATTACAACAATTGTGAAAAATTGGCCTTGGATATCATCCTCTTAGGGGAAAAACTATGCCACTACATCTTGCTTCACAAAAAAACATTAGTTGAAAACTCAAACCCTATGAAGATGATGATTGATTGATGGTAAATTCACTCATTGGGTCGTTATTCTCTGAGAATTTGACCTAGCATTTGTGGTGCCCAAAAATAAAAAAAAAATTCCTTGACTCTCACCAAATGGCTAAATGATCTCCTAGTTGTTGCAGCAAAACCCCATATCAAAAATCAATTACCTAACAGACACACATTCATTATTTCTGATGAACGCCCTTGGTATGGAACATCCTCATAAATCTCCACACGCAAAAATTTGCTTCACATCTCTCACATGACGCTCATCGGCATATTCATCATCGATCCCCTTTCTATATACTCATTGGATACATTCATTATCGATGAGGATTTGACAAAATATTACTATGATGCTTATCTCATGAGGAGGCCAAGTATGTCCTTAATTATTTCCATGGTGGTGCATGTGGTTTCCACCTATTTGGATTGGAAACCACCCAAAAATACTTTCCATAGGATACTTTTGGATGACACTCTTTAAATACTATATTCACAACGTCAAATGATGTGAAAGTTGTCAAATATTTTCTAGCAAGACTTGAGATCCTTGGTTCCCTTGCACCCCATCATCATAGCTATGCCTTTCTACAAATGGGGAATTGATTTCATGGAATGTCATCCTGCATCTACCAATGGCCATAAGTATATCATCATTGAAGTCGATTACTTCATCACAGGGGATGACGAAATTCCCACCTTCGACAACACTAAAACCACTACCATCTATTCTTTTTAAACCACGTCATCAAACCTTTCGGAATTCCTAAACAATTGGTATCTAGAAATGGAAATCATTTCAAGAATGAGATATTCTAGGAATTTTCTATTTAAGGAATAGAAACCTATGGTATCTTTGCTTGTTATGTTCAAATCATCAATATTAGTATATCAAGAATTATTATGATATCATAAACTCATTAGGCATTACTTCTCAGGTATTAGACAACTAGATTTTGGGATGGTGGGGATGACATAATTTAACAAAATGGAATAACAAGGTATTGCTATGAATAAATGTTGTTTTTCCTTCAGAACAATAATGTACTGATCAATATAGATTCAATAGTTAACGCAAAATTTAATTGAGTTTTAGTAGTATGACCACATAAGATAACATATTTCAAACAATGGATATATCATGAATACTTCATCATACATTCGTAAACATGAAAAAATTCAACACATTATCCATGAACCATGAGAAAATGGTAAAAGGCTTCCTCATAGGGATTCATATTAATTACGAATGGAAATTACATAGAAAAGAGAAGAATATGGAGTATGGTAGAAGGAATATTACAACCACTGGAAAAAATTACAGGCTAATACACATGAGAAGGTTTGAATCTAATCAACCATACAATATAAAAAATCCTTGTATCTTATCCATCATGTACATTGTTGATATTGAAATCTAAGATGATTTATAGTCTTCTCTCAAAACATTTTGATCTTTTCTCATGACTTGTTGTCCTCCTTATATTGTCTCCTCCTTGGAGATCTGGGCCTTACTGGCTGCTTCTTGATCTTTGGGTAATGGTAATTTACTGGATTTTTCTCGTTCTTTAAGGTGATTGCTGATTTTCTAACTCGGATTTCCCTTATGGCTGCTGATTTGGAAGAGATGATGACTCCCTACGGTCTCCATGCATTCCTATCCTTTCCATTGATTTCTATGCTACCAATATTAGTTGAGTTGCTGGAGACAAAGCTATGTATTTATCTGATGGCATTCCAATATTTCCCTAATGTATATTCATGACTTCTCATCTTTTTGACAACCATTTCCATATCTGTGTAATGAGCATATGTTGGTGGAGGTATGTTTTTGAAGATGATCTTCAAGTGTTCCAGAAGTTCAAAATCATTAGATAACTTTTCCATTATTACATGCCCTTTGAAGGATCCCTCCATTTTAGTGAACTTGGTGTCATTATTATTGCATTCTGTAATAATAATTTCATATTTTTATTTTGGGTGCATGTCCCCATTTTCATCTCAGGGAGAAGGTAATCATTGGTTGATTATGTCTACAAAAATGTATTTGAAATAATACACGTCCCTGAACAATTGAGTAGCTTTATTCTAATCCTTTTGTATCAAATTACTCTTGGTGAGGACCTTAGAAACCTCCATAATGATCTTGTTCCTGTCTCTAACCCCCATTACTTCCAACTATTCATTAGTTTGTAATTCAAGATGCTGATGGAATTATTTGTAATGCCAGGATTATTCTCCAGCTCATTCCAAGTCCTCGTGACATGATTGCATGGAAGTGGTATCTAGGATATATTCATCTTGTACAATCACAAATTAAATTTAGTAATTTGTGATTGAAACAATAATTTGGTCCCAAAATAATTTCTCTTCCCCATTGAGAGGATCCCTTCCTATCATCCTTTATGATAATTGATATACCTCATTTTTCAACTTTGTTCTAACATCCTACAATTAAGAGATAATTGATTCCCTCTTTGTAGCTAACATTATGCAAAATCTAAATGTATTCACCCCTCTTCGTCATATTTTCTTTCACAATGCCTAGCTCCACTTCATAAGAATTCATCAAACATTAATTTGGAAAATTGATATGTAGGAGCAATTGTTGATGATAACAGGGCATCACCTTTAGCAGTCATCACTGAAAAAATTCTAGCTTAAGTTCACTATTCTCTTTCTAAATTTACTCAATCTTTTCCTTCAGTTCCTGCATCTTCTTGTACATTTGCTCCTTTTCCTCTTGGACTATCAAGACTTATGTTCTTTTCACATGCTTAGTTCCTACAACCTGGAGATTATTCTTGAGTACCTATATTTTTGTATCTTTCTCCTTTATCAAAGTTTGAATTGGGTTAGGATCACTTCGGTCTACTCCTAGTTCTACAAATTTCTGCTCCAGTTCAAAAATTCTTAGTTGTTTGGATTTATTAGCTATTTTCCCTACTTTAGTTGTCTTTCAATTTTACCAACTATGGCTTGAGGATTTATTGCATTGATTTTTTATTTGAGTACATCTCTAAAT
This sequence comes from Larix kaempferi, assembly GCA_027924585.1. Classification (NCBI taxonomy): domain Eukaryota; kingdom Viridiplantae; phylum Streptophyta; class Pinopsida; order Pinales; family Pinaceae; genus Larix; species Larix kaempferi. The sequence continues at coordinate 8,499,629 of BSBM01001430.1, read as the reverse complement.
ATCATCTCCTCAATTTTCTTATGCGAATCAATCTTGTTAGTGGGGCTAAGGGAATCTATGTCCATGGAAAATTGTTTCCTTATAATTAGATGCAAATTTATGTGCCCATGTAGTAGTAAGCTCTAAAATGGGCATGTTGAAGATTCCCTTTATCATGTACATGGATGTAGTAATCTAGACTGATCTTCACCTCAAGTCCATGATTTAGCATATAATTCCCTTTTCACCTGAAAATTCTAGTATTTGATTTGTGTGTAATGAGAAAAAAATCCAAATTTTCCATTGGTTTCTTTTGTTGAGGTTGATGACACTTGTGAAGTCCAATATATTGTAAGGATTTGTTCAATATAAAACAAAAGCCTGCTATAGGTGGCTCCTTTCCATTGATGTTCAATAATAGTCCTCTATGATTCAAACATGCTCTTTTTTGTTACTGGTTTAATACTGTCTCTTTTCATCCATATTAGCATCTAGTTGAATATCCACCAATATTGTCCTCTTTACCCCTACTTCTTGTTTTTGTGGGGCTGTAATCACCTATTAATTTTGCTTAATTTTTTCTTGTAAAACCTTTTGAAATTCCTCCCATGTATCTAAATTAACAATCTTATCTAACAAATCATTTTCTTGGTGGACACATTCAACCAATTTTACTGCATGTCTCTTATTAGATAAGAGCTTATAGGGATCATACATTCATCTCTTCCCCATTAGGAGGTTAAGGCCCATTATCATATCTTCAACAATATTTTGGGCTATCCTACACTTAACAATGAAAGGGACAACCTCCTTAGGAAGATTGAAAGTAATAGAGCCCTTATTCCTCACAAAAAAAATATAATTTGAATCAAACCTTTGTCTGATATATTCCATAGAAAACAACCTTGGTGTGAGGAAGGTATGTAGTCAATATAGCTCTAGCTATGATCCATAAATCCTTATTTATGTGTGATTATCATACAAAAACCAGTGTCCTACTCTAGAACCTTGGCTCCTCTGTAGTAACCTCTTATGCTCTGTGAAAATTCTTGGAGGTGGACTGCCATGCAGTAAAATATACACCACATACATTACCTTGTTTACAAATTCACTGAATCCCGAATTATTTGGTTGTGTCATTTCCATCTGAAGGTTTGAATGCTTGAATGATTTGGCTTGGTGATACATTATCAAGTACACTAGGTATGATTGGTACCTTAATTACTTCAAAGCAAAAAAATTGATAGCTTATCATGAATCATGTTATCCAAGAAATGATTAAAGTCATATTTAACCATTTCCATCCCTTAAGGAGGGAAAATGGTGAACATGTTAGATTTTCATCATTTAATTCAATATGATCGAGGATCTTAACTGAGAGAATAACATGTACAACATATCAAACACAAGAGACAAGAGACACAAAGGATTTCACCGGGGAAAACCAAGAAGGTGAAAAACCCCGCAACTTCCTCAGAGATAGAATGAGCACCAATACAAAGATCAAACCCCAAGAGATAGATGAATTCAACAGATACTCCTCCTCCACATGTGCGCACTCCTTTCTCTCAACTATGCGAGTTGGATGAGTGAGTGAATGAATAAATGAGAGAGTCACACTCTCTATTTATACTTTACTTTGACTTGCCTTTTACTCTAACTGGGCCGACCTCCCTTAGGAGAGTCTAATAACCCATTACCACTTGTCACTGGGCCGACCCCACTAGGGTGGTCTAATAACCCTTTAACCCACACTAGGCCGACCCCTCTAAGGTGGTCTAATAACCCATCAAATATAAGTTGCGACACTTACAATATAACTTGCGACACTTGCAAATACAAATGACGACACTTCCAACCAGAGGAATAATACATCTCCGTTGGGGATACAATAAAGTACAAATTTAATACATACAATATACAAGTGAATATCTTCCGAATACATCAACACTCCCTCTTAACTAGGAAGGTATTATCTTGAAACAGGTCATCATTAATACACATATGCACAAGTCTTCAGTTCTGGAGTTGGATCATCGTCACTGGATCACAGAGCATCATCGTCACTGCTGCTGTACTCGTCATCTCGATCACTGGTGCTATCTCTCAATTCTTCTTGTCATAGTAAGTTCTACAGAGCCAACCCTTTTTCATGATGGTTGTAGGCCTATCCTCCTATAGGTCCTCATCATATCTGTCCATCCCGTGGAATCCTCAGGGCTGATTACATGCGTCAACAAAACCTCGAAAGAGCATCCCAGGACTTTTACGAGCTTACTACTCAACCTATCGGATCTCCCAAGATATTTTACATGTGACCTTCACAAAACCTTAAAAGAGTGTCTTGCGATCTGCAAGATCTCTAAAGAGCATCCCAGGATCTTTTACGTGCCTAGCACAACCTGTCCGAATCTCCAGGACTGATTACATGTGAACTCGCAAAACCTTAAAAGAGTGTCTTGCAATCTGCAATATCTCTAAAGAGCATTCCGGGATCTTTTACGTGCCTAGCAAAACTTGTTCGGATTTCCAGGACTGATTACATGCGATTCTTGCAAAACCTTAAAAGAGTGTCTTGCAAATTGCAAGATCTCTAAAGAGCATCCCAGGATCTTTTACGTGCCTAGCACAACCTGTCCGGATCTCCAGGACTGATTACATGCACCTGCACTACCTGTCCACGGCCACAGAGTATCGTCTTGATACTCATGATCATACTGATCATCATCATACAATACATCATCTTGATGCACATGATCATCCTGATCATCGTCATAGCATCGTCCTGATGCATATCATCATCACATGATCAACCTGATCATATACATAGCATCATCTTGATGCATATCATCATCACATGATCAACCTGATCATATACATAGCATCATCCCGATTCTCATCACACAACACTTATAGCCACAACCATGGGAAGGATCCTCCTACAACCATGCTTGGAATGGCTCCTGCAAATGTGTCCCATCACTTCCTCCTCGAAGCATCTTCTATCTGAAGAACACCAAGCCTCTCTCTAAAGTACTCGAACTTCACTTTGGCTAGTGGTTTGGTCAACACATTTTCAATATGCTCATCTGTCGCAACATACTAGAGATTCACTACTCCTCTCTGCACCATATCCCTGATATAGTGATATTTGATCTCAATATGCTTCGACTTGTCATGGAACACCGGGTTCTCTGAAAAATTCACACAACTCTGGTTGTCACAATAGATACAAGTAGCATCAAACTGGAGATCAAATAAATTAGACAGTATCTTCCTTAGCCATACTGCCTCACAACTAGCCGAACAAGCTTCAACATACTCTGCTTCGGCTATACTCAATGCTACGCAGGACTGCTCCCTGCTAAACCAAGAGATCACACCTGATCCCATACTGAAGCAACGCCCCGAAGTGATCTTCCTATCTGCAGCACTGCCTGCCCAATCTGAATGAACATAACCCTTCAGGTTAAACTTTTGATTCGCATCATACTTGAGCCCATAATCAATCGTACCCTTCAGGTACCTCAGAATATGCTTTACAGCAATCAAGTGAACATGTCTAGGATCCATCAGGAATTGGCTCAAGGTGTTCACAAAAAGAAAATATGTGATCTCGTGTTCGTCAGGTACATCAAGGACCCAATCATCTGACGATACATCGTGGCATCAACTGAATCTGATGAAGCATCACTCAATAGCTTCAGGTTCGATGCCATAGGTGTGGCCATGACCTTGTAGTCTATCATCCGGAACCGCTTCAGCATCTCTACTGCATACTTCCCTTGTCCAAGGAAGATTCCATCTGCACTCTGCCACACCTCCATACCTATAAAGTAATGCATCATACCCAATTACTTAATCTCGAACTCGACAGCAAGATTCCTCTTCGTGTCGGCAATCAACCTATCCTCACCTGTCAAAAACAGGTCATCCACATATAATAGGAGTATCACTGGATTGCCTTCCTAAACCTTGTAGTAAAGGTTGGAATCCACTTTACTCTTAGTAAATCCCAAGCTGGATAGGAATATGTCTATCCTGCTGTACCATGTCCTGGGTTCCTGTTTCAAACCGTACAAGGATTTCTTCAATTTGCACACATGTGACTCCCTGTCATGTGTCTCAAAACCGAGTGGCTACTCCACATACACTTCCTCTTCGACTACACCATTCAAGAAAGTTGTCTTGACATCCATCTGGTGTATCTTCCACTTCATCACTGTAGCCAGAGTAAGTAGTGTATTTGGATATAGGTGCAAAAGTCTCTTCATAATGGATCCCTTCTTTCTGATAGAAGCCACGAGTCAGAAACCTTGCCTTGTATTTCTCTATGATTCCATCTGCAGCATGCTTGATCTTGTAGATCCGCTTGGAATTCATAACAAACTTTCCTTCTGGTATAAATCCCAAACATCATTCTTCATGATTGACTGGTACTCCTCGATCATGGCATCCTTCCATTACTGCATACCAGATCTTGGGAACTTCAGATTCTTCAATAGGTATTTTTCTTGATTTGTTGAGTCTTCGTTGCTTGTTCTTTGAAACAAGTCTCTCTTGTAGGTGATGGTACACGGTATTTCCTACAAGACAAGTTCAATTGCATGATTAGAAACATCTCATAGATTTCATAACAAATTCTTACACATGAAGACATATGTCATACAGTCATGCAATTATCTTAGCCAATGCTTCAATACAACATTTATCCATATCCTGTAACTTTCTAGATGCCATCCATCTCTACCAGAACATTGTTAAGAGTGTGCACTACTCCCAACATGTCAGCAAAGAGGTTTCATTCTAAATAAGTTGCAATGGAGTGTTGTACAGTACCATAGGCCACTTACCCATTACTATATTAGTAGTATCTTTTTCATTAATGCAACTTTTCTAAAATGCATAATATACATCCTAAATCTAGGAACGTAAGTATGTACATGACTGAACAACATCATTTAAGTAATCATAAATACAAGAAATGACAACTCAAATACTTATCTTTGTTTGTTTGTTGGGTGGACTCCCTCTCAATCTTTGCTTCCTTACAGGAATTACTGGAGTGTGCTCCCTCTTGATCTTTGCTTCCTTGTAGGAATTACTGGAGTGTGCTCCCTCTTGATCTTTGCTTCTTGGATTATCTATCTTTGAACTTATATCCATCCTAGACCACTATGCATGCTTAAGTGTGCATTAGTGTCATCATTGTGTCATCCTCAAGATCTTATATATGCATTAGTATATTCTCAATATTATCAAAACATTATGATTCTAAATATGTATGGTCATGATCGTTTCATACACAGGTAATTTATCGATCATTTCATACACAGGTAATTTATCACAAGCGTTAGTATTCAAGGTCTTAGGGAGTAATTCTTTTACTAATGCACATCAATCAAAGTAAGAAGCATAATATGCATAAACCCATGATTACTCAAACTTATAACTTCATGAATAATCATTATCAATCATACTAAAGTATACTTATCTAAGATCCTAACACAAGGTAGGATTCTAACTTGATACAGAAAAGAGATACCTGGATTATCATGTTTGCTAGTTATGCCTAACATACCCAAACAATGTCTTCTTTGTTCTCTTCAATGATTTAGAGACATTGTGCTAGTAACCTGCATATCTCATAAGTTAAGCATTGTAGAACCAAACTATACATACCTCATAAGTAGAGCTTCTATGTGATCAATGGCTATGGATGAGTCTTTGTCTTCATGTCACCATGGTCATATGTTCTTAACATAGAACTTGATTTGTCTTTCTTGATGTACCTTTTATGTTAGTGGACAACATCATCATCATACAACACCACAGTGCATTAGTGCAATCATAAGTGTCATAACCCTAATCAATGGATGTCTTCTATCATTCACATGCATTCATAGTTTTACTAAGGTGATAGGACAAGTCTAAAATTAATCAAGATTGTACTAACCTCAATAATATGAAGACAAACACATCATGAGCTTAATCATTAGATAAATGAAACAAATTTCGACACGTAGCTGTATCTCCTCAAGTCATACCTAATTTATGTTCTTTCCTTCAAACAACTTGGTGAATGAATCAAACATCTCCTTGGGTGTCTTTAGAGAAGACACATGAGGTATGAGATGGTCTTTGATAGAATATGCGATGATTCTCTTGGCCTTGACCAATTCCTTCTTATGTAAGGACTTAGACTCATCTCCCTCTGGAACTGGAACCTATTCACTTATGTAAGTGTCCAATCCATTCTCTTCTAGGATTAACCCAATCCACTTTGAATTGTTGAATCTGGATATGGAGCTGGCTAGGGTTTGACAGAGAAACCCTTAAAATCCAAAATTAGAATTTCAAACTTCTGTCTGGATAGGGAGATGCAGATGACTGAGGCGAGCAAGCAAGTGTGCTCAGATTTTGAAAACTTCAAAAATTGACTCCTCAAAATTGACCTGCGAGTTTTAGATCTGCAGCTTCTGTCAAATTCTGGTTTTTTGGTCAAAATCCCGAACTAGGGTTTGATAGACCCCGGGGTTCTACCCAACCAAAAACTTTGATCTTGGTCTCTAAATTTTGATTTTGATGAGGAGCGTCCAGCCGTGGTCTCAGATTCCAAAAATTCCAACTTTTGCAGAAACCCTAATTTCATGTAGCAGTGACAAGCCAAGAATGAAAGTGCTCAGAATCCAATTCTATTTTGACAGAAATATATGCCATATTGTTTTCGATGCAACTCTGAAATTTTGGATTCTTAGGTTTTGAAAATTCGGCCTGTGTTAGAATGCCCTGTCATCTTTCCAACCCCACAGATCTGACCTCAAATGGATTCTCCATTAGAGAGATATGCCAAGTGTCGAACATGACCTTTTTATGGGAAGAAACAACATAGCGAATTTGTACGGAGTGACATGTGTCACTGTTTCAACTTCGGCCTCTGAAACTACGATCCGTTCCCCAACTGACACCTTTTACGAAATTCCATTTGGAGCTTCCTATCCTGAGATATGACCTCTGTTCCTAGGTCACCTTTTTAGGGCAGCATTCTGGAAGAGGCAGAAATCCTAACTTGTACGGATCACATCTCACAAAGTACAACGCATCCGAGGCTAAGCTTCAAACACAAGGTACATGAACATTTCATATTCGGCCTGTAAAAGTTTCAGATCCTGAACCTTCGCCAAAACTGATTTACAGCGAAAGTGCCATGATGACTAGTTTTTACTATATCAAGCCCTAGCTTCCAATTTGTCGCAAGTGCAACAAGTGTCATAAATGCCATACCATGCCTTCCTTCAGGCTAGCTCTGATACCATGTTAGATTTTCATAATTTAATCCAGTATGATCTAGGATCTTAACTGAGAGAACAACATGTACAACATATCAAACACAAGAGACAAGAGACACAAAGCATTTCACCAGGGAAAACTAAGAAGGTGAAAAACCCCGCAAATTCCTCAGAGATAGAATGAGCACCAATACAAATACCACAAAGATCAAACCCCAAGAGATAGATTACTTCAGCAGCTGATCCTCCTCCACATGTGCGCACTCCTCTCTCTCAGCTATGCGAGTTGGATGAGTGAGTGAATGAATAAATGAGAGAGTCACACTCTCTATTAATACTTTACTTTGACTTGCCTTTTACTTTAACTGGGCCGACCTCCCTTAGGAAAGTCTAATAACCCATTTACCACTTGTCACTGGGACGACCCCACTAGGGTGGTCTAATAACCCTTTAACCCACACTGGGCCGACCCCTCTAAGGTGGTCTAATAACCCATCAAATATAAGTTGCGACACTTACAATATAAGTTGCAACACTTGCAAATACAAATGAAGACACTTCCAACCGGAGGAATAATACATCTACGTTGGGGATACAATAAAGTACAAATGTAATACATACAATATACAAGTGAATATCTTCCGAAGTTACAAATACATCAATAGAACATAAAACCCAAAATAGTATCATCCACAACTCAGACATGATCATAGCCAAGCAACTGACATATCATCTCCATTACTTGCCTAGTGATCTCTAGGAAAATGTCAAGCTTATAAGGGAGTGCCTCCTTTAGGAACTTTATGTCTCGAGATAAGAGACCTTTAAGAAATTGGTGATATGGATTTATGTGTGAACGAAATGAGAGAACATATACAGAACCACATACATGGATATATTACAAGGAACACAGTGATACAATAAACACAAATTCTATTAAATGGCGGAAATAGAACATACTGTAAAATAAAGTAGCTAGAATAGTGGTAGCTTATCTCTGAGCAGAGATGTGATGACTACGCTCATTCATGACAAGATGAATACAAAAAGATGTCGAAATGTCCTATTTATCATAATTATGAGGGAAATAATCCTAAACATCCAAAAAACTAACCCTACGAGATGAACCATCATAAAGCTTGCGGCCCAAGGTGGTTAGTTGAACAGTCAACTTCTCGGGGTCATAACTTTTGCATACAATCTTCGTTTGGGGAACTTGGTAGACCATTGGAAAGATCTAGACAAGGAGTAAAATAGTGTATTATGCCTATAATGGATCTTGTAGCTACCTTTTGGGCGATTGTGGGCACATAAAACATCGTTTAGGGCCTTGAAACAACCCTAAAATTCAATAACTGAAAAACCGTAGAAAAAAGTACTACAAAATGGAAAAATGGAAAATTGTTTTGAGCTAGTGGAAAAGGTGGGTTTCCACTGATATCCATATGTATCATCCCTCCCACCTTAGGAAGCAATGGTCTCCATTTCATTGAGTGCCCCCATCAAATGGGGAAACCTTTGTTGAACATGACTCCTGGTTAGCCACTTGCCTTGGTGGAGTAGTTGTCCTGCTTTGACAAATTTATATAGTTGGATCTTCTACTGGTAGGTGCCCTTAACCTATGTGTCCATTATTCGATCAATGGTTTCTTGTTCCATGCAGTTATGGTTAATCTTTGTAGGTGTTAACTACTCTTCCACCTTCGATGTGTCCAACAATGGTGGAAAATATGAGCAAAGGAGCTCCACATTAAATAATGAGTGTAGGAAAAGGAATGGAGGAATGATTAATTTGAAGGCATTATCATTGAATTCCTTGGTGATGTTGTATGTCCCATATCGAAGTGGAAGAATCTTGATATGGGATCTTGTGAGCCTTTCTTTCTACAAATGCAACCAAACCTTATTATCCACTTGGAACTTGTGTGGAACCCGATGTTGGTCATGTTGCTACTTGTATTTGGTATTGGACTTTTCCAAAATGTCATGGACCTATTGGATGATCTCACTTGAAGGAACACAGAGATGACCTATGTGGCATAACAATCCTTCCTTGAGATGAATGTATTCCACTGGTGTGCCTGTATAGAGTGCTTGATAGGTGGAGAAAATTCAAAATCACTGTCATATAATTGAGTCCACCCTGAGGTCTCATGACCACAAGAGTTGAGCATCGTGGTTAAGGATGCCACTGGATATTGACTAAGGAAATCATTGACTCGGTCAGTGATTTCGTTATATTTAATGTTCAGGTGCAACTGCTACAAATATTCAAGCCACTTTTTGTAACAGTCATTCTGTAACTTTCCCTGTGTTTGCATGAGCTATAGGGGATTGTGTTCAGTGTGGATGACCGTATGTTTTTAGAGGATATAATTCTTCCATTGTTAGTAGGATTGGACAATGGAAAACATTTCCTTGTCATAGTTGGGGTACTTTTAGACTTCATATGAAATCATCTCATTGTGATATGCCACTAAATGGCCATGTTGAGTAAGGACTCTACCAACAACATAGTTTGAAGCGTCTGTCTCTATTTTAAAGGGTTTTTGAAGATTTGGTAAGGTAAGGATGGGTGATGAACATAAGTGTGGCTTCAGTTCCTCAAAATCTTGTTGTTGTGGCTTGGAACAAACAAAATTCACATTAGACCCACCTTTGGTCACTTGGCTAAGGGCCCACGCAATATTAGAGAATCCTAACACAAACCTGCAATGGAAGTTGGCAAGGCCTAGGAAGTTGCGAAGCTCTGTGAGAGTTTTCGGGGTCAGCCATTCGCAAATGGATTCGATCTCGGCCGGATCCACATGCACACCATGTTATTCCACAATGTCTCCTAGATACTGAATTCTTTCCATGCCAAATGATCACTTTTCTATATTATCGTATAACTTGTGTCATTGCAGGGTGTTGAGGACACTATGGATATGCTACAAATGTTCTTTTCACATTTTGTTGTAGATGAGAATGTCATCTAGATATACAACCACAAAAGAATTGTTAAATGTCCAGAGAAAAAATCGTCCATCGTCCTCATGAAAGTTGTTGGAGCATTAGTCAAGTCGAAAGGCATGACCAACCACTTGAAAAGGCCTTCCCGATATTTGAAGGTAGTCTTTCAAACATCGGTCTGCTCAATTGGCACCTGATGATAGCCAGAATTTAGATCAATCTTACTGAAATATTTGGAACCCTTTATTTGGTCAAGAAGCTCATCGACTCGGGGAATGGGATACCGATTCCAGACTGTGATTTTGTTTAGAGATATGTAATCAATACAGAGTCTCCACGTCCCATCTTTCTTCTGTACCAACACAATTCGACTCCCACAAGGTGAGGAGTTGGGTTGAATATTCCCTTTCTAGATTAATTCTTGAATCTGACGTTTGATTTCTTCATTTTCCATGATAAAACACCTGTATATCGTCCCGTTAGGTAAATGCACCCCATTTATCAAATCAACGGAATGCTTGACTTGAAAATGTACCGGCACCCTAGTAGGTGTAGTGAAGATATCTTTGTATGATTCCATGATCTTGTTCACATGTTTATGTTATGTAGAGGGATTCCATGTAGAGGCAGTGGAATTTGTTGTGATCTTTTACTCACCCTCAGAGTGAATCATGAAGAGGGAAATTTTTTGAGTCTGGGAGATTACCTTCATACATTGCTTAGTTGTAATGAGAGACACCATAATGGTGGGAATTGTTTCTTGTATCCTCTAGAGTTGATTTCCCAAAGTAACAATGACACTACGAGTCCTAGATTCATACACAGCATGATGTTTCCACATATATGGTTTTCCTAAAAAAGATAAAAAAAACTTCAAGTGGGGAAACATCACAAATTACATCATCTTTGAATGGCTTGATGTCGTAGGGTAGGAGGTATTGTTGATTGATGCAGATGTCCCATCCTTAGCTGAGCCACCCAATGTTGTACGATTACTGGTGTGGTGTCATTGGAAAATTCAACCATTTGATGACCTCTATCGAAACCAGGTTCTTTTGGATTCCACTATCAACAATGAAATGTAGTACAGCTCCCTTGACCCACATTTGTGAGTGGAAAAGGCATTCTTCTTCCTCTAACTCCTCTGTATTGTCGGGCTAGACCTTTTTGGTAGCGATGGTAACACTGGGTTCTGCAACGATGATCCACATTCCCTTATATGCGAGTATGATGTTGGGTTCAACATCAAAGTCGGAATTGGGATCTGACTCTAAATCCTTGATCTCAACCATAATGATTGCTTTGAGTGACATTCCTTAGTGTTATTCCAGGGGCTCTTATGGAAGTCACACCATTTCCCAATGTCCTTCTTTGTATTCCTGTTACCCTTCATTGCTTTTTATTTGGACTGGTTATCCTAGGGATGATATTATTACTCTTCCATTTATTTTGCATCCTAGGTTTTCCCTTGCCTTGCTTTTTCACTAGATTCACATACCAAAACTCTCGCTTATTCTTCTGCTTAAATTTTTGTTTGATTTTGATAGCATATCGATATGTGGCACCTAATGAAAATATGTCCAGGAACTCCGTTTCAGTTCGAATGTACCTATGCAGACCGCTGCAATATTTAAGAACTAAGTGCCTCTCAAAGTCCTCTTACATCATTTGGTCACTCTCCGGTGGCAAGGTGGTCCATTTTCTGTATTGGTCGTCATAAATACCAATGGGATAGTATTGCTTCTCGAGGGATTATACAAAATATGACTAGGTGGGATCTCCCCCAAAATATTAGTCTCGCCTGTGGCATTTTTCTCACAATAAGTGTCCCACCAATCTTTCACATGGGGAACTGCCTTAAGGAGCGCAAAGACAATCTTTTCTATATTGGAGAAATTGTGGACAGAGAAATAGCCCTCTAACAAACTCAACCATTTAACTAGAGCATCGAAATCTATCTAACCTTTAAGCACATGAATAGCAAAGTTAACTTGTACCATGAAGGGTGTGGCTCCTTTGAAGTGATTGCTTCTGCTTGGTGATCCCTCTGATGCTACTGGAATATGTCGAAGGATTTGGGAGAAACGATCCATCGTCTCATTCCTTTGTCGCATGAGGGCTACCTTGACCAACATCTTCATAGGATATCCTACTCCTTCATCTCCTTTTTCATTGACCATGGGGGGCATTTTTGTCCTTTAAGGGAGGTTTTCATCAAGCAGAACTAGTTCAAGATACAATTGTTTATATTTCAACCTCATCAGGGACATGCATGGAGAAATGATGAAAAATAATACCCCTTTGATACCACTGATCCAGATTTATGTGAGATCCAAATGAGATAAAATATATAGAACCAAATACACAGATATATTGCAAGGAACATAGTGATACAGTAAACACAAATTCTATTAAATGGTGGAAATTAGAATAGATTGTAAAATAAAGCACCTAGAATGGTGCTAGCTTATCTCTGAGAAGAGATGTGATGAATACACGCATTCATGAAAAGATGAATACAAAAAGATGATGAAATGGCCCATTTATCATAATTATGAGGTAAAGAACCCTGAACATCCAAAAACCTAACCTTAGAATATGAACTGTCATAAATCTTGCGGCCCTAAGGTGGTCAGTTGAACAGTCAACTTCCCAGGGTCATAACTTTTGCATACGATCTCCGTTTGGGGTGCTTGGTAGACCATTGGAAAGATATATCCGAGGAGTAAAATAGTGGATCAATACCAGAATAGAGCCTATTTCTTCCTTCTGGGTTGTTTCGGGCCTATAAAATATCGTTTAAGGCCTCAAAACGACCCCAAAAATTCAAGACCCAAAAACCGTAGAAAAGGTACTAGAAAAATGCCAAAATGGAAAATTGTTTTGAGCTAGTGGAATAGGTGGGTGGCCATCGATATCCATATGGATCAATGATCCCTCCATTAGCAAGAACTGGTATCCATTTCGTTGAGTGCCCCCATCAAATAAGAAAACCTCTGTTGAATTTGACTCCTGGTTAGCCACTTGCCTTGGTGGAGTAGCTATCCTACTTTGACAACCCAATATAGTTGGATCTTTTTCTGGTGGGTGCCCTCAACCCATGTGTCCATTATTTGATCAATGGTTTCCTATTCCATGCAATCATATTTAAGTTCTGTAGGTTTCAATTTCTCTACCACCTTTGATTTGTCTAGCAATGGTAGAAAATATGGGCGAAGGAGCTCCGCATTAAATCTTGGGTGTAGGCCAAGGAATGGAGGAATGCTTAATTCAAAGACATTAGCATCGAATGCCTTGGTGATGGTGTCCACTGAGCCTCTCTTTCTACAAATGTAACCAAACCTTATCACCCACCTAGAACTTGTGTGGAACCCGATGTTGGTCATGTCATTGCTTGTATTTGGTATTGTATTTTTTCAAAATGTGATGGGCCTATTGGAGGATGTGCTAGATTCGTTCAACAAATTTGGTGGCCTTATGAGCCTCAGTCCGAGCATGTGCAAATTCCTCTTCTGTGGATGCAATGGGCATAGCTACATCAATTGGGGCTAATGGTTGGAACCCTAGGCACAACTGAAAAGGGACGTGGCTAGTAGAGATATGAAGGGATATATTATAACGATGTTGAACATATGGAAGATTCTCATCCCATGTGTGGGGATGTTTATAATTATACATTCTCAGAATATGCACAATCATCCATTTGACTACCTATGTCTATCCATCTGTTTGGGGATGGAAGGCAGTTTATTTGGTGAGCTTGGTATCCATAAATAACCATAGGTTGGACTAGAAGGTGCTTAGAAACATGTTGTCCTTATTTGAAATGATAGTCTGTGGCAGCCCGAAATGAACCCAAACACGCTTGGAGAAGACCTTATTAGTGGCTTCAATGGATATGCTCTTCTTATGTGAAGCCAAAGAAATCTTGAGTACAATGTTGTATGTTTCTTTTCACTCTAGTAACTACTGTACTTTTTGGCACCATCTTTTGGAGAATGGGTCAAAATATTTAAGAAAGTATACCTAGCGGCCTTTACAAAAATATGGATGCTTGGTATCCTTTGAATGCTACAATATTATATTTTTAAATTGTAATATGAATGCATGGATACAAATAGGAGCAACAATTGTTTTATTGAATGCTATGGGGTTGTTGTTCGTGGCAGCATTATTCATAGTTGTTAACAATGTTTCTTCAGTCTAGCTTGTAGTGGATGTTGAAAGAACAATTTTCTCTAGAGAAAAGGTAGCATGGGTGTATTGGGTGAATAACTTCGAATGTGAAAATTGAATATCAACATATGAGCATGTAATTGCACAGTTAAGAAACGATCAAGTAGACCTTTCTAACTGGGATCATTTTGCATCAATGTAAATGCATATTTAGAGACAAATGCATAAGGCTAGCAACATCGATGTTGCATTTTTTATAATTACAAATCAAGCTCTCTAAAATACATGTCCTCTATTTGCATCACAATTTGAGTATGTACATTCTATTTGTAGCAAGTACTAAGCATTATAGCCCTTCACCTTTATACTTAAGATGTGCCTCAAACTTGATGCATATACTCAATATATTCCTTAAAATTGATCCATGGTTGAGAATGGATGTATTTTTGTTGTTAGATATTGAATGGTTGGTTACTATTATAGTTAGGTTATTTTAATTAGTTTCTTAATTAAACATGGTATTTGAATACTTGGTTCTATGCAAATTGAAAAAGTGCATGACATGATTAACAATGTTTTTTTGCTTTTTGTTAGATGAAAGATGATGGTTTGATCTAAGGTAACTTTGTTAGTTGTCTATCTATTAATGTTGGATAAAATAATGCCATGCATTGATTCAAGAACTCAAGTACTTGAGGCACTATATCCTTCGTAAATAAACAATCATTCATACTAATCATCTCTCCTTTATGTTTTTAAATTCGCAATCCAATAAGTACACCTTAAATGAGCTTATTATCTTCATCAATTTCATTTGTTTAATAAGTACACAATAGAAATTGATAATAGAGTTGTCGATAAATTGTGTAGACCTCCTTGTAAGTTTTTCATATTCTCAATACATTGCTAAGAATAGAGCCATGCATACTCTACAAACCACTCCTTCCACTGTTGAGGCAAGTAAAGAAATTGATGAATGCGTATTGAACTCTATAGTAAGAACAATTGTTCAATCAGTTGATAGCACTCAAGGTCACTTTTGATATTGTTGAGTTTGATTATCTTCATTTTGTTATTTACGTCGACCAGAATATTCGGATTATTACTGTAAAAACTTCTAAAATAAAATGAGAAAAATAATGCAAAATATAATGTTCAACTTACTCAACAATCTGTTAACTTGTCTAAATTTATGATCTTGATTATGTTTGCTTCATGCAATCTGCTATGCAGAGTGTTGAATTAGCCCTCCAAAAACAAGAACTTGAGAATGAAGCTTTCTAAAGAAGGATTGAAGAATTGAAAGCCACTCCTATGCATCTACTTTTGGTGAATCTCCTTTTCCTATTCAGTCTACATCTACTTTTGCTTTTGGAGCCACTATTCTTGCATTTAACATTTTTGTTGATGTTCCTCTATCTCCTGTAATTCATAAGGCTTGATGTGCCAATTTCTTCCTCACAAGCATAAAGGATACTATCAACTAGGTTGTGGAAACAAAAGAAAAAACCACAAACTTGCAAAAGATTCAGGAAACTAATGCTACTTCAAATGTTAATCCTATTGATGATAGCATATGCTAAAGTGTGTGCAACTTACAATGTATTTTCAATTGTTAATCCATTTGATTTTTTCCACTATTTGTAGAGGAGAATACAAACCATGAATGTTCTTATTGTTGCATTTGCTAGATTGGAGTATAAATGCCTCAGTCACATTTTAGTGTTAAAAGATAATAAAAAAAAAATGATTTTGGTTTTATGCCTTTTTGGATAAATGATCAGCTAGTGCCTAACCTTGTGCTCTTTTTCTCTCGGCATTCTTTTTTCTCCTCCTGAGGCAACTGCTGCCATTTCTTATATAACTGACAACTCACTACTATTTATGCCTCTCTCCCTCGGTTCTTTTAAACCATTGGCATGCCCTTTTCTATGTTGTCAATTTCATGTTAAATAACAATCCATTTGCTTTGAAATGGTGTGGACCTCCTTTCTAGTCCTTAGGAATACCGATTTTCAATAATGATGGGATCACTTTATGTGGTTTCACAATTATACAATGCACATTTTTCAACAAAATTCAAAGTATCTCTACATTCACATTCAAATACGAATAATATAATATTGTGTTATATATTGTAGAGGAGGGACATATATATGGAAATATCACAACTACACCCTTACCAATTAATAAGGAATCATTGAGTCTTTAAGTCAAAATGAGATATAACTTATTCATAAGGTGGAGAGTTTGGAGGAAAAAAAAGAGAATTTTCCATAGTTGAAATTTCTACATATGATGGCTAAGCAAAGTTGATCGAAATACAATTTTTTTCCGAACAACCATTAAAAATATGAATTGTAATAGAACTCCCTTCCTTTGAAATCCAAGTTTTAGAATCAAACCAAGAGATTGCAAAATGCATTAGCATCATACTTTAGAAAAACTTTAATTGAATCACTATTAGACCACTCTTTGTGACATTTGTTTTAGTACTTTCTTTTTAGTTTTTTGCATCTACTTTACTTCCATTTTTTCCCTTCCGACATTCTTTTGCATCTTCTGGGGAAATTGCTAATTCTACGCTCTTGTAGGGTTTATTTTCAAATGGCAAGTTTTCTCTCTTTGTAGAGGAGAAAAAAGAACAAGGTTTTGACTTTGTTCATGTAAAAATTTACTCATCGTGGGGCTATTAGAACCTAGAAATATAAGGGGACCAATTCTGATTTTGATCAGTATATAAAGTATTGTAAACAATATTGTCGAGTTTCATAATAACATAGTTTTAGTTTTGCTTTTCGAAATATACAAATGGTTTGGATTGTTATAAACAACATTTTGATTATTGCTTCGATTTCATAAGCATAACTCCAAATTTTGAATGGATTTACATATACACATCGTATCATTTTTATATGCATAAAACATATAAAATGCTAGTTTATATATAAAAATAATAATAAAAAGACTATGTTTGCTTTATTTTCATTCCTATATGAAATTATTATGTATATAATTTTTTTTGCTTTAAAATTGATATATGCATACATACCAAAGTAGTATTTTTGTTTCATAAGCATAACCAATTATATCAATCAATGATTTAATAGTTATCTTCTTGTAATTTTTAGAAGCACTTCTAACATAATAAAATAATCAGAGTTATAATAAATAGAATAAAAGATTATAACGTATGCTTTAATGGATAAATGTACTCATTTGTTTTTTTTCTTTTCCAAAACTTATATTGTTCAAGAGACTAGCTTGGGTAGGTCCACGAACCACCAAACCATAGACATTTAAAAATTTTAATCATTTTAATTTGAAAATTGTTAACACCCAAAAAGTGCTCACTAGCTCATTTCCTTATTCACATGACCCATTTGTCCACTTTTCCACCATTTGAGCCTCTAAAGCCATCAAAAGGTCACCAAAAGACCATAATACACCCATTTTTCCCCTCAAAAAGAATATTTTTCCTCAAAAAACATAAAAAAAAACCCTCAAAAAGGGTCCAGAATTCCCAAAAATATTAAAAAGGGAATAAAAATATTCAAAATATTCAAAAAAGGAAAAAGGAAGAAAAATGTACCTAAACCATGTTGGTCAATACCATTGGTTTCCTCAAAACCATAATGGTATTCCCCATCACCAAAAACTATAAAAAGGTGGTAGGGGCTCCTCACTTTCCATCCATCCATCATCTTATCCTCATGCTGTCAAAATATCTCATGAGTTCTTGACCATTGTAGCAATCTTGGAGAAGAGACCATTGAAGCCTGGAGCATCTCACCCTTGGAGCTGCTCCACACCACAACATCCTCACCATTTGAGGTATTATAATACAAAAGTCATTTCTAATTTTGTTTCTTGTTCTTGTTCTTAAATCTTTTCTAGTTTATTGTTATATGCACATGTTAGATTCAGATTTATAATTGTTTTTGCTTCTATATTGAAACTGCTATCACATTGTTGATAGGTGCCCATTGCATAAAGCTTGGTTGCAAAACCAAGCCAACAGTTTTGGCAACTCCGCTGGCTTCGAATTCTTAGATCTCAGTTTTTTGCTTTAGATCTTAGTTTTTCTTAGTTTTAATCATTTTTATTCATAGATCTGCCATCCTAGACAGCAGATCCATTGCTGTTCTAGATCTTGGCCCCTTTTATTGCCATCAACAGCATGAAATTTCCATTTTTGGGATCCTTTTTCGGAGTCCATTTTTCGGCTTTCGCCTCGTGGTTTTTTGCCCGACAGTCGCGCGGTTCATCGTGACCTCGCGGCTTTTTTCCGCGCGGCACGCCGCGGCTTCACGACCATTTTACGCGCTGCACATCACGGCTTCGCGGCCATTTGCCGCGCTGCACATCGCGACTGTGTGACCTAAACCCGCGCTGCACATCGCGGCTTCGCGGCCGAAACCCGCGCTGCACATCGCGACTACGCGGTCGAAACCCGCGCTGCACATCGCGGCTGTTTTCCCCAAAACCTGCGATGCAATTTTTTTTAATTCGGCCAATTTTTTGAAAATTATTTTTGCTGTATTTTCTGCCCATTTAGCATATTTTACAGCATTAATTTTCCTGCATTTTTACAGCCACATTAAATCTTTTACTATTTAGAATGCTCTATTAAAAGTCTTTTTAAAAATTTTCAGTAATTGAAAGAGAGATTTTTCTGCATTTTATTTAGATCAAGGTTTTACTGTTTATTTGCTCGATACTTTTCCCAAGCAACTTTTAAGAGATCCATTTATTTCTTGAAATATTTATGTTATTTGCTTTCCTTCAAATTATTTCAAAGATCCGTTATTTTTGAATAGTTTTTTCAAGCATTTACATTTCAAAAACGCCTTTATTTTTTGCAAAACTGGAAGCGTCTTTTCTTTCATTTGTAATCAATCACCCAAGCGAGGCAAATCAATTTTAGTTTAAATACCACACTTGCACCCACTCTGCCACATAATTTAAACTGAGCCTTAAAATTTACCTTAAACTCAACAAACTTTTAACCCCACTTGGGGAGCACATAAAAGAATTTTGTAGTTATTGAGGGGATAGGTGTTCCAATAACACCCCTCAATTATTACATTTGAGACATAGTGGTTGTCCTCTACGGTACCAAAATCCCTTATAATTTTGACACAGTTATCAACCAATTTATCGGGAAGGCCTCTCCCTTAGGAGGGTTGAAGTAGCCAGACTGGTTCCGGAAGTCTGAGTGGAATACCGCAATCCATTCAGTAACCGAAGGATACCTTTCGAAGTTCTCAGTGTACACCCAAGAGGGTGTACAATGGCAATAGAACCAAACTGCAGATTCACCCAACCGAACGTGTCATGAACGGGGTATCCTAGTTGCCACTCTTTAGGATTGTCTACCCGGTATCCCTCCCGGTAGGGGGATATCTAGCCGTTGATTCAACACTCTATATTGTCTAACTTGGATTTCATCACCTTGCAGAGGATATCATTTGTTGACTCACAATACTTCTAGTTAGGTGTTTGCATGATACATTACCCACCTTTGGTCTAGTAACACCCCTTTTTTCTAGAAACTGTTTGACTTTTGGTATTCTGACCAATTTTATTGCATCCCTCCACTTATTATAGCACAACTGTTATAATAAGTGCTTTTTGAGGTTGATTGTTGGCCTGAGAGCCTTTATTTTTTCACTCCCCTTTTTGCACTCATTGTTGCATTAGGGTTTCGAGTTTTTTACATCACCACCTTACACTGAAATTTTTAAAAAATATTTCTCACCATTGAGAATTTAAGACGATCTCGTCGTCTTCAGGGTGAACCCCCTTAGTTCGGTATACTTGGCTCTACACATCACCGACGTAGAGCCTTATCCCTTGACTCAACACGTCATCGACCAAACACACAGTCATCCGATTCTGACACGCCTCTCTTCACATCTGATCCTGAGGATGAATCCGAAAACCCTACTGAAATATCACCAACCAACCTCATGGCTGGATCACAATATGACCCACTTTTAATCAATACTATTGGAGATACATCCACAAACCCTTCTACTACTGTGCCATCCATGGTAACAATAACCCCTTTAGGCATGCCTAATGTAGGGGACACTCCACCTTTAGGTATGCCCAACTCAGGACTACCTCCTATTATGGGTATGCCAAACATAGGAATCACACCACCTCTCATTACCACAACCCAGATCCCAGGAATTCCTGGCACTATTCCTAACCCTAGTGTAACCCATGTTGCACTTGGGAACGCTGGCCCATACCAAACCACAACGGTTGGAGGACATATACCTTCAATACCTAGCATACCCTTAGGGGCTACTGGACCACTACATAATACCACCATTAATAGTTATTTCTCAGTCACTACGCCACACCCATCTGCTAGTTTACCTTACATGGCTAGTCTGAACTTACCAGACCTAGCCAGGATAACCAACGATCCTATCAGGCACAACCCTACATGGCCACCTATGCCTACAAATCTCCCCTTAGACATCCCCAAGTTTGAAGGAAAACTTGGGGAGGATCCCCAAAACCACATAATGTCATTTCACCTATGGTGTTCATCTAACTCCATAGTGGATGACTCCATTCGACTGAGATTGTTGCAACGAACGTTCACTGGCTCTGCAGCCAAGTGGTACATCGAACAACCACATGGAACCCACCATACATTTACGTCTCTCGCCTCCACTTTCCTTCAGTTTTTTCAGCTACCTTTACGCTATGATGCAGGAGTTGAAATACTGTTGTCTTGCAGACAAAACACAGCTACCCACATCACCGACCATATCCATGAGTGGCGCAAGCGTCGTAGCCTCTGTAAGATAAAACTGGATGACCGTATATTTTTGGACTGGTTTCTTAAATCACTCCTACCCCTCATAGCCAAAGATGTAGCTTCCGAACGACCCCAGTCAAAGGAAGAAGCTATCTTAAAAGCTCAGCAATTCAACCTGATTTATGCCCAGTCAGGCTATCTCTACACCATCATACCATACGCCCCACGAGGCGATTCTTCACGCGGTGATGCTCCAGGGGCATCACATGCCGTTGATGGTATTATCGGCCAAGTCACGACGCAAATTAAACCTTTTAGCATGGTGAGCACCATAAATGCCCCAGACGTCTCTAGGGCTACATCTAATTCTGGAGCGACAACTTCGTACACTCCAACGAATCAGACTCATCACACTCATGGACCCTTTTGTCCACAACATTGCTATGGGAAAGCGCCATTGACATATGTACCGCCCACATACTATAACCAACCGGCCACCCATAACCCAATTCATTTACCGGCACAACCAATGTATTACCCACAGCAAGCTACACCAGCTAACCCAACACATCCAATAGCTCAGGCTTACCAACAACCGCAGCAGGCAACTGGACCACCTCCAGCCCCACCAGTTTATTATCCACCGCAACCTTCTCCCGCACCTGCGGCACCCCAAAATCCGCCCACTACTCAAGGGCAAGTGTACACACAACACAATCAGCCCCAACATCAAAACAACCAACGCAACCAGGGTGGACAACAAAACCGTGGAAGAGGACATAACCGCGACAACAACCAACAACATAATCAAGGTCCACAACCTCCCAATCCTCCAAATAATAACAATGCTGCTCCTCCCAACCAGAATCCTGATCGCCATCCCAAGCAGCCAAAAAACAATAACCTAAGAACAAACCATCCATGTTCTATATGTGGAGTCTATGGACACTACACTCATAACTGCCCCCTTTTAGAGAAAGCACATAAACTTTGGGCTAACGATGCCCAATGCCAGGGCCACGCTGGACATCCATCTCCACTTAATCAACCGCAACCCATGATATTACAAAACCCATTGCCAAACCAGGGAGTAGTAAATACTCTCCCTGTGGATCCCCCACAAGGATTTACTGCACCCTAGTAGCAAATCACCTATGCCGCAATTGATTATCAGCATACGGATCCAGGCACACACCATTTATTAGTGATGTCATCCAATGACATCAACCTCCAAACCTGCAGGAATTAGTACGGCCCATCCCAGAAACTCCTCCCACTGACGCATCCACCTCCCTTCCACCAAATCAACCACTACGCATACCAAATATGTCGTTGGACGGAGGACCTAAAATCCCTCGCATCCCTTTGCGAAGGATTAACAACAATCCTAATGCTCGCGCAACATCCAATTATAACGTTGTGGAAGACCTAGCACAATCCCCCGCTGCTATGTCTGCTTTAGAGGTACTGAAAACATGCCCTGCACAACGAAAACTACTACTATCCGCCATCGGAGGAGTAGACCTTGACGATACACACATGATGGCTTTTGAATTAGACCAAGCCGAACCTCGATTGCCATCAAATTTGGCTTTCCAAGTATCAGTAAACATTCGAAACCTTGTTGTGCATCGATGCATCATCGATGAAGGAGCTTCCACCTGCGTTATGTCCACCCTTGTGTGGCAGAAGCTTGGCTCCCCCGCTTTACAACCATCCACCACGGCATTACGAGCTTACGACGGACGCTCAGCTCAACCACAAGGCCTCTTAGCAAACGTACCCATAGAATTAGGCAGCAAATTAGTTCTTATCGACATCGAAGTGATCAATGCCCAGCTCGATTACAACCTCCTTCTTGGACGTAGCTATATGTACAAAATGAAAGCAGTGGCTTCATCTATTTTTCTCCTCATGATGTTCCCACATGAAGGACGCGTTATCAAGATTGATCAACTCACATATTATGATCCTAACACCCCCGCAGCTACTCAAAATGTGTTACCAATGATTGAACAAACCATTCAAAATGCACCAACATCATTTGTGTCGTCAATTGGTCCTGGAATCTACACCGAGTCACCTATGACTTCCGCATTTCCATCGATCTCACCACCTTTACCGATAACAAAAACATCGGATTTGTGCACCCTGTTGCACACCACACAGCAGCCTTCGTCACTACCACAAACACCTACAGTGCCTACTCATATTGGCACAACGCCAATTCATACTATCTCGTTCTTGTTCCCATTTTCCGGAGTTGTCAATTCGCCAATAATGGCTACACTCAACCTTCCTGGCTTAACATTAGGGCTACCTATATGGTACTTACCTACTCCGAGCCCCCCCGCCGACTCCGACTGTTATTTTACAACCGGTGCAACCTATCCCTACTACCAACCACCCACCCCCTCCGGTCACTCATCTGCAAAACATACCACCCCCAATAGTGACTACGACATCAACATCCAGAAACGCCCCACCTCCGTTACAGAACACAGGGGGCAGAGGCCCACCAACTTATAACACTGGACTCATAACTCGCACCCCCCTAGCAACCCCCAAGGTAGCTAAAACACCCCCAACTATTCGCATTCCCCCTAAGTGCTCATTGTGTGACGACGTAGGCCATGCCACTCATCAATGTCCACAATTACCTGCACTCCAAGAACACATGAATATGTTGGATGACGACACCGGAATTCCGGTCGTAAGACTTGAGCCACCTCCTCAACCTCGTGATAAATCATTGCGCACAAACCATCCTTGTGCAATATGCAGAATCTACGGCCATTATTCACATCACTGCCCCGATCTCCCAGATTACAGAGCAGCACTGTACGAGTTGAATAATGTCGACCTAGAGATATCCCCTCTTCTCATTGAGGAAATTCATCCCCCACCATCTTCCTCCCCGGAAGAAATTAACACCATTTACACGATTTCCACTGGATACCCCTCTTTCCGGTCGGCCCCTTCCATTGATCCCTTTGACACACATGTTCAACCCTTTCAAATCGACGAGGAAACCACATGTCCACAACATGGGGGCAAGCCCAAAACCTTGCCTACTCATCATCATCGTGATTCTCGTCGGAGATACTGGGGGTATCCACCCCACAAGGGGAATCCCCCATCATCATATCATCACTTCAGTATGCCACCACGGCCTATAGCCTCATGGTATACCCCCCCGCCAGCGGTTGCTCAATGCCATGATGATCCCTCTCTGAGACAACATCTACACAACATTGACACCTCTGAGTTAGGGGGCATAATAGATTACCTCGACCTTGGGATAGGGGGCATGATCAATCATTTTGAACCTTCCCCATCACATATATCTTAGTATTCCAATGATCCCATTGTTCAAACCAACACATATGTGATCCACAATCACAAACCCCATGCACATAGCATGGGGGCAGGTCATTAACCCTGCTGACTTTTTCACATGCGTGATCTCAACCATTTTTTGAGGTCACATATCACTTGTATATTCGATTTGATTTGATACACCTAGTATTCTCCCCCCGTGGGTCATCATTTCTCCCCACCACTGCATCCTTGGCTTGGTGGGCTCACCTTTATTTGTAGCCATTTTTTAACTTAGTTATTTGCTTTGACCATTCCGGAGTCCTTATGACCTCCGTTTTTTGCACCATTTGCACCGTCGGATTCATAGTTCCATGCCCATGATGATGCTTGAGATCATTTCTCGCTCTCACTAAAAAATTTCGGGCATTCTTTCCATGCCCCACGCCACCTTGTTTTACATGCCACATCGGCTGTTGTCAGTTTATTGGCGATTTTTATACCATCGGATTCAGTTTTCCGAACTTGTGTTGATGCTTGAGATCATTTCTCGCTCTTACCTCCAGATTTTTTGGGCATCTTTTACATGCCCCCTCGTTGCCCCGGTTTGCGTGCCACATGGGCCGTCGTCTGTTTTTGACGAATCTTATACTGCCAGAATCAGTTGTCTACGCTCGTGATGATGCTTGAGATCACTTCTCGCTCTCACACCCTATTTTTGGGCATTTTTTCAAAATGCCACTCATCACCTCGGTTTGCGTGCCACATTGGTCGTTGCCCATTTTTTACAATCTTTATGTCATCAGATTCAGTATTCCGCACTCATTACGATGCTTGAGACCTTTTCTCGCTCTCATCAATCCCTTTTTGTTCGGTATAATTTTACCCCTTTTTCAGGCCGAGCAATCCCTTTTACGAAAAAGGCACTTAGGGAGTTTCTGTTAAGCTCTTTTCTGACTCCTAAAACAATGAAAAGATCGCCGAGCAACCTTGCTTCCTTTCATGCTCGCTAAACGTATCTGAAAAGGCGTCTACCTGGTATAAGTTTACCCCTTTTCCGGACCTTGTAGACTAATTACGAAAAAGGAATACTCTAGTCACATCGGCTAGAAGAGTTCTCCATTTGCATCATCTTATGCTTTTTCGGGCCTTGGAGACTAACTTACGAAAAAAAACACCAATGGAGTCCACTTACCATTTTCAGACTCTCTAAACATGAAAGCGACCACGAGCAATCACCATCCTGGGCTCGTAAAAACCCACAGGACGGTACTCATAACCATTGCAGAGTCTTCTTATCGTTTTCAGACTCCTTAAAAATGAAAGCACCCATTAGCATGAACAGTCCTGGGCTCACAAAATCGACAGGACAGTACCATTTCAGAGCACACTTTTATCCCTTCTTGGAGCTCATTAAAACTACGAAGAAGGATCTAATGGTGCTTCTCGGCGCCACAACAGATCACATCTACTCATATGGCAGCTTCCCCATTTTGGTCGCCTTTGTTCACAGTATTCTGCAGTATGTCACCCTGAGAATCCCTCGACAACACCCATCATCTTGACCCCCCAGAGTCAATACATACCCTTCAGTCCCTAAAAGCTATGATCCCCACATCTACAAATCAGTCCCCTACGCTGCCAGGTCAACCATGTCATCATGCTCTGAAAAAAGGAAATTTGAGTCTACCCACTCTATGACCCCTGTTACTTCCCATCCCCACAAGTATGTCAGTCCTACAATCCAGCACTACCACACTTCATTTCTACACCTCGTGTTCCTATCAAGGAAAAATCATTGCCTTGTTAGTTGCTGGTCTCCCTCTGTTGATGACACCCAAATTTATTCCAGAGGATAGACCTAGAGGTCCCCGTGTCTTGGACTCATCACCATTTATGATGAGTGCCTGCGAATCATTTCGAGAAAGTCCTCAGTGCCTCTCCAAATGGTTGTTTCTCACATGCTCGACTTCAACACCTTGATCGCATCGTTGAGATTCGCATAGGGTATTGGTCCGTTCAGTTATTTGTTCAAGACCCCGAATACCACCTGACTCTTCCACATTTGAGAGTCTACCTATGGAAACACCAGTTACATTTTTTCTATAAATATCTGGGTTGCGCATGGCGACAGTATTCCGATGTACCCCAGTTTTATACTCCCTCGAGTATACAATTACATGTACTTCTCAGAGATGACTCACAGTCATTGAGTCCCTACAGATGTTGGACACCTTCAGTTTCAACAGTTCATCAACCCTTCTGAGACCTTATCCAGAACGGTTGTCACTTTATTCCAGTGTATCAGTTATTGAGATCAGTCATGTTATGATCATGAGTACATCCCAAAATAGTGTCCCCTTTGGACCATTATGATGTACCAACAGATTTTTTATGTCTTATTTAGGTCCCCCTTCTTGGGACTAGTTGTTATGTATATGTCTTGATACGAGCATGGGTATGCCTGCCTCGTCCATTATCAGAGATTATTCCTCATTCATATTGAGGCCATGTAATATTTTTTGTTTTTTGCAGCTTCCAAGGGCCGTTGATCCAGTCTCCAACCAGTCTTTTCTCTTCCCCAAACCCCAGGAAAAAGACAAAAGATCTATGATGTCTATCGGCCATACGATGAGCTCTTGCCCTCACACATCAGAGGGCAATCTGTTAACACCCAGAAAGTACTCACTAGCTCATTTCCTTATTCACATGACCCATTTGTCCACTTTTCCACCATTTGAGCCTCTAAAGCCATCAAAAGGTCACCAAAAGACCATAATACACCCCTTTTTTCCCCTCAAAATGAATATTTTTCCTCAAAAAACATAAAAAACCCTCAAAAAGGGTCCAGAATTCCCAAAAATATTAAAAAGGGAATAAAAATATTCAAAATATTCAAAAAAGGAAAAAGGAGGGAAAAGGTACCTAAACCATGTTGGTCAATACCATTGGTTTCCTCAAAACCATAATGGTATTCCCCACCACCAAAAACTATAAAAATGTGGTAGGGGCTCCTCACTTTCCATCCATCCATCATCCTATCCTCATGCTGTCAAAATATCTCATGAGTTCTTGACCATTATAGCAATCTTGGAGAAGAGACCATTGGAGCCTGGAGCATCTCACCCTTGGAGCTGCTCAACACCACAACATCCTCACCATTTGAGGTATTATAATACAAAAGTCATTTTTTATTTTGTTTCTTGTTCTTATTCTTAAATATTTTCAAGTTTATTGTTATATGCACATGTTAGGTTCAGATTTATAATTGTTTTTGCTTCTATATTGAAACTGCTATCACATTGTTGATAGGTGCCCATTGCACAAAGCTTGGTTGCAAAACCAAGCCAACAAAAATAACCCTTGATCCAAACCATGATACCACCATGGTGAACCCACTCAGAGTTTAATAGTTTACTTTCCCTTTAGTTAAGTACTTAATCCAGATCTTTGATTGGTTCAATAAAAAGTACACCCTTATTTATTTTACACCTAACACTTCCCAATGCTCAAAATAGTGTGCATCGAGAGTTTCCATACTGTGTTCTTATCCTGTCCAAGATAATAGTTTTCTCAATCCATATAATAATACAACTAGGTACTCACAATACCCGTATAATACAACACAAATTAGTGCTCTTCAATATGACCATACAGAGCCCTAACCTATCGCAATATGATTGAACTTGAATTTTTCTAGGTTTCTATGTGAACTGCCCACCATTTTTCCTTTATCACTTCTTTTTTCAGTTTTTAAAATACCTATTTCCTAACACCCCCACCACCTCTAACTAGATTTTCCTTTATGAAAGAAGTAACGACTCCCCTTTCTTGGACTCTTCCTCCTTCTTTAAGTTAGGGTGACACCTTTCTCCCTAAATCCTTGGAAGACATGGCTAAATTTTAGGAAGAGCTAATTTGGTTTGTCACTTGGAATTCCTAGAACCATCAGATTTTTTTCCCCACTTGTGGTATCATGGTTTCTCTTGTAGTGGTCCCGCCCCAAATCAATCTTGGACATATTTTTTTCTTTTTGTTCGATTTCCTGTCACTCGGGGCCGGTAGCAATGAACCATTGGTTAAGAACCGCAACCCAGGGGTATCTAAGCCGTTAAATTCGCCCGTGGATCGCACCCAGCTTGGGCCACACCAACCCTGATGATGGATGGATTTTTGGGTGTCTCCTCCCAACTAGATCACCCCTAAGGGGAATTGAACTTAGGTCACCTTGTTTCTGAGACCCACGACTTAATCAAATGAGCTAGAGAGAATTGACAAACACAATGTAGATATGCAGTCTTGGACATCTTTTTCTTTTGTTGGCAAGTGGTAGTACCCCCTGACTACCAGGGTTCGCCATTAGCTAAGAGACCACGAACTAGGGGCATCTAAGCCATCAAAATCACCCAGGGATCGCACCTGACCTGGACCGCACCAACCCTTAGCATGGTTGGATTTTAGTATCCGCGGGGTTTCGAACCAGAGACCTTTCCGCTTAGGGGTTTCTTAACCATCCAAATTCAAATAAGTGTGAAAATAAAAAATAACTAACAACTAATTAAAAATAATATTTATTCTAAGGGGTAATATCTTGTGATATTACATCCCTTCCCCTTAAAATAACATTGTCCTCGTTGTTCCTTTATTTCATCAATTTTTTTTAAACAAAAATGGATATGCCTCTCTTGTGGCATCTTCCATTTCCCAGGTGGATTCATCTGGATCAAAATGTTTCCATTGCACCTTTACCTTAGTGATAAATCTATTCTGGAGCAATGTTTCTCCCCCGTCCATTATGCATAAGGGTTCAAGTTGGAAATCCCCCTTTAATTCTACTTGCATAACATTCCAATCAATTACATGATTATGATCATGAATATACATTTTAAGTAAGGAAACATGAAAAAAATTGTGGATTCTAAGATTAGTTAGTGTTATGCACCAAATTCCCCAAAAGAGCATAAATAACCAAGAGAGAGTAATCCACGCCTTAAGAATGAAGAAAAGAGATGAATAAGAAGCCTCTTTAAGTGGGAAACCTCCTTATAGAATGTACCACATACACAAGACATGATGAGATGAGTATACAAATGAATCTTCATTATTATAAATAAGAGATGAAGTGGTCATTATGTAATCTAATGCTCAACCTACCTAACCATAACTAATATAATAATAATAATAAAACATAGCCCCCCTCTTAAAAAATATTTTCACTCAAAGCTCGTAATTGAGGGTGTTTCTTCATTAATTGTATGTTACGACAATTAAATGCAGAAGCTTAAAAGTATACAAACGTGTATAAATAAATAGATATGATATTTAAAAGATGATTGAAAATGCAATATCATGACCATTTAAATCTGGTCTATCACGCCCTTTCGATTGGAAAGACACGTCCCTTTATATCACTTTATCACATTAATTTAATAATTGTTTAATTATTTAGTATATATTATTATTTAATCTTTTTAGTTATGTTTACTACATTGCCCAATCCTTAAGAACTGCTTTGTCCTCAAATAAATGGTAGAGAGGGATGTTGTTGGAATAATCTTATGGTTTCCCACGATGAATCTTCTTTTAGTAAATTTTTCCATTTAATGAGATACTCTTTTATATTCCTGGAATTAAGCTTCCTTTCCTTAATAGCTAGTATGCCTTTAGGATCTAGGATCCGTCAACCTTCTTCGTCAAATATAGATAGTTCAGATTGTGCTGCTTGATGCTTCCCTAATACCTTCTTGAGACTGGAGACATGAAACACATTGTGAATTTTGCAATTGTCTTGTAATTTCAAACCATATGCAACTGGACTAATTTTCTTGTTAATTTGGTATGGCCCATAAAATTTTGGAGCTAACTTGTTCTTGCCTTGTTGCTTGAGAGATAATTGTTTGGAAGTTTGTAGTCTTACAAACACCCAGTCACCCACTTCAAACTCTCTTTCTGATCTTCTTAGGTCTGTTTACCGCTTCATTCGATTATGAGCATTTGTTAAAAAAAATTTGATATTTTTATGGTCTTTTGGTCTTCCTCTAGTTGATTCTTTACTGCTGGTACCTTAGAGTTAAAAAGCGCAAATTCCTTCCATTTGGGGGGATCATATCCATATAATGCTTAGAATGGGGTCATTTTAGCTGAAGTATGGTAAGTAGTATTATACCACCATTTAGCTAAGGGAACCATTGGAACCACTTGTTTTGTGTGTATGTCACAAAACAACGAAGGTATGTTCCCAAATATTTATTTACTATCTTGGTATGTCTATTAGTCTGAGGATGATATGTTGAACTCATATTGAGGGATGTACCTGTTTGTTTAAAAATTTCTTCCAAAAATTACCTTTCAATTTTGCATCCCTATCACTAATAATGACCTTTGGAAACCCGTGTAACGTATAAACATTTTTGTAAAATGTTTCAGCTATTTGTTTTGCTGAGTCAGTTTTCTTTACCCCCGTGAAGTGAGCATACCGGGTTAATTTTTCAACCACTACAAAAAATTTATCCTTCCCATCATACATGGGAAACCCTTCGATGAATTCCATTGAAAAACTTCTTCCCACTTCTTATTTGGCCGAATGTGTATGGGGTAGAGCAACCTTGGTGTTGGAACATTTTCATTTTTATTTCTTTGGTAAATTTCACATTCAAAAACATACTTTTGGGTGTATTTTTTCATTCCCTTCCAGTAAAATGATTGTCATGCATTATAGTAATTTTTAAAGATACCCACATGTCCTGCAGCAGGTGAGTCATGAGATTCATTTAATATTTTTACTTAGAACTTCGAGGTTGTTGTGAGAATATAAATTCTTCTCTTGCGTAAAATAATGTCATTTATCCATTCTAACTTTGAATGTTGTCCCTGGTTATTGATGATGGATAAAGCTTCTGGATCTTTGGCATATTCCAATCGTATCTCATCCAACCATTTAGGCGTTACGAGGGATACTGCATATGTTGTTATCTCTTCATCTTTTCTCGATATGCATCTACTTCCATATTATATTTTCTCTTTTTGTGCAATATGTCCATATCAAAAGCATAATTTTTTTCTATCCACTTATGTTGTTCTGTGGATAAGGTTTTCTATTGAAGTAGATACTAAAGACTATTGTGATCTGTACGTATCAAGAATTTACTACCCAATAGGTATTGTCGCCATTTTTCTAATGTGTGTATGATAGAAATATTTTTCTTATCATAGGTGGACTTTAATCCATCCCTCTTGTTGAGGTTCCGACTTTCAAAGGAAATCGGATGGTCATCCTGTATCAACACTGCACCTATTCTGAAATTTGAAGTATCACATTCTACCATGAAGGGCTTCGTAAAATATGGAGTTTCTAACATGGGTGTGGATGTCATAATCTTCTTTAAATTTTCAAAAAATTCCTATGCTTTGTTATTCCATTGGAAGGAATTTTTCTTTAGTAGATCTAACAGTGTTGATGTCAAATGGGCACAGTTTATTATGAACCTTCGTTAATAACCAGTTAGACCAAAAAAAACCTGAACCTTGTTATATTATCGGGTTTTGGCCATTCTGTGATTGCCTTGATTTTACTTGGATCTACTTTTACTCCTTCCTTGGATATGATATGATCGAGGTATTCTATTTCTTCCTTCCCAAAGGTGCATTTCGATATTTTTGCATAAAACTGATTTTCTTCTAAGAGGGAGAGTATCGTTTCTAAGTGCTTAAGATGCTCCTTCCATGTCTTACTATAGATAAGAATGTCGTCAAAAAAGACGAGTAGAAACTTTCGTAAGTAGGGTCAGAAGAGTTCATTCATGGTTGCTTGGAAGGTAGCAGGTGCACTGGTTAATTTGAATGGCATCACCTTGAATTCATAGTGACCTTCATGAGTTTGGAAGGCGGTCTTCGCAACATCTTCTAACCTTACTCCTATTTGATAATACCTTGATCTTAGATCTAGTTTGGAAAAGTATTTGGCCCCATGGAGTTCATCCAACATCTCATCTATGAATGGAATCAGAAATTTGTCTTTTATTGTTATCTTGTTAAGACCTCAATAATTTATACATAGCTTGAAAGACCCATCTTTTTTACGAACCAACACTATTGGGGCCGCATATGGACTCCTACTTCTCACAGTAACTCCACATCTTAATAAATCTTGTATTAACCTTTCTATTTTTGTATTATGATGGTGATAATATTGGTAAGACGTGGCATTCATGGGATATGAACTTGGCTTAATCTCAATTATGTGCTCTATTCCTCTTTCTCGTGCAAATTCATGGGCATATCTTGTAATACCTTCTCATATTTCTGGATTAATCCTTGGATTTCTAGTTGTTGGTCGTGAGCCAATTCTACTGCTAATATCTCTATTTGATGACATTGTGCCACAAATGCTAGTGCCCCTTTTCAAATTAGTTTCTCCATTTGTTGTGAAGATATAATTTGTGTGGGGGGTCGTTGGAACGCATACAATTTGTATTTTCTTCTTTCCCACTTGAATTTAATGACTTGCTTTTGAAGATTTGTAGAGTATGTACCTAACGTAAGTAGCCATTGAATTCCCAATACAATGTCTACTCCTCCTAAGGGTATTGTGTAGAATCTAGATTCCATGTTATAATCGTCTATTTGTAACTTGACCTTGTGATACTTTCCTATACCATAGATCTTCTTCCCATATGCTACCATAAATCTTATATCTATTGCTAGATATATGAACAGGTTTAGCCTCTTCGCCACATTCACGTCTATCAAATTATGGGTGCTTCTTGTGTCTATAAGTACAGTGACATTCTCTTTTTTTACATGCCCTCTTAATTTCAATGTTTGTGGCTAATGTCTTTTATTGTAGCTAGAGATATCTTGGGCATTACCTCTTCAGCCTCTACATTGATATCGTGATCTTCCTTATCTGCTTCATAGTTATACAATTTTTCATTGTTGCATTTATGCCCTTTCACCCATTTGTCTCTACAATATCTACACTTCTTTACCCTTTTTTTTTTTTCCGTGTCTTGATGTTGTTTTTCATTCTCCCTTAGGTGGGGCAGTATGTACTTGTTAGACTTATCCAAGGATAATTTACTTGCTCCTTCATTTGAATATTTATTTGATTTCTTCGGTGCTGTGAATGATAGCTTGTTGTACTTATTTTTGTTTTCGATTAACTTGGGTGCATATCTAGTGTCCTCATTGGTTTTAGGTTTCCATAGCTTGATTTACCTGTGAATGTAATCCTTTAACCCGCATATATACATGTTTAGTAATTTTTCATTTGAGAATCCATCTTGTCTTGTTGCGAGGACTTCCCATTCATGTGTGTAATCTTTGGCATTCCCATTTTTCTTGAGATGAATGAACTTATTATAGAGATCATCTTCATCTTCATCATGGAATCTTTTTAATAAGGTTGTGATGAAGTTTTCCCAAAGGAAGGCATGGGTAGTACACTTCCCACTCGACCATAAAAACTAATCATAAGCTTCTCCTTCCAAATTATTTGTTGTTGACATTATTTTCTCTTGTTCTCCCATTGGAGGGTTTGATTCGAAGATGCCTTCCATTTTATTAACCCAAACAACAGCTCCTCTATGGTCCTTTCCGTCATACTTTGGTAGTTATTTTTTTATTTTCTGGTAGTCTCCTTCTTGAGTTCTTGGAAGATGTGGACCACCCAGAATAATTGATTCAGTCGATTATCGCTTTTGTTGTTCTGGAAATTGTTTTTTATTTGTGATAATCTTCAATGTTCTGTAACCTTGTATTGTTTTCATCAACACTTGACTGTAGATTTGCTTGTCCCACTTCCAATTTGTTCAAATGTTCCTTGATAGAATTTAATTCATCTTTTTGTGTACTGATTTCCTTGCTCAATTCATCATTTTTTTTTAATATAATAAACACTGAATAAATATTTCTCTAAAATAATATTTAATAATATATTTTTATATAAATTGCCCTCTTTTTGGATAGTAATAAATTATTATTATTATTACAAATTTTTAAATTAATTTA
Organism: Larix kaempferi; assembly: GCA_027924585.1. Lineage (NCBI taxonomy): Eukaryota > Viridiplantae > Streptophyta > Pinopsida > Pinales > Pinaceae > Larix > Larix kaempferi. Next base: position 8,465,126 of record BSBM01001430.1, on the reverse strand, counting down.
AGGTAGGGTATTTTTAAAAATATATATATATATTTTAAATAATATTATTATTATAACGTTTTCTTTAATGTTGCAGCTACGGAGAGGGTCCGTAATCGTAGAATGAAGAGGATGCAATATGTGGAGGAGAGATGTATGGTCGAAGCAGAGTGAATACGTGATGAGAAGTGGCAGATTAGTGGAGAAGTGCGTTGGAGGGAGTGATGTGGAGGAAAAAGCATGGCACGGAATGGTCAAATGGAAGGGAATGCACAGAGGTGGGAGCACGCAGGTCTCATGGAGGGAGGACAAGAGGAAGGGACGGGCTTATCACTTTATCATTTGATCAATTTTAAGAAAACCTAAATTCCCTGCCATTGGAGGGTTATCATACTCCCTTAATATTTGTTCTTTCAACTTTGATCCCTCTTCCATTCTCAATTTTCGATAGATATATTCCCCTCTTTTAGACACTGTATTTTTTATCTACTACTACTATCTTATTTCCATTCATGACAAGCTTCTTCCAACTACACATGAATGGAATATGTGATGGAATATAAGTTGGAGGATTCTTCTATTCTGCAAAGGCATATGCTACCAAATTTTCCTTCCCTTTTTTGTATATTATTTCAAAATAAAACCCTAGCATTTTTTATACCCATTTTTGTTGCTCTTATGATGACACTCTTTGTTCCAAAAAATACTTTAAGCTAGCATGGTATGTCTTGACTTTAAAGTGTCTCCCAATGAGATATTGTTGCCATTTTTTTACTGCATACTAAATTGCTACTGTTTATTTTTTATATGTAGATTTCACCATGTTGTTTCCTTTGAATTGTTTACTTTCAAAATCCAATGGCCTCCCTTATTTCATCAACATTGCTCCAATTCCTTGTCCTAATGCATCACATTCAACTATGAATGTTTTACTAAAGTCAAGTGTTGCTAATACTAGTGTAGAAGACATAACATCCTTTAAAAGCGAGAATGCCAAGGTAGCTTCTTCATTCCATACAAACGAATTTTTCTTCAAGATAGATGTGAGTGGACCTACAATGCCTGCATAATTCTAAATAAATTTCTTGTAATATCCCGTAAAACAAAAAAATACTCTAAGAACCTTGATGTTCTTAGGAATATGCCATTTTGTGATAGCTTTAATATTTTGAGGATCCACCTTGACCCCTTCTCTTGAAACAATATGGCTCAAGTACTCTACATCATGTTTCCCAAAAGCACATTTGGATATTTTTACATACAATTGATTGTTCTCAAGAACTTGTAGGACTTTATCCGCATGTTTAATGTGTTCTTCCCATGATTTTCTATAGATAAGTATATCATCAAAGAAAACCAACACAAATTTTTGAAGATAAGGTCAAATTTGTTTATGGTATCCTGATTCTATATCTAATTTTGTGAAGTAAGCCACCCCAAGAAACTCGTCTAAAAGCTCATGAATATTTGGAAGGGAGACTTTATCCTTGATGGTGATTTTGTTTAGATATCTATAATCATGGCACATTCTTCACGCATTATCTTTTCTTCTATCATTACCAGTGGTGAAAAGCACCTCCTGCTTCGTTGAATAATACCGGCACCGAACATGTCATGTACCATTTCCTCAATCTCTCCTTTTTGTTGATATGGATATTTATAAGGTATTTTATTAGGAGGAGTAGTTCCAGGAATGAGTTCAATTTGATGTTCATGATCTCTATATGGAGGTAGTCCTTTAGGAGAATCTTGGAATACTCTATGGTTATTTTCTAAGGTACATTTTAAGTCATTTTGAAATATTTCCATCTTCATGCTTCACTTCCATAGAGTAAATTCTAGCAAGAACTCCACAACAACCCTTTTTAGGAAGCTTTTCCATTCTATGAGAACTGATGATCTGAGAGGGTGGAGAATTTAACCCTTTGAGTTCATACCGGAATCCTTCCAATTCAAATTTCATGAATAATTAATTGTAGTTTGTAGAAATTGTACCCAAGGTTCTCAACCATTGAATCCCTAAAACAACACCTAATCCTCCAATGTGAATAACATACATGGTGATTGATAGATTATAATCTCCTATACTAAGTTTAATGTTACAATATTTCCCTCCACAATCAATACTTCCTCCATTAGAAACCAATACCTGCAAATTTGTCACTGGATATACAAAACAATTGAGTCGCTCTATTAATATTTTACAATGAAATTATGTGTACTACCTAAATCGATTAGTACTATGACCTGTTGCTTCTTAATGTAACTTGAAATATTGATGGTTTGACGTGTTAACACACCTTCCAAGGCATGAATTGACATTTTGAATCGTTTTGGATTAATGTTGTGCAGAATTTCTAAATATTTTTATTTTTGTTGTTGGTTCAGAAGTTCTTCCTCACCCATTTGCATTGATGTATCTATTTCCTCCTCCTCATTATTCTCCAAAGTAAACAATTTTGTTTCTTGAAATTTATTCCCTTTAAACCATTTAATATTACAACCAAAATAATCATTTTTCTCTTCTTTCATCTATTTACTTCTCTGGTATTTGAGTAGCTTGAGGTAGTATTTCCCTACGAGGGAAACTTTTGTCTCTGCTTCCTACATATGTTCCAATTGTATACTTTTGTGTAGCCTTATTTTTGGCTTGAATTTGGAGAGAATATTGCATAGCTTTCATAACATTTTCTTGTTGTTCTAAGAAAATCTCATGTTGAATGTCTTCTTTTGATACACCCATGTAGGATTCTAGCAAATGTAGGTTACTTATATTGTTTACCCTTGTGGAAAATACTTGAAATTGTGAACTATAATCTTCCACATCAATCAAGTGCTTGATTCTTGTAATCTTGTTCCCAAAATTTTCCATATTAAGCTTCTATGTCTCTTCTAAATAAATTCCAACTATAATGCGAAGAAGGAGGATTCCTTTTAACTACCCATTGATACCACCGATAAGGTTTTGTCTCAAAATAAAATGTAGCTAAGGAAACACTTTGCTTATCATCGATGATATTATGAAATTCAAATAATTGCTCTTTTTGGTTCACCCATGTAAACACATCTATTCCATCAAATTTTCTTAATTCAACCTTGTGAACGAAGTAGTTCCTTGGTACAGAGTTGAACCCATTATGATGCGATGGATAGTCAAATGTCGGGGACTCTTTTTCAATTTTCTCAATATGTGACTGGGACATGTCCTTTTTGTTCTCCTTCTCCTCTTCTTTAAGATTTGAATTATGAGGAAGGCCATGCCTCATTACATTTTTTTTTTTAAATAACTTCGAGATCCTCTTTTATGGCCATCTCCTTGAGATCCTATTTGTTGGCCATATCCCTGAGATCGTGTTTGCTAGCCATCTCCCTAAGATCATGTTCACTGGCCATCTCCTTGAGATCCTCTTTACTGGTAATAATTTTGAGATGATTTTTAAACTCCTTTTATATATATCTTTTTGGTTTAAAAATTGAAAAGGTTTTACTTAATTATCATTCAATTTTCCATTCAATTTGGATAGCTCATGTCTCATTTCTTCATTTCCTTCACTAGTTATGGTTGAGCTTTCAGGAGGTTTAATAGGTGTAGAATTTTTGCTACAAATTTTCCTAATGATATTTACTATACTCCTCTATTTATTTTTTATAACATCGTTCGATGACCCAAAATAGATATTCCGATCAAAAGTTATGCAAGTTTCAAGTTAACATAGCTTTAAAAACCATGATTTGGAGATTATATTGCTAGCCAACATTTCAACTGAAGTAAATATGCAAAATATGCCCATGCAAGTCTAAATTTTTTTCATGTAGTAGCTTGATATGTCTTATCTACAATGCCATAGGTTTGACCTAATTCTGGTTTGCCAAGAAACATTTATGGTAACCTTACCAAAACTTGTTATTTTTGTCCTTTTCAGGAGAGAGATAGTTTACGGCCTATCATGTGTCCAATTTTTTGGATATGATTATGAAAATTGTATAAAAAATACTATGATCAGTATCCTATCAGATGCAACAAGTCTATCTCAATTTGGATCTTTCAAGCTTTAGGTATAGCATTTTTTCCTAGAACACATATTTGAGACTAGTAAAAAACACTAACTTCCACAAGGTATAACTACGCATCTACAATGAATGAAGACCTAAAAATCGTACCATGGATATCTCACTATGTCCTATATGGCCCCTCCATGTTTTGTTGTATGAAAATTTCTAAAAACAAATTATAGCAAAAATTCCAAGATGGCTCGTTTTGGAAGCGTCCACACTCTGATACCAGATGTTATGCACCAAATTCCCCAAAAGGGAATAAAATAACCAAGAAATATTAATACACACCTTATGAATAAAGAAAATAGATAAATAAGAATCATATTTGAGGGGACACCCTCTTTATACAATGTACCAAATAAACAAGATGAGATGAGATGATTATACAAATGATTCTCCTTTATTATAAATAGGAGATGAAGTGGTCTTTATGTAACTTAATGCTGAGCTAACCTAACCATAACTCATATTACTAATATAATTATAATAAATGATGGTTAGGTACTTAATAGCTATTAATGCAAGTTCATAAGCTACTAATCCTATATTGGATAAAACTTCAAATGGTCCACAAAATCTAGGAGAAAGTTTACCACACTCTCTAATTTCAAAGAACTCCTTTTTGGTTTGAATTTTAAGTATACATGTTCCCCAACTCTGAATTCTTTATATAATATTTTAAAGTCTGCATAAATCTTTTGTCGAGCTTGAGTTGTTTTTAGGTTTTTTTTAACTTTCTTTACTCCCTATTCCATTTTCTTCAACATTTATGGACACAATATGATACTATCCACAAGATTATCCCAACTGATAGGTGTATTACACTTCCTACGATATAGGACTTCAATTGGTCTTAATTTCAAATATTCCTATTACCCATTATTGTAAATAGTTTCTACTAAGTGTAGACAATATTCCATTGAGACAAATATCGATCACATACATGCAAAGCATGTATTCTAAAATTTGATTAATTCTCTCAATATATCCATCTATTTGTGGGTGATAAGTTGTGTTGAATTTTAATTGTGCTTCCAATCCTTCAAATACTCCCTTCCAAAAATTAGATGTAAATTTAGAATCTCTATATGAAATTATTGCTAGGAATTCCATGTAATTTCAATACTTCCTTCATAAATATTTATAAACATTTATTGCTTTAATATTAGAATTGATAGGTATAGAGTGTGCAACTTTATTTATCTTATCCACTACATCCATGATTGCATCATGTTGTTTATTGGTATTGGGTAACCCTCTTATAAAATCCATGAAAATGACTTCCTGTTTCCACTTAGGAATGGGCAAATATTGTAACAATCTGATAAGATGTTGATGCTCAACTTTAACTTGCTGACATTCAAGGCATCTTGTTATATAATCAGCTATGTATTTCTTCATTCAAGGCTAGTAATAAAATTTTATGAAGCTAGTAATCATTTTTTGATACCTAGGATGCCCAAAATAAGTTTTTTTATGGAGTTAATCCACAATTAATAGTTTCAAATTTGTTAAGTTTGGTATATATAATATGCCCTGATATAGTAGCAATGCTTCATCAGTGAACTGATATCCTTTGCATGTTTGTTCAAATTTATCCTGTTGTAATTTTACCTTCATTTGTTCATAAAATTCATCATTTGTTAGAACCCATTTTACCCTTTCTTTTAAATAAAATTCACATATGCTAACAATTATCATGTGAATTGTTTTCATTCTTCTACTTAATGCATCAACAACTTTTTTATTTATTTAATATGCTTAATCTCAAAATCACATTCACTAAGAAATGCCAACCATCTGGTTTTCCTCGCATTCAGATTTTGTTGATCAAATAATTATTTCATCCCAATTTAATTTGTTAATAGCGGAAATCTTCTTCCTAAAATATAATGTCTCCGTAATTTTAAGGAATGGATTATGGAAGCTAGTTCAAGATCATATGTAGCATAGTTTTGTTCATGATCTTTTAATTTTTGAGACTCGTAGCATACTATGTAATTGTCCTTAAGAAGTACCCCACCCAGTGCTGCTTTACATGCATCAATGCATACTACAAATTCTTTGTAAGGATCTACGATCTTCAAAACAAGTGATGTAGTAAGAATATATTTTAACCACTGAAAACTCTCTCCATATTTGGGTGACCAAACAAATTCCATTCCTTTCTTATGTAGGGATGTAATAGGACAAACTATTTTTGAAAAACCTTCTATGAATCTTCTATAGTAACCTCTAAGGTCCATAAAGGATCTTACATGAGTTACATATTTTCGAGTAGGCCATTCCATAATAGATTTTATCTTGTTAGGATCTACTACAATTCCCACCTTAGTAATACTATTTCCTAAATATTGAATCAACTTTTTATAGAAGTCACACTTGTTGAAATTAGCATATAATTGACGCTCTCTTAAAATTTGCAGTATTGTTCGAAGATGTTCTTCATGTTCCTCTTCAATTTTGGAGTAAATGAGTGTAATACCAGGGGACATATAATACTACGGGACGACTTACAAAGCATATGCATCCAATACTATGGGTTAATACCATGGGCTAATACAAACTATGGATCAACAAATACTACGGGACGACTTACAAAGAATATGCATCCAACGACAATATACTAACAAAGTAAAGAGAAGGGTTCACACGGGTTCCTAACATTATGCTTCCCATAGAAGGAACATTAATTCCGTATGGGAATTGATAGATGAAAATGGTGAACAAGTCAAAGGTCAATCTGATTTGCAAAGGATGGCTAAAAGATATTTTGGTGATATATTCAAGGATCCGAGTACTTTCTCTTTAGAAGCACAGATGAAAATCATCAGACATTTTCCAAAATTTTTATGGATGATGAAGGGGTGTCTGTTGGAAAGCCAGTATCTTTGAGTGATATTGAGGAGGCATTAAAACTATTTGCTAGAGAAAAAAGCCCAGGTCTTGATGGCTGGATAGTAGAACTTTTTCTACATTTCTTTGATATTATGGGAGAGATCTGTTGTCTATGGTTGAATTTTCCAGGAAGGAAGGTTATGTCTTAGGGGCACTAAATTCCACCTTCCTTACTTTTGTTCCTAAACGCAAAAAAACCCAACTCCTTTACTGATTTCAGACCGATTCCATTGTGTAATCTTGCCTGTAAAATCATTACAAAAATCATCTCCAACCAGATAAAACCATTTCTGTCAAAGCATGTGCCATTAGAGCAATTTGGTTTTTTACATGATTGTCAAATCTTGGATGCAATTGGTATATCTCAGGAAGTTATTCACACCATTAAACAAAAGAATTTGAAGGGTATTCTTCTGAAAATGGACCTGATGAAGGCATATGACAGAATTGATTAGGTATATTTGAGATTGATTTTATTACAAATTGGTCTTCCCTTATTGGTGACAAATTGGATCATGGCATGTGTGACATCTGCTCAGTTTGTAGTCCTGGTTAATGATGCTCCAATTGATTTCTTTAAGAGCTCCAGAGGTATCCGTTAGGGGTGTCCACTATCCCCTCTTTTATTTTTGCTTATCATTGAGGGTCTTAGTAGGTTAATTATAAATGCAAAATTGGAAGGGAAAGTAAAAGGAATTAAAATTTCTGTAGCTGTCTTCATTACACATTTGTTATTTGTTGATGATGTTATGATTTTCGGGAATGGCTCTGTGGAGGAATGGAAATGCTATATGGATATTATCAAACTGTTTTGTAATGCTTCATGGATGGAGGTGAGCATTCAAAAGTCTTGTTTGTATCAATACAAGATGGAAGATGACTCTATGGAGTCTATAACGTCTTTGCTGCCTTATAAAGTATGCAAACTAGAGGAAGGATTCAAATACCTGGGTTATTATCTTAAACTTGTTGGTTATAGGGTCAAAGACTGGTTATGGCCTGTGGAGAAATTTGAGAAGAGAATTAAGCATTGGACTTACAGGCTACTTTCAATTGGTGGAAGACTAACACTCATAAAAGATGTGTTAGTAAGCATTCCGGTATTGGATTTCATTAGCATAGGTTCCTTTGACAATTATAAATTGGTTGCACGGGCTTATCTTTATTTTTCTTTGGTCGGGGGACCGGGTGTGCAAAAAAAGGAAAATTAATAATGGCTAGCTGGGAAAGGCTCTCTAAGCCAAAAGAATGGGGAGGTTGGGGCATAAAAAATCTATATTGGTTCAATATTGCTTTAAGATTGAAAATTTTTTGGCGTGGAATTTTTGGAAATGGCCTCTTGACTTTTCTAAATTGGATTAGGAATCCAACAAAAAATGCAAGGAATTCCTCTCCTTTTTGGTTTGGGTTCCTCAAAATCTATCATTGGTTAGGTAGACAGATTACTTGGCAAGTGGGAGATCGTAAAGATGTGTTGATTGGTATTGACCCTATATTGGGTATGGAGGAAACTTCCAATTATCTCCATACATTTTGAAATACCTTGCAGAATTAGGATTTTTCACTCTTGCTCATATCAAAAGGCCTAATTGGTTTCCACATGCTGATTCATATTGGCTCACAGCTTCAGATTTGGGTCTTGGTTATGGTTGGGTTGTTGAATGGGAGAACTATATTTCAAAACTAAACTCGACAGGCTGTAGACTGATTGATAACAAAGATACTCTTATTTGGCCACTGAATCCCTCTACAAGCATTATTACTACAAAAGCTGTGTATCAAGTTATTGCATAGGAACATATTTGCACAGTTCAAAGGTGGTGGTTTAAATCTCTTTAGGGATGGAACATTCCCTTAAAAATCAAATGTTTCTTGTGGTTTGCGTTTGAAAACAGTCTAAAAACTTGGGATAATTTGATGAGAAGAGGCTACTGTGGGCCTAATATATGCTTTTTATGTAAAAAGGATTCAGAGTCGGTGGAGTACTTATTGGTCAGGTGTCAATTTTCTTTATAGATTTGGGACTTTGTTTGTTCTTTACTTCATATCAGTCAGACCTGGTGGAGTTCAAATTTTGAACAACACTTTTATAGATGGTATAAAACCCGCACAAGTTATTATACTCTCCTAGCATTTATTTCCTGGAGCATATGGAGAGTTAGGAACACTGTGATTTTTGAGGATAAATTCCGAGAAATAGAGGTGATAAGCTTGAAAATCATCCAAATGTTCAAAGAGTATTCTTCGGTGGAAGTTAAAGATCATAAGCCCATAATTATGAAGGACATACAATAGATTCAGGTTGTAGTTGGATATTTTGATGGTGCTGCAAAAGATGGTTTTTGTGTTGATGGTGTTGTTTTATACATAAATGATAATCATAGTTTCAAATTTAAATTAAATTGTGGTACAGGTTCAAACATGAAGGTGGAGCTTCCAGCTCTGTGGTGTCTTTGCACGATGGCTTCTATTTTTGATATTGTTACTTTAGCAGTTCATGGGGACTCAAAGGTAATCATTGAAATGGGCTACTGGTGACCACAATCTGCAAGTGGTCTCCTTATATCATTGGTGCAACCGGATCAAAGAATTGTTGAAACATTTCACTTTCATAGATTTTACTCATATATTCAGGGTGCAGAACCAAGACGCAAACTCTTTGTCAAAATTGGCCTTCGCTGGTGATGAAGGAATACTTTTTTGGGAGGAATTTTTGGAGAATTCCATTTTAGATAAGGGCTCAATGAATCTATTTTTGATGTAATCTCATGAGAGATGTTGGTTGTCTTTTTGTTATGTCTTTTTAAGTTGTTTGAACATCTATTTCCAAGTCTTTATATAAGGTTGGTGATTGATTGATTCTAGAAATTTTGATTCTCTTTTGAAAAAACAGTTAGATTAGTAGAGACATTGTTGTACTTTCTGATTCATCCCGAATAGTAAAAGTATGATTTTTTCATGCTGAAAAATAAATATATTATTATAATTATCTAATGGTTAACTAAATTTTAATGTTTTTACTGATGATTTTAAATTTACCTTGAATTGCATTTAGGGTGGGTAGGCAGGGTAAGGTGGGTTAGCCTACAGGTGCCAACAAAGTATGACTTTAATGAAGGAAGGAATTAATGCGTTAAATACACGAAAGTAGCCGTCGCAGAGCCCACAACAGAAGCTTCAATTCTTAAATTCAAGCTGATGTTGATGGCTCGCTCACTCCATTCCACAACATGCTGCAATTTTTCTTTCTGCCGCGTTGATTTTCTCTCCTCCTGTTTTATAATTTATGGGGGCTTATGTACATTTGGCTACGTAAAACCGACTGCAACGCACGGAAGATTTTGATCTCATAAGAAGAAAAGAATAGTGTGCCGTGTTTTCTGTTTGGCTAAGCTAACAATGGCTTCCGACGCGATTAACGAGATGGAGACATTAATCAATCAGTGTGAGTAAGATTTGGAAAAAAGAAAGGAAGATTCTCAGGGAATTATTATTATGTAATCAAAATGTTGATGTCTAATTCTTTCATCCTGCATTGTGTGTGCCTATACAGTGGACGAGCGTTTGAAAAAAGCCTTTGAGGTACTTTTCCCACTGAAATGTGGATTCCAATCTAATTTTGAACAAAAAAATTGATTATTGCTGCAGGATTTTGCTCTGCTCTGCATGTCAAGATTCAGTATTGTTGGGTTTTACTTCTTGTAGGCTGGATTTTTAGTACAGTGTCACTTAAATTTACTTGTTTTGCAATTGAGTTTGGACTCACAACTAGTTATAACACCATAAATTAAATTAATTTATGAATATTAAATACAGATTGCTTTGACCTGGTTATGTTATGGTAAAATTCACAATTGCTGTAATGATCTTATTCAAGTTAGGGGGGCATTCTGACTGATGCTGATGTTATTTATGTGTTCATGTTGCGAGTCAGTCAATTTGAAAGGTTACATGCGTATAGCTGGTTGCCTAAAAGAAAGTTAATTTTTAGAAACGTTTGAATTTAGGACGTGTGTATTCTTGCAACTGCTTGAGTTCCAAGAAATTTGTGTAATGTTAAAATTGAATTCAAGTTAGGGTGAAATGGTTCACCCGAAGGAAATATCTGTAATATTGTAATTCAAGTCGATGCAAATTGGGGTAGAATCGTGTTCTGGTTTCTCAGGGGATGAATGGCTTGGTACGTCTTTGTTTAACATACTTGAGCAATGTAACGTTCCGATTTAAGTTAGGGTGGACTTCTGCTGCTTCTTTACATTTTAAAGTAGCTACTCGATTCCACGCTCGAGCTAGGACTTAACATGTCCAATTTGTTGCACATTAAAATATAGGGGACTCCAGATTTCTACTGTTTGTTAAGCTCAATCAGAACGATGAATTCACACGGCTGCTTATGTTCAAGTAATTTTTTTGTTTAATCTACCACATTAATCATTTGTTTGTCACTGGTTACAGTAACTTGCCCAGCTCCTGCATCAGCTATCTTACTTGTCCTACAGTTGCCTATGTTGATGCAAGTATGGGCTTGATGAGAACTTGCAGTCAAGAAAGTTATACTACAGTTGTACGTCTATTTGTAAATAAGTATTTTGCATTTAGTACCTGCAATAGCACACATTAGTGAATAAGTTATTATGTCTCTGATTACCAATGTCTGACCCATTTAGTGGTTTCGAGCCCATAGTATCATGCAGGCTATAGTTTTGTAAATGGGTTCTCTTGCCGCTTGAACATGCACCTGGGATAATGCGGCAGAAATCTTCAAGCCGCTTGGTGCGTCCTTGGGGGCAAGTCTCGAGTCAAGTGCTGTCACATGATACTTGACTCCTCCTTCTAGGCTAATTCCTAGCGAAACCAAGGGGGGTGGTCCCTAAGAAAAGAAACTATGGCTTTTAAGCTAAGTTACAAAAATGAAATTAATCTAGGGGTTTGAATAAAACACTGACATAAGAAAGCAATGACAACCGAGTTTAAGATAGCAGCATGCAAAATGATTAATAATGACACATAGTTGATTAAGCAAAAAGATTGAATAATAGACTAGTGCCAATGGAGTTAGATAGTTGCAGCTGAAAGAAAATGTTGTGAGTTCTTCTTGGTCAGTTTTAATTATTATGGATGTGTTGATTATGGGAAGGGGGGTTCCGATATACCGTGAGGTAGAAGGAACCAAATCCGGATTCACCGAGTGTGGTTTCACACGAGAAGAAGGACTAGATCAGAATCGCGGGGGTGTGTCCAACACTGACACCAAATGAGGGTGTAGCTTGATGGATCCCCACGGTCACTACCTAGTTGTTCCCCTTTCTCTATGAAATTTGTCTACAAAAGACAAGGCGAGATGCTGGATTTCCGTCCTTTAAGGGAGATTAGTTTTAATTAAGTGTGAGTTGTTTAATTAAATGTGAAAGTTTATTGAGTGCAACAAATCCCATTTGTGGTTGTTCCAAAGCTCAAGAAAGCCTATGATGGACAAGAGCATATGCAGAGATTGTGAAAAATGTTTATTCCAATTAACTGTGAAAGTAGAAAAGAACATGTAAAGCAATGAAATGTTATGCTAATTACTAAAGGCCAAGAACCTATTTTCCCTTACTCGAGCAAGCTCTTTCGGTACTTCGGGAGTGCAAGGCCGGGTTCGTTACTCTTTATTGCTAAATAAAATAGCTTGGAAGAAAAAACTAACTAAAAAAGAAATTGAAACTAATCTAAGGTTAGCAAAACCAAGCAAAAAGAAGCAGAAAAGAAAAATAGTCACGCCACGAAAATGATGCGAATCCCCCAACGGAGATGGGTGTGAGCGCTGGGTAGCCCACTTGCCTTTATTACTTAATTTTACAAGATTAAAGGGTGGATGCCTTTGGTCCTTATAGAGCAGTGTTCGTGCGAGATTCACCGAGGAGGAATATTTTATATGGGTTCTGTGCCACTGTGTATTCGCTCATGACTACTGTGTCGTCTTGTATTCCATTCCCTTCGTTTGCATGAGTGCGAATATGCTGACTGCCAACTGGGTTTAACTTTTTAAAATGCGACTTTTAGGTTTAAGCTTTGATGTATTTATTAAATACATAAACAATCATATGTTATTTTTTATCATATACTAGGTTTTAGGTATTATATTATATATTGAATGTGTTTTCAGGTTATTGTATTATATATTGAATGTTTTTTTATTTATCAAATATTAAATACAGATGTATTAAATATAAATGTTTTTATATGTAAATGTATTTAATGTTATTTATTATATATATAGAATATAAAAACATATTTGATAGGTTGATATTTTACATAATATTTATATTTTAAAAATATGTATATAGACGAACCTAATGCCAAACCTCATTCGAACTTTATTGGAAAATTTAAATTCGAATCGAACTTCGACCTTGTTGAACTCAAACCCAAACCCGAACCTTGTGACATAGGTAGAACCCTTGTGAGAGTGACATCACCCTCCCTAGGGCTGATGTCAGCGGTATAATTTTTTTTATGGATTTTTCAGGGGTATAATTAACTCAGGAATTTACAACCCTAGTAACTACTACAGAATTAAACAAGTAAAACAATTCCAACGAATTTTTTTTTTTTTTGGATTTTCAAAAAATATTTGATTTTTAGGGATTTTTCTATTTTTTTTGTTTTTTTTCCAAATATATAGTTCAAGGAATTTTGTAAAAAATAGATTTTGGTGAAGATGAAGGAATTAGACCTAGATTTTATTCCTTCCGGGCATCGAGAAATTGACATTAACGTTTCTCCTAAGAATTGACTGTTCAATATTTGAATGAACTAGGGGAAGGCTAAGAAACCCTAGGTTGTGTTAGCGTTTGACTTGTTAGGGAAGAGAAATATGCCAAGGACCAAACAAGAGAGACCCTTCAAGAGGGATGTCTCACTAACAAGACTATACTATTATGCATAAAAAACTCTAGGTTACTCTACCCTTGATGCCTCCGACAGTGCAAGACAAGAGACTTAGAGATCTTACCACAATCGAGAAGAAAATGAGAAGGGACTAGTGTCACAAGAATCCTTTCACCTTAGACAAGCCTTGAAAGATAGTAAAGAAACCTCATGCATCAACTTTATCGTTGAAAAACCCTAGAATTCACCATGAAAGGAGGTGCACACCACTCAAGGCTCATGTACTCAAGAAGAAAGAGAAATAGTGTCTTATTTGATCCCTTGATCTTCATTACAAGTAAGGAGGAGATGCCTTATTTATACTTTAAAAGGCTAACTTAATCCTCCTTTAAGCTGATCTACCTAATTTGTCTTTGAAATGACTTTTAATGATTTTTTTGAGTTTGTCACCCACAATCCAGGGACTAAACCTCATAAAACATAAAATAATGATAAAATAAGATGAAATGTTTCAACTTGATGATGAATTGAGCTTGGAAGGAGGACGTCATGCCCCTTCTAACCCATGTTTGTCTTTTGCCTTCAATGCCTTGCTTCTTAGGTTGGTACGACCTCTTCTAGCTTGCTTGGAAGGTGGACGATTTGCTCTTCAAGACCAAGATGACCAAGAGGGAGGGACGATACAAGCAAAATAGGTCCAAGGGTTTATCAATTAGGTGTGCTAAGGCGGGCATAACAATTCTTACAAGCGTAATCACCTCTATAAAGCATAAAACATAAGTGTGGCTAGGAGCCCCAATTAGGTGCACTAGAACACCCACCCAAGGCATAAATGCCCAACATGATGAGGGACTTCCACCCATCAAGGGGTAGTCAGCAAAGCCACAAGGCCAACACTCCTTGAAATGAGAACCAAGAGGACTTGCCATGACCAAACAAAGGGTCACGAGCCCCACTAGGCCAACACTTTTACATAAACAAGCCCCAACTTAGCCTTTATGATAACCCCCTTCTTTGGCACATTTGGTAGGGTCCATTGCAGAGAAATTGGAGGGTAACAGAGGTTATAAGGAAACCCTTAAGATGCTTCCTATTTTTACTTTTTGTGCATTTGGCCTTTCTATTTTGTTTATTTGTTTGCTTAGAGTAGTGTGCTTGTCACTGTTTATAAATTCAATAGTTATAAAAAATTGTCACAGCGGATATATTGATTTTAAAGATTTGTATATATGTTACTTTGAAAAGCTAATAAAGTGCATCACTCTTCTTGTCATATCATTGCAGAATATGCATCAAGGCTTCCCACATCAAACATTGGAGCGGTTTTTAAAAGCACAAGAAGGAAACATTGCTAAAGCAAACAAAATGGTGGAATGCTTTTAAATTTTCTTTTTATAATCCAATTTATATGACATTTGGAAAGAACCAGACCATTGTATTTTCAATTTATTTTGCATATTTGTGTCTTTTCGCAGTTTCTTGATTGTCTAAACTGGAGGGTTCAAAATGACATTGGTAATATCCTGGCGGTAAACCTCACACTTGATTTATTTCTTTTGGCTACTAGAATGTTGGAACAAGAGTGATTCAATAGCTTTCATTCGTTTATTGCCAAGTATTAATGGACTGCTATTATTTTTCTTTTGCCTTTCTCTTTTATGTCCTTTTCAAATGTCCATTCCTTCATGGTATCATTGGGACAGCACATTTATCACCAGTGTCAAAAGTCTGCTGTTATTTCTCATGGTATACATTGGTTCAGTTTTCATTTATTTGGTGAGTCAGGACATCCTATTTCGTTTCTTGAGTAGTGTTGGGTTTACATCTTGCATGATTGGTATTATATTAACCATTACAAGTTTAAGAACTTTTCAGTCATTCCCTCCTTTTTCCTTCTCTTCAAAATGTCACATCCTTCAAGGGACACATTTGAGCTGCAAACTGCAAGTTGTCATCTGAGCGGTTCAGAATTAAGCATACATTTAATTGCTAGTGTCAAGTAACTTCCAAGGAAAATCAGGACCAGACACTCTTAGAGTCAGTTTTTTGAACATTTCTCTCTTACTTATAGTAGTCTATAATTTATATGAATATATTTTGCAGAAACCTATAGAACCAAGAGAAGCTTATAATGCAATTCGAGAATCACTGCTTGTAGGAATGTCAGGCTACTGCAAAAAGGTAAAAACTTCCTAATCAGCAGTAACTTTTTCTCTTGTTTTCTCAAATCCACATTTTTATTCTTATTCATATATTTCATTCTTTTGCATATAATCAAAGGGTAGGTTGGGAAGAAACAAGTGTTCTATCCATGCAAGTGGAAAGGATAAATAATGTTTAAGAGCAACAGCGGTCTGAGAAAACATCTGAAAAATATTCCTTGGTGATAAAAGTTGTGAAATGTTTGTCTCATATGATTTTTTTAATAAGGAGCACTTCATACAATGTACATACGCAGAATACTTGCAGAGAGAGGAGAGAAAATGGGGGAGTTTATACTTTATTTCTATTCAATAGAGAGAGTGTCAATACTTAAAGGAAGATAATGTTCTGTACCACAAGCCCCATACAACCACCATATTATATAAGACATGACATAATCCTAATTATTATTACTTAACGTTAATTTATGAGCCATGACTTAACTAAATTGGTTTTATCATATTAAATTAAAGTACAACTTAAATTTATTAACATATGATGACCATTATAATAAATAATACCAATTTACCATTCCATGGAGTTTTGATCAAGATCATAAGTGGTGCCAACAATGTGTCGCTGAGAGGAATGATGAAGATAGAGGAAGAAATCTGGAAATTGATCATTCTCACGATGTTGATTTGGTTAGTTTCCAAGATAAGGAGTGCATTCTCGAGAGTATAAATACAAGACAATTTATCTACGAAAATCTTGTCACGGTCGACAACCAAGTCTATAGCTACTTGACCCAATTCCATGATCATCTTTGGGTTGGACCTTTTCTGTTGATAGGATAGAGGACGATGCCTATTACCTTGCCACTACCAATGGCATTCAATTTGACATTCCCATGATTGGTGACTTTCTAAAGCACTATCACCCTAAGATTCCTTGACCTTCTAAGTTTCTCATGGTTAGAGTAGGATAAATTTTGTGCTTTTGGTTTCCTAGCTTAGAAAATTTTGAGCATTTGAATATTTATGTTATTTCCATGTCATGATTAGATTTAGAAAATTTTGAGCATTTACTTTTATTTACAGCCTTTGTTTTCCTATCTAGTTTATTTCCATTTTCTGAATCTAATGAGTGGTCTGTGAGAAGGGTATAAGTGTCTTTGAAGGTACTTCGTTCACTGCTATTGTACCAGAGATGCTGAGGTTCTCAAGTACTCTGTCCCTTAGAGCACTTGTCTCTCATGGAGCTAGATGTTATGCCACACTTTGTGGGGCATCCCTTTTTTCAGACAAATTTTTGCTTTGACCAAGATGCAAACCAGAGTATTGAGGCCCATCTTTGCTGCTCTTGGGCCTCCCCCTTAGAAGAAGAGATGTATGTGATGATCATTGATATGCCTTTATAATCATAGGTCATTAAAAACATTGGGAATTTGTTAGCGTTTTGGTTATATTGCTCATATTGAGATTGGCATGATGAAGTTTATGTGGATTGGATATCTAAATCTTTGTTGAATCATTAAGATACTAGTGCAAATGATCGTTACTTTCAAGATTTGCTATTGATCTTGTGTAATTACTTGTTTAATATCATTGTTGGAATTCACATGAATGTTATGAGTTGTGGATGTTAAATTATACATTGAATGTTTCATACTGTGAGCATTGATTCATGTATAAACGACAATACGGAATTGTGGGTAGTAGACGTGTGCCAATGTCTTTAAAAAATTTCAGGAGCTTCCGTTTAGTGGGTAAAACTGCGGTTTAGGGGCATGTTATCACTCAAGCTCTAGCTGCCACTAAAATGTATCCCATCCGGGACGGTAGAGGAGGGGGAAACCAACTTGGTGACACTTCAAGCACCAAGTCCACCGCTCAAATAAACGGTTGTCATACCGGACAAGGCACTTGTCGCTTTAGACAAGGCACAATGGCCAAGTCAAGAGGGAGACCCTGTTCAACCAGCGATGGTTGAGACTCAAAATTAGACACCTACAACCCCAAAATAAGCAATGAAGCACAAAGAATAAGTGTCTAAGTGTCTTAAGACCACTTCCAACCAAAAGACCGAACATTGTATGAGATAGCAGCGGTTGATTAACTTATTTCAGATCTGATATGTGGATGAGAATAGTAAATTTGAAAGATTAAATGGCTGGAAGTTGACTCAAGGACCAAAAATTTGCTAGAAGTGAAAATAGAAATTTTTACTTGGGGGAACTTGACTTTGAATAATTAACTATGCATAACAGAAATAAAATCAGCAATTTAAAGACACTTCTAGCATGTTAAAACTTGGTTTTTAATGACAATAAAATAGGAAAGACCAAAACTAAGCCTACCCACAACCCCAAAACCAAAAGACAGTCAGAAAATGCACAAAAACGCCCGAGGAGGGCGCAGACCAGCAAGGTACCAGTGCCAAAAGTGTGGGTAAATGGAGTCCAAAATGCATGGGATTTTGTATTCGGGGTTTTTTAAAGGAAATTAAAGGGGGTATTAAATAGAAAATAAATCCTACCGTTAAATTTTCAGATGTAGATTTTTGTGAGTTTTAACTTGTGTAAATATTTCTCTAAGCATCAATGAAAATGAACGACCGAGAGAAAGAAGGGATGAACTTACTTGGTACCCGGGAGGACTATCAGATTTTTTTGAAGTAATGTAGCCCAAAGTTCAAATAGAATGATTTGTAACAGCTCCGGGTTGAGATTGACTTGCCCAATTTCACCAATGCGCCCCTCTCTGCCTGTCAAACAAGAGACACAACATCAGTTTGCTAAAACAAGAAGAGAACAACGACAAGGTAATAAAAATGTGAGAAAAATGCTTGACAAAGATAGTAAAAGCACTCACTCTTAATCCCAAATTCCAGAGAGTGAAGCATTAATGGCTTCCAAGTGGTGCGCCCCTCTCCAAGAATCCTTGCCCGCAACAAAGATGGTGAGAAACAAAATATACCAGCAGCAACTACAATTCTCTCTAGTGCAATGAGAGTACAATGACAATCAATTTCATCCAATATCCACCACGAATACACAGTATGAGCAGAAATAGTTTCTCTCTATTCACTTCCAATTGCTAAGAGTGCCAAGAAGACTGTAGAATGAGAGAGTTCTCTCTTAAATAGAGAAACTCTAAACAAAATCCCTAACCCAATGAGATAGATGGCTAGGATTAGAGCTCTTACTTAGAGATCAATGGCTGAGAATGATCCATACATCAAATAAATTTTCCATAGTTACATGAGGGGGGTGATTTTTGCCCGAGTGCGCCCAAGTGAGAGAGTAGGGGACAAATACTAGGAAATATGAGTGATGGGGACACCAAGGAGATGTCTTTAGGCTGTTTTAACCCCCTTGGCCCCTTACAATGAGTATTATCATGTAATTTTGCCAAAATACCAAGGCTGCCATAGAGAAAATCGCCCCACTTTGCCCAAATTCGCCCCCAAGAGAGAGCTGGGCCATATGGGGGTCCCACACCAATGGGATAATGTCCAAACATTGTCCAAAGTGTCAAATATTCCCCCCCTCTACCTTTACTTACCCATGCATTAGCCACTTTAATGTTTAACTTAGCCAAAGTCTGATTTTTCCAATTAATTTTTGCTGGTTCATATGGATGAATGTGAAAATTGTGATTTTGGGCCACTTCCTTTTCCCGGATTCACGAACCGTCTGCTCCATTGAGATCGTAGACCCCAAATCCACTATTATTGGTCACTTGAAAGACCGAAATCCATCATATATGTACAATTTGGCCAAATCCAAGCATTTTGAATTAAAACAGGGCCCTGCTGGCCATTAATAAATTAAAATCTCCCAAAAGGCTTTGAATTTTTGCAATATGATGCTTGGGGGCTTATATGGGACCCCAAAGATGTCAAATAACCAAAATCGAAACTTTGATTCCAAAGTTGCTCGGGACCCATTTTTAGCTTGGTCAAACAGGGTTGACCAAGTCAAAACTGGTCAAATCATGGTATGGGATGAACTGTGTGCTCCTACATGCAACATAGGATGCCATGGATTCCTTATTTATGTTAGTACATCAACTAGAAACATCTAGTGACAAATACAAGGTGATCATAATAAGCGATTTCTCAAAAATAACAGAGTTCCACGGGGACTCACCCCCCAAGGTCGGGAGCTCGCCCCCCTCGTTCCCCACGCCCCGGGGGCTCGGGGGCTTCCTCCGAAATGTTTCTCTGCGCCCCCAAAAAATTGAAACTCACCGAAACGCATAGGGGAGCGTGCCCCTGTTTTTTGAAGCTCGCTCCAAACTTGGGGGATGCGTGGGCGCTCCTTTCCTCACGTGGGGGGCTTCTAGACACCCCCCACGATTTTTCCTAAATGGATTAGAAAAATGAAATTTAAAAAAAACAAAAGAAAAATAAAACTAAACTAAACTAAAATTTAAAAATAAAACTAAACTAACGCTTATCTAAACCTTTCATTCCGTTTTGACCCACTCGTTAAAGACTGCTACCGTGAGCTCACCTTCCCGCCGCACTGTGGATTGCTGCATTGTCGGCCGTGTTGAGTGTTGGAAGGCCACATTTTGTTTGCAGAGGAAGCTTGCGAGGAGAGCCCGCGTCTTGCAGAGAGCCCGTGTTTTAGAGAGCCCACGTCTTGCAGAGAGCCCTTGTTTCAGTTTTGCAGAGAGCCCGCGTTTTGCAGAGAGCCCACTTTTTTGCCGAGGAAGCTCACGCCCTGTTTGCATAGGAAGCCCACGAGGAGTGCCCACTGCCCACGTCTTGTATGCAGAGGAAGCCCGTGAGGAGAGCCCATGGTTAAGACGACCCGTGGCTGTAGAGGACTCAGGAATCCCTCGTTTATGTGCAGATGACTCGAGGAGAGCCCGCAGGTTAAGACGGCCCGTGGCTGCGTATGAACTATGAACACTGCAATTGTTGAGAGCTGCGATTGAAGGCTGCAAAGGTAGGTTTTTTTTTTATTTTTTTTTTAAATTTTAACTATTACTGTTGAACTTTATTTTTATTACAGTTTGCTTAAGGAATAGTTTGCTTAGGGCTTAAATGTTAAATTTTTTTATTAAAAATTAAATTATGAAAGTGTTCCTTACAAATTTTAGTTTTTAATTCTGTTTAACAACCATGAAATTTAATTTTTTTAAGAAAAACAACAATAAAATTTTAAAAGTTTTGTTGCAGTAGGTTGCCCAAAATCAAATACAATTATACAACACCTTACAGTTTGACAATGTTGAAAACTTGAATTATATTAGTAATTTACTAATTTGTTAGAATTAGTTTACATTGTTAGGATTTATCATTTATAACTTTTATATATATATATTTTTAATTTTTATGACCCTGACGCCCCCCCGAGTTTCCCTAAAATTTGGGGGGTGGTCTCCACACGTCCCCAACGTGCGTTTCCCCCGCTCCCACGCTCCCGCGTCCCGGAAACTTGGAGAAACATTGAAAAATAGGGCTAAGGCAAGGTGGGCCCACCACCTCTTATGAATTCTCCACATTTATAGATTTGGTCATCCGGTTTGCTATGGGTGAGGTGGATAACAAGGGTTGAAGACACTAAGGAGTGACTGAGACCATAACTGTGTTACCCTTTGGATAAGCATGGGGAGTGTTGTCCGCCAGATTGCACACCAGCAGCGGAAATCTTTCGAAAGCTGTCTCCCTCACTGGAAGTGGGGAGAGGTGTGGCCTTGGGAGCAAGCAATGTGTCAGGTACTGTCACCTGAATCCCAGCTCCTCCGTTTAGGCTAACTCCTAACGAAGCCAAGGGGGGTAGTCCCTACAAAGAGTTTCACTAAGGCTCTTATGTTTTTTAAGTGTTTTGGTAAAATGATGCGGATGGGTGTTGCTTAGGAGTTATTATGATGAAACCAATTTACGAACGAGATAAACACAAGATAATAATGCAATCCACGTTGCTAAATGAGATAACAAGAATACAATATTCTTCAAGACTAGATAAAGCATATAAAGCATTCACAATATGAAAAATAGACACAAGGACAAATGGTCCTGATTAAGATATAAGTTTTAAACAACCAGTGCCTTATGGAGTCACAGAAAATATGTGATGCTGAATGTGTGGGTCTTGGAAGGTACTGTTCGTGAGATCGTTATGAAAATTATCTTGGTAATTTGTAAATTTTAATGGTCTTGATTATTAAAGCTAAGAACAAGGATATCAAAAGAGTAAACCTAACCAGGAAAAATACTGGCAACCTCTTAGATGATAGGTCGGGAGCACCCAGATTCAGAGGATAGGTGTCCAATGTTTAAACCGCCCTCGAGTCTGACAGTGGATTCCCGGCACCACCTGTTGCAGGAAGCAACCTCAGTGATTTGACGCTGGTTTGGATTTGGGATAAAGTTTTAATTAGGTTATCACTTGTAAGATTAGCAAATCCTTCACCTTTCTGAGTACTAGCCCAACCTTTGTAGGTTGGCAGAGCATACGGGTGTTGGACAATCGACCAAAGTAAA
Organism: Larix kaempferi; assembly: GCA_027924585.1. Classification (NCBI taxonomy): domain Eukaryota; kingdom Viridiplantae; phylum Streptophyta; class Pinopsida; order Pinales; family Pinaceae; genus Larix; species Larix kaempferi. The sequence continues at coordinate 8,442,680 of BSBM01001430.1, read as the reverse complement.
TTAATTAAGGGGAAATGTGAGTTGAAATATTTTATTAATTAAGAGCACAGTTCAACTCTCCGATAGAGAGCGCTCTTGACTTAGTATTAAGACCAAAGTTCAAGAGACTTTTCTAATCTAAAATGCCTAATGCAAGGGGGGAAAATGCAGGTCTTAAAATGCTCTCCGACAGAGAGTGCTCTTGATTTGGATTTGGACAAGTTCAAGAGGCTTTGTTTATTTTATTGCAAGTAGAAGCAGTTCTGAAAATTAAAGAAATAAATGAAACTTTTAAATGGATTTGAAATAAGAAAAAATGACTAACAACAAGATATTATGATGCTTTTAAAGATAACAGAAAGCAAAATTTAGTGTTCTACCAAACAGATTTACTCTAAGGTGGGATCAACCTACGAACAAGGTCGACCTCTAAGAACCGCTAGCACTTGAGAACTTTCCAGCTAGCTGAAATTTCGACCAAGGCAACTAATGGGGAGAGAGGAGTAACCACAAAGTTATGTGGTCTTTCCCTTGGGATGAGATCCCAAGGATACTACCTCAAGTCAAAACTTGGAAGAGAGTACGAGAATGAAATATATAAAAAAAATGACTGATCTAAATCATGAAACAAAGATCTAAACTAACAAGACACAACACTCTTCCCCAAATGGGGAAGACACCCAAAAAAGTGGAGGACTCCTCCACTTAAACTTTTTATTAACCTTACAAATGCCTTGGGTTTTAAAACCTTGAAGGACTTTTTGGGAGAAAGGACTTTAAACTTGAAATGAACTCTTGAAGAGTTTTACAAAGGATAACAAGAGTTTATATATTCAATCACTTCTTGTAGCATTCATTTGGTTTTGCTTTGATTCTTTGCTTCAAGATCTACCAAGTATCTCTTTCTCTCAAATCACCTACACAAGCTCAAAACAACTCAACAAGACACCCATTATTCGTCAAAAAATCAAACAAACTTGAAAATTACGGCCTAAACTTGGAAATTAAAGCCTAAAACATAAAAAGCATGAGATTTTATTTTGAAATTGTTAAGATGGTAAAACGGACCAGCGAACAACATATGCTTGAAATGTGCTAGGAATGAGATCTAAATAATAAAGCTTTTTGAAATTTTTTGTGTGAAAAATCTACTATCTTTTGTATGAGGAAGAAATTTAACGATTGCAAGCTTTACTAATGTAAAAAAAAGATCTAGAAAGGCTAACTATTAACCTTTTAAATGTGTGAAATTATTTAATGAGATGCAAAACGTTTGAGAAGATGGACTAATTGCAAGCCCTAAATGAAATCTAACAAAGATTATAGCTATCAAATGACTTAAACTAAGATCTAACAATCTAACTCTTTAAGGAAATTTGAAACTAGCAACTACTAACCAAATTTTTGAAGATCCACTCGTTTTATATGTTTTATGTGATTTTAGGGCACTTTTTGGAATGAGGACGAGAGGAGCCAATGAGGAAAAAATGAAAGGAATGGAGGGAGGAAAGAAGATGGGGAAACAAAAGCAAGAAGATGGGTGAATATCAAGGCAAAGAGACTTCAAGGAGCAAAGATGGAAGCTAGAAGAAATAAGCTTAGGGTAACCAAGATTAATAGTTGTTTGAATGTTGATGGGAAGAGCTTAGATCCTCTTTTTTATCAAATCGATAAAGCATGAAACTTCTTTGGCTTTATGTGGAGTGAAGATGTACCCTGCAATAACCTTAAGCATTTGCAATATATATAAGACAAAAGTATTTAAGCGAAAAGAATCAGATACATGCTTACTTGTGCTAGATTGTTAGCCCTCTTGAAACAAGATCTAAAACTTAATAATCTCAAATACAAATGCAAAACAATATCACCTCATTCATAAGATGAAGCAATGGCCACCAAGAGCCTCCACGTTTTTGACCTCCAAAGTCACAACTTTATTATCAAGAAATAGCTTACAAAAATCTCCAGAGTTTCTTTGCTCAAAAGTCCATCGAGAATGAGGGAAAAGAGCCTCATTATATAGCACAAGACTAGCCTATCTCTACCCTAATTCGAATTGGCCCAAAGGAAGCCAATACCACCTAACAAAAATCGAATTCCAATCACATCTAGTTGCAACCAATCGAATTACAAGTCTTGGAGTTAGATCCAATCACAAAGTCGAGCTTAGTTAATGAGATGAGGAGGTGGCCTCCACCTAGGCAAGGTGCCCCTCTTCTCCATATTGGAAACATCTCCCATCAAATAATCACACGCCATGTGGTAAACTCGAGCTCCAAAAAGGAATGACGTGAGCAAGCTTGGCAATTCGTGAGCTTTGAGGTAGGTGCTTGGAGTTAGATAATATTTAGATTGCAATCATGGTAGTTGAGAGTGGGAGGTGGCCTCCACCTAGGAAAGGCGCCCCCACTCCCATTTAATGCAACTCCAAACCAACCAAAATTCATTTAATACCCACGCCACATCACCAAACTCGACTTTGCATGCATCGAGGGCGAATTCACTTGAAGAGATTTGACTTGTGCTGACTGTACCGTTGACTGAAGCTCAATGAAGTTGATTGGAATCATCTTTAATGCCAGGTGCCATGTCAACTAGCCTTTTATTTTATTCCATTTGGATTATTTTGGAGAGATTTGGATTATCTCCAAAATAATCAATTTTATTATTTTTAATTAATAATTTCTCTGTAACTGGGTTTTTTGAGAAATTATTAATTATGAGGCCTAGCTGACATCCGAAACTTAGGATAAACCGGTCCAGGGATCATGAATGATTTTTGGCTTAAGTCTGGAGCCTTCAATCATCAAATTCAGATCCCGGATGACTGACATATTCCAAATTGATATTTCTCTATTTAAACTATAGAGAAATTTATTAAATTTAAAAAATAATTAAAAAACCCAAAACCGGAGGACCCGATAAAATTTGTTCAAAAACTTTTATGAGGGTTCTAGGGACCTAGGACATGACCGACACTTATTCTAATAGTGTCTAGTAGGCTTATATACATCAGTTGGACTCTAATAACCCCCCATGGCTAAAATTTTCAAAATCGAGCATTCCAGCTTTGGAGGAAGCAGGAGAAAACCTCATCGATTATAGCTCGGCTACAGGCAAAGTATAGTTGACAACGGAAAAAACTCCCTGGAATACCTTAGTTGCTTAATCAAGTCATGGGGGACCGAGACACTCAAAATCCTACTAGCACACTTTATTACAAACCCCATGGGGCCATGGTCATGTCGACTGAAAAACAAAACTGGCTAGTCACAGATGTTGGATCATCTGATACACTGGAGCCAAACATTCATCATGTTTGTCAAACGGCGGCTCTTCAGATAATCCAACTATGGTACAAATAAGTTGGTAACAGGGAGCTAGGGGACCACAGTGACATAAGTACACCAAAGGAACACTAGGGAAGGGAGGTGTCTCAGAAATGGGTAGAGTGCTTAGGAAACCACCACTAGCCTTTAGCATACACCTTGCAACTCACATCCAAGCCTGCATCAGGCTTTATGAGGATCTTTGCTAGAGTCGTCGTATTGGGTGCACAACCAACTGTAATTTGAGATTCTAGGGGACACTTAGAATTAGCTGTCCCTTACTCCATCTCAACTCCCAGTCCTTTATTGGGACTCGGTGAGGAATTTAACCATTACATTCTCTTTCATTCATGTGTCCAAGCAATCATTTTGATATGACATGTGTTCCTCATCTGCTTGGCCTTTTACATTTACTTTCACTTTAGCCTTTGTGGCTTGATTTGGCTTTCAATTAGACTCTTTGGTTTTATTTGCATTTCTCTTCAGGTAGGACAATGGTGCTCACAATGCATGTAGTGGTGGCAAGTGTGCATGGTTCAAGGACAGGTGGGGAACACCCGATGAGTCTACACAATCCTATACTGTATCACAACATCGGGGGCAACCGACAAAGAGTGAATCCCAAGTTTGAAGGTGCAAATCACACACTTTAGAGCCGAGGCACAAATAAACATGGAGTCATAGTGTACTCAGAGGTCAAAGGGGGGAGGTCCTCAAGGCCACCTATCTTGGTCTTAGTCAAGGAAAGAAACCAATCACGAAAGGGTCGGATGAGTGGAGGATAGTGACAAGTGGACCAAGGCTAGCTATCATGAGTCAAATGGCCAAATCTATACCATGATAGGGGAAAAGAACCAATGTGCATAAATGGGAGCCTCCACTCAAAGTGGTAGATTGCTCTTACCAGAGGCCACAAATAAGTCTCCAATCAAACAAAAGGATCACCAAATAAGCCACCATATGTTAAGTCAAAGTACTAATATAAATAAACAAGCCTAAAAACACACCTATGAGCATAAATCATAAACCATATACCTGCCATACCATATACCTGCTGCTGACAAGTGGATCTAAAGACTGAGCTCTGACATATGAGGGTAAAGAAGTGGCAAACCAACTATGATCTCTGCTGCTCTCATCAAACTATGGCTAAGCCACCCATCTCAGTGGGGTTTGTTATCACACCATAGTAGTTGGGATACTATATTTGCTGAGCAGATATCTGCACTTTTCAGAGCTTTGCCTTTACACAGTTTCAGTGAGATCAGTTATGATGAGCAACATTTTTTTATGATCACTTACACATTAGAGTAGTTATATCAGACAGTGTGTAGACCTTGTGCCAAGGCTGAGCCTTGAGAGCCTAGATCTGATGACCGATATGACCTTTTGTTCCATACAGATTCAGTTCAGTGCCCAGAGTTCTAGATGTTCTTATTGCAACAGTGTTTCATTGGTTCTAGATGATATTGATTGAGATATGTAGTGATATGATTATTAGACTTGTGATTGTTAGCATTTGATTATTATCTTGTTGTTTTAGTCATCTTGATAGCATTAACTTGGTATATAACTCATAATGTGGCAGTATTATTTAAATGAATAAAATGAACTATCTTGGTTGGATTTAAATAATAAATTGGATGTATTACTTGCACTTTAAAGGTTTACTAACTATACTCATTGGTTTCATTTACCCTCTTACGAGCATGGACATGGTCTTTCCTGACATTTATGTTTGCTAGCTTAGGACCACTTTCACTTGAATCCATCCATCCATGACCTTCCCTGTTTTGGCTTTCACCTTGACTTGCCTCCTTGACTTGTGATATGGAGGACCTCCCCGCTTATGCCTCTGTGTTGGACTTGCATCCATGTTAGTTTTGTGTCTCGGCTCTAAGTTGGCAACAGAGCTTGCCTTTGGTGAGTTGGATTTTATGCCGTTATCATTCTAGTCGGTTGCCCCGATGTGTGGTTTTGTGTGGAATTCCCCCTAGTTGCTTGAGTTGTTGTTAGCTAAAACCTGAAGCAAAATGTACTACCTTGGAAACAAATGGAAGCCCAATGAAAAGGGCTATGAAATGTAACGCAATGAAATGTAAATGCACCCCGGATGCAAGCTGTGATTAGTTGTGCTTATTAGCGCATGTGAAATCCCAGATGGGTTGTACTAGGCCTAAAAAGCAATGGATAAATGAATGCTATATCTAATGATTACTGGCCATGAGATTATATGAAATGAAAGGTCCTAAAAAGCAGTGGCTAAACAAATGCTAAATCTAAAGACTGTTGACCTCATATGGAAAAATACCTCATTGAGCCTACGGGTTATGATTTGAGATGGAGTAAGGGACAGCTAAATCAAATTGCCCCCTAGAGCCATGAGTGACAGTTCTAGTAGTAGACATTTTTGCCAAGGTTGAATAAACACTTCACTAAACCACTCACCCATTTGTGAGACATCGCCATTCCCTGTGTATCTTGGTCCAACACATGCTTAAGTGTGTAACACCTTTTCCCTTATCCAAAGTATCACTATGAAAAGTTGGTCAAGTCATCCCTTCTACCTAGCCTTGTCCTTAGCTTTCACCCTATGCTAGCAGTTAGGCCATGTCCATCGGATGATGTATGTCTTTAAAGCTTTGGTGCAAGTAAGCTATAAATAACATTGAATATCTATGTATTAATTGCCACTTGATTGATGTTTATACTTTAAGTTAAGCTATCAATATGGTTAAAGGAACATGTCTTGGTCATTTGTTATAATCTAGTCTTTGGTTGTATTTTGACCTAGTCAAACATAGTTTGACCATGGTCATCCTTGGGATCTGTGATGAGATGGACCACTTATGTTATATGATGTTGATATATGGTCTTACATATACCTATTGATAATTCCATATGTTGGGCACATGCTTCAGATGATGATTGATGCAGTTTTCATGGATTATTATTGTTTACAGATCATCATATTTTGACTTGTCCGGGTATGGTGGACCCTACAGATGATGCTACAGGTTATCATGAGGTGTATGAGTACTCATGTCTAGTGGATTTGGGTCTTCTGGATCCATTGAGACACTTATCTTTCAGTTTCAGGCACTCCCTGACATGATATTAGCAGTTTTCCACCTGTTGACCAGATTGGCCATGTTGATGTGGCCTGTCCAGCAGTATCTTTGGAGGCTAGTCGTTGCCTAGGGCGCTACTGAGGAAGGGGGTTGTCCAACCACTTGTTTGTACCATATTACCCCGCCCTTCCGGACATGATGGTGCACTCATTTTGACAGTGCATGCACCCCAGAGGTAGTTTTGGGCAGTTTTAGGGTTTTTCAGCAGATTAAAATAATGGAATAAAAAGGTCATTGAGGAATTCGATTTGGGAAATTGAGGCAAGGTTTTGGCACTTGGTTTGCTCAGAGGTCATACATGGTGTATCCCTCTTCTTCCATATCAGTTGGCACCAGTTAGTGGGGTCCACATGGGCTACAGGAGGACTTTTATTGCATATCTCTCTCTGATTATGGGGACAGGATTTGATCATTTGTATACTTGGACATGTCATTGAGTCATATTTTATATTATTGTGCCATGGGGACATGCTAATGAAGGGAAATAATACCTCCTAGCTCCACCATGTGCTCCTAGTCACTTGTCCTTGTCATTATGTTGTGGCACACATGTTATTAGCCACCCCCATGTATGACATCATCCCCTTAGGGCTCTTTTAGCCATGACGTCATCCCTTATTTGAGTGAACCATGTCTATTATTATGTTGGCTCATCTTAGCCATTGATTATATTGTTGTGTCTTTTGATCTCAATCGCTAGTTTTCAAAAGTGGTTTAGGGTTTTGGTCTTCCTCATCCTATTTAAGGAGGAGACCCCCTCATTGTAAAAGAATCTAGAGATTTTTGGCTCTTGGCTATTGGAATAAAATTCTATCCTTTGGAGCAAATGCTTGGATCTTGAAGTGGATGTTGGTTGTGATGATTGTAAATGCTTTGTCCATTGCATTGGAGGATATCTTCTAGATATCTTGCATCTTTTGCCATATTTTTGATTTACAGGTGAAGAAGACGTCTTGGGAGGAATGCGCATTGGTGGGGAGGCTTTCCCTGCAACTTCTTTCCAAATCATGGATCAAACAGGGATTGGTTTTGTCTTTGAACCAATCATTCTTTGTTATCTATTTCTAGCTTGTATCTACCCTCATTCTATTTGACTGATTGCTGCTTTGTCTCCTTGGTTTGACAGGTATAGAGGGGCACACGTGTGCGCTTGGACAAATCGTTTTGGCAAGAGGGCTTCAAAATATTCCATTTGATCTTTGGCAAAGTAATCCTCATCACAATTGGTATTCATCCCATTATCCAGGTATGCTCTAAAAGTTAGTATTTTTCCTCCTTGGGTTATCCATTGTTTCTAGATCTCAAAAACCTAAACTTCAAAGCCCTTGTAATTTTTATTTTTCAGATCTACTTGGATCTAGCATGCTTTTGGTGATATAATTTAACACCCACCTCTACATTAGTCACTATATTTCTGATCTATAGTTTGGTGGTGTTTGGACTCCATTTGGCCCATTTCCCAAGGCACATTGGTGTCTCCAAGGGAAGTTGCATTCCTTGAGGGAGGCTAGTTTGCTAGTTCCAAGACGTGGGTAGGTGAGATTTTTGCTTTATTGGATAGATCAACCCTTAAAACCTACCTCTAGTGCTTCACCTTGTTGATTTTCACCTTGTGGGCCCCATTCCTCATTTTGAGAGTTGTGCCCCACTTGGGTCACTAAGTGATGCATTAGATCTATGGAGATCTAGCCATGGATTGCACTTGACATTTAAGACCCACCTAAATAATCATCTTAACTATTGTGATCTATAATTTGGTGGAGATCCGACTCCATTTGCCCTTCCAACTAACGCACTAGTCCTCCTCGAGGCAAGTCACACTCCTTGGGTAGGTGGCCATTTGCTAGATCCCATATGTGGGTATTGCTAATTTTTTGTCAAATCCATATATCCATGCTATAGCATACCCCCTAGTGCCATATCACCTTAATTTTAACCTTGTGGGCCCTTTTCGGACCATTTTCCACTTTTTAAGGGGTGGGTCCCACTTGGGGTATTTTTCATGGCATTAGCTCTTCTTTAGATCTACTTACCTAACATCATAAGTGACCTTAATCAAACACTTGGTTGAAACATTTGTCCCTCGCTTAAGCCTCTCGAGTCTCAACAAAGCCGTAACCATCTTGGGTCCACTTATCTTTCTAAATCTAAATCTTACTCCATTGATCTCCTTGCATAACTTCACACATTTCCCTAGGAGTCTTTGGGTTAGCTAGTCTTTATATATTGGCTAGGGTCTCCCCCTTGATCTAAAGTGAAGGTTGCCTCGATTGATGTGACTCCCACTTGCATTGGGAACCGTGGCAAGCCTTGGGTCACCTCTTTAGTTTTTCGACACCTCTACCGTCCTGGATAGGATACCTTTTGGGGACAACTACAAGTTGTGTGATAACAATTGTTGAGGTGTGTGAGCTGTCTTAAAGAAACACCTAAATATTTAATTATCGACCAGGGTTGGTATTCTTAGAATTGAGGCAAAGTATATGCAAAGGTAGAATGGCACCAAAGTTTTGGCTTGTCAAACCTTAGAAATGTTTTAATAAAGAAAAGATCGAAAGATCTTTCAAAATGAAAAACCGAGTCAAACTTCAGAAAAAAGATAATAAATGAACTAACAGATCAAAATAGTATTAAATCATACTACTCTACTCTATGATTAAACAATGGAAATTACTGTTTAAACCATTTTTGTAGGAATGGAAACTACTTAATCAATTCTTCAAATTCTAATCTAGGAATTAGAGACAACTGTAAATGAAATTAAAGACCTATCTATGAAATGACTTAATAGTAAATTACATAACCAGAAAGCTAAATTAATTCGAAGCAAAACTACAAACTATTAATGAATTCAATAACTACTTAGGCATTCAATTAATACTTCAAAACTATACTAAAGCATCTAATTCTAATTCCATTCTCCTTGATGTTGTATGTCAAATGTGATAGGAACTGGAGTGAATGAATCATAATGACTTTCAAATGTAACAGCAAAACAAAATGGAAGTAAATCTAACCTAATTTCAATAAAGAGATGTAAACTACAAAGAGTCCAATTACAGTTAACTTTAAACATGATGATCTATCTTCTATCCATAAACAAAATGATATAAAACTAATGAAAATCTAGAAGCAAGTAGAAAACTTGATAAAGATTTTTATTTCTGGATTCAATTTGGAAGTAAGTAGATAAAGATATGTTATATAGAAGCAAGTAGAAAACTTGATAAAGATATTTATTTCTGATCCAAATTCTATTTCATGAACATCTTCATTATTTGAGCAATGAGAAACTGATCCTATGCTTAACAAAGAAACTATCGAAATTTAGATAACTTGGAGAATGAAATTATTAATTCTAATCTAAACTAAATCTTAAGAACATGCTACAAACTAGACTAAGAATAAAACTGATAAATTTTGAAACGACATATTAATAAATCAATTATAAAGGACATGATTAAAAAAACCAGTTAAAACGAAGTGAAGGAAAATGAGAAGGAGATTAAGATTAATGACAAAACTGAATTAAAAACTCTTATAGAATATAAAGGAAAGGCTTAATTATGGTTAAGAATGCTAATTAGAAGAGAGAAAGATTACAATTAAAGAACCTAAGAAACCGAATTCAAAATAAGCATAAAACAATGCAGAAAGAGTAAAAGTCCGAACGACGATCCGGATGATTGTCCGAACGACAGTCCAAATGGAGGAAAAACGAATTAAACTAAGGGAAATGAGCAATTTTGATGATCTTAACGTCAGCTGGCGAATGCAGATGAACCTACAATGCAAAAAAGTCAGTGAGAAGACTTGTTGAGAAGCTACGATAATAGGAAGCAACCTATTCAAATTATTGTGGGGAAGATGAACTATTTCTATGATATGCTAAAGCAACACTGAGGTGAGAGAGAGAAAATTAACCTATAGATACAGAACATAAACTAATAAAACTAATTCTAACTATTAACAAAACTTGAAACAGAAACTAATTAAGTTCTATTTAATTGCAACAAACTAGAAAACAAACTATCTAATTACGAAAGACTGAAATCAAACTATGAATACTATGCTTTGGTTGACCATTTATTAATTCTGGAAACACAGACTAAGTTAGCAGAGAAATACAAATTACAGAGAGGAAAGAAATGACATCTACAGGAAAACGAAATTAATTACATATACAGGAAAATAAACTAACTATTTGCAGAAAAGAAAATACAGAAAGCATAAACAAAACCTCCGGTTGATGAGGGGCCCTTCCCAGCAATCAGAGATGGAAACTAAATCACTTAGTTACTAACAGCAGAGCATCAACGAACTGAAACTTCCATTAACTTGGTGAAAATTACATAATATTTATGCAAAAGTAACTGCTATCTTCTGTCTATTCTCTATGCTATCTGATCCTCCTGATGATCATCGTTTCTCTATACAAAGCATCTATTTATAAGTTTACAGTGGGAGAGAAGGTCGACATGGTCAACCTCTCTAAAAATAGAGGTCTTTAAGACTGTAAAACGGCTGCTGGGTAACGTGTGATAGCGCAGAGGGCATCTTCCTGCTTTCACAATGTCGACACTACCTAACCGGAACAATTGCATGTTCGTTTCCTTCAATCGTGGGCAGAGTGTATGCTGGCGAGTTGAACGGGCGGAGGAGAGGGCTGCTAGAGTGTCAACGTGGACAGAGCGTGGGCTGGCGGACTGAGAGTGGGCGGACGAGGCTCCTCTAGAACATCGGCATGAGCAGGCGTACGTGAGAATCTGAATGCTGGAGTGTTGACGTGGGCGGAGAATGTGCTGTCTGTTGCCAGCTAAGTTGTACTTAGAAGGACTATCAAGCGAGCGGGCAAAGTTGAACATTTCAATGTTCTTTTTTCGATGATTTGATATCCTGCTGGCCTTTTAAAGGCCCCCGTTTTTAACTTTTTTCCACATGTCCATGGCCCTGCGGTGTTTGTAACAAAACGTACTAGCATGGTGTTTTGTAAAAGACTTGGTTCCCTAGGTCTTTTTGGCTAAGTCAGGTATTCCAAGGAGTTTTTTCACCTATCTATTATGTCTTGCATTAGTGCATAACATAACTAATTGGTTTTTCTCCTGCTCCTCCAAAGCTGGAATGCCTGGGGAGGCTGACGGGCCTTAGGGTATTGTTAAAGTCTATGGGTCAATGTATATGAACATGCTAGGCGTTAATTTTGAGTCATATGGACATGTCCTAGGTCCCCCTAGGTTGTTTTTTAATTTTCGGCAAAGTTTAATTTTTCCGTAAATTGAGCCATTTTTTAATGGTTCAATTAAAAAATTTGTAATTGGCCTATAAGGGGCGTCTGGAGGTATTTTTTGCCTTAGGGGTGCTCGTTTTCTAACTCAGAGCACCCCCTTAACCCCTAAACCCACTTTTCCTAATGTTTGGGTGCTTCAATTTTTTTCTATGGCAAAAAAAACCCAAAAAAGTAAAAAAAGTCATGAAAAAATAAAAAAATTGAAAAAATGACTTAAAAAATAAAAAAGATTTTGGAGTAATTGAAGGTCAGTTTTGGATTAGCATCATTCAAGGAGCATATTGGGCTGAAAACAATGACATATGGGCAGCCCAAATGGTGGGAGTAACTTCCCCACAATAGGAGGGGCGCATTCCTTCAATTGGGCGCATTAGTAAGAGTGGGCAGCCCACGATTTATGGATGGGGCAGCACCTTTGGTGCTGGATGCTAGCACACTTAGTGCTTCACATGGGCAGCTTAAAGTGTGGAGTGGGCAGCCCTATCCCCTCCACCATTCATGCCACCACTCCACCATTCTCTCCCCTCACCAAGTGTGCCCTTCCTCCTTGGTTTTTCTATAAATTGCAGCCTCTTTTCTCATTGTTACTAGTTGGAGAGAGAGCAGAAATATGTACTAAGCTTATGCTATTTTGTTGATCAATAAAAAGACTTTGGAGGTCCATATGTCTGATACTTTTGTGAGTGGTTTCATGATCTCTTGATGTGGAGTATCTTGTAGCAATTTCAAGTTCCGTGCATGTAATTTCCAGCCATCTACTAGCCTGCTTGAAGGATTGGTAACGATTTTGTGGGAAGGAACAATTAATCTTGTTTGTTTTAATTTGTTCTTGCATTTGTCATATTGGTTAGAGATTCAAAGTTTATATGTTTCATTTGTTTATGCTCATACTATTTTGATTTCTAACCATGTGCATTTCTAGTTTAATGGTTTTTCTGTGAGTTTTGCTTGCTACAGGTTGACAGGTGTGAAGGGGAGGATAGCTTGTTTGCTCTCCATTTCTTCTTCTGTGCACATTTTGGTGGATCTCACCCTCGGTTTCCCACTTTCAAGCTTCCAAAGTCTTTGGTTTCAAGGACCATTCTGTCTCTTCTCTCTTCCTCAGCTTATAAAATCAAAATTTTCTTGGTCACTGGTTACGATTGAAGAGTGATTCTTTGATCTATTTTTTGATTGATATATTCTTAAGTAGATCTGATTCATTTTTAGAGTTCTAATCTAGTTGTTTAAAGCTTTATCTTCCATTAGATTAGATCTTTCATTATCTAGCATCACCTTTTATTAACTGATTAAAACATTGCCAAAATCTTTAAAAGTTTGAAGGAAATGTTTTTTTTCCTCGGAAAAAAGTCGTAATTTTATTATCAGAAGATACAAAATTACATTCTGCAGATATATGGAGAGCATAAGCTACTCCATACATTGTCACATATGAGTGGGTACAGTAAATGAGCTCGGGAACAAACCCTCATTGCACAGAAATAGATTTGTCATAACCGAAACCCTCATCGGAGGAAGCAAAGGATGCATGTCTATGGACAGAGCAGCAGACGCGATAGACCTCCCAAACCGGCAAAAACAGCCAGCAATCATACCCCTGATAAAGAGCAACCAGACAAACCCCATATTGGACTGGAGCAGTCCGCCTTAGCAATCCGAGCGTCCCTGAAACCATTTTCTGTCCCATTAACATCGTTTGAAGGAAATGTTAGATCTGATATAAAAGTTTATTTGGCTGTCCAAGAGCATATAATTTGCAGCTCATAAAGCTTGCAAAGACCCCAAGCAAACAAGCATCACTGCTTGTTTCACTTGGTTAAATTTTGCAATTTTTAAGTAGTCTTAACACTTAGATTTTTTGGGGGTTTTTAGGAGGTGTTCCAAAGACACTCTTAAAGTGTTTTGGGGCGTCTTATACTAATATTTGCTTTCTGGTTTGCAGCAAAAGACGAACAGGTAGGAGGAGGTGCTGCCGAAATTTCAAGGATCCGGGCAATCCAGAAGACCAAATTTGAAATTTTGTAAATCCGGTTATTTTTTCATTGAAAATTTGTAAGCCGCCAAGTCACTTTAAGTAGATTGGGGAACTTCTCTGATCATTGTAAAGATTATTAAACGAGAGCAAGTGGGCTAGCCAGCGCCCACACCCCATCCCCCCAGGGGTGGCCTGTGTCGTCTCTTTTCATGGTGTGATTTTTTAGAGTAGTTTACTTATTTTATTTTTGGCATTTTAATAAAACTAACTAGGGTTAAAATCAACCTTGTTGGTCCGTTCCATTGGCGGGCCACAAGTTCACTCAAAACGTAGTTTTACCATTTTTTTACAAACTCAAAACGCCCCCCTTGCTTTCCCGTAGTAGGGTTTCTGTATAAGGGCTTGCCCGAGTACGTGCCTGAAAAGAGACTCTTGGGGTTTAAAAAAGATAAAATTTTGGTTCATAAAAATTTTCTAAAAAATACCAAGGTCTTCTCCCGTATGCTCTGTGGGCGACTTGCAGCTCAGTCTGATCCAGTTGGTACACATCAGAAAGGGGGAGATGACTAGTAATAGGAGCTAACACCGCCCCAAATAAAAACCCTTTATGTGAAAATCCGGCACATCACGAACATTTTGTTGTCGTGGGGAAATTTCTCAGAAGGCTTGGGACAAAATTGAGTAGTGACCTCTTGGAAACCGTTAGGCTTGCCCTCGTTGGTACAGCATCTGAACAGCTCCTTGAGACTCCGATTCAGCCCAAGCCTGAGAGGGAAGGCATGCTTCAAAATTCTGGACATGTTCCCCCGTACCTTGCGTATATTGGGAACCCACCTGCCATAATAAAAAGATCACTTTCACATTAATCTTAAAATACACCAAGAACAGTCGCACTACATTTACTTTTCTGCTCATGCATTTATTTGACTCCATTACAAGGCACTGGTCTATATTAATGTTATTTCCTGCTATTATGTGCAAATGAATGATGATTATAGTGAATGGGAGTAAATGATGAATGATTGTTTTATTTCACAAAAGTATATGCTGCTTTGTCTTGGTTATCAAAAATATTTTTTTTAACTCCTAGATTAGACACCTTAGTTTTTATTTTTAGGTTCCACCCCCCTTGGCTTCGCTAGGAAAGCCTAGACGGAGGAGTCGATTCCCAAGTGACAGCACTTGAATCTGACTTGCCCCCAAGGCCACACCAGCAGCTTGAAGACTTCTGCTGTGTTTTCCCCAGGTGTGGAACCAGGCGACAACATTTTGGCGCCGTTGCCGGGGATAAGTCTTTTTATTCCCGGAATACGACTTTTGAGTTTTCCTTTTTGTTTTTGCTTTGTTTGATGAATCTTTAGATTAGATTTTTAATTTTTCATCTGGCGACTCCACTAACTTTTTTTCCTTTTATAAATTTTCAAAGAAAAGCAAAAAGACAGAATTCTTTGTGAGATTGTTTTATATGTATATTTTTATTCTCACATGGCGACTCCATTGAAGGGATAAAACCCTTTGTTTCTCATATAGTTTGTTGAGACTGCTTGTGTGTAGATGAGTCCATCCATTACAGTAAAATCTATAAAGACTCACCTTTTGACAACTCCACTGATTCAATACCAGATATATCCCATGGTCATTTCAAATGCAGGCTATTGATCTTTGAAAATGGATGATAAAGAGTCTAGTGAGCAAATTTCCGATGCACATCCTCCCATTGACTTCTCAGACATCCCTGGTTTCCCTAATTATCATGATGGTGAAGATGTATCTGATTATCTACCAGTCTTTTGGGGAGATAATGATGATGTAGAAACCCGGCATGTCCTTTCTTTTCTTAAAGTTGTGGCTAACTTCAAAGTCTTATATGAAGATAACATAATGGAGATGTTTGTTAGTACATTACAGGGACCTGTTTATCAATGGTATTTTAAGGAGCTTCCAAATAAATGTCTTAACTCTCTTTCGAGCCTCCTTAAAATATTTATAAGGCAATGGCATAATAAAGGAGCTAGTATGGAGCACTTGGACAGGATCCTTAGAAGGTACTTTCTCTTGTTCATACCTTGGATTGAGTATCATAAGGAAGACCCCAACTTTCCTCGTATCATCATGACAGAGAATAATAAATATTGGGAGATGCCTCTAAGTTATATCAATCGTGTTGATCTCCCTATAGCACAGTCTGGCTTTAAAAAAGAGATTCAGCATGACCCTATCGAAGAGTTCCATGAAGCACCCTTAACTGAAGATTTTGTTGAAAACCATCCTCTTGTCACCATAGCTGAAAACATTGAAAATATGGAGTGTTCTCAAATCTACGATGATGATCACATGTGTGTTTCAGATTTGCCTAAAGAGGAAGCCATTATAGAAGTTGACAAAGAAATTCATGAAGGGTCTTCAATTGAAGATATTTCAGAACAACTTCCTCAATTTACCTTTGAAGATTTGGGATTTCAGGATTACTTTAGTGAAGATGATGATGTTTGTACTTCAAATTCACCTACGGAAGCAACCATTACAGAATCCTTTAAAGAAACTTGTGATGATTTTTGTATGGTTTATGATGACACTCCTCCTTTTTCTCCGCATAGTGGTGAAGTCTTGGATAACTTTATACCTTGTAATATCTTTCAAACCAAGCCTTCTGAGGATAAGTATTATGAACATGAGGATGGGCATGGCCAGGGTTGTGATGCAATAGACAAAGACTCCCCCTTCATTTACAAGGATGGGCATGATGATTGTTGGATGGATTTAGAAAAACCCATCTTTGATATATCAAGAGAGGGGAGTGTTGATTTTGAGACCTTGGGGAAATTTTGATATGGAAGAGGAGCCTGTAGATATTTCTCATGATCAATTAGAGCCATTAATGAGTATTAGTAACGAAGACTTGGATCAACAGTATAACGAAGAGTTGGGTAGGATGAAATCAGTGGAATGTCAGTTTCAGCCTTCATCAGCACATTCAGAGGTTCCTTATGATTTGGAGCAGCTTGGGGCTTATACTTTCACAGAAATGAACTATCAGAAGAGCCCTTCAGATCAATATGATGAGGTAGTTGGTCTGCCTTATCATTCCGAGTTTTTTCTCAGCTCTATTCAGTCATGGGTAGAAGAGGCCTGCATGAGGACTTACCATTGGGGGAAGCACTTCAAAGATCTATCATATGCCTATGATCACCAATCCAATCCTCCAATCCAAAATTATCATGCAGGTTTGCATTTTCTAAATAAGGTATCATTGTTTTGGCTGGTAATCAAACACAAGGTAAAAAGTTTTTATATTGATAAAATGTTAAGATGGTTGCATTGGATTTATCATTTTACTTAGCATTTTATTTTATTATGCTTAGAGTAGGAAAGTAAGCTCAATAAGTGAGCATTTACTTTCAACATTTCTTTTTCAATACTTTCATTTTATGTACTCAAAATTTTTCATTAGTCAATTTTTAGTTTTTTAATAATGCAACTTATGGTTCATTGGCTTCTTATAAGAACTTGTGTTATTGAAAGGTTTTCTTGTCAAGTTAAGATGTTTTTACAGGTCATAGAAACCGGAGATTTTGGTATTCTTGTATGCTCTCCTTACTTGAAGACCAGATTGAGCACACGTCCCACAGTTGGAGCCAGATCTTGCCAGCTAAGTTGTACTTATAAGGACTATCAAGCGAGCGGGCAAAGTTGAACATTTCAATGTTCTTTTTTCGATGATTTGATATCCAGCTGGCCTTTTAAAGGCCCCCATTTTTAACTTTTTTTCCACATGTCCATGGCCCTGCGGGGTTTGTAACAAAACGTACTAGCATGGTGTTTTGTAAAAGACTTGGTTCCAAGGAGTTTTTTCACCTATCTATTATGTCTTGCATTAGTGCATAACATAATTAATTGGTTTTTCTCCTGCTCCTCCAAAGCTGGAATGCCTGGGGAGGCTGACGGGCCTTAGGGGATTGTTAAAGTCTATGGGTCAATGTATATGAACATGCTAGGTGTTAATTTTGAGTCATATGGACATGTCCTAAGTCCCTCTAGGTTGTTTTTTAATTTTTGGCAAAGTTTAATTTTTCCGTAAATTGGGCCATTTTTTAATGGTTCAATTAAAAAATTTGTAATTGGCCTATAAGGGGCGTCTGGAGGTATTTTTTGCCTTAGGCGTGCTCGTTTTCTAACTCAGAGCACCCCCTTAGCCCCTAAACCCACTTTTCCTAATGTTTGGGTGCTTCAATTTTTTCCTATGGCCAAAAAGCCCAAAAAAGTAAAAAAGTCATGAAAAAATAAAAAAATTGAAAAAATGACTTAAAAAATAAAAAAGATTTTGGAGTAATTGAAGGTCAGTTTTGGATCAGCATCATTCAAGGAGCATATTGGGCTGAAAACAATGACATATGGGTAGCCCAAATGGTGGGAGTAACTTCCCCACAATAGGAGGGGCGCATTCCTTCAATTGGGCGCATTAGTAAGAGTGGGCAGCCCACGATTTATGGATGGGGCAGCACCTTTGGTGCTGGATGCTAGCACACTTAGTGCTTCACATGGGCAGCTTAAAATGTGGAGTGGGAAGCCCTATCCCCTCCACCATTCATGCCACCACTCCACCATTCTCTCCCCTCACCAAGTGCGCCCTTCCTCCTTGGTTTTTCTATAAATTGCAGCCTCTTCTCTCATTGTTACTAGTTGGAGAGAGAGCAGAAATATGTATTAAGCTTATGCTATTTTGTTGATCAATAAAAAGACTTTGGAGGTCCATATGTGTGATACGGTTGTGAGTGGTTTCATGATCTCTTGATGTGGAGTATCTTGTAGCAATTTCAAGTTCCGTGCATGTAATTTCCAGCCATCTACTAGCCTGCTTGAAGGATTGGTAACGATTTTGTGGGAAGAAACAATTAATCTTGTTTGTTTTAATTTGTTCTTGCATTTGTCATATTGGTTAGAGATTCAAAGTTTATATGTTTCATTTGTTTATGCTCATACTATTTTGATTTCTAACCATGTGCATTTCTAGTTTAATGGTTTTTCTGTGAGTTTTGTTTGCTACAGGTTGACAGGTGTGAAGGGGAGGATAGCTTGTTTGCTCTCCATTTCTTCTTCTGTGCACATTTTGGTGGATCTCACCCTCAGTTTCCCACTTTCAAGCTTCCAAAGTTTTTGGTTTCAAGGATCATTCTGTCTCTTCTCTCTTCCTCAGCTTATAAACTCAAAATTTTCTTGGTCACTGGTTACGATTGAAGAGTGATTCTTTGATCTATTTTTTGATTGATATATTCTTAAGTAGATCTGATTCATTCTTAGAGTTCTAATCTAGTTGTTTAAAGCTTTATCTTCCATTAGATTAAATCTTTCATTATCTAGCATCACCTTTTATTAACTGATTAAAACATTGCCAAAATCTTTAAAAGTTTGAAGGAAATGCTAGATCTGATATAAAAGTTTATTTGGCTGTCCAAGAGCATATAATTTGCAGCTCATAAAGCTTGCAAAGACCCCAAGCAAACAAGCATCACTGCTTGTTTCACTTGGTTAAATTTTGCAATTTTTAAGTAGTCTTAACACTTAGATTTTTTTTGGGTTTTTAGGAGGTGTTCCAAAGACACTCTTAAAGTGTTTTGGGGCGTCTTATACCAATATTTGCTTGCTGGTTTGCAACAAAAGACGAACAGGTAGGAGGAGGTGCTGCCGAAATTTCAAGGATCCAGGCAATCCAGAAGACCAATTTGAAATTTTGTAAATCCGGTTATTTTTTCATTGAAAATTTGTAAGCCGCCAAGTCACTTTAAGTAGACTGGGGCACTTCTCTGATCATTGTAAAGATTATTAAACGAGAGCAAGTGGGCTAGCCAGCGCCCACACCCCATCCCCTCAGGGGTGGCCTGTGTTGTCTCTTTTCATGGTGTGATTTTTTAGAGTAGTTTACTTATTTTATTTTCGGCATTTTAATAAAACTAACTAGGGTTAAAATCAACCTTATTGGTCCGTTCCATTGGCGGGCCACAAGTTCACTAAAAACGTAGTTTTACCATTTTTTTACAAACTCAAAACGCCCCCCTTGCTTTCCCAAAGTAGGGTTTCTGTATAAGGGCTTGCCAGAGTATGTGCCTGAAAAGAGACTCCTCGGGTTTAAAAAAGATAAAATTTTGGTTCATAATTTTTTAAAAAAAAATACCAAGGTCTTCTCCTGTATGCTCTGTGGCCGACTTGCAGCTCAGTCTGATCCAGTTGGTACACATCAGAAAGGGGGAGATGACTAGTAATAGGAGCTAACACCGCCCCAAATAAAAACCCTTTATGTGAAAATCCGGCACATCACGAACATTTTGTTGTCGTGGGGAAATTTCTCAGAAGGCTTGGGACAAAACTGAGTAGTGACCTCTTGGAAACCGTTAGGCTTGCCCTCGTTGGTACAGCATCTGAACACCTCCTTGAGACTCCGATTCAGCCCAAGCCTGAGAGGGAAGGCATGCTTCAAAATTCTGGACATGTTCCCCCGTACCTTGCGTATATTGGGAACCCACCTGCCATAATAAAAAGATCACTTTCACATTAATCTTAAAATACACCAAGAACAATCGCACTACATTTACTTTTCTGCTCATGCATTTATTTGACTCCATTACAAGGCACTGGTCTATATTAATGTTATTTCATGCTATTATGTGCAAATGAATGATGATTATAGTGAATGGGAGTAAATGATGAATGATTGTTTTATTTCACAAAAGTATATGCTGCTTTGTCTTGGTTATCAAAAATATTTTTCTAACTCCTAAATTAGACACCTTAGTTTTTATTTTTAGGGTCCACCCCCCTTGGCTTCGCTAGGAAAGCCTAGACGGAGGAGTCGAGTCCCAAGTGACAGCACTTGACTCTGACTTGCCCCCAAGGCCACACCAACAGCTTGAAGACTTCTGCTGCGTTTTCCCCAGGTGTGGAACCAGGCGGCAACACTTTCGAGCTCGGCAGGCGGGAAGGCGAATATTCCAGAACAAGAGCTCACTAACCATATCCACCACGTCGCTAACAGAACCCATGAGTCTGTTTCTGTCTTTAATGGCCAGGAATATGCCAACCGATGATTCCGCGAGTTGAATGCAAGGCTGAATGACGGGCTGGACGCGACTGAACATTAGCAACACAAACACGCAGTATGAATGGAGGATCGTTTGAGAAACCGCAGCTTGTAGATCAAAACTAAATGCCAAGCATATCGAGAAATGTCACTTTAAACATGAATAAATCATAATATGGCGAGATTTCACCAAAATTCATACAATAACTGAATATATGCATACCTGGTCTGTTTGATGGTTTGAATGGCGGAAATAATAACTTAGTATAGCAAAAATAATGAGAATGACGCCACTCAGAGTAGATTTGATGATAAAAAATAGTGATAAAATGGATACTAACATTCCCCCCAAATAGGAGATATGCCAGGTCCCATTGAGCAAAACAGAGAGAAATTAGGAAGAAGGCCGAGTTGTGGTAGCAGTGGCCTTCGACTAGGATGATGAAGATATAAATTTGGCCTGCAGCTTCTTGAATTGGTCCTTTAAGGAATTATACCTCATCCACAGGGCAGTATGAGATGTTGTTTTGGCGTTAACCAAGCATTCAATGGTTTTTACTTGTGTACGCAGTGCCTTGTTTTCTTCATGAAGCTCAGAAATTGTTTCCACATAGCTTTGATTTTGGTCTGTCAACCGTGCTATCAATTGGGTCAACTTGTCCATCTACTGCTGAGTCAGAATGGGCTGTTCTTCATGATGTTCAGGGTTCTTTGGGGGACTCAACTCTTTTGAAAATGTTTCACACTCAACGGTATGATCTTCAAGAATTTTGTCTTTGTTGTGTGTAGGAGAACTTTTAGCAGCAGAGGCTTCACTCATTCGAGCAGATACGTTAGCTAATGTGAGGAGGGGTGTTTCAAGGGTATGGTCGTCTGACTGGACGTTTGAACGTGATGGTTGAACGATAGTCTGAATGACAGACTGGTCGACGGACTGGTCACAATTTGTTCTCGTGGATTTAGTGGGCATTGAAAAGAGTGGAGGTTCCGAAGTACGGTCACCAATGGTAAATTCAGGAGAAGGTGATGACTGGACAAGGTGCACATCACCTGAGGGATCCTCATCAAATCGCACACGCTTAGTGTCTCGTTCTGCTTGCGTAGAGGATTGGGTAGGCTCACCAATACCGGATTGGGAACAATGTTTTTGAGAGGGAGAGGGTTTGACAGTAGACTTCTCAATCAAATGAGGGTTCAGTATTTCAAAAACAAAACGATCCCAGGTTTTCCCTTTCGCTTCCAACTGGTGAATGATCAAAAGTTTAATGAGACAATGGTGATACAAGATACCAGAGGGATTAACTGTATTCTTCCTAACTTGGCTAGGCATCTTCTCCAAACTTTTCAGGAAATAAAATGGGAAGTTGAGGGTCTGATTGTTAACAAAATGTGCTAGCAATCTAAAATGGCAGACTTTAAAAACAGTAAACTTACCCTCACAAGTGATCAAATGGATGATGACACTCAAAGGATCTAAGTATTCCGGCTTGACCATTCCCCGTGGAATCCTTTGGTACCGACAACGTGTTGAAAGTCGACCTTCAAGGCAAATTCGTGAGCCTTCCGTGGAAGGAAGAGATGTTTGTGCCATCGGGCACCTTCCCTCGGAAGCTTGGTGGCCAATGAGATGGATTCTTCTGTCAAGGAGAAAGTGAGATGGCCAACTTTGGCCGTCTTGCCATCAAAACCTTTAGCGAACAGTAGTGAAATTTCGTGGTCGTGGCCTTGGAGAAGGCGGAGAAATGGACCCCAACCCTCTCGCAAAAACACTTCACAACAGGCTTTAAACTTAGAAATGCGGAGGAGGTCCTGGTAGCTGCCAGGCTCGTAACGAATTGGCATTGTTGACAGAGGACGGGGGGATGCAAATGGATACAAGAGGTGCAAGAAACTGCAGAGGACGCGGCTCAACAAAAAGATGGAGAGCGAACAGACTGGGGCGGAATTCACGCAATCATCAGTTTAAACTAAGGTCCGTTTGAATGTTTAAACAACAATGGACGTGGACTAGCATGTTTAAAAGATCACACCTGTCATTCAGAGATCTTGAGTCAAGTGCTAACGTAGAAGTGCGTGAATTCAGCGAATACGTGTGGTTTATAATATATTCAACCATGTCCAAAGTCGAGCTTTGGACATGTTGAATGTAATTCACATAATGAAAATAGATTACACGTGAGAGATCATGATTCGATTAATATGGTGGTAGGTCGTACAACAAGATAAGTAAGACCAAATCGTGGTCATGCAATGATTCACAATGATGCATAATCCATTCGTTTAACGGAGGCGAGATGGATAAGAGAATGAGGCCATGTGTGAAATCGACATTTGATTGATCCTTGTCATCATTGGTTAATCAAAATTTCAAATATCTTGGCACACTTATTAATATTTATAAAAGCTATGGTTTCATTCAGCACTCCATTCAGAACGTTGTTTATTTGCCTCGTTCGTCTCCTTGTTCGGATCGACATTCAACCCGTCATTCAATCCTTCATATAGACTTTTGTCTATACAAGATCTTACTGTTGATGCTGACCGAAGCTGATTTTGCAGAGAATTTCTGAAGCTGTTAGTGCACAAAAGATGCTGTAAACTTTGCTTTTCTATATCTTTTAGTTGTGTTCCTCTTTTTGTTCTTGATTAGATCAATCTTTCTTCTGCTTTTGCATTAACCTGAAAACACCTAGAGATAAATAAAATTTTCATAAATATTCAGAAAGTAAGAACAGTTCTAATCTTCCCCCAAACCGAAAATATGGTGTGTCCTCAAGCCATCAAAGAGAAAATGATTAATATTAAAAATTTTCAATTGAGAGTCTTACAGATAGCTTCTAAAATACTGTGATAATTTTCATAAGGAAATGAAATATTAACTAATAAATGTAGATGATTCAGATATGTACATTCATCAAGAAGAATACAACAGTGCTTAAAAGACCATATGAAGAATAATAGTGTAAGAGATGCGAAAAATGCCAAAGGAAAACTAGTCATCCATGACTCATTGTAAAGATCTCTTGTCATCCAAAGAATATAGATAAGGTTCACCGTAAAGTTTGTGAGATCTACTATAATTATGGGTCCCATTTCTAGGATAGTCATATCCTAGGTATTGTTTGAATTAGATGACAGGGTCCAAGTCCAACTTATAGCCATTATCTAATGACAGTATAAATAATCAGCCTAAACATGTGTTTGTATACTCAGGTTTTTATGAGCTACGCGAATAGCAATGCATTAATCAAACCTCTTTTACCCGATATTGACCCGCTTCCAGCAGGCCTGTTTAGTACCTCGGCGGGTTTATCTTGGTACCATGCAAGCATAGCCCCGCTGCCAGTGAGCCTGTTCAGTACCCCGACGGGTTTACTTGCATTTACCGAGATTCCTTGTTTAAGATTTTACTTAGCATGGACCCGCTGCCAGCGAGCCTGTTCAGTATCCCGGTGGGTTTGCTTCGTATAATGATATTTTTAGTAAGGAAGCTGGTTGGCACTAGAGTGTCCTAAGCCTGTTAATCACATAATTCAAATTTTAGCACGAACCAATAATTTTATTTATAATGGCCCAAATTATAGATCATGTCAAAAGATAATAACCTAAAGTTATTCTTTGACTTCTCAGTCTATCTTCTTCATAAAAGGTTAGTAATGTTCCCCACAAAATAGAAAATATCACTCACTTTTGGGCTACCTTTTAAAAGTGCTTAAGAGACAAGTTCTGATAATGAGTCTAGGATGAACTAACAGTCCATAGGTGTAAGATAGAGTTTTTTGGAGATCATAATAATTAAAGTAGGTCTTTAAGCAACTACTCTAATGATAAATTAGAAATGTGCATGTCTGAATCAAATACCATATACAAAATCATAAAAGAAAGTAATTTTAAAATTGATATAACGAATGCCTTAACCTTTCACTATAAAGTTTCAATTTTCAACAATAATCGAAAGAGAAGGGGATTATAAGTATTTTTAGAGCACTTCCCTTTTCAGATAATATTGCATGTGCTGATTATAAAGATAAGGTTCTTGTAATTAAGCTGCAAAACCACTTGTTAGATGATTCAATTTTTATTCAAAACAAAAACATATGCAAAAAAAATTTATGTAAACTTTTCAAAATTAACGAAAGGAAAAGAGTCTTCCCGTTTTATTAACAAAATTTTATAAACTGATCATAATAATTTTCCTGTAAAAATGCAATCAGTTGTTAGAAATGACCCTTTATTATTGAAAA
This sequence comes from Larix kaempferi, assembly GCA_027924585.1. Classification (NCBI taxonomy): domain Eukaryota; kingdom Viridiplantae; phylum Streptophyta; class Pinopsida; order Pinales; family Pinaceae; genus Larix; species Larix kaempferi. The sequence continues at coordinate 8,417,663 of BSBM01001430.1, read as the reverse complement.
TCAAAAACATATTTTTATATATACAAAAGAAAGATAACCCAAAATGATTCAAGGACTAGGAGGAGGAGGAATGACTTCCTCTTCTACCAGTTCCATTTCCTCTTGCTGCAAGGCATTCTGCACAAAATCTTGTTTAGATATTGGTTGATGATAAAGTGTAAGTCTATGTCCATTTACAACAAAAGAAATTTTCGAATCATCAATTATCTTAATTTTAACGGATCCATTGTCAAAAGCTGTAACAATTTCATATGGACCCATCCAACGAGTAGTTAATTTACCTTTAAAGTTTTTGTACCTTGAATCGAAAAGTAATGCCCAGTCTCAAGCTTTTAATTGTTTTTGTTTAATGTATCTATCATGCCACTTTTTGCGTTGGTTTTGTGTTAAGATTGTGCGCTGAATAACATCTTGCCTAATCTCGTCTAATTCATTTATTTGCAGGATTCGTTGTCTTTGTGCTTCTTCTAGATTCATCCCTAATTGTGCAGCCATACGAAAGGTTTTGACTTGAAATGCAATAGGTAGAAGAACTTGTTTACCATAAACGAGTTCATAAGGTGTGTGGCCAGTGGTGTTCCTCCATGTTATTCTATAAGTCCACAAGGCTTCTGGGAACCTATCTGCCCAGTCCTTGTGGTGTAACTGAATAGTCTTAGTCAGGATTGCTTCTAATACTTTGTTAGTGGATTCTACTTGACCATTGGCTTGCGGGTGATATGGTGAAGATTTACAATGTCTAATACCATATTTGTCAGTAAGCTCTTTCATTAACTTGGAGGTAAACTGAGATCCTTGACCGGTTACAATTTCCCTAGGTACATCAAATCGAGTAAATATTTCTTCATATATGAATTCTACCACAGATTTCTCTGTGGCTCGAAATAAAGCTTTGGCTTCTACCCACTTGGTGACATAATCTGTACAGACTAGAATGTACTTCTTCTTGTGAGACATAGGGGAGATTGGCCCAACGAAATCTAGAGCCCATTTTACAAAAGGCTCAATCATAACTTGAGGTTGTAAAGGCATCTCATCGGATGGCATAGGTCTACCCATTCTTTGGCAACTGTCACACCCCTTGACATACTTGGCAGCATCTTTGAAAATGCTTGGCTAATAATACCCAGAGTGTAACACTTTGTATGATGTTCTCTTATCAGAAAGAATGCCCGCCACAAGTGTAAGTTTTAAACCTTAACAGTGAAGTACAAACTTATATCGATTCTTAAGCATTAACAGAAAATACACAATGGCACACACATTACACAGAGATTTTCACCTGGAAACCCTTAACCGGGAAAAAACCAGCAAAACTTAGAGACGCACTGCTCCTTTTCATTATATGTTTATTTAACCATGTACAATACAATAAATGGTATTTCGCAGCATCTAAAACCCTAATTCGTTTACCCGAAATTAGGTTACAACCCTAATCCCCTTTACCGGGATTAGATAGAGTACAATGGGTCGAAAATCGCGAAAAAGCAAAAAGCAACCCAAAAAATTTTGCGCTCCGCGCGGACTTTGGGGGCCTAACGGCCCCCTCCGTGTCGTTTCGGAACCTAACGGTCCGAAACGAAGGGGGTGGGCCCTGTCGGGCTACCCCCCCCTCTAACCCCCCCCTCCGGACGCGCCCATGTGAAGAGATATAACATACCTGTTATCACACCATAGTAGCAGGGCTACTATTCTTGTACAGCAGATATCTGCACATTCCAGAGCTTACATTATTCCAGAGCATGGCTATATATTTTGGATCACTCATGATCAGAGCAGTACATTATTCAGATTTGTATATGACCTTGTGTCAAGGCTGAGCCTTGAGAGTTCAGATTTGATGACTGATGTGACTACTTATCCCATACAGTTTCAGTTCAGTGCCTAGAGATGTATTACAGCAGTGTTTCAGATGATACTGGATGATTATTATTATGATAATGTTGTATGATCTATGGATATGTTCTCACTCACTGTGGATTATTATCTTGTTGATTTAGTCATGATCATAGCCTGTGCTTGGTATATTATTCCTGATGTGGCAAACTATTTAAAATGAACTGTAAATCATAAAATGGACAATTGCTTGCACATTTAGGTCATTTAACAAAACTCACTGGTTTTTCACCTTACATAGATATGGTCTTTCCCGACACCAGTTGTCTGCTAGTGTAGGCTCCATATTCACCTGTCTCCATCCATACATGACCTTCCTGTTTGACTTTAGACCCTAACTTGTCTCATTTGACTTTCTGATACCAAGGACTTCCCCATTTTTCTACCTCTGTGTTTGGACCGCATCCCTGTTTATTCAGTGTCTCGGCTCTGAGTTGGTGACAAAACTTGCCTTTGGTGAGTTGGATTGTAGGCCTAAATCATTCTGGTCGGTTGTCCCGATGTTTGGCATTGGCTCGAACTCCCCCTAGTCACTTGAGATGTTGTTGGCTAAAACTGAAAGCTCATGTTCTACCTATGGAAACTTGAAAAAATTCGCCCATGGAAACAAAAAAAAAGGGCAAGAGCGATGAAAAGCTAAAAAAATACTCCTCGAAGAGTATAAGAAAGGTCCAAAAAGCAATGGTTCTTAAAAGTTATATCTAAACAATTGCTGACCTTATAAATTTTTGAAAAACATGCCCTGGATGCAAGCTGCAACTAGTTGTGCTTCTCAGCACATCTGAAATCCGAAGGGTTATGTAGGCCAAAAAGGCCATGGAATAAAATTGAATGATCCTAATGAACCTGGATCAACTTGATGTAGACATGATGCCTAAGTTGAATAAGCACTCTCTAAACAACTTATCCATTTGTGAGGCACAGCCATCCCCTGTGTTCTTTTGTCCAGCACAGAGTTTGTATCTTCCCCCTTCTCCAAGTCCAAAGTATTTTTGAGTTAAGTTAGACAAGTCAACCCCTTGGCCCGACCTTTCTCCTAGCCTTCATCCTTCACTAGCAATTTGACCATGTCCAATGGGTGAGTTTGTCATTTGAACTATTGTGCAAGTAATTTTATATAACAACGGAATATGCTAACTTAATTAATGCCACTGAATGGATGTTATACTTTGAGCTTAGCTGTGAGAATGATTAGAGAAGCAGTGTCTTAGTCTGCTGATGTGATTTATCCTTGGTTGTATATTCTTGGGATCCGTGATGATGTGGACCATGTATGGATGATTATTGATGATGATTGATGGGTCCACATGTTTGATGATGATATCATATGATGGACATATGATGCAGATGATGTTTGATCTAGTTCAGCAGGTTTATTACTACTTCAGATCAGCAGATTATACATTGTCCATATATGGTGGACCCTACAGCTGGCCCATTAGGGCAACCCAGGGTGTATGAGTACACATTCCTAGTGGATTTGGGTCTTCTGGATCTATTGAGACACTTATCTTTCAGTTCCGAGCACTTCTGACAGTGATTGATGCAGTTTTACACTTGTTGACCAGATTTGGGGCTGATTTCCCAGCCTGAGCAGCAGGGGCCCCGAGAGGCCAGTTAACCTAGGGCGTTGATGATGGAGGGGGTGGTCCAGCCACTTGTTTTTACCATTTACCCCCCCTTCTGGAGAGCCTGGTGGGCTCAGATGGACAGCGCTAGCACCCTAGGAGGCAGTTTTGGCACTTTCACAGTTACCGAGGCAGTTAAAAAATGGGATAAAGTGGTCACTGAGGAAATCGATTTGGGCAATTGAGGCAAGGTTTTGGCATTTGGTCTTCACAGAGGTCTTCCAGGGTGGCATCACTACCTTCCAGTCAGTTTTCACCATGTGGGTATGCCCAGATTGATCACAGGAGGACATTTACTGCTTGACTGTCATGGATTTTGAGGACAGTTTTGGTCATTTATATTATATTGGACATATTTTATTATTTTATTGTGCCTTGGGGATGAGCTAGTAAGGATTGATACCTCCTAGCCCCACCATGAGCTTATATTGTCATGTCCTAGTCACCATGAGGTGGATTTTGGTGCTTATGTTTCTCTAGTGGATGACGTCACCCTCTTATTGTACCACTTAGTGGGGGCGCTATCATGATATTGGGTGATCCATGTGATGTATTGTTATGATTTATTGTTAGCCATTGATTGGATCTTGAGATCTTTTAATCTTAGCCACTCATGTAAAAAGTGGTTAGGATTGTACTCTCTCCCCATCCTATTTAAGGAGGGAGCCTCTCATTGTAAAATTCATCTAGAGATTTTTGGCTCTTGGCTCTTGGAATAAAATTTCTATCTTTTGGAGTACATGCTTGGATTGGAGTGGATGTTGGTTGTTTCGATTGTAAATGCTTTTGTCCATTGCACTGGAGGATCTATTGTAGCTATCTTGCATATTTGCCATATTTCATTTACAAGTTAAGAGGGCGATTTTGGACAAGGGCGAATTGGTGGGGAGGCTTGCCCTTCAATCTTGGAAGAAGTCGCTCTGGTGTAACAGGGAGTAGTTTTGCCTTTGTGTCAACTATTCTATGTTTCTCTCTCTCTTGTTTGTATCTACCTTCAATTTGTTAAACTGATTGATGCTTTGCTCCTTGGCTTGACAGTTTAGAAGGAATCACATGTGGCTTGGAAAAATCGATTTGGCAAGAGGGCTTCAACAATTCTCCATTTGATCTTTGGCAAAGTAATCCTCGTCTCAACTAGCATTCATCTCTTCATCCAGGTATGTTCCAAGAGGTATGATCTTCTACTTCCTTGAATCTTCCATGATTTCTAGATCATAAAAACCCTAATCAATTAAAACCCTTGTTTTTGGTATTTTATTAGATCTACTTAGATCTAGCCTTGCTTTTGAAGAGATATTGAAAACCCACCTCTATAGCATCCACCCCTAGTTGGATCTACAGTTTGGTGGTGATTGGCTAAAAATTGACTCACTTTTCAAGGCAAAAAGCTCTCCTTGACCCAAATCGCACTTCCTAGTGAGAGGCTTGTTTGGTTAGATCTAGCACATGGGTAGGTGAGATCCCACTTGATTTGCAATCTAGACACTTGATAACCTACCCCCAGATTCTTACTTTGGTGAAATCTACCTTGTGGACATCTCTCCATGTTTTAAGGGGCTAAAACTCCCTTTTGAATCTATTAGTACCTCAAAACTCAGATCTACTAAGATCTAGCCCTTGGATTGACTTGATTTTTTGAACACGCATAGATCGGGGTACTAGCTACTTGGATCTACATTTTGGTGGCCATTGGGCTTGATTTGGCCCACTTAACCCTTGTTTTAGCCCTCCTTGAGCAAAGTCGCACTCCCTTGGGTAAGTGAGTTTGCCCACTTCGAGGAGGTGGGTGTGTGAGATTTTCGTGGATTTGGAATGCCCATACCTTGAAACCTAGGTCTAGACTGTCTTTCTGTCACGATCTGCCTTGGGGGTAGCATTCCTTGTTTCAAGGGATTGTGGTCCACTTAGGGTTATTACTTGAAAACCTAGATCTAGCAAAATCCAACCATTGGATCTCATTTAACCCACTTGACTTGGTTTCTAGGTGTGCCGATCTACACTTTGACATACTTTTTGACCCCATTAGCCCATCTAACGAGGCACTAGTCCTTCTCTAAAGCAAGTCACACTCCTTGGGAAATGTGTCAAACCCTAGATCTAGTACATGGGTACTCCTAGAATCAACTTAGATTTATAGATCTAGCCTTTATCCGACCTATAGTACCAACTTCACACCTAACTTCACCTTGTGGGCCTACCTAGAACCATTTCACACTTCCCAAGAAAACAAGACCCACTTAAGTAAATATATGGTATTATACCTAGTCATCATACCCCATCATGTGGCCTAAACCATACATAGGTTGAAACACTAACAATCTCTTACACACCTTCAACCATATTTCAACTTCTAGGTCCACTTAACCTTGCATTGGTTTCCGTAACTCCTCATTTACTTACCCTTAGAAACCTTTGTTTGGATCCAATCAACTGTGATTGGTCATAGGGTCTCCCCCTAGGTCTTGTTACACCCTGACCTAAAGCGAAGAGTGCCTCGGTTGACGTGACTCCCACCTTGCCTTGGGAACCGTGGCATCTCTTGGGTCACCTCTTTAGTTGCCTGTCTCCTCTACCGTCCCGGATGGGATACCACCAGGGGCAACTACAAGTTGTGTGATAACAATACCCAACAACAAGGTCCACCATGACATGCATGAAGGATCTCTTCCATCTCATCCTCTCGTACACATCGTCTAATAATAAGATCAGGACCAGTACGAAAGAGATCATTATCCACCCAGGAATAATTAGAGCTTTGAACTATGATCCTATGTTTCTCGGGTGGGGAGAGATGGTTTGGTAGCTTTCCAGTTGCTAAATAATTGGCTATGTCTGCAAACCATGGGGTTCGAACAGACATAGTGAACAAATGTTCATCTGGGAAGCTATCATCGACAGGACTAGCATTATCGTCAATTTGAATTCAAGAGAGAAAATCAGCTACCACATTCTCTCGACCGGGACGATCAACAATGGTGATATTAAATTCTTGTAACAAAAGAAGCCACCGAGTTACTTTGCCATTGGTGATAGATTTATTCATTAAAAACTTGATGACGGAGTGGTTAGTGTGTATAAAAATCTCATATCCTGTGATATAATGATGAAACTTGTTGATGGCATAGATTACTGCTAGAAACTCTTTTTCAGTAACAGTGTATTTCGATTCTGCAGGAGTCAGATTTTTACTAGCAAAGTAAATGGCATGCGATGTCTGTCCCTCTCTTTGACCTAAAACTGCCCCTATAGCTATGTCGGAGGCATCAGTGGATATATGGAAAGGAAGGGACCAATTTGGGCCCCTAAGTATTGGTGCCACTGATAGCTTTTCCTTCAGAGTTTCGAAGGCACGTTGACATGGTCCAGTCCATTGGAATTCTGTGTCTTTCATGAGTATTTTGAACATAGGTGCGGCTATCTTAGTGAAATTTTCAATGAAACGTTTATAATAGCCTGCATGACCAAGAAAACTTCTCACTTCCTTTGGAGTTTTTGGAGGAGGAAGATTAACAATTATTTTTATCTTGGCGGGATCCACCTTGATACCTTGAAGAGAGACATGATGTCCCAAAACTATGCCCTCGGTTAGTAGCATTTTACATTTTTCATGACTAAGAGCTAAGTTCGTTTTCTTGGCACCGAATAAGAACTGTTTCGAGGTAATCAAGGGCTTCCTGGAAGGTATTACCATAAACTGTAAAATCATCCTGTTATCACCAAACTTGTAGTTGTCCTTAGAGATGAATCCAAGATGGATGGCAGAATGGATGGGCAACCAAGATAGCCTAGACTCCCAATGGATGGTTGTCACGCCAATCGAGGCAATCTTCACTTTATGTTATCTAGCCCAAGACAACAGAGGGGGAGACCTAGATCTACTCCCGACAGGAGAGATCAGACCAAGACACCAGATCAAATCAAGTATGGATGAAGTACGTAAGGTGTATGGTAAACCCTAGATCTATGGATGGAGTCACAAGATAAGTGATATGTTGGATCAAGAGGTTTAATCAGTGTAAATTTGGCCCAACATGGTTTTGTAAGTGACTTATGGGGTTTAGAACAAGATCAAGGATCAAGGTACTAGTCAATTGTGAGAAACTCCACTGCCTTGGGAACCGTGTCCAATGCATGGTAGTTAATATCCGAATTGGGGCTAACCAGTACCAAAGGTGAGCTTGATGAATGGATATGGCAGTGTTCAAGTGTTTAAGCATGCAAGACAAAGATCAAACCATAAGCTAACCCAACAATCCAGGAAAGTCGAATTGGATTGGAGTAGATTAGTGCCTTGGGAAATGGGCCAAATGGAGTCGGATGTCCACCAAATTATAGATCAGGGATGTTGAGGTGTCAAGCTAGGTGGATCTTGAAAATTAGGGTCATCCAATGGCTAGATCTCAGTAGATTTGAGATTGAAATGTATCACCAAATGACCAAGTGGGGCTTGTTGTCCCCCAAAACTTGCATGCGTGTGTTGAAGCCCAAAATGTGAACACACAGGCTGGATGACAACTCTCAGGAGAGAGGCCAATGTCACCACACTCCTCTCCTCTCGCTTCAGGTTGGCTCTTCTCCAACTCAAGGGGGGTATCCCTAAAATAGGATCTCTAAGGAAGGTACAGTAAACGGGCAAGGTGAATTGAAGAGTCTGCCTTAGAGAAATAGATGTAACAAATAATGAGTTTTGAATGAGTGATGGAAAGGACGGGAGGATCAGTCCTCAAGGAAAAGGCCAATGCCAGTACCAAAAGGGAACATGGAGTCAAAAGGAGGACTCAAAGAGGCCTTTGTGCTTCATATGGGTGAGGTTAATCTAGTATGTCCCAAAATCAAAGACGAGGAGAATATGAGTAAGACCGACTACATTCTATTACTCCTATGATCTTCTGAAAACATGACGTCAACAAGCAACTTAACAACCGCAAATGCTTGCCCAATGGACTAGAGTATAGCCTTCTATGCTAGATTTACTGTACAGCTAAAAATGAAAGCACGCAACCATAGGAGAGATGCTCAATCTGCCCACAAACCCAATATGATTTTTATTCATTCAGCTCAATGGGAAGAGAAGAACTCCCAAAGTTTTTCCATCCATACAAAGGAGAAAGATGGTCTCTTATATATACCCAGAGACTCACCTAACTCAAAAATAAAATAATAATAGATGTAAAGTGAAAAAACACCTTTTTCTCTCCAACTAAAACAAAAGTTCGAACTATATGAATGACTAGTTCAAAACTCCACGAATGATGAGACGCAGCATCAGTCAAAAGGTGGACAGCTTGGAAAGGGTGACCTCCGGCGTTCATTGCAGACAACGCCATTTTTTGGACAACCGAGAAACCACTGTGTTAATAGTGTTACAACCAACCGCGGCTTTAACTCCCGATCCATGACACCGTGCACACGTTGGCTGTTTAAGAGATCAGAGGAAATTTCCATGCCATCGGTGGTCAAACTAGCTCGTGAACTGTGATGTTTTCTTAGAAAGTTGGAGGGCAACTGATGTCAATCAAAATTGACTTTAAATGCCAGCCGAGATCGGCTGCTAATCAAAATATGCGAACAGTAATCAATCCGGTGTCGCCCGCTCCAACAGAAACTCAAGTCTTGACTCGACAGCCAGCTCATAAGTCAAAGTTTAAACGCCAATCTTGAATGTCAAAATGTTGAAACAGGTCCAAACTTCACGCTCTGAAAGAGATATCCCAAAAATTCTTTATGTGCCAATTAAAATGAACTGAGCGTTGAATCCTCTGATCGGCAGTCAAGTGAGCGTGAGATCTTCGGCGTTTTACTGCGAATTGGTGATATCTTTTGATTTGCTCCAGGACTCTCAAGCAGTCGGAGTTACCTCCAAACATTTGGCTGGAGCTTCGAGATGGATGGTTTCTTCACACGGTATCGAATCGACTGTAAAGATTGCCGTGTGTGTAATCATCAGGCTTCCGGTGTGAACTCGGGCTCTGCGTTAATCCACCACCGGTGATCACAACTTCAACATGTGGCAGTGGCCCCATTTAATGATGTCTACGAACAAAAGATCTTCGATTAGAACCCGTCTGCGTGCTAACCATCTGCTGAAAACCCGTGCTTTGAATGCATAAAAACAATTGCTGCTTAATAATGAAATTAGCTGCGAAATCGACCCTATCGATCACGGTTTTTCAACTTTTCAGATTGCTGCCGTGTTAATTAACCCGTTGAAACCCGAATTTTGGCGATTGAATGCAACTCAATGCATCACAAATCCACTCCATACTTTCACAATTTTGCTTGACTGTTGCACCAGATCACATCTACTGTCTTCTTCAACGATTCAGTTCACCTATCAGTGAAGATTAACTCATGAAAAAAATCTTTGGAAGATGATATCACTAGAGCTGGAATTTATGATATGTCTTGGCACGATTTTTTTATTTTTATTTTTATTAACCTGAACCTACAAATTCCTATTTGAGGAAAGCCACTTCGTGCTTTGGTGCTGTTATCACATATATAGTAGCCGGGCTACCATACACTATTTTTCTCATTCCAGTACACTATTCATCCAGTTCCCTTACATTTGAGATGCTGAGATGAGCATCTAGATTGGATCACTATCAGATTGTGGACAACAGTTGTATTCCCCATGCCATGACTGAGTTTCAGGACACTCAGAGAGATGACCGATGTAGCCATTATACCATTGGTACAGAGCAGACAGTAGTGCCCAGAGTTACAGCAGCAGTCTCAGAGGACAGAGGATGGTACAGGTTGATGTGCATTCAGGAATATGACTCAGCAGGTATATCATGGTGTTATGGTTAGATTGCTTTTATACTTATTCTTATAGCATGTCTTAGCACTTAGTGTCATGATTGGCGATCATATAGATATATGGACCTGGTTGATCTATTATATATATTATATTGTCCCTACTCAGACTTAGAAGTTCACTATTCATACTCATTGGTATATACCCTCCTTAGGGAGAATAGAGGTGATCATTACACCATGCTTTGGCTTGCTAGTGTTGGCTCCATCATTTCATTGTCTTCATCCATCCATGGCCTACCTTTTAGATTATCACCCTGACTTACTACTTGACTAGTGGCATGGAGGACTTTTCCCCGCTGTAGCCTCTGTATTGGATGAGCTTCCCTGTTTATTGTGTCTCGGCTCTGAGTTGGTGACAAAACTTACCTATGGTGAGTTGGAGTTCCTTGTGAATTCCCCCTAGTCACTAAAGTTGTGTTGGCTAAACCTGAAACTTTTAGTGCTGCCATGAATACAAAATCTGGAAAAATGAAATGTTATATCTTGTATGAAAAGCCCATTCATGCAATGTGTTTCTAAACACACATGAATGAGAGGCATGCCAAATGAACATGGCAATGAAAATAAAATGTTATATCTTGTGGAAAATAAATACCTAGGTAAACAAGCTGTCCATGACACACCTAGAAGTGCTCAGGTAAACAAGTGCCTTAAAAACACACCTGCAGCAGAAAGCCTAAAGAAAAAATGTAAATCTATGCAATGTGTTTGTAAACACACATAGATCAAGGCTATGGAAACTTCAGGCCCAAAAAGCAATGGAACTTAAATGCTATATCTAAACAATTGCTGGCCTTATTTGTATTATGGATTGTGCGCATCTGTGAAGGTGAATAAACCCTCTTTAAACAACTCATCCATTTGTGAGACACCGCCATTCCCTGTGTTATTGCTCATTCAGTATATACTATGGTGTATTCCCTTTCCCTTGCCAAAGTGTCACAAAGTCAAGACAGTTAAGTCATCCCTTAGCCTAGCCAGTTAATTTAAGCCTTCACCCTTCACTAGCAAATTGATCACAACTATGAAGTGAGTATGATCCTGAAAGTCTAGTCTGAGTAATAATAATAATTAACGACACTATATATTTGGATTTAGATCGCCAGTCATGATTACTCTGTGTTATAATTGTTATTTGAATAAGTTGTAGAGCATATATTAACCTTGACACTTTGCAGCAGCTATTGATGATGATCTGAGTTATATTTGGTCTTGGTTAGACCTAGTTTGACCATGGAGGACCATGGGACATGAGATGTTGGACCTTATGATGATATGGATAGATGATATATGGTCTATGTATACATACATGATGACTCTATGCAGCAGCTACAGGGTTATGATGATGATTCTGGGGTTACAGCAGTGTTTGTATATGTACAACGCATTATTATTGGCCTTGATCCAGTATATTGGATATTTATTTTGATCATGCAGAGATTCATATGGTGTATGAGTACACATCTTGGATAGATTTGGACCTTCTGAGTCCAATGGGACAGTTTGTTTTCAGTTCTGGGCACTTACAGTGATGATTTAGCCTCAGTAGGCTGTCCTAGTGCAGTTTTGGTCTGTCGGAGGCCCTGTCGGAGCAGAAGTGATTTTTATCCAGTTGACCTAGGACGCTGATGATGGAGGGGGTGGTCCAGCCACTTGTTTTTACCATATTACCCCCCTCCCGGACACATAGGTGCCCTCACCTTGACAGCGCCAGCACTCCAGGAGGCTATTCGGGGCAGTTTCACGCTTCCCGAGGCAATTCAGGATTGGTAGAAATGGCTATTGAGGAAATCGATTTGGGCTACTGAGGCAAAGTTATGGCATGGGATGATCAGTGATGATAGATCGGGACCTTCCACACCTTCTCCAGCAGTTTCAGCTTCATCGGGGCCCGCATCCATCACTTATGGCACTTTCTGTGGATTTTTGAGGTCTTTTGAGGACCACGACTTCACTATGGAGGCACGATTTGGTACATTCATGATTATTTTTTGGTTATTGTGCTATGGGGATTGACCAAGGAGGGATAAAATTACCCCTTGGACCCACCATAAGCCTCTTATGATATTTTGTCATCATGATTTGGTGGGATTCCCCTCTTATAGGGCGATTTTGTCCACTTACATTATATTTTATTAGTGATCCATGTATTTTATTGTTGAGCTCATCTCAACCATTGATTAGACATTTGTATCTTTTAATCTTAGCCACTCATTCAAAAAGTGGTTAGGGTTTTGGTGCCTCTCCTTCCTATTTAAAGGAGAGAGCCTCTCATTGTAAAGGGGACTTTTGGCTCTGGATGATTGGAATAGAAAATTATTATTGCATCTATCTCCAGTGTTGTGGTGAATGTTTTTGGTGTTCGTTCGTTGGTTCTTCCTTTGCACTGAGTTATTGAAGATATTGTTTGCCATATATTTTGTACCACGATTTTGCATCTACAGGTGGAGGCCGATTTGCTTGGAGGAGGAGGTATTGGTAGGGGAAGACTCTCCCTACTTCTTCTTTGGAGCTCTTCGTTGGTAACAGGGAGTATTACTGTCCCAGGACCTTCTATTTCATGTTACTATTGCATTTCTCTTGTATTTCTTCCATACTTGATCTTACTGATTGAATCTTCATTCCTTGGTTTGACAGGTAGAGGAAGGTGCACTTGTGGGCTAGGGCATCAATTCGGCAAGCAAATCAACAATCTCTCATTTGATCTCTGCGGGAATCTTCCTCAACATCAAGGAATCTCATCCACATCACTCAGGTATGATCTCAAGGTAAGTTCTATCTCCATGATCTATCCAATTGTCTAAAACATCTTAAAACCCTAAATTAATCAAAACCCCATTTTTACATTTTCTCAGATCTACTTAGATCTAGTGGGTTGTTGGGCATAATATTGAAAACCCACTTCTATAGCATCCACGACATCCCAGATCTATAGTTTGGTGAGGATTGGCTTCCGTTTGACCCCTCTCCCATGCCAACTTAGCTTCTCCCAAGCAAGGCGCACTTCACTAGTTGAGCAAGTTGACCTAGATCTAGGTGGTGGGTGTTTGAGATTCCACTTGATTTATCATCTACACATCCAATAACATACACCCAGGTTGTCACTTTCCTGAAATTCACCTTGTGGGCCCCATTCCACATTTTAAGGGATTTAATCCCCATTTTGGACCACTTGGAACCCTTAAACTCAGATCTACTAAGATCTAACCGTTGGATTACCACGAAATTACAGATCCATACTCCTACCTGACCGATCTACCCGGATCTAAAGTTTGGATGCCATCCGACTTGTTTTGACCCACCTAACCCCACTTTTAGGCCTCCTTAGGAAAAGTCGCACCACCTTGGAGAAGTGAGTTGACTCACTTCCAGGAACTGGGTACTTGAGATTTTTGGAGATTTGAAACCGGAATAATTCAAAACCTAGGTCTAGACTATCACTTTGTCAAATCTTGCCTTGGGGATTGCATTCCTTGTTTTAAGGGATTGTGGTCCACTTTGGTCAAACCTAGATCTAGACACATTCATCCATCAAGACCTCTATTGCCCACTTGTCCCAAGTACTAGGAGTCCTAAACCACAAGTCAACCTTACTTTGACTCCACTTCCCAATTCCCAAGGCACTGGTTTCTCTCCAAGTTAATTCGATTTTCCTAGATTGTTGGATTGACTTGTGGATTGACCTATGCATGGTGAACTAAACCCTTGAAGCTATCATGTATCATGGTCAAGCTTGTCATCTGTACTAGTTAGCCCCAATACAACCCTTAAACTACCCTGCATTGGACACGGTTCCCAAGGCAGTGGACTTTCCAACATTGAACTAGTACACTAGCCCTAGATCTCACTTCAAACATTATAAGTCACTCTTACATCAACCATGAACCAAAGCTATACCTATTGAACCCCTCATTTGGCTTGTGACTTCATCTTTAGGTCTAGGATAAACCATACACCTAACTTCACTTAGAAATACCCTGATTTGGTGTCTTGGTTTTGATCTCTCCTGTCGGGAGTAGATCGGGTCTCCCCCTTTGTTGTCTGGGCTAGATAACATAAAGCGAAGGTTGCCTCGACTGGCGTGACAACCATATATTGGAGGTCGAGGTGATCGTGGTTGCACCTTTTGAGTTGCCCTTCCCTATTGCCATCCATGACTGGATCCATCCATAGGGGTAACTACAGCTTAGGTGATAACAGGTGCTCTAGTCAATTTATTGCCTTGGAATTTTTCAATAGGAAGTATATGCATGATTACATGATTGGAGAAAAAACACTTCATTTCCCTTTTTAGTCACCTTGGAACAATAATGCTTGTTGTCAAATTATCAATCATTCTTGGTGGCTAGAAAAGGTGTTTAAAGATCAATTTCATCTTTTCTCCATTTTTGAGCATCAAGTGGGTCTAGTTTTGATTTTTCGTCTTTTAAGCCTTGATTTGTCCCCACTCGGTTTTATTTGATCATCAGTCCCAAGGGGAAATGAATTGAATATGCAAGTGAAGTGAATGAGGAAATTAGTTTATTAAATCAAATACCATATATTTTCCCTCCATCAATTTTAAACAATCATTTGCATAAATTTTATGATCCTATCAGTTCTTTGATGGAGGATGCCAGCTTCAGTGGATCTTTCCCTTGGCATGATTTCATTTTGCACCATTCAAACCCTTCTTCAATTTTTGAACAAGCCAGAAAGATTGTGTTATCAAATTCTCTAATCTTTAATCCAATCATGACTTGTTTCATTAATAAAAATCAAAGAAGAAACACTAATCTGTTTGATGAATGTTTGCACTGAATTTATGATTTTACCTAGCATTTGTGTTGACTGGTTAGAGTAGGGTAGGTAGGTCTTGAATAAGCTCACTTGAGCAGTAGGATTTGTGTGCTTTTTCTTTTTCTGTGTGATGAGTATTACCCCTTTTCTTTTCTGCTTGGAGTGTCTGCTTGTTTTTGTTTTTTATTTAGTTGAGCCTTGCTCCTTCCTAAGTTTGTCTCTTCTCCTGCATGCATTGAAGAATTTTAATTTCCTTTTGCATTTTTGGCCGCCTGTGCAAGTTGAGATTGCCTACTTGAAAAAGTTTTCTTGTCCTCCTGCACAGTAATAAAAAAAAATAATGAATGATGAACAAATGATATATGCTATGTTAGTTAAAATTTTTCTTTTACGCATTTCAGTTTCTGTTTTAGAGTAGATTTCATTTTCAATTTTATTTTATATTTGTCCCATACATGCTCCGTGAGGTATTCTAGTGTTTGTGAGCGCAGGTACAGGTGCAAAATAAAAGCTGAAAGCAAGGATGGTGCAGTGTTGGATTGAAGATTGATGCAGAGCAGATCAAGACCAGAGATTCTGAGGTTCTCAAGCGCTCTCTCCCTTAGAGCACTTGTCCCAACTGGAGCTAGATGTTATCACACCATAGTAGCAGGGCTACTATGCTTGCTTAGCAGATATCTGCACATTCCAGAGCTTCCATTATTCAGAGCTTGGCTATGATGATTGTATATTTTGAGATCACTCATGATTAGAGCAGTGCATTATTCAAACTTATGTTAGACCTTGTGTCAAGGCTGAGCCTTGAGAGTTCAGATTTGATGATTGATGTGACCCTTTATCCCATACAGTTTCAGTTCAGTTCCTAGAGATGTATTGCAGCAGTGTTTCAGATGATATATGATGATTATTATTGTGATGATGTTATATGACCTAAGGATGTTTTATCATTGACTGTGGATTATTATCTTGTTGATTTAGTCATGTTCACATCATCTGCTTGGTATATTATTCCTGATGTGGCAAACTATTTAAAATAAACTGTAAATAATAAAATGGACATTTACTTTCACATTTAGGTTATTTGACAAAACCCACTGGTTTACCACCTTACATAGATATGGTCTTTCCTGACGCCAGTTGTCTGCTAGTTTAGGCTCCATATTGACTTGACTCCATCCATACATGACTTTCCTTATTTGACTTTAAACCTTGACCTGTTTCATTTGACTTTCTGATGCTGAGGACTTCCCCATTTTCTACCTCTGTGTTTGGACCGCATCCCTGTATGTTCAGTGTCTCGGCTCTAAGTTGGTGACAAAACTTACCTTTGGTGAGTTGGATTGTAGGCCTAAATCATTTTGGTCGGTTGTCCCGATGTTTGGCATTGGCTTGAACTCCCCTTAGTCACTTGAGATGTTGTTGGCTAAAATTGAAAGCTCATGTACTACTTATGGAAACTTATAAATTCGCCCATGGAAACTAAAAAGGGCAAGAGCGATGAACTGCTAAAAATACTCCTCGAAGAGTATAAGAAAGGTCCAAAAAAAGCAATGGTTCTTGAAAGCTATATCTAAACAATTGCTGACGTTATATGTATAAGAAAACATGCCCTGGATGCAAGCTGCAACTTGTTGTGCTTATCAGCACACCTGAGATCCGAAGGGTTATGTAGGCCAAAAAGGCCATGAAATGAAATTGAATGATCCTAATGAACCTAGATCAACTTGATGTAGACATGATGCCTAAGTTGAATAAGCACTCTCTAAACAACTTATCCATTTGTGAGGCACAACCATTCTCCGTGTTATTTTGTCCAACACAGAGTTTGTAGCTTTCCCATTCTCCCATTCCAAAGTATTTTTGAGTTGAGTTAGACAAGTCAACCCCTTGGCCCAACCTTGTTCCTAGCTTTCATCCTTCACTAGCAGTTTGACCATGTCCAATGGGTGAGCTTGTCATTTGAACTATTGTGCAAGTAATTTCATATAATAAAGGGATATGCTAACTTGATTAATACCACTGAATGGATGTTATACTTTGAGCTAAGCTGTGAGAATGATTAGAGGAACATGTCTTAGTCTACTGATATGATTTTTCCTTGGTTATATATGGACCTAGTCAACCTAGTTTGACTATGGCCATTTCTTGGGATCCGTGATGATGTGGGCCACATAGGCTTATAGATGATGATTGATGGACCCACATACTCTTGATGATGATGCCATATGATGGATATAGGATGTAGATGATGATTGATGCAGTTCAACAGTTTTATTTATTACTTCAGATCATCAGATTATACACTGTCCATATATGGTGAACCCTACAGCTGGCCCATTAGGGGTACCCATGGTGTATGAGTACACATTCCTAGTGGATTTGGGTCTTCTGGATCCAATGAGACACTTATCTTTCAGTTCTGGGCACTTCTGACAGTGATTGATGCAGTTTTACACTTGTTGACCAGATTTGGGGCTGATTTCCCAGCCTGAGCAGCAGGGGCCATGAGAGGCCAGTTCATCTAGGGCGCTGTATGAGGAGGGGGTGGTCCAGCCACTTGTGGAGAGCCTGGTGGTCTCAGTTGGACAGCGCAGATGCCCTAGGAGGCAGTTTTGGCACTTTCACAGTTATCGAGGCAGTTAAAAAATAGGATAAAGTGGTCACTGAGGAATTCGATTTGGACAATTGAGGCAAGTTTTTGGCACTTGGTTTTCACATAGGTCTTCCAGGGTGATCCCACTATCTTCCAGCCAGTTTTCACCATGTGGGTAGGCCCACAACGATCACAGGAGGTCTTTTACTGCTTGTCTGTCACAGATTTTGAGGACAGATCGGGTCATTTATATTATCTGGGACATATTTTATTATTTTATTGTGCCTTGGGGATGAGCTAGTAAGGATTGATTTCTCCTAGCGCCACCATGTGCTCCATATGTCATGTCCTAGTCATTATGAGGTGGGCTTTGGTACTTTTACCCCCTCTAGTGGATGACGTCACCCTCCATGATTATTTTTAGACTATGACATCATCACTTTATAAGTGATCCATGTGTTATGTTATTATGGTTCATCTTAGCCATTGATTTTATATTGAGATCTTTTTATCTCAACCACTCATTTGATGTAGTATTGTAAAGTGGTATAGGGTTTTGGTCTTTATTATCCTATATAAGGAGGAGACCCCCTATTGTATAGCTCACCTTTGGAGCTTTGGAATATTGGAATAGAACACTTCTTTGTGGAGCATATCTCTCTTGTCTTGTGGATTCTCTTGCATCTTGAGTATACAGTATCTCTTCTATGTATCATTGTGGGTTTTGGTTCTACAACTATTTGTCTTGCAAGGAAGTCGAATTGGTGGAGAGGAGGGCGATTTCTTGAGGGTTATTGTTGGAGGGATCCACATATTCTCTCTTGGGTTGATCTTGTGATAGGGAGTATCATTATTGTATCTTCGTGACATAGTTGATGCTTTCTATTACATCTTTCTATCATTTTCATAATCATCTTACTTGACTTGTTTCCTTTGATCTTGTCTTGTAGGAGGAGGATAATTTGGCTTCTTGAGGAGGACGATTTGGCTTGGAGAATCAAAATTGCACTCTTGAATATACACATAGGAGAATGCTATCAATTTGCAAGTTGGCCATAAGCAATTTAGGTAAGATCTGTTGATGTTTATGTAACTTCGGAATGTATTTCACATATATCTATATTGTATCCCTATAGAGATGTTATTATTCCTCTATACGGAAGTGTCGTTATTTATATTCTAAGTGTCGTAACTTATACTTGATGGGTTATTAGACCACCTTGTTGGGGTCGGCCCTCTATAAGTCATGTGGGTCAAAGGGTTATTAGACCACCCTATTGGGGGTCAGCCAAGTGGGTCGAAGGGTTATTAGACCACCCTATTGGGGGTCGGCCCAGTCAACATTATGTTATGTGGTTAAGTTCGAGCCTACATGAGTTAGGTAAAAAGGCAAGTCAAGTCAAGTATAAATAGAGTGCGGGAGACACTCTATTTACTCACTCACTTCTCACTTATGCACTCAAGGAGGAGTGGCGCACTTATGGAGGAGGAGGATCTGCTGCTAGGTTATGTCTATCTCTTATGGTTGGTTGTATCATTGCTCTATCTATCTTCGAGGAAGTTATTGGGGTTTTTCACCTTTATGGTTTTCCCCAAGTAAATCTTTGTGTCTCTTGTGTGCTTGCATTATTGTCTCCATGATTGATATGCTGTACATGTTGTTCTCTCAGTTAAGATCCTAGATCAGATTGAAGTAAATTCTGAAAATTTAACATGGTATCAGAGCTAGCCTGAAAGAAGGCATGATATGGCATGTATGACACTTGTTGCACTTACGATGTTAGGGCTTGATATAGCAAAAACCAGTCATCGTAGAACTTTCGCTATAAATCCGTTTTGGCGAATTGTTCGGATCTGAAATTGTTACAGGCCGAAGCTAAGATCCCCATGTACCTTGTGTCCAAAGGACAACCTCTAATTCGTTGTACTTTGTGATTTATGATCTGTACAATATAGGGTTTCTGCCTCTTCCAGATCTGAGTCAAAATCAGGTGACCTTGGGAAAAAGGTCATAACCTGGGCTAGGAAGATCCAAATGAAATTTCGTAAAAAGTGACAGGTATTAAACAAACTGCTCTATCTCAAGAAACTTTTTCAGAGGCCGAAGGTGAACCAGTGACACGTGGCACTCCGTACAAGTTCTCTCTCCTGTATTATCCCATAAACAGGTCACGTTGCGACACTTGGCATAACTCTCTCTCAGAGAGTCCAATTGAGGTCAGACTTGTCAGGATGGAAAGATAACAGGGCGAGATATCTCAGGAAACGTTTTTAGAGGCCTAAGTTCAAACAGTGACACGTGGCACGACGTACAAGTTCGCACTCCTGTATTATCCTAAAACAGGTCACGTTGCGACATTTGGCATAACTCTCTCTCAGAGAATCCAATTGAGGTCAGACCTGTCAGGATGGAAAGATAACAGGTCAGGCTATCTCAGGAAACTTTTTCAGACCCTGTGGATCAAAAAGTTTGGAGTTACACCAGAAACAATCAGGTACATATTTTTGTCAAAACAGAATTATTTTTGAGTACCTTCATTCATGGCTTCCGGAATTTAGGGCTTCTGAAAAAGTTGGAATTTTTGTAATCGGAGACCACGGCTAAATGCTACTCATCGAAATAAAAATTTAGAGACCAAAATCAGAATTTTTGGCTGGGCAAAAGGCCGGGTTTGATCAGACCCTAGTTCGGGACTTTGATCAGAAAAGTGGAAAATTAGGACTTCTATAAAAATGGGAATTTTTGAAATCTGTGACCACGGCTGGAAGCTCCTCAGAAAAATAGAAGCTTAGAGCTTTGGATCAAACCTTTTGATTGGTCAGAAGAGTGGGCTTCATCAAACCCCAGTTCAGGGTCACGTCTAGTGAATCTGGAAGTTTCAAAGGAAAAATTGAGGAGTGAAACTTTCTAGTTTTCAAATTCTGAATATACCAGTTTGATCAGCTCATCTAGGCGCATATTTCTATCCTTTCAGAAGTTTGAAATTCAAAGTTTGAATTTTTGGGTTTCTCTAACAAACCCATATCCAGTTCCAGGTCCAGTTCTTTCAAATCAAGTGGATTGGGTTAACCCTAGAAGAAGATGGATTGGTCACCTGCATAAGTAAAGAAGTTCCTGTTTCAGAGGGAGATAAGGCTAAGGCCTTACATAAGAATAGTACAAGCGATCTCGACAGGTATGACTCATCAAGGTATGTTTTGAGATTTGTTCATGATTAAGTTTATGGTATGTTTGTCTTCATGTTATTACGGTTAGTACAATCTTGATTTTAGACTTGTCGTATCACCTTAATAAAATTATGAATGCACGATAGAAGATATTCATTGATTAAGGTTTTGACACTTATGATTGTACTAATGCATTGTGATGGTGTATGAGGTTTATGTTGTCTACTAACATGAAAAGTACACCAAGAAAGACAAATCATGTTCTGGTTCAAAGAACATATGATCATGATGACATGAGGACAAAGATTCATCCATTGTCATGGATCTCATAAAAGATCCATTTACGAGGTATGTATAATTTGGTGTTATAATGGTTAACCTATGAGATTTACAGGTTACTAGCTCAAGTCATTGAAGAAGAACAAGAAGACATGATGTGAGTATGTTAGACATAACTAGCTAGCATGCTGATCCAGGTATGTCTTTCCTATATCAAGATAGAATCCTACCTTGTGTTAGGATCTTATACTGTTGTTGATAATGATTATTCATGAAGTCATAGGTTTGAATAATCATGGCTGTATGCATATTATGTTTCTTACCATATTTGATGATATGACTAACCATAAGAATCATGAAGGTATAGGTTTGAATAATCACAGGTTTTATGCATATTATATCTCTTATCTTAATTGGTGATTCAACTAACCCGAAGAGTCATAGGTTTGAGTAATTATAGGTTTAGACATGTTATGCTTCTTATGATTTGACTAACCATAAGAATCCTACATAAACCTTGAATGCTAATGCTTATTATTTATATTTGAAATGATCATGACTATACATGCTTGAGATTATTGTGTTTTAATAGTATACTAATGAATGTATGATTTTATATGAGATCACAAGGATAACACAATCATGATACTAATAAGCATGCATAGGGACCAAGGATGA
This sequence comes from Larix kaempferi, assembly GCA_027924585.1. Classification (NCBI taxonomy): domain Eukaryota; kingdom Viridiplantae; phylum Streptophyta; class Pinopsida; order Pinales; family Pinaceae; genus Larix; species Larix kaempferi. The sequence goes on along the minus strand of BSBM01001430.1, from coordinate 8,395,820 downwards.
ATATGAGTTCAAAAACAGGTAATCCAGGAAGCAAATATCAAGAGGGAGTACACTCCAGTGGTTTATGCAAGGATGCAAATATTCAGAGGGAGTTGACTATCTCTCTACATTCCACAACAGAAAGGTGTAGAAGAAGCTACTTCAGATTAGAACTCCAGCAGCTCCTGCAAGGAAGCAAAGACCCAGAGGGAGTCCACCCAACAAACAAACAAAGATAAGTATTTTAATTATCATTTCATGCATATTTGTTTGTTTAAATAAAATTGTTCAATGATGTATATGCTCATGTTCCTAGACTTAGGATATGTATTGTGCATATTAGAATAGTTGCATTGATGAACAGTATACTACTAATATACATGGGTAAGTGGCCTATGGCACTGTACAACATTCCATTGCTACTTATCTAGAATGAAACCTTTTTGCTGACATGTTGAGAGTTGTACACACTCTTAACAATGTTTTGGTAGAGATTGGAAGGCATCTAGAAAGTTACGAGATATGGATAAATGTTGTATTGAAGCATTGGCTAAGATAATTGCATGACTGTATGACATATTTCTTTATGTGTAAGAATTTGTTCTGAAAATTATGAGATGTTTCTAATCATGCAATTTAACCTGTTTTGTAGGAAAGACTGTATATCTTCACCTACAAAAGGACTACAACATTTGTTCCAGCAACAAAGATACCTATTGAAGATATTGAAGTTCCCAGGATCTGGGATGAAGAAATGGAATGCCATGATCCGTCGATCATGAAGAACGATGTTTGGGATGCGGTCCCAAGACGAGAAGGGAAGTTTGTTATGACTTCCAAATGGATCTATCAGATCCAGCATGTTGCAGATGGCAGCATTGAGAAATATAAAAGATGCACCAGATGGATTTCAAGACAGCATATGGTATGGTAGGATAGACAGCTTTCTATCCAGTTTGGGCTTTACCAAAAGTAAAGCAGATTCCAACCTTTACTACAAGGTTGAGGAAGGCAATCCAGTGATACTACTTTTGTATGCGGATAACCTGTTTGTTACAGGTGAAGATATATTGATTGCCGACATGCAGCGGAAGCTTACTGCCGAGTTCGAGATGAAGAACTTGGGGATGATTCACTATTTGTTTTTGGCATGGAGGTGTGGCAGAGTGATGGAATCTTCCTTGGACAAGGGAAGTATGCAGTAGAGATCCTGAAGAGGTTCGGGATGATGGACTGCAAGGCTATGGCCACACCTATGGCATCGAACCTGAAGCGTCTGTGTGATGCTTCATCTGAGCCGATTGATATCACTATGTATTTTCAGATGATTGGGTTCTTGATGTACCTGACGAACACGAAACCAGATATTTGCTTTGCTATGAACATATTGAGCCAGTTCCTGACGGATCCGAGGAGTGTTCACCTGGTTGCTGTAAAGCATGTTCTGAGGTACTTGAAGGGTACAGTGGATTTTGGACTCAGGTATGAGGCGGATCAAAAGTTTAACCTACAGGGTTATGTTGATTCAGATTGGGCTGGCAGTGCTGCAGATAGGAAGAGCACATCTGGGTGCTGCTTCAGTATGGGATCAGGTGTGATCTCTTGGTTTAGCAGGAAGCAGTCCTGCGTAGCACTGAGTACAGCTGAGGCAGAGTATGTTGCAGCCTGCTCAGCTAGTTGTGAGGCAGTATGGCTATGGAAGCTACTGTCTGAGTTATTTGATCTCCCGTTGGAGGCTACTGGTATCTTCTGTGATAACCAGAGTTGTGTAAAGCTGTCCGAGAACCCAGTGTTTCATGACAGGTCGAAACACATAAAGATCAAATATCACTATATCAGGGATATGGTGCAGAGAGGAGCTGTGAAGCTCCTGTATGTTGCGACGGATGAGCAGATTGCAGATGTGCTGACGAAGCCACTAGCCAGGGTGAAGTTCGAGTACTTCAGAGAGAGGCTTGGCGTTCTCCAGCACGAGGACACTTCGAGGAAGAAGTGATGGACACGTTTGCTGAAGCCATTCCAAGCATGTTGTAAGGAGGATCCTTCACATGGCTGTGGATGTAAGCTCTGAATGATGAGCATCAGGATGATGTTCTGGTTTCTGCTTGGATATGATCAGTTGGATCATTTTATGTATGTATGTACGCATCATGTTGGATGCTGTCTATGATCAGTTGGATGATTTTTATGTATGTATGTATGCATCATGTTGGATGCTGGATATGATCAGTTGGATCAGTTATATGTACGCATCATGTTGGATGCTGGATATGATCAGTTGGATCATGTGTATGTATTTTTGTATATGCATCATGTTGGATGCTTGGACCATGTATCTGTATATGTATCAGGTGGATACATTGTATGATCAGGTGGATCATGTATGATGATATGTATCATGTATTTATTTGTATCAGGTGGATACATTGTATGATCAGGAGGATCATGTATGATGATATGTCTCAGGTAGATACTTGGTATGCATCAGGTAGATGCATTGATGATCAGGTGGATCATGTATGATGACATGCAGCAGGATGTTGCAGTGATGATCAGGATGATCATGGATGACGAGCTTCAGGATGTTGCTCCAGATGACATGCAGCAGGACGTTGCAATGATGATGATCAGGAGGATCATGGATACATCAGGTTGATATATGGTGAGTATCAGGATGATACTTTGTGGCCGTGGATCAGGTTGTGCAGAGGAGCATGTCTGGGAGATCCTATAGGTCGGAGTTGTGTACCCGTAACAGCCTGGGATGCTCTTTCGAGACATTGCTTTGGGAGGACATGTAATTTGTGCCCTGGGAGATCTTTCAGGTCAGAGTTGTGTACCCGTAACATCCTGGGATGCTCTTGCGAGGTTTTGTCCTATGGCATGTAATTTGGGCCCTGGGAGATTTCATGTCGGAGTTGTGTACCCGTAACATCCTGAGATGCTCTTTCGAGGTTTTGCCATGACCACATGTAATTTGTGCCCTGGGAGATTTCAGGTCGGAGTTGTGTACCCGTAACATCCTGAGATGCTGTTGCTAGGTTTTGTGGTGACCGCATGTAATTTGTGCCCTGGGAGATCCTACAGGTTGGAGTTGTGTACCCGTAACATCCTGGGATGCTCTTTCGAGGTTTTGTGGTGGGGTCACATGTAATAGCGCCCTGGGAGATCCTACAGGTCGGAGTTGTGTACCCGTAACATCCTGGGATGCTCTTTCGAGGTTTTGTGACGCACGTAATAAGTTTTGAGGATTCCACAGTATGGCCAGTGATGATGAAGACCTGCAGGTGGTGGGCCTACATCCAGTATGAAAAAGGACTGGCTCTGTAGAACTTCCTATGACGAGTAGATTCAGAGATTGATTGAGATAGCAGCAGCAGTGACGATGATGATGACTCGATGACGATTATCCAGTGACGATGATCCAGAGAAGATGGCTTGTGCTAGAAGAACTGTGCTGAGAAATACCTTCCTAGTTAAGAGGGAGTGTTGATGTATATGTAACTTTGGAATGTATTTCACATATATGTATATTGTATTCCTATAGAGATGTTGTTATTCCTCTATACGGAAGTGTCGTTATTTATATTGTAAGTGTCGTAACTTATACTTGATGGGTTATTAGACCACCTTGTTGGGGTCGGCCCTCTATAAGTCATGTGGGTCAAAGGGTTATTAGACCACCCTATTGGGGGTCAGCCAAGTGGGTCGAAGGGTTATTAGACCACCTTATTGGGGGTCGGCCCAGTCAACATTATGTTATGTGGTTAAGTTCGAGCCTACATGAGTTAGGTAAAAAGGCAAGTCAAGTCAAGTATAAATAGAGTGCGGGAGGCACTCTATTTACTCACTCACTTCTCACTTATGCACTCAAGGAGGAGTGGCACACTTATGGAGGAGGAGGATCTGCTGCTAGGTTATGTCTATCTCTTATGGTTGGTTGTATCATTGCTCTATCTATCTCCGAGGAAGTTATTGGGGTTTTTCACCTTTATGGTTTTCCCCAAGTAAATCTTTGTGTCTCTTGTGTGCTTGCATTATTGTCTCCATGATTGATATGCTGTACATGTTCTCTCAGTTAAGATCCTAGATCAGATTGAAGTAAATTCTGAAAATTTAACAAGATCTACAAGGTATGTGTCTCTTTCCATCCATTCTCTCTTCATTGGTCACAAACCCTAATTAATCAAAACCCCAAATTTTGGTTTTTCTTAGATCTACTTAGATCTAGCCTTGCTTTTGAAAAGATCTTAAGAACCCACCTCTATAGCATCCACCCCTAGTTGGATCTATAGTTTGGTGGTGATTGGGTTAAAATTTACACACTTTTCAAGGCAATATAGCTCTCTTGAGGCAAATCACACTTCCTTGGGAGAGGCTTGTTTGGTTAGATCTAGCATATGGGTAGGTGAGATCCCACTTGATTTGCAATCTACATACTTGATAACCTACCCCTAGACTCTTACTTTGGTGATTTCTACCTTGTGGGCATCATTCCACATTTCAAGGGATTAAAACCCCATGTTGGACTACTTGGCATCTTAAAACTTAGATCTAGTAAGATCTAACCCTTGGATTGCCTTGATTTTCAAGATCCACATAGATCATTGCCTAAACTACTTGGATCTATAATTTGGTGGCCATTGGACTTGATTTGATACCCCTTCTCCACCTTTTAGCCCTCCTTGAGCAAGGTCGCACTTCCTTGGGTGACTGAGTTTGCCCACTTCTAGGACCTGGGTAGTTGAGATTTCAATGGATTTGGAACGGGCATATCTTGAAACCTATATCTAGAGTATCATTTTGTGACGATCTGCCTTGGGGGTAGCATTCCTTGTTTTAAGGGATTGTGGTCCACTTGGGTCATTTCATGAAACCCTAGATCTAATCCAATCTAACCACTCTATTCCAATTAGCCCACTTGATTTGACTTCTAGGTGTCCCGATCTACACTTTGACATATCTTTTTGACTCCATTAACCCATCCAACAAGGCACTAGTCCTCCCTAGGCAAGTCGCACTCCTTGGGAATTGTGTCAAACCGTAGATCCCATATGTGGGTATTCCTAGTTTCAACTTAGATCCATAGATCTACTCATTACATATCCTCTAGTACCAATTGCATCCCTTAATTTCACCTTGTGGGTCCCAATTGAACCATTACATATCCCAAGAAAGTAGGTCTCACTTGTGTAATATATGGTACTAGATCTTGTCTTTTTAGCTCATCATGTGGCCTAAATCATACATTGGTTTAAACACTAATCATCTCTCAAACCATCATCAACCATACTTTAACTTTTAGGTCCACTTAACCTTGCATCGGTTTTCGTAACTCATCATTTACTTATCCCTAGGAACCTTTGTTTGGGTCCAATCATCTTTGATTGGTAATAGGGTCTCCCCCTAGGTCTTGATTCATCTAAATCTAAAGTGAAGAGTGCCTCAATTGACGTGACTCCCACCTTGCATTGGGAACCGTGGCATCTCTTGGGTCACCTCTTTAGTTGTCCATCTCCTCTACCGTCTCGGATGGGATACCACTAGGGGCAACTACAAGTTGTGTGATAATAGTCACCACACTCCTCTCCTCTCACTTCAGGTTGGATCTTCTCCAACTCAAGGGGGGTATCCCTAAAATAGGATCGCTAAGGCAGGTACAGTAAATGGGCAAGGTGAATTGAAGAGGCTGCCTTAGAGAAACAGATCTAAAAAATAATGAGTTTTGAATGAGTGATAGAAAGGATAGGAGGATCAGTCCTCAAGGAAAAGGCCAGTGCCAGTACCAGAAGGGAACATGGAGTCAAAAAGAGGACTCAAAGAGGCCTTTGTGCTTCATATGGGTGAGGTTAATCTAGTACGTCCCAAAATCAAAGACGAGGAGAATATGAGTAAGACCGATTACATTCTATTACTCCTATGATCTTCTGAAAACATGACGTCAACAAGCAACTTAACAACCGCAAATGCTTGCCCAATGGACTAGAGTATAGCCTTCTATGCTAGATTTAATGTACAGCTAAAAATGAAAGCACACAAACATAGGAGAGATGCTCAATCTGCCCACAAACCCAATATGATTTTTATTCATTCAGCTCAATGGGAAGAGAAGAACTCCCAAAGTTTTTCCATCCATATAAAGGAGAAAGATGGTCTCTTATATATACCCAGAGACTCACCTAACTCAAAAATAAAATAATAAGGTAATAGATGTAAAGTGAAAAAACACCTTTTTCTCTCCAACTAAAACAAAAGTTCGAACTATATGAATGACTAGTTCAAAACTCCACGAATGATGAGACGCAACATCGGTCAAAAGGTGGATAGCTTGGCAAATGTGACCTCCAGTGTTTATTGCAGACAGCGCCATTTTTTGGACAACCGAAAAACCACTATGTTAATAGTGTTACAACCAACCGCGGCTTTAACTCCCGATCCATGAAACCGTGCACATGTTGGCTGTTTAAGAGATCAGAGGAAATTTCCATGCCATCGGTGGTCAAACTAGCCCGTGAACTGTGATGTTTTCTTAGAAAGTTGGAGGGCAACTGATGTCAATCAAAATCGACTTTAAATGCCAGCCGAGATCGGCTGCCAATCAAAATATGCGAACAGTTATCAATCTGGTGTCGCCCGCTCCAACAGAAACTCAAGTCTCGACTCGGCAGCCAGCTCATAAGTCAAAGTTTAAACGCTAATCGTGAATGTCAAAATGTTGAAACGGGTCCAAACTTCACGCTCTGAAAGGGATATCGCAAAAATTCTTTATGTGCCGATTAAAATGAACTGAGCATTGAATCCTCTGATCGGCAGTCAAGTGAGCGTGAGATCTTTTGCGTTTTACTGTGAACTGGTGATATCTTTTGATTTGCTCCAAGACTCTCAAGCAGTTGGAGTGACCCCCAAACATTTGGCTGGAGCTTCGAGATGGATGGTTTCTTCACAAGGTATCGAATCCACTGTAAATATTGTCGCGTGTGTAATCATCGGGTTTCCGGCGTGAACTCGTGCTTTGCGTTAATCCACCACCGGTGATCACGACTTCAACATATGACAATGGCTCCATTTAATTATGTCTACTAACAAAAGATCTTCGATTAGAACCCGACTGCGTGCTAACCATCTGCTAAAAACCCGTGCTTTGAATGCATAAAAACAATTGCTGCTTAATTATGAAATTAGCCGCGAAATCGACCCTATCGATCACGTTTTTTCAACTTTTCAGATTGCTGCAGTGTTAATTAACCTGTTGAAACCCGAATTCTGGCGATTGAATGCAAATCAATGCATCACAAATCCACTCCATACTTTCACAATTTTGCTTGGCTGTTGCACCAGATCACATCTGCTGTCTTCTTCAATGATTCAGTTCACCTATCAGTGAAGATTAACTCATGAAAAAAAGCTTTGGAAGATGATATCACCAGAGCTAGAATTTATGATATGTCCTAGCACGATTTTTTTTATTTTTATTTTTATTAACCTGAACCTGCAAATTCCTGTTTGAGGAAAGCCACTTTGTACCATCCTCCTTAGTATCAAATTTGACTAAAATTTTTAGCGCTCATACCACTCATCATTAAAGATCCATTTTTATTGTCACTTGTATTATCAATGGCCATAGTCGTACTCTTTTTTGTGATAGATGCAAGCTGGCATATGCTGTTGGTCTGTGAGAAATTTGCAGCAATGACCTGGTAGTTTTGCAACAGTTACAATAGATGTAATGCAGTCTAGAACCTTTTCTAGAGGTGGGGGAAAGTCTCCATTTTTCTCAAAGGCCTCGATTTATCTTCTCTAAATTAAGGAATGTTGCTTCTCGCTAAGATCTGTCTGTAATGTGAATGCAACTTTCTAGGATTTCTGAACTTCACTCATGCTTTCAAACTGGAAATTTCCCTTGCTGCTCAGTGGACACCCCTGTAACAGTGGGGAGGTAACAGGGCTCAACCCTCAAAATGAAGAATGGGGCCCACAAGGTGAAAATCACTGAAGTGACACACTAGGGGTAGGTTATCGAATGTGTAGATTATGGATCAAGTGGGATATCACCTACCCAGGTGCTAGATCTTAGCAAACTCACCCCTCCTAGGAAGTGTGACCTCCCTTAGAAAAGCTTCTTTGCCTTGGGAAATGGGTCAAATGAAGGCCAATCCGCACCAAACTATAGATCCGAATTGCCGTGGATGCTATAGAGGTGGGTTTTAAATATTATACCCAAAAGCCAAGTAGATCTTGCTAGATCTGAGAAATTGTAAAATGAGGGTTTGAAATATAAGGGTTTTATCAATGAAGTAGTTGTGCCAATGGATTGGAACCAAGACAAGAACAAACATGTGGATCTTACCTGGATAACCTTGTAGATGCCTTGATGATGATGATCTATGCAAACCCGATCAATTTGGAGCGATTTGAGGTAGTTTTCTATGAAGTCGATTTGCCCAAGGAAGCCAATGCGCACTCTCTCATGCACAATAAACGTCAACAATATCAGATTTACTGCGAACAAGAGATAAGACTAATGCCACAAGAGAAATAACAGAAAGATAGCATAGATCACAATGATACTAATGATAACCCCCTGATACAAGCGAATTCCAAGTGGAGCGAGTTGAAGAAGCCTTGCAAAAATGCCCAAGTGAAGTCACCCTCCTGTAGACAAGACAAAAGTTTCCAAAAAAAGATAGATTTTACCACAAATACCCAAATGCTAGGATGCAATAGACTTCACAATGACCATCGAAGAACACCAGATTCAAAGGAGACCATAAGAATTTCCACAGAAAAGTTTTTCTATATCAAGATTCCAAGAGCCAAGACCCCTTTACAATGAGAGGCTCTCTCCTTTAAATAGGAAGGAGAGGCACCAAAATCCTAACCACTTTTTGAATGAGTGGCTAAGATTAAAAGATCAAAATATCTAATCAATGGTTGAGATAAGCTCAACAATACAATACATGGATCACTAATAAAATAATACAATATGTGGACAAACTCGCCCTAGGAGAGGGGATCCCACCAAATCATAATGATAAAATATAAGAAATAGCTCATGGTGGGTCCAAGGGGTAATTTCTAACACCCTTGGTTAATCCCCATGGCACAATATCCAAGAATAAATGATCTAGACACCAAATCGTGTCTCTCTAGTAAAGTCGTGAGCCTTAGGAGGCTCCAGAAAATCATATAAAATGCCATAAGTGATGGATGTGGGTCCCGATGAAGCTGAAACTATTGGAGAAGGTGTGTAAGACATCCCACTCATCATCAATAACCATCCCATGCCATAACCTTGCCTCAGTAGCCCAAATCGAATTCTTCAATAGCCATTTTCACCATTTCTGGACTGCCTCGGGAAGTGTGAAACTGCCCAAACTGCCTCCTGGAATGCCCGGCTCCAAAAAGTAAGGCCACCCAGGCTGTTTGGGAAGGGGGTAATATGGTAATGACAAGTGGCTGGACCACCCCCTCCATCAATAGCGCTCTAGGTGAACCAAATAAATCTCATTACTACTCTGATAGGGCCTCCGACAGACCAAAACTGCACTAGGATAGCCAACTGAGGCTAAAAATCATTGTAACTGTTCGGAACTGAAAACAGACTGTCTCATTGGACTCAGAAGGTCCAAATCCATCTAAGGTGTGTACTCATACACCATATAGTCCTCTGCATGGTCCAAAATAAATGCTCATCATATCCGACAAACCAAATAATAATAATCTGTAAAAGTGCTGAAAAGCACAAATCATCATCATAATCCTGAAACCACTGCATAAGCCCACCATGGTGACCTGTACCAGACCATATATCATCTATCTATAATATCTGAGGTCTACCACCTCCTGTCCTGTGGTTGACTTTTGGTCAAATTGGGTTTGACCAAGTCAACATGACCAAAATATGACTCAAACTGTCATCAAGCTGCTGCAAGGTGTCAAAGGTTAAAACATGCTTTACAATCCATTCACATAGCAATTATAACGAATATCAATCATTACTGGTGATCTAAATCCAAATGTAATAGGTCATTAATTATTATTTATTAATGAGACAAGACTTTCAAGGTCATACTCACTTCATAGTTGTGATCAATTTGCTAGTGAAGGGTGAAGGCTAAGAAATAAGTGGCTAGGTCAAAGGATGACTTACTGACTTAACACTGTGACACTTTGGAAATGGAAATGGGAATACACACCATAGCATATAGTGGACAAGCAACAACACAGGGAATAGCAGTGTCTCACAAATGGATAAGTTGTTCAAAGAGTGTTTATTCACCTTACATAGATGCGCACAATCCATAATACAAATGAGGCCAGCAATCTTTTTGATATAGAGTTTAAGTTCCATTGCTTTTTGGGCCTAGAGTTTCCATAGCCTTTGATCTATGTATGTTTATGAACACATTGCATAGATTTACATTTAATTTAGGCTTCTTGCTGCAGGTGTGTTTTTAAGGCACTTGTTTACTTGAGCACTTCTAAGTGTGTCATAGACAGCTTGTTTACCTAGGTATTTACATTTCACAAAAGACATAGCATTTGATATTTCATAGCCATTTTCATTTGGCTTGCCTTTCATTCATGTGTGTCTAGAAACACATTGCATGAATGGGCTTTTCATACAAGATACAACATTTTATTTCCATACTTTGTGTTGGGTAAAATTATCACTAGTTAATTTCCTTCAATTAATTGTCAACCAGGGTGCGTAAACTTCGAGCTGCTACACTATATGTGCAGGTAAGGGTGTTTTAATGCTCACTGATAGGGATTCTAGTCTACTTTCAAACGAAAATGAAATGGATGAAACTATTGCTATCCTGGATGATCTATACTAAGGACTCATTGTTCTAAAACAAAAGGAAATCAATTTATTGACTATCAAACTCAGCATAGCCTACAGCAATCTACAGGCTACAGTAATTCTTTGAAACACTCAACAGTCCACACTCAGCTACATTACTGATGATCTATTCTACAAATGAAAGAGCTTTAATAAGTTTCAGAATAAATATGATCAATTAACCTAAAAACTCCACCATTAATCCTACAAGATCTAATGCTTAACTCCACACTAATACTTCTAGAGCTGAAATAAAACCTGTCACCTTTTAACTCTCACTTATTCAAAAACAGTCTATCAAAAGAAAGCTTGGCTTGTTGTTGTTATCTCAATATACTCTGCTTATGGTTTGTGCATACAAATGCACACAAGAGAACGCCAAAGTTATTCAGATAATACTCACCAATCAATATTAGGGATGTGCAAGAAAACATTCACTTGTTCTGGTCTATATGTATATACTATGAGACTAATGTTGATTCTAAGGAACAGTATTATAAACTAGTACTCTTTTCCCAAACTCATTCAATAACAAACAACACAACTTCAGCTCCTATCTAATCATCCACTCAAAAGACTTATTTAACAAACCCTAGGTGCTCTATGAACTAAAGTCTTAAATCCTCTGCTAGCTTTACAAATACTACAAATGCTGTTCAGAACATAATAAAAGCACCCTACAGCTTTGCAAATTCGATGAACAAAAGGAGTTATAAACCAATCTTGTAACCATTCAATGATCTCTTTAATGCTGGCAGCAAAGGAAAGGTGAGATTTCGATCTACTCTCAATCGATTCTATAATAAATCAAAGCAAAGTTATCACACAGTTCATCATTGCCGTAATCATTAATAAGCAACTCACACTAAAAACCAAAAGAGATTTTAAATACAGATCACTTCTAAATCTATCCTCTGCGCTAGATCAAAATGCAAATGAGATTAACCAATGACCTGCAGGCATGCATTTGATTTCAATTCATAGATGAGAAAAACCATTAATATTTCTGAAAACACTGTCAAAAGAAGAAAACATTACTCTACTACTGTAAAATGCACAATACTAAAATACCAGAGTTTGGTGTTGAAGGCGGGCCCTGCCCTCAACGCCCAACAACCTTAAATCACAGTTTTAATGAAGATAATCACTGAATCTATTAATAAAATGAAGTTTTACAGTATTCTCTTCGAGTATCCATCCTAAGGATTATTTATAGATGGATAGATGAACAAGATCCATCCCAGAATGCAGAGATTTGAGCAACTACCCAGAAAACGGCCAACACCAAATCCGGCAAAACCATGTCTGTTCCGGAAAGGATTTCTCCACATTCATTGAGAAATTCTGAAAATTGCCCGCGGTTAGGGGTAAATGGGGCCATTTGTGAAGTGGGTTTCGAACCGTTTTGAAAAATTCCCAACCGTTTGTTCAGAAATTGAGCCCGAAATCAGGGTCCTGATCAAGGACGGAAATGCCATTTTGCTAGATTGCTTAAGATCCATACACTGCTAAAAATGGAGGGTAACAGCTCCTTGAACGAAGGAAATCCATGAAGCAGCACCGGAATAAACTTCATAGGCATCTGGAAGGCGATGTGAATCCAAGAGACATCTCCACTGTGGACAGAATCCCCCAAATCACTGGTTCAGCTAGCATTAATCTTCCTTGGAGCGCCGAGACCACTGCACGAAAGAAACAAAGACCCATTAGTTGACCAAGTATTTGAATGGAGGCTTAAAGGCCCAATTTTATACATAAAACAAGGTAAAGTAAGAAATAAGTAATTTAAAAATCACTTTACCAAAATCTATCAACATTGATCTCCATAAAGGCATGACCATGTACAAATCAACATTAACAAATTGATTATTATGTGGTTTCATAAGACTTTGGCTAGAAAATGTTGTAGTGGAAAGTCAAAAATAGGAGACCAACATCTCCCCCAACCCAAAGATCTTGCAGGTCCCTATGCAAGAAAGTCTCATACATCTAAGATAGAATTAAAGTCTGAGCTTGCAGACTTTACTCATCATTCCCGCATTTAGCAAGTCAGATATGGTGATGAACATCTGTGGTGATCAACAATCAAGTGTTCTAGGAGCAAAACTTGCTAACAGAAGGACTCGATCCAAAACAAATCATAAAGCTGATGGCACAAAGCTGAGAAACTCAGCATCTAAAATAGAACAAAGTGGCCCTCATTAATGGCCTTGCCATCCAAAAATTCATAGAAATAACCATGGCCCAAATCCAAATTCAGGGCCTTCTTAGAAAGTCCATCTGCTAGAGAATTATGCTCCCGGAAAACGTGCTTGAAGATCATTTGGGGGGCCATGTGGATCAAATATCTTATATCTTTGCACCAATGCATTAGAGAAGGAACATCAAGTGCCAACAATCAATTGAGCCATGAAATAACTATCAAGGAGTCTCCATAAATTAGCTGAATTGGGATAGCTAACCTCATAACACTTAAAAACCCCAATTGCAATAAAACAAGGTTATGATTTTTATTAAAGGTTGCCAATCAATAATAAAGGATGAAATATTGTCCAAATTAACACCATAAAAGGAAAACTGTGATGTATCAATTAAATGAATGCCAACGTTATAGCTCATCGATTTTTGTAGTAATGGCAAAAGCATTTAATTATAATCACAATCCTTAATATATAGCAATTAAGACTTACCCAATCATGCCATGTGCATTACCTTTATCAGGTTTCTTACCTTTGCCATGTAACATGTCAATTTGCAAATTTTTTTATATTCCGACACTTCATCCAGCATTCAATCCAGTACTTCAGCCAATGTAAAATACAGCAGTGCTTTCAAGTTGATAAAAATGAATAAAAATTACCAGCATAGTAGTAATTACCATCATCCTGAGCAGCGGCTGTGCTATATCAAATAAATGCACTCACACGGTGATATTAAACCATTAACTTTCTCAAGATGCACCACTCAAATGAGTTAATAAACAAGTAAACTGGATTAAAATTTGTTTGACCCCCAACAGTTCATGGCATAATGACCTCATTTCCAGCTTGCTGTTGTACAATAAACCAAACTGTGTCATAAAATCAATGTACATTAACAATACAAAACAAACAATCGGAATGCAAACTTCAATCAATCACCTTTACTCCTATGTGACTATAATGCTCAAACAATCGTAAATGAAAACTTCATTCTTGTCATTCATACAGAACTGTTTCCACCAAGACATAGGCCACAAGACAAAAGGAATGCTAACAGAAGCTAATGGGATAGTGGTCCTCTTTGACCCAGCTTCACACAGGATAGTTTGAGTAGTGCCAAAAACTGTACTGAAATCCTCAGCTATGTTCAGGACTTAGAAAATATCAGGCATAAACCTTATTTTTTTTACAAGAACCAGGTAACCAAAAATGCAGAACAGCTGGAGATGATTATCAACTGGCTATCAATTGACTTTTTCGAGGAGTTTATTTAAATTTTAATTAACCACCCTTATGACCTCTCTTTTACCTTCACATAGGTACATTGTTCATATAGACAAGTATAGATGAGGCTGTTAAAGAAGATATTAGAGTCAGAACCCACTGCCAGCGAGCCTGTTCAGTACTCCGGTGGGGTAACTGTAACATCTAAGAAGCTTCTTACCCAGGCAGATGCCCCATTGCCAACAGGCCTGTTCAGTACCCTAATGGGTTTGCCTGTTTATACCACAGGTCAGTACCCGCTGCCAGCGGACCTGTTCAGTATCCCGGCGAGTTAACCTCTTGCACCCGTTTTCTATCAGAGGCCCTTGTCCCAATTTCATCTTAAAGATAAATTTTATGATTTGCTCAAGCATAGATGAGTGGGGAAGCTGCTCTGAAAACCATCTAGGAGTGGGATGGTACCAGAATTGGAAGAGTATTCTTTGTACATGCCTGTAAAAATTTGCCCAGATGAACAACTAACCTTTGCAACAGTAGAAAGTGAAAGTCATAAAGTGGCTGCACTGTATATATATGTATTTGATATTTATTGAAGCCAATAGATAATAACCCCCAAACTGCCCAGTCCTGGATACCTTTTTCCAAAATGATGCCTGACTTAAAAATAATGCCCATAGCTGTCACTAAAAACAATTCCCTCGCTCCATCTAGTGTGAAACCAGGTCAAATGGTCCTAGCAACCCATAAGTTCATAAGCAAAAAAAAAAAAAAAAAAACTTTGGAAGCTTAAAGCACTGATGTAGGCAATGCCTGGTAGATAAGCACTCATATGAATAACAAGAACAGTTCTAAAAAAACCTGACAGCACACATATATTTACCTGATACAGACATTCTAATTACCAGTGTAGCTCAGAAATTACCAAATTAACACAATCCTTTGCAAGAACAATCAATGGCTGAAAAATAGAAATAATAACAAAAGACTTCCCTGTTGTTTTCAAAACAGCCTGAACTTGAAAAGAATATCTGCATCCCTCAAAAGAAACCTAATAAAAAAACAACTTC
The DNA here is from genome assembly GCA_027924585.1 of Larix kaempferi. Lineage (NCBI taxonomy): Eukaryota > Viridiplantae > Streptophyta > Pinopsida > Pinales > Pinaceae > Larix > Larix kaempferi. The sequence goes on along the minus strand of BSBM01001430.1, from coordinate 8,380,503 downwards.
CTGTACATATATACAAAAACAATTTTATTGAATGTTATTATGAGGAAGTGGGAGAAGAAGAAGTGATTCCTTCACCTACCAGCTCTAGTTCCAATTGTTGATTCATGTTATGAAGGAACTCTTGCTTAAAAAGAGGTTTGTGATATATCTTTAACCAATATCCATTACCACAAATGCAACCTATTCACCAATTGGTCTTATGTTTACAGAACCATTATTAAAAACAACAGTCACAATTTCATATTACCTTCTGGCATTTTTTCCTTGCTATGGGCTGCTGTTATAATAAATTTTCTGAAAGTATGGACTGGAGAGAAGGTCTAAATTCTGGTTAAAGATCTTATCATTTTATTGAAAAGAAAGAAAAACAACGGAGTTGCATTAATTTCTAAACTGAACATGCAACTTTTTTTATTTATATACATATTTTCTATTCTACTTAAGAAGAAAGAAAACATTTCTATTCAAGTATAGGAATTTTTCCAATGTAACCAAGTGTGAAATAAAATTAAAAATATACCTTTATCCACGTTTGCAATGATTACCTGGATATGGAGAACCAACTGACTTACTTGCTTCTGCAACAAAAGGTGTTGAAGGAGGAAATGGTGTTGTAGTTTGGTTGCCTCTTGGAACCAACTTTCGAAGTAGTTCTGGTACTCACCTTCCTTCATCATATCATATAGATCCCCTTCTTCTGATTGATTGATTTCAGAAGTACATAGAGAATTTGCTGATACCTCCTCAATTTTCAGCTGCTTTCCATCCAATGTAACACCCAAGTTGTCAATTTCCTCTGCAATTTGGCAAGGAATGTCTTTTTGTGGCTCTTGGGGCTTTGGTTCATTTGTTGTGTCAGGAGAGGTAGATAAACTCTTAACTGCTGTCAGTGTCTTCTACCTGATAAGAAGAACTCCCAACTGCAGCTAGGATTTGAGAAAGTTTTCCCAAATTGATGGTTACTTCTGTATCCATTTCTGTCAGTTGTTTTGTTCATGTTTCGCACAAGGATCAATGTCTGGGGCTCTTACAGCACCCAAGTTTTTATTTTTATTTAATTTAGATGTGTTTTAAATGATTCCAATCAAGACTACACGCTGCTCTTGCATAAAATGAAACACTCTTGAAATTAAATTGCAGAAAGTAAACACACCCAAACTTGCAAAAAGAAAAACACACTTGCATGAAATTAAATTGCAAGAAAGTAAACACGCCTTACAGGAAAGGTAAACACACTTTTTGCAGCAAAATAAATCAAACATACAAAAAACAAACACGCTTGCAAGAAGGAAACAACAAGGGTTTGGGGCAACCCACTAAAGTGGATGCGGCAGGCTGTTACACCATGGGAATCCCATAGTGAAGTCGTCTTTGCGTCTTAACGTTTCCCCTCCACCTTGTTGTGTAATGTAACATGAAACCTATCTACCGGAACAAATTCGTATAAAAATGAGCAAAATACCAGCTTACCTTGGAGCAACTCCCTGGCAACGGCGCCAAAATGTTGGGTAAAATTATCACTAGTTAATTTCCTTCAATTAATTGTCAACCAGGGTGCGTAAACTTCGAGCTGCTACACTATATGTGCAGGTAAGGGTGTTTTAATGCTCACTGATAGGGATTCTAGTCTACTTTCAAACGAAAATGAAATGGATGAAACTATTGCTATCCTGGATGATCTATACTAAGGACTCATTGTTCTAAAACAAAAGGAAATCAATTTATTGACTATCAAACTCAGCATAGCCTACAGCAATCTACGGGCTACAGTAATTCTTTGAAACACTCAACAGTCCACACTCAGCTACATTACTGATGATCTATTCTACAAATGAAAGAGCTTTAATAAGTTTCAGAATAAATATGATCAATTAACCTAAAAACTCCACCATTAATCCTACAAGATCTAATGCTTAACTCCACACTAATACTTCTAGAGCTGAAATAAAACCTGTCACCTTTTAACTCTCACTTATTCAAAAACAGTCTATCAAAAGAAAGCTTGGCTTGTTGTTGTTATCTCAATATACTCTGCTTATGGTTTGTGCATACAAATGCACACAAGAGAACGCCAAAGTTATTCAGATAATACTCACCAATCAATATTAGGGATGTGCAAGAAAACATTCACTTGTTCTGGTCTATATGTATATACTATGAGACTAATGTTGATTCTAAGGAACAGTATTATAAACTAGTACTCTTTTCCCAAACTCATTCAATAACAAACAACACAACTTCAGCTCCTATCTAATCATCCACTCAAAAGACTTATTTAACAAACCCTAGGTGCTCTATGAACTAAAGTCTTAAATCCTCTGCTAGCTTTACAAATACTACAAATGCTGTTCAGAACATAATAAAAGCACCCTACAGCTTTGCAAATTCGATGAACAAAAGGAGTTATAAACCAATCCTGTAACCATTCAATGATCTCTTTAATGCTGGCAGCAAAGGAAAGGTGAGATTTCGATCTACTCTCAATCGATTCTATAATAAATCAAAGCAAAGTTATCACACAGTTCATCATTGCCGTAATCATTAATAAGCAACTCACACTAAAAACCAAAAGAGATTTTAAATACAGATCACTTCTAAATCTATCCTCTGTGCTAGATCAAAATGCAAATGAGATTAACCAATGACCTGCAGGCATGCATTCGATTTCAATTCATAGATGAGCAAAACCATTAATATTTCTGAAAACACTGTCAAAAGAAGAAAACGTTACTCTACTACTGTAAAATGCACAATACTAAAATACCAGAGTTTGGTGTTGAAGGCGGGCCCTGCCCTCAACGCCCAACAACCTTAAATCACAGTTTTAATGAAGATAATCACTGAATCTATTAATAAAATGAAGTTTTACAGTCTTCTCTTCGAGTATCCATCCTAAGGATTATTTATAGATGGATAGATGAACAAGATCCATCCCAGAATGCAGAGATTTGAGCAACTACCCAGAAAACGGCCAACACCAAATCTGGCAAAACCATGTCTGTTCCGGAAAGGATTTCTCCACATTCATTGAGAAATTCTGAAAATTGCCAGCGGTTAGGGGTAAATGGGGCCATTTGTGAAGTGGGTTTCAAACCGTTTTGAAAAATTCCCAACCGTTTGTTTAGAAATTGAGCCCAACATCAGGGTCCTGGTCAAGGACGGAAATGCCATTTTGCCAGATTGCTTAAGATCCATACACTGCTAAAAATGGAGGGTAACAACTCCTTGAACGAAGGAAATCCATGAAGCAACACCGGAATAAACTTCATAGGCATCTGGAAGGCAATGTGAATCCAAGAGACATATCCACTGTGGACAGAATCCCCCAAATCACTGGTTCAGCTAGCATTAATCTTCCTTGGAGCGCCGAGACCATTGCACGAAAGAAACAAAGACCCATTAGTTGACCAAGTATTTGAATGGAGGCTTAAAGGCCCAATTTTATACATAAAACAAGGTAAAGTAAGAAATAAGTAATTTAAAAATCACTTTACCAAAATCTATCAACATTGATCTCCATAAAGGCATGACCATGTACAAATCAACATTAACAAATTGATTATTATGTGGTTTCATAAGACTTTGGCTAGAAAATGTTGTAGTGGACAGTCAAAAATAGGAGACCAACACTTTGTATTCATGGCAGTACTAAAAGTTTCAGGTTTAGCCAACAACATCTTTAGTGACTAAGGGGAATTCGCAAGGAAAACCAACTGACCATAGCCAAGTTTTGTCACCAACTCAGAGCCGAGACACAATAAATAGGGAAGCTTATCCAACATAGAGGCTATAGTGGGGGGAGGTCCTCCATGCCACTAGTCAAGTAGTAAGTCAAGGTAATGAACAAATTGGGTAAGTCATGGATGGATGAAGACAGTGAATAATGAAACCAACACTAGCAAGCCAAAGTATGGTTGGAATGATCACCTCTATTCTCCCTAGGGAGGGTAAAACCAATGAGTATAGGCCAAGAACTTCTAAGTCTGAGTAGGGAGACATATGATATATATAAGTACAACCAAGTTCAGATATCTATATGATGGCCACTATATGATCGCCAGATCATGATACTAAATGCTAAGACATGCTAAGAAAATGAAAATAAAAGCAATATAACTACAACACCATAATATACCTGCTGAGTCATATACCTGAAAGATCATCATCTGAACCATCATCTGTCCTCTGAAACTGCTGCTGTAACTTTGGGAACTACTGACTGCTCTGTACAAATGGCTAAATAGCTACACCGGTCATATCTCTGAGTGTCCTGAAACTCAGTCATGGCATGGGGAATATAACTGCTGTCCAAAATCTGATAGTGATCCATAATAGATGCTCATCTCAGCATCTCAATGTAAGGGAACTGGCTGAATAGTGTACTAGAATCTGACAAAAAATGTATGGTAGCCCGACCACTATATATGTGATAACATCTGGCTCCGGCTGGGACAAGTGCTCTGCTGAAAAGAGCGCTTGAGAGCCTCAGAATCTCTGGTCCTCGAACTCTGCTACTCGAATCCCCGATCCAACACTCTACCTTTTTTGCTTTCTGCTTTTTTTTTTATATATATTTTGCATCTGTATTTGCGTTCACAAACATCAAAATACCTCATGCAGCATGTATGGGAAAAATATAAAATCAAATTGAAATAAAATCTATTCTATATCAGAAATTTTAAAATGCGTAAATAAAACTAATCTTATTAACATAACTTGTAAAGTTTGGAATTTTATTGAGCAGGAAATGAAAAATGTCAGGTACTCAATTTAAGCTAAGAGCTTCAAAAGAAGCTTAAGAAAAGACAAACAAAAGCGCCAGACTCAATGGCTGAAAATACTAACTACTGCCCAAGTAGGCTTATTCAGTTCCTACCTACTCTAATCTAACCAGTTAGCACAAATGCTAGGTAAAATCATAGATCCAGTGCAACCATTCATCAAACAAGCTAATGACTCTTCCTTGATGTTTTTTAACAGAATAAGTCAAGATTAAATTAAAGCTTAGTGAATTGAAAATCAATACATTCCTGACTTGTTCAAAATTTGAGAAAGCATTGGAATGGTGCAAGATGAAAACATGTAAAGGGGGAGCTTGATTAATGTAAACATCCTCCATCAGAATATTAATCGGATCATAAAAATTATGCAAGTTATTATTCAACATGTATGGAGGGAAAAGATGTGATAACAAATTCAACTCCCCTTTTTTCAAATTACTTTCCTCATCTACCTGACTAGGACACTGAATTCTGACAACTCCAGGAATGATGCACAAACCAAGTAGGGATAAATTGTGAAATAAAATGAAGATCGAGATTAGCCCCACTTGTTGTTTAAGGATGGAGAAACAATGAAATTGATCTTTATATACCCCTTCTAGCCACCGAGAAAATTAAGAATGTTATTTATCAAAGATGACTGAAAGGGAAAATGAAACACTTTATCTCCACTCATGCGACAATATATAGAATCCTGATTGAAAATCTCAAAAGATTTACCAGACCACAAAATCAAAGAAGAATTAAAAAGATGGTATGGGAGGGTGGATTGAAAATTGATTGACCTTGAAATTTGCCCAAAAGGAAAGAACTTATTGCGAGCACCCAACCCCAAAAATTGAAATAGACAATCCTGATAAAAAATTGAATTGGAAAAAATATATATATTGGATGATTTAAGTGAAGGATTTTTTCCGAGCTTCCCATAAACATTAAGATATTGGTTCAAGGATTCTATTAAGGAAGGCTCTTGATTAGTTTGATTCACTAAACCATCATCATCATGAGATTTCTCTTCAATTGATTTATCTTTAAGTTCATAAGATGATAATTTATCAGGGATCGTATCAACAAACTCATCAACAACCACTTGATCATTAGTTTATAGAGAAACTTGGTTGTTGTCCCTACTTTCTTCTTCTTCAATGTCATAATCAGAAAAATCATTAATTACACAAGGATTATGAAAAAGGATCTCACTAATGGAAGACTCAACCATGGATGCTTCTTGATGGAAATCACTCTCTTCATCTGAGACTTCTTCAGGTAATGATGACAAGACTCTCATAAGTTCCCCTCTTATGTCAAAATCAAGGCAATAATCTTGAGGGATTGAGATTTGCTCACTGTCATTCATAGGTTCACTTACCTCAGAAAAAGAGGAATTACAATCATTAGTTAATTCATTATCGGTATCTTGATCATCTTCATCAAGTTGATTTTCATCAAGAGACTCATTTTCCGACTGTTCTTCCATAGTTTCATTAATATTTTCTCCCCACTCACTTATTAACAAATCCATGAACATGTCATACCCAGTGATGGATCCTGGGGCTAAATGATCAAACCACAGTCGGGCATCCCCTTCTAGGGAATCACTAAGGGCTCGCATATAGACATCCTCACCATCAGCACCCAGAAATTCCATATGGTCCCAAAGGGCATCCAAATGACTTTCAATAGATGTTCCATTACTTCCATCAAAATGAGGCAACCCCCTGATGTATCCATTTGGCATAAGATGAGGTGCCCCATATATTTCTAAAAAATCAAAAGGAGATGGCTTGGGTTTCCTAAAAGTTCTAGTTGCTTGAGCTGGGCTAGGATCATTTACCAAAAGCCTTGGCTGAGTTTGATATTTTCTAATTGGTTTACTTGGAATATTTTGGGAAAAATTATTAGATGGATGAGGTGAATGATGGGTATCATAAGAATCTTGATATCCAGGTTCATACCCATAATTATTTTGATAACTATCCCCATACCTAAATTTTCAATTCCTTTCATTAATTTCTGTCGTAATTTTTAATTTTTCTTTAAGATCTTGAAGAAGATCCAGGTCCATTGTGAATTATTAGGATTCTTAGTGGATTATATACATGGGTTCGTTCCTCAGTAGAGTCACGGGGTGGAGTCGCCAGGTGAACCACATAGGTAATTCACCGAAATGGAATGAATGTCGTAGGAGAGGTGAGATGAGTGAATTAAAATGGTGATTGAGGTAATTATGGAATTGAAAATACAATCACCAAGGAAAAATACCAGATGGATTATCGCACGGACACTCGCAGACACCGAAGGTAAGCCTCTACCTCCCCGACAACGGCGCCAAAATGTTATCACCAAACTTGTAGTTGCCCCTAGAGATGAATCCAAGATGGATGGCAGAAGGGATGGGCAACCAAGATAGCCTCGACTCCCAATGGATGGTTGTCACACCAATCGAGGCAATCTTCACTTTATGTTATCTAGCCCAAGACAACAAAGGGGGAGACCCAGATCTACTCCCGACAAGAGAGATCAGACCAAGACACCAGATCAAATCAAGTATGGATGAAGTACGTAAGGTGTATGGTAAACCCTAGATCTATGGGTGGAGTCACAAGATGAGTGATAGGTTGGATCAAGAGGTTTAATCAGTGTAAATTTGGTCCAACATGGTTATGTAAGTGACTTATGGGGTTTAGAACAAGATCAAGGATCAAGGTACTAGTCAATTGTGAGAAAATCCACTGCCTTGGGAACCGTGTCCAATGCAGGGTAGTTAATGCCCGAATTGGGGCTAACCAGTACCAAAGGTGAGCTTGATGAATGAATATGACAATGTTCAAGTGTTCAAGCATGCAAGACAAAGATCAAACCACAAGCTAACCCAACAATCTAGAAAAGTCGAATTGGCTTGGAGTAGATTAGTGCCTTGGGAAATGGGCCAAATGGAGTCGGATGTCCACCAAATTATAGATCAGGGATGTTGAGGTGTCAAGCTAGGAGGATCTTGAAAATTAGGGTCATCCAATGGCTAGATCTCAGTAGATCTGAGATTGAAATGTATCACCAAGTGACCCAAGTGGGGCTCAACCCTCAAAATGAGGAATAGGGCCCACAAGGTGAAAATCACTAAAGTGACACACTAGGGGTAGGTTATCAAATGTGTAGATTACGGATCAAGTGGGATCTCACCTACCCAGGTGCTAGATCTTAGCAAACTCACCCCTCCTAGGAAGTGCGACCTCCCTTGGAGAAGCTTCTTTGCCCTGGGAAATTGGTCAAATGAAGGCCAATCCACACCAAACTATATATCCGAATTGCCGTGGATGCGATAGAGGTGGGTTATAAATATTATACCCAAAAGCCAAGTAGATCTTGCTAGATCTAAGAAATTGTAAAATGAGGGTTTGAAATATAAGGGTTTTATCAATGAAGTAGTTGTGCCAATGGATTGGAACCAAGACAAGAAGAACAAACCCGTGGATCTTACTTGGATAACCTTGTAGATGCCTTGATGATGATGATCTATGCAAACCCGATCAATTTGGAGCGATTTGAGGTAGTTTTCTATGAAGTCGATTTGCCCAAGGAAGCCAATGCGCGCTCTCTCCTGCACAATAAACGTCAACAATATCAGATTTACTGCGAACAAGAGATAAGACTAATGCCACAAGAGAAATAACAGAAAGATAGCATAGATCACATTGATACTAATGATAAACCCCTGATACAAGCGAATGCCAAGTGGAGCGAGTTGAAGAAGCCTTGCAAAAACGCCCAAGTGAAGTCGCCCTCCTGTAGACAAGACACAAGATTCCAAAAAAAGATAGATCTTACCACAAATACCCAAATGCTAGGATGCAATAGACTTTACAATGACCATCGAAGAACACCAGATTCAAAGGAGACCATAAGAATTTCCATAGAAAAGTTTTTCTATATCAAGATTCCAAGAGCCAAAGACCCCTTTTCAATGAGAGGCTCTCTCCTTTAAATAGGAAGGAGAGTCACCAAAATCCTAACCACTTTTTGAATGAGTGGCTAAGATTAAAAGATCAAAAGATCTAATCAATGTTTGAGATGAGCTCAACAATACAATACATGGATCACTAATAAAATAATACAATATGTGGACAAACTCGCCCTAGGAGAGGGGATCCCACCAAATCATAATGATAAAATATAAGAAATAGCTCATGGTGGGTCCAAGGGGTAATTTCTAACACCCTTGGTCAATCCCCATGGCACAATATCCAAGAATAAATGATCTAGACACCAAATCGTGTCTCTCTAGGAAAGTCGTGAGCCTTAGGAGGTTCCAGAAAATCATATAAAATGCCATAAGTGATGGATGTGGGTCCCTATGAAGCTGAAACTACTGGAGAAGGTGTGTAAGACATCCCACTCATCATCACTAACCATCCCATGCCATAACCTTGCCTCAGTAGCCCAAATCGAATTCTTCAATATCCATTTTCACCATTTCTGGACTACCTCGGGAAGTGTGAAACTGCCCAAACTGCCTCCTGGAATGCCCGGATCCAAAAAGTAAGGCCACTAGGCTGTCTGGGAGGGGGTTAATATGGTAATAACAAGTGGCTGGACCACCCCCTCCATCAATAGCGCTCTAAGTGAACCAAATAAATCTCATCACTGCTCTGACAGGGCCTCCGACAGACCAAAACTGCACTAGGATAGCCAACTGAGGCTAAAAATCACTGTAACTGTCCGGAACTGAAAACAGACTGTCTCATTGAACTCAGAAGGTCCAAATCCATCTAAGGTGTGTACTCATACACCATATAGTCCTCTGCATGGTCCAAAATAAATGCTCATCATATCCGACAAACCAAATAATAATAATCTGTAAAAGTGCTGAAAAGCACAAATCATCATCATAAGCCTGAAACCACTGCTTAAGCCCACCATAGTGACTTGTACCAGACCATATATCATCTATCTCTAATATCTGAGGTTTGCCACCTCATGTCCTGTGGTTGACTTTTGGTCAAACTGGGTTTGACCAAGTCAACATGACCAAAATATGACTCAAACTGTCATCAAGCTGCTGCAAGGTGTCAAAGGTTAAAACATGCTTTACAATCCATTCACATAGCAATTATAACAAATAGCAATCATTAGTGGCGATTTAAATCCAAATGTAATAGGTCATTAATTATTATTTATTACTCAGACAAGACTTTCAAGGTCATACTCACTTCATAGTTGTGATCAATTTGCTAGTGAAGGGTGAAGGCTAAGAATTAAGTGGCTAGGTCAAAGGATGACTTACTGACTTAACACTGTGACACTTTGGAAATGGAAATGGGAATACACACCATAGCATATATCGGACAAGCAACAACATAGGGAATGGCAATGTCTCACAAATGGATAAGTTGTTCAAAGAGTGTTTATTCACCTTACACAGATGCGCACAATCCATAATACAAATGAGGCCAGCAATCTTTTTGATATAGAGTTTAAGTTCCATTGCTTTTTGGGCCTAGAGTTTCCATAGCCTTTGATCTATATGTGTTTATGAACACATTGCATAGATTTACATTTAATTTAGGCTTCTTGCTGCAGGTGTGTTTTTAAGGCACTTGTTTACCTAAGCACTTCTAGGTGTGTCATAGACAGCTTGTTTACCTAGGTATTTACATTTCACAAAAGATATAGCATTTGATATTTCATAGCCATTTTCATTTGGCTTGCCTTTCATTCATGTGTGTCGAGAAACACATTGCATGAATGGGCTCTTCATACAAGATACAACATTTTATTTCCATACTTTGGATTCATGGCAGTACTAAAAGTTTCAGGTTTAGCCAACAACATCTTTAGTGACTAGGGGGTATTCGCAAGGAAAACCAACTTACCATAGCCAAGTTTTGTCACCAACTCAGAGCCGAGACACAATAAACAGGGAAGCTTATCCAACATAGAGGCTATAGTGGGGGGAGGTCCTCCATGCCACTAGTCAAGTAGTAAGTCAAGGTATTGAACAAACTGGGTAAGTCATGGATGGATGAAGACAGTGAATAATGAAACCAACACTAGCAAGCCAAAGTATGGTGGGAATGATCACCTCTATTCTCCCTAGGGAGGGTAAAACCAATGAGTATAGGCCAAGAACTTCTAAGTCTGAGTAGGGACACATATGATATATATAAGTACAACCAGGTCCACATATCTATATGATGGCCACTATATGATCGCCAGATCATGATACTAAATGCTAAGACATGCTAAGAAAATGAAAATAAAAGCAATATAACCACAACACCATAATATACCTGCTGAGTCATATACCTGAAAGATCATCATCTGAACCATCATCTGTTCTTTGAAACTGCTGCTGTAATTCCGGGCACTACTGACTGCTCTGTACAAATGGCTAAATAGCTACATCGGTCATCTCTCTGAGTGTCCTGAAACTCAGTCATGGCATGGGGAATATAATTGCTGTCCAAAATCTCATAGTGATCCATAATAGATGCTCATCTCAGCATCTCAATGTAAGGGAACTGGCTGAATAGTGTATTGGAATCTGACAAAAAATGTATGGTAGCCCGGCTACTATATATGTGATAACACATCCATATAAACTTCTACACAGTCGTGTATAAGGTCGGCAAAGATCCGTAGAACTGCCCACTGGAAAGTTGTAGGTGCATTACATGGGCCAAATGGTAACCCTCGATAGGCATATGTCCCCCAAGAACAAGTAAAGGTTGTCTTGTCTTGATCCGCAGGTGCCATTAGTATTTGATTGTATCCACTATAGCCATCAAGGAATGAAAAATATTCTTTCCCTTATAAGGTGTCTAAAACCTGATCGATGATAGGTTATGGGAAGTAGTCCTTAACAGTGGCCTTATTCAGTTCTCGAAAGTCGACACAGATACGCCATTTCCCTGTGACTTTCTTTGGAACTACCACCAGAGGAGACACCCATTTACTGTTGGAAATTGGGTAGATGAATCCAGTGTTAAGGAGTTTCTGTAATTCATCCTTTACTATATCCTTTAGGGCTGGATTCATTCTTCTATGGGGCTGCCTAACAGGAGGCATGTTTGAGTCTGTGTAATTGTGGTGGATACATGTATCTGGGTGTATACCTTTGATATCGGTATATTCCCATGCAAATGCTCCAGTTTGACTCTTGAGAACTTTTAGCAATTGTTTTTGCTGACTCTCATATAAACCTGCATTTATATGTAGAAATTTGTCGGTACTAACCTCACACGGTATGGTATAGGATCCTAGGTGTTCTTCGATTGCGAAGACACAGGGTGTACTCGTAAATGTTGAGAGGCTCATGTTTTCTTGGAATTCATCACCAAAGATTTGGTCAAGTTGGGAGAAAGACTGAGGAAAGTCTACACATGTTGTGGAAGAGATAAATTGGTTCAACACATTCTCGGTATTTTGCTCTTGAAGTGCCCGAGAGAAATCACTAAAAAGGGAAAGTTCTTCCAAGTTCTCATCTCCAAAAGGACAATCTAACCAAAACAGGTTTTCAGTTATTGGCTGAGTTGGTGGGTATAAAGGTAGTTTTCTTGTAGATAACCCATCAGAGATAATCATCTCTCCATCCCTACATCCCATAAATGCATTGGCAGTAGCCAACCAAGGTCTTCCTAAAATAATGGGGTGACCTTTGGAAGGGTCTTTCGACTCTATGACCATGAAGTCTGTTATCAACTGATTTGTACAATAGTTGAAACCTTATTGAGCCGCTAGTGTTGGAACACATCAGTGTTCACTTCTAGAGTATCCGGGTTTCATATATCTGGGTCTGGCCAGTTTTGTTTTTTTGAGTTGACATGACCATGCCCCCATGGGGGTTTGTAATAAAGTGTGCTAGTAGGGTCTGAGTGGCTCGGTTCCCCATGACTGGATTAAACAACTAAGGTATTCCAGGGAGTTTTTTCACCGTCAGATTATACTTTGCTTCAGGCAAGATATAATCTCTCGGTTTTTCTCCCGCTTCCTCCAAAGCTGGAATGCCCGATTTTGGAAATTTTTGCCATGGGAGGTTATTAGAGTCCAACTATAATGTATAAACCTACTAGACACTATTAGAATAGGGTCTGGTCATGTTCTAAGTCTCTAAGACCCCCAGAAAAAATTTCGAAATTTTTTTACCGGACGCGTCGGAATTGGGGTTTTTAATTTTTTAATTATTTTTAAATTTTAATTAAATTTCTCTATAGTTTAAATAGAGAAATTTGAGTCTGTAATATGTTAGTCATCCTGGGTCCGAATTTTGTGTTTGATGTCTCGTTTCATAAGCCAAAAATCACACATGACCCATGGAGCAGCTAAACCCAACTTTCGGATGTCAATTCAGCCTCATAATTAATATTTTCTCTAAAAAGTCATTTACAGAGAAATTATTAATTAAAATAATAAAATTGAATATTTTGGAGATAAATCAAATCTCTCCAAAAGTAATCAATTTGATTAAAATAAAAGGCTAAATGACATGGCAATAGACATTTATGAAGATTCCAATCAACTCCAAGTGGTTTAAGTCAACTATCCAGTCACCAGCAAGAGATCTCTTTGAGCCAATTCGCCCTCTTCCATGCAAAAGTCGATTTGGTGTGTTGTCAGTTGGTAAATGGGTTGGTTGGTTTGCATTTAAGACTAGGATGGGCGCCCTCATGACTCACCATAGCTTGGCTCCTTCAAAATCGAATTAGCACCTACCCACACTCCACTTGTCCTCCTACCAACTAACTTGCACCCTCCTCAAAGCTCACGTCATTCTACCCTAAGCTCACGTCAATCCTTGTTGTAGCTTGTTTATTGGATAGTTGATACTTCCCAAGCCTAAATAGAGTCTAGTCTTGCCACCTATTCACTCACACCTACCAACAAGTCGAGTTGTCCATTGTCTAAACTCTCCAAGCCTTGCTTTGATTGGAATTCGAACTACATGTCTTTGCCAATTCGACCTAGGGTTTAGCCATTAGATTTTACTATAAAGAGAGGCCCTTTGGGGTTATTATCTCATGGAATTTTTGATGTAAATTTACTCTGCCATTTTGTGATTGCAAAGCCATTGGCTTAAGGAAATAAAGCGACTTTGGAGGTCTATGTGTTGTCAAATGATTTTCATGGAAATGTCTTCATAATATCGAGGTGAATTTGTTCTTGTTATTTGCTTATAATCTCATATTTTGATCTATAATTTGCTTAGAAGGCTTTCTTAAGCCCATAGGATGGGCATTTGAATACAAGTTGTCCATTTATGTTTGGTTTAAGTGTGATTTAGAAGGAGTAGACTGTAGTTGGAAATACTTATACTATTCTAATCTCACTTTTATTATGCATACTATTATGATCAAGATGTGTTTATGAGTGATTACTTGTGCAGATCCAACAGGTTTTGAAGAGAGATTTGAGCTAGGTTGCATCTTTCCTCTCTTCAAAAGGCCTACATTTTCTAACAATTTGTGTATGATTCAGGATCTTTCTAGAGTCAATCTCAAGCATTAAGGGATTTGGCAAAAGGCCTAAATCTAAGGTTCCATCTCTTAAATTCATTTAAAAAATCAACTTGGTTACTTTAGGCTTCTTTCCTTCAAGCCATCTTATTTTCTCTTTGAACCTTTTGTATTGACTTGCTAAGCCCTTTCTATCCTTTCTAGATCTTGATTCAAGGTTGGTTGTTCATCTTTTCAAGCCATAGATTAGTTTTCCATAAGGTTGAAGTTCCTTCAACCTTGGGGAATAGCTTGGGATTTGTTCCCTTGTGCTCTCTTCAACACTTGTTGTCGGCGTATCACCAGTTAACCAGAGGATTTCCAAGACAGTGTTTTAAACCCTCAAGTGTTCCACTTGAAATCCTTTGCTCTTGTCTTGCTAGTCCATTCCTCCTTGCCTTCAAATCTACTCTTCTTCCCATTCGTTTTTGCCCTCCTTTAGCTCTCGTCTACCTTCAAGCTTTCTCCCTCTTCTCGTCCACCTATTCCATATATCATTCGTCCCATCTCCTTTTGCCTTATCCCTCCTCTCGTCCCCCTCTAGTTTCCTCCCATCTTTGCTCTCGTCCTATCTCCATTGGCCCTACGTCCTTCTCATTCGTCCCACTTTAGTTCATCCCCTCTTCATACCATCTCCCATACCCTTCTCTCCTTTCATTTTTGCCCTCCTCCTAGCTTTCGTCCACCCTTTAAAAAGCCCTAAAACACACAAAAAACAAAACAACAAAGTGTTAGTAGTAGTTAGTGTTAGGTCTCATACTTAGTTAGTTGGTAGTTAGTTTGTTTAAATTTCAATAGTTAGTTTACATTGTTTCAAAGTTATTATTGTAGATCTTATGCTTTATCATTTTCTAGTTTCATTTTCCAAGTATTAAGATCTAGTACAAATTTCAAGTCTTGTTTTATTTTCCTAACATCTAATGGGTATTGGAGTTATTTGTTTGTGATAGATTTTTTCTTGTGAAAGAAGGAGACTTCTAATACAAGAAGCCATCAAGAAACAAAGGGACAAATCAAAACAAAGAGATTAGTATTATCCTTTGTAATAGTTCTTAGGATTTTATTTTAAATAGTTTCCAAGTTATTTATTTCAAAGTCCCTACAAGGGTCTCATTCCCAAGGGCAATTGTACTCTCATAATAAAGTTGCAAGTGGGGTTTTTAAGCCCCCACATTCACTTCCCCCATTTGGAGAAGTCTTGTAGTCTTCATTTGAGTGGTTTGATTTTCTAGTTTAGATCCATTATATGCTCTTAGATTAGTTTCTATTTCATCAAGTCATTTTTTGATTATTATTTTCCGATTTACTTACCCCCATGCTCTCCCGAGTACGGTCTTTGACCTGAAAGAGACTCTTGGGTAGATTAGACTTATTTTCTGTTTAATATTATCTTGTCACTTCTCTTCCAAACCTTGACTAGAGAATAGCTAACTTTGGGATCGTATCCCAAAGGCCACATAGTCTTGTGGTAGCTTCTCGTTCTTCCATCAGCTTCTTGTGGACATCCAGCTAGCTGGAAGGTTTCTAGGACTGGTGGCTTCTAGTGGTCGATCTTGTTCGGAGATTGATCCCACCTGTTAGATTAGAATTTGTGTGGTAGAACACTAGATTTATTAAAAGTTTCATTTTATTTTGCAAGTAGTATTGTTAGCAGTATTTCACATATTTCCAATCTATTACATTGTCTAATCACTTCAAGTTGGAATTTATTGCTTTTACACAACTACTATTTGCTTTCTTAAAACGAACCAAATTCTCTTGAACTTCGCCAAATCCAAGTCAAGAGCACCCTCTATCGGAGAGCATTATTAGTCTTGCATCTTTTCCCTGCATTAGGCATTTATTAATTAGCAAATCTCTTGAACTGTGGTCATAAGATCAAGTCAAGAGCGCTCTCTGTCGGAGAGTTGAACAAAATGCTCTAATAATAAAAATTTTCCACTCATACACCCCTTTAATTAATTTATCTTGGTTTCTGTTCTACACCCGTATGCTCTGCCAACCGCAAACGGTTGGGCTAGTACTCAGAAAGGTGGAAGACTTGTTAATTTACAAGTGATAACTTTAATTAAAATTTTTACCCCAAACCCCAACCAAGACAAAATTACTGAGTTCTTCCTAAAGAGGTGGTGTCGGGAATCCACTGTCAGACTCGAGGGCGGTCAAGCCGCAAGCACACTTTCCCTTTTTGCAATCTGGGTGCTCCCAACCTATCACCTAAAAGGTTGCCAGTGTTTTTATTGGTTAAGGTTCCACTCCTTTTTGATACCTTGTTCTTAGCCATAATAATCAAGACTACTAAAATCTTAAATTTACCAAGATAAGCTGCAAAAAATTCTCACAAATTCTTATTTCAAACACTTGTATCAAGCATTTTAAAATCACTTTTATATTTGACTCCATAAGGCACTGGTCCTTTATCATATACTTTGTTTGCTTAAATATCAATATTGGAGTACTTGATTTAATCTGCATATAGAGTGATTTATTTTCTTGTTCAAGTGTATCTCATATATTCTGTTGCAACGTGGACTGCGTTATCTTTGTCTCATTTTAAGCATTTTTGTGTCTCTCATTTTCAAAAAACTCCTAAACAACACTCATCTGCATCACAACACCCAAAAAACACTATAAATACTAGAGCCTTAGTGAAACTCTTTTATAGGGACTACCCCCCTTGGCTTCGTTAGGAGTTTCCCTAAACGGAGGAGCTGGGATTCAGATGACAGTACCTGGCTCATTGCTTGCCCCCAAGGCCACACCTATCTCACTTGTAGTGAAGAGACAACTTTCGAAATATTTCCGCTGCTGGTGTGCAATTTGGCGGACAACAAAGTCCACGGGATATTCCCATGAGGCTACTGATACAGTGATGTCATCTAAGATCCCAGTAGGTTGAATCATAGTGCGATTTGCTAATTCTAGCATCGTCGGGGTAGCGCGGAGGAAGTGTCCTAAATTGAGAGTTTCTAAAGCTGTGGTAGTCATCAGGTTGATAGCAGCTCCTAGATCAATAAGTGTGTTTGCAATGGCGGTGTTATTGATGATAACAGTCACCACAGGGTTCCCTGGGTTTGAGTACTTTGGGATTCTAAGTTGGTTTGCTAAGCAATCTGAAATTTCTCCTATTACATGAATCGTCGGAGGGTCTTTTTGCTTTCTCCCCGGTCTCTTAATACAGAGTTCCTTTATTACTTTACTATAGATTGGGATATCCTTAATGGCTTGTAACAAAGGAATCTTAATACAAATATTTTTCAATTCGTTAATGATATCATACTCTGGATAAGTTACAGGTTTTTCTATTACTAGACGCTCCGGATATGGAGGTGATTTTTCCCTTGGAATTACTTCTTTGTGTGGATGGTTGTGTGTTGAAGATTTAGGAATAACCACATCTTCAAAAATGGCATCATTTAAAACTTTGGTAGGTATGTTTTCTTCTTCGTTTTCTTCTTGGATAACAACTAGCGACTTGGGCTTATCGTGCAAAACTCTTCCAGACCGCAGTTGAATCTCATGTATTGGTGCGGTTGGAATGGCATATGATGGAAGAGGTAACAACCCAATGCTTTTGAGAGCTTGGGTTGGTTTGTTGTTAGGATTCGGTATCGGTTGTGCAGGTAATATTGTGGGTCTTGGAGGATTCATGTTCTGGAAATGGTGAGGTTGATTTGGGATAGGGGGTAGTGAAGGAGGTGTACATCCAGGCAAAAGTTGTTGAATATTAGGTGGGTAAGGATAGTTAGGCATAGGAGGAGGTGTTTGAGCATAAGATTGCCCTCTCCACCAATGTGGCCATTGTTGCTGTTGGGTATTCTGAGGAGGGTACTGCGGAGGTCAATTCTGCCAACCTGAAGTGTTCCATTGTTGAGGGGGTTGATAAGGATAGTAATAGGGTGGAATTTGTGATGGATCTTGATATGATGGTTGATCTCTAGGTTGCCAAGGCCTCCTAGATGATTCACCAAAGTTTCCACTCTTATACACAGCTTGCAACCCCGGTAATGATGGACAATTATCGGTTGGATGTTCTTCTGTGCAGAGGTGACAAACTAAAACATTATTCAATGGACATTCTCATTGAAGATGTTTAGTTCTACACCTAGGACAGAAAACACTCATTGCTGCTCGCTCGTCATCTTGCCTCTTTTTAGCTTGTAGTGCATCTAGTTGAGAACCATGGCTCCTAAGATGTCTGTTTTGAAATTTTCCAACTCTACCCTTGTAACTCCACTAGGACTGGATGTGACTCCTTTCGGGTTCTTAGCATAAGATTCTCGAAAATTTCTTCCACCTTTCCCTCTGCTCCTAGAGTAATTCCTACATAGTTCACAAATCTGTGCAAAAGGATGATGAGAAATATCTCCTGTTGCCATGAGATTAAGGTTCTCTAAGAGTTCTTCTGAAATTCCCTTGAGGAAGAGTGTTCTTACTGCATCTTCCCGAAGATCACTATATTTAGATTTATGCAACACATAGTTAAATATCTCAAGATAGTCTTCTAGGCTCTCATCTTCAAGTTGTTGAATTTTAAAGATATCATTACGAGAGTCCTTAGGTCTACAGTAATCCTGATATTTCCATAGAAATGCATTCTTCATGTCTTCCTAAGTTCTAATATTAGACTCTCCTAATCCCATAAACCATCGAAGAGTAGAATCTTTCAATGTGGCACGAAAGAGTTTTAGTTTTTGGCCATCTTGTAGGTAATTATAACTCTTACACAAAATGTCGAACTCGAATAAGAATGTATCTGGATCCTCACTACTCTTCCCATAGAAGGTTGGTAGTGAGGAGGGAGGAATATTTTTCATAGTTACATCTTGTGCAGTGTCTAAGATAGGGAATCCAAAAGTACCTTCGGTCCTAACCTCTCCTTCTCCTTCATCTTGTTGGACACGATCTTCATTTTCATCCTCCATGAAGATTCGATTGCCAAAGAGAGAAAACCTAGGTGGATCTTTTCTTGGTGAATATGGGATGTCCTAACGTTCTGTTTCAGGAAGAGTATTCTTCTTTTTAGGAGGAGAATTACCAGCTACGTGGGTATCCAGTTTTGAAGGTCCTACTATTGTTGTCTCAATCTGTGACATGACGATGTTCACAGAATTCTCAAAAAGAGCGTCTATTTGTGCAGGATCGACAAAGTCTACTAAATTTGTACCACCTACTATTGAAAAAGTAGTATCTTTGGGCTTTTGGACTAATGGAGAGTTGGAGGGTTCTTAAGTTTTATTCTTTGGAGTTTCCTCTTGTCTACGTTCAATCTCAATATGAGCTTGAGGTTCCTGTGGAACTTCTTTATGAATGGATTTTTCTGATGTCCCTATGGTTTCTCCTAATTGATTTCCAGAAAGGATTTACTTCGCTTTTCAAGCGGGACTGTCTCCTTTAGGGGTCTTCCGATACCTTTCTGCTAAGTTAGTAGTTGGGGTGGCACGCCCCCCATATAGGTTAGTAGGAATTCTAGTGGGGATTATAGTAGGAGGGCTAGTTTTAATAAATCTACCTTTTGAGTCTCTAGACCTATTCATGAAAAACAAACTATAACTGAAACAAATTCTAACTGCATCACTACTACTGTTGGGTTTTGGAGATGCCTGTTATAACAGATGCGCAGGTTCTTACCTCTCGTCTTACCGCTCACTCGCCACCAGCCTATTTCAAAAGAAGAGAATTCAAAGCTATCCTTAAGTTTTTAAGAGAAGGTCCTATTTATTTACGACTGAATTCTACCTATCTTCTACAACTCCTCGGCAACGGCGCCAAAATGTTGAGGTGTGTGAGCTGTCTTAAAGAAACACCTAAATATTTAATTATCGACCAGGGTTGGTATTCTTAGAGTTGAAGCAAAGTATATGCAAAGGTAGAATGGCACCTAAGTTTTGGCTTGTCAGACCTTAGAAATGTTTTAATAAAGAAAAGATCGAAAGATCTTTCAAAATGAAAAACCGAGTCAAACTTCAGAAAAAGATAATAAATGAACTAACAGATCAGAATAGTATTAAATCATACTACTCTACTCTATGATTAAACAATGGAAATTACTGATTAAACTATTTTTCTAGGAATGGAAACTACTTAATCAATTCTTTAGATTCTAATTTAGGAATTAGAGACAACTGTAAATGAAATCAAAGACCTATCTATGAAATGACTTAATAGTAAATTACATAACTAGAAAGCTAAATTAATTCGAAGCAAAACTACAAACTATTAATGAATTCAATAACTACTCAGGCATTCAATTAATACTTCAAAACTATACTAAAGCATCTAATTCTAATTCCATTCTCCTTGATGTTGTATGTCAAATGTGATAGGAACTGGAGTGAATGAATCGTAATGACTTTCAAATGTAACAACAAAACAAAATGGAAGTAAATCTAATCTAATTTCAATAAAGAGATGTAAACTACAAAGAGTCCAATTACAATTAACTTTAAACATGATGATCTATCTTCTATCCATAAACAAAATGATATAAAACTAATGAAAATCTAGAAGCAAGTAGAAAACTTGATAAAGATGTTTATTTCTGGATTCAATTTGGAAGCAAGTAGATAAAGATATGTTATATAGAAGCAAGTAGAAAACTTGATAAAGATATTTACTTCTGATCCAAATTCTATTTCATGAACATCTTCATTATTTGAGCAACAAGAAACTGATCCTATGCTTAACAAAGAAACTATCGAAATTTAGATAACTTGGAGAATGAAATTATTAATTCTAATCTGAACTAAATCTTAAGAACATGCAATAAACTAGACTAAGAATAAAACTGATAAATTATGAAACAACGACATATTAATAAATCAATTATAAAGGACATGATTAAAAAAAACCCAGTTAAAACGAAGTGAAGGAAAATGAGAAGGAGATTAAGAATAATGACAAAACTGAATTAAAAACTCTTATAGAATATAAAGCAAAGCCCTAATTATGGTTAAGAATGCTAATTAGAAGAGAGAAAGATTACAATTAAAGAACCTAAGAAACCAAATTCAAAATAAGCATAAAACAGTGCAGAAAGAGTAAAAGTCAGAACGACGATCCGGATGATTGTCCGAACGACAGTCCGAATGGAGAAAAAAGGAATTAAACTAAGGAAAATGAGCAATTTTGGTGATCTTAACGTCAGCTGGTGAATGTAGATGAATCTACAATGCAAAGAAGTCAGTGAGAAGACTTGTTGAGAAGCTATGATAATAGTAAGCAACCTATTCAAATTATTGTTGGGAAGATGAACTATTTTTATGATATGCTAAAGCAAGACTGAGGTGAGAGAGAGAAAATTAACCTACAACTACAGAACAAAAACTACTGAAACTAATTCTAACTATTAACAAAACTTGAAACAGAAACTAATTAAGTTCTATTTAATTGTAGAAAACTAGAAAACAAACTATCTAATTACGAAAGAGTGAAATCAAACTATGAATACTATGCTTTGGGTCGACCATTTATTAATTCTGGAAACACAGACTAAGTTAGCACAGAAATACAAATTACAGAGAGGAAAGAAATGACATCTACAGGAAAACGAAATTAATTACATATACAGGAAAATAAACTAACTATTTGTAGAAAAGAAAATACAGAAAGCATAAACAAAACCTCCGGTTGATGAGGGGCCCTTCCCAACAATTAGAGATGGAAACTAAATCACTTATTTACTAACAACAGAGCATCAACGAACTGAAACTTCCATTAACTTGGTGAAAATTACACAATATTTATGCAAAAGTAACTAATATCTTCTGTCTATTCTCTATGCTATCTGATCCTCCTGATGATCATCGTTTCTCTATACAAAGCATCTATTTATAAGTTTACAGTGGGAGAGAAGGTCGACATAGTCGACCTCTCTAAAAATAGAGGTCTTTAAGACTGTAAAACGGCTGTTGGGTAACGTGTGACAGCACAGAGGGAATTTGCCTACTTTCACGATGTCGACCCTACCTGACGCGAACAACTGCATGTTCGTTTCCTTCAATCGTGGGCAGAGTGTATGCTGGCGAGCTGAACGGACGAAGGAGAGGGCTGCTGGAGCGTTGACGTGGACAGAGTGTGGGTTGGCGGACTGAGAGTGGGTGGACGAGGCTCCTCTAGAACATCGGCGTGAGCAGGCGTACGAGAGAATCAGAACTCTGGAGTGTTGACGTAGGCGGAGAGTGTGTTGTCGAGCTCAGCAGGCAGGAAGGCGAATCTTCCAGAACAAGAGCTCACCAACCATATCCACCACGTCGCTAACAGAACCCATGAGTCTGTTTCTGTCTTTAATGGCCAGGAATATGCCAACCGATGATTCCGCGAGCTGAACGCAAGGCTGAATGGCGGGCTGGACGCGGCTGAACATTAGCAACACAAACATGCAGTCTGAATGGAGGATCGTTTGAGAAACCGCAACCTGTAGAACAAAACTAAATGCCAAGCATATCGAGAAATGTCACTTTAAACATGAATAAATCATGATATGGTAAGATTTCACCAAAATTCATACAACAACTGAATATATGCATACCTGGTCTGTTTGATGGTTTGAATGGTGCAAAGAATAACTTATTATAGCAAAGATAATGAAAATGATGCCACTCAGAGTAGATTTGATGATAAAAAATAGTGACAAAATGGACACCAACAACAGGGTCATGCAAGGGCTAGTAGGAAAAGGGGGGTCTGGAATGCTGCTTAGTGATGCTATGGAGTCTGGACATATAAAGTGCCATAGTGCCCACTCTCATCATAGCTCTGGATCATCTCAGCTCATATCTGCTTTAGCTCACAAAAATAATGTCTTTGACAATAACTCTGCATCATGGTAGCCTCAGCTAACATGGATGTGATAACAGGTCACAATACTAGTACTGAGACCATTGTTGGGACACGTCTCCTTGCATCCTTGTTAATTGCAAGACGTTGGACATCCCCTTTGACTCCGGTCCAGTACCCCTATTTGAGTAGTACCACATTAGACAACACTGAGCACGGACTTCGACTCCACGTACCTGGCGTATATCAGGAACCCCATAGAAATCTTGAAACCAACCTATAGGTCGTCTAGTCGCTATAGTGCACAAAACACATCATTCAGGAAGATTACTCTTCACACATCTTAGGGGTCAGGTGGTGTGGCAAAGGGTAAGGTCAAGCTTCATCGTTGCTAAGCTTTAAGTGATCATAAAAGATCTGATTGATGCATCTATGCTTATAAAAAATGTAATTGTTGTTTCCTACTGAAATGAAATAGTTATGATTTTTTTCAATGAAAAAAACCAAGGGAATCAAGAAACAATTATCTAGTACAGGGCAAACAACAATCCACATTAGAAGTGGATGATAAATAAATAGGGTTTGACACAAAGTTCAATCATTGCAAGCTAGTTTCATCATTTTCAATGGGGGAAACCAGTAGCATCCAAAGCCCAATTAGCTGCTCAAATAACATCAGGGTTAAATATATTTAAGAAAGATACTGATTCTTTGGATGTTGGGGCCAAGGTTGACATGTTGGTTCGTCTTTCCTATGTTGGTAGAAGGGCTTTCTTGGCTGGTCCTGAGCCTATTGATACAGGCTTATTAAATATTATAAGTAATATGGAATAAACTTTCCCAAAAATAAGGATGGATAGTTTGGAACATTTTTATAGAATGTATTTTAAGGCATATCTGCAAGAGAGGAGGTTTCATGCTGAGCTATGTGATGTTTGGTAATGTATTGAATGGGGGATGTACAATATGGAACATTCTTCTTTTATAGGGGAGTATGATGATCAAACTCATTCTTAAAGGGAAGTATGATAGTTCATGCTCACTCTACATGAAAGTCTATCATTCAATGGAACAATTACCATGGAAAATGGCTTTGTGGTATAAGGTGCTGTCGATTTTCCTAATGATTCTTTGTAAAAATTGTACTTCTATGCAGCATCTTTTCCTGTAAAATATGGTTTCACATGCATATAGTTTGAAATACAAGTATCATTTTTTCTTTGTAAGGGACAACTGTATCATATTAGAACCTTTGTATGTTTCTTATGATTCTTTTTCTGATCTTTGAGTATATTGATAGATATGTCATATACTTTATTTCCCTCTTTGGTGAACTACTTCTAACCTCGGACTAGGTTTCTGCAGGGTCTGCCAGTCTTTGCTTTTGGTTTGGGGCTTAGCACATTTGATAAAGCATCTGTAAGGTCATTTGTTTGTTGGCTAAGCAAAAGTTATGAAAATATCTTTGTAGGAGCTGGATATTCTGCTAAATTTAGGATTAGTTTCTATGCCTTTTTGAATGGATGGAGATTGAAAGAAAATTTGTGCCTATCCATCCTTTGTTCCCAGTTCCAGCAATTCTTCCGTCTCTTTACTGAATGTGACATGCTATACCTGCATGCAATGGGTTTTTAAACTTTAAAGAGTTTAAACTTTATTCTTTTGTGTAGAATTGTAGAATTTGGTTGAACATGCAAAAGACAAGATGAATTTTTTCCATCAGGACCATGGAAGCATGCATTAAAACTACTTATGAATTAGTTCTTTTCTTTTTCTTAGTTGCATTTTTTCTAGCTGTTGGGTGTTTAAATTGATTCTTAGTCCTTTGGCGCCTTTATTCAGGTTGATAAGTATGTGCAGTCGCATATACAGATTAACGAGTATCGAGATCGAGTACTTTTGGTCAGTGATGCAAAGAGATTAGACTAAGTCAAATAGCCTTTTGGATGCATACTTGTGTGTTGTTGTGGAATTAATTTAGCATGGTTCTATGATGAGTAAATTTTTTTTATGGTCAAATTTATATTTTGCACTCACTGGTGAACAAATTTGACTCGGTCATTATATTGTTTTCATAGCCAGCAGCAACAAAGAAACATGGGAGATATATTGGTTCGTGCTTGAAAGTTTTTGATATGACAGGCCTGAAACTCTCTTCCTTAAGCCGCATCAAGGTCTGTAATTGCAAATCCAGGAAATTGTATTTCGTGGGATCTGTGCACTTGAGGGCTGTTCACAGCTTTAGCATTATGCCAGTGAAAAATATCCATGTTTTATACTAGAAAGTGCTTTTCAGATGTCTTGATTACAAGTACCTCTCTGTTTATATTAACGGTGTATTTTTTTCTTTGACAAGGATTGTTTGAAGGTTACATTATGCAAGTGTAGGTTTATCAAAATTGCAATTCAGAAAACTGGTTACAACATAACAAATTCTATGCAAACTGTATGATAAATGAGTGAACACCTTCAAAACTATTGCATAGCCTTCGTAATCTAAAAGATCACCTCAGCCTAGAATTCAAATAGAAAAGAAGCAAGCTCTGAAAGCCAATTTTCCTATTGTGATTTACAGATAGTTCAGATACTTCCATTTTTCTCCATCCTGAATCTGATTCTGCAGACAATTGAAATAGTAATAGGCATTATCTAGAAAACGTTTAGCTAACCAAAATGCCTTTGATCATACAATTTTCCTTCTATTAGATTAATCCAACCTTGTTGATGATACACAAGAAGAATTTTTAATTCCACTAATGCACTTCACTATTTTTCCTAACCATATGATACGAAATTGATATTATCTTCCTGAATCAATATATTCTTGGTCATGCTAATATAAATTCGTTACTTGTAAAAAAACATATCCTTGGCTATGCTCTCTCAAAGATTGGGTCTTTGTTTTTCTTCCTCTTATTTGTTGAGCCCTTTGGTTCCAAGAGTGTTTGCTTAGTTACCGCTTGTAGCTATAATTTAAATTTTATCTTTGTTTTCTCTTTCCACTTTCTCTTGCTCGTGATCAGATTCCAATTGAAAACCTTTTTCTTCCCTATTATTTCTTTCCCTTCTTCATGTTGAATCATCTACAAATCTCTCTCAATTGCTTATATTCTTAGCAGCTATGGCTTGCCACTGTAACATCGGTTTTGGGTTCATGACTTGCTTAATGTTTCCTTGAATATGTTTCTCTTTGCTCACCTTGGGTTTTGTTACCAACTTTTTGTACCATAGTTGGATTTTCTGGAGAGCCGCCATTTGACAAACATGATGAATGTTTGATTCCAGTGTATCAGATGATCCAGCATTTTGTAGCTAGCCAGTTGTGGTTAGCTTATTTTGTTTTTTGAGTCGACATGACCATGGCCCCATGGGGGTTTGTAATAAAGTGTGCTAGTAGGATCTGAGTGCCTCGGTTTCTCATGATTGGATTAAGCAACTAAGGTATTCCAAGGATTTTTTTCCCTTGTCAATTATGCTTTGCTTAAGGCGAGGTATAATCGATGAGGTTTTCTCCCGCTCCTCCAAAGCTGGAATGCCCGATTTTGAAAATTTGGCCATGGGGGGTTATTAGAGGCCAACTAATGTATATAAGCCTACTAGACACTGTTAGAATAGGTGTCGGTCATGTCCTAGGTCCATAAAACCCTCAGAAAAAATTTCGAAAAAATTTTACCGGGTCCGTCGAAATTTGGGTTTTATTTATTTTTTAAATTTAAATAAATTTCTCTATAGTTTAAATAGAGAAATAATAAATTGTAATATGTCAGTCATCCAGGGCCCGAACTTAGTGTTTGATGGCTCTTTTCATAAGCCAAAAATCACACATGACCCATGGAGCAGCTAAACCCAACTTTCGGATGTCAATTCAGCCCCGTAATTAATATTTTCTCTGAAAAGTCATTTACAGAGAAATTATTAATTAAAATAATAAAATTGATTATTTTGGAGATAATCCAAAACTCTCCAAAATTAATCAATTGGATTAAAATAAAGGGCTAAATGACATGGCAATGAGCATTTAGGAAGATTCCAATCAACTCCAAGCTTATCCAGTCATCCATCCAGTCACCAGCAAAATATCTTCTTGAACCAATTCGCCCTCCTTCATGCAAAGTCGAGTTTGTGATTTGTCATGTGGTAAGTGGTTTGTTGGTTATGCATTTATGTTAGATTGGCGCCCTCATGAGTCACCACACCTACCAAGGCTTGGCTCCTTGTGATGATTCGAGCCTACACCTACCATCCACCATATGTCTCCCTCACAACCCATTCGCATGTCTTACAAATCCTCACGTCATATCCTTTATGCTCACGTGGATCCTAGTTGGGGTTTATCTATTGGTTATCCCATGCAAACACCATTGGATTGGATCCTCCCATTCGAGCTTTCACCTACCAAATCTCCAACTCGCATATCCCCAACCCTCACGTCAATCTCCATTTGCCTCACGTCCAAGCCTTGTTGGAACTCGTTTATTGGTTGGTGAAATCGTTGATTAGCTTGGCTTCCATTAAGGTAGAGTTAGCACCTACCTTTGTCCACTTGTCATTCATTAACCAACTAGCTCGCACTCCACATGGCTCACGCCCTTCATACCCTAGCTCGCGTGAATCCTCACCTTAGCTCGCCTTTCCTTGTTGTACATTGTTCATTGGTTAGTGCCTTCAATCCCAACCTACCCCAAAGTCGAGTTTGCCACCTCATGCCAATTCCACCTACCATAAACTCGACTTTGGCCATGTCCATCCCCTCCAAGCCCTCATGTGATTGGAATTCGACCTATCTCCCATTGCCAATTCGATTTAGGGTTTAGGCTTAGCTTTCAAGTGTGTTTTACTATAAAGAGAGGCCCATGTTGGGTTATTATCTCAAGGATTTTTGTGCAAAGAAACTCAGGTGAAAATTGTAAGCTCTTGTTTAATAAAATATTTTGAGACTTTGGAGGTCACTTGATTGGGCTCTTGGCATTGTGTCTTCATCTCATTGAAGTAATATGTCTTTCACCCTATTCTTATTATGCAAATTTGATTATGATGCTTATTGAGGACTAACAATCTAGTACTTAGGCTTCTAATCTATTGCTTTGAGTTTTTGTGTCTTTAGGGAATTCAATCATTGAGAGCTATTGGCATCTAATACCTTCACCGATCAAGTGTTCCATTTATCTTAATAATTTGTTTGCAGGGTTGTGAGCTTCTCCAAAGTACCTCTTGCCTTCTCCAACAAAAAATTTCACTCAACTTATTGGAAACCGTGGTTCATGAGCTTCTATCTTCTAGCTCTCTTTTTCTCCTTGAAAGATTTCTCTTTGACTTGCTAGTCCACTCTCTCCTAGCCATTGTTGCCAACTAAGTTGTACTTGGTTGGATTATCAAGCGAGCGGGCAGAGTGGAACATGACACATGTTCATTTTTGGTGATTTGATGACCAGTTGGCCTTCTAAAGGCCTCCGTTTTTTATTTTTTTTCCACATGTCCATGGCCCTGCGGGGTTTGTAATAAAAACGTACTAGCATGGGGTTTTGTAAAAGACTCGGTTCCTTAGGACTTTTTGGCTAAGTCAGGTCTTCCAAGGAGTTTTTTCACCTATCTATTATGTCTTGCATTAGTGCATAACATAATTAATTGGTTTTTCTCCTGCTCCTCCAAAGCTGGAATGCCTGGGGAGGCTGACGGGCCTTAGGGAATTATTAGAGTCTATGGGTCAATGTATATGAACATGCTAGGCGTTAATTTTGAGTCATATGGACATGTGCTAAGTCCCCCTAGGTTGTTTTTTAATTTTCGGCAAGTTTTAATTTTTCAGTATTTTGGGCCATTTTTTAATGGTTCAATTAAAAAATTTGTAATTGGCCTGTAAGGGGCGTCTGGAGGTATTTTTTGCCTTAGGGGTGCTCGTTTTCTAACTCAGAGCACCCCTTAAACCCCTAAACCCACTTTTCCTAATGTTTGGGTGCTTCTACTTTTGTCAAAATCCAAAAAAATCAAAAATCCCAAAAAAGTCATAAAAAAAATCA
The DNA here is from genome assembly GCA_027924585.1 of Larix kaempferi. NCBI lineage: Eukaryota > Viridiplantae > Streptophyta > Pinopsida > Pinales > Pinaceae > Larix > Larix kaempferi. The sequence goes on along the minus strand of BSBM01001430.1, from coordinate 8,351,439 downwards.
AAAAAGTGAAAAAATGACTTAAAAAATTAATTATTTTTGGGAGTAATGACAACTCAGTTTTGGACCAGCACTATTATAGGAGGGTATTGGGCTGTTTTGTAAGGTGTTTGGCAGCCCCATTTGGGGAGAAAGTTGTGCCCATTGAGGAGGGGCGCATTTACCTTGAGGAGGGGCGCACTTGCCATTATGGGCAGCCCACGTCTTTAGGGAGGGAGCAGCACAATGAGTGCTGCCATGTTAGCACATGTTGTGCTATTGTGGGCAGCTTAATATATGGAGATGGCAGCCCCATCCCCTCCACCTTTTATGCCACCACTATTCCACCCATTTAGCAAGTGCGCCCTCCATCACTTGGGGATTTTTCTCTATATATTGAGGCACTCTCTCCATTGTTGTGGAGGGAGAATTGGAGCACAAAACCTATGATTGTAATACTTTTTTTTATATGAATAAAGAAGACTTTGGAGGTCAGATCTGTGTTGTTCATTGTGAGTGGATGAAACATCTTGGACTTATGTGATGGAGGTAACTTGTGCATAAGCTTTGATTATTCAATAGTATCAACTGTACTCATTGGAAAGATTAGTATTAATTTATGAGATAGATTAGTTTCAATTTGTTTATTGTCTAGTCTATTGTTATGTGTCTGCAAAAGAAAATCATGCCTGTATGTTTCATTTGTTTATGAGTATTCAGCATAGATTTCTTTTTCAGATATATCTCTACACTTGATCTTTGTTTGCAAAGTGTGTAATGTGCAGGTTATTTCAACTGGAGTAGGCGGATCTTGTTTGCTTCCTCTTCTCTAATCTTTGTTTGCAGATGCAGTCCCTCGGAACACCACAAAGATTCCTCCAAGGCTTCGGATTTCAAACATAATTTGGCTCATTTTCTCTCTCTCCCTTATAAACAAAACTTTTTCTTTGGTTAACTGGTTACTTGTATTTGAAATATTTCTGATTTATATGCTCATATTGTATTTCAAATAGATCAGAAATCTCTTCATAAAGGATTGGTTTAGACAGTTACAAAGCTCATACCTTTAACTGTTAGATTTTTCCTTCATTTAGCATCTACTTTTCAAAGGCTTGCAAATAAAATTGTCAGATTTCTTTTAAGTCTTGCTGGGTAGTTGTAGTGCTGGTTTTAAAAGGTATATTTGGCTGTCCAAGAGCATACAATTTGCAGCTCATATAGCTTGCAAAGACCCCAAGCAAAACTAGCATTATTGCTTGTTTTACTTGGTTAATTTTTGAAATTTTTACTTAGAATTTTACTTAGAAAATTTTGGGTTTTTTAGGAGGTGTTCCAAAGACACTCTTAAAGTGTTTTTGGGCATCTTATACTAATCATTGCTTGCTGGTTTGCAACAAAAGACGAACAGGTAGGAGGAAGTGCTGCCGAATTTTCGAAGATCCAGGCGATCCGGAGGACAAATTTTCATATTTTGCAAAAAACGGTCATTTTTTCCTGAAATTTTGTAAGCCACCAAGTCACTTAAAGTAGACTGGGGCACTTCTCTAAATCATTGTAAACAACTATTAAACGAGAGCAAGTGGGCTAGCCAGCGCCCATGCCCCATCCCCCCAGGGGTGGCCTGTGTCGTCTCATTTTCATGGCGTGATTTTTAGAGTAGTTTATTTCTTTGTTTTCCGGCATTTAATAAAATTAATTAGGATTAAAATAAACCTTGTTGGTCCGTTCCACTGGCGGGCCACAAGTTCACTCATAACATAGTTTTTCACATTTTTTTTTACAAACTCATAACGCCCCCCTTGCTTTCCCGAAGTAGGGTTTCTGTATGAGGGCTTGCCCGAAATACATGCCTGAAAAGAGACTCCTGGGGTTTTAAAAAAGATAAAATTTGGGTTCATAAATTTTTTATAAAAATACCAAGGTCTTCTCTCGTATGCTCTGTGGCCAACTTGCAGCTCAGTCTGATCCAGTTGGTACACACCAGAAAGGAGGGGATGACTAGTAATAGGATCTAACACCGCCCCAATAAAAAATCCTTTTTGTGAAAATCCGGCACAACACGCATTTTGTTGTCGTGGGCAAATTTCCCAGAAGGCTTGGGATAACACTGAATAGTGACCTCTTGGAAACCGTTAGGCTTGCCCTCGTTGGTATAGCATCTGAACACCTCCTCGAGACTCCGATTCAGCCCAAAGCCTGAGAGGGAAGCCACGCTTCAAAATTTCGGACATGTTCCCCCGTACCTTGCGTATATCGGGAACCCACCTGCCTTAATAAAAAGATCACCATCACATTAATTTTTTAAAATAAACCAAGAACACTCGCACAAAATTTACCTTTTCTGCTTATGCATTTGTTTATTGATTCCATTATAAGGCACTGGTCTTGTTGCAATTTTATTTTATATTGTTGACTAATGTGCAGTTAAATGATGGCTATTTTAAAATGGGAGCAAATGATGAATGATTGTTTTATTTGATCAAAGTATATGTTGTCTATTTTTGGTTACCAAAAAGTATTTTTCTAACTCCTAGATTAGAGGCCTTAGTTTCTTTTTATTTTTTAGGGTCCACCCCCCTTGGCTTCGCTAGGAAAGCCTAGACGGAGGAGTCGAGTCCCAAGTGACAGCACTTGACTCTGACTTTCCCCCAAGGCCACACCAGCAGCTTGAAGACTTCTGCTGCGTTTTCCCAGGTGTGGAACCAGGCGGCAACAGCCATCACTTCCTTAGTTCCTCATTACCTCTCATTTTGCCCATCTTCCATAGCTTTTGTCCACCCTATTCTTCCCCCTCTCTTTCCCTTCGTTTTTGGCTTTTCTTCACTCCTTCACCCTTTCGTTTTTGCCCTAGTTTTCTAGCCTTTCTTCCTCCTCCCTCTCGTTTTGGCCTTCCCATCTTGCTCTCGTTTCTCCTCTTGTTTGTCTTCTTTTCCCTCTTCTCGTCCATATCCTAGTGGATCCTTTCTTCATCTTTTCGTCCATCTCCTTAAGGCCCTAAAACCCACAATAAACACACAAAAAATTGTTAAACATTAGCATTAGTCTTTTGCTTAAGCTTGTTAAGGGTTAGGGTTAGTCTTTAGGCATTTTTAGTATTTAAATCTTCATAGTGCATTTGCATAGTTAGGATCTATTATTATTTGCATCTCATTGTTAGTTTCAATTACTTTGTAGATCTCATTTTATTAGTATATCTTGCATAGTTTAAATTTCCAAGTTTCTTTGTTAAAGATAGAAAAAATTTCATAAAAATTTCTTAAATTTTTTACATCTTAGATCTCATTTCTAGCATATTTAGGGCACTTTTTGTTCGCTGGTCCGTTTTCCCATCTTAACTTTTTTGAACCATTTTTCATGTCATTTTATGTTTTAGGTTTCATTTTGCAAATCTAGACATAGTTTCAAAGTTGATTTTATTTTTTCTAACACTAAAGGGTGCCTTGAGTTTTTGTTTTTCTTGTAGGTGTTTGTTGAAGTGGAAAAGGGCTTGAGAAAATCTTGAAGTGAAGAGGTCCAAAAAAGAAAAACTCAAGCAAGCCATAAGGAGGATCCAAAACATGACATTATCTTGTACTATCCTTTGTAATAGCTCATAGGAGTTAGCTTTGTTTTTCCAAGTCTTATCATCTCAAAAGACCTTGCAAGGTTATAAACCCAAGGCATTTGTAATTGTTTAATAAAAAAATTTTAAGTGGAGGAGGCCTCCACTTTTTGGTCTTCTTCCCCATTTGGGGAAGGGTGTTGGGTCTTGTGGTTTGATTTAGCTTAGATTTACAGTTTCATGCTCTTAGTTTAAAATTTACTTCAATAAATCATTCTGCTTATATTCCATATTTACTTACCCCCATGCTCTCCCGAGTAGGGTCTTTGACCTGAAAGAGATTCTTGGGTAGTTTAGATTTATTTCTTGCAATTATTTTTATCTTGTTTCTCTTCCAATCCTTGACCAGAGAATAGCTAACTTTGGGATCGTATCCCAAAGGCCACATAGTCTCGTGGTAGCTTCTCGCTCCCCCATCAACTTCTTGTGGACATCCAGCTAGCTGGAAGGTTTCCAGGATTGGTGGCTTCTAGTGGTTGGTCTTGTTCGGAGATCAATACCACCTAGTAGTTTAAAACTTGTGTGGTAGAACACTAGATTTACTTAGTTTCGTTTTCTCTTGCCAGCAATATTGTTAGCAGTAATTCATATCTTGTCGATCAACACTATTGTTTTAATCTGTTTCAAGTTAAGTATACTGCTATTACAATCTTTTCGGCTTCTTTAAAATAAACCAAAGTCTCTTGAACTTGGCCATAATCCAAGTCAAGAGCACCCTCTGTCGGAGGGCATCTTAGTTTTTTGCATCATCCCTGCATTAGGCATTTTAAGTTTAGCAAGTCTCTTGAACTGTGGTCATAAGATCGAGTCAAGAGCTCTCTCTGTCGGAGAGTTGAACAAGGTTTCCTAATAATAAAAATTTCCACTCATACACCCCTTAATTAATTTATCTTGGTTTCGTCCTACACCCGTATGCTTTGCCAACCGGAAACGGTTGGGCTAGTACTCAGAAAGGTGGAAGACTTGATAATTTACGATCGATAACTTAATTAAAATTTTTTACCCAAAACCTCAACCAAGGCAAATTACTGTTCTTCCCCACGAGAGGTGGTGCCGGGAATCCACTGTCAGACTCAAGGGCGGTTCAAACATTGGACACCTATCCTTTTGAATCTGGGTGCTTCCGACAGATCACTTAGGGTCGCCAGCATTTTCCTTGGGTAAGGTTCCACCATCTTTTGATACCTTTGGTCTTAGCCTAATAAATCAAGAACATCTAAAACACTTAAAATTTACCAAGAACAATTGCAAAACGTCCTCACAAACATCTACTTTTGACTTATTTTATTTTAGCATCACAAGTTTTATTTGACTCCATTTGGCACTGGTCTTTAATATTTATACATCTTTGAAATTTGGACCATATGTCCTTGTCATTTGCTTAATATCTATCGTGTGGATGCTTTACTTCAATTTCTAAGTCAAAGTACATTGTCTTATTTTGAATTTGTATCTTGTGAATTTTGCAACGTGGATTGCGTGTTTAATTTTGTTCTAGTCATCATTCAAAAAACTCCTAAACAACACCCATCCGCATCACAACACCAAAAACATTTAAACACACAAAGAGCCTTAGACAACTCTTTAATAGGGACTACCCCCCTTGGCTTCGTTAGGAGTTTTGCCTAAACGTGGGAGCTGGGATTCAGGTGACAGTACCTGGCTCATTGCTTGCCCCCAAGGCCACACCTCTCCCCACTTTCCAGTGAGGGGAGACAGCTTTCAAAAGGTTTCTGCTGCTGGTGTGCAGTTTGGCGGACAACAGGTTTCATTTACTTCTTGTGTATCTTCCAAGATTCTAAACGGATTGTTCGTGTTGATGTGTTAGCATCCTTCATATCTGGTAGTAACATTCACAATGGTTTTGGTGTCATGCCTTGTGAGTCTTCTTGGGCCTATGATTTGTCTTTTAAGAAATACGTCTTATAAAATCTCTTTGTCTAAGTTGCCATGCTATGAGGGGATACTTATGTTGTCAAAGTCACTAGGACTTGCACTTGGCCTCATTTGCTCCCACATAAGAGGTTTTGAATCTGAGTCTCTCCATTAATTATGCCGATAGGTGTTTATATCTTATAATTTGGGGTGGACTACGGCCTATGCTTTTCCAAGATTGCAGGAGGATGAGACAAGTGTACTATGGAGATTGATTCTATGGCAGTCGTTCAAAATTCGAAATAAACAATTATAAAAAACATAATATAAAAAAATCTGGTAGCTAATGAATGGATAACTGGTAGCAGATGCATGTATAACTCGTAATGTGAGAGATAAAAAAAGAATATAAAAATAAGTGATAATAAGTGATAGTTGATGAATGCATAACTCGTAGCTGATGCATGGATGCATGGATACATGGATACATGGATAACTCGTAGCTGATGCAAGGATGCATGGATAACTCATAGTTGATGAATGGATAACGGGCAGTTTATGGCAGTTACCAGGAAGAAGACAAGTGATGTTAGGCATGGTCCATGGATAACTCGTAGCTGAACCTATTTAACTAAAAAAAATGTGAGAGATTACAACTACTCATTGAGTTAGGTTTTAGATATTAGATAGGTCTTCCATATAGATATTAGTTAGGTTTTCGAATCTATTTAAGAGAGGCTTGAGAGGCCCAGACAAAAATCAAAAGATGATTGACAGGACAATAGAGGAAAAGGAGTATCAGGTAAATTTCTTCCTTCCTCTTCCTTCATGGTTGCACTTCATCCCTGCATTTTAACATAGAATATAGAATATTTGACCTCCGGTTTGGGTTAATGTGTATTTTTTCTAGCTATTATTGAATGTTTGATTGCTCTCTTTGTAACAGCGCTCCGAGAGGGGAACACCGGCGTTAAAAAATCAGGCTGTGCCTGTAACTAAAAAATCAGGCTGTAACAGCGATCTCAACCACTCAACAACCTCTAGATTTCAGACTTAGGCTACCATTAATTAAATGACAGAACAAACATTTAAATAATAGATAACAAGCTGAAACACACTAGCTGAGATAATGAAGTAGCGGAAAAGATAAAAATAACAGCAATCTGAAATTGTAATGCACAGTGAGATTTGGTCAAAACAGACCCTGGAAAAACCCCCACTGGGGAAAACCAGTCCAAGAGAAAATTTCATTAAGCATTTCCAAGCATAAAAAACAGAGTTAGAACAGCGTTTAATGCAGAATTTAATGACTGAACAACACCTCGAAATCTGTGCTCAGCAGTACCTCTAAATTCGTGCCCAGCAGTACCTCGAAATTCGTCCCACACAGCACCTCAAAAACTATGCCACCGTACGACTGTACGGACTGTGCATAATTTTTTTCTTTTTCTTTCTCGAACTGTGTGCAACCCCTCGAAATCTGTGCCCAACAATTTTTTGAAAAACGTGCCAGTTGAGAAGTACGGCCCAATTGTTTGGCCTAGCAGAAACTTGCAGCAGAGCTACCTTGGGATATGAGCCACCTCCATAAAAATTCCTCTCCTAGGAATTTGAGCCACTAGAGAAATGCTCTCTCTCTCAAGCAACTCAAAAATGCCAAATGCATAATCTCATGAAAATCTCTCTTGAAAACTGTGTCTTTGCACATTGCCCTAGGCTTGCTCTTATAACATGAAAGTGACTTTCCACCTTCCCAATCCCTAAATCCAACGGTCAAGATTTTCATCTAATATTCTCTTGACAAGATCAAGGGATGAAATTCATTCACTCCAAAATAATTCACTTACAATTTTTTAATAAAGTATTTTCACTTTATGAAATATGTGCACTTTTACTTCATAAAGTCACTTTATAAAAATCACTTTATAATGGACTAGGAACATTACATAAAAGTCACTTTATAAAAAGAGCCACTTTATTACAACTTAGAAAAAGTTAAGTGCTTAGGTAATGTAAATGCAAGGTCACTTCCACATACAAGACAAAATTATGCGGAGTGCCTTCCAAGATAAAAAGCTAACACTCCCTCTTAGCGAGGAAAGTACTCACTGCCATCACTATCTGTTGGTCTGGTCCTCAGGTCCATCACACTGTTCACAGTAGGAGCTCCCTTTGAACCTAGAGCCAACGCTACCACCTGCACTGAACTGGAATTTGAAGACATCCTTCTGGCAAAAACCCTGAACCCTGAGCTACTAGGAGAATCCATCCTCCAATCCTGAGCATTGGTCCTCTCATACCAGTTGAGTCTCTTGCCGGTACTTTGAAGAGAATCCCTCTCCCCTATCGGAAATCGAGACTGAAATCTTGGCGCCACTGCAGCCTTAGGAGCCTCCTACTCCTCTTCCAATTCTGAATCATACATCATGGATTGTCCAACAAACTTGTACAGCTCATCAAACCGATCACCAATCAACTGTGGCTGGATCAGTTCCGCTCCCTTTGAGTATATAAGAACATTTCCTTGAACTACCCTTTCAGGAAAAATGTACACATGTCCCCTTCGGAACAATGTCAAATACCCAACATCCTCCAAGGCTGACACAGAGAGCAAGTTCACACTCAACCCTGGAACAAACAGAACTCCATCTTACTCAAGGAGTTCATTCTGTCGGATCTGCAATCTGACTCTCCCAAATCCCCGCACGGAACGTGTCGTTCCCTCTCCACTCTCAACCATCCGGTCAGAATCTGTCTCAGTAATGTTGTGGAATATATGATACATTCCGGTCATATGACGAGAGGCTCCATTGTCAATGAACCAACTCCTGTTCATTGCAAATCCATTGCTGTCGGCACTAGATACAAGAGAGAACATTGAGAATTCTTTCTTAAACCTTTCCCCAAAATCATCTACCTCAGCAGTTGCAGCCTCATCCTTCTTCTTTTTCTTCTTTTCAGGACACTGAGATGCAAAATGACCATACTGGTTGCAAGCAAAGCATCTTACTTTGCTCAAGTCCTTATTGGACTTCTTCTTGCCCTTTGTTGAAAGAGCAACATTTTCTTCAATAGCACATTCCATCTGTCGACTACCTTGAGACCCTTCCTGGAACTCCTCTTGAGTGAAATCATCCCACAACCTACTCCAATCTGGAAGGTGTTCACGACCAACAACACACTTCACGAAGACTTCCCAGTCTTTGGTGAAGCCTCTCAAGGCTGTCCTCACCAACTCAGAGTCAGAGATGACCTCCCCAACTGCAGCCAACTCATCTTTTACTTGTGCCACCCGGGTAAGATAGGATACAACACCTTCACCCTTGGCCAACTTGGTCCCATGCAGTTTATCTTTGAGTGCCATCTTCCGGTTCTCGTTCTTCGCCTCATATAGGTTTTTCAATGTATCCCACATCTCATGAGGTGACTTCTTTTCATCCAAGTGTGGAATGAGATGGTCCTTGATACCATCTAGTATAATCCTCTGTGTTTTAGCATCTCTTACTTCATGTATGTCAAGAGCAGTAGGATCAGTGGGAGGAGTTATTACAGTGCTAGCAACCCACAATGTGTTCTCTTTAAGTACAACAATCATCCTGACTTTCCATTGCAAGTAGTTGGAAATGCCATCCAACCGGTCCTCAAATCCGATGCAACCAGCCATCTTCTCTGTTGTAAAAAGAGAATAAACACAATCTGCCCCAACACCTACAACACCCTTGCAGATAGATTTTTCCAATGCACAAGTTGTTAAAAAAATCAGAGCACTAGCTCTGATACCATGTTAAAAAATCAGGTTGTAACAGCCATCTTACTCACTCAGCAACCTCTAGATTTCAAACTTAGGCTACCATTAATTAAATGACAGAACAAAAATCTAAGTAATAGATAACAAGCTGAAACACATTAGCTGAGATAATGAAGTAGCGGAAAAGATAAAAATAACAACAACATGAAATTGTAATGCACAGTGAGATTTGGTCAAAACAGACCCTGGAAAAACCCCCATGGGGAAAACCAGTCGAAGAGAAAATTTCATTAAGCATTTCCAGGCATAAAAAACAAAGTTACAACAACATTTAATGCATAATTTAATGACTGAACAACACCTCGAAATCTGTGCTCAACAGTACCTCAAAATTCGTGCCCAGCAGTACCTCGAAATCCGTCCCACACGGCACCTCGAAAACTGTGCCATCGTACGACTGTACGGACTGTGCATAATATTTTTTCTTTCTTTCTCGAACTGTGTGCAACCCCTCGAAATCTGTGCCCAACAATTTTTTGAAAAACGTGCCAACTGAGAAGTATGGCCCAACTGTTTGGCCCAACAAAAACTTGCAGCAGAGCTGCCTTGGGATATGAGCCACCTCCAGAAAAATTCCTCTCCTAGGAATTCGAGCCACTAGAGAAATGCTCTCTCTCTCAAACAACTCAAAAATGCCAAATGCTTAATCTCTTGAAAAGCTCTCTTGAAAATTGTGTCTTTGCACATTTCCCTAGGCTTGCTGTTATAACATGAAAGTGACTTCCACCTTCCTAATACCTAAATCCAACGGTCAAGATCTAATCTTGTCTTGACAAGATCAAGGGATAAACTTCATTCCCTCCAAAATAATTCACTTACAATTTTTTAATAAAGTATTTTCACTTTATGAAATATGTGCACTTTTACTTCATAAAGTCACTTTATAAAAATCACTTTATAATGGACTAGGAACATTACATAAAAGTCACTTTATAAAAAGAGCTACTTTATTACAACTTAGAAAAAGTCAAGTGCCTAGGTAATGTAAATGCAAGGTCACATCCGCATACAAGACAAAATTATGTGGAGTGCCTTCCGAGCTAAAAAGCTAACAACCGGTTGGGGAAAACGATCCACAACGATTGCCTTTTCTGAATGCCATTGTGAAGGGAACCCTTCCGCGTCACCCTCTCGGTCACTTCATCGGACTCCATGTCGTCACACGACCCTTTGAGGTTGCCGGCTACCATATCCCCGCCGAGGCGACCGTTAATTTCTACATTGTGGCCATGTCGATGGATCCCGGAGACTGGAAAAAACCCATACGAATTCAGGCCCGAGAGGTTTGCCCACAAGGGCGTGGAAGTGGATTTGACGGGGACGAGGGACATAAAGATGATACCGTTCAGCACTGGGTGAAGAGTATTCCCTGGTATATACCTTGCTTTCTCCATACTCATCTCATTCTCTTCTCGCAAGACTTCTGCAGAAATTCTCATGGGAATGCAAGCCGGGGGAGACTATTGATCTCTCCTAGACTCTGGAATTTACCACGGTTATGAAATATCCTCTGCAAGCCCTTATAAAGGAGAGGCTAGCCATCAGCCTCCGAGCGGGTTAATCGATCTGTTTCATCTGAGTGTTTGTCAGTGGGAGCCGGGAGGTTGGTTGTTCAATTTTGTTTTGGGTAGCTGCTATTCCATTTTTGCGGGTTTGCATGGTTGTGTTGCAGGCTAACTAGCTTCAATAAGAAGTAATCTAGGATTCTACATACTTTGTTGGTTCAGATGGTACAACCTTAATGGACTTTTGTGCAATTTGTAGTTCTTGTACTCTTTTTGTGAGGCTGGGACTATTATTATTACATAAATAAGCCGTGAAGATTACACCCCTCTTTTGGATTTACAGAACTTTTGAAGATTAAACCACTAGTGACAGATTCTACCCTTTCTACCTTTCTATGAGACAAGTGATTTATATTGGTAGCTATATCGGATGCTACAACCATATTACAGGAGGAGCCATTAGTAGTTCCTTGCAATCTTTCTGTGAGGTTTGGATTATTATTACTACATAAATAAACTATGAAGATGGTGAAGATTATATCCTTCTTGTGAAATAACTGTGACAGACGGTGTAAAGATTACACTAGTAATGAGAGAACCGACTTTTTTTTAATGAGGTTGGGATAGTTTATAATGGCCGCTCGTCCGGGAACCACAATCTCAACTGAAGAGGCTGTACCTTTTTTATGAAGTTGGGCTTATTATTGCATAAAGATGTGAAAATTATACCAATCCTATGAGTAGACAGGTGTTGTTAAAATTATGCTAGTCTTGTGAATAAACAGAAACTGTAAAAATTGTGAAGATAATCTTAATAGTCACAAACACAAAAGGTGGACTCATTGATTCTCCATCACGCAGTTTTTTGGGAGCTTTACTATTAAAAATGCTTCTCTAGAATCACTGGATCGGCCACAAAGCCACCTCTTTGAATTTCTTTACAACTTTTCATTTGATCGAATTTCTTTACTATATTTCATTTGATTGAATTTCTTTACTATTTCTTTGATTTTGAGTATTTCTATTTTTACACTTTCTTTTTAAAATTTCAATGTTTCATGATTCATTTTGAGTATTCTTTTTTTAGATTTTTTTTAAAGTTTCCTGTTTTCATGTTTTACATCCCAAACATGGTTGAATCCAACTATTAAAATGATAAATGATAATAATCAAAACATAATGTCATCAATATTATAAAAAAAATCATTTAGGTCAAAACACTTAACTTTTAATTATATATATGTAATTTAAATATTAAATTTTAATTATTTGCATTAAATATATATAATATAGATTATGATCTTTTATGTCCATTTGATGTAGTTTGGGTGGTTGGTGTTAATTTTTTAATGCAGCTGCCAGACCCATTCTCAGAGAGAATGCACCCTAGTCAGTTAACTAGGGTTCCTGGTCAAGCTAACAAGGCAGAGTAAAGAGTAAGACCCTAGAAGGTACCCTAGGGCCCCCAGCTGTCTCTTGGGGTTCTTGGTCAGGGGGACCAAGCAGATTGATGCCATGGCAAAGTCCCTAGCATGTGGCTAGGGTCCCTATTTGTCTCTAGGGTATTTTGGTACGAGACCAGACAGTTTCTTGGTCATGAGGACCAAGCAGATCTTGCAAGTTGAGACAGAGACATCTTGGTCTAGGACTAGGCAGATTCTTGGTCAAGGACCAAGTAGTTCCTGCAGGTTGTTGATCAACATTCAGTCTAGGACTGAAAGCTCAGCCTGGGGCTGAGAGCCATTCTTTATGAATGGAGTCACTTGGCTAGTTACCAAGATGTTGACTTCGGCCAACCTTCATCCTGGGGATGAAGAACCTGGTCAAGAACCAGCTGGTTGATCAACTTGACTCAGTCTAGTATTGAAGCTCAACTTTGGGCTGAGAGCCATTCCTTGAGAATGGAGGTTCTTGGTCAATTACCAAGATGATGATGTGTGATGTCCCCTTCTCCTAGGTCTTCGAGATGGTTGAGTTAGATGGTCTTCTCAAGGGATTGGCCACCCCTTGATGAAGCCACTAACATTTGACCTTAGGAGTAGTCTAGAGGACCACATGATCACATCATCCACTGTGGACCCCTTCCTTATACAGTGATGATGAACTTTCAGGTTATCTGGAACATTTGTACATTTGAGAGAGAGATGTCTGGTTTGGTTAGTGGGGTCTTCTACCAACTTTCAATTGTTTCTTGACTTTTACCTTGTTGGTTAATGGTCTTGTGGTACCTTGTCTTTGACTTGTGGTAAATAGGGCCATTTACCCACCTTGAGTTATTTTTTATTTATACCACCTTTGATGTTTTTGTCTTATGGGTACTATGGTTGTTTGTCCACTTTATGCGACTCTTTCATTTTTTATTGTTATATTTTTTATCTTTTATTTTTCATCTTTATTTTTTTATCTTTTTTTTACGTGGCTTTATTTTTATATTTTATATTGTATTTTTTTTATGTTTATTTTTTATTTTTTGAGTGGTAATTTCCTAATTTGATGGAAACCTATCTTAAATAAGGAATTTATTTGAAGACTTCTCTAGAAGAACCTAAGTCTATATATTGACTTCCCTTGTTCCTCATTTAGTAAGTTAAAAATTTCATATTTTTATCTTAGCCATATTCTTTATGATGCTTGACGTCAAAGTTTCTCTTTTGGATGTTTTTGCTGCTGCGTATTGAAGGTTGCCCACCTACCAAATGCTTCAGTTTTTTTTTATGCATCCTGGGGTTTGATTTCTAAGTCATGATTTTTTTTTTCTCTTTGCCTGAGGAGTTCGGCCTGCTTCCAGAGAAACCCGATCAGCTTGTTTCCTGCTTGGATGAGGTTTGAACCAGGTCCGAACTGTTTTGTCTAAGACCCGATTTGGTGCCTGAGTCCTGTTTGGAATTCGGTCTGAGCATTGAGGGTTCAGATCTGCTCGTTGATTTGGCTGTGACCCTATGCCACCTCTGAACTAAACCGTGACTTAATTCTTCTTGTTGGTCACTGATTTGAGGAGGTCGTAAGGGCTAGAGATTTGTTCCTACTCACTTCGTGAAGGCCTTAAAATCTGGGAGTTAGACCTGCCTTCTGTATTGATCAATCTAATTTGTTAAGGGTTGACTTGAAGAGGCCGTGGCCCTTATAAATCTTATCTGCTGATTTGTTCTATATTAAACCCTTACTGCTGAGACTTGCTTTGACCAATTTTACATTGCTGAGATTTATTTTTTGGATTGGTCTTTGTTGTCCGCCAAGATGCACACCAGCAGCAGAAATCTTTCGAAAGTTGTTCCCTCACTACAAGTTGGGAAAGTGTGGCCTTGGGGGAAATCAATGAGCCAGGTATTGTCACCTGAATCCCAGCTCCTCCGTTTAGGCTAACTCCTAATGAAGCCAAGGGGTGTAGTCCCTACAAAGAGTTTACTATGGCTCAATGTGTTTTAATGTTTTTAGTGTATGATGATGCAGATGGATGTTGTTTAGGAGTTTTTTAGAGATGAAAAGATCACAAATTTACTTTAAATGAAACACAAGGTAAAATGCAATCCACGTTGCGAAGCAGTATATGAAAGACTTGCGAAATAAGAAGCATCCACAGATATGAAATTTAAAATCAAATGGACAAATGGCCTTGTTGTCCGCCAGATTGCACACCGACAGCAGAAATCTTTCGAAAGCTGTCTCCCTCACTGGAAGTGGGGAGAGGTGTGGCCTTGGGGGCAAGCAATGAGCTAGGTACTGTCACCTAAATCCCAGCTCCTCCGTTTAGGCTAACTCCTAACGAAGCCAAGGGGGGTAGTCCCTACAAAGAGTTGACTATGGCTCAATGTATTTTAATGTTTTAAGTGTATGGTATGATGCGGATGGGTGTTGTTTAGGAGTTTGTTGTGATGAGACCAAATTGGAAATGTGATAAACAAGATAAGATGCAATCCACGTTGCTAAATAAGATATCAGAGTGACAATACGTTTCAAGATTTGAAGTACAAAATGCATCCACAAGATAAAGCAAAACCACAAGGACAAATGGTCCTGATCAAGATATGAAAAATAAATAACTAGTGCCTTATGGAGTCAAAGAAAATAAAGATGTGATGCTAAATGTGTGGGTCTTGAAAGGTACTGTTCGTGAGATCGTTGTGCAAATTATCTTGATAAATTACAAGTTTTAATGGTCTTGATTATTAGGCTAAAAACAAGGATATCAAAAAGTCCGGAAACGATACTGGTAACCTCTTAGATGATAGGTTGAAGCCGCCCAAATTGCAAAAAGGGTAAGTGTTCAATTGGCTTGACCACCCTTGAGTGTGACAGCGGGATTTCGGCACCACCTGTTTCAGGAAACAACCTTAGTATTTTTCGAAGGGGCAACGCCGATCGTTGGTTGGGGTAAAGTTTAATTAGGTTATCACTTGTAAGGTTAGCAAATCCAACACCTTTCTGAGTACTAGCTCAACCCTTTCGGGTTGGCAAAGCATACGAGTGTTGGATAATCGACCAAGATAAATTAATTATGAAGGGGTGTGAGTTGAATTTTTTTATTATTAGAGCACAGTTCAACTCTCCGATAGAGAGTGCTGCTGACTTAGTCTTAAGACCAAAGTTCAAGAGACTTTAATTAATCTAAATGCCTAATGCAAGAGAAATGCAACAACTAAATGCTCTCCGACAGAGAGTGCTCTTGACTTGGATTTGGCCAAGTTCAAGAGACTTTAGTTCCTTTTATGAAAATGAGAGTAGTTGTAACTTCAAGAACAAAAATGGAGCTTTTTAAAAAAAAAGACTGGAAATAATATGATGATAGCAAGATACAACAAGATGCTTTGAAAATAACTGAAAACAAACTTAATGTTCTACCAAAAATAATTGATCTAAAAGTGGGATCTACCTCCGAACAAGGTTGATCACTAGAACCACTAGTCATTGAGATCTTCCAGCTAGCTGGAACTTCGACGAGGAGGCTAATGGGGAATGAGAAGCTACCACAAAGCTATGTGGCCTTTAGGATGCAATCCCAAAGTTTGCTTACTCTAGTCAAAACTTGGAAATGGAGCACAGAAATGAAATATTAAGCTAATCTAAAGCATATAGGAAAGACAGATCTAAATTTACCAAGTACAACACTCTTCCCCAAATGGGGAAGAAAACCCCAAAAATGGAGGACTCCTCCACTTAACCTTTTTATTAATACTTTACAAATGCCTTGGGAATGAGATCCTTGCAAGGTCTTAGCAGAAAATAAAGACTTAGAAATAAATCACTCCTATGAGTGTACAAAAGGAGAATGAAGATCTTGGTCTTCTTCGTTCAATATGATTCAAGCCTCTTCTTGGGTTTATGCGTTGGATATTCCTTTTGCTTGAGAGGACTTTCCCTCTTGCTTCTCTACACATGAAAAAAACTCAATGCACCCATTAAATCTTGTTAATCAAATAAAAGGAAACTAACTAAGATCTAAAACAAACTAAGCAAATGATATACAAACTACTTACAAAAGTAAACTAAGACAATGCAAATACAACTAAAAGACAAGTAATCAAAGCAAATCTAGACTAGATGCTAAAACAAGCCATGCAAGCGAATGCACTAAGTAATATGAGGAGGCAAACCATGCAATGCAACTAGCAAGCAAGATGCATATGCAAACTAACTAACATGAGAAGCAAGCATACTAACAAATGCTAATGCAAACGAACTATCGACTTGAAAACAAACTACTAACTTTTAACAATTCGTTTTTGTGTTTTTAATGTGTTTTTAGGGCTCTTTTAAAAGTGGACGAGAGGGAGAAGGAAGGCTAAAACGAAGGTAGGAGAGGGATAGGGCAAGCTTGGAATGAAATGGAAGAAGGCCAAAAACAAATGCAATAAGGTAGGGAAAAACGAGGGTAAGAAGAAGGTTTTGAAGACAAAAACGAATGGGTGAGGAGAGCTTAAGGAGGAGGGACGAATGGAGTGAAAAAAAAGGGAAAGCTAGGACCAAACAAAAGCTGAGGAGGATGGTTTTGAAGAGGAGAGAAAGAGATGGGAAGAGGAGGTTGGACGAATGGATGAAGAGTAGGGTGACTAATCTAGGCACAAAACTTCAACTTCTGGATCAAGATGGACAAGGGTTTTCCACAAAGTATGAAGGTGGATTTCATGTAACCAGTAACCAAGAAAATGAGAGATTGTTGATGGAGGAAGAGACAAATCTCCTTTAAAATGCTTTTCTCTTGAAATGAGGATAAAACCTTGAAGACCTGCAAGAGATATTGATTAGGTGCCGAGAACCACTGTTGAGTAAAGAATGACTTAATCTCTAAGCCTTTCTCCACCTTGGGGAACCCCTGCAACGACCTTGTTATGAAATATACAAAGACCGAAAAATGTATTTCTAAACAAATATAGAACATACATTTAATATTGAATTTGCATAAACAAAAACAAGATGAAAGAGATATCACCAATTAGTGTGAAGAACACCCCAAATGCTCCAGCATGGACCTCCAAAGTCTCAACTTTATTCAATGTTTCAAACAAATATTACAACAGTATTTTGGCAGAGTGTTCATGCTCAAAATCTCCATGAAGAAAGAGCCCAAATGGCTTCTCTTAAATAACAAAACACTAGCCAGCTAACACCTAAGTCGAATTGGCAATGAAGGGAGCCAATGGTACTAAGCACTAGTTCGAATTCCATCTAATCTCAATCAACACCAAGCTTGGAGCTAATCTCACCAAACAAACTCGAGTTGGGAGCTTATGTGGATGGGGAGGTGGCCTCCACCTAGGCAAGGCGCCCCCCATCCTCTTCTTGGAAGTATCACCATCCATTCACCTTTTTCCATGTGTAAAACTCGAGCTCTATTGAGGGTTGACGTGAGCTCCCTTGTGAGGGCATGAATGCCACATATGGGAGACAAGCTTGAGTTATGTTTAATGTAACTGGTGTGTAAATGGAAGCCAAGATTTGTGATTGCACAACTCAAGGAGGGCACCTACCATAGGCATAAATGCAACCAACCAACCCATTTAACAATTGACACATAACCAAATCGAATTGTTGGTGAAGGAGGGCGAATTGCTTGGTGAAGATAAGCTTGTGTTGACTGTATACTCAACTGAATGATGACTGAGATGATTGGAATCTTCATTAATGTCCAATGCCATGTCAATTAGCCTTTTACTTTATTCCTTTTGGATTATTTTGGAGAGATTTGGATTATCTCCAAAATAATCATTTTTATTATTTTAATTAATAATTTCTCTGTAACTGGGTTTTTTGAGAAATTATTAATTATGAGGCCTAATTGACATCCGAAACTTAGGATAAACTGGTCCGGGGATCATGAATGATTTTTGGCTTAAGTCTAGAGCCTTCAATCATTGAATTCGGATCCCGGATGATTGACATATTACAAATTGAAATTTCTCTATTTAAACTATAGAGAAATTTATTAAAATTTAAAAAATAATTAAAAACCCCAAACCGGAGGACCCGGTAAAATTTTGTCGAAATTTTTTCTGGGGGTCCTAGAGACCTAGGACATGACCAACACCTATTCTAATAGTGTCTAGTAGGCTTATATACATCAGTTGGACTCTAATAACCGCCCATGGCTAAAATTTTCAAAGTCGGGCATTCTAGCTTTGGAGGAAGCGGGAGAAAACCTCATCGATTATAGCTCGGCTATAGGCAAAGTATAATTGACAAGGGAAAAAACTCCCTAGAATACCTTAGTTGCTTAATCAAGTCATGGAGGACCGAGACCCTCAGAATCCTACTAGCACAGTTTATTACAAACCCCATGCGGCCATGGTCATGTCGACTGAAAAACAAAACTGACTAGCCAAAACTGGCTAGGCACAAATGCTGGATCATCTAATACACTGGAGTACAAGCATTCATCATGTTTGTCAAATGGCGGCTCTTCAGATAATCCAACTATGGTACAAATTTGTTGGTAACATCTTGCTCCAACTGCGGGACGGGTGCTCATTTGATTTATGGATCAAAAAGAGTACTCGAGAATCCCAGAATATTGGTTTCCTGCATTGAAACATAAGTGTCTTAGTCCATGCATACATGATAAGATATGGCAAAATGAAATACTAACATGTAATATTTTTTGCTTTTTTCAATAACCAAAAGTACATGAAATAAAATCTTTTCATTTCCAGCATATATATGAAATATGATACAAAAGATAATACACGAAAACTATGATACATCAATATGGTACATAAGTAAAAATGCATAAAAATCAACAAGGATGGGTTTAGAGATGCCCTGAGATGACCCCTTGGTCATCCTTGAGGTTGCTTTGGTAAAAAGGCTTCAGATGTTTCCCATTTCTGGGTAGGCTCAATTCTTCTCCCTCCATGGTTTTTAGCAAGAAAGAATTAGTGCCAACAATGGCATGGATGATAAATGGGCCTTTCCAAAGGCTGTCGAATTTCTCATGTTTCCCAGGCTTCTCCCTTCTTTTGTCCCATAGGAGAACGGTATCTCCCACCTGGAAATGTCTTGGCTTGGCTGATTTGTCAAATGTGCCCTTCATACTTTCTTGATGTCTTAGGGATTGATCAAGGGAAACTCTTCTGGCTTCATCTACCTCTATGATTTGATTTATCCTCTGCTCCATTTCCAACTTTTCCGTACCATACTCACTTATTAATCTGAAAATTGGAATCTGCATGCTAACCCGAAGGCTAGCTGTAAGACCATACACCAACTCAAAAGGAGATTTCCCTGTGGAGTTCTTCTTGGTTATTCTATCAGCCCACACAGCATACTTGATCCTACTGTCCCATGCTTTCTTATTATCACCCACAGTTTTCTTAAGGATACTCATTAGATTTTTATTTGTAGACTCAGAAGTCCATTTCCTTGTGGGTAGTAATCCGAGGAGTGAGATAGGACAATGCTGTACTTGAAACAAAAGTCATTTACTTCTCCAGAACTGAAGGCCTTGGCATTATTAGTTGTTATTTTCAAAGGGATTCCGAATCTGGTGATGATTCTTTCTTCAATAAAGTTTATAACAACTTTTTCATCAGCTTTTTTAGTAGGTATGGCCTCTACCCATTTAGTGAAATAATCGTTTGCCGTAAGAATCCAGCAAAATCCATTGCTAGAGTTATCCTTGAACTTGCCGATAAAGTCAAGTCCCCATTGTTGAAAAGGGGCAAGGACCACAACAGGTGTAAGGGGAAGTGCAGCCAATTTCTACTTCCCAGTAAAAAGCTGATACTCCTGGCAACACTTGACATGTTTGTGAACATCTGCGAAGATGGTGGGCCAATAGTATCCAGCTCTCAGGATCTTGTGAGTAGTTGTATTTGCTGCATAACAATGTTATCGGAACCGGACCGGAACCGGCAAAACCGGCCGGTCAGACCGGTTCACAGGCTTGGCCGGTCCGGTTCCGGTAAAAAAATTTAAAAACCGGATAATTTTCAAAACCGGCCAGAAAACCGGCCGGTTCCGTACGGAACCGGTCAAACCGGTCAAACCGGCCGGTTTTGACCGGTTCCGTACGGAACCGGCCGGTCCGTACTCTGCCGTACGGCCGCGGCCCAGGGACCCACGAACTTCAAATTTAAAAAAAAAAAAAAAAACAAAAACCCTAAGCTAGCATCTAACCTAACCCTAAGCCTATCCTAACACTATTTAAAGACCCCCCCACCCCCTACATCACTCACACTATTCATTGGTCATCTTTTGCCATTATTGAGAGGACGGTTTGGCATTCTTGAGAGGACAGTTTGACATTGTTTCTCAGCTGCATTTTTTCATTGGTTTGCAGCTACAGTTGGGGCAGCTTAAAGTGTGTTTTGCAGGGAGGTTTTGGAGGAGCTTGCCCTCATTATTTTTTGCAGCTGATTAAGAGCTACTACGTGGACTGTTTTGGAGGTTTTGAAGGCATTTTGCGCAGAATTTGTGGACTGTTATAGCGGAGCAGTCTCTTCATTTCTCTTGGCAGCGACAAATTTCTCAAGCTTTCCTTCATTTCTTCTTATTTCTCAAAGGTATGTCAAGTCTCAAGACTTTTCTCTTTAAATTTTTTTTTCCTTAAGGCTTAGTTAATTAGTTATTAATAAATTAAAAATCGTATTTCCAGCTCTTGTTTGCAACTTTGCCATGGCTCCAAAAGAGAGGAAGGATGCGGCATGGGTTCATTGCCAATTGGATGAGGGTGGGAAAAAAGTATGCAATTATTGTGGGAAGAAAATAGGTGGGGGGGGTATCCATAGGTTAAAACAACACTTAGCTGGTGCTAGAGGCAATGTTGAACCTTGTAGGAAAGTCTCTGATGATCTTAGAGCAGAGATGCTAAGTAGTATTGAAGCCTACCAAGAAGAAAAAGCCAAGTCAAAAAAAATTCAAGAAGACATAGGGAGAAGTTCAATGCCATTTGAGGATGAGATTGACTATGAGTATGATCCTGAGGGTGGTGATCCTGAAACCCCTCAAGGTCATTTGACTAGTTTTGAAGAATCCTCCAGTTTTCCTGTTAGGGGGAGAGGTGGACGTAGAGCATCCAATTTGAACCTGAAGAGGCCACGTAATATTACTACCCCGACCAGCAATAGAGGCCTTGACTCTTTCTTTGTGCCCCGCACTACCCCTGGTGCTCAGCCCACCATTGATGCTAAATGGAAGAAGATGGAGAAGGAGGCTGCTTGGGAATGCATAGCCAGATGGTGGTATGATGCAGACATACCCTTCAATGCAACTAATTCTTCTTATTATCAACCTATGATAGATGCTATTGCTTCATGTGGTCCAGGCTTCAAAGGCCCTAGTTTTCATGATATCAGAGGACCCCTTTTAAAAAATGAAGTTCAAAGAATAGATGAATATCTGATGGAGTTCAAGCAGTCCTGGAGTAGAACAGGGTGCACAATAATGTCTGATGGATGGAGTGATGGAAAATCCCGCACTATTATCAATTTCCTGATTGCTTTCCCAAAAGGAACCATGTTTCTTAAATCTGTGGATGCCTCTGATCAGGTGAAGGATGCACAATTATTATTTCATCTTTTGGATGGAGTAGTTATGGAGGTGGGGCCAGAGAATGTTGTACAGATCATCACTGACAATGCCTCAAACTATGTTGCAGCGGGAAGGATGTTAGAGGAAAAACACCCCACCATTTGGTGGACACCATGTGCAGCCCATTGTTTGGACCTCATGCTGGAGGATATTGGCAAAATTGAGTGGGTGAAGAAGTGTGTGGAGCAGGCAAAATCAATAACCAGGTACATCTACAACCACTCATGGGTTTTGAGTCTTATGAGGAAGAACACTGGGGATAAAGAGCTTGTTAGATCAGCCATTACACGATTTGCAACAAACTTTCTTTCGTTGCAATCCCTTGTTGATCAAAAAGCCAATTTGCGGAAGATGTTTTCCTGCGATGAGTGGAATGAATGCCAATGGAGTAAAAAGGCTGAAGGGAAAGATATAGCTGACAAAGTGTTTGAAAAAACATTTTGGAAAAAGGCAGAAGAGATAGTTTTATTCAGTGAGCCTCTTGTGAGAGTGTTGCGAATGGTAGATGGTGATAAACCCGCTATGGGTTTTATTTATGAGGCCATGGATCAGGCCAAAGAAGCAATAAAGAAAGCATATGGTGATAAAAGGCAGAAGTATTTTCCTATTTGGAATATCATTGATGACAGATGGAACAGACAACTCCATCGTCCTTTGCATGCAGCTGGCTATTACTTAAACCCAAGGTAAGAAATCTCTAAATTCCTATTCAAATTTCAAAGTTAAAAGTTTTCTTTTAATTTCAAACATTAACTTTGAATATTTTTTGTCTTTGACTCTTTTGAACTTTGAACTTTTGAAGGTACCACTATACAAAAGACTTTGAAGCCAATGATGATGGGGAGGTAAAAGAAGGATTGTATAGATGCATTGAGCGCATGGTTCCTGATGCCAGGATACAAGATGAGATACACAGTAAGCTACTGCAATTCAATGAGAGTATGGGTAGCTTTGGCATGAGCATGGCCATACGAGGCAGATCCAAGGATCCACCAGATAAGAATTTTCAAAGTTTTCAAATTATATTATCCATTGTAAAGAATGAGTTAAATTTCCAAAGCCATTTGCTGAAACTTGTTTGCATTCAACTCTTATTGCAGCCTATTGGTGGAGTCAGTTTGGTGGGAGCTGCAGTGATTTGAAAAATTTTGCAGTTCGAATATTGAGCCAGCCATGCAGTGCTTCTGGATGTGAACGCAATTGGAGTGTATTTGAGCGTATACACACCAAGAAACGAAACCGTTTGGAACACAAACGGTTGAATGACATGGTCTATGTCCAGTACAATCTTAGACTGAGGCGTAACCAGTTGTTGAACAAGACACCAGCATCAGGCAACATAACCTTGGATGACTTTGATCCATCATCAGAGTGGGTTGTGGAGACTCAAGCACCAGTTTTTGATAATGAAGACCTTTCTTGGTTGGATTTGGACCCACCTCTAGAGGTTCCACCTTCAGGGACAGGGGAATCAAGTGGGGCTCAGAATCCCACTCCTGAAGAGGATGAGGATGACGATGAGGAGGATGATGAGGAGGAGTCCGAGTAGTAGACTACTAGACAGTAGACACTAGTAGGGTAGTGGCATATGATCAGTTTATACTTTATTGTTATTCATTAGTACTATGGTTTATTTTTGGATTGTAGTGGCCATTTAGAGCCTCTTTGTTGATGTACTTTGGTTCAGAACCTCAGAGATGTATTGCACTAGGTGCTATTTTGGATATTTGCACCCATATTTGCTATATATATGAGAAACTTTGCATATTTGTGTATTAATGGTTTGGATTCATATGTATGCACATGAATATATATTTTTTTTTACAAAATATGAATATTTTATGTATTTTTTAGTCGGCCGGTTTTTTACCCGGTTTTTTGCCGGTTCCGGTCCGGTTCACATTTTGGGCTTCGCCGGTTCGATGACCGGTCCGGTTCCGATAACATTGCTGCATAATGGCCTCCGCAAAATTCTGAGTGAAACTCAGTTAAGATTCTTTTGGAGTCTTGTTCATTTATACGCCTGAGTATGATGCCATCTGGGTTTCTCCAACCCAAACCTTCTTGGGTAAGGCAATACCTAGCAGTTTTGAGTCTTAAAGCCCTTCGCTTGTGACCCTTGAGGTGATTAGGACAATTGAAGTGGAGGAGGAAGTAGATGATGTCGGAATACCAGATGTTGTCAAGCTCTTGGAGTGCAGGATTCATGGAAGGTCGAGGAATGTTGTTTTCAACAATCATTTCAATGGCTTCTTCATTCTTTTGAGTGAGCATTTTAGCAAGCCCTTGTCCTTTGATTAATTTGGTGGGTTTTATCTCAAGGTCATATTCCTGGATTTTGGAAACCCATGTGCCTCTTATTCCTAAGCAATCTTGTTGAGATAGGATGTCTTTTACTGCAGCATGGGGAACATACCCTATAACTTTGGAATAACCGATATATGTTCTGAAGTGCTTCAAAGATTTGACTAGGGCATAAGCCTGCTTTTCCATGATTGTGTACTTTAACTCGGAATGTTGCAAGGCTCTACTCATAAAGGCAATCGGTTGCTCAAACCCTTCGAAGTTCTTCTGGAGCAATACACCAGCAATGGTGTCTTCCGAGGCAAAGGAAAAGATCATGAAATCTTTCGTATAATCAGGGTTGACTAAAACAGGTGATCTAGTAATGGCATCCTTTATGGTTTCAAAATCACTTTTTCCTTCATCTGTCCATATGAACTTAGCATCCTTTTTTAGGAGAGCTTGCAAAGGTTTCATGAGTTCAGCAAGGTTAGGAATGAATCTCCTTATAAAGTTTATGTGACCATTAAATGATTGGAGACCTTTGACATTTCTCGGAAGGGGAATCTTTTGTATAGCCTCGATTCTTTCGGGGTCAATCTTGACCCCGTCTTTGTTAATGATGTGACCCAAAAGTTTTCCTTCCTCAATACCCAATACTGACTTAGCTGGATTTAGAGAAATGCCATACTCTCTGCATCGCTGAAAAACTTTCCTAAGGTGGTCAACATGTCTGGATCTTTCTTTTGAAAAAACAGTCAAATCATCCTGATATATTTCAATAATTTTTCCTATTAATTCATTAAAGGCATAATCCATGGCCCTCTGGAAAGTGGCCCCAGCATTTGTGAAACCGAAGGGCATTCTCAGATATTCAAAAGTTCCCCAAGGGGTTGTGAATGTTGTTTTGTGCCTATCTTCCTCTTTGATAACAACCTGATTGTAACCGAAAAATCCATCAAGCATGGACATCATCGTGGATCTATGTTCAGATTTCTAAAATCAATGCATATCTTGATACTCTCATTCTTCTTCCTCACCACAACCAAGTTGGAGCACCATGATGTATGTCGGGTAGGCGCTATAATACCTGCTGCCAGCATTTTTTCTAATTCCTGCTTGACAATAGGAGCCAACTTAGGATTTATCTGTCTGAGTTTTTGGCGGAAAGGTTTCGCATTTAGCATTTCTGGTTTTAGAGGGATGGTATGTTGGAAAACATCCTCCCTATAGGATTTTAGCTCATCATATGTAAATGCAAAAATGTCTCTATACTCTTTTACCAAGCTTATTAGAGCATTCCTTTCTTTTTCAGAAGTTCCTTTTCCTATTTTTATGATTTTCAGGTTTGTTTCCGATCCAATGTTCACCTCAATATAATCACGAGGTTTCAATTGGTCAATGTTATTTTTCTTTCCATCATGCCTGTCAAAAATGTTCTCTAGCTTAGTAGATCCATGTGACAAAGGGTTCAAGTTTTGGCTGTCTTCTGGATACTGCTTGCCTTCCTCTTGCCTACTTATCTTGAAATCTGAGAACTTATCCAAGTTATGTATAAATTTCAGAATCTGTTCATCATCTTTGAAAATTTGCCAGTGGGTTATGTTGTCTGGGACTGATGGCCTATAATTTACCTCAAGGGTACAGTCTCCATTCAACATTTCTTCTGACGGATGGAGGGTAGATGCTGCAACAGCCAACCTATCTGCCATACTGTTTTCTTCCCTATGGACTGCTTTTATGTTTAGTGCATCAAAGTACTCCATGGTGTCCCATATTGCATTCCTATACCTTTTAAGCCTTTTACAGTGACATGCAAAATTACCTTTAATCTGTTGCACTACTAAATCAGAATCTCCTTTAATACTAAGCATTTTTATTTTCATGTCTTTAGCAATCTCAATGCCTAGTAAAAGTGCCTCATATTCTGCAACGTTGTTTGTGGCTTCAAACTCCAGTCTGAATGCAAAGTTGAAAGCCTTCCCTTCGGGTGATATCAAGACTATGCCAGCACCTTTGCCAACTCTAGAAAAAGCACCGTCAAGCTCCATTTTCCATAATCCATCAACTTTTTTATCTTTCATTTCCTCATGAACAGGATCTAAAAAGGTGGAATTGACCTAGTAGGTTCCTATTTCATCCGTATTGTAGATGTATTCATTTGATGGTTTCTGGGGATTTTCAACATGGTACCTTATTTCTTTTTCTGAGTGTAGTTTGACAAGAGAATTTTCGGATGCTGGAACAGTCGCATAAGATAAGTCTAATTGTATTGACCCACCCAAAGTAGCACCCCACTTTCTAGAGAGGAGCATCCCCCACTTATCAGGTGCATCTATGACAAGGATATCCATGACGACATGGATGTCTGGATACTTGGCCAATCTGACGAGTTGATTTTCAATCATTCCCTCAACTTCAACAGGTCTAGAATCCATGGCACACACATTCTGATAAGGTCTAGTGGTTTTTAGATTGAGCTGTTGCATAACTGTTTTGGTCATTAAGCTTGCACCAGATCCTGAATCCAACATACAATTGTGTAGAAGGTCACCTATCATCAATGATATGTAGAAAGGCGGGTGAGCTTCTTTTCTTGTTTCCCTAGTATGTAGGATTATAGGAGGATCCCCAAAATCATTTTCACAACTTGTTGAAGGTTGTTCTTTAGTCTCTGAAAAAGTTACCTTCTTAGGGGTAGGATGCTTTGTAGGTGGAGGAGGCTTTTCAGATGCTATGGGTTTTGGAGTAGGAGGAGGAACATCATATGCTTGAGAATCTAACATCTTCAAAAGCTTCTCTTTTTGACCAGGAATTCTACATAGTTCAAGTACTGGGATTGGAACTTTAGTATTGGCCAACCAACTACCTAAATCAAAACTTAAAGCAACAGACTCCTTTTCATTATTAATTTCTTGAGTAATGTTAGGAATTGTTACCTTAGGAGTTGTTTGAGTAGATGGTCCTGTTATCACCTAAACTGTAGTTACCCCTATGGATATATCCATTAATGGATGGCAGTAGGAAAGGGCAACTCAAAAGGTGCAACCATGATCACCTCGACTTCCAATAGATGGTTGTCATGCCAATCGAGGCAACCTTCAATTTATGCTATCTAGCCCAGACAACAAAGGGGGAGACCCAGATCTACTCCCGACAGGAGAGATCAAACCAAAACACCAAATCAAAGTTAAGTATGAGTGAAGTATTGTAAGGTGTATGGTGTATCCTAGACGTAAGGATGAAGTCACAAGATAAGTAAGGGGTTCAATGAGTATAGCTTTGGTTCATTGTGAATGTGAGAGTGACTTATAGTATTTGAAAATGAGATCTAGGATTAAAGCACTAAATTTGTGAGAAAATCCACTGCCTTGGGAACCGTGTCCAATGCAGAGTAGTTTAGGGGTTGAATTGGGGCTAACTAGTACATGTGACAAGCTTGATCATGAGATATGACCAATGTTTTAATAACCGGAACCGGGAATCAAACCGGTCTGGGGTCAACTCGGACCGGAACCGGAACCGGTAATGAACCGGACCGGTTTGATTTCAATGAACCGGACTATTAAAAAACACAAAAAAAATTACAATTTTAATCATAAAAATTATATTTAACATTCCAACCTATATTTCGAAGCATTAGACACATAATATGCATATTTGAAAGTGAAACCATTAGACTAGTAGACACATTGACATTCGCATAATATGTAAACTTTGTAAAGTCTACTCAAGTCTCATAAATATAAATCGGAAATCCATAAACCATGTATGGGTAACAAAATGGCACCAAGTGCACTACATACTCATACTAAAGTCTCATAGCATATATCTCAAATTCTAAAACAAAATACAATATAAATAAGGCTCTATATCCTCTAGAGTCTATAGTCCAAAATGAAAAAACATGATCAATGATGAGTCATGACTCATAACTTTGAACAATGAAGTACCAGAGAAATTTAAAAGCTTTCAAACTAGACATTCTTAATTGCACCAGAGTAAAAATCTCAAGAATCATGCCAGTTACAAATCCACTAAATGCTGCATTGGAATAAATATCAGCCAGGGTACCATAATGAATGACATGAATGTCATAGACTTCAGAGAAGACGAGTACGAAAAAGTGGATTGAATTAAGGAAGTCAATGATTAAAAACTAGATCTTTAATCTAATTATTCATCGACTAGAACTAATGCACGCAAAAAATTGATTTAGACTCCAACCAACACAGTTTCTTCTATCAACTAAAGAGCAACCTGACATCACATTGCAAAGAAACAAACGAACAGATTTATTCAAATTTAAGGAAATTCTGCTAGAAAGAAAGTCAAAATTCCAAATCCAATTTTCCCAAGAATAGTGAAAACTGTGATTGGCAAAAGCTTCAAAGCTAGTTGGGGCCATATTATAGCAACAGCCTGCATGCCAAATTAAGCCAATATAGAAAAGCATTATAGTTTCTACGTGTGAGAAAAAGATAGTATAGTTGCCAAATTTCTCTTTCCAATTTAAGACTGCAAGAACATTTGCCCGCGGATGTGATAGGTTGCTGGCCGGCCGGTTTATCACGGGACCGGACCGGTTAGTTCCGGCCAGACCGGTTTGGTATTGAACCGGTCCGGTTAGGTCCGGTTAGGACCGGTTCAATACCAAACCGGGCCCCCGGTCCGGTTTAAAGGCCGGTTTGATGCTCTTGTTGTGCTGACCGGTCAAACCGGCCGATTCCAGTTCGGACCGGACCGGTTATTAAATCATTGGATATGACAACATCACAAGGGTTCAGTCCACCAAACAAGAATCAAACCACAAGTTAATCCAAAAATCTAGGAAAGTCGAATTGACTTGGAGAGAGATCAGTGCCTTGGGAATTGGGATAAATGGAGTCAAAAGATTAACTTATGGTTTGTGACCCCTGTGGCATAAGACAGTGGGCTATTAAAGGTTTGATGGGTGAATATGTCTAGATCTAGTAGATCATGGTTTGACCTAAGTGGACCACAATCCCTTAAAACAAGGAATGCTATCCCCAAGGCAAGATTTCACAAAGCGACCTACTAGACTTAGGTTTCAAGGTATGCTTGTTCCAAATCCATCAAAATCTCATGTACCCATGTCCTATAAGTGGACCAACTTCAATCTCCCAAGAAGTGCGACTTTGCCCAAGGAGGGTAAAAGGTGGGGTAAATGGGATCAAGACAAGTCCAATGGCATCCAAACTTTAGATCCAAGTAGTTTAAGCATGTGACAATATGGATCTAGAAAATCAAGGCAATCCAAGGGTTAGATCTTACTAGATCTGAGTTTTAAGATACCAAGTGGTCCAAAATGGGGATTAAATCCCTTAAAATGTGGAATAGGGCCCACAAGGTAGAAATCGCCAAAGTAACAGTCCAAGGGTAGGTTTTAGGACATGTAGATTATGATTCAAGTGAAATCTCAACTACCCATGTACCGGATCTAGGGTAACTCACCTTCCCCAAGATGTGCGACCTCACTTGGAGAGGCTAAGTTGGCTTGGGAAGGGGGTCAAATGAAGGCCAATCCTCACCAAACTATAGATCCGGGATGCCGTGGATACTGTAGAGGTGGGTTTTAAATATCATACCCAAGAAGCCACTAGATCTTAGTAGATCTGAAAAAATGTAAAAATGGGGGTTTTGATTAATTAGGGTTTGAAGTATTTTAGACAAGTGGATAGATCATGGAAAGAGATTACCTTGAGATCATACCTGAGTGATGTGAATGAGATGCCTTGTTGTTGAGGAAGACTCCCGCAGAGATCAAATGAGAGATTGTTGATTTTGCTTGCCGAAATGATGCCCTAGCCCACAAGTGCGCCCTCCTCTACCTGTCAATCCAAGGAAAACGATTTCAATCAGAGAGGTCAAGTATGGAGGAAATACAAGCGAAATGCAATAGTAACATGAAATAGAAGGTCCTGGGACAATAATACTTCCTATTACCAACGAAGAGATCAAAAGAAGAAGTAGGGAGAGTCTTCCCCTACCAATACTTCCTCCTCAAACCAAATCGGCCTCCACCTGTAGATGCAAAAACATGGTACAAAAGAATATGGCAAGACAAGATCTCCAATAACTCAGTGGAAAGAAAGAATCCACGAACGAACACCAAAAACATTCACCACAACACTGGAGATAGATGCAATAATAATTTTCTATTCCAATAATCCAGAGCCACAAGTGCCCTTTACAATGAGAGGCTCTCTCCTTTAAATAGGAGGGAGAGAGTCCATAATCTAACCACTTTTTGAATGAGTGGCTAAGATTAAAAGATCAAAAGATCTAATCAATGGTTGAGATGAGCTCAACAATAAAATACATGGATCACTAATAAAATATAATAATGAGTGGACAAAATCGCCCTAGAAGAGGGGATCCCACCAAATCATGATGACAAAATATAACAACTAGCTCATGGTGGGTCCAAGGGGTAATTTTAGACACCCTTGGTCAATCCCCATAGCACAATAATAATAAAATAGTCATCAAAGTACCAAATCGTGCCTCTATGGACAAATCATGGGCCTTAGGAGGGCTTAGAAATCATCAGAAAATGCCATAAGTGATGGATGTGGGTCCCGATGAAGTTGAAACTGCTGGAGAAGGTGTGGAAGACATCCCACTTATCATCACTGATCATCCCATGCCAAAACTTTGCCTCAGTAGCCCAAATCAAATTCCTCTGTAGCCATTTCTACCAATCCTAAAATGCCTCGGGAAGCGTGAAACTGCCCCAAACTACCTCCTGGAGTGCCTGCGCTATCAAGGTGATGGCATCAGTGTGTCCGGGAGGAGGGTAATATGGTAAAAAAAAGTGGCTGGACCACCCCCTCCAAGCACAACACCCTAGGTCAACCAGATAAAAATCATCTCTGCTCTGACAGGGTCTCCGACAGACCAAAACTGTATTGGGATAGCCCACTGCTCAATCATCACTGTAACTGCCCGGAACTGAAAGTAGACTGTCTCATTGGACTCAGAAGGTCCAAATCTATCCAAGATGTGTACCCATACACCATATGAATCTCTGCATGATCATATAATATATCCAATATACCGGAACAGGTCAAATAATAATAATCTGTAAATAATCAATAAATGCTGAAAACCATAAATCATCATCATAAACCTGTATCTGATGCATAGAACCATCATGTACATGTACATAGACCACATATCATCTATCTGTATCATCACAAGGTCCATCCATCTCATGTCCTGTGGTTAACCTCGGTCAAACTATGTTTGACCAAGTTAACATGACCAAATATAACTCAGACTATCATCAGAATCTGCTGAAAAGTGTCAAAGGTTAATGCATGTTCTACAACTTATTCAAATAACAATTATAACACAAAGTAATCATTACTGGCGATCTAAATCCAAATATATAATGTCATTAATTATTATTTAACTCAGACTAGACTTTCGGGACCATACTCACTTCATAGTTGTGATCAATTTGCTAGTGAAGGGTGAAGTCTAAAATAAACTGGCTAGGCTAAAGGATGACTTGACTGACTTAACATTGTGACACTTTGGATATGGGAAAGGGAATACACACCATAGTATATACTGAATGAGAAACAACACAGGGAATGGCGGTGTCTCACAAATGGATGAGTTGTTCAAAGAAGGTTTATTCACCTTTAATAGATGCGCACAATCCATAATACAAATGAGGCCGGAAATTGTTTTGATATAGCATTTAAGTTCCATTGCTTTTTGGGCCTGAAGTTTCCATATCCTTTGATCTATGTGTGTTTATAAACACATTGCATAGATTTACATTTATTTTAGGTTTTCTGCTGCAGGTGTGTTTTTAAGGCACTTGTTTACCTGAGCACTTCTAGGTGTGTCACAGACAGCTTGTTTACCTAGGTATTTTACATTTCACAAAATATATAACATTTTATTTCACAGCCATTTTCATTTGGCTTGCCTTTCATTCATGTGTATTTAAAAACACATTGCATGAACGGGCTTTTCATACAAGATATAACATTTCATTTTCCAGATTTTGTATTCATGGCAGCACTAAAAGTTTAAGGTTTAGCCAACACAACTTTAGTGACTAGGGGGAATTCACAAGGAAATCCAACTCACCATAGGTAAGTTTTGTCACCAATTCAGAGCCGAGACACAATAAACAGGGAAGCTCATCCAACACAGAGGCTACACTGGGGAAAAGTCCTCCATGCCACTAGTCAAGTAGTAAGTCAGGGTGATAAACTAAAAGGTAAGTAATGGATGGATGAAGACAGTGAATAATGGAGCCAACACTAGCAAGCCAAGGTATGGTGGAATGATCACCTCTATTCTCCCTAAGGAGGGTAAAACCAATGAGTATGAATAGTGAACTTCTAAGTCTGAGTAGGGACAATAGAATATATATAATAAGATCAACCAGGTCCACATATCTATATGATCGCCAGATCATGACACTAGATGCTAAGACATGCCATAAGAATGAATATAAAAGCAATATAACCATAACACCATGATATACCTGCTAAGTCATATACCTGAATGCTCATCCTCTGAACCATCATATGTCCTCTGAAATTGCTGCTATAACTCCAAGCACTACTGACTGCTCTGTACAAATGGTATAATGGCTACATCGGTCATCTCTTTGAGTGTCCTGAGACTCAGTCATGGCATGGGGAATATATATTGTCCAAAATCTGATAGTGATCCAATATAGATGCTCATCTCAGCATCTCAATGTAAGGGAATTGGTTGAATAGTGTACTGGAATCAGAAAAATAATATATGGTAGCCCGACTACTATATATGTGATAACAAGTCCCTCCTTCGTTTTTCTTTGATATGTCATCCCTTTGAATTTCTGGCTGTTGTTGATATTAGGTGGCATTTCACCATAAATCTCAGTTAAGTAATCAATCTTTTGATGGCCCTGGTTGGCTTGAGTCGCACTATCTCTAGGATTTTCATAAGTGTTCCCCACATGGTTGATGAAAACAGGCTCGTCTGTAGAAGTGCTAGGACCACAACCCTTAGGATAGCCATGTTCTTGAACATAGCATGCATAGTAACAATGAGATTCCTCATGGAAATCTTTGCATGGCCTACAAAATTGCCTATATGTTTCAACCATGTTAGCAGCCTCTAATTGGTTAGGAGGCCTCTGTTCATGGTTGTGAGGTTTTCTCTGCCAATTTGGTTTTGCAGCAAAAACCCTAGGAGGTGGTTGAGGTTGAGTTCTTTCAACATTTATAACCCGATTTTGCATCTCTTTCATTTGAGAAAGGTGCTTTTGTTCCATCTTCTCCATTCTTTCAGCCATATCGATGAGCTTCTTTTCATAAGCAGCTTTTTCATTTGTAAGCTCTTTATCTTTAGGTTCAACAATCTTTAGGGGAATTGATGATCTGGAATAACCTTGGATATTGGACTCACCAGATGATTGCATGTTTAAATCAATTTTGAGAGCCATATTTTGAGCTTCAAGCAAAGTAGCAGGTTCCTTATCTCTTATCTGATATTGCATCTTGCCACTAAGTGCCTCAATGTAGTAAACCCGAATGGAAGGTGCAGGTGGTGCATAGGTAACAGGAATAGCATTTGATAACTCGGTGAACCTAGTGTTGAACTCATCCATCATTTCAGTGTCCTTCTTCTTGATGTTGGTCAAAGCATTCAGTTGATGCCTTGGTTCCTTTTTCTCACCAAACTTGTTGGTGAAGGCAGTTTTGAAAGTAGCCAAGGTGGCAAATGAGTTGTTTGGTAGGTTTCTATACCAATCACCAGCTTTTCCATCCAAGGAAAGAGCAAACAGTTTCATATAAACATCGTCATGTTGGTTGTCAAGGTCACTGATATAGGCATTAATACATCTGGAGAAGTTTCTAAGATGTTGAGCAGCAGTAGTGGCATCAGTGCCAGTATACGTTGGAAGTTTTTCGACAGCTTTATCTGGAAGACGATGGGGTTGACCTGCTATTTGAGAAATATTGAGTTGAGTAAAATACTCACCCATTGTATCGGAAGGATAATTTATTATATTTTCAAGATTTTCTAAACTTTTTGGAAACAAAGAGTGGATGTCTAAAATAGACTCAGATCTAAGTTCTTCAAGGATTTTACGAGAAGTAAGCTTGTTTAGTCTTCTCCTATAATCCTTTTCAGGCTCAGGGATAAAACTAAGCAAGCCTTCAAAGTTTCTTCTAGTTGAATACCTTGAGGTGTTAACTGACAGTGGAGTCGCCAGGTGGATCCAATCTAATTTTAGAGAGTGATTAAACTAAAAATCTACCAAAAAAGGAAAACTAAAAAAAAAAAGGGCAGTGGAGTCGCTGGATAGATATGAAATCTATCAAAAAAGGTAAAACAAACTAGGAAAAACTAAGGTCGTCTAGGAACAATAAGATTTGTCCTCGGCAATGGCGCCAAAGATGTTGTCTGCCAGATTGCACACCGGCAGCAGAAATCTTTCGAAAGTTGTCTCCCTCACTGGAAGTGGGGAGAGGTGTGGCCTTGGGGGCAAGCAATGAGCTAGGTACTGTCACCTAAATCCTAGCTCCTCCGTTTAGGCTAACTCCTAACGAAGCCAAGGGGGGTAGTCCCTACAAAGAGTTGACTATGGCTCAATGTATTTTAATGTTTTAAGTGTATGGTATGATGCAGATGGGTGTTGTTTAGGAGTTTGTTGTGATGAGACCAAATTGGAAATGTGATAAACAAGATAAGATGCAATCCACGTTGCTAAGTAAGATATCAGAGTGACAATACGTTTCAAGATTTGAAGTACAAAATGCATCCACAAGATAAAGCAAAACCACAAGGACAAATGGTCCTGATCAAGATATGAAAAATAAATAACTAGTGCCTTATGGAGTCAAAGAAAATACAGATGTGATGCTGAATGTGTGGGTCTTGAAAGGTACTGTTCGTGAGATCGTTGTGCAAATTATCTTGATAAATTACAAGTTTTAATGGTCTTGATTATTAGGCTAAAAAAAAGGATATCAAAAAGTCCGGAAATGATACTGGTAACCTCTTAGATGATAGGTCGAAGCCGCCCAGATTGCAAAAAGGGTAAGTGTTCAATTGGCTTGACCACCCTTGAGTGTGACAGCGGGATTTCGGCACCACCTGTTTCAGGAAACAACCTCAGTATTTTTCGAAGGGGCAATGCCGGTTTGTTGGTTGGGGTAAAGTTTTATTAGGTTATCACTTGTAAGATTAGCAAATCCAACACCTTTCTAAGTACTAGCTCAACCCTTTCGGGTTGGCAGAGCATACGGGTGTTGGATAATCGACCAAGATAAATTAATTATGAAGGGGTGTGAGTTGGAAAATTTTATTATTAGAGCACAGTTCAACTCTCCGATAGAGAGCGTTGCTGACTTAGTCTTAAGACCAAAGTTCAAGAGACTTTAATTAATCTAAATGCCTAATGCAAGAGAAATGCAACAACTAAATGCTCTCCGACAGAGAGTGCTCTTGACTTGGATTTGGCCAAGTTCAAGAGACTTTAGTTCCTTTTATGAAAATGAGAGTAGTTGTAACATCAAGAACAAAAATGGAGCTTTTAAAAAAAAAGACTGGAAATAATATGATGATAGCAAGATACAACAAGATGCTTTGAAAATAACTGAAAACAAACTTAATGTTCTACCAAAAATAATTGATATAAAAGTGGGATCTACTTCCGAACAAGGTTGATCACTAGAACCACTAGTCCTTGAGACCTTCCAGCTAGCTGGAACTTCGACGAGGAGGCTAATGGGGAACGAGAAGCTACCACAAAGCTATGGGGCCTTTGGGATGCAATCCCAAAGTTTGCTTACTCTAGTCAAAACTTGGAAATGGAGAACATAAATGAAATATTAAGCTAATCTAAAGCATATAGGAAAGACAGATCTAAATTTACCAAGTACAACACTCTTCCCCAAATGGGCAAGAAAACCCCAAAAATGGAGGACTCCTCCACTTAACCTTTTATTAATACTTTAAAAATGCCTTGGGAATGAGATCCTTGCAAGGTCTTAGCAGAAAATAAAGACTTAGAAATAAATCACTCCTATGAGTGTACAAAAGGAGAATGAAGATCTTGGTCTTCTTGGTTCAATATGATTCAAGCCTCTTCTTGGGTTTCTGCTTTGGATATTCCTTTTGCTTGAGAGGACTTTCCTCTTGCTTTTCTACACATGAAAACAACTCAATGCACCCATTAAATCTTGCTAATCAAATAAAAGGAAACTAACTAAGATCTAAAACAAACTAAGCAAATGATATACAAACTACTTACAAAAGTAAACTAAGACAATGCGAATACAACTAAAAGACAAGTAATCAAAGCAAATCTAGACTAGATGCTAAAACAAGCCATGCAAGCGAATGCACTAAGTAATATGAGGAGGAAAACCATGCAATGCAACTAGCAAGCAAGATGCATAGCAAACTAACTAACATGAGAAGCAAGCATACTAACAAATGCTAATGCAAACTAACTATCAACTTGAAAACAAACTACTAACTTTTAACAATTCATTTTTGTGTTTTTAGGGCTCTTTTAAAAGTGGACGAGAGGGAGAAGGAAGGCTAAAAAGAAGGTAGGAGAGGGCTAGGGCAAGCTTGGAATGAAATGGAAGAAGGCCAAAAACGAATGCAAGAAGGTAGGGAAAAACGAGGGTAAGAAGAAGGTTTTGAAGACAAAAACGAATGGGTGAGGAGAGCTTAAGGAGGAGGGACGAATGGAGTGAAAAAAGAGGGAAAGCTAGGACCAAACAAAAGCTGAGGAGGATGGTTTTGAAGAGGAGAGAAAGAGATGGCAAGAGGAGGTTGGACGAATGGATGAAGAGTAGGGTGACTAATCTAGGCACAAAACTTCAACTTCTGGATCAAGATGGACAAGGGTTTTCCACAAAGTATGAAGGTGGATCTCATGTAACCAGTAACCAAGAAAATGAGAGATTGTTGATGGAGGAAGAGACAAATCTCCTTTAAAATGATTTTATCTTGAAATGAGGAGAAAACCTTGAAGACCTGCAAGAGATATTGATTAGGTGCCGAGAACCACTGTTGAGTAAAGAATGACTTAATCTCTAAGCCTTCTCCACCTTGGGGAACCCCTGCAAAGACCTTGTTATGAAATATACAAAGACCGAAAAATGTATTTCTAAACAAAGCTAGAACATACATTTAATATTGAATTTGCATAAACAAAAACAAGATGAAAGAGATATCACCAATTAGTGTGAAGAACACCCCAAATGCTCCAGCATGGACCTCCAAAGTCTCAACTTTATTCAATGTTTCAAACAAATATTACAACAGTATTTTGGCAGAGTGTTCATGCTCAAAATCTCCATGAAGAAAGTGCCCCAAATGGCTTCTCTTAAATAACAAAACACTAGCCAGCTAACACCTAAGTCGAATTGGCAATGAAGGGAGCCAATGGTACTAAGCACTAATTCGAATTCCATCTAATTTCAATCAACACCAAGCTTGGAGCTAATCTCACCAAACAAACTCGAGTTGGGAGCTTATGTGGATGGGGAGGTGGCCTCCACCTAGGCAAGGCGCCCCCCCATCCTCTTCTTGGAAGTATCACCATCCATTCACCTTTTTCCATGTGTAAAACTCGAGCTCTATTGAGGGTTGACGTGAGCTCCCTTGTGAGGGCATGAATGCCACATATGGGAGACAAGCTTGAGTCATGTTTAATGTAACTGGTGTGTAAATGGAAGCCAAGCTTTGTGATTGCACAACTCAAGGAGGGCACCTACCATAGGCATAAATGAAACCAACCAACCCATTTAACAATTGACACATAACCAAATCGAATTGTTGGTGAAGGAGGGCGAATTGCTTGGTGAAGATAAGCTTGTGCTGACTGTATACTCAACTGAATGATGACTAAGATGATTGGAATCTTCATTAATGTCCAGTGCGATGTCAATTAACCTTTTACTTTATTCCTTTTGGATTATTTTGGAGAGATTTGGATTATCTCCAAAATAATCATTTTTATTATTTTAATTAATAATTTCTCTGTAACTGGGTTTTTTGAGAAATTATTAATTATGAGGCCTAATTGACATCCGAAACTTAGGATAAACTGGTTCGGGGATCATGAATGATTTTGGCTTAAGTCTGGAGCCTTCAATCACTGAATTCGGATCCCAGATGACTAACATAGTACAAATTGAAATTTCTCTATTTAAACTATAGAGAAATTTATTAAAATTTAAAAAATAATTAAAAACCCCAAACCGGAGGACCCGGTAAAATTTTGTCGAAATTTTTTCTGGGGGTCCTAGAGACCTAGGACATGAC
The DNA here is from genome assembly GCA_027924585.1 of Larix kaempferi. Classification (NCBI taxonomy): domain Eukaryota; kingdom Viridiplantae; phylum Streptophyta; class Pinopsida; order Pinales; family Pinaceae; genus Larix; species Larix kaempferi. The sequence goes on along the minus strand of BSBM01001430.1, from coordinate 8,313,038 downwards.
CAACACCTATTCTAATAGTGTATAGTAGGCTTATATATATCAGTTGGACTCTAAGAACCCCCCCATGGCTAAAATTTTCAAAATCGGGCATTCCAACTTTGGAGGAAGCGGGAGAAAACCTCATCGATTATAGCTCGGCTATAGGCAAAGTATAATTGACAAGGGAAAAAACTCCCTGGAATACCTTAGTTGCTTAATCAAGTCATGGGGGACCGAGACACTCAGAATCCTACTAGCACACTTTATTACAAACCCCATGGGGCCATGGTCATGTCGACTGAAAAACAAAACTGACTAGCCAAAACTGGCTAGGCACAAATGCTGGATCATCTGATACACTGGAGTACAAACATTCATCATGTTTGTCATATGGCGGCTCTTTAGATAATCCAACTATGGTACAAATAAGTTGGTAACAGGCCCAACTTAGTTTAAAGCATAAATTTAAAATGACCAGTGCCAAAATGGAGTAAAACAAGTGTAGTGCTTGGGGATGCTGAAATGTAAGTCTTAGTAGTAGCTGTTCGTGAGATCGTTGTGCAGATTATCTTGGTAAATTAAAAGTTTTAATGGTCTTGATTATTAGGCTAAGAACAACAAGGTAAATCAAAAGACCGGAAAGGTATAGTTTCAGTGGCTTCCCCTTCTGATGGTAAGACGGACCGCCCAGATTTCAAAGAGTAGGTGTCTAAAGAATTAACCACTCTGATGTCTAGACAACGGTAATTTCCGGCCCCACCAGGTTTAGGAACATTGCCCACTACCTGAGTATGTCTCGAAAAAGGAAACGCCGGTTCGTTGGTTGTGGGGGTGAATATTTTATTATGTTATCGAAAATGATCAAATCGAACACCTTTCTGAGTACTAGCCCAACCTTTTCAGGTTGGCAGAGCATACGAGTGTTGGATAGCAACCAAGATAAATTATTATGGGGGGGTGTGAGCTGGAAATTTTATTGTTATTAGAGCACACAGTTCAGCTCTCCGATAGAGAGTGCTCTTGACTTGGTGTTATTTCAAGTTCAAGAGACTTTGTTCTTTATTAGAATAGAGACAGTTTGCATAAAGAAGGTGCACGTTTTCCAAAGTAAACAGGTAACGAAAGGAAAAACTAATGGAAAGAAAAGACAAGGCCAAGTTGAACAATAGATTAAGAAATAAACAACAAGATGGGATCAACCTCCGAACAAGGTGACCACTAGAACCACCAGTCCTTGAGACTTTCCAGCTAGTTGAACTTCGACAAGGAGTCTAATGGGGATAGAGAAGCTACCACAAATTAATGTGGCCCTCGGGATGAAATCTCAAGGTTGCTAACTCAAGTCAAGACTTGGAGATGGAAATTATTCTAAGTACAAAAAATGAAATTTAATCTATGAAACTTATACAAGTCTAACTAAAGCATACATGAAACAGTCTTCCCCAAATGGGGAAGGAGAAACAAAGTGTGGAAGGCTTTATCCCACCTAGCCTTTTTATTAATTGAGTTACAAGTGCTTTGGGAATTTAACCCTTATAAGGACATTTGAGAGAAAATGAAACTTGGAAAAACAATTTGGAGCAAAGCTCTTAAGAGATATTACAAAGGATAATGAATGATAATTTCATGTTTTTGGATCATCCTTATGGTTTCTTGAAAACTTGCTTGGTTTGAAACACCTCTCTTGGTTTGACTTTTCTCTTCAAGTACCTACACAAAATCAACTCAAATACCCATTATTTGTTAACAAAACAAAACAAATTCGAAACTAGAGTGCAACTAAGATCTATGATAAAAATGCAAGCTACTTACTCTTAGATTTCAAACTTTAAGCAAGAGATACTAATCCTAGATCTAAGATGTGAAAAATCAAACTTCTAAGATGCAACTAAATGAAGATTTAATCCAAAACTTTTGAAAGTAAACTAACCAATATGAAATGTTTTAATGCTAACTTGTAAAGGAAATCTAATGCAAACTAACCAACTAAACTAAATGCCCAATCGTTTTTCAAATGCAAGACTTAAACTTGTAAAATGAGATCTAAACTTTATCAAAACTAATGCAAGCTAAAAAGATGAAGTATAACACAAAACTAACAATGCTAATACTAACAAGCTTATTGTTTTTGATGTTTATTGTGTTGTGTTTTGAAAGTGCTTGAGGATGGACGAGAAGAGGGAAGAAGGCTTGGAGGATAGAAGTGTAGGGACAAGAGAAGAAATCAGAGGTAAAGAGACACCCAAACAACGGGAGAAAGCAAACCAAACGTTGGGCTGGAGTATGCCCAAGCAGTGGGCAAAATGGGGACCAAAAAGTAGTGAAAGAAACCCCAAAAAGTGGGGTAAAAGAGCAGCAAACAGTGGATGGAAGTAGGCTGAAAGAAAGGCAATGAAAACAGTAAAAAGAAAGTCACCAAAACAGTGGCTCAAACACGCCCAAACAGTGGCTAAATAGCACCGAAAAATGGGCAAAGGAGGGGTCAACTAGGGCATACTTTCCAAGGCTGTTTTAGGCACTTCTAAGGGGCTGAAACAGTGAACAAGGATGGCTAAACAGTGAGCCAAAGAGATGGGGCAGCAGTAAGGAAAAGAACAACTGAGATAAAGAGAGAAGAGCAAGTCAAACAAACAAGGGGTCAAGGAGAAAAATAGACAGCTAGAAGAGATAAGCTCGTAGATCCGGTAACCAAGTTTGATAATAGTGTTTTATAGCTTGATGGATGAGGCTAGAAAGATTTAAACTGTTTGAACCCTGCAAACAAAATCATCATCAATGGAGTTCCTGCATAGTGAAGGTATTAGATGCCAAAAACTTCTACTAGATGCAATCCCTGAAGACACAAACAACCAACAACAAATTCGATTAGAATCCTAAGTACTAGATTGTTAGTCTTCAATAAGCATAGAATAATCGAAATTTGAAATCGAGGAGTAGGGTGAAAGAGATATTACTTCATCATAGAATGAAGACACAATGCCAAGAGCCAATGCAAATGACCTCCAAAGTCGAAAATATTTTATTAAACAAAGAGTGCTTACAATTTTCATCAGAGCTTCTTTGCACAAGAATCCATGAGAAGAGAGGAGAATACCTCTCTTTAAATAACAAAATACAATCACCTCTACCCTAATTCGAATTGGCTTTGGAAGGAGCCAATGGCATTGACATGAAATCGAATTCCATCACATCTCAATCAAAAATCCAATCAAACACTTGCTTGGAGTGCTAATCTACTATACAACTCGAGTTTGAAGATGATATGGATGGGGAGGTGGCCTCCACCTTAGCAAGGCGCCCCCCATCTCAACATTGGAAGCTTCACCCTCCAATCAAACCACTGCCATGTGTAAAACTCAAACTCCAATGAAGGTTGATGTGAGCTCCTTGGGAAAGCGTGAATGCCACATGTGGGAAGGCGTGAGTGTGAAGGAGAATACGTGAGCAAGCATGGGAGACCAAGTCTTCCGTTGTAATGAATGCTAACTCGTGATCAACAGAAGCCAAGTCTACCATAATATTCATTGCAATCTCAACCATCCATTGCGTGAAGGACAAGTCATGAAAGCGTGAGCATCATGAGGAATGCGTGAGCCTTTGAGGAGTTAATGCTTGAGTTGATGTTTACGTTAGCTTGAGTTCAAGAGGAGCCAAGCTTGATGATGTGGCCACCAATTGAGGAGGGCGCCTACCATTTATTAAATGCCATCCCAATAAAACATTCATTCCTTGCCAACTCACCAATTCGTGATCCTTCATGTGAAGAGACCCATGCTCACCAAAAATTGCTCACGTCATCTCATTGAAATGAATTGTTTATCCAAACATTTAATTAGCACATGTTTTTATCACTTAAGTGGGTCGTACTCCTCATGAGATCCACATTCAACCTTTTCCACATCAATTTTTAATGATTTTTGACTTATTTGAGTTTTTTGTACTTGGTGCAAATTCTCATTTTCTGGCAATTAAATGCCGAAATGATGCATTTTTAGCCAAAACTCCCCCAACGATGACGTAATTGCCCAGAATCTGAGAAATGAGGGCTCTAGGCTAAAGAGGACGCTCTGAGCGTCAAGATGAGCCTCCCCATGCCAAATTCCGCCTCCGGATGAGGTTTTTATCACCTTTTGAAATTTTTTAATTAAACCATTAAAAAATGGTCTAATTTATGGAAATTTTTTATTCTTCTCGGAATCCAACGAAACTCCTAGGGGACCTAGTGCATGTTCATATGAATCAATAGAGATGGCTAACACATAAAAAATCCTAGGCACAAGACTCTAATAACCACCTTAGGTTTTGACCACCATGGGAAATACTCCAGCTTTGGAGGTTTGAGTGAAAAACTCAGGGATTATACGCCACTGATGAGTAGCGCATAATTCCTAAGGAAAAAACACTCTAGAGTATCCCCCAAATAGCTAAACCTACGGATAGCCGAGTCTTTTATAAAAGGACCCCGTTTAGACCAACTTTTTACATTTTCCCCATGGGGGTATGAACATGCAGTTATTACAAATGGGGCAAAATTGCCCTGAAAATGACTTCTGAACTACTGAACACTGATGATGAACATGAATCATGTTCAATAAACTGGCGGCTCACAAGAAACTCAGCTATTGTACAAAATAGCTGATAACAGTCTTCGTTCTGTCATTTGTGGTGATCCTTTGTTTTTTTTATTGAGGTCATCACCTAGAGTTGAGGCCCCTTGTTTTTACATCTTTTGGACTTCTATTATTTTGCGACTGCTGTGACTGCCATTGTGTTTTTAACTGTCATTGACATATAAATCTTACACTTATGGCTAACTCTTGAATGAAAGCAGTTAAGTCAGTACTAGCAAATAATCTTATATGTTCATTCCCCCACTCCTGATTGATTGTACCTCAGCCTGTCATCTCTCTCTCTCAGGTTTGTACTAACTTTTTAATAAGGTCTTTTGGTTTCTAGAGTTGGCTGGCCTCTGAGAGGCACAGTTTTTTCTGAAAGTAACACTTCTGAGTATTTTATAGGAAAGGTTTCACACCCAGGTAAGTATCTTCATCTAGATCTTTTACTCCTAACAAGTTGATTATTTTAATTACATGTTACTGAATATTACTGTAACACGGTGACCGATTTGGTAGTGTTAAAGGTGTGAAGCTGAAAGAGATGAAAATTATGTTATGTTAGAGATTACTACTATACTATTTCATATTCAGTTTCAGTGATTGTTTATTAAATGTATTTTTTGCATTAAAGTATATTGAATTGTTATTCTTTTGCATAAAACCTATAGTCCATCAAAATTTAACATGGTATTAGAGCTTAGGTCTTGTAGCTAACTCTGTTTTGCAGGCTAACAGAATCTACATAGATTCTGTTACCAACTTTTTTGTACCATAGTTGGATTATTTGAAGAGCCGCCATTTGACAAACATGATAAGTGTTTGTACTCCAGTGTATTAGATGATCCATCCTTTGTGCCTAGCTAGTTTTGTTTTTTAGTCGACATGACCATGGCCCCATAGTGTTTGTAATAAAGTGTACTAATAGGATTTTGAGTGGCTCGGTTCCCCATGACTTGGTTAAGCAACTTAGGTATTCCAGGGAGTTTTTTCCCTTGTCAATTATACTTTGCCTATAGCCGAGCTATAATCGATGAGGTTTTCTCTTGCTTCCTCCAAAGCTGGAATGCCCGATTTTGAAAATTTTAGCCATGGGGGGTTGTTAGAGTCCAACTAATGTATATAAGCATACTAGACACTATTAGAATAGGTTTTGGTCATGTCCTAGGTCACTAGGACCCTCAAAAAAAATTTCGAAATTTTTTTACCGGGTTCTCCGGTTTCGGGTTTTTTATTTTTATTTTTTAATAAATTTTTCCATAGTTTAAATGGAAAAATTTAAATTGTAATATGTCAGTCATCCGGGATCCGAATTCAGTGATTGAAGGCTCCAACCTTAAGCCAAAAATCATTCATGATCCCCGGACCAATTTATCCTAAGTTTCGGATGTCAATTTAGCCTCATAATTAATAATTTCTCAAAAAAGTCAGTTACAGAGAAATTATTAATTAAAATATTAAAAAATGAATATTTGGAGATAATCCAAATCTCTCCAAAATAATCCAAATGGATTAAAATAAAAGGCTAATTGACATGGCACTAGGCATTAATGAAGATTCCAATCATCTGAGTCATCATCCAACTACGTGTACAGTCAGCACAAGTGGATCTCTCCAAGTGAATTCGCCCACCTTCCTCAAATCTGCGAATTGGTGTGTTGGCACATGTATAATGGGTGGTTGGGTTGTATTTATGATTATGGTAGGCGCCCTCCTCTTTTGGTGGCACCACTTGGGCTTGGCTCTCAATGCAACTCAACCAACACCCCTATAATAGCTCATGCATTAACTATGAAGGGATTCACGCCATCTCCAAGGAAGCTCACGTTTTTCTCTATTGGAGTTCGAGCTTACACATGGCATACTCTCATTTGATTGATGATACTTCCTATGTAGAGATGGGGGGGCACTTTGCCAAGGTGGAGGCCACCTCTCCATCTCCTTCAATGCAACTCGAACTTATTGGTGGGAGTTTAGCACTCCAAGCTTGGCTTGACATGGATGTGATTGGGATTTGATGGCAATTGGATTTGATGACTCATGGTTATTGGCTTCCTTCATGCCAATTCGAATTAGGGTAGAATGAGGCTCTAGTTTTGTTATATAATGAGGGCTTTCTCTCCTCATTCTTCATGGATTTTTGTGGTAAACTTACTCTGCTGAGATTGTAAAAGCTTGTAGCATTTGCTACCTGTTACCAACTTTTTGTACCATAGTTGGATTTTCTGGAGAGCCGCCATTTGACAAACATGATAAATGTTTGATTCCAGTGTATCAGATGATCCAACATATTGTAGCTAGCCAGTTGTGGTTAGCTTGTTTTGTTTTTTGAGTCGACATGACCATGGCCCCATGGGGGTTTGTAATAAAGTGTGCTAGTAGGATCTGAGTGCCTCGGTTCCTCATAACTGGATTAAGCAACTAACGTATTCCAAGGAGTTTTTTCCCTTGTCAATTATACTTTGCTTAAGGCGAGGTATAATCGATGAGGTTTTCTCCCGCTCCTCCAAAGCTGGAATGCCCGAGTTTGAAAATTTGGCCATGGGGGGTTATTAGAGGCCAACTAATGTATATAAGCCTACTAGACACTGTTAGAATAGGTGTCGGTCATGTCCTAGGTCTATAAAACCCTCAGAAAAAATTTCGAAATTTTTTTATCGGGTCCGTCGAAATTTGGGTTTTAATTATTTTTTAAATTTAATAAATTTCTCTATAGTTTAAATAGAGATATATTAATTTGTAATATGTCAGTCATCCGTGGTCCGAATTCAGTGATTGATGGCTCGTTTCATAAGCCAAAAATCACACATGACCCATGGAGCAGCTAAACCCAACTTTCGGATGTCAATTCAGCCCCGTAATTAATATTTTCTCTGAAAAGTCATTTACGGAGAAATTATTAATTAAAATAATAAAATTCATTATTTTGGAGATAATCCAAATCTCTCCAAAATTAATCAATTTGATTAAAATAAAAGGCTAAATGACATGGCAATGAGCATTTAGGAGATTCCAATCAACTCCAAGCCTATCCAGTCATCCATCCAGTCACCAGAAGATTATCCACTCAAGTAAATTCGCCCTCTCCATGTAAAAATCGATTTGTTGAAGTGTCACTTGATGTTTGGGTTGGTGGTTTCTGTATTTATGTAGAGGTGGGCACCCTCATGACTCATCTTATCCTAAAACTTGGCTCCCCTTGTTGATTCGAATCTATACCTACCATATCTACCCACACCAACTCGCATATCTACAAGTGCTCACGTCAATCCTCTCTTGCCCTCACGTGGATCTTAGTTAGGGTGTGTTTATTGGTTAATGAAATCTTTGATTGACTTGGCTCTCATCTAAGAACTCGAGTTAGTACCTACCTCTTCCACTTGTCATCCAATAAACTAGCTCGCAACCTACCACAGGATCACGCCCTTCATACCCTAGCTCACGTCAAACCTCTTACTAGCTCGCACTTCTTTGTTGTAGCATGCATATTCATTGGTCCTTACTTCCCAAAGTCGAGTCCTTGCCACCTCACGCCCTTTCACCAACCAACAACTCGACTTTGATTGTTACTCACCTCTCCAAGCCCTCATGTGATTGGAATTCGACCTATCTACCCATTGCCAATTCGACTCAGGGTTTAGGCTTAGGTTTCTAGTGTGTTTTACTATAAAGAGAGGCCCATGTTGGGTTATTATCTCAATGATTTTTGTGCAAAGAAACTCTGGTGAAAATTGTAAGCTCTTGTTTAATAAAATATTTTGAGACTTTGGAGGTCATTTGATTGGGCTCTTGGCATTGTGTCTTAATCTCATGTGAAGTAATATCTCTTTCACCCTATTCTTATTATGCAAATTTGATTATGATGCTTATTGAGGACTAACAATCTAGTACTTAGGCTTCTAATCTATTGCATTGAGTTTTTGTGTCTTTAGGGAATTCAATCATTGAGAGCTATTGGCATCTAATACCTTCACCGATCAAGTGTTCCATTTATCTTAATAATTTGTTTGCAGGGTTGTGAGCTTCTCCAAAGTACCTCTTGCCTTCTCCAACAAAAACTTCATTCAAACTATTGGAAACCGTGGTTCATGAGCTTCTATCTTCTAGCTCTCTTTTTCTCCTTGAAATATTTTTCTTTGACTTGCTAGTCCACTTTCTTCTAGCCATCACTTCCTTAGTTTCTCATTGCCTCTCATTTTTCCCATCACCCTTAGCTTCGTCCCACTTCTCTCCTCTTCTTTTAGGTTCTCGTTTTAGCTCTCTTTAAGCTTTCGTTTTCCCCCTTTTTTTCATCACCTTCTCTTCTTGTTTCCCTTAAGTCCTCCTCTCGTCACCTTCCCTTAGCTCCTTCTTCTTTTCTTCCCTTCTTTCACCTTCCTTTCGTCCCACTCCATCTCTTCTCACCCTCCTACCTTCCTTCATCCCCTTCGTTTTGATTTCTCTCCTTTGCCTTCTTTCTCCCTTGGGTTTGCCCCAAGTCTCCCTTTCATCCACCCTTGAGAGCCCTAAAAAATCACAATAAACAACAAAACTTGTTAAGTGTTAGCCCTAGTTAGTAGCATTTTCTTTTGAAAAAGTTAGTGTTTAAATCTTCATATTGCATTGGCATAGTTAGGATCTAGTCTTGTTTGCATCTCATTGTTAGTTTCAATTACATTTTAGATCTCATTTTTGAGCTTAGTCTTGCATTGTTTGTCAATTTCATAGTTTATTTTATATCTTTGCATTTAGATTTCTTATTACAAAAAGCAAAAAGCGAGCATTTTGTTTTAATACCTTAGATCCAAAAAGTATTGATCTCTTGCATTTTAGGATTAGTTTAAATTTTTTGATTATTTATCTAATGCTAAAGGGTGTTTTGAGTTGAATGTTGTTGTAGGTGCTTTTGAAGAGAAAAGGGGCTTGAGAGAATCTTGAATAGAAGAGGTCCAAACAAAGCAAAACTGAAACAAACCATGAGGATGAGCTAAAACGTGACATCGTCTTGTACTATCCTTTGTAATAGCTTATAGGAGTTAGCTTTGTTTTCCAAGTCTTATTATCTTAAAAGACCTTGCAAGGTTTTAAACCCAAGGCGTTTGTAATTGTTTAATAAAAATTTCAAGTGGAGGAGGCCTCCACTTTTTGGTCTTCTTCCCCATTTGGGGAAGAGTGTTGGGTCTTGTGGTTTGATTTAGCTTAGATTATGGTTTCATGCTCTTAGTTTAAATTCACTTCAGTAAGTCATTTTGCTTATATTCCATATTTACTTACCCCCATGCTCTCCCGAGTAGGGTCTTAGACCTGAAAGAGATTCTTGGGTAGTTTAGTTTTATTTTTCATTTATTTTTATCTTGCTTCTCTTCCAAAGCCTTCAGCCGAAAGTTGTATCCTTGAGATTTCGTCTCAAGGGCAGGACCACATAATTTGTGGTTACTCTTCCTTCCCCGTCGGTTTCCTTGGCAGAGCTTTCAGCTAGTTGGAAGTTCTCAAGTGCAGGCGGTTCTAGTGGTTGATCTTGTTTGGAGATCAATCCCACCTAGTAGATTAAATTTTGTGTGGTAGAACACTAGATTTCTTAGTTTCATTTTATCTTGCAAGCAATATTGTTAGTAGTAATTCATATCTTGTCGATCAACGTTATTGTTTAAATCTGTTTCAAGTTAAGATATACTGCTACTACAATCTTTCTGCTTCTTTAAAATAAACCAAAGTCTCTTGAACTTGGCCAAAATCCAAGTCAAGAGCACCCTCTGTCGGAGGGCATTTTAGTTTTTTGCATCATCCCTGCATTAGGCATTTTAAGTTTAGCAAGTCTCTTGAACTGTGGTCATAAGACCGAGTCAAGAGCGCTCTCTGTCGGAGAGTTGAACAAGGTTTTCTAATAATAGAATTTTCCACTCATACACCCCTTAATTAATTTATCTTGGTTTTTCGTCCTTCACCCGTATGCTCTGCCAACCGGAAACGGTTGGGCTAGTACTCAGAAAGGTGGAAGACTTGATAATTTACAATCGATAACTTAATTAAAATTTTTACCCAAAACCTCAACCAAGGCAGATTACTGTTCTTCCCACGAGAGGTGGTGTCGGGAATCCACTGTCAGACTCAGGGGCGGTTCAAACATTGGACACCTATCCTTTTGAATCTGGGTGCTTCCGACAGATCACCTAGGGTTGCCAGTAGTTTTCTTGGGTAAGGTTCCACTATCTTTTGATACTTTTGGTCTTATCCTAATAATCAAGAACATCTAAAACACTTAAAATTTACCAAGAACAATTGCAAAACGTCCTCACAAACAGTTACTTCCGACTTATTTTTTCAGCATCACAAGTTTTATTTGACTCCATTTGGCACTGGTCTTTAACATTTATACATCTTTGAAATCTGGACCATATGTCCTTGTCATTTGTTTAAATACCTATCTTGTGGATGCTTTACTTCAATATTCTAAGTCGAAGTATATTGTCATATTTTGAATTTGTATCTTGTGAAATTTTGCAACGTGGATTGCGTGTTTAATTCTGTTCTAGTCATCATTCAAAAAACTCCTAAATAACACCCATCCGCATCACAACACCAAAACATATTTAAAACACAAAAAGAGCCTTAGACAACTCTTTTATAGGGACTACCCCCCTTGGCTTCGTTAGGAGTTTTGCCTAAAACGGAGGAGCCGGGATTCAGGTGATAGCACCTGGCTCATTGCTTGCCCCCAAGGCCACACCTCTCCCCACTTTCCAGTGAGGGAGACAACTTTCAAAAGGTTTCTGCTGCTGGTGTGCAGTTTGGCGGACAACACTACCATTGGAAATAAAAGGTGACTTTGGAGCTCCATGGTTCGCCATTGTTGTCTATGGAGAATGATTCACAATCTATGAGGTGATATTGTTTCTTTTGCACTTACTTACATTATCTATATTCGATCTTGCTTAGCTTAGATTTCTTTTTTAAGAGCATAGGATGAATATTTTATGGTCCAATTTATTCATTGATATTAGGCTTGATGTTATTAGGAGTACAAATTGTAGTCGGATATACTTATGTACTTCTCATTCCATTTTGTTTAATGTACTAAGTTTTGATTTGAGTTTATGCTTGTAAGTGGTGCATTGTGCAGTGATTCAAGGATTGAGTGGAGCTTGAGCTCGGTTGCCTCTCCCTCCTCTCCATCAGCTATGTTTCTGACAACTTTTGTATTTCAGGAAATCTCCAAGGATCCAATCAAAGTTACAAACTGGCCTTGAGGCTTGCTATCTTTTCCATCTCTTAATTTTCAAAATCAAACTAGTTACTTGGTTCCAAAAGGCTTAACTCCTCAAGCCTTCTCGTTTTCTCCTTGATCCCTTTTTCTCATTTGATTTGCTAGACCTTCTCCTCTAGTCTCGTCCTACCTTTCTTCTTCCCTAGCCTAGCTTCGTCTCACCTCTTTTTTGACCTCTCCTCCATTCGTCTTTGCCCTTACTCCCTCGCTCCTCTCATCCATCTCCTCCTTGCTCTCGTTTTCCCTTTTTTCCCTTACCTTCTCTCCTCTCCTTCACCTTGCTCTCGTCCCACTCCTCTACCCTTCTCTCCATTCGTTTTTGCCTCACCTTTGTTCCTCTCGTCTCCCCTCCTCTTCCTCTCCTCCTTCCTCTTGTCCAAGTTTCTTTTGGGTCCCCTTTTCACCTTTCGTTTTTGCCTTTGTTTTCTCCATTTTCTAGCCTTCGTTTCCCCTTGGGTTTGCCCCAAGTCTCCTCTCGTCCACCTCCATTAGAGCCCTAAAATCACATAAAAAACAAACTTTAAACTTGTTAGTAGTTAGAGCTTGATTAATTCAATAGTTGCATTTCTTTTCAAAAAAGTTAGTAGCTAGGCATTGTTTAAATCTCACAAAAAAGACAAGTATTACATTGCATTTTAGAGTTGATTTCAAGTTGAACTTTGTTTTACATCTAGTATTTTAGATCTCATCTCTAGTTTCTAGATCTAAGCAGTCTTTACTTATGTTTGATTTCTTAAGAAAAACTAATGCTAAAGGGTGCCTTGTTGAGCTGATTTGAGTTTGTGTAGGTATTTTGAAGAAGAATAAAGTTGAGGGACTTTGAAAACAGGGAGATCTTTACCCAAAGAAGGCATCAAAAAGACCATAAGGATGATCCAAAACAAGAAACTCACACTCTCCTTTTGTAAAAGCTCTTAAAATTTCTATATTGTTTTCATAAGTTGTTTCATTTTTCCTTTTCAAAAAGACCTTACAAGGGTTAAATTCCCAAGGCACTTGTAATTAATTAATGAAAAGGCTAGGTGGGATAAGGCCTCCCACACTTTGGTTTCTTCTTCCCCATTTGGGGAAGACTGTTTCATGCATACTTTAGTTAGATTTGTTTCAATTTTCTAGATTAAATTTCATTTTTGTACTTAGAATAATTTTTATTTCAAGTTTTGACCTGAGAAGCCTCTTGGGATTTGATCCCAAATGCCGCATTAACACTGCGTGCTGCTTCTCTTTCCCCACCGTGTATTGCGTAGGACTGGCTAAGCTGGAAGTTTCATGAGTGGCGTTCAGAAGTGACTTTGACTTCACCTTTAGATTAGTCCCTGTTGTGGTAGAACACTAGTTTTCTTTCTTGCAAGTAGTTCATTTCTTTTAATATATCATTGTTTATCGTCAATCTTTTTGAGCTATCACATGTGTTCTTGTTTACAAACTGCTTCTATTTTAACAAAGAACCAAAGCCTTTTGAACTTGCAATAACCCAAGTCAAGAGCACTCTCTGTCGGAGAGCATAATAGTATTGCATTTTTCTTGCATTAGGCATATAAAATAGCTAAGTCTCTTGAACCTTGTCATAAGACAAAGTCAAGAGCACTCTCTGTCGGAGAGTTGAACTATGTGCTCTACTAAATCTCAAAACATTCCAACTCACTTCCCCCTTTAATAATTTATCTCTTCGTTGCTATCCAACATCCTTATGCTCTGCCAACCTGAAAAGGTTGGACTAGTACTCAGAAAGGTGTTGGACTTGTTAATCTTGAAAGTGATAACATTAATAAAATTTTACCCCCACAACCAACGAATTGGCGTTGCTTATTCGAGACATGCTCAGGTAGTGGGCAAAGTTTCTAAACCTGGTGGGGCCGGAAGTTACCGTTGTCTTAGACATCGGAGTGGTTAATTCTTAAGACACCTACTCCTTGACATCTGGGTGGTCCGACATACCATCAGAGGGGAAGCCACTAAAAGTATACATTTTCGGTCGATTGCTTACCTTGTTGTTCTTAGCCTAATAATCCAGATCACTAAAACTTTTAATTTACCAAGATAATTTGCAAAACGATCTCACGAACAGTTACTAAGACTTGTATCTTCAGCATCCCCCAGCACTACACACAAGTTATTGACTCCATAAGGCACTGGTTTGTTTATACTTTCATTATCAATTGGGGCGATTTGTCCTTTGTTTAAGTAATTTATCAGTGGATGCTTTTTCTCAAGTCTTTATTTATAACTGTTGGTATATCGCAACGTGGATTGCTTATTATCTTGTGTCTTTATCTCAAGTTGTGATCTCTCTCATTCAAAACTCCTAAACAACACCCATCCGCATCACTAAACACCCAAAAACCATTTTCAAAAAGAGCCATAGTAAAACTCTTTATAGGGACTACCCCCCTTGGCTTTGTTAGGAGTTAGCCTAAATGGAGGAGTTGGGATTCAGGTGACAGTACTTGGCTCATTGCTTGCCCCCAAGGCCACACTTTCCCCACTTGTAGTGAGGGAACAACTTTTGAAAGATTTATGCTGCTGGTGTGCATCTTGGCGGACAACAGATCCTAAGGTAAGGGTTTGTGCCCTAATCAATTTGACTACAGGTTTACAGATGTACTTGGCAAGTTGATTGTAAGGGTTTGAGATGGCTTCTAACTCAGTAAAGGAAAAAGATAGGCTTGAAGGAGCCTCAAACTTTAATGCATAGAAGGCTAGGGTCTTGAATATTTTGGAGGAGAGTGACTTGGATGAATTGGTCAGTAGTGTTGTGGAAGAACCCATAACAATTCAAGGAAGAGCAACTTTTAAGAAGAAGTAAGCTAAAGCAAAGAGGGTCATCTTTGACTCAGTCAAAGATAATTTGATGTAAGGACAGCGAAGGAATGCTTCGATGCACTAGAAAATCTCTATGAGAAGAAGGAACCTACTCAGAAGAGGGTCTTGAAGAAGCAACTTCGTTCATTGAAAATGGAGGAGAAGGAATCAGTTGCCTCTTTCTTCTCTAAGATTGCTCCATTAAAAGATCAACTCATGGCAATTGGAGTTGAAGTAGATGATGATCTTGTGCAAACAACAGTATATGGTCTTCCTACATCTTGGGAGACATTTCTTTCAGCAGTGAATGGAAGAGAAACACAACCAAGCTTTGACATGTTGTGGCATGATTGCCTAGAAGAAGAAGGCAGAATCCAGAGTAGATCTGGGCCTCCAGCTGAAAAGAATCATGCTCTTGCTGCCAAGACAAAGAAAGAAAGAAGTTTCCCCCAGCACCAAAACAAAGGTAAGGGACCTCATGGTAAGTGTTACGACCTAAAGTTGCACTTTAGTTGGACTTCAGTGAGCCGCCAGTATTGCACAATTACTTGTGCTTTTTTAGAGTTCAGAAGTTCCAAGATTGGCCTGTTCAGGGCCCCTTTTTTTATTTTTTGTAGTGCATGACCATGCCCCACGGGGTTTGTAATAAAGCGTGCTAGCATGGTGGCCTTTGAATGACTTGGTTCCCTAGGAATTGACAACCAAAGAAGGTATTCCAAGGATTTTTTTCCCTCGTCGATTATGCTTTGCCTTTAGTTGAGTATAATCGATGAGTTTTTCTCCTGCACCTCCAAAGCTGGAATGCCCAAAGTGGTGGTTAGGCCTTAGGGAGTTATTAGAGTCCATTTTGTAACGTTTATAAACATGCTAGACACTAAACTTTTATCGCTTGGTCATGTACTAGGTCCCCCAGAAGTTTCAGTGAATTCTGAGAAAAATAATTTTTTTCGCATTTTTAAGCCATTTTTTAACGGTTTAAATGAAAAAGTTCAAGTGGTGATAAAAGTGTGATCTGGAGTCGGAATTTGGCGCAGGGATGCTCGTTTTCAAGCTCAGAGCATCCTCTTTACCCAGGTGTTCGGTTTTCTTATGTTTCGGGTGACCAAAACGTCCCATGGAGCAGTTTTTCCTATCAAAGCTACATAATGGCACTTTAATACTAAAAGAGCATCAAATTGCACCATAGCCAAAAATTAGAATATTAAAAAAAGAAGTATTTGGCACATGCCAAATGACATGGCTTTAGTCAAATTAGATGGGCAACTAAGTGAATGGACAAAGATTATGTTAAAAATCATTTTAAAAGATCAAAAGTTGAATATTCTTTCCATGCTTCGCCCTCCATCTTCACGTGGGGCCGGACTTCTCCACACTACAGCTATTGACATGGCACAAGTGAAATTTTGATGGGCGAATGTATTAAAGGGTGAAAGTGATATATTACAAAGTCAAAGACTGGTAGAATTAATTGTTTGAGCGAATATGCATTTGTAGAGTGCGCCCACTATGCTTGGCGTCACCTTCACGTGGGCCAGCTATGCTCCAGCCGGCCATACGAAATTGGTTTTGGGTATATTCAAATTGGTAGGGGCGGCTGCCTCTTGTGAGGTGGCATGGCCCATGTGACAAGCTTCATGTTAAAGCATCCAATTGGAACCACCACTCGTTCCATCCAAACAAAGCAAGGAAACATCACCATTCGCCTTCCTCACACAGATATCTCTTTCTCCATTCGGCGGTTTCCATGTTTGGACCGTTTTTTCCAATGAGGAATGTGCCCATCCATTGGTTATGAGCTTTCCTTGCTCTGCAATCAAGGTCCTTAGGGTTTTGCGCCCTAGCTACTTACCTTGTGCTATATTTTGAGCAACTTTGGTCCATTATTATTCATGAGAAGGTGGAACCTCTGCTAGTTCGGCAGTGTAATCTTTGTGAAGTTTTAGTAATAAGAATAAAGGCTTTGGAGGCTAATTGGTGTGTGGATCTTCATATGTGTGGATGTGTGGCTTCATTCCGAGGTTGAGGTAATCTGTATCTTGTATCATTTCATTTGATTGTTGGTTATATCTGGCTTTTGAAAGGAAATTAATTTCCAGTATTGTAGAATAGTAGATTAATCTATTATCTCTTATGTTGAATTGCAATAGCTATGTTAGATTAGTATGTCATTTTTGTTTAAATACATGCTTTCTCGATTTCTACTTTAGTTCACACCGGTGCTTTTAACCCTTCTTTTGTAACTTGATGTAAGTGTGCAGGTTACCTAGGTTGGAAAAGAAGTGGTGCATGTTAGCGTCCTCTTGACTTCAAACCATTTTAAACAAGAAGTGTTTCCCTCGGATCCCCACTTCAAGTGACTTCATTTTCCCAAGTTCAAGGGCTTAACATACTTCACTTCTTCTCATCCTCTTTTCTTAAATAACTTTGGTTACTGGTTACCTATATCAGATTTAAATTTTTGCAATTTTAAATCTAAAGTAGATCTGATTTTTATTTACTAGATCATAGTCGTTTCTAAAAGGCATAAACTTCGAATCTAGATCTAGGATTAAAGCATTCTTTTGTTGCAAGTTAAAATCTAGCATATCTCAAGTCTTGAACATCAGCTTGTCAAAAGTATTTAAAGTTTTAAATTGCTGATATTGTCACCTACCCAATTTTTGAGAATAATTATTTTCTACTATTATCCTTTTTTGCAAAATACTTTGTATTAAATTATAATTACAAGTTTTGTAATTATGACCAATTTGGTCAAGGATGAATGTAATGACTCATTATTATTATTTAATAAATAAAAATGGGAGACAAACACTCAAGAAAGCTGTTATAAGAGTGTCCATTGGCCCACTAGGAGGAATGGAAGCTGCTGGAAGGACTGGGACAGATGGCAACATTTGCACTCTGCCATTAACTGTTGTTATGGGACAACTCCACCTAATTTTATGGCATTTCCCCCTCTAGGTGGAGGGAGGTGAGCAGGTAGCTCACTAATGACTGGTTAATTACAAAAAGACCTAGGCAGCCTATAAAAGGCAATTCGAATTGAGCAGGGAGCTCTGACAATGTTTTCTGCAGAAACATTTCCTCAGAGCATCCGGTGATGGCTGAGAGATTCGAATAGGGAGGCTCTGGAGAGTGCAGGTATAAGTCTGCAAATGTTATGAGAAGGACAGACCAGAGGTGCTGGTGCTGGTCCAATTGCTTACTAAGCCTGTAAAGCTGGATAAATTTTCTTGCTGCTACAAGTAGAGATCCTAAACTTCAGAACCTTCTTCCTCCTGGTGGTCCAGTGGATAGGCTCGGGGGTCCTAAGGTAGACATCTTGGCTGCTTGGGAGCAGGTTGGGTGGAACAGGCTTCTTGAGTGATTTGTTCCTCCCATCACACTCAGGTTCTATTCTTTTTGTCTTTTTCTAATTACATGAATGATATCAGAAATTTGCTTAGTAATGTTATTAATCATCAGTAGCAGAAAAATATTAGATCCTAATTAATTTAGATTTGCTGAACTGATAAAATGACTCCTCTAAATTTTTCCCCATGCATGAAGCTGCATCGTACTCCAGTACAGAGAGGTAGCATTAAATCTGCCCAGTTAAAAGTGAAACCTAGCATGCATCTAAATATCTAAACCAAAAAAAGACCACCCATGCACAGGCTTATGTTCCTCATGCATCTTATATTTTAGCAGCTGTAGATTAGATCCTTGCATGCAATGTTTTTACTGTTCAAATCTGTATGCTAAACAACCTACCAGAAACTAGGCATAGTAATAGGTTCTTTTCTGACTTTTGAAGGTGGACATTGTGTTAACAACTAGGGTTTACTGGTCTTTAATTATTTCTTCAAAGAAAACAATATCATGCATTCTGTTTAACCATATTCCCACTTTTCTATTTTCTTATTGTTTTGAGAATATGATCGATTTTATAGAAAATATTGTCTTCACTGTATTATCTTGTGTAGAAAGAAAGAAAGAAAGATACTGTGTTATTCTATCATTTCATCAGAGGTCCAAACTGGACGAATACAGGAATATAGAATTAAAATAGACAAACTGTTGTACTAATAGGCAAATTAAACTAACTGATGATTACACTGTATATTTCTTGATTCTGTATTATTAACTGTATGTGGCAGAACTTACATTGCAGAATATCATGTTATTAAAATCAAGAAGAACATAGCATTATTGATTTGACAGAACATGTTACAGTATCTCTACACCCTAACTAGGGTTGTCCCGTTCCCATCACATTATTATTTACAAACATTTAAACAACTGCCAAATCAAACGTTTCATTACCATTAGATGACCTAACTGTAGAATCAAGAGTTATTATTCTTGTTTCCTTAACATCATTACAGACCAACAAACTTCTTTAACATCGACAACTAGGGTTTAGCCTTATCACTTATGTTTTCAAACAAAACCAATTCCTTTCCATTCTCGGCTTAATTCATGTATGCACAGATGCAATGTAAGCCAAGTAGATCGCTTTCGGCTTATAGCCACTATTTATTTAAACAACTTAAAATAGGCTTCCATTTATAGATTCGAAAATGAAAGTTTGAAAACACCATACATAGCCTTTAAACCCTAAATAATTATCATTTCCATTTAAATTAATGCGGCTTGCATCCTACAGTTTGCCGCATTCTTTTGCTGAAGGTTCCATTCAAAACCCTATGCTATTTACACACACAGCTAATGCCGAAACAAAATTACAGTCAACGTATATCTTCTTCCATCAACACAGAAGTACCAAAACGACAGACATAAAACGTAAAGCTGTAAGACTCTTTGCAAACACGAGGGTTCAACCCTACCAAGCTCGCTGGGCCATGGAATGGCTGGCCATACATTTTAAACATTTACATCATCTACCCTATCAACAAAACTTAAAAACAGTAACGTTCCCCAATTGCTGCAGGCGAGACAAAGCCACTGCCGTGGAGGCATGCTACCAACACTCTGCTCATCAAGTCCGATTCTAGGGGAACCATCGAGGGAGGGATACCACCGAAGCTTACCGGTGGATTCGCTATAGTTCTTCTCCTCACCAACTATTCCGACACCCTATTGCTCACCGAGAGTTACCTGCCAACAACCATACACTGAGTTAAATATCGAATCATGAGATAGTAATGCATGCAACAAAGAATAATTTGAAAACCCTTGCAACGTTACGATACCTGAGTCGTAACAAAGGCTTGACGAAGACAGCATCCATCCACTGCGAAGGAGAAGCACCCAGCTCGAAGGCCACTCTGTGTGATACATTTGAAACTTACAACCCGATCAAAACCCCAGATTTGCAAGTCACTATAACGCCACAACAGACGCACTCATCCCACCTGTAGATTGCTACACAAATCATTTCCAGACTTGGCCTCCATGGACAACAATCACTCACAGACTGAAGGTTGCTACCGGTCTCAGGATCGAGCTCGAGGGAGGCTAGAAAAACATCAAAACCCTAAGTGCCTCTTGGTCGGTTGGCCTCACCTCCCAAACCCTACCACCAAAACAATGACCAAGAAAACGTTACAAGAATCCATAAGTTACGTTAGGGTTCATCACAATCCCAACGCACAACAATCAACGACGGAGATCCACTTTCATCAAGCCACGATGGAGGGTGGTAGATGCGGTATTAACTCACCCATCTACCTCCCAAGCCACGAAGTTGCCATTTCGGTTGACAACAGGGCAGGAGGCCCGTTACAACTCAGCTTGCCAAACCCCATCACACGTCGAATCATCCATCACGACTTACACATAACAATATCCTTAACACGGTGGCCAGGCAATTTAGATGCAAACTCAATCATTTACTACACCCTCGACTACGTACGCAAGCTTTTGCAATGCCATCATTCCACCTGCCAGCCATACGGATCAACATTAATAGCATCGACATATAAATGGTATCAAGGTATAACATCCATCAGTAGCATATAATAAAGGTCTTATATGATTCCATTTAATCAATTTCGAGCACACTCATAGCATATGAATATCCACCAAGGTCGCGATCAATCATAGGGCATGGATTGACTCCGCCCCAACTTATTATAGAGTTTATTATAAAGTTCACCATATATTCCATCAAGTTTGCCATTGCATAAATTCACAAGTTACAACCCTTAGGGTATAGTTGCCACCCTTGGAACCATTGCATACATTGCATGGTAGGGTTTAAATGCTTAATGCATCACCATTATAATCGCCCAGGTGATAGAGAACTTAGAACCACCTTATTACTCTCCCTATGGTATGCTTAGGACCATGTGTCATGGTCTTGGATTTTGTCACAGTCAATTTATAATGGAGTTGTTTTAACAGCCGCAAGTCATTCATGGAATGACAACCAGTGAAGTCATAAACGCCTGATGGCAACATTCACAACAATCACTTTGAGATTGACGTTTTCTGCAGTTTTTGAGATAGCCAAGTTTCTCTTACATTTGGAAGGAAGCCATACCTATAGCGTCGGAATCTTAAGCAGTTTATTTATGTCATGGTTATTAAACACTTCTAAATTTTATCGCTATCTCTTACCTGCGAATCTGCGCATGAAGGACGAGTACAATGCTTTAGCTGAGTAGCTAAGTAAGCCTCGGGGCACCTCGTGGGACCCCTTTCATCATCATCTAGAAAAGTTAAACTGTCAGTATTTGTCATGAAGAATTCTGTTTTCCAAATGCATCACAATTTTCAATCATTCCAGCATATAAATAAAGGACATAATGATTAATTGGATTCATGACGTATCGCCGACATGATACACCATCAGAGGACAAAAAGACACAACAGTTAAATTATTGCTACCAAATGTTGCATTTATTAATTACTGCTTATTTAATTATTATTATTTCCACATTTTACAAATATTAGCTTTTTATGGCAATTTAAATTTTTTTAAATTTTTATGAAAATATCGGGATTTTACAGATATCGAGCTCCAAAATTGCTGCTCCTTTTGAGCAAGCAGAGATCCTAAGAAGGCTAGCTTCATAGCTTGTCCTTCTTAGTTACTTTTATGCACTTTTACTTAGCATTTTTTATAGAATTTTTTGGGTTTGTTGGTAAGTCCCAAGACACCTTTAAAGTGTTCTTTGGGCACTAATTTTCAATTGTTTGTTTGCTGGTTTTCAGGTTTCAATCGTAATTAAGAGAGACATGTTGGCGGAAATTCATGGATTTAACCCATCTGGAATCTTTTGGGAACCTTCTACTTGTTTCTTTTCATTCTCCTTAATGTAAACTTGTCACTCCTATTCTTCAAAGGACTACAAGTATATTTGGAAAATCATTGTAACTCAAAAGAATAAAAAGAGCATAGCAAACAATTCCAGCGTCTGATCACAATCACCCCAGGGGGGATTCGCACTTTTTTATTTATTTTTATTTTTTGCAACTTTTTCTAATTTTTCGATTTAGATTATTTTTATTTGAGGAGTAGTAATTAAATAAATCACTTAAGCACACAATGTCCTCCGAGGACTCATTTATCATTTTGTTATATGCTTATGTGTTTTATTTAATCATACAACTGCTCTTAAAATCTGATTCTTAAAAATAAACCCTTGCTCTACCGAAGTACTCCATCACTTTGTGGTGCGAGGAAAAGATATTCTTGCGTTGTAGCTTATTTAATCATCCACTCACACATCCTAATAAAACGAACCATGCCCCAAGCCCAAAGTATGCTCTTGGCCGCTGCAACTTAATCAGAACAGCTGGACAAATCAGAAATGGGTGCAAGGTAATTAGTTTAATAGGACAATCCAATCTCATCTTTCTTGGCGTATTCGGGAGGTTGCGTGGGTGTATACCGTAGAGTAAGCAGACTACTTGAAGCAGGTTCATCCTCGCTTGGTTGGACACTCGGTTAAGCCGCTAAAGCACTCAGTCCAAAGAGCTAGATTTGGTTGGGCCAAACCAATAATTTTACCCATTCCTTAATCCACTCATTTAATAGTCTTAAAATTTACCAATTGAGACACTGCAATACTTTCACCAAGACCATAGAAGCAACCCTACACAACAAACAATCGCACGCATTTCACATTCTCGGCACTGGTCATTAATTTTCCATGTTTTAAGTTTCAATCATAAATGTCGTGAATGCTTATCTATCTTGTGTGGGGTTAATTAATTAATTTAATTTGCAAGCAATGCTTAGTTGTTATTTTTCCATCTCGTCATCTTTTAACTCCTAGAATAGACTTTTTCTTTTGTTATAGATTAAAAGCCTTAGTTTATTTTTCATAGGGACCAACCCCCTTGGCTTTGCTAGGAGTAAGCCTAGATGGAGGAATCGAGTAATCATGTGACAGCACCTGACTCTCACTTGCCCCCAAGGACACACCAAGCGGCTTGAAGGTTTCCTGCTGCTTCCCCCCAGGTGTGTAGTAGGCGACAACAGTAAGCACTCTTATAAGTCAAAAGTAAGATGTTTTAAATGTAACAAGCTTGGTCATTATGCAAACATTTGTAGAAATCCTCCTAACAGGAATTGGCATAAAGGGAAGCATCATGCTTCAACTGTTACTGAAGAAGAAGAGCCGCAACAAAAGAAATCTAAAGTTGAGACCAAATAAAAAGATCAGAGAGAGTTCTTCTTGATTTCAATACTCTCAGGTTCCTTCTCCAACTCACCAGACTCATGGTGGATTGATAGTGGGGCCACCAAGAATATGACTAGATACAAAAGGGCTCTTGTGGGTTACAAGGCCAAGAAGTTCAATGAGAAAGTGGAGATGGGAAATAGAAGTACCTTTGAGATAAAAGGAGTTGGTTCAATTGCCTTAAAGTTTGATTCAAGTATGTTAATTCATGTCGAGGAAATTTTATATGTTTCCTGGTTTAAAGAGGAATGTTATTTCAGTGGCAATTTTAGAAGACAAGGGGCTATCTGTAGCTTTCTCAGAAGGAAAGGTACTAGTATGGACTAAAGGTGGAAATATGAGCTCAGCTATTGATATTGGTGTCCGTGAGGGGGACCTTTACAAGGTCTCCGGACATGTTGTTAAAGCTCTAATGAATAACCCCTGTCAAGTGTCAGAGATCAAGAGGGAGTCTTACAGTGACTCAGATATAGAAGTCTATGAGACTTCTCATTCAGAGAAGCAGAGGGAGAAGGCCAAGAAGCCTTCAGTTGATCTCATTAAGGATCCTATTGAGGGGTTCCAAGGATGCTCCAATGGGAGCCATGTCACTAATTCTAGGTCAACCACTAATGTGGAGATAGCCAAATTTCAGGTTTGGAAAGATGCTATTCTGTTAAAAATGGATAATGATATGTGGAAAGTGATTCTTAGACAACAAGGGAAGTCAAGTGTAACTTCCAAGTGGATCTATAAGATCAAGGTGTTTACTGACATTCAAAGCTCTTTGAAGCTCTTAGAAAATCCTGTAATCTATGACAAGTTGTTTCACCATGACAAGGACATGGTGCAGTTGTCAGTTGTGTTGACTAAGCCTTTGTCTTCGACAAGCTTAGTGTTTGCATTCAGGTTTTCACAGGTAGAGTATGTTGGAGACATGTGTGGAGGACCTGCGAGTGGTAAAGTGTACTCTACGTACGTTTCAGACCTCAAAGCCAGGTCCATCTTCAGGAGTGAGAGTGTCTCAATGGAATTAGCGGTTTAGGGTATTATAAATAGACTAGAAATTTAATAATTATAGTGTAGTCAATGTCGACCAAGATTAATATTTTTGAGAATGCCTCTCTTGCTAAGAGGGAGTGTTAATTTTTTAGTGCAGCTGCGAGACCCATTCTCAGAGAGAATGGCACCCTAGTCAGTTAACTAGGGTTCCTGGTCAAGCTAACCAGGCAAAGTAAAGAGTAATACCCTAGAAGGTACCCTAGGGCCGCCAGCTGTCTCCTGGGGTTCTTGGTCAGGGGACCAAGCAAATTGATGCCATGGAAAAGTCCCTAGCATGTGGCTAAGGCCCCTATTTGTCTCTAGGGTATTCTGGTCTGGGACCAAACAGTTTCTTGGTCATGAGGACTATTATTGCTGGGTTAGCACACCTAGTTAACGCAGCAGAACTCTATGCTACTGCTTGGTGTGCCCTTGGGGGCAAGTCTCGAGTCAAGGCTGTCACTTGATCTTGACTCCTCCGTTTAGGAAAAACTCCCAACGAAGCCAAGGGGGGTAGTCCCTAAGGAATGTTTTGAAGCAACACCCCCGCAATTGTGTCCTCTGATGCAAATGAGAAAATCTGAAAATCTTTTGTGTAATCAAGGCTAACCAAAACCGGTGCTTTTGCTATGTTGTCCTTGATGCATTTAAATGCATTTCTACCTTCATCTGACCATATAAACTCAACATCTTTTCTTAAGAGTTTTTGTAATGGTTTCATTAGTTCTGCTAAGTTTGGAATGAACCTCCTTATGAACTTATTCTGACTGTTGAATGACTGGAGGGCTTTCAAATCTTTTGGCAAAGGTACTCTTTTTATGGCCTCTACTCTTTCAGGGTCCACTTTAACTCCATCTTTAGTTATTATGTGTCCTAACAGTTTGCCTTCATCAATACTAAGTACTGATTTAGCTGGGTTGAGTGATATGCCAAATTTTTCGACATTTCTCGAAAACTTGTCTTAAATGTTGTTATCGGACAATCCACTCGAGCGGACGCGAGCCGGATCTCCCTAGCTCAAAGTGAGTCTAGAACAAATAGAACAGACTACTAATGCATTTCCTAGATCTACTTAAGGATCGAGTACTAGATTCCTTACCTTTTACTTTACAATCCTTTCTCCTGAATGCTACTCCACGTCTCACGGTTGTCAGATCCAAGCTGCAAGACCTGTCAAGACAAGAAACAAGAGAAACCAGTAAAAGACATCTATACAATAAGAGATCTAAGTAAACAGTTAAGCAAGTAAACTACTCAATATCATTACACACATGAACAATATTGGTGGAAAGCATTTGTATTACTGCAAAAAGAGTACATAATAGAGATATAGAACTACAACCAAGGCTTAACGCTATAGCCCTTCTCCGACGAAGCCAATTGCCATATCCTTCAAAGGAAGTATGAGTTCTCCAATAGGTAAGTGGAAATGTTCTAAGAGTGATTTCACCAGCATGTAGATACCATAGCCTTCCTCCCTTTGGGATGGGAGTGAGCTTCATTTATATAGGACTAAGTGGATAGGGTATGGATAGGATAGGTTGAGAGACGGTAGGAGAGGCTTAAGGGATCTCTCCAAAGGTTTAGGAACCGAGTGCCAGCGCTTCCAAGAGGTCAGGGATAGGGTCCCAAGTCAGCAAGCTTTGAGATGGACCTCGAAGAAGCTATTTTTGCCATCTAACTGACTTCATCACACCCTGTAATGGGGCAAGGTGCAACGTCGCATGTTGCTAGTGTGCAGCCTGCGACGACCCTTCAAAACTTAGCACAATTGGGTACAAATCCTCCCAGGATGATTACTTAGTCCAGGTATCTTCAGGGGTGTATAAACTGAATCTTATGATGAGTAGATTTTGGGTGTAACAGAATGCCCCCCAAAGCATGAAGCTGTTGAAGATAGACAGGTGAAGTGCTTTGATAGAAGTAATGGCAATAGACTTGTCGAGCGAAGGACGCTGCTGCAGTACAACTGTCTCTGAACTGACAATCTCATATGAAATACAACATGGCTGCCGACCAATACATTGCAAATCCATGGTAGTAATGACCGACTGAACACAATCATGGCTACTAGACACAAGCGTAGATCCATGATGAGATGATAACACAGCCACGATCAATACAAGTGTGGATCCGTGTGATATAACTCAATACAAACTCCATCGTAACCTGGGTAAAACATGACTCCCCAGGGTCTTCAAGCTGAACCCGCAATGATACGAATCTATCCATGTGAATACAAATGTCTTGATGTCGAACATGGTAGAAACCACTTGATTACCGACCATTGATGTAAACCGTTAACAAGTGCAAGGGAGATCACCATTGATGTCAATGATTCCCAAGGTATCACAGTACATATCATCAAGCGTGAATAAATGAGTTGAAGTCGAACGCAAGACGAAATATTTCAATCAAGAGTCAAGGACGTAAACTCATGATGAAAGCGAGGTAACCTGCCATTGAGGCATGCAGGGCCAAGGTACTCGATTGGTTTCTAGATTCAATCCTCGGATGATGTGTTGAAGTTGACAATGATGAATCCGTCGAAGGAGGGCCATGATGAATTCCCCCATCAATCGACACGAAACACGACAAAATGTATAGGGTAGATCGGATGGTATAGTAACCGATGTGATGGCGGGTGTATCGACTATAGATGATAAATGAGACATATTCTTGAACATGGGCATGGCATGACTTGGCAGTATTGACATGACGAGTGCAACACAAATTCTCAAAGCAACTGATGATGGAGGCTTTTCTTCGAATGATTCAAAGGAGTAACGAGACTCAAGAAATAAGTGGAACTCGAGGACAAACAGATGATCCAAGTGCTATATGCAAATGCAGATGAGTGCCCTGTTCAAGAATGATTACATACTACCACTAACAAGGTATGTAACACAAACGCTTTCCTTTTTCCCCATCATGAATGATGATTGCCTCGTGTTTTTTACGAGCTTGATGAGGTTAACCAGATGCTCGATATAGCTCATCTCATAGATGAGTCCAATCCCAAATATTTTCCGAACCTGGGATAGGAGGGGTTCGTCCCATGATGGGCCCTTCAATGTGAAAATTTTAACGAGTCCATAGAAGGTAAACTCGGTCGTCATTTCATGTTTAGAGAGTCTGAAAAGAACTAAACAAGACTCCAACGATCCTTTTTCGTAAAGTTAGCCTCATCGTCCAAAAAAGGGTAAAACAACGCGGGAGAGGACTCTTCTAGTCATGATTGGCTGAAGTATACCTTTTTTGTAATTAGTGCCTCCAGGTCCGAAAAAGGGGTAAACTATCACCAGGAAGACGACCATTCAAATACTTTAACAAGCATGAACGCGACAAGTTCGCTTGGCAATTTTTTGTTGAAATACTGAGAAGGGGGTGAATCAGTATTTGCCAATCATAAATTTTTTTAATTAAGAGCAAGTTGCTAATCACCAATCATAACAGCATATCATTAACATTCATGAAAAATAACAAGATGCACAGTACACAATATTTTTACGTGGAAACCCAAGTCCTGGGGGTAAAACCATGGAAGCCTTTTATGATAAAATTTGACCCAGCAACAACTGGGGTTACAAATTTAATACAACTTCTCCAGCTACAACTGGAAGGGGCTACAACCCCTAGGCTTCGTCAGCTGCAACTGACGAGTTGCTACAACAGCTCAACTCACAAAATTGTGAGCCCTAGCACCACCCTACCGCCCTTGAGAAGAAGAAGACTGGACTTGTGGACCTGTCAAAACCAATCACTGAACTTGCTACTGATAACCACTGCTCTCTTATCACTGCCAAGTCATCGCTGTGTACTGATAAGTCATTTTACTGCCATACATTCACACATTACTGTTTTACAACCACTGTATACTTCACTGTTCATACACTGCTGTATGTATCACTGTACATATACTTGTACACTCATTGTGCATACATCACTTGTACACTTTTCAATGTGAAGACATCAACA
Source organism: Larix kaempferi (assembly GCA_027924585.1). Taxonomy (NCBI): domain Eukaryota; kingdom Viridiplantae; phylum Streptophyta; class Pinopsida; order Pinales; family Pinaceae; genus Larix; species Larix kaempferi. Next base: position 8,284,767 of record BSBM01001430.1, on the reverse strand, counting down.
TACCTTATATAAAGACTTTCAGACTCCTCACCTGAGCTGTGAAGGTCTGCTTATATTTAGAGCTGTGTGTGAATGACCCCAACCAACGTGTATCATTGCTCTTCTTCAAAAACATGTCATTGTATCATGTTATAACTGTTGCTGTTGTTGTCATCATTTGGTATCACAAATCACTGTCAATTTACAGCTATCACAAATCATTGTCAAGGTCAAATCAGTCTCTGTCATTGTCAAGGGTTGTCACTAGACAAGTCACAAGTTAATTTTGCTGTCATTGTTTAGGTCAACATGTCACTAACAACTTCTTACTCTACTGTGGCTGCCATCAAAGCATATAAAACTTCAACTGCTAAATATCAGATTTGAAACCTCTTCATACTGCAGTCATGCTTCATGCTCTGTATACCCGAGATCAGAGAGAGGAACTCCAACTCACTTGCTTTTGTGCTGTATCTACTGCTGCTGCGGGTCTGCTATTCTTCATACACCTTGATACCGGAAATTTTGAAAGCTTAAACTTCAAAAAGGGCACACCTGATTTTTGTTTGCTGCAGCTGCCTCAGACTGTAACCCCGAAAATCAGAGATGTAAAAATTCACCTCTGCTGCTACCTTAGTCTTCTATCCATCCGAATTTCAGAGATAAAAATAAACTTCTAGTTGCTGATGCTACCTTAGTGAAGGAAACCCGAAAATCAGAGCTATAAATGCTAACTGTGGCTGCCTTCTATCTTCAATTGGTCACACAAAATTAGAGAAGAATTCCACCACCAAAATTCAGAGCTTAACTCAGACTTTTACTCCTCTCAAGAGCTGTGGCTGCTTCTCTCCTTCAACCCAAGTTGAAAGCTTACAAACTTTGTCATTTTAGAGCACAAAGATAAAGTATTTCACTTTTTACTGTGGCTGCCCTAGACAGATCCGAAAATTTCAGAGCATATTCTTCTTTTTCTTACTTCAAAATGAGGCGGATTGCCTCTATTTATACACAATTTTCTTTTGAATTTTTATGGGGCCGACTTACTAATATATATATCATTTTTTATTAATTAAAAAATATCTTTCAAGGCTGGCCGACTTCACAAGAAGGGTAAAAATACTTCAACTTCAAAAATTTATATTTCTTCAACCGTGAGGAACCACATGACGTGCCACCTACCGTTGGAAACAGCATGACAAGGGCTACCACTTTGTGAGGGTCTTGCTGGCATTGGAAAGGTTCTTCACCCTTCTTTTTTTTAATTTGTGCAGGACATCAGAAATTGACTTGAAAACTTTTGGATGGCTTCTTCAACCACAGTTAGGGCTTCTTCAACCACAGTTAGGGCTTCTTCAATAGGTTTGGGGGTCAAAGAATAAGGGTATCAATACCAAGTCTTATGGATCAAGGGATTTCATCATGGTTTTCAAAGGCTAACACAACACCAAGCTACCATATGTGAGTGGGTCATATGTCCAATTCATAAGAGTGCAAACCAAGTTTCATCATGTGCAAGAGGTCTTCATCAAGTATTCAAGATCCAACTACCATATGCAAGAGTGTGAGGGCATCATGAAGAATATAAAATCTCCAATGGGACAAGGCCACCATCATTTTGGTCAAAATTTTAAGTGTACTAGTGTGAGGGTACAAGTCAACTATGTATGGGCTCCAAGGACTAAACTACCACATCATCCAATCAAAAGACCATCAATACAAGCAGCATAGACACCATCAACCAAAAGACAACCAGGAGCAGGGGATACAACAATGGACTCAACTGGGACCAAGATACAACTTAGGGTCACTCAACCAAGTTAATGGGTAGCCAAGGCTTTTGGCATTTTCCCAAGGCCTCCAAGGGCTTCAAGCTTGGGCTTGGACAAATTCAAAAGGTCTCCTCTGACACAGACAACCAGAAACCAAATACTAACCGTCAGGGGCTCCACAAGGGGCACGAAGACTTAACTATTGGCATCAATGACCAGACATTGTTGGCATCAATGACAACCTAATCAACAATCTCCCCCTTTGTCATTGATGACAACACTCAGGCTCCCCCTGTTCACAACTTCTCTCCCCCTTTGGCATCAACGGCAAAGGGAACATCCTTTGAGAATACAGCTCCCCCTCAGGGCATGCTCCCCTTGTCAACAACTTCTCTTCCTTTTTACATCAATGGCAATGCACTTCTGCGTGAAGAAGAAGAATCAATTTAGTGGGAAGAGGGAATGACCCCCAATTTTTCTCGGAGGTACTCAAATGTCCCTTTAGGAAGTGGCTTGGTGAATATATCTGCTATCTGCTCCTTTGTCCCAATATATTCCAACTTGATGTGATTTTCTGTGACCTGTTCGCGAAGAAAGTGATATTTGATAGGGATTTGCTTTGTCTTGGAGTGCATGACCGAATTCTTGGAGATGCTGATGGCACTTGTGTTGTCACATAGAATTGGAATCGGCTCATCATATGTTACTTGTAGGTCTTGCAGGTTTTGTTTCATCCAAAGGATTTGAGTACAACATGCTGCTGCTGTTATATATTCTGCTTCTGCTGTTGATAAGGATACTGAGGATTGCTTTTTGCTAGAGCATGATACGAGCCAGTTTCCTAAGAAAAATGCTGCACCACTTGTGCTTCTTCTGTCATCCACACATCCTGCCCAATCCGCGTCTGAGTAAGCTAATAAGTCCAACCAATTTCCTTTTGAATACCATAATCCAAAGTCCATAGTTCCTTTAAGATATCTGAAGATTCTTTTGACTGCAATAACATGAGTTTCCTTCGGAGCTGCTTGAAATCTTGCAACCTGTCCAACAACTTGCATCACATCTGGCCTTGAAGCTGTCGCATACAGTAGGCTTCCAATCATTGACCTGCAAAGTTTTTGATCCACTGCATTTGATTCATCGTCTTTGCTTAACTTGCAGCTAGTAGTCACAGGAGTGCTCACAGGCTTACAATCTTCCATCTTGAACCTCTTCAACATTTCTTTAATGTACTTGGTCTGAGAGATGAAGATTCCTTCTTCACATTGTTATATCTGAAGTCCCAAGAAGAAGGTCAGTTCACCAAGTAGCGACATCTCAAATTCGTTTTGCATAACCTTGGCAAATTGTTGGCTCAGAGTATCATCATCACTACCAAAGATAATATCATCAACATACACTTCAACAATAAGTATGCTGTCATGATCAATCTTGATATACATATTGTTGTCTACAGTTCCCCTTTTGAAACCTTGTTTCTGCAAGTAACTGTCCAATCTGGAGTACCAAGCTCTAGGAGCTTGCTTTAACCCATATAGAGCCCTTTTTAATCTGCACACATAGTCCATGTTTGCTGATAGTTGGAATCCTTCTGGCTGTTCAATGTAGACTTCTTCTTCTAGCTTGCCATTCAAAAAGGCTGATTTGCATCCATTTGATACACTTTGATGTTTTTAGCACAAGCATGGGCCAATATCATTCTTATAGCTTTCATTCTGGCTACTGGAGCAAATGTTTCTTCAAAATCTATCCCTTTGATTTGAGCATATCCTTTGCAAACCAATCTTGCCTTGTTTCTGATTACCTATCCATCTTCATTCAGCTTATTTCTGAAAATCCATTTTGTGGCAATCACATTTTTGTCCTTGGGTCTAGGAACAAGTTCCCATGTTTCATTTTTCTCGATTTGATCAAGTTCTTCTCCCATGGCTTTGACCCAATGTTCATCTGCACTAGCTTCCGCAAAGTTACTCGATTCAACTGTAGATAGTAGTGAGAAATATACTTGTTCTGGTCTTCGGACTTGTCTTCGATCTTTTCTGGTTTCTATGCCGGCATTTTTGTCACCAATAATCAATTCCCGTGGATGATTCTTTTGATACCAATTCTTAGGAGAGTTTTGTTGTTCTTGCTATTGATCCTGTGTAACTTTTGGCTGAATTTTTCTCTATTCTTCTTCTTCGTCTTCTTCTTCTACTTCATCATCATCATCTTCTTCTTCGTCTTCTTCTTCTACTTCATCATCATCATCTTCTTCTTCATGATCTTCTGAGTCTTACTGACATTTTGGCAAGCTCGATTCATCAATCTTTACATTGATGCTTTCCACTATCTTACCTAATCTCAGGTTGTAACACTTGTAGGCCTTTCTTGTGGATGAGTACCCAACAAATATTCCTTTGTCTGCACGAGATTCAAATTTTCTAATCTTCTTATCATCTCTTTTGGTGTAGCACCTGCTTCCGAACACTCTGAAGTGTTGAACATTAGCTGCTCTTCCTGTCCATAGCTCATAAGGAGTTTTATCAGTGTTGCTTCTGAGCAATCCTCTGTTCATAATGTGGACTGCTGTATGTACTGCTTGAGCCCAAATTTTTTCGCTTAGCTTAGCTTCATTCAACATAGTTCTGGCCATTTCTAACACTGATCTGTTCTTCCTTTCTACTACTCCATTCTGCTGAGGTGTTCTGGCAATTGAAAATTGTCTTTTTATACCATTTTCTTCATAGTACTGATAAAATTCATTTGATGTGAATTCTCCGCCATTATCGGATCTGAGACACTTGATTCGTTTACCTGTTTCATTTTCAACCTGTTCTTTAAAGATATTGAAGCATTCAAAGGCTTCCGATTTCCTGTTAAGAAGGCATACCCATGTCATCCTGGAGTAGTCATCAATGAGCAGCATGAAGTATTCTTCACCATCCAATCCTTTATTCTTGGTTGGCCCACATAGATCAGTGTGGACAAGCTCTAAGGGTTTTGTAGAAGAGTATTCTTTTGTCTTGAAATTGGCTTTTGTAAGTTTTCCATGCTGACAGTGCTTGCAGATAGTGTTAGAAGGCTTTGTAATCTGTGGCATGTTCCTTACGGCTTGCTTCTTGCTGATCTTGACCAGATTATCAAAATGTATGTGTCCCATTCTTCTATGCCATAACCAATTCTCATCTTCTTTTCCTAGGTGACATTTCTCTTCCTTGATCTCGTCCAGAACATATATGTTGTTTGGAGTCCTGGTAGCGGCAGCCACTAACTTTCCCGATCCTTCTTTTCTTATTTTGCAGGACTTTGATTTGAATGTAAGTTCATGTCCCTGATCACACATCTGGCTGACACTCAACAAATTATGCTTCATACTGTCGACAAACAACACATTTTCTGCTACTGTATCTTTGCCGCCAAGATTTACTGTACCTTTTCCAACAACTTTTGCTGATTTGTTATTTCCAAAAGAGACAGATCCTTTATCTTTTTCAAGAAATATGAAAGCACCTTTGTTACCTGTCATATGCCTAGAACAACCACTGTCAACATACCATTTGTTGCTACCGGTTTGAGCTTGAGCTTGAAGAGCTATTCCACATTCATGAATATTCAGATTGTTCTTTTGTCTGATCCATACTTTTTGTTGGTCACTTGTTTGATTGGTTGATACTTGTTTAATGCCTGTAGGAGGGATTGTCATTCTGCAATTCCTGGCTGTATGCCCGAAGTTGTTGCATTTCTGGCATTCGACTTCAGAATCCAAAGGAGAAAAACTGCTGTTGTTTCGTTGCCATCTAGAATTTTCATACCTGTTTCTGTTTTCTGCATATCTTCCTTTTATACAATTCATCGCTTTATGCCCAAATATTCCGCAAGAAAAACAATAGCCATAAAATGGATATTCATACCTGGGAACAAATGGTCTTCTTGGAGGTGTTGCCCATCCGAAACTTCGATTTTCAACTGGAGTCCATTCTGAGGTTGGTTGTCTAGGTTGAAATGGTCTTCGTAGAGGTGCTGTCAATTTAACATGTTGATTTTCAACTGGAGCCTGTTCTGGTTGTTGTTTTGGCTGATATATGGGTACTGTTATCACCTAACTTGTAGTTACCCCTATGGATGGATCCAGTCATGGATGGCAATAGGGAAGGGCAACTCAAAAGGTGCAACCACGATCACCTCGACCTCCAATATGTATGGTTGTCACGCCAGTCGAGGCAACCTTCGCTTTATGTTATCTAGCCCAGACAACAAAGGGGGAGACCCGATCTACTCCCGACAGGAGAGATCAAAACCAAGACACCAAATCAGGGTATTTCTAGTTGAAGTTAGGTGTATGGTTTATCCTAGACCTAAGGATGAAGTCACAAGCCAAGTGAGGGGTTTAATAGGTATAGCTTTGGTTCATAGTTGAAGTGAAAGTGACTTACAATGTTTAAAGTGAGATCTAGGGCTAGTGTACTAGGTCAATGTCAAAGATCCACTGCCTTGGGAACCGTGTCCAATGCAGGGTTGTTTAGGGGTCAGATTGGGGCTAACTAGTACATGAGACAATCTTGACTATGGTTCATGATGTCTTCAAAGGTATAGTTCACCATGCAAAAGTCAAACCACAAGTCAATCCAACAATCTAGGAGAGTTGGGTTGTCTTGGAGATAAACCAGTGCCTTGGGAATTGGGAAGTGGAGTCAAAGTAGGGTTGACTTATGGTTTAGGACTCCTACAACATGAGATAAGTGGACAGTATAGGTCTTGATGTTTAAATGTGTCTAGATCTAGGTTTGACCCAAGTGGACCATAATCCCTTAAAACAAGGAATGCAGTCCCCAAGGCAAGATTTGGCAAAGTGACAGTCTAGACCTAGGTTTTGAATTGTTCCGGTTTTAGATCTCCAAAAATCTCAAGTACCCAGTTCCTCGAAGTGAGTGAACTCACTTCTCCAAGGTGGTGCGACTTTCCCTAAGGAGGCTTCAATCAGGGTTTAGGTGGGTCAAATCATGTCGGATGGCATCCAAATTTTAGATCCGGGTAGATCAGTCAAGTAGGGGTATGGATCTATAATTTCGTGGCAATCCACCGGTTAGATCTTTGTAGATCTGAGTTTAAGTATTCCAAGTGGTCCAAAATGGGGATTAAATCCCTTAAAATGTGGAATGGGGCCCACAAGGTGAATTTCAGGAAAGGGACAACCTGGGTGTATGTTATTTGATGTGTAGATGTCAAATCAAGTGGAATCTCAAACACCCATGTACTAGATCTAGGTCAACTTGCTCAAATGGTGAAGTGCGCCTTCCTTGGGAGAAGCTAAGTTGGCTTGGGAGAGGGGTCAAACGGAAGCCAATCCTCACCAAACTATAGATCCGGGATGCCGTGGATGCTATAGAGGTGGGTTTTCAATATCATGCCCAACAACCCACTAGATCTCAGTAGATCTAAGAAAATGCAAAATTGGGGTTTTAATTAATTAGGGTTTTAAGTGTTTTTGACAATTGGATAGACTATGGAGATAGAACTTACCTTGAGATCATACCTGAATGATGTGGTTGAGATGCCTTGATGTTGAGGAAGATTCCCGCAGAGATCAAATGAGAGATTGTTGATTTGCTTGCCAATTTGATGCCCTAGTCCACAAGTGCGCCTTCCTCTACTTGTCAAACCAAGGAATAAAATTCAATTAGTAAGATCAAGTATGGAAGAAATACAAGAGAAATGCAAATAGTAACATGAAATAGAAGGTCCTGGGACAGTAATACTCCCTGTTACCAACGAAGAGCTCCAAAGAAGAAGTAGGGAGAGTCTTCCCCTACCAATACTTCCTCCTCCAAGCAAATCGGCCTCCACCTGTAGATGCAAAATCGTGGTACAAAAGATATGGCAAACAAGATCTCCAATAACTCAGTGCAAAGGAAGAACCAACGAACGAACACCAAAAACATTCACCACAACATTGGAGATAGATGCAATAATAATTTTCTATTCCAATAATCCAGAGCCAAAAGTCCCTTTACAATGAGAGGCTCTCTCCTTTAAATAGGAAGGAGAGGCACCAAAACCCTAACCACTTTTTGAATGAGTGGCTAAGATTAAAAGATACAAATGTCTAATCAATGGTTGAGATGAGCTCAACAACATAATACATGGATCACACATAAAATATAACATAAGTGGACAAAGTCGCCCTAGGAGAGGGGAATCCCACCAAATCATGATGACAAAATATCATAAGAGGCTCATGGTGGGTCCAAGGGGTAATTTTATCCCTCCTTGGTAAATCCCCATGGCACAATACCCAATATATAATCATGAAAGTACCAAATCGTGCCTCCCAGGTGAAGTCGTGGTCCTCCAAGGTGAAGTCGTGGTCCTCCAAAAGACCTCAAAAAATCCACAGAAAGTGCCATAAGTGATGGATGCGGGCCCCGATGAAGCTGAAACTGCAGGGGGAGGTGTGGAAGGTCCCGATCTATCATCACTGATCATCCCATGCCATAACTTTGCCTCAGTAGCCCAAATCGATTTCCTCAATAGCCATTTCTACCAATCCTGAAATGCCTCGGGAAACGTGAAACTGCCCAAACTGCCTCCTGGAGTGATGGCGCTGTCAAGGTGAGGGTGCCAATGTGTCCGGGAGGGGGGGTAATATGGTAAAAACAAGTGGCTGGACCACCCCCTCCATCATCAGCGCCCTAGGTCATCCGGATAAAAGCAATCTCTGCTCCGACAGGGCCTCCAATAGACCAAAACTGCACTAGGACAGCCTACTGAGGCTAAATCATCACTGTAAGTGCCCGGAACTGAAAAAAAACTGTCCCATTGGACTCATAAGGTCCAAATCCATCCAAGATGTGTACTCATACACCATATGAATCTCTGCATGATCAAAATAAATATCCAATGTACCGGAACAAGGCCAATAATAATGATCTGTAAATGACCAAACACTGCTGTATCCCAAGAATCATCATCATAACCCTGTAGCTGCTGCATAGAATCATCCTGTATGTGTACATGGACCATATATCATCTATCCATACCATCATAAGGTCCAACATCTCATGTCCCATGGTCCTCCATGGTCAAACTAGGTCTAACCAAGACCAAATATAACTCAGACTATCATCCATAGCTGCTGCAAGGTGTCAAGGTTAATACATGCTTTACAATTTATTCAAATAGCTTCTATAACACAGAGTAATCATGACTGGCGATCTAAATCCAAATATATAGTGTCGTTAGTTATTATTATTACTCAGATTAGACTTTCAGGACCATACTCACTTCATAGTTGTGATCAATTTGCTAGTGAAGGGTGAAGGCTGAAATAAATGGCTAGGCTAAGGGATGACTTGACTAACTTGACTTTGTGACACTTTGGCAAGGGAAAGGGAATACACACTATAGTATATACTGAATGAGCAATAACACAGGGAATGGCGGTGTCTCACAAATGGATGAGTTGTTTAAAGAGGGTTTATTCACCTTCACAGATGCGCACAATCCATAATACAAGCAAGGCCAGCAATTGTTTAGATATAACATTTAAGTTCCATTGCTTTTTGGGCCTGAGGTTTCCATAGCCTTGATCTATGTGTGTTTACAAACACATTGCATAGATTTACATTTATTTTTAGGCTTTCTGCTGCAGGTGTGTTTTTAAGGCACTTGTTTACCTGAGCACTTCTAGGTGTGTCATGGACAGCTTGTTTACCTAGGTATTTATTTTTCCAAAAGATGTAACATTTTATTTTTCATGGCCATTTTCATTTGGCATTTCTTTCATATACAAGATATAGCATTTGATTTTTTCCAGATTTTGTATTGATGGCAGCACTAAAAGTTTCAGGTTTAGCCAACACAACTTTAGTGACTAGGGGGAATTCTCAAGGAACTCCAACTCACCATAGGTAAGTTTTGTCACCAACTCAGAGCCGAGACACAATAAACAAGGAAGCTCATCCAATACAGAGGCTACAGTGGGGAAAGGTCCTCCATGCCACTAGTCAAGTAGTAAGTCAGGGTGATAATCTAAAAGGTAGGCCATGGATGGATGAAGACAATGAAAAGATGAAGCCAACACTAGCAAGCCAAGGTATGGTTGAATGATCACCTCTATTCTCCCTAAGGAGGGTAAATACCAATGAGTATGAATAGTGAACTTCTAAGTCTGAGCAGGGACAGTAGTATATATGTATAATAGGTCAACCAGGTCCATGTATCTATATGATCGCCAGATCATGACACTAAGTGCTATGACATGCTATAAGAATAAGTATAAAAGCAATCTAACCATAACACCGTAATATACCTGCTGAGTCATATACCTGAATGTACATCAACCTGTACCATCATCTGTCCTCTGAAACTGCTGTTGTAACTCTGGGCACTACTGACTGCTCTGTACCAATGGTATAATGGCTACATCGGTCATCTCTCTGAGTGTCCTGAAACTCAGTCATGGCATGGGGAATGCAACTACTGTCCACAATCTGATAGTGATCCAATATAGATGCTCATCTCGGCATCTCAAATGTAAGGGAACTGGCTGAATAGTGTACTGGAATGAGAAAAATAATGTATGGTAGCCCGGCTACTATATATGTGATAACAGGTACTTCCTGGATGACGGGGTCTTTGATAACTTCTTGTTTATCTTCAGCTGTCTTGGAACTTGAACCTTCATCATTATGCTTCTTATAACGAAGACCTGTTCTGTCGAGGTATGGCTTTTGATTACTGATGATCTGATCAAGTATCTTGGAACTGTTGTCATAGCCTTGACTCACATTTTTCTTTTGTAGTTGAGTTCTTAGAGTCACTATCCCCCCCATTAGTCTCTCACTTTCATTCATACTTTCTTCTAGTTGTTTTCTGAGATTGTCTTGAATTCTTTTAGCTTCTTCTAATTGAATAGTTAGACTTTGAATGAGTTGATCTACTTCTTCAGATATCCGAGATCTTTCTCGTAACTCCTGTATCTCCCCTTTAAATAGTTTATTCTTTTTCCTTTCTCTTCTCAGCTCTTTCAAAGCACTTATCAATTCTTCCTCCAGGTCTACTTCACCTTCTGAATCGGATTCTTCTTTGTTTTCGGAGATCTCATTTGAATCTTTTGAATCAACAGCCATGAAGAGTACCCTTTTTGATTCGTTATCACTGTTGCTGTCCGAATCACTATCACTATCCGAGTCATTGTCAGAATCTTCATCTGATGAGCTGGTGTTTCTTTTAGAGTAGAGACTTTTCTTCTTTGCAAACCTTCCATTTTTCTTTCCTTTGAAGTTCCTGTATTTCTTATGTTTCTTGAAACTGTCATCACTATCAGAGTCTTTTGCATAGGGACATTTTGAAGCAAAGCGACCTATTTTACCACATGAAAAACACTTAAGAGGTAACTTACCTTTGTACTTACCTGTGCCTCTTTTGAGCTTTCTTACAAAGTTTGCTGTCTCCTCATCATCTGAATCATCACTGCAGTTGAAGTGGTATGCTGTCTTTGATTTGGATTTTATTTTTGAATTGTCCTTCTTGGCTTGTTTGTCTTTCATTGCTTGCTTCGAGGAAACTTTAAAGGCTGCTTCTTTTCTAGGTGAGTCTTCATCTTCTAATCTCATTTCATAAGCCACAAGTGTTCCATGTAGCTGGTCTACTGTCATGGTATCCAAGTCAGTCCTTTCTTCCAAGGCTGAGATTTTAGGATTGAATCTGTTGGGAAGCGTTCTTAGTATCCTTTGAACAACAACTGATTCTTCAACCCTTTCACCCAGGCCTCTGATAGTATTTACAAGTTCATCAATTCGAAGAAAATAGGTTGCAATGTTCTCGTCATCCTTCATCTTTAGATGTTTGAATTGTCCTCTGTAGGTTTGGATTTTGGCTTCTTTGACCTTTTTTTCACCTTCGTAGATGGTCTTGAGTTTGTCCCACATTTCCTTAGCAGAAGTACAATGCATGACTTTGACAAAGACCGATTCATCCAATGCACTCGAAATATGGTTCGTTGCTTTTGAATTCGTATCATAACGAGCTAAATCAACTGGATCTGTTGCTGGGGGTGTTGGTACTTTATATCCATTTTCAACTATTTGCCATACTTGTACTCCTTGAACTAGCAGAAAAGATTTCATTCTTATACTCCAAAAGGTATAGCCGGTCCCATCAAACATGGGTATTCCATTTTTACTGTGCTTGGCAAACTTGCCCATAATTTCCTTCCAGTGATCAGACTGTTCTTGAAGGAACCCGCTCTAATACCAATTGTTGAAATACTGAGAGGGGGGTGAATCAGTATTTGCCAATCATAAAATTTTTTAATCAAGAGCAAGTTGCTAATCACCAATCATAACAACATATCATTAACATTCATGAAAAATAACAAGATGCACAGTACACAATATTTTTACGTGGAAACCCAAGTCCTGGGGTAAAACCACGGAAGCCTTTTATGATAAAATTTGACCCAGCAACAACTGGGGTTACAAATTTAATACAACTTCTCCAGCTACAACTGGAAGGGGCTACAACCCCTAGGCTTCGTCAGCTGCAACTAACGAGCTGCTACAACAGCTCAGCTCACAAAATTGTGAGCCCTAGCACCACCCTACCGCCCTTGAGAAGAAGAAGACTGGACTTGTCAAAACCAATCACTGAACTTGCTGCTGATAACCACTGCTCTCTTATCACTGCCAAGTCATTGCTGTGTACTGATAAGTCGTTTTACTGCCATACATTCACACATTACTATTTTACAACCACTGTATACTTCACTATTCATACACCACTGTATGTATCACTGTACATATACTTGTACACTCATTGTACATACATCAGTTGTACACTTTTCAATGTGAAGACATCAACATACCTTATATAATGACTTTCAGACTCCTCACCTGAGCTGTGTTGGTCTGCTTATATTTAGAGCTGTGTGTGAGTGACCCCAACCAACGTGTATCATTGCTCTTCTTCAAAAACATGTCATTGTATCATGTTATAGCTGTTGCTATTGCTGTCATCATTTGGTATCACAAATCACTGTCAATTTACAGCTGTCACAAATCACTGTCAAGGTCAAATCAGTCTCTGTCATTGTCAAGGGTTGTCACTAGACAAGTCACAAGTTAATTCTGCTGTTATTGTTTAGGTCAACATGTCACTAACAACTTCTTACTCTACTGTGGCTGCCATCAAAGCATATAAAACTTCAACTGCTAAATATCATATTTGAAACCTCTTCATACTGCAGTCATGCTTCATGCTCTGTATACCCGAGATCAAAGAGAGGAACTCCAACTCACTTGCTTTTGTGTTGTATCTACTGTTGTTGCGGGTATGCTATTCTTCATACACCTTGATACCCGAAATTTTGAAAGCTTAAACTTCAAAAAGGGCACACCTGATTTTTGTTTGCTGCAACTGCCTCAGACTGTATACCCGAAAATCAGAGTTGTAAAAATTCACCTCCGCTGCTACCTCAGTCTTCTATCCATCCAAATTTCAGAGATAAAAATAAACTTCTAGTTGCTGATGCTACCTCAGTGAAGGAAACCCGAAAATCAGAGCTATAAATGCTAACTGTGGCTGCCTTCTATCTTCAATTGGTCACACAAAATTAGAGAAGAATTCCACCACCAAAATTCAGAGCTTAACTTAGACTTTTACTCCTCTCAAGAGTTGTGGCTGCTTCTCTCCTTCAACCCAAGTTGAAAGCTTACAAACTTTGTCATTTTAGAGCACAAAGATAAAGTATTTCACTTTTTACTGTGGCTGCCTTAGACAGATCCGAAAATTTCAGAGCATATTCTTCTTTTTCTTACTTCAAAATGAGGCGGATTGCCTCTATTTATACACAATTTTTTTTTGAATTTTTATGGGGCCGACTTACTAATATATATATCATTTTTTATTAATTAAAAAATATCTTTCAAGGCTGGCCGACTTCACAAGAAGGGTAAAAATACTTCAACTTCAAAAATTTATATTTCTTCAACTGTGAGGAACCACATGACGTGCCACCTACCGTTGGAAACGGCATGGCGAGGGCTACCACTTTGTGAGGGTCTTGCTGGCATTGGAAAGGTTCTTCACCCTTTTTTCTTTTTTAATTTGCGCAGGACATCAGAAATTGACTTGAAAACTTTTGGATGGCTTCTTCAACCACAGTTAGGGCTTCTTCAATAGGTTTGGGGGTCAAAGAATAAGGGTATCAACACCAAGTCTTGTGGATCAAGGGATTTCATCATGGTTTTCAAAGGCTAACACAACACCAAGCTACCATATGTGAGTGGGTCATATGTCCAATTCATAAGAGTGCAAACCAAGTTTCATCATGTGCAAGAGTTCTTCATCAAGTATTCAAGATCTAGCTACCATATGCAAGAGTGTGAGGGCATCATGAAGAATATAAAAGCTCCAATGGGACAAGGCCACCATCATTTTGGTCAAAATTTTAAGTGTACTAGTGTGAGGGTACAAGTCAACTATGTATGGGCTCCAAGGACTAAACTACCACATCATCCAATCAAAAGACCATCAATCAAAATACAAGCAACATAGAAACCATCAACCAAAAGACAACCAGGAGCAGGGGATACAACAATGGACTCAACTGGGACTAAGATACAGCTTAGGGTCACTCAACCAAGTTAATGGGTAGCTAGGGCTTTTGGCATTGTCCCAAGGCCTCCAAGGGCTTCAAGCTTGGGCTTGGACAAAGTCCAAAGGTCTCCTCTGACACAGACAACCACAAACCAAATACTAATCCTTAGGGGCTCCACAAGGGGCACCAAGACTTAACTGTTGGCATCAATGACCAGACATTGTTGGCATCAATGACAACCTAATCAACATTTTTTCATTTTTCGAGAGCCTGAAAAGAGATTAACGGTAGACCCCGGGGGGTGTCCTTTTCCGTGGAAGTTTAACGAGCCCGGAAAAGTGATAAATCATAACTCGGTACTTGTTCTCATAGTTCCGTGAGTACGAGAACAAACGAAGAGTAAACTCATCATCACGCAATAATTACAGACTAACCGTTGCAAAAATAACGACAAAACATTCAAGGGAGTGTTCATACTTGCGATGACTGTTATGATACGAGAAACGGCATGAAAGACTACTTACAACTCCTGCACACTAGAAAATTTGTCAAATAGCCTTAAATATGACAAAAATGGTCAAAAACTATGATAAATGGCCTAAGAGCATCAAAATATTTGAAAAGGAATATTCCATTCTATTTATAAATAGAAAAATGATCCAAAAATAGATTTCATTGTTTCATTTGCCAATTTGGGAGGAGAAGTACCAATTTGGAGCCAAAACTTTCTTTGCCGATTCTGGGAGCTACGATCCGCCATTTCACCCACCGTCAGGAGCAGGTAAGCCTAAACTTCATCCAACAACTTTCCAGTGGATTAGATTTTGTTTTTAGGTTCAATTTTTGGGTTTTTTGATGAATTCATGGAGGGCTATTGCGCTCTCGGCTTGTCACAGTTGGCCCTTTCGGGAACTACAACGAGACCGACTCGGCGCAAGTCCCGAATGGGTGAATTGCGATGACATCGCACTGTACGCAAAAGTACAGTGCGACGGCGGAACTGCATTTCCCAAACATCAAAATGAACTCAAAAAAAAGAACTTGCTGTGGTTGAAGCAGGATCTAACAGTGTTTAAATGTCCATTTTGGCAGGTTGCTAACAAGCCAACATGGTTTTAGAGTGGCGGGAACAAGAACACGAAGTAGAAGATGAACAAGCTGCCAATGATCCACAATGCGTGGATGCCTTGAGGAACTGCGGTTTGCTCAAGTTCTTTGAGATTTAGGGGATGAGATCCCAAATCCCATTGCTATAACACATGCTCCAGAGTTGGGATGCGGCCCAACAATATTTCGTTTGGTGAGCACATCCTCACAATAGATGTCGAGGACATCTATTTCCTTACTGGTTTGTCCTGGAGAGGGGACCCTGTAGCTCTTACTGGAACATGGGCCAGTGACCGCACAGTTGATGACATGGTGTCATAGCATTGTACCGCTGCTGCTCGATCTTCCAGTGGGAAGATTCTTATCAGGGATGTGGTGAGCCACCCACTGCGTACCATACTGTTTACTATTACTAGAGTTGCGGGTAGCCAAGTCCCACTCACGTCTACTCGGACTCAGATGCTTTATGCAGAGGACTGCATGTCCCCCATGGTTTTCAACTGGTGCGAGGGTCTCCTCGCAAACCTCTGAGCTTAGCTGACCAAGTGTCGGCGGGGAGAACTCAAGCAGTTTGGTTATGGGTCGATCGTGGTATCGTTCCTCTTGGAGCGGATCCCTCTCTTGCGACCACAGGTAGTACTAGATGACAGGAAGCCTAGAGATCCCCACATGCTCAGATGGGCTGAGGTGATGACCCGCCATGGTGGAGGACCTATCATCAGCTTTGGTCCTGAGTTCTTCAGCTGGTTGGAAGGCCAGTTACTCATGGTTGAGGACTTCCCGTACAGCAGTACGGATTTCAGAGAGGATCCTGACTTGGTGCTTCCCGAGGATATAGCATGGGGTGACATAGGTGAGAACAAAAACCCCTGTACTTTTAATTTTGCATATATATATATATTTTTTTGATGTAGTGCTGACAAGTATATAACATGTGTGTGCAGATGTGGGGCTCGTACGGCCGGTAGGACTTTCCCTCCTGGCGAGGAGAGACAGAGGTGGGGAAGCAGTTGTGCCCCCAGGTGCTTCCAAAACACGTTTGACAATGTAAGGTCCATGCCACATGGATTTGAACTTTCCTGTTCCTAGTTTGTCGTGCTTCTGGTCATAAGTGAGGACCAGGTCACCCTCGTTAAAGATACGAGGTTCAACTGACTTGTCGTATTGGGCTTTGATGCGTTTCTTGTGCGCTTCATTAGCAAGAGCGGCATCTTGGCGGGACTCGTCAAGTTTTTCTAAGTGCAGGAGACGTTTTTCCTCAGCAGTAGTATTAGGAAGAAGTTCGACAACGAGTTGTAGAGACGGAATTTCGCACTCTATAGGTAGGACAGCCTCCAATTTGTAGACTAGTTGGAAAGGAGTGAAACTTGTGGCGGTTTTAACGGAGGTTCTGTAGGCCCATAACGCTGAAAAGAGCATGTTATGCCAATTGGATTTTTGCGTACCTACCATCCTTTGGACGATGGTTTTCAAGACTTTGTTAATGGCCTTGACTTGTCCATTGGACTGCGGGTAGTAGGGTGTTGAATTTTCATGGCGAAAACCCAACATATCGCTCAGTTCATCAACCATATGGTTATGAAAATGGGAACCATGATCTGTAACAATCGCCTGAGGAACTCCAAACCGCGCTATTACATGATTGAACATGAAGAGTGCGGCGGTTTTACCGTCGTTCTGGTATGTAGGCATAGCTTCGGCCCACTTTGTAAAGTAATCCACAGCTACAATGATGTAACTATGCCCCCCGACTGAGGTAGGATTGCAATGCATAAAGTCAATGCCCCATTTTGCGAAGGGGCCCACGGTAAGAACCGGGTGTAATGGGACAGGATGGGTGCGCTTCTTCGTATGGAAGTGTTGGCAAGGAGGACATTTTTTTATGGCCTTAATACAATTTTTGAAGATAGTAGGCCAAAAATATCTTGCGCGCAAAATCTTCTGGGTTGTAGCCATCCCAGAGAGGTTACCGCCACATTCCCCAGCGTGACAGTCATTGAGAACGCGTTTAGCCTCATCGTGAGTGAGACAACGTCGAAGAATTGAATCAATGCCACGGCAATACAAAGTATCATTGATGATTAAATAATACTTCGCATGGTGACGTATGTTACGACGGTCGACGCGAGACAGTTGAAGGTTGAAGCGATGGGTTTGGAGATATAATGAGATATCTCCATACCATGGATCAGTCGTACTGATGAGAAACAATGATTCATCCGGAAAAGAGTCATTATGCTCAAAATCTGCATCAGGATGGGGAAGGTCACAGATTAGCTCGGCAAACACCAAAGACTTTTTTGACTTGGATTTCTCGAAAAGAAGATCAAATTCTTGCAGTATCACGATCCAGCGTGAATGCTTGCCCCCAAGCACTTGACATGTGAGGACGTGGTACATGGGGTTCGAGTCCGCGATGATGGTGGTGGTGCAAAGCAAGATATAGTGCCGGAACTTTTGGATGACTATGACAGCCGCGAATGCGAGTTTTTCGACATGTGAATATCTAGTTTCAGCGTCAGCAAGACCCACCCTTGCATAGTATATTACATGTTCCTGGGCATTTTGATCCTCCTGTACCAAAACCATGGCGATAGTGGTAGCAGAAGCGGCGAGATATAAGATATAATCTTGATAATAATTGGGCGGTTGGAGCATGGGGGCATGCATGATGGCATGTTTGATACTGTCGAAGGACTTTTGAGCTTGGTCGTCCCAAATGAATGGGACGTCCTTCTTGAGCAATCGCATGTACCCCTGAGTCTTCTCCGCGAAATTGCAAACAAAACGTCTTAAATAAGCCCTTGGAGACTTTGAAGTTCCGTCACATCAGTCGGGGGTGGCAGGTTGATGATGGCCTCCACCTTTAAGGGATCAATGCGGATCCCATCCTTCGAAACGATAAATCCTAAGAGGCTTCCGGACTCAACGCAAAAGATACACTTATGAGGATTTAGATGGATATTGTACCGTCTGCATCTGAGGAAAATGGCCGTTAGATGATCAATGTGGAACTCGCGCTGCTTTGAATGAGTAGGGAGATCGTCCAGGTAAGGTTCCACAAAGTCCTTAATATCATGGAAGGCATACGACATAGCCCGCTGAAACGTGGCGCCAACATTTTTAAGGCCAAACGGGAGTTTGCGGTATGCAAACGTTCCCCACGGGCAGATGAAAGCCTTCTTATGTTGGTCGGCGGAGTTGATCTCAATCCGGTTGTAACCAGAAAAGCCACCCATAAATGAGAAGATGACGCTTCCGACACAATTGTCGATAATTTGGTCGATGAATGGGCTCGGGTAGTTGTCTTTTGGACAAGCTCGGTTAAGGTCCCGATAATCGACACAGACGCGAATGGTACCTTGCTTTTTGTTCGCAGGGATGACGTTTGAGACCCAATCCGTCAATGGGACAGGATAAATAAAACCAGCCTTTAAGAGCTTTTCAATCTCTTCTTTGATTGCTGCCATCTTCCGGGGGTGTACCGGTCGCAACTTTTGGCGTACAGGTTTGATGTCGGGATAGGTTTTTATTTCATGAGAAACAATCTATCCTAGACATCTCCTCATAGGACCAAGCAAATACGTCTTGAAATTGCTTGAATAAGGCTGAGCCAGCGACTATTTCTTCAGGGGAACACTTCTGGCCTATGTGAATGTGTTCCACTATACCAGGTTTCATCGAGATGTCTACCGGGGTGGTTGTATCAATATTGGCCAAGGTGACCTCCATGTCCGTAAGACATGTAAGGATGGGGGAATGAGGGAATGGGTAGATATCTAGTGAAAAGAGGGTGTGGATGTTGTCCTCTATGTACTCCAAAGGAGGAAGAAAAGATGACCTATGGTGTAGATCATCCCACGGACCGTCGTCAACATTCATAACATCCATGATGGACTCGTCTGAATGAAAAGTCCGAAGTAAGAGATTAGGTAGAGATGACGTCCGTTGTAGAGAATAGGATGGAGAGGCCACGGTTAAATGGTCCTCCGGTGCTAATTGGATAGCCTCGTAAATACGTTCAGCGGGGGAAAGAGGCATTATATCTCCAAGCAGGTGTGTTGTGGCTTCATTCGGTACAAGCCAAACATCGGTAGAGTGAGATAAAATCTCTGTGGAGATCATGTTCACCGTAGCGACATGATTAGGGGGGTCCATTGCCAAAAATTGCCCATGAGAAATGAATCTTTCAAAAGGCCAACCCCTATACTCTCATACTGTTTTGACATTTGTCCAGTATGGTCGCCAGATTTGTTATCGGACAATCCACTCGAGCGGACGCGAGCCAGATCTCCCTAGCTCAATGTGAGTCTAGAACAAATAGAACAGACTACTAATGCATTTCCTAGATCTACTTAAGGATCGAGTACTAGATGCCTTACCTTTTATTTCGCAATCCTTTCTCCTGAATGCTACTCCACGTCTCACGGTCGTCAAATCCAAGCTGCAAGACCTGTCAAGACAAGAAACAAGAGAAACCGGTAAAAGACATCTATACAATAAGAGATCTAAGTAAACAGTTAAGCAAGTAAACTACTCAATATCATTACACACAAGAACAATATTGGTGGAAAGCATTTCTATTACTACAAAAAGAGGAGTACATAATAGAGATATAGAACTACAACCAAGGCTTAATGCTGTAGCCCTTCTCCAACGAAGCCAATTGCCATATCCTTCCAAGGAAGTATGAGTTCTCCAATAGGTGAGTGGAGATGTTCTAAGAGTGATTTCACCAGCATGTAGATACCATAGCCTTCCTCCCTTTGGGATGGGAGTGAGCTTCATTTATATAGGACTAAGTGGATAGGGTATGGATATGATAGGTTGAGAGATGGTAGGAGAGGCTTAAGGGATCTCTCCAAAGGTTTAAGAACCGAGTGCCAGCTCTTCCAAGAGGTCAGGGATAGGGTCCCAAGTCATCAAGCTTCGAGATGGACCTCGAAGAAGCTATTTTTGCCATCTAACTGACTTCGTCACACCCTATAATGGGGCAAGGTGCAACGTCGCATGTTGCTAGTGTGCAGCCTGCGACGACCCTACAAAACTTAGCACAATTGGGTACAAATCCTCCCAGGATGATTACTTAGTCCAGGTATCTTCAGGGGTGTATACACTGAATCTTATGAAGAGTAGATTTTGGGTGTAACAAATGTTTAACACGATCAGTCCTTTCCTTGGAAAAGACAGTCAAGTCATCCTGATATATACCAATTTTTTTCCCAACCAACTCTTTAAAAGCGTAATCCATGGCACGCTGAAAAGTAGCTCCTGCATTTGTTAAACCAAAAGGCATTCTGATGTACTCAAAAGTACCCCATGGGGTTGTGAAGGTAGTATTATGTCGAACCTCCTTATTAATTAAAACTTGGTTATATCCGGAGAATCCGTCCAACATGGACATTATTCCTGAACCTGTTACTCTCTGGAGAAGAGTTTCCATGTTTGGCAATTGGTAGTTAACTTTTAGGAAGGATGTATATAGATTTCTGAAATCAATGCAAATCCTGATTGAACCATTTTTCTTTCTAACTACCACCAAATTTGAGCACCAAGTCGAGTGTCTTGTTGGCTGGATGATTCCTGCTGCCAACATCTTTTCTAATTCCTTCTTGACTATTGGTGCCATCTTTGGGTTTATTTGTCTCAGTTTTTGCCGAAATGTCTTAACTTCTTTCAATTCCTGTTTCAAGGGGATGGTATGCTGAAATACATCATCCCGATATGCCTTAAGTTCATCATATGTGAATGCAAAAACATCCCTATATTCCCTTACCAAGTTAATTAACTCATTCTGTTCCTTTTCTGAAGTTCCTTTTCCAATTTTTATTAATTTTGGATCTTTTTTGTTCCGATGTTTACTTCTATGTATTTGCCAGGTTTGATCGTTTCCTTTTTATTCTTATGTCTGCCCTGCCGATCAAAACCATGCTCTAATTCCATAAATCCCCTAGGGATATGATTGAACTGATTATCTCTTTCCTAATACTCTTTACCTTCCTCTTGGAAGCTGACCTGAAAATCTGAAAATTCTTCCACATTGTGGATGAATCTCAAAATCTGTTCATCATTCTGAAAAACCTGCCAATGGTGTACATTATCCGAAACTGATGGTCTAAAGTTTATCTCTAGTGTACCATTCCCATCTAACAGTTCTTCTGTAGGTTGAAGTGTTGATGCAGCTACTGCTAGTTTATCTGCCATGCAATTCTGATATCGAGGAATCTCAATAAGGTTTAATGCATCAAAGAATTCCATTGTATCCCATATTGCATTCCTATATCTTTTTAGTCTTTCACATTTGCATGCATACTTGTTCTTTAGTTGGAGAATTATTAAGTTTGAGTCTCCCTTAATACTAAGCAGTTTGATTCCCATGTCCTTAGCAATCTCCAATCCTAAAAGTAATGCCTCATATTCAACCACATTATTTGTTGCCTTAAATTCTAACCTATAAGCAAAGTTGAAAATTTGCCCACTAGGTGAGGTGATGACAATACCTGCCCCTTTTCCCGCTCTAGAATGTGCTCTGTCAAAATTCATTCTCCATATCTCATTAACTTTCTCATCTTTGATTTGTTCTTTAACAGGGGCTAGAAAGTTGGAGTAAATTGCATAATTTCCGTTATTATCAGTGTTGAAAACATACTCCTTTTTCAAATTCTTAGGATCCTCAACATGATATTTTTTAGCTTTTTCTGTATGCAATTTAACAAGAGAGTCTTCTGATGCAGGTACCGTGGCATAACTCCAATCCATCTGGATGGAGCCCCCTAGATCAGCAGTCCACTTTCTTGAAAGGAGCATGATCCAATTGTCAGGTACATCGATCACTAGGACATCCATGGTGACATGGACATTAGGGTATTTGGCCAATTTTACAGGTAGATTCAAAATGATGCCAATCACATCAACTTGTCTAGAATCCATGGCACAAACATTTTAATATGGTCTAGTGAGCTTTAAATTGAGTTTTTCCATGACCTTCCTGGTCATGATGTTTGATGAGGCCCGAGAGTCCTATTATCACACCATAGTAGCCGGGATACTATTATTGCTGAGCAGATATCTGCACTTTCCAGAGCTTTGCTTTTCTAGAGATCAACCATGATGAGCAGTGTATTTGGGATCACTCACGGATCAAAGCAGTATATATATCAGACATTGAGTAGACCTTGTGCCAAGGCTGAGCCTTTAGAGCTTAGATTTGATGACCGATGTGACCTTTTGTTCCATACAGTTTCAGTTCAGTGCCTAGAGTTCCAGAGGTTGTTGCAGTAGTGTTTTAGTTATTTATGGATGATGATGATTATTTGCATGACATGATGTAACCTATGGACTTGTGATTGTTGTAATGGATTATTATCTTGTTGCTTTAGTCCTCTTCATAGCATTGACTTGGTATGTAACTCATGATGTGGCAGTACTATCTAAAGTAATAAAATGTAATATCCTAGATGATGTTATAAATATAAAATTGGATGTATTACTTGCACACTAAGGTTTTCTAACAATACTCATTGGTTTCATTACCCTCCTGTGAGCATGGGCATGGTCTTTCTTGACATTCTTTGTTTGCTAGCCTAGGGACCACATTCACTTGAATCCATCCATCCATGACCTTCCTTATTTTGGTTTTCACCTTGACTTGCCTTCTTGACTTTTTGATATGGAGGACTTCCCCATTTCTACCTCTGTGTTGGACCGCATCCACGTTTGTTTTGTGTCTCGGCTCTAAGTTGGTGACAGAACTTGCCTTTGGTGAGTTGGATTGTATGCCTAAATCATTCTGGTCGGTTGTCTTGATGTTTGGCACTGTGCAGAACTCCCTCTAGTCACTTGAGTTGTTGTTGGCTAAAACTGAAAGCACATGTACTACTTATATTGGAAATTTATTATTAAAGCCTGTGAACTTAAAATTCTAGAATGTGTTTCTCAACACACGTGAATAAAGGATAAAGCAATGAACTGCTAAAATACCCCGCGAAGGGTATAAAAAGGTCCAAAAAGCAATGGTTAAGCAAATGCTATATCTAAATATTGCTGACCTCACGATTGTAAATATCCCCTGGATGCAAGTTGCGATTAGTTGTGAAATCCCAAAGGGGTCATATAGGCCAAAACGGCCATGGAAATGAAATGAATGATCCTAATGAACCTAGATAAGCTTGATGTAGACATGATGCCTAAGTTGAATAAACACTCTCTAAACAACTTACCCATTTGTGAGGCATTGCCCTTCCCTTTGATATTTTGTCCAGCATAGAGTGTAGCTCCCCTTTCCCCGTCCAAAGTGTCACTTAGAAAAGTTGGTCAAGTCATCCCTTTTGCCCAACCTTCTGCTTAGCTTTCACCCTTTGCTAGCAGTTAGGCCATGTCAGTTGAATGAGTATGTTGTTAAAGCTTTTGTGAAAGTAAATTATAAATAACAATGAAATATATGTGTATTAACTGCCACTGAATGATGTTTATACTTTAAGTTAAATTGTGAGTGTGATTAAAGGAACATGTCTTAGTCTATTGTTATAATCTTGTCCTTGGTTATATTTTGACCTAGTCAAACATAGTTTGACCATGGTCATTCCTGGGATCCGTGATGAGATGGAGCAATTATGCCTATGGATGATGATTTATGGTCCCACATACACCTACTGATGTTTCCATATGGTGTACATATGCTTCAGATGATGATTGATGCAGTTAGTCAGTTTTATTATTATTTCCAGATCATCATATTTTACACTGTCCGGGTATGGTGGACCCTACAGTTGACCCACACAGGTCAACCCGTGGTGTACGAGTACTCATTTCTAGTAGATTTGGGTCTTTTGGATCCATTGAGACACTTATCTTTCAGTTCCAGACACTTCTGATGATGATAGCAACAGTTATCCACCTATTGACCAATTTTGGGCATGCTGATCCAGCCTATCCAGCAGAGGCTTGGAGGCCAGTCGTTTCCTAGAGCATTGTGTAGGAAGGGGGTAGTCCAGACACTTGCTTTTACCATTATGCCCACCTTCTAGATAGCCTGGTACACTCAGTTTGACAGCACAGGCACCCTGGGTGGCAGTTTGGGTAGTTTCAGGGTTTTCAGGAGGATTAAAAAATGGAATAAAAGGGTTAGCGAGGAATTCGATTTGGGCAATTGAGGCAAGGTTTTGGCACTTGGTCTTCTCAGAGGTCTTCCAGGGTGAACCCCCCATCTTACAGATTAGTTGGCATCAGTTAGTGGGGTCCATAGTGGCCACAGGAGGGCTTTTATTGCTCGTCTCTCTCAGTTTTGGGGATAGGATTTGATCATTTGTGTCACTTTGACATGTCATAGACCTATATTTTATATTATTTGTGCCATGGGGACGAGCCAGTGAAGGGAATTAATACCTCTTAGCCCCACCATGTGCTCCTAGTGAGTTGTCTTGGTCTTGATGATGTGGCACATGTATTTTTAGCCACCCCTATGTATGACGTCACCCTCACTTAGTCACTTTTAGCTATGACGTCATCTTTCTTTTGAGTGATCCATGTGATATTATGTATTGGCTCATCTTAGCCGTTGATTAGATTGTGAGATCTTTTAATCTCAACCACTAGTTTCAAAAAGTGGTTTTGTGGTTTAGGGTTTTGGTTTTTATTATCCTATATAAGGAGGAGACCCCCCTATTGTAAAAGCACCTTTGGGGTCTGGAAAACTTGGAATGAAAATATTATTTTGGAGATCTACTTCTTGGCTTTGATTGGGTTACTCTTGTATATGTTCTTGCATCTCTTGCTTTTAGACATTCTTTGCTTTATAGGTGAAATCGACATCTACTGAAGGAGGCCGAATTGATTGAAGCTAGCTATGCGTTTTGCTTGATGGGAAGATTGTAGGGGTTGCTCACATCCCTCATGGGCAAGACGTTTTCATCTTGAGGGAGTTTTTCAATTGTGCTTTGACCATTGATTGCTTCTTTGACATGGCATGCTTAGATCTCATTGATTTGTGGATCAAATCTAACTTTTTGTGGTTTGATTTATAGGTTGCATGGGACATCTCTCCTCCTAGGGCTTGGACGATTTGGGTTGAAGACACTTGGATCAAGCTTGGAATTGTAACTAAGGGCAAGAATCATCCATATGCTAAGAGTCCGCAAGCTCTTGAGGTAATATCTACAAGGTATGTATTGATTTCGCTTGTTCTCCACCCTATTGGTCACACAAACCATTAAAATCAAAACCCTCATTTTTACTTTTTCCTAGATCTACTTGGATCTAGCTTGGCTTTGGGGATAATATTCAAAACCCACCACTATAGCATCCACGACAATTCGGATCTATAATTTGGTGGTGACTGGCCTCCATTTGACCCACTTCCCAAGGCACCTAGCCCTCCTTGAGGCAAATCGCATTCCTTGAGGGAGGCTAGTTGGGCTAGTTCCTTGACATGGGTAAGTGAGATCCCACTTGATTTGCATATATCCACCTTGATAACCTACCCCTAGTGCTTCACCTCTTTGATTTTTGCCTTGTGGGCCCCATTCCTCATTTTGAGGGTTGAGCCTCACTTGGGTCATTGGGTGATGCATTTTCAACCTTAGATCTATGCAGATCTTGTTCATCTTGGGGCATGCCATTTGAAACCCACCTTGATAATTGCCTAAACTACCCCGATCTACATTTTGGTGAAATTTGGACTCCATTTGCCCCCTCAATTTAAGGCACTAGTCTCCCTTGGGTAAATCGCATTCCTTGGGCTAGTTGTCTTTTGGCTAGATCCCATATGTGGGTGTTGCCTCATTCATCTTAGATCCATAGATCTACATCATTGCATACCCCTTAGTGCCATCTCACCCCTAATTTGACCTTGTGGGCCCCATTTGGACCATTTTCCACTTTTTAAGGAGTGGGCCCCACTTGTGTATTTTCATGGTACTATATCTATCTATTTGAGCTCCATAAGTGGCCTTAGTCATTCATTGGTTGAAACACTTGTCACCTCTTAAGCCTCTTCAACTACACTTAAACTCTTGGGTCCACTTAATCTAACTCACTCATTGGTTTCCATAACCTAACTTACACATTACCCTAGGAACCTTTGGGTTAGCTAGTCTTCATTGATTGGTTAGGGTCTCCCCCTTGATCTTGATTAGTCTTGATCTAAAGTGAAGAGTGCCTCGGTTATCGTGACACCCAGCTTGCATTGGGAACTGTTGCATCTCTTGGGTCACCTCTTTAGTTGTCCATCTCCTCTATAAGATCAAGGTGTTTATTGACATTTAGAGCTCTTTGAAGCTCTCAGAAAATCATGTATTCTATGATAGGTTGTTTCACCATGACAAGGACATGGCGCAGTTGTCAATTGTGTTGACGAAGCCTCTGTCTTCGACAAGCTTAGTGTTGTTGAGAATGCCTCTCTTGTTGAGAGGGAGTTGTTATCACATATATAGTAGCCGGGCTACCATACATTATTTTTCTGATTCCAGTACACTATTCAGCCAGTTCCCTTACATTGAGATGCTGACATGAGCATCTATTATGGATTAATATTAGATTTTGGACAGTATATATTCCCCATGCCATGACTGAGTCTCAGGACACTCAGAGAGATGACTGATGTAGCTATTATACCATTTGTACAGAGTAGTCAATAGTGCCCAGAGTTACAATAGCAGTTTCAGAGGACAAATGATTGTTCAGAGGATGAGCATTCAGGTATATGACTCAGCAGGTATATCATGGTGTTGTGGTTACATTGCTTTTATATTCATTCTTATAGCATGTCTTAGCATTTAGTGTCATGATCTGGCGATCATATAGATATGTGGACCTGGTTGATCTTATTATATATATTCTATTGTCCCTACTCAGACTTAGAAGTTCATTATTCTTACTCATTGGTTTTACCCTCCTTAGGGAGAATAGAGGTGATCATTCCACCATACCTTGGCTTGCTAGTGTTGGCTCCATTATTCATTGTATTCATCCATCCATTACCTACCTTTTAGTTTATCACCTCGACTTACTACTTGACTAGTGGCATGGAGGACTTTTCCCCACTGTAGCCTCTGTGTTGGATGAGCTTCCCTGTTTATTGTGTCTCGGCTCTGAGTTGGTGACAAAACTTACCTATGGTGAGTTGGATTTCCTTGAGAAATCCCCCAAGTCACTAAAGTTGTGTTGGCTAAACTTGAAACTTTTAGTGCTGCCATGAATACAAAGTATGGGAAATGAAATGTTATATCTTGTATGAAAAGCCCATTCATGCAATGTGTTTCTAAACACACATGAATGAAAGGCAAGCCAAATGAAAATGGCTATGAAATAAATTGTTATATCTTTTGTGAAATGTAAATACCTAGGTAGACAAGCTGTCTGTGACACACCTAGAAGTGCTCAGGTAAACAAGTGCCTTAAAAACACACCTGCAGCAAAAAACCTAAAATAAATGTAAATCTATGCAATGTGTTTATAAACACACATAGATCAAAGACTATGGAAACTTCAAGGCCCAAAAAGCAATGGAATTTAAATGTTATATCAAAACAATTGCTGGCCTCATTTGTATTATGGATTGTGCGCATCTGTTAAAGGTGAATAAACCCTCTTTGAACAACTTATCCATTTGTGAGACACCGCCATTCCCTGTGTTGTTGCTCATTCAGTATATACTATGGTGTGTATTCCCTTTCCCATATCCAAAGTGTCACAATGTTGAGTCAGTCAGTCATCCTTTGGCCTAGCCAATTTATTTTAGCCTTCACCCTTCGCTAGCAAATTTTTCTCAACTATGAAGTGAGTATGGTCTTGAAAGTATAGTCTGAGTCATAATAATAATTAATGACATTATATATTTGTTGGTAGATCGCCAGTAATGATTACTTTTTGTTATAATTGCTATTTGAATGATTTGTAGAGCATGCTTTAACCTTTGACACTTTGCAGCAGCTTCTGATGATAGTTTGAGTAATATCTAGTCATGTTGACTTGGTCAAATCTAGTTTGACCAAGGTCAACCACAGGACATGAGATGGTTGGACCTTGTGATGATATAGAGAGATGATATATGGTCTATGTACATATACATGATGGTTCTATGCATCAGATACAGGTTTATGATGATGATTTATGGTTTTCAGCATTATTTGATCATTTATAGATTATTATTATTTGACCTGTTCGGGCATATTGGATATATTATATGATCATACAGAGATCCATATGGTGTATGAGTACACATCTTGGATAGATTTGGACCTTTTGAGTCCAATGAGACTGTCTACTTTCAGTTCCGGGAAGTTACAGTGATGATTGAGCCTCAGTAGGCTATCCCAGTGCAATTTTGGTTTGTCGGAGACCCTGTCAGAGCAGAGATGGGTTTTATCTGGTTCACCTAGGGCGCTGTGCATGGAGGGGGTGGTCCAGCCACTTGATTTTACCATATTACCCCCCTCCTGGACACACTGGTGCCCTCACCTTGACAGCGCAGGCACTCCAGGAGGCAGTTTGGGGTAGTTTCATGCTTCCCGAGGCAGTTCAGGATTGGTAGAAATGGCTACAGAGGAATTCGATTTGGGCTACTGAGGAAAATTTTTGGCATGGGATGATCAGTGATGATGAGTGGGATGACTTCCGCACCTTCTCCAGCAGTTTCAGCTTCATCGGGACCCACATCCATCACTTATGGCATTTTCTGATGATTTCTGAGGCCTCCTAAGGCCCACAATTTGTCCATAGAGGCACGATTTGGTACTTTGACGACTATTTTATTATTATTGTGCTATGGGGATTGACCAAGGGTGTCTAAAATTACCCCTTGGACCCACCATGAGCTAGTTGTTATATTTTGTCATCATGATTTGGTGGGATCCCCTCTCCTAAGGCGATTTTGTCCACTTATGTTATATTTTATTAGTGATCCATGTATTTTATTGTTGAGTTCATCTCAACCATGGATTAGATCTTTTGATCTTTTAATCTTAGCCACTCATTCAAAAAGTGGTTAGATTATGGACTCTCTCCCTCCTATTTAAAGGAGAGAGCTTCTCATTGTAAAAGGGACTTGTGGCTCTGGATTATTGGAATAGAAAATTATTATTGCATGTATCTCCAGTGTTGTGGTGAATGTCTTTGGTGTTCGTTCAGTTATTCTTCCTTTGCACTGAGTTATTGGAGATATTGTCTTGCCATATTTTTGTACCATTTTTGCAACTACAGGTGGAGGCCGAATTCATCTAAGGAGGACGTATTGGTAGGGGAGGACCCTCCCTACTTCTTCTTTGGGTTTCTTCGTCGATAACAGGGAGTATTACTGTCCAAGGACCTTCTATTTCATGTCACTATTGCACTTCGCTTGTATTTCCTCCATACTTGACCTTTCTGATTGAAATCGCTTTCCTTGGATTGACAGGTAGAGGAGGTCGCACTTGTGGGCTAGGGCATCATTTCGGCAAGCAAAATCAACAATCTCTCATTTGATCTCTGCGGGAGTCTTCCTCAACAACAAGGCATCTCATTCACATCACTCAGGTATGATCTCAAGGTAATTTCTCTTTCCATGATCTATCCACTTGTCTAAAATACTTCAAACCCTAATTAATCAAAACCCCCATTTTTACATTTTTTTAGATCTACTAAGATCTAGTGGCTTCTTGGGTAAGATATTTAAAACCCACCTCTATAGTATCCACTACATCCCGGATCTATAGTTTGGCGAGGATTGGCCTCCATTTGACCCTCTTCCCAAGGCAACTTAGCCTCTCCAAGTGAGGTCGCACTCCTTGGTTTGGGTGAGTTAACCTAGATCTAGTACGTGGGTAGTTGAGATTTCACTTGATCTGCAATCTACATATCCAATAACCTACCCCTAGACTGTCACTTTAGTGATTTCTACCTTGTGGGCCCTATTCCACATTTTAAGGGATTAAAACCCCATTTTGGACCACCTGGTATCTTAAATCTCAGATCTAGTAAGATCTAACCCTTGGATTGCCTTGATTTTCTAGATCCACATTGTCACTTGCTTAAACTACTTGGATCTAAATTTTGGATGCCATTGGACTTGTCTTGATCCCATTTATCACACCTTTAACCTTCCTTGGGCAAAGTCGCACTTCTTGGGGAGTTTGAGCTTGTCCACTTGTAAGATGTGGTTAGTTGAGATTTTGGTGGATTTGGAACACACATACCTTGAAACCTAGGTCTAGTAGGTCATTTTGTGAAATCTTGCCTTGGGGATAGCATTCCTTGTTTTAAGGGATTGTGGTCCACTTAGGTCACATCATGAATTATTAGATCTAGATAGATCCATCCATCAAACCTTTAGTAGCCCACTTGTCTTATGCTATAGGGATCATGATCTACAAGTTAACTCCACTTTGACTCCATTTATCCCAATTCCCAAGGCACTGATCCTTATCCAAGCTCATTCGACTTTCCTAGATTGTTGAGTTAACTTGTGGTTTGATCCTTGTTTGGGTTGCTTGAATCCCTTTACATTGTCATATCTTACAATCAAGCTTGTCTTTAGTACTGGTTAGCCCCAATTCAACCTTTAAACTACCCTGCATTAGACACGGTTCCCAAGGCAGTGCATTTTTTCACAATTGACTAGTACTTTAATCCTGGATCTCATTTTAAATATTATAAGTCACTCTCACATCAACAGTGAACCAAAGCTATACTCATTAAACCTCTTATTCATCTTATGACTTTACCCTTAGATCTAGGGTTTCACCATACACCTTACAATATTTCACTTATATTTGACTTGATTAGGTGTTTTGGTTTGATCTCTCCTGTCGGGAGTAGATTTGGGTCTCCCCCTTTGTTGTCTGGGCTAGATAGCATAAAGTGAAGGTTGCCTCGATTGGCGTGACAACCATCTATTGGAAGTCGAGGTGATTGTGGTTGCACTTTTTGAGTTTCCCTTTTCTACTGCCATCCATTAATGGATACACCCATAGGGGTAACTACAGTTTAGGTGATAACATTTTGGCGCCGTTGCCGGGGAGGCAGAGGCCTACCCTAGTTCGAAAATAATTTTCAAGCCCTACTCCCGTTCTCTTTGCCAACATTTTGGTGCCGTTGCCGGGGAGGGCAGAGGCTTACCTTGGTTCGACATAGTATTTGTCACTCACTCTCTCCTGCATTTTAAACGACATATATCTTGGTAGAAGAGTTTAAAGTCTACCTGGCGACTCCACATAAAGCGACTCCACTGGTGATCGATCCTGTCATTATCTAGAACCCATGGGGTGCATCATGTTGTATTTAGGTTCTTGATAACAAAATAAAAAATATAAAAAATAAAAAATAAAATAAAAATTTGCCATTCATGGCTGCCGCTGAGCGGCCTAGGACTTTCGGTCGATTGAAAGTTTTTGACTTTTCCAAAATCGTTGGGTATCCTAATTATATTCCTCATCAAGCCCGTGAAAGGTTGCCTAAATTCGATGTTGTAAGGGTATCCCCTTTCCCATTGACCTCTGAGTATGCCATGACTCCCTGTTTATTGTGCCTCGGCTCTTTAGTGTGTGAGATTGCATTCTCAAACCTGGGATTTACTCATGTCGGTTGCCCCTGATGTTGTAATGCAGTATAGGATTGTGTAGACTCACCGGGTGTTCCCCATTAGTCATCGAAGCATACACACTTGCCCCCATTACTTTGCAGCATGAGTTCCATTGTTCTATCTTTTGAAATGAAATGTAAATGAAGCCAGAAAGGCTAAGTATTGAAACTGAAATGTAAAGTCCAAGAATGTGTTCCTCAACACACACGGACACATGCCAACCATATATATTAGAGCATTGTATTGGTTAGTTCCTCACCTAGTCCTGTGGGGCAAGGAGGTGAGATGGAGTAAGGGACAATTATGCGAATTGTTCCCTAGAGTCTCAAGTTACGGTTTGTCGGACACCAAGTCATGGCGGCTGTTGAAAAGATTCTCACGGAGTCTGTTGAAGGCACGAATGTGAGTTGCAAGGTGTTTGTTAGATGATTAGTGGTGGTTTTCCTGCACTATACCCATTTGTGAGGCACCGCCCTTCCCTTGTGTTATCATGGTATGCTTATGTCAGTGGGTCCCACTTTCCCCGTTTATCCAAAGGGTCACATGGTCATGGTCTTTGTCTTTCTCCTATCTTTCACCTCGTTCATCCACCTCACCCAAAGTTAGCTAAGTGACCAAGTCTATAAGTGTGCATATCAGTTTTTGAGTCTTTGTTGGAGGTGGTGGGCCCACCACACCTGGGGCCCGTTTTTTATTGAAATATTATTTATTATGATCACCGTGTTGTCATTATATGTTTTTAGTAATGTCTTAAACATAAATAAAGAAGCCTTTGGCTTTTCATGTTGCATACAGGTTTTAGCCATTTTGACTAGAGTTGACTTGGTCAAACTAATTTGACCAGGCCAAAAATGGGTCCCGAAAAAAGTTTCAACCAAAACTTCGATTTTTGTTATTTATCATGTATTGAGGTCCCATATGCGCCTCCAAGTGTCAGATCGAGAAAATGTTGAAGTATTAGTGAGATTTTTAATTATTACTGGTCACCAGGGACTTGTTTTAATTAAAAATCTTGGATTTTGGGCAAACAGTGCTCAATTGATGGATCGTGGTCGTTCCAGTGACCATTTCTAGTATATTTGGGGTCTATGATCACAGTGCAGCAGACGGTTCGTCAATCCAGGCAATATAAGTGGGTCAAAAGCGCAAAATACATCTTCAGAAATAAAACCAACAATTAATTAATGAAGGAAAATCAAATTTGGCTAAGTTAACTTTGGAAATGGTAAGTGCAATGGTTGGTAAAGGTAAGCGGGTCCCCTAGTATCATTTTGACATAGTATGGACATGTTTTATTTGATGTGGGGCCCTCATTTTTTCCAGCTCTAGTGGTGGGACGATTTTGCCCATAGTGGGGCATTTTTCCCATAGTGGGGCGTTTTTCACCATGTAAAAACTCACATTTTGTAAATTTTATGATGTGAGACTTTGGGTATATGGTCTAGGGGGCTAAAACAACCCATAGACACCCCCTAGACACTTATTTGTATGTTGTGAGGGCCCCACGTGGCGCATGAGGGTAATTCGCCCCCCCTCTTCCACTCCATCTCAGCCCTTCGTTTGGCCTCTTTGGGATTAAATCCTAGCCACTCGTTTTGGTGGGAATGGGGCTTGGATTTGTAGCTCTCTCTATAAGAGAGTAAGCTCACCCATTTATATCTTCCTCTTGGCATTTTTGCACTTGCACTTGGTATTAAGAGAGACATTCCATTTGGTGACTTGAGATATTGTGTTTGGGTGTTATTGTATCGATTGTATGCTAGTTTATGGTTGCATTATTGAGATAATTTGTGGTGTTTCCATCCTTCTCTTGCTGGTTCGATTTGCAGCTTTGTTGGTCATCTGTAGAGGGGTGCATTTCTTGGAGTTGGTTGCTCCACATTTGCTCCATTCTCTAGAGAGCTTCAAAGGGAAGTGAAATTTACATTTGTACTTCATTTCCTTCATTATTTGCCATCTAGTTGCTGTGCTTAACTCGTTTTTTAGCTTCAGATATTGATTTTGGTCTCTTTGTGGCCGGTTATCGAGGGCGCACTTGGTGTCCAGCTACTCTCCACGCTCAAGGGAACACACAGGGCTTTCAACACTTGATCTTCTGGGCTAGTCTTCATACAAAACACTCCATTTCATCTATGTTTCAGGTATTCTTCATTATCTTTGTCATCTCGTTATCATTTTCACTGTGTTTGCTGAGCTGATAATAAACAAAATAAACCCTAAAATTAAAAATACAAAAAATTCACCGTTAAAAGCTTACTTTCTTTACAAACCCGCTTCTAAAATAATTTTAAGAGTCCACTCCCTAAATTTCACATCATTCCGACTCCATTTGCCCATATCCATAGGGACTAGTCTTTTTCTAATTGCGCCCTCCTTGGACAGACTGCTCATCCACGTAGCTGGGGTCTTTTCTGGGTTTTGGGTGTGCTTGATTCGTGTTTTAATTGCCATTTTAATATTTGAAATCAAGTTATCATTCGCTAGAAGTGCTTAAAAATGCTAATTCGTTACTTCCCTAGGTCTATTAAATCACTTAACCAATCCTTTTTCTTGGGCAAAATTTTATCACTTCACCACTTCTAGTTTATTGTGCTCCCTAGCTAATTTCCAACCACTAAATTGTTGTTTTACTTCAGATATTTCATCACACTTTAGATATAGTCACTTTTCATATCACGTTTGTTTCATCTTAGTGTCCAAATATTTGGCTGGAATCGAGCTTACTTGGCACTCATCTTTTGTTTGCATTTGCTCTATCTTTTGGGATTTGGGTGTCTATTTTGGTCCGCAACCATCGCTGGTTGAGTAGGGTTTCCCCCTTGACTTGGCTACTTGCCTCGTCTAAAGCGACAAGCGCCTCGTCTGGTGTGACGACCGTTCTTCGAACGGTGGACTTGGTGTTTGCAGGCGTCACCTGCCTGGCTGCTTGCCCTCTACCATCCCGGATGGGATATCTTTATTAGCATCTAGAGTCTGTGTGATAACAGGACTCTTGGTTCCATGCATGCACAATTATTTGGTTGAGGTGACATCCTTATGAGTTTCATCTGTTTTTTTTATGCAAGTAATTGTTTAGATCTAGCTTTGTAGAACAAACATTTACTGTTGTTAACTTGTTTGTTTATGAACATATTATCAATATTTAAGAGTAATACTAGTATTTTGTTGTACAACATATTCTCTTGATTTTGGTTTATGAGCATACTAGATTTATTATTGTTTGTATGAGACTTTTTTGTAAGCTCTACAGGAAGTTGCAAGGTGAAGGGAGCTTGGATCTAGTTTGACTCCTCTCTCTCTCCATCACATTCGAGCGTCGGATATACAAGTGATTTATCCACACTTCCTCCTTCTTCCTCTTGTTCACATATCAAGCCTTGACTCCTCTCTCTCTCCATCACATTCGAGCGTCGGATATACAAGTGATTTATCCACACTTCCTCCATCTTCCTTTTGTTCACATATCAAGCCTTGAGCTTGAGGTTTGATTCAACTATCTCTCCATTTTGCTAAAATACTCTTTGGTTACTTGGTTACTATATGCTTAGAGAAATAGATCTTATTTTCCTTCGCAAAAATCAGACATCTTTTCTTACTTTGGCAGAAAATTAGATCTAGAATAATCTCAATTTTAGTATCAAAATGCTAGATCTAGATCCCAATTTTCTATGCTTGGAATTGCTTAATTTTTTCAATATTTTTTACAAGTATAGATATTGTGTTTTTATGTAGATTTGTATGTTCTAACCACTAATTCACAGCGTTTTTAACTCGCTGTTTTTTAGCAGGTCCATGACAAAAGTGAGCGGATTTGTGATCAAAACCGGTCAAAAAGCACAAAAAACACCTCCAGTGGACCCCCATTTACT
Organism: Larix kaempferi; assembly: GCA_027924585.1. NCBI lineage: Eukaryota > Viridiplantae > Streptophyta > Pinopsida > Pinales > Pinaceae > Larix > Larix kaempferi. The sequence continues at coordinate 8,248,911 of BSBM01001430.1, read as the reverse complement.
TGTACAAATTTTTATTTGATTGTAATCCCTTAGATCCAACTAAAAGTGGACTAAGAGGCATTTTCTTCTATACTTTTATTGTAATTAATAAACGAGAGCAGTGGGATACTCAACGCCCACACCCCATCTTCCCTGGGGGGATTTGCACTGTGTAAATTTTTGTGGAATAATTTTTTCTAACAACACACATAACACACACACACACTTTTAATTTGCAGGGTGTATACTTTAATTCAGTTTAATTTAACTTTTAATTCTTTTTTTTATTGTTTTCGCAACGTAGATTAGAAATAATACAAAAACCTCGTTGCCATGAAGTATGCTCTCACCACCACACAAAGGCTTTGCCGATTAGTGGTGGATAATAAAAAAAGTGACACATAGGTTTTGTGTTGCTTTACTTTACTTTTAAGTTTTTGTATTTCTTGTTCTACAACTATCACAATTGGAATAAATATTTGGTTTACATATCAGAGTATGCTCTTTCCCCTTGCAGGCATCTTCCCTAGGCCCGTGGGAAATTAGAAACGATTGTAGCCACTTCTTCAATTTTCCACATTTAAGCTAATATCTCACCTAATAAAATATACAACCCCTCACATAGTGAAAATCTGGCACTACGAACAATTAAAGTTTGTGTGGGGAAATTTCTCAGAGGAAGCGGGAACAACTGAGAGGCAATCTCAGGGAACAGTTAGACTACACCCTTTGTTGGTGTAGTGTTGAACACCGCCCTAGAGACTCCATTCCAGTCCACACATTCTCATGAGAAGCCACCATCTTGTGATTTCCGGACATTCCTCCTTGTACCTCACGGTATCTCGGGAGTCCCCCTTTTTCCCTAAATAATTTCGAACCATTAATACTCTAAAAGTAACCAAGAAGCAATCGCAAAACATTTCCCTTTCAGCAGCAACTTTTATATCTTGTATTGACTCCATAAGGCACTGGTCCACAACACCATTTATTTACATTTTCTTAATATCATATCATTGTTGTGCTATTTACTGGTTGTCATTTCATTTTTTGTTGATGAAAGTACATTTTATAACTATTTTGCAAATCATCTTGGAAAGTTGGAACCCTTTTAGTCAAATCATAAAACTCCTTAAACAACATCATTAACCAATTCACTGAAACATTCTAATTGCCTTAGAAACATTCCATAGGGACTACCCCCCATTGCTTCGATTAGGAGTTTGGGCTAAACGGAGGAGTCAAGATCAGGTGATAGCCTTGACTTGAGACTTGCCCCCAAGGGCGCACCGAGTAGTAGCATAGATTTTTGCTGCGTTAACCAGGTGCGCAATCCGGTGACAACAGGCCATACCTTGATTTGATGAACCACCATTGAAACAAAAAAAAATTGTAATATTTTATGATGACGTTGTTTATTAACAATTATTCAAATTAATTTTAATTTATAGAATTTTTAAAAAGATAAGTAATTATTTAATTAAAAAATTGTCTCAATTTAATCATCATTTTTTATTAATTTTTTTTTAAATGTATCTATTTTTACTTCATGATTAAAACATTTTGAAATATTAATAATATACACTTTAAGTACCACAATATTATATTTTACTCATGTATTCTTAGTTTTATGTAGTTGTCAATATTTTAATATTAAAAATAAGAATTAATTAAAAGTGATTGATATATGTTGAGTATCTACGTATATCAACGACTTTTAAAAATGTAGTTGTGCTAGTTTAAGCCCAATCACCTCACTGCCTGCACCTAGACTACACTCATGTGGGCCTAGTTTATGATTTTTATCTATGTGATGTTTGTAATTTCAATCTATCTTATTATTATGAGATTAACCTATAATAGGATTTTATTCTACATTAACACTGTCTTCCTTAATACTTTCATGGACTAGGTATTCAGAGGTTCTTGATCCTCTAGTGTGGTCATGATCTTGATAGATCCAAGTTCTATAAAGAAAGATTTCATAATCAACTATTTGTGTGAAGATTTTACCTTCAAAATCAAGTTACATTGAGGCTGGCAATCATATTTCCTTTTTGACATCTAAGTCCATGCAACTTCTAGCATACTAAGCAAACATTCTCTATTTAGTTACTTGTGGTACCGATGAAAGTTTCTGAGAGAGTTTTCAATTTCTTAAAAAATACCCATGCCAAAATTCTAGAGTCAACCCTAAAAGTCTCACTTAAACTAGGGTCGTCTGATAAGGTCAGATCAGAAAATTTTCTTAATGTCCACAAATGACCAAGGAATAGGTCAATGGGACTAGAGAGTACAATCAATGGGAACTAAACTGTGGGAGTGTCTAGAACACTCCTAGATGCTAAAATGTTATAAAAATACACTAAATATAAATGACAATAAAAGAAAGAGGAACAAGAAGTAGTCAAACACTAAGAGGCACAGGGCCCTACATCGACATCAACATCAACATTGGAAATAGAAATAAACTAGAGGTGGGGGGAAAAGATCCATACAAACCAAGACTCTGAGATTTTGATAAATAAATTTTATAGCAGATATTTCATTTCTATATGATTATTTTCTTTTTGAAATTTTTTCCACAGGGCTCAGAGCTTTTTGCAATTAATCATCTTGTTTTTAGAGATATTAGAGAATTTGTAGGCGATTGAACTTTTGAACCTGTTGGATTTGGGTATATTCTGATTATTTTGTCAGTTAGATGTTTGCAGATTTTGTCTACAATAGCTACTGTTGATGATCTAAATTACCCAGAGAAGACGAATACATATTATATTGTCAATGCTCCATATATTTTCTCTTCTTGCTGGAAGGTAATTGCACTCTCCCTCTTAAATTTCTAGCACATATAAAACTGAATTGACGTTGAGTGCCATTTACATTTCACAGCATGGTTTGAAAGCTTAAATTATGTGTACATAATACATATATCGGTTGCGTCCAAAGAGCTCCTCAATCTTGTAAGATAAGTTCTTGTAGAAAACATTTAGTAAAATTTCATTATTCTCATCCAGTGATTATCTCTTTTGCTGATTTCAAATGCATTTTGTGATTCAGATATTGTTCACTGTCTTTCTGGCTCTTGGCTAGTAATGTGATCGATTGTGTTGTAGTACCCATAGTTGTTAAATGCATTATTTCATTTTTTACATGTTTTTAATAATGGCGTGTTGTTCAAGTAACTACCTGTTGGTCGTAGGTAGTTTTATATCCTTCACAGAAGGAATCTATTATTTTAAATTTACAAGTACCCCTTAATGCCTCTAGGAGACTTACTACAAGATGTTTACCTTATACTGCTACAAGTAAATGCACGAGGTTCCTCTAAGTTTTGGAGTATAGTGGAACTTAAAATGAATCATTACAAGAAATCAAGGTGATTCAAAGTTGTAGTTGCATCTTTTGGAAGGGTTTTGGTTTGCACATTTATTATTACTTTTCTTTGGCGAAAGGATGGAGGGGAAAAAGGGGTAAACCCGTTGGTAGCATGGGATGTTTACACCTTACCAAGGGTCCAAGGGGGTTTGGGGATACTTGACATGTGGGAAAAAGGGGCAATGCTCATAAGCAAATGAGTGGTGTGTTCCATGGGGGCAATGCTCCTTGGCAAGTCTTAATTTGACACTAGATTCTACACAAACAACCTGTAATGGTATTAAAGGTTTTTTAGGTATTTGACATAATTAGAAATGCTCGGGCTTTTATGTTTATAGGTTCTTTCCCACTAAAGAGGGAGTGGGATGTTGAAGTGTGTAATCTCCCCTATTTGGGTTAGCTAGAACTAGTGCTTTGCATTTATGAGTCAGTTAGAAAGTAGTGGTTGACTGAGTATGAATCGGTTAAGTCTTTTCTATATTTAGAAAGTTAGTTAGAAATCAATTTCTATTTTGGGTCCACTTAGGTACAATTGTAATCTTATATATTTTGAGTTAATGGAGAAGAGCATGTAATGAACTGCTCCATAGTTTTCTGTTGTGTATCAATTCTGCCTTTGCTTCCGAAACTTAACATGGGAAGCTTGGCAAGTCGTGTTTTGTTTTCTTGTGTGGCCGTTTGAAGGGCTTTGAAATGCTTGGAATTTGTTGCAATTGTCGATTTGTAAGTTCTCGTTCCCCAAGGATTAGGTCGGTCTTGTTATCGCAAAGTTAGTAGCTGCCACGAAAGGTATCCTATCCGGGACAATAGAAGTGGGCAGCTAAACCAGTGACACTTTGTTATACCTCAAAGTTCCACTTTAAACCCTAGTGTCGCATCCTAATACCATGAGACCTAACGACACTTTCTCCCTAATGATCATCATACATTATTGGTATCCTCCTTGGTCTCATCTGGACACCCAGGAGCAAAAACCACTGACTGAATGCTGAAGACAACACCTTATCTGCCACGTGTCACCAAATCTGACCCAATTTGCATACATTTTCATGCTTTGCACATCTGCTGGGTAGCGACAATTAGGGTTGTCCCGTTATGCTCAGACCTTGAGGCGCGGCAATTTTGCGTTATGCTTAGACCCAGAGGCGCGAAAATCCCTTTTTAGCCTTTTTGCCATGGATCTTGGATCTCACCTTTCGAGAGATTTTCTTGGGATTACCAGCTTTGATTCGATCCCAACCCCCTCTCTCTGTTTAGTATGTCTGATCCACTAAACACTCATTAGATCCATCTTACTCTCCTTTTGGTTAACCCTTCTGTTGTTCGCCAATATGCACACCAGCAGCGGAAATCTTTCGAAAGCTGTCTCTTCACTACAAGTGAGAGAGGTGTGGCCTTGGGGGCAAGCAATGAGCCAGGTACTGTCACCTGAATCCCAGCTCCTCCGTTTAGGCAAAACTCCTAACGAAGCCAAGGGGGGTAGTCCCTAAAAAAGAGTTTCACTAAGGCTCTGGTATTTATAGTGTTCTTAGTGTAGTGATGCGGATGGGTGTTTTTTAGGATTTTTTGTGAAATGAAAGATAATTATAAAACTTTAATGTGACACAAGATAGCGCAATCCACGTTGCAACAGAAGATAAGGGATGCACTTGAACAAGAAGCAAATCACTTTTTACACAAATTAAGACAAATACTCCAATATCGATATTTAAGCAAAACAAAGATATATGATGAAGGACCAGTGCCTTATGGAGTCAAGAAATAAAAGCGATTGTAAACTTGACACAAGTGCTTGAAATGGAAAACTTGTGAGAACGTTATGCAGCTTATCTTGGTAAATTAAAAGTTTTAGTTGTCTTGTTTATTAAGGCTAAAACCAAGGTATCAAAAGATGGTGGAACCCTGCCCAAGAAAAATACTGGCAACCCTAAGTGACCTGTCGGAAGCACCCAGATTCAAAAGGATAGGTGTCCAATGTTTGAACCGCCCCTGAGTCTGACAGTGATTTCCCGGCGCCACCTCTCGTGGGAAGAATAGTATTTTGCCTTGGTTGAGGTTTTGGGTAAAAATTTTAATTAAGTTATCGATCGTAAATTATCAAGTCTTCCACCTTTCTGAGTACTAGCCCAACCTTTTCAGGTTGGCAGAGCATACGGGTGTAGGACAGAAACCAAGATAAATTAATTAAAGGGTGTGTGAGTGGAAATTTTTTTATTATTAGAAAGCCTTGTTCAACTCTCCGACAGAGAGCGCTCTTGACTCGGTCTTATGACCACAGTTCAAGAGACTTGCTAGATTAACAATGCCTAATGCAGGGAAATGCAATAACTAAAATGCCCTCCGATAGAGGGTGCTCTTGACTTGGATTTGGCCAAGTTCAAGAGACTTTGGTTTATTTTAAGAAACAAATAAAAAGTAGTAGCAGTATATCTCAGATTTGAAACAGATTTTAAGCAATAGTATTGATCACAAGATATAAGTTACCACTAACAATAATGCTTGCAAGATAAACAAATCTAGTATTCTACCACACGAAATTAATCTACTAGGTGGGATTGATCCCCAAAACAGGATCAACCGCTAGAACCGCCTGCACTTGAGAACCTCCAGCTAGATGAAAGCTCTACCAAGGAAACCGACGGGGATGGAAGAGTAACCACAAATTATGTGGTCCTGCCCTTGAGACGAAGTCTCAAGGATACAACTTCCGGCTGAGGGCTTTGGAAGAGAAACAAGATAAAAACAAACGAGAAATAAAGCTAACTACCCAAGAATCTCTTTCAGGTTCAAGACCCTACTCGGGAGAGCATGGGGGTAAGTGAATATGGAAGATAAATAACCAAATGACTTGATGAAATAGAGACTAATCTAAGAACATGGAAACATAAACTAAGTTAAACCAAACCGCAAAACCCAACACTCTTCCCCAAATGGGGAAGAAGACCCAAAAAGTGGAGACACCCTCCACTTGAAACTTTTTATTAAGCGGTTACAAATGCCTTGGGTTTAAAACCTTGCAAGGTCTTTTGAGAACGGTAATACTTAGAAAATTATTGAAGAAGATATAAATTCTACTTGCTATTACAAAGGATAAGTATATCAAGATTGAGCCACTCTCATGACTCCTTCACTTTATTTTGCGTTTGATCCTTTGCTTCAAGATCTTTATCAAGTATCTCTCTTTCTCAAATGATCTACACAAGTCCAAAACGTCTAAACAAGGCACCCATTAACCGTTAGCAAAAACCAAAACTTGCAACTAGTTAAGTTTAGATTTGAAATTTTTACTCTAAAATGTGGAATGCATGAAATTTTATCATAAAATGTTAACTATGACGAAACGGACCAGCGAACAACAAACTCTCGAAAAGTCCTAGAAATGAGATCTTAAGTATAAAAAATTTGAAATATTTTTTGTGCAAAATTTTCTATCTTTTTGGAAAAAGAAAAGTTTGTAAACAATATACTAGCTACATGCAATCTATGATATTACGGATATGAAAATGACTAAGTACTTCAAAAGACAAATGCAAGATATTTATTTTTATGAGATCTAACTATGCAACAACAACTACCAAATAACCAAGTAATGAGATCTAAAACTAAATACTACTAACCCCTTCGTTTTGTTGTCTTGATGTGTTTTTAGGGCTTTAAAGAGGATGGACGAGGCGGGGTGAAGGAGCTACCTAAAGGGAAAAAGACAAAGAGAGGTGAAGGAAGGAACTAAGGGAGGACGAGAGGAGGAAATAAAAAGGGACGAGAGGGAGTGAATAGGGCAAAACGAATGGGCTAAAGCAATAAGAGAAAGCTAAAAAGATCTAAGGCAAAGAGAGGTAGGACGAAAGGAGGAAAAGGGAGAAGCTAGAAGACAAAGGCGAATGGAAAAAAGGGGAAAAAACTAGGGCAAAGGAGGATGAAAAAGCAAGACAAGGGCAAAGGGCTACAAGTGGAACACTTGAGGTAGTAGAACACCGCCTTGGAAATCCTCCGGTTAACCGGTGATACGCCGACAGCGAGTGTTGAAGAGAGAACAAGGGAGCAAATCCCAAGTTATTCCCCAAGGTTGAAGGAACTTCAACCTTATGGATTTTTAATCTATGGCTTGAAGACAAGGCAATCTTGGATCAAGGCTAGAGGGGCTAGAAGTGGCTTAGCATGCAAGTAAAAAGCTCAAGGAACAGAATAGAAAGGCTTGAAGAAGAGAAGCCTAAAGTAACCAAATTGATTTTTTTTAAATAAACTTAAGAGATGGAACCTTAGATTTGAAGCCTCTTGCCAAATCCCTTAATGCTTGAGATTTGCTCTAGAAGGATCCTGAAGCATGCACAAATGGTTAGAAAATGTAGGCCTTTTGAAGAGATGAAAGATGCAACCTAGCTCAAATCTCTCTTCAAAACCTGTTGGATCTGCACAAGTGATCACTCATAAACACATCTTGATCATAATAGTATGCATAATAAAAGTGGGATTAGAATAGTATAAGTATTTCCAACTACAGTCTACTCCTTCTAAATCACACTTAAACCAAACATAAATGGACAAATTGTATTCAAATGCCCATCCTATGGGCTTAAAAAAGCCTTCTAAGTAAATTATGGATCAAAACATGAGATTATAAGCAAAAAACAAGAACAAATTCATCTTGAGATTATGAAGACATTTCCATGACAAGCATTTGACAACACATAGACCTCCAAAGTCGCTTTATTTCCTTAAGCCAATGGCTTTGCAATGACAAAATGACAGAGTAACTTTACATCAATTTTCCATGAGATAATAACCCCAAAGGGCCTCTCTTTATACTAAAATCTAGACACCAAAACCCTAATTCGAATTGGTGGTGAGCATGAGGTTGAATTCCAATCAACAAAGGCTTGGAGCAATGGAGTCGAGTTTGAGGTAGGTGTGAATGGCACTAGGTGGCAAAAACTCGGTCTTGAGGTAGGTTGGGAGTGAAGACATTAACCAATGGACAATGTACAACAAGGAAAGGCGAGCTAGGATAGCAAAGGCGTGAGCTTATGTGGAGGGCAAGCTAGGGAGTGGTAGACACTAACTCGAGTTTATATGAGAGCCAAGCCCACGTGTTACTTCATTTAACCAATGCCTAAACTCCAACAAGGATCTAACACGAGCTCAAAGGAGATTGACGTGAGGATCTAGGGGTTTGATGTGAGGATTTAAAGGGATTGCGAGTTGGTTGTGAGGGAGACACATGGGAAATGGTAGGTGTAGATTCGAATTAGCACTAGGAGCCAAGCTTTGGTAGGTGTGGTGACTCATAAGGGAGCCCACCTCATCATAAATGCATGTTAATCAACCAATAACCAAATGCCAAGTCACTAAATCGATTTTCTCATAAAGGAGGGCGAATTTGCTTAAGAGGATAATACTCTAGTGACTGGATAGTTGACTGGATGGGCTTGGAGTTGATTGGAACCTTCCTAAATGCTCATTGCCATGTCATTTAGCCCTTTATTTTAATCAAATTGATTAATTTTGGAGAGATTTGGATTATCTCCAAAATATTCAATTTTATTATTTTAATTAATAATTTCTCTGTAAATGACTTTTTAGAGAAAATATTAATTATGAGGCTGAATTGACATCCGAAAGTTGGGTTTAGCTGCTCCATGGGTCATGTGTGATTTTTGGCTTATGAAACGAGCCATCAAACACTAAAATCGGACCCCGGATGACTGACATAATTACAGACTCAAATTTCTCTATTTAAACTATAGAGAAATTTAATTAAAAAATTAAAAACCCCAATTTCGACGCGTCCGGTAAAATTTTTCGAAAATTTTTTCTGGGGGTCCTAGAGACCTAGGACATGACCAAAACCTATTCTAATAGTGTCTAGTAGGTTTATACATTATAGTTGGACCCTAATAACCCCCCATGGCCAAATTTCCAAAATCGGGCATTCCAGCTTTGGAGGAAGCGGGAGAAAAACCAAGAGATTATATTTTTCCTGAAGTAAAGTATAATCTGACGGTGAAAAAACTCCCTGGAATACCTTAGTTGTTTAATCCAGTCATGGGGAACCGAGCCACTCAGACCCTACTAGCACACTTTGATACAAACCCCCATGGGGCCATGGTCATGTCGACTCAAAAACAAAACTGGCTAGACCCAAATACAATGAAACCCAGATACTCTGGAAGTGAACACTGATGTGTTCCAACTCCGGCGGCTCAATAAGGTTTCAACTATTTGTACAAATCAGTTGATAACACCTTCCAAGCACTATAAAGGAGAGGCCTTCCATGAGCCAAAGGGAGGACTTTTGGGGTATCCAACCTATGATCTTGAGACTTTTGCAGAGATAGCTAGAGGAAGAACTTGGAGCTGAAAGTTGGCTTGGCCATCAAGCAACCATTGTAAGCATCTTCAAGTTGTAATAAGATAACTTGTCTTGTTTCCCAATTCATGTGTGTTGATTGTGTTGCAATTTCATGATTTGTATCTAGATAGATTTGGATTCTAACTTGTGATTCATGTTTCTTGGAGAATTGTATATGCTTGTATATTGTCTGATCTTAACAGGTTCATCACGAGGACTTCGATATCTAGACTACAAGCGGGACAAACATCAAAAGTGAAAGGTCAGTTATATTCTCTCACTTTCTTCAATACAAAAACTTTGAAATACTTGTTTAATCTAGGATTCAAGATCGCATTTGTTTCATTTTTTGTCATAGTATAGAGTTAGTTCATCCCGCTTTATCCTAAGAAGGCTTCTTTCTATCCATAGGAAGAAATCTCTACAACAGACTTGCAAGGGTCTTGTTCACCACTAGATTCAAGGGTTGTCACATTGAATGGGCTCTTGTTGCTTTATATCAAGCTGGAGGCAAGATCAAGGGGGAGACTCCATCTAGCCAATGAGCGCTAGCGAACCTACTCAAGACACTCTAAAAGGTAATGAAGGGGAAACGAGAGTGAGATCTTAAGTAGATTGATCTAGATCTAGGAAATAGATGTGGTATGTAGGAGTTAAGGACCGGTTGAGGAGGCTTACGCAAAGAGTAAATGCTCAACCTTGAATAAAATGTACCACAATAGGTTTAAGCTAGTAGATCTAGATAGATCTAGTGCCAACATAAAATACCCAAATGAGATCCACTTAGGGTTTAGGCAATAAAATGTGAGATGGACCAAATTGAGGAGTTTAGGGGACTAAAAGGCACTAGAATGATTGCTTGAGGTTAGATCAAGAGATTAGAAGTCGATCAAGCAATGCCCAACTGATAGATTTGGAAAAATAACCGCTAACCCAAGGAGGGCAAATTGCCTAGAGATGACCAATTCTAGATCTGTGGGTAAATGGAGTCGGTTTTGGCCCAAACTTGGTCTTTAGGTGTTTTCTATGATTTAGACTTGGGTTTTAGTTGTTAAGCCCAAATGATCACTGGATCTATCAGATCTATAAAACGAGGGTTTTGAACTTGTAGATCTAAATCAATGTTGCACGACTCGGACTCGACAAAGACTCGGCTGGCATATGACTCGTCAACTCGGGAAAGACTCGGGAAAGACTCGGGATAGACTCGGCAAAAAAGAAAAAAAGCTTAAAATATGGTAAATTTTGGGAAAAAAAGAAGTTAATGACATGTCCAATTCATATAAGTTATAAAACTACAATCTATGCAATAATTCATCAAAATGATTTGTAAGTTATAAGTTATGTGTGACATATACCTAGGGAAAAGGATTTGTACAACATAAAGATAATTTAGTCATGTAGATTGCTACATAAAGATTGTATTATGCAATAAAGATAATAAAAACTAAAATCCCTTACTCTTTCTAATTTATAGATAATTCTTACTAAAAAAACCCTAATTCTTAATAACATACAATGGTAAGAAATATTACTCCAAATTTAAATTTAACAAGCGTGCTGGCTAAACTAATGAAGGCGATAACATGTGGTTATACTAACTGATAAGATAATACAGGTTGGTTATACTGACTGATAAGATAATACTGGCTAAATTGTGGCTAATAAAAGATTAAACTTAGTAAACATGGTTGATCCCTGGGGCCATGGAAAGAGCAATGTCCTCAAGGTTTAACTATTGAAAGATAAGGCAACAGAAGCCATAGACATACATACCTGTGGCGTTCAGGATAAGAGGGGTTTGGAAGGACTGAACTGTATCGAAAGCTTGTCTTCCAACCAATGGCGGTCTGCATTTGACCAGACTAGACAAAAATGTGCCGACGATGCAAGAGGTATCAAAACTTTGTTTCTCATTCATTGAGCAAGGTGCAGCTCCATTCCTTGTTGAATGGGTTAGGGGAGAGTGGCAGTCATTTAACCCAGTAGATGTTCTTGGCAGTAGTCAAGTGTGTCAGAGCGGAGGGGGGCAGTATAGAATTCTGGTCGGTCAACGACTGCTGTTTCTCAAGTTACCGTAAGAGGCATGAATTCACGTCGAAGGGAAGGAGAAGCGTGCCCACTCCAAAAACGATCAACGCGAATAGGAGAAGAGTTGATGTCCGCTAGAAATTTTTGTGCGTTGCCGAGTCTGTGTCGAGTTCGTGCCCCGATTATCTACGAGTGTGCCGAGTCACAGTGAGTTCGATCGAGTCCCTGCGGGTTTTCCGAGTTACTGCGGGTTTGCCGAGTTACTGCGGGTTTGCCGAGTCACTGGGCGAGTCTTACACGAGTACCCGGATTGGAGGTTGACTCGCCCAGACTCGCAAGTACTCGCGAGTCTTGGGCGAGTGGTGCTTCACTGATCTAAATGACAAATGGAATAGAAACATGAAAATCAAAACATACCTTGTAGATCTTACCTGGAATTACTTGCGGCCACCAAGTACATTGATGATCCTTTCACCTAGTTACAATTCTGAATAAGATCCAAGTGTTTTCGAGCTAAAACATGTAGATCCAAGGTGGAAATGCGCTCTCTTCACCTGCAAATTCAAACAACACACGTTAGATTTGATTCACAAATGAAAGAAGAACTATGAAAGACATCTAGAAGAAAATAACTTAATGGATGAAATCACAATTGGTTACTCCCTGAAAGATGAAGCGATTTGCCCAAGAAGAGATGGAGAAACCCTCACAATCGCCCCTCCAAGCAAGTTGCACCTTGCAAAAAGATCATTTCGGCCTCCACAAAAACAATGTCGAAATCACATGAAACTCATCAAGATGTCTAAGAGAGAGGCATTCCAATCATGTACAAGAACATTCATCAAAGCATTCCAAGAGATCTGCAAAAATATGTCTTTATTCCAATATTTCCAGAGCCAAAAGTTCCTTTTACAAATGGTGAGAGATCATATAAATAGATCCTCACAATCCAAAACCCTAAACCCCAAAAGTATGAAGGGCCAGGATCGAAAGATATTACATCAAGATCAACGGCTAACAAGTGCTGGATAACATATACATGAGATCACTCTAATAGAGAGGGACGCACTCCCTCAATGATGCCCTAGGGAGGACGTATAACATGACATGTGACTAGGTACATCAATATAACATGATGGTGGGGGGCTAGGAGGTATAAGACATCTTCACTAACAACCTCATAATACATCTCATAAGATATAACATAAAGTGACTAAGGCCACTAGGACGTGTGCCCCCAATAATATAAGATGACGCCCCCAAATGATGAGTATGGGGACGTGTGGACCCCACATGTAACGTGTTACCAACTTTTTTGTACCATAGTTGGACTTCCGACGAGCCGTCATCTATGAACATGATTTATGTTCATATCCAGTGTATCAGAAGTTCCAGTTGTTGTTCCCAACCAATTTTTGCTAGCCAGTTTTATTTTTCAGTTGAAATGACCATGGCCCCACAGGGTTTGTAATAAGTGTGCTAGTAGGATTTTGAGTGGCTCGGTTCCCCATGACTTGCTTATCAACTAAGGTATTCCAAGGGAGTTTTTTTTCCTTGTCAATTATGCTTTGCCGATAGTTGAGCAATAATCTACGAGGTTTTCTCCCGCTTCCTCCAAAGTTGGAATGCCCGATTTTGAAAATTGAGCCTTGGGGGGTTATTAGAGTCCAACTGATGTATATAAGCCTACTAGACACCATGTATGTCTTAGATGGTCATTCCCTAGGGTCCTCGTCCAATAAAAACAATGTCCGAATTTTTTTTACCAGACGCGTTGGATTGAGTTTTTATTTTTTAATTATTTTTCCAAATATTTAATTGGAAAAATCAAATTTGTAATATGTCAGTCATCTGGGGTTGGATTTCAGAGATTGAAGGCTTGATTCATAAGCCAAAAATCACACATGAACCCCGGACCAGCTTATCCTAAGTTTCGGATGTTCTTTCAGCCTCATAATTAATAATTTCTCAAAAAAGTCATTTACAGAGAAATTATTAATTAAAATATTAAAAATGAATATTTTGGAGATAATCCAAATCTCTCCAAAATAAACCAAATTGAATAAAATAAAAGGCTGAATGGCATGGCACAGGGCATTAAAGAAGATTCCAATCAACTCCAAGAGCTATCAGTTCACTATCTAGTCACCATAAGAGATCTCTCCCAAGGAAATTCGCCCTCCTTCATCAAAATCACGATTTGGATGAGATGGCAAGTGTTTAATGGTTTGGTGGTATGGCATTAATGAGAAGGGAGGCGCCTTCCCCTAATTGTGGGCACACTCCAACATACTCCACCCACAAGCTCGAGTTGGCATTTATTCTAGGCTCCAAGCCTCACCACACTAGCACTCACGCATCCTTCTAGAGCTCACGTCATTCCTTAATGGGAGATGGTTATTGGTTGGGTGATAAGCCCAATGGTTGGATGGGAGGCTCCTTGCCTAGGTGGAGGCCACCTCCCCATCCTCTTGAATGCTAACTCATGTTGATTGATGGATACCACTCCAAGTTTGGAGTTAGACTAGGAATTCGATTTTGATGTCAAGTGCCATTGGCTCTCCTTGTGGCCAATTCGATTTAGGACTTTTGGCTTCTAGTTTTTGTATATAATGAGGTGCTTGGCTCCTCATTCTAGATGGAGAATTTGTGTAGGTACACTCTGGAGAAATTTGTAATATCTATTGAATTTGAATAAAGCAAGAAGACTTTGGAGGTCCATGTGGGAGTTCTTTGTGTGCTATGCTTCATCTTGTTTAAGGTGATACCATTTTTACCTCATTTCTTTTGATTCTTAAGTATATGATCTTGTGATTAGAAGGCTAACAATCTAGCACAATATTATTTGATCTATGCTTTTCTCTTAAGTTTTGTGGCTTTTAGGTATTCTCCCAAGCATAAGAGCTTTTTCTTGGTTTATACATTCATCCTATAAGTTCCCAAAGGAGGCTTCTACTTCAAAAAAGTCAAGAAACAAAGCTTGATTTCCTCATCCATCAAACAAACTATCAAAAATCTCTTGGTTACATTGGTTACTACAAAGCGGATCTACTATAATCACAGGTTTTATCTATTGATTTGCTTTTCCAAATAGTGCAATACTTTAGAATCTTCTATATTTCTAGATCTTGCATTATGATTGGCCAAGTAGATCATACTTTGATCTACTTGTTGGGTTTAGATCTATTGTTTTTCTATCTTTAGAATTTTCTTAGATCTAAAATCCTTGTTCATATTCAAGTTTGTAAATCCATTCTTGCTTTTATTTGTCTCTCACTGTTTCATTTTTCCATTTTCATAAGTACCAAATACCTTAAGTCTTTTGCCCAAAACCATATTTTTATTTGACCAAGTTTTGTCTTGAGAAGTATCTTGGGATTCGATCCCAAGTGCCGCATTGACCTTGCGTGTTACTCCTCTTTCCCCACTGTTTTCTGCGTATTTCCAGCTAGCTGGAAATTTCTAAGACAATGCTAAAAAGTCATTTTTTGACTTGGGAAACGTGCACTAGTTTTCTCGAAAAACGTGCATATTTTCCACTTTTTGTTTGTTAGTTTTTCTGTGTTTTTTCATTAATTTACAATTCTGGAAATTCATTTAAAATCAGACATTTTTCGAAAAATTTCCCAAAAATTATTTTTTCATGTTTTTGTACTTTTCTTCGAAAAACGTGCAATTTTAGGCTTGCTGTTTTTTTATTGATTTTTTACATTTTTCTGCTATTTTCCAATTCTGGAAATTAGCTTGAAAATTAAAAAAAATTAAATTTTTTTTATTTTTTGATTTTTTGTCTTTTTCTCGAAAAACGTGTCATTTTGACTTGCTGATTTTGGACTGATTTTTTGCAATTTTCCAGATTCTGGAAATTAGCTTAAAATATTAAAAAATATTTAATATTCATTTCTCAAAAAGTCTCAAGTCATTTCACTGAAAAATGTGTGTTTTACGTGATAAAAGGTGATTTTGTCCTCTCATTTCCAAGGTCTGATTTTTTATCTCATTTTCTTGTTTTGGGCTCTATTTTATCTCATTAGGCACTTATTATCAATTTCATTTTCATCTCTTAAAATCATAAATTGAAATTTGGTTTCCTAACACTCTCACTAGCTATTGTTTAGAGCTCTTATCTACATGTGAACAAAGAGCAAAATCAAGCAAGAAAAAACCAAGCAAAGCTAGATCCAAAAAGACAAGGATCCAAACTAAAAAGAAAAAACCATTATCCTTTGTACAAGTCATAATAAGGCCTCAAGTTCTCTTGTTTAGTCACTTGCTTCATCTTCAAGGGTTAAATTCCCTCATCTTGTAAAATATTAATGAAATAAGGCTAAGTGGGATAAAACCTCCCATAGTTTGTGTTTCTTCCCCATTTGGGGAAGAGTGTCTTGGTGTGCTCTTTAGCTTAGTTTCATTTTTAGTACTTAGATTAGCTTTTTCAGTTCTTGCATCTAGAACAATAATTGTTAGTGGTTTATCATTTGCTTGAGTGGCTCATTTTGATATAAACTGCTTAAAGTAGAAATCTCTTGAATCTCACCAATAGTGGATCAAGAGTGCTCTTTGTCGGAGAGTTGCTTTTATTTCGATTTTTACTTACCCCCATGCTCTCCCGAGTACGGTCTTTGACCTGAAAGAGATTCTTGGGTAGTTTAGAATTTATTTTCAGTATAGTACTTTATTTCCGTGCATCATAAGACTTTTGAACTTTGTCATAAGATGAAGTCAAGAGCACTCTTTGTCGGAGAGGTTTCATTGTGCTCTTAATAAAATACTTCAAACTCACACCCCCTTTTCTAAAATTTATTTCATTGTTTTCCACCACCAAGTATGCTCTGCCAACCCTAAAAAGTTGGATTACTCAGAACGGTGACTAGATTTGATTAATCTCACAAGTGATAACCGTAATAAAATCTTCACCCCCATAACCAACGAACTGACGTTGTTTCGATAAATACTCAGGTAGTGGGCAAATTCTTGCTGGTGGCGCCGGATTTTACCGTTGTCATAGAGCTCTAGCTTGTTGGTTAAGTTCCTTGGACACCTAGCTTAGAGTACTGGACGGTCCGTCAAGTCATCGAGAGGAGCCACTAAAAGTATTTCTTCTGGTTGGATTTCAATACCTTGCTTTCTTAGCCTTAATAATCAAGAACACTTAAAACATTCCAAAATTTACCAAGAAGCATTGCAAAACGATCTCACGAACAATTATATTTGACTTACACATTTCAACATCCCAAGCATCATTTTTGACTCCATAAAGGCACTGGTCTTTGAAATTTTGCATGCATCACCTTAATCTGGACCATATGTCCTTATTATTTGCTTAAGTTTATCTTGTGGATGCTTTCTTAAATTACAAGTCAATTTATATATTGTTGTTCATCTTGATATCGGCATCTTGTAAATTGCAATGTGGATTACATGTTTATTGTGTTCTCATCATAAAAAAAACTCCTAAACAACACCCATCCGTATCCATACATCACCTTAAAAAACACTTAAAAAACAAGAGCCATAGAAAACTCTTTGTTAGGGACAACCCCCCTTGGCTTCGTTAGGAGTTAGCCTAAACGGAGGAGCTGGGATTCAGGTGACAGTACCTAGCTCATTGCTTGTCCCCAAGGCCACACCTTCCCCACTTATAGTGATGGAACAACTTTCAAAAGATTTCTACTGCTGGTGTGCATCCCGGCGGACAACATAACGAAGACCATGCTGGAAGGTGAGTGAAGAATCAACAACAAGTCTCACACCAATCTCATTCCATTTCCTTGCCTCACTAATCCAAATCGATTTCCTTGCTAGCCATTCCTCCATTAATTTTCTGCCGGAACATCACCGTGGAAAGATAAAAATGCATGTAACTCACTGCCAAGTGCTCCGGGCACCCACCCGAGTACACAAATGAGTCCAGATACATAGGAATATGATAGTGATGAGTATCCATACCCCATATCTCCTCTGTAGCGGCCTAGGAGAAAATACATGATCTCTGTGAATCCTCTACGGGCCATTTTTACATGGCAATTTGCTTCTGGATGATGAATTGACCGCAATATCAAGTACATGTGCCTGGCACTGAAAACGGGGTGTACCAATGGACTCAAAATGTCCAAATCATCTAGGAATGAGTACTCATACACCATGTGTCTATTAAGAAATGCCTCTGTAAGCTCATCCATGCTCGAATAAATAAAAAATGGCCTATAACTATAGATAATAATAAAAATAATGCAATCCATCATACAAAACCACTGTCTGGAGAAGGGAACCTGTTGCTTGCCGATGTGCACACTAGCAGCAGAAATCTTTCGAAAGTTGTTTCCCAAGTGGGAAAAGTGTGGCCTTGGGGGCAAGCAAAGAGTCAGGTGCTGTCACCTGATCCCGACTCCTCTGTTTAGGCAAACTCCTAATGAAGCCAAGGGGAGTAGACCCTACAAAGAGTTTCTAAGGCTCTTGATTTTAAGTGTTTTTGTGACATGTGATGAGGATGGGTGTTTTTTGGGACTTTTTTATGATGATTTACAATAATAGATTATATCCAAGCATGTACTTGCAAAAATGATGAAGATACACAACCACTGATAATGAAAATTTATATTTAAAGCATCCATAGCATGATATATTTAAGCAGATCAAATAATACTCTAGATAGATAAAAAGCAAATAAAATGCTGAATGATAAGATTAGTGCCAAAATGGAGTCAATAGTCTTTGAATGCTTGGGATGCTGAATACAAGTCTTGGGTGTGCTTGAAGATGTTTTGCAAGTGCTCTTGGTAAATTTTATTTTAAATTTTAGGGGTGAAGTTGATTATTAATGGGAAGAGAATCTCCAAGATATACCTTGTGGTACTGGAAATATGTTCGAATAATAGTCTAAGTAGCTCCATACAAGGACATGTGGGCTGGTTGGAGTCTCCAG
The DNA here is from genome assembly GCA_027924585.1 of Larix kaempferi. NCBI lineage: Eukaryota > Viridiplantae > Streptophyta > Pinopsida > Pinales > Pinaceae > Larix > Larix kaempferi. Next base: position 8,230,252 of record BSBM01001430.1, on the reverse strand, counting down.
AGCGGTGTTCAACACTACACCAACAAGGATGTAGCCTAACTGGTGCCCTTAAGGTCTCGGTCCAGGGGTTCTCGCGTCCCCAGGCATAATTTTCCCACTTTCGACTTGTTATCACATCCATGTTAGCTAGAGCTACCATGCTGCAGATTGTATGGTCAGGGACCATACTATACTTTTTTTTTTTCAGATCAGAGATTGGATGCCTTCATAGGAGGCACACAGTTTTGTTTAGATTGCCCCGAGCAGATATATCAGTGGGGATAGATGGTTTTATTGTATTGTCCAGATGTGTTACTTAGCATTTACCGCAGGATCACCCTTCCTTGCCAGGCTTTGATATGAGCCCATTGAGACAGTTGCCTAGTCTTACTTTGATTGAGACTATCACATAGTATTGTTGGTTTACTATTTGTGCCCGGATTTAGCAGAGATCCAGTTCAGAGACAGCCTCAGCAGCAGGTATATGGTGCGGTAGGTATTGCATTGGATGTTTATTGCTCATGATTGTTGCTTAGACTTGTTTATACATGATAGTACACTAACTTTGCATATGATGATTGATTTGGTGATCTAGCTATTGTTATGATATATGATTGGGTCCTTGGTGATGTCAGTCCACCCCTTCCTAGTAGGCCCTTGTATATGCACACTGGGTCACACCCCTACTCTTAATAGACTTGGTCACTTAGTCCCCCTTAGGCAGCTGACTTTGGATCCACCTTCACCTTCTCCATCCATCCGACTCATCCATGATAGTCTTTCCCGACTTGGATTCCGATTTGTGACCTTGAGGATCCCTTTCCCCACTGATCTTTGAGTATGCCATGATTCCCTGTCTATTGTGCCTCGGCTCTTTAGTGTGTGAGATGCACTCTCAAATCTGGGATTTGCTCCTGTCGGTTGCCCCCGATGTTGCAATGCAGTTAGGATTGTGTAGCCTCACCGGGTGTTCCCCATTGGTCATCGAAGCATGTATTGCTCACCCCCATTACCTTGCAGTATGAGCACCATGATTATATCTATTGAGATATGTATGTAGCCCAAAAGGGCCTTGATGTAAAATGAAGAAATGAAGAAATGTAAAGCAAGCCAACTAAGGCTTTTTGTAAATGTAAAATCCAGCCAAAAAGGCTAAGTATGAAACTCATTGTAAAATCCATGCAATGTGTTTGTAAACACACATGGACACAGGTCAGCTGTACATGTCAGCATTTGTAGTGGTTATTTCCTCACCTAGTCCTGTCGGGCAAGGAGGTGAGAGGGAGCAAGGGACAAGCTCAAGCTTGCCCCCTAGAGTCTCAAGTTACGGTTTGCCGGACACCCAGTTTGGCGGCTCTAGAAAAGAACCTCACGGAGTCTTCAGGCACGGATGTGAGTTGTGAGGTACTTGTTAGATGACCAGTGGCGGTTTCCCTACACTATACCCATTCGTGAGGCACTTCCCTTCCCCGTGTTGTTGTCATGGTATGCTTATCTCAGTGGACCCTGCTTTCCCAAGTTATCCAAAAGGTCACATGATCTTTGTCCTTGTCATCCCTCATCCTTCACCTTGTATTCCACATCACCCAAAGTCAGCTAGGTGGTCAAGTTTGTAGGTTGTGCATAGCAGTTGAGTCTTTTAGATGTGGTGGGCCCACCTCACCTGGGGCCTTGTATTTTTCCGAGATTTAATGCATTTTTTATCACCATATTATTGTCATATTGTTTAGTAATGTACTAACTTGTATAAGGAATCCTTTCACTTCATGATTGCATACAGGTATTCAGCTAGCACCATTATTGACCAGATTTGACTTGGTCAAACTAGGTTGACCAGGCCAAAAATGGGCTTGAAAAAATGTTGCGACCGGAATTTTGATTTTGGTCAATTATTATCTACAGGGGACCCATATGAGCCTCTAAGCGACAAAATGTAAAAAGATCGAGACATTTGTGAGATTTTTAATTATTATTGGTCATTAATGACCTGTTTTAATTAAAAATCATGGATTTTGGGCAAATAATTCCTAAGTGATGGATCGGGGTCGTTCGAGTGATCATTCCTACTATTTTTTGGGTCCACGATCACATTGCAGCAGACGGTTCGACGATCCGGGCACTATAAGTGGGTCAAAAGCCCAATTTACTCCTTCAGCAATATAAACCAGCAATAAAATACATGGAAAATCAAAAATTGACAAAGGCAATTATAGCAAATGGCAAAAATCAAAGGCTGGCTAATATAAGGGTGATTCCTAAGGTAATTTGGTAATTTTGACATTGTATTTTTGTATTGTGGGGCCCTCTCTTGCCCAGCTCACCAAGGGGGACGAATTGGCCCATGGGGGTGTTTTTCCACTTAGCAAGAAATCACAGTTTTGATGTTTTTATGTATTGAGATCATAGTGTAGTGGTATGGGGGGATAAAACAGCCCATAGGCACCCCCCAACCACATTTTATATGTGTTCTATGGGCCCCACGAGTTGGCCCCATCTCCACTTGGGCGTTTTTTAGGGTAATTCGCCCCCCCTCTAGAGATCATCCTCACCATCGATTTGGGTTGGGAGAGAGTTAATCTCAGCCCTTAGTTTTGGGGGGAATTAGGTTTGAGATTGGTCTTTCTCTATAAGAGAAGACACTCACCTCATTTGTAACTCTCTCTTGGCATTTTGGACTTGGAATAGAAGAGAAAACGACTTGGATCTCTCTCTACTTGTGTCTTGTGGTGATGTTCTTTGAGGTTGCTGATTGCCAAACTATCTTGATGCACTAGTGTAGATTGTTGTTATTTCCAGCATTTGTGTCTCACCATTGTTTGCAGCTCATACATCTCTTGGAGGAGGGCGCACCATTTGGCTGCCACTGTTGCTTCACTCTCCAGGATTAGTAACAAAGGGAAGTGTTTTTGCCATTTCAACCAAGCATTTTCTCTCATTTTTATTTGTATTTCTGTAGATTTCACTTGCTTATCATATTGCTTTGATCTATTGTCCATTGGTGTTGGCAGGCAAGGAGGGCGAGTTGGTGGGACTGGGCAAATCGAACTCACTTGGGGACTTCAACAATCCACTCTATTTGATCTTCGGGACGTTCTAACCTCAGCAAAATCAAAGACTTCAGCTCATTCCAAGTAGGTGTTCCATTTCTTCCTCTTACATTTCATTTTCTAAATAGTCTTAGAGAGAAAATTCACTAAAACCCTAAAAATTAAAATCTTTAAAATCAACCGTTAGAATTAGTTTTCCTTCAAAACCCACTAATGATATATGCTTAAACCTCTATATCTCAAGTTTCATTTAATTCCGACCTCGTTTACCCTTAGAACTAGGCATTGGTCTCCCACTGATTTCGCCCTCCTTGGGCATTTTAGCCAGTCACACTGTTGGGTCATTTTCCAGGTTGTGGGTACTCTTGATTTGAGTTTAGAACGTTATTTTACCATAAGAAATCAATTTTCATCGGTTGGAAGTGATTAAAAACGTTAATTTCTCGTTGCCCTAGGTCCATTTGACTCAATGTTTAACCATTTCTTTGGGCAGTTTTACTTCAGCAATTCACTTCCATTTCATGGTAATTCCCTAGACTATTTCAACCATTAAATCACTAAGCTAATCTTATTTCCTAATCATACTTGATTACTAATCACTCATTACATCATTGTTATTTCACTACTTGTGTCCATCAGTTGGCTGAATTTAGACTTAGGAGCTCACCTACACTCATTCCTTATTCTTTTGGGTTTGGGTGTATTTTTGTCTCTAAACCATCACTGGTTGAGCAGGGTTTCCCCCTCGACTTGGCTAAGTGCCTTGTCGAAAGTGACAATAGCCTTGTTCGGTGTGACTTCCGTTCATTGAACGGAGGACTTGGCCATTGCTAGTTACACCTTCCTAGATGTCCATCCTCTACCATCCCTATTGGGACACGTCACTTCAACAGCTAGAGTTTGTGTGATAACACGACTATTAGCGATCAACGCCGTATATTCATTGGTTTATATGGGAGAGTGTTTTATTTATGGTTGAAGTGGATTTAAATGTGGAAAATTAATCAATCTATATTGTTTCTGAGTATCCCACAAGTGGGCAGAGCATACGTAGTATAGTAAATGTATATTCCAATTTTATTGTATGTGTGAAACAAGAACCACAAGTAGCTCTCCGACAGAGAGTGCTCTTGATCCGTCTTATGGCGAGATTCAAGAGACTTATGAAAAACAAAAAGCTAGAATTAAACAATAACTTGAAATGAACTACACTACCCAAGAATCTCTTTCATGTCTAGGACCGTACTCGGGAGAGCAAGGGGGTTAGTAAAAACAAGACAAAAGAAATCTCTGACAAAGAGCACTCTTGATCTGTCTTATGGCAAGATTTAAGAGATTTTATGTTCTTTTTCGACAGTTTATATGAAATAAAATACTTGAACAATAAAGTAAACTAAACGATGAAGCTGAGATCTAGCAAATTATTTCAAAATTGAACCTACTCTAACAATTGAAAACTAATCTAGCAAATCAAATTTAAGCTACTTGCAAGTGTAAAGCAGGAACTAATGCAAAAAGGACAAGGGACGATACAAGCTTCCCCCAAATGGGGGAAGTGGGGTGTGGGAGCCTTTATCCCACTTGCTCTTTTATTAAGTTTTTACAATGCTTGTTTGTTTTCTTCTCCACTTGAAAGCACAAGGTAAGATAAGGGAATGAAAGAAGAGGGAAAAGGAATTAGTGCTCTTCAAGGAGTTTGGTTTTATTGCTCTTCTTGTCTTGTTTGCTCAAGCCTTTGGGCTTTTCTTGATTAGATCTTCTTTGCTCACCTATAGATAAGAGGTTTAGACAACAACTTATTAAGGGATTAGTTGAAATCAAACAAAAATGAAACTAGGTGCTAAGATCTAAGAATGAAAAAGTAAACTAGATGCAAACTAATATGAACTAGAAATGCTAAGACTAATGCAAACTAAGATCTAGACATCCAACAACTTGTACACTAAGTCAAATGAAACTAGACTTTTAGGAATTGAAAGTTAAAGACTTAAACCAAATGCAAGCTAGATGCAAAAACTGATGAATATGGCAGCCAACAGTCCTCTTTCAAAATGTCAAAACAGTCCACTTATAAAGGTCAAAACAGTGCACTTATGGCAGCCAATAACACGGTTTTCGAGGCAGCCAACACAAGAAAACTTACCACTGTTTTAGCACGTTTTTTGAGGAAGCCAACACAAGAAAACTTACCGCTGTTTTAGCACGCTTTTTGAGGCAGCCAACACAAGGAATTTTGGGACTGTTTTGGCACTAAAAACGAGGCATCCAAGTGTAAAAGGTTTTGGCACTGTTTTGGCACTTAAAATGGGGCAGCCAATGCACCAAAAAATTTAAGAGATTAGTATTAGTTGGAAATCAACATATGACAAATCTTAGATCTAGGAAAAAGATAATGCTTTTAAAGTTTTATGAGAAAAACCAAGATCTAGATGCCTCTAATAAAGTAGCTTAACAAGCATATGAACCTTGAAAATCTTGACTACTTTTGAAATGAGAAAATGCACTTGGATGATATGAGATTTTTCGAAATAAAACTTAGTGCATTCTAAAGAAAAGATCTTGAAATATAAACTTTTAAACCAAAGATCTAGTGTGTAAACATGAATGAAATAGGCTTATGCAAATTAACTTGTAAATCAAACGCCTACTATTTCATGCAAGAGAGAACCTTTCAAATGAATTTGAACTTTAAACGGTGGATCTCCCTACTTGTAATGAAAAATTTGAATTTTGAAATTTTTAAAGAGTGGAGATGAGAAGGAACAAGCCCTCTTTGGATCTTGAATCTGCTTGAAATCTTGTAGAGGCCAATCGGAACACAATAGCATATGATCTTTTGAGGCTTTGAAAAAGAGGGAGATGCAGCTGAGCTCTACCCCTTACTCCAACACACGATCCTGAAAACTTATGCACACTTAAACAAAAGAGCTTAGATCTAGTATGTTAGCATATGAAAGATTAAAAGAGCATGGATTACAACTAAATAAAGCATGCTACTCTAAGATCTTTCAAATACAAAACATCAACAAGTAATTTGAAGACTACAAATACTTGTCCTATGTGCTTGAGAAGAATCCCTCTAAGCTAGATCCAAATTCAAATAACTAAGATGCATAAAAACTTTAAACAATATTACCTCACAAAGCCATCATGAGCCATGCATGCACCAAATTGACCTCCAAAGTCTCAATCTTATTCCAATAGAAAGCAAAAAGATTACAAATAGAAGCAGAGGTTCTTTGCACAAAAATCCACACTGAAGATGGATGCAAAGCCTTGCTTATATAGAAGAATACAGAGCTAATGCGAATTGCATGAGAAGCTAGGGTTTAGGGAGTCGAATGCATGAAGGAAAGAGTGATTGGCGCATGAGGTTGGTAAGTGGATGAGGTGGCTGCCACCTCATGAGAGGGGCGCCCCTCTCCATTGGTTTCAACGCCCATTACTTGGATTACATCGCCCAACATCTCGAGTTAGTCAAATGCATACGGTGGTGAGATCCCACATGAGGGGGCGCTCTTTTTTAATCAAATATTCAACTTTTGACTTTTGTAACATGTCACGTATTGCTTAATGTGGGTTGTCTTCCATAATAAAACGATTAGCCACCATTTCCAAATTTATTTCATCATTTTTTTGATATTTTAATTTTTTGTCCTTGGTGCATTTCATCTTTTTTTTTTTGGCAATTAAATGCCAATTTGTAGAACCCTTTATGAAAACTGCTACCAGTGGCGACGTAATCGCCCGAAACCTGGAGAAAGAGGGCACTAGGGTAAAGAGGAAGCTCTGAGCGTCAAAACGAGCCTCCCCATGCCAAATTCTGCCTCCAGATGAGGTTTTTATTACATTTTGAATTTTTTCATTTAAACCATTAAAAAATAGTCTAAATTACGGAAAAAATTATTTTTGTCGGAATGAAACGAAACTCCTAGGGGACCTAGTGCATGTTCATACGACTCAATCAAGATGGCTAACATGTAAAAATCCTAGTCACAAGACTCTAATAACCACCTTAGGTTTTGACCACCATGGTAAATACTCCATCTTTGGAGGTGTGAGTGAAAAACTCGGGGATTATACTTTACTGAAGAGTAAAGCATAATTCCCAAGGAAAAAACACTCTAGAGTATCACCCTGGTAGTTAAACCTAAGGATAGCTGAGTCTTTTATAAAAGGACCCAGTTTAGACCAACTTTTTACAATTTCCCCATGTGGGTATGAACATGCAGTTATTACAAAAGGGGCAAAAATGGCCTGCAAAAAGACCTCTGAACTTTTGAACACTGATTATGAACATGAATCATGTCCATGAAAATGGCGGCTCAATAGAAGTTCAACTATTGTACAAAATAGTTGGTAACGGAACCATATAATGCACACTGAAAGGCCATGAATAACCAAGATCGGACACTATCGACCAAACTCATCCCGAAACCTGTTGTTGACTTGGTCAAACTGGGTTGACCAGGTCAAGAATAATCAAAATAATGACCCAGGCTGAAAATCACTGATGCTGCATGTACAAATAGATAAAATATGCTCCCTTATTTATGTTAGCAGCAAGACTAAAGTATAAAGTGGCATCTAACTGGCCATCATGAATATAAAACATAAATAATGAGTCTAGATCAAAGCAACCATTCACTTTAAACAAGAATCTCAAGTGTATACTCATTTACAAACTTGGCCATTTTGCTAGTAATGGGTGAAGGTGGAAGAAACAAGGCTAGGCTAAGGAGTTTTACTTGACAACCTCAACACTGTGACCTCTCAGATGAAGGAGAAAGGGGAAACCACCTATACATATGTTGGATAGAAAAACACTAGGGGATGGCGGTGCCTCACAAATGGGTAGAGTGATGAGAGTGCTTCCAATAGAATCTAGACACGCAACCTTTATTGTATTTAATTCATAGTCAGCTTTGCACACTTTAAGATTTAACATTTAACTTTAACTTTTTGATCAACTTTCACTAGCCATCCTCCAAGAGCAGGTGCCCTAAATAGCCTTCCGGGCCTTGAATAATGACTTGGTATGACCTCCATTGCCCACCACTGTCCATAGGTGCGATGGAGTGACCACCCTGTTGCCCTTTAGAGGCAAATGACCTTACATCATACAAAGGATGAGTGCTCGTCCCTTGGCAACTGACTAGCTACGGAAGAAATTTATTTGCAGTAGTGTTTAGCAACACTGTTTTTGCTAACTTAGCATCCATTTAGATATGACATTTAAGTTCTGATGCTTTAGTGTATAAAGACACTTTTGTTAGGAATACTTGGTTTCGAGGACTGAGGGAGAACATCCCTGTGACGAGAATCACACACTCCAGAGCCGAGACACAAAGAAAACACGAGTCTATCCAACACAGAGGCATAAGTGGGGGAAGTCCTCGATATCACTAGTTAAGGTGTAAGTCGGGATCAAATCAAAAGTGGAAGGTGGTGGATGGACGGGGAAAGTGACAAAATGATGCCATGACTAGCAAAGACCCTATGGGGAATGACCAAGTCCATACTATGATAAGGGCATGACCAATGAGTATACACAAGAACCTCTCAATCAAAGCACGTGAATCACTTCTACTCTAAACCAACAAACGAAAGCAACATAGAATATTGCCAATGCATAACCATCATACATCAAGTCAATCTACCTGTTACCGGGAAAAATAGCAGGGCTAATTTCTGGTAAGCATAAATAAGAAAAGTGACCCAATGTCACCTCGGTCACCGCTCTAACTTCTTCGGAAGTTGAAACCTCCAAGGAGAAGTATCCTTATGAAATCCTGTAAAACACTAGAACAACCAACCAAATATATTCTATGCAATCTTATGGTTAGACCAATGCCTAAATGGAGCCAATGATATTATGATCAATGCTAGTGAGTGCAAAGATAGGATCAAGATCGATAATTCACTTAGATCATTCAACGAGATGCATAAGCATGTAAGCATTTATTACAATAACCAATACTGGATCAAAAGACGGTATTGCCAATAAACCTCAACCATATGAATTAAGTTGATCAACCCAAGACCATCATACATGAGATATTACCTATTATGTAACTATGATAGTACGAAGTATTAGGGCAAGGTATGTTCAATAATGTGCTAGATGCATTTATTATTTGATATTAGCTAATCAAATGTAGCAAATGCACTAGGTTTTTAGCGACTGATTTCACCATGAATTCTTACCATAATCCAATAATCATCCACGTGTAAATGTCAATTCATATAGCTTTCAGATTGGTATAATATGCATTCAATCTTGTATGGCAAATGCAAGTGTAAACAGCTCTCAAGTTGAAAATAAAAAAAAAGGTTTATGCTGAATCATCCCAGAAGTCTCATAGCTAATTAATAACCAGTGTTATCAAATATATATCAGATATAGGTAAACGTTTCATTCAGAAATATTGTGACTGTCCAGCAACATGTATCTTCAAGCAAAAGTCAGCGTACTTAAAGGATAAATGCAAAAACATCTAAGTCTGAACCAGTTCAATGTGTTATCACCTATTTTGTACAAATAGTTGAAACCTTATTGAGCCGCTAGTGTTGGAACACATCAGTGTTCACTTCCAGAGTATCTGGGTTTCAGATTGCAGCAGTTAGCCAGTTTTGTTTTTTGAGTCGACATGACCATGGCCCCATGGAGTTTGTAATAAAGTGTGCTAGTAGGATCTGAGTGTCTCGGTTCCCCATGACTTGATTAAGCAACTAAGGTATTCCAGGGAGTTTTTTCCCTTATCAATTATACTTTGCCTATAGTCGAGCTATAATTGATGAGGTTTTCTCCTGCTCCTCCAAAGCTGGAATGCCCAATTTTGAAAATTTTAGCCATGGGGGGTTATTAGAGTCCAACTGATGTATATAAGCCTACTAGACACTATTAGAATAGGTTTTGGTCATGTCACAAGTCTCTAGGACCCTCAGAAAAAATTTCAAAATTTTTTTACCGGGTTTGTCGAGTTTGGGTTTTTTAATTATTTTTTAAATTTAATAAATTTCTCTATAGTTTAAATAGAGAAATAATAATTTGTAATATGTCAGTCGTCCGGGTTCCGAATTCAGTGGTTGATGGCTCGTTTCATAAGCCAAAAATCACACATGACCTATGGACCAGCTAAACCCAAGTTTCGGATGTCATTTAGGCCTCATAATTAATATTTTCTCTAAAAACCCAGTTACGGAGAAATTATTAATTAAATTAATAAATTTTATTATTTTGGAGAAAATCCAAAACTCTCCAAAATAATCCAAATGGAATAAAGTAAAAGGCTAAATGACATGGCACCAGACACTCATGATGATTCCAATCAACTCCAAGTTCATCCAGTTGAAGACACAATCAACACAAGCTTATCCACTAAAGGGAATTCGCCCTCCATGCATGCAAGCTCAATTTTGGTGATGTGGAGTATACATTTATTGGTTTTTGGTTGGTGTGAGTTGCATTGAATGGAAGTGGGAAGCCTTGCCTAGGTGGAGGCCACCTCCCACTCCCAACTACCATGATTGCAATCAAATATTAGTTCAAACTCCAAGCACCTACCTCAAAGCTCACGCTATCTCCTAATTGCTCACGTCATTCCTCTTTAGAGCTCGACTTTACCACATGGCACTTGATTATTTGATGGGAGATGTATCCAATGTGGAGATGAGGGGCGCCTTTCCTAGGTGGAGGCCACCTCCTCATCTCATTAACTAAGCTCGACTCTTGTGATTGAATGTAACTCCAAGACTTGTAATTCGATTGGTTGAAGTAGTTGTGATTGGAATTCGACTTCAGTGTTAGGTGTTTGGCTCTCTTCACATTTCCAATTCGACCTAGGGTTTTAGTATGTAGCCTTTGCTATATAAGAAAGGTCTTTTAGGCTTGTTCTTCATGGAGATTTTGAGCATGAACACTCTGCCAAAATACAATTGTAATATTTGTTTACCTTTTCAATAATATATTGACTTTGGAGGTCTACACAAGTGGCTTTGAGGATTGCTTTCACATTTTTTGGTGATATTCTTCTCACCCTATCTCTCATATCAAGTTTTTTCATTATTTAATGTATGTTTTATAAATCATAGAAGTTCATTATTCGGTTTAAACTTGTTTGGTTTAAGGGTTTTGCAGGATTCATCAAAGCGGAGAATGACTTGGATATCAAGTTACTATTTGTTTTCAAATGGTTATTAGCTTCTAAATCAAAGTTTGTCTTGCAAGTTTCCAAAAGATTCATTGTTCAAAGGAAAGAAACACTTCCAAAGAGCCCTAGCCTTTTCCTCCATCAACAAACTTCTCAAAACTTTCTTGGTTACCTAGCTTACCTCTTCAAGCCCATCCCCATTAGATTAGCCTCATTCACCCATTCACCTTGCCCTTTCTCTCACTTGCCCTTTCGTTTTTCCCTAGATTTTCCATCTTTGTCCATTCGTTTTGCCCTATTTTTTCCCTTCTTTCTTCCTCCATTCGTCCACCCTCTCTTTGCTATTTTTTTTATCTCTCCATCCTCCCTTCTCCTTACCTTTGGCTCCTCTCGTCCACCTTGAAAAAGAGCCCTAAAAACATCAAAAAGTACAAAAATGATTTGTTAATATTAGTTTCTTTTTTTTAGAGTTAGTTTGTTTAAGGTAGCATTAGTTAGGTCTCAACTTTTGCATCTAGTTTATATCTCATGCATTTTAAAAGGTTAGTTAGAGCATCCTAGATCTCTTTATGTCCTAGTATAGCTTGCATTACTTCAATCTTTTGTTTCCATTTAAAAGATACAAAATTTTCCATAAAAAATATTTCAAAATTTTATACTTTAGATCTCATTCCCACTACATTCTAAGAGTTTGTTGTTCGCTGGTCCGTTTTCCCATCTTAACTTTTTTGAGGCATTTTTTTTATGTATTTCCATGTTTTAGATCTCATTTTGCAAATATAGACTTAGATTCAAGTTTTGTTTTATTTTTCTAACACTAAAGGGTGCATTGAGTTTTGGCTTTCTTGTAGGTACTTTGGAAGTGCAAAAGATTCGAAAAATTTGAAAATAAGAGATACAAGCTAAAGTAGCAAGAGCTCAAACCAAATACAAGGAGGATCAAATATACAAATCTATCACTCACTATCCTTTGTAATAGCTATCAAGAGCTAAGTTAAATTTTTTAAGTTTTATTTTCATTCCAAAGTCCTTCAAGGTTTTAAAACCCAAGGCAATTGTACAAGATTAATAAAAGTAAAAGTGGAGGAGGCCTCCACCTTTTTGGCTTTCTTCCCCATTTGAGGAAGAGTGTTGTGATTGGTTAGATTAGATCTTTCAATTTCTGCTTTAGAGTAGTCTTTTATTTTATCTTGTAATTCTCTTCCAAGCATTTGACCGGAAGTTGTATCCTTGGGATTTTATCTCAAGGGCAGGACCACATAATTTTGTGGTTACTCTTCCTTCCCTGTCAGTTTCCTTGGTAGAGCTTTCAGCTAGCTGGAAGTTCTCAAGTGCAGGCGGTTCTAGTGGTTGACCTTGTTCGGAGGTTGATCCCACCTTAGAGTAAAACTGTTGGTAGAACACTAAGTCTTTTTAGTATTATTTCATTCCGCAAATAGCATGCTAGTTGTCTCTTACTTTATTTGAGCTATCACATGGTTTAATTCTACAAAGATTCATAACTGTTTTTCACAACTGCTTCTATTTTCTTAAAATAAACAAAGCCTCTTGAACTTGGCCAAATCCAAGTCAAGAGCACTCTCTGTCGGAGAGCATTGTTAGATTTGCACTTTCCCCTTGCATTAGGCATTTTAAAGTAGGAAGTCTCTTGAACTGTGGTCTTAAGAATAAATCAAGAGTGCTCTCTGTTGGAGAGTTGAACAAGTGCTCTTAATAATAAAACATTTCAATCCACTTTCCCCTTTAATTAATTTATTTTGGTCGTTTGTCCAACACCCGTATGCTCTGCCAACCGGAAACGGTTGGGCTAGTACTCAGAAAGGTGAAGGACTTGATAAGCTTACAAGTGATAACATAATTAAAATTTTACCCAAAACCAAAACCAGTATCAAATCACTGAGGTGCTTCCTGAAATAGGTGGTGCCGGGAATCCACTGTCAGACTCGAGGGCGGTCAAGCCGTAAGTACACTTGTCCTCTTTGCAATCTGGGTGCTCCCGACCTACCATCTAAGAGGTTGCCAGTATTTGTTCATGGTTAAGGTTCCACTTTTTTGATATCCTTGGTTTTAGCCCTAATAATCAAGACCATTTAAAATATTCAATAAATCAAGATTAATTGCAGGACGATCTCACGAACATTACCACTTTGAACTCTTGTATCAAGCAACCCAAGCATTCAAGACTCTTTTTTTACTCCATAAGGCACTGGTCCTTGGAATCTTTCTATTTTTGTTATTATCTATCTGGAGCATTTCTATTTCCATGGTTGTCTTGCTTTAATTTTATCAAAGTGGTTATATCTCGAATGTCTTGTCTCATATCGCAACGTGGATTGCTTATCTTGTGTTTATTTCATAAATTGTGATCTATCATCTAAAAACTCCTAAACAACACTCATCCGCATCACCCCATACAAAAACACTTAAAACACAAGAGCCTTGTGAAACTCTTTTTTAGGGACTACCCCTCTTGGCTTTGTTAGGAGTTAGCCTAAACAGAGGAGCTGGGATTCAGGTGACAGTACCTGCCTCATTGCTTGCCCCCAAGGCCACACCTCTCTCCACTTTCCAGTGAGGGAGACAGCTTTCGAAAGATTTCTGCTGCTGGTGTGCAATCTGGCGGTCAACACAATGCATTAACCAATTACCAAGGTTTATCATAAGAGACCTCATCAATAACTAGCATGTATTATTTCAGATCCTTGTGTGAATATACAGTGCATAAAGGCATACAATTCAGTTTGTAGGTGTAATCTTTAGCTTATAAGTAACCACAGTAGTTTACAATATCTAAGTAAAAATAAGTCAAACTTTGGCGTGTCACTTGGCGTTCAATAACAAACCACTTTCAGGTCTACAAATTCGTAAATGTAATGTAGAAAATTTAGTAGAAATGTATCTTTCACAGTGTATGGAACTGCCAAAACTAAGATAAGAAAAAGCAAACCAAAAGTGACTTAAAAATGAGCTAACTTGACCTATTTAACTTCTGATCATTTTCTGTGTTTAGTGTTACAGGTTAGGGCAGTAGAGGTATGACACATAAGGTCTGCAACACCCTTTTGTAGAACTGTGTTAGGTGTGTAAAGGAGAAGGAGTAGGGTTGAAGGAGGGCTCGATGGTGGTTGAAAGAATGGGAGAAGGGCAGCAAAAGGAGTGGGGAGATGAAGGGAAAAGTGGCTGTGTGGATGGGGTAGCAGACAGTGAAGGAGAAAGGTCTCGGTGGAAGAGAAAGGGGCTGCAAAAAGGGAAAGGAAGGCAGCAAGGGTTAGAAAATAGGATGGGCAAATTTTTAGGAGGTGGGCCGAAATTATAGGGCCCTTAATTTTAGGGGCCGATAATTTCCTGAGGCCCTAAAATGTAAAAAAAATGATTTTTTGAAATTTTATGAATTTTCATGGTTTCAGGGTTTTGTTTTTATATACAAAACAAAAATCAGACCTAAATTACCCAAAAAAAAATGAGCTAATATAATATTTACAAACACAAACTAAAAAATTAGGGTTTTAGAAGTAGTTGAACAACTAGGGTTTCAAAATGACAACTACTCACCAAACCTAGGGCATCAATGAGGGGAGCAACCCTCCTTGAGATAGTACTTGGCAAGCTCAGCAAACTAGGGCTCACCTCAACAATCTCTAGGATTCGTAGAGGGAAGCCTAGCTTAGCAAGACTTGAAGACCTAAAGCTCAAGCTTGAATGCAATGGTGATCAATGACAAAAATGACATGCAAATCAAGACAAAATGAAGCAACAATGGCTTCCATTCAACCCTAACAAGCATCACATTCATACAAATTGACAGAGAGACATCAAACAAAAGAGTATGGACACCTCTATGTGCATGTGTTAAGCAAACAACTCTAGCCTCACCTTAGCAATGGCATGAACAAAAGTAAAACTTCCAAGAAATGCTTCAAACTTGCAAAATAACCTTCCTCAAGGAGTGCGTATCCCTTCAAAGAGCTCTAGTTAGGGAAAATAGCAGACATAATGATTTATCCCAAGAGTTGATGATCAAAATGAAGTGAGGAGATTGAATTTATATGATCTCACACACACTTTACACAAAATAAGGTCAATTTAATATTTAAAAATGTCAACTTAAAAATACAACAAAAATAATATAAAATAATCTAAAAATGGCCTATAGTAGGCTACTTGGGGTATTTTCCCCCTAGGTGCAAAAATATGCTAAACAAGGCCAATTTTGACGAATCTGAAGGCCAGACTATGCAGGGGGGGTCGTCATGCCCTGACTAACCCCAACCGTGATGAAAACCCTCAACGCCCCCCCCCTTTTAGCAAGCAATCAGTCTGCCCAGGAGGATGACATCATCCTCTGAAGGAGGGCCCAGAGGGAGGGAGCTGTTGAACTGGAGGACCAGGAGGGTGCTGGAGGTACTCTGGAAGATAAGAAAATGCCTTAGTGCTAAAGAACCTGCCGTTGGAGTGATAAAACAAGGTCAGGGTCATGTGTCCCAGTGACCCACCCTTGGAAGCCCTAGACACCAACCTCAGGGTTTCAAACCCTTTCATGAGGCAGTCAACGATGCCACTAAGCCATAGTGCTTCCAAAGGAGAAACCAGAGGGTCTGGCCATGCCCCTACCTCAGAATAAGCTGGCTAAACGCCCCTCCTGGTAAAAAAAAAGACACCCTCTCCCTAGGGACCTCTGTAGGTATGCTGGTGCTAGTACCATCGTAACACTACCAAAATAATTAAAGGAGAACAATAAACATCCAAGTGCACAAACCATATACCTATTGGGTCATATACCTGCATCTGTAACTTGTACATCTAATGGCACTGGAACACTGCTACAGAATATACCATGGGCACTGTCGTCATATCTACTCTAAATGATGAAGAATGGATAACTCAGTCATCGACCTGGGGTCATGAGGCTCAGTCCTAACATGAAACTAAAAATGTATATGCTTTGGATCCATTGAATGTAAGAGTGATCATCAATAAACTGCTCATCAACTGCTGATCTCGTGCATAGCATAGCAAAGGACTGGCTCAGGAAAATGCTCAAAACTGGTCTGCAATCATGGTATCCCTGGCTACTATGGATGTGATAACATCTGGCTCCAGCTGGGACAAGTGCTCTAAGGGAGACAATGCTTGAGAACCTAAGAAATCTCTAGTCTACAACACTCAACACATCAATCTGTGAAATGTGGAAAACGATGACAGTAAGTCAAATGTAAAAAGGATGCTTGTCTAGAGTCTATTAGAAGCCTTCTAAGCACCCTACCCATTTGTGAGGCACCGCCATTCCCTAGTGTCTTCTATCCGACATATGTATAAGTGGTTTCCCTTGTCCCTCGTATCCGAGAGATCACAGTGTTGAGGTTGTCAAGTCAAATTCCCTTAGCCTAGCCTTGTTTCATCCACTTCACCCATAGCTAGCAAAATGGTCAAGTATGTAAATGGGTATACACTTGAGGCTTTTACTTGGACTAATGGAGTTACCACCCTATTTCCCTGTGGGGGAAAACGACCTTACGTCAGACAAGGGATGAGTGTTCGTCCCTTGGCCATTGACTAGGTACGAAAGATTTGATCCATTTATTTGCTTGTGTTTAAAACACTTTTGTTGTTGACTTTTTGCATCCATTTAGATATAGCGTTTATGCGATCCAATGTTTTTTATGAGAGTACTTTTTTTTGAGGACTAAGGGAAAACATTCCAGTGACACTAGCCACACAACCGATCCACTTGGCATCATACAAACAGACTAGAAGGGACTAGGCCACACACTCTAGAGCCGAGACACCAGAAAACATCGAGTCTATCCAACACAGAGGCATAAGTGGGGGGAGTCCTCGATTTCACTAGTCAAGGTGCAAGTCAGGATCAAACCAAAGACGAAACATAATAGATGGATGGGTATAGTGAAAAGGTGATGCCATGATTAGCAAAGACACTAGGGGAATGACCAAGGACAAGGGAACTGACCAATGACACAAGAACCTTTCACTCAAAGAGAAATAATCACTCCTACTCTAGACCATCAATAAGGAAAAAATAGAGAAAATCACCAATGCATAGCCACTATACACTCAGTCTAGCTAATAAGATAAGTAAACGAGCAAAATAAACATCCAAGTATAATAACCATATACTTGTTGGGTCATATACCTGCAACTGCATCTGTAGACATATGAAAGACACTGGTACACTGCTGCGGTGTGCGTCTTGGGCACTATCATCATCCATATCTGATCTGTCAAGGTGAAAAATGGCTAACTCAGTCACCGACTTGGGGTCATGGGGCTCAAGCTAACATGAAACTAATTGTGTACATGCTTTGGGCCCACTAAATATAGAAGTGATCATCATCAAATGCTCATCTGCCATTGATCTCGTGCATAATACTACGTAGGACTGACTAAAAAATGTGCTCAAAATTGGTCTGCAATAATGGTAGCTCCCTACTACTATGGATGTGACAACAGGAACCAGTGATGACACGGCCTTAGCTACATTACCAGCAACCATTCATAGGTCCGGCGGAGTTGCCACAGTAATGCATGTTTAGAGAAAATATGGAGTACCTCTTAATTCAAGGAGTACCTACCCTTTCAACCATCAAACAATTTCAAAGGTGCGGATCAACTTGTTTCAAGTCTCGAGAGCACACTTTTGGAAACTATGCCAACCTTAGCTCAAGATAAAACATTAGGGTAACTGATCAGAGTAATACATGGCGTCGAAAGGCGATAATCCTAGGCACATACTCAAACATCAAAGGTAACTGACAAGAAACATAAGGCTTCAGAAAACTAATTCTCCTAGGTTCAAAGCCAAACATTAGGGGTAACTGACCAGTGTGGCATAAGACTTTGGAGAATTCTATCACATATATAAGAGTCAAGACACTAGGGGATAACATGGAGGCCATCCTAATAAAGAGGTCACATAGGGGGAGGTCCTTGAGTCACTCTGTCAAATCTAGATCAATGGGTTTGTTCAACAAGCAGGGGTCAAATGAATTGAGTATGGAAAGAACCATAAAATGGAACTAGGAGTAAGGGTGTTATCCATGCAATGATCCAAAGGATGTTCCAAATAATGGTATGTATATAAAACAAAAACTACTACTATATACCATGCTCTACAGAAATCCTACTCACCATGCTCATCAAAAGATTACAAGTGTAAAGTAAAATTTACAACATCTAGTCAATCAATCAGTACAAACTGTATAATCCATAAAATAATCCTCTACGCATGCATCTGATATAAACTGAAATGACAAGGATCCATCATAAGGAAATATACATATGGCAACCAATACCCAAGGTCAAAAATATCATAGGCTTCATTGCTCTGCAACAATGCCCTGCTCAACAAAACGGATCTAGCTCTGCAAAAATGAGGTATAGAACCCTATAAAACTAGTGGTATAATAGAGTCATAAACCACATAGTCACTGAGGGAACTCCCCTTTAAGGCTAAGCATAACATCACATCACATAAGATTAACCACAATAATTGCTTGGGATCATATGAAAGAGTGGTTATATGCCAATTGATACATGAAAGAAATAATATCAATAATAAAGGTGGAAACCATAGGAAAATGTATCCAAAGTAGAAAAATGTTCCACCTACGAATCATACACCATCAAATATGTAACCATCTAGCTCAAACACCAGAGAATCATCCTGTAAACATCACGTCGGACATCACTCAGAATAGATCATGGTAAACATCCCCATTACATTGAACATAATACCACTGGACATCATGTGAGCTCTAGGGGCATAAATCAATCACTTTGCACTAAACGCTTTCCTCTAGGCATTGCAACACCAAGTTGTTGAGGTAGCCAATCGGAATGAACCATAAGGGCAATGTTAGGAAAAGTGCATACATTCATAAAATTCCTTGCATCTGTTGCAACATCCATAATGATATCTTGAAAAATACCTACCATCGTGATAAAAATCACGGATGGGACCTCATGCTATGTGAGGGGTAACACCTAGCTCCATATGGAGACATGTTCTCTACTAAGAAGAGTGCATGAGAACTCCAGAACCTCTAAGTAACTAGCAAATCTCAATACAATAGGAGATCAAGAAAATATGTCGAGAGAAGGATAACATCCTCATTACAAAACCCACATAAGATATATGTAAATCTATGTCAATTGTTCATGATATCTAATACATAAAGGAATTGAAATGCAAAACAATGCATGGGCTAAATGCCAGAAATAAGCAGTAAATTAAACCTATTCTAATGTCCACAGGACTTATTCATCTACTCTATTGCTCGTTAGAGCTTATTCATTCTATACTAAATATAGCATCAAATGCCATTAGAGAAATACAACTTTAGAAACTGCTTGTTTATAGGTAGAGGAAACTTTCCTCTATCCAGACGATTGAGATAAAATGATTTGGAACCAACAACTTCCTCAATCTTGTAAGGGCCAACCCACAATTTATTAAAATTTCCATGCTTTTTTGGTTTCTCATGTTTTGAATCCCACATGAGAACCGAGTCATATTTTTGCATCATTCTAGAATTGGCTTTCTTATCAAACTTTTCTTTGACCTTTTCTTGATTCTTTGCTAAATGATCAAAGGCATGTTTGTGGGTTTTTTCAAGCTTGACTAATTGGTCAATTCTTCCCTGAGTTGCTTCTTGATTTGTTGTGAAATATTGTAACAATTGATATACTGGAACCTTGAGGTGAACAAGTAAGGTGGATATCCTTTCCATAAAAGAATCTCAAATGGGATTTTTCCTTTTTATTCTTTCTTTGTGATTGTATCAGCCTAGACGGTATATTTCAACTTGCTATCCAAGCTCGTCTTATTCCCCCCCCCCACAATCTTTTTGATGATCACCTCTAGATTCTTATTATCGAACTCTACCAATCCATTCCCTTGGGTGTTGTAATTTGATGAATGAGATAGAAAAACGCCATGGTTGAAACAAAAGGTTTACAAATCGACAAAGCTAAAAGCCATGGCACTGCATGTTATTATCTTAACTGGAACCCCAAATCTTATCTTAGTTGGAATCCCAAATCTTGTAAATATCTTATCTTCTAGGAATTCCATTACAACTTCATTAGTCACCCTTGTGGTGAGGACTACTTCAACCCACTTTGTAAAGTAATCAGTGATAGTGATTTTCCACTGAAAGACACTACTTGAATTTCCTTTGAACTCTTCGATGAAGTCTAGCCTCTATTACCCCTCATATTGTATGAGGATCACACATGTGATTTTCAACACATCACTTGTGAAATGTTTCACAAGGATTGAGATTGCACTTCTTCATGGCTAGATAATTGGATCGACAGGGGGTACTGTTATCACACAACTTGTAGTTGTCCCTAGTGGTATCCCATCCGGGATGGTAGAGGAGATAGACAACTAAAGAGGTGACCCAAGAGATGCCACGGTTTCCAATGCAAGCTGGGAGTCACGTAAATCGAGTCACTCTTCACTTTAGATCAAGATGAATCAAGACCTAGGGGGAGACCCTATAAACAATCATAGATGATTGGACCCAAACAAAGGTTCCTAGGGATAAGTAAAAGACAAGTTACAGAAACCAATGCAAGGTTAGGTGGACCTATAAGTTAAGGTATGGTTGAAGGAGACTTAAGGAATGATTTATGTTTCAACCAATGACTGATTTAGGCCACATAATGAGATTAAAGGACAAGATCTAGTACCATGAAATACACATGTGGGACCCACTTCCTTGGGATATGGAAATGGCTCAAATGAGACCCACGAGGTGAAGTTCGGGGTGCAAATGATACTAAGGGGTATGTCAAGAGTAGATCTATAGATCTAAGGTGAAAATAGGGATACCCACATATGGGATCTAGTAGTTGACACACATCCCAAGGAGTGCGAATTGCCCTAGGTGGACTAGTGCCTTGATGGATGGGTTAATGGAGTCAAATGATATGTCAAAATGTAGATCGGGACACCGAGGATACAAATCAAGTGGCCTATTTGAAGTGTGATGGGTGGATCTTACTAGATCTAATATTTCACTAAGTGACCCAAGTGGACAATTTTCCCCAAAACAAGGAATGCTATCCCCAAGGCAGAACTTCACTAAGTGAGATACTAAATGTAGGTTTCAAGGTATGCTCTTTCCAAATCAAGCGGGATTACAATCACCCACATCCTAGAAGTGGACAAACTCAAACAACCAAGGAGTGCGACTTTACCCAAGGAGGGTTTAAAGCATGGAAAGGTGTGTCAAAACAAGTCAAATGGCCACCCAATTATAGATCCAAGTAGTTTAGGCAATGATCAATGTGGATCTTGAAAATCAAGGGGATCCAATGGCTAGATCTCCATAGATCTGAGATTGAAAATGTATCACCAAATTGACCCAAGTGGGGCAAAACCCTCAAAATGAGGAATGGGGCCCACAAGGAAGAAATCAAAGAAGTGACACACTAGGGGTAGGTTATCAAGTGAGGAGAGTATGAATCAAGTGGGATCTCACCTACCCATTTCTTGGAACCAACCAAATTAGCTTCTCCCAAGTGGTGCGATTTTGCTCAAGGAGGGCTAAGTGCCTTGAAAAGTGTGTCAAATGGAACCCAATCACCACCAAACTATAGATACGAATTGTCGTGGATACTATAGAGGTGGGTTTTCAATATCTTTTCAAGAGCAAGGCTAGATCCAAGTCGATCTAAGAAAAACAAAAAATGAGGGTTTTGATTTTAATGTAATTTTGACCAATGGGATGGATAGCAAGCGAAATCGATACGTACCTTGTAGATCTTACCTCAAAAGCTTGCGGCCTCTTAGCATATGGAGAATTCTTGCCCTAGTTACAATTCCAAGCTTGATCCAAGTTTCTTCAACCAATAGCATTCAAACCCTAGGAGGAAATATGTCTCATGAAAACCTGCAAAATCAAACTACATCAAGTTAGATTTGATCTACAAATCCATAAGATCTAAGCATGTCATTTTAAGAAAGTAATCAATGGACAAAACACAATTGAAAAACTCCCTCTCTATGAAGTCGATTTGCCCATGGGGGATGTGAGCAACCCCTACAATCTTCCCACAAAGCAAAATCGATGAGCTAGCTTGAGCAATTCGGCCTCCATCTCTTGAAGTCGATTTCACCTGAAAAGCAAACAATGTCTAGAAGCAAGATATCCAAGAACACATGCAAGAACAACCCAATCAAAGACAAGAAGTAGATCTCCAAAATATTCTTTTCATTCCAAGTTTTCCAGAGCCCAAAGGTGAGCTATACAATAGGGGATTTCCTCCTTATATAGGATAATAAAGACCAAAACCCTAGATCTCAAAACCACTTTACAACAAAATGAGTGGTTGAGATTAAAAGATCTCAATACATGATCAATGGCTAAGATGAAACATAACAATATAACATATGGATCACTCAAATAATGATGATGTCATAGCTAAAAGGTACTCATGGAGGGTGATGTCATCCACTAGAGGGGGTAAAAGTATAAAATCCCACCTCATATGACTAGGACATGACACATGGAGCTCATGGTGGGGCTAGGTGGTATCAATCCTTACTAGCTCATCCCCATGGCACAATAAAATAATATAATATGTCCAAAATAAATATAAATGATCAAATCTGTCCTCAAAATCTGTGACAGACAAGCAGTAGAAGGCCTCCTGTGGCCTCTGTGGACCCACCCAAGTGGTGAAAACTGGATGGAAGATAGGGGGTTCACCCTGGAAGACCTCTCTAAAAACCAAGTGCCAAATCCTTTCCTCAACTGCCCAAATCGAATTTTTCAGTGACCCTTTTATCCCATTTCTGGACTGCCTCGGTAACTGTGAAAGTGCTGAAATTGACTCCTAGGGCACCTGCGCTGTCAAACTGATCCTATCAGGCTTTCCACAAGGGGGGATAAATGGTAATAACAAGTGGCTGGACCACCCCGTCCTCATACAGCGCCCTAGGTGAACTGGCCTCTCATGGCCCCTGTTGCTCAGGCTGGGAAATCAACCCCAAATCTGGTCAACAAGTGTAAAACTGCATCTATCACTATCAGAAGTGCCCGGAACTGAAAGATAAGTGTCTCATTCGATCTAGAAGACCCAAATCTACTAAGAATGTGTACTCATACACGATGGCTTGCCCTGATGGGCTAGCTGTAGGGTCCACCATATATGGACAGTGCATAATCTGAAGATCTAAAGTAATAATAAAACCTGTTGAACTGTATCAATCACCATTTGAATCATATGTCCATCATATAGTATCATCATCAAGAGTATGTGGGACCATCCATCATCATCAATAGGTATATATGGCCCACATCATCATGGATCCCAAGAAGTGACCATAGTCAAACTGGGTTTGACTAGGTCAATAAACAACCAAGGATAAATCATCTCAATAGACTAAGACATGTTCCTCTAATCATACTCACAACTTAACTTAAAGTATAGCATCCATTCAGTGGCATTAATCATGTTAGCATATTCCATTGGTATTTATAATTACTTGCACAATAGTTTAAATGACAAACTCACCCATTGGACATGGTCAAATTGCTAGTGAAGGATGGAGGCTAAGAACAAGGTTGGGCAAAGGGGTGACTTGTCTAAACTCAACTGAAAGATACTTTGGACTAGGAGAAAGGGGAAACTACAAACTTTGTGCTGGACAAAATAACACGGGGGATGGCTGTGCCTCACAAATAGGTAAGTTGTTTAGAGAGTGCTTAGTCAACTTAGGCATCATGTCTACATCAAGTTGATCCAAGTTCATTAGGATCATTCAATTTCATTTCATGGCCTTTTTGGCCTACATAACCCTTCGGATCTCAGGTGTGCTGATAAGCACAACTAATTGCAGCTTGCATCCAGGGCATGTTTACATATACATATAAGGTCAGCAATTGTTTAGATATAGCATTTAAGAACCATTGCTTTTTGGACCTTTCTTATACTCTTCGAGGAGTATTTTTAGCAGTTCATCGCTCTTTCCCTTTTTAGTTTCCATGGGCGAATTTATATAAGTTTCCATAAGTAGTACATGAGCTTTCAGTTTTAGCCAACAACATCTCAAGTGACTAGGGGGAGTTCGAGCCAGTGCCAAACATCGGGTCAACCGACCAGAATGATTTAGGCCTACAATCCAACTTACCAAAGGCAAGTTTTGTCACCAACTCAGAGCCGGGACACTAAACATACAGGGATGCGGTCCAAACACAGAGGTAGAAAAAGGGGAAGTCCTCAGTACCAAAAAGTCAAGTAAGACAAGTCAAGGTTTAAAGTCAAATAAGGAAAGTCATGTATGGATGGAGTCAAGTGAAGGTGGAGCCTAAGCTAGTTGACAACTGGTGTCAAGAAAGACCATATCTATGTAAGGTGGGAAACCAGTTAGTTTTGTCAAACAACCTAAATGTGCAAGTAAATATCCATTTTATAGTTCATCATCAAGATAGTCCATTTTAAGTTTTGCCACATCATGAATTATATACCAAGCCAATGCTATGAACATGACTAAAGCAACAAGATAATAATCCACAGTCAATGATAAAACATCCATAGGTCATACAACATCATCACAAGAATAATCATCAGATATCATCTGAAACACTGTTGCAATACATCTCTAGGAATTGAACTGAAACTGTATGGAATAAAGGGTCACATCAGTCATCAAATCTGAACTCTCAAGGCTCAGCCTTGACACAAGGTCTAACATAAGTCTGAATAATACACTGCTCTGATCATGAGTGATCTCAAAATATACAATCATCATAGCCAAGCTCTGAATAATGGAAGCTCTGGAATGTGCAGATATCTGCTAAGCAAAAATAGTAGCCCTACTACTATGGTGTGATAACAGTTACTTTGTTCAGCTGTCCGTAATCTATGCACAGCCGGAAAGTGCCATCTTTTTTCTGTACAAAAATCATCGGTGCTCCCCACGGGGATACACTTGGACGGATATACCCTTTTTCCAACAGCTCCTGCAATTGTGCTTTTAGCTCTATCAATTCAGGTGTACTCATCCGATAAGGTGCCTTAGAATTTGGTACTGTTCCCGGGGACAGGTCTATGGTAAAATCTAGTTCTTGACTAGGAGGTAAATCCGGAATCTCCTCGGGAAACACATCCTCAAATTCAACCAAAACAGGATGTTTTGTAAAATCTGAAATTTCATTTTGCTGATTTTCTGTCATGTGGACAGTATAGAGTTTGCACCCTTTCCGTGCATTTCTTTTCAATTGAAGAGCATAAATTTCCCTTAATTTCACTTCTCTCAATATTCCTTGAATCTTTTCAGGCTGTCCAACATCATTCGTAAATGTAATAGATTTTTGATAGCAGTCTATAACAGCCCTATGTTTTTCCATCCAATCTACACCGATGAGCAAATTGTATGATCCTAATGGCAAAACATTTAAATCTGCGCTAGTGTAGGATTCATTCAACTTCAAGGGACACTGATTCACTACTTCAGAAACTTTCCTTTTTGTCCTTGTTGTCGTTTGAACCAGCCAAGGCTACATGTATTTGTTTTTACTAATTTTGCATGACTCACACAGTTTTGGGTCTACATAACTTTTACATGCGCCATAATCAATCAAGATAGACATGGGTGTCCTGGAAAGCATACCTTCAACCTCGATTACAGAGGCTTGGTGTTCTGCTTGACGGTTGTTCAACGTAGCATAGTTTTTCAGAGTCCTTGCTATATCTTGGAATGTGGAAGCCTCTTGAACGTTTTGCACTGATCTGTTTTGATCTTTCTTGTGACGACAGTCATGCCATCTATGATTTCCTCCGCAGCCCCAGCATTGGAGTGGTGGCTTAGATGGTGTATGTTCCGGTTTTCTGGTGCCTTTAGTGTTAAACTTCTTAATGGGTGGAACAAACTTGGATTGTGGCTTGCTGCCCTCAAACCGGTTGCTGAAAGGTGCCCTCGTAACTTGGTTTCTGAATTGGTTGGGCTTGTGTCCTTTCTGCTTGTTATCAGACTTGGTTTTCTTCTTTTCGTTCCACCTTTTTGACACTTCAGCTTTGTTCTACCCTTGTTTATAACACAGTGTAGCTTTTCTGAAAGCATCTTCTAAAGTCTTGGGATCGTCAAACTCTATCCGATCCTTGTACCCAAACGAAAAACAGTTCAGAAAACGTTGAATTCTTGCTTTCTCATCCTGAATGTAAGGAACATACTTGAGCAAGTCTATAAATTTACTGATTAATTCCTCCATGGTTTGCTGTCCCAGCTTAAGGTAATAAAAGTCATTTACCTTTTTATCAAAGTACCTTTCAGACAGGTACTTCTGTTTGAAGAATGTTGCAAAAGTTTTCCACTTTACCTTCTTTTTGTGGATAGAGCGGGTCAGCTTGAGATCATCCCACCAAACCGAAGCCTTACCCTATAGGTTGAAAACAACAATCCTAGCCTTTATGATGCTGAAATAATCGAACATGCATAAATATTTCTCCATGTCTCTCAGCCATTGTTCTGCTTCTTCTCTGGTTTTAATTTATCTGTTAAAAGTAGGAGGCTTGATTTTTCTCAATTCTGAATGTAGATGATTTACTTTCCCAGTCTTCTTTTTCTTCTTAGGAACGTACTCTTCAAAATCTTCGCCATGTGACTCTTCGTCACTGACGTCCATATTATAGCTCGCAGAATTTCTTGAAGGTGTAGTCTTAAATTTCGAGTTTCGTTTTGTGACTGATTTTTTTGCATGCTGCTCCTCCAGTGTTGGGAGGTGATTGTTTTCTTTCTCTGTCAACTTTTGTAGCAGAATGGCATTTATTTCTCGCTGTTCTTCAAAGTTTTTAATGTTATCTTCTTTAATGCTGATCAATTCAGCCTTCAGACTTTTCACTGTTTCCAACATCACGTTGAATGTTGTCGCTCCTTGTGGATAGTTCTGGTTCCTCTCCTGCCTGCTGGCCATTTCTCCTCGCTAAATGGATGTTTCTACAGCCAACCTTGCTTCTTGTTCTGCAGAATTCATTTCTGCCATTTACTATTTCAGCCACTGTGTTGTCTAAGTGTGTTCAACAGTTGTTTGTTAGAAGTCAGCACAACAATGTATTTATATAAAAAATAAAATTTCAAAACAGTATGCTACAGGAATTTTAGTTATTTATCTCTAATTAAAACACAACACTCGTGCAAATGAGCCTAAGGTCGCAGTGTAGTGACCGTGCTTTGATACCAATTTGTCACGTCTCTTCTACGCGATTTTTTTTTTTTTGAATAAGGACTCCAATCACTTAAAATGCGGAAAACACCAACTCTAGATGTCGCTACAGCTGGCGTAACTTTTCAGTAAAAAGTTAACATGCAAGGACAACTCAAATGTCAGCAATTACTTATGCGCTACATCCTACACACTTATGACCACAAAAGTGATAGGCAATAAATGCCACTAATGACTATATTAACATTCATTAATATGTTATTACACAATGGCTATCTTTTCATAATACTAAATGAATACCATTTTAACTTGGCATGGTTATATGTTCCCAACATATAACCTATGCGGTTGTATTAATTTAGCCCTAACATTACTTGCAAAATACTAGGCTAAAGAGTATGAGCATTCTTAAAGTACCTATGTCTATACGATTATAATCCATTAAATAACTATGGATAATATCCTTCGATAATGGTAGTATTAGGATTAACCTAATAAATATACACATACATTAATTCCATCAATAAGTTGAACATATATAAAACATAATGTTATGAGTCCTACATAACATTTACCCACCATATTAAACCATTATTAGAATGACTTAACTTTATAATTAATATAATTACATATATATATAAATACATCTATTTATATACATATATCCTATCTCTAAAGTTTAGGCCATGGCTTAAAGCCAATATATTAAAATGCAAGAAAACTATATTGTTAATATTGAATTTCAAACTTAATTCTTTTTCAAACTAATAATATATATATATATATATATATATATATATATATATATATATATTATACGTCCCAAACAAGGATTAAGGCTTAACATGTCTATGTTGCAATACGTGCAAATTCGCGCCACTTATACTATGAACCCGATCCAAACATACCACGATACCTAACGTCATGCCATGACATTAATATCAACATAAACCACGAATTAACCGAGGTAGGAACTAAGGTTTTAAACAACGACTCAAAGGTTTAATAAACGATACGACGATTAAGCGATCGTGGACAACACATGTAAAATCCACGCATGAATGGAGTGTTAGCACTACATGGTTCAACAAGTGGCCTGGGTGGTGATGTGGCGAAGCCACGCAGGCTAAACCAAATCTCTTCACACGTTTTGACCCCAGTTGGCTTGCCATTTGGCAGGTAAGCGAACACCCTGGCTCATGTGGAAGGCCCGACACTGCGTTGTGGTTTGGTCTATATGGACAGTGGTTGGTATATATAAATGAGACTCCCGCCTAAAAACAAGCTCAGTGAATTGTACTGCGTACTCTATGCGGCTCCATTAATTCTCCGACCTTTCTCCATCGTTGATCTCAGCATGGTTGGTTTATTGGCAATTGTGAAATATGCGTCGCCGTTGATCCACCATACTACGGCCTTCGCGCCAACGATCCATGGCATAACTCATAACTCTCCGGCAACCGGGGTCAGTGGTGACCGTCACCTTCCCTGTCCGGTGCCCACTGCATTGTAAAAGGCTTGATGTTCGACGGTGGTCATTGCTGTTACGTTGAGGTTCTATGCAGAGGTCTTGCTGCCCTATGCAACGAGCTTGTCTACCCTGAACCAGTGGAGATGGCTTCGACGCCATGCCAATGCCCAGAAGATCACGACAACACCGCCGATGTTCGCTACTGCATGCATTGGTAAGTAAAAAGGTCAGTTTCATAACTTGTTTGCTGCACTGTTTAAACATTTATAAAAATCCCCGAGCTTTGACTAACGTTGTCGCTTATTATCTGTGTGCTCAGGTGAGGCATGGCAACGAAACTCTTCTTCTTTACAGGTAATGTGGTTCGTAACCACCCTTACTGCAAGCTATGGTAAAAACTAGGTATTTACTGTTTCACTTGTTACTCGTTTAACCACACGTCGTTGTGTTTGCAGGTCAGCATGAAGGTGGTGGAAGCTAAGGCATGCGAAGCAACTCCACAACCAACGCTGAGTGTGGGGACAAGGTGCCCCCAAACTGCTAGGTAACTCGCACTACTTGAAGCCTTGGGTGGTTTCACCCCGTGGTTCAAGGTTGACTTACTCAAACGTTCGAAGGGTTAAGTGTTGGGTTGTTTATTTCGCTGCTTTAAAGAGTGGTGGCCTTTGGCCCCAAAATGCAGAAGCGTTAAGTTTGTTGCTTTAAGATAGCGGGTCCGTGCGTCCTGTGTGGCTTGGACACACTAGGCGTCGTCGGTGGTTTTACCGCCACGACTAGGGTTGACCCTTGAAGGGATAATGTGTTGAAGGAAGAGCATTCACTCTGGATTGTAACATTCAGTTTGTAAATAATGAATGCATTTGTAAAACGTGAATGTTTAAGTCATAGCTTGTTTTGATCCTGTGCTGGAAAGTCATGGGTGCTCTCGGCCTCTGTCTCTTTTTATTTTATTAATGAAAACAGAGTTGTTAAATGTATCGTATGGCGTTCATCCTTTTTAATAGTGAAATGTTGATTCGGTTAACTCCAAGCAATGGATGATACTTGCATCGTTTTGTCTATAATGTCTGTGCATTAAAATTCGATGGGTTCGCCATCGGCCATACTTAGCATCATGTATTTTACATTCAATTTACTATTGAATATATATATTGCTTTCCCATAAACTTATGAATGTAGATTCGTCGGTCTGAAAGGTAGCTGCAACTCATTAATTCGTAGAGTATGAAGGAATGCTACAACAATTAAATGTTTTGTGATTAACTGCTCTTCAGCATGCATATAAGCATATGCAGTGTTATACGTTTCTGTTGAGTCGATTTGCATATGCCTAGATTGTGTGCGCTCCAGCACTTGATATATTTATAATGTCGACTTTGCTTATTGAACTGCTCCCGAGCATAGACGCAGGTTTAAAATGTTAAACTAGA
Organism: Larix kaempferi; assembly: GCA_027924585.1. Taxonomy (NCBI): domain Eukaryota; kingdom Viridiplantae; phylum Streptophyta; class Pinopsida; order Pinales; family Pinaceae; genus Larix; species Larix kaempferi. The sequence continues at coordinate 8,199,979 of BSBM01001430.1, read as the reverse complement.
TGCATGGTATAGAATCGCATTTAACAGTATATATGCAGTATGATCTTCATGCAAGTATGCTCTGTGTAAAATTGTGGCAGCCAATAAAATATGAGTCATAGAGAAATCATGTTTACGCGTTCTGGTTAAAGAATGGCTAAGCGCCAGTATAAACCCTTGTTTTTAAGAAGAGCATTTAAATCTATAATGTATTACGATAATGTGTCTTTTCAGCCAAGGACCACGATTTGACTCTAAGTCGAATCTCGTGTCCTTAACTTAGCTCATATCGAGGGCATAACAATTTATACGATTCGCCATAATGAAATATATAGCATCTACCAAAATAAAGGGTATTCGAACTTAGTATGCATCTCAGGAAAATAATAGCAGGTGTTAACAAAACTTTAGGAAACCCTAAATATAAATACTACTTTACTTTGTAATATTTATATGCATAATTTGTATTACAATAGGTTTCATACTATGGTCCCCGATTCAACTCTTGCAAGGATATCATGACTTTACACAACCCATACTAAGGGCGTTAATATGAATACAAATGCATCTGTCAACACAAGTCTTTCATATACAGATTTATAACATGAATGTATGAGTAGAATCAGAGTAAGCATTTCATTAAGAACATCTAGGAAAATGTTTTGTCCATACTTATCTATAAAATAGAATAGAGGGTTTACAATTATTTTAAGGCTTGACATGTAAACCTTTAGGTTTACATGTCTGCCTACTTCACATAATAAAACATATACAACCCTAGTTCTGCCAGTCATATAAAAATGATTATACTCTGTATAAAATGCATGCATATAACATAGGTTAGCATTTACATCATATTCACTCTAGGATGCATCTCTCAAGCTTACAACTTTGATTTAAACAATATTTATGTTCACATAAATGCATCAGAATTATACTTATTCATACAACAACATGAACCATGAATACTTCAGGTATTTCGCTCAGATCATGAAACTATATCAGATGACAGAGATCTAGGAATTTTATGGCAGATCTATACTCATAAAACAGTATACACTATACATATAAACAGATCTGAAATAATAGATCATTTAACAGTACTTCCAGGAATTAATATAAACACATTCCATTACTGTCCATAAAAATAAACATATAGGTTCAGCAGATAAACTTATCTGAGTTCAGATGAGTAGTGGAACCAAGCACAAACCTCCCAACCTTTGAACAAAAAGTACTCCTTGCTTTTAGGTCACCCCTGAGCTGAGTTCACAGTCCTCCAGGTCAGAGTGTAGATTTTAAGTTACCCTTAACTTGTTTACCCAAGTTATTTAGGATATTTTAGTGGCAACAGGAAACCCAACATCCAACTCAGTACTCCTGAGCTCCAGGATGCTCCAGGGCCTTTTAAGCCTCAACCATTAAGAGAATCAATTTAACACAGCCTATTCAGAGTATAATGCAGTGCTCCTGCAAGCTTGGGGTAGTTTTCCTACCTGCACACAATTAAGTGGCCAAGCCAATACTCAACTGTAAGATTCCTCTTAATCTGGACCAGTTTGGTTCTCCCAAATTTCTCCTCATTCACTTGGCTTCAGGACCAGTTTGATTCTCCCAAATCTGTCCTCCTTCACTTGGCTTCAGGACCAGTTTGGTTCTCCCAAATCTAGCCTCCTTCACCTGTCTTCAAGACCAGTTTGGTTCTCCCAAATCTGTCCTCATTTGTCTCAGGTTATTGTTCTTCTAGGTTTCTATTTCTCTTGTGTGTTAATGATCATGAGAGTGAGTACAATGATAATGAATGAATGAGTGTTTTCAAAGAGTTTCACATTTTATTCTCTTAGGTGAGGAATTTCTCATTTTATGAAATTCTTTTAATTCATTAGTATCTCAAATCTTTTCTTTAGGGTTTTCCATTTCTCTCCAATAATAATTTCTTATTATTATTATAATTTGGCATTTTCCCTCCAACCCTTAGGGGACTGTGATTCCCATCTCATTAATGTGTTGGTCCACATGGTCATTAGAAATCAATTTATCAGATTTCTAAAATCAACTAAGTAAAATGAAATAATACTTAGCAGAAATATAATAGGGGTTCAAAGTCCAAAATTGGGGTATTACACTAAGCTAGCAAGCCATAAAGGTGGGAATGATCATGTCCACACTCTTAGGAGGGTAAAACCAACGCGTATAAAACAAGAGCTTCTAAATGCAAGTAATACAACCATTTAAATAATCAATAACAACCAATTTCATTTTACGTAGATATACTGCCAGATCATGATTACTAGATACTAAGTAAAGCTATCAAAATGACCAAAAGAGCAATATAATAAAACCAATGCATATCATATATACCTACCGGGCCATATTCCGGTATCTGCTATCTGGACCAACCGTAACCACTGAGAAAATTGCTATTGAAGCTACAAACACTGCACTGCATCTGTATGGGAAAAAAAGGTCATCTCAGTCATCAAATATGATATAGGGCTCGTCTGATGTGTGAGTGATCACAAATACTGCTCATCATAGCCAATCTTGCTAGAACTGTGTAAAGGAAAAGCTCAAAAATATGCACATAACTGCTCTGCAATCATGGTATCCCCACTACTATGGATGTGATAACAGTAACAATGCAACAAAATTAGCAGCTCTCCTAAGTGGACTCCAAATTGCCTCACTCTGGTCACTCCTGCCTCTTGTGGTCGAAGGAGATTCTCAAATCATCATCTCCCTTGCCAAGAAATTCAATGTGGATCCCAGATCAATAAACTCTCTCCTAGTTGGAGACTCAGATATGGTCTCTCACGTGTGGCTGATCTAGTTCATGGAGTGGGAGCCATCACCTTCCAGCATGTCCGAAGAAAAGCCAACGCATTAGCGGACTGTCTTGCTAATGAAGGAACTACAAGCAACAACACCCTCCAAGACAGGGAGTTGGCTATGTACCTGATACACAACTCAAAGTTGACTACTTTGCTCTTGCAGTAAAGGATTGTCAAGCCCCGGATGCGGGTGGTATGAGTAACCAAGCAGAGAACGAGGAAGCTGCCATGATGGCCTCCATAGATCATCATGTGAATCCCCCTCGTCATTTCCGCCCCGCTCACTAATAGGCTTTGTTTTCGATGAGGAGGGAATTCAAGTTGATGGACGTCCGAGCTCACGCTAGAGCTAGTCTTTGTACCTCCAGCATCATTCCCCTACTGTGCCAATTAATGGCCACCCTCAGCATTGTTTTAAAGCCTTCCAGACATAAACATTCCAGTTACAGAATGCTAAGAGGCATGTTTGCTGTGGAAATTTCTCTCCCCTTGCGTTGACAGCACCAGTTGCAATTTGCAAGGTCCTAGCTCTCTAGTGTAGACATTCCGCTTTCCTTGAATCCTCCTGCACCCATCTTGTACCTCCCTCCGCTCAGTTCTTCTTTGGTGAGAAACGCAGGAACTGGTTTTTGCTCTCAGACTAGGAGGATGTCTCACAGACTCCGTGCTACCCCTCGACGAGGTGGCAGAGGCCGAGGACACCAAGGAATTCAGGGTCTTGGAGAGGTCAATGAAAATGGATATGATAGTTCAATTCATGGGTACTTAAGGATTCTGATTGAGGACTGCGAGGAAGAATTGCTCATTCAGCAGTTGGTTAGCCAGAGAACTAGAGCAAGGCGCAGACACTATTGGACGGTTAAGAATTTGTTGGTTCACGTCTCCTTTTGCACTCTCGGGAGCTACTTCAGGGGAACAACTCCCCTCTTTCTCCTCCCCCGATTCAGGCTAGATACTCTCCCTCTCCTACGGCCTCGTCCCACGTCTCCAAGCCATTGGAGCACATCGACACTCAGTCATCCATTGAGCAAAAGCAACCAGACGTCCAAAACAATCTTCCATCCACCAGCGGGCTCAAGAGGAAGTGCGTCGAACAAGTAGACCCAGGGAATTCAGACTCCTTCCGAAAAACTCAGATGCTTCCTGTTAAACCTAAGATTGATAGCTCTTCGAATTCTGAGGACTACTGCTGCCCTATCCTCGAGGAGAAGTCATGCGATGCATACTCCGCCGGCCCAGGCAACGCCAAGTAATTCTGCTCTGTTTTTCTTGACACTTGTCTCTACAGGCTCTAGGGAAATAACACCTGTAATTTTGTTTTTGAAGGCCTGTCTTATCTTTTGGGTTGTAGGTTTTTTGAGTAAATCTTTTGGGTTGTAGGTTTTTTGAGTAAGCCTATTTTGAATCCAGAGAGCATTTTTGTAACAGTCTCATATGAGTCTTCTGTTAGTTTTTTCTAGGCTTTTCATGGACAGTGAGTACTCCTATGCAAGACAAGTCTTTCAATTTTTGAATGGGCAGGGCGCCCATGGTCTAAGCTTTTATTTTTGGTACTGTGAGAAGCCTCAAAAGGCTCTCAGACCTCATGATGATCTTGTGCCTGTAACTCTTTTTGTACTATAATATAATTCCTCTATGCAGCTTACAAATAAAAATATAAGAGTGGAACTATCGTAACAACATATCCAATTATAAGTTAAATCACATACTATATGTAACTTCACCATTACAAGACACATATGTATTTTCATATAAATAAATATAAACTCAAATCACATAAGCAAAAATGATTTTGCAAATTTAATGAAAGTAAAATCTTTTCAGACCAATTTGTTACCGCTGTTCTTTCCATGTAATACTTTAAATGGACAATGAAGTCACACATATTACTTACCTACTAAACTCTATTTTCAGATTGTTATATCATATACATCTTGTTTCAAATTTGAGATATGTTTCAAGTTGCTTACAATGAAGAATGAATGTTACTTTAAAATTTTGAATGTACACTTGTATTTTTAAATTTTCTAAAATTTAAAAATTGCATATTTTTATATTTATGAGAAATTTACTTCAGCATTTTAATATTCTTCAGCATTTTAATATTTTTCATTATATATGTCGTACTTTAAATTTTCTAAAATTTAAAAATTGCATATTTTTATATTTATGAGAAGTTTACTTCAGCATTTTAATATTTTTCATTATATATGTCGTACTCGCTTATTGATTGTCAATGGATTATAAGTATTAGTCAAAGACTATATGACAAGTTCAATATCATCTTGTCAGTTCAAGTTCAATTGAATTATAATTATTAATAAACATTTTATGATCATTAAGACAGTTTACTGTGAATTTCATTTTAGTTAATTACAACTTCACTTATATTAATAATGCATGCTTTCTTTTAATTATGTTTGTCCAATAAAGAAAGAGTGGTGCACCAAAGGAATATTATCAAGGTTCTTTGATCTCACTATTCTTTATCTTTAATATTGTTATTTTTTCTCTCTCCTAGTTTTTTGTTTCTCTTTCTGTTTCTAGGTTTTGATAACATAGATCACAACCTTTGCTTTAGATTTCCCTATGGGCTTTTCAATCCTCCTCCTGAGTGGAATGCTCTTGCAAATTAATGTTTTACTGATGTGAAATGTTGGACTGCGAAAATGAATTTAAGCATGAAGTGATTGAAAGGTTAAAGAATGTTTATTAAGCCCTGTGCGAAAGTTTCCAATATCAGAATAGGTTAAAATAAAAATTGACAATGGATAAACCAATCAGCATACCAGAACAGTAAACTTGTCAGGAGCAATGAAAGAGCCACGTGGCCTGCTGAACAGCCAATGCCGTGGCATCAAAAAGGAGTTGAGGAGCTTACAGGATAGTACGAATGCACGTTGAAAATGGCTTTACTCAGTCCAACTTAAAGGAAAAACAGACGTGAAGATAACCATAATTAGGCTAAGTAGAAGGCTTATACTTGTGAGCAGCTAGGAGTAGTGATATAATATGACTCTAAGAATAGCCCGAACGGCATCCTTTTCCTTTGGTGGCAAGCGGAAAGTTAAAATTGTGCAATAGAAATTATGTGTTCATTTCAGGTAGATTTTATCCGCAATTGACAGTTTTTATAAGCAGTCTGTTACGTATGATTTATCAGATAAGCACTTTTAGTTCCTTGATTCTGTTTAGTTTCGTCAGTCCTGTGCTGTTTGTTTCATTTTGAGTGAATATTCCTTTTTGGCAGATTGTCAAACCCTTATTGCATGAAAGGACAAGGAAAAAAGTACAGGTGTTACAAGGTAACGGCAAAGAGGAGTTATTAAAGGTAAAGTAATTGTTATCTATTCATCTTTAATCTGTTTGTATTTAATCTGTTTGTATAGGGAGATTTCCAGATTCCTAATTGCTCTCTAAGCGGAAAGTATTGGTCAACCTTGTTTATATCTGGGTCCTTTCACTGTACATTTTATGCAGCACCTCTTATTTCTTGATGCACAACTCGCAAATCAATTCTGTTCCCCGCCATTAAAGACTTCAGTTGCCTGAGAACCGCTTGATAACTAGCCTGAAGTGATAATTAACATACTTTACCTCATTGCATAAATAGTTGACCATTATGCAAATTTATGCAAACCTGGGCAGCCAATTGTAATCTCCTTGACTGTCTGACATAAATTATCTGAAAGCAAAAGGAAAAAAAATATGTTGCAATAATATAAGACTACATCATTTGATTTACCTGAAATCAGCAATGGATAATTTATGCAATAATACATATAGATGGAAAGATGCCTACTTGATGTTCTTAGATTTGCAATCTCATGCATGTCTATTATTTTCTCAAATACAAACCTGTTAGGTCTCATTGCAACTCATCTCAGAATAGTTCCTTAAATATTGTTTCATCGGTGTACGTCATAGCAAGTAAAAGATACCACATTTTGCAGTAGCTGGCCTGTTGTGTATAACACATTTTTTTGTCTTATTTGGTAATAGTCATTTGACTGTGAGTGTGTTACATGTCCAGGTGATGGATTATGGCGCTCTTCCTCATTTCTCAAAGCACAACAGCTCGGGATCATCAAAATCAGATTATAGTAATAATCAGATATTAGACTGTTTTAATCCGAACCATCCATTTCATAAAGAACTTTATAATTATATCAAGCAGCAAGCAACAAATATAAAGCCTGTTGCACCTATCAAAATGGGTTCTTTCCATGTGCAAGTACCAGAGGATCCGGAAGGAACCAAAATAGTCCAAACCCTAGAATCAGAATTACACAAGTTAGAAGGTAAAGAGGAGGAAGCTAACAACGCAGTAGACGGTTTAAATATTAATGATGGCATTTTGCCAGAATCAGAAACATAAATGCAGAGATAAAAAATAAAAATATTAAGCAGTCATAGTCCAGACAGGTAGATTAGATTGTTGATGCTAGACAGTTTCAATGTTAATGATGGTATTTTGCCAAGATCATAAACTTAAATGCAGAAAAAAAAATATTAGACGTGTTAAAAATTTGAAATGAATATATCTATCTGGTCTGGGTATAGAATTTAAATCATTGTAGAAAATCGAGCTGGATTGAGTTCTTAAGCTGCTTGATATGTTGCCGCATCAACCTCCTTGTAATTAAAAAATAGAAAATAAAAGCATTGCAAAGCCTTCTTGAAGCATGCCTTTAGGTTTGCAATTTTACAAAAGACATTCGTAAGTTTATTAAAAAATAGAAAATAAAAGCTTTGCAAAGCCTTCTTGAAGCATGCCTTTAGGTTTGCAATTTTACCAAAGACATTCGTAAGTTTATTATTATTGTTGTTGTTATTATTATTAATAAATAGAAATTTATTATCATTTTATATATAAAGTGTTTTTAAGCTTTATGATTATAGGACAGAGAGAACCATTTGTATTTAAGTTTAGTATTTAAGTTGTAAAATCTTTTTCAGTTTTCAGATGCATTTGCTTCAATGCTTTCTATATGTTTAGAAAAAATGTTTTAATCATTGGTTTTTATAAAAGTACTCTTTTGAAAATTGGGATTATGGAACATCTCAGCCTCTCCCTCACTGTATGTAGAATAAGCGGTACATTAGGTAGGAGAAGTGCCCTAAAAGTCTTTGCTGGTAGTTACTTAAATTAAAGTTTAAAACCAAGTAACCTTCGTTCTAGAGTGATTTCTTTTAGCGTTAAAGTAAAGCGTGATGTATTTGGAAATCCTTTTATGATCTGAAGGAAGACTTCAAATTAGGTGCAATCTGCTGCGTGTACAAGTTTAATTTGCGTTTGTATTTGTAGACTGGATTCACTCTTGAAACAAAAGCCAATGTATAATAATATCTCTTATAATGTATACGTCAAAATGTTTTTAATTTTAATTAGAAGCAAAATTGTTAGTTGCGGTTAGTTGGTATTCTGCACATTAATATCTGGCCGGGATAAAAGCCAAGGGTATAAATATGTATAACGAATTATTTGTTTTTGGCGGTTTCTGCTCGGTAGCTCTATATTTTTCTCATTATGCCCGGACAGTTCGGGGTTGGTTTGGTCCACGTTTTCTGGGTTTTTTTCTCAGTCCTGAATGGCTGTTCTGGGTCTGTAATGGATGGTATTTTTATACTTCTTATAAAGTATAGTATTTTTCTTATAGTATTTTTCCTATGAAAAAAATGTATAACAAAAATCCAGTTGAGCTGCTAGCTGCTTTTGGGATAGTAAATTTTTCACGCTACCCAAGACTGAAGATTCAGTGGGATGGGATGGAAACAAGGACATATTGAGCTGAGTTGCGGCACACGAGATAAGCTTGTTTGAATTTGGTCTTAGCTGCAATTTATTTATTGTTTGTTTTTTTATGCTACCTACAAGTCAGCTGACTTAATGGAAGGTATGACAGCTACATTATGTAATGAAATTCATTTGATGTGCTTATAGTTATGCAAAGTAGAGAAAATTGGATAATTGATCATGGCTATTAAGAATATATTTTAACGAGTAAATGATTATTGGGAACATTTGTCATATCATCTCCAGTAGCATTGTTATTTTGAAATAAGGTAGTACAGGTATTATTTAAAAATTCAAATCTAGTTTATTTGGATGATTAGTAGTAATTTGGTCATTTACTTTAATTTATTTTTAATTAGATTATATTGTAAAATTATAAAAAATTAAATATGATAATTTTTCATTTCTTCTCTTTATTATTCATTTTTTTGAGAATTAGATACCAGATGCCTCTTTATTTGTCTCACTTTTTAACGATATTTAAATTATGTTTTTCTTTCTCTCAGCTTTTAAATGTATAGAAAGGAAGGTTATTTTATTTGGATGGCGATGAGGGAAATTCTTTTTTTAAAGAAGACTTCTTAATGTTTAAGATTTAAAGAGAAGACTTCTTAATGTTTAAGATTTTGAAAGCCAATTAAGTATTTTTTAAGAAATCTATCATTTTTATTTTTGAAAATAAGATTAATTATTATGGTTACTTGTACATTACAATTTTTTTATTTCAAATATATCAAATTTAAATTTAAATTTTAAATCAAATTAATTGATATTTGGTTTTATTTTATTTTATCTTTTGGAATCTTCACAAGATTCATGTTCCAAAGAATTTTACCAATAGTAAACTCTTCAAACTACATTAAGTTTAGTGCATTAATAAAAAAAAAAATTTCTAATGTATTGGAAGATAATTTATTTTGATTAATACACTTTTAAGTTTTTACATTAAACTTTTGTTAAAGATATTTATTTTAATCAACTTAATTAGATTAGAATATTTATGGATTCCTTGCACATAGCCACTTATCTACTCTACAATGTCTTTTTCATTTCTTGATTTTTTAATATTTTTTAATTGTTTATATTTGAAAACCAAAGTAACTATTTAATAAATCGTGGTCCATAGGATCTAGAATAGATGGTGAATGGATGTGCTTTTAAGGCACTCCTTGCGTTAGGTCATGTTACCTCCTAATTTGTACATTAGGTGGACTTTTTGTGAGTCGCCGAAGTTGTGAACAATCTAGTTGTTCATCATCAGTGCTCGGAAGTATTTTCAGGGCCAATTTTGGCATCTTTTTTAATAATTGCATGTTCATACCCCTTGGGGATATTGTAAAAATGTGCTAGCATGATGGTATTTTGTAAAGAACTTGGCTTCCCAGGACTTAGACATCAATCCAATCATTCCATGGTGTTTTTTCCCTTGACAGTTATGCAATGTTGAATAAGTGATGTATAATTGATGAGTTTTTCACCTGCTCCAAAAGTGGAATGGTTGTCTTGGTGGTTAGGCCTTAGGAGGTTATTAAAGTTCAGGTGTCGATGTTTCTGAGCATGCTAGACATCAAATTGAGTCATTATGAACATGTACTAGGCCCCCTAGGTTTTTTTATTCAGTTCTGAGAAAATAAAATGTTTTCGTAAAACGAGTCATTTTTTATGTTTTAATAAAAAAAGTCAAAAATATCATAAAAGTGTGGTCTAGACGAGGAATTTTCCATGGGGGTGCTCGTTTTCTAACCCAGAGCACCCATAAAACCCCAAAACCCACTTTTCCTAAGTTTCGAGTGATTATTATTCACTCAAATAAAATTCTTTCGAAAATGATAAAAAAATATTAAAAAATTAAAAACATAAAGATATGGAGAAAATCAAATTTCCTAAATTTGAAGAAATTTGTCCAAATAAAGGGCCAGTTATGAATGTAAATCAATCATATCGAGTCTGATTGGCAATCAAATCGAGTCACAATGAGTGTATCTCCATTGAGGGATGCACCCTCCTTTGGTTGGGTGACTTTCCTATTTGGCATCTTATTATTGGTTGGAGGAGATATCAAGGTAGAGAGGAGCACCCCTCTTATGAGGTGGCTTCCACCTCTTTCAATCAAGCAATTCAAGGCTTGATCTAAAGCATGATTGGCTCCTTCATCAAAGGGATGCGCCCCTCATGCCCTAGATCTCTCTAGAATGTGCCCCCATCTTCTCTCTTTTTCTATTTAAGTGAGGCTTCTTCACTCTTTCATGGAGGGATGGTGAAACCTCTTCCCATTGTAATACTATTGTTATTTGATGAATAATATTGAAAGGCTTTGGAAGTCCATGTTGTGCCATTTGATTAATGATATGTTATTGAGGTGATGTTGTACCACTTGTTTTTTCTTGCTTCAATATTAGTGATAGATCTAGCTTAGAAGGTTGTTCATAATCACAAAGTAAACATTTACGGTTGTTAAATTGTTTATATGTGTTTTGCTTTCAAGAGACACAAGAGTAGCCAACTATATTCAGTTGTACTGAGGCTCTCTTGATCTATTTTTTGCTGCACACTAGATCTATTTCATTATTGGCAAGTGTTTTCTTATAGTTATGCAAGTTACAAATATGAACAAGGAGTTGAGATACGTTACATCCTCTGCCCTCTTCAACAATTTCGAGCTAATACTTTTTGCAGGCATTCCAAAGTCTTTGTTGAAGATCAAGCTTGGGGCTTGAAGTCTTATGTCCATCCCTTTAAACTCAAATTTCTCTTTCTCCGTTACTTTGTATTATAGACTAAATAAGTAGATATGGTTTGCAAGGTTTTTATGTTGTTTAGATCTATCTTGTTTTAGCATGTTAGTAGCTAGGTCTTAAAGTGCTTCAATAGCTTCACTTTTTGCATTAGATCTAAGCTATCTAAATTGGTACTTCATTTATAAAAAAAAATCAATATTTTTCCAAGTACCAAAAATGTAATTTTTTTATCTTTTATTTGTTTATGCCATCATTTTCTAACAAAGTTTGTTTGCTGGTTTTGCAGATTTGACAAAAGAGTAGAGAATTACTTTGGCAAAAATTCATGAAAATCGAACCATTAAAGGCTCCAGAGACCTCCTACCTTCGTCTCATCTATTTATTATGTTGTAATCCCTTGGATCCATGTTTGTAAGGACCAAGTGGTACTTCTTTTTTGTAAAAATCATAATAAAGGAAGCAAGTGGGCTACCCAATGCCCACAGAACTCCCATTCCGCCAAGGGGAGCCCGTAGCAATCTTGTGGTTTGGAATTTCCTTAGCTTAATTTTCTTTTGATGACTTGTTAGATTATATTAACTTTTATTTCCATAAGTAGATCTATTTTACTTTTGTTTCATTCCATTTTATTCTTTGGAAAAATAAATACTAACCCCTACACATTCTCGAATGACGGTTCTTGGATAAGGGCTTTCCTGAGTACGGAACCAGGAAAGAGATTCATAGGTAGTAATTAGAAAAAAATTCTTGCTTTGTTTTCATGTTCCATATAAAAAGCATTGTTAAAACTTTTAAAAGTAATCAAGACTCCATTCTATATGCTTTGCACGTCTACGGTTTGTTCGACTAGTTGGGTGCATCAAAAGGGATTGGAGTGACTAGTAATTAGTTCTCATACTTTTTAATTAACCTCCCTTAACGGAAATCCGACGTTAATTTCAAAGTCACTTTGTTGTGGGAAATTTTTACTAAGGAAGCGGGAACCACTAGAACGTGATCGCGAGGTCCTGTCAGGCTAACCCTCATTTGGTGTAGTGTTGGACATCACCCCGTGACTCCATCTAGCCCACATGTTCTTGTGCAAAGCCACTTAAAGTGAAATCCGGACATATTCCCATGTACCCCACGGTATATCGTGAATCCCCTTTTTCCATTTAATCAACTCATCAATCCAAATAAATTTAAAATTGGCCTAGTACAATTGAAAAACACTTTACATTTCAGCATCAATATTATTATTTGACCCCAGCACTGATCTCCAAGTTACAACGATATATTTCATTTTCTTAATACCAGTTCACTATTATTGATTAATATTTATATGTCGATGTTATATATGCTATTGAACTATTTCACATTTTTGCAATAAGCTTGTTTTAGTGTTTTTTTCCAAAAAATCCTAAAAAAACAATCACGTCCATCTGTAGCAACCAAAACAACTTAAGATCCTTATAAACTCTTTCATAGGGTCTACCCTCCTTGGCTTCGATTAGGAGTTTTCCTAAACGGAGGAGTCGGGATCAAGTGACAACACCTGACTCGAGACTTGCCCCCAAGGACACACATAGTAGCTTTAAAGATTTATGGTGCGTTCCCCCCTAGGTGTGCTTTTCGGCGGCAACATTTTGGCGTTGGTGTCGGGGATAAATATTTTTATTCCCGGAGTACGACTTTTGATTTTTTACCTTTTGTTTTTGGTTTGTTTACTGAATCTTTAGATCTAATCTTTAATTTTCATCTAGCGACTCCACTAACCTGTTTTCTTTTTTATAAAATTTCAAAGTAAAAAAATAAAAATTTTGTGAGTGTTTTAAAATTGCATATTTTTTACTCTCACATGGCGACTTCGCTAAAGGGATAAAACCTTTGTTTCTCATAAAAATTGTTAATATTTGTTGTGTGTAGATGATCCCATGAAACACAGTAGAAAATCTTTAAAGCACATTATTCGATAGCTCCATTGGAATGACTTGGTATGAACTTAGTGCATTATTATGTATCAACATCATGAGGACATTTATGCTCTGCCTGACTTTAGAAACATCCATGACTCACCGAATGAAGAGCATGTGTCTGATATAGATGATCATCTTCCCAACTTTCTCGGAAGGTGTGATTCGGTCGTCCTTCACATTACATCCTTTATCAAAGTTATAACCAAGTACAATATATTACATGAAGATAATTAGATGCATATTTTTACTTGTACGTTGGATGAGGGTGTTGAGGATTGGTTTTATGATCATCTTCCTAATAAGTGCATTACCTCCATGTCAAGTTTCTTTGGGATATTCCTTGAGAAGTGGCATGATGACGAGGGGGATATGGAAAGTTTCATTAACGAATCCCTTTCCTGCGCACCTTGGAAAGAGCATCATGTGGAAACCCATGTACATCCTGAAGATTTGATGAGACTGGTGGAATCCATGAAATACACTGTTGAGCATCACTTCCATGATCTTATTAATGAGCTTCATGAATCACCTTTGGTTGAAGACATTGTGAAGACCCTCCTCATGTCATCATAACAGAAAACATTGAAGATCTGGAGCTATCCCTGGATTATTTCATTGAAGATGATCACATGTGTATGCTAGATTTACCTCAAGAAGAAATCCATGATGAAATTTGGGGTGTGTATGATGACACTCCTTCATGTTCTCCACTTAGTGATGAAGTTTTGGAAAGTTTCACTCCTTATAATTTCTTTGAAACCAAACCTTCTGGAGATAATTGTTATGAACATGAGGATGGGTATAGCCAGGGAAATGATGAAATTCATGAAGACTCCCCCATATTTGACAAAGATGTGGACGATGACTATTGGACACACATTGAAAAACTCATTTTTGATGTATCAAGAGAAGGGAACAAGGATTTTGATACCTTGGAACATTTGGACATGGAAGAAGAGCATGTTATTTGTTCATATGAGCAGTCAGAGCCATGCATGAGTATCAACAATGAATACTTGAAGAAGCAGTGCAGTGAAGAATAAGATCAAATACAGTCAATTAAAGATCAGTCTTAGCCGTCATTTTCACATGTAGAGATCCCTTGTGATTCGAAGTAGTTTTGGGCTTACACGGAGAGCTATCATCCGATAAGTCCTGTTGAACAACGTGGTGAGGTGGTTAACCTGCATAATCATTCATAAATTTTTATCAATCCTATCCAGTCATGGATAGAAAAATCCTGTGAGAGGACTGGCCAGTTTGGGAGGCAGTTCAACGACGTTTTACATACCTATGATCTCCCATCCAGCCCTTCAATCCATAAATATTACACAGATTTGCATTTCTTAAGTAAAATTTCCTTGCTTTGGCAGGTAACTAGATGCGAGGTCAACAAATTTAAAGTTGATGAAATGTTAAGATGGTTGCATTGGATTTTTCATTTTACTTAGCAATTTCATTAAGTCATTTTAGAGTAGGAAAATAAGCTCCTCAAAGTGAGCATTTACTTTCTGCTTTTCATTTTTCAAGTACTCTGCTTTTATATACTTAGGAGTTTTTCTTAGTTTCATTTTCAAAATAAATGCAACTTGTGGTTCATTGGATTTTCCATAAAACTTGTGCTACTGAAGGTTCTTTTTGTCAAGTTGCGATGTTTTTACAGGCTATATATATATATATATATATACCGGAGATTCTGGTGTTCTCACATCCTCTCCTTACCTGAAGGCCAGATCGAGCACACGTCCTGCAGCTGGAGCCAGATGTTACCTCCTAATTTGTACATTAGGTGGATTTCCTATGAGCCGTCGAAGTTGTGAACAATCTAGTTGTTCATCAGTAGTGATCAGAAGTTCATAAGTCTTTTCAAGGCCAATTTTGGCCTCTTTTTTAATAACTGTGTGTTCATACCCCTTGGGGATATTGTAAACATGTGCTAGCATGACAGTCTTTTGTAAAGAAATTTTCTTCCTATGAATTAGACATCAATCCGATCATTCCATGGTGTTTTTTCCCTTGTCAATTATGCAATCCTGAATAAGCAATGTATAATTGATGTGTTTTTCACCCGCTCCTCCAAAGCTGGAATAGTCGTCTTGGTGGTTAGGCCTTAGTAGGTTATTAAATTTCACGTGTCAATGTTTATGAGAATGCTAGACATCAAATTGAATCATTATGAACGTGTACTAGGTCCCCTAGGTTTTTTATTCAGTTCCGAGAAAATAAAATTTTCTCGTAAAACAGGTCAATTTTTAATGTTTTAATAAAAAAAATAAAAAAATCATAACAGTGTGGTCTAGAGGGGCAATTTTCCATGGGGGTGCTCGTTTTCTAACCCATAGCACCCATATAACCCCAAAACCCACTTTTCCTAAGTTTCAAGTGATTATTATTCACTCAAATAAAATGAATCTGTCGAAAATGATAAAAGAGAATTAAAAAAATAAAGATATGGAAAAAATCAAATTTCCTAAATTTGAGGAGATTTGTCCAAATAAAGGGCCAGTTATGATTGCAATCAGTATCAGAGAGAAAATCAATCATATCCGAGTTGATTGGCAATCAAATCAAGTCATAGCGAGTGTATCTCCATTGAGGGATGCGCCCTCCTCCTTTGGTTGGGCAACTTTCCTATTTGGCATCTTATTATTGATTGCAGGAGATCTCAAGGTAGAGAGGGGCGCCCCTCTTATGAGGTGGCTTCCACCTCTTTCAATCAAGCGATTCAAGGCTTGATCTAAGTCATGATTTGCTCCTTCATCAAAGGGATGCGCCCCTCATGCCCTAGATCTCTCTAGAATGCGGCCCCCTCTTCTCTCATTTTCTATTTAAGCGAGGCTTCTTCACTCTTTCACAGAGGGATGGTGGAACCTATGCCCATTGTAATAATGTTGTTATCTGATGAATAATATTGAAAGACTTTGGAGGTCCATGCTATGCCATTTGATGAATGCTATGTTATTGAGGTGATGTTGTACCACTGGTTTTGTCTTGCTTCAATATTGGTGATAGACCTAGCTTAAAAGGTTGTTCATAATCATAGAGTAAATATTTATGACTGTTAAGTTGTTTATTTGTGTTTTGTTTTCAAGAGACACATGAGTAGCCAACTGTATTCAGTTGTACTGAGGCTCTCTTGATATATTTTTTGCACGCACACTAGATCTAATCCATTGTTGGCAAGTGTTTTCTTATAGTTGTGCAGGTTACATATCTAAAGAGGAGTTGAGATTAGTTGCATCCTCTCCCTCTTCATCACTTTCAAGCTAATACTTTTTGCAGGCATTCCAAAGTCTTCGTTGAAGATCAAGCTTGGAGCTTGAAGTCTTCCGTCCATCCCTTTAAACTCAAATTTCTCTTTCTCTGTTACTTTGTATTATAGGATAAACAACTAGATATGGTTTGCAAAGTTTTTATGTTGTTTAGATCTATCTTGTTTTAGCATGTTGATATCTAGGTCTTAAAGTGCTTCAATAGCTTCACTTTTTGCATTGCTAGCTAAATTGGTACTTCATTTATAAAAAAATCAATATTTTTCCAAGTACCAAAAATGTAATTTTTTTATTTTTTATTTGTTTATGCCATCATTTTCTAGCAAAGTTTCTTTGCTGGTTTTGCATATTTTACAAAAGAGTGGAGAGTTACTCTGGAGAAATTTCACGAAAATTGAACCATTAAAGGCTCCAAAGACCTCCTACCTTCATCTCATCTATTTCTTATGTTGTAAGCCCTTTGAGATCCAAATCTGTAAGGGCCAAGTGGTACTTCTTTTTCGTAAAAATCATAATAAAGGAAGCAAGTGGGTTACCCAGCGCCCACATAACCCACATTCCCCCAGGGGGAGCCCGTAGTAGTCTTGTGGTTTGGAATTTCTTTAGCTTACTTTTCTTTTGATGACTTGTTAGATTAGATTAGCTTTTATTTCCATAAGTAGATCTATTTTACTTTCGTTTCATTCCATTTTATTCTTTGGAAAAATAAATACTAACACCTACGCATTCCTGAATGACGGTTCTTGGATAAGGGTGTTCCCGAGTACAGAACTGGGAAAGAGATTCGTAGGTAGTAATTAGAAAACATTTCATTGCTTTGTTTTAATGTTCCATATAAAAAACATTGTTAAAATTTTTAAAAGTAATCAAGACTCCATCCCGTTTGCTTTGCACCTCTGTGGTTCGTCCGATCAACTGGGTGCATCAAAAGGGATTGGAGTGACTAATAATTAGTTCTCATACTTTTTAATTAACCTCCCTTAACGAAAATCCAACATTAATTTCAAAGTCACTTTGTTGTGGGCAAATTTTTCGAAGGAAGCGGGAACCACAAGAACGTGACCACGGGGCCCCTTCAGGCTACACCCGCATTTGGTGTAGTGTTGGACATCTCCCCGTGACTCCATCTATCCGACATGTCCTTATGTGAAGCCACTTAAAGTGAAATCCAAACATATTCCCACGTACCTCACGGTATATCAGGAATCCCCTTTTTCCCTTTAATCAACTCATCAATCCAAATAAATTTAAAACCGACCAAGTGCAATTGCAAAACACTACATTTCAGCAACAATATTTTTATTTGACTCCTTCGGCACTGATCTCCAAGTTACAACAATATATTTCATTTTATTAATACAAGTTCACTATTGTTGATTAATCTTTACATGTTGATGTTATATATGTTGTTGAACTATTTCACATTTTTGCAATAAGCTTGTTTTAGTGTTTCTTTCCAAAAACTTCTAAGAAACAATCACGTCCATCTGTAACAACCAAAACAACTTAAGAGCCTTAGAAACTCTTTCATAGGGTCTACCCCCCTGGCTTCGATTAGAAGTTTGCCTAAACGAAGGAGTCATGATCTGGTGGTAGCACCTAACTCAAGACTTGCCCCCAAGGACACACCTAACAACTTTAAATATTTCTGTTACATTTCCCCTAGGTGTGCTTTTCGGTGGCAACATTTTCATCGGTTTGAAATCGTGGATACTGGCTTACAAAAAAAAAACTATTTACTAAATCCCAAAACCCCAAGGTAAATTTATGCAAAAGATTTTTACAAATGTACTCGTTACATGGAAAAAACTATCAATATTCCACGTACACATAGATATTCATAAACAATTATATATCGAAAAAATAATATTTACTTATATATGTATGAATGTATATGCATATATGAAATCACATATCTATGTGATGTTAAGTTGGACATATAATATATGCTAGACAAAAGCACATATGTATAAATTTATATGCTAGACAAAAGCACACTAAAATTGCAAATTTATATGTGTTTATAGTTTACTACATACCGAACATATATGTTTATATGCTACACAAAAGCACATTAATGGAAAAATTATATGTTCTTATAGTGATTTTTTAAGTTACTACATGCACATATATACATATCTTTCTAATACACCAACAACCATGTATACATTTTATGTAAGCTTATGTGTATACGTGAATGTACAAACAAATAGATATACATCATTAAACTCTAGGAAGAACTTGTATAGATATAGCTATATATATGTATATACACTTAAAGTTATACCGTAAATAACTTAAACAATATAGATATATGCATGTATATACACCTAGGATTACACAAGCATGTATATTTGTATTTACTTATATACATATGTGTTTTTGTGTTGAAATTCTAAGGCGGGGTTGTTTATTTATAGACTTAATGGTGTAACATGCCTTGTAGGTTTGCATTACATGATCCATGTGAACTTGTAAAACCCATAATCAAAACACAAAAAGGTAGAAGATTGATCAAATATTTTACAATAATAATTGTATGCATAAATCTTAGATATATGTCCACGTGTGTGATAAATTATACACAAGTTTGTATCATGTGTCGAATGCACATCAATTTACAATTTTTAAACCAAGCTTTCATTTAAATGGATGGAACTCATTGATGTTGCAATGAAAATAATAAGGTATTATTAAATAGCTATAGTGGATAGTGATAGAGATGGGAAAAAAGAGGGAGAAAAAACTAGGAAGTCTACTGACACAAAAACACTAAAGAAATGTTTCCAAACCTCTTTGTAGTGTTTATAGTGGCAAATAGAAGAAATACAATTCATAAAACGCCCTCTTAACCTACTATGGCCAATAGAGGAAATAAAATTCATATGATTGCTCTTCTTTAGCTACAAAAATAGCCTCCAAGCTAATTTATATTATCAATAAATTTATACCTATGTAAGTCGTCATGACAAAAAAATAATAATAAAACTCCACCTTACATTAGATGCTTTTGATCCTCTCACTCCCCACTCAACATTAATGTTATTAGGAATTATTTCCTAATTAGGGATTTGAAGGAGGACAAAGCTCATTTTCCCACATTGTCTTAGTCATTAATATGATTTGGCTCTAGTGGATTTGATTTAATTATATGAACAATCAATATTTTACATTTCTAAAATCCTCTTTATCCATTGGTGGAGCTTGTATGGTTGGATGTTGCATTGAGGATTGTTACTAGCATAATGTGTGGAACGATCCCATAAGAGGAAGGTTCAACACCTTGTCACCTACTAATCACTTGCTAGAAAATATAATTTATTGTGGTTCCTCAATCTATTTAAGGTAAAAACGGGTTGACGTTATTCGATGTAGTGGACACACTTTCTAATGTTCAAATCCAAGAATCAATGAGATGTTTTATGTTATTTTCTCATTTCTATTAGGGATCAATGGCAAACTCAAGTTGAGCAGAGGTGTGATGTGTCTAAAAACACATAATCATAGTCTTTCAAATGTCATTAATATTATCCATTTAATGATCTTCTTTACGAGTACTATCAGTATTCGAAGCAAATTGAACTTCAATCACTATCTTTAACTTCATATTGAACACCCTCTTGTGAAGATGAAGTTTATTTTCGAAACCCATACTATACCTAGATAACCTTACATGAGTTACAGGAAAGGATAACATTAATTCAATTCATTAATAGGTGTTGCAAATCCACTATTTACTTTGGTGGTGGGTAGGTCATATTCATTCTGCAAGTTTAAAGTGTTCAATATCCTCACCAGAAATTTGTGAATCAGTAGCTCACTAGCAAGCGAGATTTTCAACTTAGCTCTTTCTATTTAGTTGGAATTTGATCTACATGGTTATACCTGTGGCACTTTTGTATCCCATTTTTTAAGAATGTGTCTCAATTGTAGGTAGTTGTTTCCCTTAGAAAAAACATTATTGTTGTTTATCATCCATAATGATGGACCTTTACTTTCCATATCATCAATGACTACTTTTAATATATTATGACTTCCCTTAAAACATTATGATTTTTGTCAAGGAAGTGGAGGCTATTAATAAATCTAGTTGATTGTCGTGTACCACAATAGTTAAAATTCAACCAACCATCACATACACATACATGTGAGATATACATAATTTCAATACACTATTATAATTCATGGGCCTATATACAATGCTAGCCATTAGAGTGTCACATTAAAAAACAAAAAATATTTATTTTTTTTATTCATGCATTTCATCAAGGATGAAGTGTTTAAATTTTAGAAAACACTTAGACATTTTTGAAGTAATTAATCAATATCTAACCTGGCATATGATGAATCATTATCATATATTTTATGTTTATATGCTATAAAAAATCATGAATTATTATGGAAAATTTTGTGATAATTTTAATAACTAGCACTTGCATGTAAATAGATGATGGTTGCATGGCTTGCTAAGCTAAAAATAATAAATATCGTAGACAACATTCTATGAGTATATTTTTTAGTTAAGTACTTATTTCAGTGTATAAGTACATACAATCTAACAGTAGATTACTATATAATTTTAATATCTGACACTTGAATTCAAAGAGATCATCGTTAGATGGCTTGTGAAGCTAAAAAATTAAGTGCATGTGATCTAACATTAGACTAATATGTAATAGTAACATAAAAAAAAAAACATTACAATATATTACTTTTTCGAAATAGTAAATAAATAAATTACATAGAATGCATATCCATATGCATTTGACCCTTCCTATGGCATTACAACGATGGGTATCTCTTGCACCAAAGACATTTCATCCTGCTCTCCATTTTGTTATTCTCTGGTATACCTGGAAGCCAAGGAACTCTGCCATTTTTCAGGATGTACACATACCACCAAATATTACAGCTCTACGATCCACGGGTATAATTTCGGCGGTCCCTATTGATCATGGAACCAAACTTCCTCGCAATGTCATGGAGGTTGATATCAACAGGGAGGCACCATGGGGTTTCTTCGATGGAGCTGCACAGGGGACCCCTACTTTCGGTGGAGCTGGAGGGATAATATACCTAACTGATGTTAGGATATTTAGACACTTAGGAGTTAGTTAAGATCAACTTGTGTGATATATTCGTTAGGGATAGTGTGTTTCTTTAGTATGCATTAGTATGCATTTGTAAATACTTAATCCGACAGTCACGATATGTTTCCAACATAGAGTGATCCGACGGCTCAACTTCTCTTAGATCAAACCTAACCTTGATCCGTGGCTTAACACCCGATTGGTCCATGATCTCTATTTAAAGAGCATGGAGGGTCATTGTTTAGTTGATCGATTATGAGAAGCTCATTTGTAACTTTCTTTCTTTGCATAATAAATTGTCCCGTATAAGCTATTTGGTCGGGGCCGTGGAGTGTTTCCCTCAAGAGGGTTTAAACCACGTCAAAACATCGGTGTGTTGATCTGTGATCTGTTTGTGTGAAGTGGTTGCTCTTGGTGTTCGGTCCTTTGGTAGTACCCTGTGTACCCGAACATGGTATCAGAGCTTTTATGAAGTACCGCTTCCAGTTATGATCTAGATCTTGAACTGCTGTTGCCGAAACTCGAAAGGGTTTCTAGTTCTGGTATTTCTGTGCATTTCTGGGATGTGGGAGGTGTTCCATTGCGTCTGGAGCATCGTTTCCATTGGGAAATAGTTTTCGTTTGATCGAAAACGGTTCCCGGTTGCTCCAGAAACGCGTTTTTCATCAGATCTGAAGGTATAATGTTACAGTGATGCATTTTTTTTTATTTCGTTTTTTGAAAAGAAAAAAATCTCATATTTCATTTTTTTTTTACTGTTAGATTTTTTTTGTTGGGTTCGGATTGTTGCTTTCTCATCTGCGTATTCTCTTTGCCGTGCACCTTGAGCGATCTCGGCAAATCAGAAACAGAAAGGGAAAGGGTTTTTCTCGGCTGCGTATGCTCTTTGCCGTGCACTTTGCGCGATCTCGGCAAATCAGAAACAGAGAGAAAACGTAGACTTTCCGGGCAAGCTAACAAGATCTAACTCCACAAGTGTGGAAAAGTTTTTTTTGTTTCGATTTGTGGTTTGTTTTGCAGGAAAAAGGGCAAGCACGCAAACCGAGCAAGAAGAGTAAAAAAAAAACCCCTTCCTCATTCCCATATTTTACATACCTTTTAATCTAGCTCACTTGGTTCAAAGTTGCTTTATTCCTTAATAAGTCTTGAGTTCAAGTCTTAGGAAGTTACTTTTAAAAGAAAAAGTGCATGCAATTTCTAATTTCAAGTTACTTTATTGTAAAAGTGCATCTCACTTAAATAATAAAAAAAAATAAAAATACAAGTGAGTCACTTAAGTTTTTTTATTGTTGCACTATTTAAAAGTAATATCATTGTAAAAGTGAAATCACTTATTTTACAAAAGTGGTTCACTTAAAGCAACTTTCTTGTAAAGTGATTGTCAAAAGGTTCATCTTGGGAAGAGGGGGGTTCTTTTTTTTGCTGGACATTCTCTAGCTGCCACATCACTATTGGGGACATCTTCAACAGTTTCTTTGTTCAAGCATAACTTCATCATACAGAGTCAGTTTTCAGTGCCGTTTTTTTTGAAACCGCCTATTTTTTCGAGCTCTTCACATCCAGACTATTGGTTTCTATTTTTACAGCCATTAATTTACAAATATGGCCACCCATTGTGATATTCTACTTAACAGTTCCAACTATTTCTCATGGAAATCTTGTATGGAGGATGTTCTACGAAGTAGGGGACTTTTCAAAATTACCACAGGGAAAGAAAAAGAACCCACTGATGATGATAAGAAAATAAAATGGGCAAATAGATGTGATGAAGCTCGTGGATTGATTGGGATGTCAAACTCTACTGATTTGCGATTCCACATATCTGGAATTGATGAACCTAATACTACTTGGGACAAGTTGGAAACTGTGTTTGGTAAACACAATGAAATTCGAGGTCACCAACTCGAAAATGAGTTGATTTCTTTAAATCCAAGTGACTTTTCATGCATTCAAGATTATTTATCTAAGTACAAAACTCTTAAGCTCTTATGTGCAGAATGTAAGATTGAGAGAGAAGACAAACAATGCATTTATCATATTCTTTCCAAACTTGGACCTACATATTCTATTTTTGTATCTACATTTTACTCCATGAAAGCATCATTGAATGCAGCTAGCTATCAAGAGCCTAGTCTTGAATCCTTTTGTGATTCCTTGATTAGGGAACAAGATAAACTCATTCATCTTGGAATAATCAACAATGCAGATACATCTGGGAAAGCCTTATTGTCCCAACAGAAAGAAAATTCCAAGCCTCCCAAGAAACAAAATTTTCGCAATAATAAGTCAAACAAGGGTCCAAAACCCTCTTAGTCAGCTCCTTCCTTAAAAAATGACAAAGGATCCAAGCCAAAAGGAAAGAAGACTGAGCGTCATTGCAACTATTGCGGGAAAGATAATCATGATGAATCTAAGTGTTTCAAGAAGATGGCAGCCTTGGAAGCAGCAATGAAGAAGCACCACATCAGCCTAGATTCGCCTTCAGAATCTGCCTCTCATGGACATGCACTTTGTGCTTCTGGTTATTCTTATAATGCATCTTCTTCTTCTACTTCAAATGAATGGCTCATTGATTCTGGAGCATCTTATCATATGGCTAAGGATCAAGCCATATTTTCTACTATGCATGAATGTAACACCAAACAAATATTTGTTGGTGATGATGGATCTCTAAGTGTTGTAGGAGCTGGAACAGTTCCAGTAGATAATGGTCATTTTAGTGATGTACTATGTGTTCCAAGAATTTCCTGCAATTTGTTATCAGTCTATCAGATCACTCATTCTGGTGAAGGTAAAACTGTGACCTTTACACCTCACCAAGTTGTAATCAAGGATTTTAAAGATCCTCAACAGGTCTTAGCTACCGGAATTGTTGATGATATTACCAAGTTGTACAAGTTTAACAACTTTGGGTCATCACCTTTCCCTTTAGTTTTTGTTGCTCATAGTGATAACTTGAGCAAACTTTGGCATGAGCGATTTGGTCACTTAAATTATCGCTCATTGCAACAACTATGTAAAGAAAATATGGTGACAGGTCTTCCGATGGTATCTTGCAGAGATGGTGTTTGCTCCGGTTGTGTACTCGGAAAACATCATCGGGACAGTTTTGACAAACGTGCCTCTTGGCACGCCTCGGTTCCCTTGGAGCTTGTGCATAGTGACTTGTGTGGTCCTCTTCCATCTGCTTCCTTTTCTGGTTTCAAATATTTCTTAACTTTCATTGATGATTACACCAGACGCACTTGGGTTTATTTCCTAAAACTTAAGAGTGAAGTATTTAACATGTTCTTGGCCTACAAGGCCCTTGTTGAAAAACAATCTGGTCATCAAATTATTAAGTTAAGATCTGACAATGGAGGAGAATATGTTAACAAACAGTTCACTACTTTTTGCACTGAACAAGGAATCCAACAACAACACACTGTTCCATATACACCACAACAAAATGGTGTAGCTGAGCGGAAGAACCGCACTTTAAAAGAAATGGCTAATTGTATGATCCAATCTAAGGGACTAAGTCTTCAATTTTGGGCTGAAGCCATAAATTGTGCAAATTACATAGTTAATCGCACCCCCACAAAAGCATTACAAGGTATAACACCGGAAGAAGCATGGAGTAAAATTAAACCTGATGTAAGCCACTTTCGTGTGTTTGGTAGTGAAGCATGGGCTCACATTCCGGATGAAAAACGGAAAGCATTGCAGCCTAAAAGAGAAAAGTGCATATTTGTTGGATATTCTGAAGATGTAAAAGGTTATAGACTTCTTCAACCACATTCTCATGCTATAATCATTAGAAGAGATGTTAAATTTGATGAAAATATCTTGGCCTGCGAGCCTAACTCGGCGATTGTGCCATCTTTGTCCTGCGAGCCTGATTCGGCGTTTGTGCCTTCTTCTTCTTCTTCCAACTTCCTTGACAGGTTTCCAACTCCAGTTTCTGATGATGACAATGAGGATGAAAATCCACCTCCGCCTTCTCATGTTCCTCCAGTTGCACCATCACAAGTACTTCCTCGATGGGTCCGTTCAACATGTGAAGCCACTGGTGATCTTGTCAATGATCCTAGAGATCAACGTCGAACACGTTCTCAATTTCAGCGAGCCTCTTCTCTTTTGGCTCAAGTTTCCGAGAATCATGATCTAGAAACTTTTGCAGAAGCTTCAGGGAATCCAGATTGGGATGCAGCCATGGATGAAGAATATCGTTCCTTAATGGCGAACGATACTTGGGATCTTGTACCTCTTCCAAAAAGAAGAAAACTTGTCAGATGTAAATGGGTCTACAGAACTAAGTATGCATCAGATGGAAGTGTTGAAAGACTTAAGGCAAGGTTAGTTGCCAAAGGTTTTTCCCAAGTTGAAGGGATTGACTACAATGAAACCTTTGCTCCCGTCGCAAAAATGAACTCCATCCGCCTTGTTCTTTCCCTTGCATCCTTACACAACTGGGAAGTCCATCAAATGGATGTCAAGTCTGCCTTCTTACATGGTGATTTACAGGAGGAAATTTACATGGAACAACCTCCTGGCTATGTTCAGAATAACTCTAGCCTTGTCTGCCGCCTTAAGAAATCCTTTTATGGCCTTAAGCAAGCTCCTAGATCTTGGTATGCCAAAATGGATAACTTTCTCCTTGACACTGGTTTTTCTAGATGCCATTCTGACCCCAATGTCTATACCAAGAAAGTAGGAAACCATCTCATCATACTTGTTCTATATGTTGATGACCTTATTCTTACTGGTAGTGACCCTAAGCTTATAACCCATGTGAAATCCAGTCTTAAACAAACCTTTGAAATGTCAGACTTAGGACATTTGCATTATTTTCTTGGTCTCCAAGTTCTGCAAACCAAAGAAGGAATCTTTCTTTCTCAGTCTAAGTATGCTTGTGACCTTCTTCGTCGCTTTCACATGGAATATTGCACACCAGCCCCTTCTCCCTTCCAGTCTGGAGTCAAACTTTCTTCCACTTGTACTTCACCTGAAGTAGATGCCACCTTGTATCGTCAGCTTGTTGATAATCTTTTATACTTGACTCATTCCCGTCCTGACCTTTCCTTTGCCGTTGGTCGAGTTGCCCGTTATATGCAGACACCTCATGAAAGTCACTGGAAAGCAGCTAAAAGAATACTTCGATATATTCGAGGTACAATTCAGTTTGGGATTCATTACAGTACAGGGGGAAAACCTTTGTTGGTTGGTTTCACTGATTCAGATTGGGTCGGCGATCCTGATGATCGAAAGTCTACTGCAGGTTATGTTTTCAGTCTGGGATCTGGACCTATTACTTGGGCTTGTAAGAAACAACAAGCTCTTGCTCTTTCTTCAGCAGAGGCAGAATATCGAGCAGCCGTCAATGCCAGTCAGGAAGCTTTATGGCTTCAACAGATCCTTTCAGAGTTTGGATTCGAGCAGCAGCAGCCTACTCCACTTTGGTGCGACAATCAAAGTGCCATCAAGCTTGCCAAAGATCCAGTTCTACATCAACGCAGCAAACACATTGAGCTACATATGCACTTCATCAGAAATCTTGTTCATGATCGGGTTCTTGAAGTGCTCTTTTGCCCTAGAGATGATCAAGTTGCAGACATCTTCACCAAGTCTCTTACAGAAGCGAAGTTTTCTAAACTTCGATCTATGTTAGGAGTTCAGGAACTTGTCATTAAGGGGGGATAGGCTCTAATGCCTCCTTCCTTCTCCTAATAGTGTCACCTTTGTAAATCCTTCAATCTTATCCCAAGTTGTTCTTAAGGGGGGATGTTAGGATATTTAGACACTTAGGAGTTAGTTAAGATCAACTTGTGTAATATATCCGTTAGGGATAGTGTGTTTCTTTAGTATGCATTAGTATGCATTTGTAAATACTTAATCCGACGATCACGATATGTTTCCGACATAGAGTGATCCGACGATTCAACTTCTCTTAGATCAAACCTAACCTTGACCCGTGGCTTAACACCCGATTGGTCCATGATCTCTATTTAAAGAGCATGGATGGTCATTGTTTAGTTGATCGATTATGAGAAGCTCATTTGTAACTTTCTTTCTTTGCATAATAAATTGTCCCGTAGAAGCTATTTGGCCGGGGCTGTGGAGTGTTTCCCTCAAGAGGGTTTAAACCACGTCAAAACATCGGTGTGTTGATCTGTGATCTGTTTGTGTGAAGTGGTTGCTCTTGGTGTTCGGTCCTTTGGTAGTACCCTGTGTACCCGAACAACTGAAACACATTGGATCAAGTTCGCTGCCTCCATTAGTCAAAGTTCCAACAACCAAGCTGAACTGATGGAATTGAAATTACTTTTGCATATTTCCATCGAGAAGGGCATTCAATCCATCCAAGTCTTTGGCAATTCATATCTCATCATACAATGGATGAAGGAAAGATGGAAGCCCAGGAACATCTCACTCTTATATATCTTTGAGGAGGTCTACCGTCTGGATGGATCCATCAACCAGACTTCTTTCTTCTATGTATACAAAGAAAGGAATCATGTGGCGGACGAGCTTTCCAAAAAAGGCCTTCTCTTGGAGGTTGGACATTGGCATGGTCTCATGATCCCGAGATGCAATTTGGTCCTGGGCCTATCCCATTTTGATTTTCTGCTATATTTTGTACTTATATTGATATTGGCTCGACGCCACACAATTTTATCTTAGACAACATATGAACCTGGTATGACCTTCTGAAGGTCTGACTATGGATGTTTTTAATGGAATACTGTTGCTAAGCTCGTAGTTGCATGCAGTTTTTGAGAGACCTTTGAGGTTGTGTAAAATGACTCTTCTTTAATATAAAGTAGATTCGCCTTTTTTTCTTAGAAGAAGAAAAAAATAAAAATCTATAAACATTTGACTTTTAAAAACACTTATATAACATTATACAACCCACCCCTTCTATTTGCAATTTTATTGATTTATATAAATGATAAAATAATTTATAAAAGTTGCTATTATCTTATCTTTGAGTTCATATAATGAGTTTGGTCCTTTACAAGTAGTTTGATTATATAAAATCAAACTACTTGTGAAGAACCTAACTTATTATATGAATTCAAAGATAAGATAATAGCAACTTTTAGAAGTGATTTTATAGTTCATATAAATCAATACAATTGCAAATAGAATGGGTGGTTTCACAATGTTATGCTTTTAAATTTTTATTCCAAATAACCATATATCAAGGAGAAAATAACACATGCAATCAAATTGATAACGACATGTGTATACCAAATACAATACTTTTAAGTTATGTGTAGGATGAGTTAGAAGTGATTTTATAGTTCATATAAATCAATACAATTGCAAATAGAATGGGTGGTTTCACAATGTTATGCTTTTAAATTTTTATTCCAAATAACCATATATCAAGGAGAAAATAACACATGCAATCAAATTGATAACGACATGTGTATACCAAATACAATACTTTTAAGTTATGTGTAGGATGAGTTAGATAAAAAGGATTTGTTTCTTGGAATCTAAAACCCACTTAAAAAAGATTACATCACTAAAAAACTAAAAAAATGCCATGTAAAGTATCCCAATCACAAATGACATGTGTATAACAAACAATTTAGGTGGTGTAGGATGAATAAGATTAAGAAGCATTTCTTTTTGGAAACACAAACCAACTTCAAAAGGATATCACTAAAAAATATTATGTAAGGAATTCAAATGATTCATAATATTCAAAATAAATAAGACAACATAAATAAATCTATAAAAATAAAATAATTATTAATATTTAATAAGATCAATACAATGAAAGAGGGCCCAATGTTTAGATACACTTTAAAAGGTGTTTTCCATGAAGGGTTTTGCCTTTTAGATAGTGAGACAATGTTACATACTATTACCTTTATTATTATTTAATAAAGCTGGATTAATTTTATTAAATACTTAGTATTAATCATTATGTCTTTATATTTATTTTTTATCATTATATTCTACCTGTCCATGAAGATCTTTGTCTTTAAATGGTTAAATAAACCTAAGAATAAGACCTTTGAAACTACACATTGTATTGACAGATTGTATATTTATCAAGACATACCAAGTTGATCTTCATTGAGCTTTTAACTAATAAGAATTTTGGACATAACATCTCATTTTGTGTTTCTAAGTAGGGTGTTGATTTCATCTCCAATCTATTTACAAATGTGACTTTTTTGAAGATGTGAAGAATGGTAATTGCATTCACATTGATTTTGGCTTCATCCAATTCATTAAGCAATTTGACAATTATTATTGTTAGGGTGATGATAATTCATCTTTGCATCTTGTATGTTGATTTTAGTTATGGAACATTCCTCGTATATCACTTTGTGTGATTTATTGGTGTTTGGAACATAATCCTTGGTGTTAGGATTATCTTCTTATTCACGTAAGGAGAAGATCAAAATTTATTTGTGAATACGAAGAGTCATTCGAGAGTCCAAGAGAGCTCATTGGACACAAGGGAGTCTGCCTGAATCCCTAATTCCACACACAAATTGTTTGTGTTTCCTTTTGGAGTGCATTTATATCCATGTTAGGGTTTAAATCCATTGTTGAAGAGTTGTTGGCGTAGAGTTGTATATGCCCTTTTGGACAGTAAAATTCGTGGAATGGCCAGTGGGACTATTCTCTTGGTGCGTAAATATTAACATTAAACTTTCTCTCTAGAGCTACGACCTTTCTCTTTTGTGTTGCATGGAAGAAAGTGTGAGCTTCGTTGTGGAGTTGCATCACAACTGCAACTACATTGAGACCTTGATTTGTGCATTGGATATTGAGAATGTGTAGCAATGGAGACCTGAGTGAATATTGCGTTTTTTCTAAAGGATGTTGAAATTGTAGCACCTCAAGAGAGAGAGATAACAAGAACAAGTAAAGAGCTAAGAGAAAGAGAGATGAAGTGTGCACTCTTGTCTAGGTTGCATCTCTACACAAGAGTGAAATAAAATGAGTGAATGAATGTTATGTGGAAAGAATCTCTTCTTCTCCTATTTTTATGAGACATAATGGATACTAAAAATACTATGTGGGAACAAATCCTTATAAGCAACCTACATGAGTCCTTGTAGGACAATACAAGTGAGACATCCATTATAAAGTACATGTGTCTCCAAGGTGATGTCTAACACTAGAAAGGATTGAAGATGATGTAGCTACACAAGCTAAGTCCACATGCCTCCATCACAATCCTCCACAGACTCTATCAATCCTCATAAGCAGTGTACTCCACTGGGTCAACTACCCTTGCAAAAACATTATTAAAATCGTAGTAATTCATGAGTCATCTCCAATCCTCCAAATAGGAATCCAAACTATGACATGCCACCTAGGACTTCAATCCCTTCTCCATGATGTACAACACTCAACATCTCTTGTAGGGCATCCACTAAAGTATTGATATATCTCCAATTCCCAAATGAAGAACACTAAACCAACATCGTATTGAGGTCAAACATTCATTGAGCAAGCTATTTCAACTGTGCATATCCATCACATACCATCTCTCATGTTGCAATTCATCTTGGACCATCTAGGGGCTAAACATACACCATGTACCCCAAATCTCATGAAGCACCCACAAAAATGGTAAAAAAATTTCAGTGTAACCCAAAAATCTATATAATCTTGTAATGGAATTACCTATATGAGGCCATAAGTAGGGCCAAATAAATGATTTTTTCTTATTGTGAGGTCAAGAGTGTTCTGGGATATGAAAAGTAGATAATGATCTTAGATTTGATTGGTGAATAATGGAGCAATAGGTAAAGATATTGTTTATCTTTGATGAGTGTTATGCTAGTACATTTAGCAAAAATTACAAAGAGTGGGGTATTTCTAAACTAGTGTAGCAAGATTTATTTTAGGAAGTGGTAGAGGAAGTTTGTAAAGTTAGCGATCCTTTACCAAAGGTTCTTCACATAGTTGATGGTGATAAGCCAATAATGGCCTTACCTGTATGAGGCCACAGATATGACCACATAAGTTATTTGCTCTTATTATGAGGACAAAAGTATTATATTATACAAAAAAAATATGCTCCATCATCCCATTCATGCAACAAGGCTCTACCTCAACCCCTCTTCTCCTTACTCATGTGATTTTAATTTCAATGGCAAGGGAATGGAAGGATTCTTTTCCTATATTCAAAGGATGGTGCCTAATCCATTTCACTGCTTAACTTTAAAAGAAATGGAGATATATAGGTTGGGCACTAACTTATTTGGCTTTGACATAGTATTCCATGGAAGGAAAACACAATTCCTTGTAAGCATTGTGATGCTATATTATTTCTCTGTTTTCTTTCTTTGTTATTTTATTTTGGATAAAATGTAATTTAAGTCTTTTATTGTTTGTATTAGTTGTTACATATGTTTGATGGAGAAATTTGTTAGACTCGACAACAATGAATTGATGAATTTTTGTTGAAGATGAGCCACAAACAAAAGCATAGTGATAGTAGTAGTAGTAAATTTGAATTTGAATTTACAAAAGAAAACATTAATGAAGAACATCAAGAAGTAAAAAATTGTCCTTCCAAGATTATTATTAGACCTTGGGAAGAAATGTAATTCAACAAGAATCAACATGGCTTAGGATATGAAAAATAAACCAACTTTCATATTTCATATTACTCCAAACTAGTTCAATTTGTGAGCACATGATTTCGTAATGAAAAATTGAAGACTCTAGAAGTTAATAAAGAAGTTAAGAATGTTTATGATAAAAACATTGAGAAAATTCCTGATAAATGCTAGCATTGTTCATAGAGTTGGTCATATGGACACAGAGTGTTTTGATATCTATCCTTGTCTTCACCTTGGGAAAACAAATCATCATTCAAATAGATGTTGAAAGAAGAAGAAGGATAAAAATAAAACTATCATTATGGTTGGATAACTCCTTTGTAGTGGATATTAAAATCCAAGATGTTGCATAAGCTTTATCGTCAAATTATGACACAGGTAAATACAAATTTGCATGGAGGAATCATAAAAGAAGGATGGTTTCAAACAATTGTTTTAGACGAAGATTTTTGGCATGATTGGGGATCAATTCTACATGTCTTTTGAATTGAAAAATGAGTCAAACAAGGTACTCTCTACACCTTAGGGAGGGAATTACACTAATTAAGTACAATGGTATCATTATCAATGGTTAGTCGTCAACCAAATCCACCAAATTCATTGTTCAAGTGAAAATGGTTAGTGGTCAACCAAAAGACACATAGGTACATGGTATCAAATTCAATGATTGAAGAAAAACCTAAATATCAAGCTTGGATCCCTTTAACATACTTATCACCTTGCACTTGACAAGGGAGGAATATCAATTAGGACAATTAGGCCTCAAGTTTCGAAGTCCTATCAAACAAAAATTTATTTAGCATTTGGGAATTCGATCATGGAAACTGGTCTCTCAATAGGCTATCTACAATCAAATCAATTCTTCATTCATATGTTGTTCAACACCTAATTTTGTTTATATTCAAAGAGCAATTTGGTGATCCTATTTATTCACCTATTATCAAGGGAATATTTAGACATGGAAGTCATCCACTTCCATAATTTTTATCTCCTTCAAAGTTCATTTCAGATGAATCATTCAACATCCATATTTGGTGGGTTTTTTGGGGAATCTTCAAGTTTTCAGATTGAATATTTGAAATGATACTAGTTTATGCACTAGTTCTTATTTCCTTACTAGTATAATTATTCAGACTTGTGATTGGAGGGAGGGGAAATGTTAGACTATGAGGCCCTAGACAATGACAAAGTCCTAGATGTTATTTATGATTTTTCATCCTTATCCTTGATGAGGTAGCATCATTATCTTTTGATAATCATGTACTATATATTGATATCATTGGGTGAATACATGTGTTGAATATGGCTTAAAGCATCACATTTATAGAGAATTAGCATTTGGTTGCATAGCCAAACTTGGAGTGTTGTGAGTTGTGATCACAATTGGATTGTATTTGAAAAATAGACAAAGCACAATAGATTGTAATATCAACACATTAATGTTGTAGTGTGTTAAAAAATTTGGAGGCCACTACTCACTTTGGAAATCTAAAATTCCAACTTGGCGTCGAGTCTCAATAAGCCACATGCATACCAAAACCCAACTTCTCAATCCCCAAAGAAGGTATTAGAAATACAATACACTTATAAACTTGAAGCACATGAAATCTATCTACAACTCAACAATTATGGCAATCACACATAAATAGAGGACATAGATATTTTGGTCAAAGCCCTAGAAAAAACCTTCCAGGAAAACCAATGAGAGATCGAAGCAGCTTTTATATCTTCAAGCAATTACAATAAAATAGAGATTCCAACAATGAATGATCTCTAAGCCACACACGACTCTAAGTCAAATCTGAAGGAAAACCAGGTAGCTCTGGCTAACTGTGCCCTCACTCTGAATGAATGTGCCCCTCAACTAAATCCGCCCATCTGCTCTAAATGTAAATATATCTAAACTTATCTTGGATTATGACCTCTTTCCCTACTGCCACGGGATCACTGTCTCAATAAAACCCTACTCTTATATTTGGTGAGCTACCTCCTAGATCTCTCCTTCCTTAGGGAAATGAACCACTCTACTAAGGAAATGCACCCCTCTGCTGGATGATCAAACTCTGATCTCTCGGTTCCTAAATCCTATCAAGTATTGTAGCAATATATACCTCCCTGAAGGATCCTCCACAAGCACATCATATCTGTCTCAAATATGATCTCTCCTCCTCATAGAGAATGCACCCCTCACTCAGGAATGCACCCCTCTTCCATTTCTTATTAATATCTAAAGATATATCACAATATATCTCACACACTGGGTGATGTGTCCCCTATCTCTTAGAAGAAAACCTCCACCCTCTCTCATCAAGGAGGATGCCTTCAATCTACCTCAGATGAATGCGCCCCCCCTCTGCATGCAGAGTATGCACCCTCCTCTCTCTCTCTTCAATCTCTGCTCAAAAATACTGACTTTAACCTTTTCCTGTGGCCCCTTGTCTCCTTTTATCAACTCACTGGATGATTAATATTTCCAAAAACCTAATATGAGTGCATGCGAAAATCTCGCTGTTGCATGTAAATGACACTGTGCATTAAAAAATTCATGCATGCAAACTCAAAACGAACTTTTACTTCTATATGAGGCAAGGAAAAGGGTCAAACATATTTCATGGTTAACTTTTCAACACTCCCTCTTAACGAGAAAAGTGTTATGTACCACTCCCATCTTATCCTTGAAGTAAATAAACTTTGTCTTCATCAAAGACTTTGTGAGAATGTATGCTACCTTCTCATCTGTAGGCACATACTAAAGCTCAACTGCTCCCCTCTAAACATGATATCGAATGAAGTGATATATGATATTTACATGCTTGGACCTATCGTGAAAAAATGGATTCACTGTTATTTTTATGCAACTCTGATTATCACAGTAAATCACAGTTGGCTCCAACTGTTGATCAAATAAACTCACTAGCATCTTGCAAAGCCAAATGGCCTCGCAACTAGATAGACTAGCTTCCATATACTTTGCCTCGACAGAACTCAGTGCCTCTAACTTTTGTTTCTTGCTAAACCATGACACAACTGTCGAAGCCAAGTTGAAACAACACCCGGAGGTGATTTTACTGTCCACTGCACTACCTTCCCAATCATAATCCGAATAGCCAACTATTTGTAATCCACCCATCCTCTCATAGTTCAGTCCATATTCCATTGTACCACTAATATACCTCAGCACATGTTCTTCTTCCACCCAGTGCATATCCCTGGGCTCCACCATATACTAACTCAATGTATTGATAGCAAATCTCAGATCTGTCCTAGTATTGACCAGATACATCAAAGATCCAATAAGCTGACGGTACCTAGTGGGATCAACCAACTCTCCCTCAGAAGCTATCAGCTTCTTCCAGTTGGTTGTCATAGGTGTGTCCATAGGCCTACAGTCCTCCATCTTAAATCTATTCAAAATGTCAACTGTGTATTTTCCCTGTCCCAGAAATATATGCCCATCCTCCTGCCAAACCTCCATACCGAAGAAGTAATGCATCAAACCTATTTATTTCATCTCCAACTCTAAAACAATATCTCTCTTGCATCCGCCTATGATTTCATCTGATCCTGTGATAAACAAATCATCCACATACAATAGTATAATGAGTGAATCCTCGTCAACTATAATGAAGTAGAGGTTGGGATTTTACTTGCTCTTCTGGAAACCCAACTTCCGCAAGTAAGTATCTATCCTCGAATACCAATATCTCAAAGCTTGCTTCAGACCGTGCAGTTCGTTCCTCATCCTACACACATGAGACACTCTCCGATGAACCTCAAATCCCTTTGGATACTCAATGTACACCTTCTCCTCTGTGATTCTATTCAGAAATGATGTCTTCACATCCATCTATTGGATCTTCCAACCCATCTCTACTGCAATGGAGATCACTGGTCTGATCGAAGTATATTGAGCTACTAGAGAAAAGGTCTCATCATAATTGACTCCCTCTACTTGAGAGAATCCCCTTTCCACAAACCTAGTTTTGTACTTCTCAATGTTTCCATCCACAACATAATTAATCTTATAGAGCCACTTAGAAGTCACCATTGACTTCTCTTCAGGTCTCGGCACAACTTCCCAAACATCATTCTTCATGATGGAAGCATACTCTTCTAACATGGCATCTCTCTAGGCCTGCTCTCCTACTTCCTGCTCATAAGAAGATGGATCTGACTCACTGATACTGCTTAACATACCAAAATAACTATAAAACCTCTTAGGCACTTTTCTCTATCACACAACCTTATTGGGAGTCCCCACTATATGATATTCCTTCAAGGTATCTTGAAGCCACTTGGGATTCCTCTTCCATGAGGTAACCTACTATGAGGGGAACTGCTCATCCTCATCCCAATAAACTACCTGAGATTGAGTACCTGAAGTAGTAGCTCCAATGGTCTAAGACCCTATAGCTCAAGAGCTTGTAAGCTACAAACATGAAACTGATTGAACGCCATCTTGTGATCATGTACATGTTCCTGTATCTTTACCTAGGGAACCTGTCACCTGTGAACCTATCACCCCTGATACCTGTGACCTTGAAATATGTGAAGCTGAACTCTGAATTGTACCACCCTGAAGTGTAGGAACCTGCTACTTCCCCTTCTCTAAGTCACATGACTTCCTAAAGGCCTAGTCCTCCTCAAATCTCACATCTGACCTCACAATTGTCTTTCTCAGCACAAGAATGTATATGCAGTAGGCCTTTGAAGTCTCACCGTACCCAACAAAGATTCCCCTCTCTGCTGCGGGCTCCAATTTTGTCCTCTTCTTTGAAGGGACATGGGAGTATGTAACACATCCAAAAATCAAAAAATTACCAACCTTGGGTTTCTTTCCTGTGAAAGCTTCTTCAAGATTCTTACTCCCTAAAACCTTATGAGGAATCATGTTTCGAATGTAAACTATTGTGTCACAAGCCTCTTCCCAAAGAAATAATGGAAAAACCTAATCATGCATCATAGATCTCACTGCACCAACAATTTCCCTATTCTTCTTTTCTACTACCCCATTCTACTGAGGTGTGTAAGGTATTTTAAATTTCCTCTTGACTCCCTCATGTATACAAAACTCATTAAACTCCTTGGAGGTATACTCTCCCCCATTGTCTGAATGCAAATTTTTGATCCTCCTTCTTGTCTGGTTCTCCACATGAGCCTTGAACTCTTGGAAATTTTGAAAGAATTATTTTGATTCCTTGCTTTTCTAAAAATAAATCTAGGTATTCCTGGAGAAGCCATAAATTAAGGTTACATAGTGTTAGGATATTCATATACTCCATCCTTGTCCTACCATCATTTTCATTATTTGCATTTTCAGTCTTGCATGCATTTCTGCATGCAACATGCAATTGCATGCATCCCAGTCATCAGTCCTAGCACCTAGCCCTTAGTTAGCTAGCCCCGTGAGCTTCTTACTGATCAATTTTATCCCTCCTAGATCTTAGTCAGCCCTTCTTCCTTGATTTTAGGAAGCCACTTGTCCTCTCTCACCTACCACTCAGTTGCACTTCAGTTATCTTTAGTTCCTTCCTTGATTTAAGGAAAGACTGACTCTCAACTGACTATATCACTCCGATGGACCTCCAGTGAGACTAGACTTCCCATTCTGAATCCAATTAGCTCCTCATGCGCCCTCCACTGAGCCTCCTTCATTCAGTTAGTGCCAGTTACACTCAGTTACACCTACCACACTCAGTTAGACTCAGTTTGACTGATGGTTCACAATTACTTGAGCATTGATGATTCCACTGATGATGATGAAGTCTTCTAGTTGTGCTACGATGACACTCCAGTGATATTTTGATCACTCCATGAAGGCTAATTCGAATTGCCACCTTGGCATTCGAATCCTCATGCATTGTATTATTTATTTGTCCATTTGTGATTAATGAATTAGTGTGTGTGAAGTTATTTTTCTTCTATCCGAGTTCTACTATATTATTATTTTGTTGCTCTCTTACTACATTATTCACTCTTAATCTTATTCCTAAATTATTTCATTGTGAGGTATACATCAACTCTTAGATCTGCTATGAGAATTTTCACATGGTATCAGAGCATGTTGAGAGTATTGTCTATCTCCATTCCTGATATTTTTTTGCAGGTTATTATCAATATTTCGAGTGCAGCAGTAGTAGTTGTAGACTTTTCTATTGTTTTTGCAGGTCTTCTACAGCTTCCATGAATTCAGAATAAATCCCTCCTCTTTCTCCATTCAACTATGATGAATGGAAACCAAAAATGATAGCACATTTTAAGAGCCATGATCTCTTTGATTATTGTTTTGAAAGAGAGTTCGAATCCTATGAAGAAGAGAATGACTGGTTAAATAAAGGTGACAGTGTCTATGCAACAATAATGTTTGCTATGTCTCATTGCATGATGAACCTCTTCATTGATTCTACTGAATATCCAATAGAGCTATGGGCCCAACTACATGAAATATTTGGCAAGCAGAATGAAGGGATTGGTCCAAACCCTTTCGAGAGCAAGACCAGTGATGCATTCACCCTCCTTGATGATCTCATTGATAATGAATTAGTATCAAACACATCTCATATTGAAGTTAGCCACAAAGAAGATGAACTTGCAGATTCTACACTCATGCTCAAAATTTCTTCTATTTCAAATTCGGTGCCAGCTCACACTCTAGAAATCGCAGATTTTCCTAAATCCTCTCTTGCACCAGAGTCTGTTGGTTTGCGTCATGATCTAATGAATGTTTCAGAGGTCAAATCAGCCATTGGAGGTAATGCATTCGCTCTCCTTGATCACTCACCTCTTATGTACTACTATATGATCATTATTTCATGTTTTCAAAAGGTTATTGAAGATGATGGCCATTGCCATTCGCTTGGGATAATTTCTCATGCATTTACTGGTTTAGATCTCACCTCAAATGGTTCAAAGGAGATCTTAAGCAACCATGATTCAAGTCTTGGATCTGATTTGGATTCCAAGCAATCACTGATATTTGATGGTTCTTTTGGGCATAATCTCACCCATGATGGTTCAAAGGAGAAGACAAAAGACTATATGCACATTCATAGATTTGATCCTACCTCAACTGATTCGAATTACAAGTTCAAGGATCATCCTCATACTTTTGGATTTGTTCTCATCACATTCGATTTGAAGAGCAAGTACAAGCACATGCTTTCTGAGCATGATCCACTTCTTCCCAAGAAGAAGATACCTCCAGACATATGACCAAGCATCACACCTGCATGAGTTTGGAGAATTTATTATTGTGTGTTCCCTACATTCTATTTTGAGGGGGGGTATTTTTCCCATGAGGTTTTCCCCATTCCCTCGGTTTATTAACTGTTATTATTATTCATTGTATTGGGTGACCTTTGGTCTCAGTTACCAGGGCCCAGGATGGATTAAAGGGGGGGGGGTGTTAGGATATTCCTATACTCCATCCTAGTCCTACCAACGTTTTCATTATTTGCATTTTCAGTCTTGCATGCATTTCTGCATGCAGCATGCAATTGCATGTGTCCCAGTCATCAGTCCCAGCACCTAGCCCTCAGTTAGCTAGCCCCAGGAGCTTCTTACTGATCAATTTTATCCCTCCTAGAGCTTAGTGCATCCTTCTTCCTTGATTTTAGGAAGCCACTTGTCCTCTCTCACCTACCACTCAGTTGCACTTCAGTTATCTTTAGTTCCTTCCTTGATTTAAGGAAAGACTGACTCTCAAGTGACTGTATCACTCTGATGGACCTCCAATGAGACTAGACTGCCCATTATGACTCCAGTTAGCTCCTCATGCACCCTCCATTGAGCCTCCTTCATTCAGTTAGTGCCAGTTACACTTAGTTACACCTCCCACACTCAGTTTGACTCAGTTTGACTGATGGTTGACAGTTACTTGAGCATTGATGACTCCACTGATGATGATGAAGACTTCTAGTTTTGATTTGATGACACTCCAGTGATCTTTTGATCACTCCATGAAGGATAATTCGAATTTCCACCTTGGCATTCGAATCCTCATGCATTGTATTATTTATTTGTCCATTTGTGATTAATGAATTAGTGTGTGTGAAGTTATTTTGCTTCTATCTGAGTTCTACTGTATTATTATTCTGTTGCTCTCTTACTGCATTCTTCACTCTTAATCTTATTCCTAAATTCTTTCATTGTGAGGTATACATCAGCTCTTAGATATGTTGTGAGGATTTTCACACATAGTACTCATAGAACTTCAATGATACAGTGGACATCAGACCATAAAGATATAAATGTACCAAATCAAGCGCCATTGCAGATCTGTTGTCACTGCTTGGGAAAACAATCTTAACATACTTTCCAAGCATACACTCTTTGCACATGTCATTATGCTCTATGTTAAATTTAGCACACCTATTAC
The DNA here is from genome assembly GCA_027924585.1 of Larix kaempferi. NCBI lineage: Eukaryota > Viridiplantae > Streptophyta > Pinopsida > Pinales > Pinaceae > Larix > Larix kaempferi. The sequence goes on along the minus strand of BSBM01001430.1, from coordinate 8,159,354 downwards.
AATATCCCTCAAAATCCTCAATGTTGGATGATGTAGGTGGCCCATCCTCCCGTGCCACAACTCACATAAGTCACAACCATCACTATTGTTTCTATGTGCTAATGCATGATGAAGCTAAACGTTGAGCTTGTATAGCTTCCCACTGTGAACTCCAATACTCACTACAGAAGTGTCTCTGGATCCCTTGGGATGAATGAGAACATTCCCATCTCTGAACATTACCCACAATCCCCTATCCTCGATAGTGGAAACTGATATCAAGTGCCTGAATGAATGCGTCCCTAAAATGACTCTACCCCTCTTCTCTAAATTTAATTGTCTCTGAACTTCTCTTGGATTAGGACCTCTATCCCTACTTCCAAAGGATCACTATCTCAGTGAAACCCTACTCTTAGATTTGGTGAGCTACTACCTCCCAAATCTCTCCCTCCACAGGGAAATGTGCCCCTCTGCTCAAGAAATGCGCCCCACTTCTAGATGATCAAACTATGATCTCTCGGTTCCTAAATCCTATCAAGTAATGTTTCAATCTATACCTCCCTGAAGGATATTCCACAAGCACATTAGATCTATCTCATAACTGAGCTCTCCTCCTCACAGAGAATGCGCCCCTCTCTTAGGAATGCGCCCCTCTTTTGCTGCTCATTAATCTTTGAAGAGATATGTGGCCCCTCTCTCTTAGAAGAAACCATGCACCCTCTCTCATCTAATAGGATGCCTTCAATCGATATTAGATGAATGCACCCCCCTTCATGTAGAGAATGCGCCCTCCTCTCTCTCACTTCAATCTCTGCTGAAAAATATTGATTTTAACCTTTTCCCATTTCCATTTGTGTCCTTTTATCAACTCACCGATTGATTATGGTTTCCAAAACACTAATTTGAGTGCATGCAAAAATCCCACTTTGGCATGTAAATTACACTATGCATTAAAAAATGCATGCATGCAAAATCAAAATGTATTTTTACTTATGCATGAGGCAAGGAAAGGGGGCCGAACATCTTTCCTGGTTAACTTTTCAATACTCCCTCTTAACGAGGAAAGTGTTTTGTACCACCCCCATCTTATCCTTGAAGTAAATAAACTTTCTCTTCATAAGAGACTTTGTGAGAATGTTTGTTACCTGCTCATTTGTAGGCACATAATGAAGCTCAACTGCTCCACTCTGAACATGATCTCGAATGAAGTGTTATCTAGTCTCTATATGCTTGGACCTATCATGAAAAACTGGATTCTCTGTGAGTTTAATGTAACTTTGAATATCATGGTAGATCACAGTTGGCTCCAACTGTTGATCAAATAAACTCACTAGCAAATTGATTAGTGAGGTCCTACAATAAACACCCTCACTAGTGTTCCTTCCCCCACCCCTGTGGGATTATCATGGTTATCAACAATACTACTTCTTCAATGTATGTAACAACATTTATGGGTTCAATTACTATTGCATGGATTGAAGTCACCTTCATCCATGTGACATCAGTATATTGACCCCTTGGTCTACTTATCTTGTAGCCACTTTGGAAAATTTTCACGAGCATGGGTATTCTCTCCTCATTTGTATAGAAAACTATTCTTTGTTCCAGCTTCAACAACACTATTCCCCCATGGGAGGATCCTATTCATCCACACATGCTTCACATATTTCAAGAACACTAGAGAGCACAAAATAAACGGTGATGCATTATAATCCCTACAGTAGCCTCCGAACCTCATACATCAAGGGGCATCTGTTAACTCATAAATCTCATACACATGAGACATTTTTGCAATTCACACAGTAAGGCGTCATAAACATATATCATGCATCTCACCAAAGACATCTTCATCATATCAAAGAAACAATATGAATCCAGAAATCCTAAAGAACAGTCAAAAGAGAAGACCATGCGACTTGACCTGTGTTTAGATGTGCAAATGTGCATATCACTAGTTGTGTTCCCATGCGATTCCTATGTGGATTTCCTTTCGATATCCATGCGACTGTCAAAATGACGGGATCTCAACCACCAATTGTGCATTAAAGGCTCATAAAATCCCATCACCAACACAAATTTCAACTTGTCTTCTCAACATGATGAATTGGCACTCAATAGCCCCCATTGTGTACCTTGAATCTATTTCATGAGGTGATGGGGTTCATATTTGTATTTGGTTGTTTATTGGCCACCTCTTGGCCTATAAAAGGAATCCATGGGCATGCATATTAGAGGAGAAACCAAGAGATGTTGCATAAATTGTATTGGATCTTCCTCATATCCCATCTCTTTCATGTGAGTTAGCATTCTCCAAGCTCCTTTGCATCCTTCCTTCAAGGGGAAAGTGCTTCTCTTCATTGGTTCTTTGAGCTATATAGCATTTAGTGTGGACAAAATAGAACTCCCTAAGGGATATTGTTGGATTTTCTTTGAAGCATTCATCTCCTAGATGACACTACATGTATTTGCTTGACCATTGGGCAATCTAAAGTGGTTCATGCATTGGTTCTTTATTGTGGTTTGCACCCTCTTGTTCCCTTTTTATCATTTTTAGTTTTTATTTTTGTTCTATTTCACTAACAAATCCTTGTAGGATCTACTTTGGGTTGATCTCATTTACTTTTTATTTCTAAATACTAGGCGTGGTCATCAACCTCAAGGGATTTCAGCCAAAGTGGGAGAGGTTGCACACCTTAATGCATAACTTCTCACAACAGTGATAGGATTCAAACCACAACAAAGAGAAAATGAAAGAACCAATTTAGATTTCCCAATGGCCAAGCTTGTTACATGAAGTGTCACCTAGGAGGTGTGGGCCTCAAAGGGAAGCCAACAATATCCCTTAGGGATGTCATTTTTGTCCACAATAAGTGCTAAATAACTTGAGAGAGAACAATGGGAGAAACACTTTCCCCTTGGAGGAAGGTGGCAAAGGAGCTTGGAGAATGCTTGGAGGTATGGGAAGAGGTGGAATAAGTTCCAACACAATTCCAATAGCATAACCTTGCTCTAATTTATCCTTACTAGATGCATGCCCATGGCCTCCTTTTATAGGCCAATAATTGGTCAAGAAACAACTATAACCAAATGTGGACTCATTAACTCCATAAGTTGGCTCCAAATTACACAAAGGGGGTCATTCAATGAACCCAAGTACATAGGGAGACCAAATTCGAATTCTTGTAGGTAATGGAGCCTTGATGAGCCTTCAATGCACCGTGGGTGGTTGTGGTCCCACTGTTTTTTATAGTCACTTGGATTTCGAAGTAAAATCCATGCTACTATAGCGCGAGCACAAAACTAATAATATGAGTTGTAGTGCGGTCTGTCATGGGATTAATCGTGCTACACTTTTTTTAATGTATTTTGGAATTTTTGGACTCATGCTGCTTTCTAGATCTGATGAGGATGTCTTCGGTGGGCTACATGCTATATCTTGATGATGCCTTACTATAATATTAGCCAAAATGTCACATGTGTGCAAAATTTAAGCTTTAACATATGTCCCCTGATGTATGAGGTTTGGAAGGTACTGTAGAGCCAATAATTCATCATCGTTTCTTTTTTGTTTTCCCATGTTCTCGGAAGTTTTGAAAGGAGTGTGGATGGAATGTTCCCTTGGTGGAACATTGTTGGTGATAAGCGGTGAAGTTATAAAAAATAATAGTGTTTTATACAAACGAGGCAGGCATACCCATGATCGTGAAATATGTTAAGATGACTACAATAAGAAGAGACCGAGGGTTCAACTCAACATATTGTTGGCACATGGATGAAGGAGGCTTCAATCCATGTAAGAGTGATTGAACCTGTAAATGTTTCTACAGGTTTCGAAGAAGCATAACTACTAATGACCACGATAATCCCACTAGGGTGGGGGACCAGAATACCAGTGAGGGTGTTGGGTGTTGGATGTAGGAGATTACTGTTTGTACATAAAGAATAATTGGTGGGGTCCCCATGGTTTTGAGGGTATTAGGGGACCAATTTGATGATGGATGGGATTCCCGTGTTTTGGGTGTATCGGGGAATCAATTTGATGATGGGAGGAGTTCCCATAGTTTTCAGTGAGTCAGGGAACCTTTTCCATTATGGTGTAAGGGTTTTTTTTGCAAACACGTAGATGAGTGCCTCATGAATCAATGCTATGTAGGTGGTTCCTACGGGAATAACTGAATAGAATTGGTTACTTCAGAGGGTGGGGGGGGAATTATTGTCTTTGCGGGGGTGATGATACAAAGAATAGTGCAGATGGTAGACTACTCATGGAGGTATGAGGGTTCAACTGCGACTCTTGGTCATAACTTGTGCCAAGGAATTTGATGGAATTTACTGTTGAAGGTAGGGGAGTAAATGAGCAGCTATAAAATGATGAATTATGGGTGAATTGGTCCATAATGTATTAAATTCCTTGGAATTGTGTGGGTTCGACATAATGGGTGCCAAATAATGACAGGGATATAATGGTGCGCACACCCATGGGGGAAACATGCTATCCTCGATAGTGATTTTTATGGGAATGAGGACCCTATGGTTATCAACAAGAATATTAGGTACATGCAATGAATTAGAGGGAAAACAATGCCTATATGTCAGTTTCGATATGTTACTTGTGATAGAAGTCCGGTGCCATTGTTGAGGGATGGAGTCTTGTTCTTATAATGAAAAAACAATAGGTAGTCATATCTTGGTCGTTCTCCTACACATATGGTGCAAATACCCAAGTGTAATAAACAACATGATAGAGGTATAGACAATGCAGAAATAGTAACAAAAAATGTAGCGCACCTATGGAGTGCATGCGAGAATGACTTACAAAGGACAGTTTTCATATGGAAATGAGGGTACATCCATTATAGAGGTCTCAAAACGCTAATTCTGATGGTCATGGAGAAGGTTTGAAGGTTGGGTAGAAACTCTATAAAAGGGATGGGGGCCGCTTTTCAAGGTAATTTGTACCTTATTTGTCTTTTGTGATCCGGAGTTGTTGGTGGTGATTCTGATCAATCCAAGCATTCGATTTCCAAGCCACAAGATCTAGGTAAGCTTAAACCTTAACCTAGTCATTTTGGGTGGGGTATTTTTTAGGGTTTAGTGTCCCTAGGGACATACGAACCTATTTATTTTTTTAATGGAGACCATGCATGATTTTGGGATAACCCGTTATCTCTCATGGCACACCACACACAATTTTGAAGAATTGCAAGTGGGCCTCTACATGGAAAATCAATGATTTATGTGCACCACGTGGTGACAGAATCCTTTGGCCATGCGTTGGACTAGTGCGAATGTCAGTTGGATCGTTTCGTTGAAGGCGCGACCAAACATAACAAGTCCTGCATGACATAGTTCATGTGGGAGACTAATTTGAGATGTCATGCGAATAATGCAGGTTAGTCAGAAAAATTCATGGTATGTGATGGTGTAAGGATCACTTGGAATTTTGGATGTCAAGAGAAACCCTAATGTATTGTTGTTTGTGCTTGTAGGTGTTTGTGAGTGATGGTGATGGCACAAGTCATCGAGTGGCAAGAGTGCCACTATGATGAGTTGGTGGGAGACGTGGTTGGGGATTTAGTGGCCACCTAGACACTTCGCGATACAGGGCTCTTGAAGTTTTGCTACACCAAAATATCGTCATCATGAGTTATGTGTCCTCTATATGCCCTGATTCCTAAAGTACTTGGGTTGTCACCCCAAAAGAGAACTTGTTGTTCATCCCTTTAACTTTATGTTGTCACCCCAACGTGCCCTGATCTCTGGAAAGGTGCATCATACTAAAAGTGACGCGCTCTGCACCTTAGCAAAGTGCGTCGGTGGCTCATGATGCACTTGCACAAGATGTGTCGACCTCCCATTTGAGCGATTTACTCTTGTGTAAGGTGTGTCGTTGTTGGTTAAAATGGATAAAGAGAAGCTTCAGGTAAATTCTCGAAGCTTGGATGGCATGGAGACTTATCCCTACATATCCGGGAAGGTGGAATTCGATACCCTTACCTAGTGGGATGATCCCTTAAGCCTCTCCCCTAAATCCTCAACCTCTCCTATCCCTTTTGTTATCTCCCCAAATAATTTTTTCAAGTTGATCAATTTTAGATGATGGGAGGTCATTTGAAAATTCATTTCTAAATTTTTTAAGGCTCATTTTTGATATCTTTATGCACGTAATAAAGTTTGAAAAACATTTGATTAGGTTTTCATTTCAAAAAATTTCAAAAACAGGTTTCAGTAGCTAAGTGCTTATTTAAAACGGTCCCTAAGCTGCCGAAAGCCTTGCTTTCAACAGCTTAAACGAAATTTTAAAGGCTCTCCTAGCTACTGAAAATGAAAAGACATGCAGCGTGAGTCAGGGGCAGTTTTTGGTGGCTTGGGAGAATACGATGGTGTTCATTAGCCACCGAAAGGTAAGTTGTTGGAAGCTTACAAGTCAAAAGCCAAATTGTCCAAAGCTACCAAAAGTAGAGGCATTCTCAACACTTTCCGGCAGCTTACGTGGTCAAAGGAAAATCTTTCAAGCTAAGGGAAGGTCAGTTTTTGCAGTTTCTGTGGCTTAGGCGAACATGTTAGATTGATTCATTAGCCACCGAAACAGAGCTTTCGGTAGCTAACAGAAATCAAGCTCAGACTTACTAGCTACCGAAAGCCTAAAAATCACAGGAAATTGCCATTTTCGCACAGATCCAAGTTTTAGCATCCTAAAGGGAATGAGGATGGTTTCTATGTGAAGGTTTTAATTTATAGGACCTGTTTCAATGTGCTGTTCTAGTTCTGAAGGTGCCAGCAAGATGGAAATAATAAAGAAATGTGGCGTTTTTTTACTGTCTCGAGTCATCATTTTCAACTGACGATTATGAGCGTCTGGAGAATCTTTTTTCACAAATATCAGAGGTTTTTGTTCCTAACATGTCATAGAACAATAACCTCTCCCCGTTTTCCCACAGGTGTTGCAGGTTCAGAGAATCGAATCCATCATTGAGCACAAATGTTCGGATTCCAAAACTCGCCTGTTTAACACACGTTTTTGAAATGCAGACCTCGAGAAAACCAAAAGAAGTTTCGAAGATCTGAGAGAGGTTTGTTCTCAAAACATGTCAATGAAAAATAAACTCTTTCAGTTTATACACAGGTGTTACATAGATAGAGAACTGAACCCATCTCTGAGCCTCTTTTTCAGCAGTTTCAGCAGAAATGGCGTTTTTACTGTGTAGAGTCATCATTTTCAAATGATGATTCGGAGCGACTCGAGAGTCATTCTGAAAAAATATCAGAGGTTTTTCTTCCTAAAACATCAGAGAACAAAAAACTCTCTCAGTTTTGCTACATGTGTCACATATCGGGAGAATCGAACCCATCTCTGAGCCCCATTGTTCAGCAGTTTCGCCAATTAAAACAAAAATGATTTTCCGGGTTTAAAAAAAAAAATGGTTGGATATTCTACCTAAGGATTTTGAACCAGCTTCTGGGGATCTGGGGGGGAGATCTTTGTAATGGCTATAAATCCCAGAAATGATAGAAGAGAAGGGTTCGATTTTGGGAGATTTTCACACATTGTAAACTCAGACATTTTATGTTATAGCAGTAAAATCAGTTTCTTTCGCCATTAGTTGTTTAGTTTTCCATTTTCTTTCTGTTCTGCACTTGTATTTGAATGTTACATTCACACTATTATGTTTGTCTATATTTGATGACTGTCATCTTATCATTGTATTCACAAGCTTAACTCTGCAAGTGTTCTGTGATTATTATAATCTGCCATTCATATATATGGGTGGAAACGCGAAGGTGGGTAACACTTTGGTGAGAATCGACGGGGGAAGAACTATAGCGGAGGTTATTCGGCCGAATAATTAAACTTATTCGGCCGAATAATTAAACTTATTCGGCCGAATAAATTAGTATTTATTCGGCCGAATAAATTAGTATTTATTCGGCCGAATAACCGTTAACGGGCCACCGTTAGACATAACGGTGGCCTCGAAATATGTGCCTTGTTTTAGCCGGACGGAGGAAACTCACAGCGGTGTGTATAATTATTCGACCGAACAATTATTCGGCCGAACCATTATTCGGCCGAATAATTGTTCGGCCGAACACTTATTCAGCCGAATAATTGTTCGGCATAAAAGCTCGGTCCCGGCCCCTCACCCGTCACATTCTCTGGATCCCGTGGACCCCTGTGGCGCTGATAGTGTCCCTTCCTCTGCGTCGTCCGTCCGCCCTGTCGCCTGTTTGCCACCTGATTTGTCGCTGGCGTGTGTCGTTGACCCCCCACCCTGTGCGTAAGTCCGCTGTTCGTCGTAGCCCCCGCCTTTGCCATTCGTTTGTTACGTCTTTCCTGCGCGTTCTCGCCACCTACACGTAAGTGAGGTTATGTCTTTCTTGTGCGTAAGTGAGGTTACGTCTTTCCTGCGCGTTTGTCTTTTCGTTTCGGCCGTTGAACGCGATAACATCTGCAGTAGTTTTCTGGTTGTAGAGTTATCCAGCGGACGGTTGAACATTGTTGAGGTGCCGCAGCTGGCGACAGATTGACGCGGTGTGTGCAGAGGTAAAAGGTTTCGTTTTTTGCTTTTGAAAATGTGTTTTTCTGTCTTCAAGTTTCTTATTAAAGTTGTTGTTGTTATTGCGTTTGTCTTATTTAAGTTGCTGTTGTAACTGAAGGTCTTTCATTCTGTCTGCCACGGCCGCTTTGTTTCGGGTGTTTCAAATTCGGATTTGCGCTGTTTTCGGCCAGATTTCAATTTGCATGCTTTTGTTTTGGCTGCGTTGTAGAGGTAAGGAGATTTTATTTTTGTAATTGTCTTCCATTTTTATTTACGTGTCGTTTCGTTTCGTTTCGTTTTATTTACGTGTCGGCTGTGTCCATGGACTCTGTCCAATTGGGCATAGTCCATGAACTCTGTCCAAATGGACAGAGTCCATGGAGTGTGCCTAGTTGGGCAGAGTCCATGGACTCTGTCCACTTCCTCAGAGTTTTTGGACTTTGGTCTAATTGAATGTCGAAAATGATTTAAATTTAAATATAAAGAGGAATATCGTTAGTGTTAAGTTGTTTTTTCAAATTGTTGTATTTGGCTGTGTTTAGAAATGAAAATTAAAGTAGTACAGTAATTTTATTTGGAAAGGACATATTCTATATAGATATAGGCTTGTTTTATTCATGAACTCTGTCAACATGTCTATGTTGACAGAGGTCATGAACTGTGTCTGTTTACAGAGTGCAGAGATCAATATATTAGTTCTATTACAAACTGTGTGGATAGATAGCTTAGATACAACCAAATTTTAGACAATTAAACTCTATTTTTGATAAAAACAAAAATTTAAATGGACTTTAGGTACAATGGAACTATAGACATGAATAGGCTTTAATTTAGATGTACTATAGTTAGTTTTATGCAATTGAACAATAATAGTCGTAGTCATTTTATAAAATACTAGGTGAAATTATGCCACAATGGTTTTGAGTTTTATTCTAGTAAAGGTGGTGATCTTGGTATTATGTTTTCCTTTGTTTGCAACATGGCAGACTTGGAGAACATAATACCAAGAATCATTACCGTTATCAGATTGAAATTAAAGATCATTGTTGAACATGGCCAATTTGGGAAACATGTCATTTAACTCAATCATAATACTATGAACAGTAAACAAATTTTTATTCTATGGAATAATGAGAATATTTGTAGATATAATTTATGTTTAGAGTATTAAAATATCTTGTTTAAATTATTAGTTTAAGAAACTGAAAACCATTATAAAAAATGGCAAATTTGGAAAACATTTCAACTCAAAACATAATACATGAATTGTCAATTTTTATTTTATTTTGTGCAATAATGAAAATATTTGCAAGATGTAATTTATGTTTTAGGTATTAAGTTAGGTATTAAGAAGTTAAAACAGATTCATGAACTCATTCTTTGACATAAAGAAATGAACCCATTACTTAGTACTTAACTATATTGGTTCCATTCATTTTAAACATCAAAAACACTTAGAAAATTGGTACATTAATTCATCAAACATCTAACAATATTAGCTATACTCTTTCTGAAAACTATTAGATGATAAATTAGGTAAATCTAGGTACTTGTTAAATAACTTAGTCTCTTTAGTAGTTAGGTTTTAGAATTCATAGAATTAACATGTAGGATTTGAATATGTAATTAGTTGATATTTGTGTTTAAGTGTAGGCATTATATATCAAATGGAAAGAGAGGATTCTTTGAGGCGAAATCGTAGGAGGTCTTCACAATCTTCTGGGGTAGGTGGTACGAGTGATCATCGGAGGTTGTCAACCTCCCCTAGAGACTCTAATTTATTGTATAGTTCGCATCAACGAGGTGAAAGAGATACAAATGATTCCCCTATATCTTCTGTGGGAGAACATCGATCTCGACCCTCTATTGGTATATGAATATCGATCTTTTAACATTTATATGCAAATTGTCTTTTTGTGTGCGCAAAATTTGTAGTTGTGTTTACACAAAACTTTATTTTCATTTGAAGCAGAGCATGGTTCGGAAGATGCTCGTAATTCTATAGGGAGGGAGACAGGGCAAGCAAGGGAGACGGATGACAGTGTAGAGCAAGGTTCTCAAGAGGCTCACCATTCTACACGAGGTGATGATGGACGAGCTAGGACGCAATATGTTGAATTAACCGAGGGTTGTACACCCATTACAACATATCCATCTGATCTACCTCGGGAGCTTCCATGGGAAGGTGGTGATCATCAAATGACTCTTGAAAGATGTAGATCCCACTATGACAAGTTGCAAAATGATTTGTCTACTATGGATCTCTCTCCAGAGAGTAAACAAAGTTTGCATATATTTTTGGGATCATTGCAAAACTTCATTAAGGCATATGAGAATCTCGGACCAACTACAGATGTTTTCTAGATTTGATGTGAAGACAAAGAGAACAAGTGATGGGTCCAGACAAATGGGATGTTGTGAAGGAGAGAGTGACAAAAGAGCAGGCCAAATCAATGTTTAATTTCAAAGAAGGTTTGAAAAAAGAAATGTTGAAAGTGCAATATTTCAAGCATCCTCATCTTGCACATCTACTTTATGATCGGTTTCTTGCAGCCTATGGTCGATTTCCATGGAACGATGAGGTTTCTCAATATTTTGCTAGATTTTTTTATGCTGAGTTTTTTTAAAATATGAAGCCAGACTATACCGATGTTCATTCAAAATTTTATGGAGTTGGAAAGGGTCAAATATATGATCGAGAAGGTGCGATTAGAGATCCTGCAACTCTTCGACCTCCACCCCAGATATCTCGTCCACCTAGGTTGGTGGCATTAAAATCAGAGATGGAGCCCACATCTCAACTTGGGACAACCGCAAGGAATTTTGTTGGCGATGGTTTATCGTTAGTATTAGTGGGAGTGGATGTGGGGTTGGTTAGAGAAAGGGCTCGTTCTGCTATTCGTCAAAAGTTTGTTTATAAAACTGATGATGAGATAGATGGAATGAGCATTGAAGATCTCAGGGCATATGCGAAGATTTGTCGTGACTTAGCAGCAAATGTTATATCCAATGACACATCGAGTTTGGGAGAGGTTTGTTGACTATGATATGATTTGATTTTAATTAAATATTTTATTTATTTTGAATTGATTTTTTTTGTTACATTATAATAGGTACATTATGTAAATGTTTAAATTGGTTGCAGTTTTCAAGAATGATGAATTAACATTCTTTCCACATTTCAACTAGCGAAAATCTAGAGAGAGAGGTACATATTTATTATTAACATATTTGTAATTATATTTGAATTTGATATATATATATATATATATTATTATTTTTTGAATGTTAATTTAACTATGCATCTTATTGTTAATTTGACTTATCCATGCAGGTTTCTTTAGATACGAACTTTATAAATGATTTACCATCTATTGTGAGCTAATGTTTTTTAATCTTTTTGTTTTAGTTTTAAGTTAATTGGCATAGTAATTTTTTTGGTTTGCATTATATGTTTTATTTATTAATACAATTTAAATTTTAGGGTGGAGATATAGGTTCTTTGCTTAATACAGCAGATATTGGTAGAGAGGTAATTTCATTTAGTGCTTTAATTTTGTTTACTGTTTTAATATTTTAATTTTTGTGGATTTAGATTTATGAGATTCATAAATTGATTTTATATGTGTTGTAGCTTGGGTCTCTCAAATCTTTTGGAGGCAAAGGAAAAACTCCTTTGGAGGATGGTGGTGGACAAGCATTTGGACAATTTGATGTAATATTGTTAATATTTGAATTGTTTTTTGATATATAAGTTTAATATTTTAATTTTCTGATTATAGTTTAAATAATTTAAATGATATTCATAATCTTTTTTACACATGTTGCAGGGTGGGTTGAGTCCAGGGGGAGGCCCGAGTGGAGGATAGCATGGTGGACATTTTATTTTTATAGCATGGTGGACAATTTTTGTTGTTGTTGATATGCATCTAGATTGGAAACATTTGTTTTGGACATGTTGAGGAGGTTTATTTTTGGACTCTGATATATATATATATGGATACATTGAACTTGCATGTTCATGAGTATTTTTTTGGAGATTATATACATGTTTTTTGAACTTACATATTTTGTGAATCTTGGTTTTTAAATGATCTAGTTTATTTTTGCTTATTTGACATATTTGGTGTGATTTAAAGGGTTTAAAATATGTATTTGCATGTTTAAATGAATGAATGACTATGTAAAAATGAATGTTAAGAACATGACATTGTTGAATATTATGAAGTTTAAGAAATGTTATTTAGGAAGTTTAAAAATGGATAAACATAGGTTTAAAGTTCATAAATGAGGAAGTTTTGATTGAAGTTTAAAAAATGTTATTTAGGAAACCTTTAAAAATGGATGTTCACATATAGGTTTAAAGTTTATAAATGAGGAAGTTTTGATTGAAACATGAATGAATGATAAGATTGAATATATTAAGAACAAGAATGTTATCTTTGAATGTTAGGAAGTTTAATAATTTGTTAGAAGTTTTGATAGAAATATGGATGAACCAGGAAGTTTAAAAATGAATGTTAAGAACATGAATGTTGTCTTTGAACGTTAGAATGTTTAAAATTGCTAAAAGTTTTCATACATGGATGAACCAGGAAGTTTAAAAGTGATAACATGTTGAGTTCAAATTTTAGATATGTTAGGAAGTTTAGGAATGTTTGAAGTTTTGATGAAAATATGGATGAAATATAAAGTTTAAAAATGAAATTTAAAAACATGAATGTTATCTTCAAGAATGTTATGAAGTTTTAGGAATGTTAGAAGTTTTGATAGAAATATGGATGAAATAGGAAGTTTAGGAATGTTACGAAACTTAGGAATGTTAGGAAGATTATAAATGTTATATAAGTTTTGATGGAAATATGGATGAACTATGAACATTAAAATGAATGCAAAGAACACATGAATGTCAAATTTTGAATGTTATAGTTTTGAAAGAGATACATGGATGAATTAGGAAGTTTAAAAGTAAACATATGTTGAGTTTAAATTTTAGGGATGTTAGGAAGTTTATGAATGTTTGAAGTTTTGATGAAAATATGGATGAATTAAGAAGTTTAAAAATGAAATTTAAGAACATGAATGCTAACTTTGAATGTTATAAAGTTTTAAGAATGATAGAAGTTTTGATAGAAATATGGATGAAATAGGAAGTTTAGGTTCATGTTATGAAATTTAAGAATGTTAGGAAGATTATGAATGTTATATAAGTTTTGATAAAAATATGGATAAATTAGGAAGTTTAAAATGAATGTTAAAAGAACATATTCAAGTGTTATCTTTAAATGTTAAGAAGTTTATGAATGTTAAAAATTTTGATAGAAATATGGATGAACTAGGAAGTTTAAAAGCGAATACATGTTAAGTTCAAATTTTGATATTATGGATTTTTAATTAATTTAATTCTTATTTTCAATGTTCAGGTACATTTGATGCGGCTGAAATCATGGCAAATGGGGGTAACGATTTTTTGTTTTTTAATCATAAGCGAAGATTACAGGATTGTGAAGTTTGTGTTAAGTTAGAGCAATGATTTTAAACAACAATTTGATGAATTTTCATCGATTTGTTGTAAATAATCATTTCTCTAACTTAGCATAAGCTTCACAATCCTGGAATTTTTTCTTGTGATTAAAAATCAAATGATCGTTGTCTCCATTTGCCATGATTTCAGTTATGTGAACTTGGACAAGCGATATTTTAAATTAAATATTTGGGGCGGAGAGTGGCGACAATTACAGATCTGTTAGATCTCATCATTTAATTGGTCTAATAGACATGTATGGGTCCACGTGAATAAAGTATTTGAAACATCTAATTAAGACAGATTTTATACATTCAGGTTTTCGTTACCAAATAATTTTATACAAGGGATCATATTTTAAATTAAAGATTCGGGGCGGAGAGTGGCGACAACCACAGATCCGTTATCTCATCCCTTAAGTGGTCTAATAGACATATGGGGACCCGAATAAAGTAAATTTCAAACAGAATTAAGTCAAAAATTTTACATATTGAAGTTTTCAATATCAAATAATTTTTGAATTCAAATTTCAGCATATACTAGAATACAATTATTTAAACTTTTATATATTATAGTTATTTTCGAGATTATAAACATAAAAATAAAAAAAATATATTGTACACATTTGAAAATGACATCGACAAAATCATTGATCTATTAATTTTAAATATATAGTTTTAAAAACATCGCAATGGAATGTCGTCTTCAATTATCCGTTCATGGTCATATTTGGACAGTTTTCATTTTTTATTTTTTAATTGTTTTTTCGATGGAACTTGAACCAGTTTTATTCGAGATGCACATACTAAATGGCTATATTGACAACATATGACATCAGGTTCATAATCCTGAAAGTAGACATAATTTTGAGTCATATGGGTTTGCTGAAAAAAGTAGCCCTTTAAAATGATGGATCCTCTCTCGTATGTATATCCGTTGTCATTGTAGTCTTCCAATAACTTAATTTTTCCTTCAGTGCATCGCATCAAATAATACTTCACATTTTCGTTGTTGTCGACAGGTGCAATCACAGCAAAAACATCTCCTGTGCAAATTACAATTGATGTCAAGATTTTTAATTCAACGAAATTGACTAATATACATGTGTATAAAGTGAATGACAAGAATGAATAATCGACAAAACAGTGGTATTTGATCATTACCTTCTCTAACGAGATCTGAAATTCTGTCGCCGTCAGATGATATTTCTATATCTTCTGATTCTAATTCTTCTATGCTTTCTAGTGGCATTTTTCCTTTAGGATTAATTTCTGTGTGTTTCCAATGTTTCACAAAGTTGCTCGTTATGTTTTCACAAATTTCTATAGATTCAATATTTTCAGTGCAAATATGACAAAAGCATGATTGCTTTCTACTGTCAAATGCATAAATGTTTTGGAAGGATTTTGTTTGAATAGAGTGAAAATCTCTAGTCCCTTGTATGGTGCTAGCGTCGTAGGGTATTGATCTATTTATATCTTGGATCCCAACATGCCAAAAAAACCTAGTAAACAAATGACAAATTTTGATGTTAGGTACATATACTTTTTTTTAAATTGACTATAAAATATAAATTAAAACATAAATGTGTGTATATACCTGCGCACATTTTTTTATTGTTGATTATAATCATGGTTTAGATGTGATTTACACCATTGGACAACCTTTGCAGCTGAATGGAATCGTGCAGAACTATGGTTCATTTGCCATCTTCGAAGTGCTCTTTTTACGCATGCTCCTGCACCATCATGTTCACCTTTTCCATGACCAGTTTCAAAGAAATTCCAGTGATGTTTAATGTTCAATGCTTTATGAAGTCGACATAACCAATAAAATGATCGCGAAGATTTAAATTGTCCGGCACATCCATCTGACCATATCCAATGCTCATTGAATTTAATGTTACGTTCCTTTAGTGAATTGTAGAAAATACTTTCAATACAATGCTGAACAAAATGTGTATCGTGTGTACGATCGTCGCCGATATAAAAGTGATATTCTTTAATCACATCTCGATTGTCACACGTGCTTTCAATTCCATCAACATCCTGTTGAGAATGTCTATATAAAACATGGACGAATATTGAAACTTGGTCAGAATGATAGTATTCACTCTGTATCTCTTTTTGTGTAGCAAATGTATAATTTTCTGCAAAGTCAACCACTGACAAAATTGTTCCTGGTGGAAAAATTTCACGAGACTGTTTGAATTGAAGGTCTTGCCATCGTGCTCTATGTGAATGCTTGGTGTATTTATAAATTTCACTTTCGAATTTCTTGAGAAAATCTGCCACACCTATTTTATCTTCTCGTAAATCAATCCTTTTGGAATGTACATCACTAGTACTTGTAATGTATTCATATATTTTCCAATCAACGGTGACATTTGACAATGACTGATCATCAGTATCGATAGGATATTTATTGTGGTATAAAACCAAATTTCCACAACGATTACAATGTTTTCCATTGACACATTTTTTATTATAAAATACTTCATCGTGATTTCTCTCACATAGGGTTTGAGATATGAATTCACGTATTGTAGGCGGAGGCGGTGAATTTGTCCAAAACATTTTACTAAATTCAAGAAATGTGTCGTAATATAATTGGAATTACACATGATAACGACAACATGTGTCACGGATAGTAATAGGTCTAACATACCATGGTTTTAGTTGCAAAAATGTAGTGATTGACACATTAATTCCACGATGATCTTCCTTGAATTTATTGAACAATTGTACTTGTGTCATATCCATTATATGTTTTGGACTGCTTACATATACTCCTCGTGATACTCTTTGTCGTATTACATCTCTTGAATTTGGTGAAACTCGAGCATGTGTCAACGAATATTCCCGTACAATATCTTTAACCCCTGCTCCCATTCTATCTTTGTAAGGCTGTCTACAAATAATTGCCCAGCAAGCAAGTTCATCATTTTCATCTATTTGCATTCTGAATTTGTTGTATGAATTGTTGTTCGTGCAACACTAATGTCTTTCTTCCTAGATTTTCCAAACTTTTTTATTGCATCACATATATTTTCCATCACATTATGTTTTAATTTCGACTCTTTGGTCGCCTTGTGAATACCCAATAATGATGTAGCATCTTCTAACTTCTTGGTCACTAATAAACATCTCAAAATTTGTGCTTGTCCTGTTGCTGAATAATTCTTCAGAACATCATCATAAATTTTTTGAGCCCGATATCGTGCAGCATGTATGGGTATTTTTTTTCCATATTTATTGCAATCAACGTTTTCTAACATTTCATCATCAATGGTGAAAGTACCTATACATCAAGATAAATTTAATTTAAAACATGCATCCAAAAATACAATTCATTATAAAAAATGAATTTGGAAAATACATTCAATATATACATACCTGGTCCAATTTTTTGTTCTTGAACTCGATCTTCAATATTGACTTTATCGACATTAGTATGTAAATCACTATTTACATCCTCAACAATGGTTTCTTCAACTTCAATTTGTTCCTCTTGTACTCTATTTTCAATTTCCATTTCATCGACATTATCATGTAAAACTGTATTTGTATCTTCAATAATCGCTGCTTGCGTTTCTGCAAGGCTTGCTTTGTTGGCATGATATTTAAGTTTTTTCTTTTCTCTATTATCATCATCATCAACATGTTTACGATCATATTTTCTTTGACGGTTTCTTTTACTGCCCATGATTGTTTAATCTATAAATGATAAGTTAAAGAAGATCATCATTTTATTGTAAATAAACAAAATGAATATTTAAAAACAGTTACGAAATTTATGAACACATGAACTGAAATTTACAAGCTTTATCAAAATCTTGTACTTGAGTCTTTTGAAGAAAAAGTCTTTGGAAACAAGTTTCCTTTGAAAAGAACCTTTTTTGAATGAAATAAGAACTCTTTGACAATAAATCATCTTTGAAAAAATCCCATTGAAAAAGAATAAGAACGCTTTCAAAATAAATCTTCTTTGAAAAAATATCTGGGAAAAAGATTTTGTAAAAACCTTTGCAACGAAATAACTTTTTTGCAAAAATAACTTGGGAAACTTTGAAAAAATCATTTTTCAAATAAATAAGAAGGAAAAATATATCTTCTTTGTAAAAATAACTTTCTTTGTAAAAACCTTTGCAACAAAATAACTTTTTTGCAAAAATAACTTGGGAGACTTTGAAAAAACTCATTTTCAAAGAAATAAGAAAGAAAGAAACGTTTTTTGCAAAAATGTTTAGAAAAAAAAACTTTGAAAAAAGTCATTTGAAAAAATCACTTGAAAAAATAAGAAAGAAAAAGACAACTCCTTTGAAAAAATAACTTGGAATAAAAACCTATTGCAAAGAACTAAGAAGTATAAAAACTTGGAATAAAAACTTATTTTGCAAAAATATCTTAGAAAAATAATCTTTCAATGTATTTCTTAGAAAGAAGTAACAAAAATAATACTTCATAAAAAAACTCTCTTTACAAAAAAACTTTTTAGAAAATCCTTGGAAAAAACTCATTGCAAAGAAATGAAAAGTGCAAATAGCTTGAAAAAAATATTTCATAAAAAAAACTTTCTTTTCAAAGAAAGGCTCCTTAAAAAATCCTTGGAAAAAAACCCATTGCAAAGAAATAAGAAGTGCAAAAAACTTGGAATAAAAACTCCTTTTGTAAAAAAATTCTTTCAATATATTCTTTTGAAAGAAGTAAGAAAAGAAATACCTTATAAAAAAAATTCTCTTTGCAAAATAAGCTCCTTAGAAAATCCCTTCAAAAATATTATGACCAAAAAGTATGCGAAATTGAAATGTGCGAAATTAATCGAAGTATTTAGTTTTATTTATATATGTGCCGAATTTTTTTATTTTTTTTTCCGGTCGACAAGTTTCTTTTACGTTTGGTTATTCGGCCGAATAACCTTTCATTAAATTGACGTTTCCGTAACGGAAAATAGTTATTCGGCCGAATAATTATTCGTTCGAATAATTCTTCGGCCGAATAACCTCTGAAACCTGAAAATCTGATTGCCACTCACAGTTTTCAGGTTTCTCCATTTTCGGAAGGTAAAAATAATTTGTTACACTATAAGGCGACTGTCGGACTTGATACCATTAGTTTCGTTATTGAATCTACTTTCCAAATATATAGATTTCTTTATGTATAGGTAAGATCTGATATTTGTAATTGTTTGTTTTCTTAACAGGTGTCGAGTCTAGTTTCATGTCTTTCAAAATGCGGTGAAATGAAAAATCCATAACTTTAAAAATACACCACGAAAAAATTTGAGAAAAATATGGTGCAGTTAATTGGCGTGTCTACTTCAAAAGGGTATTCATAGAATTTTTAGTTTTATATTCAGTTGAGAGAAAAATGTTGCGACAAAAAATATGTTGAAAATCGACAAGGTTTCCCCATTGATTGAATTCAAATAAATATAATAAGTAGTATATAGATCCATTTGCTACAAACTTATAGTCATGCAGTAGTATATTGTGTGTAGATTGTTGTAGAATATTTGTTGTTTGCAAAAAACAAGTTTAACAACGATTTTACGTGTGCGACAAAACATGGCTATTTTGTAGTCCTTTCGTTTTATAAGAACACACTGTCAAACATTTTTCGAATCGACATATCAAATCTCAATATAAAAAATTGAAAAAAATATGGATAGCAAGCTAACATAATTCTCTAAAAGTTTGCTTTTTAGTGAAAAGTGAAATTCCAAACAAAAATATCACTTTTATTCGCCCAAAGATGGAAAACATGAAAAATTCAGAATTATTTTCTCACGGAACCCCCCAAAATAGACACCCATCTTCATGGATTCACCCATATGTTTTGTGTATGATTCTGCTGATATGATAGTTATTTCTCCATGTAATCACTTATTTTTAAACCCTCTGAACACTAGTGGTTGAGAGCCTTGTCTATCTGAGTGCATTAGATATGTTTTGAGTGAAAAAGAGTGTTTGAATCGTCCAACTTGATCCACCCCCTTTTATATTATTCATATTTGGGTTAAGTTACCAGGCTCTTTCGACTGCAACCTAGAAAGACTCCTGGAGTGATAAAAAATTGGTGCCGTTGCCGAGGAGAGGAAGTTGAAGCTAGTTTCCCTTGGAGAACAACATAAGATCCAGCTTTGATGATAGACAAAGCTTGGACACTCATTTGGTTGTAATAATCTATCTGGCGACTCCATGAAGGACAGATTCAGTGGTGACTCCACAATATTCAGATGTCAAAAGTATTCGCTGCTCTTTTGGCTCGGAGGTTTGCACCTCTCAACTTCTCTTTAGTTCCTGGTTTCCCAGATCCGGTACCTGATATATCAGAATGCGGAGATTTTCTACCTATCTTCAAAGAGAGCAAAGAAGACAATCCTGCAGAACACCTCCTCAAGTTTCATGAATGCATGAATCTATTAGATCTACAGCATGAAGATGTTCATGTATTCATTGTATGGTGATGCACGTCAGTGGTATGGTTCTTTACCTCCTTCTAGCATTTCATCATTAAAGGATTTTCACAGAGCATTCACCGAGCATTGAAAAATGTATTTTTCAGATGAGTTTGCATTTGGTAATTGCTGTGATGAAAATGAATTACATCATAAGGTTGAAGATGTAAATAAAGATAGATCTCTCCCTCACAATATGCAGCAGCCCTTCAATGATCTTCGAAATGATACTCTTTCCCATAAACATGAATTAGAAATAGATAATAAAGGAGCTGAAGGTTCTCTTATTAACAGTTTTTCTGATTTACAACAAGCTGAAGAGTTAGTTTCGTTAGTTATGAATCATGGGGATCAAATTTTTGTTGATCAAAAGTTCATTGAAATCAGTAAGGGTAGCTCACAGTTTCCAGATTTGCAGACCAAGGGAAGCTGCAGTTACCATGAGAAACAGGATTTTCGGGAACCATCTAATCTCCAGATAGAACATCAGGAGGACTCTCTTTCTCCTTATGTATCTTTTGTTTGAAATTTTGATGGAAATGCCAATAATGATGAGGAAGAAGGTGATATTTTTCCAACTCTGTTTCAAGATCATATTGATGATAATTCTATGCAAGAATCTTCATCTCTATTATTAGAATTTGATCCGAATATCCCCATATTTGACAAACATAATGATGAGGAGGAAGATTTTAAAGTTTATGAGGGTTTGTTGACTAATGAAATCTCATCTAGTTCTACTCTTCATCAAAGAGTTGATAAAAAATGTATGTATGTTATGACTGATGATAATTGTTGGGCTGCTTTTCAAAATTCTAATGAAGAGCTTTCTAGTTTTGATGTATCTGCCAAAGAGGTCATTATTGGAGAGAGTAGTTAGCATTTCCTTCATGATACATCTTTTAAGACTCATTTTTCACTGGATCATTATCAAGAAAATGATATAGAAGATAAAGAACATATCTTTTCTTCTCTCTTAAAAATTGTCAGTTGTAATAAGCCAACACATCATCATGATGAATTCAGATTACAGAGATATGGTGAAGGGGAGCAGAAAGGTTCAGATCAGCAGTTGAGCTTGCTTTTTCCTCCGACAAAGGAAGAACAATTTACATTCAACATCAATATTAGTGAAGGCAGCCAACATCACTTCAATTTTCAGTTGAAACACTCTTATGAAGAGGTATGCCTTTGTGACATTTATGACCCTGTCGCTGATTATTTGGAATCTATGAGTAGCATGGATGTCAAAACATTTTTGTCAGATGAAGATTGTTTCTGTTATCAACTACATATCTGCATGCTACAGTTTTGTTCATTTTTGGGGTTAAGATAAAAAAACAGCTTCAGTAAATCAGTTTCTGACATGGCTTCATTGGAAACATGATTTTACTTGATTAAGCATCAGTATAATGGTTAGAGTAGGGTAGCATAGATGAATAAGCTCACAGCTGAGCATTTCAAGTTTGCATAATGCGTGAGGCTTGCATTTAGTATTGTGGTTTTAGTTTTGAAATAAAGACTCCATGCCCAATGGATATAAGGCACTATTGGCAGGGGTGGTTCGGCTTCAAATGATGAGTAGGGGTGCAGGATTTGATCAGGTTTTGAAAGTAGCATTTTACACTCCATAGCCCAATGGATGTAAGGCATTGCTAGTAGGTTTACAGTTGAACATTTGTGGACAGATTGCAGATATCTGGTGGCGGTATAAATGACTCCATAGCCCAATGGAACACTAGAGGACAGGTTTGAATTTTTGTTTTACAGGAAAGGCATTGCATCTGTGGTTCTTGGAACCTCACAGGGAGGTTTCCATCCCTGAGTAGGAGCCAGATGTTATATCCCCAAATAATTTTTTCAAGTTGATCAATTTTAGATGATGGGAGGTCATTTGAAAATTCATTTCTAAATTTTTTAAGGCTAATTTTTTATATCTTTATGCATGTAATAAAGTTTGAAAAACATTTGATTAGGTTTTCATTTCAAAAAATTTCAAAAACAGG
Source organism: Larix kaempferi (assembly GCA_027924585.1). Classification (NCBI taxonomy): domain Eukaryota; kingdom Viridiplantae; phylum Streptophyta; class Pinopsida; order Pinales; family Pinaceae; genus Larix; species Larix kaempferi. The sequence goes on along the minus strand of BSBM01001430.1, from coordinate 8,136,846 downwards.
TTTCGGTAGCTAAGCGCTTATTTAAAACGGTCCCTAAGCTACCGAAATCCCTGCTTTCGGCATCTTAAACGAAATTTTAAAGGCTCTCCTAGATATTGAAAATGAAAATACATGCAGTGTGAGTCAGGGGCAGTTTTCGGTGGCTTGGGAAAATACGATGGTGTTCATTAGCCACCGAAAGGTAAGTTGTTGGCAGCTTACAAGTCAAAAGCCAAATTGTCCAAAGCTACCAAAAGTAGAGGCATTCTCAACACTTTCCGGCAGCTTACGTGGTCAAAGGAAAATATTTCAAGCTAAGGGAAGGTCATTTTTTGCAGTTTCTGTGTCTTAGGAGAACATGCCAGATTGATTCATTAGCAACCAAAACAGAGCTTTCGGTAGCTAACAGAAATCAAGCTCAGACTTACTAGCTACCGAAAGCCTAAAAATCACAAGAAATTGCCATTTTTGCACATATCCAAGTTTTATCATCCTAAAGGGCATGAGGATGGTTTCTAAGTGAAGGTTTTAATTGATAGGACCTTTTTCAATGTGTTGTTCTAGTTCTGAAGGTGCTAGCAAGATGGAAATAATAAAGAAATGTGGCATTTTTTTACTGTCCCGAGTAATCATTTTCAACTGACGATTTTGAACGTCTGGTAAATATTTTTGCAAAACGATCAGAGATTTTTGTTCCTAACATGTCAGAGAAAAATAACCTCTCCCCGTTTTCGCACGGGTGTTGTAGGTTGAGAGAATAAAATCCGTCACTGAGCACAATTTTGTCGGATTCCAGAACCTGCCTGTTTGACACACGTTTTTTAAATGCAGACCTCGGGAAAAATAAAACAAGTTTCGAAGATATGAGAGAGGTTTTTTCTCACAACAGGTCAATGCACAATAACCTCTTTCATTTTATACACAGGTGTCACATAGCTGGAGAACAGAACCCATCTCCGAGCCTCGTTTTCAGTAGTTTCAGCAGAAATGGCGTTTTTACTGTGCATATTCATCATTTTCAAATGATAATTCTGAGTGACTCGAGATTCATTCTAAAAACCGCTTGGAGGTTTTTCTTCCTAACACATCAGAGAACAAAAACCTCTCTCATTTTTCCTACAGGTGTCACATATCGGGAGAATCGAACCCATCTTTGAGCCCCATTTTTCAGCAGTTTCGCCAGTTAAAAAAAATGATTTTCTTGGTTTAAAAAAAAAACGGTTGTATCTTCTACCTGAGGATTTTGACCCAGCTTCTGGGGATCTGGGAGGAAGAGATTTGTAATGGATATAAATCAAAGAACTGATAGAAGAGGAGGGTTCGATTTTGGGAGATTTTCACACATTGTAAACTCGGACATTTTATGCTATAGCAGTAAAACCAGTTTCTTTCGCCATTAGTTGTTCAGTTTTCCATTTTCTTTATGTTTTGCACTTGTATTTGAATGTTACATTCACACTGTTATGTTTGTTTAAATTTGATGACTGTCATCTTATCATTGTATTCACAAGCTTAACTCTGCAAGTGTTATGTGATTATTATAATATGCCATTCATATATATGTTTTGCGTATGATTCTGCTGATATGATAGTTATTTCTCCATGCAATCACTTATTTTTAAACCCTCTGAACACTAGTGGTTGAGAGCCTTGTCTATCTGAGGGCATTAGATATGTTTTGAGTGAAAAAGAGTGTTTGAATCGTCCAACTTGATCCACCCCATTTTATATTATTCATATTTGGGTTAAGTTACCAGGCTCTTTCGAATGCAACCTAGAAAGACTCCTGGAGTGATAACACCTTTATCCCTATATATATGAACCCTCTCTCCATTGTTAAGGGAGGAAGGATAGAGTACCTACATGCTGGTGGAATTTTGCTAGGAGATCCTCTTAACCCATTAAAAGGATAAGCATTTGATCTTGAGGCTAGGATTGTTGGAAGGAGGTTATGATGTCAAAGCATCGGTTGTAACACCTCTCTCTTTGTACTTCTTATTATTACATCTAATGCAAATTATTTCCATAAACTTGTTGTGTTAATAATGTTTAGGATTAACTTCTTTGACTGTTGATCTAGATTGATTCACAATCATGTGCTTTTATCACTTGTCTATCTCGACACGTTATTGATTGGTTTTGCAGCTGGAGATATGAAGATCAGGACTTGGATCAACAAGGAGAAAAGATATACATTTATAAGGTAAGCCATCTTTTTCACTTATCTTGCATTTCAATCAATCTAGGAAATTTGTTTGTATTATGTACTTATTTTGTTAGAGATCAGAACCATTCAGACTAGGGAGATCCATTTGAGTCCGCTCTTACAGATTGTCCATAAACAAAATTGGTGACCATACTGGGGAGAGTAGTCCATAGTTTTGATTTCATTTCATTTTTTGGTTTCTTTGATTTCTTTTCGAATTATCCTCTAGCCTCTAAGTTGCTTCAATTTCTTGGATCTAACCATCAGAGAGTCTTTGCGCCATCCAGGATCTGTTTAGGATCTTTATTGAGCCTTCTACCTTTTTATTCTTGGAGAGTTTTTTTATTTTTGTTGCTTAGATCCTGCCCAACACACCTGGGCAGTTCGTTTCCCGTGCCACTGTAGTTCTGACGTGTTTCACCCGTTAGCAGCCCGAGTCGCTGATGATGTTTGCTAGTTTACATCTTGCATCGCTGACGTGGTTTCCCAGTGAACAGAGTGCGTCGTTGGGTATTCCAACACTCTAGTGCACCCTTGCAGGGCGTGTCTCCCTTCATTATTTGGTACTCGGTGTAAAAATACCCAAAGTTGGTTTTTGGCTTGATTTTTTGAGTTCTGTGAGATTTCCTTTCACTGTTGCAGAACCTCCTAGGCACATCATACTTCATCCTTGGCTTATTTTCTGAATTTTGAGTATTGATTAGAGTCCTAGATAGTCAAGCGGGTTTACTACTCGTTGTGGGGAATTTTAATCCCCCATGATCACACTCAGTCTCGTGACTCCTTATTAGGCCATCTGATATGTTCGATTTGATTTCTAAGCCATCCAATATTTGATTGTTGTGATTTTGCTCAATTTTGTGTGATCTTGTGTGTTTTTGAGATTTTGGGTGGTTGCATTTTTTTGAGATTTTACCATAAATTAATGTTTGCAGTAGCATATATTCTCTGATTTTCTGAATATAGGTTTGGAAAGCGACATAATTCTCAAATCTATTAGGTAGATTAACTAGGAAATCAAAGTTGTTCATTATCTTCATTTCATGCTTGTTTCTTGGAATTGTTTTAGAGAATTTTTCTGCTTTGGAATGAGTGTGTAAAGGGATCTTTGAAAAGTTTAAAAGATTATTATTGACTTGCATTTTCTTAGTTCTAAAAAATCATTCATCATTTCCTTGAAAATATTAAGTGCATTTAAGCTTTTTCAAAGCATTTCAAAGATACTAATAATTCTTGCATTTTTTATTTTCTTCCCACTTTTTTATTCCTATTTCGGAATTAGGAGTTATTGCATTCAAAAAATGGAAATTCATCTTTTCATTTTTCGTAGATTCGCTTAAGTTGAAAAGAGAAAAAGAAAAAAACATTTGGATTTGGTGTGTTATTCATTTTTTGTTGGATTATTGAAGAGAGTGATTTTGAGTCTTTTTGGTTGATTTTGGAAGTATAGAGGTACTTGTTCATTTCACTATCGAAAATGAAAAGATTTCTCCTTACTATAGCTAGTTTTCATCGAAGAGAAAAAGAAAAGACTTGCATTTTCATATAGGTGAGATTTGCATCTTTTTAAATTCCAAGTCTTCACTCCATATATTCACTTAACAATACAACTTAAAATCAAGCGGTAGCCTAGGTTAAAATTTACATAGAAACTCGTGTGTTAGGTTAGAGATGTGTTCCAGCATCTTTAAATGTGGCAACTATCGTTATCTGCTTACACTGCATCCCAATGGATTGTAGTTCTTCCACGTACCAGTCGGTATATCGAATGACCTTTCACGTACCTTTGGGTATATAGAAAGGTACTTCGCGTACTCGACGGTATATCGGAAGGCTCTTGTCGTGCGGTTGTGCATTAAACAACACCACTACGGATTGGATCTCCCATGTACCTTGAGTATATTGAGAGACCCCACTAGGATTTTTGTAACCATCCGAGTTAACCGTTGGTCGTATTGGCGTGGAAATACATTGAGAAGAGAACTCGGGGAGCTACTATGCACGTACTTCTAGGTAGTAGGGTTATACGGTCAGGGGTATGGTCCTAATCCTCCCTGGTTAGTGCTCTGAAATATTGGGCCGACTATAATTGTTGGACCCTGTAGTATATCATGATTTGCGACACCTTGATAATACCGTGAGGTTCTAGACTATTGAATCCCATCTATCACACATTTTTCTTGCGGCTTTAGCTTGAGTAGGTCCTGAAGTGTGTTTTTTATTTTCTTTAGAAGACTATTAGGAGAAGTCTTGCTTCAAGCATTCTGGCTGATCAAACTATAAGAAGATCCCATAGGATTTTAAACTTGCCACCTGAATATCCCCTTAATCAGGAGGAGAACTCAGGAGAAACTATGGATCAACGCACAACATTTGTGTCACATGAAGAAGGCACTTCTACCTTAGAATTGGGAATGAACTATTCACCTCCCACAAACCCACCTATCACTGATCCTATGGGGCCTTTGATTGTGGAACAACCTACTTCACATGACACAACTTTTCATCATTCGATGGAAGGAAATCCCGAATCCACGGAATGGATTTTTAGTCGGCCCTAGGATGACCCAATATCAATATCTTTTGGTCCAACTGCATCATTTTGGGACACTTATTTAGGTCAACATGTTTTCGATTTTGGTTCACTTCCAATGGTGGAAACTCCACCTCGTTGGTTTCCTCCATGGGTTCCCGGCGAAGTATTTCTCGCACCTATTTAAGAGACTATGGAACGCTTGCGAACGTTTGGTAATCATCTTAGATGTCAGAGTCTCCCCCCTAGGTCCAATCCGGAAGTACCAATTTTTTAACAACATTCCCCCATACATTCTTTATCTTTTTCTTCACCAGGAATATCTACACCTAACTTGACCACTTATGAACTAGGTCAACCCTCGTTCCCGATGAGTATACCTCAAAATCAGGAGACCAGTTCACTTATAGGAGTATTCCCAATAGTCTAGTGTATCTAATCTAACTAGGGGGCATCATCCAGTTAGGGGACACAACGTGAGCGGAGGACATTCTTCACATATGAACTATAGTATGGTTGACATCTCTCCCCCAACCATGGGACAACCTATGTGCACACATCAAATGGGGGGACCATCTACTTGGACTCAACCCCCATGGGGGCATATCTATACGGACAATCATAATGCTACTATAGGACCAAATTATCCAGGAAACCTTTTTCCCGGATTACCTTATCCCAGAAACATGAACACCCCATGGGGGAACCATAATGTTCCACCGCCTAGACCTACAGCCGGTGGAACACCCCCACCAACCCCACCACCTGCACCAACTATCCCACATCCCCCACCACCACCACCACCTCCACCTGGAGGACCCTCATATTCTGGCGAAGGACCACCTTATTCTGGAGGAGGACCCCTTCAGGCCCACCTCCATATGGTCAACCCTCTATGGGAGGACTTTACAACCAATCAATCAATGGTCCTACTGGTATAGATATGCCTTATCATTATTACCAGTATCCACAGCCGAACCGACAGTTACCATTTTTTGGCTACACTTGATCTACCAGATTTGTCACATTTGACTAATGATCCCATTCAACATGGTATAAATTGTCCAATGATTCTTGTGAAGTTACCATCAGACATTCCAAAGTTTGACGGCAAGCCCGGTGAAGACCCTAAGAACCATGTAATGACTTATCATTTGTGGTGCTCTTCCAATTCCTTAATGGATGATTCCATCCGTTTGAGGTTATTTCAACGAACCCTTACCGATACTGCAGCAAAGTGGTACATTGAGCTGCCACCACATTCCTTTGTTGATTTTCGATCTTTAGCTATTTTATTTTTTACTCACTTTCAGCTACCGATCCGCTACAAAATCGGCACAGATCTTTTGAATTCTCTCCATCAAACAAATTCCACCCATATTTCTGATCATATTCATGAGTGGAGGAGGAGAAGACGTCTCATTAAGGCTCCCATTCTGGACCAACTGCTTTCTGATTGGTTCACAAAATCACTCCTACCCATCATAGCTAAATATGTGGCTATGGGTGGGGTTGTTACGGAATAACAAGCCATATCTCATGCTCAGTATTTAGACCTATTCTATGCTCAATATGGAACCTTATATGATATTATTCCTAATTCCCCCTACCCTACACATGATCCAACAAAACCACCTACGGGATATCATGTCGATGGCACTATTGGTTCCATTCATACCCAGCCCGCTACACAATCTGGTGGGTCATTGAACCCTCATAGTTCGACTTCACCCTCACCACAGGTTGGAAACAACACCAATAGATCACCCATCCCTGCTTCCATTGAAGAAGTGAATTCAATTCAATCTACTTCACCTCAAAAATCTAGTGGAAAAAAGAAGAACAAAGGAAAATCAAAATAGTCTTGTAACCAGCAGGAGCCAAAAAATAGTCCCGAAGACAACAAACAAAAGCGGAGGGTTAAATATCCTTGTTTATTGTGTGGTGACGATCACTTCACCAAAGAATTCCCACATCGGGAGTAAGTGCAAAATTTTCTTAAGGGAAACCCCACATCCGCAGTTTTAATTGATCCCTTCCCCGCACAACAACAACAAATGGTTGCACAAACTCCTTCTCAAGGAGAACCATCCACAACCGCTCATGTTCTCATGGTGCAGAATGAAACAATCAACTTCTCCACTAGATCATGTACATATGACTCTATTTCTAACAAGGAATCTAACAGAGGTAATATCGAAAAATCCTCCACATCTACATCTAGCATTCCTTCACCTCAATGTCCTCTCATCATCGAGAAACCTTTACCGGATTCAGTGTTGCGTCCACCCAAGAGCATGATTCGAAAATCCATTTTCAATCCAAATGCTTGGGCTTCTCAAAACTACAATATTGTAGAGTATCTAGCACAAGATCCTTGTGCTATGCCGATGCTAGAAGTATTACAAAATGGTCTCAATCAGCGTAAGACCCTGTTATCCATGGTAGGAGCTGTAGATCCTGATTCCTCCAACACCATCATGTTTAAGCTAGAGTATTTCAAGTCGAGGCTTTCCCACCAACTCACGTTTCAAATTATTACTAACATTTCTGGGAAAATCATCCATCGCACTGTCTTAGACGAAAGAGAATCTACCTCGGTTATGTCGTTATCCTGTTGGAGAGCCATTGGATCTCTTGAATTGAACCGTTCCCCCACCACATTGAAAGCATTTGATGGATGTGGATTTCAACCCCACGGGTCATTGAAATATTTGGATGTAGAGTTGGGAGGTAAGATCGTTTCCATTAAGGTAGAAGTCGTCGCTGCCCCATTGGATTATAACTTATTACTTAGTCAAAACCGGTTCTATGCCATGACCGCGGTTGCGTCATCTGTCTTCTACAATGTGCAATTTCCCCACCAAGGGAGAATTGTCACTATCGACCAGTTATATTTTTGTACACCTGAAACCACTACTCATCCCGTGGACAATGTCCCTCTCTTAGGACATTCTACGCAGATATATGAGAGTGTGGAGGTAGGACTCCTTAAATATGCATCCCTCATGGGAGTCGTTCCAACACTAGATCCCCCTTCTCATGTTGCCACAGTGAACATGATTCGTCTATGATCCCATCATATTCCAACTCGACTGACCAATGGGTTGTGCCCAATATTGATCATTTGGATTTGATTGGAGATGTGATGCCTCTCATCCCCTTGGAAGCTACTTACGAGGCCATCCAATCAGCACCCGATCTACCAGATGTCCACTCTTTAGTGGCATCTACCTCAGTTTCTCTGCCATTACGGCATCCCTCATCCCTACCTAATTATCTACTCCAGAATTTTCATTTTGATGAGTAAATCATGGATATTATGAGTGTGGATGAGCCCCCATGGGAATACCTTCACCACCGATCATCCTTCCTTCCGCCATTATATTCTGTAGAGAACGCCATTGCAACAATTGTTTCGCCGGATGTATTTCCTTACCCTCAATCTCCTATTCTGACATATGATATGGTAAATTACGGGAACCTGGAAAACATCACGCTTACCTTTCCGATCGACATCTCAGTAAATCCTAGTGTCGTGGAACATATTCACATAGGCCGAACTTGTTCTCTGGAAGAATTCACCATTTTTATGGCCTTGTTCAAACAATTCCACGACGTATTTGCATGGAGCTATGAGGAAATTCCTGGGATTGATCTTGCTATTTTTATGCACGAGATTCAAACATATCTTGATGCAAAACCTGTCTGGAAAAAACTCTGTCCTGTGCACCCTAGGAAAATTGTGGTTATTAAGCCAAAGATAGAAAATTTGTTGAAGGATGGGTTCATTTATCCCTTTACATTAACATATTGGGTCTCTAATGTCATCTTGGTTATGAAAAAACAGGTAACTATCGGGGTTTGTGTTGATTACAGGGATTTAAATAAGTCTTTTCCCAAGGACAATTACCCTACCCCGTTTATTGACCAAATCATCGACAATTGTGCTGGAAGTGTCGTCTTCTCATTCATGGATGGATTTTCTGGCTATAATCAGATTGAGATCCATCATGTCGACCAACATAATACTGCGTTTATCTTCCCATGGGGTATGTTTTCCTATCGCAAAATTCCTTTTGGCCTTAAAAATGTTGGTGCTACATTCCAGTGGGCTATGTCGTATGCTTTCCACAATGTGAAATATTTTGTGGAACCTTACCTAGACGATCTTCCTGCTCATTCGAATTTTCGTGACTTCCACATCGATCACCTAAAGACTGTATTCCTCGGATGTTGACAGTATAATATCCATTTAAATCCTCATAAGTGCATTTTTTGTGTCGATACCGGACGCCTTTTAGGCTTCATCATTTCAAAGGATGGTATCCGCATCGATCCCCTCAAGGTGGAGGCCATTGTTTCTCTAACACCGCCTATGGATATTACGGAACTTCAAATTTTGCAGGCAAAGGCAAACTACCTACGGTGTTTCATGTGCAATTTCGTAGAGAAAACACAGGGATACATGCGGTTGTTAAAGAAGGGTGTCCCATTTGTTTGGGATGACTATGCTAAAAAATCCTTTGAAAACCTAAAACATGCCATCACTCATGCACCTATGTTACAACCGCTGAATTACACCAAGGATTATATCCTTTATATTTTTTCTTCTACTTCCACTATTGCTATGGTTTTAGTACATGAATATATTCATGCCCAGGAGCATGTGATCTACTACCTTAGTAAGGTCTCATTGACTCTGAAACCCGATATTCGCATGTGGAGAAGTTATCTCTCGCAATGGTCATCATTGTACAGAAGTTCTGTCACTACATCCTCCTCCGCACTACCACCATTATTACTGACTCTAACCCCATGTACCACATTCTCATGTGCCAGGTACTAGGGGGAAAATATTCGCGTTGGATTGAGATTCTCCAGGAATTCGATCTCCAATTTGAGAAGGAAAAAACAAAGAAATCTTTTGTTTTTGCGGAAGTTATTTTCAATATTCCCCGTACTGATCAAGAAAATGAGCCCATGGACTCTCTCCCCGATGAGTCCTTGTTTCTCATCAGTACTTTTGACCCATGGTATGGAGACATCACATTGTATCTCCAAACCCAACGCTTCGGTCCTCAATTATCTCGTGACGAACATCGTCGTGTATGTCACCATGCAAAATATTACCTCATCATCGGTGATGCATTATATCGCCGTGGTATCAATTCCATTCTCTGACACTACTTAACTCATGAGGAGGCTGAGCATGTTATGAATGATTGTCACTCAGGGGCATGTGGCGATCATCTTTCGAGGATGGCTACAACCCAAAAAAAATTGGGTCTTGGATACTATTGGCATTCGATATAAAAATATTGTATCGAAGCAGTCAAGAAGTTTCCTCCTTGCCAACCTTTTCATTACAAAAAGCGCTCACATCCAGCCCCATTACATCCAATTATCACCATCGATCCCTTTTCCAAATGGGGCATCGAATTCATGCATTGTAATCCCACCTAGGTCGAGGGGCATGGTTATGTTATTGTTGCAGTTGACTACTTTACCAAGTGGGCCGAGGCTATGCCTACATACAAAGAATACGGCGAAACTGTTGCACTCTTTATGTTCAAATATATCATTGTGAGATTCAGAGTCCCTCAAGCCATCGTCACCGAACATGGATCACATTTTCAAAACACTATGGTGAATGAACTAAGTGCCAGATTGGGTTTTCGGCATGAGAACTCAACTCCCTACTACCCTCAATCAAATGGACAAGTAGAGGCCATTAACAAGGTCTTGAAAACCATGATTCAGCGTATGGTGGGAACACACAAGTCCAACTGGCATACCATGCTTTTTTAAGCCCTATGGGCGTATAGGACTTCCGTTAAAACTGCCACTGGTTTCATACCCTTTCATTTGGTCTACATACTAGAGGCAGTACTACCTATCGAGTGCAAGATTCCATCACTAAAACTTTTTTTCAAACTTTTACCGAACACCACTGTCGAGGAAGAATAATTTCTATACTTGGAAAAACTCGATGAAAGCTGCCGCAATGCAGCTCTGGCTAACGAAGCACATAATAAATGCATCAAGGCCCAATATGATAAATTAGTGAAACCTCGTATCTTTAACAAGGGTGATTTGGTCCTTACTTATGACCCAAAACACAATAAGATGGGGGTAGGAAAACTTGAGTCCATGTGGCATGGTCCATATGTGGTAAAATGTGTTTTGGAAAAGGGAGCCTATGAATTAGAGGATTATGGAGGGATATGTTTGGGGGATCCTCGCAATGGGATCTACCTAAAGCGGTACTATGCCTAAATCATTTATGCATTAGTACTTTGTATATACTGTACATGATGTGCGTTTTGTTTGGTGTGACACTTTATTTTTAGTGTGATAGGATCTTATCATTACACTTATACCATGTTCTGCCTGGATGTGCAGATGGCAACTTGCTTTGGATTCACAGACGGCGCTAGCTGACACACCTGCAACCCCGCTTCGATGTCTTGGGTACTCTATTACCCTGTCAGCGAGCTGATTAGTTCAGGAGGAACTTACCTAGGTTTTGCAACCAACAATGTCGTCGAGTATCATGTGGTGATTGGATTATTTACCGAAGCTTCTTCCTTGGGTGTGGACCACCTTGTTATCTACCTCGATTCAAAATTCGTGGTCTCTCATCTCAACCGTGTTTACGCTATCCGTGATTCCCTATTACTACGTCTATTCCAGTGAGTACGTCTCTTGGAGAGGTCCTTTGAGTCCATTCAATACCTATAAATTCCAAGAAACATGAACATAGTTGTCGATTCCCTAGCTAATTTCATACTAGATTGGTACATTGCACATTCATAAACAGTATTATTAAAAATATACATAAAACGACATAACATGTAATCTACTCATAGTGTATAGGCCAACATCCATAAGATCCCAAATCATCATAGAAGAATCAGTATATAAAACCAAAAATAGCGTTTTGTATATATATCATCATGTCCGGTAAAATACAAAAAGTTGTACTGATACAAAATATGAAGTCCATAAGTTTTCAATAGATCCTGGCTACAAAAATATGAATCCTATGGATTTCAGTTCATATATCATACAAAGATCTATCCTCGAGGATTCTTGTGATAATAGATAATAGCATGAGCTACTCAACGGAGCAGTCGACCAAAGCGTCCTGAAAATCCAGTTGTACGACGCTGGTAATGGCGAGTAAAGTCATCAATGGATATGTCAGGAATATCCAACGTCAATCTATGGAGGTTCTCCTCCAGCTCGTTCAGCTCCTTTGTTGCGTCCTGCTGAGAAGCTGCCATATCTCGTACCACCTGTCTCCTCTCAATCAGAGAGGAACCTACTAGTCGAGACGGGCCAACATCTGCATGAAACATGTATGAACTATCAGTACTACCCAAAAACATTAAAAAACTACAAAATATATTAAAACAACAAGAGTTTCGTTCTTACCCATATCTCCCCACTGCTCCCCCTTTGGAAGAGCTAGACCCAGATCTCCTCTGAAGTCGGTCCCAGCATAGGCATAATCCTCAATCATGAGGAGTTGTCCCCGGAGCCACCTAAAGAAGGTTAGCCTGTAAGTGATGATAGGTCCTCCTCCTCCATGGAGGGCCATCATCTGCGACCATCGGACCATGTGTGGATGTATTGGATCAATATCATCTAGTTCTCCTGAGGTCGCAGTAGTGGAACTCGCTCTAGGAAGAACGAGACCACGATGGATCCATAGCCGAACTGCTTCAATTCACCCCATCTGCATTTGGTGAGTTGATCTTTTAGATTCGTGAGGATTCCCTCGCACTAGTTGAAGACTGTCGGTGCCATACACTCGATGTAATATAGCATGTGGGCCTTGGTGGCCTAATGAGTAGCCCTGCTGCCCGCCACGCTCTCAATAGTGAAGAGTACAGTTCTTAGGGGTCAATCTTGTATTTTATTGATGGGAATCTTCCCAGCAAGCACCTGTGTCCCTGGTGTACAGAACTGTGCCACTGGAATCTATGTAGACTGATCACTACCCCGTGGTCCAGATAGTGAAACTGGGGCTCCCCGTCTAGATAACCCCGTCAGGAAATAAATATCTTTCACATCCAAGGTAAGGATGTGGGAACCAACTCTGAAATGTTTTTGATCTGGGTCCCATAGCCTGATCAGGTAATCTAGCAATTGTACTTGGGCCTTCATGCCCTGTACATGGAAGGATTTTAAGAGTCCACATCCTTGCAAAGCATTCATATAATGTGTATCATTCGCCTCTTGGAAATCTTTGAGTTTGTGTTGTATTTATTTCCATTGGACCATTGTATGGGCCGAAACCTGCATAAACATCAATTAAACAACTATTAGGTCCTTTCATGGATTTAGTTTGGGTTTTTTTGGCCCCATTTTTTAAATTTCATTATATATTTGCACCGACTCACCCCGCTTTTGCGTACAGTGAGTCGACGATGCACTTTTACCAGGGGTGAAGCGCGTCAGACCCCTCTCGACACACTTCCCGCAAGGGGAAAGCGCGTCTCCCAGGGCAAGCGCAATCCCCTTCAAAATGAGTCCAAAACCCCCCAAAAATCATACTAAAATAAAAAAAACTAATCCACTGAAAAGGTAAAGCAAAAGGTTGAGGCCTACCTGTAACTGACAGGGCGTGAAATGGTTGATCGTAGCGTCTGCAATCGACGTTGGAAAAACAAGCTCCAAAGGGGTGTTTTCACTATTCCAACTTGGTAAAAAACAATTGGTAAATATTTCTTTACTATTTGACTTTTTATAAAAAAGAAATGGAATATTCCTTTTTCAATATTTCTTTTATGGGTTTTTTACTATATTTGATGACCTTGTTATGTTTTAAACACCTTATTATGAATTCTAACTTAGTTTTTGGTGTTCGCAAATGAAGTAAAGTGTTGTTTTGACTTTATTGGAAACCATCATAGACGTTTCATACCTTTTATCAAGTGTGAATGAGTCTTTGAGCATTTTTTATGCCATCATCACGCTCGTTAAAACCAAGTATTAATGACATCGAGCTTACTTTTTGGCCTTTCTCGTGCTCGTAAAACTATGAGAATAAGTCACTGAGTTACATTTTATCACTTTTTCGGGCTAGTAAAATTCCCATGAAAAAGGAACCCCTCTGAGATCCTATTTAATCTCTTTTCAGACTCTCTAAATATGAACATATCGCCAAATGAACTTGAGTCTTTAACGCTTGTAAAATTATTTGAAAGGTCGTCTTTCTAGTGATATTTTACCCTTTTTTCAGACCAGGAGGTCTATCTACGAAAAAGTAACACTCTGGTTAATCATGACTAGAAGAGTTCTCTCTCATGTTTTTTTATCCTTTTTTGGATGAGGAGACTAACTTTTATGAAAAAGAAACATTTGAAGTCTTATTTAGTTACTTTCAGACTCTCTAAATATGAAATGACGTCGAGTTTTCCTTCTCTGGACTCTTTAAAATATGACATTTAAGGGCCCTTTTTTGGGGACGAACCCCTCCTATCTCAGGTTCGTAAAACATATGAGATCGGACTCATCCGAAGGATGATATATACCAAGCATCTTTTACCCTCCTCAAGCTTGTTAAAAATTAAATGAGGTACTCATCAATCATGATGGGGATAAGGAAAGAGTTTGTGTTTCATTGTAATTATGGCAATACTTCGTCACTCTTGAACATGGCACTCATTTGAATATGCATTCAAACACTTGGATAATCTACTTGTCTTCGAGTCCCACCAATTCCATGAATCATTTCACTCCTTTGAGTCATCCAAATAATGCTTCCATCATCAGTTGCATTAGGGGTCGATTTCATTCTCGTCATGTCAATGATGCCAAGTCATTCCATTCCCATGTTCAAGAGAGGTCTATTGATTGAGTCAATCTCTACAATCATTATACCTTCTATCATGTCGGTCACTCCTGAGTCAGTCTCAAGTGTCACTCTACAGTCTGATCTACTCCAAAAATATTTGATCTTGTTTCGTGTCGATGATGGGGGAAACATCACGACCCTCCTTTGACCGGTTTATCCTTGTTGACTTCAACGCATCATCCGAGGATTAAACTTAGAAACTAATAAAGTACCTTGGTCATGCATGCCTCAATCGCAGGTTACCTCGCTTTCAACAGTAAGTTCACATCATTGAATTATGATTGAAAGATTCCGCTGAGTGTTCGATCTCATATCATTGATTCACATTCAGTGGCATTTACTATGATACCTTGGTGATCGTTGACATCAATGGTGATTTCCCTCGCACTTGTTAATGGTATACATTAATGACCGGTAATCAAGTGCTTTCTACCATGTTCAACTTCAAGACATTGTAATCACATGGTTAGATTCATATCATTGTGGGTTCATCTTGAAGACCTTGGTTTAACTCATGTATCTTACCCAGGTTGCAATGGAGATTTTTTGAGTCATATTACACGGATCCACTTTTGTATTGGCCATGGTTATGTTATCATCTCATCATGGATCTACGATTGTTTCTAGTAGCCATGATTGTGTTCAGTCAGTATTTACTATCATGGATCTGCAATGTATTGGTTGACAGCCATGTTGTGAGTCAGTTGAGACATATATATCAGAGTCAGTTTTACTGTAGGAAGTTCTTTGTTCGTCACTTCAACCGACAATCCTTACCTAGACTTTTTTCCTATTACAAACCATTTCAGCTACCTTATTTTTCTAGCTTCATGCTTTGGGGGGCATTCTGTTACACCAAAATCTCGTCATCATGAGTTATGTGTCCTCTATATGCCCCAATTCCTAAAGTACCTGGGCTAAAACACCAAAAGAGAAGTTGTTGCTCATCCCTTTAACTTTATGTTGTCACCCCGACATGCCCTGATCTTTGGAAAGGTGCGTCAGACTAAAGGTGACGTGCTCTGCACCTTAGCAGAGTGCGTCGGTGGCTCATGATGCGCTTGCAAAAGATGTGATGACCTCCCATTGGCACGAGTTTCTCTTGTGAAAGATGTGTCGTTGTTGGTTAAAGTGGATAAAAATAAGCTTCATGCGACTTCTCGAAACTTGGATGGTGTGGAGACTTATCCCTACATATCTGGGAAGGTGGCATTCGATCCCCTTACCTAGTGGGATGATCCCTTAAGCCTCTCCCCTAAATCCTCAACCTCTCCTATCCCTTTATCCCTATATATATGAACCCTCTCTCCATTGTTAAGGGAGGAAGGATAGAGTCCCTACATGCTAGTGGAAATTTTCTAAGATATCCTCTTCACCCATTAGGAGGCTAAGCATTTGATCTTGAGGCTAGGATTGTTGGAAGGAGGTTATGACGTAAATGTTGATGTATTTGTAACTTCGGAATGTATTTCATATATATTGTATTCCTATATATATGTTATTATTCCTCTATACGGAAGTGTTTGTATTCCTATAGAGATGTTATTATTCCTCTATACGGAAGTGTCGTCTTTTATATTGTAAGTGTCGTAACTTATACTTGAAGGGTTATTAGACCACCTTGTTGGGGTCGGCCTTGTATAAGTCATGTGGGTTAAATGGTTATTAGACCACCCTATTGGGGGTCGGCCCTATCAGCATTATGTTATGTGGTTAAGTTAAGGCCGACCTAGTAAAGGTTATTAGGCAAGTCATGTCAAGTATAAATAGAGTGCGGGAGGCACTCTATTTATTCATTCACTTACTCACTCTTACACTCATTGGAGAGTGGCTCACTAGTGGAGGAGGAGAAGCTGCTGCTAGGAGTATATATCTTATGCTTGGGTTGTATCACTGCTCTATCTATCTCTGAGGAAGTTGTGGGGTTTTTCCCCTTTATGGTTTTCCCCAGTGAAACTCTGTGTGTCTATTGTCTCTTGTGTGCTTGCATTATTATGTCCATGATTGATATGCTGTATATATGCTGTACATGTTGTTCTCTTAGTTAAGATCAGATTGAAGTAAATTCTGAAAAACTAACATGGTATCAGAGCTAGCCTGAAAGAAGGCATGGCATGGCATTTATGACACTTGTTGCACTGGCGAAGCTAGGGCTTGATATAGAAAAAACAAGTCATCGTAGTACTTTCACTATAAATCCATTTTGGAAAAGGTTCAGGATATGAAACCCTTACAGGTTGTAGATAACATTCCCATGTACCTTGTGTCAAAAGCACAACTTCTAATTCGCTGTACTTTGTGATTTATGATCTGTACAATTTAGGGTTTCTGCCTCTTCCAGATCTCAGTCATAAACAGGTGACCTAGGAAAAAAGGTCATAACTTGGGCTCAGAAGATCCAAATGAAATTTAGTAAAACGTGAAAGGTAGGGAATGGACTATACTTTCTCAGGTAATTTTTTCATAGGCTGAAACTGAACCAGTTACACGTGGCATGCCGTACAAGTTCGCTCTCCTGTTTTATCCCATAAACAGGTCACGTTGTGACACTTGGAATAAATCACTCTCAGAGAATCCAATTGAGGTAAGACCTGTGGGGTTGGAACGATGACAGGTCAGGATACCACAGGTCATAGTTTTAGACCCTGTGATTTCATAATTTCAGAGTTACACCAGAAACAATCAGGTGCATATTTCTGTCAAAACATAATTGGATTTTGAGCACCTTCGTTCATGGCTCCGGGAATTTAGGGTTTGGGAGAGTGCTGGAATTTTTTTATCGGATACCAAAGATGGATGCTCCTCATCAAAATAAAAATTTAGAGACCAATATCGAATTTTTTGGTTGGGCAGAAGGTCGGGCTTGATCAAACCCTAGTTCGGGACTTTGAACGGAAAAGTGAAAAATTAGGGCTTCTGCAAAAATGGGAATTTTTGAAATTTGGGACCATAGATGAAGCTCCTTGGAAAAATCAAATTGTAGAAATTTGGATCAAACTATTTGGTTGGGTGAAGCTCCATGAAACTCAAACCCTAATTCAGGGTCCTCTCTAGTGAATCCGGAAGATTGAAAAGCAAATTTGAGGGGTGAAACTTTGCAGTTTTCAAATTCTGAGTATACCAGTTTGATCAGCTCATCAAGGCGTATCTTTCTATCCTTTCGGAAATTTGAAATTCAAAGTTTGAATTTTTAGGGTTTCCCTAACAAACCCTAATCCAACTCCAGATCAAGTTTCTGCAAATCAAGTGGATTGGGTTAATCCTAGAAGAGAATGGATTGGTCACCTGCATAAGTGAAGAAGTTCCAGTTTTAGAGGGAGATGAGGCTAAGGCCTTACATAAGAATATTACAAGCAATCTGGATAGGTATGACTTATCCAGGTATGTTTCGAGATATGTTCATGATTAAGTTTGTGGTATGTTTGTCTTCATTAAGTTTAGTACAATCTTGATTAACTTTAGACTTGTCATATCACCTTAATAAAATTATGAATGCAGATATTCATTGATTAGGGTTTTGACACTTCTGATTGTACTAATTCATTATGGTGTTGTATGAGGTTGATGTTGTCCGCTAAAAATGAAAGGTACATCAATAAAGACAAATCATGTTCTAGTTCAAGAACATATGACCATGTTGACATGAAGACAAAGATTCATCCATTGTCATGGATCACATAGAAGATCTACTTACGAGGTATGTACAACTTGGTTCTATAATGATTAACCTATGAGATATGCAGGCTACTAGCACAAGTCATTGTCAACATTTCTAGACGTAACTAGCAAATATGATAACCAGGTATGTTTTTCCTATATCAAGTTAGAATCCTACCTTGTTGATGAAGTTAGAAATGTAAGTAATCAAAGGTTTATGCATATTATGTCTCTTACCTTGATTGATGATATGACTAACCAGAAAAGTCCTTTGGTCAAATAAGAATATGCATGAGTAAAAGGAGTATTCCCTGAAACCTTGAATACTAATGTTTATTATCTGTGTTTGAAATGATCATGATTATACATGTTTAAGATTATTGTGTTTTGATAGTATTGAGATTATACTAATGAATGTATGTATGAGACCTCGAGGATAACACAATGATGATACTAGTAAGTATGCATAAGTGATCAAGGATGGATATAAGTTCAAGGACAGGTAATCGAGAAAGCAAAGATCAAGAGGGAGCACACTCCAGTAGTTCCTGCAAGGAAGCAAATATTGAGAGGGAGTCCACCCTACAAACCAAACAAAGATAAGTATTTGAATTGTCATTTCTTGCATATTTGTTTGTTTAAATAATATTGTTCAGTGATGCATATGCTTATGTTCCTAGACTTAGGGTGTGTATTATGCATATTAGAATAATTGCATTAATGAACAGTATACTACTAATATGCATGTGATGGGTAAGTGGCCTATGGCACTGTACAACATTCCATTGCTACTTATCTAGAATGAAACCTCTTTACTGACATGTTGAGAGTTGTGCACACTCTTAACAATTTTCTGGTAGAGATTGGAAGGCATCTAGAAAGTTATGGGATATGGATAAATGTTGTATTAAAAGAATTGGCTAAAATAATTGCATGACTGTGTGACATATTGCTTTGTGTAAGAATTTGTTCTGAAAACTATGAGATGTTTCTAATCATGCAATTTAACTTGCTTTGTAGGAAAGATCGTATACCATCGCCTACAAAAGAAGGACTACAACATTTTTTCAACAACAAAGTTATCTATTGAAGATATTGAAGTTCCAAGGATTCGGGAAGAATGCCATGATCGAGGAGTACCAGTCGATCATGAAGAATGATTTTGGGATGTGGTCCCAAGACCAGATGGGAAGTATGTGGTGACTTCCAAGTGGATCTATAAGATCAAGCATGCTGCAGATGGCATAATAGAAAAATATAAAGCAAGGTTTGTAGCTCGTGGCTTCTCCCAAAAGAAGGGATTGACTATGAAGAGACCTTTGCTCCTATGGCCAGATACACTTCCATTAGATCAGTACTTTCTCTAGATGCAGTGATGAAATGGAAGGTACACCAGATGGATGTCAAGACAGCTTTCTTGAATGGTGTAATTGAAGAGGAAGTGTATGTGGAGCAGCCACTCGGGTTTGAGACACATGACCGAGAGTCACATGTGTGCAAACTGAAGAAAGCCCTATATGGTTTGAAACAGGCACCCAGGACCTGGTATGGAAGGATAGATGGCTTCCTATCCAGTTTGGGCTTTACCAAGAGTAAACCAAATTCCAACCTTTACTACAAGGTTGAGGAAGGAAATCGAGTGATACTACTATTGTATGTGGATGACCTGTTTGTAACAGGTGAGGATAGATCTATTTCCGATATGAAGAGGAAGCTTGTTGCGGAGTTCGAGATGAAGGACTTGGGTATGATGCACTATTTTATTGGTATGGAGGTGTGGTAGAGTGCAGATGGAATCTTCCTTGGGAAAGGGAAGTATGCAGTAGAGATCTTGAAGAGGTTAGGGATGATGGACTGCAAGGCCATGGACACACCTATGGCATCGAACCTGAAGCTTCTGTGTGATGCTTCATCTGAGCCGGTTGATGTCATGATATTTCGTCAGATGATTGGGTCCTTGATGTACCTGATGAATATGAGACCAGATATTTGCTTTGTTGTGAACACATTGAGCCAGTTCCTAATGGATTCGAGAAGTGTTCACATGGTTGTTGTAAAGCATATTCTGAGGTACCTGAAGGGTACAGTTGAAAATGGGCTCAAGTATGAGGCGAATCAAAAGTTTAACCTGGAGGGTTATGTTGATTCAGATTGTGCATGCAGTGCCATTGATCGGAAGAGCACTTCGGGGTGCTGCTTCAGTATGGGATCCGATATGATCTCTTGATTTAGCAGGAAGCAGTCATGTATGGCATTGAGTACAGCCGAAGCAGAGTATGTCGCAGCTTGTTCGGCTAGTTGTGAGGCAGTATGGCTTAGGAAGCTACTGTATGATTTGTTTGATCTCCAGTTGAGTGCTACTTGTATATATTGCGACAACCAGAGTTGTGTGAAGTTGTTAGAGATCCCAGTGTTCCATGACAAGTCGAAGCACATTGAGATCAAGTATCACTATATCATGTATATGGTGCAGAGAGGAGCAGTGAAGCTCCTGTATGTTGCGACGGACGAGCAAATAGCCGATGTGTTGACCAAGCCGCTAGCCAGAGTGAAGTTTGAATACTTCAAAGGGAGACTTGGTGTACTTCAGATTGAGATACCTTCCAAGGGGAAGTGATGAGTCCGGAAACACAGATGCACACAGGGTCATTCTCACATGGTTAGAGGAAAGTCCTTCCATGTTGAGATGTAAGGGCTGGGCCATTTTCACATGGTTAGAGGAAAGTCCTTCCATGGTGAAATGTAAGGGCTGGGCGAAGCCATTCTCACATAGTTAGAGGAAATTCCTTCTATGGTGAGATATAAGGGCTGGGCCATTCTCGCATGGTTAGAGGAAAGTCCTTCTATGGTGAGATGTAAGAGCTGGGCATGGATTTTCCGACATGGTCAGAGGAAAGTCCTTCCATGGTCGTGATGTAATTGCCGATATTTTCCGACATGGTCAGAGGAAAGTCCTTCCATGGTCGTGATGTAATTGCTATAGCTATTCCGAAATGGTCAGAGGAAATTCCTTCCATGGTCGTTGATGTAAGTGCTGTGAGACTTTCCCAAATGGTCAGAGGAAAGTCCTTCCATGATGGTGAGTGTAAGTGATAAGCCTTTCCCGGATGGTTAGAGGAAAGTCCTTCCATGCCGCTAAGTGTAAGTGTTGTGTGTGTGTGCATATGGGTTGTGCTCCATGGACTATGACGATGATACGAAGACGATTATGTGACAGTATGGTACACAAGTTTTGAAGAGGCATATGATCAGTCCTGAGATGCTCTTGCAGGTTTTGCAGAGGTAGTGTAATCAGTCCTGGGAGATCTTACAGGTTTTGCAGAGGCAGTGTAATCAGTTCTGAGGTGTACCTACTTGATGGCTTGCTCGCTAAGATGACATGATCAGTATGATCATGAGTATCAAGATGATACTCTATGGCTGTGGACAGGTTGTGCAGTGGCATGTAAAAGGTCCTGGGAGATCCGATAGATTGAGCTATGTGCTCGTAATCAGTCATGGGATGCTCTTTCGAGGTTTTGTTGACTCACGTAATAAATCCTGAGGATTCCACAGTATGGCCAGTGATGATGAAGACCTACAAGTGGTGGGCCTACATCCAGCATGAAAAAGGGATGGCTCTGTAGAACTTCCTATGATGAGTAGATTGGAGATTGATTGAGATAGCAGCAGTAGATTCGATGACGATGATCAGTGACGATGATCCAGATAAGAAGACTTGTGCTAGCAGATCTGTGTCGAGAAATACCTTCCTAGTTAAGAGGGAGTGTTGATGTATTTGTAACTTCGGAATGTATTTCATATATATTGTATTCCTATAGAGATGTTATTATTCCTCTATACGGAAGTGTTTGCATTCCTATAGAGATGTTATTATTCCTCTATACGGAAGTGTCGTCTTTTATATTGTAAGTTTCGTAATTTATACTTGATGGGTTATTAGACCACCTTGTTGGGGTCGGCCCTGTATAAGTCATGTGGGTTAAAGGGTTATTAGACCACCCTGTTGGGGGTCAGCCCTGTCAGCATTATGTTATGTGGTTAAGTTAAGGCCGACCTAGTAAAGGTTATTAGGCACGTCAAGTCAAGTATAAATAGAGTGTGGGAGGCACTCTCTTTATTCATTCACTTACTCACTCTTACACTCATTGGAGAGTGGCACACTAGTGGAGGAGGAGAAGCTGCTGCTAGGAGTATATCTCTTATGCTTGGGTTGTATCATTACTCTATCTATCTCTGAGGAAGTTGTGGGGTTTTTCACCTTTATGGTTTTCCCTAGTGAAACTCTATGTGTCTATTGTCTCTTGTGAGCTTGCATTATTATGTCCATGATTGATATGATGTACATGTTGTTCTCTCAGTTAAGATCAGATTGAAGTAAATTCTGAAAAACTAATATTCAAAGCATTGGTTGTAACACCTCTCTCTTTGTACTTCTTATTATTACATATAATGCAAATTATTTCCATAAACTTGTTGTGTTAATAATGTTTAAGATTAACTTCTTTGATTGTTGATCTAGATTGATTCACAATCATGTGCTTTTATCACTTGTCTGTTTCTACATGTTATTGACTGGTTTTGCAGCTGGAGATCTGAAGATCAAAACTTGGGTCAACAAGGATAAAAGATCTGCATTTATAAAGTAATCCATCTCTTTCACTTATCTTGCATTTCAATCAATCTAGGAAAGTTGTTTGTATTATGCACTTATTTTGTTCTAGATCTGAACCATTCGGACTAGGGAGATCCGTTTGAGTCCGCTCTTATAGATTGTCTATAAACAGTGGGACCTTGACCGAGGGGTATTTTGAGTGGGAGACCTGGATCTTAGTATTAAAGACTAGGATATTTACTTCTGGGTGGGTTTGTCTCCTCGTGGGGGTTGACGAGCCAATCTGGACTCAGATGGGGGTTGATCAGAGTATCCTGGTTCTAGTAGACTAGTACTGTGGAGGAGATGTTGAGGAAGTGAGATCAGGGAAGATCCTCATGATTCATATTTAGACCCTCGTTTTCTGGGCAGTAGCGACTTCCATTCTACAAGTGTTCGGGATAGCCTCCCCGCACATGATCACTAGAGGCCAGTTAGGTTTTGTGGAGAGGGAGATAGTTGGGAACTACATTGCATGGAGGATTTTGTTTCTAAGGAGTATAAGGGAACAGTTGATAGATTCCTAGTGTGGTAGAGGCGACAGTACCTTTTGGTTTGAGAGTAAGTCGTGCTCATACTTTTTCAATCATTTTCCCAGTTTGAGACCACAGGTGGCGATACCCGTGAGGGGACCTCAGGAGCCTCGGATGGTGTACTAGGGGGCAATAGTGCCCCATGTTGGTAGAGCGGATATAGGTCATGTCTTCACCCCACACTACCTATATGTATGGGAGGAAAGGATAGGTCACATGCAGAGGTACCCATAGAGTGGGATGGACTACCCAGGGGTCCTAGAGTTATTGGATCTAGATCACGTGTGGGACCTCACAGGTATGACATGTGTTTACGCATTTATTTGTTTACATAGTTTTTTTGTACATAGTTGTGGATTATGCACATCTTTACCATGTATATTGGATATTGGATATGGGTTCATATATGTGATGCAGATGTGGGACTAGTGAGACCCCCACGGGTTGTAGGATGTCACCACGTGTGGGACAAGGGGGTGGGTCCTACAGGAGGTTCTAGTGCCATTGTTGGTGCAGGAGTCAGAGCTGCAGTTGGGGATTGTCACCTACCCAAATTTTGAGACTATTTATTTTATTTGCAAAAACATTATGTTAAATTATAATTACAAAGTTTTGTAATTATGACCAAATATGGTTAAGGATGATTGTAATAACATATTATTATTATTTAATAAATTAAAACATGAGAAAAACACCCAAGGGAACTGTTAAATGAGTGTTCATTGACCCACTAGGAGAAATGGAAGCTGTTAGAAGGAATGGGACAGATGTCATCCTTTGCACTCCACCACTAGCTATTGGTTATGGGACAACAACCCCTAAAATTGTGGCATTATCCCCAGGTGGGTGGAGCAGAGCTGTTAGCTCATTAATGACGAGGTTAACCACTAAAAAGTCCTAGGCGGCCTAGATAAGGCAATTCGAATTAGGCAAGGAGCTCTACATTATTTTTCTGCAGAAAAAATTCCTCAAGTGTATCAGGTGATCACTGAGAGATTCAAATAGGGAGGCTAAGTGGAAGTGAATTGTGAGTCTATTGAAAATATTCTGAGAAGGGAACCAGAGGTGCTGGTGCAGGCTTCTTTGACTGCTAAGTCTATAGGACTGAATGATCCAAATTGTTGCTGCAAGTGGATGACCTAAAGCTTCTACATATTCTTCTTCCTAGTGGTTCAGTGAACAAGCTCGGGGATCCTAAGGCAAGTAATTTGGTTGTCTGCAGGAATTGGTTGGGTGGAACAGGCTCCTTGGGTTGTTTGTTTCTCCTACATTCACCAGGTTCTATTGTTATGTCTTGTTTATTTTCAGTTATATGATTTTTTGCAATTGTAGATTTAGTATTTACAGTTAATTGCATACATAAGTAATTGTTTCATTTTCTGACCTAAGTACGATTTTGTATCATGTTGGTTAAGTAAATGAGATGATTGATTAAATATCTTCTCCATATTTTTCCCCATGCTGTCTTCTGCATAGTACTCTAGTATAGAGAAGGAAAATTTAAGATAGATGATTTGATAGCCTGATTGCCAAATGAATGAAGAGACTAATGCTGTTGACTTTCACTAGTTTTTCTTATCAATCATGTTCTATGATATGGAGTATATGTCTAGATTTTAGATCAAAATAGCATTTCCTAGTACAAGCATTTTAAATATTATCTTTCACATACTGTCAGAAATGAATAGTACTTTTCTGTATAAAAACTTAGGGTCTTACACTTAAGTTATTTACTTCTTTCCAGATTTCACATGCAATGCATTTTACATTCATTTCATTCGAAAACCTTACATTATCATAAATTCATTTTTTCATAGATATTCATGAATTATAAGCAGCTACGAAATAAACCTAACATTTCTAAGGCTAACCTGCTATGTCCCACATTTTGTAGGAATAAAATATTCTAGGTTTATATTCTTTTTAACATAGCAAATGAAATCATCACAGTCTTTTATCCACTTTTCGTTTCTTTTCTTTACTGTACTTATTATTTTAGAAATAGCTGAAATATCAACGCAGAATATCTATGATGTTTTCAATACCAAAGCTTCTTATCTTATTCCGCAAATTTAGATATAAATCATATGTAAAGACGTCTATGTATTCCAAAAATTTTCTACAGAAGATTATCTTTTTTTATATCAGAACAAGTTTTCGATTTAGAAACCCTAAGGCCATTATAGGACAGCTTACAGCCGAACCCTTAGAAACGTAAATCTAATTTCGTTATATCAATTACCAAAATCAAATGCATTGCTATTGATCAAGATTCACACTTACGATATCTATCTATTACACAAGACAAACTCAAATAGGAGTATTCCTTCCAGCATTCGTTAATATGGTTCAAACCCAAAAACTCAGTCTCATCACTATTCAAAAGCTTTAACTTAAACATTGTGATTTACAGCGTTCTCTTTTGAGAAGCATGTTAGCCACGGCTTTCGGCCGGTATCAACACAGTATCAGCTAGACAAATTATCGATTCATTTAAACATTGAAAACACTTTCTTAAAATACTGTATTTTTTTATTTAATGACCAAAAGTTCATCCCATAGTAATTACAGCTTAAACAAGTTACATTCTCAAAGAGAGTTACAACAAAAAGCTGCAAAGAAGGGTATCAAGACAAGTCGTAGATTTCAACCTCTCCACAGTTATCATGGGCTCTCAAAATCACAAACACCGGCCACAAACTTTTCCAGGAAATTAACTATTCGGCTCTGACAAACATCAAAGCATCGGTTAAACTGAGCCTGGAGTGCATATTAGTGAAGGAACCACCGAGGCTTACCGGGTGGCCGAGTAACATTTCTCCCTCTAAGCTTCGCACCAATCAACCCTTTGACGAAGTAACCCTGTCATCAAAACCCTTCAAAGGTTAAAACGAGGATTGAGGATATCCTTTATAAACATAATAGATAGTAGAAAAACTTAAGAATTGAAAACATTACCTAAGTAGTATCATTAAAAACTTAAGAATTGAAAACATTAAAAAGATCTAAATCCTATATTGTTGCAATTGACAATAGTATCATCGCAATTATAATAATAACATTTGCTAGATTAGAATGACTCTTCATAAATTATAAATTGAGAAATGTAGAAGCTAATATAGTTATTTTGATGATTTCAAGTGAATCCATGTGTATATTGGAATCTAGTACATAATCAAGAATTCATAGTGTAAGTATAATGCACATGATATTACCACTCCTTACAAAATGGCGAAATATTGACAGGATTCTAATAGCACTTATAAATTGTAAACTAGCACGTAAACGAGAAATAGAACAAAAGATCCATACCATTAATAACCCTCATGCAAAGAAGTACTTAGAGTATCGTAAAGCATTGATGGTTAACTGATAACATAATTGGAATCACTCTAAACACTTGAATTGTTGTATTACTCTTACCTGCGTTTCTACACAAAAAGACAGGTTCAAATGCTTTAGCTAAACATAGCTAAGTAAACCTCAGGGTACCTCGTAGGACCCCTTCGTCATCATCCAAAAGAAAACTGTCAGTACTTTATCAAGAAAATATGTCACCAGATAAACTTAATTACAACATGTAGGTTACAATTAAACACAAGTAGAACTAAAGATGTATTTTTTGTTATAATGTATGAATTTTCGTTATCGTAATTGGTCATTAGTTAAAAGATTAGTATCTATTTTATTTTCCACATTAGCAATTTCAGTATTTATTGTTACTTTAAAAATTTTGTAATTTTTCAGGATGTTACAGGGATGCTCCCACAGGGGGAGTAGTATTAGGGGACCATGCTGTGGTGATCCTAGCCGACTTGGAGAGGAATTATGGATCTATGATAGAGGGAATTGAGGATGGGGGACTCTCTAAGCTCAATGACGGTGAGATAGATATGAATCTACATCTACTAGCGGAGTTAGGGGATGGGTGGCACCGAGTCACATAGTGATTATCCATAGCATGCCACTAGGCTCGTGTGGCGAAGGGTGGACTGAGACCACTGGTAGCAGTAGAGGAGAGGCCCCGTCAGAGACGAAGACCCACTCCGAGGGACTAAGCGAGGAAGGATGCAAAAGAATCCAAGGTAGATCCAAAGGTAGTACAACCGCTAGCGATTCGTGGGCCATACCAACTAGGTCCATCGAGTTAGATGCAAGTACCTGGTCACTATGTATTTTTTACAGGGATTTGGGCCCCTATTTTATATGTTTTGTATAGATGGAGCCTATGGGAGGATGATTTTTTATGTATCTCCCATAAGGCCACCAATTTTATTTGTATATGGCCCTTGAGGCCACATTTTGTACATGACACACATTTTTTTGAGCAAGATATATATACATATATACCATTTTGGCAGCATATGTATTATTGCTTTTATGTATGTGATGTGTTGATGTGATGACATAATGATAATGTTTATATGTATGTTTGGTGTTCTATATGTGTAGTTGTAGGTACTTCCATGTGATTTGTATGATGAACGACACACACATATATACATGATTTGTTTATGTATGTTGGTTCAGATAGATGGTTGGTGTATTAGATGCTAGTACAACACCTCATTTGCGACGTGGTCGGAGAATACATTGGTTTTCCTGGGGACATCAGTGAATGTGATGGTTTCAAATTGTCATACTAGCAGGTGCACTCACAAAATTCATGGAAGAGGAGTGGGTTAAGGACATATAATACATTATTGAGATGAGAGACAACTAATTGGGAATCGAGGTGTACACGTATATGGCATATTCCAAGGTGGATAGCATCACTTAAAATACCAATGAGGGCATCATATTCTACTTGGTTGTTTGTAAGTGCCCTGAGGACAACTCCTCCATTGCAGTAGATATTTGGGAGGGGGTATAAAGGGCTCAAGCAGTTGATGCTAGATTCTTTAACCAACAACTTGCGCCATCTGCAATTCCATCATAGCTATCTGAGTATAATATCATTTGCATAAAAGAAAGATGGTACTATTCTCAATTAAAGTGATTGAAAATACTAAAAATAAAATGATGCATTGCGTGAATGGACAATGTAAAGGGTAAAAGGAAATTTATCCCTTCTGGTGGTGGGGACCTTTTAATGTTGGAACCTTGAGCTATATCGAGGTGGTAGTATGCTCATAAGGATTTAATGGGTATCCAACATTTGAAAGGATATCCCCTATTGTTTTTAGGCACCAAGCAATGGTTTTGGAGGATCCAAGTCTTCGTTAGAAGATAATGAATCATCACTAGTGAGTAAACTGGACAAGGATGATGCAGTATCGATGGTATCTAGTGGAGGGGCAACAAATTCCTTAACAAGCAACCTTGCAGGGTTTTGTGAGGTGGGATAATTCATATTGGAGCCTCATAAGTCCAATGAAAGCTTCTCATTCAGCCCATAAAATGAGACACTGAAACGAGAAGTGGGAAGTGTCGCCACATGATCGGCATGGGTTAGGACTTCGGGCACGGATAGGTGTTTGTGCTGAGGGTGGTTAGGCACGATCAAGTATGGTTGTGATGGCCTAGGTGGGAATCATGTGAGTATGATTCCCACAATATGTTCATCCATCAAGTTGTTCTTTCAGCGCAAGTATCATAGGTGAGAGGTCTTGCAGGTCATAGGCGCAATAGCGAGAACTGTCGCGACAACTACTTCTGAGGTAAGCACAACGAGTGTTGTTTTCGATTTAGTGACAACATTTATGGAATTGTTTTCTTAGGGTTGAGGTGAATAAATATAAAACAAAGGTTGGGTGAGGAGACTGGTTACCAAAGCATCCCAAAATCGAGGGAGGACGAGACAATGGTGTGTGTAATGCCCAAACTATGAGCAAATCAAACATGCGTGATTGGTACACAGTAACTTGGACTTGGTTATCATATTGGGAAACGATGAGGTTCCCCCTTCTATAGTGTGCGTCGCATGCATAACACTAACAGGGGTGTTGATAGATTCCTGAGCTCCAGCAAGGTGGGGAATAGGTTGGTCACGTGGCTTTTTTTCCCACATAGGGCACATGGTGGGCTGACCCTAGTCCCAGGAGTAGTGGTTGTCATTACTGGGGATTTTGACTGTTGTTGGGTTATGTCCCTTGCTTTAGGATAGGCGACCCCCAATGATCAGTTGAGAGGAGTATTGGGAATGAGGGGGTATTTCAACATAGGTTGTCTCATGCCCACATTGGCCAGTTTAGTTATAGCCAATGGTGGCTTAGTCACAGGTGTCATAGGCTTGACGCTTGGTACAAATGGTGTAAACGGCCTAGATGGCGTCACAACTGAGATAAGGACGAAATCATAATGGGATATAGGTTTTGAATCCATCTTTAGGTATTGTGGCATAAGGTACCACATAAGTATACCCAAAGTGAACCTATGAAAGCCCAGCTAATCCATAACCATTGTCCCTTGCACTCCCATGGGGGGGTAAAAGAATGGTATTTGGAATATTGGAGGCACTAAGGGACTCAATGTTTGTTCAATGCCATGGCTAAGGGGAGGTGTTGATAATGATGTTGAGGGGGAGGTGGGAACATTTACATAGGTGGAAATGGTGCACATAAGGCCATCAGTCGATGTAGGGAGTTCAAGCAGTGGACTTGAATATACCCCTAACAAGTTAGAGTCCTTGTACACTTCAGATCCTATATCAACGTAAGAGGGTTGACTGGTCTGGGTGACGATGGGTAACACATTGTCCGGAGTGGTGTTGGTATGGGGTTTGTACTAATTCAGTTGGTCGAGGGAGACTATCTTCCCATTAAACGGGAACATCATGATACAAAAGACCAAAGAGGCCACCACATTCATGGCATAAATGTAACTACAACCCAACAGGATATTGTATTCGAGTTGTGCATCAACAAATTCGATATCGACCATGACCATTTTCCCCCTAAATCTATGGGGAAATGTTGGTATAAGCCCTGAGGTTTCGATAGTCTCTCATTGTATGCACAAAGGGAAATAAATTAGGGGACTAGCTTAGGTGACCCCAATCGTTTACAAACATTAGAGGACATGACACATGTGGATTTGACTTCATCGATGAATCATAATTTTTTTTATCGCAACATGGACTTGGAATGCAACTGATGAGGGTAGTTGTGGTTCACCTTTGTCTAGATAAAATTTCATGAGACATAATTCGAAAGGGTCGACAACACCAAGTGCATTAAGTAATGCCTTTAGTTGGGTTGGGAAATATTGTAGCACCTCTAATGTGGAAATGGCAGCTGGTGATTGAGCCATGTTTCCTAAGTAGTACCTTGGGGATCCTTGGGATATGCTCACCACTTGGGATTGGTATTTGCAAAGGGCCCCTAGAAGGGGTAGGTACATCCTCTACTTGGGGGGTGGTTCAAGTCCACAATATCCTTTGTCTTGAGTCTGGAGGTAAATATATGTGGTGTTCTTGTAGATATTTTCGAAGGAGCCATCGTTGGAGGGGTGAGGCTCCTATTGCTGAGTAACGACCCCTTGATTGGAAAACCATTGTTGTAAGATAGTGGTTTGAAATTTTGTATGGTTAGGAACCTGAGGGGGATTCACCACTGTCTTTTTCTTGGCTTTCACAAACTGATGGAAATCAAGGATGAGAGGAAAATGGTGAGTGTAATGACCATATTCTCCACAAATGGAGCAAGAATAATTGTTCCTCAAGTTGGAGTTCTTCCCTTGTTTAGGGGGATTATTATCCCCCTCATTTTGGTTACTCTGGTTCTATTTTAGATGGGGAGGGAGGTTTCCCCCCTGCCCCTACTCTTGGTTTTGTTTTTTATTTCCCTTATTCTTCCCTTGATTCTGAGGATTATAGGGGTTTGCAATGTTCAACTACTCAAACTATTGATCTTGTTGTGCGAAAGAAGGTTGGACTAAATTGAACCCCATGTGATGTGTGGGGGTGGGAAAAGTGGGACATGGAAATGGGTAATAAGGGTTATAACTTGGTGGTGGGATATATGTGGTTTGTGCTCCATATGATGTGGATGTAGGGGTGGCTTGCGCCATTTGTAGTGAAGGTATTGTTGGTGCTTGGATTTCATTTGGATAAGTAGGACTGTAGGGTCCATACTGTAACTGACCAAATAGGGGATTTGGTGCAGGAGCAGGGGGTTCTACTACAGGAGGATGGGTGGGTATTGCGGTGCCATGTTGAATGGAATAGGATTAGGAGGAGGAGGAACCTTTTCTTATTTGGAAATAGACCTGATAATCCCATCCACCGAATGTGACGAACCCACAATTATAGGATCCAATGATCGATGCCAAGGGGAATCAGGTAGGATGGTCTACAAGTATCTGGATTGTGCATACATAAGATCAAAATGTTGGGCCTTTAGGATCACCTCTTCCTTAGTTTTTGGCATGGAGGTTTCCACATATTTTTCAATATCATGTTGGAGTGACTTGATGAACCAATCCAATAGGAATTGAGGTTGTATTTCGATTTTACACAATGATTGACATCTACACCACTCATGGATGCGGTCCACTATGTGGATATAGGTGTTTTGCCAAAATTCTATGAGAATTTTGAGACCAAGGTCAAGGTGAATGGGAAGATGAAAGTATTTGATAAATGCAGTGAGTCAGTAACCAATGCCAAAAAGGTGGCATAGGTCATTCCTGGTAAGTTCACATACCATTTGGATACCATTCTGATAAGGGTTCACTAAAAGAGGAAAATTCTTATTGAGTCTTCCACTATGTTATTGGAGGAACACCATAGGTGAAAGGAAATGAAATCATTGGATGGATCATCTCCATGTCTCCCTTCAAACTTAGGAATATTAGAGGGAATTTTATCTGGCATAAATAGCCATGTTTGATCATATGCTATAGGGTCATTAATCAATTTGGACAAATCAATGAGACTTAGGCTAGCCATGAAACGTAGTTTGGGAGTAGATCCTGCCATTGTATGATGTGTTTTGTTTCCTCGAGGGGGAGAATGGGGTATATGTGGTAGTGATATTGTGTTTGATGGGAATACGAGGATGTTGTGTGCCCTTGTTAATGCCTAAAAGTCACACACATGCGACATTTCTGCGATTCATCCAGTAAAGCATCATCAATATAAAGAATGCATCTCACCACAGGTATCCTCAACAGATACAAAACACAGCATGAGTCCATAAGTTCTAAGAAACAATCAAATCAAAGGGGGTAGCGCGAATATTACATAGTTGACTCGCACTATAGCGCAGTTTACCTAAACAATTCTCATGGTACATGCGCGTGGATTTTACTTTGATAGCCATGCTACTGTCAAAATGGGGGGACCACTCACTCCTAACGGTGCATTAAAGACTCAATCCTCCCCAAGGATCAAAATTTGTCTCCTCACACACTTGAGGGCATTACTCATCCCCCCTTGTGTAACTTGGAACTAGTTCATGAAGGAGGAGAGTTCACATTTGGATCTAATTGTTTGATGGCCACCTCTTGGCCTATAAAAGGAAGCCATCGGCATGCATTTTGTAGAGAGAAATTAGAGCAAGGTTATGTTGTTGGATTTGAGTTGGAACTTCCTCATAGCCCACCATTTCCTACCATTGTGAGCATTCCCAAGCTTGCTTTGCACCTACCATCAAGGGGAAAGTGTTTCTCTCCATTGTTCTTCTATCTACTTAGCATTTAGATTGGACAAGAAAGGCCTCCCTAAGGGATATTGCTGGATTCCCTTGAAGCCTTCACCTTCTAGGTGTTGTATAGCTATTCCATTGAGAAATACAAGAGTGGTTTAGCATATCTCTGGTTATTGAATTTTGCATTCTCCCCCCATCTCTTTCATTTTGTTTTTATCAATATTTTCATGTTTGCATGTGAACTACACTAACAATCTCTTGCAGTATCACTTGGAGGAATACCAACCACCAAAAAAGGGGCTCCACGGACTAAGGCCTTGCAGAAACCTACAAGGCTTATCACCTCACCAAGTGGAAGATTGCACTTGTGCAATTATTTCCACAATATTTATAATGGAAAAAATACTTATTTTTGTTCATTTCTCTTTACAAGGTTGTTTTATGCTAAGTATCTAATTATGGGTTTTTGTCACTTGCAAGAGAGCAGGTATTCCACCTCTTGATTCTATAATTTGGCCCCATCACGGACACAGGTTATTTTTTCACACAGCCGCACATTTCTTGGCATCTCTGTCGCTCTGACAGCATGGAATCAAATATGACAGTCGCATGTACTCGAAAGGTTTCCAGTTCACAACCCGCACTACACCACCCATTGCATACACGTGGAAGGTCAGTTCATTACCCACTCTACACACGCATCTGTTTTGTATTTACCTACACTATCCGTGCGGCAGAGTGTGGTTTAGATGCACTACTGTTGTTTATTTGCTTTTTATCTGCATAGTTTAGATTGGAAACCCAATGGCTACTTACTAGTGAACTTAAATTAATTCTAATTCACCCAATTACTTAGTTTTTTACTAATTAGTGCACCTAGACCAATATTAGGAATTAAAGAGTACATCTCTCTTGAAACTTAACTAGGTAACCAAATTTGAGGCTTTCAATGGGACCCATTGTTGTCACTAGTATTCAAGACCATTTCTTGTTTATTCATCAAAAAACATGTTTTTTAGTAGTATTGCTAGTGTAGAAAACACTTTTTGCACACAAGCAAGGACCTAAAGACACTTGTTACCCGAAGTATGCTCTTCACCTCGCACTTCATGTGAGCTTGGTGAATCAGAAAAAGGGTGAGAAGTGTCAAATACCTCCATTGCACACTTGTCTATTAGTTAGAATATTTTATTTGGCAAAGCCCCACTCGCATATCTTAGAGTTAAAAGTACATATTGCTTGATATACCCTTTTAGTTAATTTTCCAATAAAATCATTTTTTGCTTTCATCACAGTGTTTGCTCCACTAGCACACAATAAGAAGTGCGTTGTGACCAAGGAAGTGAAATCCAAGGTATAGCTTCCCTCCTATCCCCTACAAGCCACTCAACTTGTTTTAGGGAGACAAAACTATATCGTGCAGGATGAACCACTGATCCACACTTGATGCGAGGTATCTTAGTGGCCCAACTTAGGATATCACTAAGGAGAAATTGTGAGTGTAGTTTACTCCTGAAGTTAGTTATTTCCGTTGGGAAGTGTTTCCAAGTCTTCTTTATTGGACCATTGGCCCCATCGCCAGTAGAACTAGCTATTTGTTACCTCCACTAGTTGATTGGTGAGTGGATACCATTATTACCATCACTTGTAATTTTGGGAGGCCCAGTTACATCTGAGAGGAAGGACGTTAGGTATTTTAGGGAATTTACATCTATTTTCTTTTTTAAAACTACAAGTTCACTAACTTGTAATAAAAAAACCTACATGTGGGAAATCATGCACTAAAACCAATATTGCACATATCACTCACTTATCACACCATTTTGCATATGTTGTGGTTGGCATATTTTTTGCATTTGTTCAATTTTTTTTATTCCACTATCACTCTAATATTGACACAAATCCTTCACCATTGAGGAAAAAAAATACATCCCAAGACAATCTTGTAGACTGCAAGGCCTATCCCCTCTCTCGAGGAGTTTTTTTAGACCTCCCCCCCATTACACGCAGAGGGAATTCAAGTCGGGCTCATTCCCAGGAAAAATTGATAGTATCATATGGTCGAGGCCACACCTTGCTAGGTACATTTTATCCCCTCGGACAATCTATTAATTACACCACTTATTCCCCCATTGGAAGTAGTACCCCACTGGCATCTCCCCAAGGAGATCCCTCGGATCCCTTTGACCCATCCTCTCTCATAGGAGGTCATCCATTGTTTACAACACCACGTGGGTCTCCCCCTCATGGAAATCACACCCCAAACAGAATGGAAAGACTCGTCGTCCCTACCTTACCATTTATGGCTAGTTTAAATCTACCTGATTTGGCCAAACTGAAAAATGACCCCATTACTCATGATGCGACATGCTCGGCTATGCCAGACAAGCTTCCTTCCGATATTCCCAAATTCGAAGGAAAAGAGGGAGACAAGACCACCAACCATGTTGTGTCTTTCCACTTATGGTGTTCATATAACAAAATAGTGGATGAAACCGTGAGTCTTTTCCTATTCTAGCGTACCCTCACCGGAACAGCAGCAAAATGGTACGTAAACCTAGAAAGTGGCACCCATTCCACATTTGCGACATTGGCCACAACATTTCTTACATACTTTCAACTACCAATACGACATGATATAGGCCTCTAAATTCTCACTAATTTTGTTTAAAATACTTCCACCCACATCACAGACCACATCCATGAGTGGCGTAGACACTGCACACTATGCAAGATCAAAATACAACCTCCCTTTTTGTTATATTGGTTTATCAAATCTCTCCAACCTACCATAGATAAATATATCGCCACCTCCATGTCACAAAGAGAGGAATAGGGTATTATGAAAGCACAACATTTAGACCTCATATATGCACAGTCTAGATACCTTTACACAATCCTCCCTGATGCCCTGCGGCATCAGTCATTGGATCCTACACTTTCGAGATCGTCACATTCGGCGAATGGTATTATTGGGTCCATTTCCTATTTAGGAAAGGTTCCTCCCAACAAATCGGTGCCATTCAACATGGTTCTGTATTACCCATCCATGCCACCTGCATCGGTACCCCATACACTGGTACCAGCACCATAAGCTGGTCAATTACAGTATGGAGCATATAGTCCTACCTACCCAAACATTAACCAAGTGATGATGATTCCCACAACACCAATGGCACAAGTCGCTCCTACATCCACCACTTATGGAGCGAAAATGGAATTTATCCCACCGCCAGGATATAATTTTTATTACCCTTTCAAATTGTAACGTCCCGAGATCATCTCGGTGTCCTTTGGAGGCGATGGGAGACCCTCATAGTATTTTTTTCTTCAAAATGCTTCCATTCACTCCTTTCCGCAATTGCATCACCGGATCTGCAATCTGCAATCCGTAACTCTCTTGGATCCGCAATCCACAACTCTCTTGGATCTTCAATCCGCAAGTTGCCTTGGATCCACAATACGCAAGTTGCCTTGGATCCGCAATCCGCAAGTTGCCTCGGATCCGCAATCCACAAGTTTCCTCGGATACGCAATCCGCAATTCATCTTTCCACAATCTGCAATCCGCATTGCGGGATTCGGAATACGGATCACAAACTTATCTCTTCAACACCTTTCCGAAATCCGCAATCCGCATTGCGGAACTTGGGATAGCTGAAGTCTAATTATTTCGCCAACTGCCTTTCTACAATCCACAATTGCGCCTTTCCGAAATCCGCAATCCGTGTTGCGGAAGTCGGAAATGCGGAAGTACAAATTGAACCTTCCGGAAAACTTCTCCTTCCGCAATCTGCAATCCGCATTGCAGAAGTGGAACTGCGGAAGCCCAACTTTAACCTTCCGGGAAAACTTCCCCTTCCGTAGTCCGCATTGTGGAAGTCGGAATTGTGGAAGTCCAACTTCAACCTTCCAGAAAACTTCCCCTTCCACAATCCGCAATCCGCATTATGGAAGTAAAAAATGCGGAAGTCCAACTTCATCCTTCTGGAAAACTTCGCCTTCTGCAATCCTCATTGCAGAAGTCAGAATTGCGGAAGTACCTTCTCTGCTCCTGCAACTCACCAATGCAAACTTCTGAGAGGCATAATTTCCTCGTCCCTGGTCCAAATTAGACGAGTTTGGTACCGTTGGAAATCTCTTGGAGATCTCTATCCAATGGTGTAACTTCCAATCCAAACCGAGGTCTCTAACCCCATCATTTGTCCAATTGAACATTTTGTGCACAACTTCACTTTGAATGACCTTAACCTTCTTCCTTCCAGGGTTTTGTTCCACTTCTGCCAAGTCTTTTCTCCTTCATCTGGTCCATAGGGGTGCCTATTCTCCCTGATCATAGTCCTGATTGGAATAGAATGCACCTCTTAGCCTTGAACTTAGTCCTATTCATCAAGGGTAATATATGTAAGTACAACATAAGTATAAAAGACAGTATACAGAAGCATGTTCAATAACTCCTATAGGCAGGTCCATACATCCATAAACACAAAGGTACTAAAGCATTATCCACCCTTGAAAAGGGATTATACTTAGTCTATTTCCTCTAAACAGATTGAGGGATGACATGTAGACATGT
Source organism: Larix kaempferi (assembly GCA_027924585.1). Lineage (NCBI taxonomy): Eukaryota > Viridiplantae > Streptophyta > Pinopsida > Pinales > Pinaceae > Larix > Larix kaempferi. The sequence goes on along the minus strand of BSBM01001430.1, from coordinate 8,099,251 downwards.
ATCCCTATTCCTCAAGCATGAATATATATATGAATACCATCATAACAATAATATGCAAGGTGTAGGAGTAAAGCAATGACATGCCTAAAAACATAATACATAATACTTGGGAATTCAGCCATATTAACCATCTGAACCAAATCATACATTTTACATATAACACACACTTTTAACATGCATCCAGCATTCATCATGTCACCACAGCAACTTAAATACAGGTTTAGATACAAGGCATAAGTATATATCCCTACTCATACAAAGCTTCCTATTGCTCCACTTCCATATAGATTCATTCAATCTATAACTGGTATGTTATAAGAATAGCCATAAACACATGAGACATCCTTATTCAAAACACCACAAGGGAACTTATCTTTTCATTGGAAATCACCAAGCAACTAGCTTATGGAATGCAACATTCCATCCCAACCATAGATCTTTACCTAGCCTCTATTATTTTAGCAATCAGATATCACCCCTGAGTTGGGGCTATGTATCCACTAAGGAGTATCACTCAGGCACACTCATCGACCTGGTTCATAGCCAATCAGGGTATTCATCACACGGTGGGTTTGTCAAGCAAGTGGGGAGGTAGGGACTGAGTTCAATAACTCCTTGATCTCAACCATAGATTTATAAGCATATCCCCTAGGCTTCAGATAGCCCAGGAACCCCCATCACCTCCACTATCAGCCTAAGTAAGGTTCCCTTCTCTGCTACACAGTCCCTCAGGAACCCCTTCCCTCAGTACTGACCTCAGCAGGTATGGCTGGTCCTGACTTCTAAACCAATGGTTACTTGATCCTTCGCTGGATCCACTATCGGCCTCTAAAATAAGGTTTTCTAGGTAATACTTGGCTCTGCGATTCGTGCCTCAACATAATCACGACCTCCTCCTTCCCACTTAGGTTTTCTTCCCCACTTTCTCTAGCCAAACAACTATATTCCGCAGTTGGGTTATGGCTGCCAACACAGGGTTTCTTCCTCACAATTTTTGCGCCTCCCACGCTCAAATCTCCTTCTATTGTGTTAGGGTTCGACTGAGGCTTCCCCCCTCAACTACGGTCTGGGAATGGGGAGTGGGAACTGCTAGGGGGTGGAGTCACGTGAGGGTCAAGGAAACAACGCTCCATGCCTTGCCATCTGTCCTTTTCGGGTTTTCCCATACTCCACGACCTCCAGCACAATGTCCCTCACCCACTTCCTTATAGTAGCATTCAAGGATGTCTAGGACAGGTCAGAGGGATTCTCTAGGTGACAAATGGAAACCTAAGGTTCCATCCCAGACCCCCTCACCACCCTAGTGGATACATAGTTCCCCCTCATTTCGTTGCAGCCATATCCAGCCCTCCTTTATTTCATTACATGGTATTATTTACATTTTCCCATGGCTTACTAGCATATGGTTACCAATTACTTGCCTCTGCAATTGAACCTAAGCATCCACTAGTGGTGCCTTGGCCTTGAGCTCCACACTAGGGAAACACCTTTTGCATACAATATTTACATTAACATCCAATATAGACTAAGGGTCAAAATGAGGAATATTACACCAATTCCCAACTGGTCAGCAACCTTCCCCCCACATGGGGGTTAACCTAGTTCAACCTACTTATGTTCAGCAAGCTCAACAATTTGAGCAATTGAACACCGCAAATCCCCAGAATCCATTGAATAAGGGGAAGAAGAAGGTAAGAACATGTATAATCGATAGTCGAGGTAAGGGGTAAATCCCCCCTCAACAAAATCAGAACACGGGTGATCCAAATGCAGGGACTAACAATCTCCCCAAACAAGGGAATAATCCTCCCCTGAGAACCAATTATCGTTGCTCCATTTGCAGCGATTATGATCATTACACACATCATTGTCCTCTTATTGTAAAGTACCCTCCCGTGGTCCCAATGCAAGGAAGGGAACATGATGCTAATCTGGGGCTTTTACATAAACTCAGCCCATTCATTGAATTCATAGCAATTAAAAATCAAATGTGTGCAGATGCAATTTAAAGCAAACATGTACAGCGGAATAACATCATCCACACACATTACATGATGCCATTAAATTTAACACAGTCAACAAATTATAAATTTGTAGAAGTAATTACACATAAGAAAATACTCATCTTGATGTAATGCTATCCCAAACAACTAGTTATGTCGCTGCAACGTTCCACCCAACCATAGGCTAGTTGTGTTCATCAATTCTCTCAACACAACTGCCACCCCCGAGCTGGGAATGATTCTTACAAGGAAAAGGGGACATTCAAGCTCATGCACAGCCAAAGCAAGAGATACCCATCTCAATCCCAACACTCACTTACACACAGCAAACTCTAAACTGGGCATGGATACACATTTCCAACAATTGGATTTACAAACAGGATTTCCATGGGTTTTCCCCAAATCGTGGGTACACCAAAATGAACTGTGAAAAGGGGGATTCAGCCACGGGGAGAAAACCCAATTTATCCCATAGGTTATGAGCATTTCAAATTGCCCAAATGGCCTCATTGAAACCCCAATCGAGCTCCCTCTTCTTCCAGTAGCTCTGCAACACAAAAACGCCCTCTTCCCAACTGAAAAGCAAGGGAAACATGGAGGAAAAATGCCCAGGCAGCTCCAAAAACGTGAGAGAGGCAAAACTACTTGATGGGTAATGGCTTGGGGAGCAATTCATGGTTGTTTTCTTTCCCAAGAAGAAAAACATGTTTTTCCATGAAGGGTGGCTTTCCCATACTCGAATTTGGACAGCCATACCTCTCCATTCCCAAGGCATTAACTACCTCAACCAACTCTTGGGAGAATGAATGATTGGGTACAAAATTCAACATTGTTAGTTGAGGGTTTGATGGGTTCTCTCATTGACACTTGGCTTGACTTGATTGACTCAAGGGTTTGAATGCTTTCCCTCCCAATTCCTTGTAAAATCATGCCCCCATCTCTTGTTGCATTGCATAGCTAGTTGTGGGTATTTTATTAAAATGCATATTTACATGATATTTGCAATTCCAACGTGTCTGGCTAGCATGTAAATCATATGCATCACTAAATCGATGGTGGGGCCTTGGCCTTGAGCTCCTCACCACGATTTTATAACAATATTACATCATTTACCTTTTAATGCAATGGGATCAAAATTGGGATATTACACTTATCACCGACTGTCAACAGTTAGTGGAAGCTAAAAAGAAGATGGTGATGAACCCTCCTCAGGCATCAAATCCTCCCCAACCACAAAAAATAGTATTACAGCAACCCTTTTCCAATCAAGGGGTAGTTACACAAGAACAAGATCGTCTCCCACCCAGCGACGGCTCTTTCCAAAATATTTATACGCCAGATATAAACCTTCAGACACGATCCAAGGGTTATGATGGGCCTTCCACCCCCCAAGTGGAATACATTTATATCCCCTTGGGGGCGGCGCATTGCAAATACCATGCCTGAATACCAAACAAATCCCACAGATTCTGAAAGTACCACTTAGGCGTACCCCTAATAAACCCCACATGAAAGCTTCCCACAATTACAATATTGTGGATGACTTGGCTCAATCCCCTGCGGCTATGTCCACATTAGAAATCCTATAGTATTTCCCAACACAGAGAAAGGAATTACTCAATGCACTTAGTGTTGTCAACCCTTCCGAATGACACCTCATGACCTTTTATGTTTACAAAGGTGATCTGCGACTACCATCATCAATAGCATTTCAAGTTCCAGTCATGGTTAAAAACGTCATGATCCATCATTGTATCATCTATGAAGGTGCATCCACTTGCGTTATGTTCGTAAAAGTATGGAAATGATTAGGATCCCCCAAGCTAGTCCCCTCATCTATCACTCTTCGCACATATGATGGGAGACCATCCCAACCAAAAGGATTGTACCAAAATGTCCCCATAGAGCTGGGGGGCAAGATGATTATGATCAATATCGAAGTAATTGATGTTGAGCTCAACTAAAACATACTCTTGGGGTGTAGTTACATGTACACCATGAAGGAGGTATCCTCCTCAATATTCTGTATCATGATGTTTCCCTTAAATGGGAAGATAGTTACCCTCGACCAGCTTAACTATTATGACCCTAATACCACAAGCTATCTCTACAACATCCTACCCACTATATTGGAAAATGATCAACCGTATGTTGACATTTCCGCATGTATGTCCAAGGACTCCAATTTGTTAGGCATATTCGGAACCACCACCAAAGATCCCTACATCTCATGATGGCCTAATGTGAACAAGTTTCAGCACTGATAATGGATCAGCCTCCACCACAACATTCTTATCAGCGCCACCGCTGAGTCATGGCATTGAACAAACGTTGAGTCCATCGGTACCATCGATTTTTTAAATCCCATTCTTATATCCTCCCACGGGTGTACAAGGGACGTCATTTATGGCTCATTTAACTCTACTTGGGCTAACTTTGGGGATCCCAGTGTGGTACCTTACACCACCCTTCCCAGAGATAGCTTCCAAACTAGCCTCCCATTATGATTTTGTCCTTGTTTCGGATACTACATCCGCAAATCCCATAGCACGTTCAGTTACGACAGCCCAACCTATGACCTCCGCAACTACACCACAATTGGTCATCCCTAAGATCACCAATGGGGGCACCCAAAAACCAAATTTGAAAGGTCCCCTATTAGCAACCTCGACATCTAATTCGGTAGAAACCATGAATCCTAAAGCAGGGGGAATCAACCATTAGGAGTTGAAATCCCCAGTAATGATCAATACTCCCAATCAAAGGGTCACACCACCATGTTCTCTTTGTGGGAAGCAAGCCCATGCAAGAAACCTATGTCCCACTCTACCATAGCTAAGGAATTTTCTTAACACCCCCGTTAGCATCACCCACACTCCATCAATGGTAAAAGGGGGCACACCTCCCTCACCCACAACTAAGTCCAAAAAATTGCATACAAATCATGCATGTTCCATATGTGCTCAGCATGGGCACTATATGCACCATTTCCCCGAACTCCCTCGATATGGAGAGGCGTTAGCACCAGTTCATCTCAGTCAAGTAATAATTGAGGAACCCCCCTTCTTATACCAAGAAGTAGCATCCATTAATGTGATCACCAAATCGATGGCACCATCGATCACCCCTCCTATAGAAGTTGTGCCAACTGCAGAAAACATGGTAGAGCCTGTAGTTCCACAAGACCCAGCTAAACTTACGACAACGCCATCACAAAATGAATGCTCTTCATGTGGGAAATCCACCCAGCACCATCGCATGCATAATGGAGAAAATCAACACTCAAGAATACCAAGAACACTTCCGTCCACGTGTACCAAGACCATTCTGATCTTGTGGAGAGACCGCCTATTACTCCTTTCAGTGCCCCATTTTGCGTGTTGAATGACAAACTCGTCTTGAACTGATGAGAATGAAATATCAATTACAAACACCTGGTGTAACCCTGCAAGAGTTACCAACCGAGGAGTTAGTAACGACCTTCCGAGACACCATTGAGGCTAAATATCCTTTAGCCGGTTTCCTCACGTACAGTGATTCCTCTTCTTTTGATGAAGACGTGGACCACCTGCAAGCATTCCTAAAAAATTAATAAACCAAAACAGGGGGTTTTTACCCCCTAGCACAAACAAGACATCCAACACCAACCGTTGATATTCTTATTTTGTGCCAAAAATTTTCCTTTCATTTCACACTATCTCGAATTAAGAAAGTAAACTACCTCTCTTCTTCAAATGCAGATGGCCTCCCCAACGGGCATCTACATAGGATATGCGGACAGTACCAATCGATGATCCAAACATCTAGCATCCACTGCGCGGGTTATATATTCCCACTCCCATACACTCCACCACACCAGCGGAGTATGCTTTGGGGCACTAACAAACAACCAAGCAGAGTATGATGACATAATAGGTCTATTAAGCAATGTCCTACACCTAGTTGTTAACCATCTACAAGTGCACCTTGACTCACAATTGGTCATATCGCAGTTGAATAATGTATTTCATGTCTTCAACTCGCTCCTCTTCGGAAATTTTCTACATGTGCGCCTTCTCATTCTATAGTTTTAAACCATAACTTTCACACATTATTATACTGATAAACACCAATACATTCACCGACTCCATCACCAATGAGCTATTGAATTGGCACCTAGTACATCACCAAGCTACATAACCTTGCATACCAATCATACATAAAAATATCTATGTGTTTCACCTATGACTACACATACATATATCTCATCATCATAATTCGTACAGTCGATAACACATGCCCAAAAAAAATATGTGAGTATCAAATACTACATATACATCACATCAACACAAAAACATAAATCAAAATACACATACATCACATACATAAAGATATGCATACATCATGTGCCTCCAAAATGATATATATATATCATCATCAAAAAATATGTGTCATGCACAAAAAAGGGCCCTCTTGGAGCATATACATAGTAGCCTTATGGGGGATACATAAAAAAATTGCCTCCCATAGTCTCGTGAGAAAAAAAAATGATGTGTGTGTATATAAAAAATTGGGGATCATAGCACTACAAAATAATCAAGCCGCCCCGCCGACTGGTGGATCTCAAGATCCCAAAATGGCCAGTGGTCGCACATCTTCCCCTCGCATCGGCTCTAGTCCCCACCACAATCACTGTCGTGGAGGAGGGGTTGCTCCTCCCTGCACCTCATGTGCCACATGGCACGCAACTGCGACCCGCTACATGATCCTCCGCCAAGATGTCCCACACTCAACAAGTAGGTGAACAATCAAATCCACCTCATCATCCTTGAGGTCGGTCCAATCCCGAACATCAACCCTAGTCATCATCCCGTTAAACCTCTATTCCAAGTCGGCTACCAAAGCTTCCATCCGACCCCTGGAAGACACTCCACCTGCCACAAATCCTCTATCTCTGGCTCCTCTTGCTCCAGCGGGACCACCCTCGGCTAAACCTACTCCTCCAATGGAAAGACCAGCCTTGACGGCTAGTTGATATCTCCTTGGTCTTGGCCTCCGAGGTGGCCTCACAGGACCTACTTCTGCATAACAGAGGACGAAACCATCATAAGTACTTGATAAACATGTATATCAATCAATGTGAAAAAATAAACAGTATGTACAAATATATATGCGAACAATACAAAACCATAAAAAACATACCAGTAGTGTTGAATCCATCAACAGGAATGGGTAGCTCTGTATCTCCTCAGAAGTCCATTCCGCTCCAAGGATACCTCTCAGGTCGGCCTATGAGGCCCTCCCATACATTCAGTACCTGTGGCGTAAAAGATTCCCCCATGTTCCCGCCACCGGAACGGGACATAATATGCTCCAAGAAATCAATCCATGTCTCCTATGGCCCCCTACCAGGGCACCACTACCTGTGACCTCCAATACGGATAATGCTCAAATAAGTACAAGCACAATACGCTACCCACACCCATTCGCAAATATGGCATATGTTTCATCATGGACTGTAGCATCAACAAACCCCACGCCACAAGCTTCCCAGCCATCACTCTGTCCACCAGCTAGAGATAGCCTCCTATAATCCGGTTGGGGTACCTGGCCCCCAACACATAGACAATGATTGTTTCCACAACCTCCACCGGTAGAGCCCTCAGATGGCTCACCAACAGGCCACCAGAGTTCACCGAACTCTGGTCACCACCACAGTACCCATCCACTAGGGTATGGATCGTCTCCCCCACCAACTGTGGAGGGAGAGGCTCCCTCACCCCTCTGGGAGTCAACCCCATCAAAAAATAGATATTATGAGTAGCGATAGTTAGATCCTCACCACCCACATGGAACACTCTATGTTCAGGATCTCACATTTCCAATAGCCGCCATAAGAGGTAGTCAATCGACCGCATCAGAGGGATCTTAAAGAACTTCAAGAGCCCAACATCTCGCAACGCCTCAGTCGCCGCCTGGTCTACCAACACAATGGTTTGGAGGTCATCAAACTCTCTCTCCCGCCACTCAACATCTCAAATGTACGCCGTCACTAATAAGAAATCACCTGCACATGGAAATAATCACCCATTAGCCATATAAAATATTTAGCGTGGAATTCCCTAAGAAGATCTACGCATAGTCTGACATTTTACAATATATCCGCGCGTAGTGCGAGAGAAACACTCTTCGGTCGTGCAGAACCAGTTTACGGGAGATATATATCTCAGTCGCGTGTTTAGCATGACTGTTCTAGGAACATTCGTGCTACAACCAGCATGCATCCAAAGCATTTATATCTCGTGTTATGTGCTATACAATCCATTTCTTTCGTGCTAGTGAGCGGGCTACATCCCATGATTTTTAGAAAATCCCGCGTTAGGACAATGCGTGATTTTCAGAAAATCCTGTGCTAGGACAGCGTGATATTTTCCCAAAATCCCACGCTATCGCACGATATTTTCTCTAAATCACATGCGACAACCCTAAAAACATCAAAAAGACCCCTGGACACCTAGGGGAGCCCCCACCCTAAATCTATCTAGATGAAATTTAAAAAGACTAGGTTTAGGATTACCTGGAACTCACTGATCGATGAACAGTGCACTAGATCTCCTAGAAATGCTCGAAATGCACTCTAGGAGGTCAGTGGCACAAAGTACAAATGATTTCGAAAAGTGTGCCCCACCCCTCTTTTATACTCATTTGACCCAAACTTCCAACTAATGCCACAGACAAACCGTAACTCCGTTTCCAAAACTGTTTACACCATGACGACCAATGCTTCGCGATCTTCGACATGGAACCAACCAATATGGATTTCCATCAATGTCACCGAGACACGATTTTCCTATCCAAGTACCCCACAGGTATAAGAAGTTTTGGTTATCTGATTGTCTGCATTTTCAATACATTGGTTATGTCCTTTACTACAGTTAGGTATGTTTGCCGCATGTGCAAGACCACGATCAGGAAAATATGGAGATTCTTTTTTTTCCATTATAAAAGTAAGACTCCAATCTCTCACAATGGGGGTCACACACCCTACCACAGGTATCATTCTAAAACTGGCATATAGACACTATTTACCATGTGTTTACAATTCATATCCCAGTATTCTCGTTGATAACCATAGGGTCCCCATTCATGTCCTTGATGTTCCATCAACATCATTTCCATGAATATCATGTTCCCCCATGGGTGTGCACACCATTTTCATCTCCGCCATCAATTGACACCCATGATTTCAACCCCCTACAAGTCCAACGAATTTGACCAAACTTGAAAAGACCCTCCCTATTGCATTTAGGCATTTACTCCACAAAGTATACCTCATTAGATTCCTTGGCATATGTTACAAGAATTATCCATAGAGCCCCCTCATACCTCCATGAGAAATTTATCCTCCGCAATATTCCTCATATCATCACCCCTACAAAGACACTCATGCCCCCCCCACCCCCCGCCCTCGGAAGTAACCAGTTCCATTCAGTTACCCCTCAAGCATACATTGCATGTCATTGTTTCATGGGGCACCCATATTTACGTCTGCAAACTAACCATCACTTCACCATTAGAAAGTGTCTCCCGATCCACTCAAAACCATGGGGATTATTCCCATCATCAAATTGGTCCCCCGATACACCTAAAATTGTGGGGACCCCACCGATATTCTTTATGTACAACATTTCCCTCATCACCTCACATTGTAGGAACACCATATTATTTTGGAAGCAACCCATGGTTTCCTTTGATCGATGTATTTGAGTCTCCATATATTCAGCAGTATCTATTTTTCCGGTTACCATTACCATTTTTTTTGTGCTTCCATAAAATCCCTTTCAGTTGCAGTTTGTTTCCACCAGTTTCAATCTGCACCATCCCAAAATAAAAGTTGTCATCCTTGCTCCCCATGTTCACATCGATCAAAGGAAGTTATGAGCCCCACTCTTATCAACCAATCTTGTGCCAGGTTTGTTCGTCCACCAGTTGGTTACAATATGATCCCAATTCTCATGATAGGACTCTTGTCCTATCATGTACTTCAGCTCGCATCGACATCAAAAACTATATTTTGAGAGTTGTAGTAGTTGTAATTGTACCTCGGGATCCCTTTCAATCACTATAAGGGATCACCTCGAACTCAGTAGGGAGAACCATTAGTTCTCCCTAACTAGGTAGTTTCCCCTATGCTCAACATCAACACATCATCACATCAGGGGGAGATGTACTTTTGAAGGTAGCAGTGTTGACATTTGGAAATCATGATAGCAATCTATTTGGTACGGTGAATCCCTCATGCATATTTACATACCAAGTTTATTCTCCCACCTCAGTGGGTTCATCATGGTCACGAGTAGTTCCACTTATTCATTATTTCGCAGCAGCTCCAGGGGCATTTACTCTAACATGGATTGAAGTCGCCTTCATCCATGTCCCAGTATTATAGTAGAGTCGACACCTTTGTCCTCTCTCATTGTAATCACTTTGATAGCATTTCATGAGCATGGGTATGCCCGCCTCGTTTGTATAAAAACTATTCTTTATTATAGATCCAACGGTCGTCACCAACAGTATGCCCCCCATGGGAGGACCTTATTTTTTCCACATATGCTTTTTCCTACATAATAGGAGAGAAACAACAGAAAACATGATGCATTATTGGCTCTACAGCACCCTATGAACCTCATACATCAGGGGGCATCTGTTAACACCTAAAAGTCACACACATGCCACATTTCGACGATTCATCTAGTAAAGCATCATCAACATAAAGAATGCATCTCACCACTGGAATCCTCAACATATCTAAAACACAACATGAGTCCATAAGTGCCAAGAAACAATCAAACCAAAGGGGTAGCGTGGGTATTACACAGTTGACCCACACTATAGCACAGGTTACCTGAACAATGCCCGCACTACACTTGCGTGGATTTTCCTTCGATAGATGTGCTACTATCAAAACAACGGGACCACACACTCCCAGCGGTGCATTAAATACTCAATCGTCCCCAAGGATCATAATTCAACTCCTCACACTCTTGGGGGCATTAATCAACTCCCCTTCTGTACCTTGTAACTAGTTCATGAAGGAGGATAGTTTACATTTGGATCTAGTTGTTTGATGGCCACCTCTTGGCCTATAAAAGGAATCCATTGGCATGCATTTTGTAGAGAGAAATAAGAGAAAGGTTATGTTGTTGTATTTGAGTTGGAGCTTCCTCATAGCCCACCATTTCCTACCATTGTGAGCATTCCCAAGTTTGCTTGCCACCTACCATCAATGGGAAAGTGTTTCTCTCCATTGTTCTTCTATCTACTTAGCATTTATCTTGGACAAGAAAGGCCTCCCTAAGGGAGATTTTTGGATTCCATTGAAGCCTTCACCTCCTAGGTGTTGTACAACTATTCCATTGGGAAATATAAGAGTCGTTTAGCATATCTGTAGTTGTTTTTGAAGTTTTCATTCTCCTCCCATCTCTTTCATTTTGTTTTTATCAATATTTTCATGTTTGGATGTAAACTACACTAACAATCTCTTGCGGGATCACTTGGAGGAATACCAACCACCAAAAAAGGGGCTCCAAGGACTGATTCCTTGCAACAACCTACAAGGCTTAGCCTCTCACCAAGTGGAAGAGTGCACTTGTGCAATTTTTTCCACAGCAACCCTCCTCCTAAAGGGGAAGAAGAAGTAGGTGTATTTCCACCAAGAGGTGGAAATAGAATGTGGCCTCTTCCTTGAGAGGGACAACCAAACGGGTCTATAGTATCTTTGAGGGGAGAAAAGGAAGGGTTGCATATTCCATGAGGAGATGAAGAAAAATGATCTACACCTTATCCTAGGGGAGATAATGAATCAATCAAGGAGTGACCTCGACCAGATGATCCCATCAAAGTGGCATAGGAGCGGCCCCGTCTAGAGTATCTCCCTTGTGAACCCCAGGGAGAAAGAGGGAAAACACACCTCGAGAGAGGAGGGAGGTCTTGCAATATTAGAGAACGCCTTAGGGGGTTTTGCTCCTCAATGGTGGAAGTCTAGTAACAAGTGAAAGTGATGATGGAAATAAACACAATTGAACAAATGCAAAAATATGCCAACCACAAGAGATGAAAAATGGTGCAAAGTGAGTGAGATGTGCTATGTTGGTTTAGTGCAAGTGCTCCTGTATGTAGGTTATTTTTAATTATGAGTTAGTGAACTTGTATTTAAAAAGAAAAATAAATGTAAATTCCCTAAAGACCTAAATTCCTTCTGCTCAAATGTAATTGGGCCTTCCAAAAGCACAATTGATGGTGACAATGGGATCCAAACACCAATTGACTAGTGAAGGTAACAAAGAGTCAGCTATATTGGTGATGGGGCTATGTTCCGAAAGGACTAGAAACACTTCCCAATGAAAATATCTAACTTCAAGATTCAATTGCACTCACAATTGATCCTTGGTGATATCCTGAGTTTGGCCATTAAGAAACCCACGTCAAGTGCGGATAAGTGGTTTTTCCTGGGCGGTATATTGTCGCCTCCACAAAAAGATGGCAAGCTCTTTGGACAGGGCAGGGCAACTATACCTTGTATTTGAACTACTTAGGCATGGTTCACTTCTTATCTGGGTTTTATTTTAACACTTACTGATAGAAGGATTTGATAGTACCCTATAAGTCAACAATGTTAAGTTTCAAAAAATTAATGAAACTAGATTGTGTTGATGTATTTGTAACTTCGGAATGTATTCACTTGTATATTTTATATTGTATTTGTATTTTATTGTTGTACCTCCAACGAAGATGTTTATTCCTCCGGTCGGAGAATTCATTATGGTACTTAGGTCATGTAAATTCATTGAATTCCATCCTCCCAAGTATGACGGGGCATTAGACCTTGGAGTTGTGTCTTTGATGGGTTATTAGACCTCCTTAGAGGGGTTGGCCCAGTATGAATCAAGTGGAAGGGTTATTAGACTCCCCTAAAGGGTCGTCCCAGTTAGGGTAAAAGGCAGGTCAAGCTAAAGTATAAATAGAGTGGTTGCACCACTCTATTTGCTCAATTCACTCACACATCCAACTCGCATAGTTGAGAGAGAGGAGTGCGCACAAGTGGAGGAGGAGTAGTTGCTGGAGACATATATATTTTTGGGTTTCATATTTGTGATCTTTATATTGGTGTTTATTCTATCTCTGAGGAAGTTGCAGGGTTTTCTCCTTTATGGTTTCCTCGGTGAAATGCTTTGTGTCTCTTATCTCTTGTGTTTGATATGCTGTACATGTTGTTCTCTCAGTTAATATCCTAGATCATATTCAATTAAATGATGAAAATCTAACATGGTGTCAAAGCTAGCCCGAAGGAAGGCATTGTATGGCATTTACGACACTTGTTGCACTTGCGACAAATTGGAAGTTAGGGGTTGGTTTAGTAAAAACTAGTCATCATGGAAATTTCACTATAAATAAGTTTTGACCAAGGTTCAGGATCTAAAATTTTTACAGGCCAAATATCAGACACGTATGTACCTTGTGTAAAAATTTCAGCCTCAGATTCGTTTTACTTTGTGAGATATGATCCATACAAGTTAGGGTTTTTACCTCTTCTAGTTCAATATTCCTAGCCCGAGATATGACCTTTGTTCCCAGGTCACATGTTTAGGGCTGCATTAAGTTAGGGCACGGACTTTAGTTTCACAGCTCCGAGTTTTAGAGGCTAAAGTTGAAACAATGACACATGACACTCCGTACAAGTTCGCTATGTTGTTTTATCCCATAAACATGTCATGTTGCGACACTTAGCATATCTCTCTCATGGAGAATCCATTGAAGCTCAGATCTATGGGGTTGGAAATATGACAGGTCAGTTTACCATGGGACAAATTTTCGGACCCTAAGGATTTGAAATTTCTGTTGGCTGCTTTCTTGGGCAGACCCGGGTTTTAATGAAGCGCAGCAACAAAACCCCTTGGCGCACTGGCCCTCTCGGCAACGAGCTGCGCGGCAGCTCGAGGTCTCACCCGAAGTGGCTATGGGGGGTTAAGGAATCAAGTTTCCTTAACCGGGGTGACGCGGAGATAGCTTGTCCTTGAATGGTTCCTGCGAAATCGGCGGTCGGACCTTCCCGCAGACCGCTCGGCGCAGCTGCGCGGGTCCCTTCCTCGGCAGGTCTACTGCGCAGTTTCTCCTTTCCAACGCAGCAGGCAACTATTTCTTGGGTCAACGCGCGAAACACTTCCTCGCCCTTCGCGTCTAGCGCAGTAACGCAGCCTGCTCCCGCCGCAGCGACTGAGCGTTACTACCTCTTTAGTATTTAAGATACTTATAGTTATCAAGGGACCTTTCCAACCCGCTCAAACAGTCACAAAGATAAGACAGAAGTCTTGCATACACAAATAATGAACTCGGAATAGTTATCATTCACACAAACATTATAACAAGAAGATATAAGTGAAGCTCATCTCCTTGAGGAAAACCACGTCCTCAGGAGTCTTAGATTAACCAGAAAATGATAGAGTTATACAATATGCTGCGCACACAGCTGCAGCCTAGAACTTACAGGAAACTCCACGCACACAGCTGGGAGCCCTTTTCTCAAGCTTGTCTCCTCTCTATGGAGATTACAAAGGCACAGACGTCGACCCAGACTGTCTGGCAACTCAGGGATTAGCTCCTCGGCTATCCAATTTCCTCTCTCTAGTTCTACGCACCAGGTAGAATTTACAGTGAAGGATAATCAACACATGATCTATCCCTTTAGACTGACTCTCTAACAGTCTAGCATCTAACTCTCTAACTCTTCAAAAGGGGAGGAAGAAGAACAAGAAGAAGAAGAAGAAGCAGAACCTTCTACCCATTACAGTGATTCATCTATATAGGTAGCCATGACGGTCACACCTTTACAAAACTGTGGGCCTTTCCCAACAGTGATTCCCAAAAACCCTAACCACGCACATGGCTAGGTGTACTGTAGGCGCCGCTTGCAGTCACGTCGCCGCTTCCTGCAGGCTCCATGAATTCCGGCGCAGATTGTGGGTATGGGCGATCGTCCTTCGCCTTCAATGCTCTGGTCCGTTGCTCCTCCTTGATCCGAGCAACCATAACTTCTGTACTAAGCCTTTAAATGAGGGTAGCTAAGCCTTCTACTCCATCACCTTATTTATTATGGTAGCTGAGCCACCTTCATTCTTCGATGACGTGCGCGCGAGCTCCGCAATTTTCGGTCCGTGCTCTGTGCTGAGATCATCCATCTGGCACCGTACTGCGCACCGTCTCCTTCTTACCCAAAACTTAGTGCTTGTCCCAAAATTAGCACTTTCCTTTCATACTCGTGCTTTTTTCCCAAAATTCGCAGCTTTTACTATAGCTGCGACCTTGGCCCCAACAGGCCCCCAACACTCACTTGTGGCTCGCCCTCGAGCCACTCGCACTAGCGCGTGGTCTTTGAATTTGCGCATCTGCGTTTGCTTGAGTCTCCGCGAATGTTTTCTGCCATTTCACAATAGCGGAGTCCAATTCCTCAATACACTGATCGGCTGTTTGTACTGTTTCTGCGGTCGTTTCTTCTTTAGTGAGTGTATCAATGATCTCTTGAGACTCGGCAATTTCTTTGATTTTTGTCTCAATCTGGCCAACAATTTCAGCATACTCATCCATGAATGGCTGAATGCTGTTGGTGAGCTTCTCATCTTCAGTTCTGAGCTTGTGCAGTTGCTGCTGCATTTTGCGCACTTCGCCCATTTTCTTCATCTTTGGCAAGCCTGTTAAAGACTTGGCTTCTTCATTCAGAACAGTGAGGGACTGTTCTGCAGCTTGCACCTGTTGTGATAGTCCTACTTTAAAAGGGAGGTTCACAAGCTCTGTCCAAGCTTCCATAGCCTGGTTCATCAGGTTCTTGGCTTCCTGTACTCGACCTTTCATTCGTGTGGAAGCTCTGCTCAATGCTTCAAACTGTACCTGCGCATCATCTGTAAGATGCGCAGCAACGCGAGCTTCTAGCTCAGCGATCTGGGTTTTATGGCCTTCTGCCATAGCAGCTATTTCTTGCTCCAGGGTTTTCGCCCTTTCGCCAATAATTTGCACTTTTGCAACCAGAGGGAGGTCTGGTTGAATCTCGCAAGCCGGCAGTTCCTGAGCAATCTCTTCTATTGCGTTTCTGATGCCGGTGTCTTGCGCCTCATAGAGTGCAAGCTTCGCAGAGATGTTTTTATGACTTTCCTTCAGCTCTATTTCCTGCGATTGCAGTCGTTGGTTTGCCTGGAAAGTAGAGAGCTCTCTAGCTCTCAATTCAAGAGAAACTTTCTCCTGTACTAGCTGTAGAGTTTCTATAGGAATCATAGACAAATTAATTTCCACAGGTCCAAATGTGCTTACCTGCAGTTCAGCTAGGGGATCTGGAAGTGTCATGCTGGTAGGCGGAATATGCACGACAGTGTGCCTTTCTGTGAGTTCTTCAACTCGCTCAGCAGTTGGGATTTCTTGTGGCGCCTGCGAAGTGGATGCTGGCGCATGGGTCTGCGCAATCCTTCCTGCGAGACCTTTGAGTTCTACAAATTGTAAGTCTAGAGCACCTCGGATGTGAGCATGCATGTTCCTCATCTCACGAAATTGCTCCTTCAAGTATTTGTCGACCTCCGAGGGAATGGCCTCAGTGGGATGCGACACTTTCTGCTTCTTTGTGGCTGGTTCTGTTGAGCCTTCATCGCTT
Organism: Larix kaempferi; assembly: GCA_027924585.1. Taxonomy (NCBI): domain Eukaryota; kingdom Viridiplantae; phylum Streptophyta; class Pinopsida; order Pinales; family Pinaceae; genus Larix; species Larix kaempferi. The sequence continues at coordinate 8,082,577 of BSBM01001430.1, read as the reverse complement.
CTTTGCTCAGGGGCTTCCTTGCCCTTATCTTTTTCTTGCGCAGCGGCGTGTGGCATCGCAGGTGCGATGTCAGCTGCTGCTCTCCATTCGTCTGACCAAGACTTAATGGTTTCTTCGACATCTTCTGTGGTCATCCTGTAAAGACCTAGCGCCCAATCACCTGGAATGTCGCAAGGCCGAAGGTAGAGTTGATGGATGTCGGCAGTAAAAGCCAACTTCCCTTCATACAATGTGGCTGTCTCCGCGCTCAGCCTTGGCATATCTTGTATGGTATCGCGGAGGAGATAGTAATACTCACAAAAAAACAGCGCGATTCATCTTGCGCTTCGCGGGATTAGGGGAATCCCAGAGGTTGATGTAGCGCATGCCGGCAACCTCTCCTGCGCGGCGTGGACGGAACTGAGTATTCGGGGGCTCCTTCCACCCGACGAGAGCACATAGAATTAAAAGCCATGAAAAATGGAATGATTGGCCTGCATTGTCCTGCACATTCAGGCAATCAGCCAAAAAAGAATTCAGCAGGAAGAGAGACCAGTTGTACTGTTCTCCCTCCGCAGCTGCGATAGCGAGCTCTACGACAGCTCCAGTAACTTCTTTTGGTCGGCACTTGGTGAGAAGTCTACCTGCAAGCAGACTTCCTGTGAAGCGAAGTGCCTCATCTTCAACTGTGGTGAGGTCATAAGCCCGACCTCCTCTTGTCAAGTTATATTTCTGGACCAACTTTGCGGCTAATTTTCGGTCCTTCTCTTTTCCCGCAAAATGGATATTGGGATCCTTACCAACCTTAGATAGGCCGGTGATACGGTGTATCAAATCAACATTTAGATCAATTGGCCTCCCGAGCCAAAGGTAACCTCCATGAACGCAGGATAGCAGTGTTTTAACGACTGCGTTCACTTCGTTGCTACGCCCAAAGTGCGGTAGCTTCAACAGATTCAAGAGTCCAGGGCGCTCAAGATTTGCTGCAAATCCCTTCGGGATAAACTCATCAACATTTCTGGTGGGATTATGGACGATATCCAAATATCGGTCCAACTGAAACTGAGGATATGTCTTATAGTCTCCAAGGTTAAAATCAGAGAATTTAACCAGTGGAATGTTTCCCAATAGTTGGCCTTCTACCCGCACACTAGCCGGTAGTGGCGGTAGCGGAATTGGATACTTTGCATTCTTCGGAATCTGGACATCCGGCGCATCGTCTGGACGCGGCGGAAGGTAGTTCACCATAGACGCGAGCGGTTCTGGAACAGGTTCCTCCGGCTGCTGCTGAGATGCTCTTGTGCCTGGAGATGTTCTGGGATCAGTAGCACCAGGGTGTACGTAGGTCGAATGCGTCACCGGAGTGGCCATGCCGAAATCTAAGCCTCGGCGTAGAAATTGACGAACAACTTCTTCAGTCGATAAATTCTCCGTTGTGAACCAATGTAAATAACAACACTCTGGACAGCAAATAGCGGAACTGCGTAGGGTATAGACTCTGAAAACAAGGGAAAATAGTCTGCACACTCGGCTCTGAAAACAATAATGCAGATCTTCAAACAGAACTTATGCAACTCGAGACAGTAACCCGAAATTGATACAAGTGTGGGGTATTTGTAGCCAGCGGGGTTAGTAGATGCGACCAAGTGGGGTAGCGTAGCTGTAGGCGGCTACAGATGAGTTGACAACACGCTATCCTCCTTGCCGTAGCGGTGCATTTAGTGTGATTGACGGGTTCTGACAGCCTTCCGGGAGAAGCTAATGCTTTCGGCGCCTGAATTAAATGCAAATCTTTCGGAGATTAAGCCGAATCCGTCGGAACGGCTGGACTTAAATAGCGGCCTTATCCTTCATTTATTCAAACGCGGCTACATAACTGCTTGAATTCAAAATTTCCGGCGGGTCATTTCAACTTAGGAAACTGTGCCTCTATGGGTCCACAACAAAACTCTTTTCAGCGGCAAATTATCAGAGGGAACTCCGCAAGAGCGATAGTTCAACGGTTCAAAAACAAAACTTCGCCAGAGCGCACCGATAAGCTCTCTTCAAGCAATTTTTATTCAGGATGCGCGGATATTTCAAGGAACTGCGCAGGAAGCTGGAAACTGAGGGTGTGTCGCAGCTTCCGTGTAGACTAAATGCGATGTCTCTTTCAACTACACTGGGCATCTGCATTCCTGAGTAATATATTATGTCAACAGGGCGGAGTGGCCGTCGCAATAAAGCTTAAGCCGACTCCCGTTTATCATTGTAGGTAGTAGTTCTCCATTCAGCTTCGCAAGCTGAACTGCGCCTCCGTCTGTTATTTTTATTACCTGAAAAGGACCTAACCAATGCACACGAAACTTGCCTGGAAACTTGATGAATTTACTATCATAAAGGAGTACCAGGTCTCCTTCTTCAAAGTGCTTATGCTTAATGTGCCTGTCATGCCAAGCTTTCTGTCTTGCCTTCTGTACCTGTTGATGAAATCCGGCCATAAGTCTGTCTTCTTCTAAAGAAAGCAGTTGCGAAAGTCTTTCATTCATAGTGTCAGGGTCTGCCATTTCTGTAATTTGCGCAATTCGGAGACTGGGAACAATGTATTCCATGGGCATAACTGCTTCTTGTCCATACACCAAGCTGAAAGGTGTGTGACCTGTTAATTTCTTGCAAGTGGTTCTGTAAGCCCATAATACAGCTGTGACTCTAAGGTCCCAATCATCTCTTTGTTGATTACAGATCTTCGTCAGGGCATTCTCAAGGATCTTATTGAATGCTTCCACCGTACCATTAGCTTGAGGATGGTAGGGTGTACTCTTATGGTGATTAATTTGAAATTCTTCAGTAAGGGCCTCTATAGTCTCATTGAGGAAATGTGTACCTTGATCACTCATGAGGATCACTGGGCATCCAAACCTAGTGATAATGTTCTCGAAAATGAACTGCGCAGCAGTAGCAGCGTCGCAGTTCTTAACTGGCTTCGCCTCAGCCCATCGGGTGAGGTACTCAGTAGCTGTAATGATATATCTTGCGCCAGTTCTTTTTCCTGGTGGGTTAATAGGTCCTACAAAGTCAATGGCCCATTTATCAAAAGCACGCAGTGTGATCTGGGGTCTTAGCGGCATTTCATCTCTCCTTGAGGGTTTCCCTGTGCGCTGGCACACATCGCAACATTTACAGAATTCCTTAGTATCCTTGTGCAATGTCGGCCACCAAAGTCCTGCGGCTAATATTTTCTGCGCAGTCGGCTTTCCTGCGAAATGGCCTCCTGCGGTACCTGAATGCGCTTCTGCGATGATAAAGTTCTTTTCATGTGGTAAGATACATCTGCGCAAAATTTCGTCCGGGCCCAACTTATAAAGCTGGCCTGCTATCAAAGTGAAGTCTGCGGCTCGAACAACAAGTTGCTTCTTCTGCTGGATTGTAAACTCAGCCGGCGCTTGTCCGGTAGTGAGAAAGTTAAGAATATCAGAATAATATTCGTCTGCTGCTTGGATATAAAACAACTGTGCGTCAGGCAGATTGTCCTCCAGACTCGTAGGTTCCTCTCCTGACTCTATTCTGGATAGATGGTCAGGCCCTGCATTCAATCTGCCTGGCTTTACAATAACCTCAAAATCATACTCTTGAAAGAGCAGTAGCCATCTGCAAATTCTTCCTCCTAAAACTGGTTTATTGACCAAATATTTCAAAGCAGAATGATCAGTATACATTTTAAAGTGAGCTCCTAACAGGTAGTGTCTGAATTTCTGTAGGGCATACACCATAGCTAGTCCTTCCCTTTCTGTAGTGGTGTAGTTCTTCTCAGCTGTAGATAACTTTCTGCTGGAGTAAGCAATTGGGTGGTCAATACTTCCTTCTCCCGACTGTGTAAGCACGATTCCTAATGCTATGGAAGAAGCATCAACATGAACATGAAAAGGTTTTCTCCAATCCGGGAAAACTAGAATAGGCGCTGTGATCATCTTTTCTTTAAGTGTGTCCAAGCTCTGTTGGCATTCCTCTGTCCATTGGAACTTCGAATCCTTCTTCAGCAATCTTTCCATAGGCGCTGTGATCCTTGCATATCCTTTGATGAATTTTCTGTAGTATCCTGTATGTCCCAATGTAGTGCGCAATTGCTTAACTGAGTTGGGCGCAGGTAAATTAGCAATGATGGCAACCTTCGCAGGATCCATCAAGAGTCCTTGTCTGCATACAATATGTCCCAACAAAATACCAAAGGGCGCACAGAATATACATTTTTTCAAGTTAAGGGAAATCTGATGCTGTCTACATTTTTCTAGCATCATACGCAGATTCGCAATATGGTTCTTTAGTAAACCAAATACAGTCCAGTCATCAAAATAGACTTCTAAAAACTTGTGGATAAATTCTTTAAAAACAGCAACAACAACTCTAGAGAAGATAGCAGGTGCGTTTTTAAGACCAAAGGGCATTACCGTGTACTGGAATGAGCCCCATTCAGTTGCAAAAGTAGTCTTGTGGCGGTCATCCGGATGGATTCTAATCTGATGATATCCCGAAAATCCATCAGTGAAAGAGTAAGCCTCTTGTCCTCCAACATTATCAAGTACTTCGTCTGTGAAAGGAGTGGGAAATGGGTCGTGCGCTGATGCATCATTGAGTTTGCGCAAGTCGACACAAATTCTTATTTCACCTTTTGTTTTCTTTTCTTGGACCACCATAGGACTAATCCAATCGCTTTCCTCTACTGGCTCAATAATACCTGCTGCAAGCATCTTATCAATTTCTTCTTTGACTTTTTCTTTGTAGCGCGGGTTCAACCTGTATGGGCGCTGCTTTACTGGCTTGGCATCTGGTTTCAGAGGTATGCGCATCACTCCTAAGTCTCCTAGGATGCCTTTCATTTCTGTGAACTTGGTAGGAAAGATATCCTGGTAATCACGTAATAAATCTGAAACATGCGCAACGGTTTCATCATCCCAATAATCTCCTATAGAAGCAAACTTTGGGTCAGCTTCTGTGCCAATGTTAACTTTCTTGAGCTTGACGTGTTCTGCGATGGCAGGAATATCAAGCTCAGGACCTTCAATATTGCGTGTCCCTTCTGATTCTGGGATATTGAGGTTGCGAGGATCGTCGTCCTCATCTTCGGCGGTAAAGTTATAACATTCCAGGGCATGCTCCATCTGAACAGCCCAATCTGGTTGGGAATATTCTGTTACTAGACCTGGTTCAAATACCTTCTTTTTAATACACTTCAGAGCCTGATCAATGCTTGGATGCTCTGATTCAAAGTTGAATGTAAGTTGAAAACTTTCTATCATAAGAGCCCAAGTAAGAGTGCCTTTGCGCAATTCTATTTCAGTATACCAATTCCTTGGAATTGTATCTAATGTGTGGATGAATTGGTGAACCCATTCATCTTCCGGAACATCTGACCATTGCTGGATACATGCTTCGATGTGTGACCTGGGGTCACTCTGTCCTTCATATTTGCGTAGCGCTTCGGCTGTGGTGTCCTGAAATCTGCGCAGTATCAATCTGCGACAGTCTTTCCATGTATGAATATTCTCCTTGTGCGCAATCCACCATCTTGCGGGTGTAGCGCGCAATGCTATATCCAGTGCCTGGATGCGCTGTGGTTCTGGAAGCTTTTGTTCATATTCCTGTATGAATTTAGTTACTTCAATTAAGCCATCAAAAGTTGGGGTATCAACTAATTCTGTACCAATCCATCGAATGGATTTAGTCATCATGGCGCAACGTCTTGCAGAAACCTCATGTAGACGATTCTGCCAATTTTCCAATCCTGCATCTGAATCTGATGTGCACGAGCTATCACATCGCCAGCTGATATGGCCATCTGCTGTGGGGTTGACATAGTCACTGTGGTTAGTGGTCATCTGATACAAGCTTTCCATGTGGCGCGCTTCCTCTTCTGCGCGAATAGGTTCTATATATCTTGGTCCTTGAATAGGATCAAGAGGTGCGATGACCCTGATCTGGTCATCCTCAAAGGTCATCTGTCTTTTCTTCAGGTTAATGACAGCCAAATTATCAAGTGCCCAGTCTATTCCTAACAGCGCTGGGTATGGTCTACTATCATCCATAATTTTGATTACTTCAAAATCTGCAGAGCTTCTTACTCCTTCAATATCAATAGGTACATTGGGTAATCTGCCCAATGGAGAGACTCGTTGCTGATTTGCGAGTCTTAGCTGGATAGGGGATCTTGTAAGCTGAGGGCTTCCCATCTGTTCCCATGTCTGCATAGTGAGAACATTGGCTTCTGAGCCCAAATCTAACATGACTTCGTCCATTTCAAATGCTCCAATCTGCGCTGTGAGCCTCATCTCTTTTCCAGTTCTAATGTGACTCCTAATCTGGTGAACAGCACGCTGTGGTGTGTTCGTCGAAGCAGAGTGTTGGCACCGATCCAACAGGTGTTGGAGTTCTAGAGTTGCTCTTTCATTGCGCAACAATTTTAAACATTGTCGCAGGAATGCATGAACACTTCCTAGTGCATGCTCATCGTCATTATCATCATCAGGCCTTCCAGCTGTAGTGGCCTGTTCTTGTACCAGGTTGTCTTGTCTTAGCACTTGCGATCTACTATTGTTCTGCGGAATCGCGGTAGAACTTGAAGCTCTCGGATCTGAGAAATACTCTTGAGCTTGCTTAAATGCTTCTTTTTGCTTCTGTAGGTTAAGTGGGGCTGGTTTAATGTTAGCGCGGCGCACCCATTGCGTCGCTTGCTTTCCCGTTCCCATCTCTTGCGCACCAGTTGTAGCTCCACTGCGTGTCACTATATTAACTGTAGGGTCTGGTTCTCTTTTTTCGGCTCCAATCAACTGGATATTCTGATTGACCTGTGGTGTCTTTGCTTGCATCTTAGCCTGTAACTGAGGGCATTCTTCGATGATATGGTCAGAAGATTTACAATATCTGCAGAGGGTTGTAGGATTTTGGCAATCCCTAGCAAAATGACCTTGTTCTCCGCAATTATAGCAAGTGATCTGTCCTCTTCCACGACCCAAATTTGTTGTGCGTCCGCGTCCTCTGTAATTTGCTGCTCGGGCGTCCCGAGATTGGTCATAAGGTGGACCTGCTATAGGTCCTTGTGTCTCTGCTTGTACCCTATAAACATCATGCTTTCTTTCTATCATAAGATCATATGCTCTACAATTGTTCTCATCATGACCTACTGATTTACAGAAATTACAATATAGATTCTTTGGAGTTTGTACATATTTCTGAAGTAAGTGGCATTCTTGTGGTCTATGACCTCTAGTTCTGCAGATTTCACACCAAGGCCCTTGTGCCTGTGGTAAAGGATTAGGTGCTCCAGTTGCAATATAGTCTATGAAAACAGGACAATGGTCCTTTGAATGACCTTGGGCTTTACATTTTGTACACCAAATTTCTTCCTTGATCTCCTTGCCTTTCTTAATATCATGCACTTGCAAGGTTAAGTTTGCTAATTGGTTCTGTAGATGCGCAACATCGTTGCTTGTTCCTGCAATTGGCGAAGCTTCTAGTTTCATAGCCATTTCTAGAGCTTGTTCCTGAGTATTGAGATTCTGTTGCATAAGAGGAAGTCTAATGTGTGGAAGCAGTGCAGCAATAAACCATTCTTTATGTTGCTGTGGTGCAAACTCGAAGCTTACTTGATCTATCAAAGCTTTGAACTTCTGGTCAAAGTCCCATACTGATTCTGTAGGTAACTGTTTGATGTCTTTGAGCTCTGTTATACACTGTGATTCTGACTTAGGTTTCTTGAATTCTCTAATCATGGCATTTCTTACCTCAGCAAGCGTCCTATTCTGTGCTGCTGAGTATTTCATGAACCAAGTCAAGGCTCTTTCTCTTAGTGTGGTTGCTAACTGAACCAGTTTAACAGCATCATCATTAATTTGCTTAATTGTCCAAATGGCTTCACATAAGAACCAGTGCTGCTCAGGGTCCTCTATCCCCGTTCCTCTAAAAGTTGGTAGTTTCATGTCATCACCCATCCTTCTTGCACGGGTTTGAGGTGGAGGTACTGTAGCAGTGCCTCCGGGATGGTTAAACAAAGGTGGTACAGAGGTACTAGAAGTAGCGTGTGGGCTACTCGAAGGTGTTACTGTAGGATTATACTGAGCTCCGTCTGGTTTTTGCGGTGTAAAGGGGTAATACGGGATATGAGCACTCCCCTGTCTTTCTATATGGCTTGCTCTAGGGACTTGGCGATTGTCTGGGCTAGACTCAAAAGGATATTGGTCAAGGCCTACTTTATATCGTTTTCCACTACGAGTGCAACCAATAACTTCAGGATCACTATCAGAATCTACGGACATTACTTGACTATGCTATTCATCAGAAGCAATACATAGCTTTCCTTTTTCATACAGAAGCATTTTAATCCATAAGTTCAGAGAATTTAAGAACTTACCTCTGTGTACTTGGAAGAAACTCCTCTCAGCTTCACTGAAACTCTTTCTTGTATCGACTGCAAATTCGGTAATAAAACCTTCCAGTAGACTATTCAACCAAAAGTCTACTGCGCGGGACACAGGATTGTCTATCCGCTTCACAATACTAGCTAGCTCAGGCGTCCACGTGACGGGTCGATCCACATGCAGCGTAGGTCTAGAATCTGCTAACTTGGCTATCCAAGCGTGTAACTCCAATGCAAACGTAACAAAGAAAATTTCGTAAAGGTCAGCATAAATATACTTCTGTAACCAATCTTCTGTTTGAAGCGTAGGGCTTCTATTTTCTTGTTCAGCAAACTCTTTAGCTTTTAAATCAAACCAGTCTCCAATTTCCTTAGTTGTAGGGTTCCAGTAACACATTTGGAACCATTTGTTGGTCACTAGGCAACGGAACCATTTGTTGGCTCCAACAGTATCTCATACGTTGCTGAAAGAACAAGTCTCATTCGCGCGGCAACGGAACCATTTGTTGCACTGTTCTATCTCGCGCGTCGCCAAAATAACAAGTCTCATTCGCGCGGCAACGGAACCATTTGTTGCACTGTTCTATCTCGCGCGTCGCCAAAATAACAAGTCTCATTCGCGCGGCAACGGAACCATTTGTTGCACTGTTCTATCTCGCGCGTCGCCAAAATAACAAGTCTCATTCGCCCGGCAACGGAACCATTTGTTGGCTGCTTTCTTGGGCAGACCCGGGTTTTAATGAAGCGCAGCAACAAAACCCCTTGGCGCACTGGCCCTCTCGGCAACGAGCTGCGCGGCAGCTCGAGGTCTCACCCGAAGTGGCTATGGGGGGTTAAGGAATCAAGTTTCCTTAACCGGGGTGACGCGGAGATAGCTTGTCCTTGAATGGTTCCTGCGAAATCGGCGGTCGGACCTTCCCGCAGACCGCTCGGCGCAGCTGCGCGGGTCCCTTCCTCGGCAGGTCTACTGCGCAGTTTCTCCTTTCCAACGCAGCAGGCAACTATTTCTTGGGTCAACGCGCGAAACACTTCCTCGCCCTTCGCGTCTAGCGCAGTAACGCAGCCTGCTCCCGCCGCAGCGACTGAGCGTTACTACCTCTTTAGTATTTAAGATACTTATAGTTATCAAGGGACCTTTCCAACCCGCTCAAACAGTCACAAAGATAAGACAGAAGTCTTGCATACACAAATAATGAACTCGGAATAGTTATCATTCACACAAACATTATAACAAGAAGATATAAGTGAAGCTCATCTCCTTGAGGAAAACCACGTCCTCAGGAGTCTTAGATTAACCAGAAAATGATAGAGTTATACAATATGCTGCGCACACAGCTGCAGCCTAGAACTTACAGGAAACTCCACGCACACAGCTGGGAGCCCTTTTCTCAAGCTTGTCTCCTCTCTATGGAGATTACAAAGGCACAGACGTCGACCCAGACTGTCTGGCAACTCAGGGATTAGCTCCTCGGCTATCCAATTTCCTCTCTCTAGTTCTACGCACCAGGTAGAATTTACAGTGAAGGATAATCAACACATGATCTATCCCTTTAGACTGACTCTCTAACAGTCTAGCATCTAACTCTCTAACTCTTCAAAAGGGGAGGAAGAAGAACAAGAAGAAGAAGAAGAAGCAGAACCTTCTACCCATTACAGTGATTCATCTATATAGGTAGCCATGACGGTCACACCTTTACAAAACTGTGGGCCTTTCCCAACAGTGATTCCCAAAAACCCTAACCACGCACATGGCTAGGTGTACTGTAGGCGCCGCTTGCAGTCACGTCGCCGCTTCCTGCAGGCTCCATGAATTCCGGCGCAGATTGTGGGTATGGGCGATCGTCCTTCGCCTTCAATGCTCTGGTCCGTTGCTCCTCCTTGATCCGAGCAACCATAACTTCTGTACTAAGCCTTTAAATGAGGGTAGCTAAGCCTTCTACTCCATCACCTTATTTATTATGGTAGCTGAGCCACCTTCATTCTTCGATGACGTGCGCGCGAGCTCCGCAATTTCCGGTCCGTGCTCTGTGCTGAGATCATCCATCTGGCACCGTACTGCGCACCGTCTCCTTCTTACCCAAAACTTAGTGCTTGTCCCAAAATTAGCACTTTCCTTTCATACTCGTGCTTTTTTCCCAAAATTCGCAGCTTTTACTATAGCTGCGACCTTGGCCCCAACAATTTCAGAGATGCACTAGAAACAATATGGCATATCTTTCTGTTAAAACAGAATTGGATTCTGAGCATTTTCATTTTTTGGCTTGTCACTGCTGCAGGAAATTAGGGCTTTTGACAAAAGTAGAATTTTGGAGTGCTCTTATCATAGGATTTCTCTCCTCAGCAAAATCGAAATTTAGAGACCAAGATCAAATTTTTTGGTTGGGTGAATCTCCGGGAAAGTCAAACCCTAATTTGACTTTTGGACCAGAAAACTATATTTTGACAGAAGTTGCAGATCCGAAATTTGTAGGTCATTTTTGGAGGATCAATTTTTGGATTTTTCAAAATCTGAGCACACCACCTTTCTCTCCTCAGTCAATTGCATCTCCCTATCTAGACAGAAGTTTGAAATTCCAAGTTTGTATTTTTAGGGTTTCTCTATCAAACCCTAGCTAGCTCTACATCCAGTTTCAACAAATCAAGTGGTAAGACCTAAATCTTATATTTCCATTTCAGTTTCTCATTAAGATGTATCATCACACCAAGCTTGAGGATAATCTTTAAGGGGTTGATAAATTCCGAGCATGGAAGTATAGGATTGGGTTAATCCTAGAAGAGAGTGAATTGGACACCTACATAAGTGAAGAGGTTCCAGTTCCAGAGGGAGATGAGGCTAAGGCCTCACATAAGAAGAACTTGGTAAAGGCCAAGAGGATCATTGTAAATTCTATCAAAGACCATCTCATACCACATGCGTCTTCTCTAAAGACACCCAAGGAGATGCTTGATTCCTTGACCAAGCTATTTGAAGGAAAGAACATAAATCAGAAGATAACTTTGAGGAATCAATTGAAGGATGTCAAGATACAAAATGTAGAGACCATGCAACCCTACTTTGCAAGGGTCTCTCAGTTAAAAGAACAACTTGAGTCTGTGGGAGGAATGCTCACAGGAAGAAGCTCGAATTGTAGCTTGAGAAGAAAAGATGGTTAATGAAGACCAGGCTCTCACAGCACACACCAGGAAGAATAACCACAAGAGGGAGTATCCTCATTACAAGAAGGGTAAATACCACTACCAGAATCGGAAGGAGAACTTTGGAGGATCCATGAGATATATTTCTCACATTCGATGTTATACTTGTGATGAGAAGGGACACTATTCCAGAGATTGTCCCAGGAACAAAAGCAGCTCCCACAAGACGAAGAACAACAAGAGAAGACATCATGCTCACACTACATAGGATGATGAACCTCCAAGGAAGAGAACCAGGGAATACAGTGAAGATTCTTCAAGTGATGAAGAATATGTATTGTAATGAAGTTTTACATGAAAGGAGTAGAAGAAGCTACTTCAGAGTTGGACTCTAGAAATGTAACATCCCGATAAATTCACAAAAATTTAAAATTTTTAAATAGAAAAATAATATTGAAATTGCTAATGCAGAAAATGAAATAATTACTAATCTTTTAACTAAAGATGAATTATGATAACAACAAATTAAACTTCATAGCACAAGGTAATTCATTAGATCTGCTTATGTTTATTTGCAATTTACATGCTGTAGTTAATTTTATACTGTGATATAGTTTTCTTGGCAACTATTGACTGTTTTCTTTTGAATGGTGATGAAGGGGCCCTATGGCACCCCGAGGCTTACTTAGCATTTATGCTAAAGCATTTGAACTTCCCTTTCCGCAAATGACAGGTAAGGGTGACACAAAATACCAACATGATTTTAAATACACTTATAGGTAGCGGTCAAAGATCCTGTAATAAATTTTTTGAGGTACTTATAGCGTGACTCGTCTAAGCTTGTATTTGTAAATTATACAACTAATATGCTTCCTTTATTTAACATTGAAATGATAATAAAAAAATAGAGTATCATCGCATTGGTTTAGGATAACTTGTGCTACTAAAGAATTGTCACAAGTGTAATGTGTCTTTACATAACATGGTCTAAATACATGATACTCTTGTATTCTTATAACATGTGCACTATATGCAAAAATACATGCTTATCCAAATAGTGTGAACTATATTCATATTCCAATAACATCCTTATAGTGTAACTTATACAATATAAGCTATACACAATTCTCATAACATTAGAATGATATGCCAAACGTATGAAATCTCTATTGTATCAAAAACTATATGCAATATTATATGAAATTCTTATTAGCATATATACTATATACAAAATATCGTATAGGACCTGTGGCATACAAACTATATATTATGGTTTAAACAATGGTCCTATAAACAATTTAATTATGATAATAGTGGCATAGTCGTGACCCTATTAAGTCATATCATTGATGTCTAATGTTTTGATTCCAATGCAACTATGACTTACCATAAAATCTATCTTATGACAGGATTGCAAAAATAAACGATGTAACCATGTGATACAGACGGGGTAATTTATGGTGTAGTGGACATGTGCTGGTAGGCATTCACATCCAACCTTAGCATTTATCACTCCCAACTACCAACTTGGTGGTGGCTTCCATCGTGGTATCCAACACGTGAAAGTTAGTGAACAGGTAGTTGTCGGAGTCAAGCTTTCACATGGTTTTGATGGAGGTTATTGTAGTTGTGCTCTACGGTGGCATTGGTTATTAAATATGTTAATTAATGCAGTTGGTACTATAAAAATCTATGCGATGTGAGAATGATCCCCACCATTGATCTTATGACAGTCTCAAGCCTTGATACTTGACCCTAATTCACCACTAAGTCTCAAAGTTATTGTTTTTGGCATTCATTGTGTATTGTTACTGGCTCAGTGTAGAGGCCGACCAGCCCGAGATAATTTAGGGTTTCGATAGCAGGTATGGAGTGCTTCCTCCATGATTTGAACCCGTGACCTCGGCTTGGCTCCAGATACCTAAGATAGCTTAAGAGTCGAACCTGATAGTATGAGCTTACAACAAAGGTTGAAGTTAGGAAGAGCTCCAGGGTTGTTGAGAGTACCGTGTGTAAATTCAACCAGTATTTAGTTTCTCTGTATGTCAAGTGATGATTCCCAGAATTTTCTCCAACCCTTGTTGCATTCGATGATGAAATGATGGTCTCAGTTCAACCGTGGATAAGGCATCGTGCTCCATAAATAACTATTAAAAGGTAATGAACAGGATTCGAATCCTGTCTTCTTCTATTAGTTTAAGAATTCCAGTTGTTGTTTAAGAAGCTTCTTTGATGACACTTTTTTTTACCATACTCATGGTTTTGTGGCACGTTTTACACTTCGTCGAAGGGTTACAGTATTTTTAAAGCTTGTGGAAGGAACACTGCTCGACCACCGGTAATCCTCGACGGTTCTCTACTTCGTAGGTTCTCCTGGCCTGTCATGGCCGATGTTTGGTGTTTGAAGATGGAATGTATTAGGTTCCTGGTAGAGTTTTGGCTAGTGTTAATGTTTTGAGAACCAAATGACTAAACGCCAAAGTATAAGATCCTTGGCTAGTCTTGTTACTATGCTTCACAGTGTTTCATTGTAAATTTTTGTTGCAGTAATACCCTTGTTTTAAGATGTAAAGGTTAAAGGGATGAACCCTCGCTATTTTTAATGGAAGAACAGTGTTGAAACTTCAAATAGTTTTTTGTGCAATGTTTAAGTTTCAATTCATCGATAATGGATATTTAATACAGTGTCTTGGGAGAGTTGAACGCCATGGGCTGACTTGTTTCTGTGAAGTAGAAGTTCTGCTGCTACAATGTTAAGTCTTTTGTTTTTGCTTTCAGTTTTTAAATACTTTGCAAAAGATGTAGACAGTTGAGAGGGTTTTATCCCTCGATCATTCTAGTTTTAAATAAAGGAATTTGGTTCCAAACTTCATAAGTTTTGCGTATTTTGAAACAGTGAACGTTGCTCCAGTAAATGTGAAAATGCAATGTCTTATTTTATGAACTGTTGTGTTTTTAAATGATGGATGAGAGCCATAGGTGTATAAACCTTGTGATAAGCCTGACGATATCCTAACCTGTAAGTTTCGATGGTAGCTCTGATAGTACCGAGAATTCAAACCTGAGAACCGTGCCTTAACTTGTTCATCTATTGGTTTTCGATATTGTTTATGGTTCTACTATGGTTATAAGCTCACCGTTAGATAACGATACTAATTTCATGTTTTCTGTTAAGTGAGGTAAAGTGTCTTGCTAGTATTCTCAACATGAAAGGTAGATAGTAAGGTTAATTAAAATGTTGTTTAGGGTTTTGAACCTATGTCTGCTATATATTCATAAATCTTATATGTCTTTGCCATGAATGGCTTGATATAAAAATTATTGAAATGTATACTAAATTGATGTTTAGAAGCTAGGGTCTGAAAATATTAGGGTTTTGATTCTATAGTGAATGTGTTTATATTTAATGATTGTAATTGATACTAAATCAGAATATGAGAAATGAGTATTACAAATAAAATAGTACTATTTAGTAATGAGAAAATAAATGTTTATTTATCATTTGTAAGTAACAACTCTGTATAGAAGAATAATTGCAGCTGTTAAAAATTTTGGAATACAAAATGCCTGAAACCATTGGATTTATAATAATGGAATGCATAGTATTATCATCCGAAAATAGGTAGAGTTAATTTGAAGATCTATATCTGTGCAGAAATAAAGTGTTTTTCTTTAATTATTAAGTATAGGAAATGTTATACATCTGTTTATAATATGTTGTTCTATTTCCTGAGTTTTAGACATATAATTGAAATGGCAGAATTTAAAAGAAACCCTACAGTTTTAATCTATCTAATCACTTGGCATTTTGCCCTTCATTCATCTATATTAATTTTGCTTTTCTGTACTAGAGTACTATACAGAAAACAGTATGGGAAAAATACATAAAAGATTTAATCATTCATCTTATTTACTTAACCATCCTTAAACCATATCATCTTTAAGTCATAAATTGAAGCAGTTTCTTCTGTATAACTGTAACTAATAAATCTACAATTCAGAAAATCATTTAACTGTAAACAATAAGACAGAACAGTAGAACCTGATTGAATGTAAGAGAAACAAAAAACCCAAGGATCCTGTTCCACCCAACCTATTCCTCAAGACAACCAAATTACTTTCCTTAGGACGCCCGAGCCTGTTCACTGAACCACTAGGAAGAAGAATATGTAGAAGCTTTAGATCAATCCACTTGCAGCAAAAAAGTAGTTCATCTAGTCATATAGACTTAGCAGTCAAAGAGACCAACACCTCTGGTTATTTCAGCAGCCTCACAATGCACTTCCACTTAGCCTCCCTATTCGAATCTCTCAGTGATCACCTGATACACTTGAGGAATTATTTCTGCAGAAAATAATGTAGAGCTTCCTGCTCAATTTGAATTGCCTTATCTAGGCTGCCTAGGCCTTTTAGTGGTTAACCTGGTCATTAATGAGCCATCATCTCTCTTCCTCCCACCTAGGGGATAATGCCACAAATTTAGGGGTAGTTGTCCCATAACCAACAGCTAGTGGTGGAGTGCAAATGTTGACATCTGTCCCATGCCTTCTAACAACTTCCATTCCTCCTAGTGGGTCAGTGAACACTCATTTAACAGTTCCCTTGAGTTTTTGTCTCCTGTTTTAATTTATTAAATAATAATAATCAGTAATTACAATCATCCTTGACCAATATTTGGTCATAATTACAAAAAATTGTAATTATAATTTAATATAATGTTTTTGCAATAAAAATAAATAGTCTCCAAATTTGGG
The DNA here is from genome assembly GCA_027924585.1 of Larix kaempferi. Classification (NCBI taxonomy): domain Eukaryota; kingdom Viridiplantae; phylum Streptophyta; class Pinopsida; order Pinales; family Pinaceae; genus Larix; species Larix kaempferi. The sequence goes on along the minus strand of BSBM01001430.1, from coordinate 8,066,323 downwards.
TAGGTGACATGAAAACAAATCATCTATGGAAGAACCTCTCATCCATTTTTAGCATTGGTTAAGGTGCACACTATCAGAGACTCCAGTAGCTCTTGCAAGGAAGCAAAGATTGAGAGGGAGTCCACCCAACAACCAAACAAAGATAAGTATTTGAATTGTCATTTCTTGTATATATGATTACTTAAATGATGTTGTTCGGTCATGTACATACTTATGTTCCTAGATTTAGGATGTATATTATGCACTTTAGAAAAGTTGCATTAATGAACAAGATACTACTAATATAGTAATATAGTAATGGGTAAGTGGCCTATGGTACTGTACAATCCTCCATTGCTACTTATTAGATTGAAACCTCTTTGCTCACATGTTGGGAGTAGTGCACTCTTAACAATGTTCTGGTAGAGATGGAAGGCATCTAGAAAGTTACAAGATATGGATAAATGTTGTATTGAAGCATTGGATAAGATAATTGCATGACTGTATGACATATGTCCTTATGTGTAAGCTTTTGTTCTGAAAAATATGAGAAAGTTCTAATCATGCAATTGAATTTGACTTGTAGGAAAGATCGTGTAGAATCACCTACAAAAGAAGAACAACGACATTTGTTCCAGTGACGAAGTTCAAGAAAACTACCTATTGAAGACATTGAAGAATATGAAGTTCCCAGGATCAGGGATGCAGTAATGGAAGGATGCCATGATCGAGGAGTACTAGTCAATCATGAAGAATGATGTCTGGGATGTGGTCTCAAGACTAGAAGGGAAGTCTGTTGTGACTTCCAAGTGGATCAACAAGATCAAGCATGTTGCAGATGGTAGCATAGAGAAATGCAAGGCAAGATTTGTGGCTCGTGGCTTCTCCTAGAAAGAAGGGATAGATTATGAAGAAACTTTTGCACCTGTATCCAGATACACTTCCATCAAAACAATATTTTCTTTGGCTGCAGTGATGAAGTGGAAGATACACCAGATGGATGTCAAGACAACCTTCTTGAATGGTGTAATTGAAGAGGAAGTGTATGTGGAGCAGCCACCCGGTTTTGAGACACATGATAGGGAGTCACATGTGTTAAAATTGAAGAAATCCTTGTACGGTTTGAATCAAGCACCCAGGACGTGGTACGACAGGATTGACAGATTCCTGACTAGTTTGGGCTTTACCAATAGTAAAGCGGATTCCAATCTTTACTACAAGGTTGAGGAAGGAAATCCAGTGATACTCCTACTGTATCTGGATGACCTGGTTGTGACAAGTGAGGATGGGTTGATTGTTGATACGAAGAGGAAGCTTGCTGCCGAGTTTGAGATGAAGGACTTGGGAATGATGCATTACTTTCTAGGCATGGAGGTGTGGCAGAGTATAGATGGAATATTCCTTGGACAAGGGAAGTATGCATTAGAGATCGTGAAGCATTTCGGTATGATGGACTGCAAGGCCATGGCCACACCTATGGCATCAAACCTGAAGTAATTGAGTGATGCTTCATCAGAGTTGGTTGATGCCACAATGTATCATCAGATGATTGGGTCCTTGATGTACCTGACGAATACGAGACCAGATATTTGCTTTGTTGTGAACACATTGAGCCAATTCCTGACAGATATTAGACATGTTCACCTGATTAGCATATTCTGAGGTACCTAAGGGGTATGGTTGATTATGGGCTCAAGTATGATGTGAATCAGAAGATTAACCTGGAGGGTTATGTTGATTCGGATAGGGCAGGCAGTGCCACTGATAGGAAGAGAACTTTGAGGTGCTGCTTCAATATGGGATTAGGTGTGATCTCTTGGTTTAGCACGAAGCAGTCCTGCGTAGCACTGAGTACAGCCGAAGCAGAGTATGTCGTAGCTTGTTCGGCTAGTTGTGAGGTAGTATGGCTAAGGAAGCTACTATCTGACTTTTTTGATCTCCAGTTGGATGCTACTTGTATATATTCCGACAACCAAATTTGTGTGAAGTTGTCTAAGAACCCAGTGTTCCATGACAAGTCGAAGCACATTGAGATCAAGTTCCACTATATCAGGGATATGGTGCAGAGAGGAGCAGTGAAGCTCCAGTATGTTGCGACGGATGAGCAGATAGCCGATGTATTGACCAAGCCGCTGGCCAGAGTGAAGTTTGAGTACTTCAGAGAGAAGCTTGGTGTACTTCAGATCGAGGTTCCTTCCAGGGGGAAGTGATGAGTCCGAAAGACGCAGATGCACATGGGATTTTCTGACATGGTCAGAGGTTAGTCCTTCCATGGTCATTGATGTAATTGCCGTGGATTTTATGATATGGTCAGAGGTTAGTCCTTCCATGGTCATTGATGTAAATGTTGTGCCTTTCCAACATGGTCAGAGGTTAATCCTTCCATGTGCATTGATGTAAGTGCAGTTTCTTTCCGACATGGTCAAAGGTTAGTCCTTCCATATGCGTTGATGTAAGTGCAGTGCCTTTCCGACATGGTCAGAGGTTAGTCCTTCCATGTGCGTTGATGTAAGTGCAGAACCTTTCCGACATGGTCAGAGGTTAGTCCTTCCATGTGCTTTGATGTAAGTGCAAAGCCTTTCTGACATGGTTAGAGGTTAGTCCTTCCATGTGCATTGATGTAAGTGCAGATCCTTTCCGACATGGTCAGAGGTTAGTCCTTCCATGTGCATTGATGTAAGTGTTGAGCCTTTCCCATATGGTCAGAGGAAAGTCCTTCCATGCCGGTGAGTGTAAGTGTTGTGTTATGTGCATCTGGGTTGTGCTCCATTGATGATGAGATGATCTGAAGATGATGAGGTGACAGTAGGGTACACAAGTTTTACATAGGCATATAATCAGTCCTGGGATTCTCCTTCAGGTTTTCCAGTGGCATATAATCAGTCCTGGGAGATCATGCAGGTTTTGCAGAGGCAGTGTAATCAATTTTGAGATGTACCTACTTGATGGCTTGCTCGCATAGATGATGAAGACCTACATGGAGGCTAGGCCTACATACATCATGAAAAAAGGGTTGGCTCTGTAGAACTTCCTATGACTAGTAGAATTGAGAGATAGCACCAGTGATCGAGACGATGAGTACAGCAGCAGTGACGATGATGCTCCACTGATCCAGTGTTGATGATCTAGCTCCAGTATTGAATACTTGTGCCTATATGTATTGATGCCTGTGTCAAGAGAATACCTTCCTAGTTAAGAGGGAGTGTTGATGTATTTGTAACTTCGGAACGTATTCACTTGAATATTTTATATTGTATTTGTATTTTATTGTTGTACCTCTATTGTTGTACCTCCAATGGATATGTTTATTCCTTCGGTCGGAGAATTCATTATGGTACTTAGGTCATGTAAAGTCATTGAGGTCCATCCTCCCATGTATGATGGGGCATTAGACCCCGGAGTTGTGTCTTTGATGGGTTATTAGACCTCCTTAGAGGGGTCGGCCCAGTATGAGTCAAGTGGAAGGGTTATTAGACTCCCCTAAAGGGTCAGCTCAGTTAGGGTAAAAGGTAGGTCAAGTTAAAGTATAAATAGAGTGGTTGCACCACTCTATTTGCTCAATTCACTCACACATCCAACTCGCATAGTTGAGAGAGAGGAGTGCGCACAAGTGGAGGAGGAGTAGCTGCTAGAGACATCTATCTTTTTGGGTTTCATCTTTGTGATCTCTATATTGGTGCTTATTCTATCTCAGAGTAAGTTGAGCGGTTTTCTCCTTTATGGTTTCCCCGGTGAAATGCTTTGTGTCTCTTGTATCTTGTGTTTGATATGTTGTACATGTTGTTCTCTCAGTTAAGATCCTAGATAATATTGAATTAAATGATGAAAATCTAATAGATTGGTGGGCATTAATGGATTCCTAGCCCAATCAATCCTACCTAACTAAAATGTTATTTTGTGACCTCATGTGGAGGATTTTAGTTGGTTGGAAATTACAAGTGTTGATTTTAAGTGTCTAAATTCACTTAAGGAGTGTAAGGGAGGCATTTCACAATTGTCTTCCTTTCTAATTCAACAAGATCAAAAGTAATGCGTGGTAAAGAGCATACTTGGAGTGAAAGAGATTTCAGGTCCCTTAGTGTGTGCTAGTGTTTCAAACACATGTGAGATAAGCAAATTGATTATTGCAATTAACTAAATAGCTTAAATCAAATGAAAATGGATATTTAACTTCAACTCCAAATATGTTAAGGGTGCTTGGTAACAAAATGCTTAAGAAAATAAAAGTGTGAAATGGAGGTATTTCACACTTCTCACTTGTTTCTAATTCACCAAGCTCACATGAAGTGCGAGGTGAAGAGCATACTTTGGGATATTAGAGTCTTTAGGTCCTTGCTTGTGTGCAAAAGTGGATTTACACTACTTTTCCTAAAAGCATGGAAAGTAAACAAAAATAAAAGATGTATTGATTGCTAGTGACTACAATGGGGCCCATTGAAATCCCCAAAATTGGTTACCTAAGTAGATTTCAAGAGAGAAGGACTCTTTCCTCCCTAAAATTGGTATATGTGGGATAATTACTAAATAAAAACTAACTATTGAAAATTAATTTTAATCCGGCTCATTAGTGAGTAGTCATTGGGATTGCAAGATTGTATGCAAAACTAGTAAAAATAAAATAAAATGCGGTCACTAGCGCGATGAAAACACAACAAGGCTACACTAATACATATAATATTACTACGTGGGTGAGGGTCTATTAAAATGCACTGGTAGTGCGACTATAGAAGAGAAATTCGCATAGGTAGCGCGCTCATGACATCAGGATCCATGGGACTGTGTAAATTGCAAAACCAACCAAGAGCAGGACAAATTCAGGGATTGAAGGGTATGGACCTCTTCACCTCCACAAGACAAGCACATTGAATTATATATCTAGAAAATAAAAACCTATTTAAATAGAAATGAACAAAAATAGAGAGGAGTCACCATAAATACCATTGTGGGAAAATTTACACAAGAGGAGTGCAGCACTTGACGCTTTGGGTTGAATCCTATGAGATTGTCAACAAGGCCCAGTATTGTAGTACATAAATCAAATGTGATTGAGTCCAAATTAATCCTACAACCCGTTGTTAGTGAATCAAAGCAAAAAAAAAACAAAATCTTGGAATAACTTGAAATAAAACAAAGAGGGGTGAGAGGATGCAAACCACAACAAAGAGAAAATGCAAGAACCAATTTAGATTGCCCAATGGTCAAGCTTGTTACATGAAGTGTCACCTAGGAGGTGTGGGATTAAAATGGAATCCAACAATATCCCTTAGGGTGGTCCTTTTGTCCACACTAAATGCTAAATAACTTGAGAGAGAACAATGGGAGAAACACTTGCCCCTTGGAGGAAGGTGGAAAGGGAGCTTGAAGAATGCTTGGAGGTATTGGAAGAGGTGGAAGAAGTTCCAACACAATTCCAACATCATAACCTTGATCTAATTTCTCCTTACTAGATGCATGCCCATGGCATCCTTTTATTGGACAAGAAGTGGTCAAGAAACAACTACATCCAAATGTGGACTCATTAACTCCATGCTTTGGCTCCAAAGTACACAAAAGGTGTCCATTCAATGAATCTGAGTACACAGAGACACTAAATTCAAATTATTGGAGGTTATGGAACCTTGATGAGCCTTCAATGGGTTGTGGGTGGTTGTGGTCCCATTTTTTTTTTACAGTCATGCAGATTTCAAAGGAAAATCCACACTACTATAATGCGAGCACAAAATTGATAATACATGTTGTAGCGTGGTCTATCACGGGAGTAACCGTGCTAGCTCTTTTTTCTAATATCTTTTGGTATTTTTGGACTCATGTTGCTTTCTAGATCTAATGAGGGTGTATTTGGTGGGATGCATGCTATATCTTAATGATGCCTTACTACAAGATTAACCAAAATGTTGCATGTGTGAGAAATTTAGTCATTAAAAATACTAACAAGAAAGAGGAAGCTAGTCAAGCTATCAGAGTACCAACACATACCACATGAAGAGTTAGAGAGAAGGGACAACCTTGAAAGTTGGGAGGAGGTTAAAAATATATTATATGTAGACTCTCAGCCAAGGTTAGAGGTAATTCCAACCCTACACGGGACTGATTCAACGGGTAAGAGATCAAATAACTATTTGACTTCCGACATGGAAATGGAAGAGTCGGGAAGTCATGAGCCTAAATCAGATAAATCCAAGACTGAGCAGTAGTAGACATCATCTTTCATCAAATTCCCACACCAACTTCGCTGGATCTTGTCGTACTAGAATTTTTTCCATTGGCTAGATGGCCACAAGAACAGGGTTCATCCTCTCAACAGGAGGCATTAGAAACAACTCATACTTCTCCCATCAAGGCTAGACTATTTGGTTTGTATCCTCAAATTAAGGCCAGTAATGTTGATTTGCACAAATATATGTTTCCTAAAAGCAAATTGAAATAGGAGACAAGCGAGGCTATTGTCAGCTTTGACTTGAAACAGTGTACCTTGAAGATGGCGGTTTTAGAACCAATTGTGTCCCTTGGGAAAGAGGAAACTATAAAATTTAAAAACCACCCAAGTCACATTCAATTTGGATGTTTTTATCCCCAAGGATTTTATGAAGCTTCACCAACATACTAGAGAAGGATTCTTTCATGATGTCCTCAAATCCACCATGAGTGTTAACAATTTACAAAGTATAGTTAATAGATTGGAGTGCCTGCTAAAAAATCAAAGGATGGAAATCAAATCCAAGCAATTGAATATTGGTGAATTATAATAATAGATAGAAAATATAGGAGTGGATCCATCGAATCTAGCTCATGTCCATAACCTATTGAAAGAGACTAAGCACGAGCACTATGTTTGAAAATATTCATGAAGACTTCGCAATACTCATTTGTCTACACCATTTCTTTTATGCCCTCCCCAAATCCACTTGTGAACATTACACTAAGCTATATATTTCTTTGAGAGAGATGAAAATATTCCAATACCCTTTGGGTAAGGATTGGAAGGCAATAACCAAATTTATGGTTCCAAGGCATCAAGCGCGGACGGTGGTGTTACAAGTAGCAGCTCAAGTATCCTCTTCTCAACCACTTCAACAACCTCTTGGTCAACCTCAATATCCACCTTATCAAGAAGGACCACAGATGATGCTACCCTCCAATCAACATTAAAGGAAATAATTGTAACAGTTTCCAATCAATTTCGATAGTTCATATTATAACAAAAAAAACAATATTGTAACATAAATGTTTGTTACAACAAAATTCAAATTGGGTGCTATTAAAGGAATATTTCATCTCCTTTCAATGGTTGGCATTTTTTTAGGATAAGTGTAACTTATCAGATGTTTTTTGGATCGGGTCTATGAGAAATTGATATATGGCATTTTGTAATAGGGGCCTAGTGGATTCAAAATATTTGATCATTCCAGTTTGTTCTTCTTCTTTCTTCTATGATTACAAACCTTCAATTTTCATCTAAATGCTCCACTGAGATATATAATGAAATCCCATGAGGAATCCTTTGTCCCACATTTGGATCAAATAATGTGATGAATGTTTTCTTGTCATGTTAATGTGTTGTGAAATATACATGACATATTACTTGAAATCAAAGATGTTGTCTCTATGAGAATCTTGATATCTCTATAGTTATTTCTCATGTTGAACTATTGAATTGTTTGCTCAATATTGTTTCTCTATTGTGGGGTTAAGATTTACTTGCTATAGTACCTTATTCCCATTTCACTCATTCATTCATTCCATAAAAATTTTCCTATTATGTCAAAAATGATGCCCATCAATGTTCATCCTCTTACATGCCTCATGTCATATTGATTAGAAATACAAGAAAATTATAAAGATACAAAAATACAATATCTCTACTTGTTGAGCATACAAATTCAAATACAAGCACAAGTTTACCGATGCCCTGGCATAGTTCCAAAAACAACCTTGGAACATCTCAAGGACTAACATTTACTACTCCCAAACTTTCAATCTTCAGTCACATATAGGGAAAAGGTCATAATATAACCTTAACATGCAAAATGGAATATCACTAAGGGACAAGGACCTTTAAGGGGGGAATCAGATGTGAAAACTCAGGAATAAGGGCAATTCTTTTAGTATCATAGCGTGGGTGTTATCTCTCTTTTCCATATCCTCCTACTCCTCCCCATATGTGTATTTTTATTAATCATTTAACATAGTTAGGATTATTAGGATATTTTTTTATTGGTTACCGCTAAGGAAATTCCCTTTCAACTGTTGGATTTCGTGAATTTTTATACTTTTGTGCATTTTCCAAGGCCTACACACCTTCTAGGAGGGGAAAGCACATGGCCACGCACCCTTATCAAATGAAAGGTGTGTGGGGCTAAAACAATGAGTGTATTTTAAGAGAAAATGTGTTGGAATGACTTGAAATGATCTTTTAAGATGATGAACATCAATTAGTCTATCCTTGATTGAGAAAGACAAGGTCATTAGAATCTATTAGGGGCTATCCAATGATTAGGGACACTTGGATCCAAATTAGAGATAGTTGGATTTTGTTTGGGATGATTTGATGCAATTAGGGTCACTTGGATGTTGTTGGGGTCATTAGGGTTCCATTAGTGTCACATGGGTGTCGATTAGTGCTATAATATATTCCCCCTAATGTGTGAGGTCAGAAGGGGAGATGATGGCCAAAATAAATTATAATACTTGTGGAACAACAATGGTATGGTATCAAGTGGAGGTCCTTGGATGATGGTCCCAGGAAGTACTTACAAAACAAATTAGTGTGTCAGATAATATTCCTTCCTCAAGGTAGGCATACACATGCTCAATTGTAAGTAAGCATGGATTCCAAATAAAGTACAATGTGAATCCATGGAGTATATAATATGTTGAATCATTTCCAAAATAAATATACATAATGGATCCATGTCAAAATAGAGAATAGCCACGATAAAATACAAAGTGGATCTATGTCTCAGTATATACAAAAAGAAAAATTGGAATTGAAGTGAGTACAAATTAGTTCTTTATATGGCACCGATGTTTCCTAATATATGGTATAGTCTTGCACAAGATGGGCAATAGAAAATGAGGTAACACCACTATATCCCAAGGTATTCCATCCAAACCATCGAGATTACATGTCCTTAACATGTGCATAAATGAGCTGACATCAAACATGGGGGACATCATTTGATTATTGTTTAATGATGTATACCATTAGAAAATTCAAGACAACCCATCGATCATGATAAAGGGTATCAAGGTACTTAGTACATTTTAGCAAGTGTGAATAGATGTGTTGAATTCTAACACTTGTAGAATCTATCAATCAATGTACATTGATGTATTCCCACTGTCAATAGTGAGGTAACTTGGAATTGATGACTGGAAGACCAAGGTACTAAAATGTATACATATCCATCATCTCATCATTCCTTCCCATTCCATCCATTTCCAACTTCCAGTACTTTTCTGCACAATTGAGATTCCTTATTTAGTGCCTTGAGATATTGGGTTGAGTACTATTATTGGACCCTACAAGTATATCAAAGAACTATAGAACCTAACACTATCTTATACTTAGGACCTTGGAATACCAGTGTGTGTGTGTGTGTGTGTGTGTGTGTGAGAGAGAGAGAGAGAGAGAGAGAAATTTTGGGTTCTACCTACACCCTTATTACACCATGATCCTTACACTTTATTGATCATCTTGGTACCACACTTCAATACCTTTTTTGTGGACCCATTTCCTTCAATATATAACTATCAAGGAGGTGATCTCTCCCAACAATTTTCCCACCTGGAAACACTATATGATTATTTGCATCAATATTTGAACCACAACCACTCCTCTACTCAACAAAATTAAGATGACACATTGTTGATGCCTCGGTTGTGCAGGGTAATTGCAAGGTGTTGGAATGGGTCTGAGGCTCGCAACAGAGGGTGAAAACCTAGACTGAAAGGCTTCGAAAAACCCTACGCAAGGGCAGTTCTATCCCCAGCCTGTTTGGTATGGAATTCTCCCATGTATATTCGGCCTCCGCTGGCACTCTATGAGTTGATGGGTTTGATCGATTGATCAAAAGTCAATACGGAAAACAGAAGCTTAAAACTAAGTATGTTCTAACTTAATCTACTTAAGAAGAGAACCTAATCTAAGTTAGAATCTATTCTAAGGAAGACTTTGTTGTTGTGCAGATCAATCTTGAGGTGAAAGGAACAAGCATGTTTGCCAAACTCCAACAGAAATGTAAAAGATGCATTTACATGATTACTTAAATTATGATCAATTAATGAAAATTAAAGAGAACAATTCAAGTAATTAACTCTTTTCAATATTAATCCGTAATCCCTGTGTTAATTAAAAAATTAACATTGATCAAATAGCATGTGAATCATTTGCAGAAATCGATAAAGAAAATATATTAATTAAAGAAATTCAACAAGATATTTTATACATAGATCAGCCATAAGAGAAATCAGTACAATAGACTTGTGCATTAACTCATACATGCAAAAGGGATCACATACTATATATGAAAATTTGAAATACGAAATCAGGCATCGTCAAAGAAACTTGAACAATAAAAAAGAAAAGATTCAATGAGATTACTTCACTGTATTAATGAGTTCTGCAAACAAAATTACAAAGCTCTAGTAATACAAAGAATCCCCAGTCGTCTCCTGCTGATTCCAATCTCCAAAATATCAACCCCTTTACAAAAGAGGCATCCCTCCTTAAATAAGAACTACAATAGGGTACAAAAATAGAGATCCACAAAAATAGGGATTACAAAATAAAAAATAACCTAACGTTCTAGGACATCTTGCCATTTGCCCCAAATCTCTATCATCTCATCTATCATAGGATAATTTGTTGACTTGAGTCCCAACTGGGCATTGCATTCGAACGTCTCCATCTCATTCTTTGCCAGCTTATGCCATATACGGATGAAGAGTTGGATCTTACGTTCCAGGGAAACCGGATTCCTAATCAACTGCTCCACATCATCAGCTTTGACTTCTTCTGGAAGTTGAATTTGCTGCTGAACTTCATCACACTTGTGCTCAACTTCCTCAATCTTCAATTTAGGTGGACAGTCATCTTCGATGAGCTCCGTGGCAGGAAACTAGAGAGCCAACATAGCATTATCAGTTGCATACCATCTCCTACTACAGATGGCTTGGGCTTTTTTAAAAATATCTTCAACTGATTCATTCAGTTCCAGCCATGTATTCAATGCACCTCTGATCTTCTTAAATTGAAAACTACTAAGCATGGGAAAGCCTTCTGGAATCTCTTTGATGTACTTCTGCCATTCAATAATGTTATCATATGCCTTGGAAGCCTCCAGCCTTTTATCTTCCTACTTTTCAAGGGAACTAAGCATCTTGCCGAAAGTGATATGAGTTTCTCTAATTTCATCCAATGTGCTAAACAACTTTTACAGGTATTCGTGATACTCTTTATTGAATTGAGAAGCCAAATCTTTGAATTCCTGAGATGTCATCTTAAAGAAAGTAGAGGAGGCTGCACTTGCAGTTGCATCCTCACAGTGCTTTTGCAGTAAAGCAATTTTCTGAACATTGGCAGAATTCTCAGCTTGTAACCTTCGAAGTTCAATTTGCAATGATTGGTTCTTATGCTCCTCATCCTCTACCCTGTTCTCCCATATTCTCTTAAGATCATCAACATAGGTTTGATGTTCCTCCTTAGTCTTTGCTAATTCTTCCTGAATCTTCTCCACATCTTCCCTCTTCTGATCAATTTCCCTATTGAGAACCTGTATTGAATCAAGGTTTGCACCTGCAAAAGCTTCTAATGTTGTAGTTGTCTGAATTGCTCTTGTCTGAGGATTATTGGCTTGTTGGGCCCATACTATCTGATTAGGAACAGACACCTCTAAACCATCATGATCAAGGCTTCTCTTCTTACCCCTCTTCACCACTACCTTATTATCCTTAATGTAGAAGTAATTTCCAAGAGGGACTACTTCATCATCCTTCCATTCAGCTACTATTTCAGAAGTGACTGAAATAACATTTTCTGTTGAAACCAATGAACTCATTTTGAGTTTGAGTGGTCAGGGCATCAGGTATGGGCATGGTAACTTGAGAAACAATCATAGGGGTAGAAACAATTTGAGGGATTGATGAGAGAATAGTAGGAGAAGGGATTGAAGTGAGAGCTTCAGAAAGGAGAACTTGGTCACCATTAGCAGCTGATGGTAATGAAGAAGGAGTTGTGAGTGAATCACTGTCAGTAGGTAATGATGAAGTAAATGTGGGTAATTGCAGGAGGTCAGTCGAAGACTAGGATTCTGCAAATATAGAGGAAGGAATTGAAAAAGAAACCGAGTTACTGGGAAAAGGGGTGGCCCTATGATTCAAAGTATGAAACAACTGTGAAATAGAGAATGGTGGCATTTCCACTGCAGGAAAAATAGAAAGATCCTAGATAGATGGTAACAAAAGTGATGAAGCAGTGATGTCAGGGGTAGTAGTGGTAAGTTCCAAAACTTGTTGATCAAGATAAGAATGATCCATATCAATACTGCCCAACAGGTCTATAAGTGCTTGTGAGTTGTCTATCACTTCCTCAATGACTTCTTCTATAACTTTGTTAGCTAACTTTTCAATCACTTCTTCAGTCACTTGAACTGTAGCCTGTGGCTCATATTCAACATCAATGTCAATGAGATCAACAGTGGGGACTTTTGATGTGGACACCTGAACTTTCTATCTGTTAGGGGGATTATCCTCAATCATTGTCAAGTCATCAACCACCTGCGAAGCTGCAACAGTCACTTGAACATTCATAGCGACCTTGGGTGGTTCAGTTGTTTTGGTACCCAACACTGAAGTCAATTTTGCCAAATGTTGCTGGAAATTCTGAGATATCTGCAACAAGACTTTAACCTTCTCAGTGGTTTTAATCTGAAGAGGTTCCTCCATGGGATTTTTACCTTTGTCTCCATCTGTATAAGTAAGCATTAAGGGAGCATTGGCCTGTTGAATTTGCTTTTGTTCTCTATTCCTTTTAACTTGTTCAGTGATATTCAACTCCAAGGTTCTTTTCCCATAAACCTGAGATTTTATTTCTTTCTGAAATGCCATAATTTGTTGGTGTTCATCCAAGCTCTTGGTTCTTGCTAACACTTCAAGGAAGGTGTTCACCCCTCGATAGATAGAGCCATCTAGGAGATCTTCATGGTCATAGTCCATTTTCTTGTGATACTGCTTGAAGTGTGCATCCAAGAATTTCTTAGGATCGTGCTTTCTTTTGGGTGCTTTTCCCAACTTCAAAGGATCCAACTGATCACCAAGTACAGCAGCCGAGGTTGAGGTAGGAATAACTAGTGGGCCAAGGTTCAGAGAGAACTTAGGCCAGCCCTTTTTTTTAGGACCAGTAAGTTTCTTGTAGACTCCATCAGTGACAGTCTGATAGGAAACTTCTTGAATGACTAACCTGTCAAATAAAATTCTGGGCAAAAGGTGAACGGTGTCACTTCCCCAAACTCTGATATATGAAAAAGACTTGTAAACATACCAATCCCCAATGGTGTTGATGAAGGTTCTGGCATCTGCTGAGAAGGCAGGAGCTTCCTGGTGACATAATTTAAAATAAATGGTACCCATAAAGTGGTCACAAATTTCATAAAGCAAAGGTATATAATTGCTTTCCCATAATGCAGAATGGTATATCTGAACTAGAGGATCCCTAGGGGTCCAATTCCACCCCAAATTAGGATATTGAAACTCAATGCAGAATACATCAAGGACATAGGCTGATAGGTGAAAATGAGGCTTCTTTGAGGCGGGTGCCTTTTGATAGTCCTGAATCTGTGTCTTAATTTCTGAAGACAGGATGGATGCCCAAGGAAAGGACTCTCCTGTCGTTAACACATGATGGGCTATGGGAGCCCATTCGGCCTTGAAAACTGAACAATTAGGAAGACCAAACAGTCTGCAAATCATGGCTGTGCGTAAAGAGTAAGGTTCCTTGAACCAAATAATGGGATAAAGGTCGTCTACCTTCGGCACAAAACTATTAGGTTTGATCATCCAAGACTTCATCATCTCATCAAAATTATACCTGGTCTTGGAGGATTGAATGAACTCAGGAGTCAGGTTTTGTATAGTTGGCTTGAGAGCAAAGGCTCTGATAAAAACCTCTCGGCGAAAGGTAGTCAATTATGACCCTGTGCAATCATTAAATGACCGGTCTTTGGTATTGGCATTTTCAACAATCCACTTTACAGGGCCTGTATAAGGTAAGATAGCAGGGCGAGCGACAATGGCATGGATTTGGGAAGCCCTAATTTTTTCATAGGTTAGCCGGTCTTGTTTGATGTCTGAAAGGTCATCGTTGTCAAAGATTGAATAAATTTTAGCCCAGTCCATTTGATAATCCTCGGTTACCCTTTCACTGGTGTCTGAGAAAATGCCAAAATTGGGATCTTTGGTCAGTGAATCCTTATATAGTGCCTTGGACCGGGTAGTTTGAGACATTTTGGGAAATTCTGATAAATAAACCAACAAAAATCAAAATCCAACCATAAACAGAAAAATGCGAAAAGCAAGTGCAAAATTCACAATCAAACCAACCTAATTTCAGTTGAAAATCGTACAGGTGACCCTGGTAACAAATCAACAGTAAAATCCACATAGGAGCATAAAAATCGACAGTAAAAATGATAACGATAAATCAGAAAAATTGTTTATTTAAGGGATTTTCTGACCAAATGAGATCCGGACCATAGATCTAGGAAGAAACGAACGGCCGAGATTACTCCTGTGGGATGCGGGATTCGAGGTCATGTTTCAAAAATCTTGCTTTATTCAACGTTCCCGAAATACACAATCCAAAAAATGCGGGTTGCGGGTTTCAGGATTTCAAAATTTTACCAAATAAACAAACCCATTCCCGAAATCCAAAATCCGCAAATGCAAGTTGCGGGTTTCGGGATCGAGCACAAATATTAAAACCATATAACCTTTCCCGCAACCCACAGCCTGCATTTCACGGGTTGTGGGTTTCGGAAACACAACTCATAATTTATTAACGCAATGAATTCCCGCAACTCGAAAACCACAATTTTGGGTTTCGGGTTTCAGGATCCGAATTCATGAAACCCTTACACAGTCTCCTGCAACCTGCAATTTTGGGTTGCGGGTTTCGGGTTGACAAAATGACAAAAGGAAAAGAAATGATTCCCGCAATCCGCAGTGGCGGGTTGCGGGATTTTAGGATTTCAAGATTGCAGGATTCGCATTAAGAAAATGATTTTAGGACAAAACCTAAGGTTTTCTGTAAATCAAGAAAACAACCAGAAACCTAGAAATTCTCAGGAGAGTCATAAAGACGACCAAGCAAGCTAAACAAAGGGTATGATGCAATAGCAAACCAAAGTCTAAAACTTACCCAAATTATTTATATTTGTATCAAGGGGGCTCCCGTGATCAGGATGAATCATGGGATCTGTTGTGACCACAACACACATATGGTAATATTACCAAATTGGAGTCTCTTTTTAACTAGCTAACCCAGTTAATGACACCGATTCCTTCATCATATTCATGATAACTAAAGACATAACGACCTTCCCACAAGGAAGAATGTGATACATCCAACCCTCATGGGCCTCACTTCACTTCACATTTTTTCTATCCAATGACTCACATGTGGCACAAAATTCCTAAAGTCAATCTCACCAAATATGATGGCCAAACCCTAGAATATGGGTCACTCAAACGAAACATTACTTTTCTTTACATGGCATCACAGATGATATGATGAAACTTAGAGTTGGTGTTTTATATTTAGATCTTGAATGTTGGAAATGGCACAAGAAATCCTACAAGGGTCATATTGCTAGGACACAATTTGTTTCCAATATCTATGAACATTTTGAAACAGACATTCATTATTTTGTGCAACTGGCCAAGATTAAACATTCCGATAAATTCAAAGAGTTCATCTCATTTTTTAAACAGTTATCCATCCACATTGAAGGTAAGTTCAATATTTTGTAGAAGGAATGTTTCATCAATGATTTGAAAGAATATATTCTTACACAAGACTTAATGGCTCGTCCTGCTACTTGGTTGAATCCCAAAAGGTAATGGACACTCAAATTAAAAAGGCCCCATTTATTCCTGATCATTTTCCACCTACCTTTCGTTCAATTAATACTTCCTTGTCCTCTCCACATATCAAGATCCAAAAGTTAACTCAAGATGAAATGGTGGAGTGCCAAATCAAAGGTCTTTTCTACAACTATGATCAGAAATATTCCCCTAGACATAAATGTAAGGAGAAAAAACTATTTATGTCCATTTCATAGGACATTGACGTTAGCACCCATGAACTCCCTCATACACCTATGGAAGACATTCCATAGCTTAATCCATTAGAGGAGTAACTTCAAATATCTTTGCATGCCTTGATTGGTCTTTTTTCCTTCCAAACACTCAAATTAATTGGCTACCTCAAACATCACAAGGTCAACATCTTAATTGCCAATTGTAGCACACATAACTTTATTCATCATTAGGTTTCTCAATAAACACACTGCTATATCCATGTTGTGAACAACTTCCAAATCATGATTTCAAATGGAGAAGCTATGAAAGGCGGGGATCATTGTGAAAAATTGTGGCTTCAAATGGGTGATTATTCCCTCAAAACCTGCATTTTTCTATTGACATGGGTGGTTTTGATATTGTCTTAGGTGTTGAATGGTTACAAACATTAGGCATAACATGAGTTTCCAATAGGCATGGCATAAATACATCCCAAAGGAACTAAAAAAAAATCTCTAGATATTATCATTTCACATCATATGGAAAATATTATAAAAAAGGGTCATTCAGACATTGTGGCATAATTCCATGTCATTCAAGATTTTGAGACCCCTTCTCAACCCATTCATTCTGACATGTAGTTAGTATTAGATAAGCACCAATCCATTTTTTACATTCACAAATTATTTTACCCTTCCTATGGTCACCACGATCATTACATTCCATGCATACCCGGTATCCTCCTACCAAATGTATGCCCTTACTGCCATCCGTTTGACAAAAAAATGAAATTGAAAATATTATTCAAAAGTTGTTAATTTCTAGTGAAATATGCCCTAGTATTGATCCTTGTTCTTCCCCATTTTTTATGGTCCTCGAGAAAATTGTTACTTGGAGCATGTGTCATGACTTTTGTGCTTTGAACAAGTTTACAATCAGTAATAAGTTTCCCATTCATGTCATTGTGACCTTCTAGATGAGCTTAAGGGTTTTCACTTCTTGTCCAAACTTGAAATTCTCTTAGGATATCATCAGATTCACATGAAGGAGGTGGATATTCCCAAAACCATTTTTCGCACTCATGAAGGCCATTATGAGTTCTTGGTGATGCCCTTTGTCCTTTGCAATGCACCCTCCATATTTCAAAGACTCGTGAACACAATATTTAATCCCTTTCTTTGTAAATTTGTCCTTATGTGTTTTTTAATCACGTCTTTATTTACAATAAAACTTGGCCATGCCATCTAGCCATGTGGATCAAGTCCTACAACTCTTGTAGGAAGGCAAACCATTGGATTTTACTAGAAAACAACTATGTGAGAGACAACTTGGGAAAATCAACTTACCAAATAAAGATGATGGCCATATTGCATGCTATGGACATATGGCATCCCTATCTACTTGGGAAACATTTTTTGATCAAAACCCATCATCACCGCTTGAATACTTTTTCAAAAATATAACATCCTCCCCTGAGCAACAAAAATGGGTCACTGGAATGTTGGGATATGACTATGAGATAATTTACCAAAAGGGAAAGGATAATGTGGTAGCATATGCTCTCTCCTGACACTTTGAAGAATCAGATTCATTTTTTTATCTCTTCTTCATTATTGTGGATTGGTTGAATGTCATTCATAATGAATGATTGATAGATTCCATGCTTACTACCATGATCCAACAACTTCAAGAGGAACCCCATGCATATCCATGCTACATTTGGAACAATGATGAGATTCATTATAAATGATATCTATAATTGGACAAGAAATAATTGTTGAAGTCAAATGTGTTATTTGAGCTCCATTCATCCCCCAAAACCGATCATTCAATATTTCATAAAACATATGAAAGGGTCAAGCAATCATTTTTCCAGTAATGAATGAAGAAAGACATTCGCACAATTGTGGTTGAATGTGACACATGCAAAGACATAAAGAGGACATCGTGAAACCTCCAAGTGAACTTCAAACACTTCCAATTACAACTGCAATATGGACTAAAATTTGTATGGATTTCATTGTGGAGTTACCAAAATCTAGCAATAAGTATGAAATCATGGTTGTGGTTGATCTCTATAATACCCCCAGTTTTAACTTGGAATATCTTGAATCAAAATTATGTAAATGATGTAAATATGCTAGTATGGATTCCTAGTGCAAAGTTGATCAAGGCCAAGTCCTGACTAGTGAATGTCTAGGCATGTATGATGTAAATATTTTTAATTGGACCGTATGGTTGGCTTGAAACACTAACTCAAAATATATGTAAATATTATGTTGGAAAAATAATAAAACAGTCCAATAAGGATGTGTGAAGAGAACTAGATGGGGAAATGATTCCACTAGAGGGGAAGGGGAAAGGGGATCTATGGGAGATTAAATCCTCTATTCCCAAGGTCAACCTTAGAACTCATCCAATTCCTTCCTTGTGCCTTAAATGAACCAATTAATTCCTTTTGACTAATAAATCAAATCATTGAATGCATGTGTGAGATTGGTGGTGAAATTCCACCTCCTTCATGTGAATTTGATTCGTTTCTTCTATGTTTAAAAGTTATGTTAGTTGTATTTTCACCATTCGCTCATAACCTTTGGAGTATACCATCCATTTTTATCATCATTATTATAAGGAATATCCACACTACATAGAGCTCTCTCTTGTTGTGGATTACCATTATACCATTACCAAACTATGTATTACCCATAAATTCGAATTTGGAAGGAGAATTACATATTTGAGGGAAAAAAGATGGTTGTAGGTGAGCATAGAGGTTAGGAAAGCTATCAAGCTTTAACCATTGAGTTTTAATACTTCTATATTCTGGAGAATCCATGAATTAACATCATAATAGGTTATCCAACAACATACAATAGGTTGGAATCTTACTGCACACAGTAATAAGCATTGTAAGGGTTGGATTTCTTGAGGGAACTATGGATTAGTGAAGGGAAATTCCTACCATGTGTTGCGTGGGGAAGTTGTAAGGAGTGACATGGCCATGATGGTTGAGTGATATTCCTGTAGAGATCTGGATGAGCATTTGTTTGAGCATTGAGAACAAACTCTGAGTTGTGGGATGATCCGCACAACAGTTGGAATTATTCTCGGATGCCAACATCAAATTCAACAAGTTCATCGACTTCGACAAGCTCAACCACTTCGACCAATCCATAAAATTGGAAAAGCAACGACTTCAACATGCATTTTCGACAAATGCGACTGACGAACTACGATAGATTGTCTCTTTGTCTTCCATTCGACTGTAACAGTTGAACTTATGAAACCATTCTAACTTATATTGTAACTAAACGTAACAGGAAGACAACCCAAGTGTTCTCAACACTCTATTTAAGCATTTAAAATATTGTAATATATATAGAGAGAGAGATGAAGGAAGAATCAAGAAGTAACAGAGTAAAAATAAAGAAGAGATTAGTTCGCATTCCTGCATATTGCCTGTGTGTGTATGTTTATGTGTGTAGTGTATTTCCTGCTTTGCTTATTATTATTCTTCCACCATAACAGTACCGGTTCATTCAATCGAATTGTTGTCCCCTTCGTGCACCTATGATCCGTATTTGTGTGGGAACGAAACAAAAGATAGCATATACATAATCATATACAGATATATATATTCACATATACAGATATATGGCAAGAAACACAGCGATACAGTAAACACATATTCTATTAAATATCGTAAATAGAACAGACTGTAAATACAACAGCTAGAATGGTAGTAGCTATCTATGAGAAGAGATGTGGCCGTTGTGCTCATTCATTCCAAGATGAATACAAAGAGAGGCCGAAAGGGCCTATTTATCTTAAGCATGAGGGAAAGAATCCCAAACATCCAAAAACCTAACCCTAGAAGATGAACAGTCATAAAGTTTGTGGCCCCAAGGTGGTTAGTTGAACAGTCAACTTCCCGGGGTCATAAAATTTGCATACAATCTCCGTCGGACCAAGATTTCCCAAAAAACGTCGTTTGGGGCCTCAAAACAGCCCCAGAAGTTTGGGACTCGAAAAAATGTAGAAAAATTACTAGAAAATTGGCAAAATGGGACACTGTTTTGAGCCAGTGGAATAGGTGGGTGGCCACTGATATCCATCTGGATCAACCTGGGTGTGTACGGATCATTGATATCAGATCTTTATTCATTCAAAGCTTTTTTCGTGATTAATTTTTGCGTAGACACTTCCATCGAAGTTACCTGACTTATGATTGTTCAAACACGCTCGTAAACTCATCAATCCAAGCATACACTACCTTCAAAGATGTTAGGAGAAACAAACAATAGACATGCAATTGACAAGACAAAGAAACTCATAAAGCAAGGGTCAGATCCACAACGAACTGAAATGTTCACCTAGTTTAATGAGATTCTCACGTGATTTGCTTCGACATCAGGAGGATTTTCCGACAAGATATAACTCTGAAAAAATCAGTCCATTCAAGGTGCAAATGAATTTGGACATACCGAATCTAGAATGAAAGATTGACGTGGAATCCATCGGCAATTGGGTACAACAATTGGAATCCTATTACTCTGTGAATCAACTCTCAGAAACTGAAAATATCACCATTGCATCCTTAAATATGTCAACATCTGTGCGCTGCTGGTGGGAGAACCTATCGACAAATATGGAGAAAAGTGGAGACCCCATAGAGACATGGGAGAAATTTGTCAAATATGTCCGAAAGGAGTTCTACCCACCCAAGTATGTTGAACAACAGTATAAGAAGTGGAAGCAGCTAAGGAAATGGAAAGACCAGCCTGTATAGAGTTACACCGGCGAGTTCTAATGACTAATGGCTAGACTTGGCATTCATGAAGAAGAGAAATTGCTTGCTCTGAAGTACGTCAATGGATTGTCCCCATACATTCAGCAGGAGATGGAATTTTTGACTGTCAATACACTTGCGGATGCATTCCACTATTCCAGTAAGCTTGAATCCAAACAAAAAGGAAAAGCACGCTTCACGACTAAGCCAAAAGGATGACCACCCGACAAGAAGGCACCAATCGACTTCAACATGTCAATATATTCTCAGTCGACTCCACCAAAGCAAGAGCATGGAAAAAATAATTCTCAGAAAGATGAACGGGAATGTAGCAAACAAACTCCTACCGGGAAATGGTGTGATTACCACAATTCATCATGGCATGATACGTCTGAATGCAAAGCTCGGAAGACATTTTTGGAAAAAGTATCGACATCCGACTTGTTCGACAAAACTGGTAGAATATGACCCAGAAGCAACAACCCTTTTGAAATCGACATCAACCACTCCAGCAGCCTCGACTATTGTCGACGAGTAGGAACAAGAATGCCTATTCCATACATAGATATGGATTCAAAACAATCCATTGCATCTGATTGTGGATAATGGTAGCTAGAAGACCTTTGTTTATGAATATATCGTGAATAAACTAGGTCTTATTACCACTCCATATCCTCATCCTTATAACATCGGTTGGATGAAGGATGGATAGGAACTAAGGATCACCCGACAATGCAAACTCACCTAATTCATTAAGCCTTTTGAAGATGAAGTACTTTGCGACATGGCACCACTCTCCGTAGCCGACGCCTTGTTTGGGAAACCTTACTTATGGGATCGAAATGGAAGTTACTAGTCACAACCTCATAAGGTGATTGTCAGAATTCGGAACCAATGGTACGGCATACCAAAGCGACAACCTACACCAACAGTTGCAATGATATCTGCTAAACAGACGAAGAAGCTCATCAACCATGATCATAAGTTCGCATTGATCATGATTAAGACGCACCATTCCAGGAAGACTGCAGCAACCAATTGACTCACTGACTAGTGTAGCTCCTGACAGAAGCAGCAGATCGACAATATTCTTGATGAGTATCGGAACCTATTCCAAGATCCAGACATAGTACCTCTACATTGTCAGGTAAAACACTCTATTGAACTTGCTCTTGGTTTTTCATTACCTAACGCAACTATTTACAAAAGATCCAATATCGAAAATGAAGAGATTCATAGAAAAATTCAAGATTTGATCAACAAATTTCATATCCGACCCATCTCCTCTCCTTGTGGAAGTCCAGTTGTCCTTGTTCCAAAGAAAGACAGGACTTGGTGCATGTGCATCGACTACCGGGCCCTCAACAAAATTTCAATAAAGAATAGATACACTATGTCGTGGATAGACGAGCTCATCGACTGTCTTAAAGGTGGTAAATTATTTACTAAGCTCGACCTCAAGTCGGGATATCATCAAATTCCAATCGAGCCCACAGATGTATGGAAAACTACTTTCAAGACCAAGGAAGAATTGTTTGAATTATTAGTCATGCATTTTGGCTTAACCAATGCACCTGCGACCTTCATGCGGTATATGGATAAATATTCTTTGACCTTTCATCAACAAATGTGTCATTGTCTACCTCGACGATATATTTATTTTCAGTCGATCATGGGAAGAACATGTCTTATAATTTCGACAAGTCCTCAACACTCTCCGACAACATCAACTCTGCTTGAACATGGATAAATGTTCCTTTGCGATGAACAACATCAAATATTTGGGTTATGTAATTGACTCTGCACGAATTTGCGTCGATCCAGACAAAGTGAAAATTTTTAAAGAGTGGCCCATTCCTCAAAGCATTCATAAACTAGGAATTTTTCTTGGTTTGGTGAATTTTTATCGACGATCCATACTCGGCTTCAGTCACACAGCTTGTCCTTTGAATCAATTGACGAAGGGAAATGGGAAAAATTTCTTCAAATGGACATCGACACAACAAGAATCTTCCGAGCAGCTCAAACACAAGATTTGTATTGCACCTGTACTTATGTTACCTAATTTGCATCATCCCTTTCAGATTGAGACGGACGCATCGGACTATGCCTTGGTTGCAATGATCACTCAGTCTGGTCACCCGGTCGCTTTTCATTCTGAAACTTTTAACGACACTGTTAGAATATATTCAACGTATGAAAAATAACTGTACACCATTGTTCAAGCTCTTAAGCAATGGAGACATTATATTCTTGGAAAGGAGACAGTCATTCTCACTGACCACAAGCCTTTACAGTTCACCCTGTCCCAATCGAAGTTACAAACAACTTGAAAACTCAAGGGGATTAATTACCCACAACAATTTCAGTTGGTAATTAAGTATCGAAAAGGTAAATCCAATGTCGTCGCGGATTGTCTAAGTTGACCACCCATTACTCTCCTTCTTACAGTGATGAGTATGCATGGTTATGACACCACCACTTGGCCTCAATTGTATCAAGAAGAAAATGAATTTTCATCATTCTATCGACAACTTCAGACCGACAAGTCATCAACCTCCGACTATTTCTTGAAAGACATATTGCTATACAAGCTTGGACAGCTTTGTGTACCAACAAGTGAGCATTGACAGCAGCTCATATGGGATGCGCACTACAGCAAGACTACAGGACACTTTGGAGTAGCAAAGACCCTTGCTACTCTCCAAAATTATTTCTTTTGGACTTCACTTAAAACTGGCGTCAACAAGTACATTTGATCATGCATTGTTTGTGCCATTGCTAAACCGCCTAATCGACGACAGGGATTGTACACACCTTTGCCAGTTCCTAGTCGACCATGGGAATCTATTTCTATGGACTACTTGATGGGATATCCTACTACCAAACATCATCATGACGCGATATTAGTAGTAGTCGACAGATTTTCCAAGATGGTCATTCTCATTCCATGCAAGAAGACTACAACAGCGCAGCAGACCGCTCAGCTCTTCTTTGAACATGTCTGGAAACATTATGGTTTATCAACAACCATTATTTCCGATAGAGATGCAAAATTTGTCAGCATATTTTGGAATAATATCTGGAAACAGCTCGATACAAGACTCTCCTTATCGACATCTTTCCATCCTTAGACAGACAGACAGATGGAAGTTGTGAATCGCTTGGTAGTACAACTGCTTTGTATGTACAACCACAAGCATCGACGAACATGGGATGAAAGTCTCCCATATATACAACATAGCTACAATCATGCTCAGCATAGCTCTACAGGAATGAGTCCATTTGATATCTTTTATGGATTTCAAACCTCAGCGCCTATTGACTTGATTAGTTCATCGACACAGTCGAACGATACCAAATATAACCGGTGAGAAGTTGACAAAGCATTGAAGTTTCGAGATCAAATCTGTGACATCCATAAACAAGCACAGGAAATGTTGCAACGAGCTAATGCGAAAGCTAAGGCCTGACACGATAAGCATCGTATCCCTCATTCATTTCAAATTGGGGATCATGTCTAGTTGCATCCCAAGAAGGAATGCTTCACTAGTCCATATAAGAAACTAAATCCTTTTCGATATGGTCCATACAGTATTCTTGAGCAGATTGGAGAAAACGCTTTCCAGCTCGAAATTCCTTCATGCCTGGGTCTGCATCTAGTATTTAATGTGGATCTACTTCGACCATACCATGCACCACTGTTGGAACAGAACGACTTGCAGACAGTAGAACCCCAAGACATCCATCCAGATGTTCAGGAGCCTCTTCCTTGCGACACCATTGTGGGACGATGAGTACGCCATACAAGGACAAACACAATTCCCTTGTTTCAGGTGGCCAAATCCGAACAAATCCCAGCACAAGGAAAATGGTACTCTGCTACTGAACTGACCAACAAGTTTCCTCATCTGTACGAGCAAACAATGGGGACCATTGTTTCTTAAGGAAGGAGGTACGATCCACCCGGTAGTTGGAATTATTGTTGGATGCCAACATCAACTTTGACAAGTTCATCGACTTCGACAAGTTTATCGAGTTCGACAAGTTCATCGAATTCGAAAATCTCAATGAATTCGGCCAGTCCATCAACTTCGACACTTAGCACCGACTTCGACATGCATTGTCGACAATTGCGACTACGAACTATGACAGATTGTCTCTCTGTCTTCCAGTCGATTGTAACGGTTGAACTTCTAAAACCGCTCTAACTTCTCTTTTAACTGAACGTAACGGGAAGACAACCCAAGCATTCTCAGCACTCTATTTAAGCATTTAAAATATTGTAATATATATAGAGAGAGAGAGAGAGGAAGGAAGAATCAAGAAGTAATAGAGTAAAAATAAAGAAGAGATTAGTTCGCATTCCTGTATATTGTCTGTGTTTGTATGTTTATGTGTGTAGTGTATTTCCTACTTTGCTTATTATTATGATTCCTCCATAGCAGTATTGATTCATTCAATCGAACTGTTGTCCCCATCGTGCACCTGGGAGTGTACGGATCATGGGCTGAAAGAGAGAATCCTATAGGTGTTTCCTTTTCCCTAGTGACCTCATATCCTGGCTTAGTGGTGACCTCTTAGTAGAAAGAGTATATGCTTGATATAGTACCTATGGTTGGGTGGAAAATCACTCTTACACTGCCAATTGCTTGGATCCTCTAGAGTATTCCTATAGAGCTCTGGATGAGCATTTGTTTGAGCATTGAGAACAAACTATGGGCTGTGGGCCGAGAGAGATAATCCTATAGGTGTTTCCTTTTCCCTAGTGGCCTCATATCCCAGTTTAGGGGTGACCTCTCCGTAAAAAGAGTATATGCTTGATATAGTGCCTACGATTGGGTGGAAAATCACTCTTACATTGCCAATTGCTTGGATCCTCTTTGATTAAATATAAGTATTCTCATTGTATTTGAATGTGAAATGGTTAAATTTTATTCTTATGATATTTATGCTTGTTTATGCATGACGTGTGTGTGGATAGAGTTTATTTTCACTGTGTTTTATATTTATACATATACACACACATTTTATTGTTCTTGAATTCATAATATGGCCATGGGGAAAAAACTAGAATCCTAGAATTCATAAAAAATTCCCCTCTATTGGTCAGAATGATGGATGGGGACTTGACAATCCCCTTTCCAAACATGCTCATTTTTTTTCCCTAAAACACCCTTTAAGGAATCTATGGTAGCTCAAGTCTTCAAGGATAATTCCTCAAACTCCATAGTATGTCGCACACTATTGTCACGGACCATGACCCCACCTTCACTAGAAATTTCTAGCAATAATTATTTCAACTCTGATGCATTCAAATAAATCTCATCATTTCCTATCACCCCCAAACAAATGGTCAAACTGAATTTTTCGATAAGTGTTTGGAAGAATATTTATGGTACTTTACTTCATTACAGTAGTCCCAATGGGATAAGCGTATACTTTTAGTAGAATTGTGGTATAATACAACTTAGCATGTTGCCACTCAAATGACTCCCTTTGAAGTTGTCTATGGAAAATTCCCCCCTTCAATACTATCCTACTTACCGAGCATCTTTAAGATACAAGAGGTTGAAAACACACTCACATATCGAGCCAACATTATTCGCACTCTAAAGGAAAATCTAATACTGGATTATAATAGGATGAAGCAATAGGTTGATCTACATCATTTCGAATGTCATTTTGTAGAAGGGGAGAAGGTATTTCTTTTCCTATAGCCATTTATGAAGACATCTCTTCAGGTCAATGGATACCAGAATCATGCCCCCAAGTTTTATGGTCCCCCCTATAAGACCCTCAAATGTGTGGGCCATGTGGCTTACACACTGGATCTACCTAGACACTCCAAGATTCATCATATCTTTCATGTTTCCTACTTGAAGAAAGTGGTTGGCCATCACTGCCATATTCAAACTAGCCTTCTAAAATTGGATGAAACTAGAAAGACTCAAAACTAGAGAAGGAGGCCATATATATTAAATAATTATGATAAAGTATATATAAATTAATATTGTAAAAATAATAACTGGAAGGTTCCACCTAATTAGAAAGTATCTATAGTGTGAAAGAAATATTTATAATAAATTTTACTATAAGGTTCCACCTACTAGAAAGTTCCTTCACTAAGAAGGCTTAGTAGAAATTTTCTTCACTAGAAACTATATATAGGAGTAGAAGAAATTAAACATGTATTGTAAAATATTTTGTAACTATAGCTTGGCTTCATTTGGAGATTGCCCCCTTGAAGTGACAAGTGAAGATTGCTTTCAATAATAAAGATATTTCTATTGTGATATTTTGTTATCTACAATTGTCTATTGTTACGGTAATTTTGTCTTTTCATATTGAAATATTACTTCATTTTGTTATTTATGCTCTGAATTTACAATTATGTTATTAAGTTACATAACATGTTATCACATATGAAATGGTGGTAACTATATCTAAGAAGAGATCAATGTTCATGGTTTCACATATGGCAAAAAATTGTAAGAATGAGTCTTGTGTTAGAGAGTTTTTTATACCTTGACATTTCAAACATGTAAGTAGGTTCATCTTTAGGAGTCAACTTAAATTCCTTCTCACAAATAAGAGATGTATAATTTATGCTAAATCATAAAATTCCCATGACAAGAGACTAAAAATAAATTTTAACATAACATTGAAAAAATAAATAGGAAAATTCCCTAAGATCCTAAAACCCTAAGCCTCTGAGTTGAGTTGTTGAAATAAATGTGGGCCCAAAAGAGCCTAGTTGGTATGTCAACTTCACGAGGCCATAACGTTTGCATCTAAACTCTATTTTTGGCACTATTTAAAGGGTTTGATATCATATTCAAGTCTATACAATTTTGGTAGGCCATGTTTCAAAAGGATTCATGTTCATTTGAGTTTCAAATTTTTTATGGGAATAGCCTAAAAAAAGTGTTGAAAATTGAAGACCTACAAAACTAGAAAGACACAAGTATGATTGACATTGTTTTAGACTTGGATGACCACCTAGACCAAGAAAAAGGTAGGAATATGTTCCATATTTGTATTTGTATATATCATTTGTGTGTGGTGTGCAATACAAGTGCACAAAATAAATCACTCATTTTATTTTAAAGTTTGAATTTATGGGTGAGATTGTGGATTTAGAGAACAGGAGAAGGTTATACTTGGTAACATGTGCATATTTATTAGAAATGAAAAATATAGATGTGATTCAATGTGGTTGCATTGGTTTAGGTGACCTCATGGACTCAAATACTTAAAATACAAAAACTATATCACATTATTATTCCTAAATCCTTGTCATTGTGTTTAATTTTAACAAAAAATGTAATATCATAATCATATTAGTCTTTCATGACATTTATACATTTGATTGGTTAGATACTATATATAATGATGATGATGATGGTTTTTAAAATCCACTATGACCAAATTGGTCTGTTGGACCTTAAAAGAGGTAAGGAATCACTTGGTTTTCTTTAAATTTTTGTGCTAAAAAATCATTAAGAGAAACATTCCTATATCACTATAGTTGTGATGAGCTAAAAATTTAGGAAGGTCAGTATTGTAGCAAATATTTTGTATTGTGCACTAATGTGGGTGTACATAGGACATTCTATGAGAAACTAATTTTCATCTTCAACCCTCTTAGTATCATAAAGATGCCAAATTCTTTCATCCCACAATTTTTTTAGGAATTGTCCAATGCCCTGTTTCACTATGGATCTCTTGAGAGTTTGTTTTTATTTTACAAATGTTGTTTTTCTTCTTTACACTAGTTAAAACGGAGAGATACTTCTGGTCTTTAAGATTAAGGTTGATCACCTTCTTATAATATCTAAATTTTCTCTTGTCCTCTAATTCTTTATTGCATCAGAACTTCTCCTTGAATTTAATGTAGTGACACTTTTAATATTATCACTATTATGTAGAGTGACCTCTTCCTCAACTCCCCAATTATTTATTCAAGACATGGCGTCTTCATGCCAACCTCTCTTAAGTTGCAGGTGGTTTTGACTAGAGGATGAATCAATC
The DNA here is from genome assembly GCA_027924585.1 of Larix kaempferi. NCBI lineage: Eukaryota > Viridiplantae > Streptophyta > Pinopsida > Pinales > Pinaceae > Larix > Larix kaempferi. The sequence continues at coordinate 8,037,225 of BSBM01001430.1, read as the reverse complement.
TTAGGAATTCTCTTGTCTCCAATGTTGTTTATCTTGTTCTTGTACATTAGGTACCTTGTCATAGCCATAACTCTCAATGGGGTAGAGACTTGCTTCTATAAGGAGGATAGGATAGGGTGTATTTCCTTTAGTTTTGATCTTATATGTTATAAAGTGCTTTTGGATTTTCTCTATCCTTCTCCACGATTCTCTAGAGATGTTGCAACCCCAAACTTCACATCTATATAAGATAACAAAAGTAATGAGAGTCTCATAGAGGAGTTTCTTCTTGTCCCAAAGACAAAGGATTATTGATTTACAACTATTTTCAAGTCCATAATAAGCATTCCACCCTCCATTAATCAATTTCCCAATGTTGTAATTCCAATTAAACTTGGGATTAAGATCAATTCCAATATATATTTATGAATCCACTTCCTTCAAGTTGTTGTTATCATACATAAAATTTTCATAAGTGATATTTTGGGATTTTATTATCATAAGCTTTGTTTTGTCAGTGTTAACAATCATACCCATACTAAAGAAAAATTTATTGAGAATTTTTAGTTGTTTGTTGAGATCATAGGGACTCCTCGCCATAATAACAATATTATTTGTGTAGAGAATAAGGATGATGATTATACCATCCAAAGTCATGCAACAAAGCATATGTCTTCCAATAAACCCTCTAGCTCGTCAATGTATATACCAAAAAGGGTAGGGGACAATGGATAACCATCACATAGAAGGAAAATTCCATGCTTCTACAGAGTAAGTACATGTCATTATTATAGAAGACTCGAAGGATGATGAAATACGAATTATAGAAACCCCACTAGATAATTTGATGATGTAGGGGTTCCATACCCAATAGTTGAATAACAACATGAGGTTTCAAAGGATATTTTGAGGAAACACAAATTCAAATTAGATAGAAAAATATGAGAATCTATGGAATACTTGAGGAAGAGGAGGACAAGGTCCATGTTTTTTGAAAAATCTATTATGGAAGCTACATCAAAAATCCTTGTTGTTTCTATACAAGAACTAGTAGTAGGAGATTTTGTTGCTACTACACAAGAACCAACAATATAACAACAATCAACTACACCAAAATTTGCTTAGAAAATAACTGATGTTGTGCCACAACTATCAACATCAACAATCCCTATTGTTGATCCACAAGAACCAACAACAAAAGGACCTGATATTATTAGACAAGAACCAAAAGAATAAGTTGAAATTGAAGAAATATTTTTCGATGAACCTATGGAAATGTTTGTTGAAAGTCCTCCCGGGCACTCTCCAAATTAATTCCAAGTAGAAGCCATTATGGAAATGCAAGTACCAGTAAAAAATACCACCAAGGAAAGGTTCACCCTTGTCCTTGGTAAGTTACATCTTAGGCCTTCCTATAATTCTCTTTTGAAACAAAATCATTTATTAAGGAAGGAAAATAAAAGGCTAACGAAGAAGCTATCCTCTATCAAAAGGAAGTTGAGGAACCATATGCCTCTTACAGGGAAGGACACACTTATCCAAGCCTATGAGGTGAGAATTTAGGCACCTTATACTTTGCATGAAGGTGACCAAGCAAAACAAGTGATTTGTATGGAAGTGATTACTATGTAAGTTGAAGGTATGGAAACTACTACATAAATGGGTATTGCTATGGAAGTTGAAGTTATGGGTACTTCTACAGAAATTGAAGAGATGGGTATTTCCATGGAGGTTGATAATATTTCTACTACAAATATGATCACTGGAATTATTTCTAATATTGTGTCTGAGGTTGTTTCTAAAGTTAATGATATTGTTTCTATTGATAAGAGTGTTGGTGAAGCTAATAAAATTGTGAGAAATTTGTTTCAAAATTTGTAGATGAAATTATAGATCTAGTCATAAGTTCCTCCAATGAAAAGATTGTTGACGAAAATGATGAAGCCAAGTTATACACTATTATAGGATATGTTTTCCAGCCAGTGGGAATTCAAATAGAGGAAGCATAGAAAGTCATTTTTATTGAGATATAGAGGTTGAGGTCACAAGTAGCTAGATGGAAAAATGTTGTTGAAGCTTATGGGCTAGGTGTAGTACCATTAGAACAACACCAATTGAGAATCCACACCTTGAGATAACAATGAGAGGGATATTATTCTCTTAAGTGAATAAGATGGGAAAATTTCAGCCAAGAATGGAAGATATTTTCTAGACTAGAAGTAGAGGTGAAAACACTTAAGGACAAGAAGCGACAAATGAAAAATCTAGCCAAGAATTTAATTAGTTGCATAACACCTTCACTTATGTATGATTTATTTTATGACAGAAGAAAACTATGTTTCTACTTGAAGTTATAACTAAAGGAGGACCCAATGACATGAAGACTCTTTAATCTTTCTTAGAGACCTATTTTGATAGTAACAAAAAAGACATGAACCTATTCTATGAAATATATCTACATAGACATGCCTTAACCAATGAGACGTTATGGAACCCAAGTCCTTTCATTGGTGATATACAACTTTAGGCCTTCATATCTTATGTCAATAACCAAATAAAGTGGAGCCTTCTGTAGAATACTATAAACAAAAATCAACAAGATTTCCACTTATGGATCAAAGGATAATATAGGAAAGCCTTAACCATTTTGGTTTTGCACTTGAGGTGGAATGTGTCATTACAAAGATGGTATTTTCTCCTTGAGAATCAACAAGAATCTATCCACTAGTGTATGCATTAGATCAACCATAAGATAATGGAAGATATATATGAATTCCAATGTAGATGGGCACATCTGGTTGAAGCTCCACGAGAAAGGGGACCTTTTAGTTAGACTAACTCCATAGAAGCAATAGAATAAGTTGATAGATACACATAGTATATAACCAATTGTTGGGAGAGATGGATTGGACTAAGGTTTTGTTTTCCTTTTATCTAGTACCCATCACTTAGGTTGGACCACTATATAAATGGAGACCATAGGAAGAAAACATATTTTGGCAAGACATCAAAAGAAATGTTGCATACTATGATGTAGGGGAGCCAGGACATTCTCCCTAAAATATCACCAACTTGCATTGGGTTGCACTCAATCCTAATTCAAATCAAGTTTTATAGTTGCACAGGGACATGCAACACCATCAATTGGGGGGAGATGACATGCCCTAGTTTTTCCATCTCTTTGTGAATTGTTTCCCCCATTTTTGTATTCCTTTTGTCACCATTTACCCTCATTATTAGAATATTCTCAACCTCTTCTGATGTTATCATTAAGGTACTCTTTTGATTCAATCAATGGAATTTACTGATAACTGTTAAGAATTTTAGAGGGATATTTTTACTTCGTATCTAACTTGCAAGATTAGTTATGATATAGAATAGGTTACTGGAATCTGCTACAAAATAGGTCAATGGAGTTATGTTACAGAACATAATGTCGGGGATACACTACAGAAGTTCGCCTTACTACATAGCCAACTACCATTACTCCAAGAAACGATTTTCCTTTTACTTCAAATATGAGAGTTGTTCTTGATGCAACTCTATTCGAGTTATCAGGCTATTGTGGGTCTACTCCGCGTGGAACCTTGCCAATTGTCCAATCATCATGGTCATTATGATTGTTGTTACTATAATACTATAGGTTGTGCATGTTGTGTATCTGCCATCTTAAAGAGACTCTCACCAACCATTACAAAACTAGAGAAGGCCACTATAAAAAACCAATGGAACATGGGCATCAACATCAAACAACTAGGTGGGACACAATTCTAGAATCCATTAAGGAATTTACGAGTCAACCATATGGTTTCGTTTCTCTATTGTAGATTTTATTTCATGTATTCCATTTCAACAATGACTAGAGGATCTTTGATTCTCAAATACATTTCCTTTAAACCTATTTGTTAATCCATTATGAATTTTAGCTTATAAAAGAGGTTATAAAAGAGGTGTGTACCCTCTTATAGAGAGGAAGAAGAGGGGGATAGATTACTGGGAATACTTTTAGAATTTTTTGTATTGTGACTGCTTAAGATAAGAAAAAAAGGTAGAAAGAAGCTAAGCTTCAAGTCTCTACCTTATGCCTTATAGAAGATAGAATAAATTGAAATAATTTTTACTTTAACTTAACAACTTAACCTTATAAAACAAATGGTGGAAGAAATCGCGACTTATGTTTTGCTTATCAACTTCTACAGTTGTGCTATAAGGCAGAAAAATTATAGAGATCAATGGAGAAATATATACTACTCAGATAAACCATTGGAATCTCAATAATGTTTTAAAATATAGTAAAGAATTAAGAAGTGAATAGGTTATGTCATCTTTTTTTTGTTTAAACTTCAAATGCATTTCAGAATGAGTCCAAATGAAATAAACTAAATAGTCTGTTTCCAGATTAAATTTCAAGTAGCGAACAATTTAATTTCTCTATTTAACATAACTATAGAAATGCATGCTGTAGAAAAAAACATTAACTATTAAAACGTTATTTACTCGAATCGCTGAGTGAATGAACGACTGACTCGCACGCTGACTAAGGTTCTTTCCTTTCGTTGCCTATGAAAAATTTATTCAGTTTAGGAATTTTTAAAAATCCATTCATAGGGAATCGCGTCACGGAGTTTTCCAACCCTAGGTTTCATACTAATGATCTTAACTTCCTAGTCCGAAGCTACAAAACCACAATAACAATTTTTCCTTGGGTTTTATCAATTAATGTTCTTGGGAGTTGCTAAATGAATTATATTAATGTGGATTGTGGAATAATGTGGACAAATAAAGGAGCAATTAAATGAATCATGTAATAATGTTCTTGGGAGTTGCTAAATGAATTATATTAATGTGGATTGTGGAATAATCTGGACAAATAAATGAGCAATTAAATGAATTATGTAATAGAGTTTATATGAATGCTTTTGTTTAGTAGATTTATAAATTTTATTTATTTTGGTTCACATATATATATGAGAATAAAATGGTAAAATATTATTGTTTAAATGGATATACTAGAAACTGCTAACAACTTTATTTTGCATTTATTTTTATTTTACAATGCAAATGAAAATATTTTTTTAGGATTGAAAAACTGCCAACAAGTTATTTAACATTTATTTGTATTCTAAAAAGTAAATGAAAACAATTTTTTTCATTTATGAAACCAAATAACTGTAAAATCTGATTATGAAATAGCCATATTTGTAAATAAACTAAGTTATAACTTTGCAATGGTAACCTCACTCAAATAATCTAAGTTATAACTTTGAAATGGCAACCTCACTCCTTGATTTTTGCAAGTAGAAATTTTGATAAATGTGACTTAGTAAACATAAGAGGATGTTTAAATTATTATTGCAAAAATCCTTTTATAGAGATTTCATAATCCGAATGCAGCCTTTTTCAAAGAACAATATTTTTATGGAAAAACTTAAAAGCTTGAAAGAAATGCATAATTATTTACCATACAAATAATCTATACAATACAAATAATCTAGAAGCTATGTAAGAAGTTAGATTTGAAGACATGTCTTATGTTTTGTAGCAGGAATCTAAACAACACCTTATCTGAGAATCTTGTAAATGTCAATCTTGCATATTAGTTTCACATTGTTACTTTTCTCCAAAAGTTCTTTAAACGGCATCGATGAATGAAAACATAGTACACTTAATAAACGAAAGCATAACAATTACCTCTAATCATTTTGTCAACCGTGTGTTGTAGGGATTGATATGCTATTTTCCTCATAAGTTTAAATCATTTCTCAAATGGAAGGCAATAATATCGGGTTTTTTGGATAACACTCTATTAATGGATAATTTTGCCATGATTAAGAGAGTATTTTTAAATGATTCAAATGTGGATGATCCAGTGTATTTTGTAGTTTTATTAAGTATTGTTTTTTTTTCCCAAGAAAAAAGCGTAATTTTATTTATCAGAGGTGAAAACTTACATTCTGTATATGCGTATAGCATGCGTTTATCCATTGCAGGACGATACATTAGTAACAAAATATTTCAGTTTAGCAGCCCATTGAGTTCCATCAAAAACCAATATATGGCCAAAAGATACAATAATAAAACCATCATAGCAAAATATGTCAAAAAAACAATAAAGACAGGTGGTTCCCCGAGCCTCCTGTTTGCCAAAAAAAAACATAGTCTAAAGAGTTTGAAAGGGCGCAGCCTTTCTTCAGTAACCAAAATATAAAAACCATGCATAGTATATAGTGCCATCAACAGAAACTGCTCCAGCTACTGATCGTGTATCACAGGGTCCATAAAGGGTCGATGATAAAATTCATAGTCAGTCCCATCTCGATGTTCTATCACTTTCCACAGCCCCACTGCCAAGTCCCTGCCAGCCTTAGCAGCCTGGTCCGCCTCCTGGTTGTTCTCCCTGTATATATGTCTGCAAGAAAAATGTAAGAAGGACAGCTTCAGTTCCAATATATCCCGTAGAATATTATCAAGTCTAATATCCCTGCATTGTTGTGTACCAGATGTCCAATTTGTGACATTCATAGAGTCTCCATACACATTTATCTGTTGACAGCCAATCTCCCTAGCAAACATAAGAAGCAGCATAAGGCTCATTAATTCTACATAATTGTTCCCTCCCTCCCCCAATCCCCAGTACAGGTGGTAAGAGTGGGTTCGTGATAAATGTAGAATCGCCCCTCCCCCACATTTGTATTCTGAAGTAGAACCATCGTAGAATCCCCAAGGTAAGGAATCATCAATCTCAAGTGCAAGGACATCTCGTTGTTTTGTAGCTTTGATGTGGTGTGGATAGGCCTTTAAAAATCCACAGATCTGTACAGCAGAGACCACCGGAGTACAGGGTTTTTCATTGAAAATCAGTCCATTCTGTGCCAACCAAATGCCCCATGCCACCAGTAAAGGAAGATTTATGTAGGACATGCCAATAGGGTCCCTAAATCGCTGTGACCATGCAGACAGAATCGTATCCCCATCCCAATTAAACATGGTGTTTGTCAATCTGGAGCATTCCGCCCATACCTGCACCATGTATGGGCAACGAAGGAATAAATGATGACAAGTTTCCTCGTTTGCTTTGCACAGAGTGCGCCACCCCAGCCCCGCCCTATTCTTGCGTTGTAAGAAATCCCAGGTTGGGATGGATTCATTGTTTTATTTTATTAAGTATTGTTATGTCACATTGTGTTATTTTTTAAAATTTGATTGGATTAATGTAATGATTATATATAAATTGTAATTATTTGAATATTTTAAAAATATATAAATGTAAATATAATCTATATTATTAATATTTTACATAATATATTATTATGGAAATATGTTATATGAAATTATGTTTTGAATAAGAAAATATTATTTACTCTTTACATAAAATAGAAATATGATGATGGAGTATATTTATATTCCATTTATACATGTTTTAGGGTCTAGATGATTATTCACATCTATATTTGTAGTGTTCATATATATTATATATATAAATTTTGAATCCAGAGTTATATTTAGAGTGTTCATATATATTATATATATAAATTTTGATTCCAGAGTTTGAGATATAATGTAGAGTTAATATATGGTTTTTAAATAAAGTAATAAAATATTAAATAAATAAAAACAAATTTACTTCAATTAAAATTTTAAAACTAAAGTTTAGTGATGAGTAATGATAATTATTATTATCTGATTTTAAAATTATATAAATTTTGATTCGAGAGTTTTAAGATATAATGTGGAGTTAATATATGGGTTTTAAATAAAATAATATAATATTAAATAAATTAAATTAAATTTACTTTAATTAAATTTTTAAAACCAAAGTTTAATGATGAGTGATGATAATTATTACTACCTGATTTTAAAAAGAAAAGGAGTTACTAAACTTAATTCCAATCTATTATTATGAGTTGAAATAGATTAGATCCAAAATGCAAACGATTTTTAGAATATAAATATTTGAAAAAAAAATTACAAGTCAAAAGATTTGATTACTCTCTAGATTAATTATTATATATTTAAAATGATGCATAAATTATAAACAATGAAACACTAAGGAGAATTTTAGTGTAAAAGGCCTTTCTCCAAGGACAAGCCTCCATTAATTTGTAAATTCATTTTAGTGTTCCACCTCATGAAAGATACAAAATATTTGTAAAAAATAAAAAAAAATAAAAAATTGCAATCGCATCCATTTCCATGGCATAGAAATTAAGTTACATTGCACCTTTTATCTGCATACAATGTTGAATTAACTACATTATTTGGAAAGATTTGGATCCAATTTTTTTAAATTTATTATTTTAACTATAAGGAATCGAGAGCTTGTTGAGATTACCTAAGATCCTATTATACTAAATATATTAACTATTCACAAAATACTTACATTAGCATGGTCCATGTGGAGGGAAAAGTCTAGCTCAGGCGCAAACCAAACGGTTTGGGTGAAAACTAATGCAAATAAGGGCAAGCCCGTTTCAGGGACTAATAAAGCCAATTATGTTCAGTCAATTTGAAGCACATTAGTGTGAGTTAAGTTTTAACTGTTGAAGTTCTCTTAGCACACTGCTTTGCAAAGGATGGTCGCACTCTGAAGAAGAATATGCTACATTTCATTTATATTCATTAGCTTAGTTCATTTCTAGCTCTAGTTTTTTTATAGCAAGTGTGTTTAAGTTTAAAGTTAATTCCGTTAAATGAGTTGTTTTCCATAGAACTATTAAATGAGTCGTTTGCTGCAAAACTACTAAATGGGCTTTTTTCTGCATGTTTTCTACATAAATATTAAATGGGACATTTGATGTAGAACAATATATGTGTCAATGAGTTTGTATGCTACTATTCTTGTAGCTAATGATCAATGTGTGATTGAATGTTCTTTAGTTTCATGCAAAAATTTCCCACTTGCTTGTACGGATTAATCTTTATGTTATTAGAAGTAGAATTATATTTTTGGATAGAGTATAATGGGCATGTTATATTTAGAATTCTAGTTACCTCCAAAGACCTACATATACTTTGAACGATACATCACGAGATTACAAGTCTTGGGTTGATAATTAAATAATGCGCTTGCAATCTAGGTACTCTATTAAAACTAATAAGCTAGATAGCAATCATGTCAGCTAGAGATGTGTCCTACTGTCTATAGATAACAAAGTGATATGTCATCCAATAGGTAAACATGTGGTTGGGTAAGCATACACTCAAAGAATACAATTAGTACTTAGTCACCTTTTTTGGACACCGTTGTAACCTTTGTTGGTACCTCTTCAAGTAGTACTACATCAAACAACCCCAATACATGGAATTTCACTTCCACATACCCTCGGGTATATTCGAAGACCGCTAGGCAATATGAAACCAACTTTAAATAATATGATCGAGCATATTGCTACTATAGTGGCATCAATCACAACACTCGAGAAGATTACTCTCTAGTATCTAGGTAGTTGGGTAGTATGGCTAAGGGTACAATCAAACCTCTTTAATTAGTTCCCTAAGAAATTGGGATGAGTACTATTGTTGGACACTACAAGTATATCAGATAGCTATAGCACTCGACATCCCTTAAACTTAGGACCCTAAAATCCCAATAAGAGAGAGAGAGAGAGAGAGAGAGATTCTAGGCTCTACCTACACCCTTATTTCAGCACGATCCTTGCATTGTGTTGATAACCTTGGTACCACTCTTCCTTACTCCTTTTTGTGGACCAATCTCCTTCAATGGCTAACACTCTGTGAAGAACCTGCAACAATTAATTAATGAAAATACACAAGATAGAAGAAATAATAGAACTCAGAATCACTTTTATTGATTGCAGGCCACTTTGAGGGGGCAACCTCCTTTGAGCAAGCTCAATACAAATAACTTCACGGTGCCTTCATTGGCCTCAACACACAATTATATACTAATTCTAGGAGCCAATACCATGGGTCAAAACCATGGGCCAATACAAACTATGGGTCAACAAACACTACGGGCGACTTACAAAGCATATGCGCCCAACAACAATAACACAAACTATGGATCAACAAATACTACGGGACGTCTTACAAAGCATATGCGTCCAACAACGATATACTAACAAAGTAAATACATGGATTCCTAACATCCCCTCTCCCTTAGAAAAATCTTTGTCCTCAAACCTTTAGATGTGGAAATTGATGTTGAAGCTGAAGGAGTGGTGCCCATGTAGTAGTCGTTGGTTGCATCTCGTGCCACTGAATGAATACCTCTATGATAAAGTGAGAGATAAGCGGACGCCCTTTGACTGTCAGGGAGGATTGCTTGGAAGGCTGTAGACAAAGAAAAGCCATATCAACTGCTTGAAAAGTGCGCTCAGAACGGTGTTGATCGGCTTGTTGTTTCATTCAAATTCTGGCCATGTGAAGAGTGTCCTGCAAAATGCGAAGAATCTGATCGCGGTTTCGAAGAACCATGTCAATTTCCTGAATTGGTGCATTGTTGAGGGTGTATGGAAGAAGAAATGGCTGTGCTTGACCATAGATGGCTTCATATGGATTAATTTTACATGCAGCAGGGTACCACCATTCAACGAGAGGGAGCCACTTCGCCCACAGAGGTTGTTGTTCGGAGGTGAAGCAACGAAGATAAGTTTCCAAATATTTATTGGTAATGTCAGCCTACCCTCCATATTTAGGGAGCCCTTCAATGAATTCCAGAGACATATCTGTCCAGATCCATGGAAGGATGGGTACGGGTTCGAGCAATCCCGGAAGGAGCTGGAAGGTATCAGATTCAGCCACCATATGTTGAATTGTCCTTTTCATTCCCTTCCAAAAGAAGGTATGTTGTCCCTGCTCATACGTTGGGAGGAACCCGGAGTGCCTGACCAATGGAGACGCATGGAGTTCAGATAAGACATAGCCCTGTTGAACAGATTCCAACCAATTTGGAATAAGCAGAGAAATAGCTAAAAGAGAAACTGGGGCATCAATTGTGCGAGAAGGAGCATCTGCCACCAAATTGTCTTGACCCTTCATGTAAGTGATCTCATTGGCATAACCCAAGAGTTGGAAAATCCATTTTAGTTGTGTAGGTGAGGAGACCCATTGTTCCAGGAAATATTTCAGACTCTGGTGAGCAGTCTTGATGCAGAAAGAATTCCCTGATAGGTATGGCTGCCACGTCTGTACTGCATGCAAAATAGCCATCATTTCCTTTGCATATGTAGAGGCGGCTAATATCTTACCGAAAAGGTCTCGTGAAGGCGACAATCCCACTGGTTTAGCAAAGGCACCGACATATTTATCCAAAATTGGTTGGAGATCCAAGGGAGTAGTGGAGACCGTTGATGGGTGCATCTGAATGGAATGGAGCTGAGCGATGACACCATGTGAATTCTTCTTAAGGATTTTTTCCAAGCGATGTGAAATGATGATGCAGAGAGACCCTGGTTGTAAGCTTGTAAATTTGTGTTTTTGCCCATTGACTGAAAACTGCATCCAAAGTTCAGCAAAATCCCATAAGATGGGTCCAAGTGTGCGTAACCATTGAACACCCAAAACCACATCACATCCGCCCAAGGCCAAGGCAAACATGTCAGAACGCAAGTTATAATCTTCCATAGAGATACGCACATTGTGACACTTCCCCTTGCAAGGTAAGGTGCCCCCATTAGCAACCATGACTTCAAAGTTGGAGCAAGGATGGACAAAACAATCAGCCTGTTTGGCGATCCGAGGGTCAATGAAGTTATGAGTGCTACCGGAATCAATGAGTATTGTAAGAGGAAGCTTCTTGAAGTAACCACTGACCCCCATTGTTTGGGGGGTGGTGATTCCGGTTAAAGCATGGAGAGATATCTCTGGGTGGTCTTCCTGAGACGGAGGTTCAATAGGTGGCTCCTGAATGTCGACCTGATCATCCATTGTATCTAGAGCTTCTTCACCAAATTCAGAGGCAAACAGAGAATCCACATCCAAGAGATAGAGATTTTGTTGAACACATCTATGTCCCCGAGTGAATTTCTCATCACAATTATAACAAATCCCTTTTTCTCTACGTGCCTACATCTCTGTTTCAGACAAATGCTTGATGGGAGTTGGTCGAGGAGCTGGCGGGATGGGAGGTCGTTGAGAACCCATATTTTGGAAGGGAACACAAGTGGGTTTGGAGCGCTATTGGGCTGCAATATTGTCTTCTGCCAACTTAGCCAATGCCAGGGCTTCCATCATTATGTTGGGATGGAACATTTTAACCTCTAAGCGGATTTCATCCTTAAGACCACTGATAAAACAACTCCTGTAGAATTCATCAGACAAGCCATCTGTGTGATTGGCTAGTTTCTCAAATTCTGTCTAATACTCTCTCACAGTGCCAATTTGGCGAAGTTTAGTGAGGGCTCATGTGAAGTCATCAAAAGCACTAGGACCAAATCGTTGCAAAAGGAGCTGGCAAAAATCTGGCCATTTTGGCTCTTCATGAGCCTTGATGTATCAACGGTACCATTGAAGAGCTTCCTGTTCCAAATGAAAGGATGCAAGTGGAACTTTGGTGACATCAAAAGTATTATGCAGACTGAAATACTGTTCTGCACGATAGATCCAGCCAGTCGGATCAGTACCATTAAAGCGAGAAAAATCAAGCTTCGGACCACAAAAATTGCTGGAAGAAGAGAACTCATTTTCTGATGAAGACTCGGACTGTCGTTTGTTGTTCATGGCTGAATGCTCAAGATGGAGGCCGAGAAATTTTTCATCCAGATCCTGGAGTTTGGTTTGGATGGCTGCAAGTGCTTCCTCCATGGTTTTTGCTCATGCGCGGGTGACAACCATAACCAGTAGTTTTTTTTTTTTGAATGGGTAGAAAAATACAAACAGAAGCTTATTTAGTAAAGGGAAATTTGGATTTGGAAAAAACTCTGATGGGTAATTGGAGTTTGACTAGATTTTGGACACTTTCGAATGGACAGGGAAGCAGAAAATGAGGATTTCAGAAGCAGGGTGAAAGAATGGGAAAATTTGTCAGAGAGGGACAAAGAAGCAGAAATAGGGAATGAACACGGTGCCAAAATTTAAAGGTGATTGGGTGAAAATTAAAGAAGTTATGGCAAACTCTAAAAATAGACAAATGTGAGATTTCTGGCTTTGGGAAGTGGAATTTGGGATAGGGTCCTCAGGAATGAAAGATGCAGAATGGGATGACAGGGGTGTCAAGGAAGTTTTAAGGGAAACAGAGTAAAAACAAGGGACATATGGCGAAAAAACAGAATTTTTCCAGAATGGATCTGCTACGGCACAGAAGGGTTCAGAAACAGATGGATCTACAACAGCGCAGAAGGGATCGGAAACAGATGGATCCGAAACAGCGCGGAAGGGATCAGCAACATATGGGTCTGAAACGATGCGGAAGGGATCGACAACATATAGATCTGAAACAATGTGGAAGTGATCGACAACAGATAGATCTGAAACAGTGCGGAAGTGATCGGCAACAGTTCTGGACAGAGGAAATCTGTGATTTATCAGCTGAAAATAGATATGGACCCCATATGCTCGGCTTCCTAACAGTTCAGGGGATTCAGTCGGCCACCAATGTTGTCTGACATCTTGCGTATTGGGGCAGTATCCCTCACTCCACAGCTCAGGTAAAACTGATAACCGATTTGCCACAAACGACAGCTCTTGGTTTACCTCACGGGTGGGAACTAGTCAATCAGGTAGGGGTCGTTGCCCTTTTCCCTGGCAGGTCCTCTCAATGGGCCAGCTACTTTGGGGTTCTTGTGGTACTCCTCACAATGAGTTTTAGGACTTATGCCCAAGTACTTCCCACAATTAAACGGATATGGATTATTCCCAGATCCGAACCTGCAACAGATGCGAAAAAAAAATTGACAGAAATTTCACCCAACGAGCCCAAGAAAGTGCTATGATACTAGATGTGAAGAACCTGCAACAAATAATTAATGAAAATACACGAGATAGCAGAAATAATAGAACTCATAATCGCTTTTATTGATCGTAGTCCACTTCGAGGGGGCAACCTCATTTGAGCAAGCTCAATACAAATAACTTCACGGTGCTTTCATTGGCCTGAACACACACTTATATACTAAGTCTAGGCACCAATACTATGGGTCAAAACCATGGGCCAATACAAACTATGGATCAACAAACACTACGGGTGACTTACAAAGCATATGCGTCCAACAACAATAACACAAACTATGGATCAACAAATACTACGGGACGTCTTACAAAGCATATGCGTCCAACAACAATATACTAACAAAGTAAATACATGGGTTCCTAACACACTCGAGGAGGTGAGCTCTCTTGAAAAAATTTCCACCTGGAAACATTATATGATGAGTTGAAACACAATTTAAACCACAACCACTCCTCTACTCAGCAAAATCTTGAAGACACTTGTGACAATCTAACCAAATTGGAGTCACTTTTTGACTAGCTAACTCAGTTAATGACATTGTTCCTTCATCATCTTTAGGATTATATCCAAAAACATAGCACCCTTCCAACAAGGAAGAAGTTGATTCATCCAATTCTCATGGGCTTCACTCCACTCTACTTGTTCATGATTTGATGAATCACATGTGGCACAGACTTCCTAAAATCATTCTCACCAAATTTGACAAGTCAAACCCCACAAAATGGGTCAATAAGATGGAACATTACTTTTCTTTGCATGGCATCACATATGATTGATGGGCTTCTATTTTGACCCTTTTTTGCCACTCATACTCTCTAGTTCAATCCTTTTTGGCTTGATATATGCTTCACTTTAACCCATAAACTAGACTATGTCCTTCATTTTCCTTGCACATATGATAAGGTGTGATGGATTGTCTTTTTGAATATTGATTAGTTTATATAGTGAATTAAGGATTAAATTGTAGAGATTATACATTAGTGGTATGATAAGGTTCTTGTAGTTAGTTACAATTACAACTATGGATCGAATATCAAAGAATTCAACTATGACTCGAAGGTCAACTTAATTGGCCAAAGCAAATGGAAGAGTTAGAACATAGTATCAAAGTGCAATCTGAGAAGAATATTTACTCCAGCAGAGATGCCAAACCTTCAACATGGCATAAGACAACTCCACATCAGCGAACACAAGTTTCAGAGAGATACCAGCAGCACATTCAAAGGTTATAACTGTAGCCGCCAACGTGGAGAAGATTCAAGGAACTAATTTAAAAGCATTTCATTATTGGTTCATGGCATTTGAACCTCCACTTCAGCAATTCAAATATGCCATTCCAGATTCATAATTGAAGATGCTTCCATCGCATTCAGGGAAAACCAATCCCAAGTCGTGGGGGTATTCTCAGAATAGCCATCTGTTGAAGTAACGCAAACAAAACCCCAAGAATATAGGATTGAGTTTTATGTTCTATTATTAAATTGGTTATAACAGGTAGAGACATCTACAGTTTACAGGCCAAGAATGGTCAATTTGATTAGCTTACATTTAAGTCTTGTTATAACTAATTTGCCCCAAAGTATCTATGTATCGGTATAAATAAAGGGGCAGTTCTCCTCATGAATAGTTCAATGGAGTTGGGGGGGAACAATACAATATAGAAGATTGTGACAGTTCGAATAAAATACAGAGAGTATAAACCTCTGATTTGAATTTCTGCGAGGACTGTGAGTTCAATTGTATTGTGATTTAATGTGTGGTTGCTATATAATATCCCAACACTCTGTTCTCTAGAGGCAGGCCCCACCTTAGAGAAACAAGTGCTGTGGATATGTAGATAGTTATTTATGTTTTTATATTTTTATTTTTATATTTATATATTTATTTCATTCCAGTAGCTTAGTTGAAGCTCATAACTATGAAATGGTTGTATATCTAGTTTCACAAAAAAAGCAAAAAGGATAAAACCTGTGACTAGTTTTAGCTATTGGTAATCCCAAGTTACTCAAAAGCCTCACATATGCAGCCAAAAACAGTCCATCCAAAATGCTTCTAAGATCTGTGAGCTTCGTAGTAACCAGTTTAAGTTGGTCAAACATACAGCATCTCTATCGTGCTCTGCTCAACAGAATAACCATATCGTGCTCTGTTCAACAGAATAACCATGTAAGCAGCGTATGTGAAAATCTGGAAAACAATTATATTTGAATGTAAGATTGTGAGAGTTTGTCCAAATTGATAGCTAAGTCAAATGCCCAAAAGGTATTAAAACAATTATTCTGAGATAAGGTTTCCCAGAAATAAGACGAACACAATACTCTGATGACATAACTGTTATCCCTGCTACCATCTTCACTAGTAACAGTGCTTTTCTGGTGGCTTAAAGAGCTACTTGATAGACATCTTCCCTATCTGATTCTTCGTGGTAGGAATAAGACTATTAACAGAATACTCTGTTGACATAATTGTTCTCCCTGCTACCATCTTTACTATTAACAATGCTTTTCTGGTGGTTTAAAGAGCTACTTAATAGACATTGGTTCTTCCTGTTACAGCATAAATAACATTCATGAATTACATGTTTTATACATGCAGTGTGACTTGGCTTTATCTATACGTGAATTGAAGGATTTGTATTAATTCAAATCCACCCAAAGGCTCAGTTTGTTACATAGTAAAAGAAGGATAGATCACAACTCTCAGCGATCTTAGCCTTAAAGGGCGAAATGGACTCTTGGTGTGGAGCTACAAAGTGTGACATTGTTGAGCATAACAGTTCTTCGTTGCCTCTTCTCATGATATCAGTGCTTATAGTGTTTTTAAACAATAACAACAAAGGTTTAGTTTCACATGGATGATATTTGGTTTTGACATTGACAATAGACATATTATGATACGGTTTTTATTGCAATATAATTCCAGTGTCAAAAACCATGAACCATGGAGGAATACATCTTTCTACAATAAATTCTTTAAATATTGTACATATATCATCCATGCCAACAATTATGTAGTAATATGTTTCATCTTATAGCATTTATCCAAATCAGTTCTCTTTGATTCGCTTTGAGTAGAGTAAAAAATAAAGTGTAAAATTTATTTTATTTTAATGTTATAATTAGTTAATTAATTAATGTTATGAATAGTTTGAGTTTAGGATTTCCAATTTCCAGCAGAAAAGTTTTTATTTTAGTTAATTTATTAATAAATTCTACAAAACATAAACAGTCACTTGGGGCAGACTCTTGTTATCATTTGTTTCATTCTCTTTGTGCTTCCAGCAAGGATATGAAGCAGAAATGGGTGACATTCTAGTGCCTTCTGGCAATCTGACTTTACAGGCTTTACCTTCCAGCTTTCTGGGGACCTTGTAAGGCCCAACCGTTTTACATTTCAACTTCTTGTGCTCTGGATGGTGAAACATTTATTTGATCAAATAAACCATAGCTAGATCACCTTCCAGGAAACATTAATTGTCACCTTGAATGATGTACAGTTGTCACTAGTCTCATCACTGTGGATAATTAAGAAATTATTTAAATTTCAAAACCTTTGTGTATGTTTTGAGCATAACATTTTCATCCATCTATGAAGATAAAAATTAATTCTTCACTAATGTGGCCTTGCACAGAAGATTGAAAATTTTATACATAGTTGTATTGGGAGATTTTCTTTTATATGAATCATTTTAGATTTATCTTATCTCTAAATGATCAAATCTTTTTTATCTCTAAATTCATATGAAAATTCATCTTCACATTGATCAACTCTTTTGAATTGTAAACTTTTTCAGAGTGTAAAAGTTGAGGAGAGGTTTGCGGACATTTATTTGATCAAATAAACCATAGCTTGATCACCTTCCAGGAAACTTTTATTGTCACCTTCTTCGTATCTGAACTTTCTTTGCTCCAACTGAGTTCTTACTTGCTCATGTAACTTGTATTTGTGTCGTATATTTCTCAGCATCAACATTATGGCTGTAGGTGGTTGTTTGGAGCTGCTTTTTGGGTGACAAACGAAGAAGATCATTAGGATATTGCCCTCGGATGCCATCAACAATCAAAATAATCAGTGGCAGACCACTTTTGGGTGACACAGTGGTGCATATAGGACAATCGTGAAACTTCCTATTGGGAGGAGGTATATTATCTACAAGAACCTGAAAATGGCCTTTGAACATCACTGAAGCATGTTAAGAAGAAGGAAGAAGTGCATGGTGTGAGAAATTGCAAACCTGTAGAAGCCATAGAAAAGAAATATTAGTGTGTAGAGTGTAGGGCCTCATCGTGGTCACTGCATTTTATGCAAAACCATATTCAAACACCATCGTGCCTTTGATTCATTGTTTTTTTTAAATAAACTCAACAGAAAAAAGCCTCTGAGCATAAAGCACGATTTTCCGAATTAAAGCTAATGACTCGACCTTTTGATTTGAGTTTTACTCTGTTATATGTCACTCCGTTTAAGTTTCTGACTCTATCACCCCAACTCCATCTCGTGCCATACTCTGTCTACTTATTACTCTGCCTCGGTACTCCACCAAATTAACTCCTGCTAACCCTGTGGGCCTAGTTCTTTCTTTACTCTGTTGACCGAAAGGCTATATCAACATAATTCCTTCTAAGACACTTCGTTTCACTGTCAAAAGGCTAACATCAGCATAGTTCCAGCTTCCTTCTAAGACACTTTGGCTCACAGTCAAAAGGCTAACATCAGCATAGTTCCAGCTTCCTTCTAAGACAGTTTGCCTCACCGTCAAAAGGCTAACATCAGTGTAATTCCTTATAATAAGCTTTGCCTCAACCTGCCAATCTGTTTATTAAAATGGACTCATCCGCTGAATCCACATCTTGGGAATGAGGACGCATGGTTACAGAAAGTTGGGAGATGAAAAGTAATAAAATCGTTATCTAACATGTGCAAGGTTTGGAGTATGAACATGTGGAAAAGGTTTGGAGGAATATGTGGGCATATGAACATGTGACAGGCAGTATACTATTCGCAGTTTTGCAAATGGTCACAAAAGAAACGGTTGAGGAAATCCTTAATAAGGAACTTAGGAGGGAAGCTCCTATCTCTGAGATTTGTAGGGCGAAACCCTGTTTCTGTTTTGGTGGCAAAAATAAAACGCAACCCTTAATAAGGAACTTAGGAGGGCAGCTCCTATCTTTGAGATTTGTAGGGCGAAACCCTGTTTCTGTTTTGTGTTTTGGTGGCAAAAATAAAACCAAAAATTCTGGAAAACGCTCTCAGGCCTTCTCCTTCCGGAACTGGAAATGGACGGAACGTTCTTCGAGAGAAGGGTGGATTGGGAACCCCAAAAATTTTCACACTATTTTCACACTATCTTGGTGGCGATAATAAAACCAAAAATTACCCAAGAGAAAAAGGGGATCCGTCAGAACGCTCTCAGGCCTTCACCTGGAAATGGACGGAACGTTCTTCGAGAGAAGGGTGGATTGGGAACCCCACAAATTTTCACACTATCTTGGTGGCGATAATAAAACCAAAAATTACCCAAGAGGATCCGTCAGAACGCTCTCAGGCCTTCACCTGGAAATGGACGGAACGTTCTTCGAGAGAAGGGTGGATTGGGAACCCCACAAATTTTCACACTATCTTGGTGGCGATAATAAAACCAAAAATTACCCAAGAGAAAAAGGGGATCCGTCAGAACGCTCTCAGGCCTTCACCGTCTGGAACTGGAAATGTCACAGATGGGACGTTCATCGAGAGAAGGGTGGGAGTGATAACCACCACCAACCATCTCAGTATTCGCGCTCTGGCCCGAGAGCCACAGTTCATCTTCCGGATTTTTGTGCTTGTCTGTGTATGATTACGCAGACTTGACGTACAACCTATAGAACAGATCCTGTTCAAGTAAGGTCGTGATATAACAATCTTTACTGCCCGCCTTATATATCGCTTCTTTTTATATTTCTCAACGCATGTGGGAAAGCAATATAGCCACATCGTCACAGCTATTATTTTTGCCATCCACATAATTAGAAGCAGCATTCATAGATCGCGTTGACAATAAAGAGGAAGCTTGTTCTACACTTAGCAGCAGCAGCATTCATAGATCGCGTTGACAATAAAGAGGAAGCTTATTCTACACAGATGAAACAAAAAGATGCGCTAAGCCTTTGCCTACGATGCTTTTCCTGCCGAATGCAAAGGTCCATTTTTAGACCTATGTTCATTTTACAAAGGATCGGATATTGTGGGAAGAGATGAGCTGAAAATGTTAGAAAGCAGCGCACTTGTTACTAGAACCATAGATGGTGTTGTAAGTGTACATTATGTCATCTTAACACTTGTTTTCCAAAAGCCAAAGGAAGTGAGAATTGACATCCCCACTAGTGCAAGAGAATTCAAGGAGTTCGTCGAAGGGGAGGTAACGAATCTATGAAAGGTAACAAATCTATGGACTTAAAAATAGTCATATACATTATGTCACTGAAGTGATTAAAAGCATTAAAAGGCATCTCAATAAGTGATAACAAGCATGCATTGGATATATCTTCTTCATCAACACTCGACTTTATGCATAATTCAATGAGAGTTCTTCACCTCGGAAATTTGACCAAAGTGGAAGGAAATTGCATTAAAATATCAAAATATTTAAAGAGATGTTTTTTTTAAAAGCGAAAATTAACCATCTTCAGTTTCAAAGACTTAAGGAGGCAAGCGATTCTATTCCCGCCTTAAGTTTTCCAGAAAGTTTTGAATCTATTTAATAAAACTTTTGATTAGTTTTAGCAATTTCATAT
This sequence comes from Larix kaempferi, assembly GCA_027924585.1. Lineage (NCBI taxonomy): Eukaryota > Viridiplantae > Streptophyta > Pinopsida > Pinales > Pinaceae > Larix > Larix kaempferi. Next base: position 8,016,564 of record BSBM01001430.1, on the reverse strand, counting down.
TGTTGCTTGAATCTATTTAATAAAACTTGTTGACTAATTTTAACGATTTCATATGGTTGCTACTTATAGATTGCATAACTTGCAGATGCCTTCAACATTGAGACACGTGGATTTTAATGAAAGGTTACATTCGCAGGCCTTCAAATCTCTTCCACGGATCTTCAACAACTTGGAGATTTGCGAATTCTAAGATTGATGAACTTTGCAAAGTTCAAAAATGTCCCTAAGAGTCAGGACAATAATAGGTTTGGAGGAACTATCTCTTTCTATTTGTGTTTGCAGCCCTATAAAAAAACTACCAGGATCGATTTTAAAGCTCCAGTCTTTGCATATATTTGAAAATGTATTGTTGTTTATGTTTGACGATGTGTTTTGTGCAATAACTTACTTTGGGATATCGCAAAAAAAATAGGAAAACTTTCACATAGTATTGTGGAACTATCGAGTTTAAGAGTGTTGGACCTCAAAGGACGTGAGTCCTACAGAAGCTTCCGGAAGGTTTTGATAAACTTTGCATATCGTAAGCAAAATGTTGTGCAAGGAGTGGGCAGATTATGGATATTCATATTTATGATACCAAAAATTTTATTACCTGCATTATGTTAATATAGACCATAACATTTGTTCTTTCACCGACAATTTTCTCTTAGGATGTGTCAAAGTCGGAAAGTCAAAATAAGAATATAGAAAATAATCTTTTACTAGAATTTGATCGCTTGCTCACTATTGCACGAGGAGGGGCATTCCATGTATCTGGTCTTTCACCAAACACCCTTATCCTTGTCATATAGGTTCCCGTGGGCCTTAATTGAGCAGACTGTAGATTATATGCAAACAAAGTTTAAAATCATTTATGTTGGTCCACGTTTTAATATGCTGCCCACAAAAGTAAAAGATAGAATATTTGTAGGCCATCTACTAGAAGCTTGTGCTATTGAAGTGAAAGATGAAGATCGTTCCAATTTCTTCAGATGTTGGTGGTGGATGGCAAGAGTGATGAAAATCGCCCTTCTTTAAGACTTTTGATAGACGATGGATTGGAGGAATTTGTGATGGGTAACTATAGGAGATACCTATGGTTGAAGCAATTTGTGGAGACCAATCAAGAGAGTAATATAAAGTTGTTAAGAAAATGGTTTGCACTTGAAGGGGACTAAAGTTGAAACTGCTCCTTCCTTTCAAAATAATGGCTCATCACAATAGGTATTCGACTTTTTGTTACTATTCTATTTTTCTATCGAACTCAAAACTCTGAACTTAAAATTATTCATTCTATTTGTCTATTTATGTAAAGATAATTTGTTTAACTTCATTTAGCAATTTTCAACTTCATTTTATTTATTGTGCTCATTTTTTTTGTTTGCTTGACCATTGTAGAATCTAACGTAAAAGTCTGAACTGAAAATTGCTTGTGGAGTTGACAAATTGAAAGGAAAAACTGTTTTTATAGAAATGAGGCCTGCCCACTTATGCTATGGCATTCGCCTCCCGCCTTTGAAGGAAATGTATGATGTTGTGAAAGAGAAACTTGATTTTCAAATTATATCAATTCCGGTTGTGGAGCCTAGCAAGGTATTTGATGTAAATAAGCAGTTTTCAAAAGGCGTTCTTTGGTTTGTTCTCTAAAATATAACAAAGAACATAAATGTTTTATGGCTAAACAAAGTGGATGGAAAGGAGATGATGAATATGAAAAATGGTATCCAAGTCTAAATTGGATTATAGATTCTAATGGGAAAATTACCACTTACAAACTTTCTACTTTAAAGTTCCTTTTTGATCATTTAGAAAGAGTTCAAGTAAATACATTCGTTGTTTATTTATTATTTATTTTGACGCTAAAGGGAAAATTATAATGAGGAAAGAACCAATCAAGGAGTTTCAATTCTATTTTAGTTTTTGTTGTTGTTTGTTTGGTAAAAAGATCAATATTTAAAGGAAAATTGATTTAGTTATATGTTCCGTACTAAATGTAATGAAGGAGTTGAAGGATGGCATTCACATTATTCATATTCCCACCTATACCAAATGTAATGGAGGAGTTGAAGGATGGCATTCACATTATGCATATTCCCCAATATAGATATACAAAACATAAAGAAATTATGGCTCACATATGCTATGTGAGCCATACACTATGTATTACAGTGACAACCGATTGTGTGAAATGAAAAGTCTTTGGAATTCATTTCCATTTGAAAATATGTACATGACCTTCATGGATCAGGATGAAATAGACGATAGGTACACGACCATCATGGATCGAGATGGAAAAATGATTGCATCTTGTAGAGGGGAAACTGTGTAGTGCATATTCACCCATTCCAGAGAAGATGGAGCAAAGCTAATGATAAGGGATTTCCAAGGAAAAGGAAAAGAAACACATGATGAGGACTCTAGCGTCTCCGACGACCTTACTAAGAACATGCAAATAGAAGCTACTATGGATATCGATCTTGATAGGTTAAGCCAATACACATTTGATCTTACGACGGAAAAGAAACTATATATTTGCTTTTGAAATTCGACAAAATTGATCGCTTATCTTTCATATCTATCCCGAATTTTCTTAACCATAGTGGTCACCAAAGGTGACTTGGCCGACTTCAAGAGGCTTATGCATGTTAAAGAATTTCTTGTTGGAGAAATACACGTCGATTGGGTTGTGCGTGATTAAACCCCCCGTAATTTGACAACCATTAGTTATTATTTTTTATTTGAACTTGAAATTCAAGAATCGTGTCCAGCTTCTATGCCAATATTTAATCTAGATTCTTCTTTTATGGTTTTCAGAAGGATACAATTTCTCCTCATCCTCAACAAGATGAATATAAGTTGGCGATCACTGTCACGAGGAATCTCTTGGACAATATAAAAGAGGCAAAACAGGTAGTTGCAGGTCTTATTGCGATTGCGGATGTTTTGGAGAGAATAAAAACTGTTTTTAACAATTTAAATGAGTGGCTGAGTTGTGGTCAAGCAGTAAATTGGGGGAAGTTTTCCATCAATTCTCACTCTGGTGTTATTGTAAAATAAAAACAACCTAAATGAATGGCTATTTGTTTTAGGGTAAATGTTTAGATTAGCCAAATATATTAATGAGTTTAATCAAAAGCCTGCGATGATTCATATTTCTCTTCTCCATGACGTGTTGTTATGAAACTGGTCCTATTAATTTTGCCTTGTAAGTCCCACACACTTAATGTCAACAATAATGATGTTGAAAATCCTTAATGATAAATCAAAATAAAAAGGCTACTTCTCAATGATGAAGTGAGACTTATTCCATATCATTGCAAACCAAGGGTTATCACTCTTACAACATTTCAATACTTAATTCTTAAGAACAAAGAATTATCCAAGATGGTATCCAAGTCTAAATTGAACTATAGATTCAAATGGCAGAATTACCACCTAAAAATTTTCTATTTTAAAGTTCATTTTTTATCATTTAGAAAGAGATAAACTAAATAATTTTGTTGTTTATCTATTATTTATTTTGACGCTACCCTATAAATAAAAGGAAAAATTATAATGGAGAAATGGCTTGTCATTGACTTTTTAATTCCATTTTAGCTTGTGTTGTTGTTTGTTTGGTAAAAAGGTTAAAATTTAAAGGAAAATTGATATAGTTATATGTTCCATACGAAATGCAATGGAAGAGTTGAAGGATGGCAGTCACATAATTCATATTCCCACATATAGAGGCATACAAAACGTAAAGAAATTATGGCCCACGGACACTATCTACAAGGATTATTATTTTCCCTTGGAAAAGACAACTGCTTTTTTCAGGTGTCTTATCCATTTGAAAATTTCAAAAGAGATTAATGAAACAAATTACAATGACAACCAATTCTGTGAAATGAAAAGTCTTTCGAATTCATTTCCATTTGGCAATGTGTACATGACCTCCATGGATAAGGATGAAATAGACAATAGGTACATGACCTTCATGGATCAAGATGGAAAAATGATGGAGCAAAGCTAATGATAAGGGATTTCTAAGGAAGAGGAAAAGAAGGGATTTCCCACGAAGAGGAAAAGAAGGGATTTCCCACGAAGAGGAAAAGAAGGGATTTCCCGAGAAGAGGAAAAGAAACACGTAATTTTATCTTATGGTAGAAAAACAACTATATATTTGCTTTTAAAATTCAACAAAATTGATCGTCGATCTTTCATATCTATCCTGAATTTTCTTGACCATATTACATAAGAGTGGTCACCAAAGCTGACTTGGCCGACTTCAAGAGGCTTATGCATGTTGAGGAATTTCCTGTCAAAGGGAATACACGTCAATTGGGTTGTGCGTGATTAAACCTTCCATATTTTGACAACCGTTAGTTATTATTTTCTTCTTGAACTTGAAATTCAAGAACCATGTCCAAGTTCTATGCCAAGGTTTAATCTAAATTCTTCTTTTATGGTTCTTAGAAAGACATAATTTCTCCTCATCCTCAACAAGATGAATATAAGTTGGTGACCGCTGTCACAAAGAATCTCCTGGACAATATAAAATAGGCAAACTGGGCAGTTGCAGGTCTTATTGCGATTGTCGATGTTTTGGAGAGAATATAACATGTTTCTAACAACCTAAATGAGCGGCTGAGCTATCTCAAGTGGTAAATTGGTGGAAGTTTTCCATCACTCTTTGTGCGCTAGCATCGAAAATTGGGAGTCCTCGGAGTGTTATGTCCCAGGAGTGATAAAATAAAATTCTGAGACTCAGACCAAAAGAGTAAGGGGTGTTGTTGTAAAAAAGCAACAACGACCGAAATGAGTAGTTATTTGTTTTAGGCTGCTAATGAATGTGGGTTGTCCAGGATCAAATTTGAAGCTTTTATTTCCCTTCAAGACTTCTTTAGTCCTTCATAGAAGGGCATTAAATTATTTATTTTGCATCGTGAGGATTCTTCCATGTACAAAAACTACTTCTCAATGATGAAGTGACATATCATTGCAAACGAAGGGTTATCACTCTTACAACCTTTCAATACTTAATTCTTAAGAATAAATATTTGAAAATTATGAATCTAATTTAGATTGTGGCAATTAATCATAGTTATAATAAGAAAGGACATTTTCCACAACATGGTTTCATATTTTTCGACAACATTCAAGTGGTGTGACATATTGATATTTTGTTGCAATACATAACATGCAATTTGTGCATATGGTCTTATTAGTTGGACTAGTATATATTAAAGTGGTGTGACAATAGTATACCACCAATAATAAAATATAGTTCAATTATGTGTTTTCCACCATTTTTTTGCTTCAACAATATAGTGGGCATTTCACGAATCGCAACCTAGGGATCATGAGATGAATCCTTCATTGTTGTAATGGAATATATACTATATCGAGCTCCATCCACCGTATCCACATTCACAAAATCATAGCTCCGGGATTGATTGTGAGACAATTCTTATCTAGCTTGCTTCAATGACTTATACAATGTAGAGATCACGGTTTCCAATATCATTGTATCCTCACCATCGTGAACAAAGTAAAAAAAAAAGATTAGCATTACACTAACTAAAAAGAAATAAAGTTCACATATATTTTGTCTTTATGCTAACTACATTATTTTATTTAGATGTTTTGAAAAACATTATTTTCTTCTTTTAATCATTCTCAAATTTTATATAGTAGAAAAATTGTGGCCGCCCCACTTAAAAACAATGCTCTAAGAGAGTGACTATTGGTTTTTCTTCCGGAGAAAAAGTAAGAAAAAGTTTATGGTGCGCGAGAGTGCTTACTTCCAACATAATTTAAGAGCCTAAAATTTATAATACCATATCAATAAACTCTTTTACAAACCATGAAACTTTTTCTTTGGAAACTCCTCAAACACTTTTTAAGTAAACTTTATGTAATATATATATATATATAGGAACATCCCTTTGAACTAAAAGATGAGGCTGTCACAAAATAATAAATTAATATTTGGCACACATAAATAGTCTCATTATAAAGTATACTACTAACAACCAATTAAAAGAAAGTATAATACACTAATTAAAGAGTAGCACATATATGAACATCATTAGTGGCAAATTAGTGGCAATGGAGAATAAGTACCACCCTTTAGTTTAGAATAGGATGACGATGTGCGAGACATATACCAATAACTCACAGGCCAGCCTAGGCGGTATGACGGGTCAATATGTGCAGTTGTATCCCCACCGGAATTGAACCCTAGATGTATGCGGAGATAACACATCTTCTTAACCATTGGACCCACTCAGCATACCAAAGCATACCAATTGTATTTGTCTGTAATGGAAATCGCAATTCTTCCCTATTCTTTGCAATGGTATTAGCAAAGCTTCGTTGTTTGCACGCGTTCGCTGTATATTTTACTCGTTAGTTTTGTTTATGCTGATAATATAATTTATATGATTTAGAAGAGAGTCACAAGGCTCGGGATAACTCTATTCCTGGTGGTCGGAAGGGAAGCCTTAATGAAACCCAGTTGCATGCAGAGGACATTTTGAGAAGCCAGAGATCATCAAGAACAAAAACTTCTCTGGCCGATGATGAATGTAATCAGCTTGTCGATGTAAGTGGAATAAAAAAATCGCGCACGATGTTCCAAGTTTGTTTCGTTCTTTCGTGATCAGCTATATTGTGCTACAAAAGGGTTGAGGGGCCGACTTTCTGAACATTTGTACGAGGTTATTTTGGAAGTTTGTATGCCCTTGGTTTTCCTTTAGAATAAGTTTGCATCTTCCAGGAATGATGGCTTTGCGTTTTTTTTGGAACATGGACCATACATTATCAATGATACAGATTCCCCCCTCCCTACGTAAGCAAGCAGAGCCTCCATGCCCAATTTGGCTCTGACCTGAAAGTTGAAACTCCTCAGGATGCCTTAGTCTTAATTGTACTCTACCTTCTACAAGGCATTGGATTCAACCATATTCGTTCAATATCGATGAGAAAATACAAAGCTAATGTTGTCCGGTGAGCAGGTGGCTCTCCTCAGGAAGTGGTTTTCTTCTTTGTCAAGCTGGAGCGAAGAGATTGTAGGAATATAGATCTATTCTCGGTAACTCTGGATATTGCAGTTTTAAAAGATCATATTCAGCTGGAAGAGCAGAGCAGGCATGTAAATTGCATTGTTGATTGTATCAGAAAGTGAAGAACAAAACAAAGAACAAAAACTCCAAGATGTATATATTAATTAGAAACAGAGCACAGAGAACAATATATACTGGACAAAACAGTTGCTAACCGGTCGATTACTAACCGGTTTATTAAACTAATCTAAACCGAAGGTAACCGGTTTATTAAACTAATCTAAACCGAAGGATTTATTTAACATTCCCCCCTTAATCCAAAGGGTCATCTGACATGACTAGTAACATTATGAATTTTTCAAACTTTTCACGTCCCAATGCTTAGTAAATATATCGGCAATTTGCTCTGAAGTAGGACAATGAGTCAAATGAATAGTTTTGGCCTCAACATGATGTCGAATCAAATGATATTTGGTATTGATATGTTTGGTTCGATCATGGAATTTAGGATTCTTGGCCAATTGTATTGCAGAAGTATTGTCAACAAAGAGAGGTGTTGAAGTCTTCTGTTTCTCCTGCAAATCTTCAAGAATTTTTTCGAAGCCAAATGATTTCTTTTGTGGCTTGAGCCGCTACAACGTATTCGGCTTCAGTTGTAAAATCAACAGGAACTGATGGCTTTCGTGATATCCAAGTGATAGATGCTGATCCAATATTCATCAAATAACATGAAGTAGACACCCCATGCTCTTTATCTCCATCAAAATCTGAATCGGAATAACCAGTAAGATGGAAGTCTGAAAATTTAGAGTATTTGATGCCAAACGACTGAGTTTCTTTTAAATATTTGAGCACTCGTTTTGCTGCGATCCAATGACCTTCACAAGGTTGATGCATAAACCTGGAAAGTATTCCTACAACAAAAGTTATGTCAGGACGAGTAGTAGTAAGATAAATCAAGCTTCCAACAAGTTGCCTGTACTTTGTTGGATCTTCACATGCACTGCCTTCATGTAAAGATATACTTTTTCTGAGAAATAAAGATATACTTTAGTTTTTGATCTACTTCAATTCCTAAATAATAATGATATACTTTAGTTTTTGATCTACTTCAATTCCTAAATAATAATGAAGTAATCCCAAATCCGTCATGTCAAAAACCTTTTGCAGCTCCTTTTTAATAAAGACTATATAGTCATCATTATTCCTTGTGATAAGCAAATCATCAACATAGACAACTAGATATACAATTGATCGCCCAAATTTCTTAACAAATAAAGTTGCATCATCTAGATTGAAATGCTTATAATTCAATTTGAGAAGATGTTCAGTTAACTTCTCATACCATGCTTGAGGTGCTTGTTTCAAACCATATAAAGATTTCACCAATTTACATACTTTCTGTTCTTTTCCTTTAACAGAAAAACCTTCCGGCTGAAACATATAGACATCTTCTTTTAGATCTCCATTTAAAAAGGCAGTTTTTACATCCATATGATGTATTTTCCATCCATTTTGAGCTGCAAGAGAAAACAAAGTTCTAATAGTGCCCCATTTTGCAGTAGGAGCAAATGTTTATGTGTAATCAATACCTTCTTTTTTAGCATACCCTTTTTCTACAAGTCTTGCCTTGTACTTGTCAAGTGAGACATCAACCTTATATTTAGTTTTATAAACCCACTTAGAGCCAATCGGTTTAATGCCAATAGGAGGGTCCACCAACCTCCAAGTGCCATTTTTAATAAGAGCATCCTATTCTTTCTGCATTGCATCTTTCCATTCATTACAACTAGCAGCTTCTTCAAAAGTAGCAGGCTCCTTAACAGCAATAGAAAAACTTAACTCAAATTCATCAAACCTTTTTGGAATTGTCTTTGTTCGTGTTGATCTATGAACTAATTGCTGCGGTGATGGCTGAAAAGCTTCTTCAATTTCGGATTCTGCATTATTGTCATTCAATTCTATATTATTGTCATCTATTTTTTCTTCTGCAAAATCATTATTATCAACTAGTTTTTCTTGATTCTCAGGTGTTGATACAGAAGGCACATTAATTGAAGGAAAATCCACATACTGATAAGGAAAATCCACAGACTGATCTAGAATCGGAATCCCCCCTTCAGGATGTGGAAGATCATTATCCCATTCATAATAAAACTTCTTGGACGAGAATTTATCCAAATGATTAAGTTGTCTATCAATAGTAGAAGCATCTTTATCAAATTCAAGAAAAACTACATCTCTTGAAACAATAAATTTCTTGTTCTCCTCATCGTATAACCTGTAAGCTCTGGAAGTATTAGAATAACCCAAAAAAAGACATTTGCGATTCCTGGCGCCCAATTTGTTAGGTTGTTGTGTAGGAATCAAGGCAAAGCAGGGAGTACCAAAAACTCTAAAATGTTGAATAGCAAGAAGTCGATTATACCACATTTCATAAGGAGACTTATTATTGATGGCAGTGGAAGGACACTGATTATGAATATAGACTGCACAAAGTATTGCTTCTCCCCAAAACATCAACTTGACATTCTGAAAAAAGCAAAGTTTTGTTCATGCGTTCTGCCACACCATTTTGTTGTGGGGAATAAGGAACGGTGGTTTGATGTTTAATACCATTATCTTGTAAGTACTTTTCAAATTCATTAGATGTGTATTTGCCACCATTATCTGAGTGAAGAGTGTCAATATTAAGTTGAGTTTCATTTGTAATCCATGAATAAAAATTATTAAAAGTTGCAAAAACTTTTGATTTCTCTTTCAACAAGTAAACCCAACACATCCTGGTGTAGTCATCAATAAATGTTAGCAGATATTTGTTACCATTGGCAGATGGAATAGGAATGGGCCCACATAAATTTGGATGTATAAGTCCTAACTTCCTGGAAGCTTTGGAAGTAGACCTATAAAAAGGTTGCTTACAATGCTTGCCTAAAATACAAGCATTACATGGAGACAATTTTCTTGGAATAGTAGGAAGCCCTTGTATACCTTGTTGCTTCATAATTCTGATACTATCATAAGTGATATGACCAAAACGAGCATGCCACAATAAGCTGGAAGACAGAGCCAAAAGAGTTGAGTTGGATGAAAAAGATGATGTCCCTTTTAGTTTTAAAAGTTTGTCTTCTTCAACACCAATCATAACAATCACATCATCAGATGTTCTTCGTATTTCAATTATACCATCAAACATATGTATAGAATGCCCTTGCTGCCTAACTTGTATGAGAGACATCAAATTTCTTTTTAATTGAGGAATATAAAAAACATCATGCAAAATATAATCAACAAGTCCAGGTAACTTAAATCGAATATAACCAATTCTTGAGGGCTTCAACTGTGACTTATCAGCAAAAAAAATTATACCATCAATATGATCACTAAATGTCTCAAAACAATCTCTTCTGAAGGTCATATGACATGTGGCTCCAGTATCTAAAATCCAAGTGTCTTCCCACGAAGCAAAAGAAGTGCTAAAAACTTCATTAATACTAAGATTACAAAGTGCAACTATATAGTGAGCAGATTCAAGTGGTTTTCCTTTGTCTGAAGGTTTTTGCTCTTTATTCTCATTAATCTTTTCCCAAGGAGTGCGACAATAACTGGTAGTATGACCAAGTTTACCACATCTATAACATTTAACAGATTGCCTATCATTCTGAACATATTTTTGTTGTCTGTCATCTTGATGATGATTACCCCCCTTGCCTCTAAATGTTCTCCTACCACGACTTATGCTACTATGGTCAGGTCTAGTAGACTCCCCCTCTAGACTTCTGCTCTTTCTGGGCGAGACACAGAGTCTCAACAACGGAATTGGAAAGAGATTCCTTCTTCCCAAAGGCTTTCTCTCTTTCAAAAATTTTGTCTACAAGAATATCAAAAATCATGGCTTTCATCTGTCCACTAGCTTGAAGCAATTCTAAGTAATGTGAATAGGTAGGATATAGTACTTTAATGAATGCAGTGAGTTGCAGATCAACTTTGACACCGGTTGATTCAATATCATGAAAAATGGCTTTAATTTCGGAAGCTAACTTCATGGGATCATTCTCTTTCAGTTCAAGATTAAATAACTTCATCAACAATTGAATAATTTCCAGTTCTGAATGGGATTCATAAAGATATTTTAATTTCTTTTACGCTGTACATGTTGTGGTGTTGGAAAGAATGTGTCGACTTACCTCTTCAGTTACAGAAGCAGAAATTAAAGCATACGCCTTTTTATCTTTACTCTTCCAAATTGCAAGTTGTTTGTCATCTGTAGGCTGCTCTGGGTCATTATCATCCTTGCCTTCACAAACTTCCTCCCATAAATCATTAAAAATAAGAGTGTTCTTTATTTTCCGAAACCATTCTTGGTAGTTTGTTTTTACGAAAAGCACTACTCCCACAATTGATATTAGAGAATGCATTTTAGTTTTTCTCTTCTATTAAAAAAATGTAGCTTCACAGTCTTACCAAAATTTTGGTGCAAATTCTCAGCAACTGTCTGCAGCGAATCTCCAATAGCATTGAACTTCAGACTCTGCTCGCCCTGCTTCACAGACTTCAGACTCTCTCACACAGACTCTGCACGTGAGCAAACTCTCCAACACAGCTTACTGCTCTCCTGACTGCACTCCTCCGTGAGCAAACACAACGTTCTCTTCAAATTCTTCAACACAGCGGCACTTACTGCTCTCCTAGCTGCAGGGGGTTTCTCCTTTGATCAGTGATCTTCAACATGGAGTTTCTAGCACATGGTTTTCTTCACAACACGCGATTTTCTACACAGAGAGAGCGGTCACGCGGGTTTCTGCACAGGTATCTTCATTACGGCTCTGATACCACTAAGAACAAAATAGAGAACAAAAACTCCAAGATGTATATATTAATCAGAAACAGAGCACAGAGAACAATATATACTGGACAAAACAGTTTCTAACTGGTCGATTACTAACCGGTTTATTAAACTAATCTAAACCGAAGTTAACCGATTTATTAAACTAATCTAAACTGAAGGATTTAGTTAACAGAAAGATTGTATTCTTCTTCCTGTTTATATTTTTATTTTTGGTTATTATTCAAATTTGTAACTTCCAAGTGGGCTTGACTGTTTTTCCTAGTTGGAGAATGTGAACGGGGCATCTCGAGAGAACAAGCTCTGCTCAGAATATTGCAAGGATACCATTGGGAAGATTGATGAGCAAGTCCAAGCAGAGACAGGGCAACGGTGTCAAGCACAAGAGATATTACATCATGTTCGTAACGAAATGGAAGACCTGCAAAAATCAAGAAACTTTTGGGGAGATGACGCTCTTCATGCCAATGAGAAGGTTGCAACCTTGCAAGTAGTGGTTATATCTTCTTCAAATTATTTTACTCCAAATCTTCTCGAAAGATTCTTCCCTTTGGGCAATCGTCGTCTATGTACTATACCTGTTTTTTAAATTGTTTGAAACCATAAGCTCAGGTGAGGCCTTTGAGAACCTATTGATTGGTGGCCCCATGACATTCCATTTACCCCACTCCTCGTGTAATTGCAAACCAAATCATCTGACAACAATGACCTTTTGTTGATCTTGTCTATGGAAAAACATATCCATAAATGGAGAGGAAATCCACGTCTGTCTGAGATCAAGCTTTCTCAGCGTTGCAATCACAGGCTGCTCAACTCAAAAATGAAATTACGCTGGTGAGACATGGATATGATGGTGAGCAGACTAGATGGCTCGATGCCTGCAACAGACACCCGGGGGAACTGTCATCTCCAAATTCAGTAAGGAGCTCAATAGGCGTAAGCGATACGGATCTTGAGGGTTTGGATCATCACGAGGCCTCTGTTAGTGGTGTAGAAATGAGCAACCAATCTGCAAACACATAGAAGGAAGATCACCCAAATGAAGATGAAAATCTGAACAAAAAGAGCAATACCGAGACCAAATATATGCAGATGGTTAAACCCTGTGTTACCATAAACGAGAAACGGGAAACAGAACGAGAAACGAGAATGGTACGAGAAATGGAGTTTCCAGGTTTCACATAGAAGAAACGAGGAGAGAGAAAAATCACAAAAATTAAAGTTCCCAGAATAATAATGAACAGATTCAGTCATAATAATGAACAAATCTATTTTGCAATATACCCTGTTTTCAGATTGGGTTTAGAACAATGATTTTGCCATATACATTGTTTTCTTCTGTTTTCATAATTTTGTATTATTCTATTTTAACCTCCAAACCAAAATGAATAGAAATACAACTACAATCACAGAGACATATCTGGAATAAATGCTTATCTAAAGAAAATTAAATGCAATAATCACAATATGTTGAAATTTTTTACTGATGCATCATTACATTGAAAGTAAGTATAACAAAATAAAATAGTGATGAGAATAACCATGTTAATAATTACATATATTATGTTGATGATAGGAATATCTCAAAATTTTCCTCTAGCAAGGATAGTCCTATGCAAAATGCAAATAAAACTAATAATCTAGATGTTCAGGGTCACTTGCTAGAATGGTGGACCGGATGAGCTTAACCAATTACATAGCCACTACTTTGGTCAACATGATGTCAGGTGTTATCTAGCATGTCTTTAGCATTGTCTTACAACACCTCAAGTGGAAGATCATCATCTCCATCGTCTTGTGAACCGCCATAATCCCACATCCTACTGGGCCCTGTTTGGTACTCAAGTTGTTGTCGAGATAGCAAACGTAGATTTGAGTGTACAAACACTAAATCTTGTGCCTTTTGTGTGCCCAAACGATTCCTCTTTGTTGAATGGATAAAAGCATATTCACTCCAGTTTCTTTCACATGCAGATGAACTAGTCACCTATGAAGTAAAATTAACGTTGTGTAATAAAAATTTAACAATGTATATTTGTAAACTTGAAAAAAAATATGAAATGAAAATAAAAATAAAGTGTTTAAACTTTAGAACACACTAATCGTTGTTGAATATACCTGTGAAAGTAAACGGATAGCTAACTTGTGAAGCAAGGGAGTTCCTGTACCATATTGTATCCAAAAGTCTATGGGTCCAAGTTATTCTCTATTATGTGCACAATCTTCATTTGCAAAGTGTCTCTCAGATCTCAAGAACTTTCCCAACTCAAGCCTTAAAGTAGTGTGATCATCACAATCATAACATCTACTTATAAAGCTATTCCAATTCTGCATCACCTCTACATCTAAAGATGGTTTCTTTTTAAACCATTTGGGATTGAGTAGGAATGCAATTGAATGAAGGGGACTATGAAGCATTTTCCACCTTGTAAGACTAAGATCCCACACCTCGTTACGGGTGTCCCTGTCAATCCTAGAATTCCCTGTCAATCCTAGAATTGTTATCTTTCATTATGTCATGAAGCTTCTCTCTCCTTTGATCCATACTCTCAAACACATCCCCTAAGCATGGACAATCACTATCAAACATGCAAAGGGTGGAAACAATAGGTGTGATGACGGTAACAATATCCTCCACTCGCCTCCAAAAATCCTCTGAAGAAGAGCCAATAATAATGTCCTCAACTCGTAGACCATCCCCAACATGAGAACCCTTCCACCTCTGCCAATCCATTGAAACCACAATCTCCCTCAAAGATTGATGCACTTTGATGAGGCGTTGTAACATAATGAATGCAGATGCAAATCTAGTCTCCGCACATCGAAGAAGTTGGAGGTTAGCATGTTTTCTATTAATTGCTATGGATGCTACATGATTAATAATAAAAATCTGCAACATCTTTGCTTCAGTTATAGTTTTTCCAACCCATGCAACGTTGTTGATATAGGAGGCTGATGCAGTGCACAGAACAAGGAGACCAAAAAATTGTTGGATATTCATCCTCAATTAAACCCCCAGCAAGCACATTGTTTGAGGCACTATCTGTAACAATCTGAACCACATTTTCTCTTCCCACCTCATCTATTGATTCTTTGAAGAGACCCATCAAATATGGACCATCTTTTGTTTTCCCTGTAGTATCATGGCATTTTAAGAACATAACCCCTTTTGGACTAGAAACCAAAATATTGATAAGAGGACAATGATTGACATCTGTCCAACCATCTGAAACAATGGAGACCCCAGAGTCCTTCCAACCATCCTTAATGTCATGAAGACTAGCTTCGATCCGAGTCCTCTCTTCAGACAACACTATTGTCCTCATCTTTTCATAGCTAGGAGGTTTGTAACCTTTCGGGGCAATGTTAACCAGATCTCTAACCATGTCCTTCCAATAAGGAGACCTACAAACTTTAAAATCTATGCCATTTGCAAAAAAAAAACGCACAACAGATGCATCAATATTTCCTCTCCCTTTTACATCCCATAGGTTGTTAAGCTAGGAAGTAGAAGCATGAAGTTGAGAAGAAGTTTGCGGACCACCTAGCATTGCTCTAGTGGCTGGATTGTTGGTTTGAAGTGAACCTTTAGCAAACTGTTTCAACTTTTCCAATTCATTAAACTGTTTTTGTATTGAAGCTTTCTCTATATTAGGCACACTCATGCATACACTGATTTGTTCTTTTTTCCCCATTCCAAGCAAATGCCATCGAATTCTTGCCACACTCCCTGACTTTTGCACCTTACAGTAAGGGCAAAACCAAACCTTTGAACCAGCTGTCCCACTAGTTCTTCCACTGTATGATTGAGTGCATTTGACTGCTGCCCATAGCCCAGCTTCAAAAGTTTTCTTTGCTTCTTTGTATTCTTTGTTTTGGGGGTCTTTTGGCATTGCCGTGGGGGGTCTCTCTTTGGAAATGGGTGTGTTGCTTTGTGCAGCTGATGAACTTTCTTCCATTGCAATGGGAAAATACTATAAGAAATATCAAATAATGCTCTGTCAAAATAAATAGGGACGTCTATTAGAAATGAACTTGAAAGTATGCAAACAAAAACAGAGAAAATACCTAGAAGCATATTACATTTTCTTGAAAGTCTATTACATTTTCTTACCTAGAAGCATTGGTTGACATAGTTATTTTTCAACTGGAAGATGGTCATAATTCTGTTCCTTCTATTGTAACATTTGAAGTTTTAAATGGGCAGTTTCAAATGGTTGGAACTTGGAATCTCCTTCTTAATTCATACAGAGAATACAATTAACTTTAACATACAGAGAATGCATTCTCTTTGATGGTTGCAATGCATATAAAAACTTCATAAAATACAATCAAGATCCATACCAAAGCTAGTGTTAAGAGTCACCATGAATTCCCTTTGGAACTAAAATTCATAAAAGTATAAGAATCGATTCAGTTTTCAATAAGGTTTAACTAATTGCAAAAAAAAAAATCAAATGCAGATGCAAAGTATTCACCTGCCATCCAACCAAAAGGGGCCCTCGACCTGTTTTGCATTAATGAAAAGTTGAAATATCAATAACAATTCTAAACTCTGCATGCTTTATGTAGAAGTGGTTGATATGAACAAGTTTGTAGCATTATAAACAAGACTAAGTGAAGCCCACCGAATTTTAGTGTTTCACTTGTTTCTTTCATGAAGAACTTTCGTGCTTCTTCCACACTATTACACTGCCTTGAATTTTAGTTTGCATTTTCCAACATGTTTTTCCATATTCATATCTACCACCCGAATAAGTTACAGCTACCTACGTTCAACACCTGTGACCAAATTATTTAGAAAGCCCATCATCTGGTAAATCTGGGAATAATTTTCATTGTAAGTTGATAGCCTTCATTTTGAAATATTCAACCTACATGGACATCTAATCTTGCACCATTATAGCAACATTTCATTGTAAATAGAATTTGATACTAAAGTCAGTACAATGCCTCTTGGCATTTTATTTGGAGCCTTTAATAGGGGTATGCATCTTTTCTTACATGCTCTAAATTTTGTTGCCTCATTGCAAGACAGTTATGATCTCCTTCCCTTTTTTTCTGGAATATTTAATTTATCATATATGTTGATAGCTGCTGACAGCTTGGCTTGGATTTTATCTTCTTTATAAATGAAATTATATGTGATTAACCATATAAATTATTCAACGTACTGTATTGGTTGGAAAGCTGTGGGCGACATGCTTCTTACATGATAATTTCTTCAAATAATTATTTGGAAGTTGTTGGAGTCTAGGTAAAAGAAAACTGCTGCTGCAACTTATTTCGATCCAGTTTGAGATGCACGCCATAAACTAGTCAAAGTAGTTCTGTAAGCCAACAATTATCATAGGTTTCCTTTAGAAGGGAAAAATATTATACTCTAGCTTGGACAGTTATTCATTTCTCTTCCATTAGTGTATTCGCTAATTATGACTCTTCAGTACAGTTTTATCCAAATTCCTTATAATCACAGTTTACTCTTACTACTAGGACATTATGCTGTACATCTTCATGGCATTCTCTACTGCACTTATTGAGATTTCTTTTTATGTTTTCATGTAATCTAGCTTAAAATGATTTACAGCCTTTTTAGCTTAAAATGAATGTAGTTGGCTTACTAGAAACATCTCTTTGACTGAGAAGCACAAGGGGTATCTATTCAGTTGCTCAGGACTGGCACCCAGCGTAAAATCCAAAAGCATTAAAGCTATATTAATCCTCTATGTTATCCCAGTCGATCATTACTCTGTTTTGGCACCCTGGAAACTGATTTTGGAATCCATGTAGAAATTTCTGAGAAGCTTCTGTTGGAGAGGAGTGAAAGAAGAGTAAAAATTTTCTCTTGTATGCTTGGACAACATCTTTAAGCTAGAGAACGAGGAAGTAAGTTTTATGAGGTTAACTACCCCGAGCAAAGTCCATGAAGTTAAGTTGTATTTGAGACATTGCTTACATGAAAAAAGTTATGGAGCCAAACAATACTTTCTAAATATTGTTGGTATGTTTCCAAGGAAGATATTCTGGGAAGCTATACGATAAAGGCATACCTAATTGGACTAATATCTTGGAATGGAGAGAGAGAGCTTGCGTTTTTTTGGGTTGATGGATTTGATGTTGGTGTCTTGTATTTTGCCTGACTACTATAAATGCATCACTACATATCAATTAACACCTTGATCCCTATGGTGTAGATTTATTTTATTGTTGGATTGTTTGAATTAATAAAACTTGGAAGAATAGAGGGATGCAGCAAGTTTAAAGGGATCTCTTTTTCTAAAAGTTAGGATGCAAAGATGCTCTCTTTATTTGCGGTGTTTGCAATGTTAAGAGGAAAGTTGTTTTATTTTTTCCTCCTGTATTTATTTTGGCAGCTTCAATATAATGCTCCTGGAGCTCCCGATTTGGTAAAAAGAGTTCAGGAGTTGCTGAAAAATTCAGGCTTCAAGACTGCAAAAGAGGACACTAAAAGAGGACAAGACCATGGTGCTTGGGTACCCCTCTCCTTAATGTACCCCAAATTTGACATACCAGTTTGTCAGTTATCTGTCCAGACAAATCAAAATGGCGAGTACCACTACAAAATGGGAAAGGCCTTGGCACCCTTGAGATCAGAAGGTGTTCTGATTATTGGGTCGGGCAATGACACGCACAATCTCAGAGCTTTAAGATTTGATGCTTCTGCCCCTGTCCCATGGGCTAAAGACTTCGACAAGCGGCTGACAGAAGCTCTGATTAATGGCTGACAGTGTGATGTTCATGCAGAATAATGTTGATTCGTGTCCTGGTTCCAAC
This sequence comes from Larix kaempferi, assembly GCA_027924585.1. Taxonomy (NCBI): domain Eukaryota; kingdom Viridiplantae; phylum Streptophyta; class Pinopsida; order Pinales; family Pinaceae; genus Larix; species Larix kaempferi. Next base: position 7,997,898 of record BSBM01001430.1, on the reverse strand, counting down.
TTCCAAACTTGCAGTATTTATTTAATGGACTGAAAATAGATTAACTAATGTTTTCAGGCTATTTTACGATGGGGATTACAACGAGGCACAAGTGTGTTACCTCGCAGTGCTATCGTTTCCGTTTCTGCAGCGCTACCCTGTGGCTCTGGCTCTCAGTGGTCAATCCTGCGGTCCCGTTTCTGCAGCGCTACCCTGTGACTCTGCCTCTCAGTGGTCAATCCTGCGGCCTGCGATAATGGATAATAGGCTATAGCATGCCTCTTCACAAGCACACTTCAAAATTCACTGCAACCACCGCATATCCAATCCTCAATGCAATCGGACAACACGGTTCCTTCTTCAACACTCAATCCTCAATCAATTCAGCATTTACCTGATCACTGACTTGCCAACCACCAAAGCCCTCCACCCGGTCGCCATTCATTAATAACTCAACAATGGTTACGAATTGACCCGGAAACGGCTAGCAACGGATTGAGTTCCCCGAGAAAAATCGTTTCTTCTGAGAATCACTGTGAGAAACGACTCGTTTCGTAAGAAACGGTTTCTTCCTTCTAAAACCGGGAACGACCGTAGAAAACGGCGGTTTTTGTTCCGTTTCCGTTTTTGCTCCGTTTTCAAAAAAAAGCAAGCCTTGGTCACGTTTCTGGTAACACAGATCCCAACCAAAGCAACGCCACCAGTCAAACTAGCGATTACAATCAAAGTAGTTTTTGGTAAATTTTTATTTTTGAATGCATGTCCATAATTTTCCTAGTTTTTGGTAAATTTTTATTTTTGAATGCATGTCCATAATTTTCCTTTACATTTCTGCAAGTGTGTTTCCTTTGAATCCATTGAAACAATAAGTATTTAGTTCATCCCAGGAGATGTCTTGATGAAAGCAGGGTTCCCATTAGCATGATCGTCATTCAAGTAGATGGATCATCGCTACTTTGAATTAGTTATTTTTTATTTATGAAGTATGGTGCGATGTAATTTCCTTTTCATAGATCATCGCTACTTTGAAGTATGGTGTGATGTAATTTCCTTTTCATAGATCATCGCTACTTTGAATTAGTTATTTTTTATTTATGAAGTATGGTGTGATGTAATTTCCTTTTCATAGATCATCGCTACTTTGAAGTATGGTGTAATGTAATTTCCTTTTCATAGATCATCGCTACTTTGAATTAGTTATTTTTGATTTATGAAGTATGGTGTGATGTAATTTCCTTTTCATAGAAACATGTAGAAAACCAATTGTAAATAATGAACCTGGAGCCTACACATATAGTGCACGACATCTTGCAAGCCTTTCAAAACCATGGGTTGACAATTAATGTACAAGTCTCTTTTGTTCTCTTTATAGGGTAATAAAATAACTCCTCATTTTGGCGCTGTCGCCGGGGAGATGTCAAAGGCATGTCAAGTATTTATTTGTACCCGTTTATAGGAAACACACATAGTAAGTGGATCAACAAGATAAATTTTTGACTACCCTCTTTGTGGAATCTCATATGTTGTGTGATGCATTTATACTAGGTCATATCGCTGTATGCATAGAATTAGTAAATCCACTGGAAGATTTTGTGGTGCATTAAGAGCCATTTTGCAGGAACACTGGTAAGAAGAGGAGGTTCACGAGTAAGCTTTGAATTCTAATATGATTCACTGCTTTAGAACGAGACACTCTGTGGTTTCTACTGTGGTTATGTCAAGATCGCATTGTCCTATTCCCGATCCTGAGTTATTGTAGAGTGAGACACTTTGTGGGCTCTTTGCAGTTTCCACGGTGGTTATGTCAGGTTCTCATTCCATTATCCAAGAGCTACTTCCACTAAAGGATGATCCAACTTTTGCTCTACTAAATTTCCTTGGCCTTTCTAGTAAATATCTGAACACTTCTTTGCCCCCACATACCCAACCATGGCCATCTCAACCACCAAGTCCGATACAATATCCATCTTCGTATTTTTCCCTCATTTTTGGTGTCACACTCAATTACCTTTTTCAGACTGAGTCTCCACCCAGGCCATGGCAATCAGTTCCACCCGCTTCCAACCCAACAATTTTTCACCACCACAACAACCCTATTGCTTCAAAAAATACTCCATAAAAGCCTCGTTAACTTCATGTCCACCCCACTCCTAAGCCACTCAATCAAGTAACTCAGCCTGCTTACAATGTTGAGCTACCTCGTTGTTCTATCTCCAAATAAAATTTGATGGTGAAAACCTGTTTCAGGTGCCATCAGATCTCGGAATGCTTGAAAACCAGTTTTTATTGGGCATTCTTTGGAAATAAAAAATTCTGACTATGAAAACCCTTTAGGCATAGTCAGACAAATCTTGTTTGAAAACCAGCTTGCTGGTGGGCAAGGTTTGGAAAAAATGAAAAAAAGGGGGTTCTTCAAGGATGTTGTAGTTTTATCCAAGTTTCAGTTACTATTTGAATAAAGTTATGCAGGAACCAGGCTGCTACCAGTCCATCAAGCTTAAGAATTTTTATCCTCAGATAGCTCAATAGTGTTGAGGCTAGAATTAGGATTAATTTCAAATTGTTGCATCAAGAAATATGGAAGGATCTACACGGCACCAGGATGTTGAGGCTAGCTCAATAGTGCAGGAACCAGGCTGCTACCAGTCCTTCAATAGTGTTGAGGCTAGAATTAGGATTAATTTCAAATTGTTGCATCAAGAAATATGGAAGGATCTACACGAAATGTTTCATCTTCGTATTATATTGCTTATATGGCTGATTGGTTCACGTGATCATGTCGTGTGTTGGGAACTCTAGCCTCTTTTGACTCAAATCATCCATTTGTTGCAAATCTTCTGCTCTGTCTAGATTAGTCATTTACTCATAAACCTTATTGAGATCAGCATATGGACAAAGGTATAGTTTTGATGATTGCTGACATCAATGCTAGACGACGTCTCAATCTCAACTTTTAGGTTCAGGTCCAAAACCTATTCCTCAGGATGTCACAATTGGATACTTCAGGCTTGGAGATGATCTCCCAAGGTTCGACTGAGGAAGTTGATTCTGGAATAGAGCAACTTAGTATTCCGAACAAAGCATCTCATATTTTAAGGGTGGTTGCAAAGGATTTGTTTGATGGTTGCTACTTTTAACAGTTTTATCCTCTCAAGCAATCTGCTATAGGAACTTTGGACTTGGCTAGTACATCACTTTAGGCATATTTTCACAAGACCAGGTTTCCAGCTCAACATTGGTAACATTCTAGGCTTCCAAGCATTTGAACGTCATTTGCAGCATTGACAAATTCTAGGAACATATGAGAGAAGAAAAAAGGAGGCCAATGCTATGTTTTTTCTCAGAAGAATTTCTATCTTGACATCCAAACTCTTACAATAGATTTTACTTTGATGGTTATGCACAAGTGGGTGATAGCAAAGTTGATATTGTTCGTATTTCATTTGATCCCATAGATAAATAATTTGCAAAGAATTGTTTTGGTTATGTATACAAGCATTTGTAGATGGTGCTCCAAGTCATGTTTTCATCATGCCCCATATTATTGGTGAAAAATTGACGGTGACCAACCTGTTTGGATTTATGTTATCCATGGTCACTATACAGATGTAAGAGGTGCTATTTCTCTTTTGTATGAATCTTTAAATGCTCCAATGATCTTTACAGACACTCCTCGGGAAGGAACAAACTTAACTACTCTTGAAACAAGGCAGTGGTAGATAAGGCCCAAGGGGTAAACCTGTAAGTTCAATACTTCAATAGCCACACACTTTCAATGCATGTTTCATAGGTGTTTTGAAAGATGTGTGAATGGAGCATAATGACTGCAAGTTCTCCAGAGTCCAAAATGCTAAAGTTTGTGCTTCTGTAAAGATGTTTGAGCTTCACCAATCTTCAAAGATTTAGTTTCTTGGATGGAAGTGGAATACTAGTTTGAGATTTGAGCAGTCAACAGAGATCGTAAAATATAATAAGATGGGGCATAAAACAAAAGAAAATGTTCTTGGAGAGAAAATTAATGATGGGCTGATATTTAGACTTTAGGGCTTGATTTCTGGCATATGGAAAGAATCTAGACAACTCAGACAGCTATGAAAATGCATAAATGCGTTCCTTCAGAGAATTTTTTTACTGTCGGCTATTTGTAGCATTGAATTGCAGGGATCTTGTAGAATTGAAGCAAAAATATTAAAGAAATTCTTGATAGCTTCCTCAGATGATTAGGAAGCATTGTTATAAGTATCTTGGCTTCCCATTAAAAGGTGGGAGATGTACGCTCAAAGGCCACATGAACATATGTTCATGAAATCAAAGGATGGCTCTATTTTAAGGGGAAAAAGAAGACTTAAAAGAGCCCTTAAAGAATCACATCAATTCATAAGCATGGTACCTCATATCAACAAAGATTTTACAATGCCAGAGGTTGCAACTTCATCAAATATACACCTATATTTTTGCAGTCATGACCCAACAAATGTTCTCAATAACTCAAGTCTTCTGTCAAAAGATCAATATGAAGAGAACAATAATTGGTACCAAGGCTCAAGATCAACTTTTGGATGGGAAATTGGGTGATTTCTATAATTTTTGACTAAATTCTATAGATATAAAATAATTAAGTTTTGATAGCAATCCACATATCTCTTCATTCTCTATTTTAAAGAGTCCATCCATTCATCCTATTTGTCACCTCGACACAGCCTCTCCCTATCATTTGGTTTCGACTTCATAGTTCATACCTTGTCTTACGGTCTTACCATAAATATTCAAGTTTAACCTCTACACGAATTTCCATCATCATATATATGCCAAACGCTGGCTTGAATGTTCATTTGAACATAGGTTATATATCAGCTCGAGTCCATACAAAATTATCATGAGTTGATATGTTTATACCCATTTGTGTGTAACCAAGTCTGTATTTAGAATTCTGGGTCCATCAGAGGGTCAATTGAGGGAGAGACATATGATTTAGAAGCTATGGGGGATACCGTAAATAGAGCAGAGTCCAGTATTTCTCTCGTGAAATATCCCAATGCAATGGCAATTTTCATAAATGCTAGATGGATTGCCTTTCTCGAATGATTTAAGGGAGGCGACTTTGCCATAGCCAAGGCATTTGCACAATAATTCGATGGGAGAATGGCCAATGTTTGGGGGTTAACATTTGTTCTTGATGGAGAGACAATCATCCGGGCAATAGGATTATCATCAGCAGGTGAACAGTGGTTTAGACTTTTTTGTTGGAATCCAGCGATGTGATTTGTTGCTGAAATTGCGAAATCGGTTACTGGAATTGCAATTTTGATCGCAGAAATGGATTCAGCATCCTTGTTTACCTTTGGACAGCCGGATTATGCAATTCCAGCAACCCAAAACTGCCATTTCAGCAATTTCAACCGGATTTTGGCCAGAAAAACTGCCGGATATTGATTACAAATCGTCTAGAGTTTAGCTTACTCCTTTAAAATTACTTGCCAGTAGTTGACCCAAGCTCTGGGCGAATCCATCTTCAAAGCTTGATGTGAGGAGGGGACTGTGTAGGGACTCTTTGGCATCTGCATGGGACAAAGTTGCTCTGATTCTACAGAAGTTCATTACATGTGAAGGACGATTTAGTTCGGTCTATCACTACCACATTCGTATCATGATGCATTTGAAGAATGGTGAAATGCTTAATATGCCATATTTCTTTCTGAGAGATCTTACCAGATTGGCGAATGCAATCCGCAAATGAGTCAAGTCCGATATTGGTATCTTCCACCAAGGGCTAATACAGATGGTGTTACAGAGTGCATAGGAGAAATTAAATATCAGATGAGAAAGATTTTTAAAAGGATTTAACAAGAAACCCTGGGCAAGGGTTCTTTGCCCATACTCACTACGAAAGCATTTCCGACGATCATATGCAACAATCGTCAAACTTTAGGACATCTGCTAGCATGGCTACGAAATTGTCTCCTGGAGCATTCGCCATGAACCCACACGTAACATTCTTTGATGCCAATACTGCAGAATCCGAGCATGACCATGGGAAGGAACCCAAACCTGGTTACAGAATCTAACCTTGGCCCACTATCGATATATGTCTCTGTCTCTTCATCCGAGGGGAGTGGTTTGGAAGGTCCACAGATTTTGGAGCCATCATCCACAATAGAAGACGAGACAATAATACAAAGGGAACTCCCGTCAAAGGCAAAAAAAAAGCATAAAGGTAAGCCAAGTCTATTGCAAACCATCCATGCCAATCAATTTAAGCATATTGGTTTTCAGGCGGTATTTAGAAAAAATAGAAATTGAAGGATTGAAAACCACAGAATGAGACAGGAATTTCAACAGTGTAAGATGCAAACATCAAATAAAAATCCTATGGATACATGGTTAGGGGTCATCAAATCAGCTGAGCCATCGAGTCAGTCCCTTGACACACATACTGAGGATTGTACATTTGATACAAAGCAAATAGTTAATACGATTCTCAGCAATGCATATGCATTCATTCAAGTTAAATCCTGATCTTCCTCATGGGCGCAATCAGGACAAGTTATTTGATCTGGGGATTATATATAAAGAAATCTACCAACAAGTTGTTTCCCAACTCAAGGAAAATTGGTTTGGTTTATACCTTACATAGGAGCAGAAATGAAAACAGAGAATTTACCTTTATAAGGATCAGCTGGCTTCTATAATACAGATGAATTCAGACACCCTGCCTTCAACTAGTCAGTCATAAATCTGGGTGTTCCTGAGTTAGAGGAAGACTTTCTTGAGGACAAGAAATGGTTTTGGTTGGGAGGGATGATGGGATTCTATTTTGACCCTTTTTTTTGCCACTCATACTCCCTAGTTCAATCCTTTTTGGCTTGATAAATGCTTCACTTTAACCCATAAACCAGGCTCTGTCCTCCATTTTCCTTGCACATCTTATAAGGTGTGATGGATTGTCTTTTGTTACGGAGAAAAACTTCCTATGGCTTGGGGTAGACCACAACAGACAGATAACTACCAATTCCTAATGCATGCTATATAGATGTAAATGCTAAGAAGTGGAATAAAAGACCAACCTTCAACCGGACGTTTGATGTAGATCCCCGTTGAGCTTTCCAATCACCACACTTGAACCTACAGCTTAGTCTCAACAATAAACACAAACAAGTGCATATGATATATGAAAGTTGTTGGCATAAACAATAGCATTGACCATGATATAATAAGCAAATGTACCCAATGATAATAAACCATTCACAACATCAATTGGACGAGAAAATGAGTATTTCTATTAATGTAAACAAGAAGTATATGATACAACCTCTTGCCGGCAACTCATCCGAACCGAGAACTATGCCCCTCCACTTGTGTTTCCACCACTTCCATCCCCCATGCAATGGCAAACTCAATATATGGAAGAGTTTGGTAGGTGAACATAAGAGTTTCACAACAACTAGGATCAATGGATGTAGACTCAAGCTATGGCAAAAATCCAATAGAGTTTCAATGCTCTCTCTTTCCTCCTCCTTCCATGCACCATAAAAGCTCAATATATAACCCTCCAAAGATAGGTGAAAGGTCGAATCGAGTCATTTCAAGATACATGGAGGGCCAAAAGTCACAATGGCCGCTTTTTGGAGTAAAAAAATAGAGTTTTTACTATCATTTACCATTTAACTCGATGTACGCGGACTATAGTGTTACAGCTTGTGTATGTGCGAGTTGCAATCAAGCAGCTCTCGTACCTAAACAAAAATAGGGAAGCAAGGGTTCCTGGAGGACAAAAGTGGTTATGAGTCAATCAAATGAATAACAAAGGCCAAAAAGTATAAATGCTCACAACGTGGCAAAATACTCTGTAACATGATTAGTTTATATAGTGAATGAAGGATTAAAGTGTAGATATTATACATTAGTGGTATGCTAAGGTTCTTGCAGCTACAATTACAACTATGGATCGAAGATCAAAGGATTCAACTATGACTCGAAGGTCAACTTAATGGACCAAAGCAAATGGAAGAGTTAGAACATCGTATCAAAGTGCAATCTGTGAAGAACATTTACTCCAGCAGAGATGCCACGCAGCCTCCAGCATAACATAATACAACTCCACATCAGCGTACACAAGTTTCGGAGAGAAACCAGTATCACATTCAAAGGTTATAACTGTAGCAGCCAACGTGGAGAAGATTTGAGGAACGGCTTTAAAATCATTGTTGGTTCATGGCATTTAAACCTCCACTTCAACAATTCGAAGATGCCATTCCAGATTCATAATTGAAGATTCTTCCATCGCATTCAGGGAAAACCAATAACAGCTCGTGGGGGTATTCTCAAAATAGCCATCTGTTGAAGTAAGTTGAACAAAACCCCAAGAATCTAGCATCATAATTGAAGATTCTTCCATCGCATTCAGGGAAAACCAATTACAGCTCGTGGGGGTATTCTCAAAATAGCTATCTGTTGAAGTAACTTCAATAAAACTCCTGAGTTTTATTGTTCTATTATTTAAATATAATCTTGGTTATAATAGGTAGAGGCATGTACAATTTCTAGGCCAAGAATAGACATTTTGTTTAGCTTACGTTTAAGTCTTGTTATAACTATTTTTCGCCAAAGTATCTATGTATCAGTAAAAATAAAGGGGCAGTTCTCCTCGTGAACAGTTTAGTGGAGTTAGGTTGGAACGATACAATGTAGAAGATTGTGACACTTGAATAAAACATAGAGCGTATAAACCTCTGTTCTGAATTTCTGCGATGACTTGCAATGTGATTTAATTTGTGGCTGTAGAGGCAGGGACCACTCTTGAATAAACAAATGTTGGATTTGTAGATAGTTATTTATGTTTTTATTTTTATTTTTATATATTTATTTTATTCCAGTAGCTTAGCAGCCACTATGAAATGGTTGTATATCTAATTTCACAAATAGAGCAAGAAGGGGAATAAAACATGTGATTCTACTCGTAATTCCAACCAAAACAGCGCCACCATAGCCATTACAATCATAGTAGTTCTTGGTAAATTTTTCGTTTTTGAATGCATATCCATAATTTTCCTTCACATTTTTGCAAGTGTGTTTTCCTTTGGGATTTGATCCATTGAAACAAGAAGTATCCATGTCATGCCAGGAGATGTCTTGATGAAAGCAGGGTTCCCATTAGCATGATCATCATTCAAGTAATGGATCATTGCTACTTTGAATTAGTTAGTTTTGATTTATGAAGTATGGTGTGATATAATTTCCTTTTCATAGAAGCATGTAGAAAACCGATTGTAAATAATGAACATGAATCCTGCACATATAGTGCATAACATCTCGCAAGCCTTCAGAACCCCGGGTTGACAATTAATGTTCAAGTCTCTTTTGTTGCTCTTTATAGGGTAATAAAATAGCTCGTCAATGATATGATGAGATTTAGATTGGGTGTTTTATATTTAGATCCTAAACGTTGGCGATGGCACAAGAATCCTATAAGGGTTATATTGCTTGGACACAATTTATTTATGATCTCGAAACATACGCTCCTTATTTGGTGCAACTAACCAAGCTTAAACAATCTGACACAGTGAATTATTTCATTGCATCCTTTGAGTAGCTAGCCATCCACACCAAAGGAATGTCCGATATTTTTTAGAAGGAATGTGTCGTCGGTGGTTTGAAAGAAGAGATTCATGCATATGTCTAATGGATCATCCTATTACTTGGTTGGATGCCACTCAAAGAGATAAAGAATACAAAAAGGTGATGAACACTCAAACCAAAAAGGCCCCATTTGTTCGCCATCCTCGTCCACCTACATTCCCTTCCACTAATCCTTCCTCATCATCTCCACCTCACAAGACCCAAAAGTTAACTTGAGATTAAATGGTGGAGAGCCGACTCAAAGGACTTTGCTACAATTGTGATGAGAAATATTCCCCTAAACATAAATGTAAGGAGCAAAAACTCTTTATGCCATTTCATGGGACATTTTTTATTAGGAAATTGACACTAGCACCCATGAAGTCCCTCATTAACCTATGAAATACATTCCTTGGTCTAGTATTCTATAGGAAGAACCCTTAATGTCTTTGCATGCTTTGATTGGTCTTTCTGCCTCCCAAACCCTTAAATTAATTGGCTACCTCAAACATCACAAGGCCATAACCTTAATTGACGATGGTAGCACACACAACTTTATTCATCAATGGGTCTCCCAAGAAACACACTATTATCTCCATGATGTGAACAACTTCCAATTCATGATCACAGATGGAGGAGATAAGAAATGTGGGGTTCATTGTGAAAATTTGCAGTTTCAAATGGGTGATTATTCCCTATAAAGCCATATGTTTGTTATTGACATGGGTGGTTATGAACGTTAAGAGTAACATGAATTTCCAATTGGTAGGGAATAAATACGCTCTCAAAGGAATTAGAATGAAATTTCTAGAGATGATTAGTTCACATCATATTCAAAAGGGTTTGTTATCACCTAAACTGTAGTTACCCCTATGGATGGATCCAGTCATGGATGGCAATAGGGAAGGGCAACTTGAAAGGTGCAACCACGATCACCTCGACCTCCAATATGTATGGTTGTCACGCCAGTCGAGGCAACCTTCGCTTTATGTTATCTAGCCCAGACAACAAAGGGGGAGACCCGATCTACTCCCGACAGGAGAGATAAAACCAAGACACCAAATCAGGGTATTTCTAAGTGAAGTTAGATGTATGGTTTATCCTAGACCTAAGGATGAAGTCACAAGCCAAGTGAGGGTTCAATAGGTATAGCCTTGGTTCATAGTTGATGTGAGAGTGACTTATAATGTTTGAAGTGAGATCTAGGATGAGTGTACTAGGTCAATGTCAAAAGGTCCACTGCCTTGGGAACCGTGTCCAATGCAGGATAGTTTTGAGGGATGTATTGGGGCTAACTAGTACATGAGACAAGCTTGACCATGATTCATGATAGCTTTAAGGGTATAGTTCACCGTGCAAAAGTCAAACCACAAGTCAATCCAACAATCTAGGAAAGTTGAATTATCTTGGAGAGAAACCAGTGCCTTGGGAATTGGGAAGTGGAGTCAAAGTGGGGTTGACTTATGGTTTAGGACTCCTACAACATGAGACAAGTGGGCAATAGAGGTCTTGATGGTTAAATGTGTCTAGATCTAGGTTTGACCCAAGTGGACCACAATTCCTTAAAACAAGGAATGCTGTCCCCAAGGCAAGATTTGACAAAGTGACAGTCTAGACCTAGGTTTAGAATTATTCCGGTTTCAGATCTGCAATAATCTCAAGTACCCAGTTCCTAGAAGTGAGTGAACTCACTTCTCCAAGGTGGTGCGACTTTACCCAAGGAGGCTTAAATTGGGGTTTAGGTGGGTCAAATCATGTCGGATGGCATCCAAACTTTAGATCCCAGTAGATCGGTCAGGTAGGAGTATGGATCTATAATTTCATGGCAATCCACCGGTTAGATCTTAGTAGATCTGAGTTTAAGTGTTCCAAGTGGTCCAAAATGGGGATTAAATCCCTTAAAATGTGGAATGGGGTCCACAAGGTGAATTTCAAGAAAGGGACAACCTGGGTGTATGTTATTTGATGTGTAGATGTCAAATCAAGTGGAATCTCAAACACCCACCACTTAGATCTAGGTCAACCTGCTCAACTGGTGAAGTGCGCCTTGCTTGGGAGAGGCTAAGTTGGCCTGGGAAGGGGATCAAATGGAAGCCAATCCTCACCAAACTATAGATCCGGGATGTCGTGGATGCTATAGAGGTGGGTTTTCAATATTATGCCCAACAACCCACTAGATCTAAGTAGATCTGAAAAAATGTAAAATGGGGGTTTTAAGATATTGAGGGTTTTAACAATTTATGAGCTATGTCAATGGATTGGATAAAGGAAAGAGAAACAAACCTGTGGATCTTACCTGGGTAACCTTGTAGATGCCTTGATGATGATGATCTATGCAAACCCGATCAATTTGAGAAGCTTTGAGGTAGTTTCTATGCAAGTCGATTTGGTCCAAGAAGCCAATGCGCCCTCTCTCCTGCACAACAAACGTCAACAATATCAGATTTGATGCATCAAGAGATAAGACTAATGCCACAAAAGAAGTAACAGAAAGATAGCATAGATCACAATGATACTAATGATAACCCCCTGATACAAGCGAATGCCAAGAAAGTCGATTTGAAGAAGCCTTGCAAAATCGCCCTTGTTGAAGTCGCCCTCCTGTAGACAAACAATGATTTCCCAAAAGATAGATCTTGCCACAATTTCCAAATGCTAGGTTGCAATAGACTTTCCAATCACCATCTAAGAACACCAGATGCAAAGGAGACCACAAGAATATTTTTCTATACCAATAATCCAAGAGCCAAAGACCCTTTACAATGAGAGGCTCTCTCCTTTAAATAGGAAGGAGAGGCACTAAAACCCTAACCACATTTTGAATGAGTGGCTAAGATTAAAAGATACAAATGTCTAATCAATGGTTGAGATGAGCTCAACAACATAATACATGGATCACACATAAAATATAACATAAGTGGACAAAGTCGCCCTAGGAGAGGAGAATCCACCAAATCATGATGACAAAATATCATAAGAGGCTCATGGTGGGTCCAAGGGGTAATTTTATCCCTCCTTGGTCAATCCCCATGGCACAATAACCAATAAATAATCATGAAAGTACCAAATCGTGCCTCCCTAGTGAAGTCGTGGTCCTCAAAAGACCTCAAAAATCCACAGAAAGTGCCATAAGTGATGGATGCGGGCCCCGATGAAGCTGAAACTGCTGGAGAAGGTGTGGAAGACCCCGATATATCATCACTGATCATCCCATGCCATAACTTTGCCTCAGTAGCCCAAATCGATTTCCTTAATAGCCACTTCTACCAATCCCGAAATGCCTCGGGAAGCGTGAAACTGCCCAAACAGCCTCCTGGAGTGATGGCGCTGTCAAGGTGAGGGCACCAATGTGTCCGGGAGGGGGGTAATATGGTAAAAACAAGTGGCTGGACCACCCCCTCCATCATCAGCGCCCTAGGTCAACCGGATAAAAGTCATCTCTGCTCCGACAGGGCCTCCAACAGACCAAAACTGCACTAGGACAGCCTACTGAGGCTAAATCATCACTGTAAGTGCCCGGAACTAAAAACAAACTGTCCCATTGGACTCAGAAGGTCCAAATCCATCCAAGATGTGTACTCATACACCATATGAATCTCTGCATGATCAAAATAAATATCCAATGTACCGGAACAAGGCCAATAATAATGATCTGTAAATGACCAAACACTGCTGTATCCCAAGAATCATCATCATAACCCTGTAGCTGCTGCATAGAATCATCTTGTATGTGTACAAAGACCATATATCATCTATCCATATCATCATAAGGTCCAACATCTCATGTCCCATGGTCCTCCATGGTCAAACTAGGTCTAACCAAGACCAAATACAACTCAGACCATCATCCATAGCTGCTGCAAGGTGTCAAGGTTAATACATGCTCTACAACTTATTCGAATAACAATTATAACACAGAGTAATCATGACTGGCGATCTAAATCCAAATATATAGTGTCGTTAATTATTATTATTACTCAGACTAGACTTTCAGGACCATACTCACTTCATAGTTGTGATCAATTTGCTAGTGAAGGGTGAAGGCTGAAATAACTGGCTAGGCTAAGGGATGACTTGACTGACTTGACTTTGTGACACTTTGGCAAGGGAAAGGGAATACACACCATAGTATATACTGAATGAGCAATAACACATGGAATGGCGGTGTCTCACAAATGGATGAGTTGTTTAAAGAGGGTTTATTCACCTTCACAAATGCGCACAATCCATAATACAAATAAGGCCAGCAATTGTTTAGATATAGCATTTAAGTTCCATTGCTTTTTGGGCCTGAAGTTTCCATAGCCTTGATCTATGTGTGTTTACAAACACATTGCATAGATTTACATTTATTTTTAGGCTTTCTGCTGCAGGTGTGTTTTTAAGGCACTTGTTTACCTGAGCACTTCTAGGTGTGTCATGGACAACTTGTTTACCTAGGTATTTATTTTTCCAAAAGATATAACATTTTATTTTTCATGGCCATTTTCAATTGGCATTTCTTTCACATACAAGATATAGCATTTCATTTTTCCAGATTTTGTATTCATGGCAGCACTAAAAGTTTCAGGTTTAGCCAACACAACTTTAATGACTAGGGGGAATTCACAGGGAACTCCAACTCACCATAGGTAAGTTTTGTCACCAACTCAGAGCCGAGACACAATAAACAGGGAAGCTCATCCAATACAGAGGCTACAGTGGGGAAGGTCCTCCATGCCACTAGTCAAGTAGTAAGTCAGGGTGATAATCTAAAAGGTAGGCCATGGATGGATGAAGACAATGAAAAGATGAAGCCAACACTAGCAAGCCAAGGTATGGTTGAATGATCACCTCTATTCTCCCTAAGGAGGGTATGTACCAATGAGTATGAATAGTGAACTTCTAAGTCTGAGTAGGGACAGTATAATACATATAATAGATTAACCAGGTCCATATATCTATATGATCGCCAGATCATGACACTAAGTGCTAAGACATGCTATAAGAATAAGTATAAAAGCAATCTAACCATAACACCATGATATACCTGCTGAGTCATATACCTGAAAGCTCATCAACCTGTACCATCATCTGTCCTCTGAGACTGTTGCTGTAACTCTGGGCACTACTGTCTGCTCTGTACCAATGGTATAATGGCTACATCGGTCACCTCTCTGAGTGTCCTGAAACTCAGTCATGGCATGGGGAATGCAACTGCTGTCCACAATCTGGTAGTGATCCAATATAGATGCTCATCTCGGCATCTCAAATGCAAGGGAACTGGCTGAGTAGTGTACTGGAATGAGAAAAATAATGTATGGTAGCCCGGCTACTATATATGTGATAACATCTGGCTCCGGCTGGGACAAGTGCTCTGCTGAAATGAGCGCTTGAGAACCTCAGAATCTCTGGTCCTCGAACTCTGCTACTCGAATCCACGATCCAGCACTCTACCATTTTATTTCCAGCTTTTATTCTTGCAACCTATTTTCTACATTCACAAACATCTAAAAAAATACCTCATGCCGCATGTGTGGGAAAAATGTAAAATCAACTGAAATAAAATCTACTCTATGTCAGAAATATAAATGCAGAAAGTAAATTAAACTACTAACATAATTTGCAAAATTTGGAGTTTATTGTGCAGGGAAAGAAAAAGTGACAGGTACTCATTTAAACTAGGAGCTTACAAAGGAGCTTAGAGACTAAGAAGGTGCCAGACTCAATGGCTGAAAAGACTAACTACTGCCTAAGTAGGCTTATTTGGTTTCCTACCTAACCTACTCTACCAGGCAATGCAAGCGGAGAGATCCCAACTATGTGGGATCAGGGATGTGATCCCTCAAGTCCCTCTGATGGATAGGATATAAAATACGTCGTCCACTACTAGTGGTCAGAAAGCACATGCCGTCAATGCATCGCTCCACTGTGAAAGGTCCAACCCATAAGTCATCAGCTTGTCCCGATCTTATATGCAATAAATGGTTGGGAATGATGACTTGACTTCCCGTAGGAAAATTATTTCTATTGACTGACTCAGGAATAACTCCAATGTTACGAATAGGCATGGGATGGATTTCAGCAGGGTTTTGCGGTTGAGGTGTGACAATCCTCGAGTTTCTCCTAGAAGGGACTGCATCAATTCTGGGTGGACCACCATCTAAGGAAATAGCAACTGTGCCAACAAGGACCTCCCTAACTTCCCTTCTTGTTTCTTGGACTACCTCATTTGGCTCTTCCTCATGGGGAGATACTACTCTTTTGACAACCTTACCTATAGTCCGGAAATATCTATGTTCCTGTGAGGGAGATGGCTCATGAGATATGACAGTGTTATGACTAGAACCTTCCCCTGAAGGAACAGGAATAATCATGTTTTCCAATCTGGGAGAAACTGACTCAGGATGAAATGTAGAGGAAGTAGGAATGTGAGAAGGATCATGAGTATGATGACTAGAAGACTCAGATGGTAGGAGGAAACTAGGGATATGCGGATAAGCAGATAAAGCATGGCTCTGCGGTTCTGAAGGAGTTTGAAAAATAGCAAGGTTATTTAGATTATAGTCTCCTTCAGGTGCATCATTTATTAGGGTATCTTCTTCCCAACCTAGAGAGTTATCATGGACTTGAATAAGGCTACCATCTTCTAGGGATAAATGAGATAGAGAATCTTCTATATCAGAATAATAAGAAGCTTCAGAATCTTCATTCGTTTCAACCCTAGTAGATGTTGCAATATTGTTTTCCCATGGGTAAATAGGTGCAAGCCCTTGGCTTTCTCTCTCTCCGTTGTGATCAGTCAATGCAAACCATTCCCTAACAGTGAAAGGGATTCTTTCTCCCCTCCTAATATCATCAAAATCATCTTCATGTATTGGGTTCTCAATATTCTCCTCATTATTTATTTGATCATGAAGGTTTCCTATTGGGGGAGTTTGTTCCATGCTTTGATCATTAGGCAAACTCTCATCTCCTCCTATATTTCTTATGCCATCCTCAACCCCTTCAAGTGTGTGATCTTCTATAGAAGGGTCTTGAATGTTTTCATTGTTTTGTTCATGATCTTGGGGTTGATTTTCATATCCTCTCAATTCATCTATTTCCTCAACAAATTCATTTCCAACTGTTCTTGTTATTTCAATCATTTGCTTGTCTTCCAAAAAAGAATCAGAATCTTCCATGACCATACACATATTTTGATCAACCTCATATAACTCATCCTCATCTTCAACAAGGTTAGTTTTGGCATTATTTAATAATTCATCCCCATATGTGTTTTTCAACCCTTCGTCAAAAGATTCAACATGCTCATTATAACAAGGTTCTCTGTTAACCCGAATCAAAGCTCCATCAGGGTTGGGAACACAAATAAATGACAAGTCCATCATAAGGTATCCACCTAGACCAGCTGCCCACTTTCTAGATAAAAGCATTCCATATGCTGGGGGCAAGTCAATGACCACTACATTCATCATGGTAGAAATGTCTGAACATGCGAAAAGATCAGCTCTAAGGTTTTTGATCAAACCATAAGATGGCACTCGTCGGGAATCTATACCACAGACATTTCCATAGGGCCTAGTCACTTCAAGTCCCATTTCCTTCATAACTTGTAAAGGCATAACATTCATTGCTGCTCCAGAATCCAACATACAATTATGAAGGAGCATGTTTTGAATGTGTAAGGTAAGATAAAAGGGAGAGTGACCACCACTCTTTCTTTCATAAATGGCTGAATGGATGTTTATTGGTGGATCCTTCTCTGTTTCACTAGGTTGTGTTCCACTAAGCTTTTGGATATGACATGATTCTAGGACCGGTTCAAGAGTTTTCTCTTGGCCAATACCATTGAAAAATTCCTCTACTTGGCATCTAACAGAGGGCACCTTCATTAACTTAGTGACAGGGATGTTACACATTATCTTGCTTAGCTCTTTCTTCATATCAATCTTAAGATCATAATCATCTATGGCAAGATCTTCTTCTTCCTTTTTATCTTCATTAATCTTTTTATGTTTATCAAGGAAAGAAGGTTGGGAAGTACTTCCTCGTTTATAGATTTGATACTTTGGTTGCTCTTTAGGTTTTGGGAGCTCTATGGCACAACATGAAGAACTAGGTTCTTCAACTATATCATCTTCTTGCTCCCATGGCTCTTCTTCTAAAAGGATTCTTCCAAAGTCTTCATCATAGGATAAGTCATTTATAAAGTTGATGTTTTCCGGTTGGTCATCATGGTCAATGGTGTTTGAGGATTCTTCTTCTTCTTCATCACACCAATTGACTTCCTTCTTTTCAGAGTTCTCTGGATACTCAGGTCGTCGCCTATCCCTATCCCCATCAGGCCTTCTATTATTATTCCAGTAAGGTTTAGGGCCATAAGGATTTCTATGTCTCTCAGGGTCATTCAAACTTGCCACATTCTTAGTTAGGATAGTTAATTGTTTCATCATTTCTTGCATGACTTCTAAAGTGTCCTTGGATTCCTTTGGCACACTCACAGGTTCCTTTGGTTTTCGGAGTCTAGGGTCAGATCTGGAAGTGGATGGGGTGAATTGATCGAAAAAGTTTTGTTTCCCCATGGATGCTACATTTTGTTCAGCCATTTTAGCATTTGATTGAGCGGTCTTTAAGTCATTTGGGTTTTTATCCTTTAGCTGATAACCAACCCATCCCTCAAAAGCATTCAAGTAGTGAATGACAACTGCTTGATCTTTTGGTCTAATTTCTTCAGGGATAACAGCTACAGTCTTGTCAAATCTTATGTTAAACTCATGGACTGTTTCATTTTCTCTTTTCTTGATGTCAAAAAGTTGGTGTAAGAGAAATTTCCCATCTAACTTTCGGGACCACTCACTGTTTAGCTTGTTGACAAAGTTATCATACCCATCAATGGATGAGGCAGGAAACCTGTCAAACCACTTCCTAACATCTCCTTCCAAGGATGCCAGGAGACCCCTCATGAAAACATCTTCCTCAGATGCTCCATATGCTTCCATGTGTTCCCATACTTTATCAATGTGGTCTTCAATTGATATAGCGGATACTCCATCAAATCTGGGAACCTTTTCAAAATACTTTTCAGGCATGTCATGGGGTGCACCCTGGATTTGGGAAAACTCTAAAGGAGATGGTTTTGCCTTTCTTCCAAAGATCCTAGGAGCTTGTGGTGGAGGAACATTCTGGTTTCCCGGGTTTGTTCCGACCATTGGACTTAGTAAGTTTGTGTTTAAGTTTGAACTAGGAGACGAGGGAGGAACCGACTTAATCAAAGGGGATCCTGAAGCTCTGTTTGGAGAATCGTTAACCAATTTCCAAAGGAAATTAGATGGTTGTGCTTTAGGATCTTTTTTACGATATGTAATTGGGGTTCCTTCAACTTGATCTAAGTTTACTTTACTTCTTGTGTTGTAAGGATGTAAATGAGCTCGCTCCTCAGCGGAGTCACGATTGGGAGTCGCCAGGTAGATTTAACTCTTCTACCAAGATACGTGTCGTTGTATATGCGGGAAGGACTAGGGCAAGCTATTGCCTCCCCGGCAACGGCGCCAAGATGTTATCACCTAAACTGTAGTTACCCCTATGGATGGATCCAGTCATGGATGGCAATAGGGAAGGGCAACTTGAAAGGTGCAACCACGATCACCTCGACCTCCAATATGTATGGTTGTCACGCCAGTCGAGGCAACCTTCGCTTTATGTTATCTAGCCCAGACAACAAAGGGGGAGACCCGATCTACTCCCGACAGGAGAGATAAAACCAAGACACCAAATCAGGGTATTTCTAAGTGAAGTTAGATGTATGGTTTATCCTAGACCTAAGGATGAAGTCACAAGCCAAGTGAGGGTTCAATAGGTATAGCCTTGGTTCATAGTTGATGTGAGAGTGACTTATAATGTTTGAAGTGAGATCTAGGATGAGTGTACTAGGTCAATGTCAAAAGGTCCACTGCCTTGGGAACCGTGTCCAACGCAGGATAGTTTTGAGGGATGTATTGGGGCTAACTAGTACATGAGACAAGCTTGACCATGATTCATGATAGCTTTAAGGGTATAGTTCACCGTGCAAAAGTCAAACCACAAGTCAATCCAACAATCTAGGAAAGTTGAATTATCTTGGAGAGAAACCAGTGCCTTGGGAATTGGGAAGTGGAGTCAAAGTGGGGTTGACTTATGGTTTAGGACTCCTACAACATGAGACAAGTGGGCAATAGAGGTCTTGATGGTTAAATGTGTCTAGATCTAGGTTTGACCCAAGTGGACCACAATCCCTTAAAACAAGGAATGCTATCCCCAAGGAAAGATTTGACAAAGTGACAGTCTAGACCTAGGTTTAGAATTATTCCGGTTTCAGATCTGCAATAATCTCAAGTACCCAGTTCCTAGAAGTGAGTGAACTCACTTCTCCAAGGTGGTGCGACTTTACCCAAGGAGGCTTAATTGGGGTTTAGGTGGGTCAAATCATGTCGGATGGCATCCAAACTTTAGATCCCAGTAGATCGGTCAGGTAGGAGTATGGATCTATAATTTCGTGGCAATCCACCAGTTAGATCTTAGTAGATCTGAGTTTAAGTGTTCCAAGTGGTCCAAAATGGGGATTAAATCCCTTAAAATGTGGAATGGGGTCCACAAGGTGAATTTCAAGAAAGGGACAACCTGGGTGTATGTTATTTGATGTGTAGATGTCAAATCAAGTGGAATCTCAAACACCCACCACTTAGATCTAGGTCAACCTGCTCAACCGGTGAAGTGCGCCTTGCTTGGGAGAGGCTAAGTTGGCCTGGGAAGGGGATCAAATGGAAGCCAATCCTCACCAAACTATAGATCCGGGATGCCGTTGATGCTATAGAGGTGGGTTTTCAATATTATTCCCAACAACCCACTAGATCTAAGTAGATCTGAAAAAATGTAAAATGGGGGTTTTAAGATATTTAGGGTTTTAACAATTTATGAGCTATGTCAATGGATTGGATAAAGGAAAGAGAAACAAACCTGTGGATCTTACCTGGGTAACCTTGTAGATGCCTTGATGATGATGATCTATGCAAACCCGATCAATTTGAGAAGCTTTGAGGTAGTTTCTATGCAAGTCAATTTGGTCCAAGAAGCCAATGCGCCCTCTCTCCTGCACAACAAACGTCAACAATATAAGATTTGATGCATCAAGAGATAAGACTAATGCCACAAAAGAAGTAACAGAAAGATAGCATAGATCACAATGATACTAATGATAACCCCCTGATATAAGCGAATGCCAAGAAAGTCGATTTGAAGAAGCCTTGCAAAATCGCCCTTGTTGAAGTCGCCCTCCTGTAGACAAACAATGATTTCCAAAAAGATAGATCTTGCCACAATTTCCAAATGCTAGGTTGCAATAGACTTTCCAATCACCATCTAAGAACACCAGATGCAAAGGAGACCACAAGAATTTCCACAAGAATATTTTTCTATACCAATAATCCAAGAGCCAAAGACCCTTTACAATGAGAGGCTCTCTCCTTTAAATAGGAAGGAGAGGCACTAAAACCCTAACCACTTTTTGAATGAGTGGCTAATATTAAAAGATACAAATGTCTAATCAATGGTTGAGATGAGCTCAACAACATAATACATGGATCACACATAAAATATAACATAAGTGGACAAAGTCGCCCTAGGAGAGGGGAATCCACCAAATCATGATGACAAAATATCATAAGAGGCTCATGGTGGGTCCAAGGGGTAATTTTATCCCTCCTTGGTCAATCCCCATGGCACAATAACCAATAAATAATCATGAAAGTACCAAATCGTGCCTCCCTAGTGAAGTCGTGGTCCTCAAAAGACCTCAAAAATCCACAGAAAGTGCCATAAGTGATGGATGCGGCCCCCGATGAAGCTGAAACTGCTGGAGAAGGTGTGGAAGACCCCGATCTATCATCACTGATCATCCCATGCCATAACTTTGCCTCAGTAGCCCAAATCGATTTCCTCAATAGCCACTTCTACCAATCCTGAAATGCTTCGGGAAGCGTGAAACTGCCTAAACAACCTCCTGGAGTGATGGCGCTGTCTAGGTGAGGGCACCAATGTGTCCGGGAGGGGGGTAATATGGTAAAAACAAGTGGCTGGACCACCCCCTCCATCATCAGCGCCCTAGGTCAACCGGATAAAAGTCATCTCTGCTCCGACAGGGCCTCCAACAGACCAAAACTGCACTAGGACAGCCTACTGAGGCTAAATCATCACTGTAAGTGCCCGGAACTGAAAACAAACTGTCCCATTGGACTCAGAAGGTCCAAATCCATCCAAGATGTGTACTCATACACCATATGAATCTCTGCATGATCAAAATAAATATCCAATGTACCGGAACAAGGCCAATAATAATGATCTGTAAATGACCAAACACTGCTGTATCCCAAGAATCATCATCATAACCCTGTAGCTGCTGCATAGAATCATCCTGTATGTGTACATAGACCATATATCATCTATCCATATCATCATAAGGTCCAACATCTCATGTCCCATGGTCCTCCATGGTCAAACTAGGTCTAACCAAGACCAAATACAACTCAGACCATCATCCATAGCTGCTGCAAGGTGTCAAGGTTAATACATGCTCTACAACTTATTCGAATAACAATTATAACACAGAGTAATCATGACTGGCGATCTAAATCCAAATATATAGTGTCGTTAATTATTATTATTACTCAGACTAGATTTTCAGGACCATACTCACTTCATAGTTGTGATCAATTTGCTAGTGAAGGGTGAAGGCTAAAATAACTGGCTAGGCTAAGGGATGACTTGACTGACTTGACTTTGTGACACTTTGGCAAGGGAAAGGGAATACACACCATAGTATATACTGAATGAGCAATAACACATGGAATGGCGGTGTCTCACAAATGGATGAGTTGTTTAAAGAGGGTTTATTCACCTTCACAAATGCGCACAATCCATAATACAAATAAGGCCAGCAATTGTTTAGATATAGCATTTAAGTTCCATTGCTTTTTGGGCCTGAAGTTTCCATAGCCTTGATCTATGTGTGTTTACAAACACATTGCATAGATTTACATTTATTTTTAGGCTTTTTGCTGCTGGTGTGTTTTTAAGGCACTTTTTACCTGAGCACTTCTAGGTGTGTCATGGACAACTTGTTTACTTAGGTATTTATTTTTCCAAAAGATATAACATTTTATTTTTCATGGCCATTTTCAATTGGCATTTCTTTCACATACAAGATATAGCATTTCATTTTTCCAGATTTTGTATTCATGGCAGCACTAAAAGTTTCAGGTTTAGCCAACACAACTTTAATGACTAGGGGGAATTCACAAGGAACTCCAACTCACCATAGGTAAGTTTTGTCACCAACTCAGAGCCGAGACACAATAAACAGGGAAGCTCATCCAATACAGAGGCTACAGTGGGGAAGGTCCTCCATGCCACTAGTCAAGTAGTAAGTCAGGGTGATAATCTAAAAGGTAGGCCATGGATGGATGAAGACAATGAAAAGATGAAGCCAACACTAGCAAGCCAAGGTATGGTTGAATGATCACCTCTATTCTCCCTAAGGAGGGTATGTACCAATGAGTATGAATAGTGAACTTCTAAGTTTGAGTAGGGACAGTATAATATATATAATAGATTAACCAGGTCCATATATCTATATGATCTCCAGATCATGACACTAAGTGCTAAGACATGCTATAAGAATAAGTATAAAAGCAATCTAACCATAACACCATGATATACCTGCTGAGTCATATACCTGAAAGCTCATCAACCTGTACCATCATCTGTCCTCTGAGACTGCTGCTGTAACTCTGGGCACTACTGTCTGCTCTGTACCAATGGTATAATGGCTACATCGGTCACCTCTCTGAGTGTCCTGAAACTCAGTCATGGCATGGGAAATGCAACTGCTGTCCACAATCTGGTAGTGATCCAATATAGATGCTCATCTCGGCATCTCAAATGCAAGGGAACTGGCTGAATAATGTACTGGAATGAGAAAAATAATGTATGGTAGCCCGGCTACTATATATGTGATAACATCTGGCTCCGGCTGGGACAAGTGCTCTGCTGAAATGAGCGCTTGAGAACCTCAGAATCTCTGGTCCTCGAACTCTGCTACTCGAATCCACGATCCAGCACTCTACCATTTTATTTCCAGCTTTTATTCTTGCAACCTATTTTCTGCATTCACAAACATCTAAAAAAATACCTCATGCCGCATGTGTGGGAAAAATGTAAAATCAACTGAAATAAAATCTACTCTATGTCAGAAATATAAATGCAGAAAGTAAATTAAACTACTAACATAATTTGCAAAATTTGGAGTTTATTGTGCAGGGAAAGAAAAAGTGACAGGTACTCATTTAAACTAGGAGCTTACAAAGGAGCTTAGAGACTAAGAAGGTGCCAGACTCAATGGCTGAAAAGACTAACTACTGCCTAAGTAGGCTTATTTGGTTTCCTACCTACCCTACTCTACCAGGCAATGCAAGCGGAGAGATCCCAACTATGTGGGATCAGGGATGTGATCCCTCAAGTCCCTCTGATGGATAGGATATAAAATACGTCGTCCACTACTAGTGGTCAGAAAGCACATGCCGTCAATGCATCGCTCCACTGTGAAAGGTCCAACCCATAAGTCATCAGCTTGTCCCGATCTTATATGCAATAAATGGTTGGGAATGATGACTTGACTTCCCGTAGGAAAATTATTTCTATTGACTGACTCAGGAATAACTCCAATGTTACGAATAGGCATGGGATGGATTTCAGCAGGGTTTTGCGGTTGAGGTGTGACAATCCTCGAGTTTCTCCTAGAAGGGACTGCATCAATTCTGGGTGGACCACCATCTAAGGAAATAGCAACTGTGCCAACAAGGACCTCCCTAACTTCCCTTCTTGTTTCTTGGACTACCTCATTTGGCTCTTCCTCATGGGGAGATACTACTCTTTTGACAACCTTACCTATAGTCCGGAAATATCTATGTTCCTGTGAGGGAGATGGCTCATGAGATATGACAGTGTTATGACTAGAACCTTCCCCTGAAGGAACAGGAATAATCATGTTTTCCAATCTGGGAGAAACTGACTCAGGATGAAATGTAGAGGAAGTAGGAATGTGAGAAGGATCATGAGTATGATGACTAGAAGACTCAGATGGTAGGAGGAAACTAGGGATATGCGGATAAGCAGATAAAGCATGGCTCTGCGGTTCTGAAGGAGTTTGAAAAATAGCAAGGTTATTTAGATTATAGTCTCCTTCAGGTGCATCATTTATTAGGGTATCTTCTTCCCAACCTAGAGAGTTATCATGGACTTGAATAAGGCTACCATCTTCTAGGGATAAATGAGATAGAGAATCTTCTATATCAGAATAATAAGAAGCTTCAGAATCTTCATTCGTTTCAACCCTAGTAGATGTTGCAAGATTGTTTTCCCATGGGTAAATAGGTGCAAGCCCTTGGCTTTCTCTCTCTCCGTTGTGATCAGTCAATGCAAACCATTCCCTAACAGTGAAAGGGATTCTTTCTCCCCTCCTAATATCATCAAAATCATCTTCATGTATTGGGTTCTCAATATTCTCCTCATTATTTATTTGATCATGAAGGTTTCCTATTGGGGGAGTTTGTTCCATGCTTTGATCATTAGGCAAACTCTCATCTCCTCCTATATTTCTTATGCCATCCTCAACCCCTTCAAGTGTGTGATCTTCTATAGAAGGGTCTTGAATGTTTTCATTGTTTTGTTCATGATCTTGGGGTTGATTTTCATATCCTCTCAATTCATCTATTTCCTCAACAAATTCATTTCCAACTGTTCTTGTTATTTCAATCATTTGCTTGTCTTCCCAAAAAGAATTAGAATCTTCC
This sequence comes from Larix kaempferi, assembly GCA_027924585.1. NCBI lineage: Eukaryota > Viridiplantae > Streptophyta > Pinopsida > Pinales > Pinaceae > Larix > Larix kaempferi. The sequence continues at coordinate 7,972,441 of BSBM01001430.1, read as the reverse complement.
ATGACCATACACATATTTTGATCAACCTCATATAACTCATCCTCATCTTCAACAAGGTTAGTTTTGGCATTATTTAATAATTCATCCCCATATGTGTTTTTCAACCCTTCGTCAAAAGATTCAACATGCTCATTATAACAAGGTTCTCTGTTAACCCGAATCAAAGCTCCATCAGGGTTGGGAACACAAATAAATGACAAGTCCATCATAAGGTATCCACCTAGACCAGCTGCCCACTTTCTAGATAAAAGCATTCCATATGCTGGGGGCAAGTCAATGACCACTACATCCATCATGGTAGAAATGTCTGAACATGCGAAAAGATCAGCTCTAAGGTTTTTGATCAAACCATAAGATGACACTCGTCGGGAATCTATACCACAGACATTTCCATAGGGCCTAGTCACTTCAAGTCCCATTTCCTTCATAACTTGTAAAGGCATAACATTCATTGCTGCTCCAGAATCCAACATACAATTATGAAGGAGCATGTTTTGAATGTGTAAGGTAAGGTAAAAGGGAGAGTGACCACCACTCTTTCTTTCATAAATGGCTGAATGGATGTTTATTGGTGGATCCTTCTCTGTTTCACTAGGTTGTGTTCCACTAAGCTTTTGGATATGACATGATTCTAGGACCGGTTCAGGAGTTTTCTCTTGGCCAATACCATTGAAAAATTCCTCTACTTGGCATCTAACAGAGGGCACCTTCATTAACTCAGTGACAGGCATGTTACACATTATCTTGCTTAGCTCTTTCTTCATATCAATCTTAAGATCATAATCATCTATGGCAAGATCTTCTTCTTCCTTTTTATCTTCATTAATCTTTTTATGTTTATCAAGGAAAGAAGGTTGGGAAGTACTTCCTCGTTTATAGATTTGATACTTTGGTTGCTCTTTAGGTTTTGGGAGCTCTATGGCACAACATGAAGAACTAGGTTCTTCAACTATATCATCTTCTTGCTCCCATGGCTCTTCTTCTAAAAGGATTCTTCCAAAGTCTTCATCATAGGATAAGTCATTTATAAAGTTGATGTTTTCCGGTTGGTCATCATGGTCAATGGTGTTTGAGGATTCTTCTTCTTCTTCATCACACCAATTGACTTCCTTCTTTTCAGAGTTCTCTGGATACTCAGGTCGTCGCCTATCCCTATCCCCATCAGGCCTTCTATTATTATTCCAGTAAGGTTTAGGGCCATAAGGATTTCTATGTCTCTCAGGGTCATTCAAACTTGCCACATTCTTAGTTAGGATAGTTAATTGTTTCATCATTTCTTGCATGACTTCTAAAGTGTCCTTGGATTCCTTTGGCACACTCACAGGTTCCTTTGGTTTTCGGAGTCTAGGGTCAGATCTGGAAGTGGATGGGGTGAATTGATCGAAAAAGTTTTGTTTCCCCATGGATGCTACATTTTGTTCAGCCATTTTAGCATTTGATTGAGCGGTCTTTAAGTCATTTGGGTTTTTATCCTTTAGCTGATAACCAACCCATCCCTCAAAAGCATTCAAGTAGTGAATGACAACTGCTTGATCTTTTGGTCTAATTTCTTCAGGGATAACAGCTACAGTCTTGTCAAATCTTATGTTAAACTCATGGACTGTTTCATTTTCTCTTTTCTTGATGTCAAAAAGTTGGTGTAAGAGAAATTTCCCATCTAACTTTCGGGACCACTCACTGTTTAGCTTGTTGACAAAGTTATCATACCCATCAATGGATGAGGCAGGAAACCTGTCAAACCACTTCCTAACATCTCCTTCCAAGGATGCCAGGAGACCCCTCATGAAAACATCTTCCTCAGATGCTCCATATGCTTCCATGTGTTCCCATACTTTATCAATGTGGTCTTCAATTGATATAGCGGATACTCCATCAAATCTGGGAACCTTTTCAAAATACTTTTCAGGCATGTCATGGGGTGCACCCTGGATTTGGGAAAAGTCTAAAGGAGATGGTTTTGCCTTTCTTCCAAAGATCCTAGGAGCTTGTGGTGGAGGAACATTCTGGTTTCCCGGGTTTGTTCCGGCCATTGGACTTAGTAAGTTTGTGTTTAAGTTTGAACTAGGAGACGAGGGAGGAACCGACTTAATCAAAGGGGATCCTGAAGCTCTGTTTGGAGAATCGTTAACCAATTTCCAAAGGAAATTAGATGGTTGTGCTTTAGGATCTCTTTTACGATATGTAATTGGGGTTCCTTCAACTTGATCTAAGTTTACTTTACTTCTTGTGTTGTAAGGATGTAAATGAGCTCGCTCCTCAGCGGAGTCACGATTGGGAGTCGCCAGGTAGATTTAACTCTTCTACCAAGATACGTGTCGTTGTATATGCGGGAAGGACTAGGGCAAGCTATTGCCTCCCCGGCAACGGCGCCAAGATGTTATCACCTAAACTGTAGTTACCCCTATGGATGGATCCAGTCATGGATGGCAATAGGGAAGGGCAACTTGAAAGGTGCAACCACGATCACCTCGACCTCCAATATGTATGGTTGTCACGCCAGTCGAGGCAACCTTCGCTTTATGTTATCTAGCCCAGACAACAAAGGGGGAGACCCGATCTACTCCCGACAGGAGAGATAAAACCAAGACACCAAATCAGGGTATTTCTAAGTGAAGTTAGATGTATGGTTTATCCTAGACCTAAGGATGAAGTCACAAGCCAAGTGAGGGTTCAATAGGTATAGCCTTGGTTCATAGTTGATGTGAGAGTGACTTATAATGTTTGAAGTGAGATCTAGGATGAGTGTACTAGGTCAATGTCAAAAGGTCCACTGCCTTGGGAACCGTGTCCAATGCAGGATAGTTTTGAGGGATGTATTGGGGCTAACTAGTACATGAGACAAGCTTGACCATGATTCATGATAGCTTTAAGGGTATAGTTCACCGTGCAAAAGTCAAACCACAAGTCAATCCAACAATCTAGGAAAGTTGAATTATCTTGGAGAGAAACCAGTGCCTTGGGAATTGGGAAGTGGAGTCAAAGTGGGGTTGACTTATGGTTTAGGACTCCTACAACATGAGACAAGTGGGCAATAGAGGTCTTGATGGTTAAATGTGTCTAGATCTAGGTTTGACCCAAGTGGACCACAATCCCTTAAAACAAGGAATGCTGTCCCCAAGGAAAGATTTGACAAAGTGACAGTCTAGACCTAGGTTTAGAATTATTCCGGTTTCAGATCTGCAATAATCTCAAGTACCCAGTTCCTAGAAGTGAGTGAACTCACTTCTCCAAGGTGGTGCGACTTTACCCAAGGAGGCTTAAATTGGGGTTTAGGTGGGTCAAATCATGTCGGATGGCATCCAAACTTTAGATCCCAGTAGATCGGTCAGGTAGGAGTATGGATCTATAATTTCATGGCAATCCACCAGTTAGATCTTAGTAGATCTGAGTTTAAGTGTTCCAAGTGGTCCAAAATGGGGATTAAATCCCTTAAAATGTGGAATGGGGTCCACAAGGTGAATTTCAAGAAAGGGACAACCTGGGTGTATGTTATTTGATGTGTAGATGTCAAATCAAGTGGAATCTCAAACACCCACCCCTTAGATCTAGGTCAACCTGCTCAACTGGTGAAGTGCGCCTTGCTTGGGAGAGGCTAAGTTGGCCTGGGAAGGGGATCAAATGGAAGCCAATCCTCACCAAACTATAGATCCGGGATGCCGTGGATGCTATAGAGGTGGGTTTTCAATATTATGCCCAACAACCCAATAGATCTAAGTAGATCTGAAAAAATGTAAAATGGGGGTTTTAAGATATTTAGGGTTTTAACAATTTATGAGCTATGTCAATGGATTGGATAAAGGAAAGAGAAACAAACCTGTGGATCTTACCTGGGTAACCTTGTAGATGCCTTGATGATGATGATCTATGCAAACCCGATCAATTTGAGAAGCTTTGAGGTAGTTTCTATGCAAGTCGATTTGGTCCAAGAAGCCAATGCGCCCTCTCTCCTGCACAACAAACGTCAACAATATCAGATTTGATGCATCAAGAGATAAGACTCATGCCACAAAAGAAGTAACAGAAAGATAGCATAGATCACAATGATACTAATGATAACCCCCTGATACAAGCGAATGCCAAGAAAGTCGATTTGAAGAAGCCTTGCAAAATCGCCCTTGTTGAAGTCGCCCTCCTGTAGACAAACAATGATTTCCAAAAAGATAGATCTTGCCACAATTTCCAAATGCTAGGTTGCAATAGACTTTCCAATCACCATCTAAGAACACCAGATGCAAAGGAGACCACAAGAATTTCCACAAGAATATTTTTCTATACCAATAATCCAAGAGCCAAAGACCCTTTACAATGAGAGGCTCTCTCCTTTAAATAGGAAGGAGAGGCACTAAAACCCTAACCACTTTTTGAATGAGTGGCTAAGATTAAAAGATACAAATGTCTAATCAATGGTTGAGATGAGCTCAACAACATAATACATGGATCACACATAAAATATAACATAAGTGGACAAAGTCGCCCTAGGAGAGGGGAATCCACCAAATCATGATGACAAAATATCATAAGAGGCTCATGGTGGGTCCAAGGGGTAATTTTATCCCTCCTTGGTCAATCCCCATGGCACAATAACCAATAAATAATCATGAAAGTACCAAATCGTGCCTCCCTAGTGAAGTCGTGGTCCTCAAAAGACCTCAAAAATCCACAGAAAGTGCCATAAGTGATGGATGCGGCCCCCGATGAAGCTGAAACTGCTGGAGAAGGTGTGGAAGACCCCGATCTATCATCACTGATCATCCCATGCCATAACTTTGCCTCAGTAGCCCAAATCGATTTCCTCAATAGCCACTTCTACCAATCCTGAAATGCCTCGGGAAGCGTGAAACTGCCCAAACAGCCTCCTGGAGTGATGGCACTGTCAAGGTGAGGGCACCAATGTGTCCGGGAGGGGGGTAATATGGTAAAAACAAGTGGCTGGACCACCCCCTCCATCATCAGCGCCCTATGTCAACCGGATAAAAGTCATCTCTGCTCCGACAGGGCCTCCAACAGACCAAAACTGCACTAGGACAGCCTACTGAGGCTAAATCATCACTGTAAGTGCCCGGAACTGAAAACAAACTGTCCCATTGGACTCAGAAGGTCCAAATCCATCCAAGATGTGTACTCATACACCATATGAATCTCTGCATGATCAAAATAAATATCCAATGTACCGGAACAAGGCCAATAATAATGATCTGTAAATGACCAAACACTGTTGTATCCCAAGAATCATCATCATAACCCTGTAGCTGCTGCATAGAATCATCCTGTATGTGTACATAGACCATATATCATCTATCCATATCATCATAAGGTCCAACATCTCATGTCCCATGGTCCTCCATGGTCAAACTAGGTCTAACCAAGACCAAATACAACTCAGACCATCATCCATAGCTGCTGCAAGGTGTCAAGGTTAATACATGCTCTACAACTTATTCGAATAACAATTATAACACATAGTAATCATGACTGGCGATCTAAATCCAAATATATAGTGTCGTTAATTATTATTATTACTCAGACTAGACTTTCAGGACCATACTCACTTCATAGTTGTGATCAATTTGCTAGTGAAGGGTGAAGGCTGAAATAACTGGCTAGGCTAAGGGATGACTTGACTGACTTGACTTTGTGACACTTTGGCAAGGGAAAGGGAATACACACCATAGTATATACTGAATGAGCAATAACACATGGAATGGCGGTGTCTCACAAATGGATGAGTTGTTTAAAGAGGGTTTATTCACCTTCACAAATGCGCACAATCCATAATACAAATAAGGCCAACAATTGTTTAGATATAGCATTTAAGTTCCATTGCTTTTTGGGCCTGAAGTTTCCATAGCCTTGATCTATGTGTGTTTACAAACACATTGCATAGATTTACATTTATTTTTAGGCTTTCTGCTGCAGGTGTGTTTTTAAGGCACTTGTTTACCTGAGCACTTCTAGGTGTGTCATGGACAACTTGTTTACCTAGGTATTTATTTTTCCAAAAGATATAACATTTTATTTTTCATGGCCATTTTCAATTGGCATTTCTTTCACATACAAGATATAGCATTTCATTTTTCCAGATTTTGTATTCATGGCAGCACTAAAAGTTTCAGGTTTAGCCAACACAACTTTAATGACTAGGGGGAATTCACAGGGAACTCCAACTCACCATAGGTAAGTTTTGTCACCAACTCAGAGCCGATACACAATAAACAGGGAAGCTCATCCAATACAGAGGCTACAGTGGGGAAGGTCCTCCATGCCACTAGTCAAGTAGTAAGTCAGGGTGATAATCTAAAAGGTAGGCCATGGATGGATGAAGACAATGAAAAGATGAAGCCAACACTAGCAAGCCAAGGTATGGTTGAATGATCACCTCTATTCTCCCTAAGGAGGGTATGTACCAATGAGTATGAATAGTGAACTTCTAAGTCTGAGTAGGGACAGTATAATACATATAATAGATTAACCAGGTCCATATATCTATATGATCGCCAGATCATGACACTAAGTGCTAAGACATGCTATAAGAATAAGTATAAAAGCAATCTAACCATAACACCATGATATACCTGCTGAGTCATATACCTGAAAGCTCATCAACCTGTACCATCATCTGTCCTCTGAGACTGCTGCTGTAACTCTGGGCACTACTGTCTGCTCTGTACCAATGGTATAATGGCTACATCGGTCACCTCTCTGAGTGTCCTGAAACTCAGTCATGGCATGGGGAATGCAACTGCTGTCCACAATCCGGTAGTGATCCAATATAGATGCTCATCTCGGCATCTCAAATGCAAGGGAACTAGCTGAATAGTGTACTGGAATGAGAAAAATAATGTATGGTAGCCCGGCTACTATATATGTGATAACAGGGTCATTTGGGCATTGTGGCACAATTCCATTCCATTCAATACTTTGAGACCCATTCTCAACCTATTCCTTCTAACATGCAGTTAGTCTTAGATAAGCACCAATCCATATTTGACATTCCCTAAGGACTGTCCTCATCTCATGGTGAGCATGATCATTTCATTCAACTCATATCTTGTAACCTCCTTACTAATCTACACTCATAATTCCATCCATTTTCCCAAAAAACTGAAATAAAAAATATAATTTAGGAGTTCCTAGATGCTAGTGCCATCCGTCCTAACACTACTACCTATTCTTCCCTGGTTTTTATGGTCATAAAGAAATAAGGAACTGTAATGTCCCTCCTATCTTACAAGGCTATGGAGAGGGCACTAACAATAATACTGGACATCTAGTCCCATACTTAATCAAATAAGCATTCAGTTAAATTGTAGATGGAGATATGCAAATGCATAAACATTTGAAAACACAGCAGAATTTAATTCCATTACACATCCATCATACATTCCAGATTTTCATGTCATTCATCAATTAAGCAATATCAAATTAGAAAATGAGAATACTTATCTTAAACCAAGTAGTCCCTAAGCAACCAGCTATGCTTCTGCAACGTTCCACCCAACCGTAGGCTAGTGTGCTCCTCAATCTCTCAGCACCACTACCACCCCCGAGCTGGGCATGATCTCCACAAGGAAAAGGGGAAAGCAGGCTCTCACATAGCCAAAGATACACTAGAATCAGCCAAGCCAATCAGCAGTTGGGTTTCTCAAGCTGCTAACAGATGGATAGAGGTGAATTACTAGGCTAGTGGCTCAACCATTGAGCTATGGATACTTCATTGGGATCATCAAGCCAAATCTATCCTCTTCCACTCCTGAATCTCCTACTCACAGGTTCAAACTAAACAGGGAGGGACATAACAGCCAGAAATGCAAGTGCTGGACATTTTTGCAGTAGGATGCCCAACGATGGGATTTCAACCAGTTCAGAAAAATGTGGGAAAGCCCAAAACGAAAATTGAAAAATGGGAAAACAACCCCAGGAGCATAATCGTTTTCAGAAAAACATCCATGGGCATTTCATGGGAAGAAATGACCTCTATAACCCCATAAAATTGTGGTTCTCTTCTCCTAGCCACGGTGCTAACCAAAAACGAGTTCCCAAGCATGGGAGAATGTAGATAAATGGTGAAAACGTGAAGGAAAAACCCCAGTTCGCCCCCGGCTACGTGAGAGAGGAAAGACCGTGGTTCAGAATGGCTTGGGAAGGCAAAACGTGGGCGATTTCTTGCCTTGCAACCCAAAATTCCAATTCCCAGATTGATGGCTTGCCCATACCCGAAATTGGCTGCCATACCTCATCATTCCCAAGGCATTAACTGCCTCAACCAACTCTTGGAAGAATTTAATGATTGGGGCATAAGCCAAAATGGGTAGTTGGGATTTCATGGGTTTTCTCATTGACACATGGACTGACTCCATTGGCTCAAGGGTTTGGTTATTTTTCCTCCCTGTTCCTTGTAAGATCATGCCCCATCTCTTTGTTGCATTACATAGCTGGTTGTGGTTTTTTCATTAAAATTGCATATTTACATGATGTCTGAATTTACATTGTGCACGGTTAGCACAAGAACCATATGCATCTATTCTAATTGCCGATACATAGAATGATAAATCAATGGCGGGGCCTTGGCCTTGAGATCCTCACCATGACTAAATAACAATATTTACATCATTTACAATATTAATGCAATAGGGTCAAGATGGGGACATTACATTCCCCTCCCCTTGGAATAACACCGTCCTCGGTGTTCCAACACTTCGGAAATAAATACCCACTTTACATGTGTCCAAAATTCACAAAATGTGGTAGGTTTGTCCTGCATTTCACCCTTTACTTGTTTTTTTTTCAGGACTAAGTCCTTTGGTCTTTACAAACTGCTCTTGCTGGCTGGGACCTTCTAGCTCTGCATGAGGACATCGTTCCAAAACAATTCCTTCCTTTTCTTTTCCTTCCAACTAGTCCACGAACCTGGGGAATTTACGGTTGCTACCCTCTTGATATTCTCTTGTTGGGCAGTCACGGAGGCAATGATTTCCTCCACATCCCCAACATTTCATTGGTGGCTTTACCTTTTCCCGGTCCATTTCCTTTGAGTCTTCCCACCTGGAACGTTTCTTAATCGGATGATTGGATGAATGCTTCTTCATTGATCCACTTTCCTTTCCCTTGCTGATTGCTTCCAGAATGCTTTTTACCTCTTTTTGCAAACGAATAGAGTCCTGCAAAGCCTCATGGTTTATCTCATTCTGTTGCCTCTATAGCTTGAGCATCTCCCCAAGATTTTATTGGGTCCTGGCAATTGTTTGAAGAAGACTTTCAGCCAACTCTAATAGCCCTCGGTCTGCTGCCATGGTCAATGGGCACAACCGAACACACTTTGCTTACTAGCAACACTTTCTTGTGCCGGCTGCAACCAATTGTTTCACTTTCTTACCTGTGAAATTCATCATGGGAATTCTTTTTTAGGACATGCATAACATAAACATTAAGATTAGTCAATTATTTTCCTAATTGACATGGAATGTCCATGCTTTATTCATGGGACTTCCACACTTTTCATGCTTTCCCAACATACACATGAACTCATTCATGTTCATCCTTTCACAGGAAATTTACTATTTCAGCATTCACAATTCATCTCAAGCAATTAAATACAATCTATTTTCAGCCATGATATGCACTCAACAATCTTTTGTTTTATAAATGCATCAATCAAAAGGAAAGAGAAGAGTAGGGGTTTCTCCCTCTTAGTCTTGTTCTATTATGGAGCTACACCATCGCTGTGGTTTCATGCTCCTAAGTCTCTTTCACTTCAATGTGAATGCTTTGACTTTCCTTTCTTGGCTATGACACTTAGTGTCTAAGGTCTGTATATGGATTTTTAGCTAGGGCACCCTTCCCATTATTGCCTACAGAACCTTTGGATGCTAGGATCTACTCGTATCCACTAGCACCATCTTTCATTACTGCTCATACTGAGCTCCTTAGGACAGTCACATGTCCACATGCATCTCTAGGATGCCTTCATAATCCTTGCTTCCAGCAATACCTACACTCAAACATTCAATCAATTCACATGTTTAGTTCATTTCCATAGGGTTTATCTCTAAACAAGAGTTTAGGAAATCATAACCAAATCATATACACACGTATATTCATAAGCAAGAAGCTGCAAGGTAACTGAATACTTATCTGTATTGGATGTCTTCACTTTATTCCATGGGATCCTTCTTTGCTTTACGAGCCTTGGATTTCCCGTGAACACAATAACGAATGTTGGGCCAGCACATAGGATACTCCACAATCATTCGAATAGGCAATTCCAGGCCAGTACGCCGACTGGGTTTATCAATCATTTCCTTTAGCAATATGCTAGGCCAGTGCTCCGACTGGTTTTATCAATTATTTAAGGGGTGTTGGGCCAACGTACATGCTGCTTTACCATATCAAGTAGTTAATGCCCAACTAGTCACTCTCTGGACTTATCAAGAACTTTATAGCGTTCAACCAGCTACTACCTGGATTTCTTAATAATTTATATCACCCACTCATTTACTCTCTAGATTTACCAGCAATTTATATCTCCCACTCATTTACTCTCTGGATTTACCATCAATTTATATCGCCCACTCATTTACTCTCTAGATTTACCATCAATTTATAGTCTTTCGGGGTCTTGCCTTCCTGCAATGACCAAGGTTTCCAACAAAGAAACAATAGTGTATCATCTTAGCTGTTAGAATACTTATACCTGAAATCTTCATTATTCCAAACAAGACATAAATGAAAACGAATACTTATCTATATTGTGTGTTTCCCCTCTGGTCCACAGGATCTTGCTTCGCTTTGCAAGCCTTGGGATCGCCTATGGACTTGGATATAGTTAATGCTTAACCAGTACGCCTCCCCATCGACTAGATTTACCAAGCATTTGGTGGTGCCCAACCAGTCCCATACCTGATTGGCCCTCTCCAGTGCCGAGCCAGCACATTCGTCTGGGTCATCGACCAATGGAAGGAAACTGCGCCACCAACCATTATAGGTCAAGTCTCTACTATGGATCCATAGGCATCTTAGGGTTTTCAGTCAGTCCTTGGCGCCCGCGCTCCCACTGCTGTCCCAGTAGAGATTTTATGCCTTTACCAATGCCACCACACCTTCTTGTACCATCTGACCATTATAGGTCAAGGCTCTACTATGGAGCCATAGGCATCTCAGGGTTGCCAGTCAGTCCTCGGCACCCTCCCTCCCACTGTTGTCCCAGTTGAGATTTTATGCCTTTACCAATGTCACCACACCTTCTTGAACCATCTGACCATTATAGGTCAAGGATCTACTATGGAGCCATAGGCATCTCAGGGTTTTCAGTCAGTCCTCGGCGCCCGCCTTCCCACTGCTGTCCCAGTAGATATTTTATGCCTTTACCAATGTCACCACACCTTCTTGCACCGTAACCCTTCACACACATCAACTCTTCATTCATACAAGGACGCCACTCCTTCTCTTGTGCAAATCGGTGGTTCCTTTTAGGAACTTTATAGGTGACTTTCTTGACTGCAGGTTAACATGACCCCTACTCACACAAGGATGATACCTTCTCTTCTTACACAGCTCTTCGGGCCTGTCCATCCCTTTTGGTAATATTTCACGTGAGCATAGAAAGGTTGCCAATTCCCATACAGTCCCTTTGTGTACCCTTCTTCACTTTGCCCTTTAATGTGCAGTATCAATCTGCATCTATGTAGGCTGACAACACAAGAAGGATAAGCAAGCTCATCAGTATTGTTGTTCAATTCTTAACCACATTCCATATCATTCACTACCAAGTATTGAAACACCAAGAATGCATCCATTCCCTTAGGGTGTAGTCAATATTGAAAACCCTATCATGACCCAGCACCAGAAAAGGTGTGCACCCCCTTTCCGATGTGTGTCATGTAGGCCCTAATCATACTCAAGCAGTCTGCAATGATATAAATAAGATAGAGCATGCTCTGCATATTAACCCTAATAATTTAGACATGCATGTTCTTGTCTAGGGTCACAAAATACTCATTCATTTTGCAGATGTGTCTCACATGCCTTCTGGGAATAGCTTTACCATCTCACTTTCATGGTTTACCGACATGCGGTTTGGCTGAGACATTATCAATGGCGTTTCACCCGAAACCCATTTCCAAAGCATGGGGTCTTTCCCATCTAGTTTGGCTTTGGCAAACCATCACTCCTGGTCTTCCTGCAATGTGTCTTCAGAAATTGATTCGCTTAGCCATGAGCCTATTCTTATATCGTTGGGCTCTTGTTCACTGTAGATTCCAATATTCATCATGGACTTATCCATATTTTCCATGCCCAAAACAATCTACCTGAAATCTGAAACTTCAATCAGCCAAATGCTTTGTAAGTTTCTATGCATATAATATTTCATTGCTGCCACAGTCACTGAAGCATTTTAATATTACCAAAACCATCTACTTCCTGTGAATTATTACCATACTAGAGTTGCATGGTTTGATTTCATCATTTTATGCAATTATTCTCTTGCTCTTAAGATTGATAATAGTTCACCATTCCATCTATTATCTAATTGCAATGAAACAAACATCACAATCATGCATTCTCACAATGCATCTCATCATGTGCACCTATACCTATGCATGCACATTTACATCACTCACATAATATTTTAATGTGCATTCACTCAATGCATAACCACAAGATTGTGCATAATATCTTAATGCACATTTCCTCAATGCTACCTTGCATTAAGTTATGAGTACTATGCGTTCAACATAATTCAAACATAGTTGAAGAGATCTTACCAAATCCTCTTTCAACATCCATGCAATTTATGCACCAATAACCATTACCTGCATGGCTGTCATTTACATCACTTGATGTTACCTGATCAGTTGGCCTCTTACCAAGGCTACACAATCCTTTTTCCAACCTCATGATCATAGATTTGTTGCACCATCCCTTCCTCATACGGTTGTTGGTCGTATGCAACAATCATCATCCACATCTTCAGCCATGCTTCAATTGTATTTGATCCTACGACTAATGCGAACATAACTACTTATTAACAGCCACAATGACTATCTTAAGTGGCTCATTGCATATGTAAAACCTCACTATTTTACCAAGATGTAATATCATATACATGCACAAACATTTTCACATGCACCGTGCAATATTTATTTTTAATCTATTACTCTCTTGCATTTCCAGCATCCTTATGCCATAATTTTCCAGTATATAAATACGATAGCAAGAGAGGAGTTAAGGAATTCTTCCCAATTCCTCATTCTGTCATGGAGTTCCTCATCCACATCATAGCTAATCCTTTCCTTGGCTTCCCTACCAAGCATACAAGCAATCATTAGCTATGATATTATCATGAATTAGCAATTCAACATATACATATGTGCAATCATTCATTCTTGTTGTTTTCCAACATGCAATTCTTATGCTATAAACAGAATTAGTTTTAAGGTGAGGAATTTCCCCTTTCATCTTCCATAATGGATATCACAACCAATTTCTCTTGCTGAGAATTCTACCACCCTTTATGCAATCCGTGCTCCTCATCCCAAGAGTGCATTTCACACTTTCAATTACTATCTCCAGGGGACGACGGGGGTCAAGGGGGCTTGCCCCCTTGAAATCTTTCGATTTCACGCAATCTGGCGCACAAGTTCCATGACATTTTTCAACTTTCGGCACCTGAAAAATCTCCCTGGAAAATGGCTGAAATTCCTTGTTTCGGAGCAACTTAGCGAGTTCTTTCGACCTGTTTCGGGCCAACTCGCCGAGTTCTTCCGCTCGAAGACTCAGTTTTTCCTTCCGATCCGTTGCGGACCAACTTGCCGAGTCCTTCCGCCGTTGCGGGGCGACTTGCCAAGTTCTTCCGAAATTTTCTCTTGGATGACGAAAAATACTTAGAAAAACCTTTCGTCGTTTCGGACCATCTTGCTGAGTTCTTCCGCTGTTTCGGAGCAACTCGCCGAGTTCTCCCGCTGTTTTGGAGCAACTCACCAAGTTCTTCTGAAATTTTCTCCACCGTAAACACTTAGAAAATTTTGAAATTTTTCGGACCAACTCACCGAGTTCTTCCACCATTGCATACCAACTGGCCGAGTTCTTCCGCCGTTGCGGAGCAACTCGCCAAGTTCTCCCGCCGTTTTGGAGCAACTCGTCAAGTTCTCCCGAAATTTCCTCTTTGACGCCGAAAACACTTAGAAAGTTTTTCAGACCAACTCACCGATTTCTTCCGGTCGAAGACTCAGCTTTTTGTTGATGTATATGTAACTTCGGAATGTATTTCACATATATGTATATTGTATTCCTATAGAGATGTTATTATTCCTCTATATGGAAGTGTCGTAACTTATACTTGATGGGTTATTAGACCACCTTGTTGGGGTCAGCCCTGTATAAGTCATGTGGGTCAAAGGGTTATTAGACCACCCTATTGGGGGTCGGCCATGTGGGTCAAAGGTTTATTAGACCACCCTAGTGGGGGTCGGCCCAGTCAGCATTATGTTAAGTGGTTAAGTTGAGGCCGACCTAGTTGAGTAAAGGTCAAGTCAAGTTAGTGTATAAATAGAGAGTGTGTCTCTCTCATTTTACACATTCTATTCTCTCACTCACACTTGGGAGAGTGGCACACTTGTGGAGGAGGAGGGTCTGCTGCTAGGAGAAGACTAGTTCTTGTATTCTGGTTGTATCATTGCTCTATCTATCTCTGAGGAAGTTATTGGGGTTTTTCACCTTTATGGTTTTCCCCAAGTAAACTCTGTGTCTCTTGTGTGCTTGCATTACTGTGTCCATGATTGATATGCTGTAGATTTGCTGTACATGTTGTTCTCTCAGTTAAGATCCTAGATCAGATTGAAGTAAATTCTGAAAATTTAACATGGTATCAGAGCTAGCCTGAAAGAAGGCATGATATGGCATGTATGACACTTGTTGCACTTACGATGCTAGGGCTTGATATAGAAAAAACCAGTCATCTTAGAACTTTCGCTATAAATCCATTTTGGCGAAGTTTTTGGATCTGAAACTTTTACAGGTCAAATATTAGATCCACATGTACCTTGTGTCCAAAGGACAACCTCTAATTCATTGTACTTTGTGATTTATGATCTGTACAATATAGGGTTTCTGCCTCTTCCAGATCTGAGTCAAAATCAGGTGACCTTGGGAAAAAGGTCATAACTTGGGCTAGGAAGCTCCAAATGCAATTTCGTAAAAAATGACAGGTAGTACACAGATTTTACTATCTCAGGAAAAGTGTTTAGAGGCCGAAGTTGAACCAGTGACACGTGGCACGCTATACAAGTTCGCTCTCCTGTATTATCCCATAAACAGGTCATGTTGCGACACGTGGAATAAATATCTCTCAGAGAATCCAATTGAAGTCAGAACTATAGGGATGGAAAGATAACGGGTCGGGATATCTCAAAAAAAATTTGCAGAGGCCGAAGTTGAACCAGTGACACGTGGCACGTCGTACAAGTTCACTCTCCTGTATTATCCCATAAACAGGTCACGTTGCGACACTTTGCATAACTCTCTCTCAAAGAATCCAATTGAGGTCAGAACTGTCGGGATGGAAAGATAACAGGTCGGGCTATCTTAGGAAAAATGTTCAGACCCTGTGGATCGAAAAGTTTAGAGTTACACTAGAAACAATCAGGTATATATTTCTGTCAAATCAAAATTATTTTTTGAGTACCTTTATCATGGCTTCCGGAATTTAGGGCTTCGGAGAAAGTTGGAATTTTTGTAATCGGAGACCACGGCTGAATGCTACTCATCAAAATCGAAATTTAGAGACCAACATCAGAATTTTTGGTTTGGCAGAAGGTCGGGCTTGATCAAACCCTAGTTTGGGACTTTGATCAGAAAAGTAGAAAATTAGGGCTTCTGCAAAAATGGGAATTTTTGAAATCTGTGACCACGGCTGGAAGCTCCTCATAAAAATAGAAACTTAGAGCTTTGGATCAAACCTTTTGATTGGGAAGAAGAGTGGGCTTCATGAAACCCTAGTTCGGGGTCACGTCGAGTGAATCCGAAAGTTTCAAAGGCAAAATTGAGGAGTGAAACTTTGCAGTTTTCAAATTTTGAATATACCAGCTTGATCAGCTCATCAAGGCGCATATTTCTATCCTTTCGGAAGTCTGAAATTCAAAGTTTGAATTTTTGGGGTTTCTCTGACAAACCCTATTACAGCTTCAGATCCAGTTCCTGCAAATCAAGTGGATTGGGTTAATCTTAGAAGATGATGGATTGGTCACTTGCA
This sequence comes from Larix kaempferi, assembly GCA_027924585.1. NCBI lineage: Eukaryota > Viridiplantae > Streptophyta > Pinopsida > Pinales > Pinaceae > Larix > Larix kaempferi. The sequence goes on along the minus strand of BSBM01001430.1, from coordinate 7,956,195 downwards.
TAAGTGAATAAGTTCCTGTTTCAGAGGGAGATGAGGCTAAGGCCTTCCATAAGAAGATTACAAGCAATATTGATAGGTATGGATTACAGGTATGTTTCATGGTTAAGTTTATCATATGTTTGTCTTCATATCATTACAGTACAATCTTGATTAATTACTAGACTTGTCGTATCACCTTAATAGAAGATATTCATTGATTAAGGTTTTGACACTTATGAATGTACTAATGCATTGTGATGTTGTATGAGGTTTATGTTGTTCGCTAACATAAAAGGTACACCAAGAAAGACAAATCATGTTCTACTTCAAGAACATATGATCATGGTGACATGAAGACAAAGATTCATCCATTGTCATGGATCACATAGAAGATCTACTTTCAAGGTATGTATAACTTGGTCCTACAATGGTTAACCTATGAGACATGCAGGTTACTAGTACAAGTCACTGAAGAGAACCAGAAGACATTATGCGGGTATGTTAGACATAACTAGCTAGCATGCTAATCTAGGTATTTTTTTCCTATATCAAGCTAGAATCCTACCTTGTGTTAGGATCTTATACTGTTGTGTTGTTGATAATGATTATTCATGAAGTCATAGGTTTGAATAGTCATGGCTGTATGCATATTATGTTTCTTACCATAACTGATGATATGACTAACCAGAAGAATCATGAAGGTATAGGTTTGAGTAATCACGGGTTTATGCATTGATGATTTAACTAATCAGAAGAGTCCTATGATCAAATAAAAATATGCATGAGTAAAAGAAGACTTCCCTAAAACCTTGAATACTAATGTTTATTATCTGTGAATGATCATGAATATACATGTTTAAGATTATTGTGTTTTGGTAGTATTAAGATTATACTAATAAATGTGTGATTACGTATGAGACCTCAAGGATAACACAATGATGATACTAATAAGCATGCATAGTGATTAAGGATGGATGTAAGTTCAAGGACAAGTAATCCAGGAAGCAAAGATCAAGAGGGAGCACACTCCAGTTGTTCCTGCAAGAAAGCAAAGAAGCACACTTCAGTAGTTTTTGAAAGGATGCAGATACTTAGAGGGAGTTGACCACTTCTCACAATCCACATCAGAATGGAGTTGCAAAGATTCAGAGGGAGTCCACCCAGCAACCAAATAAAGATAAGTATTTGAATTGTCATTACTTGCATATTTTATTGTTTAAATAATATTGTTCAATAATGTATATACTGATGTTCCTAGAATTAGGTTGTGTATTATGCATATTAGAATAGTTGCATTGATGAACAGTATACTACTAATATACATGGGTAAGTGGCCTATGGCACTGTACAACATTCCATTGCTACTTATCTAGAATGAAACCTCTTTGCTGACATGTTAGGAGTTGTGCACACTCTTAACAATGTTCTGGTAGAGATTGGAAGGCATCTAGAAAGTTACGGAATATGGATAAATGTTGTATTGAAGCATTGGCTAAGATAATTGCATGACTGTATGACATATTTCTTTATGTCTAAGAATTTGTTCTGAAAACTATGAGATGTTTTCTAATCATGCAATTTAACTTGTTGTGTAGGAAATATCGTATACCATCACCTACAAAAGAATGACTACAACATTTGTTCAGCAACAACGTTATCTATTGAAAATATTGAACATATTGAAGTTCCCAGGATCTGGGAAGAATGCCATGATCGAGGAGTATCAGTTGATCATGAAGATGTTTGGGATGCAGTCCCAAGACCTGAAGGGGAGTCTGTAGTGACTTCCAAGTGGATCTACAAGATCAAGCATGCTGTAGTGATGAAGAAGAAGATACACTTTCTTGAATGGTGTAGTTGAAGAAGAAGTGTATGTGCTGCAGCCACTTGGTTCTGAGAACCATGACAGGGAGTCATATATGTGCAGAATTTGGTATGGTAGGATAGATAGCTTTCTATCCAGTTTGGGCTTTACCAAGAATAAAGCAGATTCCAACCTTTACTACAAGGTTGAGGAAGGCAATCCAGTGATACTACTATGTGGATGATTTGTTTGTAACAGGTGAGGATAGATTGATTGCTGAAATGCAACGGAAGCATGCTGCCGAGTTCGAGTTGAAGAACTTGGGGATGATGCACTATTTGTTTTTGGAATGGAGGTGTGGCAGAGTGCAAATGGAATCTTCCTTGGAAAAGGGAAGTATGCAGTAGAGATCCTGAAGAGGTTCGGGATGATGGACTGCAAGGTTATGGCCACACCTATGGCATCGAACCTGAAGCTTCTGTGTGATGCTTCATCTGAGCCAGTTGATATCACTATGTATCGTCAGATGATTGGGTCCTTGATGTACCTGACGAACATGAGACTAGATATTTGCTTTGCGGTGAATACATTGAGCCAGTTCCTGATGGATCCGAGGAGTGTTCACCTGATTGTTGTAAAGCATATTCTGAAGTACCTGAAGGGTACATTTGATTATGGGATTAAGTATGATGCGAATCAAAAGTTTAACCTGCAAGGTTATGTTGATTCAGATTGGGCAGGTAGTGCTGCATATAGGATAAGGTGTGATTTCTTGGTTTAGCAGGAAGCAGTCCTGCGTAGCATTGAGTACAACCGAAGCAGAGAATGTTGCGACGGATGAGCAGGTTGCAGATGTATTGACCAAGCCATTGGCTAGAGTGGAGTTTGAGTACTTCAGAGAGAGGCTTGGGGCATTTCAGATCGAGGTTCCTTCCAAAGAGAAGTGATGAGTCCAGAAGATGCAAATGCACATGAGCTTTTCTGACATGGTTGATGTGTTCTCCCTTGGTCGTGATGTAATTGCTGAGCCATTTTTCACATGGTGGTAGATGTGTTCTCCCATGGTGAAAAAGTAAGGGCTGGAGCCTTCCCCGAATGGTGGTAGATGTGTTCTCCCATGTCGGTGGTGTAAGTGCTGGGTGATATGCATCTGGGTTGTGCTTCGTGGACGATGAGATGATCTGAAGAGGACGATGCTATGATGATCAGGAGGATCATGGATGATGAGCATCAGGACGATGCTCTAGTTATTACTCTGTATATGTATATGCATCATGTTGGATGCTTGTTATGATTAGTTGGATCATTTATGTATGTATGCATCATGTTGGATGCTGGATATGATCAGTTGGATCATTTGTATGTATTTTGTATATGCATCATGTTGGATGCTTGGACCATGTATCTATATATGTATCAGGTGGATACATTGTATGATCAGGTAGATCATGTATGTTGATATGTATCATGTATTTGTATTTGTATCAGGTGGATACACTGTATGATCAAGTGGATCATGTATGATGATATGTATCAGGTAGATACTTGGTATAAATCAAGTGGATGCATTGTATGATCAGGATGATCATGATGACGAGCTTCAGGGTGTTTCTCCAAATGATATGTATCAGGATGGTACAGTGATGATGATCAGTGTGATCATGAGCATCAGGATGATGCTTTGTGCGATGATGATCCGTTGGATCATGAGTATCAGGTTGATACTTGGAGGTCAAAGATTATATGTGGCAGGTTGTGCAAATAGCATGTAATAAATCCTGGGAGATCTTGCCGATCGTGCTGCGACACATAAATGTTTCTGGGATACTCTTTCTGGTATTGTTATGTAGTATGTAATCAGTCCTTAGATATCCGATAGGTTGAGCTGTGTGCTCGTAATCAGTCCTGGGATGAGGTATTACTACAGAGACATGTAATCAGTCGTGGATATTCAAGAGGTTGAGCTGTGTGCTCGTAATTAGTCCTGGGATGCTCTTTAGAGATCTTGCCGGTCGTGTTGCGGCACATAAATGTTCCTGGGATGCTCTTTAAATGTTTTTTCTATCCACATGTAATCAGTCCTGGAGATCCGAGAGGTTGAGCTGTGTGCTTGTAATAAGTCCTGGGATGCTCTTTAGAGATCTTGCCGGTCATGCTGCAGCACATAAATGTTCCCGGGATGCTCTTTAAAGGTATTGTGGAGGAGATGCATGTAATCAGTCCTGGGAGATCTTGCCGGTCGTTCTTAGGCACATAAATGTTCCTGGGATACTCTTTCCGGTATTGCATCCACACATAAAATTAGTCCTGAGAGGCCACCTCTATCAGAGCGTTTGCACAAATGATGAAGACCTGCAGGTGGTGGGCCTACATCCAGTATGAAAAAGGATTGGCTCTGTAGAACTTCCTATGATGAGTAGATTTAGAGATTGATTGAGATAGCAGCAGCAGTGACGATGATGATGACTCGATGACGATTATCCAGAGAAGAAGACTTGTGCTAGAAGACCTGTGTCGAGAAATACCTTCCTAGTTAAGAGGGAGTGTTGATGTATATGTAACTTCAGAATGTATTTCACATATATGTATATTGTATTCCTATAGAGATGTTATTATTCCTCTATATGGAAGTGTCGTCATTTATATTGTAAGTGTCGTAACTTATACTTGATGGGTTATTAGACCACCTTGTTGGGGTCAGCCATGTATAAGTCATGTGGGTCAAAGGGTTATTAGACCACCCTATTGGGGGTCGGCCATGTGGGTCAAAGGGTTATTAGACCCCCCTAGTGGGGGTCGTCCCAATCAGCATTATGTTAAGTGGTTAAGTTGAGCCCGACCTAGTTGAGTAAAGGTCAAGTCAAGTTAGTGTATAAATATAGAGTGTGTCTCTCTCATTTTACACATTCTATTCTCTCACTCACACTTGGGAGAGTGGCGCACTTGTGGAGGAGGAGGCTCTGCTGCTAGGAGAAGAATATCTCTTGTATTCTGGTTGTATCATTGCTCTATCTGTCTCTGAGGAAGTTATTGGGGTTTTTCACCTTTATGGTTTTCCCCAAGTAAACTCTGTGTCTCTTGTGTGCTTGCAACCAGCAGCTCTGATACCAAAATGTAATGTCCCTCCTATCCTACAAGGCTATGGAGAGGGCACTAATAATAATACTGGACATCTAGTTCCATACTTAATCAAATAAGCATTCAGTTAAATTGTAGATGGAGATATGCAAATGCATAAACATTTGAAAACACAACAGAATTTAATTCCATTACACATCCATCATACATTCCAGATTTTCATGTCATTCATCAATTAAGCAATATCAAATTAGCAAATGAGAATACTTATCTTAAACCAAGTAGTCCCTGAGCAACCAACTACACTTCTGCAACGTTCCACCCAACCGTAGGCCAGTGAGCTCCTCAATCTCTCAGCACCACTGCCACCCTCGAGTTGGGCATGATCTCCATAAGGAAAAGGGGAAAGCAAGCTCTCACATAGCCAAAGATACACCAGAATTAGCCAATCCAATCAGCAGTTGGGTTTCTCAGGCTGCTAAGATGTGGACAGAGGTGAATTACTAGGCTAGTGGCTCAACCATTGAGCTATGGATACTTCATTGGGCTCATCAAGCCAAATCTGTCCTCTTCCATTCCTGAATCTCCTGCTCACAGGTTCAAACTAAACAGGGAGGGACATAACAGTCATAAATGAAAGTGCTGGGCATTTTTGCAGTAGGATGCCCAACGATGGGATTTCAACCAGTTCAGAAAAACGTGGGAAATCCCAAAACGAAAATTGGAAAATGGGAAAACAACCCCAGGAGCATAATCGTTTTCAGAAAAACGTCCATGGGCATTTCATGGGCAGAAACGACCTCTATAACCCCAGAAAATCGTGGTCCTATTCTCCCAGCCACTGTGCTAACCAAAAACGAGTTCCCAGGCATGGGAGAATGCAGAGAAATGGTGAAAACATGAAGGAAAAACCCCAGTTCGCCCCCGGCTGTGTGAGAGAGGAAAGACCGTGGTTCAGAATGGCTTGGGAAGGTAAAACGTGGGCGATTTCTTGCCTTGCAAGCAAAAATTCCAATTCCCAGATTGATGGCTTTCCCATACCCGAAATTGGCTACCATACCTCATCATTCCCAAGGCATTAACTGCCTCAACCAACTCTTGGAAGAATTTAATGATTGGGGCATAAGCCAAAATGGGTCGTTGGGATTTCATGGGTTTTCTCATTGACACATGGACTGACTCCATTGGCTCAAGGGTTTGGTTATTTTTCCTCCCTATTCCTTGTAAGATCATGCCCCATCTCTTTGTTGCATTGCATAGCTGGTTGTGGGTTTTTCATTAAAATTGCATATTTACATGATGTCCGAATTTACATTGTGCACGGCTAGCAAAAGAACCATATGCATCTATTCTAATTTCCGATACATAGAACAATAAATCAATGGTGGGGCCTTGGCCTTGAGCTCCTCACCATGACTAAATAACAATATTTACATCATTTAAAATATTAATGCAATAGGGTCAAGATGGGGACATTACAGGAACTTGGTGCATGTGTCCTTACTTCCGTGCTTTGAACAAGTTGACAATCAATGATGAGTTTCATGTTCATGACATCAATGACCTTCTAGTTGAAATCAAGGGTGATCACTTCTTCACCAAACATGATCTTCACTCAGGATATCATCAAATATGCATGAAAGAGGTGGATATTCCCAAAACCACTTTTTGTACTCATGAAGGTCATTGTGAGTTCTTAGTGATGCGCTTTGGAGTTTGCAATGCACCCTCCACCTTTCAAAGTCGCATGAAAATGATATTTAAACCCTTTCATCATAAATTTATCCTCATCTTTTTTTATGACATATTCATTTCCAATAAAACTTGGCTAGTCCATTTAGCCCATGTGGATCAATTCCTACAACCCCCACAAGAAGGAAAACTATTTTCTTCTACTAGCAAACAACTCTATGAGTGGCACTTGGGAAAATAAACTTATGAAAAAGAGATGATGGTCATATTGCATGCTATTGACATCTAACATCCTTACCTACTTGGTAAACATTTATAGATCAGAACCAATTATCCCAACCTATAATACTTTCTCGAGCAAGGACCTTCCTCCCCTAAGAAACACAAATGGGTCACTAAAATGTTGGGATATGACTATGAGATAATTTATTGGAAGGGAAAGGAGAATGTGGTAGAAGATTCTCTCTCCCAACGCTTTGAAGAAGAATGTTCCCTCTTTTCCATCTTCTTCATTATTGTGGACTGGTTGATTGTTGTTCATAATGAATGGTTGATATTTTACATGCTTGCTACCATGATCCAACAACTTCAACATGAACCCCATGCATAAATAGGATACATTTTGCACAATGATGATCTTTGTTACAAAATAAATCATGATTTAAATTACAAGTTTTATTTGAGCTCCATTCATCCCCCACAACCAATCATTCATGATTTCATAAAATATATGAAAGGATCAAATGATCATTTTTCTAGAAAGACATGAAGAAGGATGTTCATACATTTGTGGTTGAATGTGACATTTTCCAAAGACATAGAGGGGATATCATGAAACCTTCAGGTAAAATTCAACCACTTCCAATTCCTATTGTAGTATGGATTGGCCTTTATATGGATTTCATTGTGGGGTTACCAAAATTTGGAAATAAGTTTGTAATAATGGTTGTGGTTCATCACCTTTCCAAATATGCTCATGTTTGTTCCCTACAACATTGTTTCAAGGCATGTATGGTAGCTCAAGTTTTCATGGATAATTCTTCAAACTCCATGGTATGCCACACACTATTGTCACGGACCATCACCCCACCTTCACTAGCAATTTCCTACAAGAATTGTTTCAGCTCCAAGGAACTACTAAATATCAAGATTTCTTATCACCCCCAAATGGATGGTCAAACTAAAGCATCAATAAGTGTTTGGAAGCATATTTGTAGTGCTTTACTTTAGAGAGGAAATCCAAATGGGATAAATGGATACCTTTAGTAGAATGGTGGTATAATACAACTTATTCAAATGACTCCCTTTCAAGCTATATATGCCCAAATTCCCCCATCATAACTATCCTATTGGCCAAGCATCTCTAAGGTACAGGACATTGACAACACACTCACATCTCAGGTCAACATTCTCTACACTTTCAAGGATAATCCAGTAATTGCTCAAAATAGGATGAAGAAACAAGATGATTCACATCAATTTGAATTCCATTATGTAGAAGAGGAGGAGATATTTATTTTCCTATAACCCTATAATCATACCTCTCTTAAGTCCAATCACCACTAGAAGCTTAGCCCCAATTTGTATGGTCCCTATAAGATCCTCAAATGTGTGGGCCTTGGGGCTTACAAACTAAATCTACCTAGCCACTAGAAGATTCATCCCATCTTTCATGTCTCTTGCTTAAAGAAAGTGGTTTCCCATCATAGTCGTATTCAAGCTATCCTTCTAGAATTGGATAAAGAGGGTTCCATTTGGTTCCATCCTAAGGTCATCCTAGAAAAAAGGGAACATTGTCTCCACCATCGCTCCATCCAAGAGGTCTTGATCCAATGGAAAGATACCCATCCTGAGGATGCTACAAGGGAACCAACACATACTTCAACAATTTCCACATCTCTAGCCTTGAGGACAATGCTATTTTTTAAGGGGGTCATGTTGGGGTCCTACCCTAAGCCCCTTAATAAATAAGTTCTTATGTATTGAGGCCATCTATATTAAATAAGGCCAGAAAAATCAATGTAAAGCAATATTTGTAAAAATAATTACTAGAATGTTCTACATATTAGAATGTCTCTATAGTTTGAAAGCAATATTTGTAAGAAGTCTTACTAGAAGGTTCCACCTACTATAAAATTCCATCACAAAGAAGGCTTACTAGAATGTTCTTCCTATTATAAATTTCCTTCACTAAGAAGGTTTACTAGAAGGTTCTTCCTATTAGAAATTTCCTTCTCTAGAAACTATATATATGAGTAGAAGCAATGGAACAAGATGTCTTGTGAAGTATTTTGTAATTGGAGCTTGGCTTCATTTGGAAGCGTCCTCGAAGAGACAAGTGAAAATTGCTTTCATCAATAAAGTTATTGCTATTGTGATCTTTTGTTATCTACAATTATTTATTGTTATGTTAATTCTATCTTTTCATACTGAAATCTAGCTTTATTTTGTTATTTATGCTATTAAGGTACATAACATGTTTCCCAAAAGGGTAGAGGACATGGGACAACTATCATGTAGAAGGAAAAATCCTTGTTGTTGCAGAAGAAGAACATGTCATTGTTATATAAGACTTAGAGGATGATGAAATATGAACTATAGAACCCCTGGGTATGAACCATTGTATAGATGGATGCCATAGGAAAAAAACACATTTTGGCAAGACATTGAAAGAAAGACTAGATACTATGATGCAGGGGAGCCAAGACATTATCTGTATAATCTCACCAATTTAACATTGGGTTGCGCTCAATCCTTATTCAAATTAATCTTGTGAGTTGCATAGGGATGCACAACACCTTCAACTGGGGGGAAATTATGGTCCTAGTTTTTCCATCTTTTTGTCAATCGTTTGCCCCATTTTTGTATTCCTTTTTCAACCATTTACCCTCATTATCAACATATTCTCATCCACTTTTGATTTTATCATGAAGGTACTCTTTTGGTTCAATCAATGGCATTATATTGCTAATTGTTAAGAATTCTAGAGGGATTTTTGCATTTCATATCTAACTTACAGGACAAGTTATGCTACAAAAAAGGTCACTAGAATCTACTACAAAATATGTTATTGGAGTTGTGCTACATAAGAGAACACTTGGCATACACTACAAAAGTTTCCCTTTGCTATGGAGCCAATCAACAATATTCTAAGACAACAATTTTCCTACGGTGTATATTTGATATTCATGGTTATTGCAACTTTGTCTGATTCATCCCTATTAGATATCTATTCCAATTGGAACCTTGTTGTTTGTCCAATCAACACAGCTGATCGTTACGACTATTATTACTATAGAACCATAGGCTATAGATGTTGTGTATCCACCATCTTAAAGAGACTCTAACCAACTGCTAGAGAACCAGAGCAAGTCAATATAAAAGCAACAGAGGAACATGAACATTGGCATCAAACATCCATGTGGAACATGATTCCATAATCTGTTAAGGCATTTACAAGTCAACCATTTGGTTGCTATGCTCTATTCTAGCATTTATTTCATATATTATGTTTTACTAATGCCTAGAGGATATTTGATTCTCCAACACATTACCTTTAAACTTGTTTGTTAATCCATCATAATGTTCATATTATAAAATGGGTGTGTACCCTATTGTAAAGAGGAAGAAGAGGGGAAATCAATACAGAGAATAAGTTTAGAACATTGTGTATTATGATTGCTTAGGATTAGAAAATCTGGTTTTGTTCAATCTATGAATTTCATGAGTTGAAGCATATTAGTGTGAATTAAATTTTAAATGTTGAATCCCTCTTAGCACCCTGATCTGTAGAGGAAGGACCCACTTTAAAGAGCTAGTGTTGTGTTTCATTTGTATTCATTAGCTTAGTTCATTTCTAGTTTTAGTTTTATAGCAAGTGTGTTTAAGTTTATTGTTAATTCGGTTAAATGAGTTGCTTTATACAAAACTATGAGTCATTTACTATAGAACTGTTAAATGAGTCATTTGTTGTAGAACCATGTATGTGTCAATAAGCCTTTATGCTACTACTCTTGTAGCTAATGATCAATGTGTGACTAAATGTTCTTTACTTTCATGGTTAAATTTATTTGTTTCTTGTACGGATTCAACTTTATTTTATTAGAAGTAGGATTGGATTTCCAGATAGGGTATAATTGGCATGTTAATATTTAGAATTATAATTACCTCCTAAGACCTGCATATACTATGAACAATTGATTGCAATCTTACAATCGTTGGGTTGATAATTAATGCACTTACAAGCTAAGTACCTTGTTAAAACTAATAAAGTATATAACAATCATGTCATCTAGAGATGTGTTCCAACATCTATAAATAGCATAAGGATTTGCCATTCAGTAGATAAACCTATGATTTTGGAAGCATACATGCCTATAACACAATTGGCACTTAGTGACATTTGTTGGATACCGTTGTAACCTTTGTTGTTACCCATTCAAGTAGTACCCCATTATATAACTCCTAAATACATGATTTCACTTCCACATACCCTCGAGAATATAAAAATTCCCCTAGGGAGCTTGAAACTATCTTTAGATAATATGTTTGACCATCTTGATACTACAGTGGCACCGAGCACAACACTCGAGAATATTACTCTCTAGTACCTAGGTATTGGGTAGTATGGCTAAGAGCATAGTCGATCCTCCTTAGTTAATTCCCTAAGAGACTGGTCCAAGTACTATTGTTGGACCCTACAAGTATATCAAAGAACTATAGCAACTAACACACCCTTACCCTTAGAACCATGGAATCCTAGAGAGAGAGAGAGAGAGAGTAGGTTCTACCTACACCCTTATTTCACCACAATACTTGCACTGTGTTGATCACCGTCCCATGTGCCTAAAGAAAGGAGGTCCAATATTGACCCAGAGTTAACGAAATCTGTTTTTCTTGGTTATGATAATACAATAAAGGGGTATATATTGTGGGATCCTATTGAACACAAGATAATATTTAGATTAATTGTTATTTTTAATGAAAACCCCATGAAAAGGAATGAGGTGCAACAGACACCTGAGATTGTACCAGTTGAAGTAGAGATGAGTGAAGATGAAAATGAAGCTTTTGATCAACATGAAGAACAATAAGTTCAACAACCAAAACTTAGAAGATCTAAATGCAGCAAGAGATGTCCAAAGGTATTCTCCTGATTTTCAATCTTCTTTTGGTTTGTTTACTAATGATGGTGAATCTAGTTCATTTCAGGAAGCTAGAGAACTTGAGAATTTAGATAAATGGATTAAATCCACGGATGAAGAATGAGAGCATTACAAAGGAATGAAACATGGGAACCTGTGGATCTCCCACCAGGAAGAAAAGTTGTTGGAAATATGTGGGTGTATAAAGTAGAGAAAAACAATGATGGGTTGTTGGGATGTTATAAATTTCACTTGGTAGAAAAAGGCTATATGCATAATTCAAATATAGATTGTAATGAAATTTTCTCCCAATTGTGAATATTACAATTGTAAGGGTTTTACTTGCACTTGTAACAACATGGGATTTAGAGTTGGAACAACTGGATGTAAAAAACGCTTTCTTGCATGGTGATCTTGATGAACAAATTTATATATGGATCAACCTAAGGGATATCAAGAAAGAGGAAAATAACATTTGGTTTGCAGACTTAAGAAATATCTATACGGATTGAAATAGGTTCCAAATATGTGGTATATAAAATTTGACACCTTCCTGAAGAGACAAGGTTTTAGTAGAAGTGAAGGAAATTTTATTATAAGAGGTTTGATGATGGTAGTTTTATTATATTGTTGTTGTATGTTGATGATATGTTGACCTTGTAAGCCCCAACATAAATAAAATAATTGATTTAAAGGCTCAGTTGGCTTGGACATTTGAAATGAAGGATTTAGGAGTAGCAAATAAAATTCCAGGGATGAAGATACATATGGATATAATAGGTAGGAAAATCTTGTTAAGTCAAAATTCATATATAGAAAATATTTTCAGTGCTTCAATATGCAGAATGGAAAACTAGTTCATACCCTAATTCCTACACACTTCAAGTTGTCTTCCAAAAAAATTCCTAGCACATAAGCAGAGAAGATAAGCATGTCTCGTGTACCATATTCATCATTAGTAGGGAGCCTCACACTTCAAGTTGTCTTCCAAAAAAATTCCTAGCACATAAGCAGAGAAGATAAGCATGTCTCGTGTATCGTATTCATCATTAGTAGGGAGCCTCATGTTCTCCATTGTGAGCATCATACTAGATATTGCTTAAGCAGTGGGATTTGTTAGCTAGTTCATGGAAAAACCTAGAAAGGAGCATTGGAATGTTGTGAAGTGGATACTCAGATATTTAAGGGCACTTCAGATGCTACTATTTGCTACACATCAACAAATTTAGAAATTAAAGGTTTTGAATATTTTGGTGGAGATAGAGATGGATGAAAGTCTACTACATGATATACTTTCACTCTTTTTGGTGGAGTTGTAAGTTGGACATATAAGTTTAACTAGCGGTATCTTTATCAACCATTGCGGTATAATACAACTTATTCAAATGAATCCCTTTCAAGATATATATGGCCAAATCCCCCGTCAAAAATTTCCTATTGGCCAGCCATCTCTAAGGCACAAGACGTTGACAACACACTCACATCCTGGGGCAACATTCTCTATACTTTCAAGGATAATACAATAATGGCTCAAAATAGGATGAAGAAACAAGTTGATCCACATCAGTTTGAATTCCATTATGTAGAAGAGGAGGAGATATTTATTTTCCTATAACCCTATAAGAAGACCTCTCTTAAGGCCAATCACCACTAGAACCTTAGCCCCAATTTTTATGGTTTCTATAAGATCCTCAAATGTGTGGACCTTGTGGCTTACAAACTAAAGCTACCTAGCCACTAGAAGAATCATCACATCTTTCATGTCTCCTGCTTAAAGAAAGTGGTTTCCCATCACAGTCATGTTCAAACTAGCCTTCCAGAATTGGATAAAGAGGGTTCCATTTTGTTCCATCCCAAGGTCATCCTCGAAAAAAGGGAACATTGTCTCCACCATTGCTCCAACCAAGAGGTCTTCATCCAGTGGAAAGATACCCATCCTGAGGATGCTACATGGGAACCAACACATAGTTCAACAATTTCCACATCTCTAGACTTGTGGACAATGTTATTTTTTAAGGGGGGGATTTTAGGGTCCTACCCTAAGCCCCTTAATAAATAAGTTCTTATGTATTGAGGCCATCTATATTAAATAAGGCCAAAAAAATAAATGTAAAGTAATATTTATAAAAATAATTACCAGAATGTCTCTATAGTGTGAAAGCAATATTTGTAAGAAGGCTTACTAGAGGGTTCCACCTACTATAAAGTTCCATCACAAAGAAGGCTTACTAGAATGTTCTTCCTATTATAAATTTCCTTCACTAAGAATGTTTACTAGAAGTTTCTTCCGATTAGAAATTTCCTTCACTAGAAACTATATATACGAATAGAAGCAATGGAACAAGATGTCTTGTGAAGTATTTTGTAATTGGAGCTTGGCTTCATTTGGAAGTTCCCCCTCGAAGAGACAAGTGAACATTGCTTTCATCATTAAATTTATTGCTATTGTGATCTTTTGGTATCTACAATTATTTATTGTTATGTTAATTCTATCTTTTCATACTAAAATCTAGCTTTATTTTGTTATTTATGCTATTAAGGTACATAACATGTTACCCAAAAGGGTTGAGGACATGGGACAACTATCATGTAGAAGGAAAAATCCTTGTTGTTGCAAAAGAAGAACACGTCATTGTCATATAAGACTCAGAGGATGATGAAATATGAAATATAGAACCCCCCCATGGAGGAACCATTGAATAGATGGAGGCCATAGGAAGAAGACACATTTTGGCAAGAAATTGAAAGAAAGATTGGATACTATGATGTAGGGGAGCCAAGACATTATCTTTATAATCTCACCAACTTAAAACTGGGTTGCGCTCAATACTTATTCAAATTAAACTTGTGAGTTGCATAGGGATGCATAACACCTTCAGCTTGGGGGAAATGATGGGCCCTAGTTTTTCCATCTTTTTTTCAATTATTTCTCCCATTTTTGTATTCCTTTTTCAACCATTTACCCTCATTATCAACATATTCTCATCAACTTTTTTCTTTTATCATGAAGGTACTCTTTTGGTTCAATCAATGGCATTATATTAATAACTATTAAGAATTCTAGAGGGATTTTTGCACTTCATATCTAACTTATCTGATGAGTTAAGCTACAAAAAAGGTCATTAGAATCTATTACAAAATATTCTATTGGAGTTGTGCTACATAAGAGAATGCTTGGCATACACTGCAAAATTTTCCCTTTGTTATGGAGCCAATCCATAGTATTCCAAGACAACGATTTCCCTAGGATATAGATTTGATAGTAGTGGTTATTGCAACTCTGTCTAATTCATCCCTATTATAGATCTATTCCAACTAGAACCTTGTTGTTTGTCCAATCACCACAGCTAATCATTACAACTATTGTTACTATAGGACCACAGGATACATATGTTGTGTATCCACCATCTTAGAGAGACTCTAACCAACTACTAGAGAACCGGAGCAAGTCAATATTAAAGCGATAGAGGAACATGAACATTGGCATCAAACATCTATGTGGAACGTGATTCCATAATATGTTAAGACATTTACGAGTCAACCATTTGGTTTCATGCTCTATTGTAGCATTTATTTCATGTATTATGTTTTAGTAATTCCTGGAGGATCTTTGATTCTCTAGCACATTACCTTTAAAGTTGTTTGTTAATACATTATAATGTTCATCTTATAAAATAGGTGTGTAACCTATTGTAAATATAAAGAAGAGGGGAAAGAAGTATAGATAATACATTTAGAACTCTATGTATTATGATTGCTTAAGATTAAAAAAGCTAGTTTTGTTCAATCTATGACTTTCATGAGTTGAGGCATATTAGTGTGTATTATGTTTTAAATGTTGAATCCCTCTTAGCACCCTGATCTGTAGAGTGTTGGGCCTGGCCCAAGTAAGGAAGTTTTGTGCAAGACAGTTTTGGAGCTGCTAAGTTACAGCGCAGCTCAGATGAAGGCAGTTTTGGCAATACAGTTTTGGGGAGCTGCGAAGTTAAGCGCAGTGCAGTATCGACATGATAGGAACCGTGCAGCTGAGCGCCAATTCTGCGAAGAGGTAGCACCACGCAGTGCCAGCAGGGCACCTATTTTGGGTAAAGAATGTAAGGGAAGGTCGAGTTGCGAAAGCGACCTGTTTTGGTTGAAGTACTCCATGATTCCCAGTAGGCGGGTAAGGAATGGTGTGGAAGGAAAGTGACTGGTCACACGAGCAGAGGAAACGCGACGTGAACCATCCGCACAAAGCCGTTAGAGAAGGAACAGTGGGGTGAAAGCGACCCATCGACATGCACTCGACAGGGGGGATGGAAGCTACGTGACCACGCGTAGAAGGATGGCCATGACAAAGAAGTCGCTATCAGAGCCTAACAATCTTAGTTAGCGGAGCAACCATGCCAGTTTTGGGTAACCTTAGGGTTTTTGGCCCACTTAATTATAAAGACGTGACCTACGGGCACGATCTATAAAAGGGCACATTTTGTAAGGGAAAGGGTTGAATATTCATTAATCTCATTTTGAATATTGTAGAAGAGTGATCTCTGTTGAGAGAAGATTGTAAAGGCTCTGCAAGCTGCGTACGCAGAGACCTACTGAGAGAGAAGAGAGTTTGCAGCTGAGTGTGCAGACTGGAACTATTGTACCCTTCCCATAAATAATATAACAACAGTTCCTGTGGATGTAGCTCCCATCCTGGGGGTGAACCACGTTAAATACTGTGTTATGTGATTGAGTGTATGCATTTAGATCTGTTTATTTTCTTATGTGAATGGTTGAGATTCAGTTTATGAATGCATGTGTTCTTGCTTTTATATGCATTCACCACAAGGATAAAGGATGGGAATAATATGTTAAGTATTGAATGTATATATGAATGAATTTTGAATGCACAAGTATTTCGCAGTCAGATGAATGCATAGATTAATCGCGTAAACACCTTGCACAGCACTGGAAGTGCGTAGTTAGATTGTTGTTTGTTATAGCATAGAAGTTCGCAAGGGTTGTAGGCCATTTGGCTGTTGGATGCGTCTTTTTATACTAAGTAAGGTCTATTGAAGTTGCATAAGTGTTTGGAGGAAGCACAGTCTCTGTGGCGCTGTCCTATTGTCGAAGAACGATTCCCCATCGCACAGTCCTTGGATGTGCGATAGTCTAAGTGTTAACTGCGAAGAAGGTGAACTTCATGTAGTCCCCAGTTCGCAGCGTGAATCCTGTAGCGTGCTTCTCACCAGTCTGTTAAGTGCTCATCACCCGGTTCTGGAAACATGATTCCACAACATCCCCATTACTTCACCTCAAGTGAGACCTCAGTCTGCTTGCAAACTTTTTTCGGAAGGGCCGATGAAAAGGGGGTTTTGTTGGTTCCTCGAACCGCGCAGAACCTAGGTCTTTCTAGTAAATCTCAAGAATAGTATAAGCAACCAACAGATGGTTTTGTTTCCAACTGGTGATGAGTACCGAACCTTGGAATCTCGAGAAAAAAGAAATTTGGGACTGGGTAGATAGGACAAAAAGAGATTTTGCCAGAAAGGAGAATAGACACCCGCATCTCTCCGACGTAGATTGGTTAAATAAATACCTATGGAAGGATATTCATGAAATTTTCTGGGCAAGTTTTGGAAACGAGTTGCATGAGTGGATATCAAGACTCGTAGAGTGAAAGGACTGTTTCAAAGAAGGAGCACCTACCGAGTGGAACCCTGAGCTTATTCAGAGGCTTAAAGAAGTAAATATCCCACTCTCGCGAGCAGTCAACTTTTGGGTTGACAGTATTTTAGAAGGCTTCACGACAGAGTTCGCTGTGGACATGCTGAAGTCCTACAATGCAACAAAAGCAGAGTTTTTCAAAGGTTTCAGATGTAAGTACCTCAACAATCTGAGTTTATACATTAAAATGATTTTAGGTGAGAAAGGTGTTTTAACAATGTAGTAAAATTCCTAGAAGTTTTTGAATCTGTAATGGTCGACAACACATATAGTGATTCTGACGAAGATACACATAATTTAAGAAGTGGTAAAAGATATAAGTGTACCACCGAAAAGAACCCTAAAGAACCCGAACTTCGCATAGATATTGAGTTAGAAGTTGATACTGATAGCCAGACCGCACCTCCATCAGCCACCTATCAGCCTCCGACTCCGTAGAACCCCCCAGTTAACAATATTGTGCCTCCTATTTCACAGAGTCTTCCAGTTCAGAATCCTCCAGTTGTGAATATTCCTAATCCTCAGAGCGTTAATACCAGTAACACCATGGGAGTGAGTACTCAGACCATCCCGACTCAGACCATTTCGACTCAGAATATTTCGATTCAGAACATTCTGTGCAGTAACATCCCTAACACCACTCAGAACACTGCGCAGAACATTGTCCCGCCTAGAAGGAGAATGACTGACGATATTAAGCTGTCGATATTCAAAGGGATGGGTCTAGAAGACCCTGAGCAACATTGGTTTCTGTGTGAAGCCGTATGGAATGTCAAACAAGTTCAAGATGATGCTGTTAAGCAAGCACAGCTCATCACTATGTTCAGAGATAGAGCCTTGAACTGTTTCATGAAGTATTCTTAGGGACATAATAGAACCCTAGTGGAGATAAAGGCTGCACTATTAAGAGAGTTCAAGAAGCCAAAGTCTGAATCCCAATGTATAACAGAATTAAAGGAGATTAAGAAAAAACCTAATGAGACAGTTTGGGAATTTGACTAGAAGTTTAAAACATTGTTAGACCAAGTCAGTTTTGACATAGCACCGCAACAACACCAAGAATGGTTCATAGTCGCGTTGTTTCCCCATATTAGACTGCCATTGATGCAGCAGAAAGTGGATTCATAGGCAGAAGCCTTGGAGATCGCAATGAAATTAGAAGCTTCACCCATAGGAGAGACTAGCATTGGAATGGTCTAGATCCAGAATCAGCTAGCTACATTGACACTGCAGTTACAAGATATTAAGAAGGGAAAAGAACAAAGAGAAGAGATTTGGTGTACCAGATGTAAGGGAGAAGGACACCTGAAGGAACGTTATCCTTTGTTTCAGGATTACCTAGACAGTGGAGCACCAAATCCACTGAATCAGAACCAAGGGCCATGGTGTGAGATCTGTAGAACTAGAGGACACTGGCCATAATATTGTTACTTAATCCAAAAATATGTGCGAATACCTAAGAATTTATATTTCACATTCTGTAAATCCGTTGGACATGATGATTCCAACTGCTGAGCATATGAGCTCATGCTCGAAAGAAATCACGATGTAGAGCATACGCGCGGTGGGCTATACAGAGTTCAAGAAGAAACACCGCAGAACAAGGATAACACGCAGTATGATCAAGGCGCATACAGAGGACGTGGAGGTTTCCACGGAAGAGGAAGAAACACTGGCCTAGGACAAGGAAGAGGAAGAGGCTAGATGATCTATTATAACTGTGTCTAACCAGGTCACTTATCTAGATATTGTACCAATGCATGTACTACCTGTAATTATTGTAAATCTTTTGATCATGTCATTGAGGCATGCCCAGTGTTAGCATCATAAATGCAGAAAACAAAGAAATAAGTACCTAACCCTAATATTCAACTGATCACAATAGAGAAAAGGACTGCAGATCCAAGTATTAATGTTGTGACGTGAAGTGGCACTGCAACAAGAAGATATAGGCAAGCAGGAGCTTCAACTTATGGAGACTTCAAAACTAAGCAGACCCCTGCTGAAGCGGTCTGGATCAGAAAAGCTACTGGGAAAACACCTGTTTTCAATCTGGAGAAGAACAAAGAAGCCTTTGCAGACGAAAGGGATATCTTCAAAGAGACAGCACCTATGTCACCAAGAATCCCTTTGTGAAGTCAAACATCGCATATGGAGGATATGCCAACAGCTTATGACAAGACATGCACCGCAACAGAGATAGGCACTTATGTTGTGCAGATCCTACAAAGCTGCATGAAATTATTGAAGAGCGCATATGCCGTAGTGGAATTGGAAAAATTACTAAACCAGTATGAACCACGCAGTGAGATGGATACTGCCCAGGGAGCAGTTTATCACATCAAGATCCATAAAAGAACATGCCGAGAAATGAGGCTCAGTGCGCAGATTGGATATTATGAGATGGACGAGATCATCCTTGACTTAGGGTCAGCGGTAAATGTCTTGAATAAGTAGACATGGCAGAAGATGGGGAGACCAAATTTTTCATGGTCACCCATACAGTTGAGATTGGCCAACCAGCATAAAGTCATACATTTTGGGAGATTAGCCAATATTATTGTTGACATCGATGGAGTGCGAAGTCATGCAGACTTCGAGGTTATTGAAATTGTGGATGATAGTAAACCTTATCTAGCACTATTGGGTATAGATTGGGCGATGGATAACCTCGTAATCATAAAAATGAAGACTAAGAAGATGATCTTCGAAGGGCAGGATATTAGGGTCATCGCACACTTGGACCCTTCGCAAGGAGAAAGATACACATAGGCGATTTAGGAAGAATCCATATCACAGGATCTTGATCACATTTACAAGATGACTGCGAATCAGGATGACTACATTAATCCTACGGTGTATGGAGCACTTAGTTGGCGATGTGACAGTTCTTGCGTATCAGACTCCGACGCAGGACTGGAGAATTGACAAAGCCGTATGCATGAAGTATCTGCAAGAAGATGCGCGCAGATCACAAAATCACTGCGCTGGATTGGAACCGACGTAAGTCCAATCCCACTTATGATGGTTCGACTAATGTTTATTCATTTATTCAAGAATATACTGTATCAGTTGCAGCTGAACATCACATACTAGCATTAGATATAGCACTGCACGAGACACCTGCCAGATGGTGGGTCGTGCATAACCAAACTTTGACTATATGGGATCAGTGCAGAAATATAATGCAAATCAAATTCGAAGAGAAAGTTGCACTGACATTTAGAAAGTATAATGGATAGATGGATCCGAGGGATCACATGGAAATTTGTTCACAAGCATGGGAAAAGAGACCATAGACAAAATGGGTTCATCTGTTTGTGCACACATTGGAGGAGCAGACTCCAAAGAATTGGTATATAGACATGGAGCTTCACAGAGGAACTAGAGATTGGCTTACCTTAACTGCGAACTTCCAAAGAACTTTTAGCTTTGAAGATGAAAGTCCAAGCATAAACGAAGCTTTGCAGGTTATCAAAGAAAGAATATTCAGAGAAGAATTCCCAAGTATAAACGAGGCATTAGAGGAAATCAAAGAAAATATATTTGAAGATGTAAAGGTACCTGTGAACCTACAACCAGAATGGGAAAGAAAGATAGAACATGCCTTTGAATGCTATAATCTTGCTGAAAACGAAGAAGAACAAGAAGAGAGCGATGAGGAGGATCCCCGCAATATCAATATACCTGAGTCAGAAGGAGTGCGCGATGTAGAGGGACCTTCATTGGAAATTCCAGATATGAGTGGACCTGTTAAGACAAGAAAAGTGAACATTGGCACAAGTGAAGAGCCAAAGTTCGTGTCCATTGGAGACTACTGGGATGATGCAACGGTCGCTCAGATCGCAGACCTTTTGCATGAATATCAGGACCTGGTTCCGACAAAATTCTCCGAAATGAAAGGCATTTTGGGAAAATTGGGAGTTATGAAGATACCTCTCAAGCCAGGCACGAAGCCCGTTAAGGAAAGGCCTTATAGACAGAATCCTAGATATAAAGAAAGATTTAAGGTAGAGATCGACAAGATTCTTGATGTAGGGATCATGGATCCAGTTGAAGAGTCTGAGTGGATAAGCCCTATGGTTAACCAGGACAAGAAGACTAAAGGAGAAATCAGGATCTGCGTAGATCTAAGGAAGCTAAATGATGATTTGCTGCATGACCCATTTCCTACTCCATTTACAGACGAAGTATTGGACAATGTTGGAGGAAATGAGGCCTATGCTTTCACTGATGGATTTTTTGGTTACCATCAGATCAGGATTGATGAACCAGACAGACATAAGACAACATTTTCTATTGAATGGGGATCATATCAGTATACAGTGATGCCTTTTGGGTTGAAGAATGCACCTGCCATATTTTCCAGAGTTGTTGTGGTTGCATTCAAAGACTTTATTAATAAGTTCTTAGAACTCTATTTTGATGATTGGACTGTCTTTGGTTTACTGAACAACCACTTTGAGAACCTGAGAATGATGTTAGCAAAATGTAGACAACATCACATTTCTTTGAATTTGAAGAAATGTATCTTTTGTGTGCCCTATGGAATTATGTGTAATGTCCCCATTCCAATAATTTCATAGTAAGACAATCCCATCAATCCTACTAGTTTCCTAGGTTGGATGGGCACATGTGGAATGGTAATAAGGAAGCAAATAAATGATGTTTAGACATTATAAGGGTTCAAGTATTTAATAAATATAGTGAATAAAGAAATTCAAGAGAAATCATAGGTGACAAATGGTTTTGGAGACATATGGAGGATGTGGGACCCACACTAGCTTGATTTTTCATAATACATGGTATCTCTCTTTTGCAAATTCGAATTAATGGGAATGTGAACACTCTTGGGTGAGTTGGTAAGTCATAACACATGTCATTGAGCATATTAGGTCGAATTGGGAAGGATTGGTAACCTCCATGGAAGATAAAGAGTCAAAGTGGAAGTTTGTGGACACTTGGGCTAGATTCCCTAGCCCCTATGACACCAATGATGGAGCATCTATGACAAATATGACAAATTGCAGACCTGACCTCTGACATCTGACCATTATGACATGTCAGCCCCAAAAATAGGCTCAAGGAAGTCGAATTTGGGAGTTGGAGAAGCCAAAGAGACTCAAAATCGAATTTGGGGAGAAGATGGAAGGTTGGAACTAGGAGACAAGTGGCAAATGTGGAATAATTCCTAAATGGAAATCTATTGAATCTATTGAGAGGATTTCGACCCTTAGAAGGCTAATGTTGGTTATAAAATGTAGAAATGAAGTATGAGAATGGCTTTTGATGATTTGAGAAAAATTGCATTTGTGAAGAGAGAGCTAGTGGATGACTAGTTTCTTGCCTTAGCCAATTTCGAGGGTGAAAGATTCCCATCCAAGTTGGTGTTTGGAGAGGCCACTCAGGTCTTTCATGGTGCTTTAATGGAGTTTGTATTTGCAGGTATCAGCTACAGGAAGTTTCATGGTTTGGTTTAGTGCAGCACTTTCTCTCCACCGTTTCCAGTTTTGAAGGCATATTCATGCTCCTTGAGGGAGGGCGTTTTTGGTGAGCACTTGTGCTTCTTGAGAGAGCTTCTCATTATATATTTATGATTGTAATAGCTTCATATCCTCTGTTATTCATATTCAGAAAGTCTCAGGTCGAAATACCCACTGGTTGTATGCAAAACTATTGATTAATGAGCAAACAATGTCCATTTCCCCAATGTATTGATGTATGACACTATAATGTTGCTTATTTCGAATGGATGGATGATTCTCTGATATATTTGTGATCAATATAATGCCATGGATGTCTTCTACAAGTTTCATGTACTGTACTTGAGCATTTGAAGCATTTTTACTCAGTTTAGTTGTATTGGGAGATGAAATAGTGCCATTTCCCCAAGGGTCGAATTGGGGGTTTTTGCTGTTGAATGTGAGAGAGTTATAACAGTATTAAAAATCAATTAATGGTGCATATGAGACCTCAATAACATACTTAACACATTATATACCTCTGTTCATAAATTTGGGGGAGTTTGGAGGCATTTGGAAGGCCATTTTCAGTGTTACCCCCGGGGGGATTTGATGCACAAATTACTAGTCAAAATTACCTATATTGATCAGAATACAAATCAAGTTTGCAGCAGTATTTGGAGGTCCATAAAACATCCCTGAACTTGATATTCAAGTCTAAATACCATTAATACACTCATACAGAAGATTTGGGAGCATTTGGGATGATTTGGAGGTCAAAACAGTTAAACTAGTCAAAGGTCGAAATTGGGGAAAAAGTTGAAAAATTGGCATTTTAATAAAATTTGAAAAAGGGATATTACATTATGTTGGGACACATTGTCTGTAAACAGGGTTTAATGGTTGACCTTGCGAAGATCGCAGTTATTGTGAACCTGCTAGCACCAAATTCAGTAAAAAAACTTTGCACCAGGTTGGGACATACATGATACTATAGAAAATTCATCAAGGGTTATGCGTAGACAACTGCACCAATGGAAAAACTCCTGAAGAAAGAAGCATAGTTCATATGGAATGAAGAATGTGAGAAGGGACTGGACACGCTGAAAGAGAAGATGGTAACTGCACCGATCCTAGTTTTTCCAGATTGGGATAAGCCATTCCATGTGCATGTTGATGCTTCATATATAGCATTGGGAATTGTGCTCGCTCAACCAGGTGAAGGGGGTATTGATCATCCCATTGCATTCTCGAGCAGGAAGCTCTCATCAGCTGAAAAGAACTATACGACCACAGAAAGAGAGGGCTTAGCTATGGTTTACGCACTCCAGAAATTCAGACACTATTTGCTTGGTGCGCACTTCTCAATGTTTACTGGCCATTCCGCTTTGAAGTATCTAGTCAATAAACTAGTGTTAGGGGGAGAATTTGCAGATGGTTATTACTATTCCAAGAATATGATTTTGAGATCATTGTTAAGCTAGGCAGATTGAACCTAGGACCTGACCATATCTCAAGGATTGAGTCAGGAGAAGAACCCACCAATCTTGAAGACAACCTTCCTGACGCGCAGTTATTTGCTATACAGGTCGCTGATGATTATTACAAGGATATTGTAGAATTTTTTACTACAGGATTGACGCCTATAGAATTCATGACGCAGCAGAAGAAACAACTGGTAGTCAGAGCAGCAGACTTCACTATAATTGCAGGACAACTATACAAGTTGGGATCGGATGAAGTGCTGCGCAGATGCGTGTTGGAGCATGAGAAGCCATTCATATTGGTTGATGCACATTCAGGTGTATTGGGAGGTCACTACACAGGAAGAGCTACTGCGTAGAAGATATTGAGAGAAGGGCTATGGTGGCCTACAATCCATAAAGATTCAAAGGAACATTGCCAGAGTTGCGATGTCTGTCAGAGAACAAGAAATCCGTTGTGAAGAGATGAAATGTCATTAAAACCATAGTTGACACTGCAGGCATTTGAAAAATGGGCTATTGATTTTGTGGGACCTATTAACCCACCAGGAAAGAGGATTGGTGTGAGATACATTATCACTGTGACTGATTATCTCACCAGATGGGAAGAGGCTAAACCAGTGAAGGATTGTAGCGCAGCTACAACCGCGTAGTTCATATTTGAGAACATCCTTACCAGATTTTGATGCCCGAAGATATTGATGAGTGATCAAGGCACTCACTTTTTGAATAAGACAATTGTAGCGCTAATGGAAGAATTCCACATTTATCATCAGACGAGTACACCGTACCATCCTCAAGCCAATGGGACTGTTGAAGCTTTCAACAAGGTATTAGAGAATGCGCTGAAAAAGGTATGCAATGTAAACATGTATGATTGGGATATGTGCATTCCAGTTATGTTATGGGCATATAGAACCACTTGCAAGAAGTTGACAGGCCATACACCTTTCAGATTGGCCTATGGACAAGAAGTTGTGATTCCTATGGAGTATATTGTACCCAGCTTAAGGATAGCTACATTCACAGGAATGGAGGAGGAACAAGCAATAGAAGAAAGGCTTTTACACTTGGTTGGATTGGAAGAGTATCGCTTCATTGCAGGCTTTCACCAGCAAGTGCAGAAAGACAGAGAAAAATCATGATGGCATGATCACCACATCAAGAACAAGTCCTTTCAGGTAGGTGACCTAGTCCTCCTGTATGATAGTAAGTTTATGAAATTTCCTGGCAAATTTAAAATGCATTGGATTGGCCCATATACTGTTATGCATGTTACTAACAGTGGCGCAGTTCAGTTAGCCACGTTAGCCAGAGATAACTTACCAGGTTTGATGAATGGAAGTAGACTAAAACCCTATCGGGATAGTCCTACTTTGCAGAACCCTCAGTGATCAGAAGAGAAGGAAGTTTCTAAGTGTCAAGTACAGTTGAAATTGGGCACTAGAAATTCAAAAGAGTTTGTACACATTTTTGGTCCGATATGCGAAGTTTGATGAAAAGATGCATCGACCACGCAACACTAGTTGAGAAGTGAAGCTTCGCATGAAAAAAAAAGAGAGAAAAAGAAAATGAAAAGAAGAACCGCATAGTACAAAGCTCAAAATGTAGTTGCACGGATCAAATAGATCAAGAAAGAGACAAAGTTCAGAACAAAGAAGAACGACACCGCAAAGTAACCGTGTCAGAGTAGTGACAACCTGCCACGCAGTTCGACGCAACGCTTCAAGAAACTAGCCGTTGTAATGTTGGTCGCAAATCTAGCCGTTATACAGTGATTTTGACGACGACCACTTGAGCATTTAACGCGGAAATAACCGTTCTGAAGGAATTAATGAAGGAAAGCACCCAAATCCTTAGCGGATTTGGCCAACGGACATGCCATTTAATGCTTTTTTAACCGTTGATGGGCGGGAGTAAGGCTGACTGCGCCTATAAATATCGTTGTATTTGGACTCGTGGGCATTACCAAAACTCTGAAATTTTTCTGCAAGCCATAGATTGAATCTGTTTACCAAGAGCGTTAAGTTACCCCGTTACTTTGCAGAAGAAAGTTTAGTGAATGTCCGAAGATTCTACAGTTGAGCAAGAGTTTACAGTCGAGCAGATTGTGTGGATTTTTAAACACATTAGGATTGAATGGTTGATGAGAACCCCTACTAAGAAGGTTGTTACAGAACAAGGTCAAGGTTCACGCCATTCGCCACGACACACTGCACCAATGCAAGCCAAGGGTAAGGAACCAACAGTGGAGAAGACAAAGCCTAAGATAATGACGTCCAAGCTGCCAGAATTTCCACTCGGCGATAAAGAAATTCCATTAACTTTGACCTCGGAGTACATTTCTCCGCGTGCAGAGGATGCACCGGCCCTGAAGCTCGCCAGGAATACTAAGTACGAAATCCCGCTTCCGCCCATATCTAAACATGTGAAAATAGAACCAAATCTACTGGGAAAGATTGGGGACTGTAAGTTCAAAGACTACGACTTGCTGCAACAGTAGAAGGATTCAGATGAGCCTAAGTACCCACAATTTCAGCTAGATAGGTATATGTGCTAGAAGACAGATGTGAAGAACAACTAGTTTTTGGTTGCGCAGAACTGGTTGTCTGAAGTCGTCGAATCAGGGTTGTTGAACCTATTGCAGCTCCCGCACTTCGACCGGATCCTAGAACTTAACGTGGTGGTGCACACACTCATATCGCACACACACCAAGGCTACCTTTGGTTGGATAGGAACGTCAACCTAAACATAGACTTGATCCATCGGATCACAGGTCTAATCAAGTGGGGTGAAGACCCTAAGAAGTTCTTTGTCGGCAAGTCTAGGGATAAGGAAGTCGCCGCGCAGATGGAGCAGGAACATTAGATTCCAAAAGGAAAAATAGGATTTATCACGGACAATATAGCCGATGATGCTACGTAGTTTGTAACACAGCTGCTAGCAGGAAAAATTTTGTGGAAGGCAAGGCCGACAGAAGTACCAGCTGGCGCAGTGCTCCTTGGGGCGAAGGCAGCGCAGGGCAGAAGATTTAATTGGTGCCAATATCTGTTGAATGAATTTCTCGAAGATGTGCGCGACACATAGATGCATGACAGTATATTCCATTATAGTTGGTTAATGGTATTGATTTTGTTTGTAGGCTGGAAGGACCCAAGGCACTATGTTGGCCTCAACGGTCCCAGCATTGACTGTAGAGAACCCAGGTACGCAAATATCTGGGAGAATTTGATTCCAGAAAGACAACGTGCGACGAATGAAGTTTTCTATACATACTATGAGAATCTGTGCGATGTCATTGTTCGCACACCACGCATCTCCAAATATATAACAGCTAAGTACATCCGCACCTTAAATTTTTATACTGACATGCATTCCATCTACATTTCAGCGAAGGTGCAGAAAAAGAACCCAGAATGGTTCCAAGGGAACTATCACATGGATGAAGCAGATATCGACCTTATAATGAAGGAATGGGTGGATGAATGGAAGGTCAAAGGACCTATGATCATTGAGAGTGACTCCGAAGAGAGTAATCCAATTTCAACAACAATTGTTCATGGGTCACCAACAGTAAAAAGAAAAGAACCGGAAAGCTCTGCACTACAGAAAGTCCAGAAAAAGAAGTAGAAAGCAGTAAGGGATCCATCAGAGGAAAAGCTGCACGATGACGATTACGAGATGATCACATCCACGATCACCGCGCATCTAAAAGATGTGTTGAACCTCAAAGACAGTAAGGATGAGGAGATTCACACAAGTTTGCAGAAGAATCTCACCTCGTTGCAAGGAATAACAGAGAAGTTTGAGCAAGTCCAACGTGACTTGGTTGTGCCGTGGGAATCAGAATCAGAAGGAAGGTCAGGGGACACATCGCAGCTGAAGAAATCAACTTTATCCTTGACCTTGCCACCAAAATCGCGCATAGTCCAACTTGACCCGCTAAGCGTAATGTTACCGCACGAGCAGTTAGATTTGGGCATGCAGAGCATAGAGCATGTGGACATCGACATCGCGATGTTGCCACCAAAGAAGAAGAATAGAGCAGACTGTCGCTTCAGCCTGCGCAGAGATACCAGAATGCGACGAGCATCCAGAGCTTGCGGATACTATCCTTAAGATCGGCTCGGTAGTTAGAGATCTTAAGACTGGAATGAAAGACATGGAGACTAATTATCAGGCGAATATTTCCACCTTGGAAGCACAAAACCAACCGAATACACCACCAAGTCAGGCAGAGCTCAGAGTAGCCGAAGCGAAAGCAGCCGCAGAGACCATATCCATCGAAGTAGCAAAGTGTCAAAACTTGCTGGATGAAGCTACGAGGATGTTTACTACACTGCAAGAGGACCTTGAGCTATTGGAGGTCCAAACCAGTTTGAAGGAAAATCAAGCAGCGTTAGACACCTTAAATGAGGATATGAAGACCCTACTACCAAAATACAGACTCTACAGATTTCCAGAAGTCAGAGAATTAAAGAAACAACTTGTAGTGTTGAGAGAATAGGAGGCTGAATCTGGAGACAAGTCATAGCCCCTACAGGAGGAAGCCCATGAACTAACGTAGAAGATTGAAGAAAAACTGAGAGAACTCCATGACGCACATGATTCAGTGCAAGAACAAATTCAGGACTACTTAACATCGTATGTGTTAGAAACCATCAAAGTCATTGAACAAGATTCCAAGGATACGGTTGCTAAGTTGAGTGCAACGTATCAAGAGTTAGCTACTAAAATATCTCAGCAGGACGAAGAGCAGCTTATGGAACCAGAAGTGGAAAGTGGCTTGGGGACAAGCCACATGTAAGTGTTAGGGGCTTGTTGGGCCTGACCCAAGTAAGGCAGTTTTGTGCAAGACAGTTTTGGAGTTGCTAAGTTATAGCGCAGCTCAGATGAAGGCAGTTTTGGCTATACAGTTTTGGGGAGCTGCAAAGTTGAGTGCAGCGCAGTATCGTCAGGATAGGAACCGTGCAGCTGAGCGCCAGCTCCGTGAAGAGGTAGCACAAAACAGTGCCAGCAGGGCACCTATTTTGGGTAAATAATGTAAGGGAAGTTCGAGCTGCTAAAGCGACCTGTTTTGGTTGAAGTGCTCCATGATTCCCAGCAGGTGGGTAAGGAGTGGTGCAGAAGGAAAGTGACCAGTCAAATGAGAAGAGGCAGCATGACGTGAACCAGCTGCACAAAGTCATTAGAGAAGGAACGTCGAGGTGAAAGTGACCCTTCGGCATGCACTCGACAGGGGGGGATGAAAGCGACGTGACCACGCGCAGAAGGATGGCCACAACAAAGAAGTCGCTATCAGATCCTAACAGTCCTAGTTAGCGGAGCAACCATGCCAGTTTTGGGTAACCTTAGGGTTTTTGGCCCACTTAATTGTAAAGATGTGACCTACAGGCACGATCTATAAAAGGGCACATTTTGTAAGGGAAAGGGTTGAATCTTCATTAGTCTCATTCTGAATATTGTAGAAGAGTGATCTCTGTTGAGAGAATATTGTAAAGGCTTTGCAAGTTGCGTGTGCAGAGACCTACTGAGAGAGAAGAGAGTCTACAGCTGCGTGCACAGAGACCTACTGAGAGATAAGAGAGTCTGCGGCTGAGTGCGTAGACTGGAACTGTTGTACTCTTCCCATAAATAATATAACAACAGTTCCTGTGGACGTAGCTCCCATCCTGGGGGTGAACCACGTTAAATACTGTGTTATGTGATTGAGTGTATGCATTTAGATCTGTGTATTTGCTTATGTGAATGGTTTAGATTCAGTTTATGAATGCATGTGTTCTTTCTTTTATATGTATTCGCCACAAGGATAAAGGATGGGAATAATATGTTAAGTATTGAACGTATATATGAATGAATGTTGAATGCATAAGTATTTTGCAGTCGTATGAATGCATAGATTAATCGGGTAAACACGTTGCGTAGCACCGAAAGTGCGCACTTAGATTGTTGTTTGTTATAGCGTAGAAGTTCACAAGGGTTGCAGGCCATTTTGCTGTTGGATGCATCTGTTTATGCTTAGTAAGGTCTATTGAAGTTGCATAAGTGTTGGGAGGAAGCGCAGTGTCTGTGGCGTTGTCCTATTGTCGAAGAACGATTCCCCATCGTGCAGTCCTTGGATGTGCGATAGTCTAAGTGTTAACCGCGAAGAAGGTGAACTTCGTGCAGTCCCTAGTTCGCAGCGCGAGTCCTATAGCGCGCTGCTCACCAGTATGTTAAGCGCTCATCCCCCGATTGTGGAAACTTGATTTTGCAACCTCCCCATTACTTTGCCTCTGGTGAGACCTCAGTTTGCTTGCAGACTGTTGCCGAAAGGGTCGGTGAAAAGGGGGTTTTTTTCGTTCCTCGAACTGCGCAAAACCTAGGTCTTTCTAGTAAAACTCAAGAACAGTATAAGCAGCCAACATAGAGGAAGGACACACTTTAAAGAGCTAGTGTTGTGTTTCAATTGTATTCATTATCTTAGTTCAATTAGTTTTAGTTTTATATCAAGTGTGTTTAATTTTAATGTTAATTCGATTAAATGAGTTGCTTTATACAAAATTATTAAATGAGTTCTTTACTATAGAACTAGTAAATGATCATTTGTTGTAGAACCATGTATATGTCAATAAGCCTTTATGCTACTACTCTTGTAGATAATTATCATTGTGTCACTAAATGTTCTTTACTTTCATGGTTAAATTTATTTATTTCTTATACGGATTCAACTTTATTTTATTAGAAGTAGGATTGGATTTCTAGATAGGGTATAATTGTCATGTTAATATTTAGAATTATAATTACATCCTAAGACCTGCATATACTATCAACGATTACTTGGAAGCTTACAATAGTTGGGTTGATAATTAATGCACTTACAAGCTAAGTACCTCGTTAAAACTACTAAAGTATATAGCAATCCTATTAGCTAGAAATGTGTTCCAACATCTATAAATAACATAAGGATTTGTCATTCAATATATAAACCTATGATTTTGGAATCATACATGCATATAGCACAATTGGCACTTAGTCACATTTGTTGGACAGTGTTGTTACCTTTTTTGGTAGCCATTCAAATAGTACCCGCATTATATAACACCTAAATACATAATTTCACTTCCATGTACCCTCGAGAATATCAAAAGTCCCCTAGGAAACTTGAAACTATCTTTAGATAATCCATTCGACCATCTTGATACTACAATGGCACCAAGCATAACACTCGAGAATATTACTCTCTAGTACCTAGGTAGTGGGTAGTATGGATAAGGGCATAGTCGATCCTCCTTAGTTAGTGCCCTAAGAGACTGGGCCAAGTACTATTGTTGGACCCTACAAGTATATCAAAGAACTATAGCACTTGACACACCCTTACCCTTAGGGACTTGTAATCCTAGAGAGAGAGAGAGAGAGATTCTAGGTTCTCACCTACACCCTTATTTCAGCACAATACTTCCACTGTGATGATCACCTTTGCATGTTCCTGAAGAAAAGAGGTCCAATATTGACCCAAAGTCAAGGAAATGTGTTTTTCCTGGTTATGTGAATACAATAAAGGGGTATATATTGTGAGATCCTATTGAACACAAGATACTATTTAGATGAGATATTATTTTTAATGGAAACCCCATGCAAAGGCAGGAGGTCCAACAAACACTTATGATTGTACTTGCTGAAGTAGAGATGAGTGAAGATGAAAATGAAGCTTCTAATCAGCATGGAGAACAACAAGCTCAACCACCACATCTTAGAAGGTCTAAATGCCCCAAGATATTTCCAAAAAGGCATTGTCCTAATTTTCAATCTTCTTTTGGTTTTTTTAACTGATGATGGTGAATCTAGTTCATTTCAGGAAGCTAGAGAACCTAAGAATTTAGATAAATGGACCAAATCCATGGATGAAGAAATGAGAACATTAAAGGGGAATTAAACATGGGAACTTGTGGATCTCCCACTAGGAAGAAAAGTTGTTGGAAATACATGGGTGTATAAAGTAAAGAAAAAACAATGATGGGTTGTTGGAACATTATAAAGTTCTCTTGGTAGAAAAAGGCTATATGCAGAAGTTAGATATATATTTTAATGAAATTTTCTCCCAATTGTGAATCTTACTATTGTAAGGGTTTTACTTGCACTTGTAATGGCATGAGATTTAGAGTTGGAACAACTGGATGTAAAAAATGCTTTCCTGCATTGTGAACTTGATGACGAAATTTATATGGATCAACCTAAGGGATATCAAGAAAGAGGAAAACAACATTTGGTTTACAGACTCAAGAAATCTCTATACGGATTGAAGTAGGTGCCAAGGATGTGGTACATATAATTTGACACCTTCATGAAGAGCCAAGGTTTTAGTAGAAGTGAAGGAAGTTGTATTATAAGAGGTTTGATGATGGCAATTTTATTATATTGATTTTGTATGTTGAGGATATGTTGACCTTGCAAGCCCCAACATAAATAAAATCATTGATCTAAAGGATCGGTTGGATAGGACATTTGAAATGAAGGATTTAGGATTAGCAAATAAAATTCTAGGGATGAAGATACATAGGGATATAATAGGTAGGAAAATCTTGTTAAGTCAAAAGTCATATATAGAAAATATTTTGCAGTGCTTCAATATGTAGAATGAAAAACTAGTTAGCACACCAATTCCTACACACTTCAAGTTGTCTTCCAAACAATTTCCCAACACATAGGAAGAGAATATAAGCATGTATCATGTAAAATATTCATCAGTAGTAGGGAGCCTCATGTTCTCCATTATGAGCATCAAACTAGATATTGCTCAAGCAGTGAGATTTGTTAGCCAATTCATGGAAAAACCTAGAAAGGAGCATTGGAATGTTATGAAGTGGATGCTCAGATATTTAAGGGGCACTTCAGATGCTACTATTTTCTACACTTCAGATGCTACTTTTTGCTACACATTGATAGATTTAGAAATTAAAGCTTTGCATATTTTTATTTTGGTGGAGACAGAGATGGATGAAAGTCTACTAGATGGTATGCTTCCATTGTTGTTGGTGGAACTATAAGTTGGACATCTAATTTTTAGCTAGTGGTGGCTTTATCAATCATTGGGGTAGAATATGAGGCAACAACTAAGGTGAATAAATAGACAATATTGATATAGATACTTATGGATGAATTCAATATGATGCAAGGGAAGAACACTTTGCACTGTGACAGTCAAGGTGCTATTCACTTAGTGAAGAATCCAACATTTCATGATCGCATGAAGAATATTGATATTAAGTACCGTTTCATAAGGAAAGTGGTAGAAAAATGTAGAATATTGTTGAAGAAAATTGATACTGATGAGAATACTACAAATATGCTTACAAAACCGATCATGACATAGAAGCTTGAATGGTGCAAATATTTTATGGGCTTGTTGAAAATGTGATGAAGGTAGCATTGAATAATGGAACTTGGGTGGAAAACATTGGAAATGGACTTCCTATGTATTGAATTCAAGTGGGAGAATGTTAGGATATGAGGACAACATCTAGATCTCCAATATCCTTCAAGTAGAGCTCTCGATTATGCCCATGCGCTACTTGTATGCACTTGGCATGCAGAGTGTGCAGGGGGGGTGCGTTAGAGGGGAGGGGACCGGGTGTGGGGTAGGGCCTCCACTCTCTAGGGGTTCAAGGGTGGATCCCATGAGGATAAAATTTCTATACCTTTCTAGTATATTTTGATTCCTTCTAGAATCCTCAGATGTATTGTATAATAGGGGAGTGACCCTTGGAATTGTAATATAAGAGAGGGATAGAAGAAAGCATTATAATTTTTTTTTGTTGAGTAATAATAAAATATCAAAGCTTCAATTTCCTTGTGGTTTTACCTGTGTACAACAAGCTTTCCATGTAAATCTCGTTTTCTATTGTTATTCTTGTTTGCTTGTTTTTTATATATTTTACTAACTTTTAAAGTCTCATGAACACAATATTTAAAACCTTTTTGCATAAAATTTTGCTCATATTTTTGGATGATACCTTGATTTATAGTTAAACTTGGTCATGACATTTATCCCATATGGATCAAGTCCTACAACCACTACAAGAAGGCAAACCATTGTCTTTTACTAGCAAACAACTCTATGAGTGTAACATCCCCATTATTGGCCCCATTACATTCAAATGTAATTTATGTAATATTGTTATGAAATCGTGGTGAGGAGCTCAAGGCCAAGGCCCCGCCATTGATTTATTGATGCATATGGTTTGCGTGCTAGCCAGGCACATTGGAACTTCAACATCATGTAATATGCATTTTAATAAAAATACCCACAACTAGCTATGCAATGCAACAAAGAGATGGGGGCATGATTTCACAAGGAATTGGGAGGGAAAACATTCAAACCCTTGAGCCAATCAGGTCAAGCCAAGTGTCAATGAGAGAACCCATCAAACCCTCAACTACCCATGTTGACTTTTGTACCCAACCATTGATTTCTCCCAAGAGTTGGTTCAGGTAGTTAATGCCTTGGGAATGGAGAGGTATGGCTGTCCAAATTCGGGTCTGGGCAAGCCACCCTTCATGGAAAATCGTGTTTGTCTCCTTGGGCAAGAAAAGAGACGCAAAATTGATCTCTAAGCCATTATGCAACGATCAGTCTTGCTCCCTCACGCAGCTCTAGCTGCCTGAGCGTTTTCCCCCATGGTTTTTCTGGGTTTCCCTTCATCTTTTACATGGGAATGGGGGCGTTTTTGTGTTGATTACTAGTGGGGAGGAGAACAACACGTCTTTGGGTCTTCCTGGAGTTCGTTTAGGCTATTGTAAAGGATCATAACCAGTGGGGAGAAATCGGTTTTACTTCGTGGGGTTGAAATCGAATTACTCTTTCCACAGTCTGTTTTAGTGAGCCACGATTTGGGAAAAACCCATGGACCCTGTTTTGTAAAATACCCTTGTTGTAAATGGTATCTATGCCCAATGTTTGTGCTTGCGGTGTGAGAAATGAGAATGTTGGGGTATGGGATTTGGGTATCCATTGCTTTGGCTTGAGCTTGAGAATAAGCATCCATGGTTTAAATGTAGCTTGATAAACCCAGCTGTGGACTGGCTTGGTTGAGATGAAATGAGTAATTGGAAGTGAACAAGCTGGAATGTTCCCTTTCCTTGTGAGAATCATGCCCAACTCAGGGTGGCCTTCGGACGGACTCAGTATAAGCTGTCGAAGAGCCTATGGTTGGGTGGAACGTTGCAGCGACATAGCTAGTTGCTTGGGGCAGTTGCAAAATGGAGACAAGTGTTTTTATGCCTATATATTTACTTCTACACTATATTAATTCAATGACTGTTGATATGCTGTATGCATGAGTAATGTGTGTGGATGTTTTAATTCCGTTGTGCATCATTTTCTTGTTTTCCATTTGCACACATCTCTTTTAATGATATGAATCTAATGAGTGGGCTGTGTTTTATGTGAAAGCCCCAGAGATTTCCATTAGGTACCATTCCTTGCCTTGGATGGATGGGCGGGTATGTTACAATGAGCAACACTTGGGAAAATCAACTTATGAAAAAGAGATGATGGCCATATTGCATGCTATGTAAATATGGCATCCCTACCTACTTGAAAAATGTTTCTATATCAAAATTGATTATTATGGCCTAAAATAATTTCTCTAATAAATAAATTCCTCCCTTAAGCAACACAAATGTGTCACTAAAATGTTGGTATATGATTATGAGATATTTTTGTTGGAATCGATTTAATACTGAGAGGGGGGGGGTGAATCAGTATTAACATAGTTATCATCAATTTTTACCTTCTTTAACAGATTAGTCTTTAATTAATCTTGATCTTTAGTTATGCATCCAATGTAAACAAAATCATTTATCCATTTATGCACCAAAACAAAGAACACATAACACACAGGATTTTTGACGTGGAAACCCAATCGGGAGAAAACCACAGAATGCTCTTTTGTAATGAAAAGAATACATTCAAGGAAGCACCAACTTCCTATATTTACCAGCACCAAATGGAAGGAGGCACCGACCCCTTTTTTTACAAGCACTGACATGAAGGAATATACAACTCCTTGTGTTCTCCAGCACCAACTGGAAGGAGGCTACAACCCCCTGCTCCTTACCCCATCCTGCCACCTAGATATCCAATATATGATTCTGACTTGTTGAACTTCAACTCCGCTCACAATTATGATCTTCTGATATTAGTTCTGCTATGCGCAACCTTGATGATTCACTGTCACTGTCCTGCATACAACACTTGATTTCTCATTCCTCTCAATTCTACACTTTTGTTTATGTCTTACTTCATGTACTATGTGCTTTCTGATTATGCAATCTGCGCCAAGATATGATCTATCAATATGCTACTGCGCAACTGCACTTACCAAACGATACCGTGCTTTCAATTGGTAGTTTGTTGTTATGAAATAATGCACTAGAAACATATGGAACTGCATACTTCCTGATGTGTTCGTTCTGTTTAAGGGCCACAGTCTTTTAGACAATCTGTGACATGTCGTGCATCAATTCATTCGTCCTTTCGGTTTAATGCACTTATCTCAGATCATCCTCATCATGATGTGCTTACTAGATCTTGCCACTTCTCTGTCATTGTGTATCATATGGAATTCTCAACTTCGCACACTTCACTTCAGTCTTCGTGCATCAGCCAAACATCTGCACATCACCTGATATACTTCGGTTCTGTTTCTGCACTACTTTCATACATACCACACCTGTTACTATCTATGTGATGTCTGTAATCCTGTCATTCCATCTTCACGTAGTTGCGCATACTTCTGTAGTTCTGCCTTCCAGTATTTGTGCAATTGTCACAACTCTATGACATCATTTTGCGCACCATTAACTACATCATTTCTTTGTATGTTCCCACTCATCTCCTTGCTAGATCATGTTGTTCTATACTCGATCCCTTGATGCCCCGAATATAAAACTGTATCTTCCAGTTGAAGCTCTATGATCTCGCCATCAAGCTTACTTCAAATCTCCAACTTGCATCTCTATTTATACATGCCCTACATGGATTGTATGTCCACAAGTTGGTTGTGGCATACCTTCTTCCATACTTCATGGATAGTGATTTTTCCACATGTCATCTTATGTATTGTTGATGTGTCATCTTTTGTGAGTCTTGTGCATTCATGGTCCATGACTTAGTGGGACTTACACCTTAGTGGTGTACTCGTGTGCTCTTGATGTACAATTGCTTTGAGGTATGTGCGCATCCTTTCTCTTCAACTTGATGAGTCTTTGAACCCTATTGTACCATCCCTTGTGGATATTGTGCACCTAGTGTATGAATTCTTTGTGAAATATGCACATAAACCAACTTCTATTTGGTGGGACTTTGACCCTTTCGTATCATCATGTGTGGGACTTGTGCACCTGCTATATCATCTGCTTGTGGGATTAACACACATAAAAAATTCAATTGTTGCGCCCTTTCTTGGAACATGTGATCCCTTTACTAACTGGAAGCATCTTTTGATTGGAAAGACTTGCGCGCTTTCAGGATTGTTCAACCATTTACTGTTTTCACACTCCTGATATTTGATCAATCAATGCTTGTGCATTCCAG
This sequence comes from Larix kaempferi, assembly GCA_027924585.1. Taxonomy (NCBI): domain Eukaryota; kingdom Viridiplantae; phylum Streptophyta; class Pinopsida; order Pinales; family Pinaceae; genus Larix; species Larix kaempferi. The sequence goes on along the minus strand of BSBM01001430.1, from coordinate 7,918,281 downwards.
AGGCTTCTTTCAACATGCTTGCACACTTGTGCCTTTTCTTAACCAACTCCTTGGATGCTTGTGCACATGTACCTCTGTCCAACTATCTCTTTGACCACTTCCTTGAGAGAGTATGACTTGGTGGACTTTGATATCTGCGCAGGCACCACATGCAGTAGGATACATTACTTATGTGCTTATTTGAACTGGATCTGCATGATGTACCTTCATTATGTACTTCTTCAAATTGATCATGCTTGATGTATCCTTGGACACACTTCTTCAGACTGGCACCCATGTCCTTCACCATCTTGCACATATACTTCTTCAAAGTGGATTCCATATACTTCTTTAAGCTGGCATAGGAATGGTGTACCCACTTTGACATCAGTTGACATCAATGACTCAAACTAAATTAGTTGACATCCTCTTTCACATTAGTTGACATCAATGACAACCAAATTTCAACAAATTTACCATAAGGGAAAGACGAATGTGGTAGAGTATGCTCTCTCCCGACACTTTGAAGAAGAAGGTTCCCTCTTTTACCTCTTCTTCATTGTTTTGGATTGGTTGATAGATCCCATTCTTGCTACCATGATCCAACAACTCAACAAGGACCCCATGCACATATAGGATACATTTGGCACAATGATGATCTTTGTTATAAAGGAAATCTATATTTTCACAAGAAATCTTCATTGAAATCACATGTGTTATCTAAGCTCCATTCATCCACCAAATTCAATCATTCAAAATTTCATAAAACATACGAAAGGATCAAATGGTCATTTTTCTCGAATTCACACATTTGTGGCTGAATGTAACACTTCCTAAAGACATAAAGGGGATACCGTGAAACCTCCAGGTGAAATTCAACCACTTTCAATTCCTAAAATAGTCTGGACTACCATTTGTATGGATTTCATTGTGAGGTTACCAACATCTGGAAATAAGTTTGTAATCATGGTTGTGGTTGGTCACATTTCCAAATATGCTCATTTTTGTGCCCTGCAACACCCTTTCAAGGCCTCTATGGTAGCTTAATTGTTCATGGATAATTATTTAAACTCCATGGTATGCCACACACTATTTCCATGGACCATGACCCCAACTTCACTAGCATTTTCTTGCAAGAATTGTTTTTATCTCCAGAGAACTACTAAATCTAAACACTACCTATCACCCCCAACTGGTTGGTCAAACTAAAGTTGCCAATAAGTATTTGGAAGCATAATTGTGGTGCTTTAATTTAGAGTAGAAATCCCAATGTTTTAAGTGGATAATTTTTGTAGAATGGTGGCATAATACAACTTATCATATTGCCACTTGAATGACTCCCTCTAAAGCTATCTATGACCAAATTCCCCCTTCTGCACTATCCTACTTACCATGCATCTCTAAGGTATAGGACGTTGACAACACACTCACATATCTAGCTAACATTCTCCACACTCTCAAGGATAATATTGTAATGGCTCAAAATAGGATGAAGCAATAGACTTATTTGCGTCATTCTAAATGCCATTTTGTAGAAGAGTAGGTATTTATTCACCTATGACCCTATAATAAGGCATATCTTAAGGCCAATCACCACTAGAAACTTATCCCCAAGTTTTATGGCCCCTATAAGATCCTCAAATGTGTGGGCCTTGTGGTGTACAAACCAAATCTACCTAGCCACTACAATATTCATCCCATATTTCATGTCTCTTGCTTGAAGAAAGTGGTTCTCCATCAAGGTTGTATTCAAAATAACCTTTCAGAATTGGATGAAGAATGTTCCATTTGGTTGCATCCTAAGAACATCCTTGAAAAAAGGGAACGTCATATCCACCATCACACCATTGAATATGTCTTTAACCAATGGAAATACACCCATCTTGAGGATACTACATGGGAACCAACACATATAATTTAGCAATTTACACATCTCCAATCTTGAGGAAAATGCTATCTGTTTTTTTTTTGGGAGAGGGGAGGCATGTTAGGGTCCTACCCTAATCCCCTTAATAGATAGGTTCTTATGTATTGAGGCCATATACATTAAATAAGGCCAATAAAGTAGATATACATCAACATTTGTAAAAATAATTATTATAAGGTTTGACCTATTAGAAAGTCTCTATAGTGTGAAATCATTATTTGTAAGAAGGCTTACTAGAAGGTTCTTCCTACTAGAAAGTTCCTTCAATCAAAACTATATATAGAAGTAGAAGCAATGAAACAAGATGTCTTGTGAAGTACTTTGTAATTGGACCCTGGCTTCATTTGGATGTTTCCCCCTTGAAGAGGCAAGAAAACATTGCTTTCATAAAAAAAATGTATCGCTATTTTGATATTTTTATATCTACAATTGTCTATGTTTATGGTAATCATGTCTTTTCATATTCAAATATTACTTTATTTTTTTTATTTATGCTCTAAATTTCCAATTATGTTATTAAGGTGCATCACAAGTTACCATGGATGTAATTGTGGTAACTATCTCTAAGAAGAGATGTATCTCAATGCTCATGGTTTCACATGCAAAATTTTTTGTAAGAATGCGTCTTGTGTTAGATATTTTTTTAGACATTGACATTTCAAACCTGTAAGTAGGTTCATCTCTAAGAGTCAATGCAGATCCCTTCTCACAAATAAGAGATGTGCATGTTATGCTTAATCATAAAATTCACATAACAAGAGGCTAAAGATATATTTTAACATAAAATTAAAAAACATAAGAGGAAAACACCCTAATATCCTAAAACCCTAATCCTAGAAGTTGAGTTGTTGAAAGGAATGTGGGCCCAAAGGATCCTACTTGGTATTGTGAAGAACCTGCAATAATTAATTAATGTAAATACATGAGATATCAGAAATAATAGAACTTAGAATCACTTTTATATTGATCACGAGCCACTTCGAGGGGGCAACCTCCTTTGAGCAAGCTCAATACAATTAACTTCACAGTGCCTTCAATGACCTCAACACACACTTATATACTAAGTCTATGCCCAATACTATGAGTCAAAACCATAGGACATATAATACTACGGGACGACTTACAAAGCATATGCGTCCAATACTATGGGTCAATACTATGGGCTAATATAAACTATGGATCAACAAATACTACGGGACGACTTACAAAGCATATGTGTCCAACAACAATATACTAACATAGTAAAGAGAAGGGTTGACACGGGTTCCTAACATCCCCTCTCCCTTAGAAAAAGCTTTGTCCTCAAAGCTTTCGTTGGAGAAATTGTTGCAGAATCTGAAGAAGTGGTTCCCCGGTAGCATCCTCCGGTTGCATTTCAGGCCACTGACGCCTTTGGAGTGTCAGGGAGGATTGCTTGGAAGGCTGTAGACAAAGAAGAACCCCATCAGCTGCGCGAAAAATGCGCTTAGAACGGTGTTGGTCGGCTTGTTGTTTCAGGCGAATTCTGGCCATGTGAAGATTGTCCTGCAGAATGAGAAGAACTGATTGCAGTTTCAAAGAACCGAGTCAATTTCCTGAACTGGGGAGCTGCTAAGGGTGTATGGAAGAAGCATTGGTGGTGTCTATCCATAGACTGCTTCATATGGTGTCCTTTGAGATGTGGTATTGTACCACCAGAGCGCTGCTAGGAGATCCATAGAAATAGTTGGCCAAAGCTGTGTAGGGATGGGAAAGGGTTTGAGCAATCCTGAAAGGAGTGTCGTTTCACCCTTGTTGACCTGGAAAGTATCACAGTCAGCCACCATATGTTGAATTGTCATTTTCAACCCCTGCCAAAAGAAGTTACATTGTTCCTAGTCATACATTTTGAAGAACCCAGAGTGCCCTGCTGATGAAGAAGCATGGAGTTCATAGAAGAGATAGCCCTGTTGAACATATTGCAACCAATTTGGAACAAGCAAAGAAAGAGCTGTGAGAGAAACTGGGTCATCAATTATGCGAGAAGGAGCATCTGCCACCATATTGTCCTTACCATTCTTGTAAGTGATCGCATAGGGATAACCCATGAGTTAGATAACCCATTTCAGGTGTGTTGGGGAGGAGACCCATTGTTCCAGAAAATTTTCCAGACTCTGGAGATCAGTCTTGATGCAGAAATAATTCCCTAATAGGTATGGCTGCCACTTCTGTACTACATGCAAAATAGCCATCAGTTCCTGCTGAGACGTAGATGCGACTAAATTCTTACCGGAAAGGTCTCTTGAAGGGGGAAAACTCATTGGTTCAGCAAAGACACCTGCATATCTATCCAAGGAAGTAGTGGAGACCGTTGATGGGTGCATCTGAAGGGAATGGAGTTGAGCGATGATACCATGTGAATTCTTCTTAAGGATTTTTTCCAGGCAATGTGAACTGATGATGCAGAGAGACCCTGGTTGTAAGCCCATTAATTTGTGTTGTGCCCCATTTACTGAAAACTGCATCCAAAGTTTCGAAAAATCCCATAAGATGGGGCCAAGTGTGCGTAACCATTGAATGCCCAAAACCACATCACATCCACCTAAGGACAAGGCAAACATGTCAGAGCACAGGTTATAATCTTCCATAGAGATACGCACATTGTGACACTTCCCCTTGCAAGGTAAGGTGCCCCCATTGGAAACCATGACTTCAAAGTTGGAGCAAGGATGGAAAAAACAATCAGCCTATTTGGCAATCCGAGGGTCAATGAAGTTATGAGTGCTACTAGAATCAATGAGTATGGTAAGAGGGAGCTTCTTGAAGTATCCCCTGACTTGCATTGTTTGTGGGGTGGTGACGCCGGTTACAGCATGGAGAGAGAGCTCAGGTGGGTCATCCTGAGATGGGGTGTCAACAGGCGGGTGTTGAATGTCGACCTGATCATCTACTGTATCTGGAGCTTCTTCATCAAGTTCTGAGGCAGGCGGAGAATCCACATCCAAGAGATAGAGCTTTTGTTGAACACATCTATGTCCCCGAGTGAATTTCTCATCACAATTATAACAAATCCCTTTTTCTCAGCGTGCCTGCATCTATGTTTTAGACAAATGCTTGATAGGAGTTGGTTGCGGGGCAGGCGTGATGGGAGGGCGTTGGGAACCCATATTTCTGAAGGGAACAAAGGTGGGTTTGGAGCGTTGTTGAGCTGCGATCTTGTCCTCTGCCAACTTAGCCAACCCTAGGACTTCCATCATTGTGTTGGGACAGAACATTTTGACCTCTGAGTGGATTTCATCCTTGAGACCACTGATAAAACAACTCCTGTAGAATTCATCAGACAATCCTTCTGTGTGATTGGCCAGTTTCTCAAATTCTGTTTAATACTCTCTCACTGTGCCAATTTGGTGAAGTTTAGTGAGTGCTCCTGTGAAGTCATCAAAATCACTAGGACCAAATCGTGGTAAAAGGAGTTGGCAAAAATCTGTCCAGTTTGGCTTGGGATGAGCTTTGATGTACCAACAGTACCATTGAAGGGCTTCTTGTTCCAAATGAAAGGATGCAAGTGGAACTTTCTGGACATTAAAAGTATTATGCAGACTGAAATATTGTTCTGCTTGGTATATCCATCCAGTTGGATCAGTACCATTGAAGTGAGGAAAATCAAGCTTCGGCTCGCGAAAATTGCTGGAAGAAGAGAACCCAGTGGCTGCAAAAGATTCTAGCTGTCGGTTATTATTCATGGCTGAATGCTGAAGATGGAGGCTGAGAAATTTTTCATCAAGATCTTGGAGTTTGGTTTGGATGGCTGCAAGTGCTTCCTCCATGGTTTTTGTTTGTTTGTTTTGTTTTTGTTTTTGTTTTGGAAATGGATAGAAAAACACAAACAAAAGCTTATTTAGTAAAGGAAGATTTGGATTTGGGAAAAACTCGGATGGGTAATTGGGGTTTGACTAGGTTTTGGACACTTTCTGATGAACAGGGAAGCAAAAAATGGGGATTTCAGAAGCGGGGTGAAAGAATGAGAAAATTTGGTAGAGAGGGACAAAGAAGCAGAATTAGGAAAGGAACACGGTAGCAAAATTTGACGGCGTTTGGGTGAAAATTGGAGTTATGGCAAACCCTAAAAATAGACAAATGTGAGATTTATGGTCTTGGGAAGTGGAATTTGGGATAGGGTCTTCAGGAATGAAATATGCAGGATGGGATTGCAGGGATGTCAGTGAAGTTTTAGGGAAAACAGAGTTGAAACAAGGGAGATATGGCCGGAAAACAATTTTTTTATAGAAATGGATCAGCAACAGCGGCGTGGAAGTGATCCACAACAGATGGATCTGCAACAACACAGAAATGATCGAAAATGACTGGATCTGAAATGATGACTGGATCTGGAACGACTTTCAGAATAGATATGAAACAGCTGGATCTGGAGCGGAAGTGATCGGCAACAATTCAGCTGAAAATAGATATGGACCCCCAGGTATGTGCGACTTCCTATCGGTTTAGGGGATTCACTCGGCCACCAATGCTGTCTGACGGCTTGCGTATTGGGGCAGTACCCCTCACTCCACGGCTCAGGTAAAACTGATAACCGCTTTGCCACAAACGACAACTCTTTGTTTACCTCACGGGTGGGAACTAGTCAATTAGGTAGGGGTCATTGCCCTTTTCGCTGGAAGGTCCTCTCAATGGGCCAGCTACTTTGGGGTTCCTTTGGTACTCCTCACAATGAGTTTTAGGGCTTATGCCCAAGTACTTCCCACAGTTAAGCGGATAGGGGTTATCCCCAGATCCGAACTTGCAACATATGCGAAATTTTGTTTTGACAGAAATTCCACCCAACGATCCCAAGAAAGTGCTCTGATACTAGATGTGAAGAACCTGCAATAATTAATTAATGCAAATACATGAGATATCAGAAATAATAGAACTTAGAATCACTTTTATATTGATCACGGGCCACTTCGAGGGGGCAACCTCCTTTGAGAAATCTCAATACAATTAACTTCACGGTGCCTTCAATGACCTCAACACACACTTATATACTAAGTCTATTCCCAATACTATGAGTCAAAACCATGGGACATATAATACTATGGGACGACTTACAAAGCATATGCGTCCAATACTATGGGTCAATACTATGGGCTAATATAAAATATGGATCAACAAATACTACGGGACGACTTACAAAGCATATGCGTCCAACAACAATATACTAACATAGTAAAGAGAAGGGTTGACACGGGTTCCTAACGGGTATGTCAACTTCTTAGCACTATAAATTTTGCATATGAACTCTATTTTTGGCACTATTTGGAGGGTTACATATCATATTCTAGCCTATACAAGTTTGGTAGGCCATGTTTCAAAAGGCTTCCTAGCCATTTGAATTTCAAAAAATGCATGGGAATGACCTAAAAAAAGTGTTGAGAATTCAAGGCTTACAACATTGGCAAGATTCAAGTTCGATTAATACATGGTGGTAGACTTGGATGACCACCTAGATTAGGAAAAGCATAGGAATATGTTTCATATTTTTATTTATATATAATGTGTGTGTGTGTGTGTGTGTGTGTTTCTTATGCAACACAAGTGCCCTAAATAAAGCACTCACATTATTTCAAAGTTCAAATTTCTGGGTGAGATTGTAGTTTTATATAAAATGATCAAGTTATACTTAGTAACATGAGCATATACATACATATTTCTTAGAAATGAAAAATCTAGGCGTGAGTAAATGTGGTTTCTTTGGTTTAGGTTACCTCTTGAACTCAATGACTTAAATTACAAAAAATAGATCTCATTATTATTCCTAAATCCTTGTCAATGTGTCTAATTTTAACAAGATTTTTATTATCATAAGCATATTAATATTTTCTGACATTTATACATTTGATTCTTCAAATACTATATATAATGATGATGATGGTTATTAACATCCATTGAGAACAACTTGGCCTATCACACCTTAAAATATGTAAGGAATCACTTGTTTTTTTTAAATTTTTTTTTGTGCTTGAAAATCTTTAAGAGAAACATTCCTAGATCACCATAGTTGAGATGAGTTAGAATTTTTGGAAGGTCAATATTGTAGAAAATATTTTTAAATCGTGCTCTAATGTGGGTGTATGTAGAACATTCTACAAGAAATCAATTTTCATCTTCAACCCTCTTAGTATCACAAAGATGACAAATTCTTTCATCCCGACAATGTTTTACAAATTGTCTTGTGCGCTATTTCACTATGGAAGTCATGATAGTTTGTTGTAATTTTAGCAATGTTGATTTTATTCTTTATGTTAGCTAAAATAGAGGGATGATTTTGATCTTTGAGATGAGGGTTGATCACTTCCTTATAATATATCTTTTTTTTCTCTTATCATCTAATTATTTATCGCACCACAACTTCTCCTTAAATTGAGATGTAATAATACTTTTAATATTATCACTATTATGTAGAGTGTCCTCTTCCTCGAGTGCCCGATTTTTTTATCTAGGACTCAGTGTATTTATGCCAACCTTGCTTATGTTTCAAGTGGGTTTGAATAGAGTATGAAGCAAACTTAAGAATCCTCTTGTCTCTAATGTTGTTTATCTTGTTGTTGTACATTAGGTGCATAGTCATAGCCAAAGCTCTCAATGGGGGAGAGACTCACTTCTATGAGGATGATAAGATATGGTGTATTTGCTTTAATTTTGAAATTACATGTTATAAATTGATTTTGGATTTTATCTATCCTTCTCGGCGATTCTCTAGAGATGTTGCAACCCAAAACTTCACATACATATAGGATAACATGAGTGATGAGATCCTCAAAGAGGAGTTTCTTCTTATCCCAAAGCCAAAGATTTGTTGATTTACAACTATTTTCAAGTCTATAATAAGATTTCCACCCTCCATTAATAATTTTCTCAATGATATAGTTCCAATGAAACTTGTGATGAAGATCAGTTCCAAGATATTTGTATGAAGTCACTTTCTCCAATTTGTTGTTGTCATACAGGAAATTAACATAAGTGATCTTTTGGGATTTGATTATCATAACCTTTGCTTTGTCATTTTTAACAGTCATACCCATACTATAGCAAAAATCCTTGAGAATTTTTTTAGTTTTTTGTTGAGATCATAGGGACTCCTTTTTATAAGAACAATGTAAACAATACAGATAATAAGGATGATGACTATACAAGACAAAATCATGCCGACACAACCTGCATCTTCCAAACAACCCTCTAGCTCATCCATGTATATACCAAAAAGGGTAGGGGATAGGGGACAACCTTGCTTGACTCCTATATTAGAGTTAATTTATTCTGACCAATCCTCAAAGTTCCCAAATTTGGAATATCCTTCTCATACAACCTTATCATAGTAGCTCTCAACTTGAAAGGGACTTTTATCTCTTCGAACCTATTCCAAAGGTTAGTTCTAGGCATTGTGCCAAATACTTTTCTAAATTCAACAAAGAAACATAGAAGATTGGTGTTGTTATTATCACACTTCCTAGTAATGGTACTAAGCATAACAAGGTGATCTATAGTTGAATGATATCCCATAAATCATATATGGTCTTTAGCTTCTTCTTTTTTTTTCTGTGACTTTCTAGCCATATGTTGATCTTATTTTCAAAAGTAATTCCTTATAACTTGTATAAAAGTTGGATAATCATAATGGCCCTATAATTATATCGATTATTTTTATCTCCACTTTTAAAAATAGGAATAATGAGGCTTTTTGTCCAAGGTTTAGGAAATCCCCATTTTACTGCTAGTTGAAGAGCTTGTGGATGTCATGGATGAGGATACACCCATCAATTTTTAAGATTTATGCTTGGTATCCTTGAATGCCCTTAGCTTTTCTCTATGTCCTCTAAAGAGAATACTTCTCCCTCTATATAAAGGGTTTGAATGTTGTCCACGTCATCGAGGTATTCATAAAGATTTTTAAGGTAGGAATTTCAATCCCTCGAGGGAATCATATTTTTTTCTTTAGTTATACAACTTACAATTTTCCTCCATAATTTCTTAGGATCTATCTTAGAGAGGTGAAAAATATTCTCTTTCTTTCTATTTATATAGTACATGTTTTTTTTCCTTTTAAAGATGGTTCTATACCAAAATATCTTGTTAGGTTTTAAGAACTCATTAGAAGAACCCCTAATGGATTTTTTTTTTTCGCACGCTTGCACTCTTTATCATACTAAGGGTTGATCGTTCTATTTTCCTTTCTACATGATGCCATGATAGATAACTTGTTAGTGGAAATAGAGATGGTTGTGGTAAAATTATGATAGAGGTCTTCAATATTGTCCTTATTTAATAATACATTTAATTCATTATTTAAATCCCTTATAAATAGATCAAATTTATTTTTATTAAAGATTAAGTGCTTTTGGTTTTTATAATTCTCTATTATTCATTTTATGTGACTATCAAAGTTTAAAGTTTGGGTTAAAGGTCTATGGTCATCGTTGGGCTCATGGTCATTTAAGACGTTAAAATTTACTATTTCGTTGTATACAAGGATATTAGATATCGCGTAATGTATGCCACTACTACTAAGCCCATGGATACGAGTAATTTGGATGTATTTTAGCCACTTCATAAGACCATTGTACAAATGATTAGATCTTGATAACTACAAATCTTGATGAGCTCAGTACCAAACAAATTCTCAACCAAGTCTTCAGAGTTTCTTTTGTTTCTACTAGCTAAATCAAGGTCCTCATATAACCATAGATGATTAGGGTTAGAATCATTAATTAAGATAATAGCTTGGTTAGTTTTTGTTTTAGCATTAAATTCTCTTAGCAAGAGGATATTGCCTTCATTTCTTAGGTTGTAAATATCCCATTCTAATCCGTTATAAGGACAATTTTTATGTAGATTCCACTTCTTATAAAATGTAGAGTTAATAGGCACAAAATAACATATTGCTATATACCTCTTCTTAGCATTGATATCTAAAATCTCCATCAATAGGTACCGATTGAGTTTCATTTTTGGGGTGACATATATCATACTTCCAAAACACAAATATTTAATATTTTTTGCTATAAGTTTTGATCTTATGTGTGTGTGTATTCCAAGGAAAACCTCATAGAGAATCCCATTAGCACTTCGACATATTTTGTATATGCTATCCATTGTAAACTCGTGAGTATTGAATAAGACGTCTAACCCAACGGGGGCTTGTTTTATAATGTAATAATGTCGACAAATCTTTGTGATAATGATATCATGGAATTTTAAATAATCAAATTATAATTACTCTTATATATATGTATATATATATATATATATATATATATATATATATATATATATATATATATATGAATGTAAGAGAGGTCATTGCTTATTAGGAACATGAAGTGAGAATAAAATAGAGAAAACCAATCAAGTCAAGGGGTCAATCTCGAGACCTCTCATATGAAGCTCAAAGAACTCAACCACTTAAGCCTCTCTCTCTCTCTCTCTCTCTCTCTCTAGGAGAGAGAGAGAGAGATAGAGAGAGAGAGAGAGAGGCTTAAGTGGTTGAGTTCTTTGAGCTTCATATGAGAGGTCTCGAGATTGACCCCTTGACTTGATTGGTTTTCTCTATTTTATTCTCACTTCATGTTCCTAATAAGCAATCACCTCTCTTACATTCATATATATATATATATACATATATATAAGAGTAATTATAATTTGATTATTTAAAATTCCATGATATCATTATCACAAAGATTTGTCGACATTATTACATTATAAAATATATAAATATATTAAATATTGTTTGCAAAAATAGTGTGCACTATTATACATTATACAGTGTTCTTTTTATTTATATAATTTTATGAAAAAATACCAACATTTAGGTTCTAAATATATGCATTATAATTTTATGTTAAAGGAAGCTAACATTAATAAAAGAATTTGATGTTTACATAAAATTCAAAATTTTTATAAATATTGAAAAAAAAAATTTGACTTTTAACATGTCATCGTCATTTTCAAAATTTTCAAATTTATTATAAAACACTAAAATATTTCCTCTTAATTTAAAGGTTTATGGATTTTTCATATTTTTATTAGTAGTAATGTACCACCAATTACGAATGACGATATATTTATTGCAAATATTATAACTAGATCGTCCATATGAGAGAGAGAGGCTAGATCGTCCATATGAGAGAGAGAGGCTTAAGTGCTTGAGGCAAATATTATAACTAGATTATCCATACCTTAATTATCAATTATCACATATAAACTTGCTTTTATATATATATAAACCTAAAGAATTTAGATCGTCCACCTCACATTATAAATGTAAAATATAAATAACATAAATATGTAAAAGGAAAAATCCTTCGATAGCACTGACATAGCATATAAATCATATGTATGTTTGAAATTTTAACCATTTTAAATCATACATATGTTTGAAATTTTGACCATTTTAAGCATATGAACAGTACTAATTTATTTATAAAACAATTCAGATTTAATAAAATTTATATTCGACAGCTTTTGGGTCAAAGGAGACTTATGGTTGAAGAATTTGCCAAACATGTGTTTGGATTTCGCGTATAGGATAAAGAAACAAAATTAATATGTGCATTACCTTTGAAGGACGAAACTTCCATTAAATTATTAATCAAAGACCTTAAGGACAGCGTTATCATAATCTATGATGGGGTACGCCGTGCTTTGCTCTATTCGATTTATTTTCACATATTAGGAAAGCCGAAGCTAAAGTCACTCCTTTCAAGTACATGAAGCAATGGTGAAAGTGGGAAGATCTTAAACATAATAAAAAAATATAATAATATTTCTTTATATTTTTAAAATTAAATATAAATTATGTATGCATGGGATAAGGGGCATTTATATTTAAAAATAATTTGATATTGAAAATTATTTTTACTATAAATTATATTTTTCAAAAATAAATAATTATTTTAAATTAATTTAAATATTAAATAAAAATAATTTTTTTATTAATTAAAAAATTATAATTTAAACAACAAAAATATGATATTATCAACTTGGTGATTGTCAAATTCCAAATAGATGGTTGAAACAAAAGACTTAAACACTAGTTATATAATCTTCATATATAAAGCAATAGACCAATAAATAGTATACAATTTTGTGGGTGTTACATCATTGTTTTACAATTTTGTGAGTGTTACATCATTGTTTTTCCATAGGATTCTATAAGCATTATACTATGTGTTCTTTGATTTTTTTTTTGTTAAATTTGTCTTTGTATGAAAAAAAAAATTGTGAGTTAGAAACTCTTTTAATTTTATTTTATTATGATTGTTTTTTGTCTAAAATTCTTTCTTATCTTTTCACTAAAATTTTTATTCAATGCTAGTTGATATAATGAGAAGTAATTTATTGGAAAGAGATCTCTATAAACTACATTTTTGCTTGAATGTATTTATGTAATCCACTACAATGTTTAAGAACCATGTGCCACTCAAAACCCTTGATACCTAATTTTTGCATGTAAAGTGTGGTTTAAAGAATTAACTACACTAGTAGTAATTAAATTGGGGAATGGTAATTCCTTATATAATTAAGAACTAATAAATATAAAAGAAACATCTACAATTTACCATTTACAATTATTTATTTATATTGATCCATTTAATGAATTTACATAGAGAAATGTTACTTACTTGGTGATATATGAAGAGTCCCTGGTTGGAGATGCTCCTTTGTCCTCAAGTAGCTAACACTCTCATAGAAAGAATTTTGGGGGACAACTTGATCTAGGTTGTGGCCAGGAAGCACGAGGGGGACAACAGTTCGACTGAATGAGTCGGCTCTGTTATGGCGGAAGCAATAAGAAGCAAAATGAGCAAAGCAGGTATACACTACGCAGATAAACACAAATACGCACAGACAATATGCATGAATGCGAATTGTTCTTCTCTATTACAGCTTGCAAACATATAGCTTGATTGTTGGTTGATAAGATGTATGTTACAATATTATACATGCTTACATGTTACGTTCAGTTACAAAGAAGAAGTTAGAATGGTTCAACAGTTCAACCATTACAGTCGACTGGAAGACAGAGAGACAGTCTGTCGAAGTTCGACAGTCGCTGGTCACATGTCGACGCTGCATGTCGATGTTGCGAAACAGTGAGGTTGCCGAACATGTCGAAGGTGTGGAGTGTGTCACAGTTCGTCGAAGTCGAGACTCGTCGGAGTTGTGTCAACGTCGATGACTTGTGTCGACGTCAATGACTTGTCGCAATGGGAACTTAGCATTCGACACAAATGCCAACTATGATGCGGATTAGACCTCCTTCCTTAAGAAACAATGGTCCCCATTGTTTGCTCACGAAGGTGAGGAAACTTGTCGGTTATTTCAGTAATAGAGTACCACTTTCCTTGAGATGGGAGTTGGCCGGCTTTGGCAACATGAAACAAGGGAATTGTGTTTGTCCTTGTATGGCGTACTCGTCGTCCCACGATGGTGTCGCAAGGAAGAGGCTCCTGAACATCTGGATGGATGTCTTCAGGTTTTGCTATCGGTAAGTCGTTATGTTCCAACAAAGGTGCATGGTATGGTTGAAGTAGACCCACATTGAATACTGGATGTAGACCCAAGCATGCAGGAATGTCGAGTTGGAAAGCATTTTCGCCAATCTGTTGAAGAATACTGTACGGACCATATTGCAAAGGTTTTAGTTTCTTGAAAGGACCTGTGAAGCACCCCTTCTTGAGATGTAACCATACCTTATCCCCAATTTGGAATGAATGAGGAATATGATGCTTGTCATGTTGGGCCTTAGATTTCTCGCTTGATCTTTGCAACATTTCCTGTGCTTGCTTCTAGATGTCGCATATTTGATCTCTGAACTTGACTGATTTATCAACTTCGCGTTGGTTGTAGTCGATGTCACTCTGCTGTGTCGAGGAGATGATCAAGTCGATAGGCGCTGAGGGTTGAAATCCGTAACAGATCTCAAATGGACTCTTGCCTATAGAGCTGTGTTGAGCTCGATTGTAGCTGTGCTGGATGTATGGAAGACTTTCATCCCATGTGCGTCGATGCTTGTGGTTGTACATGTGAAGCAGTTGTACTACCAAGCGATTCACAACTTCCGTCTATCCGTCGGTCTGAGGATGGAAAGTTGTCGATAATGAGAGTCGTGTGTCTAGCAGTTGCGAGAGGGTCTTCCAAAAGATGCTGACGAATCTGGAATCTCGGTCGAAAATAATGGTCATTGGTAAACCAAAGTGTTTCCAAACATCTGTAAAGAAGAGTTGAGCGGTCTGCTACGCTGTCGTGGTCTTCTTACATGGTATTTGAATGGCCATCTTGGAAAATCGGTCGACTACTAATAATATCGAGTCATGCTGATGTCTGGTAGTAGGATAACCCGTCAAGTAGTCCATAGAAATAGATTCCCATGGTCGACTAGGAACTGACTGAGGTGTGTACAATCCTTGTCATTGATTAGGCGGTTTAGCAATGGCACAAACCACATATTATCGAATGTACTTGTTGACGTTGGATTTATGTGTAGGACAAAAGAAATACTTCTGCAGAATAGCAAGTGTCTTTGCTACCCCAAAGTGTCCTACATTCTTGTTGTAGTGCGCGTCCCAAATGAGCTGTTGTCAGTGCTCACCGGTCGGTACACAAAGTTGTCCAAGATTGTATAGCAAGGTGTCTTTCAGGAAATAGTCGGAGGTCGATGACTTGTTTATCTGTAACTGTCGGAAAACTGCTGAGAAGTCGCTGTCATCCTCGTACAACTGTGGCCAAGTGGTTGTGTCATATACCTGCAAACTCATCACCGTCAAAAGGAGAGTAATGGGTGGACGACTGAGGCAATCAGCGATGGTGTTAGCTTTACCTTTCCGATACTTAATCATCAACTGGAATTGTTGTTGGTAATTAATGCACTTGAGTTGTCGGTTTGTCTGCAAATTTGATTGTGCCAGAGCGAATTGTAGAGGCTTATGGTTAGTGAGGATGATCGTTTCCTTTACAAGGATGTAATGCTTCCATTACTTGAGAGCTTGCAAAATGGTGTACAGTTCTTTTTTGTACGTCAAGTATCTTCTAACTGTGTCGTTAAAAGTCTCCGAATGAAAAGGGACTGGGTGACCAGACTGATTGATCACTGCGCCCAAGGCATAGTCTGATGCATCTGTCTCAATCTCAAAGGGTTGATGCAAATCATGTAACACAAGTACTGGTGCAGTGCATAGCTTGTGTTTGATATTTTCAAAAGTTACTTGATGTGTTGATGTCTATTTGAAGACAATCTTGCCATTTCCCTTTGTCAACTAATTCAAGGGCCAAGCCATGTGACTGAAGCAGATTATGAATCGTTGATAGAATTCGACAAAGCAAGAAAACTTCTTAGTTCTTGAATGCTTCTAGGAATGAGCCAATCTTTGAGGATCTGTACTTTGTCTGGATCGATGTGAATGCCTGCAGAGTCAATTACACACCCCAAATATTTAATGCTGGTCATCGCAAAAGAGAACTTGTCCATGTTTAGATAGAGTCGATGTTGCTGGAGAGTGTCAAGGACTTGTCGAAGATGTCCGACATGTTCTTCCCATGATTGACTGAAAATCAATATATCGTCGAGATAAACAATGACCCATTTTCCGATGAAAGTTTGAAGAAGGTTATCCATATGTCGCATGAAGGTCACAGGTGCATTGGTTAAGCCAAAAGGAATGACTAACCATTCAAATAATCCTTCCTTGGTCTTGAAAGCAGTTTTCCACACATCTGAGGACTCGATTGGAATCTGATGGTATCCCGACTTGAGGTCGAGCTTAGTAAATAATTTATCACCTTTCAGACAATCAATGAGCTCGTCTATCTGCGACAGAAGGTAGTGATTCTTTACCTAAATTTTGTTGAGAGATCTGTAGTTGATGCACATATTCCAAGTCCCGTCTTTCTTCGGAACTAGGACGACTGGACTTCCACAAGGAGAGGAGCTTGGTCGGATATGACCTTTGTCGATTAATTCTTGGATCTGTCTGCGAATCTCTTCATTTTTTAGAATGGATCTTCTATAAACAGATGCGTTAGGCAAAGAAGAACCAGGAACAAGTTCAATGGAGTGTTTTACTTGACAATGTTAAGGTACTCCGTCTAGACCTTGAAATAGGTTCTCATAGTCATCGAGAATATGATCGACTTGCTGCTTCTGTCGGGAGCTGCATTGGTCAGTGACTCGACTCATCGCTGCAGTCTTCTTAGAATGTTGCTTCTTGATCATGATTAATGCAAACTTCTGAGCATGATTGATGAGCTTCTTTGTCTGTTTGGAAGATATCAGTGCAACCGTTGGTGTAGGTTGACGCTCTAGTATGCTGAACCATTGATTTCGGATTCTGACAATCACCTTATGAGGCTGTGACTGATAACTTCCATGTCTATCCCAGAGGTAAGGTTTCCCAAACAGGGCGTCGGCTACGAAGAGTGGTGCCACATCGTAGAGTACTTCATCTTCAAAAGGTTTTATGAAGTAGGTGAGTTTGCATTGTCGAGTGATTTGTAGTTATTGTCCATCCTTCATCCAACCGATGTTGTAAGGCTGAGGGTGCAGAGTGGTAACAAGACCTAGTTTCTTCACGAGATCTTCAGAAACGAATTTCTTCTGTCTACCATTGTCCACAATCAAATGAAATGGGTTGCTCTGGACCCATATCCGTGTATGGAACATGCATTCGCGTTCCTCCTCGTCGACGATAGTAGAGGCTACTGGAGTGGTCGATGTCAAAAGGGTCATTGTGTCTAGATCAAATTCTTCCACCGTCTTGTCGAACGCATCAGAGGTCAACAATTTTGCCAAAAATGTCTTCCGAGCTTTGCATTTAGATGTATCATGCCAAGATGAGTGGTGGTAATCGCACCAATTTCCGGTCGGCGGTTGTTTGCTACGTTCCCTCTTGTGAAAAGGCTTCTTGCCGTGGTTTGGATTTGGCGATGTCAGCTGAGAAGATTTTGACTTGTCAAAGTTGGCTAGTGCCTTCTTGTCGGGTGGTTGTCCTGATGCCGGCTTTGTCGCAAAGCATGCTTTCCCTTTTTGCTTGGTTTCAATTTCGCTGGCATAGTGGAATGCATCCACAAGCATATTGAAAGTCAGAAATTCCATCTCCTGCTGAATGCACTGGGACAATCCTCTAACGTACTTCAAAACAAGCAATTTCTCTTCTTCTTGGACGCCAAGTCTAGCCATGAGTTGGTATAACACGTCGGTGTAACTCTGTACTGATTGGTCTTTCCATTTCCTTAGCTGTTGCCACTTCTTATACTGCTGCTCTAGGTATTTAGGCGGGTAAAATTCCTTCCAGATGTGTTCGACGAATTTATCCCATGTGTCAATGGGGTCTCCCCTTTTCTCCATCTTTGTCGAGAGGTTCTCCCACCACCAGTGCATAGATGTTGACATCTTTAAGGATGCAATGGTGATCTTTTCAGCTTCTGAGAGTTGATTCACAACGTAATAGGATTCCAATTTTTGTACCCAATTGTCGACGGATTCCGCATCAATCTTACCTTCAAGATTTGATATGTCCATATTCATTTGCACTTTGAAGGGGCTGATTTTATCGGAGTGAGTTCTCATCGAAAATCCTCCAGATGTCGAAGAAAATCGCATGAGAATTTCATTGAACTAGGTGAACATTTCAGTCCATTGTCGAGCCAAAGCTTGCTCAATAAGCTGTGCTGTCTCGTCGGTTACATGTCTATCATTTGTTTCTTCTGTAATTTCTCGAGGTAGTGTCTACTTGGATTGCTGATATTGCAAGCGAGTTTGAACCGACATAAGTTAGGTAACTTCGAGAGAAGTGTATATGCATAACTTAAGCACAAAAACTGATTGCTCTGATTGAATCTTGCTCTAATACCAATGATCTAGGTCGTGGCCAGGAAGCACGAGGGGGACAACAGTTCAACTGAATGAGTTGTCTCTGTTATGGCGAAAGCAATAAGAAGAAGAATGAGAAAAGCAGGTTTACACTACGCAGATAAACACAAATACACATAGACAATATGCAGGAATGCGAACTGTTCTTCTCTATTACTTGCAAACATATAGCTTGATTGTTGATCGATAAGATGTATGTTACAATATTATACATGCTTATATAGAATTCTAAGACGTTTGGGTGCCTTCCTGTTATGTTCAGTTACAAATAAGAAGTTAGAACGGTTCAACAGTTCAACCGTTACAGTCGACTGGAAGACAGAGAGATAGTTTGTTGAAGTTCGACAGTCATTGGTCGCATGTCGACGCTGCATGTCAATGTTGCGAAACTGTGAGGTTTTTGAACATGTCAAAGGTGTGGAGTGTGTCGCAGTATGTCGAAGTCGAGACTCGTTGGAGTTGTGTTGAAGTCGATGACTTGTCGCAGCGAGAAGTTATCATTCGAAACAAATTCCAACTATGATGCGGATCACAACTCTCCACCCAACCAACCCTTGGCTAATAGTTGGGGGCCCCGAGCACCCAACTAATAATGTTATGCCAACTCAATCTCCTTAATCTCACGACCCTCAGTTCTCCTTACAATAGCTCTCCAAACCATAGGCTCAATAAAAAAATAGAAGAAAGATAGTCACAACAACAAAAAAATGACCCCCTCCCAACATGCATGAACCCCTATCTATTTTGCATGGGTTCCAAGTGGCCTGTGCACTTACTTCTCCTAATTACACTTTATTAACTTAACAATGCTTACTTCTCAATGTTTTTGTTTACTTTTCCCCCTATTTTCTCTAATTTAATAAATATCTAATTTAATGATGTACTCATAAGAGCTAACTATGCTTATAATAATCTAACTATTCCTAATTCATCTTTGGGGTGTTATAGTGTGATAGATGTCATAGTTTACAATAGGGTGCTACTCCTCCTTAAGGCCATCAATAAATCCCCCTCAACTAGGTTCTAGATCATATGCTTCAGAACCAACTTTGAAATTTTATTCATGATAATAATGCCACAATTGTTTGACATGGGGAAGGGACTTCAAGAGTGGGAAGTCAATGTTCCCATTGCTGGAAACGTTATGGATAGAGAAATAAGTCTCTAACTAGTGAAATCATCTCCCCAAAGCTTATGACTATTGTTCCTTTAGATTAAGGGTTGTAAAAATTAGTTATATCTTGAAGGGTATTGTTCCTTTGAAATGAGCACGTGTTGAAGGTGCATATCTTCCTATTAGAATTTGACTGAAATGATCCATCATATCATTCCTTTGTCATTCAGAGGCTACCTAGAGGAACAAAGTGATATGCTCATATGGTTAATTGTCCTTCTTTTCATCCACCATGTGAGGCTACTTAGGCTAGTGAGGAACATCATATGAAGGTTTGGTTATATCAAGGCCCTAGCTTCATTTACCTTAGCCTCATGGGGGACATGCATGGAAAATCATTAAAGTGTAGATTACTCTGATACCATTAATTTAGTCATTTGAGAATAGAAAGAAAGGAAACATTAATTCATAAAAGAAACATAAAGATACAATGAAAACCAAATTCTTTTAGTCAAAGAATGGTTGAAAACATTGTATACATACAATGGCTAAAATGGTGGTAGCTATCTTTGAGAAGATATGTATCTCAATGTTCATGGTTTCACACACATAATTCTTTGTAAGAAAGAATCCCATGTTGGAGACTTTTTTATAACTTTATGTTTCCAACTATAAGTAGGTTCGGGTGAAAACGTGAAGGTGGGAAACAATTCCATGACAATTTGCTTTTTTTTGTTCTAATTTCTGTTTTCTCGCCCGAGACAAAAGTCAACATATTTTCTTAGGCGAGAGTTGTTATATTTCTCGGGCGAGAGATTAACCACAGTTAAACATCTCTCGCCCGAGAGTTATTCCGTAGTTATATAATTGTTCGCTCGAGATTTATTCCGTAGTTAGATACGTTCTCGTTCGAGAGTATAACCATATTTGTATATTAAACTCTCGGACAGGTTTCTCTGCCGAGAGTTTAGATTCCCTAAAACCTCAGACGAGAAATGTTTAACTATATAAGTGAAAACAAACCTTTCCCCAGCTGCTTGTCGTTGTTCGCCTGTCACTGCTTTTCTTTTGTCGTTGTTTGTGGTAAGCCTACTGCTTGGCTGAGAGAGAAACAAGGTGGTTATAAAGCCTGGCCTCGTTCAAACCGAAGGGAGGGCCATGACAAAGAAGGGAGGGCCACTACAACGAAGGGGAATGGCCACGGACACGAAGGGAAGTCGAAGGAACTGCTTGCACAGGTAATTTATAAATCATTTCTTTGCATACTTGCATCATGGTAATTTTGGAAAATTACATTAGGTAATTTTGGAAAATTACATTAGGTAATTTTTGAATTTTATATTAGGAAATTTATAGGGCGGTTCCAAACCCTCCTAACCCTAGTTAGTGGCTAGATTCAATTTGTTGGTTCTTCCTCTAGCAAACCAGCTACGAGACCTACTAGATTCAATTTGTTGGTTCTTCCTTTTTATTTGGTCATAGGTGATGTACCGCCTTCCTATGGCATGCAGTTATCTTGACACTAGGGAACCTCTATGGAGGGAGTATCCAATTCGACCTATAATATGCCACTATCTCAGTCTTCGAGTGGGAAATTCTAGATTATACAGGTGACCTAAAATTACTTTTTTCATTAGTGATCCAAAAAAATCCCACTAAGTTTCGTGCCTATACCTATGATGAATTGGGAACCTACTCCTTAGTCACCAACCCTCTTCTCAAATCCAAACATGAACGCATATTGTGGCAGAAGAGCTGCCCCTTGAATCCTCAGGGTTGTGGAGTTTTTTTTTATGGGCTTGCAACAGTGCATGGAGAAAAGATATACAATCGAAGATTGATTTTGTATTTTTTATTACACAAATAAATGAAAATTAGTATATTGTATTCATATATTGAATACAATGGTTGTTGGGTGCCAATTTTTAGGTATAAAATTTATGCTCATTGTAATATGGGAGATTGAGAGAAAGCTTGGTCGGTTAAAAATCCTTTTAGTTTCCAGAATATAATTCACTCATGCTATGCTTTTGAAAATTCTTGTGATGTACACAATGTTGCAAGAGAGAGAAAATAAAAAACTGAAAGCATCTAGATGGTGGGGTTAAATAACACACGAGTTTTTTGTGTTGTTTGCAGATTTCCTGATAGCTATACACAGGTGTGAAGGAAAACCATCTTTTTGGATATTTGAGTTGCTTTAAGAATTCATGTAAAGGTTGCCACCATTAATTTCTCTATTGATATTCTATGGTTGTCACCTCAAGTATCCCCAAAGCTAGTCTGGAGTATCTTGAACTTTTCATTACCTCTAGTATGTTGTTCTTGCAATGAATGACCTATTGATAACTATTGAGCTAGTAGTTTAGTCCCAAATATCCTCTCATCTACCTTGATACAACAGATGTTGTAGAGATATTCCTAATTTAGTCCAAAAGTTTCAAAGGTTTCAAGCACTGCATGAAGAATCGATTTGTATCATGGTAAACTTTGGTTCTTCTTTGCTATATCTTTCATCTTCTTGCTGTGTTTAATAATTTTCAACTTTTTTCAAATGGTTGATATGTAGCACTTGTTAGGCGTGAGTTTACACTATCAATTGTTAGAACTTACCATTAATCTTTTGGTTGGTAAATGAAAACAATTTGCAAAATGTCTTAGGCCTTTCATGATGGTTTTTATCTTGGCACTTTGCCATAGTTGAACTAATGCATTGTTGTATGAGCATTCTGCTCCTATGGGTGTGGATAAACACTTGATTGGTTTGAAAAATGTTCCCAAAGGTAAGAATAAAGAGGCTTGTACTTGAATGTTTCTCAACTCATTCGCATTAAAAATTTAAGGTAGATTCATGCCTATACCTATGATGAATTGGGAACCTACTACTTAGTCACCAACCCCCTTTTCAAATCCAAACATGAATGCATATTGTGGCAGAAGAGATGCCCCTTGAATCCTCAGGGTTGTGGAGTTTTTTTACTAGCATACATTTGCCAAGATTAATAGTGATGTTTTACATTTTTTCTACTAGTGAGTTACATGAACGTCGAAAATGAATAATGTCTATCATTTCAAAGTGGGTGAAGAAACCTTGTATTCTTTATAACATTCTAAACATAATTGGTTTTTTCATGAGGTTTTCCTTATCATCTTGTTCTATTATTACAACTGAGTTTCCCACCACTTTGACTTATATGTTTGATTGTTCGTCATTATACCAAGTCCCCATACTAAAGTTTCTTCTTACTTTCCTTCAAATCCTGAGATCACCTTCATGCACTTACCATCCTTGTTAGTTATCAAAATTTAATCGAATTCTAATATAAGTATAAAAATAAAAATATTTAAAAAACTATTATTTATATTACCAACCACATCTTACTAGTGTTCGACTTCTTTGCACTCCATCAACACTCTTCTTCAGTTAACTCAAGTTTTCCATTCACTTTCTCCTGGAATATTGACCACAATTCATCATTTTTAAGATGTTTTTAGTTAGAAAAACCTGGCTATCATCTCCTTTAATGCCTTGTTCATTCCGCTCTGTTGTATCAATTTTTACTACAATCCCCTACATTTTTTACAACCCCACTCCCTGCAACCATATATCATATTATCCAAGGTCGGCCAATATTTTTAGCTGGGGACAGAGTGATGTTCACATCAAAAGTAAGATAAGTATAATGGGTTAATGCAAATGGATTAATGTAGATGTGAATGATGACAAATTAATAAGGGAGCTAAAGACATGAGTCAAACGAGGGAAGATAATGCACATGTTTATATTTCTTATTTTCCTTGCACTATATAGGTATTTTATTTTGACTAGAAAGGAATCTTAGCTCACCAAGTACTAATCTTTTAAAATGTTAATTCTCTTGGATATCATATATCAATTTCATATCTTAAAATGACTCAGCACTGCTTTGTAGGATTTTATACAATAGGTATGGCATTGATAGTCAATGCTACATTTTCAACCCAAAATGTTGTCATAGTTGCTCCATTCCATACTTTATAGGGAGGTGTATGGAGAAGAATATTAGATGATACATGTAGTAGCACTCAGGTTACTATGATTCAACAAAATCTTCATAAATTATGAAGTTGTTTGGTAGTGAAATTGAAACTAATAGCCTACACCAAGTGGAAGGTTCAATTAGAAAAAATAAGAGAATGTATCAAGCTCTTGATTGTCAATCATCAAAGAATGACATAGAATCAACTTCCCAAAGTATTTCCCACAGTGAAATATATTATGGCCATATTAGCTCACTCTCACGTCAAACCATAGAAAAATATCATTCATACTGAAGGTTGGATTGAGGTGGAGAGAAACATAGATAGTACCATGTTTCTAATGGTCCAATAGAAATGAGTAAGCCTTAGAAAGCTTCAACATCAAAAGGACACAACTTCCCAAGCTACCCAAAACACCAAGAAATGAATGCCTCGTACATTCTTTTCAATTAATATTTTGAAGGGTTTATTAAAAATATAAGCACATTGGATGCACAATTTAATATTGTATCCAATGATTATCCACATGAATAATTTTTAGTAAACCTATAGGGATATAAATTGAAAATACATGAAAATGTATGTTTCTAATCTCCCTCTAAATTTTTAATTTAAAATTTATGTAACAGAATTTAATGCATAACCAAGAGATGAGGTAGATAAGAGAGTTTTTTTTTCAAGGAGGTGGTGACGAAAGACATCATTACAATAGTTAAGCACAATAAAACATAATTCAACAAACATAGAATTGCAAGAAACTGAAATATTTTGATACACAACAATTACCGCATATGCAAACATTATTGAAATTGTTAGATTGACCCATAAGGTCATTTTATGCATCATGAAGATGTAATTACTCCCTTGAAGTGAGGAAGGTGACATCCATAGAGATTGATGATGGTGCATAACAAACTCATTTTTTATTTTTAGTGCACCATCCAATTGCTTTGGTATAACTACTCAACTAGTTTAATTGATGAGTAGTCCCACACAGATGATAATGTTCACAAGTGCCTTGGGTGAGACTTTACCTTCCTTAGGAATATATTGAAAACACTAATACTCGTGGACATTATTGATGGCCCACACACTGAATCTTAGGGTCTAGTGTTTAGTTCCAACACTAAACTAAGGTAAGGGAACTCAAAGGAAGGTGGTCCAACACGACCAAGGGATGGTAGAGAGATATCTATGTCATGGAGCACACATGGATATGACACATAATTGGGCCACACCATGACATTCCTTATGGGTAGGCATATGTGAGTACTAATGAACCAAATTTATATGCTACAAGTGGTATAAATCTAAAGTACATTCTCATAAAAAATTGAATGCATACTTGGTTAGAAACTAGTTGTAATATCATAATATAGTGTCCATGACACCTACAAAGAGACTAGATTTCATGGGACAACAACAAAAGCAAATGAATCACGTACACAACATTTTGTATTTCATTAAAGAGTCAACTAAACATTTATACAATTGGTTGTAATATTTCAAGCACTGGATTTTTGCACCCCACCCCCTAACCAAGAAAACCTTTGATCCATATTAACAAACAAAATATCTTTCTATCGAAATCCTAGGTTACCATTGGAGACCCCACTTCATTGCCTATATGAGACACTTACCATTACGCCTTTCTCTAGCCTCATTTTTCCCACTTTTTTTCCACCATCACCCTCTACGCGATTCTAGGGGGACGATGGTCAGTCTATGCAATATAACACTTTTGATTATAGAAGATTAATAAGAGATTAGTTGTTTGAAATTCATTTCCAGATTTCTTTTTCTTGCATTTTGTAGTTTGCTTTAGTATATTAGTCAACCTCTACCAGAATAAGACATCAAAGATCAAGATCTAACAGGGGATATATGATCTTGTGGTCCAATTCTAAGCTAATCCTGTGGTGTTAGTTTACCTCGATGTTTGATTTGGTATTATTACATTTTGAAGTGTGCTTGCTAGCATTAATTTAGGCTAGAATAGGTTCTAATGTTGCATTTCATGTGCCTACATCTCTAAGTTTATGATTAACCTGGTTGATTTCTCATTTTGTCTTAACAAGGACACATGGATCGTCCAGAGACATCTACCATCAGTGCTAGACGAAGACATATGATGCAGTCAGGTATATTCGATTGTTAATCTGAAATATATTTTTCTTGTTTGACACATTTTGACATGTTTATTAATCTGTGGAAAATTCTTATCAGGCACAGGTTCACAGCTTCAGGGTGAAGCAATCTTGACTTCTATGCAACAACACTTCGTGAGGTCATCGTCAGGTAAATTCAATTATTATTCAATTTATGCTCAAGTGTATATAATCATAAATATTTTTTTACACAAATTTCTAAGATCTTGTTGTGCACAGGTGGTGTCTCTCACAATGACAAACGTCTGTCTGAGGGGTGTACAGGTGCTAGTGGACAATCTCAAAGGACACACTTAGTGTCTCATACGCCACCACCAGGTAGAGATTGTTTACATACATTCTGACTAGAATTTTTGTTTGACATGTTTATTAATCTGTGGAAAATTCTTATCAGGCACAGGTTCACAGCTTCAGGGTGAAGCAATCTTGACTTCTATGCAACAACACTCCATGAGGTCTCGTCAGGTAAATTCAATTGTTATTCAATTTATGCTGAAGTCTATATAATCATAAATATTTTTTTACACAACTTTCTAAGATCTTGTTGTGCACAGGTGGTGTCTCTCGCAATGACAGATGTCTATCTGAGGGGTCTACAACTGCCGGTGGACAAACTCAGAGGACACCCTTAGTGTCTCATACGCGACCACCAGGTAGAGATTGTTTACATACATTTTGACTAGAATTCTTGTTTGACATGTTTATTAATCTGTGGAAAATTCTTATCAGGCACAGGTTCACAGCTTTAGGGTGAAGCAATCTTGACTTCTATGCAACAACACTCCGTGAGGTCATCGTCAGGTAAATTCAATTGTTATTCAATTTATGTTGAAGTCTATATAATCATAAATATTTTTTTACACAAATTTCTAAGATCTTGTTGTGCACAGGTGGTGTCTCTCGCAATGACAGACGTCTGTCTGAGGGGTCTACAGCTGCCGGTGGACAAACTCAGAGGACACCCTTATTGTCTCATACGCGACCGCCAGGTAGAGATTGTTTACATACATTCTGACTAGAATTCTTGTTTGACATGTTTATTAATCTGTGGAAAATTCTTATCAGGAACAGGTTCAGGGTGAAGCAATCTTGGCTAGTATGCAGCTTCACTCCCTGAGGTCATCATCAGGTAAATTCAATTGTCATTCAATTCACGCTAAACATAAAACTTCTTTTACACATATCTTTCTAAGATCTTGTTGTGCACAGGTGGTGGCTCTCAAAATGACAGACGTCTGTCTGAGGGTGGGTCTACAGGGGCTGTTGGACAACCACAGATGGCACCCTTAGTGTATTATTCTTTAGATACGCCATCACCAGGTAGAGATTGTTTACATGCATTTTGACTAGAATTTTTGTTTGACATGACTATTTTATTTGTGAAAAATTACATGATTTTTCCTGTAAACTTACATGTGATTGCCAATATTTGGTTTCCTACAGGGACTTCTGGACATTCTAACAATAATGATGGTTCAGAAGACTTTATTTCTATTTCTCACCATGTTCATGATAATGCAGAGGTTCCATCAGGTATTTAAAATGAACACATTTTATTTAAATGTTTATAATTTGATTGACAAATTATATATATAGTTTTTAATCCTTGCACATACATTTTACTTCTTATAGGGTTTGCTGCTGCTGATCCTAATCCACCTCCTCGGACAAGGAGAGGCCGTCGGGTGCAGCAGTATGCTCGCAATGAAAGATATGATCCTCTTTACAGTCATCCTAGAGATGTTCCCGAGGAGACTCCTTGGGAAGACAACATCGCTAGGTTGACTGTGGAAGAGATGAAGGAGCATTCATTGAGATTGCAGGAAGAACTTGACACTTCAAATATCTCTTTTGGTTCTCAACAGTGTCTCCAGATTGTTTTGCACAATTTGAACAGTTTGATCGAGACATATATTGGGGTTGGACCATCAACCCATATTTTTCATGACATGATGCGTAGGAGGCGGTTGTCAGTGATGGGTCGCCACAAGTTTGAAGAAATAAAAAAAATTGTCACAAAAGAAATGGTCTTTTCATGTTTTGACTTGCGGCCCAGAGACAAAAAACGTCTAAAGATCGCAAGATTCAATGATCCATTGATTGCACCCCATATTTATTCCAGGTTCTTGTGTGCATATGGGAAGTTCCCTAATAATGACGAGGTTCCTCGGTATTTTGTTAAGATGCTGATTGCAGAGTTCTGGTTTCACATGGACCCCGACTATACAGATACGGGATCCAGTTTCTATGGTGCTGGCAAAGGTCGTACATATGAACGATCTGATGCACGACGAGATGTTCAGTATAGGCGTCCAATGCCTCGGTTAGTACAGCCACATCCTAGAGTCGTTGCTTTGCCAGAGGAGTTGGAAATGGAATCCCAAATAGCAAGAGGGGTGAGGGAAGAGATAAGAGAGCGTGTTGGGTCTGCATTGGCAGGGGTGGAAATCGACATAAATACTTTGTCATCTTCAACCAGTATGGATGAAATCCCATTTGATGATTATTCTGATGATCACTTGAGTAGCATGACTCGATTAGAGATTCAGCAGTATGCAACGTACTGTATAGATAATTATAAGCGAGTCATCCCTGGACAAAATCAAAATAGAGGCAAGGTACGTAAGTATGCAATAATATTTTTCAATTTATTATATGAAATCTAATTTTTTTATTCTCCAAATCTAATGTCTATAAATGATATGGAATTTATGCAGTGTACCAGATTCATGAATGATGACAACTTTAATGATACGGATTTTATTGACCGGTCAGAAACAGAGGCTAGTGGCATCAATACGCATGTTGAGGAAATTGTAGTTTCTCAATTTCCACCAGGGACACAGGTATGGATATTCCTATTTCATGTATTCTAATCATTGGTCTTAGCTTTAGATTAAAAGGTTTACCTCCTGGTTTTATGGGTATTCTGTGTTATATACATAATACTGAATTTATATTCATGGTATTCTGGGTATTCTATGCATTTTTTACTGTTAAAAATGGTTGTTCGTGCTCAGATTCTGAGATTAGGGTTTTTTCATGCCTAGAATACTAGCCAAAATAGCTCCTAATGTACACAACTCACACTTGCAACTTGAATTAGCAACTTACACTTGCAACTTGAATTAGCTTTAATGACAGATCACACTTGTCTTTGAACTTATCTTGGTAACTTGACTTGAAATTGATGATAACTCAAAAGGTCTTGTCCTTATTATCATATTTATGCTTAAAATTTTTCATGATAAGTCTTCAGTTTAGTCAAATTTAGGCCTTTCATTGTTGCCTCTAATTCGACCAACAATAGTTCCTAAGAAGGACAGACCCTCTCATAAGTTTCTACCTTTTGGGGGAAGTGTTACAAGGATCGAAGCCTATTGAAGTGAAATATATTTTGGAAATGTTTTTGAAAATCTATCAAACTTCAATTTCATCTGCTGAAAGGTTGCAACTTCGATCTAGTAGAACTAAAATTTGCTCTGGATTTAGTTTTCTCTTTAGGTGCTAGAAATAGAATTTAGAGGGCACATCCCTGGATTCAATCCATTACATGCACCCCCTAATCCTATCCCCTCTTGCCTTGTAATATTCAAATATTTAGAGCCATGATTCCAAGTCACTAATTGTATGTATTTCATTAAAAGGTCCCACTGCCATCCATGATTGAGCTTGCTGAAGCTGACTTTGAACTTGATTTTCTTTTCCTTTCCTAGTCTTGTTCAATGTAAATTCATAAATTTCACATCAACCTTGTTCCCTGTAATTTAGAAAGTATAGCACTATAAACTATGAATTATTAGAATAAAAAATTCTTGCTTAGTTTTGGGTTTTACAATATCTTCTCCTTGAAGTTTTACGATTTTTATGAAGTGAAATTCATGGTGTTGTCCTATTTCTGTGTTTTATACCCCTACAGAGTCTAGACAACTAAAGAAAGAACAAAATTATTGCATAGAAAAACTATACTACATTCTCATGGTTATAAAGTGTTCCCAAAAATTCTGTACCTAAACCTAGTAGGATCCTGAGAATAAAGGGTGTAGACTGCTCCAAGTCTTTTCTAGGTGTGCTCAAAGTTGTAGAACAAACCATAGGTAAATTTTCATACCAAACCCTAGGAGAACAACTTGACCCTAAAGTTGGTCACATGCAAATGATCTTGCCTAAATCTGAAATAATAAATGGGTAGGCCATGGTTATGCGTGTATCCCTTTTTAAAAAATGTTATTATATTTGTGTTTTTTTTGTTTTTATTCATCATTAGCAGGGTTTTCTAAAATTTCTTTATTATTGAGGAAGTCCAATCCAATCCTACTTCATCAACATGTCGCAATCACCCATGGATTTAGCCATGGTTTTTCTCACCTATAACTCCCTCAATGAGTTTCAATCATGGATATTCATCAATACAGGGAAACAAGGTATTTTAGAAAATCCAACACATTCTAGAAATCATGAAAGATGACTTTCCCAATCACTCCAGTTTGAAATGTTTTCATATTGTATTCCAACTGAGTCAATTATTGAAAATGGGAAAGGGAATCTTGTAGTAGAGAATAATTAACCGAGATTGTGCCACAAATTTGGATTTATATTTGAACTTCATGCCTAATTTAGCACCATAACAATGCCAGAAATGACTTTTGATTTTAATAAAGTCCCGAGCCTGATCTCATATGAGAATAAATAATAATATTGATAGAATTCCATGGGTATTATAATAGATTTTAACTATATAGTATATATGAAGTAGCACTACATTTTAATTATATGAAGTAGCACTACTATATATGAAGTAGCACTAGATTTTAATTATATAGTATATATGAAGTAGCATTACCTCTTATTCTCAATTTCATGGTCTTAGCCCATAGATCTTATCTTAAAAATCCATTTGTGCCACCTTTTCATTTGCATATCACACTTTTTATTTTTCTTTCATAGTCATTGTCTTTCCTGCTATTTCCATGTCTTCTCTCTTTGTAAGGTTTTTGAGTTGGGTAATTTTGATATCATTTAAAGTATGGCTATTGGAACAAGGCTCCTTTAACTGTTGGTCAATGAAGGAGCTTAGTTTTTCCATGGAACCCTCCTTAGAGGGTGTGTACAAGATTATCCTACAGGATTATAGTTTGTCCCAAAACTTGTATATATATATATATATATATATATATATATATATATATATATATATATATATATATATATATATATATATATTAACTTTTCATTTTGACTTTGTAGCCCATAGAAACCCAGGAGCCATTGGTGTTCCGGTCCGAAGGTTGAGATCGATCTACTCTACTTGTAAATCAATTGTCACCATTTTTTGCGATAGTAAGAAATGACCAAGGGCATGATGATCATTTTTGGTTACTTGAACGATCATTTTTGTTTACTTGAACATAGTTTCCTTGTGACTGAGCTACTGGTGATCAAATTATTTGGTTATGGCAGGTATTGGAATATCACTTTTGTTTTTGTCAAGTATGGTTAGAAATTGTGTGGTTACTCGCATATCTGATCATCTTATTCCTTCCTCTTGCAGCATCTCGAGTGAATCCTTGTCATCTGTCCTATTTCAAGTTTTGCGGCCGTTTTATGGTCTTGTGGCAGCTGTTATGCTATTTTTCACCCTGGATGTTTATCAATGTCAGTTTTGATCTACTTTTCCATGTTCCAATATCATCCTACTGCAGCAACAGATGAGGTTGATCAGCTTTCATAATGCCTTATTGTTTTGCTTTCATAGTGCTTTTATGTTTTGCTTGTTTATTAATGCTAAAGCACAACAATTGATTAGAGTTTTGCTTGGTTGTTTCAGGACTGGGACAAACAAGATCCATCTCAAATCATCACTGAGATGTGTGGTTTTGCTACAATCCTTTCTGGCACATTTTTACTGCATAAGACCAAAGATCTCGGGGACAATTTATCAGGTGTGTTTGTGACAGACACCTGGTGATTCAGAGGCATCTATTTGGGACTTGCCTCCATCAGCTATAGGAGATCCAAGAAACTTAGATGCAATCTCCCTCTTATCAACAAATAAAGGAAAACCTATGGAAGCTCTTGTGGAGCAAGTTCGAGATGGAAGTACAATACGGGTTTATTTACTCCCTACATTTCAGTTTGTGCAAGTTTTCATGCCAGGGTTCCAGGTGAGGCATTTTGTGTATATTGCTGTGTATTAATATTTAGAAATGAGTTTTCTAGAACTATGTATATATACCAAGTCAGCAGTCTCTAATTCATTTTGTATTTATATTTATTATTGGTCTGTTTTATATAAAATGTCCATCTATTGGAAGAAAACTGGCCGCAGCAGAGACCCCAGCACCCACTGAAACAATTTCAGATGAAACTATTGGGGAAGTTGAATCTCCATCATATTTAACAATTGCACAGAGGCTTGCTGCATGTACAGTCGTTTCTGCTGAACTTCTGCCAGATCCACATCCCAGAGAGGCAAAACATTTCACTGAAACTAGAGTTTTAAATAGAGATGTGAGTTAGTTAATGACTTGAATTGTGAGTAGATTCTTTCAAATTAGTTCTGTTTTTTGGTTTTTTGTTCACCTGTGTTGATTCTTTGGTTGATATCTAAATGTTCTATCCATGTGTGCAGGTTCGGATCATGTTAGAAGGTGTTGATAAATTTAGTAATTTAATCGGTTCAGTACATTACCACGATGGTGATGTTGCAAAGGACCTTGCGTTAGAACTTGTAGAAAATGTAAGTTAGCAATTTCATGTATACATTCAATACTTCTCTATAGTCTAGCAATTGTCATATTTAAAGCGCATTAAAGTTTTGAGTTCTGATGCCGCATAGTTTTCTGCGTTGTTTTCTAGTCTACTTCAAATAGTTTTCCTAGGATTAATGGCTAACAGAGTATTCAAATTAGTTATTCAAAGATTTCTACTTATATATGAGGCAAAGGAGTTTCACTCTATGAATTTTCTCATAATGTCATCATTGTTACATTGTTTGCTTCCTAGACAACAATCAACGATGACCAAACCAACGTTATTGGGAATGTTACACACAATGTTGGAGTCTTCTTTGTTGGCTCGAAAGGACTGCCACAAGGTTTATTGATGATATTTCTGGAATTTATTTAAAAGTAGAGATATATGTTTTATTTGGAGGCATGTCTTTAGCTTTCAAAGATAACAGACCTCAGATGGAAGTGTCGAGTTTTATCATGTTGATTTTATCCCCGCATCAATCCCAGATTTTCAGGCATTTGAAATTTCAAGAAACAAGGTCAGCTGAAGAACATAATACCTAGAAGAAGTGTCAGTTTAGCCTATTGTCCCAACTTAATTAAGGGCAAAGATCTCTATGAGGATGCATGCTTGCATGCCTAAGTCTATATCCAATATAGGTGCACCTGCTTTGGCTTGCTTATCTGTGCAAGGAAGGCACACTAGGGTTAGGAGTTATTACTAGAAATAAAGGCATTGTTGTGCATGCATCTAGAATCATTGTACCTGCACTTCTTTGCCCCCCAAAAATAGTTAAAAACCAAAATATCAGACCTAGGTTGAGTGTAAGAAATTATGGGCATGGTAACAACAATCATCAACCTTACTTCTCCATTTTGAGAAACCTCTAAGCACCCAATCATATTTATGGGCATAATTTCACAAGTTGACAGTCTTCATATTGTGTTCTGAGCTAAATGCTAGCAACAAAATGCCCTAATCCTCAAATCTAGGCAAGGTTTTCCATGCAAGAAGCAGATATAAGCATCCATACAGCAGTGGAAAAACATTAATGCATAAGTTTTGGGCATGAATATAGGAGAGTACTTTGTGGTGAAAATGACATTTTCCATGTCTCGGTGAGGAGTAGCGTGATTTATTTATAGCAACATGCCCTAACAGCCGTAAAACTCCAATCCTAGGCTAAGTCATGAGAATTCTAGGCATGAACAATGGCAACATGAAACGTCTATCTCAACTCTGGGTAGATTATATCAAATTTTCAGCCCTAATTATTAGTTCTTTAGCAAATTTCAAGGTAAAAAAATAGTAAAACTCCACCATATTAAATGCTATGCGAATTCTGGGCACATTTTTAGGTATTTTCATGGAACATCAGTCAGAAAACAGCCTAAAAACTCATCTCTATACCTGAAACTAGCAGTAGATCAACATCAACAACAATTTTGGGCATGAATACATCCCTAATCCCTTAATCCAATTAAATTTTGTAATCCTCCAATCCTTTAATCCAATCAAATTCTCTTGCTTTTGATAGGTCTCTTCCCAATGTGTCAACTAGAATAATGAATAGAAAAGGGATGAAAGGAAATCTCCAATGTTATTAGGACCTTTCACATTTGGTGGAACCTTTCTTGGATAGCCAAATCTGGATGGTTAGTTACTCACTTTAAGGAGTTAGTTGGTTGTTGGAGTATTTTAGGAGTCAAACCCTATATCCAAGGAGTCCAAACCTATGTTAGATGCTTGCATTTGCTTTGAGGATGGAGCATTAC
The DNA here is from genome assembly GCA_027924585.1 of Larix kaempferi. NCBI lineage: Eukaryota > Viridiplantae > Streptophyta > Pinopsida > Pinales > Pinaceae > Larix > Larix kaempferi. Next base: position 7,883,681 of record BSBM01001430.1, on the reverse strand, counting down.
ACTTGGGAGATTTTTGGAGGACACACATTGTGGTTTTGACTTGATACTTAATCATTATCCTTATTTGGTGGAGGCACCCTCCTTCTTGGGCCTTATTCTATATTTGTCTATTTTTTACAACCATCAGTATGAGCAATTGTATCTAGTTGCAAGCAATACATAAATGGTTTACTAGTCAAGCTAGACTACCAATCAATATTTATGAACAGGATTATTGTAATTCTTCATTAAGAGTAACAAAGAGTTAGTGATTTTATCAGTGCAAATAAAAACCAATTGTTTTACTTTATAGAATTTTGTTAGTCCAGATTTAGTTGTTTTTTGGTTCACTATTTTGACTTTCTTGTAGAATGTAGTGCCTATACCCTTGAATTTACAATACATATTTTGTTATATCCAATTATGATGTTTTATAGGTGTATTCTAATTTCTAGATCCACATTTGTAAGATTAATTCTATTGAGTACATATATTTTGTATCATGTGTTAAAATTTGACATGGTATCAATGATGTGCATATGAAATCTTCCAGGATTTGTGTATGGAGTTGTTTGCTCCCTATGAGAGGGAGCTGTCAGAGGATTTCAATGGGGTGAACCTGGAAAATATTGCATTTTCCAGATACATTGTTTACAACAAATGCATAGAACATATGTAGAGAGAAACCAGAATTTGATTGGGTATTCTATAAAGAGCAAAGTTACCTGTAGACTACAGACATTATGAAAATTTGTGCAATTGCTGGAGAAAAAACCTGGAAGATTTGTGCAATTGCTGGAGAACAAACCTGAAGTTGTGGCATTTGGAGCACACATTCTAGTATTTCATCATCAGTATCGAGAATACATTCAATGTTGTTCTCATATTTGCAAATTGTGTGTTCTTTGCAGAGTGTGCATTCCATTGAGTTCATGGGAAGTAGTTGTTTGCATTTGTCGCAAAGTTTTTGGAATGGAGAAGAATAGACACTTTTTGCTTTCGAAATTCCCTGTATCTATGAAAGGATAAAAGCAAACAATAATTATATATCGTGTCCTATTTCTGCGTAGTAAAAAAATAAAATAAAATGTAGTATGACATGAATAGAGTACAAAGTTTGAATAGAATGAGGAGAAGGGTGATAGGTATTTTCCCGAGTTGTTTATTTTAGGACTGATAGCAAATGTGATTTTGAAAATTCATCATTGAGCACATCAATAAATGTTTCTAATCCAAAATAGAAAACATGGCATCCAAAACAGAAAACCACGCACAATTCCAGTATCGGCTTGCATGAAGCCATCTATGACAACCAGTTCAAATTGTCTATTGTATTGTTGGAATCCAGTGACAATTGTTGCAATAGATCCAATAAGGTATGTGTTCATTGATAGAACAAGTCCTTGTATACTGGTGTCAGGTGCAAGCTTGCATTGTTTGCATACTTGTTCTATGTTTTCAACTAAATGTGTTTCTTGTGGATGAATATAGTATTTTGTGTCTCCTATGTCGTAAGTACCTTTGATTTTTATCACAAAATCTATTATTCAAACACTAAGACCTGTGGAGAAATATTGTTGGAAACGACTGATAAGGTTATTGTTAATTTTTACTGTTATAGTCAGCTGCTCATCTTGGTCAACAAAGTTAGCATGCATGAACTGCTATTTTATAGGAGAGTTTGGATGTATATTTTGAGCTGGCTAATAGCTTGCAAGAACAACTCCCTCAAAGACATCTCCCTCCAACTATTTATTGTATCTATCTGTTTCACTGAAGTGTATTCACTTAGAGTTTGATGCAGAGGGTGTGTACAGGATTATAGTTTGTCCCCAAACTTGTATACATATATATATATTAACTTTTTATTTTGACTTTGCAGCCCACAAAAAACCAGGAGCCATTGGTGTTCCGATCCGAAGGTTGAGATCGATATGCTCTAGTTGTAAATCAATTGTCACCATTTTTTGCGATAGTAAGAAATGACCAATGGCATGACGATCATTTTTGGTTACTTGAATGATCATTTTTGGTTACTTGAACATAGTTTCCTTTGTGACTGAGCTTCTGGCGATCAAATTATTTGGTTATGGTAGGTATTGGAATACCACTTTTGTTTTTTTCATGTATGGTTTGAAACTATATGGTTACTCGAATATCTGAGAATCTTATTCCTTCCTCTTGCAACATCTACAATGAATCCTGGTCATCTGTCCTATTTCAAGTTTTGCGGCTGTGTTATGGTCTTGTGGCAGCTGTTATGCTATTTTTCACCTACAATGTGGAAGGAAATGGGCAGGAGATCCATCTTGTGTAGATTTGTCTGCTGGACAAAGTCAGGGTTCCAACTGGAGATGCCCCGGTTGTCAATCTGTGCAGTTTTCATCCTGTGCATGAAGATGCTTTCCTGTCAAAATCATAAGTGCTGGAAGAGATGTCATCCTGGAGAACGTGGAGATTGTGAACTATCACATGGGAAGGTCAAATCTTTCCCCTGTGGTAAATCCAAGCTGCAAAGTCAGAGGAAGAGTTAGCATGGATAGTGTGCCAACCTGCTCAGACAGTCCCTTGCTGGAAGACGTTGTTATCCATAGAGGAAAATACTGAATTCACGTGTGAAAAGTCTTGTGGACAAAAGAAAAATTGTGGTAGACACAGGTGCAGTGAAATATGCCGCACTCTTGCAAATCGAGGTGGCTCAAATACTCATTCTGGTGATTGGGATCCACATTTATGTGAAATTTCCTATGGGAAAAAGTTGCAATGTGGGAAGCATTTTTGCTAGGAACTTTGTCATAGTGGCCACTGCCCACCCTGCCTTGAAACTATTTTCACTGATGGTTTAAATTTATATGTATGAAATCTACAGTTTCCTGATATATTTATTATTTCCAAGACATGCTCTTTAGTGTGCAAAAATATTACAAGTTGAGGCCTTTCAATGACCATCGCATCATGGTCTAAAGCTGATATGAACATGTGCATGGACTATTTCCCGAGGAATACAAATTATACTTCTTTGCAGACTGACAGTACGTATATGCTTATTGTTTTTTATTGTATTATTGTTTCTAATTGAGAAAGGATTTTTTTATTGTTTCTAATTAAGATAAATCCACTCTACCTGCTCATTTGATGCCTTACATAACTATCATGAAACTTTAGACGTATATGAATTTGTCTTTGTTTCTCAATCAAATTTGACAGATAATCAATTTCTTCTGTATTTAAAGCATTGTTCAATTTTAGCACACGCATTGGAGCCTAAATTAGTATTGATTGTTTAGCCTTCTCAATACACCAAAACTCTAGCATCTAAGCAATAAATTGCATTTTTTCTCTTGTCTAATGAATCACCTTTGGTTAAGACCCAGTTGTGTAAGATAAAACTATTGTTAGGATAAGATGTTTGCCAACCCTGCTTTAGAAAATAAAAATGTTTCTCAATATAGGGTTGAAAGATGACCAAATATCCTAGCATTGGCACACTAGAAATAATGACATTTGACACCCTTCACGTGCTTGGACAAAGCATTCCCTTGAAAGATAAAAACTGGTGATAATTGGGGTAGATCTGAATCACCTCCTGGAAGCCTCCATTTTCATCACCAAAAATATAGTCGTGAACACAATGTGTGGCACATGATTGGTCTGTGAGCAGAAGTTTCAGTATTCAAATAACAATGTGTGATACAACAACCCATACCCTAGAGCAACAAGTACTGAAGACTGTTCCAGCAATAGTATACAACCTATCAAAATATCCATGAGATGTGACTTTTCTTGAAGGGGTTGTCTCTATGCATTGAGGATCATGTAAACATACACCCCTTTGCAATGTGAAAATAAGTGAATCAAACGACCTCATTTCCTTGTGGGCACTCATCAATGATCGATATGATTTTGTAGCATCATGGAGACCTCCCATTGGTTGATAGTGTGGATGTTTGCACTTGTTTAGACATTGTTTTGTGGAAGTTTTGCAACATCGTATACCTTGAGGTATCTAAAGGTGTCGAAACCCAACATTTTCAGGTACCATTGAGAGGATGATCATGCAACCCTAAGTAGAAATTTACCAACATATCAGTGATGACTTGAAGATCATTTGGGACATCTCTTACAATGATATAAGAACAAGTTTGGAGCATGAGTATCTAGATTAAAAGATAATCATATCCCCCATTCCTTGTAGCAGCATTGACATGCTTTGGTCAATAGTCTTTTAGGACTCCTCAAACATATGACAGTAGCATTAGGGTTAACATTGTGAAGAGTATATGGCAGCCTTTGAGCAGAAATCCAATTAAATTGGTACAACCATTTGTCACAACAAATTAGTTAGGTTTAAGGGTTTCATATGGGTTGGTTTCGACCCATTTTCTAGCACTTGAAATCAACAAAAAATTCACTCTTTTCATATCTATAAATGAGTAGTCCTATAGAATCTTGGAAGGAACCTTTAAAGATAATCAAATGTGTAATACGAAGCGTATATACCAACATGAAAGAACACTTAATTGGGGCAGCGATGTGACTACTTTTTAATGATTTCTGGAAATGATTGAAATCCTCAAATATTGAAGCAGTTACCTACACCTCACGACTATGTAACCAATTCTCAGTCTTGGTAGCATAATGAAAGATGTGGAATTATTTGAAACAACAAACCCTTCATGGATTCTTAGAAAGACTATGTATAATGAAATACTTAGAATTCTCTTTCTTCTAACTGCCTACTTTCATCTTACATTTGAGACCCTAACATAGTCTTCTAGCTAGCTCGACGTCGTTTGGGTTTCGACCATTAGGGAGTCTTTGACATTTAATGAAATAATTGAGTTAATTATTCACAACCAAAGGTTCATTATTAGTTCTGCATGATGATATACAAATGGTGCATCACATATTGTTTCGGAATATCACATACATGGTACATTTCAAGTATTATCCAACAAGGTTGCTGTGGCATATTCAAAGTGTTTTAGTGGTGACATTACATTACCTTCATCCTCATTCTAAATAAGAATTTACCGTCCATATGTCGAAACTACATACATTGTTTAAAAAAAGGTCAATTTCTTTATATCCCTCAATTTTCAAAAAAATCACAATTTTTTTACTTTACCTTATAAGAGGCTAGTTGTGTATATCCTAAATAAGAATTAACCCTCAGTATGTCGACACTACATACATTATAGTTGTTGTGTGATAAAAAAACATAGTTGTGTATACACTATAGTTGTGTGAAAAAAAATATCGATTTATGTGATTAAAATATAGTTGTGTATACATTACAATTGTTGTGTATACACTATAAGAGGCTACTTGTGTGACAAAAATTTAGTTTTGTATACATTATATGTGTGTGATAAAAAGTATTAACCTGTCTTCCCCTTTTAATTAGTAAGTATTAACACTGTTGTTAACTATCGAGTTATATGGTGACCTCTTCATTTTTTTAACCATTCATAATCCAAGAATGTACATGTACTATCTACAACTATATCATAAACAAAGCTATCGAGGATATTTACTAACGTTTGGAGATTTAAGTGCTCCTAGTTGTATTTGAAAAGTTGGTGTCCACTTTTTTTAGGGTATTATTATTTTTTCCCTTTTTTTGAATTTCTTATTGGACATGTTTCTGAGCTCTATCTATACCAGATGGGGATCTCTATCGATCCAAATCTATGGAGGGATGGTTACTGTAACATAGGTGACCAATTTGTTCTAGTAATACCCTGTAGCAACCGTCTGAGTAGCCCCCTTTGTTGTGATCTAGACTACAATTCCTAATGCTCCAATGTAATTTATCATCCATAGGTATGAGTGTACTGTCATAATATTAACCTTTTGTAATAGGCAACAACACATATCCATCCCATTAGATTAGAGAACGTCAAGTTCAAACAATTTTACATTACATTAATTAACATCACCATTCATGTATTTAAAGTTTAATTCTTGAAGTTAATAAGAAAAAATAATTTTAATTATTATTATTTGTAAGATGATAAGTGGCCTTCATGGGTTGCTTGAAATTAGAAACCCAAGAGATGATCAACACCTCCAGAGCGATGAGTACCTAGAACGTATCTTGATTGAGGATCTAGTTTATGCAAAATACAATGATTTAATATTACTTACCTTCGCATGAAAAATACTAAAATAAATTGGAATTGAAATCAAAGAATATAAACAAATAAGATACCATCCACACAAGGAACATAAGGTGTACTATGAGAAAGTTTGCAATGATATGATTGAATGTTAAATACAATGCATCATCCCTTTGGATATAAACATATGTCTTCTGGAAGGTGATTGTGTGAAATCAAGTTGATCCAACCACATCTACTTAAAAATTAATCCTACCCTGATGTTGACCTCCTCTAACTTGCTATGTGTCATAAATATAGTTTTTATTTAATTTCTATATGTATAAGTGCATGTAGAGGGTTTTTCTTGTACTCATCACATCAATGATGTAGTGTGATGTATTTTTCGACAAGTAATTAAATTTCTTTATTTAAGTATGGATGAGAGATATTGGAGTAGATGGTATTAAAGTTAGCATCAAGGACAATTCAACTTGAAATTGACATATGTTCCTGTTGATTGGAAATCATTGAAATATAATGGTGAATTTTCCCGTTCAATACGAGCCTTGATTTATCGTTGGATATGTTGTTAAAAATATATTATCTTAGTTTCGAGAATTATATATATTCTCTACTGACGAGGCCAACCACGTGAAGGTGGAAGCTCATTTGGCCCCACCCACCCACCCACCCTAGAATCAAAGAAAACATTCGTTAACCTTGATGTGTTCTTGAATCATATGAAATGTGCCAGTGGCATATTTTCAAGAATGGCATTATGATCTTCTATCGACAATTTCCATTGACGATGCTTGGAATTTTTCCTACTCTTCACTGCCTTCAATTGGAATCGGGCTGCTATGACCAAATGACTATATTGAGCACATATAACATCTGACTCGTAGTCTTGAAAAAGAATATGGTCTTTACATTTCCTTACTTTTGCAAAGAAATGTCCCATTAAAACCATTGAACCCACTGCATACATACAATTTAACGGGTCTTTAAATTCTTGCATCAACGTGCTTTTCGACCTAGTGCATCTCAATAAATAATAATGCACATTTTCTGGATTATCTTTCGGTGCAATGACTGCAAATACATCGCCTTCTCTAACCAAATCAGAAACACGATCATAATCTTTGTCAATCACAACCGCTTCATTGTGGCGCTCTACATCGTTGATATTTCCAAATGGGGTCAATGGTGTCAATTCTTGGTGTCTCCATGGTTTCAAAAATTTGTTAGTTTGGTTTTGACACTCATCCAAAGACTCTACATCATCAATACATGCAAGACAGAAGCAAGAGTACTTTTGTTTCTCGATTGCGTGTATATTTTCCATTTTCTTACTCCTAATGGAGTGTAAGCCCCTTGTTTTCGGGATTGCAGTAAAATTATACGGCATTGATCTATCAACATCACCCATTGCAATATTCCAGAAAAACCTTCTCACATTACCCATCCTTTCATTGAATTCATGGCTCACATTTTGTTTGCACCAATTAACAACATCGTTTGAATTTGCAAGGCGAGAAGCAGAGTGATTCATTTGATATCTCGTAAGTGCATGTTTCATGCAGGCCCCAGCACCATCATGTTCTCCTTTTCCATGTCCTGTTTCAAAAAATATCCATGTGTGGCGAACATCCGTGTTTCTATGAAGGCGAGACAACCATAAGAATGATCGTGCTGATTTAAACTGACCAGCACAACCATCTGACCAGACCCAATGTTCTTTAAAAGTGACCCTTCTTCTTTTTAATTCTTGAAAAAACATACCAAAACAATGTTGGAAAAAACATGTATCATGTGTACGATCATCACTGATGTAGAAATGATAGTCCTTAATCACTTCATGATTATTTTCATTGCTATCAAAACCATCCACATCAAGTTCTGCATGTCTATACGTAATATGCACAAGTATAGATACCTGATCTGAATGATAATACTCACTCTGTATATCATTTTCCGGAGTGAAAGTGTAATTTTCTGTGAAATCGACAATGGATAATATTGTCCCTTTTGGAAATACATCTCGTGATTGCTTGAATTGTAAGTCCTACCATCGTGTTGAGTGAGAGTGCTTGATATATTTATATATTGATCCCTGAACAAATTCATAAAATCTGTCAAAGGGATATCACTTTCAACCAAATTAAGCTTTCTTGATGTTGTTGTTGAATTTGTAATTGCAGTATAATCAACATAAACATATCTCTTGCATTTCACAATGCGATTTGAAAATTGAAGATCGTTTGTGTCAATGGGGTGGGAAAAATGGCCAAATCAGAACATTCCTCACATTTTTTACCTCCGACGCATTGTTTCTTATAGAATACTTGATGATTCTCTCATGCACATAATATTTTAGATACAAATTCACGAACACTCGAAAGAGGGGGGTTATTTGGCCAACACTACATGCCAAAAGTTAGAAATGTCTCATAATATAATTTGAATTCTACATGGTATCGACAACAACATGTGTTGCGAACAACGATGGGCCTGACATACCATGGTTTAAGTTTCACAAATGTGCTAAGGGAAATCTTCACATCAACATTACTCTCCATAAATGTTTTGAACATTTCCGCTTGAGTGATTACTGTTATGTGTTTGGCATGAGTTTCATAGTTTCCTTTCGATATACGACGTCACACAACATCCTTTTCATTTGGTAAGACACGCGAGTTTACATCCCAAAACTCTTTCACCATGTCCCTCACATTATTGGAAAGTCTATCTTGATAAGGTTTCCTACAGATAACACCCCAACATGCAACTTCATCATCCCCATCTAACTGAACCCAAACTTTTTTATGCTTCCATAAACTTTTTCTTGATGTTTTTAATGTTCTTGCAGTCGTAGACAACAAACGACTAGTTGTAGTGTTTTTTTCCACAACCCCTGTTAGAATTTCTTTACGAGCAACCATGAAATTATGAGATCGTTTTCTTGCAAGTGATGTAAGGACCGAGGTCAAATTTTGTGATACAATCTGATTTGACTTAGCCTCTTTGGCATTTTGAATGCCCAATAATGTAATTGCATCTCTTAGACATTTTCGCTTTAACAATTTATGCAACAATTGAGCTTGTTCTATGATCGAAATACCTTCAAAATATTTTTTGACTATCTTATCTGCTCTATAACGAGCTGCACGATCAAGCATTTGAGGTCCCATTTCTTCAATTTTACTTGAATCCAAATTCTCCAAAAAATTATCATCAATGATGATATTGTTGCAGCTTCCAGTTAATCTCTGTAAATTGGTAACTGTGGTAGGATGTTGTATGTTGGATGTCAACCCTGCATAAAAATAAATATAAATTTATATAAGATTGTGTTCACTTTCAAATCAAATATATATATATATATATATATACTCAAGTATTATAAAGTAAATGATAAACATATAAAAAAATTATTTACTCAACCAATAGTTTGCTCCACATTTGTCATTTCCTCGTCACCTCCATGTTACTCACTTCTTTCATCAACGTGATCCTCGACTATTTGCATTCCTTCATCACCGCCATGTGCATTCACATTCTACATTTCTTCGTCACCGCCATGTGCATTCACACTTTCAATATCTTTGTCATCGCCATGTGCCCCCATGTTTCTTTCCCTTGCTCTTTTTTCTCTTAAATTTCTCATAGAAACACGGGACCTCTCTTTCCTTTCCTCTTCATCACCTCTGGCGCGATCATATTTTTTTTTATGTTTCTTTTGGTTTCCCATGTTGAAAGAATTAAAAACCTAAAATCCAATGCATGAAAATATATGAGAATTGAGAGTAGGGCCCATTACAATAATATTTTTATGGGAGAGGAATATTTGATACCAAAAGTAGGGCCCCTTACAATCTATTCTATGTATCAATCAGATATATAACTTTATCCCATAATGACTTCTATGTTCTCCTTCACATAATATATGCCATAAAAGCTATACTGTGACCCAAATGTAAGGACCTCAATTCCATAGATGTAATTTTTTTTTAATACAAGGTCTCGTTCCTACCTTTACTCCTACTAAGTGTAAGTTACGATGAGTAAATTTTCCCAACAATTCAACATGATATAAATTATGCATGTTTAAGAAATATGATTAAGATTCCAAGGTTAAGTGATATATCACCATCAACCTAAACATATAAATAATTTTCTCTAAGTATAATTATATATGTAAGTTTCTCTATGCCCCATATATAATTATATTTCATGGATATACAATCATGTTCTTCATGCCGAATTATATATACATATGCATCCATATGCATGGATATATATGTATATAATCAAGTTCCTATATGCATAATATCAAAAAAATATTTATGTAAAAATTGATGTAAACACTCAAATAGATAATCAAAAGTGTGTAAATCCCCTATCTTATACCAATTTGCACATGTACTAACATACCATGTATCTCTTGGAAGGGATAGACCTGAAAAAACCCTCGTCTGAAAACAGAAACGCTCGGCTGAGAAAAACCTCGGCTGAAATATCCTTGGATGAAATAAATTGGAAAAGTATCTCGGCCGAGAGATTATGTATACACCTCTAGGCTGAGAAATATGGGCATACCGCCCGAATATCACGGAAATAAAATATTTAATGTGTCGGCCCCTAAAAGATTCTCGGGGCCCTATGTAACATAACTCTCGGGCGAGAAGTGTTATAAACTCTAGGATGAGAGTTAAAAGTATCTTTCAGCCGAGAGTTTTCGTGAACTCTGGGTCAATTTTGGAGCGGGAAAACTTCTCGCTCAAGAAATTTTAAATCTCTCGCCCCAGATATTTTCTGGGCCGAGCGATTTTGGTCAACAATTCCAGAACCATGTCTGCAGAATTCAGAAGTGTGTCACTTTAACAAGGTCAGACCGCTGCAAAACATGAGAATTACATGTCAGAGTTTATACCAGTAGATTCATCATTCAATCTACTCTCTAGTAATATAATTCTTTTCTGATTTCATTTAGGATTACTATTTTTTTACTAAACTTTATCATTAAAAAATTAAGTGATTGAAAAATCAGTCACAATGAAAATTCAATACCATCACAATCATGAAGCCAAAAAAATAAAAAAAATACAAGGATGTTCCTTGAAGTGTCATCTTCAATGGGTTGGTTTTAGTTTGTTTGATAAGAGTCACATTTGAAAGAAAATGCGAAGACAAAAACATGCGTCAATAATGCACCATTTTCTGAACATACGTTGTTTCGATAAATAATTTAAAATAGTTCCCAAGTCTTAAAAAACTCAAAATATAGTCCAGGATCCAGTGTAGTGTGTGTAGATTATGAGCCTACAATTGTTTTCCCTAAAATGAATAACCATCTATCAAAAAACCGTCGTCAACACAGGTCACTCATTATCTATACCTACAATTTTCAAGTATATGCCGTATGTTGACAACAAATTTGTCCCACGATATGTCCATAATTTTTTCTTTTAAAAATATGAGTAGAAAGCTAATTCAATTCTGTAAAACCTTTGTGTTTACCTCAAGTTGAAATTTCTAAGGGAGATATGGGTTTGAAGAGGTCGAAGTTGAAAAACATAAAATTTTGCATTCTTTTTTGTCAAAAACAAGCCAAAATTGTTTCCCAACTTCATGTTTTCACCTGTTCATCTTCAAGAATCAACATCCATTCCTTCTTGCAAATATGAATGTATATACTATGCTCAATTGTAAAATGACCATAACAAGAAGCTAAAGATACATTTTAACATACATAAAAAAAACGTAAGAGGAAAACACCCTAAGATCCTAAACTGTAAGTTTAGGAGCTTAGGTGTTGAAAGGAATGTAAGCCCATGGGAGCCTAATTGGTACGTCAACCTCCTAGGGCCATAACTTTTGCATATGCACTCTGTTTGGTGCATTATTTGGACCATTATAAATCTTATTGGACAAGCTATATAAGTTTGGTAGGCATGGTTCCAAAGACTTCTTTGCCATTTGAAATTCCAAGAATGCATGGAAATGACCTAAAAAATGTTGAAAGTTCAAGACCTACAAAGTTAGCAAGATTTGAGATTTGACATGGAGGTAAATTCAAATGACCACAAGACCAGGAAAACCATGGGAATATGTTTCATAATTGTATATAATATGGATGTGTGGTGTGCTACACAAGTGCATTAAATAAAACACTTGCATTACTTGAAAGTTCAAATTTATGGGTGAGATTGTGGATTCATATAACATGAGCTAGTTCTACTTAGTAACATATGCACATTTCTTAGAAATGAAAAATCTAAATATCAATCAATATAATTACTGTGGTTTAGGTTTTCCTAATGAATCCCATAACTTACACTACAAAAACTAAACCAACTTATACATGTTTCATGAATATATATATAGTTTCCCATTTTTCTTCAATATATATTATACTTCCAAAACATAAATATATAGTAATATTTTTTACTAGGGGAATCAACAAGTGGGGTGGGGCTTGTACTCGTGTGACACAAAGTCGATTCATGTCCACTACCACTATACCCTTAGGTGCACCCACAATGCCCCTACACAGGTGCACATGCTATTTGAGGTTTAAACCCCGCGATGTCACAAGGAGTGCCTTAATTGTGCACCCTATCACCAACTAGTCTATACCCCCAAGGCTCAAATATATAGCATTTTTTCTATAAGTTGTGATTTTATTTTATGGACCACCATATACTATGTGTATGTTTGTATTATAAGGATAACCTCTTGCATTTTGTGGATGCAACCCTGTTGATTGTGGTGCCTACCTTGGTGGGGACTTTGAGTGAGGTACACATAGAACATAGGTAACCAACACAAGGAATCAACCTTAGACCTCTTGCACAAAGCTCAAAGCACTAAACCACTGCAGTTAATCCCTCCTCCCCCCACACACATAAAAGTAATATTTCTAACCTCTTAACTTGCCAAAACTATAGTAAGCTCGAAAATTTTAAAGCAAACCAAGTAATACCCTACTTAAGGTCATCAACTTGAAAACCTCTCATATATATATATATATATATATATATATATATATATATAACTTAGAAAACATCTCCCTTTTAGAGTTCAAAGCATTCAAGCCATGCATGCACACTTAATATCATTATCACAAAGATTTATTAAAATTATTAAATGATAAAATATAACATATATTTTTGCAAAAATAGTATTACAATATTATATATTATTCTCTATATTTGTATAATTTTTAATGTATAAATGCTGTTTAAAGTGTTGGAAACACATGTACATATGCATTATATATATTTTTTAAAATATTACTATTATAAAACTTTAATTTTTATATAAATATATAATTTTTTTATAAATAAAATTAATAAATTTCATTAAAATTATCATATACTTATTTTACAAAAAATATTGCACTCATTTTTACATATTATAAAATATTTACAAAATTTAAAATACCATAATAATACCAAAATAACATCTGAATCATACATATATTTTATACATCACAATATTAAACCTAAAACAAGTTTTTTCTATAAAACATATGCATATTTTAAAAACATGTAACATGTGTTATTGTTAAAACTATCACCTCACTTTTGAAGATACTAGTCACACTCACATACACATTTTGAAAAAACATATAACATGTGATATTGTTAAAACTATCAACTCACTTTTAAAGATACTAGATTTTTGCAGTGACACTCACATACATACTGGAGTTGAGGAATGAAATTTAATTAATAAAATTATTTTTAAAAAATGGACCAAATATTTCTGTTTGTGAGTTAAAATTCATAATTGTTTTAATATTTATATAATAGTAATGTGTTTTTATTAGAAAAAATATATATTTGAACTTGAATTTAGAAATATTTATATATTTTAAAATTTATAAGAAAATTTGGATATAAAATTTAATTTATATTGAATTTGCCATTCGAGTGATTATGAGAAAAAACTTAACATTAATCGTTGACTTGACTAAAATTTATACAAACCATCATTATAATTCATTTTTATAAAAAAATATTATTTATCTTTATAAATTATTAAAAATTATAATTTACAATTTTATTTAAAAGATTTATGGTTGAAGTTTTGCTTTCTCGTGAGAGATTTATGGTTGAAGTTTGCTAATAAAAAAGAAATAAACAAAAATAATATTACACATCACATTAAATAAACACAATTGATATTACACATCACATTATCATAATCTATCATGTGTAAGAATCTTAACTTGCAGATTCCAAAAACTTGAAGCAAGGTCCAAATACATGAACCGATGGAATATCTTAAAATGTCAAAATAAAAAATTAGTGTTTTCTTAAATTAATATAAATTTACATCTAAGATAAGGGATACATATATTTTAACTCTCTAGTATTGATCAGTTAATAATAGAATGCACTATTAATATATTCCTACCGGCAAAAATATATAATTTTAATAATTTAAAAGCAAGAAATTATAATTTGAGGAACAAAATATGTTATTGTTAACAATCCTGAGATTGCCTTTTCAGCTCATTTCTTTCAGCCATATATATCCAGAACGGATTCAAGAGGCAGAGGGCTTATAAAAAATGGGTCTGCTTCTTGATGATCGTTTATAGTAAATATGGACTCAAGAACATCGTGATTATAGTGCTCATTTTGGTCTTGGATTTATAGTTTTTTGATCTTTTGATAGGTTGAAGTATATGGATGCTCCATTTATTTTTGATTTTTTGATTGTTTATCACGGATGTTTATGCTATATCTGAAGAATTACCCGCTGAAAAGTTCTTTTTTTAATGGAAAAAAAATCAGGATATTGTCCAATTAACAAAATGACTCAATCACATAATTGTATAAGACTTATCTAGCCACTCATTATACAAGGCTAGCAGATAATATGCAATTTTTTTTGTTCACACGAAAAAGTACTTACTATTAATACAAGTAAAGTAATAGTATGATAGTATGCGAATTTATAAGCAGAAAGAGATTATTATTCTTGGCTGCTTTCAAACATGGATTTCCTACCGGAATCTGAATCTTATTGTGCACAGTGAACACACATTTGAATGAAAACGAATAAATTAAATGATGGAATGGTGATTAAGAGGTATCAGGCACCTCTGTTGATCATTTCCATGTAATGGAGAAGAGAGTGTTCCTTCTGTAGTCTCATGTCCGCATTAAACTTTTCTATGAAGGCCTCCACCCGTTTGTTCAGATCATCCACTCCAACAGAAGTTTCCCTCTTCAAGCTTCCCGTGCCCCTCCCTCCTCTCAGCGGCGGCGGCGGCGGCGGCGCTGAAGATTCTTCTTCAACGTGCCGCCTGGCCGAAGGGGAAGAATGGTCGTTTTTCAATCCATCGGGGTTGTTGCAGGGGGTTGAACGGAGATGCCTCATAAGCGGTGGATGCCGCCCCTCTGTGATATTTTTCCACACCGATTCAAATGTTTCCTCTTTGTGATTCTGGGTCACCCGGAGAGATTTGCAGGCACTGTCATGCACGCTCGCCTTGCGACGAGTAAAACGAGCAGAAGCCAACATTTTATTCGCCTGATCATCGCCATGACTTGCGATTCCAGCCACAGCAGCAGGTTTCCATGCCGCTGCTTCTGAAGAATTCGTGCGTTTTTCCACCGCCAACAATTGGGTCGCAGGTTCGCTGTCGATTACTTTAGCTTCTTCGCAGTCATTCTGGATTATTTCTTTCTCTTCTGGGGCCGAGATCTGGCGTTGTATGCTGATTTCTTTGCCTTGCAAGAAATGGGGATGGTAGTCCGGCTCTTGGGGTTCGTCGTTTTTGGGCGCTGAATTAAATTTCAGTCGCTGCAGGCCGCTGGAATTGGCGATTATGGCGAGAATGATGCAGTTCAACAGGAAAAACAAATATGGCGGAGTCAGCCAGCGGGAGAACGAATCCCGCCCCCACTGAATGGTCGCCGCCACAAAGTGCTGAAGCGAAGGAAACAGCGGCTTCAATAGGAACGGAGCAGAAGCCACGGCCACGGCCACTACTACAAATGAAACTCTGTAAATATCCGGCACAGTAGTGGAGGCGGATGATTTCTTCCTCGCTGGTATCTCCATATACATGAAAAGCTGCAAACTGATAGAAAACTAATGGAAAAATTAATGAACAGTAATCGCACAAGAAATGATGGAGAATTAATGGCAGAATGGATTGTATAAGTAGATGAGCGGGGAAGCAACGACAATAACAATAATGGTAATAATAAGATAGAAGTGGTGGGTTTCTTAGAAAGTGCAGGGAGTGGAAAACGCAGGACGCGGAGGAGGCTGACAATGTGGGTGAGCAGAGCAACTTTGTAGGTTTCTTTGGGAAGGTAAGAAGGAAGAGGACGATGAAGATAAAGGCAATGGACGTGTTAGCGTCATTGCCACGGAATCTGCACACAATTTTAGGTTTACAGTTACGTTACATACCTTTCTTTCACATGGAAAAAGCGCCTACACCCCCTCCTACCTCTCAACCTGCAGAGTCAAGTCAAAGGATAAGAACACACACCATTGTGGACTATTGATCTTGTTTTCAGACTCTCAGCTCTTGCAGCCTCACCTCTAGCGGGGTAGGGTTTTGGCATTTGTGGATGGGGCCAAACAAATCCTATAGTTCGATTCTAAATCCAACGGTGTTCAACTTATTAGAGTATGCCACGCAGCAAATAACTATAGTCCAGACATGTGTAAGATACACAAGGGTTGAACATTGCACTAGATGATAAAAGGCTAATGATATATAATGGTAAAAGGACGGTGGTGGTTGGTGACCCCATACCTAATGACATTGACATTTAAATGTGAGTAAAGAGATCATTTAGTAGGGGTGGGGGAGTGAGGAAGCCAACCATGCCCAGTCCCACTAGAGCTAAATTAGTACATGGCCTTAGGAATGTCACCTTGATTTGATGGATGGGTCACCTTTCAAAAAATAAAATAAAATGATTAATAAAATTAAAGCATGATGGGATTGGGAACAAATAGGCACAAGATATGTGTCATGTAGAATATGTGCATATTATTCTAAGGATTTTGTGGTTGCAATTTGTGCTTTCTTTTTTTATAGGAAATTAGAGTACTTGCTATTCAACCTTTTATGTAGAATATGTGCATATTATTCTAAGGATTTTGTGGTTGCAATTTGTGCTTTTTGTTTTCATAGGAAATTAGAGTACTTGATATTCAACTTCTTATGTAGAATATGTGCATATTATTCTAAGGATTTTGTGGTTGCAATTTGTGCTTTCTATTTTTATAGGAAATTAGAGTACTTGGTATTCAACCTTTTAGGGAATTAAGGTGCCTTGCTTAGGCTTTAGGAATGGACCTTGGGTTAATAGGCTTCCACCCCATTGTTTTCACTGGAGCATTATTTTTAGCGATGCAATTTGCATTGTGAGATGTATGTGTATTTATACATTTGGTAATGGAGATATGTGTTTCTATACATTCTATAATGCATAATTACAAATAAATATTAGTTTGTTGGATGTATAGATGCATAAAAAATCAATGTACATCGTTGAATGTATGTGTGTATATATGTTCTTCATCAAATATATGGGTGCTTATACATTTATTATTAGATATATGGATGCACATATGGTTGACGATGTAACCACAAAGCCCATAGAATATACATATTTTTTGCATGGCATATATCCTTCACTAAACAAATGCAATTCGTAGGGAAGGAAACAAGAACAGTAAGAATTTGGTGACGATATAATCTTTTAACATGTGATCAAAATTTTGTTGCCTTGCTCCAATGTCATCCTCCCTCTTAGCTGAACATCAACCTTGTTACATGGTGGTCTCTTTGCATTTTAACATGGTCAAAGTTTTGTAGGTCTACATATACTTGGTCTAAAAAAATTAGCCCATATGTTGCTAATGAACCTATGTTGTATACCTTTGATCACTTTGTTAACAATAAAATTAACAGCCTTAGTCACGTGACGGAAGAAGCACATTTTTACCATGCACCTGTAGCAGGAAGACATGACACAAGTTCATGCAGAGATGAATCCTCTCTAAGAAATGCATTAAAATGCATTAATTGTGCTTAAAATCATTCTAAATGGTGCAAAAAGCCTAAAAACTATGAAAAGTGGGTTTTCAAGCTAAAATAATCTAAAATGGGTTATCCCACACTCAAAAGAGAAACCTAAGGCACATTTCCCAATGCTATATAAGAAAGGCTTTGGGGCATGGTAAAGACACACCAAGCAAGAGCAAAGGCATGCTGAAGAGATTCTGAAGGAGGAGAAAGAGCTCAAATTCTTCAAAAGCAAGGGTGAAGGAAGGGAAGCTCATGTCAATGGAGGAAGGATTCATATCTAATGCCATGGTAAGGATGTATTTCTCCATTATTATACTATGTATAGATTCAAGTTTCTACCATCTATGAGTTTAAATCTGGTTTATCTTGTATGAATTTAATTCTTGGATGACTTTAGATCTTAAATGTGTTTGTCTTGATTGATGAATAGATATAGAACTTTTGGAAATTTGTGATAATCTTTTTAAGTTACTGACGTAGGAACTCACCATTCCTTAGGAAGATAGTTAAATTAGTGTAGACATGTCCCCGCACTAAATACTATTATCACACTTCCCTATGTGTGACATGCACACACACACACACACACACACACACACACACATAATACAAATCCATGTTGCGTTGCATGATATTTATCATCATGTTGCGTTACATGATATTTATCATCACCTAGAGGAAGAATTCAAGGATAATCGCCTAGTAAGGAGTCATTATTTTGACAAAAGAAGAATCACTTGCAAGGAATCATTATTTTTACAAACAAGGGAATGATATTAATCTTGAACTTTCTTTAAATTAATTTATTTTTCTCTTAGTTCTCATGAGTGAAATGCTTATCGTATTGAAAAAAAAGTTCTTTGCAATTAATCTTGAAAAAAAATAAAAAAAAATCATTATATAATTTTTCATCTATTTTCCTACTTATTCAATGAAAATAATGGAGTTATTGGCTTGCAGGACCCATTTTAGGGGTGGTTCCCACTTTGGTGATTTGGTGTCGACAAACTTTTGGATCTTGTTTGAGGCCATAAATAGTCATTTTTGGGGTCAAAATTTATAAACATAGTTTTCATCTTCTTGATGTTATTCTACACATCGAGAGCATTCCAACAGTGTGAAAATCACCTCAACCAAAGTTTGTATGAGGAAGTTATGCCACCCACATGTTGACCTATCATGTTGACCACCATGATACCAAGTGGATGCCATGTCAACTTCCATTAGTCACACATTTGGATCTAGTCACATGTGAAATTTCAAGAAGATTCTAAAGGGTCCAAAACCATAACCCTAATCAAGAGTTGAGGCATGCAAAACCCCTAACTCTAACCCTAGACAATGATAAGACCCACGTAAAATATTGGTCCACTAGGATAGGAAGGGTTCCATTCTTATTGTATTGAGTATTGTTCCATGGTACCTTACAACATTGAGAGTGAAATATTGTCAAAGTAGAATAAATAAAGAAGAAGATCCTTTAGCAACCATCCATGCCATGCCATAGTGTCCACGTAAACTCCAAAGTGCACTTTATTTGTATTTGCATTTCATAACTAGGAAAAAAGAGCAAGTGTCATGAACCTCCCTAGGAGTGTAACGGGGAGCCAAAGGGCCCATAGGTTAATAGTGGAGGTCATTCAATGTAAAGTGGACTAGGTCCACTATATTGTTTATTATTAAATAAGGCCCACTATGGTAGTAAATAAATGTAAGGGCGTATCATTAAATAAGGTCCATTAAGTAGTTAGGAGGTTAGAATTGTAGTGTGATCTATAAATAAGGATGGAGTCCTTCTTATGAGAAATGTGTGGAGTATATTGTATGTGGATCTTAGCTTATAGGAGGTTTCCCCCTTGAAGAGGCAAGTGAATAGGAGTAGATCCTTCCATAAAAGAATCAAGTTTGAATACTAATAAAAGTGATTTTTGATATATTGTGTGTTCATTCATATCTAAGTTATACAATAACTGGTATCAGAGAAATTTTTTGGGCTAAAGAAAAATAGAGAAATTTTTCATATTTTGTAGGTTTCCAAAGAATAAAAAGGGTCGTGGCAATTATATCCATTTATGAGTATTTTTTAGTTGAATTTCCAAAATATTATTACAGATCTAAGTTTCTCTCGAAAAATATGTGATTTCAAAAAAAAATGCTCAAATTAGAGTCTAGGAGTAGAAGATATGGCCATTTGAAATTCACATTTTTTAAAGGTTTTTGGTAATGACTGCAAACCTTGTCGAGGTCATAAATTTTGAAAAAAATGATTAGATTGGAGCAATACCAATGTTGTTGGAGAGACAATTTTCAAGGATTTCATATGGCATATTATATGCCATAGTTTTAGCCAATTTTAGTACCTCTTTGTCCTTGTAACAATTCCACCCTCCAACCCTCACAAGATTAAAGCATGTCCAAGTGGTGGACCAAGCGATGGGAGGATGCATAAGTCAATTTGACATTTATGTAGTGGAACCTGAGTACAATTAAGGAGGATTTATTTAAATTAAAGGAAGTTTACGTCACTCATGCCACACATTATTTCATCATTAAAGAATATAACCAAGACAAATATGCATGGTATTACTTAGAGGATGATTGTGATGATTAGTATATGGATAGTTGTAATATTTTGGATGACAACTACTTTCATCTTCTTTTTGAAGAATCTTCTCTATCATATGATGATAAACTTGTGGAGGAATGACAACAATAGATGGTGCCTACCAACTTCCATGATGCTTCTTCTACACTAGTTGAGTTCCTCATTGATCCCTCCTTTTACTTCTATATTTGGAATCGATTTGCTTTGGATAGTTATACCTATTTGGATCCACATGGCCATAATGGGCATGTGGCACATAACACTCATAGGTTAGGGGATCTTAGGTGTCATCAATGGGGTGTCAATTGGAGCACATGGACATGGGACATCGACTACTTCATCATGTATGTTAGGGCTTGTACATGGTAAATATGCTTACGATGGAACTTGTTGGACGACATCAACATGGTGGATCATACTGGTACATAGACCCTGGTTCCTTGGCCTACTTCATCATGGAAGTCAACATTCACCCATGGGACCCTATATTATGGTTGTACAACTTTACACCAAGCATTGAGAACACAATTCACAATTATAAATATGCATTGTCAGATGTATGTGTTCTCATACATTTAGCAATGCATAATTCACAACTATAAATGTGCGTTGTTGGATGTATGGGTGCATAATGAATCAATTGAATGGATGCGTGCATATATATTCCCCTTCAAGTGTATGGGTGCACATACATCCACCATTAGATGTATGGATTCACATACACCTAACGATGCAACCACAAAGGCATTCACATATTCATATTTTCTGCATGGCGTATATCCTTCACTAAACAAATGCAATTCACATGGGAGAAAAAAATAGAAGTAGGAGTTTAGTGAGGATACCATATTTGAACATGTGATCAAAGTTTTGTTTTCTTGCTCCACTATCACCCTCCCCGCCAAACATCAACCTCATTACATGGTGGTATTTTTGCATGTCAACATGGTCAATGTTTTGTAGGCCTACATGATACTTGGTCTACGAAAAATCGACCTATATCATGTTGCCAATGAACCTGTGTTGTATACCTTTGATCACTTTCCTATGTGTGACATGCATAAATATCATACAAATCCATGTCGCATTGCATGCTATTTATTGTCACCTAGAGGAATTAAAGGAGAATCACTTAGTAAGGAGTCATTATTTTAACGGACTACAGAATGATATTAACCTTGAAGTTTCTTTAGATTAATTTATTGTTATCATAGTTTTACTTATTGAATTGCTCGTGAGTGAAGTGTTTACTTGAAATATATTGTATTGAATAAACATTTTCTTTGTAATTAACCTTGGAGAAACAATTAATCTATTATAAATATTATTTAGCATGTATAATAATATAAACTTTTCAAACTTTTATTTTGCATCAAATTCAAATTTATTAATCTTTGATTATTTTGTTATTAAAGTAAACAATTTTGTGTTTTTACTTAATTAAATGGTTGCTAACAAATTTATGATATGAAATAATCATTATATAATTTGCCATTTATTTTGGTATTTATTCGGTGAAAAAAGTGGAGCTATTGGATTTTACTGCCCATTTTAGGGGTAGGTCCTGCTTTGGTGATTTGGGGTCCAAAACATTTTGGAGCATGTTTAAGGACTTAAATGGAAGTTTTTAGGTCAAAGTTTCTTAACAAAGTTTTCATCCTCTTAACATTGTTCTACACATCGAGAACTTTCCAACGACGTGAAAATCATCTCAATTGGAGTTTGTATGAGGAAATTATGCCTCCTACAAGTTGATCTATCTTGTTGACCACCATCATATCGAGTGGATTCCACGTCAACTTCCATAAGTCACACATGTGGAGCTAGTCATGTTTGGACTTTCAAGAGGGTCCAAAAATTAACCCTAATTGAGAGTTAAGGAATGCAAAAACCTTAACCCTAACCCTAAATGACGATCAAGCCATGCTAAATATTGGGTCAAGAGGATAAGAAGGGCTTCCATTCTTATTGTATTGAGTATTGTTCCATTGTACCTTAGAGCACTAAGAGTGGGATATTGAAGTAGAATAGAGGAATTAGAAGATCCTTTAGCAAACCATACATGCCAGAGTGTCAATGTCAACTCCAAAGTGAGTGCATTTTGTTTGTATTTGCATTTCATAATTGAGAAAAAATAGCAAGGTATAGACCTCACCTTCTAACTACATTTTTCTTGTATGGGGTTTTCCTAGGGCACATCTTGTGTTTATTGTGTGGATGGTGTGTTATTTTCTTAGATTATTTTATTTTAGTTTCCATGTGTTTAAATATTTTTTGCAGCAAGCTAGTTGCAACGAGAGGAGTACGGCGCTCTACAACCCAGTATGGGGGAGATGTTGTCATGTAACATAATGTAATGTTACATGACCAAAACTGAAATGTAATTAGAAAAATTCATGTTGTCTCATAAATAAAAAGTTAAAACCAAATGAAAAGTAATTTAAAAACTCCATGTCAGCTCATAAAATAAAAAAACTAAAACCAATATGGATCCATCTTAACCCAAGATCTATAAAAAAAATTACACCTCGAGAAATTCGATCCCTCTTGGTGCTTGATATATCCAAGGTTAAGATGGATCTATGCTAGTAATATTATATCTAAAATCTAAAGTAAGCAATGCATAATAAGAGATTTCATAACATTGCAAGAGCTATTGTAACAAGTTGTTTGAGTGGAATATCCATGCCATCTTATAGATTATATGGGTATCATAGCCAAGTTTCTTTGGGGTCTTTGTGGGAAGATACAAAATCCAAGAATTGGCATAATAAATAAGTCTCAAAGATCTAGAAGTGACAAATGAGTACAGTAACAATCCAAGGGATAAGTCGAAGGAGATATTTTCAAAGCTTGAAGCACAAGTCATAGACATCTGTCACAACGCCTCCATTCTCATGGTAGCTCTAGAGGACAAGTTTGGAAAATTTGGGGAGTTTGGTATATCTAACTCCAAAGCTAGCTCGAATGGGAAATATGGAGATAATGAAAACCCAAAAAAAGAGTTAAAGAAAGAGTCGGATAAAGAGAGACCAAGTTCTAGTGCCAACACTTCTTCCCAATTTCTGTTTAAAGTGGACATCAAACCCTACCAAGGTGATATGGATGCTATTAAATTGAATCAATGGTTACAACAATTAAAATTTTATTTCAGTGTTCATAACATAGGAGAAAAGACAAATATTTTATTTTCCCATCTGAAGTTAGAGGTCCTTACCCAAACTTGGTGGGAAAGTCAAATGGAGATACTTAGGTTGGAGAATGATCCTTAAGTAACTAAGTGGGAGGTGTTTAAAACACTCATTAAGTCCTAGTACTATTGGGTATGAATAGAACTAATGGATCCATTGTCATTAATTCCAATGGAAGCAAGCACAAAGTGTGCAATAATACACCATTGACTTCATAAAAATGGCCATTACGTTGTGTATATCCCCCAATAACTGAATATACTCTTAATTATTTGGTATCTACATAGTCATTTAAGTAGGAAAGTGATGTTGTTTAAACCTAAGACAATGGATGAGGCTTGTGTGAAAGCACAATACCTAGAGACTATGGGTAAGAATAAATGACAACAAAGTGGTTCCAAGCATAAAGAACACGAAGATGCCTCCAAGTAGGGAAAAGCATAAGTGGAAATGAAAGGATTTTAATATAACAACTAGTAACATGCCAGTATAAAGATCCAAACTGTTATGACTCAAGAGGGTCTATATTGGCTTAAATGTATATGACATGACCCCAAGGGGGACATATACATGGTTAAATGCATATGTAATACTAGTCATCCTAATGAAGGACCCACATGTGCAATGAGTGAATAGATATATATAGAGGTCATGTAATCATCATTGAGGGGAACATGTGAATTTATATATGATTGTATTGGGGTATTTGTAGGAGGTTATCTTATTATTTAAGGATTTATAGTGTAACTCATGTCTCTTATCTATTTTAGAGTTGTTCTCCACATCTACATTTGTTATACATGGTATGTAGTCTGGTTTAGAATGTTGTCTTAAATATTTGTTTCACAACATTTGGTATCATAACACAAACAACTATTATAATCATTGTAATATCGATGGTCACACCAAGTGTTGATATTTGCATATATAGTGTAATATAAGGAATTGCAAGAAGGACGCCGGGAAGAAAAAGATGATGACTATGGATTAAGGAAACTAGTTAGAGAGCATCTTATATGTAGATGAAAACAATGTCTTCACTACAATATATAAGGAGGTGAATATGTTACGCACCAAATTCCCCAAAAGAACATAAAATAACCAAGAGAGAGTAATCCATGCCTTAATATTGAAGAAAATAGATGAATAAGAAGCCTCTTCAAGGAGTAAACCTCCTTATACAATGTACCAAATACAAAAGACAAGATGGGATGCTTATACAAATGAATCTACTTTATTTTAAATAGAATATGAAGTGGTCATTATGTAACCTAATATTCACACGACCTAACCACAACTAATATAATAATAATAAATGATTGTTAGGATCTTAACATAGTCCCCCTCTTAAAAAAGCTTTTCCATCAGAGCTTGTAAATGGGTGTTCTTCATGAATTGTTCATCTTCCCATGTAGCTTCTTCCAGTGGCATATTATTCCACTTGATTAAGTACTCCATAAATTATGGTTCTATTCCAAAGAGATGAGAATGTCTATCAATCAATTCTTATGGTTCTAGAATAAACTTCCTCTCTTCATCAAATTTTGGTAGTTCTCTTTGCACTGACATAGTATGTCCCAAAACCTTTTTCAAGAAAGATACATGAAAAACCTTATGAATGTGGAAGGAAGGAAAATATAACTCATAAGCCACTTCTCCAATCTTGTGAATACTATTTTAGGGCCCATAAAATTTTGGAGCTAATTTTTTATTCTTCTTCTATTTGAGAGTAGATTACTTATAAGGTTGTAGTCTCAAATATACCCAATCATCCTCATCAAATTCTCTTTCAATTATGTGTTGATCTACTTTTTGTTTCATCTTGAGGATCCACCTTGACCCATTATATTGAAACAATATGACCCAAGTACTCTACTTCTTGTTTCCCAAAAGAACATTTGGATATTTTTACATACAATTAATTGTTCTCAAGAATTTGTAGGACTTGATCCACATGCTTAATGTGTTCCTCCCATGATTTTCTATAGATTAGTATATCATCGAAGAAAACTAGCATAAATTTTCAAAGATAAGGTCAATTTTTTTTGTTCATAAGGATTCGAAAAGTAGAAGGAGCATCATTTAATCCAAAATACATCACCAAAAGCTCATAATGCCCATCATGTGTTCTAAAATATGTTTTGGGAATATCTTCTTCTCTTAATTTGATTTGATGGTATCCTGATTTTAGATCCAATTTTGTGAAGTAAGCCACTACTTGAGGCTCTTCTAATAGATCATCAATATTTGGAATGGGGAATTTATCCCTGATGATGATTTTTTAAAAATCTTTGTAATCAAGGCACATTTTATAAGCATTATCTTTCTTCTGACCATCATTACTGGTGTTGAAAAGGAACTTATTCTTAGTTCAATAATATGCGCATACAACTTGTCTTGTACAATTTTCTCAATCTCTCCTTTTAATTGATGGGGATATATATAAGAACTTTTATTAGGAGTACTTCCAAGAACAAGTTCAATTTGATGTTCATGATCTCTAGATGGAGGTATTCATTTATGAATATTGTGGAAGAATCTATGGTGCTTTCCAAGGTACATTTTAAGTCATTTGGAATGTTTTCATCTTTATGTTTCACTTCCATAGAGTAAATTCTAGCAATAAATCCAAAACAACCCTTTTGAGGAGATTTTCCATTCTATGAGAGCTAATGATTTGAGAGGGTGGAGATTTTAACCCTTTGAGTTTATATTGAATTCCTTCCAATTCAAACTTCATGAATAATTGATTGTAGTTTGTAGAAACTGTACCCAAGGTTCTCAACCATCGAATCCCTAGAACAACATCTAGTCCTCCAATAGGAATAGCCTACATGGGGATTGATATATTATAATATACCATACTGAGTTTAATGTTATTAAATTTCCCTCCATAATAAATTCTTCCTCCATTAGCAACCAATACTTGAAAATTTGTCATTGTATACACAAAACAATTGAGGTGCTATACTAATTTTTTATCAATGAAATTATGTGTATTACCTAAATCAATTAGTACTATGAATCTTTTCTTCTTAATGTAACCTTAAATATTGAGGGTTTGAGGTGCTGACACACATGCTAAGGCATGGACTAATATTTCACATCAGTTTGGATTTATGTTCTGCATAATTTCTATATCTTTTTCTTTTTGTTGTTGGTTTAGACGTTCTTCCTCACCCATTTCTTTTTATGCATCTCTTTCCTCCTCCTCATTATTCTCCAAAGTAAACATTTTTTTTTCTTGACATTTGTGCCCTTTAGACCATTTACTATTACAACCAAAACATAGTCCTTTTTCTCTTCTTTCATCTATTTCCTTCTATGATATTTGAGTATCTTGAGGTAGTGTTTTCCTATGAGCCAAACTTCTGTATATGATTCTTGCATATGTTCCAATTGTCGACTTTAGCCTTTTTTGGGATTGAATATGGCGAGAATATTGCATAGATTTCATTTTCACATGTTTTAAGAAAATATCATGTTTAATGTGTTCTTTTAATCCACCCATGTAAGATTCTAACAAATTCTAGTCACTTATATTGTTTACCCTTGTGGAAAATACTTGAAATTATGAATTATATTCTTCCACATCACCCAAATGCTTGATTCTTGTCACCTAACTAAAGTAACATTGTTCCCAAACTTTACCATATTCAGCTTCTAAGTATCTTCTAAATAAATTCCAAGTATAATGATAAGAAGGAGGATTCCTTTTAACTACCCATTGATAAGGTTTTATCTCAAAATGCAATGTAGTTAAGGAAATCATTTGCTTATCATCAATGATATTATGCAATTTAATAATTTCTCTATTTGATTCACTCATTTAAACACATCCATTCCATAAAAAATTCTTAATTCAACCTTGGGAATGAAGTAGTTTCTTGGTCTAGAGTTGAACCATGATGATGTGATGAATCGTCAAATGTCATGGACTCAAACCTCTTTTTCCCCAACTGTTTTTCAATTTTATCAATATGTGATAAGGACAAGTACCTCTTATTCTCCTTCTCCTCTTCTTTAATATTTGAATTATTATGAAGGCCATGCCTCATCACATTCAAAGTTTCAGTCTTCATAACTTATAGATCTTATTTTCTGGTCATCTCACTAGATCCTCTCTGTTTTCCATCTCACTGACCATCTACCTGAGATCCTATTTGTTGGCCATCTCATTGAGATCCTCTTTACTTGCCATCTTTTTGATATTTTTTTTCAACTCCTTTTCTATCTCAATTTTCTATCTACGCCACATGACTTGTTTCTCTATAGTTGAAGCAAACAGGTTGTCTTCCACCTCTTCCAAATCCTTGTCCTCTGCCTTAGGAAACTCCTCGAAAACCACCACCTCTAATTGCTCTAGTGTTCTCTTCAGTCCCCTACACTCGATAAGCAGTAGTTGAATTTTACTTCATTAGATTTAGTGTGCAACATTCATTCACATCTTTTCCAACTGATTCAGAAAAATCACAGAAAGAGGTATTGGTTGTGGTTTGATACTTCTGCAACGTTGGACACCGGGGAAGTGCATGACCCCATTTCTTACAGATTTCACACCATTATGCTTGAGGTCATGTGGGGAATAGATTCAGGGCACCAATAGCTATATAATGTACCATCATGTGACACTCATTCCAGTGGTGTCCTTCTATGTGGCAAAGCGTACACCAAATGCTTTCATGCATTGCTTTTCACTTTGATATATCTTGCAACTTTGTTGTCAACATCACATGTTGAGATTATACCTGTTCCATAATTGATGAATATTCTCCACCTGAGGTAGAGTCCAACCACAACACAATTTCTAATGCACCATACTATGTGAGAACCTTTTGCGATGTTAATGGAACCCACTTGTGTGAAAACAATCCTGCAATAAACCACTCCCAATGTTGCACATCTTGAATCTCAAATGACATCCTATCCAACAAAATTTTGATTCTTTGATCATAGTCCCAGATTGTTTCTCCACGCTACTGTTTTATCTCCTTTATTTCTGTTAGTGAAACTGAGACTCTGATTTTGGATTTTGAAATTCTATTAACATTGCTTGCTTAATTTCATCCAATGATTGAACAAATCCTTGCGTAGCGATACTCTTATACTTTATGTACCAAGTTAGTGCACAATCTCTCAATGTTGTTTCTATCCATGCTATCTTTTCTTTCTCCTTAGTT
Organism: Larix kaempferi; assembly: GCA_027924585.1. Taxonomy (NCBI): domain Eukaryota; kingdom Viridiplantae; phylum Streptophyta; class Pinopsida; order Pinales; family Pinaceae; genus Larix; species Larix kaempferi. The sequence goes on along the minus strand of BSBM01001430.1, from coordinate 7,854,546 downwards.
ACTTGCTTCATAGCCCACACTGCATCACATGTGAACCAATTCTGTTTTGCATCATCCTTTCCAGTTCCATGAAAGACTAGAAGTCTTAGAATCAAATTAGTCATAACTCCTGCGATGTTCAACCTTCTTACCACTCTTCCACTTTTGCTCTGATTTCCTACTCCTTGTAATCTCTACTGTAAAATATTCCTAACTTCTAATTCAATGGAAATTTCTACTTCTATTTGAAAAACAAGTGGGGGGTGGTTCTAGAGGGGGGTTATACAACTCCAATGCTCCATACTCTTCTCTACTAGATCCAAATGAATCCTCAAGTCTCAATTTATTAAATATTTTTGCCATTCCCAAAATATCTTCATCATTGATTCTTCTACACAAAGACTCTCCACTATCTCAATACTGTTCTAAAATTATCTATCACTTTTCTATGATTCCTTTACCTGATATAATCTCCACTGGGTTTCAACATCACTAACGCTTCCTTCTTCCACATCTTCCTCGGATGTGTTTTATTCTATGCCATGCCCCTTGAGTCGCTAGCCTATGTCCTTCTTCATCCATTAAATCCATGCCTTCCTTTGGTGCTCCACACTCTTCATCATTACCCTTTAGCATGTTCCTCTTCCTATTTCCTGCCAAAACTCCTGCTTCAACATCCTCTCTACCACTCCTTATATTATCCATCCTAAACTTCCATACAACTTCTTTGAGCACATTCCTTCTCTCATATCGCACTTCTCTTCTTCTTCTTCTTCTTTGTTCATCTGGGTCCATCTCTACTCCTTTTATTATTTCCTACTTCATGGATTCCCCCCTCTTATCTCCCTTACCTACCCTAGGGAAGGGGTTTTACTCTTCCATCCTATTTGGTTCCATGTGCATAATCCCCTATTCAATAAACAACCTTTTTATCTACGTAGAGATTTCTGCTTACAATCTCTTTCTAGGTTTCATCTCAAATTTCTTCTTCGCGCAACCAAATAATTTGTTGTACTCAATAGAATATTCTATTATATAACCTTCTTTAATTTTGTTGAACCAGAAATCTATAACCCTTGTACACTTATTATCCAAATTCTTCAACAATCTTTGGTTTCTTGATCCTATACAATCACTTCTTGGCTCCTCCAAACCACATTAAGTTCTACTTGTATTTTTATACATTCATACAATAAATAAGGAAATTCGACAAAGAAAATTTTATATGTGTCTAAATATATGTACCTTTGTATCCATCACTAAGGATCGATGTTCAGGTTTCATGTCTCCTTCTGTGCAAATTCCTCTTATTTGTTGGTCAACCAGTTCTGCAACTCCTCCCTCATAGGTTTCCGACTCATACTTAATCAATCCCTAACCTTTCGAAGTCCCATCAACATAACCAATTGTTGGCGTAAAACTTAGGCCCTAGGTTCTAAATCCAGAACCAATAATACCCCTATGAGAATCCACATTTTCATCACCCAAGGAGGGAAAAGTCTCACTTGATATTGTCATAGGGATTACTAAGAATGAAATAAGGATAAGGTTTGATAAGAATTCAACAACAATACATTCTCCATTATTTACCAATAACTTAACATAACATCATAGACAACATCAGATTCATGTGCAGTCTTCTATCGTACACAATTAAACCAAATATGTAACCCTTCACTAATTATTATTGAAACGATACATTTGGTAATTATTTCTATCATTCATTCACATTGTGTGCTCAAAACATCAACCATATGGAGGAAGGGACTCAAAATAGTCCCAATCTTTCAATATTTATACAAAATGATAGGAAATTATCAGTTTCCCAACTGTCTTTTAACTAATACTAAGAACTTATACTGTATATTAACTTAACCTTATCTTATACTTCTACTGTGGAATTTGCTATACAAAATATTGCATAAGCTAATAAAAATACTACATAAACTATTACAAAGTATATATTTCATTCACAAATATTAGAATGATACAACTAACATAGCACCAACAATGTATCGAATACAAAAGACAATATGAGATGATTATACAAATGAATCTACTTTATTATAAATAGGAGATGAAGTTTTCATTATGTAACCTAATACTAAGTTGACCTAACCTTAAATAATATAATAATAAAAATGATTGTTAGATCCTTAACAGAATGTGAGTAGCCTCCATCCCAAGGAAGAGAGGAGATGACTATTCCATATTAAGATACAAGTCAAGAATATAAAGGTGGACATTGTATTTGATTCCACTTCACAAGCCAAAATTATAGTATAATATTTGGTCAAAAAACTTGGTTTGGAAGTTCATGATCATCCTCACCCATATCCATTTGGATGCGTAGAGAAGGATACAAAGCTTAGGGTCACTAAATAGTGTAAGGTCAAATTTGTTATAACTGCAAACTATATTGATGAAGTAGATGTGGTAGCCCCTACTGTTTGTGGTGTATTGTTTGGAGCCCCCTCCATGCACATGAGGGATGCAATTTTAATGAGGAGAGAGAACCAATACTGCCTAATCAAGGATGAGAATACCTACACCATCAATGCATACAAAGGTAAATCCAAGATCTCTCTGGTAAGTGATAACCAAGCCAATAAATTGATTGGTTCTAGTAGGAATTTTGTATTACTCTTCTTAAGAGATAATTAACTAATAGATGAATCGATAAAAGTAAAGGTATCTCTAAAGGGATATACTAAAGGGAAAACAAATTATTTGAAGGATATTTTTCATAGAGTTGTTTCCTGACTCTCCATTCCCAAACATTTAGTTGTCACTTCACCTTGTGGGTCACCTATCATCATAGTACCCAAGAAGGATGAGTCTTAGAGAATGTGTATCAACTACAAAACTTTGAATAAGATCACCCTCATAAATTGATACCCTATGCCCAATATCTATGAAATTCTATATCAATTGTAGCATGACAAGTACTTTACCAAGTTGGATCTCAAATCAAGATACCACTAGGTACATGTTAAGGATGAATACACCTGGAAGATTACCTTCAAGACTAAGTAAGGTCTATATGAATGGTTGAAAATGCCTTTTGGTTTATGTTATAAGCTAGCTACATTTAGGTATTTGATGAATGATGTATTGAATCTCTTTCTAGATTCATTTGTAATAGTGTATTTAGGTTTCTAGAGTGCTACCTAGCAAGAGCATATCTTACATCTCATGCCAGGGTTAGAGACCCTAGAAAGGAATCTATTGCTGACAAACATCAATAAATGTGAATTTTCTTGGATGTAACTAGTGTATTTGGGCTATGTGATTAGTGTAGTAGAAATCAATATAGATCTCGCGAAAATGGAATCCATATTCAAGTAGCCTACTCCTTCTAATGTCATTAATTTTATAAGATTTTTGGAGGAAGCCTAGCACCTATGAAAGTTTATAGCATCCTTTTTAGTTGTGGTTTGACCAATTCATGCCATAAAAACCAACACCAAGATTTTACATTAGGGAAAGAAGAAATAGAAATATTTTGAAGAGTTGAAACAAAAAATTAGTCAGGCACTAGTTCTTGCATTGCCCAGTTTGTATAAGCCTTTCAAAGTGGATACAGATGCAACTCATTATGTTATGGGAGAGGTCTCGATGTAGAGAGGAAAGATGATATGATATCATTTTGAAATGTTCCATGGAAAATTTTCGAACTACCCTACATATAAAAAGAAATTCTATGCTCTGGTTCAAGCTATTAAGAAATGGAAGCACTATCTAATGGGAAAGGAGACCATCATCCACATCGATTGCAAACCATTTTAGTATTTGAAAGCACAAAGTCAACTTCAACAATCCCAACACTACAATTCTATGGGGCTTTTATAGAAATTTCAAGCTTATCATCAAATAAAAGAAGGGGAACACTAATAAGTTAGCAAACATCTCTCAAGACCACCCACATCCGAGATCACATACTTGGGAATTCGTATGCATATGGGAATTTACAAAGGATGCATACAATGAATATGAGGAAATTAAGGAGGCGTTTCAAAAAATACAAGGCCAACTGTATTATGGTGACAATAATGTTGACTATGATCTTTGGGATGGGTCTCTCTACAAGTTAAGCAAGCTCTATGTTCCTAAAGGTGAAATATTCTAGCTTATTAGAGAGGATCACACCTTCGAATTGCAGGTCAATTTGGTGTTGGAAGGTGGTTTCCAAATTAAAGGGGTACGTGTATTGGAATATAATGAAAAAATATGTAACTTGGTTTATTAGATGGTGCATGCTTTGTTGTACCAACAAACCTAGTAATATAGATCAAGCGTTATACCATCCCTTCCTATACCTACTAGAGACCATGGGAGATTATCTCTATGGATTTAGTGGGTGGTTTTCTAAGAACAAGGAAGGGACATGACTATTTTTTTGTGGTAGTTGAGAGGTTTAGCAAGATGTGAATTCTCATTCCTTGTAAAAATACCATCAAGGGACAATACGAAACAAACATGATCATTGAAAAGGTTTAGGTGCACTTTCAAATACCAAGTGGCATCATTTCAGATATAGGTGTTAGGGTTAACCTTGACTCGAGAATGATTCAAATGGTTTAGGTCTTGACATGTGGTTTTGGGCCAATGGTATTTGGTAGCCCATGGTATTGGACCAATGTATTGCATGTAATGAAGCCTATAAAAGGCTTGGTGTACTCCATTGTAATGTGGCCCAGAGGTGAGTAGGTGAGCTCACTTGGCCTGGTTGCCGGTTTTGGCCATGTAATGAAGATCTTCATTGGATGTTTTTCCCCACATGGGGTTTTCCAGGGTAAATAGTTGTGTTCAATGTTGTTGTTTCTATGGTTATGATTATGATTGTTCACTCATTATTATGTATGCTCATTTAAATCCTAATAACTGGTATTAAAGCGCAAGGTTGGATATTATTGAGGCCATATCCTTGTATCTAAATTAAAATTATATGGGGTGCATGTTTGGTGGTACCGAACACCCCTACAACTTTTGGTTCTTGTTATAATGTGATTTCTCTAGGTGCTTAGAAGAACGTAAAAAAAAATTGTATCCCTCTTATGCATAAAGAAGGGGTGTTGTGTCAAGTGTGGAATGAACCAATGGGTAGGTACGAGGGTGGTATATGTACTCGTAGTCTAGCTTGATGTATATAGGAAAGGTTGAGTCTTCGATTGCAGGAGGAATGTCAGATAGTTTAATCTTAGTTTTGGGACCAAGATTGATGAACTATGTATGTGAAGAGAATTCCTATAGAAATGGCAGTTGCAATGGCTGAGGACCCATGTAATATGGTAGATGGATTCTTTTTATATGGACATCAATGACAAGGAGGCACGACAGATGATGAGCATGGAAAAGTGAGAGTATGTACCAACGGATGGTGATGGTGCAATCACCATGATACACATGAAAGAAAAAATATTATAATGGTGTTGAAAAATTGTAATTGCATGTAAATGAGCATATTGTTGTAAGACCCGGTGATGCATGCGTACCCCTGATAACTCACCGGTAAAGTCTAGGTAGACCTAGGTGATATAGGGGAATCCATGGTAACTCACCGGTAAAGTCATGTAAACCTAGGTGTTGGGGGGGGTCATGTGTAAATTCCCCGGTTAAAAACTTTGAGGGGAGTTGGTGATTTAATCCAAGTCAAGTTTAAAGGGGGGATTGTTAGGGTTAACCTTGACTCGGGAATGCGTCAAATGGCTTAGGTATCAACACGTGGTTTTGGGAAAATTTTATTTGGTATCCCATGGTATTGGCCCAAGGTATTGCATGCACTGAATCCTATAAAGGGATTTGGGTACTCCATTGTAATGTGGCTTGGAGGTGAGCGGGTGAGCTCACTTGGACTGGTTGTCTGGTTTTGGCCATGTAATGAAGATCTTCATTGGCTGGTTTTTACCCTCATGAGGTTTTCCAGGGTAAATGGTTGCATTCAATGTTGTTGTTTGTATGGTTATGATTATGGTTGTTATCTCATTATTATGTATGCTCATTTAAATCCTAATACAGAGGTACCAAATTTCTTAGTTCCTTTTAGGCTACACTTTGGGGCTAGAAGGTTCCTTCCATATATAGATGGGAAGATGGAAGTAGTGCATAGGGTGTTGGTTGGGGTTTTCAGGGGTAAAAATTAAAATCATCCAAGGACTTGGGACAAAAAAATGATTTATATTCAACACTCTTATAATAGAGAAATCCACACTTCTACTACTGAGTACCCTTTTGAAACTTTCTCTAAGTGATTTCCCCCTTTTCCTTTAGATGTTGTATATGGATAACATGGAAAAGTGAGGGAAGACACCATGGGAGAAGAATTGAAGACTAAAATATTCATTGACAAGATATGATATATATATTTGTAAGTACAAGGATAGACATTGAAGAAGTCACAGGAAACTTGTACAAGGCTCGACATGATCAACAAAGAATTGAGAAAATATTCGGCAGGAGATAGATTTTGGTTGCATCTAAACAAAGAAAGACTACAATGTCTTAGTAATAATATCAATTATTTGTGGTATGGTATTTTTGAAGTGTTAGAGAAGGTGGGTTATAATGGCTACAAACTTAGTTTACCCCCATTTATGTGTATTCACTTAGTAGCGAATGTGGAGAATCTAAAACTCTATGAGCCTTCCATATTGGACTAGGAAATTGAAGAATGGGTATTACCAACCATAGAGGAATTATAACTAGAAGATTAGGAAGAGGTAGCTAAAGATACATTCTTATAAAATAACTCTAGAAGAAGTAGACGAGGGAAGCATGAACTTTGACAAGTTGGGGTTGAATGGAAAACTTGTGAGCAAGGCCAAGTGGTACTCAAGGGAGGAGGTAGTGGAAACATTTCCTCACCTCCTTTAGTAAAATATTTTGGGTACCAAAATCCTCAATAAATGAGGAGGGATGATCCTAAATGGATCATTATATAATTTTTCATCTATTTTGGTACTTAATGAATGGAAAACTTGGATTTATTGTCTTGTAGTGCCCATTTAAGGGGTAGGTCCCACTTTGGTGATTTAGGGTCTAAAAAATTATAGATCATGTTTGAGAACTTAAACAATTAGTTTTGGGGTTAAAAATTTTCAAAAAGAATTCTTATCCTCTTGACATTGTTCTACACATTGAGATCTTTTTGACAATGTGAAAATCACCTCAAGCAGAGTTTGCATGAGTAATTTGTAACTCCAACAAATTGACCTATCTTGTTGACCACCATGATACCTAGTGGATGACATGTAAACTTCCATTAATATGTTGTAAATAATAGATTAGTACATCATAGTCCAATGATGCATTAGTCTTGTGTTTTCCATAATATATTATTGGGTGTTTACCTTGAATTATTAGTAACAACTCAATTTAATATTAGGATGTGCAAGTGAGAATAGGAAGAGATAGGTCTTCACTCTTGTAGGAGGAAAATATTTTATAAAAACATCCATTGATTGAATAATATTCATAATTGTTTTGTTGTGTTAACTCAGTAATCAATGAACTTAGCATTTTCAAATTTCATTTGGTATTATAGGGACCATTTTAGTGGTAGGTCTCACTTTGGTGATTTAGGGTCTAAAAAATTCTAGATCATGTTTGAGAACTTAAACACGTAGTTTTGGGGTTAAAACTTTGCAAACAGACTTCCTATCCTCTTGACATTGTTCTACACATTGAGATCTTTCCGACAATGTGAAAATCACCTCAAGCAGAGTCTGCATGAGTAATTTGTAACTCCAACAAATTGACGTATCTTGTTGACCACAATGATACCTAGTGGATTCCATGTCAACTTCCATTAATATGTTGTAAATAATAGATTAGTACGTCATAGTCCAATGATGTATTAGTCTTGTGTTTTCCATAATATATTATTGGGTGTTTATCTTGAGTTGTTAGCAACAAATCAACTTAATATTAGGATCTGTGAGTGAGAATAGGAAGAGATAGGTCTTCACTCTCGTAGGAGGAAAATATTTTATAAAACTATCCATTGATTGAATAATATTCATAATTGTTTTGTTGTGTTAACTCACTAATCAATGAACTTAGCGTTTTCAAATTTCATTTGGTATTGATAGGGGAAACTCTATGTGATGGATTTTTTTTTAATTAATATTGTATTTGTTGTATGGTATTTTAGTTGTTTCCTTACCTTCTATAAAAAGAATCTAGCATTTTTACATCACATATTGAGTTGTTATGTAAATTCTTTAACCCTTTCAACATGCATTTTCATTTATGGTGATGGAATCCAAAGCAAATAATCCCCAAATACTATGCCAACTTTGGATTCCTATAGGAATTATTTAATCAGTGACATGATGAGGAAGCTAGCCTCAAATACTTGAAATAAATATTTCTTGTTGGGTTATTTGTCAAATGTTTTGACCAATCCCTTCTTGCAACATTTCAAATAGAGATCAGATCATAAACCTTTGTTTTTTTATGAATTACGTAGTAGGAGGTGAGTGTAGTTGATAGCTACTAAATTTGATCAATTTGATGTTGTTGTGTGTGCTTATATGTAACTAATAATCCATGTGTCCAACATAGTCCACGCAATTCTCATACCTACTAGAAAATATCCACATTCAATTCGAATCTCTACAAGTGTTCTTTAATAAGTGACACAATTAGGAAGCTGGCATCAACTCTTAGAACGCGATATTTCTTGCTGAGTTATTTGTCAAAATTTTGGACCCATCCCTTATTGAAACATTTAAATAGAGATCGGATGATAAAAATTTGGTTGTTGTGATTTATGGAGAAGGAGGCAAGTGTAGTTGATAGCTGCTGAATTTTATTGATTTGATTCTTTCTTTTGTGCTCAAGTACAACTTATAATCCAAGTTTCCAGCATACTCCAGGCGATTCTCAAATCTACTAGAATCTATCCACATTCAATTCACTTGTATATACCAAAGGGAATATAAGGATGCTTCTAGCAATAAGGAATAAAGAAGAGTTTTAAGAAAGGGGCCAAAATCAAATTTCATTACATAGCCTCTAGATTTAGTATGTGACACATAATTGTTGCATGTGGTATTGGGGTATTGAGTCATATTTTCATTATTCAATTAGTTGTATTTTATTTACATCTAATTTAAGGCACCATTTCAAGAAGGAATGTATCACTTTCCCTGGCCACTCAAATATGAGTTCAAGATCATGAAGTAAGTATAGAGTGCGGTCATTTCCTTAACATGTTTATTAAGGGATCTGAGTTCACAATATTTCGTTGGGACATGTTAAATATTGTGCCACTAGGATAGGAATGCCTTCCATTTTGATTGTATTGAGTATTATTCCATAATAGAGAGAGCATTGAGAGTGGGATATCGAAGTAGAACAAAGGAAGTAGAATATATAACAAGCATATAGGCCATAGTGTCAATGCCAACTTTGTAGTGAGTGCACTTTATTTGTATTCAATTTCATAATCGAGAAGAAAATAGCAAGGATTAGGCCTCACCTTCCACCTAGGTATTTTCTATATTGGGTTTTTCTCAGGGTACATCTTGTGTTCACTATGTGGATGGTGTCTTATTTGCCTAGCTTATTTCATTTTATTTTCAATTTATTTAAGTATTGTATGTGCGCTAGTGATATTAAATTTGAAATCTAAAGTAAACATTGCATAGTAATAGATTTTTTAATATTGTAAGATATATTGTGCTGAATTATTCCAATGGAATATCCATGAAAGTTTAAAGATAAACTTAATACTATAATTAAAGTGGATTTAGTATTAAATATACTTATCATGCCTCAAATTGACTACATGGAGGTACCAATCACAAATCATTAATTAAACATTATGGGTCATCCAAGCACTTCTTTTTCATAAAAAAGAACCACTACAACAAAACCTTGTCATTAATGCCCCTTTTAGCTTCCTTTTTTTTGCTTCCATTTACCTTTTTAGTGATTTATTTTGTAGTTTTTCTAAAAAGTCAGTGTTATTTCACACAATGAAACTAAATTCGGCATTATTTTTTGTGCAGGATTTAGTGCCATATTTAGAGCAGGTTTAGCTTAGTGCCAGATTTAAAGCTAGATTAGTGCTAGATTTAACGTCGGGTTTAGCACCATATTTAGCACAGGGTTTCCCGACTGAATATATAAAGGTGAGAGAAAATTTTCAAAATAAAATATAAGTAAAATCAAAGGTTAAAAAAAGCCACTTGTCTCAATCCTCATGAATTGGAGGGAATTCAATTATTCTAATTAAAATCCCTATTTTTCCCTCATAAAAGCCCCTCAAATCCTACTCTTTCATTTTTTCTCATTTCCTCTCTTTTCTTCTCCACCCTTCTCCCTTTTCCCTTAAGGTTTGCTCTCTTAGGGTTTCATCCTTATAGAGGATAGGGTTTTGGTTTCATGGAGGAACCCCTATGAGGAAGATAATGGATTCTCCTTCCCTTTTTGATCCACATTGCAATTGGAATTATTGTCAGATGCTGACTTCGACACATCTGAGACAAGTCATCGACGTCGACACAACTTCGACAAGTTCCAACTTTGACATGGATTCGAAAAATCCGTGACTTTGAAAAGTTTCGTGACCTCACAGTTTCACGACATCGACATGCAGCGTCGATCTGTGACTTACGACTGTCAAACTTTGACAGACTGTATCTCCGTCTTCCAGTCGATTGTAATGGTTGAACTGCCAAACCGTTCTAACTTATTTTGTAACTGAACATAATGGGAAATCACCCAAGTGTCTCAGCACATTCTATATAAGCATGTATAATATTGTAACATACATCAATTGATGAACTTATATCCAGTAATAGAGAAGATCAATTCACATTCCTGCATATTTTCTTTGTGTATTTGTGTTCTGTCTGTGTAGTGTATTCTTGCTTTGTGCATTCTATTTCTCAAGCTTCTGCCATAATAGTTCTGACTCATTCAGTCGAACTGTTGTCCCCCTCGTGCTTCCTGGCCATGTGCAGATCATTGGTATCAGAGCTCTCAACTTTGTTCATGCTTAAGTTTGCGTAGACACTTCCAGCGAAGTTACCGACTTATGCCTATTCAAACACGCTCGCAATATCAACAATCCAAGCAGACACTACCTCCAGAAATGGAAGAATAAACAGACAATATAAATGCAACTAGAGAGACAACACAACTTATTGAGCAAGCGCTGACTCGACAATGGACTAAAATGTTCACCCAGTTCAATCAAATTCTCACACGATTTTCTTTGACATCCAGAGGATTTTCGACGAGAACGCACTTTGAAAAAATCATCCCCTTCAAAGTGAAAATGAATTCAGGCATACTGAATCTTGAAGGAAATATTAACGCGGAATCCGTCGACAATTGGGTGCAACAATTGGAATCCTATTACTCCATGGATCAACTCTCAGAAGCTAACAAGATCACCATTGCAGCCTTAAAGATGTCAACATCTGTGCACTATTGGTGGGAGAACCTCTCGACAAAGATGGAGAAAAGTGGAGACCCCATAGACACACGGGATAAATTCATCGAACACATCCGAAAGGAATTTGACCCGCCCAAGTACCTTGAGAAGCAGTATAATAAGTGGCAACAACTAAGGCAATGGAAATACCAATAAGTACAAAGTTACACCAACGAGTTCTATCGACTCATGGCTAGACTTGGAGTCCAAGAAGAAGAGAATTTGATTTTTTTGAAGTACATCAGTGGATTGTCCCATTACATTTAGCAGGAGATGGAATTTATGACTGTCAATACGCTCGCAGATGCATTCCACTATGCCAGCAAACTTGAAACCAAGCAGGAAGGGAAAGCACGCTTCGCGACAAAGCCGACATCAGGACGAACAATCGACAAGAAGACACCAGCCGACTTCGACAAGTCAAAATATTCTCATCCAAATCCGCCAAAGTGAGATCACAACAAAAATCCTTTTCAAAAAAGGGAACGTAGAAAACAACCGCCGACCGAAAAATGGTGCGATTACCACCATTCATCTTGGCATGATACGTCTGAATGCAAAGATGGGAAGTCACTTTTGGAAAAAGTGTCGACATCCGACGCGTTGAAAAAGATGGTGTAAGAATCTAATCCAGACGCAATGACCCTTTTGACATCGACATCGACAACTCTAGCATCCTCGACTATCGTCGAGGAGGAGGAACGAGAGCGCTTGTTCCATACACGGATATTGGTCCAACACAAACCATTACATATGATTGTGGACAACGGTAGCCAGAAGAACTTCATTTCTAAAGATCTTGTGAAGAAACTACGTCTTGTCACCACTTCGCATCCTCAGCCTTATAACATCGGTTGGATGAAGGATGGACAAGAACTACAGATCGCCCGACAATGCAAAATCGCCTACTTCATACAAAATTTTGAAGATGAAGTACTCTGCGATGTAGCACCACTCTCCATAGCCGACGCCCTATTTGGGAAACCTTACCTATGGGATCTCCATGGAAGTTATCAATCACGACCGTAGAAGGTGATTGTCAAAATACAGAATCGATGGTACAACATTCCAGAGCGATGACCTACACCAACGGTTTCAATGATATCTGCTAAACAGACAAAGAAGCTCAAAAATCATGCTTAGAAGTTTGCATTAATCATGATCAAACCACAACATTCTAGGAATACTACAGCGATGAGTTGAATTACCGACCAAAGTAGCTCCCAACAGAAGCAGTTGATCGACAACTTTCTCAATGAGTATCGGAGTTTATTTCAAGAGCCGGATGGAGTACCTCGACATTTCCAAGTAAAACACTCCATTGAACTTTCTCCTGGTTCTTCTTTGCCTAACACATCTGTTTACAGAAGATCCATTCTCGAAAATGAAGAGCAGACAAATCCAAGAATTGATCGACAAAGGTCATATCTGACCCAACTCCTCTTCTTGTGGAAGTCCATTCATCCTTGTTCCAAAGAAATACGGGACTTGGCGCATGTGCAACGACTATAGGGCATTCAAAAAAATTTTGGTAAAGAATCGTTACCCTCTGCCGTGGATAGACAAGCTCATCGACTGTCTGCAAGGTGCTAAATTATTTACTAAGCTCGACCTCAAGTCAGGATATCATCAGATTCGAATCGATCCCTCAGATGTGTGGAAAACTGCTTTCAAGACCAAGGAAGGACTGTTTGAATGGTTAGTCATGCCTTTCGGCTTAACCAATGCACCTGTGACCTTCATGCGATACATGGAAAAAATTCTTTGACCTTTCATTGGCAGATGGGTCATTGTCTACCTTGATGACATATTTATTTTCAGTCGATCATGGGAAGAACATGTCGGACAACTTCAACAAGTCCTCGACAGTCTCCAACAACATCGACTTTACTTGAACATGGAAAAGTGTGCCTTTGCGATGAACATCATCAAATATTTGGGGTATGTAATTGACTCTGCAGGCATTCACATTGATCCAAACAAAGTACAGATCCTCAAAGATTGGTCCATTCCTCAAAGCATTCAAGAACTAAGAATTTTTCTTGTTTTGGAGAATTTCTATCGATGATTCAAACTCTGCTTCAGTCACATAGCCTAGCCCTTGAATCAATTGACGAAGGGAAATGGAAAAATTGTCTTCAAATGGACACTGACACAACAAGAAGCTTTTGAATAGCTCAAGCACAAGCTTTGCACTACACCAATACTTGTGTTAACTGATTTGCATCAGCCCTTTGAGATTGAGACAGATGCATTAGACTATGCCTTGGGTACAACTATCACTCAGTCTGGTAGTCGCTTTTCATTTTGAAACTTTTAATGACACAATTAGAAGGTATTCAATGTAAAAAAAATAACTGTATGCCATTGTGCAAGCTCTCAAGAAATGGAGGCATTACATCCTTGGCAAGGAAACGGTCATCCTCATTGACCATAAGCCTCTACAGTTATCTCTGACCCAGTCAAAACTACAATCAACCAGACAAATCAAGTGGATTAATTACCTACAACAATTCTAGTTGGTGATTAAGTATTGGAAAGGTAAAGCTAACACTACCACCAATTTTCTGAGTCGACCACCCATTACTCTCCTTTTCACAGTGATGAGTATGCAGGGATACAACACGACCACTTGGCCTCAATTGTATCAGGAAGACATTGAATTTTCACCAGTCTACCAATAGCATCAGACTGACAAGTCATCAACCTACAACTACTTCCTGAAAGGAACCTTGCAATACAAGCTTGGATAGCTTTGTGTACCGACCGATGAGCATCGACAACAACTCATTTGGAACACACACTACAACAAGGCTGCAAGACACTTTGGAGTAGCAAAAACACTTGTTATTCTCCATAAGTATTTATTTTTTCCTACACTTAAAATTGGCATCAACAAGTACATTCGATCATGCGTGGTATGTGCCATTACTAAACTGCCTAATTGACGACAGGGATTGTACACATCTCTTCCAGTTCCTAGTCGACCATGGGAATTTGTTTCTATGGAATACTTGATGGGATATCCTACTACCAAACATTAGCACGATGAAATCTTAGTAGTAGTCAGCAGATTTTCCAAGATGGCCATTCTCATACCATGCAAGAAGACCACGACAGCGCAACAGACTACTCAGCTCTTTTTCACACATGTTTGGAAACACTTTGGTTTACCCACAACCATTACTTTCGATCGAGATGCTAGATTCGTTAGCATATTTTGGAAGACTCTCTGGAAGCAGATGGGCACATGACTCTCATTGTCAACATATTTCCATCCTCAGACCCACGGACATACGGAAGTTGTGAATCGCTTGGTAGTACAACTGCTTCGCATGTACAACCACAAGCATCGACACACATGGGATGGAAGTCTTCCATACATACAACACAACTGCAATCGTTCTCAACACAGCTCTACGAGCAAGATTCCATTTGAGATCTATTATAGATTTCAACCCTCAGTGCCTATCGACTTGGTCATCTCCTTGACACAGCCAAAATCCGACATTGACTATAGCCAGCGAGAAGTTGACAAAGCTTTGAAGTTTCGAGATCGGATCTGCGACATCTAGAAGCAAACACAGGAAATGTTGCAATGAGAAAACGAGAAAGCTAAGGACCGACATGACAAGAATCGTATTCCTCATTCATTCCAAATTGGGGATAAGGTATGTTTACATATCAAGAAGGAGAGCTTCACTAGTCCATTCAAGAATCTCAACCCTTTGCGATATGGTTCGTCTAGTATTCTTCGACATATTGGAGAAAACGATTTCTAGCTTGACATTCCTGCATGCCTGGGTCTGCATATACTATTCAATGTGGATCTACTTCAACCATACCATGCACCATTGTTGGAACATAATGACTTACCGTCAACAGAACCCGACAAAATCAATCTAGATGTTCAAAAGCCTCTTCCTTGTGACACCATTGTGGGATGACGAGTATGCTATACAAGGACGAACACAATTCCCTTGTTTCATGTTTCTAAATCCAGATAGATCCTAGCATTAGGAAAGTGGTACTCTGCTACTGAACTGATCGACAAGTTTCCTCACCTTCATGAGCAAACAATGGGGACCATTGTTTCTGAAGGACGTAGGTTTGATCCACATCAAAGTTGGAATTATTGTCAGATGTTGACTTCGACACATCAGCGACAATTCATCGACGTCGACACAACTTCGACAAGTTCCGACTTCGACAAATCCGCGACTTTGACAAGTTCTGGGACCTCACAGTTTCGCGACATCGACATGTAGCATTGATCTACAACTTGCGACTATCGAACTTCGACAATATGTCTCTCTGTCTTCCAGTCGACTGTAACGGTTGAATTGGCGAACCGTTCTAACTTCTTTTGTAACTGAACGTAACAGGAAATCACCCAAGCATCTCAACACATTCTATATAAGCATGTATAATATTGTAACATACATCAATCAATGAACTTATATCCAATAATAGAGAATATCAGTTCGCATTCTTGAATATTGTCTGTGTGTATTTGTGTTCTGCCTGTGTAGTGTGTTCTTGCTTTGTGCATTCTATTTCTCAAGCTTCTGCCATAATAGAGCCGACTCATCTAGTCGAACTGTTGTCCCCCTCGTGCTTCCTAGCCACGTGTGGATAAATTTTACTCCATCCTCCATCTTGTATTTTTTTTCCTTGATTGATTTGCTAATATTTATTGTTGTTTTGTTGTTGCAAGTTCAGGGTTTCATGTATGGAGGAGAAGGTTTCATTAAAGAACCTCCATCAAGAAGGTATGTACTGACTTCTCCCTTTCCTTATCCTCCCTATTTTACTTTATTTATTTTCTAATGTTTATTTTTATTTTATTGTTCCATGTTTAGGGTTTCATGCATGGAGTCTATGGTTTCATGGTGGAACCTCCATAAGGAAGGGAATGGATTCTCCCTTCCCTTCTCATTTTTCCTTTTGCTTTTACTTTGATTTTTCTTTATAGTTTTCTAATGTTTATTGTTGGTTTGTTGCTATAGGTTTAATGGAGAAAGAAGAAAAAAATAACATTTTGGATGTTTTGTTTATTGCATAAATATAATTCATGGGTATGGATTAAGGAATACCCTTGCATTAATGTAAGGATATCTGGGTCAAAATCCTAACACCCATCTATTTCTTATTACTTATCCATTTGTATTCCCTTGTTGACATGCATAGGTTAGGTTAATTTCAATTCAAATATGCACTTATAAAAGTATATTTTAGTGGGAATGTAATTTTTTTTAGGAACCTAATCCTTAGGGTTAGGAATATTATCATATTGTTGAATTAGTATTCACAATATTATTAAGAGACCGTTCAATTCTTGTAAGTGGCATGATGCTCTTGTTGAGCCCATATTGTAATGACTATATTTTTGGCCATATCATGATTCTCTACTTGGAATAGAAAGTGTTAGCATTATCTCGGTGGAATAGGCCTCTAGTAAACGGTGAATGACCATTTGAAAAAAGAAGAAGAAGAAAAACAAGCGAAGAGTCATAGGTGAATAGGAAAATTCAAGAGGAGTTCAAGAGATGTCTTGGAAGATGAAACCAAGGGTCATTCTCATGTGTATTTATATGTACATATCTTAATGATAAATTGTGATTTCATTCTCTTTGTTCTTTGTGGTGCATCATTATGTATTTTGCTTTGTGCAATCCAAACTGCCTATCTTCCATAGTGGGAAACTTAATAGTGGTATTAGAGCGATTGCGGATCTTTTTCTTGTGGTATTCATAGACCGAAGCATTTATAACTCTTTCCCTATTAATTATGATCCGTCTGATATTTTTTCCATTCTGGAAGACCTGCATTATTCTTTGTGCTAATAAAACCCCAATTCAAGTTGTTGAGAGTGTTTTTGGAAAATTTCCCATTGCTGCATACACCCAGGTTAGGATTTTGAGAATTTCACTGTTTCTCCATATGTTGTTGTTGTAGTGTTTTTGTTAGACTAATGATCCATATGTGCTCAGGTGCATGATGGGGAAAACAATTCGATTGAATGAATTGGTATTGTTATGGCAGAAGCATAATAATAAGAAAAGCAGGAAATACACTACGCACATAAACATACACACACAAACAATATGCAGGAATGCGAACTAATATCTTCTTTATTTTCACTCTGTTAATTCTTGATTCTTATCCCCCCTATATTACAATATTTTACATGCTTAAATAGAGTGCTAAGAATTCTTGGGTTGTCTACCCCTTACATTGAGTTACAAGAAAAGTTGGAATGGTTTCATAAGTTCAACCGTTACGGTCGACTGGAAGATAGAGAGACAATCTGTTGTAGTTCGTTAGTCGCAAATGTCGACAATGCATGTCAAATTTGATGAACTTGTCGAAGTCACTGAACTTGTCAAAATCAATGAACTTGTCGAATTCGATGCACTTGTCGAAGTCGATGTTGGCATCCATCATTAATTCCAACTGCTGGGTGGATCATACATCCTTCCTTAAGAAACAATGGTCCCCATTGTTTGCTCGTACAGATGAGGAAACTTGTTGGTCAGTTCAGTAGCAGAGTACCATTTTCCTTGTGCTGGGATCTGTCCAGCTTTGGACACCTCAAACAAGGGAATTGTGTATGTCCTTGTATGGTGTACTCGTCGTCCCACAATGGTGTCTCAAGGAAGAGGCTCCTGAACATCTGGATGGATGTCTCCGGGTTCTTCTGTCTGCAAGTTGTTATGTTCCAACAGTGGTGCATGGTATGGTCTTAGTATATCCACATTAAATATTGGATGCAGAACCAGGCATGAAGGAATGTCGAGCTAGAGAGCAGTTTCTCCAATCTGTTCAAGAATATTGTATGGACCATATCGCAAAGGATTCAACCTCTTATATGGACCGATGAAGCGTTGCTTCTTGAGATGCAACTAGACCTTATCCCCAATTTGAAATGAATGAGGGATGCGGTGGTTATCGTGTGGGGCCTTAGCTTTTGCATTATCTCATTGCAACATTTCCTGTGCTTGTTTCTGGATGTCGTAGATTTTATCTCGAAACTTCAATTCTTTGTCAACTTCTCTCCGGTTATAGTTGGTATCGTTCAACTGTGTTGAGGAACCAATCAAGTCAATAGGCGCTAAGGGTTGAAATCCATAACATATCTCAAATGGATTCTTTCCCGTAGAGCTTGTCTAAGCACGATTTTAGCTGTGCTATATATATGGAATACTTTCATCCCATGTTCGCCAATGCTTATGGTTGTACATACGAAGCAATTGTACTACCAAGCGATTCACAACTTTCATCTGTCCACATGTCTGAGGATGGAAATATGTCGAAAAGGAGAGTCTTGTATTGAGCTGTTGCCAGAAAGTCTTCCAAAATATGTTGAAAAATTTGGAATCTCTGTCTGAAATAATGGTTGTCGGTAAACCATGATGTTTCGAGACATGTTCAAAGAAGAGCTAAGCGGTTTGCTGCGCTATCGTAGTCTTCTTGCATGGAATGATAATGTCCATATTGGAAAATCTATCGATTACTACTAATATTGCGTCATGTTGATGTTTGGTAGTAGGATATCTTGTCAAGTAGTCCATATAAATATATTCCCATGGTCGAATAGGAATTGGAAAAGGTGTGTACAATCCCTGTCGTCAATTAGGCGGTTTAGCAATGGTACAAACCACGCATGATCGGATGTACTTGTTGACGTCATTTTTAAGTGAAGGCCAAAATAAATACTTTTGGATAATATAAAGGGTCTTTTCTACTCCAAAGTGTCCTACAGTCTTGTTGTAGTGTGCATCCCAAATGAGCTGATGTTGGTGCACAAAGCTATCCAAGCTTGTATAGCAAGGTGTCTTTCAAGAAATAGTCGGAGGTCGACAACTTGTCAGTCTGAAGTTTTATATAGACTGATGAAAATTCGTTGTCTTCTTGATACAACTGAGGCCAAGTGGTGGTGTCATAATCCTGCATACTCATCACTGTAAGAAGGAGAGTAATGGGTGGTCGACTTAGACAATTGACGACACCATTGGATTTACATTTCCGATACTTAATTACCAAATGAAATTGTTGTAGGTAATTAATCCACTTGATTTGTCGAGTTGTTTGTAAATTCGACTGGGATGGAGCGAACTGTAAAGGATTGTGGTCAGTGAGAATGACCGTGTCCTTGCCAAGAATATAATGTCTCCATTTCTTTAGAGCTTGAACAATGGTGTACAATTATTTTTCATATGTCGAATATATTCTAACAGTGTCGTTAAAAGTTTCGGAATGAAAAGCGACTAGGTGACCTGACTGAGTGATCACTGCACCCAAGGCATAGTCCAATGCATCCGTCTCAATCTCAAAGGGCTGATGCAAATCAGGTAACACAAGTATTGGTGCAGTACAAAGCTTGTGATTAAGTTGCTCAAAATATTCGTGTTGTGTCGATGTCCATTTGAAGAAATATTTCCCATTTCCCTTGGTTAATTGATTCAAAGGCTAGGCTATGTGACTAAAGCCGAGTATGAATCGTCGATAAAAAATAGCCAAACCAAGAAAAATTCTTAGTTCATGAATGCTTTGAGTAATGGGACACTCTTTAAGGATTTTCACTTTGTCTGGATCAACGTGAATGCCTACAGAGTCAGTTACATACCCCAAATATTTGATTCTATTCATCGCAAAGGAACATTTTTCCATGTTCAAGTAGATTCGATGTTGTCAGAGAGTGTTGAGGACTTGTCGAAATTGTCCGACATGTTCTTCCCATGATCGACTAAAAATCAATATATCGTTGAGGTAGACGATGACAAATTTTTCAATGAAAGTTCGAAGAATGTTATCCATATACCACATAAAGGTTGTAGGTGCATTGGTTAAGACGAAATGCATGACTAACCACTCAAACAATCCTTCCTTGGTCTTGAAAGCATTTTTTCATACATCTGCAGGATTGATTGGAATCTAATGATATCCCGACTTGAGGTCGAGCTTTGTAAAGAATTTAACACCTTTCAGATAGTTGATGAGCTCGTCTATCTGTGGCAGAGGGTATCTATTTTTTATCGAAATTTTGTTGAGGGCCTGGTAGTCGATGCAAATGAGAGGATGACTGGACTTCCACAAGGAGAGGAGATGGGTCGGATATGAACTTTGTTGATCAAATCTTGAATTTGTCTGTGAATCTCTTCATTTTCGATAATGGATCTTCTGTAAACAGATGCGTTGGGTAATGAAGAACCATGAGAAAGTTAAATGGAGTGTTTTACCTGGAAATGTAGAGGTACTCCGTCTGGATATTGGAATAGGTTCTGGTATTCATCAAGAATATTTTTGATATGCTTCTTCTGTCGGGAGCTGCACTGGTCAGTGATTCAACTAGTTGTTGTAGTATTCCTGGAATGTTGTGGCTTAAACATGATCAATGTGAACTTCTGAGCATGGTTGATGAGATTCTTCATCTATTTAGTAGATATCATTGCAACCGTTGGTGTAGGTCATCGCTCTGGTATGCCATACCATTGGTTTTGAATTCTGACAATCACCTTCTAAGGTCGTGACTGGTAACTTCCATGTCGATCCCATAAGTAAGGTTTCCCAAACAATACGCCGGCTATGGAGAGCGGTGCCACGTCCCATAGTACTTCATCTTCAAAAGGATTAATGAAGTAGGTGAGTTTTCATTGTCGGGTGATCCTTAGTTCATGTCCATCCTTCAGCCAACCGATGTTATAAGGCTGAGGATGTGGAGTGGTAACAAGACCTAGTTTCTTCACGAGATCTTCAGAAACAAAGTTCTTCTGGCTACCATTATCCACAATAAGATGCAATGGATTGTTTTGAACCCATATCTATGTATGGAATAGGCTCTCTCATTTCTCCTCATCGACGATAGTCGAGGCTGCTGGAGTGGTCGATGTCGATGTCAAAAGGGTCGTTGCTTTTGGGTCAGATTCTACTATATTTTTGTCGAACAAGTTAGATGTCGACACTTTTTCCAAAAATTTCTTTCAAGATTTTCATTCAGACGTATCATGCCATGATATATTGTGGTAATCACGCCATTTCCCGGTAGGCGATTTTTTTCTATGTCCCCTTTTGTCTTTATGAGAATATATTTTTCCATGATCTTGATTTGGTAGAGTTGGCTGAGAATATCTTGACTTGTCAAAGTCGGATGGTGCCTTCTTGTTGGGTGGTTGTCCTGTCAGCTTGGTTGCGAAGCATGCTTTTCCTTTCTGTTTTGCTTTTAGATTACCGGTATAGTGGATTTCCTCCGCAAGCGTATTGACAGTCGAAAACTCCATCTCCTGTTGAATGTATGGGGAAAATCCGCTGACGTACTTCAGAACAAGCAATTTCTCTTCTTCTTGAACGCCAAGTCTATCCATTAGTCGGTAGAACTCGTCAGTGTAACTCTGTACAGACTGGTCTTTACATTTCCTTAGCTGCTGCCACTTATTATACTGTTGTTCAACGTACTTGGCTGGGTAGAAATCCTTTCAGACATATTCAATTTTTTTTTCCCATGTCTCTATGGGGTCTCCACTTTCTCCATCTTTGTCGATAGGTTCTCCCACCAGTAGTGCATGGATGTTGAGATCTTTAAGGATGCAATGGTGATATTTTTAGTTTTTGAGAGTTGATTCACAGAGTAATAGGATTCCAATTGTTGTACACAATTGTCAACAGATTCCGCGTCAATATTTACTTCTAGATTCGCTATGTAAAAATTCATTTGCACCTTGAATGGACTGTTTTTTTTCGGATTTAGATCTTGTTGGAAGTCCTCCTGATGTCGAAGCAAATCGCGTGAGAATATCATTGAACTAGGAGAACATTTCAGTTTGTTGTCAAGCCAACACTTTCTCTATGAGTTTCTCTTTCTCGTCAATTACATGTCTACTGTTTGTTTCTTCTTCCATCTTTGAAGGTAGTGTCTGCTTGGATTGCTGAGTTTGCGAGCGTGTTGAACATGCATAAGTTAGGTAACTTCGATGGAAGTGTCTACACACAACTTAATCATGAAAAAATATCTGAATGAATAAATCTCTGATACCAATGATCCATACGTGCTCAGGTGCATGACGGGGACAGTAGTTCGATTGAATGAATCAATACTATTATGGAGAAAGCATAACAATAAGCAAAGAAGGAAATATGCTATGCACATAAACATACACACACAAACAATATGCATGAATGCGAACTAATCTCTTCTTTATTTTCACTCTGTTACTTCTTGATTCTTCTCCCCCTATATTACAATATTTTACATGTTTAAATAGAGTGCTGAGAATGCTTGGGTTGTCTACCCATTACGTTCAGTTACAAGAGAAGTTAGAATGGTTTCAGAAGTTGAACTGTTACGGTCAACTGGAAGACAGAGAGACAATCTGTTGTATTTCGTTAGTCGCAAATGTCGACGATGCATGTCGAAGTCGATGAAGTTGTCGAAGTCATTGAACTTGTCAAAGTCGATGAACTTGTCGAATTCGATGCACTTGTCGAAGTTGATGTTGTCATCCGAAAATAATTCCAACTGCTGGGTGGATCACTAACTACAATATGATATTGGAATATTCTGTTCCTGGCATATTTATTTCCTGTCTATCTCCGAGGATTCCATTCAACTTACTCTCTTCATAGAGTACTCTTTCAATCATGCTTGGGGTATACATTTTCATATCTCTGTGCATAGCCTCTTCGAGGGTGAACTTATATGTGTGGACACATTAATCTTGTATCTACCTGTGTGTGCTTGATTTTATCTAACTGTGTGTGAAACTGTCGACCTTCACTCTCCGTGTGAATCATATATGTGTGTAAATCCACGTAGATATATAGGTAGTGAATGATTGCTTCTCCCAGATAGAACAATGTGAATTATACATATTACATAGTGCGTGTTATTGTTGCATTTCAAAGAAAATATATTGTTGCTACATTTTTTACTGGAGACAACGACGATTAATGGAGACAATTACTGGTATCTCTCTTTCTCTACATATTGTGATGTTAGAAAGAAAATTTAGTCCAGACTAAAATTCATGACCTCACATAAGGAGAACCTGATAGAAGAAAAGAATGTGATTGTGGTATATCCTTCCCCATCCATTCCCTATGAGATGCGTGGAAGAGACAACGACTTGTGTGAAAGGAAAATAATTTATATTAGTTTATGAGCATCCCACTAGAGAGGGAATGGACACAAATTAAGAAACAAATTATGTATTTCTGACTGCATTGTAGATGAAGGTTGTGTCTATTCTAGGCCCATATTCCCGTCGCCAAAACAACACTCACTCCATTCAAGATTGTGTATAAGAATCACAAGAAACTATTGAGCTTATTTAGCTTGAGGCGCATCTCCAATGGGAATAAACACATTCTGAACTTATTCCTATTTAGAACAATCCTCTTTATGATTCCATTTAGTAGTGTACAAAAAATGACACCACTTCAGAATCACATAAGAAAATTAGTGTTCCCAGTACATAAGTAAAATAAAATGAAGATGAATAGGTTCCACTTATTCTTTCCAATCCCATCATCAGGCCATGGGAAGTGATCACCCACAACAACCACAAAACCGGTCTTGGATACGACAAGGAAGTGACTGTTCACATTCCTGATTTCCCTAATCCAATCCAGTTTCATAGTACCGGTTTTTTCAAAGAAAGTTCATCTTTATCTACACTTTTTTAGAGTTCGAAATGCCAACATTGCGATCAGGTTGGCCATATGAAAGATCAATGTTTTGATCTTCACCCATGTAAGAATTGTGGAAAGTGTAATCACCCAAGATTTTCCTGGGTTGTGGCAAGAAATACCATGGATGGGGTAACTATTGCAAACAAATATTTAGTGGGTGGAAACTAACCTTTCCAACCACAGGGAGGGATCTCCCTTTAGTGCTTCCAACAACCGGATAATAGCATGGATGGGCTGGGATATTGGTAAAAGTGGTGGCTAGACCTTCAAACGATGAATTAAAGAAGTCTTTTCGGTTGGTGGGAGTTAAGAACAGGAGGACAGTTGGGCATGGAGTAAACTTTCAGTGGGTTTCCTGTCACAAATGAGAGACTCAGACCACAACTACAGAGGCAAGAGTCAAGGTAGATGCGGTTTTTTCATGTCGAAATGATCAACAGGTGAAGGCAGAAAGAGGATACGAGTCCCATTACAAGGTCAGAGCATTTGCAAATGAATTCTAACCTACAACTTCGAGAGGAAAAAGGGTGGAGTACCTAGTCATATGCATCTGGAGCATGTGAGCATGAATTCCAGACCATGTAGTCTTGATCTTTAGGTATTATAGAAGCAAACAATTAATGAAAATACAAAGCAAGAACACATACACAGGAAATAACAGACATCCAGAACATGCATCACGGGAATCTCAAGCTCTAGAATCAAGTCTCTCATTTAATTAAGAGGCCAATTTCAATACAGGCGCGGAGCAGTATTCTATCTGAAACAAAAACATCCAACCCTCTGGTTCTTTGCGGAAGATGCCTTTATAGGATTACAAATTATAAGAATATCCTAATTGATTCGGAGTAACTTAGACTGATAATGATGCGTTCGTTCGGATGAGCCACCTGAATCAACAGCCTCTGATTCTACCATGTGTGGAGGAAAGGAATCGCTTGCGCTGGCAATGCGCCATTGGGCCATGGGATCCACCTTCTCTTCCAATGGATCTAGCTATTTAGGTTTGATGAGGACAGGTAACTGAAATAGGCTCCTTCGTTGCTCTCAGACACGTCGTTTCTCTGTGAAAATATCCATTCCTTGCGACTACAATTTGCTTCTGTAAAACTTCCTCGATCCACAATTCTCTTTCCGCAATTTCCCTTCTGCATTGACCTTTCTGCAATCCACAATGCGGGATGCAGGATTCAAAAACCTAAATTTATGCATGCTGGAAAGTTTCCTTTCCGCAATCCGCAATCTGCAACGTGGGATGCGAGATGCAGAAACTTACTTTTGAGTTCCTGGAAAATGATCTTTCCGCAATCTGCAATGCGAAATGTGGGATGTGGGAACTTTATTTTTTCTCCCTTTGGAAAATGGACTTTTCGCAATTTGCAATCCGCAATGTGGAATGCGGGATGCAGAAACTTCGTTTTATATCTTTGTAAAATTACTGCTCTGTAATCCGCAATCCGCAATGCGGATTGTGGGAATCAGAAACCCCCATGCAGGTTGCATTTTCGATCGCCGATCTGGTCCCGCCATTCAATGCTGGCCGCCGAATATTCTTTGGTTGTGGAAGGAGACCCCTGCTGCTAGTTTTTCCTGTGGAAGAGCCCTACTGCCTTGTACTTCCTCATTTTCTTTTTGAGGCTTGGTCACTTGGCTTGGATTTTCTTGATACTTAGCCATTTGTTGGGTTTACTGATTCTTCATTTGGTGTAACTGGTCAATGGGTGACCCTATATCTTCGGCGGGGGATTCCTTTTACCTTCCTCGGAGGAGATCATAATAGGTTTTAACATCGTCTCACACTGGGGGTGCTACCCTCCCTACGAGGTATCAAGAAAATGTAAACTAGTGGCCCTTATTCCCTTCTTCTTTTTCCTTCTTCGTATCACAAAATTGGAACACGGCTAACTGAAAATAAAAAATGACAATATACAATGGTGATACAAGTGGATATTAGTGGCCACCCACATATTCCACTTGATTCCCCAAAATGGTTCTTTCAGTTTCCTTAATTATAGCACAACTTTCTATTTTTAACAGTTTTTTCGTGTCCTAAACTTCTGGAGCCGTTTTGAGGCCCTAAATGACATTTTTTGGAAAGTCTAGTTCCAACAAAAGTCAATTAGGGACTCAACATATGCTGTCAACAGTGTAGTCCTCAGATAGATCTTTCCAATGAGGTATCATGCGTGTCAAATAGAGATTGTATGCCAAAGTTACGACGTCAGGAAATTGATGTACCAATTTACCCCAACGGGGCCCATAGTTTGGCATTTTCATCTCCTAAGGTTATGTTTTTGTATGTTTAGTTAGGGTTTTCCTTTGTTTCGTAATAATAGATAGGCTTGGAGCCACATTGTAACTCATAGTTCAGAGGCTGGTGGCCGCCACATCTCTTCTCAGAGATAAGCTACCAACGCTCTAGCTAGTTTATTTCCATTATGTCTGTAAGCATATTTTCGTTATGTGATATGAATGAGATGAAGTCTTTTTCTGTTGCATCTTTGCATTTATGTGTATTTCTGTAATTCCTTGCATTCCTTCATAATTCTGGATCAAATGGGGGGGTGGGTCAGAAGACTTGCTTTTTTACTTGAAATAATGCTTCAAGAACCATCCATTGACGAATCCCTTGTCAAATGGTTCGTCATCTTCGTCCTGCAGGAAGAAAGCATTGCTGCCATGGTATGCGGTGATTGTATAGGGCCCTTTCCAAACGTTATCAAACTTTTGGGCCTGATCTTCTCTTCTAGCATCCCATTTTAATACCAGATCTCCTACTTGGAAATCATTCGTCTTAGTCTTTCTTTCAAATGTCTTCTTGATCCGATCCTGAGATTTTGTGGCTTCAACCTGTACTCTTTCTTTAATTTCTTTCACTTCCACCAGCTGGTTAGCTCTCCTCAGTTTGGAGTTTGGCTCTTCTTCTTGCTCCTGCAACAATCTCATTACGGGCCCTCTGAGGGAATCAAGGAATATTACCTCTGTTCCATATACCAATTTGAAAGGAGAAGTTCCGATGGATTTTTTAGAGGTGATCCTATCAGCCCAAAGGGCGAGGGTCAGCTTGGTGTGCCAGGCCCTTTTATTCTCTTGCAGCAACTTCTTGATTATCCTCACCAGGATTTTGTTGGAAGACTCTTCCAATCCATTTCCCTCGGGATAGTAAGAAGTAGAATGGCACAATTTGATATGGAACATGTAACAGGACTTGATAATATTCTTAGACTTGAAATCCTGTGCATTATTAGTAATTATCTTAATAGGGCACCCAAACCTAGACAAGATATTCTCCCCCAGAAACTTAATGATGACTGTATCCGTGGCTTGCTTGGTGGGTATTGCTTCAATCCATTTGGTGAAATAATCAGTGGCAGTCAATATCCACCTATGTTGTCCAGAGGAGTTGGGGAAAATTTCACCAATGAAGTCAAGCCCCCATTGTTGGAAAGAGGCTTCCACAGATATTGGTTTCAAAGGAAATGACAAGAGATTCCTCTTTCCTTCAAAAACTTGGCATTCATGGCGGCTGGCTATTTCCTTATAAGCATCTTTTAACATAGTAGGCCAATAGAATCCTTCCCTGATAATTTTGTTAACAATGGCCTTCCAGTAATGATGTCCTCCACAGACACCGTTGTGAAACTCTTTTAGGGTCACTTGGGCCTCCTCTTCCACTATGCAGTTTAGGAGAACACCTCCAGGGTCTTTCCAATAAAGACCACACCCAATATGCAATATTTCACAGCCTTCATCTTGGTGGATCTAGCTTTTCTTTTTCCCATCTCAGGGGGTGATTGCAAGTTCTACAAAACATATACAACATCAGAATACCAAGGAGAGGATAGGAATTTGTCTGATACCCGAGGTAGTGGATCTTGGGAAGCTTCTTCCTTCATGTGTGATAGCAGGTTCATACTCATTGAATCCCAATTCGACTCAGCCATGAGTCTGGCCAGCCCTTTCCCTTTAATAAGATTTGTAGGTTTGATCTCCAGGTCATATTATAGTAGCGTAGCTATCCACTTTTCCCTTCTTCCTTCTGGATTTGGTTGGGTCAATATATCCTTCACAACATCATTAGGAACATAAGCTATAACATGGGAATGTAGAACATAAACCTTGAAATCCTTCAGAGTTTTGATCATGGAATAGGCTTGTTTCTCCATAATGTTGTACTTGAGCTCAGCGCCCCTGAGAGCCCCACTAAAGAAAGCTATGGGATGTTCAACTCCTTCCTGATTTTTCTGTAAAAGAACACCTACTATGGAATGCTCCGAGGAAAAATATAACATAAGAAATTCCTTGTCGAAATCTGGGTTGATTAGTAAAATAAAATGAAGATGAATAGGTTCCGCTTATTCTTTCCAATTCCATCATTAGGCCATGGGAAGTGATTATCCACAGCAACCACAAAACCAGTCTTGGATACGACAAGGAAGTGACTGTTCACATTCTTGATTTCTCTAACCCAATCCAGTTTCAAAGTACTGGGTTCTTGAAAGAAAGTTCACCTTCATCTACAATTGTTTAGAGTTCGAAATGCCAACATTACAATCAGGTTGGCCATATGAAAGATCAATGTTTTGATCTTCACCCATGTAAGAATTGTGGAAAGTGTTATCACCTGATATTTTCCTGGGTTGTGGTAGGAAAGACCATGGGGTAATTGTTGCAAACCAATATTTAGTGGGTGGAAACTAGCTTTTCCAACCACATGGAGGGATCTCCCTTTAGTGCTTCCAGCAACTGGATAATAGCATGGATGGGCTGGGATATTGGTAAAAGTGGTGGCTAAAACTTCAAACGATGAATTAAAGGAGTGTTTTCGGTTGGTTGGAGTTAAGAACAGGAGGAAAGTTGGGCATGGAGTCAACTTTCAGTGGGTTTCCTATCACAAATGACAGACTTAGAACATGACTACAAAGGCAAGAGGCAAGATAGATGTGGTTCTTTCACATCGAAATGATCAATAGGTGAAGGCAGAAAGAGGATATGAGTCCCGTTACAAGGTCATAGCATTTGCAAATGAATTCTAACCTGCAACTTCGAGAGGAAAAAGGGTGGAGTACCTAGTCATATGCATCTGGAGCTTGTGAGCATGAATTCCAAACCATGTAGTCTTGATATTTAGGTACTATAGAAGCAAACAATCGATGAAAATACAAAGCAAGAACACATACACAAGAAATAACAGACATCGAGAACATACATCACAGGAATCTCAAGCTCTAGAATAAGGGCTTCTCATTTAATTAAGAGGCAATTTCAATACAAGCGTAGAGCAGTAATATCTCTGAAACAAAAACATCCAACCCTCTGGTTCTTTTTAGAACCTACCTTTATAGGCTTACAAAATATAAGAATATCCTAACTGATTCGGAGTAACTTAGACTGATAATGATGAGGCCGTTCAGTTGAGCCGCCTGAATCAATAGCCTCTGATTCTGCCATGTGCAAAGGAAAGGAATTGCTTGCGCTCGCAATTCTCCATTGGGCCATGGGATCCACCTTCTCGTCCACCAGATCCGACTGTTTAGGTTTGATTAGGACAAGTAACTGAAACAGGCTCCTTCGTTGCTCTCAGACGTGCCGTTTCTCTGTGAAAATATTCATTCCTTGTGACTGCAATTTGCTTCTACAAAACTTTCTTGATCCCCAATTCTCTTTCCGCAATTTCCCTTCTGCAATGACATTTCCACAATCCGCAATCCGCAGTCCACAATGTGGGATTCAGGATTTGAAAACCTGACTTTATGCATGCTAGAAAGTTTCCTTTCCGCAATCCGCAATCCGCAATCCGCAATGCGGGATGCAGGATGCAGAAACTTGCTTTTGAGTTCCTGGAAAATGATCTTTCCGCAATCTGCAATGCGAAATGCGGGATGCGGGAAATTTATTTTTTCTCCCTTTGGAAAATGGCCTTTCTGCAATCCTTAATCCGTAATATGCAATGTGGAATGCGGGATGCAGAAACTTGGTTTTTATATCTTTGGAAAATTACTGCTTTGTAATCCACAATCAGCAATGCAGATTGTGGTAATCGGAAACCCCCATGTGGGATGCATTTTCAACCGTTGATCTGGTCCCAACATTCAATCCTAGCCGCCAGATCTTCTTTGGTTGCGAAAGGAGCCCCCTGCTACTGGTTTTTTCTATGCAAGAGCCCTGTTGCCTTGTATTTCCTCATTTTCTTATTGCGGCTTGGTCACTTGACTTGGATTTTCTTGATACTTAGCCATTTTTTGGGTTTATTGATTCTTCATTTGGTGTAACCAAAAAATGGGTGACCTTGGATCTTCGGCGGGGGCTTCCTTTTACCTTCCTCGGTGGATATCATAATTGGTGTTAACATCGGCTCCAATTGGCGGTGCTGCTACTACCCTCCCTGCGAGGTAGCAAGAAAATGTAGACTAGTGGCCCTTATTCCCTTCTTCTTTTTCCTTCTTCGTATCACAAAAATGGAACACGACTAAATGAAAATAAAAAACGACAATGTACAATGGGGGGTGGGTTGGCGTACTCGCTTTTTTACTTGAAATAATGCTTCAAGAACCATCCATTGAGAAATCCCTTGCCGAATGGTTCGTCATCTTCATCCCGCAGGAAGAAAGCATTGCTCCCATGGTATGCGGTGATTGTATAGGGCCCCTGCCAAATGTTATAAAACTTTTGGGCCTGATCTTCTCTTCTAGAATCCCATTTTAATACCATATCTCCTACCTGGAAATCATTCATCTTAGTCTTTC
This sequence comes from Larix kaempferi, assembly GCA_027924585.1. Taxonomy (NCBI): domain Eukaryota; kingdom Viridiplantae; phylum Streptophyta; class Pinopsida; order Pinales; family Pinaceae; genus Larix; species Larix kaempferi. The sequence continues at coordinate 7,823,685 of BSBM01001430.1, read as the reverse complement.
TTTAAAATGTCTTCTTGATCCGGTCCTGATCTTTTGTGGCTTCGACTTGTACCCTTTCTCTAATTTCTTGCACTTCCACCAGCTAGTCATCTCTCCTCAGTTCGGGGTTTGGATCTTCTTCTTGCTCCTGCAACAATCTCATTGCGGGCCCTCTGAGGAAATCAAGGAATAACCTCTGTTCCATATTCCAATTTGAAAGGAGAAGTTCCGATGGATTTTTTAGAGGTGATCCTATCATCCCACAAAGGGCAAGGGTCAGCTTGGTGTGCCAGGCCCTTTTATTCTCTTGCAACAACTTCTTGATTATCCTCACCAGGATTTTGTTGGAAGATTCTTCCAATCCATTTCACTAGGGATAATAAGTAGTAGAATGGCACAATTTGATATGGAACCTCTCACAGGACTTGATAATCTTCTTAGACTTGAAATCCTGTGCATTATTAGTAATTATCTTAACAGGGCACTCGAACCTAGAAAAGGTATTCTCCTCCAGAAACTTGATGATGACTGTATCCATGGCCTGCTTGGTGGGTATTGCTTCGATCCATTTGGTGAAATAATCAGTGGCAGTCAATATCCACCTGTGTTGTCCAGAGGAGTTGGGGAAAATTTCACCAATGAAGTCAAGCCCCCATTGTTGGAAAGGGGCTTCCATAGATATTGGTTTCAAAGGCAGTGACAAGAGCTTCCTCTTTCCTTCAAAAACTTGGCATTCATGGCAACTGGCTATTTCCTTATAAGCATCTTTGAACATAGTGTTGATGTATATGTAACTTCGGAATGTATTTCACCCATGTATATTGTACTCCTATAGAGATGTTATTATTCCTCTATACGGAAGTGTCGTCATTTTGTATTGACAAGTGTTGTAACTTGCTGTGATGGGTTATTAGACCACCAAGTGTGGGGTCGGCCCTGTTTAGTTTAACCATGGGTTATTAGAATGAGTTAGACAAGTCGGCCCTGCTAGGTTATTGGGTAGGATAGGTCATGTATAAATAGAGATAGGGAGATCTCTATTTTGATCATCTCATTATTCACTTCTACACTACTCAGAAAGTGGCGCACAAGTGAGGAGGAGGTTCAGCTGCTAGGAGAAGACTATCTCTTGTACTTTGGTTGTATCATTGCTCTTTCTATCTCTGAGGAAGTTGTGGGGTTTTTCACCTTTATGGTTTTCCCCAGTGAAACTCTGTGTTTCCATTGTCTTATGTGATTGCTTGATATGCTTGATACATGCTTGATATGATTGATATGTTGTACATGTTATTCTCTCATTAAAGATCCTAGAGTATGTTGAATTAATGCTAAAAAATTAACATGGTATCAGAGCTTCCCTAAGAAGAAGACATTATGCAGTGGCAGAAACTAGGGTTTCTTGTTTATTGGGTTTCTCTCCACAGATTTTGGAAAAGCAGTAAGGTATATTGACTCTACTCATAAAGGCGAATCTTTCTGTCCAATCATAATTCAATTCTGAGGACTTTCAGTTTTGGCCCTAAAAATTAGGGTTTCCACAAAAATAGGAATTTCTGAATTCTGAGGACATAGCTAGAAGATCCTTGGAAAAATCGAAGTTTAGAGCTTTGGATCGAGATTTTTGGTTGGGTGAAGCTCTGAGAAACTCAAACCCTAATTCAAGGTCCTCCCTAGTGAATCTGGGAAGACTGAAAGGCATTTCTGAAGGGTGAATCTTTGCAGATTTCAAATTCTGAGTTTACCAGGCTGATCAGTTCATCAAGGAGCATCTTTCTATCCTTTCATAAAGTTGAAATTCACATTTTGAATTTTTAGGGTTTCTTTAACAAACCCTAATCTGACTCTAGATCCAGATTTCTGCAATTCAAGTGGTAAGACTTAAATCTTTTATTTCCATTTGAGTTTCTCATTAAAATGTCTCACCACACCAAGCTTGAGGATAAGCTTGAAGGGGCTAATAACTTCCGAGCATGGAAGTATAGGATTGGGTTAATCCTGGAAGAAAATGAATTGGATACTTACATAAGGGAAGAGGTCCCTGTCCCAGAGGAAGAAGGGGCTAAGGCCATACATAAGAAGAATTTGGTCAAGGCAAAGAGGATGATTGCTGATTCTATCAAAGACCATCTTATTCCACATGTGTCATCTCTAAAGACACCCAAGGAGATGTTTGATTCCCTAACCAAGCTATTTGAAGGGAAGAACATAAATCGGAAGATGACTCTGTGGAATCAATTGAAAGGGGTAAAGCTTCAGAATGGAGAGACCATTCAATCTTATTTCTCTAAGGTCTCTTAGATCAAGGAACAACTTGAATATGAGGATGAAGTGGTGGAGAATGGTGAAATTTTTATGACCACTTTGAATGGCCTACCTAGGTCATGGGATTCCTTTATTCAAGGAATTTGTGCAAGAATAAAACTGATCTCCTTCAGTAGGCTATGGGAGGATTGCTCTCAAGATGAAGCTACGCTTGTGGCCCGAGAAGAAAAGATGGAGAATGAATATCAAGCTCTCACAGCACACACCAAGAAAGGAAAGTTCAAGAGGGAGCCATCCCACTTCAGGAAAACTTCACACCACCATTATCATAAGGATAAGAAAGATCTTAGATGCTTCATATGCAATGAGAAGGGACACTTTGCTGCAGATTGTCCCAAGAAGAAGAAAGACAACAACAATAACTTCAACAACAAGAAGAAGAATAACAAAAGAAGATATCATGCTCATACTGCTGAGGATGATGAACCTCTCAAGAAGAAGGCTAGATTAGAAAGTGATGACTCATCAAGTGAAGATGAATATGTTCTAATCTCTGCCCTCATAGGTACTATCTCTCATGGTTGTAATGATTGGCTTATTGACAGTGGGGATTCCAAACACATGACTGGGTTTAAAGAATCTTTTGTAAACCTATCTGAACACGAGTCACCCCATAAGGTGAAACTTGGGGATGACTACCAATATCCTATCAAAGGAAGTGGCGAAGCTTCTTACAAACCTAGACTCTGGAAAGTCTTTAAAGATGAAAGAGGTTCTATATGTACCTGGGTTCAAGAAGAATCTACTCTCCATATCTACATTAGATGCAAAAGGCATGAGGGTTGCATTTGTAGATGGCCAAGTCCTAATGTGGCCAAAAGGTAAAACTATAGATGATGCAGTGGTGATTGGAAAGCAAGAGGGAGGATTGTACAAACTGAAGGGACAACCTGAACATGCCATGGTACATGAATCCATGGATCCAAGTGAACTTTAGCATAGAAGGCTTGCACATTTGCACTATAGGGCACTACCTATCGCAAGTAAATCTGTAGAGGGTCTTCCTGAAATCAAGACAAAGCATGAAGGTGTTTGCAAAGGATGTGCAAAAGGAAAGAACATTAAAAAGGAATTTCCAAGCAGTGAAAGCAAAGCTAAAGGAATCTTGGAAATTATCCACTCCGATGTCATCCAGTTCTATGAGTGGGTATGTATACTATGTCTCTTTCATTGATGATTTCTCTAGGAAGACTTGGGTTTACTTCTTGAAGAACAAAGATGAAGTGTTTGATAAATTCAAGGAATTCAAAGTCTTGATGGAAAATCAAACTGATAAGAAGATCAAGACATTCAGATCCGACAATGGCGGAGAATTCACTTAAGGTGATTTCAAGAAGCTATGCAGTGATTCAAGGATTAAGAGGGAGTTGACTACTCCCTACAATCCACAACAGAATGGAGTTGCAGAAAAGAAAAACAGAACAATCATGGAAGCCGCATGGGCAATGCTGCATGAACAAGATCTGTGTCGATGTATATGTAACTTCGGAATGTATTTCACATATATGTATATTTTAATCCTATAGAGATGTTATTATTACTCTATACGGAAGTGTAGTCATTTATATTGTAAGTGTCGTAACTTATACTTGATGGGTTATTAGACCACCTTGTTGGGGTCGGCCCTGTATAAGTCATCTGGGTCAAAGGGTTATTAGACCACCCTATTGGGGGTCGGCCATGTGGGTCAAAGGGTTATTAGACCACCCTAGTGGGGGTCGGATCAGTCAGCATTATGTTAAGTGGTTAAGTTGAGGCCGACCTAGTTGAGTAAAGGTCAAGTCAAGTTAGTGTATAAATAGAGAGTGTGTCTCTCTCATTTTGCACATTCTATTCTCTCACTCACACTTGGGAGAGTGGCGCTCTTGTGGAGGAGGGGGCTCTGCTGCTAGGAGAAGACTATCTCTTGAATTTTTGTTGTATCGTTGCTCTATCTATCTCTGAGGAAGTTATTGGGGTTTTTCACCTTTATAGTTTTCCCCAAGTAAACTCTGTGTCTCTTGTGTGCTTGCATTATTGTGTCCATGATTGATATGCTGTAGATTTGCTATACATGTTGTTCTCTCAGTTAAGATCCTAGATCAAATTGAAGTAAATTCTGAAAATTTAACATGGTATCAAAGCTAGCCTGAAAGAAGGCATGATATGGCATGTATGACACTTGTTGCACTTACGATGCTAGGGCTTGATATAGCAAAAACCAATCATCGTAGCAATTTCACTATAAATCTGTTTTGGCGAAGTTTTCTGATCTGAAACTTTTACAGGTCGAATATCAGATCCCCATGTACCTTGTATCTAAAGGAAAAGCTCTAATTCATTGTACTTTGTGATTTATGATCTGTACAATATAGGGTTTCTGCCTCTTCCAGATCTGAATAAAAATCAGGTGACCTTGGGAAAAAGGTCATAACTTGGGCTAGGAAGCTCCAAATGAAATTTCATAAAACGTTACAGGTAGTACACAGACTATACTATCTCAGGAAAAGTTTTCAAAGTCCTAGTTTGAACCAGTGACACGTGGCACGCCGTACAAGTTCTCTCTCATGTATTATCCCATAAACAGGTCACGTTGCAACACTTGGCATAACTCTCTCTCAGAGAATTCAATTGAGGTTAGACCTATCGAGATGGAAAGATAACAGGTTGGGATATCGTAGGAAAATTTTTCAAACCCTGTGGATCGAAAAGTTAGGAGTTACACCAGAAACAATCGGGTACATATTTATGTCAAAACATAATTATTTTTGAGTACCTTCATTCATGGCTTCCGGAATTTAGGGCTTCGGAGAAAGTTGAAATTTTTGTAATAAGAGACCACAACTGAATGCTACTCATCAAAATAGGAATTTAGAGACCAAGATCAGAATTTTTGGTTGGGCAGAAGGCCATGCTTGATCAGACCCTAGTTCGGGACTTTGATCAGAAAAGTGGAAAATTAGGGCTTCTGCAAAAATGGGAATTTTTGAAATCTGTGACCACGGCTGGAAGATCCTAATAAAAATAGAAGCTTAGAGCTTTGGATCAAACCTTTTGATTAGGCAAAAGAGTGGGCTTCATCAAACCTTAGTTCGAGGTCACGTCTAGTGAATCCAAAAGTTTCAAAGGCAAAATTGAGGAGTGAAACGTTGCAGTTTTCAAATTCTGAATATACCAGCTTGATCAGGTCATCAAGGCGCATATTTCTATCCTTTCGGAAGTTTGAAATTCAAAGTTTGAATTTTTAAGGTTTCTTTGACAAATGCTATTACAGCTCCATATCCAGTTCCTGCAAATCAAGTGGATTGGGTTAATCCTAGAAGAGGATGGATTGGTCACCTGCATAAGTGAAGAAGTTCCTGTTTCAGAGGGAGATGAGGCTAAGGCCTTCCATAAGAATATTACAAGCAATATTGATAGGTATGGCTTACAGGTATGTTTCGAATTCTGTTCATGGTTAAGTTTATGATATGTTTGTCTTCATATCATTACAATACAATCTTGATTAATTACTAGACTTGTCGTATTACCTTAATAGAAGATATTCATTGATTAAGGTTTTGAAACTTATGATTGTACTAATGCATTGTGATGTTGTATGAGGTTTATGTTGTTTGCTAACACAAAAGGTACACCATGAAAGTCAAATCATGTTCTACTTCAAGAACATATGCTCATGGTGACATGAAGACAAAGATTCATCCACTGTCATGGATCACATAGAAGATCTACTTTCAAGGTATGTATAACTTGGTTCTACAATGGTTAACTTATGAGACATGCAGGTTACTAGCATAAGTCACTAAAGAGAACCAAAAGACATTATGCGGGTATGTTAGACATAACTAGCTAGCATGCTAATCCAGGTATGTTTTTCCTATATCAAGCTAGAATCCTACCTTTTGTTAGGATCTTATACTGTTGTGTTGTTGATAATGATTATTCATGAAGTCATAGGTTTGAATAGTCATGGTTATATGCATATTATGTTTCTTACCATAATTGATGATATGAATAACTAGAAGAATCATGAAGGTATAGGCTTGAATAATCACAGGTTTTATGCATATTATATCTCTTATCTTGATTGATGATTCAACTAACCAGAAGAGTCCTATGATCAAATAAGAATATGTATGAGTAAAGGAAGACTTCCCTGAAACCTTGAATACTAATGTTTATTATCTGTGAATGATCATGAATATACATGTTTAAGATTATTGTGTTTTGATAGTATTAAGATTATACTAATAAATGTGTGATTATGTATGAGACCTCAAGGATAACACAATGATGATACTAATAAGCATGCATAGTGATTAAGGATGGATGTAAGTTCAAGGATAGGTAATCCATGAAGCAAAGATCAAGAGGGAGCACACTCCATTTGTTCCTGCAAGAAAGCAAAGGAGCACACTTCAGTAGTTTCTGCAAGGATGTAGATATTCAGAGGGAGTTGACCATCTTTCTACATTCCACAACAAAAAGGTGTAGAAGAATCTACTTCAACAGCTCCTGCAAGGAAGCAAAGACTCAGAGGGAGTCCATACAACAACCGAACAAAGATAAGTATTTGAATTGTCATTTCTTACATAATGTTATTCAATGATGTATATACTTATGTTCCTAGAATTAGGTTGTGTATTATGCATATTAGAATAGTTGCATTGATGAATAGTATACTACTAATATACATGGGTTAGTGTCCTATGGCACTGTACAACATTCCATTGCTACTTATCTAGAATGAAACCTCTTTGCTGACATGTTAGGAGTTGTGCACACTCTTAACAATGTTTTGGTAGAGATTGGAAGGCATCTAGAAAGTTACGGAATATGGATAAATGTTGTATTGAAGCATTGGCTAAGATAATTGCATGACTGTATGACATATTTCTTTATGTGTAAGATTTTGTTCTGAAAACTATGAGATGTTTTCTAATCATGCAATTTAACTTGTTGTGTAGGAAAGATCGTATACCATCACCTACAAAAGAAGGAATACAACATTTGTTCAACAACAAAGTTATCTATTGAAAATATTTAAGATATTGAAGTTCCTAGGATTTGGAAAGAATGCCATGATCGAGGAGTACCAGTCGATCATGAAGATGTTTGGGATGCAGTCCCAAGACCTGAAGGGGAGTCTGTAGTGACTTCCAAGAGGATCTACAAGATCAAGCATGCTGCAGGTGGCAGCATAGAGAAATATAAAAGTGATGAAATAGAAGATACACCAGATGGATTTCAAGACATCTTTCTTGAACGGTGTAGTTGAAGAAGAAGTGTATGTGGAGAAACCACTTGGTTCTGAGACACATGACAGGAAATCATATATGTGAAGAACTTGGTATGGTAGGATAGGCAGCTTTCTATCCAGTTTGGTCTTTACCAAGAGTAAAGCGGGTTCCAACCTTTACTACAAGGTTGAGGAAGGCAATCCAGTGATACTACTTTTGTATATGGATGACCTATTTGTAACAGGTGAGGATAGATTGATTGCCGACATGCAACGGAAGCTTGCTGCCAAGTTTGAGTTGAAGGACTTGGGGATGATGCACTATTTTCTTGGTATGGATGTGTGGCAGAGTATAGATGGAATCTTCCTTGGACAAAGGGAAGTATGCAGTAGAGATTCTGAAGAGGTTCGGGATGATGGACTGCAAGGCTATGGCCACACCTATGGCATCAAACCTGAAGCTTCTGTGTGATGCTTCATCTGATCTGGTTGATGTCACAATGTATTGTCAAATGATTGGGTCCTCTATGTACCTGGCGAACATGAGACCAGATATTTGCTTTGCGCTGAACACACTGAGCCAGTTCTTGATGGATCCGAGAGATGTTCACCTGGTTGCTGTAAAGCATATTCTGAGATTGGGCTAGCAGTGCTGCAGATAGAAAGAGCACATCTGGATGTTGCTTGAGTATGGGATTAGGTGTGATCTCTTGGTTTAGCAGGAAGCAGTCCTGCGTAGTACTGAGTACAGCTAAGGCAGAGTATGTTGCAGCTTGTTTAGCTAGTTGTGAGGCAGTATGGCTACGGAAGCTACTGTCTGAGTTATTTGATCTCCTGCTGGAGGCTACTGGTATCTTTTGTGACAACCAAAGTTGTGTGAAGCTGTTCGAGAACCTGGTGTTCCACGACAGGTCGAAACACATAGAGATCAAATATCACTATATCAGGGATATGGTGCAGAGAGGAGCTGTGAAGCTCCTGTACATTGCGACGGATGAGCAGATTGCAGATGTGTTGATGAAGCCACTAGCTAAGGTGAAGTTCGAGTACTTCAGGGAGAGGCGTGGTGTTCTTCAGATTGATGACACTTCAAGGATGAAGTGATGGACACATTTACAGAAGCCATTCCAAGCATGTTGGAAGGAGGATCCTTCACATGGCTGTGGATATAAGCGCTAGATGATGAGCATCAGGACGATGCTCTAGTTACTGCTCTGTGTATGCATCATGTTGGATGCTAGATATGATCAGTTGGATCATTTATATGTATATGTATGTACGCATCATGTTGGATGCTAGATATGATCAGTTGGATCATTTATATGTATGCACGCATCATGTTGGATGCTGGATATGATCAGTTGGATCATTTGTATGTATTTTGTATATGCATCATGTTGGATGCTTGGACCATGTATCTATATATGTATCAGGTGGATACATTGCATGATCAGGTAGATCACGTATGTTGATATGTATCAAATATGATCAGGTCGATCATGTATTTGTATCTGTATCAGGTGGATACACTGTATGATCAAGTGGATCATGTATGATGATATGTATTAGGTAGATACTTGGTATGCATCAGGTGGATGCATTGTATGATCAGGATGATCATGATGACGAGCTTCAGGATGTTGCTCCAGATAATATGTATCAGGATGGTACAAGTGATGATGATCAGTATGATCATGGGAATCAGGATGATGCCTCGAGTGATGATGATCCGTTGGATCATGAGTATCAGGTTGATACTTGGAGGTCAGAGATGATATGTGGCAGGTTGTGCAAATAGCATGTAATCAGTCCTGGAAGATCTTGTCGGTCGTGCTGTGGCACATAAATGTTCCCGGGATACTCTTTCCGGTATTTCTATGTAGTATGTAATCAGTCCTCAGATATCCAATAGGTTGAGTCGTGTGCTCGTAATCAGTCATGGGATGAGGTATTACTACGGAGACATGTAATTAGTCATGGAGATCCGAGAGGTTGAGCTGTGTGCTTGTAATTAGTCCTGGGATGCTCTTTAGAGATATTGCTGGTCATGCTGCGGCACATAAATGTTCCTGGGATGCTCTTAAAGGTTTTGTCTATCCACATGTAATCAGTCCTGGAGATCCGAGAGGTTGAGCTGTGTGCTCGTAATAAGTCCTGGGATGCTCTTAGAGATCTTGCCGGTCGTGCTGCAGCACATAAATGTTCTTGGGATGCTCTTTAAAGGTATTGTGGAGGAGATGCATGTAATCAGTCCTGGGAGATCTTGTCCGTCGTGCTTAGGAACATAAATGTTCCTGGGATACTCTTTTCGATATTGCCTGTGCACATAAAATTAGTCCCAAGAGGCCACCTCTATCAGACTGTTCGCACAGATGATGAAGACCTGCAGGTGGTGGGCCTAAATCTAGTATGAAAAAGGACTGACTCTGTAGAACTTCCTATGATGAGTAGATTCAGAGATTGATTGAGATAGCAGCAGCAGTGACGATGACAATGATTCGAGGATGATGATTTGGTGATGATGATCTAGAGAAGATGACTTGTGCTAGAAGACCTGTGTCGAGAAATACCTTCCTAGTTAAGAGGGAGTGTTGATGTATATGTAACTTCGGAATGTATTTCACATATATGTATATTGTATTCCTATATAGATGTTATTATTCCTCTATACGGAAGTGTCGTCATTTATATTGTAAGTGTCGCAACTTATACTTGATGGGTTATTAGACCACCTTGTTGGGGTCGGCCCTTTATAAGTCATGTGGGTTAGAGGGTTATTAGACCACCCTATTGAGGTTCGGCCATGTGGGTCAAAGGGTTATTAGACCACCCTAGTGGGGGTTGGCCCAGTCAGCATTATGTTAAGTGGTTAAGTTGAGGCCGACCTAGTTGAGTAAAGGTCAAGTCAAGTTAGTGTATAAATAGAGAGTGTGTGTCTCTCATTTTACACTTTCTATTCTCTCACTCACACTTGGGAGAGTGACGCACTTGTGGAGGAGGAGGCTCTACTGCTAGGAGAAGACTATCTCTTGTATTCTGGTTGTATCATTGCTCTATCTATCTCTGAGGAAGTTATTGGGGTTTTTCACCTTTATGGTTTTCCCCAAGTAAACTCTGTGTCTCTTGTGTGCTTGCATTATTGTGTCCATGATTGATATGCTGTAGATTTGTTGTACATGTTGTTCTCTCAGTTAAGATCCTAGATTAGATTGAAGTAAATTCTGAAAATTTAACAATCTTCCTATGCATCTATGGGCAGAAGCAGCTAGGGACAACTGTATATGTGCAGAATAGAACACCTCACAAGATATTGGACAACAAGACACCAGAAGAGGTCTTCTCTGGTAAGAAACCTGAAGTCAGCCATCTCAGAATATTTGGTTGTCCAGTATATACACATGTTCCTAAGGAAAAGAGGACAAAGCTAGATCCTTCAGGAAAGAAGGGTATATTTGTGGGGTACAGTGAAAGCTTGAAAGCTTACAGAATATACTTTCCAGGGTTCAAGAAGATTGATGTCAGCAGGGATGTAACATTTGATGAGGACTCAGCTTACATCAAATCAAAGAAGGCACCTGTTGAATATCATGAAGAACCAAAGGAAACCAGATTTCAAGACACTACCATGACTGAAGCAATTCCATATGTTGATCGTGAAATTGAAGATCCGCAAGAACCTGTAGATTCACCTCGTGAGAAGGACTCTCACAAGAGGAAACCTGGATGGGCTAGAGAGCTCATTCAAGATGCAGAAAGATATGGCATTCCAGAAGAAGAACACAGAGCAAGGAAGAGAACTAGATCTCATACCAGCTATGTTGCCTTACTCTGTGACATTATGAACAAAGAACCTTCCAGTTATGAATAAGTAGTGCAAAAGAAAGAATGGAAGGATTCCATGGTTGAGGAATACCCGTCGATCATGAAGAATGATGTTTGGGATGTAGTCCCAAGACCTAAAGGGAAGTCGGTTGTGACTTCCAAATGGATCTACAAGATCAAGCATGCTGCAGATGGGAGCATAGAAAAATACAAAGCGATATTTGTAGCTCGTGGCTTCTCCCAGAAAGAGGGGATAGACTATGAAGAGACTTTTGCTCCTGTAGCCAGGTACACTTCCATCAAATCAGTACTTTCCTTGGCTGTAGTGATGAAATGGAAGATACACCAAATGGATGTCAAAACAGATTTCTTGAATGGTTTAGTTGAAGAGGAAGTGTATGTGGAGCAGCCACTTGGTTTTGAGACACCCTACAGGGAGTCATATGTGTGTAGATTGAAGAAAGCCTTGTATTGCTTGAAGCAAGCTCCTAGGACTTGGTATGGTAGGATAGACAGCTTTCTCAGTTTGGGATTTACTAAGAGTAAAGCATATTCCAACCTTTACTACAAGGTTGAGGAAGGAAATCCCATGATACTACTTTTGTATGTGGATGACTTGTTTGTAACAGGTGAGGATGGGTTGATTGCCAATATGAAGAGGAAGCTTGCTGCCAAGTTCGAGATGAAGGACTTGGGGATGATGCACTATTTTCTAGGCATGGAGGTGTGGCAAAGTGCAGATGGAATCTTCCTTGTAAAGGGAAGTATGCAGCAGAGATCCTGAAGAGGTTCGGGATGATGGAATGCAAGGCCATGGCCACACCTATGGCATCGAACTTGAAGCTTCTGTGTGATGCTTCATACGATCTAGTTGATGTCACAATGTATCGTCAGATGATTGGGTCCTTGATGTACCTGACGAATATGAGACCAGATATTTGCTTTGCGGTGAACACATTGAGCTGGTTCCTGACGGATCCCAGAGGTGTTCACCTAGTTGCTGTAAAGCATATTCAAAGGTACCTGAAGGGTACAATTGATTATGGGCTCAAGTATGATGCGAATCAAAAGTTTAACCTGCAGGGTTATGTTGTTTTGGACTGGGTAGGCAGTGCTATAGATAGGAAGAGCACATATGGGTGTTGCTTCAATATGGGATCAGGTGTGATCTCTTGGTTTAGCAGGAAGCAATCCTACGTAGCACTGAGTACAGCCGAGGCAGAGTATGTTGCAGTTTGTTCGGCTAGTTGTGAAGCAGTATGGCTACGAAAGCTACTGTCTGAATTATTTGATCTCCCACTGGAGACTACTGGTATATTTTTTGACAACCAGAGTTGTGTGAAGCTATCTGAGAACTCGATGTTCCACGACAGGTCGAAGCACATAGAGATCAAATATCACTATATCAGGGATATGGTGTAGAGATGAGCAGTGAAGTTCTTGTATGTTGCGATGGATGAGCAGATTGCAGATGTGCTAACAAAGCCACTATCCAGAGTGAAGTTCGAGTACTTCAGAGAGAGGCTTGGTGTTCTTCAGATTGATGACACTTCGAGGAAGAAGTGATGGACACATTTGCTGGAGCCATTCCAAGCACGGTGAGAGGAGGATCCTTCCCATGGCTATGGATGTAAGCGCTGGATGATGAGCATCAGGATGATGCTCTAGTTATTGCTCTGTATATGCATCATGTTGGATGCTTGTTATGATCAGTTGGATCATGGATATGTATATGCATCATGTTGGATGCTTGTTATGATCAGTTGGATCATGTATATGTATATGCATCATGTTGGATGCTTGTTATGATCAGTTGGATAATGTATATGTATATGCATCATGTTGGATGCTGGATATAATCAGGTAGATCATGTATTTGTGTATGTATCAGGTCGATCATGTATGATGATATGTATCGGGTGGATACATTGTATGATTAGCATGATCATGGATGATGAGCTTCAGGATGTTTCTCCAGATGATATGCATCAGGACGATGCAGTGACAATGATCAGGATGATCATTCGATGATGACATGCATCATAACGATGTAGTGATGATGATTAGGATGATCATGTACATCAAGATTATGTATGGTGAGTATCAGGATGATACTCTGTGGCCGTGGACAGGTTGTGCTTGAGAGGACTTGTAAGACCTGGGAGATCCAAAAGGTTGGGATGTGTTCCCGTAATAAGTCATGGGATGCTCTTTCGAGGGTTTGTCCTGTGACCACATGTAAGACCTGGGAGATCTAAGAGGTTGGGCTGCTTGCCCGTAATAAAATATGGGATGCTCTTTCGAGGGTTTGTGGTGGTGACTACATGTAAGACCTGGGAGATCCGATAGGTTGGGCTGTGTGCTTGTAATAAGTCTTGGGATGCTCTTTCGAGGGTTTGTAGTGGTGACTACATGTAAGAACTGGGAGATCTGATAGGTTGGGATGTGTGCTCGTAATAAGTCCTGGGATGCTCTTTCAAGGGTTTATAGTGGAGATCACATGTAAGGCCTGGGAGATCCGATAGGTTGGACTATGTGCCCGTAATAAGTCTTGGGATGCTCTTTCGAGGGTTTGTGATGAGGGTCACATATAAGACCTGGGAGATCCAATAGGTTGGGCTGTGTGCCCGTAATCAGTCCTGGGATGCTCTTACGAGGGTTTGTGACTCATGTAATAAGTCCTGAGGATTCCACAGTATGGCCAGTGATGATGAAGACCTGCAGGTGGTGGGCCTACATCCAGTATGAAAAAGGACTGGCTTGGTATAACTTCCTATGACGAGTATATTGGAGATTGATTGAGATAGCAGCAGCAGTGACGATGACGATGATTCGATGACGATGACCCAGAGAAGAAGAATTGTGCTAGTGATTTGTGTCGAGAAATACCTTCCTAGTTAAGAGGGAGTGTTGATGTATATGTAACTTCTGAATGTATTTCACCCATGTATATTGTACTCCTATAGAGATGTTATTATTCCTCTATACAGAAGTGTCGTCATTTTGTATTGACAAGTGTCGCAAGTGTCGTAACTTGCTGTGATGGGTTATTAGACCACCAAGAGTGGGGTCGACCCTGTTAAGTTTAACCATGGGTTATTAGACTGAGTTAGACAAGTCGGCCTTGCTAGTTTATTGGGAAGGACAGGTCATGTGTAAATAGAGATCAGGAGATCTCTATTTTGATCATCTCATTATTGACTTCTACACTACTCGAAAAGTGGTGCACAAGTGAGGAGGAGGTTCAACTACCAGGAGAAGACTATCTCTTGTACTTTGGTTGTATGATTGCTCTTTCTATCTCTGAGGAAGTTGTGGGGTTTTTCACCTTTATGGTTTTCCTCAGTGAAACTCTGTGTGTCCATTGTCTTATGTGATTGCTTGATATGCTTGATACATGCTTGATATGCTTGATATGTTGTACATGTTATTCTCTTAGTAAAGATCCTAGAGTATGTTGAATTAATGCTAAAAAATTAACACATAGTAGGCCAATAGAATCCTTGCATGATAATTTTGTTAACAATGGCCTTCCAGTAATGATGTTCTCCACAGAATCCCCTGTGAAACTCTTTTAGGGTCACTTGGGCTTCCTCTTCCACTATGCAGTTTAGGACACCTACAGGGTCTTTCCAATAAATACCACACCCAATATGCAATATTTCATAGCCTTCATCTTGGTGGATCTAGATTTGCTTTTTCCCATCTCAGGGGGTGCTTGCAAGTTCTGCAAAACATATACAACATCAGAATACCAAGGAGAGGACAGGAATTTGTCTGATACTTGAGGTAGTGGATCTTGGGAAGCTTCTTTCTTCATGTGTGATAGCAGGTTCATACTCATTGAATCCCAATTCGACTCATCCATGAGTCTTGCCAACCCTTTCCCTTTAATAAGCTTTGTAGGTGATTGGCCTCATGATTTCTTCAAAATGGGGAATAAACCTCCTTATGAAATTCACTGTTCCTAGAAAGGATTGGACTTCCTTCTTACTCCTGGGGAGCTCAATTTTCTGTATTGCGTCTATTCTGTCTTGGTCAATTTTTACCCCATCTTTGGATATTATGTGTCCCATCAACTTTCCCTCTTGCATGGCAAAATTTGAATTTTTAAGTTTCAAGAAGATTCCAAACTTTCTGCACTTGGTGAACACTTGGTGCAAATGCTTTAGGTGTTCTGCATCATATTTAGGGTATACAGTGATGTCATCCATGTAGACAACCACAAATGTGTCTTTCTATCCCGCAAAGGCTATGTCCATATCTCTTTGGAAGGTGGCTCCTGCATTCAACATACCAAAGGGAATCTTAGCCTACATGAAGGTTCCCCAAGGTGTGGTAAAGGTTGTCTCGCTTTGATCTTCTGGATGCACCTTAATCTGATTGTACCCTGAAAATCCATCCAGCATGGACATTCTCATTGCCCCTACAACCTTCTGCAAAATGTGATACATTTTGGGAAGAGGGTAGTTGTCCTTTAGGGACACCTTGTTGGGACTTCTGAAATCAATACATAGTCTGATCTCACCATTCTTTTTCCTCACTGGGAATATGTTAGCCACCCATTTCGAAAATCTTAAAGAGACTATGATTTTGGCCTCATACAACCTCTTCACCTCTTTTTCTATCAGCGAGAGCAGCTTGGGGTTCATCCTTCTCATCTTCTGCTTGAATGGCTTCTCCCCTGTCCTGACTAGTATGGTGTGCTGGATGATGGCTGTTTCATATTCTTCTAGGTCTTCATAGCACCATGAAAACACATCAGAATAATTTCTCATCAGATCCATATAGTCGTTTTTGATACCTGGGGCCAACGAATTTGATAGTTGGACAATTTTTGGTTCTTAATTGCTCCCAATGTTACGATCTTCTATTTCTTTTAGGTCCGGAGCCACTTTGTGATCCTTGGCCACATCATTTTCGTCAAACTTTCTTTCCATTGGAGCCAATACTTTGGGTATGTAATTTATTTTTAGCTGCAGAATCTCTTTTCCTCCCAAAGTAGTTTTGAGCTTTGGCGGATCAGGTTCCCACTCTTCCCCTTCACTGTATTCCTGATCAATCTAGACATTGGAAAATTCCCTGGTCATCCCCAGAAATTTCTTCATCTGCTGGTCATCTTCATATATTTTCCAATGCTTTGTATTGTCTGGGATAGAGGGCCTATGCCTTATATTAATCATGTGAATTCTAGTAGGATAGGAAGGGAGTTGAAACCTGCTAGTGGATCTGGATAGAATGTATTCTATTTCATTTTTCTCCCTAGGAATGAAATAAATATGATGTTCTATGAAAAAATTTACAAAAGGATCCCACACAACATTTCTGTAAGCCCTTAACCTAGGGTGTTTTGCCTCATAGTCGCCATTCACTGCTGGATTATTAGCTCTGTATCTCCATAGACCCTGAACTTCTTAGCTTTTATGCCTTTGAGTACATTTAATCCCAATAATAGAGCTTCATATTCAACCACGTTATTTGAACAATCAAACATTAGTTTGAAAGTATGGAATCTGGTGCATGCATTTCTCTCTACTGGAGGGGTAATCCATGCTCCTGCTCCATCTCCTTCTTTGTTTACAGCTCCATCGAATCTCATGGCCCAGTGATATTCTTTTTGGAGGGTGACCGTGGTCTCTGTCTCCAGCCCTAATTTCTCATTACTTCCCTCTTCCATCTATTGCCCATCATTCTCCGTGTTAGCTGAGCTGCGAAGGCACTATAACTCATTCCCATCATTAGCTTCACTGTTCGGTTCAGGTAACTTGGAAGCTCCCATTATTTATTCCTTTGGACCCAGTTTAGAGCAGAGAATTGAGGAGCCTACATCCATGTTTATGGAAAATATGGGGTGGTTATCATGCCTATCCTTGTCGCTTACCATGTATGACAGCCTATGTTCCCTATACAACCTTCTGCTTTCACCAAAGACGGGGATGTTAACATAAGACATATCCATTTGCATGCTTCCCTTCAACTTTGCAGTCCATGAACGGGACAACAACATCCCAAACTTAGGTGGAATATTAGCCAGTACCACATCCATGATCATATTTTTTCTGAGGTATCTGAGTCAGTGAGACCACCATATGTTTAATCATCCCCACACATGGAACTCTTCTAGAATCAAAGGAGAACAGGTCTTTATAAGGTCTTGTGATTTCTAACCCTTGATTCTCCACCACTGAACTTGGCATGAGGCCCTATGGGAGGCTCCTGAATCAAACATGGCATTGTGTAGGATATGGTCATGTATGTTGAGGCTGATATAGAAAGGGGGGACATCAACTTCTGAGGCATTTTCAACATGGGGGCCAAACGAAAGAGTGGGTTCGTCTTCATACAGATTGAGAGTGTTGGGCTACTTTCCTTCTCCACCATTTACTACTTTCAGAATCTGGTCTTTGTACTCTGGGTTTTTGACCAACTCATTTAAGGGGATGGAGATCTTAATATTATATATTTCTATCTCCAAACTGAAAGCAGTATGGACCTTATCTATTATCTTTGCATCACTTTCATCTCTCCCTTATGGGATCTTTTTAGGAGGTTCTGCCCCCTTCCCAAGGGTTTCTTTAGAGATGGTAACTTTTGGGTCCTTTCTCCCAAGTATTTCCTTTCTTGGTGGCTGAGAAGGATGTGGATTAGAAGCAGCTTTTCCTCGGTCTACTGTTACTTTTCCACTTCTCAAATTATGTTGCCTCTCGAATTCACATATGGCATTGTGGAGCCCTCTTTCGTACTAGTCAGATTCTGATTCACTTAGGACATCGTCTGATTGCAGGGAAGACCGATCATGTTCATCTTTAGTCAGATAGAACTGGGGTTGGATCTGATCACAGAGATGGATTTGGTCTTCATCCTGTCTATATTCTTCTTCCTCATCTACAAAATTCTCAGCAAAAGGTGGTCTAATTGGCTGATTCTCAGGGTCTCTTGTCTCTCTAAGTCTTCCTTATGGGGCAGGGTGCCTTCTGAGATTGTGATTTTGAGCTAGAGGCTCTACATTTTATCTGGAAGGAGGCCTGTTATCAAGGGATATCCTATCCGCCGGTATCTCCATAGTTCTCATCATTTGCTCAAATTTGGCATCCATGGATTGGGATGTGGAAGGTTGCATTGCTTCATTGCATCTCTTTTTCTCAGCTTCTGTTATGTGCTTCATTTCACCTGAGGCCATCAAGTTGGATTCCACTTCTAATGCATCTTGCAACATATCAGGGAGAGTGTCATATCTCCTCTCTCTCAGCATGAAATCAAAGTCATTGTCGAAACAACTGGAAAAATGAAGCTTGGTCGCCCCCATAGGAGGTTTTATGTCCACAGGGATGGAATTGTACATCCTCATGAATCGAGCAGAGAATTCTTGGATAGTCTCAACATTTGTTTTCTTTGTATTGTCGTATTGAGTGAGAATTTGGAAAGGATTTTTCTTATCCTGCCATCTAGCTAGGAAAGATTCTTCAAATATTTCATAAGTAGAAATTCCTCTATTCGGAAGGGCCTTAAACCATTTCTTCACCTCCCCTACAAGGATTTGGGCGAAAAACCTCATATTAACATCATCTTCATCTACCTCTTCTAGGTCTGTGAAGTAATTGAACTGGTATACATGTTGTTGTGCAAAAGCTTTTCCCTCTCCATCAAATCTCATGAGGCGTTGGTCATAGCCCACAGGTAGGTCATCAAGATTGGCTGAGAGGGCCAGGGGGCATATCGGGCAGCCATGGATCTTAGGTTTTTCTTGGGAGCAGAGGGAGTTTTATAAGTAGCAGAAGGATTACTCAGGACGTGGGTATTTTTGCCAGTAGCTTTAACAAAGGGGAATAGGCCACTAGTTTCTTCTTAGGCTTGTAAAATTTCCCACAAAGCACTCAGGCAATGGGTCTGGAATCCTCTCTGGTCGAACAAGAGTTTTCTGAGATCAGTCTCAGACCTAGATCTGAATTGGGGGGGACCTAGTCCTCAAACTTGAAGGGACATTTTCTATAGTATATGCCTCTTTTTTTAGCTAAAGAAAGAGACCTAGTTAGTGTAGAAATACCTGTTTGGCCTTCCTTTGCTTTCTTGATGACCTTCTTTGGCTCTGAAGAAAATTTTGGTAGCTCGAGGTCTAGATGAATTTTGGTAGGTATCCTCCTGGGAGCCAAAATTCCTCCTAGTAGCTCGCCGATTCGACAAACAGACTCACCAAGAGAATAACACACGATCCTTTGGCATCTGACTATTGTTCTCCCCCAGTAATCAAGTCTGATATGATATAAGTATTTTAGAAGTAAGCTCGATATCCATTGGAATCGCTTGTTTGAAAGGTGGAGTCTCCAAGGAAAATGATACAACCTTGGAACCTTAGACTCTATTCACCCTCAAATGTTCGATTTATACTGTGAAAACCAGAGATAGTCCCCAGCGGAGATGCCAGAATGTTATCACCCAAGATTTTCCTGGGTTGTGGCAGGAAAGACCATGGCGTAACTATTGCAAACCAATCTTTAGTGGGTGGAAGCTATCCTTTCCAACCATAGGGAGGGTTATCCCTTTAGTGCTTCCAGCAACTGGATAATAGCATGGATGGGATGGTATATTGGTAAAAGTGGTGGCTAGACCTTCAAACGATGAATTAAAGGAGTGTTTTCAGTTGGTTGGAGTTAAGAACATGAGGACAGTTGGGCATGGAGTCAAATTTCAGTGGGTTTCCTATCACAAATGACATACTCAGACCACGATTTCAGAGGAAAGAGGAAAGGTAGATGCAATTCTTTCATGTTGAAATGATCAGCAGGTGAAGACAGAAAGAGGAGATGAGTCCCATTACAAAGTTAGAGCATTTGCAAATGAATTCTAACATGAAACTTCGAGAGGAAAAAGGGTGGAGTACCTAGTCATACGAATATGGAGAATGTGAGAATGAACTCCATACCATGTAGTCTTGATCTTTAGGTACTATAGAAGCAAACAATCGATGAAAATACAAAGCAAGAACACATACACAGGAAATAATAGACATCCATAACATACATCACAGGAATATCAAGCTCTAGAATTGGTCTTCTCATTTAATTAAGAGGTTGAGTTCAATACAGGCACAGAGCAGTAATCTCTCTGAAACAAAAACATCCAACCCTTTGGTTCTTTTTGGAACCTACCTTTATAGGCTTACAAAATATTAGAATATCCTAACTGATTCGGAGTAACTTAGATTGATAATGATGAGGTCGTTCGAGCTGATCTGCCTGAATCAACAGCCTCTGATTCTTCCATGCGCGGAGGAAAGGAATTGCTTGCGTTGGAAATGCATCATTGGGCCATGGGAGCCACCTCCTCGTCCACCGAATCCGACCGTTTAGGTTTGATTAGGATAGGTAACTGAAACAGTCTCCTTCGCTGCTCTCAGATGCATTGTTTCTCTGTGAAAATCTCCATTCCCTGCGACTGCAATTTGCTTCTGTAAAACTTCCTTGATCCACAATTCTCTTTCCGCAATTACCCTTCCGCAACGACCTTTTCGCAATCCGCAATCCGCAACGTGGGATGCGGGATTCAGAATCCTAACTTTGTGCATGCTGGAAAGTTTTCTTTCTGCAATCCGTAATGTGGGATGCGGGATGCAGAAACTTACTTTTGAGTTCCTGGAAAATGATCTTTCCACAATCTGCAATCTGCAATGCGGAATGTGGGAACTTTATTTTTTCTCCCTTTGGAAAATTTCCTTTCCGCAATCTGTGATCCATAATGTGGAATGCGAGATGCATAAAATTGATTTTTATATATTTGAAAAATTACTGCTCCGCAATGCGGATTGCGGGAATCGGAAACCCCCATGTGGGATGCATTTTCGACTGTCGATCTGGTCTCGCCATTCTATCCTAGCCGCCGTATCTTCTTTGGTTGTGGAAGGAGCCCCTTGCTGCTATTTTTTCCTGTGAAATATCCCAATTGCCTTCTTGTATCAATTTGAATAAACCTGCAAGATAAAAGATTCACTACAGGGAGATCGCTTATTTGGAGTTGAGAGATATTATTCTCCTTGCCTTGTTCTTAACATGGGGGAATGAGTGACAATAAAAAACAAGCGAGCCTGAACAAGTGCTAGATTCATATCTAGAAATTTGTGCTAGTTTCTATAGCTTTGATCCAATTCCACTTATCTAGATTCAGAGAATCCTGACTAAGATCCATTTTCAACTAAGCTTCAGTTGGTTTGTGGTTAGCCTAAAAACACCCATTTAGTAGAATGAATCAGATTCTACTAGATTTTGGAATGTTCCAGGAACCTCTGGGCCTTCAAGCCAAGTTTCAGAGTTCATGGTCTTCACTGAACCACCATTTAGTAGAAGAATTACAACTTCTACTAGCCTTCGGATGTTCCACGAACCACTGAGTGAAAACCTGAGTTAGACCCAAGTTCCAAAGAACCACTGAGCTAGAATCAAAGTTATATATAAGTTCCAGAGTTTCTAGTCAACATAAAACCACCCACTTAGTATAAGACTTCAACTTCTTCTAACCTTTTGTTTAGAGAGCTTCTTCAACCATTTGCAACTGTCCTTCTCCATATTTGTTACATCGTATTTTGCCACCTTGTGAGCATTAGCACTCCTTGGCCTCCCTTAGAAGACTCAAAACTATATCTTTGGTTCTCCTTGAACCCATTTTACCCTATTTTTATTCTTGTACGCGAGCTGCTTCAGTACACCCCACATATACACCTGTTGCATTACTACAGCTTACGTACGTTGAATTTTGGTAAATAAAAGTAAAATATCTATTTTTCACTCCAAAAAGTGACCATTGTGATATTTGGCCTTCCAGGTAACTTGAAATGACTCGATTCAACCTTTCACTTTCCTTTGGAGGGTTATATATTGAGCTATTGTGATGCATGGAGGGAGAGGAGAAAGAGAAGAGCATCGAAACTCTACCAAAAGTTTTCCTTGACTATTATTGCTTGAGTCTACATCCATTGATCCTAGTTGTTGTGAACCATTTATGTTCACCTCCCAAACTCTTTCATATCTTGTGAAGGATTTGTTTTCCATTGTATGGGGGATTGAAGTGGTAGAGGCACAAGTGGAGGGACCTAGTTCTTGGTTCAGATGAGTTTTCGACAGGAGGTTGTATCTTGTACTTCTTATTTACATTAATAGAAATACTCATTTTCTCGTCCATTTATGTTGTGAATGATCATTTATTATCATTGGGTACATTTGCTTATATATATCATGGATTATGCTATTGTATATGCTGACCTCTGTTATATATCATATGCACTTGTTTGCATTTATTGTTGAGACTAAGATGCAAGTTCAAGTGTTGTGATTCGAAATCTCAACGTGATTCTTCATCAGATGTCCGGTTGAGGTAGGCCCTTTATTGTATTTATCATCATCTACATTTATATAGCATATGTTGGGAAATGAGTTGATTTCTAGAGTTCATATGTCTGTTGTGGTCTGCCCCAAGCCATAGGAAGATTTTCTCCGGAACAGAATTTGCGACTCTGCTGAGGAGAAGCCTTCATTTGGGAAACTTTCCTTGTTTTGGTTCATTGTTCTTTCAGGTTTCTATGTCACTGGTAGGTTGTCAGGATTTATATAAAAAAAATCCTGATTTTCTTGGATTTTTGACTCATTTTTGTTCACCTATCCTGCTCTGTACGCGACATTGATGTGGTTTACCAGCGTATACTCATGACTGTTATTGAACCATCCCGCGTACATACACTATTGTTAATTGAACAGTTGTGTACAACTTCGTGTTATCCTTGTTTCTGGTTTTTGGTTGATGTTGGGTGAGTTCTGGGTGTTCCTGAGTCTTGCTGGGCCTATATCTTGACTGTTTCTTGCGTTGTTAGTGACTGCAAGCTCCTCTTTCTTTATTGTTGAGAGATTTGATTTTTAGTCATTTTTTCTTTTTTATAGATCATTTGATTAGTTGAATCTTTATTTTTGGGTTTGCTGGGTTATGTGCACTGCATTCTTTGCATTCTTTTTTCTGAAAAGTATTGATTCTAGTTGCATTTTCATTTATTTATATTGAAAATACAATTTTGTTTTGCTTTTTGTACTTGCATTTCGCATTTGAGTGCTTGTGACTTCATTAGGGCTTGATTGGGCATGAAATATTGTAGAGATATTGCATTTTATTTCTGAATTAGAGACTTTGGTTTGACTTTCATTTAGTGGCATACGTTTTTCTATTGGAAGACGAGTCTAGTGTTTTCATGGTGTGCATATTATTGAGTCATTTCATATCACTAGTTTCACGACCATATTCCTTTGAGTAAGCATAGCCAATAAAATTAACGCTTAATTAAAATTGATTAGAACGTTTTTCTTTCCTAGGGTGCACCAACACGTATAGGTTGTAGAGTCTTGGAATAGAACCCGTGGGAGTAAACAATCCAAGACTATCAAACAAAGATTATGTGTCTGACCAAGGAGTGGTGAAACCCATGGTATACATCGGTGTTCTTAGGAGGCTCTACTCACACCAGAGTTAAGCATGAGGTCACGGGAGGTAGGTTGCGGAGATAGCCCTCCAATACTTGCTGAACGTGGGAGATATATCCAGGATTTGTTCGTATCTGGGGACTCTTGAGGGATTTGAACCTTTTGAGTTTTGGGCTTAGATACCCTGCCCATACGATGGATCCCACCTACAACTATTCGCCTGAGCATCAGTTATACGTGGTGATCTTAGTTTCCTTACCTAGGGATCACATAGGGCATTTGCAGCGGCTATTATATGAGTGTCCTGAGTCAGATAGGGGTCAGAAAGTACAGTTGTGGTTATGGCATTGAAGCTTGAGGGCCCTTATAACTAATTCTGTTACCTACGGTTATAGTTTGGGATTCTTAGGCCTATGCTAGGTGATACATATAGACTGTAGTGTCGGGATGTCCCTTAAGCCAGTCCCCTGTTGTGTTCATTTTGGCTGTAGCATCTTTTAGGTGTGTGATATGTGATGGTTTAGTGGGATGTTAGGAGATGCTTGTTTGTTGTTTCTTTGGAGTCATCGTGGATCGAGATCCAACTCTCCGCTGCTCTCGTCGGTTGGCTAGTTTACCAGCTAGTGATCTGTTACAGTCTCTTCATAAGAGATGTCAGAGGACTATCTCTGGTTCTTTATTCACATCACACGAGCTTTAGAGAGATTTGACTATGATTTCTTCATCTGGCATGTTAGGATTCCCAGTGAATCCTTCTGCTGTCATGAAGAGAAATTCCCCTCCTCAAACATACTCTCTGAGGACTAGATGGGAGGGAGGTTAATCACACACCACTCCTCATGGGTTTGGGGAATCCCAACCCACTATTAGGAACCCATTTAATGGTACATGGTCATCGGGTCATCTATATTGTTCATCTATGGGTGTGTTAGGTTTTGGTTCTGCATCTACCTTAACAACCCCAGACCATTTTAATTCTGGTATGCCTGGCTTTATGTCGAGTGCTACTTCCTCCCTGTCTGATAGTCATGCTAGCTCTAGAATTAGGGTTGGGTGCACCATACCCCCTTTTACTGCTCATTAGTTTGGGAGTGGTCACATCCCTCTCTCTTCTCCGAATGTTGGAGGATGGCCTCCTCCTTCGTCAGCCCCTAGTGTTAGTGTGAATCCTTTCACAAGTGGAGGTTTCATGGTAGGCATTGGATCTATGACCTATATCCCATCCATTAACCTGTATGCCTTTGCGCCTATGCCTTCGAATGCCTATATGATTCCACATCCTTCACCTCCTTCTAGTTCTTCGGCTCCCTAGGGTGGGAACATGCCGATTTCTTATGGCCCTTACTTGGTTGGTTTTTCCATGTTAAGTGGTTATATGGCACCCCATTCTAATGGAGGTAATTTTCATGGTTATACAAACGATTTTTTCCCTTATCCCATTACTTCCTATGGAGCCCCTTCTATGCACATGACTATGTATCCTTATATGGGTCAGGTGGGAGGAGCGTATTATCCTACTAGTGAGGGCCATGGGCTCTACCAGAGTTGGTTGACACCTCAGGTGTCGACCTCGATGTCTATGGTCTCATCCTCGTTTTCCTAGGGTCAATCTCTCCAGGTAGCCTATGCTCAAGCTTCACAACCTCATCTCCTGTTCCTCACTAGGTTGAACTTTCTTGATATTTCTAATCTCACGAATGATCCAGTGTGTCATGACTATACATGGCCCCCAGTCCCCACCAATATCCCTTCCGATCTTCCAAAGTTTGAAGGGAAGAAGGGTGAATATCTAGGTGATCATGTCACCACATTCCATCTATGGTGCTCATCGAATTCCTTAAACCACGATTCCATCCATTTGAGGCTATTTCAATGCACCCTTACAAGGGATGCCGCGAAATGGTATGTCAAATTGCCTAGGGGCACGTATAAGAGCTTCAACGATTTGGATTTTTTTTTTAGATCATTTTCAGTTGCCTGTTCTTTACGAAACTAGCACCGAAATTTTGTCCACCTTCTGCCAGGATAAATCCATGCATATTTCTGATCACATTCAAGAGTGACGCCAATGGAAGAGGTTAGTAAAAGAAAACATTCCTCTGGAGTTTCTCTTGGAATGGTTCCTCAAGTCTCTGCTACCTTACATTTCGAACTACGTTTTGTTGTCCGGAATTATGACTGAGGAACAAACCATCCTTAGAGCCTAGTAGTTAGACCCGGTCTATGCTCAGTCTGGTATTTTGTATGACGTTATACCTGATGCACCGCGATCAAGACATGAGTCCAATCCCACTCCTGGACCGCATGCCGATGGAATTGTTGGTTCTACAAGTGATCATTCCGTAGATATGGTTACGAATCAGATGCATAACTTGTCTATTAACCAGTCTACTTCTGGACAGGCTCCTGCCTCGTCCGTTTCCACCCAGTCATCCAATGTACATTTTTTGCAATCTACGAACCCATCCAGTAACCAACATCTTGGTGGGAAAAAGAAGGGACGAGAATAACTGTAGGGGTGGGAACAATAGGAATAAGAAAGGGAATGCTAACCCTCCTCGGGATGGTGAAAATGATGGTGGGGACTGCAAGCCCAAGTGTAAGGTGAAGTTTCCTTGTAAACTTTGCTTTGAGGATCACCTTACACATTTGTGTCCTTGTATGGAGGAAGCATCGAACCACATTGCACAGAAACCAGCTGTGCTGACAAACGCCCTTCCTCATCATCATAATATGGCTTCTGGTGACTCCACCGCTGGTCTTGGGACTACTGAAACTTCAAATTCTTCTACTCATGATGGTGGTTTTGGATGCGTAAACATAGTCAAATCTGAGGTTTGTGTTGCTACTCGCTTGTGTGATTATGGAGCTCCACAATCTTCTTTGGGGAATGATCCCCCTCCACCCGAGACTCCATTGCATATCAAGAAACCCAACCTTATTCCATGGGTATCGAAAGGTGTCCTCAAGCACTCGACACATAATCCTAATGCTCGAACTTCCCAGAACTACTCAATTCTGGATGATATGGGCCAAACCCCGTGTGCTATGTCGGCTCTTGAGGTACTTCAGGCTTGTCCTTCGCAAAGGAACGCCCTTCTATCCGATTTGGGATTCCTCGATCCTTATATCCCTAATGTCATCAAATTTGATATTACTGATGTTTAGCCTCGGTTTCCCTATCATGTGGCTTATCAAGTTCATGTTAGGTGTTTAGAGATAATCGTTAAGCGTACCTTCGTTGACAAAGGTGCTTCCACTTCAGTGATGTCTTTATCTAGTTGCAAGGCTCTCGGCTCTCCTCCGTTGTCGAAGTCCATGACCATGCTTACCGCATTTGATTGTCGTTCTTTTAGGATGCATGGTATTATCCCCTCCCTTGAGGTCCAATTGGGAGGGAAGACCGTGCCTATAGAAGTCGAGGTGGTGGATGCTCCTGTTGACTATAAAATTTTACTTGGTTGGAATTGGATCTACGCTATGAGAGCGATCGTATCCTCTGTCTTTAAAGTCATTTTCTTTCCCCATGAAGGCAATATTGTGACGGTCGACCAACTATCCTTTACTAGTTCCAGTCCCATAGCATCACCGGGATCTATGGTCCCTGAGATCGAAAATTCTTAGCCGACAACTGAGAATGTTTGTGTAGGCTTATATTCCTCCTTGATGGGATCTTTTTATTTTTCCACACCAATCTCCTTTATAGGAACCATATCCAATGATGCTCCTTCATTGCTGCATCCTGTACCATTCCGGACATCGTACTTTAGTGATCCGTTGACTCTATCTTCAACAAGTTCCTTATCGGGAGGCTCTTTGCACATTGGAATGGCCATGCCCTTGTCTTCATCTGAGCTTTCTTATCGCAATATTCAGTAAGTCACTGCAGAACCTGATCTCTCTTCTTCAAGGTTAGAAGAAGAAGATCTCGTTACATTGCCCGCATGGGTAGATGAATAGTCTTATTCACATGACTTCCTTGATGATACTTTAACTTCGGATGAAGCCATTATCGAGGCCATGAACATAAATGAAAATACTTGGGAGGACCTCCATCATAGATCTTATTTCCTACCCAACCTTGATCTTCTTGAGAAAGATGTGTTTCGGTCAACTGTAGCTGAGAAATTTAGTCCCCCTGTGGTTCCTTTAGAGTCACATGGCATTTATGCAGAGGGAAATATGGCTAATATTTCCCTTACTATCCCGATCAAAATTTCTCGTACTCCTAGAAAAATAAAAAAATGTATACATTGGTGCTGATTGTTCCCCTCAGGAAATCTGTATTTACACCGATTTATTCAAAGAGTTTTGAGATGTGTTTGCTTGATCATACGAGGATATGCCAGGTATTGACCCCAATATTGTTGAACATGAGATTAATACCTACCCACATGTTAATCATGTTCGACAACGTATTCGTGCTGTTAATCCTAGGAAGGAATCCATTATTAAGGAAGAGGTGGAGAAACTACTTAAGGATGGTTTCATCTACCCGGTTCCCCTTACCGAATGGGTATCCAACCTCGTTCCTGTGGATAAGAAGAAGGGAACCATTCATGTGTGCACTAAAATTTGTGATCTGAATAAAGCATGTCCTAAGTATAACTTCCCCACCCCATTCATAGATAAAATCTTGGATGAATGTGCGGGAAGTGAAGTATTCTCATTTATGGATGGATTTATGGGCTATAATCAGATCCAAATCAAACCCGAGGATCAACATAAAACTACATTTATATGTCCTTGGGGCACTTTCGCATATCGGAAAATTCCCTTTGACCTTAAAAACATCGGAGCTACGTTTCAGCAAGCTATGACCTATGATTTTCACGATCTTAAGTGTATAATGGAATTTTTCCTGGATGATTTTACTACTCACTCTCGTAGTAGAGTGGATCACCGAGGTCACCTCCATCTTATTTTCGAGAGATTCCGTCGGTACAAAATTCATTCGAATCGGAACAAGTGAATATTTTGCGTGAAAACTGGTCTCCTTCTAGGGTTTATAGTCTCGAAGGAAGGTATTAGAGTCGATCCATTGAAGGTTGAGGAAATACTTTGGTTGCCTCCCCTATGTACTTTGATTTAACTTCAGAGCCTCCAAGGGAAGGCCACTTTCTTACGTCGTTTCATCGTGAACTTTGCCAGTATTACTAAGGGTTTCACGTGATTATGGAAGAACGAAACCCCTTTTATCTGGGATGAGCGAGCCCAACAATCTTTCTATGCTCTTAATAAAGCCTTGGTATCATCCCCTCTTCTTAGTCCACCCGACTATGCGAGAGAATTTTTGCTTTATGTGGCCGCGTCTCAAGAGACGATTGGTATGGTCTTGGTTCAGGAAGATGATATGCTCCAAGAGCATGTTATCTATTATCTCAGTTGAAACCTAGTAGACGCTAAACTAAGGTACTCTCACGTGGAGAAACTAGCCCTTTCGATTGTTCATTTAGTCCAGAGATTACGACACTACATATTGCTTAGGAAAACCATTGTCATAGCGCATGTCAATCCATTTCAATTCATGATTACACGACGTTTTATTGGGGGGAAGTATAATAAATGGATTTTCATCCTTCAGTAATTCGATCTCGATTTTTCCTCAGCAAAGTTTGTGAAGTATTTGGTTTTCGTAGAGCTGATGTCATATTTTCCTAGACTTGATGAGGAAGTGGTCCATGAGGACTCATTCGTTGATGAGCATTTATTCCTTATCTCGTCATCAGACCCTTGGTATGGAGATATCATTGTATATCTCCAAACTCTAAAGTTCTCTTCACATATTTCACGAGATGAGCGACGATGTGTGAGACATCAAGCCAAATATTATGTCATCGTCGGTGAGACTTTGTATCATCGAGGAAAGGAATCCCTTTTGCATCATCTCTTGACTCATGAAGAAGCAGAGTTAGTGCTGAATGACTGCCATAATCGGGCATGTGGTGGTCACTTATTTGGGCTTGACACAACTCAGTGTATCTTGCGAGCGGGTTATTTTTGGCCTACGATATTTAAAGATTATGTTAATGTTGTAAAGAGATGCCACCCTTGTCAGTTGCTTTCTCGGAATGTATGTTCGCATCTTGGCCCTCTCTACCCGGTCATCACCGTTGGTCCCTTCACCAAGTGGGGGGTTGATTTCATGGATTGCAACCCAACTTCAGCTAGGGGGGAATTGTCATATCATAGTGTCTGTAGATTAATTCACCAAATGGGCTGAGGCCATGCTGACCATTAAAGACGATGGTGAAACAACAGCACACTTCATGTTCAATCAAATCATAGCTCGGTTCGGTATCCCGAGAGAGATTATCACTGACCATGAAAATCACTTTCAAAATAAGATGATGGCAGATTTATCGCTTAAGCTTGGGTTTAGACAGGATCACTCATCTTCATATTATCCCCAAGCGAATGTCTAGGTCGAGGCGGTCAATAAATCCCTGAAGTCCATTCTCCAAAAGGCCATCCAACAAAGCAAGAATAATTGGCATATCATGTTGTATCCTGCTTTGTGGGCTTATCGGGCTGCAGTAAATACTTCCACTGGTTTCTCGCCTTTCCAGTTAGTTCATGGTGTGGATTACATATTACCGATTGAATGCGAGATCCATTCTTTGAAGCTATCCATAGAACTCCTGCCCGATACTTTGGATGCAGATCAACGCTTATTCCACCGTGAGCAGCGTTGGGATGCCGCTGTGGGAATAGATGCCAATAAACATCGTGTTAAGGCCCAATACGATAGGTCTGTCCATCCCCAACAATATGATGAAGGTGACTTGGTTTTTCTCTATGACCAAGCTAAGGAACCCCTGGAAGCAGGAAAGTTTAACCCAATGTGGCACAATCCTTACATTGTGAGGTGTGTCTTTGAGAAAGGAGCCTATTTGTTAGAAGATTATGAAGGGAACGTCCTGAAGGATCTTAGAAATGGGATCTACCTCAAGCGGTATTATTCTTGAGCTTCCAGCTTGAGCTGATATTTTGTTTAATATTGTATAGTTTATGTACATAGTTTAGTTTTACCTTGGTTTTTTCGAGTTTGTTGATTTGCTTCCTTTTTGTTGACAGATGTCAATAGAGTCTCTGGTGTTCTTAGGATTTGCAGATGGGGCCAACCATCATACGCAAAGGTTAGCTTCTGCTGCTTGGGTTATTTACTCGCCTGACAACTAGCTTGTGTTTTCAGGAGGTACTTGTCTCGGTCCTACATCGAATAATGTGGCTGAGTATAGTGTCGTTATAGAGTTGATTCGAGATGCCATTTCACATGGTATCCAGTCTTTAGAGGTATGCCTAGATTCACAAATGATTGTGTCTCAGTCTAAGGGCCAGTACTGTGTGAGGGACCCTACGCTACTAAGGAGATTATTAAGGGTAAGACTCTTGGAATGTTATTTTGATTTTATTACTTATATTCATGTTCTAAGACATTTTAATCATGTTGGTGATGCATATGCTAACTATGTCCTAGATTGGCACTTGTCACATAATTAAAAGAAACAATGAATCACACATTTAACATTCATACATTTGTACACATAATATAATAGAGTAAAAAAGTCATAGGTTTTTTATTATCAAAGTTTATATGTCCAAAAAGTGATGTCATAGTACAAAAATGGAGCTCATAGCTCTCAAATATACATATATCTGATACAAAAATGAGATCCCATGGCATCTAAGCTCTACGGGGAGGTCTCTCCACCTCGACAGGATGAGTTTGCAAATAGTAGTGCACGACATTGGTTATACGCCAGAGCAACTGCACCCATGCAGTTGGTACCCCCACTACATGCCTCTGCATTGCCTCAGGGAGATGATCCACCTCGATCATAGTTACTCAGGTAGTCATGCGACCTAGGTTGAATTGTACGGTATCTAGTGTGCGCTTCGTTGCTTCACCTACTATCTCTCTACTCCTTCCTCCGCGCCAATGTCGGGGGAAACCCTGTGGTCTTCACAGACCCAAGTCTGCGAGAAAATAGTCGATCATTAATACATGATATCACACCAAAAATATTTTTTCTTTTAATTAAAACAAAAATATAAAAAATTAAATATTCTAAACTTAAAAAGAGTGTTTTACCAATGTCTCTGAACGCGGCCCCTGGTGGAAGTGGCATGTCTTGATCGCCTCTATAGTCGATCCCCTCATAAGGATAGTCATCTATGATAATCACTTGTCGCCTCCACCAGTGGAAAAACTTGTCTGTATATGGAGAGGCCAATCAGACACCCCCTTGTCATGTTAGTATCTCTGACCACCAGGTCTGATCAGGATCTTAGAGACTGTGAGGAGGGACTTCCACCCTCGGACTAAGGCTTGGTACCCTCTCAAAGAAGAAACTGCATAGTATGCTCCCAAAGCCAAAGTTTTTGGTCTGCCCCAACTTGCACTCTGTCAGCTAGTGTTTCATTGTACCTAGTAGTGTAGTACACCAGTCATATACTGTAGGCCTCAAGCACTCGACCGCATAGAATTTCAATGGCCTCGAGGCTTGGTGAAGTGAAGTAGACCCCGCTATCCTCCCAAAAGTGAGGATGATAATATTCATACTCAGACTCGTTATAGCCTCTACGGGGACTTGGATACCCACTTTTTGGGTTCCCTCAATGCAATACCTGTCAATGTAGTCACTTATTGTGACTCCTCCCCCAATGTTGTGAGATCTGAGGATTTCCAATTCTCCTCGGCGGGATAAGCCAGTAAGAAAGTATATGTCCTCCACTTCCATTGGAAGTGGCTATCCATCCACGTCGAAATGCTGAGCCTCTGGGTCCCAGCAGTTTACCAATTCAGCGAGTAATCAGTTTTGGGCCCTTAAACCCCCGATACTCCAAAACTTATATAAACCACTAGCTTGTAGTGCTTGGTCGGCAGCCAAATCACCTCCAACTTGATGATCGATGACATCGTGCTCCCTCTCCCTCCACTCTATCACCATCCTGTGGAAAAATCAAGGATTTTTAAGGGTCAAAACATGTAAAAGACCTCACCCATGGTGCTATATGCGACCTATTTTAGAGACAGCCGCGTGTATACGTGGGCTACTTTTTGTTTTCCCGCTCATACCCGGCCCTCCACACGACCCGATAAACCATAGCCCATGTACAACGCAAAGTGGGCATAAAATAATTAAATATACCAAAAATATACCACTAAAAAACAATTTGAAAACCATAGATTTGAAGGGAAGGATGAGAGCTCTTACCTGGTCTCGACGGCTCACAATTTCATTGCTCCTAGCTCCTGGAATTGTCGCTTGAAGATTGAGGGTAAAAACAACCAAAATGCACTATGTTGGGTAAAAATGAAAATGGTATAGTAAAAATATTTCTTTTTACTATTTATTACTTTTCCTACCCACTTTTATATAGTTTTTACTATTTTTAGAGTTTTTTGACTAATTCATAATTGTGAGGTATCTTTTTGAGCAGTTTTTTGCGTTGAGAGTGGATTTCGGACCTTTTCGCACCTTCAATAGGTATTTCTACACCCGCCATATACATTAGGATGTCATTACACATGCGTTAATGCATTGACCTTATGAACATATTCATTAAACTTAGGTGTGACCCCGCTTTTTAACCGACACAGAACCTTCATGTTGCTTTAGAAGTGTCATTTTTGGCGGTAGGGCCTATCCGATCATGGGTGCCCTAGTTAGATCAATTTTTTATGCCTTATGGCGCCCATGCAGTTGTTCTTCCTTAGGTTTGGGAGTCCTTTGTAGTCCCGCTATGACATTGCGATGAAGACTGATACTCTACTTTATATTTATTCTGGCCATCTCCCATAAGGACTCCTTGTTTATGTCGAGTTGTGAATGCATTGCATTATCCTACTTGCCTTTGAGCCTTGTGCCAGATCTCGCTTTCTCAGTTATTAGCCATGTGCCTGAGCACTTTTCCTTTCGATCCAAGCAGAGCCTTAATTTATCTTTTTTCAACTTGATGACCCTTACCTTGAGGGAACACCCGCCCAAGTGTCCATATCCCACACATGCTTCCTTGCATTGAGCATAGGTATGTTCCATTACCCAGAACTAGTTTTCTTTCCTGTGACGGTCGTTTCCTCACTGTTGTATCATAGGAAATTTTATTCTTTTTCAAGCTTCATAATATGAAAAAGACAAAAAAAAAAATCATATAAATTAAAAAGTTGGACGCAAAAATTTTACTACGTTTTATTGGCAACTGTCGTGTCACCTTTGAATAGAGCATTCATGTCCACTCCATGTATCATGGGTCGGCATATTAGTAGGACCTTAGGAAGATGTACTCATTTATCAGATCTTACTCCACCAGCTGGTTAAGCTTCTAGTCATTATGGAGCCTTTGTTGATGCCTCATGCATCACAATGTATTGTCAGTATCCAGTGTTGAGTCTATGCTTCCTGAGTCTATCCATCTGCTCATTCTCTTGTTCAAAGGAATTCTGTAAACCAGAGTCAGGCACTCTTCATATCTCTTGACTATTGCATGTCGACCACCCCTCAAGAGTCCAGATCGATCACATATGATGTTCCACCCTACACCCTGGGCCTACTTTCATCATTAGTAGGTGACCTTGAATTTGGAAAGTGACATTTTATCATTGGTCCTTGACTAAGTGGTTTCCCTTGTGTTCGATGGCAAGACATATATTCACACACTGGGATTCGTGCGGTGCCTTGGTTTCCATTAGAACCCATTGGTGGTTTCATCGTTCCTGTCAATAGTCTTCATCATTGGCTGCTATTCAATAGCTCTCTTCCATGCACTACTTGCATCTTGTACACGCATAAGAGACGCACCCAGTTTTTGGTTTGTTCATCTTGTTCGTCCGAGTTCTTCCAAATATTTCAGCTTAGCTGCTACCTTGTGTTAGTTGATGGGGGATCCATTAATTCCTTCCTTCCAGTGAATCTCATTCCATCGAATCCAACTCATTTATTCTGGAATCGATATTTAGAGTCCTTTGAGTACCTTGAGACTTGCAGTCATCAGTGGTAGGTTCTCTCGCCATTGACAGTTGAGAATTCATTAATGTCCCCTGATCGATGGATTTGTCAAGTGTTTGAGCTCAACACCTTTATTCACGCTTGGTGAATGTACTCAGTTCCTTGGTACCCATTTTCATCATTGGTGGGTTATCTCGTGTCTGTTAAAGGTACACCTTAATGACCGAAAATCAGAGGATGTCACATCAGGTTCGACATCAGTACCTTTATTCACTTGATAGGGCATGCACCGTAGATGGTTTGTGTAGAAGACCTCAAAATTCAATGGCATTCAGTATATGCGACTTGTGATCGCGATTATACCTATGAGAGTTTGTTCTCATACACCAGCTGTTTGTACCATCAGTCTGCGTCAGATGTTTCCTCTTCAATAGGAAACCATATCTTATTATATATGGGTCATGGCTATGACCATTCATGACATCTATTCACTATATACTGCCTATTCATGGCCATTGTATTAGATTGCTATGTATTGCACCGATATGTACACAAAGATATCATTATATTGTGACGAGTGGCCTACTCTCTCCATTTTTGCCTCCATCACTTCACTTCTGAGATTTGTAATGTATTTCGACCATCGTAGTACCTTCTTTGACCTCACACATTAGGGGGCATCTGTTACACCGTATTCGCCACCTTGTGAGCATTAACACTCCTTGGCCTCCCTTACCCATTTGAAGACTCAAAACTATATATTTGGTTCTCCTTGAACCCATTTTCCCCTATTTTCTTCCTGTACGCAAGCTGCTTCAGTACACCCCGTGTATACGCCTATTGCATTACTACAGCCTGCGTACATGATTGACTTTTGGTAAATAAAAGTAAAATCTATATTTTTCACTCCAAAAAGTGGCCATTGTGATCTTTGGCCTTCCATGTATCTTGAAACAAATTGATCCAGCCTTTCACTTGCTTTTGGAGGGTTATATATTGAGCTATTGTGATTCATGGAGGGAGAGGAGAAAGAGAAGAGCATCGAAACTCTACCAAAATTTTGCCTTGATTATTATTGCTTGAGTATACATCCATTGATCCTAGTTGTTGTGAACCATTTGTGTTCACCTCCAAAACTCTTTCATATCTTGTGAAGGATTTGTTTTCCATTGTATGGGGGGTTGAAGTGGTGGAGACACAAGTGGAGGGACCTAGTTCTTGGTTCAGATGAGTTTCCGACAGGAGGTTGTATCTTGTACTTCTTATTTACATTAATAGAAATAATCATTTTATCGTCCATTTATGTTGTGCATGATCATTTATTATCATTGGGTACATTTGATTATATATATCATGTATTAGGCTATTGTATATGATGACCTCTTTTATATATCATATGCACTTGTTTGTGTTTATTGTTGAGACTAAGCTGCAGGTTCAAGTGTCGTGATTCGAAATCTCAACGTGATTCTTCATCAGATGTCCGGTTGAGGTAGGCCCTTTATTGTATTTAT
Source organism: Larix kaempferi (assembly GCA_027924585.1). Lineage (NCBI taxonomy): Eukaryota > Viridiplantae > Streptophyta > Pinopsida > Pinales > Pinaceae > Larix > Larix kaempferi. Next base: position 7,787,426 of record BSBM01001430.1, on the reverse strand, counting down.
CATAATCTACATTTATATAGCATATGTTGGGAAATGAGTTGATTTCTAGAGTTCATCTATCTGTTGTGGTCTACCCCAAGCCATAGGAAGTTTTTCTCCGTAACAATATTTTAGTTCTATGCTTGGACTCATATACACCCATTCGGATTGGGGGGTATTGTCGAGAACCTAATCCTTAAGGTTAGGGATATTATCATATTATTGTATTACTATTCACAATATTGTTGAGAAAAGAAAGTGAAGAGTCATAGGTGAATAGGAATAATTAAGCGGATTCGAAGAGATGCCTTGAAACATGAAACCAAGGGTCACTCTCATGTGTATTTATATGTACACATCTTAATGAGAAAATTTTCTTTCACGTCATTGTATTTGTTCTTTATGGTGCATCATTATGTATTTGGATTTGTGTCAACTACTATTCCTATATTCCCTAGTGGGAAACTTAACATTTTTAATCATAGATTTTGTGGGAATGTAGCTCAAGTAGATATATTTCCTCTTGGAAATTGATTTGGGTTCAAATCCCAACATTTCCACACCATTTTTTCATTTATTTTCAATTTTTACCATTTTCCATTTCTATTTCCATAATTTTTAATTATAAATAGTCGACGCTAAATTAGGTGCTAATATTGGCACCAAATCTGGCACTAATTTGGCACTAACAATGGTGCTAAACCTAATACAAATTCCGGTGCTAAACTTGGTCCTAAATATGGTGCTAAAATTGGCACTAAATCTAGTGCTAAACTTGTCACTAATTTAGGAATTTTAAAAAAATGCAAGTTCATGTGTGGTTTACTACTAGATTTTCCAATTCATTAGGAAACCAAATTACACTAAAAAAGGACACTAATTTAGGCACTAATTTCCTGTTTTGTTTTAGTGTACTATGTTGACTTTTATTTCATTGTCATCAACAAGCTTCATAGTTTCTTACTTTTTTGACATTGACAACAACATTGCTCTTGTTGATAGGTTCCTCACCAACAAACCTCTTATTGTCAACTCCCTTGTTGACCAACCTCCTATCGACAGGCCCCTATCGACTATTTTTTTTCCAGTTTTTTGTTCCTTCATTTTTAATATTTCCATTAGTTTTCCAAACAAATAAATAATGGATTTACATTCTTGTATAGCTCTTTGGATTTTAGCACATGAGCATAGCAATGATATCTTTATTAACAAAGATTTCTTCTACTATGTCTCGTGTAGCTTGTGTTTATTATGCTAGTTATGTATTTATTTTATTATAATTAGTTTGTATTGTTGTATATTTAAGTATATATGTGAATTCCAATTAGATTTATGTTAGTCTCAATAATTCCATTTAAATATCACCACTCCAATCTACATTCCTTTGTTATACACATTAATTTATGCAAGTTAGTGTGTGTCCAATAGTTTCCCCTAATAATCCAAATTAATGATTTGGAAATATTGCATATTACATGATAGGAAGGTTGGAGAAGCGGTGAAGAAGATATGAATGGTATAAATCCTTGGAAAAAAGGCTGCAAGGTCACCAAATCAAGTAGTATCCTTTTAGCTATGCAAAAAGTGATGCATTAGAGAAAACTAGAGGTCTAAAATGGGCCTCCTAAGGAAAATAATAAAATAATAGTTACAATAATGAAATAATAGTTAAAATAATAAAATAATATTTATTAATTTTGGAGGAAGAAAGAAAAAAACTATTTTTTTGTTCGTATTTTAAGCATATCTCCGTGTGTGTTTACTCAAATTTCGAGTGGGAGCACTCGTTGGATGCAGAATTAAAATTCCGCATCTAATGAGTGCTCCTGTTCGAAATTTGAGATACAACACAGGGAGATATGTTGAAAATACGAACAAAAAAAGTAGTTTTTTTTATGACAAATATCTCAAGGCAACCATTATGGTTGACTCATTTTATTGAAATTCTATTGGTTCTTGAATTCCAAGTCATCAAGAAATTATGGTTGGCTCGTTTTCTTATATGATGGCTCGTTTTCTTATAAGGCCCATTTTAGACCTCAATTTCCTCTAATGATGGAACTAGGAATAAGTGTCCGTTGAGCATGAACACAAGTGAAATTTAAGTCCATTATAATGATCAAGTTATTAATAACCATTTTGGATGAGGGACCCCTCCCATTTATATTACTATTCAAGGTGAAACCAAGAAAATAAAGTTGTATGCATTACTTGAGCAGTTTCATTGATCAAACTTACCAACAAATTAGTGAGGAGAAACATCCCTTTTCTACATGGGATTAAGTAGAATATTGGACCACCCTTGTCCAAAATGAAATGGAGAAGATCATCAATAATGAAAAATATGCCTCCTTAAATCAACATTTGGCTAAGCATTTCATAGAAAAAGGGATAACTAAATGGAGTAGGCTACTTCTCACCCGGGTATGCATTTAATTTGTTGTTAATACATTTTTCCTTATCATTGGCTAGGTGGGACCTCAAATTGGACCATGATCTCAAATTTTGCATTGTTGTAGTGATCACAACAAATAATGGCATGAAAAAAAGTATATGAGTTTTCTCCCCACCTCACCAACACGAAGATCAATCCATTCCTCATTTTGATCCTCTACTTCAATTTTATTTATGGATAAAATAAATCTAACTATAATTATTGTAACAATTCCCTAACATGATACTTTGTTGGTCACATATAATTTGAAAAAAAATGATTTGAGCTTGGAATTGAGAAACCTATGATATCGTTGGTTTCCATATTATAATCAGTATAAACATGACAAAATGTTTCTTTATGTTTAGGTTTAACTAGGCTTCAAGGTGGGTGGTTATCATTGAATATGAGATACGGATTTGTACGAGTACTTTAGTTGTTTTGGTCACTAGTGAAGAATTTTATACTTCTAGGTTTTATCCCAATTGCACTGGCATGTCTAGGTTAAATTATGGCAACAAAAAAATGAATCCATTCCTCATTTTGATCCTCTAGCTATTTTTTATGGATATAAGAAATCTAACAATGATTATAGTGAAAATTCCCTACCATGATACTTTGTTGTCACATCTCATTTGAAAAAATGACCTAAGATTGGAATTGAGAAATTTGGGAGCCCTTTGATTTACATATCCTAATCATTATAAAAATGACCAAAGGTCTCTTTATGTTTACACTTAAGGAGGACTCAAGTTGTGTGGCCATCATTTAATATGAAACATGGATTTGTAAAAATAATTTAGTTGTTTTTGCTTGCTAAAGTGAAGATTTTTCTTCTTAGGTTTCATCCCAATTGCATCACCATTTCCAGAATGAATTTTGAGTTTATCAGTGCAACATTATGCCTTAGAAACATTATCCTGACTCTTAGCTAAATTCATAAATTAAAATTCTATGTGAGCTTAAATTCACACACACACACGCACGCACACACATAAATTTGTAAAATAAGTACATTGAAAAAAGTACCTCATGATGCATACAAAACATATAAATTCCAACACTAATGCATCATGTTACAAGGTGCACCCATTTTAGGGTTAACAAAATGTGATTTTTGTAAAATATGACAATTGGAAAAGACATAGATGGCCATGCTGACATAACCTATAGAAGTACTAGTGCATTGTGATAGGGATACCATTTTTTTATTATGCATTGAATAGATTTAATTTCAGTAATGTAGAGTGATACAATGTGTAATGTTCTAGGTTTTAATGAACATTATTATTTGGTGCACATTAAACATATACAATTACTAATATGCCCTAAACATACAACCATGCCAATGCGTATTTATACAATGAGCACTAGCTTAGGGTCCCATTATCAAGAAAATATATTTTTAAAAAAAGTGTTAACTATGTGTACTAAACATAGGAATGGAGTGGTGTGTAACATTAGCATGCACACCAATGTTGGTTAAAAAACTATAAAAAAATGCTTGTGGTGTGCTACATACATATAAATTCATTGATGCATCAGGATACAAAGGCATACCGCAATGGGGTAAAATTAAAAAATTACCAAACCAGATTGTAATTCCCTACTTTTGACCCTTGAAATGTATTAAATAATATTATGTAAATGATGCAAATATGATGGTAAGAATTCATAGTGTGGAGCTCAAAGCCAAGGCTTGACTAGTGAATATCTAGGAATGTATGATGCAAGTATCCATATATGGACCATGTTGTTGGATTATCACAATGATGTAAATCTATGTAAATATTATGTTGGAAAATAATATAATAGTCCAAGATGACTATGTAATGAGAACTAGAGGGGATATGATTCCCCTAGAGGAAAATATGAAAGAAGGAAAGGGGGACTATGGGAGAGTAAATCCTTTTTTTCCAAGTGTCATCCTAAGAAATAATCCATTTTATACCATGTTCTTTAAATTAGCCATTTAGTTCCTTTGACTTATCAAATCCAATCATTGAATGCATGTTTGAGGTTGGTTGGAAATTCTTCTCATGTAGTTATGGAAGCATGGGGATGGATATACTTTTTATGACAATTGTAAGAGTCCTCCATTCTATGGGAAGAAGTAATGTCAGTTATCTTTTAACCAATCCTCTCATCTCCATTTGATTCTATCACTCTTTTATATATATATAATTCATACACTACGTAGCTTTTCATGCTGTTCTATCTAGATTGAGAAATTAACTAGAAACGATCACTATGAAGAGGAAATTGAAGACATATAGTGAAGAATGATAATTGTAAGTGGTCATAGATATTGGGAAAATGAATAAACCTCCACCCTATAGAAATTCTAAATAGGTTCAAGACCATACAATAATTTAACAAGCGAGGATCTAGAATCAAAGTAGTCCTTACCAAGAATTTACACAGACATTAGCATAATTAAGAAGAAATATTGAAGAAGAAAGATATGAGATAGAACTCAATTGATGTAAAATACATCATCTGATTATTCAATAATATGAATACAATATATAATACATCTCATATAGAAAATTTGAGAGGCTTGGAGGCAACTCGAGTGGCTCACATGTGGCAGGATTAGATTTTACAAAATCTCCATCTATGACATGTAAATCCTATTAAATGGTCACAAGTTGGATAAGTGGGCCTAGGTATACCATGAGTGATGAAAAAATCAATGAGTGGCTTTTAGGAGAAAAGGAAGGAAGATGTTGAGGCAAAAAGTAGCAAACTTTCCCAAGTCATCCTAGCACTCATAGTTCATCCTAATCCAAAAGAAAAGCTGGATAAAGCTACTTTAAACTCATTAAATATGGATAAAAGAAGGATGAGTGCTTTAGCTCATAAAAGCAGAGTAAAAAATACAGTGGGGAACACTTGTGGATAAACTATCACAAAGGTGGTCAAGATATGCACTAGGTATCCAACTAACTTAATCTAAACCACTAGGAAGCTAATAAAATCATATACTAAGGTCTATATTGCTAATTTGTTTTAACACCCCCCTTATGCTTGCCTTATGTGAGTGAAATATCAAAAATATATAGGGCCCAACAACTAATGTTATGGTCACCCTTTACAATTTGTTTTGTCCATGTAATCTGAGGAAAGAGAGAAAACCACTTGGGAAGAAACCACCCCTCAAAATGGACATGAAACACACCAAAAATAAACTGCTCCAAACTCCAAGTAGGTGTGAACTTGATTATATGTCTAGAGGAAGCTTCTTCTTGGGAAGAAGTGGAATGTGCTCAACTGAATCAGGAACATGAACAACTTCATAATGGAAAATGTAAACATGTAGAGAAACTGAGAGACACTAATAGAATACCGAAAGTAGGTGCTCATTAGACTTGAACTTCAAACTAATATCAGGTCCAAATGAGTCTTGAGGTTCTCCATATTTAGTGACACATGGAGGAAATGAGCTCGTCTTCATGTAGCAATGGATAGGAAGAAAAACAGTGAGAGAGAATGAAACTTCAAACTGAGTCATAGCCTCCGAAACACCAATTTGCACACCAAATTTTGAACCAATAACCTCATGGGAAAGGGAGGAATAGAATTCCTCTTCAACTTCTAGAGAAGGCTCAGGGTGTGAATGATCTTCCACAACAAGCTTATCATCCTCACAATCTGAAGAATGACAGGAGAAAAATGATGAGAGATGGAAAGAGAGTTATTCTTGAACAATAGAGGTTCAAATGTATTCTCTTGTATCGACTGCATGTGAACATGAGAAATCAAAGTTCTCTTGAAATTCTTGAGCAACAAGAGAAGAAGTCACTTTAAGGAGATTTTCACCAATTCAAACTTGTGTTGAGATTTATGCCATTTGATCTTTTGTACTTGCAAATCAAAATTTTTAGAAAATATTATACTGGAAGACTATTTGGATCTTAAGCCATGAACTTTGGTTTAGTCAGTAGGAACATTCGAGAGTGCATCACACCTGGGTATCGAAACCTAATGGATAAACCAAAGGACTCAAGGCAATTTTCCTTGAGAATTGTGTGGCAACTCTACTGCTTTTGGTCCATTACGACAAGAAACTATGCTCAATATAAGATCCCTAAGCTCTGATACCATGTAGAAATTCTAAATAGGTTCAACACCATACAAGAATTTAACAAGCTAGAATCTAGAATCAAAGTAGTCCTCACCAGGAATTTACATAGAGATTAGCAAAATTAAGAAGAAATATTGAAGCAACAAAATATGAGATAGAACTCAATTGATGTATAATCCATCATTTGATAATTCAATAATATGAATACAATATATAATACATCTCATAGAGAAAATTCGAAAGTCTTGGAGGGAACTCGAGTGGCTCACATGTGCCAGACTTATATTTCACCAAATATCCATCTATGACATCCAAATCCTAGTAAATGGTCACAGATTGGCTAAGTGGGCCTAGGTAGACCATGAGTTACCAAAAAACAAATAGTGAGTGGATTTTAGGAGAAAAGGAAGGAAGATGTTGAGAAAAAAAGTGGAAAACTTGCCCAAGTCATCCTAGAACTCCTAGTTCATCCTAATCCAAGAGAAAAGAAGGATAAAGAAGCTTTAAACTCATAAAAGATGGATACAAGCAGGATGGACGCTTTAGCTCATAAAAGAAGATTAAAAGAATCTAGTGGGGTGCACTTGTGGATAAACTATCACAAAGGTGGTCAATATATGCACTAGATAGCCCAATAACTTAATCCAAACCGCTAGGAAGCTAATAAAAGCATATACTAAGTTCTAGATGGTTAATTTGTTCTAATGCACCCACCAAAAAATTGTTTCTCCTTGGATGCTTAAGAATCCATGAATTTATTTCGCAAGAAATCTTCTCAAAGCATACAACAAGTTGGAATCTTTATGCACACACTGAAGAGCACTATAAGGGTTGGGTACTTTGAGGGACTATTGAGAAAATAAAGAGTAATATTTCCTTATGTTGTGTTGGGTAGTGGAAGAGAGTTCCATGGATAGGATGGATAAATGAGATGCCCGTAGTGCTTTGTGGTGAGTAGGTTGGCTAATCCTGACAACAAATGGGTTGGGACAATATAGAGTGAAGCATGTAGGTGTTACTTTCACCTTGGTGACCTCATAGCATGGCTTGGGGGTGGTATTGACAACTAATACATGGTTGGGTGGAAAATTTCTCTTACACAACTCATTTCTTGGATCTTCTTATTTTAAAAAATAAGTATTAATTGTTGTCTATGAATCTGAAAATTATATTTACTTCTAGTTATGGAAATGATTGTTTATGCACGATGTGTGTGTGTGTGTGTGAACTTAGATGTTAATTCTATCGTGTTTTATATTCATGCACTTACACATGCATTCTCTTTAGATTCTAGCTCTCATGGGAGGTTAAATTAGTTTGGAATTCGAATAATGGACTCCATGGGGTGGAATATTGAATTACGGTACCAATAATTTTCCATCCTATGGTTGGAATGATGGATGGGGATGTTACATGAATTTTCATTTCAACTTTTCATAGTTCTTCACACACATTTAGGAACCTATTCCCTCAATACTCCTACAAACAACTCATTTTTTGGTGCTACCAAATTGTTGGATTTTGTCATTCCTTGTTTCCATAACCTATTTATGTTCATTTTGATTTTTTTCAAAACCTTCAAAATCTACCTTTTTTATTTACATGGAAACTGATGCGGAGCAGAACCATACAACACATTAAAATCTACAAAACTATGCTCTTCCTTTAGAGTACATAGTGGAATTCATATATTTATGAATTAATAAGAGTTCAAAAATTGTTTTATTGAATTCTAGAATAGATGAATCGCAATGCAATCAATGAAGATACTAAAGACAACAAATCCTTACTCTCGCATTAATCACATAATTTTACATCCATATGTGGGTTAACAAATCGATCATATTTTGACGCTGAACTGGTTGACTACATGTTATGTAATAAGTTGCATCTTCCTCCTTAAACTGGTGCACTGATTCCCCCCTCTTCTCTCTTTTTTTCTATATACACCATTTCCCACAACTCATGACTTTTCATTTCCATGCCTTTTTGAATCCCTAACTGTCGAGAGATGAATCCAGAGTATTTTTTAAGGATTATAAAAATATGCTTAAGTGTAGTATTCTAGGCGATTATTTTGGATTGAAAAAAACATAAATATAGATTGGTAGGTGAATATTACATATGAAACATACAATTTACTACTGAAATTTGTAGATTTTGGCGAATATTATGATAAAAAAACATATTTTATGTAAATATAGGTGATATTAGAGTCTACAAATGACCAAACAACGAATTTATTTTATGAAAAAAGGCCCCAAAAATAGCCAATTGGTGAAATTTCGCCCCTAAAAATTTATCTAGATGAATCATCATGGTGGTTTGAATATCTATTAGTTTCTTTTCCCTAATTGATTTTCTTTTTCCTTCCAATCGGTTATTCCCCACTTGGTGCCAGAATTCCATGGGAATGAGTTGACTGACATAGATTTTATGAATCAGAACTTTGAGTGCTATAACAACATTGAAGTAACAACACATATTTGCTGCAACACAGAGTTGTAGCTACATTGTTGTAACAACAAAGTTGTAACAACAAGGTCCTTATTCCTCCTACAATTTACTTGCACATAAATAAAATATTTTTGGGGTGATTTAGTTTTCCCAAGACCAAGGATGATCCTACATCAAACACCCTTGTCCAGATCATGGGGTAAATCTCTCAGAGGTTGAAGAACGTCATAAGCATGCTAAATTGTACTCGAACACCCACAATGCATCCTATAATCGTTTGTTCTTCCATTTGATTAAGTATTCTAAATATTTCTTCCGACGAGTTCCTTTACCAACTCTTGTGGCCAAAATTTCTTCCATGGGTTTGAATGGTAATTGTTGTTTCCACCTATATCATCACTCTCTTCTCCTTCATGAAACTCATACAAATATGCAACATTGAATATCAGAGAGATATCCAAGTTCTCTGGAAATTCCAACTTGTATGCATTTTCAGAAATCTTCCTTAGAATTTTGCATGGGCCTATCTTCTTGTACTTCAGTTTACTATAGGTACCCCTGGGAAATATTTCCTTCCATAATTGTGCCATTATCAACTCACCTTCATCAAAAAAAATTATTCTTCTCTACAAATATACCTTCCCTTTTTACTTGGAATTACTTTGTTGCAGCCTCTGCTTCACTTGGTCATGCATTTATTGAATACTATATGCAAAATCACTTGCATCAACACTCTTTCTCTCTTCCAAATATGGTAACTTTATCAAATCCACAATTCCTTTTGGTGATATTTCATAAACAATATAAAAAGGATTCTTCCTAGTTTATCTTTTCATAGAATCATTATAAACGAATCCAAACTGTTCCAAGACCATATCCCACTAACTAGGTGATCTGAGATTTCTGCGAGAACTTCTCAAACAAAAATATTTGACGAAGGACCTTTAACTAATGATTATGTTGCATGTGAACATGAGAAATTATTTTTGTGCATATTTAAATAAAATCAACCTTACGTCAATACAATAGAAATTCAAGCACATCAATGAACACCCATGTGATAATGGAGTTCACCAGACTATGTTGGCTACATCTCCAGGCCCGCTTCAACTGTGAACTAATCCATTAATATGATGAAAAAACATACTTAAAATTTGATTACATCACAAATGGATTCACCTGCAAGAAGTATTTACCAACTGCTCACTATCTGGACTGCATAACAAGTGCCTTTGAAAGACCACACTCTCTTGAAGATCCTTCACCTTCATGCTTCGAACTGAGAATGTTGAAGGCCAACACTTGTATCAATATGCAACCTATAGCTTCTTCCACTACACAACAACTGTCTCTCAAAATCCATAATATCCTTCAATTCCTTCACCTTTGTCCTTTGGATGAAGAATGTTGAAGGTCGACATTTGCATCAGTGTATGGCTGTAACTGATCAATTGATCTCAATCTGTAGGCTCTAAGCAAGTTCATACTTTTCTCATCATGTCCCAAAGAGCTTATGAAACTCAGACAAGTCTACAAAGTTTCCAAAAAATAGGCTTAGGAAAATTAATGCCTCTCACAAGAAGTGGCTATAATCACATTACAACATGACAACATTCATCTTCAAATTATAATTAACCGTGCACAAGTGGTAGACACTATGGTCTAAAAAAAAATACAACATAGTGTGCACCATTACAATATTTCCAACAAGGATCAAGCATAAATCACAATGCCTCTCACTCTCATCATCACTTAAAAGTGGCTAAATGAACCTTGTACGGTTTTCAAGGAAACTTAATGGCACATCAATAGGCTTCAATAGTTTTAATGAACAACCTATAACATGAAACCCATGTAATAAAAGTGCATGACTTATAAAGGAATTAAAATCAAAATTTTACCAAAGTCCTTGACCCAATGTCCATGGCTTGCTTGATCTCGTTGATCCTCGGCCTTTAAGGGTCGCTGCAATGAAGCCCTGTGGCTTTGGCCTTGTGCCCCAATGGCTTAAATTTTGACTTGTCCTTGGAAGACTTCCTTGCCAAAAGACCTTGTGTTTGGCTTGTTGGTGGAGGCACTTAAATAGTACCATGGGGTCATAACCACACCCCACTTTTCATGGAAAAAAAAACTTAATGTGGTATAAAAACAAAAACCACCAACAATAGGTTCCTATCCATGTTTAAATGTGGCTTGAATTTTACACCACCCATCAAACTTTTGGCATGTAATTTTTAACCCATATTTGGCACATTGTGTATACTTGGTAAAGTGCCAAACATATTATATAACTGCCACCACCAAACTTGCAATCATGGCATGGAATATCAATGTTTGATTTTAAAATGGCATATGGTTGACGTCATGGCCACAACCATTGGCAATGGTGTATGGCATATAGTTATAACGAGGTGATTGACATAGCACATGGTCATAATATGTGTTAAATTTTGAGCATTAATTCACAATACTCTAGGATCTTCACTAAGAGAATAGAATATACAGTATATCAATGCATAACAATCACAATAAGCATGATAAGCATCACAAGAATCAAAAGCATGAGAGACAAGAGACACAGAGTTTCCGTGGGGAAAACCCTAAGGTGAAAAACCCCACAACTTCCTCAGAGATAGAGAGAGAAATGGCTCAACCAAAGTACAACCAAAATACACTAAGATAGTCTCTTAGTAGCAGATGATCCTCCTCCTCACTAGTGCGCCACTTTCTGAGTGAGAGAAGTGTGACTTTCTGAATGATCAAAATATAGATCTCCCGATCTCTATTTATACTAACCTGTTTGCCGAGTTACACTATGGGGCCGACTTGTCTATATAGATACATCCACAATATAATATATATTTCAGGGCTGACCCCACACATGGTGGTCTAATAACCCATCGGCAAGTACACACACTTGCGACACTTGTCAATCCACATGACGACACTTCCTTATAGAGGGATAACACATCTCTTATAAGGGTACAATAAATATATATGAAATACATTCCGAAGTTACATATACATCAACACTCCCTCTTAACGAGGAAGGTATTTATCGACATAGTTCTGCTAGACAAGTCTTCTTCTCGGGATCATCCTCATCGATGCATCGTCATCATCATCGTCACTGCTGCTGCTATCTCAACCAATCTCTGACTCTACTCATCATAGGAAGTTTTACAGAGCCAGTCCTTTTTCATACTGGATGTAGGCCCACCACCTGCAGGTCTTCACATCATTGGCCATAATGTGGAATCCTCAGGACTTATTACGTGCATCACAAAACCTGGCTGCAGCATCCCAGGCTATTACGAGCACACAGCTCTACTTGTCGGATCTCCCAGGAGCACACTACATGTGACCCATCACAAAACCTGGCTGAAGCATCCCAGGCTATTACGAGCACACAGCTCTACCTGTCGGATCTCCCAGGAGCACATTACATGTTATCTCACCACAAAACCTGGTTGAAGCATCTGAGGCCTTTTTCATCCTGTCCAGATCTCCTAGGAGAAAATTACATGTGGTCCACCACAAAACCTGGCTGAAGCATCTGAGGCCTTTTTCATCCTGTCCAGATCTCCCAGGAGCAAATTACATGTGGTTATGGCAAAACCTGGCTGAAGCATCTGAGGCCTTTTTCATCCTGTCCAGATCTCCCAGGAGCAAATTATATGCCATAGGACAAAACATCGCAAGAGCATCTCAGGATGTTACGGGTACACAACTCCGACCTGAAGATCTCCCAGGGCACAAATTACATGTCCTCCCAGAGCAATGTCTCAAAAGAGCATCCCAGGCTGTTATGGGTACGCAACTCCGACCTATAGGATCTCCCAGACATGCTCATATGCACAACCTGATCCACGACCACAAAGTATCATCTGATACTCACCATACATCATCCTGATGTACACATGATCATCCTGATCATCATCAATGCAACATCCTGCTGCATGTCATCTAGAGAAGCTCGTCATCCATGATCACCTTGATCATACAATGCATCCATCTGATGCACACCAAGTATCTACCTGATATATATCATCATACATAGTGTATCCACCTGATACATAGATACATGATCCACACAATGTATCCATCAACATACATGATCTACCTGATCATACTTGATACATATCAATATACATGATCTACCTGATCATACAATGTATCCACCTGATACATATATAGATACATGGTCCAAGCACCCAACATGATGCATATACACTTATAAATGATCCAACTGATCATATCCAGCATCCAACATGATGCGTACATACATATACATATAAATGATCCAACTGATCATAAAAAGAAGAAACTAGAACATCATCCTGATGCTCATCATCCAACGCTTACATCCACATCCATGTGAAGGATCCTCCTTCCAACATGCTTGGAATGGATTCAGCAAATGTGTCCATCACTTCTTCCTCGAAGTGTCCTCGATTTGAAGAACAACAAGCCTCTCCCTGAAGTACTCAAACTTCACCCTGGCTAGTGGCTTCGTCAGCACATCTGAAATCTGCTCGTCCGTTGCAACATATAGGAGCTTCACAGCTCCTCTCTGCACCATATCCCTGATATAGTGATATTTGATCTCTATGTGTTTCGACCTATCGTGGAACACCGGGTTCTCGGACAGCTTCACACAACTCTGGTTATCAAGCTACCAGTAGCATCCAACGGGAGATCAAATAACTTAGACAGTAGCTTCCGTAGCCATACTGCCTCACAAATAGCTGAACAAGCTACAACATACTCTGCCTCAGCTGTACTCAGTGCTACGCAGGACTACTTCCTGCTAAACCAAGAGATCACACCTGATCCCATACTGAAGCAACACCCAGATGTGCTCTTCCTATTTGCAACACTGCCTGGCCAATCTGAATCAACATAACCCTGCAGGTTAAACTTTTGATTCGCTTGATACTTGATCCCATAAACCACTGTACCCTTCAGGTACCTCAGAACATGCTCTACAAAAATCAAGTGAACACTCCTCGGATCTGTCAGGAACTGACTCAATGTGTTCACAACAAAGAAAATATCTGGCCTCGTGTTCGTCAGGTACATCAAGGACCCAATCATCTGATGATACATAGAGACATCAACCGACTCAGATGAAGCATCACATAGAAGCTTGAGATTCGATGCCATGGGTGTGGTCATGGCCTTGCAATCCATCATCCCGAATCTCTTCAGGATATCTACTGTGTACTTCCCTTGACCAAGGAAGATCCCACCTGCACTCTGCCACACCTCCATACCTAGGAAATAATGCATCATTCCCAAATCTTTCATATCAAATTCAACAGCGAGCTTCCTCTTTGTATCACACCAAGTTATGAGAGCTTGCTACAAGCCATACAAGGATTTCTTCAATCTACACACATGTGACTCTCTGTCAGGTCTTGGGACTGCATCCCAAACATCTTCTTCATGATCGACGGATCATGGAATTCCATTTCTTCATCCCAGATCTTGGGAACTTCAATATCTTCAATAGATATCTTTGTTGCTGGAACAAATGTTGTAGTCCTTCTTTTGTAGGTGAATATATACCGTCTTTCCTACAAAACAAGTTAAATTGCATGATTAGAAACATCTCATAATTTTCAGAACAAATTCTTTACACATAAAGAAATATGTCATGCAGTCATGCAGTTATCTTAGCCAATGCTTCAATACAACATTTATCCATGTTCCACAACTTTCTAGATGCCTTCCAATCTCTACCAGAACATTGTTAAGAGTTTGTACTACTCCCAACATGTCAGCAAAGAGGTTTCATTCTAGATAAGTAGCACTGGAATGTTGTACAGTGCCATAGGCCACTTACCCATCACATGCATATTAGTAGTATCCTGTTCATTAATGCAATCATTCTAATATGCACAATACATCTCCTAAGCATAATATTATTTAAACAAAAATAAGCAAGAAATGATAATTGAAATACTTAATCTTTGTTTGTTTGTTGGGTGGACTCCCTCTGAGTCTTTGCTTCCTGGCAGGAGCTACTGAAGTAGCTTCTTCTACACCTTTCTGTTGTGGAATGTAGGAAGATGGTCAACTCCCTCTGAAAATATGCATCCTTACAGGAGCCGCTAGAGTGTGCTCCCTCTTGATCTTTGCTTCCTGGATTACCTATCCTTGAACTTATATTCATCCTTGCTGACATCAATCTTCTTGAACCCTGGAAAGTATAATTTGTAAGCCTTCGATCTTTCACTATAACCCACAAAGATACCCTTCTTTCCTGAAGGATCTAGTTCAGTCCTCTTTTCCTTTGGGACATGAGTGTATACTGGAAAACCAAATATTCTAAGATGGTTGACTTCAGGTTTTTTACCAGAAAGGACCTCTTCTGGTATCTTCATGTCCAATATCTTGTGGGGTGTTCTATTCTACACATATACAACTGTTCTAGTTGCTTCTGCCCATAGATGCATAGGTAGATCCTGGTCATGTAGCATTGCTCTTGCTACTTCCATGATTGTTTTGTTCTTCCTTTCTGCAACTCCATTCTGTTGTGGATTGTAAGGAGCATTCAACTCCCTCTTAATCCCTGAATCACTGCAAAGCTTCTTAAAGTCACCTGAGGTGAATTCTCCACCATTGTCGAATCTGAGTGTTTTGATCTTCTTGTCAGTTTGATTCTCCATCAAGGTTTTGAATTCCTTAAACTTATCAAACACCTCATCTTTGTTCTTCAAGAAGTATACCCAAGTATTCCTGGAGAAGTCACCAATAAATGAGACATAGTAAACATACCCACTTAGAGAACTGGATGACATAGGACCACATACATCTGAGTGGATGATTTCCAGGATATCCTTTGCCTTGCTTTCACTACTTGGGAAAGCCTTCTTAATGTTCTTACCTTTTGCACATCCTTTGCAAACACCTTCATGTTTGGTCTTGATTTCAGGAAGACCCTCTATAGCCTTGCTTGCAATTGGAAGTGCCCTATAGTACATATGAGCAAGTCTTCTATGCCAAAGTTCACTTGGCTCCATGGATTCATGCACCATGGCATGTTTAGGTGTCCCTTTAATTTATACAAACCTCCCTCTTGCTCTCCAATCACTATTGCATCATCTATGGTCTTTCCCTTTGGCCACATTAGGACTTGGCCATCCACAAATGCGACTCTCATACCTTTTGCATCCAATGCAGAGATGGAGAGTAAGTTCTTCTTGAGCCCAGGTACATAAAGGACTTCTTTCATCTTCAAATATTTTCCAGAATCTAGGTTGTAGGAGGCTTCACCACTTCCTTTGATTGGGTATTGATAATCATCCCCAAGTTTCACCTTATGGGGTGATTCATGTTCAGATAGGTTCACAAAAGATTCCTTAAACCCAGTCATGTGTTTGGAAGCCCCACTGTCAATTAACCAATCATTACAACCATGGGAGATAGTACCTGTGAGAGCAGAGATCAGAACATACTCTTCTTCACTTGATGAGTCATCATTACTATCATCACTTTCTACCCTAGCCTTCTTGGGTAGTTCATCATCTTTGGCATCATGAGCATGAAGCCTTCTTTTGCTGCCCTTCCTCTTCTTGTTGAAGTTGTTGTCCTTCTTGTTCTTGGGACAATTTATGGCAATATGTCCTTTCTCATTATAGGTGAAGCATATTCTTCTTTCTTTGAAGTGATGTGAAGATTTCTTGGAGTGAGATGGCTCGCTCTTGGACTTCCCTTTCTTGGTGTGAGCTGTGAGAGCTTGATCTTCATTCCCCATCTTTTCTTCTCGTGCCACAAGCCTTGCTTCTTCTTGTGAGCATTCTTCCCGTAGTCTACTAAAGGAAATCAACTTCTTTCTTGCACAGATTCCTTGAATGAAGGAGTCCCATGACCTAGGTAAGCCATTCAGAGTGGTCATGATAATTTCACCATTATCCACCATTTCATCCACTGCTTCTAGTTGTTCCTTGATCTGGGAGACCCTTAAAAAATAAGATTGAATGGTTTCTCCATTCTGAAACTTTACTCCTTTCAATTGGTTCCACAGGGTCATCTTCCGATTTATGTTCTTCCCTTCAAATAGCTTGGTCAAAGAGTCAAACATCTCTTTGGGTGTCTTTAGGAAGACACATGGGGTATGAGATAGTCTTTGATAGAATCAACAATGATTCTCTTTGCCTTGACCAAGTTCTTCTTATGCAATACTTTAGCCTCTTCATCCTCTGGGATAGAGATGTCTTCTTTTATATATGAGTCCAACTCATTCTCTTCCAGGATTAACCCAATCCTATACTTCCAAGCTTAGAAGTTATCGACCCCTTCAAGCTTATCCTCAAGCTTGGTGTGGTGAGACATTTTAAAGAGTACTTCAAATGGAAATAGAAAATATTTAGGTCTTACCACTTGAAATGCTGAAAACTGGATCTCGTCCCGGATTAGGGTTTGTCGAAAAAAACCCTAAAAATTCAAAATGTGAATTTCAACTTTCTGAAAGTATAGAAAGATGCGCCTTGATGAGCTGATCAGCCTGGTGCATTCAAAATTTGAGATCAGCAAAGTTTTACCCTTCAGATTTGACTTTTTTGTCCTCCTGGGTTCACTAGGGAGAGCCCTGAATTAGGGTTTGAGTTTCCCGGAGATCTACCTAGCCAAAAATCTCGATCTAAAGCTCTAAACTTCGATTTTTGCAAGGATCTTCCAGCTATGTCTTCAGATTTCAGAAATTCGTATTTTTGTGGAAACCCTAATTTTTAGGGCCAAATCTGAAAATGCTCAGAATTGAATTCTGATTTGACAGATGGCTTCTCCTTGATGAGTAGAGTCAATCTACTATACGGCTTTTCCAAAATATGTGGAGAGAAACCCAATAAACAAGAAACTCAAGTTTCCATCACTGCAAAATGTCTTCTTCTTAGGTTAGCTCTGATACCATGTTAAAGTTTGAGCATTAATTCACAATACTATAGGATCTTCATTGAGAGAATAACATATACAGTATATCAATGCATAACAATCACAATAAGCATGACAAGCATCACAAGAATCAAAAGTATGAGAGACAAGAGACACAGAGTTTCCGTGGGGAAAACCCTAAGGTGAAAAACCCCACAACTTCCTCAGAGATAGAGAGAGCAATGGCTCAACCAAAGTACAACCAAAATACACTGAGATAGTCTCCTAGTAGCAGATGATCCTCCTCCTCACTAGTGCGCCACTTTCTGAGTGAGAGAAGTGTGACTTTCTAAATGATCAAAATAGAGATCTCCCGATCTCTATTTATACTAACCTATTTGCCCAGTTACACTATGGGGCTGACTTGTCTTTCTAGATACATCCACAATATAATATATATTTCAGGGCTGACCCCACACATGGTGGTCTAATAACCCATCGGCAAGTACACACACTTGCGACACTTGTCAATCCACATGACGACACTTCCTTATAGAGGAATAACACATCTCTTATAAGGGCACAATAAATATATATGAAATACATAGATGAAATACATTCCGAAGTTACATATACATCAACAATATGGCGGGAGTCTTGGGGTGAAAACCCATGTGCTTTGCCTCTTTTAAATCACTAAAAATCATTTAAAATATAAATAAATTATATCTTAATGTCATAACAAGCCTCATCCCTTGGTGCATTGGTAGAAGCGATTGGTTCGTAATTCATAGGTCGTGGGTTCAAAACCCATCGCCCCACTTTTCTCTGTCATTTGAAAACTTCAATAAAGCTTAAATAGAACTTTCACCATTGTATGGTAAGACACAACTGGTGGTTGTGATGGTGAAAGCATTGGAATTCTCTATTAGAGGTCACGGGTTTGAACCCCATCGCATCCAACAAAAGTTTTGGTAAATACAGTCAACTCCGACCAATTTGAGAATGCCACATGTCCAAATCTGATTAGGTCGTATTGTCGAGTCAACTTCCATATCGACCTGCCACTTCATCAAGCCCACAAGCTCATATGCAACCTACCATGTGGCGCCAGTGGGTTTCCATTCCAACTCCATACAGGCCACGTGGAACCCTTCCAGTGGTGCCACATGGCACACCTTTTTTCCATTATGCACAATGCTGATACTTTTTTTCCGGAACTTCAAAAGTGAATATCTTCTTCATCTGGATTCTGTTTGAGGAAAAATTAACATCACTAGAAATCTCTCACTGAGCCCTTCGTGATGGTGCCACTTTCATCATAATTGAATTTTAAAATTTTGAGGGATCCTAGATCCTCCTGTATCACTAGGATTTTCTCCACTTAAACTTCTCAACAAATTTCTAAGACTTCTACTCACCACTTCAGTTTTCCCATCTATTTTTGGGTGATAGGATGAACTATACAAAAATTTGGAACCCATATTATTCCAAAGTGTCCATATCTAAATTTTAAAACAACGGTAAAAATTTGTAAGAATTTCACCCACTTTGAGTGTCTTTGATTCAACTTACCTTGACTTTTGATGTATTGCAACACCTTGTGATCAGGAAACAAGATAAATTCCTTGGGAAACAAATAGTGTCTCCAGTACTTCAAAGCTTGCACAATAGCATAAAATTATTTATCATACAAAAAATACTTGCTTTTGGTATCATTCAAAATTTCATTGAAGAATGTTATTGGTCTCCCTTCCTGGCTTAAAATTGCTCCAATGGTTGTTCCTCTTGCATCACATTCAACTTGAAACACTTTTTCAAAGTTTGGAATTTCCAAAATAGGTTTCATATTTACAAATACATTCATTGCTACTACCGTCCACTCAAAATTTCCCTTCTTCATGAACTCCATAAGAGGTGCACAAATTTGACTAAAGTTCCTAATGAACTTCTAGTAGAATCTTTCTAACCCATGGAATCTTCTCACTTGAAAGGTGGATTGGGGTGTTGGCCAATGAAAAATAGTATTCACCTTTATGGAATCCATATTTAGTCCTTCCTTGGAAATCACAAATCCCAAATACACTAATTCTGTCTACATTAATGTACATTTCTTCAAGTTGATCAACAAATTTTCCTCTTTCAACCATTGAAACACTTGTCTCACATTCGTCAAGTGTTCTTCCTCATTCCCACTAAAAATAAAAATGCCATCCAAGTATACTACAACCAAATTTCCCGAGAATGGTTTCTAGACTTCATTCATAAGCCTCATAAAGGTACTGAGAGAATTAGTTTCCAAATGTCATAACCAACCATTCAAACAAATCATCTTTTCTCTTAAAAGTAGTTTTCCGCTCATCACCTTCCCTTATGAGGATTTGATGATAAATGCTCTTCAAATCAATCTTTGTGAATTATGCAACTAGTGGACTCCAGGAATGGGTACCAAATTAGGGTAGCTATACCAGAAGTATACTTTAATTATCAACCAGGAAGAGTGAAAACTTAAGAGATGCTAGGCACTATATGTGCACTATAGGATGATCTTTTTCATTCTAAACATTCAATGTATCCTAAAGAAGGCCCTAGGGGAATAGGAAGCATTGTTCTAGAAAAACTAGGAAGCATGAAATATGAAAGCATGTAAATCCATTAATTGAAAATGATGAAAATTAATAAATCTATTCTATTAAACCAATGCTGAAAACTGATAAATTTATTCTAGGAATTGAATGCTGAAAAATTGGTAAATCTATTCTAGGAATGCTGGAAAACTGGTAAATCTGGTCTAGGAATTTCAATGCTAGAAACAATTAAATTATGTCTATCAAATCAAATACTGAAAGCGATTAAACCCTGTTCTACTCAAATCAAAGCTGAAACATTTAAACTCTATGTGATCAAACTTAAATAAAGAAAGTATGCATGAAATCATAGATCTAACTCGTTATCTGGAAATGGTATTAAAATACTTGGAATTCAGATATAAAATATGCCTGAGCGGATGGCACACACAGGACTACAAACAGTTCATTACGGAATTAAGAAAACCGTGTTATCAAACTGCGGAAGAAAATCATTTGTATTGAAATCGGAATCTGATGTCTAAACAAATACCAAAGTAATTTCATGCATCATGATGATAGAAACAATAAGTAAAATGCATGAGAAATACCTGTAATGAAACACAAGACTCCTGATCTACGTATTGTGGGGGCCCTCCCCAACATGTATTTCAAGAGGAAAAGAAACTTATGAACTCAAGGAATTAATATAACGCTGGTTTTTCATTATCAATTCATAAATCCATGTTTCAGGAAAACGTAAAACAG
Source organism: Larix kaempferi (assembly GCA_027924585.1). NCBI lineage: Eukaryota > Viridiplantae > Streptophyta > Pinopsida > Pinales > Pinaceae > Larix > Larix kaempferi. The sequence goes on along the minus strand of BSBM01001430.1, from coordinate 7,766,257 downwards.
AACTGTCTCAAATACAAAAATATGCTGAAGATTGTTTTTCTCAAATGACTCCAGACCCCCTGCTATTCAAGAGGTCGCTATTTATCCTTATGTCTAACCTAGCTCTACATTGTAAACAACGATCTTGTTTAACATGATTCCTTCCTATAAATCAAGAGAAAATGGATCGCTGAGTCACTCATGATATTCAATCTTGAGCTTGGTTACTTATTACTTTTTCAGGTCACCTGCGCCCTGCTCACACATGCCTGAATTCATATTATTAGCACATAAAATGCTTAAAGCATAAGAAAGGATAATCGCTAAACTACTTCATTAAATAATCAAACAAATGCATTCTCCCCTACAAAAGAGGTGTTTTTCTTAGTCTTTCATGTTTGTGTGTGGCATAAAGGGGGTCTATGGAGTACCTATATCCTGGACTCATCATCTCCCTCAGACTTAAAGATGTCACCCATCCGTGCATGACACATCCTATTCCATGACAGCCTCCCTGATATCCCAGGTGAAACCTCGAGGAGTTCATGCCTCTCTGTAATAACCTTGAGTCTGATATTCTTTAGCCCATGCTCTCCTTTCCTCCTCTTCATCGATCTGCCCCTTAATAGTCAGAGGGAGAAATAAAGGTGGGCTTAATTTCATACCTATCCACATGAGTTGGTTCTTTATTAATGACTCTCTATAAAAATTTTCTCTGGTGAGTGCAATTTCCATCCTAAGGGGGGAGTGAGGATCCCTATTTTTCAAATCCTGTGAGATTCCTGTCCACCTCTCACGGATGGCTTCCTGAAATTCTCTGTAGGTGCATTGAGTGGTGATGTCAAAATGTGAGACTTCTTCCTGCTGCTTTTCGAGAAGTATGGGAATTAGATTGTCACATCCCTTTTCATCAATCCGATGCAAGGAAGGAAACATGACCAATCTACTGGGCTTATTTGACAATCTCAACCCCATACATTACTCATAAATTCATAACAATTAAAATCTTCTGTGTGCAGGCTCATACTCAATATAAACATAGCGGAAATAAACATATTTGCAAGCACACAAACAGTAATGTATCATCATATCTAACACAGGCATATGATGGTGCATTATGCAGAGAATTCAATCACATACTCATGCTATGCACATACTTCATGTTGATTTCATTAAGACAATCATTTCATTTCATTAACATGGGCAATTATAATTCAGAATTAACACACTGCAAAACACACAATGCATATAATGTAAGTCAAAGAAAACACTTATCTTGAAGATGAAGCTGTCCAACAACTGGCTATGTGAGAGCAACATTCCACCCAACCATAGATCTCTACCCAACTTGTATTCTTTCAGCTGAGAGATCACCCCCGAGCTGGGTTATGTATCCACTAAGGATGAACTAGTTGGGCTCACTCACAACCATGGTTTCACTCAACAACTATACTAAGCCAACACACAGTTGGGTTTATCAAGCATATGAAAGACAAAGGAGGGAAATGCTAAGCCAGTGAGCTCAACCATAGAGCTGCAGGCCTCTCAAATGAACTCAGCAATCATGGCACCCACAATACCTACCTCACCCAACACAAGGAAGGTCTCCTTCTCTGCTGCACAGTCCCTCGGGCGTCCCTTCCCTCTAGTGCTATTCAGGGTGGGCATAGAAAGGTCCAGCTGCTAATTCCTTGAGATTCCATCCTTCACTAGGTTTATCAAGCAAACCCAACCTCTGTTCAAACATTCACACTTGGATTTCTCACAATTCTGTCAACAAATAACTCAATCCCGTCACTGGTTTTCTGGGCTATAAAAACTGGGTTTTCCAATGGATTTCGGGATATCTAATACTCTCAAATTCGTCGAAAGGTTCATATCTATGGACTCCCCATTGGATTTCACTGTCAAATACCAAATATGGACTTTTTGGCTCTTCAAAACGTGGGTTCTTGCAAAGTTTCGATTTCTAGTTTTGCTCCCTACTGGGAATTCATTTTTTTAGATGGAAAATGATGCTTGGGTCTTCCACAATGGAATGGGAATGAGTAAGAAGCAACTCCCATGAGGTAGAGTGACTTGTGGTACAAGGAAACAGAGCCCATACCTACAAATACAAATTTCTGGGCTGCCCATGCTCTATTGAAGCCATGGACTGAAATCTTCAACTACTTCCTTACAACAGAAATAAATGTCATCAAGGAAAGTCAAATGGGTTCTCACAATGACATTTGGCAGCATATGGTTCATCCCCACAACCCCCTCACCACTCCCTAGTGGATACACATGGCCCCTTCTCATTCGTTGCTCCCATAGCCCGTTTTTGGTATTTTATTGCAATATTAAATATTTACATCAATTTACAATATTCCATGGCTTAATAGCACATGGGTAACAAAATGTCAAATGCTTGTCCATTTAAAATAAAATACGAACATATACTAGCGGGGCCTTGGCCTTGAGCTCCACGCTAGGGAAACATACATCGCATGTATACAGTGTTTACATTAAGAACCAATATTTCATGAGGGTCAAAATTGGGGTATTACATTCCCCTCCCCCTTAGAACAGCACTGTCCTCGGTGTTCTCAAAACTGGACAAAAATGGAAATGCCTCTCTCATGGCATCCTCCAGCTCCCATGTAGCCTCATCGGGGCTAAGGTGCTCCCATTGGACCTTTACCTACCCGATGGCTCTGTTCCGGAGCACAGTGACCTTCTTGTCAAGGATGCACATAGGTTCTACTTGGAACTCTCCCTCGGGTTCAACCTGTATCACATTCCAATTAATCATATGATTAGGATCATGTACATACTTCTTAAGCAAAGAAACATAGAAAATATTATGAGCTCTTTTGTTAGCAGGCAATGCAACCCTATATGCAACTGGCCTTATCCTATCTAGGATTTCAAATGGCCCACAATATCTTGGTGACAACTTGGCACAACTCCCCAACTTAAGAGAACTTTTCCTTGGTTTCACTCTCAAGTAAACATGATCCCCAATCTAAAATTCCTTATGCACTCTTTTCAAATATGCATAACTCTTCTTCTTGTCATGAGCTACCTTTAAATTCTGCCTGATCTTAAAAATTTCCTATTCCATCTCCTTGATCATCTCTGGCCCAAGAACTACCCTGTTCACCGGGCTGTCCCAATTCACTAGAGTCCTACATCCCTTGCCATACAATGCTTCAAATGGACTCATTCCCAAGGATGAATGATGTCCATTATTGTATGCAAATTATACCAAGTGTAGGAAATCTTCCCACTTGGATGGTTTGTCCATCACATACATTCTCAGCATGTCTTCAAGAACCTGATTCACCCTCTCAGTTTGGCCATCTGTTTGAGGATGATATGCTGTACTGAAATTCAATTTAGTTCCCAATTCCTGAAACAATCCCTTCCAAAAATTGGAAGTGAACTTTGCATCATGATCAGAAATTATTGCCTTAGGAAATCCATGCAATCTGAATATCTCTCTCATGAACATGTTTGCAATGTCATTAGCCTTGTGAGTGGACTTGACTGGAATAAAGTGAGCTACCTTTGATAGTTTGTCCACCACAACCATGATTGAATCATGCTTCTTCACTGTCATGGGAAGACCTATTATAAAATCCATAGAGATCACTTCCCACTTCCATTCCAGAATGGGTAAGGGCTGCAACAATCCTACTGGATGTTGGTGTTCTGCCTTGACTTGTTGGCACTTTTCACATCTAGCAATGTACTCAGCTATGTCCTTCTTCATACCATGCCAAAAGTTTTGCTTTCTTGCTGCTGTTATAGTCTTCTGATATCTTGGATGTTCAAAATATGTCATTTGATGTATTTCATCCATCACTAGCTACTTCAAATCTGCATTATTTGGAATGTACAGCCTATCTTTGTAGATGAGGATATTGTCTTCACCCAGCTGATATCCTGCACACTTTTCATCCACATTACCTTGCTGCAACTTCTCTTTAATTTGAAGGAAAGTTTCATCACCGTTTTGGGCTTCAAGAACTCTTGTCTTCAAATATGATTTGCACATACTTAATGCTGCAACATGAAATTTTCTGCTAAGAGCATCTGCAACCTTATTCTCCTTCCCTTTTACATGCATAATTTCAAAATCAAATTCACAAAGAAACTCTGTCCATCTAGCTTGCCTAGCATTCAAGTTTGGCTGGTCAAACAAGTACTTCAAGCTCATGTGGTCTGTTCTAAGCTCGAATCTTCTTCCCATCAAATAATGTCTCCACATCTTAAGAGCATGCACTATGGCTGTTAATTCCAAATCATGTGTGGCATAATTCTTTTCATGCTATTTTAATTTCCTTGACTCATAGCAAATCACAATTCCTTCTTGCATGAGAACTCCACCCAGTCCTTCAATGCAAGCATCTGTGCACAGTACAAAATCCTTCTTTGGATCTGTTATCTTCAAAATAGGAGCATTGGTAAGTAACTCCTTTAACTGCTGAAAGCTTTTCTCACACCTTTCAGACCATACAAACTTGATATTCTTCCTTTGCAATGAAGTGATTGGATGAGCTATTTTGGAGAATCCTTCAATGAACCTTCTGTAATAACCAGCAAGACCCATAAAAGATCTAACATCTGAAACATTCTTTGGAGTAGACCAATCCATGACAGCATTAATATTTTCTGGATCCACTGCAATTCCTTCTTCAGAAATGACATGACCCAAATACTGAATCCTCTTTTGGTAAAACTCACACTTGCTTAGCTTGGCATACAGCTGATGTTCTCTAAGAACTTGCAATACCATTCTTAGATGTTCCTCATGCTCTTCTTCATTCCTTGAATAGACAAGAATGTCATCCAAGAACACAATCACAAACTTATCCAAATATTTGTTGAACACACTATTCATGAGACACATGAAGGTAGCAAGTGCATTGGTAAGACCAAATGGCACCACGGTGAACTCATAATGATCATACCTTGTCTGAAATCCGTCTTGTGAATTTCTTCTTCTTTAATCCTCACTTGATGATAAACAGAACTCAAGTCAATCTTGGAAAACACTTTAGCTTCCTTCATTTGATCAAACAAGTCATCAATTCTTGGTAATGGATACTTGTTCTTGACTGTCACTTTATTGAGATGCCTGTAATCAATACACAGCCTCAAAGTCCCATCTTTCTTCTTAACAAATAGCACCGGTGCTCCCCAAGGAGACACACTAGGCCTGATGTATCTTTTGTCTATTAATTCTTGTAGGTGCATATTTAACTCTACCAATTCCGGTGTGCTCATTCTATAAGGGGCTTTGGAATTCGGTGCTGCCCCTGGAACAAGATCGATGGTAAAATCAATATCTCGCTTGGGTGGTAGTCTCGACACCTCATCCGGAAATACATCTTGGAATTCTTGCAACAATGGAAAGTCTTCCATCATTAGACCTTTCTCCTTTGTCGAATCTGATATATGGACCGCATATAATTGACAACCTTTCTTATAAAACTTTTTCAGCTGTAAGGCTGAAATTTGTCTTACTGAAACTTGCTTGGGAATGCCCCTTACTAACCTTGGTCTTCCCTCTTCATCAATGCATTCAAGTGATTTCTCATAATAGTCCAACTTCGCCCTATGCTTTTCCAACCAATCCATGTCAATTAAGGCATCATAAGATCCCAATGGTAGTACATTTAAATCTGCATGTGTGTGGAGTCCATTCAATTCTATGGTGCACTCCACCACTAGTTCACTAACTTTCCTCTTGGTCCCTGTGGCTAATTGAACTAACCAAGACTTATTGTGCTTTACTTTTCTAAGAGAACAAACTTCAACCCTTTTTGGAGAAACATAACTATGAGTAGATCCTGGATCAATCAAAACAGAAATAGATTGCTTAGCAATCTTACCTTCAACTTCCACCACTGATGATTGATGATCTGCCTGATGATTATCCAACGCTGCATAAATTCGAAGCGTTTCCCTTGCCATGTCCTCCACTGTTGTTTCTCCCTTAAAGTTTTGCAACCTTCGGGGATTATCCTTCCGATGTGGACAATCCTTTAGCATGTGGTTTTCTCCACATCCCCAACATTGAAGTGGTCATTTTGATGCTTTGTCTGCTGCTACTGTTGGTTTGAATCTGCTCCTTGCTTGCTTCCCTTGTGGAAAGGTTCTAGGATGACTTTTGAATGGTGGCTTGAAGCCACTTCTCTTTTGTTCAAACCTCCCTCTTGGATTTCCCTTCCATGTTGGGTTAACCTCTGTTTTACCTTTACTCTGCTCGTAGTAATGCATTTCCATTCTGATGGCTTCATCAAGACTTGGTGGGTTAACAAACTCAATTCTGTCTTTGAAACTTTGAGGTAGATTCCCAAGGAAACATTGGATTTTTATCCTCTCGTCTTTAATGTAATCTACATACCTCAATAATTCCAAAAGTTTATGGACATGTTCTTCCATAGATTTTTGTCCCAACCTGATTTCATTGAACTCTTTTCTCTTATTGTCATAATACCTAGCAGAAAGGTATTTCTCCTTGAAGTACTTCTTGAATCTCTCCCAATTGATCTTCCTCTCACTGATTCCTTTCACTTGCAAGAGATTGTCCCACCAAATTGAAACTCTTCCATTTATATTGTAAATGGAAATTCTAGCTTTCTCATTTCCTGAGTAGTCTTGAATTCAAAAATACTTCTTCATACCAAGAAGCCATGCCTCTGCCTCTTGGCCAGTCTTGCCTTCTCCATCAAATGTGGGAGGCCTTGCCTTCCTGAATTCCCCCTGTGGAATTCCTTTGAAATTCTTTCTTCCATCAACTCTCCTGGGCACATACCTTTGACTTATCTGACAACCTCTGGAGTAGGAAGGTGTTCTATGCTTCTTGCTCACATAACTCTTCCTTGGGCTTGGAGTCCTCTTCTTTGAACGACCTTTAGAGCGACTCTCTGCATCTCTTCCTTATTCACCCACATTACTTGGGTTGGAACCAAGGTTTATCCTCTGTTGCATATCAGTGAGGCTTTGCAAAATAGTAGCATTGAGTTGGTTTTGTTCTTGTTGAGCCTTCATCAACCTTTCGTTGAAGCTCACCATGGTTTCAACCAAATTCTAAGGAGTTACTTGCTCCCTTCTCCCATTAGATTCGGTCTCAGCATTCCCTTCCTGCACATTCTCCCCTAGAACATCTTCTTCATGCTCATAAGGATTATGAGTATCATTTATGGTCACCATTTTTCTTTGGAGACTCTCTTTCCTGTATGTTACTTCTGCTACCCTAATAAATCTTATGAGCTGCAAACACTGTGCATTATGAAAATATTTGTTAGACATCTTAGGAATGCTTATAGAAACATAAACAATCAATATTTAACACATTCGAACTCATGGAATAATTCACATAGCTTTTATGCATTCATTTCTTTTGCCCATTCATGCAATTCTAGAAATTGCTCACATTGTCAACAATTTGACAAAACAGTCACTGACACTTTTTCTTCTCTAATTATCTATGATGTTTGATGTCCCCATTCAAATTCTGACTATGCACCATTATTCCCTGCTAGATAAGCTTTCCAATTCCTGTCCACTTGCTCCATTCCGACATCGGGTGTGGAAACTACATCACTTCAAAAATGACAACTTTTACCAATAATTCTGCACATTTTTACACAGTTGTATTTTGGTCCGGAATGCCAACTTCAACCACCCGTGGAAGAAAATCTATGAAGAATCACGAAAACTTTTCTACTGGGAGAAGTTATTCTATATAACAGGGAACGCTTAGCAACTCACGGATCTCTATTCTGATGTACCATTCATCTTCTCTAAAATTATGGGTTTGACTACTTTCCACTTTTCACATTTTTCCAAAATTCCAAATTTTGGGCCAAAAATGGCTATTTCCCAAACGGTGCATTTCTGGGAAATCTTTGTCTAACGGAATATGTCTGGTTTATTGAGAATATGAAATGCGGAGTTCAGTAAATTTCTTGAATCCCAATTACAGTGTCACTTTCAACCACTGCAAGCTTTTCAAAATTCCAAAAACGTGGCCCTGAATAGTGCTTTTTGGCCTTCTTACACACCCGACTCCTCATCCTTTGGAGTTTGGCTCCCAAAATCCAAACTTAACACCGTGCTTGCTCCATGACTGATCCATATCAATTTCGTCTCAATCCGACCTTCCGTCAAGCATCGAGACACCGATTTGTAAAAGCCATTCATTCCTATTTTATGCCAAATCGGAGCATAATGGGCTCGGGATCATCACTGGTTCATTCATGGATTCCGTTAATGGCCTCAGAATGCCACTGACCCCTTCCAATTCCGATTTCGTAAGCTCCTGTTATCCAAAAATCAATTTTCAGGCTCTATGCGGGATCAAGAAGCCAAGTCGCGGTCACGGAAATGTGACCATCTCGCAACCCGCAACCCGAAACCCGAAATGCGGGATCGGGAAGCCAAGTCGTGGTCAAGGAAATGTGACCATCCCGCAACCCGCAACTTGAAACTCGAAATGCGAGATCAGGAAGCCAAGTTGCGGTCATGGAAATGTGACCATCCCGCAACCCGCAACCGGAAACCCGAAATGCGGGATCGGGAAGCCAAGTCGCGGTCATGGAAATGTGACCATCCTATAACCCGCAACCCAAAACCCGAAATACGGGATCGGGAAGCCAAGTCGCGGTTACGGAAATGTGACCATCCCGCAACCCGCAACCCACAACCCACAACCCGAAATAAAAAAATTGCGGGTTCGGGATTTCGGAAATCCAATACGCAATTTTTGGAAAATTGTGTTCTCGTAACTTGAAACCGAAATTGCAGGTTCGGGATTTCGAAAATCCAATACGCAATTTTTGGAAATTTGCGTTCCCGAAACCCGAAACCCTGGAACGCTTTCGGCCCTGCGACTTCCAGGGTTCATAACTCCTTCGTCCCTTAACCAAATGAGGCAAGTCTGGTACTGTTCGAAATCTGTTGGATATCTCTCTTCAATGGTGTGATCATCTTCCATAACTGAGAACTCTAACTCTTCCATTTTTCCACATCTAAACGACACCCCAAACTTCTCTAATACCACATTAAAACATTCTGTCACTTTCCTGTAACTCAAAGTTTGGCCCAAGCAACTCCAATGCTGCAAGCTGGGCTCTGATACCACTCTGTCACGTCCCCTTCCATCAATCCGATGCAAGGAAGGAAACGTGACCAATCTACCGGGCTTAGTTGACAATCTTAGCCCCATACATTACTCATAAATTCATAATAATTAAAATCTTCTGTGTGCAGGCTCATACTCAATATAAACACAGCGTAAATAAAGATATTTGCAAGCACACAAACAGTAATGCATCATCATATCTAACATAGGCATATGATGGTGTATTATGTAGAGAATTCAATCTCGTACTCATGCTATGCACAGAATTCATGTCGATTTCATTAAGACAATCATTTCATTTCATTAACATGGGCAATTATCATTCAGAATTAACACACTACAAAACACATAATGCATATAATATAAACCATAGAAAACACTTAACTTGAAGATGAAGATGTCCAACAATTGGCTATGTGAGAGCAATGTTCCACCCAACCATAGATCTCTGTCCAGCTTGTATTCTTTCAGCTGAGAGATCATCCCCGAGCTGGGTTGTGTATCCACTAAAGAGGAACTAGCTGGGCTCACTCACAACCATGTTTTCACTCAATAACTATGCTAAGCCAACACACAGTTGGGTTTATCAAGAATATGAAAGACAAGGGAGGGCAATGTTAAGTCAGTGAGCTCAACCATAGAGCTACAGGCCTCTCAAATGAACTCAGCAATCATGGCACCCACAATACCTACCTCACCCAACATAAGGAAGGTCCCCTTCTCTGCTGCATAGTCCCTCAGGCGTCCCTTCCCTCTAGTGCTATTCAGGGTGGGCATAGAAAAGTCCAACTGCTAATTCCTTGAGATTCCAGCATTCACTAGGTTCATCAAGCAAACCCAACCTCTGTTCAAACATTCACACTTGGATTTCTCACAATTCTGTCAACAAATAACTCAATCCCGTCACTAGTTTTCTGGGCTATAAAAACTGAGTTTTCCAATGGATTTTGAGGTATCTAATACTCTCAAATTCGCCCCAAGGTTCATATCTATGGATTCCCCATTGGATTTCACTGTCAAATACCAAATTTGGGCGTTTTTGGCTCTTCAAAACGTGGGTTTTTGCAAAGTTGCGATTTCTGGTTTTGCTCCCTACTGGGAATTCGTTTTTTTGGATGGAAAATGATGCTGGGGTCTTCCATACTGGAATGGGAATGAGGAAGAAGAAACTCCCATGAGGTAGAGTGACTTATGGTACAAGGAAATAGAGCCCATACCTGCAATTACAAATTTCTGGGCTGCCCATGCTCCATTGAAGCCATGGACTGAAATCTTCAACTACTTCCTTACAACAAAAATAAATGTCATCAAGGAAAGTCAAATGGGTTCTCACAATGGCATTTGGCAACATATGGTTCATCCCCACATCCCCCTCACCACTTCCTAGTGGATACACATGCCCCCTTCTCATTTGTTGTTCCCATAGCAAGTTTTTGGTATTTTATTGCAATATTAAATATTTACATCAATTTACAATATTCCATGGCTTAATAGCACATGGGTAACAAAATGTCAAATGCTTGTCCATTTAAAATAAAATACGAACATATAGTAGTGAGGCCTTGGTCTTGAGCTCCATGCTAGGGAAACATACATCGCATGTATACAGTATTTACATTAAGAACCAATATTTCATAAGGGTCAAAATTGGGGTATTACATAGATCTTCATATGAGGTGATGGCAAAGTGATCCTGAATTACCTTCTCAGGATGAGTTGCTTTAGCTCTGATCCACAATGGGTTTTTCCATTCTCCTGCGAGGAATAGATGAACATCTTGGGCTCTTTCTATTTCATGGTTAATCCAAGAGCATAGTGATCTTAATTGGAAGTCACCCATGTAGGGATTCGGCGACCAATTAGGTGAGTTTGGTACCACAAAATTATGCAGAAAAATTCGCATAATTGATCTTTTTCTAATTCGGTGCAAACAAGGGCGGTGTCTACAAACTCCTTAGGAGTGGTTAATTCCAAGGGTAGGCCTTGCTTCAACCTCTATAATTGGAACCTGCCCCATTTATCTTTTAGATGTGTAGACACTGGATGGTGGTCTGAACCCCAATATCTCTACATAAATTTTGGCAGTGGTGGTTAAATTATCTTCCAACTGTAGGATTTTTTGATCTCTCTGAGTCAACTCCTCCTGGGTTGGAACTCAGATATGTTGTATAATATTAAGTGTTATAGTATATACCAAGAAATTCTATTTAAGTGGGAGAAGAAAACATATCAAAGTACTTTTTATGACTGACTCATACAAAATATTACTTACTAATGATTAACGGTTGAAACTTTTAACACTTTTCATGTCAAATTAAGAGGGATCTACTTTTTTGCAAAGCCAATTGGATCCAGGTTCATGTTTTTAGAAGGAATATATATATATATATATATATATATATGGAACTCAGATATCTTGTATAATATTGTATAATATTAAGTGTTACAGACCAAGAAATTCGATTCAAGCTAGAGGAGAAAACCCATTACACATATCATGTGAAAGTACACAACATCATTGAGTCATACAAAATATTATAGCTAATTATTGTAGACAGAACATACCATCATTCAATATGGAATATTAGAGAGCCATATCATAAAATAAATAATCATATTCAACCATTATATATTTAATTTTTGGAGCCTGTTGTTTGTTGTGATAGAGATAATTATTTTGACCTTCTTAAGTGAGAACGATATTGATGATATTTAGTCTCACCAGCATATAAGGTATAATGCATAATGATCAAATCCATGTGCTTTGGTTGATTTACACATTAAGTCTAGGAACTTTAGGTGACATCAAGATCTGAGTGAGTAATTAAACAAAATCGGAAATGTCATGTTTAACCGAACTTATATAATCAGATACCATGTCTCATAAAATAAATGTTGAATTGAGAAATTGGGGAAATAATAAAAACATTCAAATTGAATTTAAAATGCATAAATAATACATTTAGCGCTTCTTTGTCAACATACTGTAAATTGGCTACAAACTACAATGTATGTTTTAACTTATCTCATTCATTCGAAAGAAAATAAATCTAATATAACTCAGGCAACACAGAAATAATAATTTACTCAATAAGATAGGATGAAAGAAGTCTTCATTACTTATAAATCACTGTCAAACATAATAAGCCTAAAATTTTTTATGATGCTCCCAAAATGATGAAAATATATCTTTTCTTGTACAAAATCTGGCTTGCTTTGTGAGAGAGGCGCTAATATTTAAATAGACTTATTCTAATGATAAACTGCTAGGTTCTAAATCATAACAACATGTGGTGCTCTATGAAGGACATCACATAGTGGCATTCTAACTAAGCTCAACCAGTCCTCAAGGACTAGGCCTCATTCAAATCTTTCTTTAGAATTGTCGAACACTAGAGTTGTTCTTAGTAACTACAGCTTCTCTTTTGGATCTCACTTCTCCTGCGCACCGGTCTTTCACATTCCTTAAACCACGTCGGCTAATTGAAGCAAAATTGCTCTTCTTTCATTCTCTTCTAGAAGAACTGGGTCAATTTGTGTCAAAAAGGGTGTTGCTAATACCCGAATTACGGGTCCCGATGATCCTCTAGTGAACATATCATATATCCTTGATTTTGCTAAATGTATCTCTGCAGCACAACCCTGCAGTTAGCATCCTGTAGAGGACTATAGTGGAGGAAACCTTCAATTTCTTGAGGAACTCCTTACTCCAAATTTTCTACTCGAGTTTGCAACATAGCTAGAAAACCTTCTAAGGTTTTCACTTTATCATTTAGTTGTTCATTCTTGGATTTCTCTTGTTGTATTACATGTTCCAAGTTCGACAGCTTCTGGTTGGTCTCATCTCTCTCTTGTTGTCACTGCTCTATTCTTGTTGCAACATCATTTCGAAATTATCCATGTCCCATCCAATACGCATTTCCAGTCTTCTCCGGTCTCTATTACTGTTGTTTTTGTCCTCCTCCAAATTCGATAGTTGTCGACAGATGCAGGCCCTTGTGCATTTCCTTTCATCCCTTCTCTACATGTTTATGTCGCAATACTAATAGACATAGTAAAGTGGTTTTTTCACCACCGTTATCTCAAGCAGAGCAACCTACATCCAGATAGAATTCCAAAAAAAGCTATGAATATGGGCATCCATACTTCTTCAATTTAATTGAAATTCACCACATGAATTCCTCCTGCATGATGGAGTATCGTAGATATTCCATAATCAACCACACTCGAGTGATATATTTTATTAATAGATCAATTGTACAATACTTCTTCGTGTGACTGGATTGTTCCTTTATAAATCTGTACATTATTTCTTCATGTGACTGGATTGTTCCTTTATAAATCCGTTCGGTGGCATGTTATAGCATTTACTCTCTTCAGTTTTCACATTTAATCTTTATGATGTCTCTACGCTGCCCTAAAATCCATGTCTCATCACTTATTTATGGAGGATTAATGCATTAGTTCCCATCTATTTTTTTATTTTATTTTTGGACCCATTTTTACCCAACTGGAAGAAATGCACTCCCAACCCTCATTATTGAGACGTTTTCAGCGATTTAAATTGGAAATGGTGTGGATTAATATTTTCCACCTTATTTTATAACTATATATTTTTGTTGGGCTCAATCACAACCTTTGCAAATTGTGTCCAAAAGACGAAGCAAAATTAAGTGTTATGTAAAAAGCCAAGTGTAAATTTCCTAAAGTGGGCTTAGTAAAATGAAAGCCACAATATGTACATTGGTCGATATTCAAAAGTAAAACTAGATCCCTGAATATAATTATATCGTTGACAAGAACCTCTTTCAAATTCCTAAATTGATATTTTAGTTGCTCAAAATCAATCTGCGAAGATGACAATTCTTCATTTTTGGACCCATCTTTACCCACTAGGGTAAAATGCATGCCTAACCCTCACTATTGGGTCTTTTTCAATGATTTAAATTGGAAATGGTGTGCATAACTATTTTCCACCTTACTATATATCAATTTTTTTTTTGTCTTCACAACCTTTGCACATTTTGTTAAAAAGAGAAATCAAAATTAAAATAAATTTACACAATGTGGCATTAAAAACAAAGTCTAAATTTGCTAAAATAGGCTTAGTAAAATGCATGCCATAGTATGTACATTGGTCAATATGCAAAAGTAAAACCACATGCCTAAAGATAGTTTCATTTTTCACAAGAACCTCTTTCAGATTCCTAAATTGAAGTTTCATTTGCTAGAAATCAATCTTCCAACATGACATTTTTTCATTTTTGGACCCATCTTTCCCACTTGGATAAAATGCACGCCCAACCCTCATTATCGGGTCTTTTTGAGTGATTTTAATTGTAAAGAGCATGGATTACTATTTTACACCTTCCAATACATCTATATATACATTTGTTGTGCTTCACAAACTTTGCACATTGTGTAAAAAAGAGAAATAAAAATTAATACATTTACACAGTGTTGTGTAAAAAACTAAGTGTAAATTTGCTAAAACGGGCTTAGTAAAATGCACGCCACAGTATGTACATTGGAAAATAATCAAAAGTAAAACTAGAGTCCTACTGGAAGTTGCATTGTACGCAAGAACATGTTTCAAGTTCCTAAATTAATGTATAATTTTCTAGAAATCAATCTGCCAAGATGGCAAGTTTTCATTTTTGGACCCATTTTCACCCACTTGGATAAAATGCACGCCTAAACCTCATTATTGGGTCTTTTTCATTAATTTTAATTGCAAGTGGTGTGAATTACTATTTTCCACCTTATTTTGCATCTATATTTATGTTTGTTGGGATTCACAACCTTTACACATTATGTCCAAAAGGAAAAGCAAAATTAAGTGTTGTGTAAAAAAACCAAGTGCAAATTTAAAAAAGTGGGCTTAGTAAAATGCACGCCATAGTATTTACATTGGTCAATATTCAAAAGTAAAATCATATCCTTAAATATATTTACATTGTTGACAAGAACCTCTTTCAGATTCCTAAATTGATGTTTCATTCACTCCAAATCAATCTGTCGAGATGACAATTGTACATTTTTGTACCCATCTTTACCCACTTGGATAAAATGCATGCCCAACCCTCATTATCGGGTTTGATGATTTTAATTGCAAGTGGTGTGGATTAATATTTTACACCTTCTTGTACACCTATATAATTTTTTGTCGGGCTTCACAAAATTTGCACATTGTGTATAAAAGATAAATCAAAATTAAAATAGATTTACACAATCTTGTGTAGAAAACAAAGTGTCAATTTGCTAAAATGGGTCTAGTAAAATGAACGCCACAGTATGTACTTTGGCCAATAATCAAAAGTAAAACCAGATTCTGATTCCTGATGACAGTTTCATTTTCCACAAGAACCTATTTCATATTCCTAAATTGATGTACAATTTGCTAGAAATCAATCTGCTAAGATGGCAATTTTTCATTTTTGCACCCATTTTTACCCACTTGGATACAATGCACGCCTAACCCTCCTTATTGGGTCTTTCTCAGTGATTTAAATTGAAAATGGTGTGGATAACTATTTTCCACCATCTTGTGCATCTATATATATATATGTACCCATCTTTACCCACTTGGATAAAATGCACGCCCAAACCTCCTTATCAGGTATTTTTGAGTGATTTTAATTGCAAGTGGTGTGGATTAATATTTTCCACCTTCTTTTACATCTATCTAATTTTTTTTTGGGCTTCACAAACTTTTCACATTGTGTAAAAATGAGAAATCATAATTGAAATAGATTTACTCGGTGGTGTAAAATTGTTAAAATGGGCTTAGTAAAAGGCATGCCACAATATGTACATTGGTCAATAATCAAAATTAAAACCATAGAAATGAACATAATTCCATTCCTCACCATAAATTGATGTTTCATTTGGTAGATATCAATATGCTAAGATAGAAAATTTTCATTTTTGGACCCATTTTTACTCACTTGGATAAAATGCATGCCTAACCCTATTTATTGGGTCTTTTTCAATGATTTAAATTGGAAATGGTGTGGATTAATATTTTACACC
The DNA here is from genome assembly GCA_027924585.1 of Larix kaempferi. Lineage (NCBI taxonomy): Eukaryota > Viridiplantae > Streptophyta > Pinopsida > Pinales > Pinaceae > Larix > Larix kaempferi. Next base: position 7,750,107 of record BSBM01001430.1, on the reverse strand, counting down.
TTCTTGTACATCTATATATTTTTTGGGCTTCACAAACTGTGCACATTGTGTAAAAAAGAGAAAGGAAAATTAAAATATATTTATAGTGTTGTGTAAAAAACAAAGTGTAAATTTGCTAAATTGGGATTAGTAAAATGCACGCCACAATATGTACATTGGTCAATAATCAAAATTTAAACCACATCCCTGAAGATAGTTCCATTCCTCACCAGAACCTCTTTCAAACTCCTAAATTGATGTTTCATTTGCTAGAAATCAATCTACAAAGATGGAAATTTTTCATTTTTGGACCCATCTTTACCCACTTGGATAAAATACATGTCCAAACCAAATTTATTGGTCAATCTAAGTGATTAAAAGTGGAAAGTGTACTGATTTTATTCCTCACCTTGATAAATTATAATATTTTTAATTTGTGCCTTGAAAGTTTTCTCTCTAGATTTCCTTAAGCATGCATAATTTTCCATTGGTGTGCATGTATGAGGACAATTAATGGCAGTTTACTTGATAGGCTTATGTCAAAGCCCTTCAGGAATGGATTTACTATGTTTTGTATCGGCACATTTATGATCAATTTCACTTTTGTTATTAAAGAAATTCAATCTAACTTCTAATGAAATTGTTGCTTGCTTTTGTGGAATTTGTGGATAAACTCATCAATGGATCATTCAAATGATCCATATGAACAAAATATTCCTCGAATAAAAGGTCGGCGTAAGGATGTAGATCTTTCTAATATTCCAACTTTTCCACCACGTGACATTTCCTTTCAATTCACTCGTTCTAGACCCAAAAACACCACTAAGTGTGCTTCTCGTGGACAATGTGGAGGATTTAGCGATCATAACTCAATACCACAGAATGGGACCATAAGATTCTTTGAAACATCAAGCAATCATGCAGCCATTGTTAAAACTAATTGTCCTCTATGTAAGCAATATTCGATAAACAACAATGTTGTTGGACAACAGAGACAACCTTTTTCTCCAATTGCAGTTGAAGGGAATGTTAATGTACAAAATGGAAATCTTTACATAGAGTTAAATATATCTCACAAAATGTTTTTTCTTGTTTCACTCAAAGATCAGCCATAAAAAGATCGACCATAAATGCTTCTTCCACTACAAATAAATCTGATCGAATTATAGAAGGATGTGTTGTTCGATAAAAAAGGAAACATTTGTCACCAATTATAGTTGTAGGGAATGGCAATCTAAATGATAGAGGTATTCACTGCATAATTAATTTTGTTTCACATAATGTGGTCCCAAAATTCCCTCAAAGAACAAATTTTATTCCTATTGCCATTACAAATCAAGTTGATCAAAGTATAGAAGGATGAATTTCTCAACAACAAGGGAAACCTTTGTCTCTAATTAAAAGTGAAGGGAATGACAATATGAAAAATAAAAATATGTATCACAGAATGGGCTTTGTTTTGCAGAATGGGGCCTCAATTTTCCCTCATATATCAACTATTAGTGTTGCTGCCATTATAAATAAATTTGATTAAAGTGGTGAAGTTTGTGTTTATCAACAAAATAGATAGCATTGACTCCAATTATAGTTGTAGGGAATGTCAATGTACAAGATAGAAGTATTTACCATAGAATTAACTTTGTTTCACATACTGTGGTCCCAAATTTCCCTCGAAGAACAAATTTTATTCCTGCGGCCATTACAACTCAATCTAATCGAAGTATTGAAGGCTGTGTTTCTCAACAATAACAAAAACATGTGTCTCCAATTACAAATAAAGAGAATGGAAATGTACAGGATACAAATATGTACCACATAATGAAATCTATTTTACAGAATGAGTCCCGAGTTTTCCCTCATAGGTCAGTGATTGGTGCTACTGGGATTACAACTCAAACTGATCAAAGTGTCGAAGTTCGGGTTTCTCAACAAACTACATATCCTTTGAATCCAATTATAGTTGCAGGGAATGGCAATGTACAAGATATAATTATTTACCATAGAATTAACTTTGTTTCATATACTGCGGTCCCAAATTTCCCTCAAAGAACATATTTTATTCCCATGGCCATTACAAATCAATCTAATCGAAGAATAGAAGGCTATGTTTCTCAACAACAAGGGCAACATTTGTCTCAAGTTACAACTAAAGATAATGGAAATGTACATATACAAATATGTACAACAGAATGAACTCTGTTTTACAGAATGAGTCCCTCGTTTCCCCTCATAGATCAGAGATTGGTGTTGTCGCTATTACAAATCAAATTGATCAGAGTGTTGAAGTTCGTGTTGATCAACAAACTACAAATCCTTTGAATCAAATTATAGTTGCAGGGAATGGAAGTGTAGAACCCAATGGGAAGACATATGAGCATGCAACTACATAAAATCAAAATTCTGCAATTCTAGAAGCTTCAACAGAAATGCCTGAAGGGTGTCCAGTAAATCAAACTAAACATGCTACCAGAAGGCTAGTACGAAGCTTCTTAAGGAAATCCTTGTTGTGTGTTAAGAAGCGGCTGGGATGGTATAACCACTGACTAAAAGAGGGGAAGAGAAAGTTTAAGGAATTTGGAAGATGGTTTTCTGGTAAACCACTTCAAGATGTAGATGAAAATGACATTGTCACTGGAATTGGGTTCTTCATGGAAAAAACTATAGTGCAGAGTCTAAAATCGAGGATATTCTTGAACACCTAGATGTAATGCTCGATAAAATTCTATCTATTGTTGTGAAAGATATTCATAACGATTTTATTCCTAGGAGCATGGATTATGTATTTATTGAATCAAGCATGAATCATAAGGATTTCAATGTTTGAAGCGGATTGACTCTCATGGTGTACGAAAGGGGGTTAATTCATCATCAGTTTGTAAGGAAATGAAAAAGTGGAGCAAAGAAGTTGAGGATATTGAGATGGGTTGGGATAGCACTAATGGTTTCACATATGGTGTTAGATTCAAGCAAGTAAACTAGTCATATGATTCCTTTATGGTTGAATCATATAAAAAGAGGTCTGGAAATATAGTCAATGAAGTCTCTTTCAAATTTGGTATTGATTCTCGTGTAAATTATGATTGAGGTGGGTAGGTATGTGAGATATTATTTGAGTTATTAGAAGACAATGGGTTGATTTCTTATGTAATCCTTGGAAAATTAGATGGAAAAGAATAATATAAACAAGTTTTAGCACACGATGTTGATCCAGAAAGTGAAGATAACTTAATGAAACAGTTAAACAATCTTTCACAAGATGGGATCCAGATGGCGGATGGAAGGGTAGTGAAGATGAATTTGTTCCAATGTCATGATATAGTGGCCATATGCACTTTAGTATGCAATAATAGTGTTTCTCCAATGGGTAATGATTTCCGCCCTTGGTGTACATGCCATAAAAAATCTATACACATGGTTACAGATGAAATCAAAATTGGAGAAGGAGAAACTATCCGTAGTGTTTCCAAATCTTATGCAATGTCACCAACCTTACTCCTGGTAAGCTATGAACATTTATTACAAGTTCCAGGTTTATGTTTATATTAAATATCTTGCCATTGATTTCTTAATATTACTATGTTATAAAACATTAGGAGTTGAATCCTGCTTTGGAACCAAGCAAAGAATGGGAAGAAAAGTTAGATGATCGTATTATAGGAATCCAACTAACCTTATCTAGTAGACAAATGAATGCTATGAAGAGCTATCCCTTGGATAGAAGAAATTATGAAAAGGTATACACTTTAATAATTAATTCCAAAATATAAATTAAGCTTCTTGGTTTTTAATTATCTCATACCTAGTGAAACATGTGCTTCCAATTACAGTTGACTCGTTGATCAATGTATAAGATTGCATATTGTTCTCGTCATGCTGGAATTAGAATTGTTTTGTATATGTTTCGTGAAATTCAAAGAATCTCAGTTGACTCGTTGATCAATGTATAAGATTGCATATTGTTCTCGTCCTGCTAGAATTAGAATTGTTTTGTATATGTTTTGTGAAATTCAAAGAATCTCACAAGATTATGACAAGGTTCATCTAACTAGAGGCCTTGAGAAAACCAAATTTGTGAAAATTTGGGAGTAGATGGGGAAGATAGGGGTTGCATGTAATATTGCAGAACCATACTATCATAAAATCCAAGAGTACAATGATCTTAACAATGGGAAATCAGATGGATCAACATCAGACAATATCCTCATTCGACATGAGGGATTTTTAAAGATCGTTTAATGATTATGCTAACATACCAAATACTTTTTATGTGGGTCTTGATTAATAATAAATGATGATGTTATTATGTTTTGATTAATGATGAATGGATCTCGGTTCTATTCAGTTTGAACAGAAAACTTAGTGTTACTATTTAATCATATGCATTGACATGTCTTATTTCCAGGTTATTGAAGGCCTATCAGATGAAGAGAAGTATAAAAAGTTAGTGAGGATGTGGAAGTGCTATAAAGAATTCCACATGTTGAAACTGCAAGGGTGTAGAGGGGACTGTTAACACCCAAAAATTGTTCACTAACTCATCTCCCTAGTCACATAACCCATTTGTCCACTTTTCCTACACTTTTGGCCTCCAAAACCCTAAAAAACCCTCAAATGGTTACCAAAATGGAAAAAATCATTATTTCCCTCAAATTAATGAAATTCCTTCAAAAAAGGTCAAAACCCACAAAAAGGGTCCAAAATCCCCAAAATAAAAGAAAAGGGGCGAAAAAGTCAAAAATAAATTAAAAAAAGAGGGAAAAACAATAATACCATTAGCCAATAATATTGGTTGCACAAAACCATGGGTCAATACTCCACCACCCAAAATAACTATAAAAGGTGATGGAGGCCCCCCATTTCACATCCATCAATCACTCTTCATACCCTTATGCTACCGAAATTCCTGTTGAACTCTAGCCTATCCCCTTGAGCTTATGTCCCCCATTTTAGTCGAGTCTTGGCCACCTATTGAGCATTTCGAGAAGGGAAGGGAACTCTGGAGATAAGGTGCAATACTCTTTGTATAGTTGCAAGGACTCCAACAACCTCACCATTTGAGGTAAACACCATTGAAAACCCTTGTTTTCCCATTAATACAAAAAAATTCAAATTCCATTAATGAGTTCCTCATGTTTGTTTATTTTTATTTATCACTTGTACATGTTACTCTTTTAATATCTAGTTTTTACTCATTATATTGAACTGCTACTAAGGGTTCCAGAATCCCTAGTAGGTGCTCTTTAGCACAAGCTGGTGTGAAAACCCCATCTATAGTTTTGGCGACTCCGCTGGTCTATTCCCATAGAATATTTGGTTATTTTTAGTTTTATACTTGTTATTTTGCTTGCATTTTATAGCTCTAGTCTACCCCTTGGACCCCATATTTGCAATCTGGCCCTTGCCTTTGCTATAAGCTTCAAAAATTCCATTTTTATGGCTCAGTCTATGACTTCAGCAACCGTTTTCTGCGTCTCGGATTGCGACTGTCGCCCCGAAATCCGCTCTCTTTAGCGCGCTTTCCAGCCCGAAAGCTGCACTCTTTATGGCTCTTTCCGACCTGAAAGTCGTGCTCTTTAGCACACTTTCCAGCCCAAAATCCCCGCTCTTTAGCACAATTTCCATCCCAGAAGCTGATCTCCTCAGCACTCTTTTCACCAATAAAGACACGCCCTTTAGCACGCCCCTTGCCTTGAAACCCACGCCCTTGAGCGCGATTGTCACCCTGAAAGTCGTGCCCTTTTTTCTGTTACTGTTGGTTTGTTCCAGTGCGAATTTTCTGCAGTTTGCCGCACCCAAAAGCATGAGTTCTTTCCTCAAAGCCACACCCTACAACCATTTTTTCCACTTTTTCTTTCCCTAACAGTCATCTGTTTGCTTGCATCCATTTTGCTAGCTGTACTTTTCTGTTATTTACTTGTTGAAGCATTTACAATATTTTACTTTGCATTACATTTCAACAAGTTCAGTTATTCTTATTTTAAATAGGAGTTAATACTTTTTATTTCAAGTTTTAGTCATTGATTTATCACTTGGCAATCTTGGGTACACACCACTTGTGCACACACTCGGTCACCATAATCCAAGTTTGACCTAAAATATACTTAACTCAACCAACTTTAACCCCACTTAGGGAACACAAAAAGAACTTTGTAGCTAGCTAGGACATTGGGGATATGCATCCAAATAACACCCAATTTTTCATTTACATTTGAGACATAGTTGTTGTCTTTAAGGGATCCAAAATCCCCTATTTGTTATTGGTACAGTTAACACTGATTTGTCGGAGGGCCTCTCCCTTAGGATGGAAAGTAGCAAGACTAGTTCCAAAAGTCTAAGTGGAATTCCACACTCCATTCTCTACTGAAGGACACCAACTCGTTGTTCTCGTTGTGCATGCTGGCTCCCATACCAGGTGTATGACATCCAAAGAAATGAAGCTGTGAGACACCTTTGCAGATGTGCCATGAACATGGTAGCTTAGTTTCCATTCTTCTCAGACTCATTTACTCGGATTCCCTTTTGGTAGAGGGATATCCTTAGCCATTTGGTTCTCCATTTTGTATTTATTGACTGCGGATTTCATCACCCTATAGGGGATATGATTTGTGTGAGATTTCATATCCTTTAGATAGGTGTTTGCATGATCCTATACCACCATTAGGTTAGTGAGTCTACCCTTTTATTTTTTAGGAGTGTTGCTTGTTGGTATTCTGACCATTTTATTACCTCTCCACTTGTTGTAGCACATTGTTGCAGTAAGTGTTTTTGAGCTTATTGTTGGCTTGAGCGCCAAATTTTTTGAGAGCTCTCCTTTTGCACACATGGTTGCACTTGGATTTTTGAGGATTTTATCTCCCACAACCATTTATCACTTTTTACACTTGTCACCATTGATTCACCAAGACACTCTCGTCGCCTACAGGGCCAGTCCCTGCAGTACCGTTCACTTGACACCACACGTCACATACGAACAACTTTGTCGCCGGATATTTATCCTGAAACCCCTTATTTTACCTCTGATTCTGAGTCAAAGTTACCCACTTACAAAGCTTTGTCTAGCCCCATGGTCGGCATGAATCCCAACCCCTTTACCAGTGGGATCATCGACGATGGCTACACCACTAGCCCAACTACCATTTCAGCATCCATCCCTACTATACCATCCACTGGACCTACATCTAGAGTTCCAGTCACTACTTCCATACCCGTCAGTAGCAGGTCCATTCCCACTACTCTCCCTTTGGTCACTAGTAGTACACTTAGGGGAATTGGAATTTCCTACTCGATCCCCACTATGATCCACACCATTACTCCGCCCCTCGGTGGAGGTGGACCCACGATTTCTGCCATGGCTAGCACACAGGTCACTACCACTATGTCACATCCTTCTACTAGTTTTCCATTCATGGCCATTCTCAACCTCCCTGATCTGGCCCGATTGACCAATGATCTGATCCGGCATAACCCCACATGGCCTCCCATGCCTACCAAACTCCCTTTAGACATCCCAAAGTTTGAAGGAAAATGTGGTGAGGACCACCAAACCATATCATGTCCTTCCACTTATGGTGTTCCTCCAAATCCATAGTGGATGACTCGATCCGCCTTCGCCTTTTACAATGGACATGCTTACTGGCTCTCAAGCTAAGTGGTATATTGAACAACCACATGGGACCCACTCTACTTTTTGTCTCTCACTTTGAATTTCCTACAGTTCTTCCAGTTACCCATCCATTATGATGCTGGTGTTGAGATCCTACTGTCTTGCAGATAGAAAAATGCTACCCATATCACTGACCATATTCATGAGTGGCATAGACGCTGTAGTTTGTGCAATATCAAGTTAGATGACCACATATTTTTAGATTGGCTCTTGAAATACCTCATTCCAGTTATTTCCAAGAATGTGGCATCCGAAAGGCCCCAAAACTAAGAAGAAGCCATCCTTAAATCCCAACAGTTTGACCTTATCTATGCACAGTCAGGCTACCTGTGCTCCATTTTACCCAATGCCCCTTGTGGTGATTCCTCTTGGAAAGAAGCCCTGGGGGAATCCTATGCTACCAACAAAATTATTGGCCATGTTTCATCTTGTAGTTAGCCTATTGATGCCTCGAAGATCGTAGCATCAATCAGTAAGGGATTCTCCCCGGTAAGCAAGCCCAATTAGATTGCTCACCGTTTGGTGTAGGGAATCCATCCGATTAGCAGTTCCGGCTACCGTGAGATTTAAAGATTCTTATTCTCAACATCGAGTTGCGGCCCAATCCACCATTTATGTATTTTATTTTAAGGATTATATGCAAGTGCCCTAAGTTAAATGCAGGTAACTAATCTATGCTAATCTAAGATCGTATAAAGAAATCTAATCTATCCTTGCAAGGAGAAAACATTAAAGATGAGTAATAGACTGAAAGAAACATCTAAAGATCAGACAGATAACTATTTAATCATAAAGATGCATCTACAGCAGAATATAAAAGATATTAAAGATAGCTTTAATTCAATTAATGCATTCCACTACTGATTTGAGATAGGCATATTTGCACAGAAAATATAGAAATTATTCATTACAGAGATCTAATTCACAATAGTAAGGAAAGATATCACAGTAGTGTATGACTGATACAAGAGTAATCCAGCACACATTCAACACATCTTTCCGACAAAAATGTAGTGTCCCAGGCTTTCATTAGGCAAAATTGAATTCCTTATACATGTAGAGAAATAGTTCACGTACAAGACAGAAAAAGTCTTTCACCTACCAAAAGTCCTTGTACTATTCACTAACTATCTATTTATAAGTTTACAAAATGCCTCCAGGGCTGCCACCGGTGTTCTCATCTTTATTTCTTTTAATTTTCTTTTAAATGCTTTACAAAAATTAAGTAATTCGTGGCACCCTTTACATAACATAAACAAAAGAGGACAGCTGTCTCTTTGACTTCATGATTTGATGACAGGAAAGGAAAAATTCGATGCACTATGGCTATCGAGCTAGCTTTGGGGCGGTGCCTCTGCTTCAGCTGGAGCAGTCATTTCGGAGGGTGCTTCTGTCTTAGGCGGTGCCTCTGCTGAAGATGATGTGCCTTTATCGATTAATGCCACTGCTGCTGCCTTCTTTTCCTCTTCTTCAATATAGCTGAACCAAACACCAGTGTCTCTTATGACAACATTGGTAGGTGAAGATTGTAAGATCTTCTGAGAAGTCACATGTTTATCGAGCTCTGCCTCAATTCCTTGCATTTTCGCTATTGCTATATGGTGGATTTCATGGATCATTTGAACGTGTATTGAAGGCAGCACGATGCATTGATGGAGGTCTTTTGTGGTTAACACATCAATTCTTCTCACATGCTCCAATTGAATGCTCAACTCATCTTTTAAATCGGAGAGGCCCTACTCTTTACTTGGAAAATCATCAAGGGTGTGGGGAAATACAACCTTGCACTTTACATGCACTTCTTGAATCTTTTGATAAAGGCTATTGCACTTTCCCATTGTAACCTAGATCACAGTAATTAGTTTAGCGTCGCAGTTCCTACAAAATTACATGAAGGCTACATCTTCTTTAAAATCAACTACAGATTTGAACGGGATGTGCTTGGGGAAATCCACCTTCCCTTCTCTCCACTCCATTTGTCTTAAAATATTTTCTTTTACCCGTGTATACTTGTTCTTTAGCCTGACAGCTTCAGAGTTGATTTCCTTCATTCTGTCCAGCATGGCCTTTAACCTGCAAACTTATTCAGTAAGCAGTTCTTGCTTCTCATGCGTCTGCTTAAGCACATCACAGGATTGCTCGTGAAACGGAGTCATATCCATTGCTCTGCTATTTGCTTGTTCTAGCTGCTCAACCAACAATTGCTTATCTTCCTCTAATTGGACATCTTTAGCTTCAGAGTCGTTCTTCTTTGCTTCAAGTACCATCATCTGTACTACCAGGTGTTCTTTTTCCTCCTCCAGGTGTTGATATTTATCCAACAACTCCTTATGATCGGACATGAGGTGATCATGTTTCTTTACTACGAGCTCCCTATAGGACTGCTCATTGGCCACTATGTGCTGTAGCATGCGAGCCCTTTTCTTAGTTGACTCGAACTTATTGACTATGTTGATTACATTGTCCTCGCTTGCTTTGGCTGCTGCTACAACAACAGATGCCATAGCCACAAGAGCATGCTTCGTGTTTTGCATAATAGTAGTTTCACGATGGATGACAATGTCCAACTCAAAAATTCTCTTTAACCTTGTCTCTGACTTCAAAACAATAGATTTCCTATCTCTGTTATATACAAATCTGTTCCATTGGGGTACAATGTGATCCTTTGATGGGGTAAAAGGGATTAGTGAAAGATTTTCTATGGGAATATTCTCTTCAGCAGGCGGGGTCTATACCAATTGGGATGAACCTATATCCATGTCTTGTGTATTAGAACCATCAGCTCGTGCATCTTCATTTGCCTTGTTTTCTTCTTCGGCCTCATGCCGTCTTTTTTCTTCTTCATCCTTTAGCTGATTTTCCACTGTCTCCCTTTGTTCCTGCTCTTTGGCAGCTTGCTGCAATCTTTCCTCTGCTAACTCCTGATCCCGAAGCCTTTTGGATTCTTCTTCTTGAAGCCTAAGAGTTTCTACCTCCTGAAGTTTAAGGGCTCGTTCTTGCTCCATCCGCAGCTTGTCGACAATTTCTTTTTGGATTCTATCTGCTTCCTCCTTTATCCTTTTCTCTTCATTAGCTAGAGCTTCTGCTACTTCCTTTTCTTTCTGCAACTTGGCTTCTTGGGTACTTTGGACAGTGGTAGAGCTAGAACTTGCTCCACCTTTGTGGTGGCAGATTTGCATCTCAGTCATGTTGCTGATTCCCCTATATAATTCTTCATCCTGATTGTAATAATGGGCATAATCCAAGTGGGCGTACAATTCTTTACAGTGTTCTGCAAATTTGTTTCATATGTCATTTCTATGAAATACTGCTTCTCCGAAATGAAAACCTTTCAACTCTTGAATGAATTTCTCAGCGAATGCAACCCCTGATAACTTATAAGCTCCCACATAGAATGGAAGAGAAGGGAATGAATCCTTTTTTAATTTATTCAAAAATCCTCCAACTCCATCAAGAAAAACTTGCCTAACTGCTTCTTTCCAGACTATATAGTCAGTAGCATATATGGGCAAGATATATTGTGGCTTGGAGCCTCCATACATTTTGATATAAGTATCGTCTTCTGAAAAATAGAAATCGCCATAATTTTCCATCATTTCCATGGCATTCTCTGATAAGCAATTAGGTTCTTCATTAAACATTTGCTCATATAGAGGTATGATGAACTCCTCACATATGAGTTTGTAATGCATCCTGTAATTCTGAGCTCACAATATCTTATATGCAGTATAGACCAGGGTGTTGGATTGGTCCCAAAGGCATCCTAGCTTTGGGAAAGGGAGCTTTGCTAAAATGAAATCAACAAGATATGAAGACATGTAGAATTTTGACTTCTTCAGAGTCATTCCTTCTTTGGCTGTGGCTACGGTGGATGATAAACTATCCAAGAGAATATTTTACCAATCAAAGACAGTTCCCTTAAATGCTATGTAATGGATTATGGGGGCCCATTGTATCCTATAAACGGTTCTGTTAGCCATGCCGAGCTTCTTCATCACTGTCTCTTTTCCTGAGCTTCTTTCCTGCAATTAGCAGCTTCTTCGCCATTTCAAGATTGTCCATCTGCCCCAGCCATTCATCATTCAGCGGCTACTGAGAGCATGGTAATTTGTAGGCTACTGCAATGTAGGTTGGACGGAACGAGGTGAATGCCTCTCCTTTGCTATCATACAACACTCTTGTTTCTGGGTTTGCATGTTCCAGGATCCATCCAATCACTTCTGAGCAAGGAAAGAGCTCAGGGCGCGTGGAGGCTTTGGATATACCAAAGCTTCTAATATTTTGATAGATGTGCTCTTCCTCCAAGATTGCTCCTGGGATGTCTTGGTCTCTGAGCATACAATAAACATCTCCCCATTTGACTTCAGGGGGGACACTTGTGGTGTATTTGGTATCCTCAAACAAAGCTTCAATTATTGGCTCAGCTAGTTCTGGCTCAGCCACCTTAGGTCTCTTTCTGCTACCTTTCGACATTTTGGTTTAATCCTGTCAAGAAACTACATATGAATAAACATAAGATTGCAAAATAGTACAGAACATAGAGTAAGACGTAGGAATTTTACAACGTAATATCGACATGATAATATGTAATACTACCAAATGAAGATAAAAACAAAGATTTTGTTTCAGCATAACTACATTTCTCCCAACCAAGATAATTAGTTACAGGATGCTAACTGAGTTTTCTTCTTGCCCAGGATTTCCTCAGACAAAAGCGCGAGTGGTGCGATGGGTAAAAGCCGCCCAGAAAGGTTGAATCACATGGGTTCAAAGGATTAGGGGAAAACTGAAAGGCTTTACGACTATGAATTATAGGCTTGGGAATGGCCAAAATAACAATAGCATATGAAGAACGTCTATCAGCCATGCAACTCATATGGGATATCATTATTGAGAAAGGTTTGATGCACTTGGCAATAAAATGAAACAGTGGTAGAACCACCTACCTGGAAATAAGATGTTGGTCTCACAGAGGTTGACTATGTTGTGGATGAGCTGAGATGGAGCAGTCCAACAGTTTCAAAATGGTGTTCTCCGATACAAATTCTATCAATAATACAAAACAGACTCCACAAAACCTTATATAAAGGTTGACACATGCGGGCAATTAATATGTTGGTGGAGGCTTTAAAACGGAGTTTAAAACGCGTATGGCGAGGTCACCTCAGCACGTTTGGTATTGAAGCATAACTTCCAAAATTGGGAGGAAAGGATGAGCTCACCCAACGTTGCGGCAAAGACGCGTAAGTTCTATCCACTATTTCGGCGAGATTTGCTGAGTTTTTCCACTGTTGTAGCGAAAAGTCGTAAGTTCCACCCAGATTTGAAGGTTTTGTGACTTAAAAAAACGTCCGCCCATTGCGGCCAAAGATTGGGATTCATTCCGACGTTGCGGAGAAACTTCGTGAGTTTTCCGCTGTCGCAGTGAAACTTTCCAAGTTTGTCCGAATTTTTCTTTGCACCTTTGAAAAAGAATGATGAGAACCTTCCGTCGTTGCAAGGAGAATTCTTGAGTTTTCCACCGTTGCAGAAGGACTCGCCGAGTTCGCCCAAAGTTTCGGATGGACTTGGTGATTTTTCCCATAATGTATAAGGAAAAAGACTTGATAAAACAGGCACCCGTTGCGGTCGAACTTCTTGAGTTCTTCCTCCATTGCGTGTGAAAAGATTGATTTCTTCCGCCATTGCGGGTGAAAATCTTGAGTTCTTCCACCAGTGCGGGTGAAAAGCTTGAGTTCTTCCGCCATTGCGGGTGAAAAGCTTGAGTTCTTCCGCTGTTGCGGGTGAAAAACTTGAGTTTTGACTAAGAAGAAAAAGATCAATAAACTCAAAAGAAAAGTTTCTCCTATAAAAACTAAGTATGAAAGAACTTCTAAGGAAAGTTTAGCTCCTAAGTAACTTTATAAAAGAAGTAGAAGGAGGGGCCCTAATATCTACAAAAAAATTGGAGGGGATGTTGCAACAACAACAATTGGCGATTCTCTGGTGAACACAGATCTCTGAAAAAACACTCTCCTTAGGGGTAGAAAACTTACAAATTGCTGATTTACATGAGTGATAAAATGTCTTCATAGTTCAACTTTCATTAATACAGTGATCACTCTCATCATCATGTTCATTTTGGGAGAGGGAAAATTAGAATCATACTTCTTTTCAACTCTCTCAGGGCTTGAGTATGGAGTTCATTTTAGAATTCTGCCCTTTAGAGATCAACTTAAAAAGACTCCACAGGATCATAACAATATCTCACAGTCATATTTGTTTGTTCCTCATTCCCATGATTTTATACCCTTTTGGATATTTCTTGATGACTTTTGTCATTTGAGTCTTCCATAAAAGAGTTTCTTCAGCTTGCATATTTGATTTCTCTGGTTCTTCAATCCATAATGTCCTTTTGTGTGAGTGATAAGTTTGTTTGATTATCATGCTTCATGGATGGAGAAGAACCTTATTGAGCTGATTTATTTGGACAGCTTTCTTGACTAAATGTGCTTAGTATCTCTCTATCGTGCTTTGATTGAGGCGATAATTTCTAGAAATCAACTCTTTAATATAAGATTTTTGGATTTCATTTGTAGCATGGGATCATTTTAAATGCCATATATCTGTGAGACATGCTTCCTTTCAATGGGTCTGATTATAGTGAAATCCTTGAGGCAGATAATTATGTTAAAGTGAATGGGGCCTCAAGATAGTAGGAAAGAAATGTTGAATCTTAGTTATTAAAAGAGGGTTGCTTTGACCAATCAGAGAAAGGATCTCTAATATTTCTGAAAAAATCAATCATTGAAGATAAAGTCACCAAAACAATTCTTTGTAAGTGGTTTTCACCCTTTCAGGATTGAGCTTATCCCAAAGATCTATCTTCAACCTTACCAACAGATGAACTGGATTTTATTAAAGGATAAAAGAAAACATCTGAGTGTAGAAAACAAAAAACTGACTTCAAAGAAAAGATAAAGACAAGACAAAAAGTTTATGTACAAAGGAGCCTTCACAGGACCATGAGAAATATTGTTTCAAAGCGAGGCCATTTAGAGGCAGGGTTACTTCCTCTCCTTGTAAAGCCTTTAGTTTGTAGGTATTTGGGCCAAGCTTTTCAGAAGTTTGGTAAGGGCCTACCCATAAGTGTTGAAATTTTGTATGCATTCCTTTGCCTTCATGGGAATGGTCCCATTTCAGAACTAGGTCACCTACTTCAAAACTTCTTTTACCAGATTTTCTCTTATCAAACCACCTTTTGACTATGTCTTGGTGTTGGTGGAATCGGACTTTAGCTTTCTGCTGGGATTCTTCAAGTTTCAGCAAGGTGTCAATTCTGGATTGTAAAAGCTAGCTACTGGAACCTTGGGATGCTTGGGCCAATTGCAAAGATGGGAGTAAGACATTGGGAGGGAGGATGGATTCTTTACCATAGATAAGGGTATGTGGGGAGACCCCTAAAGTGTGTTTTGGAGTAACCCTATCTGTCCATAAAGCATTTGGGAGAGCTATGGGCCAGCTCCTCTGATTTTAAATCACGATTTTCTTAAAAATCTGAATGAGGTTTTTGTTCGAAGATTCAGCTAATCCGTTTCCTTACGGATAATAATTGGATGAATAATGTAACTTAATTCCTCTCTCATAAACAAATTCATTTATCTTAAAAGATGAGAAGTAAGTTGCATTATCAAAAACTAGGGAAATTGGAACCCCAAACCTAGTTATGATATTTTCCTTTCAGAAATTGATAACTGCATCCTCGTTTATTTTGCGCAATGGGACAACCTCTATCCATCTTGTAAAATAGTCTATGGCCGTTAGGATATACCGACGCTGCAGAGAAGAATTTGGTTTTATTTCTCCAATGAAATCTATACCCCATTGTTCAAAAGGCTCTGAGATAATCACTGGCTGCAATGGTCTTGCTGCCTTGGGTAGTTTCCCAGTACTTCTTTGACACACATCACAATTTCTTGCATAGGCATGGGCGTCTTTGAACAAGGTGGGCCAATAGTATCCAACCCTCAATATTTTGTGAGTTGTCGTATCTCTGGAATAATGTCCCCCAGCAGGGCCATTGTGTAGTTCCTCGACTACCTTACTTGCATCATCTTTCTCTAAGCATCTAAGAAAAATGCCATCATAATTTTTTTTGAAGAGTACTCTCTTAATGATTTGATAAGCTGCTGATTTCAAATGAAGTGCCCTTCTTTGCTTAGAGCTCCAATGATCTGGCAAGTATCCCTGTTGTAGATAGTGTACTAGATCTCTGTACCAGGATTCAGGGGTGGTGAAAATAGGGTATACCTCTATCATGTTTAGTTCGGCTTCATTTTCCCAACTCTGTTCTTCATCAACTGGATGTTCAGTGAGCAACTTACATATGCCCTGACCTTTGATGATAGTAGCTGGTTTAAATTCTAAATCGTATTCTTGAAGAGCTGTAACTTAATTCCCCCTTCTTTTTCCCAATTCCTTTTGAACGAAAAGAGATCTGACAGTTGGATGAGCGACTATGACCTTAGTTCTACGCTTAAGAATCTATGGCCTGAACTGTTTTACCACTTTGAATACAGCATAAGCTTGTTTATCAACAACAGGATAATTCAGTTCAGTGCCCTGTAGACTAGTGCTCATGAAGGAAATTGGGCATTCATCTCCTAATTCTACCTTTTGTGTAAGCACAGCCGTGAGAGAGTCATCCGAAGCAAAAGTGTACAAAATAAAATCTTTGTCAAAATATGGACTTCTCAGAGAAGGAGCGTTAGCTATGGCTGCTTTGATATCTTTGAATGCATTCTTTTCCAAGTCTGTCCATTTGAACTGTACACTTTGCTTGACCATTTGTTGCAAAGGTTTAACAGTTTGCGCGAAATCAGGAACAAACCTTCAGACAAAATTGATAGTGCCCATGAACGATTGCATATATTTTTTGTTGTGGGGCATGGGAATTTTATTGATCACCTGCACTCTCTCTTGATCTATTGAAATTCCTCCTTTTGAAATGATGTGACATAGGAGCTTACCCTCAAGAACAGCAAAAACACTTTTCTTGGGGTTTAAAGAGATACCATACGTTCGGCAATGATCAAAAATCTGTTTTAAATGAACAACATGGTCTTCTCTCTTCTTTGAGAAAATAGTCACATCATCTAGATAGACTACGACACAATGACCGCCCAATCCCCTAAAAGCAATGTCCATTGCTCACTGGAAAGTTGCTCCTGCATTTATCAGGTCGAACGACATTCTTCGGTAGGCGAAGGTTTCCCGTTTAGTGCGGAAAGTGGTCTTAAGACAGTCTTCTTCAACCACTAATACTTGATTGTAACCAGAGAAACCATCTAGGAGAGAGAAGAGTTCCGATCCTGATACTATCTATAGAATTTATTCCATCGAAGGGATGGGGTAGTTATATTTATCATAGGCTTTGTTCAAATTTTGGAAATCAACACATAATCTTATTTCTCCTGATTTCTTTCTTACGGGAACTAGGTTAGCAACCCATTCAGAGTGTCAGACTTTGAAAATGATCTTAGCATCTAATAATTTCTTCAATTCCTTTTGAATTAAAGGTTCGAGAGTGGGATGCATTCTTCTCAACTGCTACTGGAATGGTTTAACGCCTACTTTCATTGGTATGACATGCTGAATAATGCGGGTTTCATATGTTTTTAGATCTTCATAAGTCCATGCAAAAACATCTTTATATTGCCGAAAAAGCTTAATGAACTTATCTCTCTCACCCGGTGAACAACATTTACCAAGATTAACATATTTTGGTTAAGCCTCGGTGCCCATATTTACTAACTTGTGCTGCATAGAAGAGCTGTGTTTTTTGACATTCGCTGGCTTCTTGAACTTGCTCTGCAGATTGAACAAACCTTCAAGTGATCTCACCCCTTTGGGCATAAAATTTCCTTTGACCGTGTCTTTGTTTTGCAAATCAGAATCATGCTCTTCCTCTTCTATAATAGCTTTTTGGAACAGGTTTTCATTTGTTAGAAAATTAATGATCTAATCATGATCATCAAACACTTTGATATTTGTGATATTGTCTCGAACTGAAGGCCTGGAAACCAATTCAATCGAACATTTATTATTGGTAGGTACCAACCTGGAAGCGGAAGTTGCTAATAAATCAGCCACAGCATTTTGCAATCTAGGCACAAATTTTATATTAAAAGCGTCAAAATGCGAAATTAAGTCCCATACCTCAGCCTGATAACCTTTCAAATTTGGTGACAGACAATGAATGGTATCTCTCACCTACTTGATGACTATTTCTGAGTCACCAAAGACTTTCAATTATTTAACATTCAAACCGATGGCCTTCTTTAATCCGTGAACTAGAGCTTCATATTCAACAGTATTGTTAGTGCAATCGAACTCTAATCGACAGGACAAGAAATATTTTTTATTTTCAGGATCAAGTAAAACACAACCAGCTCCGGATCCTTCCATAGTTTTAAAACCATCAAAGTATAAAATCCAAAAAACATTATTTGATCTAACTAAGTTAGTATCTTTACCAGCTAAGTCAGTGACTAAGCTAACTATGTTACAGTCGATATCATTAGTTCGAGAAAAATGAAGGAGATTGGACTGTTCATCTGATTCATGGCTAACATTATCTAATTGATAGTTACTTGGCTCAATTTCTAAAAAACAATTTCCCAGAAATGAAGATGAAAATGATACTGCTCCATTCTTTTCTTCTAGTTGAGTTATATTTTGTTTCATGTGCGGCTCTCTCAAAACTTTAATCTGATTTTGCCTATTTTGATATGGTAACCATAAATGGGACCAATCAGTTGCAAAGTAGCCATTGAGTTTTGTAGACCAGTCTCTACTTAAGATCAAACCATAGGCTTTAGGAATATCAACTACCATTACATCGATAAACTGACACACCCTAGGATCCATTGATAATCTAATAAGGACGTCTTTCATTTCCCCAATGACTTTAACAACCATTCTATCTAGCTGGATAATCTGAGCTGGGGATGGAATTGGCTTCCCATTAATCATTTTATAGATTGACAATGGCATGACATTCGAGGATGCTTCAGAATCTACCAAACAGTTATGCACATTGTGATTGAAAATTTCAAAAGTTAAAAGGAAAGGAAATGTTTGGGATTTATATTTCCTGCCAATACTAGCTTCATTAATTTCAGGATCTTCCTGATAATTTGTTAAAGGCGTGCTAGTTTGGGGTTCAAGAGCTTGCAATAACTTATTTCGTTGCTAGGGAAAGCTACACATATCGAATATTGAAACATTTGCTTTCACTTTCTTTATATCTTCAATTATGTCATATCCCATGTCACATTCTTTCACGACTTTTGGTTGATTATCTGTCCTACTTGAAGTGTTTTTTGGTTGCTGAGTTGTTGTCTCAATGTTTGATTTTTTGGTAGGCATTTGGTTAGCTTTAGTTTGTGGTGGAATAACCATGATGTGTCTTTTCAATACTTCTTTGGATATTTTAGGCTTGGGTATAGCCGAGCTTGAACTCAGATCAATAATTGGACCTTTACTACGAGTGTTAATGTTTACAGCTGAGACCTGTCTTTCCTCAGAGTCATCTTCTATTAGCTCAGCCAAAGGGACCCATTCCCATAACACCATGGTAGTTTCTGGAGCGGGCTCTTCTAGTTCGAGATTTGGCTCTTCGGGAGGATTGTCTTGATCTGGTATTTGTGCATCCAACATTTGGTTCATTACCAAGCTCATTGAATTTATCCATTGCGGACAACTCTTCTCAGAGTGTGGTTCTTAATGAAAGGTGTAGAAATGTTCCATTCCTACCTCATTTAAATTCAAAACAGGAGAGTTGTTTGTAGGTGGATGAAGCTGATCGTTTTCTTCCCTTTTCTTGTAGAAAGGTTTGAAAGGTTTCCTAGTTGTACTAGCCGCCTTATCCTTTTCAAGATCTACAATTTTATTAGACAACTTCTGCATCATTTTAACTACGTTATCCATATCCGTTGATTGCTCGTCTTTATTCTTAGTAAGCAGCAGGGTTTTCTTAGTGGTTGCTTGTTTTGCTTCCATGTCTACAGAATGATTAGCAATGCTATCCGCTTCTTCCTCTACCTTCCTAGCTTCTTCGCAATTTTCTACTAAAGTAGTTTTCTTGGTTCTTTTGACAAACTTTGCTATTGGAGGGTCAAGAGATGTAGTGTAGTACTCAACTAAGGATTCTTCAGCTGGTCTAGTTGCTGCACTAAAGTTATTTAATAGTGTGGTGAATCTTTGGTTGAATTCTTGGACCTTTTCTTTCTTTTCCATTCTCATGGACAACAATTCTTTCATGAGTGTAGCTACAGTTTTCTGATTTCCATACTTTTTTAAAAAACATTTTTCAAATTCTTCCCAATTCAATAGTGAACTAGCTTGTAAACTAAAATACCAGGAAGAAACTTTCAGTTCGAAAGTATATTGAAAAATCCTATAGACGACATCTTCGTGCTGTACATTTAAAATATTTAGAGCTAAATAAAATCTCTTTAGGTGATCTTCAGCAGAGATGCCTTTACCGGGATCGTACTTAGGCAAAACTTTCTCAGGGTTCTTAGGTAGATTGTGAAAAGGCCTAGACAAATTCAGAGCTCCCCTTGTTCTCCATGCTGGTACAGCCATGGCTCCTCGTGGAGAATTAGGTGGAGAATCGTGTGGAGTATTAGGTGGATAATTCTTTGGAGTGAAAGGTTCTTCAATATCTAGAGGATCTTCGAGTTCGATTTCTCCAAGGGGTTCTGTGATTTCCTCTAAAGATAAATCCACCAATTCTTCAAAGCTCTGAACAAGAAATGAATCATGCGTATATTTCCTTTCCCGTCTAGGAGCTCTTCTTCTAGGAAGAAAAGGAATTGCGTTTAAACCACCAATCTTCTTAACATAAGCACGGGCATGTCTTCTTAAATTTTCTACCTCAGCAAAAGGTATAGCGTATAACGTTTCTTGATTTTCAAATTCAGAGTTTATATTTTCTTGATTTGTTACTTCAAGCTCATGATTGTATGGGATTGGTGTTCCAAGTGGGTTTCTAGTTGGATCTCCTCTTAAAAAAGAGTCTCCTTTATTAGCCATGCACTGGTGGCCCTCCTTATAGCACCAAAAACTATTGATGCCTCGGAGATCGTAGCATCAATCAGCAAGGGATTCTCCCCGGTAAGCAAGCCCAATTAGATCACTCACCGTTTGGTGTAGGGAATCCGTCTGGTTAGCGGTTCTGACTAACGCGAGATTTATAGATTACTATTCTCAACACCGAGTTGTGGCTCGATCCACCATTTATGTATTTTATTTTTAGGATGATATGCAATTGCGCTAAGTTAAATGCAGGTAACTAATCTATGCTAATCTAAGATCGTATAAAAAAATATAATCTATCCTTGCAAGGAGCAAACGTTAAAGATGATTAATAGACTGAAAGAAACATCTAAAGATCATACAGATAACTATTTAATCATAAAGATGCATCTACAACAGAATATAAAATATATTAAAGATAGCTTTAATTCAATTAATGCATTCCACTACTCATTTGAGACAGGCATCTTTGCACAGAAAATATAGAAATCATTCATTACAGAGAACAAATTCACAATAGTAAGGAAAGATCTCACAGTAGTGTATGACTGATACAAGAGTTATCCAACACACATTCAACACATCTTTCTGGAAAAAATGTAGTGTCCCAGGCTTTCATTAGGAAAAATTGAATTCCTTATACATGTAGAGAAATAGTTCATGTACAAGACAGAAAAATTCTTTCACCTACCAAAAGTCCTTGTACTATTCACTAACTATCTATTTATAAGTTTACAAAATGCCTCCAGGGCTGCCACCTATCTTCTCATCTTTAATTCTTTTAATTTTCTTTTAAATGCTTTACAAAAATTAAGTAATTCATGGCACCCTTTACATAATAGAAAGAAAAGAGGACAATTATCTCTTTGACTTCATGATTCGATAACAAGAAAGGAAAATTTTGATCCACTATGGCTATCGAGCTAGCTTTGGGGCAGTGCCTCTGCTTTAGTTGGAGCAGTCATTTCGGAGGGTGATTTTGTCTCAGGCGGTGCCTCTACTGAAGATGATGTGCCTTTATCGATTAATGCCACTACTGCTTCCTTCTTTTCCTCTTCTTCAATATAGCTGAACCAAACACCAGTGTCTCTTATGACAACATTGGCAAGTGAAGGGAGCAAGATCTTCTTAGAAGTCACATGTTTATCGAGCTCTGCCTCAATGCCTTGCATTTCTGCTATTGCTATCTGGTGGATTTCATGGAGCATTTGAGCGTGTACTGAAGGCAGCACGATGCATTGATGGATGTCTTTTGTGGTTAACACATCAATTCTTCTCACATACTCCAATTAAACGCTCAACTCATATTTTAAATCAGAGAGACGCTGCTCTTTACTTGTAAATTCATCAATGGTGTGGGGAAATACAACCTTGCACTTTACATGCACTTCTTGAATCTTTTGATAAAAGCTATTGCACTTTCCCATTGTAACCTGGATCACAGTAATTAGTTTAGTGCCGTAGTTCCTACAAAATTCCATGAAGGCTACATCTTCCTTAAAATCAACTACAAATTTGAACGGGAGGTGCTTGGGGAAATCCACCTTCCCTTCTCTCCACTTTATTTGTCTTAAAATATTTGATTTTACCCGTGTATACTTGTTCTTTAGCTTGACAGCTTCAGAGTTGATTTCCTTCATTCTGTCCAGCATGGCCTTTAGCCTGCAAACTTATTCAGTAAGCAGTTCTTGCTTCTCATGCATCTACTTAAGGACATCATAGGATTTCTCGTGAAACGGAGTCATATCCATTGCTCTGCTATTTGCTTGTTCTAGCTTCTCAACCAACAACTACTTATCTTCCTCTAATTGGACAACTTTAGCTTTGGAGTCGTTCTTCTATGCTTCAAGTACCATCATTTGTACTGCCAGGTGTTCTTTTTCGTCCTCCAGGTGTTGATATTTATCCAACAACTCCTTATGATCGGAAAGGAGGTGATCATGTTTCTTTACTATGAGCTCCCTATAGGACTGCTCATTGGCCACGTTGTGCTGCAGCATGCGAGCCCTTTTCTTAGTTGACTCGAACTTATTGACTATGTTGATTACATTGTCCTCGCTTGCTTTGGCTGCTGCTACAACAATAGATGCCATAGCCACAGGAGCATGCTTTGTGTTTTGCATAACAGTAGTTTCATGATGGATGACAATGTCTGACTCAAAAAGTCTCTTTAACCTTGTCTTTGACTTCAAAACAATAGATTTCCTATCTCTGTTATATACAAATCTGTTCCATTGGGATACAGTGTGATCCTTTGATGGGGTAAAAGGGATCAGTGGAAGATTTCTATGGGGATATTCTCTTCAGCGGGCGGGGTTTGTACCAATTGGGATGAACCTATATCCATGTCCTATTTATTAGAAGCATCAGCTCGTGCATCTTCATTTGCCTTGTTTTCTTCTTCAGCCTCGCGCCGTGTTTCTTCTTCTTCAGACTTTAGCTGATTTTCCACTGCCTCCCTTTCTTCCTCCTCTTTGGAAGCTTGCTGCAATCTTGCCTCTGCTAACTACTGATCCCAAAGCCTTTGGGATTCTTCTTCTTGCAGCCTAAGAGTTTATGCCTCCTGAAGTTTAAGGGCTTGTTCTTGCTCCCTCCGCAGATTGTCGACAATTTCTTTCTGGATTCTATCTGCTTCCTCCTTTATCCTTTTCTCTTCATTAGCTAGAGCTTCCAGTACTTCCTTTTCTTTCTGCAACTTGGCTTCTTGGGCACTTTGGATAGTGGTAGAGCTATAACTTGCTCCACCTTTGTGGAGAAATATTTGCAACTCAGTCATGTTGCTGATTCTCCTATATACTTCTTCATCCTGATCGTAATAATGGGCATAACTGAAGTGGGTGTACAATTCTTTACAATGTTCTGCAACTTTGTTTCGTCTGTCATTTCCATGAAATACTGCTTCTCTGAAATGAAAACCTTTCAACTCTTGAATGAATAACTCAACGAATGCAACCCCTGAGAACTTATAAGCTCTCACATAGAATGGTAGAGAAGGGAATGAAGCCTTTTTTAATTTATTCAAAAATCCTCTGACTCCATCAAGAAAAACTTGCCTAACTGCTTCTTTCAAGACTATATAGTCAGTAGCATATCTGGGCAAGATATATGGTGGCTTGGAGCCTCCATACATTCTGATATAAGTACCATCTTCTGAAAATAGAAATCACCATAATTTTCCATCATTGCCATGGCATTCTCTGATAAGCAATTAAGTTCTTCATTAAACATTTGCTCATATAGAGGTATGATGAACTCCTCACAGATGAGTTTGTAATGCATCCTGTAATTCTAAGCCCACGGTCTCTTATATGCAGTATAGACTAGGGTGTTGGACTAGTCCCAAACGCATCCTAGCTTTGGGAAAGGGAGCTTTGCCAAAATGCAATCAACAAGATATGAAGACATGTAGAATTCTAACTTCTTCGGAGTCATTCCTTCTTTGGATGTGGCTATGGTGGATGATAAACTATCCGAGAGGATAGTTTCCTAATCAAAGACAGTTCCCTTAAATGCTACATAATGGATTATGGGGGCCCATTGTATCCTATAAACAGTTTCGTTAGCCATGCCGAAAATTCTTCTTAATATAAGGGCGATCATCCAGAAAGGGGCCCTCTGATTCTGAACTTCATATTCATCACTGCCTCTTTTCCTTAGCTGCTTTCCTGCAATTAACAACTTCTTATCCATTTCAAGATTGTCCATCTGCCCCAGCCATTCATCATTTGGCGGCTGTTGAGAGCGTGTTAATTTGTAGGCTGCTGCAATCTTGGAGGAATAGCACATCTATCAAAATATCAGAAGCTCTGGTATATCCAAAGCCTCCACACGCCCTGAGCTCTTTCCTTGCTCCTGGGATTTCTTGGTCTGTGAGCATATGATAAGCATCTCCCCATTTCACTTTAGGGGGGACATCTGTGGTGGATTTGGTATCCTCAAAGAAAGCTTCAATTCTTGGCTCTGCTGGTTCTGGCTTAGCCACCTTAGCTCTCTTTCTACTACCTTTCGGCATTTTGGTTTAATCTTGTCAAGAAACTACGCATGAATAAACATAAGATTGAAAAATAGTACAAAACATAGAGCAAGACGCAGGAATTTTACAACGTAATATCGACATGATAATATGTAATACTGCCAAATGAAGATAAAAACAAAGATTTTGTTTCAGCATAACTACTTTCTCCCAACCAAGATAATTAGTTACGGGGATGCTAACTGAGTTTTCTTCTTTCCTAGGATTTCCTCAGACAAAAGCACGAGTGGCGTGATGGGTAAAAGCCACCCAGGAAGTTTGATTCACATGGGTTCAAAGGATTAGGAGAAGACTGAAAGGCTTTACAGCTATGAATTATAGGCTTGGGAATGGCCAAAATAACAACAGCATAGAAAGAATGTCTATCAACCATGCAGCTCATATGGGATATCATTACAGAGAAAGGTATATGGCCATTACATGCACAATTGTCCCCACCTAGAGTGAGCTCACCAACTTTGGAATGATGACGCCCAACAACAAGGACATGCTTCCCCTCTCGAACCACCAAACCCACCACAACCCAATGCACAACCCATAGTGTTGCCAAACCACTTACCCACACAAGGGATTGTAGCCACCCAACCTTTGCCCCCCCATCAAGTTCCCCCCACAAAACAATAGCAAGTTACTTACGCTGCTCCTGATAGTCAACCCATTGACTCAGGTACCCATCACCTTTTAATGATGTCTTTCGTTGATATCAAACTTCAAACATACCATATCCTGTATGGTTCCACCACATAAACCATTATGGAAAAAAAGGATACTAACACTCTTCCCACAGATCATTCGTTACGCATACCTCTAGCACCACTTAATGGAGCCCCCAAAGATCCTCGTTTTCCTCTGCAACGAATCAATACCAATCCCAATGCTCGTGCTACAACAAACTACAATATCGTGGATGACTTAGCCCATTCCCTTGCTGCTATGTCAGACCTAGAAGTTTTGAAGAACTGCCCAACGTAGTGCAAAACACTGTTTCCCGCCATAGGTGCAATAGACCCTTCCGACTCACAGATGATGGCATTCGATTTAGACCAATCTGAACCACGTGTTAGCACTCATATTTTCCTTTGACTATATCAAGGAAACCCCGAGGTAACTATTTCAAACCAACTTTACATTGTATTCTGACCTTATACAATCAGAGAGGGATCTCCCAATAATCATAAAACTTTCCCACTCGAAATATTCAATAATAACTATTGTAGAAATTTCTCCCTACATATAAGAAGAAACTCTCCAAGGCTAGACTAGGATGTAGCTAGTTCTAATCTAGGACAATTGAAAAACAAATGCTACCTTGAGTTCCTAAACTAAGCTTTACAACAATATTGAATGCATTTAGAAGAGATGAAAGACATAACTCACCTTTCGATTCTATGTTTGTCCCGCCTCTAGCTCTTGATCTCGAAGTTCCCGCGTAGAACATGTTGGAATCAAACGAAGGACAAACATACAATCTTCCAAACACCTTGAAGGAAAGGTTAAGTTCAAATCTAAACTAGATACACTTCATTTCAAAGATTCATACAATACACATGAAATGGGAAAACAAGACAAGTTATCTTATTAAGAAGCTTGAAAAGTGCTTACAAAGGTTGCTTGATGCCCAAGCCAACTCCAACTGCAAGCCTTCTCTCCTCTAGCTATCTCTACAAATATTCCAAGACCATAGGTTGGATGCCTCAAGTGGTTCCCCCTTAGCTCATGGAAAGGCTCTCGCTTATAGCACTTGGAGGATTTAACCATTAGGAGAGGAAGGTGGATCTAGTGAGGGTTTAGTGGATCAACCAACTAAACAGAGAGAGGAGGTTGGGATCGAATCAAGGTGCCAATCCCAAGGTAATCTCTCGAAAGGTAGAGATCCAAAATCCAAGTCAAAGGGCTAAATAAGGATTTCCGCGCCCCTATAACTAAGCATAACCTGAAATTATTGTGGGGTAAGGGTTTTGAAGAGCACGAAAAAGGGGATTTTTGCGGCTTGATAGATATGCAGAGTGTGAAAATCATGGCAAACAAGGGTGACACGTGGCACATAAGGTTGTTTCTTGGTCATTAGCAGGTGAGTTTATGTCCAAGATGTCTGGATAAGACCTAGGAGAGTGTGGACATCACATAATATTCATTAGGGAGAAATGTCGCTAGGTCACATGGTACAAAGATGCTACATTAGGCTTTGAAGTGTAACTTTGAGGTATAACAGATTCCCCCTAAAGTGTGAGGCCAGAAGAAACTGATGGCCGAAAGATTTTACAAATAAATTTCGCGGAGATAGCATCGAGGGAGCTGGAGAGCAACTGCAAGGAAACAAGATGTCAAATACCACCGAGGTGGGCATTCCCATGCTTGGAAAAACTGACTCAAAGCATGGATTCCAACCAATACATTGAAGATCCATGATAAATAAGATGATATAGATTGAGGACAAATCATGTCTACTATGAACAATCGTAGATCCATGAGACGATAATAACACAACCATGACCAATACAATAGTGGATCTGTGTGACAATACCATATTGAGGTCATCAACATGATGTATATGTGGAGACCTACTCAATAATCACCATCGCAACCTGGACGTGGAAACAATATCATAAATGTCTAGGGTCTTATACCCGAACCCATACCCTACGAATCTGACCATGTGATTACAATGTTTTGAAGTCGAACATGGAAGAAACTACTTGATTACCAGCCAATGATGTAAGATGTTAACAAATACGAGGGAAATCACCAATGATGACAATGATCCCCAAGGTATCTTCTAGTACGTCTCAATGGAATGCAAATAGATGAGTTGACGTCGAAAATCCGTGATATCATTCGATCAGAGGTCAATGATGAAAACCTATTGTCAAATGCGAGGAAACCTGCCATTAAGGCATGTAGGTTCCAAGGTACTGATTTTTTATTCCTAAGCCTAATTCCTGGATAGTGAGTTGATGTCGACAAAAATAGACTCGCCGAAGGTGGGCCATAATGAATCCCACATCATCGACACGAAATCAGTAGGAGAGATATGTGAAGCAATGGTTTGAATGAATATGTACTAAAAAAATGGAAGGTTTGACATAATGGATGACTCAAATCAACGCAGACCCTTTGAACATATAACGACATGAAGTAGAATTTGGTGGCAAGGATTATAGATATCAAATGAAAACCACAAGGCCAGTGGACTCATGGCCAAAGAGACGACTCGGGACTATCATTATAACTCAGCAAGAAAAGATGAATACCCAAAAGAAGATAGGGTGTGGACGCATTCTATGTTCAAAGGTGACGATTTTCAAGCTGCCAGAAAGGGTAAACCTGACTCATTTCCCATTCCCCCCACATCATAAATGACGAGTACCTCTTTGTTGTTTTACGAGCTTGAAGAGGATAATAGATGCTTGGTATAGCTCATCTAACGGATGAGTCTAATCTCACAGGTTTTACGAACTTGAGAATGAAGGGGTTCGTCCCAATGTGGGCCCTTCTATGTTGAATTTTAACGAGTCCAAAGAAGGCAAACTCGATAGTTTTTCATACTTAGAGAGTCTAAAATAAATTAAAGAAGACTCCAAAATGGACTTTTTTGTAAATTTAGTCCCTCAGATCCGAAAAAGTGTGAAAGAATTCCTGAGAGAACTCTCCCAGTCAAAAAGTTGACTGAGGTATACCTTTCTCGTAACTAGTATAGACGGTCCGAAAAAGGGGTAACCTATCACCGAATAGACGTCCTTTCAAATACTTTTAAAACTGTGAAAGAGACAAGTGCACTTGGCGATATTTTCATAACGAGGGAGTCTGAAAAGATCTTAAAGAGAACTCCAAAGGTCTTTTTCATAATTTTTAATCACTTTGGTCCAAAAAAAGAATAAAATAATACCAAAGTAATACTTTCCTCATCGTTTTATGAGCACGAGTAAAGTCGACTAAGCTTGACACTGTTTACTTAATTTTAACAAGCATGACATGAGTGTGAAAAAGCGTTTGGAATCTTTTTCAGGTTTAGGTCTAGAGCACGAAAAAGATAAAGTAAGCTCAAAATGAAGGTAAAAAAAGTGTAATAACACCAATGTGAACATCGGAGATCCTGTCAAAAATGGTTTAAAACCTTGGACAAAGAATATTAGTAATATGAAGAATTTGACCTAAAAATGATTTTTGAAATAAAAAATGAGTAAAGATAGTCATGTAATTTGTATAAATAGAAGGTGAAAGGAGAAATTACTCATTTACCTTGGCTATTTTTACCCAAAGAAGAAATTTCATCCATTGGAGGGAAAATCTTCAAGTGACCATATTCGGAGATCCAGGGCACCATTTCGACCACCATTTGCACCATGTAGAAGCTCTTGAGCTCCTCTTTCAATTCATGTTTTGATTTCTTGATTTCATGCTAGTTTTTGGATTTTTTTGAGGGACCTTAGGGCATGAATTTCACCCTTCTGGAATTTTCGCGGCCTCCCTTAATCGAGAAGCGTGACAATTCCTATATTTTCGCGTAATAGGGTTTAAGAGGCACGTGAAAATTCACAGTTTTCGTGCAGCCGATTAATGCCCAGGCGTAAAAATCACGCAACGTAGAATTTTTTTTTGAAGTGGTTCCTCATGTTTGGCACAAAAATAGACTTTCATCTTTTCATGGATGTTTTGTTTGGCATTTTGCAAGAGTTTGCAGCTTATTTGAGAGAAGATGGTTGAATGGAAAGAGAGGGAGCACTAAGATGATGAAAGATTGGATTTAAATGATCAAATGGCACTGACCGCGCTGCGTGAATGTGCATTACTCAAGTTCTTCAAAACCAGGGGTATATGGAAGCAAGGAAAGCTCTTGAATCACATAATACAACTATGGAATAGCGACATTCAGGATTTCTAGATCGGAGAACACACCCTCGAGATTGAGCTCGAGGACATCTACTTCCTGACTGGCCTCTCCAAGAGAGGGGAAAGGGTTAACCTATCTGGGCATAGGACCTCACAACAGAGCACATACGAGTATGTTTCTTGTTACTGCGGCAGGGTTCTCGTAGAACAATTGGGGAAGTGCCCATAAAGGACGCGATAGAACTTCCGTTGAGAACTGTATTGTACACCATTACACATGTAGTGGGAAGTGTGGGTCCTCACCATGCAACACGGGGCAGATGACTCTTGCTGTAGAGTGCATGGCACCGACACTATTCAATTGGTGTGAAGGGGTCCTAACCAACCTCAAGGAACAAGTCACCAAATGTAGAAATGGGGACACTCGTCAATTTGGGTATGGGAGTATCCTGGTCACCTTCTTCCTGGAGAGGGTGCCATTGTTACACCCTCAGATAGCCATGCCTATTCATCCTGCGACCGAGCCCCTGATGGGGAGGTGGAGTGAGTATGCAGGATGACTCAGTGGACCACAAGTCCTAGCTTTTGGCGAGGACTTTTTCTCGTTGCTTGAGGAGAAGATCATCATGATCAAGGATTATCCCTATGAGGGGGTAGGATTTTGTGAGGATATCAACTTGGCACTTCCCAATGACGAGGATTGGGATGGTTCAGGTATGCTGTGTTTTTGGTATTTTTTAATAATATATTTTTTTGTGGTTTTTTGATGCGTGGAAGGATCTAACTTATGTACATGTTCATGCCACAGATCGAGGATCGAGGAGGCCGACTGGCTATTCACCGCTACACCGAGGAGGTGTTCAGCATCACTCCGCTGATGAGGATGAGGAGGAGGAGGAAGAAGCAGGAGGGATCCACTATGTAGAGCAGAATATTCAGGGTTTGACCATGGATGTTCCTGCTATGAGGATGGATGACATCCACTCCATCTCCAGAGGCATACTGTAGGTGTGCCAGGGCACATCAACCGACTACTTGCTCGAGTAGCTAGAGAGGTAGTATGCTACCATGAGCATTGCGAGGATGATGAATATAATTCTAATAGCAGTGTTTGTTTTTAGCGGCATGTACACGATATGTAGGCTTGCGATCCAATTTTTTTGTATGGGACATGATCCCAAATTGTTGTCTTTGGACGCATCTTATTATGTACTAAGAAAAATAGTTGGATGTGATATTTATACATATGGATCTATTTTTATGATTTGTTTATTTACAACGACTTGTGTACTTGTTTATGATGTGTTTTTATGTATGAGAAAGGTGCCAATCCAATATATAATTAGCTAACGAATCATCTATCATATTGAATTCTCTCAGTATATGTTGATACTGAATAAAATAAAATCATCATTCCAAGAGGCGTACCCTTCTAAATAATCGAAGTAGTGTAGGTTCATAGATAGTGTAGACATGATTCAGATGGGATACCACGAGTTGGGAATCCAGGTAGACTGAAAAGGTGCAGATCCCAAGAGAGGTGACTTCAGTTAGGAGTCCGATGACTGCATGGTATTATGTGACATTGTTGGTTGCAGGGCCCAAGCAGATGCCACCTAAGGATATCAACTCGCTGGTAGGGGAATAGAATACCCATGCTTCAGAAGCAAGGTTCCGGTTATGTTTGCTAGCACCATCTGTGAACCCGTAGTAAGCTGACATCTGCGCATAGAAGCACAAGTCGGGGTCAAACGAGGGTAAATGAAACAAAAACCACACACACACAAACAAATGAAAAGTACATAATGTACAAGGTGTCTCACGCAGGATAACCCTACGCGTAGAACCATTTGAGGTACAGCCAATTGCGGGGTCATGCCAAAGGTGTGCCATCACAGTCAACAATCCGGTAAGCTCCTTTCTCCAATACTCACTTCACGACATAGGGACCGTACCACATAGATTCCATTTTTCCTTTACCTAACTTATCATGCATTTGGTCGTAGGTAAGGACTAAGTCCCCTTCATTGAAGATCCAAGGTTGGACGGATTTGTCGTATTGGGCTTTGACTCACTTTTTATGGGCTTCATTAGCCAATGCAGCGTCGTAGCGAGTCTCATCCATCTTGGCTAGATATAAGAACCGTTCCTCCTTGGAGGTCGTATTGGGAAGTAACTCAATGGCTAGTTTCAGTGATGAGATTTCACATTCAATAGGTAAAATAGCTTCCAGGCCATACACCAGTTGAAATGGTGTAAATCCGGTTGCATTATTTACTAAGGTTTGATAGGCCCAGAGAGCAGAAAACAGAGCTAGGTGCCAATTGGACTTTTGAGTACCTACGGTGCGTTGGATCATTCGCTTCAAGACCTTTTTTATGGGCTCTACTTGACTGTTTTCCTATGGGTAATATGGGGTTGAGTTTTCGTGACGAAAACCCAACTTGGAACTCAGTTCGTCAATCATATGGTTCCTAAAATGGGAACCATAATCGGTTACAATAGCTTGAGGAACACCAAACCTAGCAATAATATGGTTGAATATGAAAAGTGCAGCTGTTTTGTCGTCCTCTACGTAAGTAGGCATTGCTTCATCCCATTTAGTAAAGTAATCCTTAGCTACTATGACATAGCCATGCCCCCCAGCTGAAGTAGGCTTACAATGCGTAAAAGTGATTTCCCATTTTGCAAAGGGGTCGATGACAATAACAGGATGGAGTGGAGTAGGATGTGAGTGCTTCTTACTCTAGAAGAATTGGCATGGAGGACATTTCTTGACCGTCTCAATACATTCTTTGAAGATTATGGGCCAGAAGTATCCTACGTGAAAGATTTTCTGGGCTGTAGCCATCCCAGAAAGGTGACCACCACATGCTCCAAAGTGGCAGTCATTAAGGACGTTTTCAACCTCGTCTAGGGTGAGATAATGACAGGGAATGGAGTCAACACCACATCGATAAAGGGTATCACTGACGATCAAGTAGTACTTGGCATGATGTTTGATACGACACCATTCATCTCGATTGAGTTCTGGCCGAAAACGTTGGGTTTGGAGATACAAAACGATATCTCCATACCACGAATCAGATGTTCCAATGAGAAACAATGATTCATCAGGAAGAGAATCAATGGGATCAGCTTGGTCAGTGGAACAGGGCAATGCACATATAAGCTCAATGAAAACTAAGGATTTCTTTGCTTTTGCCTTGGTGAATTCCAAGTCAAATTCTTGGAGAACTACAATCCATCTGGAGTATTTCCCCCCTAGCACTTGGCATGTTAGGATATAATACATGGGATTGAAGTCCGCAATTACAGGAGTCTTCTATAGCAAAATGTAATGGCAGAATATTTGGACAACAAATATGTGGCAAGAGCCAGCTTCTCCACATGTGAGTAGAGAGTTTCGGAGTCTAAAAGACTCTTACTAAGATAATAGATCACATGTTCATTGCTGTTATCATCTTCCTGCACCAGCACTATGCCAATGGTGGTGAGGGAAGCAGTGAAATATAGAATGAAGTCCCGTGTGTAGTTAGGGGGTTGAATGATGGGAGCATTAGTGAGGGCCTTCTTCAGATTTTCAAATGATCGTTGGGATTTTTTGTTCCAAAAGAATGGGACATCTTTCTTCAAAATCCTCATGTAGCCCCTCGTTATCTCAGAAAAATTGCAGACAAAGCGGCGTAAAACATTTGCATGCCCTTGCAAACTTTGGAGTTCTATGATTTTGGTGGGCGAGGGTAGGGCTAGGATAGCTTCTACCTTCGCAGGGTCGAGGCATATGCCATCTTTGGAAATAATGAATCCCAATAGTCTGTCGGCTTCTACACAAAACACGCATTTGTGTGGATTCAAACATATGTTGTAATCGTGACATCGTGAGAAAATGGCATTCAGATGATCTGGGTGATTCTCTCTCGTATCGGAATGAGCGAGTAAGTCCTCCAGATATGACTCTACAACATGTTTGATGTCATGAAATGCGTATGACATAGCTCGTTGAAAGGTATCCCCGTCGTTCTTGAGAAGAAAAGGTAGATTGCGGTACGCAAAGGTCCCCCATGGGAAAATAAATGTTGTCTTGTGCTGGTCGGATGTCAGTATCTCTATCTGATTATAGCCGGAGAAGCCATCCATAAATGAAAAGATGACACTCCCGGCACAATTATCAATAATTTGGTCGATGAAAGGCATGGGATAATTGTCCTTAGGACAAGCCTTATTCAGATCTATGTAATCGACACAGACCCTGATCGTACCCTGTTTCTTTGCAACGGGAACAATGTTGGACACCCAGTCTATTAATGGAACAGGATAGATGAACCCAACACGAAGAAGTTTTTCAACTTCTGCTTTAATGGAAGCCGTTTTCCGTGGATGTATGGGCCAGAGTTTCTACCGGACTGGTCGAGCACCAGGATAGACTTGAATTTTATGGACGACGATGGATGGGTCTATTCCTGGAATTTCTTCATATTTCCATGCAAAAACATCGCGGAAATCTTTAAATAAAGCAATGTAAAATTTAATCTCTGATGTAGGAGTACATGTTTTTCCTATATGGATGTGTTCCACGACACCAGTTTTCACAAATATGTCAATTGGGATAGTCTCCATGATGTTCGCTAAGTTCCCTTCAGAGAATACATCAAATGTATGGTCGAAAGTTTTAGTGTTGACATTATACAGTGAAACCGTGGATTTAGAGTCGGGTTCTATCGCTCGAATTGTGGGGAAAGATGATCGATGGTGGTAATATTCCCAAGGGGGTTAATCCAAACTCATGATATCCATAATAGACTCGTCTATAGGAAAAATATGTGTAAGGGATTCGTTGTGAGGTAAGGATGAGGGGATTCGACATGATGGACCGACCACCTGTTGGTGGTCAAGTGTGTTGATCTAGTTGGGAGCTGACTGAATGACCTGATAGATTGCAAGATTTTGATTTAAAGGCATAACGTTACCAAGGGTTTCAAACTCAGAGGGACTCAGTATAACCCAGGAGTTAGTAAATTCGTCGGGTGAAGACGTGCTTGTTGAAATCATGTTGAGTGAAAGGACCGGGGGTGGAACTTCCGAAAATACTCCTATGATGGAGGAGTCATTCCAAAGACCGACACCAATGTCTTCAAAGTGAGGTTGGGAGTTTGCCAGCAATGGGACATTGTTGGTGGAATTATGATGTATATCCGGAGTGCAAAAATCTAGCTGGTCGATGGTCACAATCTTATTGGAAAATGCCTCCTAAAATTGTATTGTTGAACCCCCCTCCCAATATGCCTTTTTAATTAAGAAAACCCCTAGTTTCACCATATATTATAGGTATCCATTTTTATCAACCCATTTTTAATACCCCCTTTATATCATATTACCAAGTTGTAGCAAACAGGATCCCTAACACATCTTAGTATAAACAAACAATATCCTAATAAAATAATAGTATAATACTAATAATGATCCTACTAGGATTGTAAGTGCGAATGATCAATTTGTAGCGTTGGATAGTGTAATAACCAACAAAATAGTACTGGGGAAGGAAAAATGCATAAAAGGAAACATAGTCAAGAGATCATCAATTCATATTCATATATCTTATGCATTATTTATTATGTCTTATTCGATATTCCAAATATTTTGGTAATCTTTGTGTTAGTGAACTTTTTTTTGACTCAAACCCAAGCCTAAATAAGCTATTAAATGAGGATTTATCAAGGTCAGTAATCCAAAGAGACTTCCATTGATATTATCATTGTTACACTATTAGCATCTTTATGTAAAACTTAGGATCATAAGAAATATCAAATAAAAATGGAGGGTCCTGTTATCACATATATAGTAGCCGGGCTACCATAGATTTTTTGTTAGATTCCAGTACACTATTCAACCATTTCCCTTACATTGAGATGCTAAGATGAGCATCTACGATGGATCACTATTAGATTATGGACAACAGTTTTTATTCCCCATGCCATGACTGAGTCTTAGGACACTCAGAGAGATGGCCGATGTAGCTATTTTTCCATTTGTACAGAGCATTCAATATTGCCTAGAGTTATAGCAGCAGTTCCAGAGGATAGATGATGATTCAGATGGTGAACATTCAAGTATATGACTCAGCAAGTATATTATGGTTTTGTGGTTATATTGCTTTTATTTCCATTTTCTTAGCATGTCTTAGCGCTTAGTATCATGATCTGGCGATCTAATAGATATGTGGACCTGGTTATATATATATATATATATATATATATATATATATATATATATATGTCCCTACTCAGACTTAGAAGTTCTTGGCCTATACTCATTGGTTTTACCCTCCCTAGGGAGAATAGAGGTGATCATTCCCACCATATTTTGGCTTGCTAGTGTTGGTTTCATTATTCATTGTCTTCATCCATCCATGACTTACCCAATTTGTTCATTACCTTGACTTACTACTTGACTAGTGGCATGGAGTACCTTCCCCCACTGTAGCCTCTGTATTGGATAAGCTTCCCTGTTTATTGTGTCTCGGCTCTGAGTTGGTGGCAAGACTTGCCTATGGTGAGTTGGTTTTCCTTGTGAATTCCCCCTAGTCACTAAAGTTGTTGTTGGCTAAACCTGAAACTTTTAGTGCTGCCATGAACACAAAGTATGGAAATAAAATGTTGTATCTTGCATGAATAAAAGAAAGCCAAATGAAAGTGGCTATGAAAATATCAAATGCTATATCTATTGTGAAATGTAAATACCTAGGTAAACAAGCTGTTTGTGACACACCTAGAAGTGCTTAGGTAAACAAGTGCCTTAAGAACACACTTGCAGCAAGAAGCCTAAATTAAATGTAAATCTATGCAATGTGTTTATAAACACACATAGATCAAAGGCTATGGAAACTCTAGGCCCAAAAAGCAATGGAACTTAAACTCTATATCAAAAGGATTGCTGGCCTCTTTTGTATTATGGATTGTGCGCATCAGTGTAAGGTGAATAAACACTCTTTGAACAACTTATCCATTTGTGAGACACCGCCATTCCCTGTGTTGTTTCTTGTCCACTATATGCTACGGTGTGTATTCCCTTTTCCATTTCCAAAGTGTCATAGTGTTAAGTCAGTAAGTCATCCTTTAACCCAACCATGTCATTCTTAGCCTTCACCCTTCACTAGCAAACTGATCACAACTATGAAGTGAGTATGACCTTGAAAGTCTTGTCTGAGTAATAAATAATAATTAATGACATATTATATTTGGATTTAGATCACCAGTAATGATTTCTATTTGTTATAATTGCTATGTGAATGGATTGTAAAGCATGATTTAACCTTTGACACCTTGCAGCAGCTTGATGACAGTTTGGGTCATATTTTGGTCATGTTGACTTGGTAAAACCTCAGTTTGACAAAAAAGTCAGCCATAGGACACGAGGTGGTAGAAATCAGATGATATATGGTCTGGTATAGGTCACCATGGTGGGCTTATGCAGTGGTTTCAGGCTTATGATGATGATTTGTGCATTTCAACACTTTTACAGATTATTATTATTTGGTCTACCGGATATGATGAGTATTTGTTTTGGACCATGCAGAGGTTTATATGGTGTATGAGTATACATCTTAGATGGAGTTGGACATTCTGAGTCCAATGAGACAGTTTGTTTTCAGTTCCTGGAAGTTGCAGTGATGATTGAGCCTCAGTTGGTTATCCTAGTGTAGTTTTGGCTTATCGGAGGCCCTGGCAGTGCAGAGCAGAGGTTTGATGGGTTCACCTAGAGTGCTATTTTTGGAAGGGGTGGTCCAACCACCCGTAATTACCATATTACCCCCGTTCCAGACAGTTTGGTTATTTTTATTTTTGGAGCCAGGCACTCCAGGTGGCAGTTTGGGCAGTTTCACACTTCCCAAGGCAGTCTAGAAATGGTAGAAATGGCTACAAAGGAATTCGATTTGGGATACTGAGGCAATGTTATGGCATGGGATGATCAGTGATGATGAGTGGGATGTCTTCCACACCTTCTCCAGCATTTTAAGCTTCATCGGGACCCACATCCATCACTTATGGCACTTTCTGATGATTTCTGGAGCCTCCCAAGGCTCGCAATTTATCCATAGAGGCACGATTTGGTACTTTGATGATTATTTTATTGACATTGTGTTATGGGGATTGACCAAGGGTGTCTAAAATTACCCCTTGGACCCACCATAAGCTAGATCTATTATTTTATCATCATGATTTGGTGGGATCCCCTCTCTTAGGGCAATTTTGTCCACTTATTGTTATATTTTATTAGTGATCCATGTATTGTATTATTGAGCTCATCTCAACCATTGATTAGATATTTTGATCTTATAATCTTAACCGCTCATTCAAAAAGTGGTTAGATTGTGGACTCTCTCCCTCCTATTTAAAGAAGAGAGCTTCTCATTGTAAGGGGGTCTTTGGCTATTGGAATCTTGATATAGAAAAACTTTCTTGTGGAAATTCTTGTGGTCTCCTTTGCATCTGGTGTTCTTAGATGGTGATTGGAAAGTCTATTGCATCCTAGCATTTGGGTGTTTGTGGTAAGATCTATCTTTTTGGGAAACTTTCTCTTGTCTACAGGAGGGCGACTTCACTTGGGCGTTTTTGCAAGGCTTCTTCAACTCGCTCCACTTGGCATTCGCTTGTATTAGGGGGTTATCATTAATATCATTGTGATCTATGCTATCTTTCTTTTATTTCTCTTGTGGCTTTATTCTTATCTCTTGTTTGCAGTAAATATGATATTGTTGACGTTTATTGTGCAAGAGAGAGGGTGCATTGGCTTCCTTGGACAATTTGAATTCATAGAAAACTACCTCAAATCGCTCCAAATTGATCGGGTTTGCACAGATCATCATCATATAGGCATCTACAAGGTTATCCAGGTAAGATCGATAGGTTTGTTCTTCTTGTCTTGGCTCCAATCCATTGACAGAGCTATTTTATTGATAAAACCTTTAATTTACAAACCCTCATTTTACATTTTTCCAGATCTAGTAAGATCCATTTGGTGTTTGGGTATAAAATTTTAAACCCACCTCTACAGTATCCACGACAATTTGGATCTGTAGTTTGGTGTGATTTGGACTCCATTTGACCCACTTTCCAAGGCAAAGAAGCCTCTCCAAAGGAGGTCGCACTTCCTAGGAGAGGTGAGTTTGCAGGGATCTAGCACTTGGGTAGGTGAGATCCCACTTGACCTGTAATCTACACATTCAATAACCTACCCCTAGTGTGTCACTTCATTGATTTTGACCTTGTGGGCCCCATTCCTCATTTTGAGGGTTGTGCCCCACTTGGGTCACTTGTGGCATACTTCAATCTCAGATCTATTGAGATCCATCCATTGGATGACCCTAATCTTTTAGATCCATCTACCTCAATACCTCAACATTCCAGATCTGTAATTTGGTGGACATCCGACTCCATTTGGCCCACTTCCCAAGGCACCGATCTTTCTCCGAGCCCATTCAAATTTCCTGGACTGTTGGGTCAGCTTGTGGTTTGATCCTTGTTTTGGTTGCTTGAACCCCTTGACATTGTCATATCACTCAATCAATCTCATCTCTGGTTCTAGTTAGCCCCAATTTAGTCCCTAACTACCCTGCATTGGACACGGTTCCCAAGGCAATGGATTTTCTCACAATTGACTAGTACCTTGATTTTGGATCTTATTCTAAACCTCATACGCCACTCTTCTACCCATAATGGATCAAAGATACATTGTTTAAACCCATTGATCCAAACCATTATTCATCTTGTGACTTCTTCCATAGATCTAGGGTTCACCATACACCTTACATACTTCATCTATACTGGACTTGATCTGGTGTTTTGGTTTGATTTCTCCTGTCGAGAGTAGATCGGGTCTCCCCCTTTGTTGTCTTGGGATAGATAAAATAAAGTGAAGATTGCCTCGATTGGAGTGACAACCATACATTGGGAGTCGAGGCCATCCTGGTTGCACCTCTTTGGTTGCCCTTCCCTTCTACCATCCATCTTGGATTCATCTCTAGGGGCACCTACAAGTTTGGTGATAATAGGTCCTTAAGTTTTAGGTGGGTATGAATTGAGCCCATGATTTGGAGTTTATTCCTCATCCCACCCAAATAAAATAACACCCAATATTTATATTACTATGTCAAATTAAAAATCCCCCTTGACCCCTTAATATGGGGCAATATATTTTTGAGTTTTTTAAGAGTATTCAAACCCCCAATATGAATGGACGTGATATGATATTTCCTCACTATTGAATCCCCCGTGGCAGGAAGGACCTTTTATGAATTTGTTGGCTTCCTCCTTGTAAGGACAGTCTCTAGTGTAATGGTCTTCCTAGCAAATGAGGCAGGGAAACTTCACTTTCGATCTAGGCTTGTTATCATTGTTGGTCTGTTGTGGCTTAGGATTTTCTTACTGCATGGAAGTTTTCTTGGATTTTCCTCTGTTGTTCTTCTTTTTTCCTCCGGATTGTTGTGATGAGGACTGAACAGTGTTCACCTTGGAGGATTGAGCAAGAGAAGTAGAAGCCTTAGGTATGTCCTATGTTGGAGATGGAGCAACAGTAGTTTGTTTCCCACTCAATTTGTTCGTAGGATGTGATTTTACTGAATCGATGATACCGTGAATGGGGGGTTCAGTGGTGGGCTTGGTTGGATCAGTGGTGGTGCGGGAGGCATGAGGAATAAGCTCGTATAAATTTTTGGATTTGGTATATACCAAATCCATATACTGAGTGCGAGAAAACGCTTATTCCTCTGTAATAGGTCCGCCCATAGCAATATCCCGAGCAATGGGAGGCAGAAATGACTTAGTGAACCAATCAACCAATAATTAGTCCGGGATGGGGGCCTTGATTAATCTTCAGTGTCGCCACCACTCATGAATATGATCAGATATATTTGTTGAAGTGGTTTGATGCAGCAAAGTCAATAGGTCTGTTCCAGTCTCATATCGAATGGGGAGCTGGAAATGTGTCAAAAACTGCATGGTCAAGGTATTGAAATCTCAAAAAGAGTACTGTGGTAGCTCGATATACCATTTTGTTGCCATGTCGATAAGCGTGCACTGGAAGAGCCGTAACTGAATGGAGTCATCCATCAATGAGTTTGATGAACACCAAAGATGGAAAGTCATAACGTGGTTCTTGGGGTATTCCTCAGGCTTGGCATCGAACTTTGGGATGTCTGATGGTAGTTTGGTCGGGATGGGTGGCCAGTGTGGTTCATGCCATATTCCATCGTTAATGAGTCTAGACAAATCAGGAAAATTGAGCGTGGCCAAAAATGGAAGCTACCAATTAGGCTGCGAGTATGAGTAATAATTGTAGGGTGTAGGGATACCTATGGGACCCTGCACAACATGTTGCTGCGTATTGTACCCAAACATGATACCTGTAGGATACTGTTGAAAAGTTTGAGGCTAGTAGACCATCTGCTTAACCAGTGGTGTATTCAGAATCATAGGATTTACCGTCTAATTCGGGATCAAAGTAGAGACCAGTTGTTGGATTTTTTGATGGGTGGGGATAGTAGGTATAGGCCCCTGGGATTGTTGTGTCCTAGGAATGTTTCCAGTTCCTTGATTGGGTATAGTCCCCTGGGATTGTTTTGTCCCAGGGATGTTTCCAAATACTTGATTGGATGATGGATTACCTATACCTGTGTTAGGGGGTTCCTGAAAAAATGGAGTCCATGGAATGTTTGTTCCACCCTGATTAAGAGGTGGAGGCTGAAGAGGTGGTTTCCATGGAGTATTTACGACGTTAGGATAAGGAATTCCGAGATTCAAGTTAGGGGGAAGGAAAGATTGATGTGGGTTAGGTTTCCCCCTAGCTTGATTCCAATTTCCAAATAAAGAATACCCCCACTTTGTGGGATTTGAGGTCCCTAAGAAGGAATTGGACCTAATGAGGGAATTTGAAAATTAGTTCTGGTCAGGATACTAACATAAGGTTGTCCACTGCCAGGTAGATTATATGTGCCCCATTGAGCAAATGATGCTAATGGAGGTAGACTATAAGGTTGTTGAATGGTACCGGTTGGGGCGTTAAAAAATGGTATACCTCGAAAAGGTGTGGTATGTGGGACCTACTGAGCCAATGAAATGAATGGAGGTGTTTGTTGAGTAGCCCCGCTTGGGATGGCACCAAGTAGTTGTCCTCCAACAAATGGGATTGATGGTCTGATTGAAGGAGGTTGGTTACTAGGACTGATGGTTCCAATAGATGGTTGTCCTCCGACGGATAGGATTGATGGTCAAGCCGGAG
This sequence comes from Larix kaempferi, assembly GCA_027924585.1. NCBI lineage: Eukaryota > Viridiplantae > Streptophyta > Pinopsida > Pinales > Pinaceae > Larix > Larix kaempferi. The sequence continues at coordinate 7,708,243 of BSBM01001430.1, read as the reverse complement.
AAGGTTGGTTACTGGGACTAATGGTTACAATAGACGGTTGTCCTCCTAAAATGGTATATATGGTGGCCAAAGGTGAACCTCTAGTCAGAATAGGTGATCCAACAGTATGGATAGATGTTCTTCCAATACCGACACTAGAAGAGTGAGGTAGTGCAGATTGGCCAACTGCACAAAAGGTGCGGACTTGTGAAGAGGATTTTCTGCAAGTTCTAGATGGTGACGGTGAAAATATTGGGTTATCCCTCATAAGGGGTTCACCCCTTGAAGTTAAGCCGAACATGTTGTGCGACAATAAGTGTGGGGAGTATAACTGAGGAATTTCAGGTGTCACATCCATACGAATTGGAATGGTGCGAAGATCATCGAGGGCTTGGCTCGGATTTGTATCCCATAAAGTGGAGGCTGGATAAAAAATGTGAGTTGTCCTGTCAGGGTCCGGAAGTAGGTCTGGTATAGTCCAGTCTAAGTGTCCGGGTCGATCTACGAATGATTCGTGACATTTCGTGCTAGCGGAGGTAGGGGAGCTTGGAAACTAGGAGGATTTGTCATTTGAGAGGTGCGTTCCAGGGGATATTGTGAAGCTGATGAGAGCATGTTAGCTGTATCATGTTTAAAACGTTTCAATGTTAGGGGTGAGTTGGATAGACTAACCATACTGGATTGGATTGATTCCATGATCTCAGGTCCTGAAAGGAGATTAGGGAAGGACACACTGAATGGTACATTACTAGAAGAGCTCGTTTCATAAGTATGGATACCTAATGATATAGTAGTGGCAGGTGGAGGTTGCACCTGTGCAATAGGATATTCAAAATCGGAATGAAACAGTGTAGGAGGTAGTTCAGTTTCTTCAATGATTTCAACGTAACCGTCAGGGACTTCAATCAAGTTTGTCGTGTCTTCGTCAAATCCTTCAAGGGTTTCAATGTACCCTTCAGGGACATCGTGTAATGTGGCCAAGTGTGGTGTAGTGCTAGTCTTCGAAAAGGTGATGCCTTCTGGCCTAACATCATGTGAAGTACTGACTTCAGAAGCTAATGGAGTGTCCACTGTGGTGTGAATTTCTGGAACAACAGTGGATTGTGGTATAGCATGAATCTCGGGTGTACTACTAGTTTTAGGGACTGTAAGAGGTTCTAGGATGATGTTGTGGTCTATGGGTATGGAAGAAACTGATGATGTTGTACCAATAGATGGTGGAATGGTCCCCCAACCAGATCCGTGGCCAGCAAGGGCAGGGATACTTGATGCAGGTGGACCAGAAGTTCGTGGGGGTGGGTCAAGGATTCTCCCTTTTTGTATCCGTGATCTCCTTGGATCAACCATTATGATGGGATTACAAGTTTTGGGGACAGTCTCGTAAAAAAGAACTCAAAAACCTTAGAGAAAAAGAGTGTGCAAAAGGGGATCTAGGAAAAGACAAGGCTCACAGGCCAAAAAAGCAAGCTCAAAAAACTGTACTGAGACCGACGTCATAGTAAACGAGCTGAAACAAAAGTGGCTAGAATGCCAACAAGTAGAACTAAAAATAAAAAAGACCCTCTAAAAAGGTGAAATAGCAAGCAAACTTCCTAAATAAGAGCTGGAGTGTTACACCTAAATCTTACTACCCTAAGACTCAGTGTAAACATACCTGAAGTTTCCCATGACTGGAGGGCTTAACTGACCTGTTTTCCCAGGTCGTCACAGTTCAACCTTGTGCAACATGCGACGTCGCAGGTTGTCCTAATGCAGCCTACGATGATGTCATTAGTTGGATAAAAGAGCATCTTCAAGCCCATTCTCGAAGGAGAGTGATGTGGATCCCTATACCTAGCCTTTAGGGGAGCTGGAATTTGGTTCCCTAGCCCTTGTGTGAGATCCCCTAACTCTCTCCTACCATATCTCAACCTATCCTATCCTCTTAGTCCTATATAAGTGAATCTCATTCCTATTACAAGGGGATGAAGTCTATAGTGTCTACATGCTGGTGAAATTACCTTAAGAGAGATCTCTACTCATCCCTTGAGAAATCCATCATCCCTTTGGAGGCTTTGGAATTGGCTTGATCGAAGAAGGATTTCTACCTTAAGTCATTCGTTGTAATCACTTCCTTCTATGTACTTTTCCTTTTATACAGTAATATGAATTCTTTCCACCAAATCTCATTGCATTGATGATGTTTTGTGTAGTTTTCCTGTTTAACTGCTTACTTAGATCCATTATTGTTTAGGTGCATTTTATTACTTGTTTTGTTCTGTGCTATCTTGATAGGTTTTGCAGCTGAGATCTCAAGACCATCAAGCTTGGAGCAAACATCAAGGAGAAAGGATCAGCCATTTGAAAGGTAAAGCATCTATCTACTTGATCTCTAATCAGATCTAGGAAAGTATTCTATGTTATGTCCTATTTGTTCTAGATTTACATTAAGCTAGGGAGATCATGCCTCGAGTCCTCTCTTGGTAGATTGTCTGTCAAACAAATCTGGTGACCATACTAGGGAAGGAATTGTTTTAGTTTTCAATTTGAATTTCATTTTCATTTGATTTCTTTTGCAAGCCATCTTATTTGCCTCCTAAGTATTTTTCACCATCAAATATTCACTTTGAAGAGTCTTTAGTCCTCCTATGAGTCTGTACTCACAATATTTAAGCCATTTTATTGCTCATTTCCTGGAGATTGGTTGATCCTTGAGTTTGGGTCTCACCCGTCGCACCTGGGCAGTGGAACCAAAGCGTTGATTTGATCTCTATTCTCTGTCTTTTGGGTTGTCGTCGCAGCCTTACCACTAGTGTTTTGTGACATCATCTCAATACCCGCACTGGTGACCTGCGACGGTCGCTCTGTGTATGAACACAGATTGTGCCGATCTGTTAAAATTGGTATAAGGGAATCCCCCCTTGTTAGAACATTTTTCCACCTATGTACATTAATCATTTATTAATGATGATTAATTAGCCCAAGTGATTAATGATTACATCCCTAAGTTGATTAGCTACTAAATGGTCAATTATCATGAACTAGATGGCAAATGTGAACAAGTGCTGAGTCAAACCAGCTAAGTGGAGCGCTCCCCAGGGCAATTAATGCACTCAGCATGCCTAGAGCGCCCTCCTCAGGTCATTTAATGCACTCAGCATGCTTCTCTTCTACCTAGGGCGCATTTGCTCTCTTTTTGGACAATCTTGCCTTGTTTTGTCACATTTTTGACCAATTTTAGACTCCAAACCTCTAGCCAACCAGTTTCTTCACATGTGTGAGGTCACATGGGCCTGTCCAGTCATTCCCAGCATTCACACTGCAGATTCGAACCAGTTTGGGATGGTTTGGGATATTTTGGTCAACCTAGGGAGGTTTGAGCTTTTTCTAAGCTAGATCAGTGTGAACACTCCAGATGGATTCGAATTCTTCCAGATTTGTATATATGGGTGTTCTTAACCTTTGTTAAGGTTGGACAGTTAATAATATTGACATTATTCACCAATTCATGTGTATTGTTCTTCATTCATTTAAATTTTTTATGCTAATTCTTGCAAATGTTGTGCAATCTTTCACCAGTGAGGAATCCACAGTAGCTAGATTCAACTGTGCTTGAGATTTTACATGGTATCAGAGCTCTTGGAGCTAGAATTCGAACCAGCAGACTGTTGTAGTGGATTGCCAGAAACAGTGGAGAAACCACATAATTCCTGAGGCCATTGCCTTGAGCTTACTGGAGAAATCTAGTGGCTCCTCTCAGGTGTGATGCTCTCCCGAATGCACCCACTATCCATACAGGGTTCGAATCTGTGAGTGTAGATCCCTCCTGAGTGATTTGAGAGTTGTTTGCAGGTACTGAAGATCAGCATTGTCAGCAAGTGCGAATTGCAGCAGAGGAGAATGGAGCCATCTCACCCAAACGTGCTCACTCCCTTCAACTATTTCGATTGGAAGGCAGAAATGGTGATTTTGCTGAGATCCAAGGGTCTCTACAGAATCACGATGGGCACTGAGGTTGAGCCAAACTCAGCTGTGGAGAAATCCAAGTTTTTTAACAGAATGGATGAGGCATTTGGCCTCCTTTGTCTCAGCATTTCGAGAGACCTCCTGTTTCATGTAGAAAGTCTAGCAACTCCAAATGAAGTGTGGCTCAAGCTTGAGACACTGTTTTGAAAGACTGATGAGATGAGAGGCCACCAGCTCGAAAATGAGCTTGTCTCACTGAGCCCAGGGAATTTCGATTCCATCCAGGACTTCTTCACCAAGTTCAAGAACTTGGTCTTGCAGATCAGACAATGTGGCATAGAGAAGAAAGAAGAACAGTTGGTGTTGTCCATTCTTTCAAAATTGGGTTCAGAATACTCAGTTTTTGTGTCTTCCTTCAACTCCACAAGGCTCACAGTCAGAGGTTGGAAGATGCCATCCTTGGCTGACTTCATGGAGATGCTAACTCAAGAGCAAGACAAGCTGGTCTTGATGGGCTCCATCAAACAAAAAGATCAAGTTCTTGCAGCTGGAGATTCGAAATGTGGAAGAAGCAAGCAAAAACCCAGGGTTTCGAAACCTCAAGAGAAGAAGAAGAAGGATGAGAGGCCCAAATCCTCTGAGGGGGTTTCGAATCCTGTCAAGAACAAGGGAAAGAAGGCTGAGAAGACGAAATGTAGCTACTGTCAAAGAGGTTTTCATCCAGAGAGCTCATGCATGAAGAAAACCATAGACACCATGACCCATCTCCTACAGAAAAATAACATTCCTCTTCCTGAAAGTTCCAAGAAGAAGGAGTGCGCTTCTGAAGACAAGGAGAGCTGCCATGCTTTGGTGGCTAGATCATCTCATTCACCTTTGTTCATCATTTATTCAGGTGCCTCAAGGCACATGGCTTCCTCAAGAGACTCGTTTTCTGAACTTGCTCCCTACAGTGGTCTCTCAATTTGAATGGGAGATGACTCAGAAATCCCTGCTCATGGCATTGGGAAAATCTCTATGGAGAATGGCTTCTTCTCCAATGTGCTGTATGTACCAAATCTTGCAGCAAACTTGCTCTCTGTATATCAAATGACTCATACTGGAGCAGCAAAGAAGGTGGTCTTCACTCAGGATGAAGTGGAGATATCAGAAGTCTCCACCGGGAAAATTGTTGCAAAGGGTGTTGCAAACCATGACATGAAGATGTACATGTTCTCCCACTTCCTCGAATTTTCTTCACCAAGTGTGCTGCTGTCACATGGGAATGAGACCAGCAAGCTATGGCATCAAAGGTATGGGCACCTAAACTACAGATATCTTCAAGTTTTAAGCAAAGAAAATATGGTAGAAGGGCTGCCCCAAATCAGATTTTCGAGTGGAACATGCAAGGGTTGCATGGTTGGGAAGCATCCTGAAAGGAAGTATGATAAAGGGAAGGCTAGGAGGGCTGATCAACCTCTTGGGATAGTACATTCTTATCTCATAGGGCCACTCCCCACACCCTCCTATGGCTGCAGCAAATATGTGCTCACCTTCATCGATGACTACTCAAGGTACTGCTGGTTATTTTTCCTTAAGCAAAAATCTGAAGTCTTTGAATGTTTCAAGATTTTTAAGAGCATGGTTGAGAACTTCAGTGGGAAGGCCATGAAGGTTTTGAGGACTGATAATGGAAGAGAGTATGTCAACAACAATTTGCAGCAGCTCTGTCAAGAGCATGGCATTCAGATGCAACACTCAGTGCCCTACACACCTCAGCAAAATGGTGTTGCAGAGCGCAAAAATAGAGCACTGAAAGAGATGGCAACTTGCATGTTGCAAGCAAGGGATTTGTCTCCTAAATTATGGGCTGAAGCTATGAATTGTGCAGCATATGTTCAGAACAGGGCACCACACAAAGCATTGCAAGGAATCACTCCATTTGAAGCTTGGATGGGCCACAAGCCAAATGTCTCACATTTCAGAATTTTTGGCTCAAGGGCTTGGGCCAGAATTCCACCGGAGAAGAGAAAGGCATTGCAGCCCCAAAGCAAGGAGTCAATCATGGTTGGGTATGCAGAGGATTCCAAGGGCTACAAGCTCTTTGATCCATCCACTCACAAAACTTTCATTGAAAGAAGTGTCAAATTCGAAGAGGAAGAATTTTTGCAAGCTAGTGAACAAGGTGATGGGGAATGCTCATTCCCTCGTCTTGATGATGAAGTAAGTAGTGATTCATTCTCTGATATTTCTGATTCTGATATTGCTGAAGATGATGTTGATATGGATTCTGAACATATCCCTCCCTCAAGGCCCAAGTGGGTAGAGAAAACAATTCAAAGTGCCGGAGAGCTAGTGGGAGATCCCCAAGATGCTAGGAAAACTAGATCTCAATTTCACAATTCCTTTGCATATAATAATTCTGATCTGAGTGAGGACTGTTATTTGATGGTTGGATCTGATCCAATGTCATATTCAGAAGCATGTACAGACCCAAGGTGGCAATCAGCCATGCAAGAGGAGATGAACTCACTCCATGAGAACAAAACTTGGGATTTGGTCCCTCTTCCTCCCAAGAGGAAACTAGTGCAATGCAAGTGGATTTATAGAACCAAAATTGGATCTGATTGCTCTGATCTGAAGTATAAGGCCAGGTTGGTGGCTAAGGGTTACTCTCAGGTCCAAGGAGTGGACTATACAGAAACATTTGCACCGGTGGCAAAGATGGACTCCATAAGACTAGTTTTGGCCATTGGGGCTTCCAAGCGATGGGAGATTCATCACATGGATGTAAAAAGTGCCTTTCTTCATGGGGATCTGAATGAGGAGATTTATATGCAGCAGCCTGAAGGTTTTATTTCTGATCATACACTTGTTTGCAGGTTGAACAAATCACTCTATGGGCTCAAGCAAGCTCCTAGAGCATGGTATGCAAAAATGGACAATTTTCTGCTATCTTTGGGGTTTGAGAGGTGTAAGTCTGATCCAAATGTGTATATGCAGCATGTTACTGATCTGATATTGATTATTGTACTGTATGTTGATGATCTTTTGATCACTGGTAGCTGCACCAAAGAACTTGACTCAGTTAAGAGAGCATTGCACAGTGCATTCTCCATGACCGATCTAGGATTGCTAAAACAATTTCTGGGTTTGGAGATTGATCAATCTGTGAATGGAATTTCTGTATGTCAGTCAAGGTATGCTTCAGATTTGCTGCAGAAATTTAAGATGGCTGAATGTAAGTCTGCAAAATTTCCATTTCTTTCAGGAGTTAAGCTTACAGAATGGGGTTCTTCACCACTAGTTGACAGTTCGTTGTATAGACAACTAGTTGGGAGTTTGTTGTATCTTACACACTCTCGACCAGATTTGTCTTATGCTGTTGGGGCTGTTGCAAGGCACATGCAAGAGCCTCATGAGATCCATTGGAAGGCAGCCAAGAGGATCCTTCATTATGTTCAGGGTACTAAGTCTTTTGGTATCCATTATGCTGCTGGTTCATCCCTTGAACTAGTAGGATTTACAGATTCTGATTGGGCCGGTGATTGTATTGATCGGAAGTCAACTTCCGGTTATGTCTTTATGCTTGCACATGGACCTATATGCTGGTCAAGCAAGAAACAGAGCACTATTTCCTTATCTTCAGTTGAGGCCGAGTACAGGGGAGCAGTCAATGCAGCCACACAATGTGTTTGGTTGCAAGGTATTCTTGCAGAGTTCGGGATTGTCTTTGATTTACCCACTATTCTTTGGTGTGATAATCAAAGTACAATCAAGATTTCTACCGATCCAGTACAGAGACAGAGGACCAAGCACATAGAGATACACATGCATTACATTCGGGGTTTGGTGCATGACCGGATCATAGCATTGCAGTATTGCCCATCCAGTGAGCAAACTGCTGATATCTTCACCAAGTGTTTTACCGAGAAGACCTTCACTCACCTTAGATCTTTGATTGGGGTGAGTGATGCATGGTGATGATTGGTGTATTTTGATATATGCCACATGTCCATTTTAGAGGGGAGGTTTTATTTCCCATGTGGTTTTCCTCCTTACCTTGGTTACATGGACAAATAAATTTTATGATGTAAAAGGTGACTTGAGCCTAGTTGCCAAGGCCTTAATTTTTGATATTTCACTAAGTCTAGCTTAAGGGGGGGTGTTAGAACATTTTTCCACCTATGTACATTAATCATTTATTAATGATGATTAATTAGCCCAAGTGATTAATGATTACATCCCTAAGTTGATTAGCTACTAAATGGTCAATTATCATGAACTAGATGGCAAATGTGAACAAGTGCTGAGTCAAACCAGCTAAGTGGAGCGCTCCCCAGGGAAATTAATGCACTCAGCATGCCTAGAGCGCCCTCCTCAGGTCATTTAATGCACTCAGCATGCTTCTCTTCTACCTAGGGCGCATTTGCTCTCTTTGTGGACAATCTTGCCTTGTTTTGTCACATTTTTGACCAATTTTAGACTCCAAACCTCTAGCCAACCAGTTTCTTCACATGTGTGAGGTCACATGGGCCTGTCCAGTCATTCCCAGCATTCACACTGCAGATTCGAACCAGTTTGGGATGGTTTGGGATATTTTGGTCAACCTAGGGAGGTTTGAGCTTTTTCTAAGCTAGATCAGTGTGAACACTCCAGATGGATTCGAATTCTTCCAGATTTGTATATATGGGTGTTCTTAACCTTTGTTAAGGTTGGACAGTTAATAATATTGACATTATTCACCAATTCATGTGTATTGTTCTTCATTCATTTAAATTTTTTATGCTAATTCTTGCAAATGTTGTGCAATCTTTCACCAGTGAGGAATCCACAGTAGCTAGATTCAACTGTGCTTGAGATTTTACACCCCTCCATTTTTTGATTTGAGTTTTGATTTGGTGTGCAGACCCTCTCTATGCTGTAAGATCCATTTAGAGACCCCTTTTTGATTTGTGTGTTGAAAGTGTTTGGTTTTTGTGTGGATTTGTATTGGGTCCCATTTTAACAAGTTTCAATTTGGTAGTGGTGGAAACTTTGGTTTCCCCACCTTCATCCACTTCACCTTGTTTTCCCTCCTCTCCTCAGCTGATCTGATCTTTGTGTTGGATCTGATCCCGAACTTATTTTTTGCACTTGTCATTTAGCTTTGTTTGCATTCAATTTTTTGATTGAGTGTTTTGAATGTTTTGAAGTGTTTTGAGTCCACATGAGTGCTTGTCATTTTCTGAGAATTTCTTGAGTGTTTAGAGTGCTGCAAATCAACTCTCGTTTCAGTTTTTGTGCTTAAAAATATCATTTTTATCAAGTTGTAATCTTGGCATGTCATTAGAAAATTAAAGGTGCATCATTTTTACTATTTTCACGTACATTTGAAAATTGTGGTGGAAATTGCTTCATGCATTGGGAATTGTCATTCATTAATCTTTTGCAAAAGTTTGAGAGAAAACATTAATCATTTGTGCTTTTCGAGAATTATAAATCATTCATTTTCTTGAAAAGTTCGAGTGAGATCAAGTTTTTACATAAGTGATTCCATGTTTGGAGAGATTGTATGCATTCTTGATTTTTTATGCTTTTAAGTCATTATAGTGAAATCGAAAAGTTAGAGTGCTTTAGATAAGAAATTTCTCTTTTTTCATCTCTTAGTTTTGATTCGAAAAGACAAAAGAAAATGTTTGGATTTGGTTGTCATGCTTATTGATTTTTTTTCAGTTTTGCTTGGAAAAATGGAAAAACCAAAAGATTTTTTTTTTATCAAATTTGGTAGATTTTGGGATTGTGTTGCATTGTGTTGCTTTGGTAAAATCACTTGGAAAGAAATTTCTCCCTCCCATATATAGAGTTCATCAAAAGAAAAGTATATTTTGTGCATGTAGTTAGGGCCTGCATTATGTTTACATTTATGTACTCACCTCATGCATTCACCTAACCATCCAGATAAAATTAACGATAGAACTAGGGTAAAATTTTTAGTAACTTGTGTGTTAAGTTAGAGACGTGTTCCAGTGTCGTAAAACGTGGCAGTTGTCATTACTTGCCAGTACTGTATTACGGGGGTATTGTAGTCTTCCATGTACTTATTGGTATATTGAAGCTCTTTCACATACCAACCAGGTATATCGAAGCTCTTTCATGTACCCACCAAGTACTTCGTTTACTTGGCATATATCGAAAGGTGTTTCACGTACTTGGCGTATATAGAAAGGTGTTTCATGTACTCAGTAGTATATAGGAAGCTCTCATGCCGTACGGTTGTGCATTAGAAAACACCACTACGGATTTGAGCTCCCATGTACCTTGCGTATATCGGGAAACACCATTATGATTCCTGAAACCAACTGAGTTAACCATTTGGCCGTCTTGGCAGAGCAATACACCGAGAACAACACTCGTGGAGATTACTATGCAGGAACTGTCTAGGTAGTCGGGTATTTAGGTAAGGGTACGGGCCCAATCCTCCTTGTCACATTTTACTGTTGGACCCTGTGGTATATAGCGATTTGTGAAGCCTTGATAATCCTGTGAGGTTCCAGACTTTTGAATCCACTCCTATCACATAAGTTTTCTCGCGGCCTTAGTTTGTGTAGGATTTTTCTGGATTGCTTTTATTTTGTTTAGCTTGCCCTAGGACAAACGTTTGTTTTAGTCACTCTGGCTGACTTTCCTTGGAGAAGGCCCCATAGGATTCAGAACTTACCGCCCGAATACCCCCCTTAACCAGGAGGTAATTTCGAAGGTAAGGATGGACCCACAAGCCACGGTCGTGTCATCTGAAGTAGAAAACCCTACTTTGAATATTGGAGTACATATGTTTCCTTCAGATTCACCTGCCTCCCACCCCCCATAGGGTGAAGAGGCACAAACCTTTACTCCACAAGACTTACCTCCCGTTTTTACGGGAGAGCCTGGATCGGTGGAATGGTTAAATCTATTGCAGGACGACCCTACAGTAGTTGTTGGTCCTTCAGCCGCTTATTGGACATCATCTCTAGGCCACCTAGTGGCCCATTTTTCCATTGCATCCCCACCCAGTTGGCCTACTATTAAAGAAATATTCAGACCCATTCGTGATTGCTTGGAACGATTACGTACCAGGGGTGATGAAATTCGAAGAAAGAGTCTTTCACGAAGGGTAGAATACCTGACGTTACATTCTTATCAAACACTCCCAATTCACATTTTATCTTATGATTCAACGGAATCATCCACACAACATGTGACCACTTCTAAATCTGGTGAACCATTATTTCCTGCGCATACACCTCCTAGATAGGAGACTAGTTCTATACCTCCAACGACCCAACCTGTTGAAGGACAACATTCCAACACACCTATTACTACCATGGTTACATTACCCATTCCTTCCCACCTCAAAACTCGCGGGGAGGATACTCTTTACCCCTTACCTTCCTTACCGGTAATGTTAATACTACAGTATATAATCAAACCCCGTCTATTTACCATAATACTGCAGGAGGAGTTCCCATCGGTCCTTCTGTTGGAAATTCCTTACCTCTCGGACCTTCCACTATGGGATTATCCCATGTCGAGGGACCGTCCGATGTAACCATGGATTCAATCGTATCCAGGTTATCTTAACCTTGTGTCGGGACAATTCAACCCCAGAAACGCACTCTACAGGGTACCCTACCCTGGAAATCCATACACTCTATGGGGACAGCAAATTTTTTTACAACATGGACCCCCATATACAGTCCCTCAAGTCACACCACCCCCATTTGGTCCACCCCCACCTCCCATTGGAGGCGGTGGGCCCCCACACAACTCTAGAGGAGGCGGACCTCTACCTTTTGGTGGAGGACCACCTCATTCCGGCTATCATGGCCCACCCCCCCTGGCAGCGGAGGTGGAGGCCCTCTCCCTTCAGGTGGAGGCAGAGGACCACCCCTCGTAGTGGTAGCGGACCTCCACCTTATGGTGGAGGAAAATCCCATCCTATTGGTGGTGGTGGAGGACCATCCCATCCTGGTGGTGGTGGTGGAGGACCAACCTACTATGGTGGGGGTGGCAGAGGAGGCCCTTACCCTTCCGGTGGCGGCAGTGGACCACCACCTCCTCCCAGCAGAGGAGGTGGAGGCCCACCCTATTCCGGCGGTGATGGTGGACCACCATCTCTTCCCGGCAGAGGCGGTGGAGGCCCACCCTATCCTAGAATTAGGGGAAGACCCCCACCATTTCCAGGCGGCCCACCCCCTCTCGGTGGAGGAGGCATGCCCCCACCTTATGGTAATGACCCACCTTATTATGGTAATGGACCACCTTTTTATGGTCGCGGACCTACTTACGTTCCAGGCGAAACACCCCCTTACGGCCAGTTTCCTCTGGGAACACCCTACAACCAATTGATTCAAGTTCCTACCAGTCCATACATGCCTTATCAGTACTATCAGTACCCACAGCTGAACCAATAGCTACCCTTTTTGGCTACTTTTGGACTTACTTGACCTATCTCATCTAACGAATGATCCCATTTTCCATGGGCATAACTATCCACCCATTCCAGTTAAGTTACCATAAGATATCCCCAAATTTGATGGCAAGTTTGGTGAGGATCCCAAAAACCATGTGATGGCATACCATTTATGGTGTTCATCCAACTCCTTGATGGATGACTCGATCTGTCTTAGGTTATTTCAACGGAATCTCACCGGCCCAGATGCCAAGTGGTACATTGAGCTACCACCCAATTCTTTTCTGGACTTCCAATCTCTTGCTATGTCATTTTTAACCCACTTCCAGTTTCCCATTCACTATGAGACTGGTACGGACTTATTGACCTCCCTTCGCCAGAACACTACCACTCATATTTCCGATCATATTCATGAATGGCGGCGAAGACGACGTCTTAGTAAGGCTCATATCCCAGACCAACTCTTAGCAGACTAGTTCACAAAGTCACTTTTACGCATCGTAGCTCAAGACGTAGCTATGGGAGGAGCCGTCACTGAGGAACAGGTTATTTCCCGTGCCCATTATGTAGACTTGTTCTATGCTCAATCTGGCACATTATATGAAATTGTTCTTGATGCACCTCGCCCTACGTACGATCCCACAAAACCACCCAAGGGACCACAAGATGATGGCATCATTGGTTCCCTTTCCTCCCAGCCTTCTATTAAAACTGGTGGCTCGTCGAACCCCCAAGGTACTTCCCCATCACCACCACAGGATGGAAACAACACTACCAAGTCCACCACTCCTGCCTCCACCGAAGAGGTGAATTCTTTGCAATCAACTTCATCTCAGAAGTCCGGTGGTAAGAAGAAGAACAAAGGGAAACCTAATAAATATTCTAACCAACAGGAGCCCAAAACCACTCAGGAAGACACAAAACAGAAGAGGAAGTTAAAGTATCCTTGTTTGCTGTGCGGTGGAGAACATTTCTCCAAATACTGTCCCCACCGAGACGAATTTCAGAATTTTCATAAGGGAAAATCTACTACCGCAGTTCTCAACGATCCCTTCTCCACTCAAAACCAACAACTTATTGCACACACCTCTCCTTCCCAAGGAGAAGCATCCTCCACCACACATGTTCTCACGATGCGTAGTGAGACTGTCAACTTGAACACTCGTTCTCGTTCGTATGACTCCGTCCCGCCGAAGGAACCCGTTGGAAGTAATATTGAAAAAGCTTTCACTTTGATCCCCGACGTCACCGTGCCACTCACTTCTCTCACCATTGAGAAGCATTCTTTCGAGTCAGTGTTGCATCTGCCCAAGAGCACGATTAGAAAATCTGTTTTCAATCCAAATGCTCGAGCCGCTCAAAACTATAATATTGTAGAGGACCTGGCACAAGATCCTTGTGCTATGTCGACACTTGAGTGCTTGCAGAACTGTCCTAACTAGCGCAAGACTCTCCTCGCTACCATCAGCGCAGTTGATCCGGATTATTCGAATACCATCATGTTTCAGATGGAATACTTTAAACCGAGGCTTTCCCATTAGTTGGAATTTCAAGTTTCCACAAACATTACTGGGAATACAATCCATCGTACCGTTTTGGATGAAGGTTCCTCTACTTTAGTCATGTCGATTTTGTGTTGGAGAGCCAGTGTCTCTCCCGAGTTGAACCATTCTCCTACCACCTTGAAAGCATTCGACGGACGTCACTTTCAACCTCATGGGCTGTTACAAGCTTTAGAAGTCGAGTTGGGGGGCAAGACTGCAACCATTAACGTGGAAGTAGTCACTTCCCTGTTAGATTACAATATTCGGCTTGGTTGTAATTGGTTTTACACCATGACTGCAGTCACATCATCTGTCTTCCGCATAGTACAATTCCCTCATCAAGGCCGAATTGTTACTATTGACCGACTGGATTTCTATACACCTGACACTGATACTCATCCGGGCGATAATGTTCCATCACTTTGACAATCTTTGCATCCTTATGAGAACATGGGGGTTGGCCTCCTCAAGGACTCATCCCTTATGGGAATTTTTCCAACCTCGGATTCCCCAAATCATATTGCCATGGTGAACATGATCTCCTCTCGAATTTCATCTATCCCCAACTCTACTGATCAATGGCTTGTACTTTATGAAGCCACCACACACCTGATTGGAGATATTATGCCTCTTTCACCCGCCAAACTCATTTAGGAGGATATCCAGTCAGCCTTGGAGGACCACTTAGTTGTGGCATCCACCTCCTGTTCTCTACAACAGACATCATCCCTACCCTATTCTCTACTCTAGACTTCTCATTCTGATGAGTCCATTATGGAAATCATGAGCGCGAATGACCCTCCATGGGAAGACCTCCATCATCGGTCGTCTTTCATTCCTTCATTGGATACTATGGAGAATAGCATTAGCACCATATTTACACTGTATGTCTACCCTTGCTCTTAGTCCTTGATACTCACATGTCAAACAGACTCTGAAGGCAACTTGGCCAACATTGAGCCTACCATTTTGGTCTACATATTGGTTACTCCTGGTGTAGTGGAACACATTCGTTTAGGCCATAAGTGTTCCCCTGAAGAGATTACAATGTTCACGACCTTGTTCAAGCAATTTCAAAACGTGTTTGCTTGGAATTATGAGGATATGCCTGGGATAGACCCCGCTATTGTTTCACACACGATTCAAACCTATCCCAATTCCAAACCAGTACAACAAAAGTTGCGACCGGTGCACCCCCGAAAGACTACAGCAATCAAGGCAGAGATTGAAAATCTCTTGAAAGATGGTTTTATCTACCCTGTCCCGTTGACAGAATGGGTCTCAAATGTCTTTCCTGTTGCTAAAAAACAGGGTACCATTCATGTTTGCGTCGATTATCGAGATCTTAACAAGGCTTGTCCTAAGGACAATTACCCGACTCCCTTTATCGACCAAATCATCAACAATTGTGCGGGAAGTGTCATATTTTCATTCATGGATGGATTTTCCGGCTACAACCAAATTGAGATCCACCCGGCTGATCAACACAAGAAAACTTTCATCTGTCCTTGGGGTACATTTGCTTATCGCAAGCTCCATTTTGGCCTTAAAAATGCTGGTGCCACATTCCAATGGGCCATGTCGTATGCCTTTAACAACGTGAAGGACTTTGTGGAACCTTACTTGGACAATCTACCAGCCCATTCACGGAAGCGCGAGTACCACATTGACCATCTGATGGCGGTATTCCTCAGATGCAGGTGGTATAACATCCGCCTGAACCCTCACAAGTGCATATTCTACATTGATTCTGGACGCCTCCTCGGTTTCATAGTCTCGAAGGAAGGGATCTACATTGATCCCCTGAAGGTGGTAGCCATTGTCGCTCTTCCACCTCCCACTGACATCACGGAACTTCAAAGTTTGCAAGGGAAGGCAACTTATTTAAGGTGTTTTGTCTGTAATTTCACGCAAAAGACGCAGGGCTACATGATATTGATGAAGAAGGATGTCCCGTTCATATGGGATTACCAAGCTCAACAATATTTTGAAAGCTTAAAACATGCTATCACACATGCCCCTGTTCTCCAACCTCCCAATTACTACAAGGATTATATCCTTTATCTTTCCACTTCTGCCACCACGATCGCCATGGGCTTGGTCCAAGAAGACAAAAATGCCTAGGAACATGTGATATACTACGCAAGTAAGGGTCTCATTGACGCTGAAACTCGTTATTCACATGAAGAGAAACTCGCTCTCGCAGAAGTCATTGTTGTCCAAAAGTTCTGACATTACATCTTGCTTCGCACCACCACAATCATTGCCGATTCGAACCCCATGTACCACGTTTTGACACTTGAGCTGATTTGTGATCTTCTCCAAGTTGATGTCGATTTTGAGCCCAATGATTCTCTTCCAGACAAATCATTGTTCCTCATTAGCACGTCTGATTCGTGGTATGGAGATATCACTTTATATCTTCAGACCCAACGTTTCAGCCCCCAACTCTCATGGGACGACCGTCGTCAAATATGCCACCATGCAAAGTATTATCTAATCATCAGTGATACTTTGTACCGCTGTGGTATTGATTCTATTCTTTGACGTTGTCTCACTCATGAAGAGGATGAACATGTCTTAAATGACTGTCATGCTGGGGCATGTGGCGGTCATCTCTCTGGGATGACTACCGGCCAAAAAATACTTTGCGTAGGATATTATTGGCCGTCTATCTTTAAAGATTGTATCGAGGCCGTCAAAAAATGTCCTCCATGCCAGCACTTCCAAACTAAGAAGTGCACCCACCCAACCCCATTACACTCGGTTATTGTTGTTGGCCCCTTTGCAAAATGGGGCAATGAATTCATGCACTGTAAGCCTACCTCGACCGGGGGTCATGGTTATGTCATAATAGCCATAGATTACTTCACAAAGTGGGTCGAGGCTATGCCTACATACATGGACGATGGAAAAACCACCGCACTCTTCATGTTTAATCATGTTATAGCACAGTTTGGAGTTCCTCAATCTATAGTTACTGACCATGGTTCTCACTTTATGAACCACATGGTTGACGAATTGAGCATTAGATTGGGTTTTCGCCATAAAAAATCAACACCGTACTACCCACAGTCCAATGGACAAGTAGAGGCCATTAACAAGGTCTTGAAAACCATGATACAACGCATGGTGGGTATGCACAAGTCCATCTGGCATAATATGATCTTCTCCGTACTATGGGCTTATCGAACTTCCGTTAAGACCGCCACTATATTTACCCCTTTCCAATTAGTTTATGGATTGGAGGCAGTCCTACCGATTGAGTACGATATTCCATCCCTCAAACTCGCAGTTGAACATCTCCCTAACACTACTGATGAGGAAGAATGCTTCCTCTACCTAGCTAAAATCGACGAGACTCGCCACGATTCCGCTCTTGCCAATGAGAGTCATAAGAAGTGCATCAAAGCGCAGTACAACAAGTTGGTCAAACCTCGCATCTATAGCGAGGGTGATTTGGTCCTCACATACGACCAAAGACATGATAAGCTGGGGGCAGGAAAGTTTGAGTCCATGTGGCATGGACCCTACATAGTGAAACACGTTTTGGAGAAGGGAGCGTACGATCTTGAATACTGCGATGGGATATCTTTAGGTGAACCCTACAATGGGCTTTACCTGAAGAGGTACTATGCCTGAGTCTTTCATGCATAAGTACTTTGTATATATTGTACATGGCGTGTGTTTTGTGTGGTGTGACACTTTGATTTTTTGCGTACTTAGTTCTTGTTTCGTTACTTATACCATGTTCTGTCTGCGTGTGCATATAGCAACTTGCTACAAATTCGCGTACGGTGCCATCCAACATACCCATAATCTTGCTTCAGAAGCCTGGGTGCTCTATTATCCCACTGGAAAGCTTATCAGCTCAGGAGGAATATGTTTACGTTTCGCAACCAACAATGCTGTGGAATATCAGGAAATCATTTTAACCCTAACCGATGCTATTTATTTGGCTATGAACCACGTTGTCATCCATTTGGATTCTCAACTAGTGGTCTCTCATCTTAACCGGTTTTACACCATTCACGATCCTACCCTACTCTGTCTCTACTGATGAGTTCGTCTTTTGGAAAGTTCCTTCGAATCCATTCAGTACCTGCGCTTTCCATGAGACGTGAACACAGTTGCCGACTCCATGGCCAACTTCATTCTAGATTGGTACATTGCACACACATGAGCATATTCATGAACTGTAAAAGTGGACATAACATGTAAATAATTCATCACATAAGAAAACACATAAACAAGATCTCATATCAAACACAAATGTATAAAGTCGCCAAAATGTATGTATATATATATAATCAAGACAAAGTAGTGATGATACAAAAATCTAAAGCACGATGGCTTCAGTGAGTCTTTACAAAATCTGAAGCCTGATAGCTTTCAGTAGTACAAAATCTGAGGCTCATAATCTCTCAGTACATACATAATAACATAAGGCCTAACGCCTAGCCCGTGCACCCCTAGGTCTTGCAGCTCTCTCCTACTGACCATGGAAGCAGTCTACCGCTCTCGCTACCTTGCAGAGTAGCTCACTGAAGCGCAAGGTCACACCAACTGTGTACCTCTACATGGGCCTCAGTAACTCATGCACTGCTGCATCGTGAATTTCCAATGTCAACCTGGTAAGGTTCTCATAGACTTCCTCCATCTCCATGATGGCATAATGCATGGCTGGGGCTACTAGTGGTGCCTCTCCTCTCCTCATGAGAAGTGAAACTCCCACCGGCTGTGAAGGACCCACATCTGCACACACATGTTATTAAATCATCAACACTATCCAAAAGAATTATAAATACACAAAATGAAAAAGTACAAGGGTCATTGTTCTTACCGATCTCTCCCCACTCTGCTCCCTCGGGTAGCACTAGGTATGGATCTTCCTTGAAGTCTGTACCACTGTATGGATAGTCCTCAATTATGAGTATCTAGCCTTCCATCTAGGTAAAGAATTCGGAACCGTATCAGATGATCGGACCCCCGCCACCATGGTGGGTCATCACCTCCGTCCATCGGGCCATGTGTGGATACCTGGGATCCCTGTCATCCAAAGTCACCTGCAGGCGTAAGAGAGGGACCCGCTCTAGCAAGAACACTAGTACAAAATGAGAGATAAGTGACTAGACGACTAAAAAATTTAGTCACCACAGTTTTTTCAAGGGACAAATGACTAAAATTGAGCAATTTTAAGTAAGCCAACTAAAAATGACTAAGATAAATGACTAATTTAGTCATGAGATAAAATATACGACTAGACAACAAGTGACTAAAATAAAAATGACTAATGTAAATGACTAATTCAGTCACGGGAATATAAATATGACTAGCTAACAACAATTAATAATATGAAGTAGTCATTTTTAGTTGTGTCACACCAACAATGGAAATTTGAATTTTGATAATGAATTTGTACAATTTATTAAATTTTAATAATGCAGATGGATTAAAGGACCCTGACCCCCTTAATGAGGGTCTCTGAATCCATCTACAATGTTAAAATTTAGTAAACTGTAACATTGTAAATGTATTTAGAGACCCAGGTGATGTTAATTGTGTCACTCAATAATGGAAAATTGCAATTTTAACAATGAATTGTTACGATTTATTAAATTTTAACACTATAGATGGATTCAAAGACCACCCGATGGATTTTAACACTAAGGTGGTCTCTGAATCCATCTGCAATGTTAAAATTTAACAAATTGTAAAAATAATTTGTCAAAATTTCAATTTTCATTACTGGATTCCATCAAATAATTTGGAGCATATTAATATAATATAATTATTAATATGTGATATATTTGTTTTTTTTTGTAAGTACCCACAAGGATTTGAACTTTTGACCTTCCATTTACAACTTTATTATTGTTTGCTCAAATCTCCCTGACTTGCAAGAGTGGCCCGTGGTCTGCAAAACCATGACCCAAGGGCATCTAAGCCATCAAAATCACCCAAGGAGCTCACCAATCCTAGAGCGCACCAGCCTCAACTTGACTGGGTTTTTGGGTGTCATGCATCCCAACTAATTCACTCCTAAGGGGAATTGAACTCGAGTATTCTTGCTAACGAACCCGCACCTTAACCAAGTGAGCTAGCAAGATATTTCATCTCAATTAATTATTACCATTTGCTCTACCCCCATGGGCGATGTGATATAGTTGTTTTAATATAATATAGTTATAATATAGCATATGTAACACTAATATAATTATATTAAATTATATTAATATTAACATTTAAAAACAAAATATAATATACTTATTCCACCTTATATATATTTCCATTTGTAAATATTAATATGGATTACATAATTAGTGACTATACAGCCCAAAAAATTAGTCACGACAAGTATTGCCTTCATTTGACATGTATACATGTTATCGTTTTATGAAATCATGTGAACATGAAGTTGTAAATGCTAACCTCAATTATTTTTATGATTTAGGACAATGAGCACATTAATTTTGGGGTTTATCCTTCATTTAACACATCAACATTATTGTTAGCATAAAATATCCTACAAATATAGTAAGCATGTTAAATATACACCATTTATTTGATGTCATGTTAGTCTCACCACCAATGGACCAGGGTATTAAGTGAGACCAGTTATAATCAAAATGTGCATACTTTGTTTAATTTGGAAGTGAGCTTTATATAATTTATTGAAAAATGTTTACATCATCTAGTTTGACACTCTTTATAGCATTCCATACATTATTCAATCTTTGATATATCCTAATTAAAAGTGTACATTGAAAAATTCACTAGTTCAAGGAACAAATTGTCTAGCCTATGTTGGGTTATCTTTCAAACTAGAGAATCCACCAAACAAGGTAGAGAAGCCACTACCATTGGATATGCACCGTTGTTGCGTTGTCATTTTTCTTATTCTTCAATGAGGTCACATGTTCGAAGTCAATGAATATCCATTTTGTGGTCACATGTGCTCAAGCTGTGGCTGAAGCAATTCAATTCGGGGGATCTGAGCTCAAACCAATCCTATGCTCTACAAAAGGAACCCCAATAATCCCTTTGAAAATAGTTGGGAAATGAAGGATCTAGTGGAGCAAATAAAGTAGGACCAAGTTCTTATAGATGTGGCCCTCTATCATTAGGGTTTTTATGTTCTTTATCAGCATCATCATGTTGATTTTCGCTATGAGTTTCAACTTCCCATCGTCAGTACCTTCGCCTAGTGTTTATAGAGGCTACGTGCAACTGTGGGAGCAAGTCATGGCAGATTTCTTGGAGATAGGCTTGTTTTCTCTCCAGGCCAAGGAATAGCTGGGTCTCTGTGGCAGAGACATGGAGGACTTCATTCCCTACTATATTATGTCTAAGAATCGAACTCTTGGTTATACGAATGGAGAGGAATACGATTAGCATTATGGGTTTTCAAGATTAATGCAATAGCCTTGCTTGGTGTGCTCTCCCAAAGACTACAATATTCCCCTCATGTGGCCTGATGGAAGGGATGTCATATGGACTACAATTTCAATATCACCAAAGAACACTTGCTTTCCTCTGGAAGTATTACTAAGAGGTATGTTACTATGTTCTCTAGTTTTATTGGAGAAAACTCACTATGGCTTGGGAATACCACAACAGACAAATGACTACCAAAAATCTACTCAATTCTCAAAGCAATACTATTATAAATGACAATGTTAAGATAATGGAGAAATGTAACCAACCTCAATCCAACGTTTGATGTAGATCCCCATTGGAGCTTTCAATCCACGCACTTGTAATCTGGAAATTAGTCTTGACAACCAATATCCAACAAGTACATATAATATATAATTGACATTAACATTATCAATAACAATGGTCCATAATATCATAAGAAAATGTAACCCAATGTATAATAAATGACATTCACACCATGAATGGATGAGAATATGAGTATTTCTATTAATGAACAAGAAGAAGTACAAAGTGATACGACCTCTTGTCGGCAACCAATCTGAACCAAGATCTATATCAATCCACTTGTGCCTCCACCACTTCAATCCTCCATGAATGGCAAACTCAAACTAGAGGGAGTTTGGAAGGTGAACATAAATGGTTCACAACTACAAGGATCAATGAGTGCAAACTCAAGATAGGGCAAAAATCTACTAGAGTTCCTGTACTATTCTCTTCTTCCTCCCATCCATAAGCCATATGTGCTCAATATATAGTCCTCTCAAAGGTAGGTGAAAGGACACATCAAGGCGTTACTTGGGAAGATGGAGAGCCAAAGGTCACCCAATGACCGCTTTTTGGGAGTAAAAAGTAATTAATAGTGGTTTTTACCATTTTACATGCTACCCGCAGGATATAAGGATGCAACTCGCGGGTACGCCTGCTATAGTGATGCAACAGGTGGGTAGGAATAAAAATAGGGCAAACTGGTATCACTGAAGGATAAAAATGGATCTGAGTCACTGAAATGGATCCTACAAGCCAAAGAATGCTGATGCTCACAGGGTGGAAGATTTTCGTGTAACAGATGCCCTCTAATGTGTGAGGTCAGAGACTAAAATGTGCTACGATGGATGAAATACATTATAAAACTCAGAAGTG
Organism: Larix kaempferi; assembly: GCA_027924585.1. Classification (NCBI taxonomy): domain Eukaryota; kingdom Viridiplantae; phylum Streptophyta; class Pinopsida; order Pinales; family Pinaceae; genus Larix; species Larix kaempferi. The sequence goes on along the minus strand of BSBM01001430.1, from coordinate 7,685,782 downwards.
GAGTGATGGAGACACAAGTGGAAAGAACAACTCACTCATCATAATACAAAAGTATCTCTGAATACATGTCGGTATAGTACAACAATCTGATACAATGGCCATGAATAGGAAGTACATAATGGATACATGTCATAAATGATCATAACCATGATCCCTCTACAGTAAGATATGGTCTTCTGCTGAAAAGAGGACAACTGGTGCAAACTGGAGGTACAAACTGCTGAAATCTGAGAGGTGATACCTCAGATGTAAAGTCAAAGTCATATGTAGCATACTGAATGCCATAATCACCTAGGGTCTTCTACACAAGTCTTTGATGGTGCAAGTCCCATCAAGTGAATAAAGGAGTTGGGGTCGAACCTGATGAGACATCGTCTGATTACCGGTCAATGCTGTATACCGTTAACATACGCGAGATGACCCACCAATAATGAAAATGGGCATCAAGGCACAAAGCACAATCATCAGAGTGTGAATAAATGGGTTGAAGTCGAACACTAGGATGAATCCATCTATCAGGGGACATTGATGTATTCCCAAAACTGTCAATGCGAGAGAACCTGCCACTAATGACTGCAAGCCTCAAGGTACTCAACCGAACTCTAAGCCTCAACTCCAAAAATAAATGAGTTGAAGTTGATGGAACGAGACTTGCTGGAAGGAGGGCATTAAGGCATCCCCCATCAACCAACACGAGGTACCAGCAATGATGAAATATTTGGAATATCTCAGGTGAAACAGACTGACTCAATAAGGATGGATGACATGCAACAGTCAAGAGATCTGAGGAGTGGCCGACACTGGTTTCAGTACTTCCTTTGAACAAGAGCATGTGCAGATAGATAGACTCAGGAAGCATAGACTTGACATAAAATGTGCAATGTAGGAGGCATTACAAAGGGCTCCATAATGACTAGAAGCTTAACCAATCGGTGGAGAAAACTGAGAAAGAAGTACAGCTCCTAAAGCCCAATTATAGTCCCGATTCATAATGTATGGAGTGGAATGAATGCTCTGTTCAAAGGCGACACAACAACTACCAACAAGAAATAGTGACCATAATCCCGTCCGGCTTTTTGGAATATTTTATTTTTTTGGTCTTTTTCATATTTGGGAAAAGCTTGAAAAAGAATAAAATTGCTTATAGTACAACAAGCGAGGGAATGAGTGTCAAATAGCTAGCAGACTAGTCCCAAGCAGTGGAACATACCTATGCTCAATGCAAGGATGTGCGTGTAGGATGTGGACACTTGGGGGTGTGTTCCCTCAAGGTCAAAGGGTCATCAAATTGTGAAGGGAAAATATATAAGCTCAGTAGGGCTCGACAGGGAAAAGTGCTCAAGCACCAGGCTATCAATTGAGTAAGCGGGAGCCAACACAAGGCTCAAGCGGCAAGCAGGATGATGCAATGCAATCACAACATGTTATAACTGAGGGGAGTCCTTTTTTGTAAAGTTAGTCTCCTCACCCAAAAAAGTGTAAAACAATGAGAGAAGAACTCTTCTAGTCACATATGACTAGAGTATACCTTTTTCGTAATTAATCCACAAAGGTCTGGAAAAGGGGTAAAATTATACCTGAGTGAATGTCGCTTCAAATCCTTTAACGAGTCTGAAATGACAAGTATAGTCGGCAATCTTGTTTGATTTGAAAAAGTCTAACAAGGGCTTAAAAAAGACTTTATAAAAATATTTTTTGTAAAGGTTTAACGAGCCCGAAAAAGTAAACTCGTGACCTCCTTACTGTTTTTAACGAGCTCAAAGGAGATATGGAAGAATGCTCGTAATGAGAGCGATGAGTGTCAAGGACATGCGAGACTAGTTCCAAGTGCATGGGACAAAGCTATGCATAATGCAAGGAACATGAGCAAGATAAGGACACTCAGGGGGTGTCTGCAAATTCAGATAGTAATAGGTTCAAATGCATCATAACAATGGGGAGGCCTAAACCTATATGCAAGGTTCCGAATATTCCTACCATGGTCGAAGCAAATGTCGAAAAGGACCAGTAAACAAGTATAAGTCTAGCTAAGAATCCTGTCTCCAAGAAACATAAGTACCAAGATCATCTCTAAAACGTATGTAGAGAAATATGTGATACACGTCATTGCGGTAGAAGCATTTTCAACTTCACTATTGTTAACCTCAGACATAATGCAGGTAGAGCTAACCACTGAAGGTGCCATAGTACCAATACCTAAGGGATCAAAATGATCACCTTCAAAATGAAGAGCAAAGCTGAAGGATGTGAAGGAATCTGCAGTGGCAAATTCATCATCACAGGAATTGGAAATTCTAGAAATAGAATCAAACTCTTCAAGAGCACCGATTTGCGGATCTATAGGAGAGCTTAAAGACTCATCAGACTCAAACGTCAAATCAGGGCTAGACGAGACTGCTAATGGATCCAAATTCAAATGGATGGAAGGTTGTATTAAAGGCTCATCTCCTTCAATAAGACTGAGGATGGGAAGGGAATGAGATCTATGATAGAAATCCTACCAAGGCTCGTCATTACCATGCATGGACTCGATAAAATCTTCATCCGAAGGTAGAGTACCATCAAGGCAATCATGCGAACAAGATAGGTTGGCTGCCAAAATTGGCAGCGTAATGGGATCTTCCTCAACTGTCTAGGAAGAAGAAAGATCCAGATCTGCAGTGGTTTGTTGGATATGATCGTAAGCGAGCTCCGCTACAGATAAAGGCATAGACATCCCGACGTGCGCAGTGTCTCGAGACGTGGAACTCACGAATAGTAAAGTCCATGGATCATCTAAATAGGAGGTCCGAAATAACATATTATTCGAAGGAGGAGACACATGGTCGGTAATGGTTCCAATAAAATTCACAGGCATAGAATGGTTAAAAGTTCCCATCAATGAGGGGTACATTGCAACACCTATGTTCCCAGTTGCAGGCTGAGAATTAGAAACTTGTCGGACTACAGATCCCATGGATGCAGTGGAAGGAATGCCAACATAATCCAGCTGATTGGTCATCACAATCTTGCCTTCATGGGGAAAATAGATAACTCTAAACACAGTAGATGCGACAGCCTTCATAGTGTACATCCAGTTTCGACCCAGTAAAAGGTTGTAGTCGATGGGTGCATCAACCACTTCGACTTCAATAGGAACAGACTTACCTCCCAAGGAGACAACAAGGGAAGGGATAATTCCATGTGGCGTAAAAGATCTAATATCGAATGCAGTGAGTGTAGTTCTACATGCGAGTAGAGGAGGAGAGCCAAGATCTTTCCAACAAGCTAACGACATTACTGACGAGGAAGCACCTTCATCAACCATAGTACGCTTGACGAAGCTTTTAAGGAAAACCACCTGGATTTGAAAAGCCACATGGTAAGGTAAGCGAGGCTGGACATCAGTAGTATCGAACTTGATAACAATAGGACTTCCCCCATCCTGAAATCCTAACACACTCAAAAGGGCATGCTTCTGAGAAGGATAGGCTTGCAAAACCTCAAGAGCCGACATGGCACACGGAGTTTGGCCCAAATCTTCTACGATGGAGTAGTTCTGGGTGGCTCGTGCATTAGTATTATGCATGGATCACTTGAGAACACCTTTCGGTATCCGCAGCATAATAGAGGGCTTCTCGATATGTAAGGAATTATCAGGAGGAGGGGGAGGCTCATTCCCCAAATTCGGTTGTGGTGCACCATAATGGCGCTAACGAGTAGCAATACAAACCTCCGACTGAACCGTATTCACACATCCATAACCACTAGTATTGGAAGAAGACGTGGTCGTTTCATTAGTACCATAACCAATGGTGGGAGCATGCGAAGCCATGTTTTGATGTTGAGGAAGGGGATCCTTCAACATAGCTGGGCTCTATGCCAAGTGCTTCGATGCTTCTTCAATTCGAGGACATAAATGAGTAAGATGATCCTCCCCACAAAGCTTTCAAGGGAATTTCACCATACACCTAGGATTACGATCCTCGCCAGCATTACCTCCTTCCCGAGGAGGTTTGGCATTCTCTTTACGAGGAGTATTACGATTGCTATTGTTATTAATTCCATTGTTTCCACCCCTACGATTATTTCTCCCCTTTTTCTTACCACCAGGTTGTTGGTTAATAACGGTTTTGTTGATTGCACATTGTGTACATCAGACGACAGAGTGGAAGTGGACAAGGTGTGAACCTGTCCGGGAGCAGACTAGTTTAGTGACAAATTTTGCATTTGATTAGCTACCAAGTCTATAGGGCGAGTGCATGTGGACCCCACAATGCCATCGGCATGTGGTCCAAGAACTGACGTAGGCTCATGTCTTGTTCTCGGCGCATCAGGAATAATGTCATACAAAATGCCAGACTGAGAATAAAGTAGATCTAACTGTTGGACTTTCAAGATAGCTTGTTCCTCAGTCACAATGTCAGACATCGAAACATCCTTAGCAATGTATGGGAGTAAAGACTTAAGGAACCATTCCAACAGGAACTCTGGAGGAATGTTGGCTTTCACTAATCTTTTCCGCCAATGCCACTCTTGAACGTGGTCAGAAATATGTGTGGCCTTATTCTGACGGAAGGTGGACAACAACTCAGTACCAATATCATAACGAACTGACAACTGGAAATGGTCTAAGAAAACCAAAGCAATCTCGTTGAATCCCCTATAGGTGTTTCCAAGCAACTCCACATACCACTTCACGGCTGCCCCCATGAGGGTCCGTTGAAATAGTCGTAATCGAATGGAATCATGATTAAAAGAGCTGGAGGAGCACCAAAGGTGAAACGTCGTGACATGATCTCCTGGGTCCTCACCACCTTTCCCCTCAAAATTCAGAATGTCCGAAGGGAGCTTGGTAGGGACCAGGGGCCAAGTAGGGTCATGACACACTGGATCATTCATGAGCTTCGAAAGATCTAGGAGATTCAAGCGTGCAAGGAACTTGAGTTGTGGCTGGAATGCTGGATTATAAGCTCCCATAAAAGGTTGGTTAAACAGAACTGTGTTATAAGATGGACCAAAATATTGACCATGAGGATTAAACTGCTGATAAGAAGGACCTAATGGACCATAAGCTTTCCCATGGCCATAAGGTTGATAACCTCCCCCTTCCAGACCCATTTGAGAGTAAGCAAGTATATGCGCGTTTTGAGCACCATATTGGGGTGGTGGGTGATACTGGTGGCCAGCACCGACTGTGTAGTAGTAAGGGTTGCCACCATGAGTATGGGGAATGTATGTACTATTCATAGCAGGAACCGTGTTGTAATGACCGTAATGGTATGGTATGTTCCCACCCCTAGCATTAGGATTAGCTTGGGCAGTCGCGTGGTGGCCAAAAGCATGAGAAGTGTGCCTATCCCCAACATTAGTGTGATTAGTAGCAAGGTTGGTGGTGTGATGTCCATGTGGATAGGAAATATTCCCACCCCCTACATTAGCATTACTAGTGGCGGAAGTGGACGCAAAAGTATGCGGTATGTGTCCACCCCCGTGGTTGGGAGGAACAATATCATGTGCAAAAGTAGTCCTGGGTTGACGAGTAGTGGCACGTGTACTAGGTTCTGGATAGCGAGTCGTATTCCGAAAAACATTTTGGCTAGGTTGGGTATTCCTAGGAGGTGGTCGTGTTCCAACATTAGCATGGTTAGGAATCTGATCAGTCCCCATACTATGTGAGTGGGTGGACAACGTAGTGCCCCTAGTGGGTATAGTATGGCCAACACTTTGACTAGTTCCAGCGTGAGTACCAACCGTGGTGGAAGGTTCGACAGTACTATGACTAGGCATACCAAAAGAGAGTGCGGTGGGGTTGATAGTAGGGCCAATGTCATCATGAGTCTCAGGCCTCTCATATCTATAATTGCGTGGAAACAAAGGAACGAAAGGCTCGTCCTGTTCTACTTCCTCGGGTAAGTCAGGCATTCTGTAAAGATAATTGTCCAGATTCGAAGGATCAAACGGATCTCAGTCAAGTGGATTAGGCCAAACAGAACCAGGTTGAGTCTTAGGTGGATCACCTCCCCAATCCTCACGAGGAGTATGGGGATTGGAAGTATGTTCAACTCTACCTGAAGGAGTAGAAGGATCTTTCCCAATATCGGGATATGCAGCCATGTAGTCTTCAATGTAAGTCACGTAAGAATCCGAAGACTCAGAGGTAGCTGTCCGGCATCCTCTAGCAATATGGCATGTAACCTCGAGTGGCTTTAAACCAACCAATCGATGGGACCGGCGGAGAGTAGGGCTCCACACCATGTTATCTCTGGAGAGAGTCACAATGTCTCCTAAAGGCCAACTATCGATCAAAAACAGTAAATCAAAAGCACACACCTAGAGAAACTACAACCAAGAGCAGACAAATAGAGTGGCTAAATGACCTCCCGACACTATAGCCGAAGGTAACATAATCAGTTATAGAGACACCCAGGATTCACTGTGTCGACAGGGTCAATTCCACTACACAAACACAACTGTGTTGTCCAATCCCTATCTGACTTAGGACACAAATAGCATAACCACTGCAAGTACCCTGTGCGGTACCTAGGTAAGGCAACTATGTTCACCGCAATATAACCAATTCTCAGGGGGATAGTCGTAGGTGGGACCCGTCGTATGGGCAGGGTAGCTAAGCCCGAAGCACAAGAGGATGAACCTCCGGTACCCCCAGATACAAACAAATCTTGGATATATCTCCCACGTTCAGCCGGTATCAGAGGGATATCTCCTCAACCAACCTCCCATGACCTCGTGCTTAACTCTGGATTGAGTAGAGATTCCTGACAGCACCGATCTATACCATGGATTCCTCCACTCCCTGGTCAGACACCTAATGTTTTGTCTAGTAGTCTTGGATTGTTAACTCACAATGATCTATTCCAAGACCCTAAACCTATGCTAGTTGGTGTACCCTATAAATAAAATCAGTCTAATCAATTTTATGATTAAGAGTTAATTTTAGTGGTTGTGATTACTCAAGGGATATGATCGTGAAACTAGTGATGTGTAGACTCAATAGTATGCAACATCGTCCAATTCTAGACTCATCTATCCAATAAAACAATGTCACTAATATGCAAAATCAACCAACAATTCCAAAATAAAGATGCAATCTTTTATCTTTTCGATGCACAAGAAGAACCTAAAATGAAGGCAACAAGCACTCAATGCAAGATGCAGTACATGGAAATAAAATATTTTTGTATTTTTGCTTATAAACAAGAAGGAAAATGCAAAAAACTACATGAATATTTTTGTATTTTTTCAATATAAATGAAATGAAAAAATGCAAGCAAAATCCTACTATTCAGTCACTGAAGTGCTGAGAAGATCACTAAGAAAACCCAGCATATCCTAAACAGCAAGACTCAGCCAAAGGAATGAGCTCAAGAGGAAGAAACCAAGAGGCTAAAACCAAATATTGGTAAAAAACCAAGAAGGCTCAACCAAGAGAAACGAAGAGATCTGGTCACAACCAAGGCATGAAACAATCAAGAAAAAGGCCAACAAAGACTCGGGAACCAACCAAACTCACCCAACAACAACCAATAGTCATAAACCAACAAAAGCCAGAGTTACACGCTTCTGTCGAAGGAAATCCTATGGGTACCCACGACCAGTAGAGTAAACAGAGGTGGGTAGACGCGGGCAAAACTAAGCTAGCCCGCGGGTGAGTAAAGGAAAATGGGCACACAAAGAGTCCAAAGGATCAGAAAAAGCAATTTTTCTACAGTGTATCTTAAAGGCCAATCAGTGACATAGAGCTTCGATAAACAACAACTCTAATTATGGACTAATGCTCAAAACATTTCCCAAACATGGATGTTTTCCCCAGCGGAGTCGCCATTTCTGTATTGGAGAAAACTCACTATGGCTTCGGAATACCACAACAGACAGATGACTACCAAAAATCTATTTAATTCTCAAAGCAATGCTATTATAAATGACAATGTTAAGATAATGGACAAATGTAACCAACCTCGATCCAATGTTTGATGTAGATCCCCATTGGAGCTTTCAATCCATGCACTTGTAATCTGCAAATTAGTCTTGACAGCCAATATCCAACAAGTACATATAATATATAATTGACATTAACATTATCAATAACAATGGTCCATAATATCATAAGCAAATGTAACCCAATGTATAATAAATGACATTCACACCATGAATGGACGAGAATATGAGTATTTCTATTAATGAACAAGAAGAAGTACAAAGTGATACGACCTCTTGCCGGCAACCAATCTGAACCAAGATCTAGATCAATCCACTTGTGCCTCCACCACTTCAATCCTCCATGAATGGCAAACTCAAACTAGAAGGAGTTTGGAAGGTGAACATAAATGGTTCACAACTACAAGGATCAATGAGTGCAGACTCAAGATAGGGCAAAAATCCACTAGAGTTCGTTTACTATTCTCTTCTTCCTCCCATCCATAATCCATATGTTCTCAATATATAGTCCTCTCAAAGGTAGGTGAAAGGACACATCGAGGCGTTACTTAGGTAGATGGAGAGCCAAAGGTCACCCAATGACTGCTTTTTGGGAGTAAAAAGTAATTAATAGTGGTTTTTACCATTTTACATGCTACCCACAGGCTATAAGGATGCAACTCGCGGGTGCGCCTGCTATAGTGATGCAACAGGAAGGTAGGAATAAAAATAGGGAAAACTGGTATCACTGAAGGATAAAAATGGATCCGAGTCACTGAAATGGATCCTATAGGCCAAAGAATGTTGATACTCATATGGTGGAAGATTTCTGTGTAACACTAGTCTATACCCACTTCTCGCCATCTCAATTCTGTTTTATGCTCATTTTGTATGTTGTTGAAGTAAATTTTAGATTGCATATTGATTCATTATCGAAATTCTGCATGTTTTCATTACATCTTGGGTTTCTAGACTCTGTTAGCATTGATCAAAGAATAAGTGTTTTAGGTGTCCCCATAGTTTGTATAATTTTATGATTAATTTTGAGCTTGCAAATTTTAGGGTGCCAACCTAAAATTGGGATTATTAGGCATCCATGTTTGCATCATGGCTTGGGAGGTCTGCCTCAAGAACTTGTGAATTTTCAGTCATCATAGTTTGTAGCATTGTCCAAATCACGATGCGCTAGTTTGGGGTGAACAAAAAAATCCCACTAGTTTACTTATGTGTTCCCTAAAGAAAAGGAAATCCCTATTGGATGGACATCAACTAAATTTTGATGAGCCCTGGAAACTAAATCTAGGACTAGGTTGTGATGATATAATTGTTCCTTTTCTACTCAAATTTCATCATTCAAGAAAACACAAGGAATTGTGATCTATGCTTAAAATTAGGAGGTTCTTCTCCCGAGCCTCTATTGTTAGGAGCCAATTCATTTTCCCTATAACTCTTCCCAAGATTGCACAATCTATCCTTGTCAACCCTGAGCACTCTACAAAGGACATCGTTAGGAAAGGTACAACAATCACACATGGAAGCAATCACACAATAGAATTAATATGGATCTCTGATTGAAGAAACACACATGGAAGGTAACACTTCAATCGATTTCCTGGAAAGTTTCTATTGTTGCTTGATCATATTCTCTGCTACTACTTGCTAGAAATTTGTTTTACCAGCACCAAAAACTACCCATTATTTTGTGAAAATAAGCAGTCTTTGAGATCTGAGAAATGAAAATAATGGTAGAGCATTTTTAAGGGCTCATGGATAGTAACTCAGCTTTAGACGTTTAGTGGTAACTACTTATTTTCTTTCCCTCTCTCGTTGAATGGTTATTGTAGGACATTCATGTTGACCATTTTGGAGGTTTCTCAATGGCACAATCCTTTTGATGTTGCAAGTTATAGATGAATTTGACAGTGAAGAGTAGAAATTAAATGAAATTATAATAATGTCCACTGATGTCCAAAATAGGTCAAAGGGACTGTAAAGTACAACATATCAAAATGGATATAAGGGGAGTGCAAAGGTCATCTCCCAAAAGTAGAATAGAGAACCTAAAGCGAAGAGAAAAAAAAAAAAAGCCCTAAATTCTTGATTGACCTTAGTTCTTTATGAGTGATTTTGTGATCCTAATTCAAAATTTATGTATTTTGTTCTCTTGCTTCTGTTTTTCATAATCTTTTTCTTATGCATAATGTATAATATTGGAAGCTTGTTCAAATGTATTTAACCTAGGGTTGTATGTTCTTAATAGTGAGTGTTGAAACTGTTGTTTTAGCTATGAGATTTTTTAGGTTCTTTACAACATGGCATGCTTCTATCAATATTGCAATGATATTACATTCTAGAAAGAACCATTAGTAACATATAGTGCATGAAGAGAAAATTTACAGTGGATGAACAAAAGGTGTAGGCTATTGTAGACATGTAGTCTCAAGGAAGTGAAATCCATGAACAAATTACTTTCCAAAAAGTATCAAAACCGATGATATTGTTTTGATATGCAAATTGAAGCTCAGTTTACACTTTCTCATAAAGAGGCCAATGTTTCCCATGTACAAAGGAACTTTCTAATGAACCCCACTATGATCAACTCTGCTAGAAATTCCAAGCTAAAAGAACATCTATGATTGGAGTGAATCAACCACGCGCATTCCATGAGAAATCCCCAAGGCTCAATAATCCAAACTTGGAGGAATTTTATATTTTTCCAAAACCCCTAAATATACAGGTAAACTTGTGGGCCAAGTAGTATTCATCTTCCTACATTACCTAAGAAGTATCCAACTTCAAAATCAACGTATAGGTTTCCTTTTCAACGCAAAAAGATGGATGAACTAGAGAGAAAAAAATCAAATACAACAATCTATTGCATCTAAGGGAATTCCCTAGATACTGACTATCCACTGCACACACATCAACTTGACTCTACTCCCTTTTCCATTCAGGAGGTGATGCCATCCAATGTTATGCAAATTGTCATAGATGTAGCCCATGTTTGCAAAGTTGTAGGGTTGGCAGTATAAAAATGATATAGGCATATTTTTTGGATGCTAACTTGTAGGTACTCATTGAATAATGCACTAAAAAGATTTGGTCAAATTAATTAGCCAAGCTAATTGAAGATCAATCAAGAGTCCATGTGTTCAAATGTAGGCAGCATCAATCACAGGTTATTTACCAAACATTTTCCAAGGTATGTTGCTTGAAATGATTGAGACTAGATTCGATACATACTCCATTCTTATTTAAAAACAATGGAAGGTGGAAGGAACTTTATGTGCCATAGTTGATAGCAACATTTGGGCATTATGGAAGCAATCCTCATCAGAGGCAGTCATTGAGATATAGTATCAAATTCTAGGTGATCATTTGGGTTGATGTTGAATTTCTTGTTTATTGTGTTGAACTAATGTGTTGTATGATATGTTATGTGACTAATTATAGCCCATGTTTAACCGAGACATGAAAAAATCAACTCTGTGTGAGAGGATTAAAACCATAAAAGATAAGCATATATCAAATTATAGACACAAGTAGAAAACTTATACATATGAGGTGGAAAAAATTAAACACACCTATTCATATGGCATCTTATCCCATGAATGGATTCATGATTACAATGAAAAATATTTTTGGTTTAAAAGAGAAAGAAACCCTAATATGAATGAAACCCTAAGAGTGAAAGAAACCCTAATTGCCCACCCACCTCCTCAATGACCTCATATAAATGGTCATGCAAGAATATTGTGCACTTCTAATGAGCTAACCTGTAAATTTCCATTAAAAATAGGGACTGGAGCAAGAAGACAAAAATTTTCAAAAGTGAACACATTAGAAGCATTTATCCTACCATCCATCACTCTGGAACCGTGTGTTACACCCATATTTGTGTGAGTGTGCTTTATTTATTGTTGGTGGGGAAATTCTAGGGATTTTAGGGCATGATCATCCCCATGAGAGTAATGTCTTAGATCCCATTAGAAATTCTGGGCATATTGCAGTCGTAATAAGATAATGAACATAAGAAAATTACCTTACTAATTGAATCTGGGCAAGTAACAACCCCTGCACTTCGTGTTTGGTAAGTGGGTCATATTTCAGACCTAAAAATCAGTGTTGAGTAGATGTATGAGTAAGCATCTGAATGCTATGACTAGAGAATGGAAGCCTCTCTTCTGGATGACATCCTCACTAAAATTCAGAACGAGGATCTCACATCAAAAACATTTGCAAATCGATTTTTTACCATTTGTCATTCTGTTATGATTATTTTTTAGTGAGGTTTCTTTATATATGTTTGACGGGAAATCCACTCGAGTGGACGCATGCCGGATCTCCCTAGCTCAATGTGAGTTTAGAACAAATAGTACAGACTATAAACCACTTTCCTAGATCTAGTTAAGGATCAAGTTATCAGATGTCTTACCTTAAGTTTGTAGTCCTTTTTCCTGGATGTTGTTCCACACCTCGTGGTCATCATATCTAAGCTACAAGACCTGCCAAGATACACAAAACAAGACAAACAAGTAAAAACATCCAAATGATAACAAATATAAGTAAACAGTTAAGCAGGTAAACTACACAATATCATCAACACAACAATATTGGTGGAAAGCGTTTATATTACTGTAAATATAAGGAAAGTACATAGAAAAGAATGACTACAACCAAAGCTTAATGAATTAGCCCGTCACCATCCAATCCAATGCCATATCCTCCCAAGGAAGAGTGAGTCTCTCAATGGATGAGTAGAGATCTCTCTAAGATGATTTCACCAGCACGTAGACACTATAGACTTCCTCCTTTTGGAGAGGGATGGAGCTTCATTTATATAGGACTAAGTGGATAGGGTATGGATAGGGTAGGTTGAGATATGGTAGGAGAGAGATAGGGGATCCTTCCAAGAGGTTAGGAACCGAGTGCCATCTCTCCCAAGAGGTTAGGGATAAGGGTCCATGTCAGCTAGCTTCGAGAATGGGCTCGAAGGAGCTATTTTTACCCATTAACTGACATCGTCGCACCCTGCAAGAGAGCAAGATGCGACGTCACAGGTTGCATGAGGGAAACCTGCGACGACATCTCAAAACCTAGTATAACTGGGTTGATATCTCTTCCAGGTCCATAACTTAGTCAAGGAGACTTTAGGGATGTATACACTGAATCTCAGGATGGTAATATTTTAGGTGTAACAATATATCACATACATTGAAAGATAAACACATTATAGATTAAAAAATGAGAATATTCAGTTTCAAAAAAGATATTCCTATAATTTTGAGTGCCAATTTAAAGAAAGGCCTATCTATTGAGCTTTAATCATATTAAATGTTACAGTATAATACACATAATCCTTCAATACTATCAACTACACTTGTTTGAACTCTTGTTGGAATCGATCTCAATACTATCAAGCAGACTGGTAGACCTCCTTATAACAATAAGTTAATAACCACCAATAAACCCAAAATTCTAACTTCTAAGAGTGTGATTATTCAATCCTATATTTCCAAATGCTACCATAAGCAAAACTCTTCAATGTCTCAGCCAAAGATTATAATAATTCCTAATTTAGACAGTTGTACCTATGCTGAAAACTGGAAAGCTATTTTGTATCTAGTGGATTTAGTCTTATTTTTAGAACTTTGTATAGTAGTAATAAAATGAAACATACCTCCGAAGAACCTACAGATGAAGATTATAATTCTTTTCATATCTAATTAGATCAGGAATACACTCATTGTTGTCTTTACAAATAGTAGGTGCAACACCATTGTAGGGAAAATTGCTGCTAAATGTTTCCTCATTCTAGTTGTCAATATAAGTGTCTTCATCATCTTCTCCAACATCATCACCCAATTCTCTAAGAACAGATGAAAACCTACTTTCCTCATCCAATGAATCTAAGTCATTGGGAACGTGAATGCCTCTTTCCTATACAACAAAAATATTAAAAAAATGTTAGAAATAAGGAACAGATAATCTACAGTATCATAACATGAGAATTTCAACAAGTGAAACATACAAAAACAAACAGATTTTACAAATTCAAGTTGTGATTTATCATATGTTTAAAAAAAAGGAAATATTGATAGTAATCCATGTAAAAAGACACAAGAACCAATGATAATCATTGGTTTGAAATGAATTTTACCTCTGGTAAATGAAAGTTCTTGGTCACATGTCCTTCAATTTCTTTGGCAATTCTAGAAGACTCTTTTTCCAGGTCCTTCATCCGTGGCCCCCTTTCAATTTTTGTAGTGTACAACTCTTCATCATATGTGCTTTTGACAAAAAAAAGAGCCTTGTCTGTTTCAAATTGGTCCCAGTTCCTGTATTGGATATTGACGTGAAACTTCAAAATGTAGCTGCAAACTAGGAGAATTAATGCTATACTCATCATCAGAACAAGTAACCATGGGAAGATCTTACACGAAATGCAACCATGGAGAATGTTGAATACTAATGTAACATGGACAGATACCCTCCTACATTAGTTCTTGTGCCTCAATTGATAAATTTAAATCCTCTTCCCCAAGTTTTAATTGGAAAGTAAATAGCATAAGCATAAAACAATAATGCACATACACAAGGAATTTTTCCTTCAAATCAACTTATCATTCAATAACCAAAGCTTACAAGAAAACCTCCACAACTGCTTAAAACCACTAGTTGCACAGACTATATTTTTCAACATGGACAAAAGGGATCATGCTAGGTAGAGGTAGGCAATTGAGGGATCCACACATAAGGTTTTCTTCCTTGGATATTTATAGATTGGGCATTGTGAATGTATGGAAGCAAAGTGTTTGAATTGATTCCTATATATATATATATATATATCTTGAAGGCATCCTTGCTCTTTTCAAATGCATGGAAGACCCTTTTTCATTTTTTTTGTGAGAATACTTCCTATATCGATCGCCTCATTGCGTGTCAAAATACCACATTCTTGTGAGACGATGGTTATGGATCCAATGTTACATCCTTCATTGTCACTTGTAGTGCATTGCAAAGAAACTGATCTAACATAAGGATAGTATGACTGAGTTGACAATCTGAGTTTGAATTGTACATAATTTCTTTTTAGATAGGCATCCTTGTTCTTTTCAAATGCATGGAAGACCCTTTTTCCTTTTTTTTTGGTGAGAATACTTCTTATATCAATCACCTTGCTTCTTGTCGAAATACCACATTCTTGTGAGACGATGGTTATGGATACAAAATTACATCCTTCATTGTCACTTGCAATGCATTATAGAGCATCTGATCAAACATAAGAATAACATGAGTGAGTTGACAATCTGAGTTTGAATTGTACAGATTTTAGATCTCGGGTGATTTTCATTGAAATGCTTCAGTAGAAAATCAAAGTTTTCAATGTCTACTCAATTCAACATAATTATCAATGCTCTATGCAATTAAGGAAAACCTAGGAGAGAAAAGGAAATTTTGGAGTATATGGAAGCCATTGGATATAGTGCAAGTGTACAAAACCTTTACCTCTGGAGTGGGGTGAAGAATTAGAACTTTTGCGACAATTTCTACCAGTTTGAATAGTTATGGATTCTACTCCGGGTTGTAGCATGGCATCTTGTCCAGAACTATAGAATATTAATATGGGAGATCGAATTGAAAGATGAAAGGGTGATCAGAGGATGATGTTGCAGTGCAATTAGTGACCACCATCTCCATTAATTTTCCAATTGTCAAATGATCTAGTTTTGTAAAATCCTTACTTAGACTTATATGGTTGTGATTTCATGTTTGGGTAGTGAATATACATATGTCATGCACTGATGATATTTTTGTTTATCTTTGAATCCCACGAAGAAATAAGTGAAGAGAAATGAGGCACATGTTGCTAAAGTGTCAGGAACAAAGAAGAAAAAGAAGGATGAGGAAGAAGATGGTGAAAGAACAGGAATCAAAAGAAAAAGAAAAAGGATCCAAATGCACCAAAGAGGGCCATGTATGGCTTTGTGTTCTCTTCTCAAGTTGAAAGAGAGGTAATTTTTTTAATTTTGTTCTCCTTTAGGATTTTTCTAATTCTTATATCTATTCTTGTTCTTTATATAGTACAATTCCTTTAAATATTTTTTCCAACTTTCTTCCGTTCTTCAACTAATTCCTATCAAGCTAAACATTTAGTTTGGCCATGGATCAAATACAAGTAAAATATATTAGATCTTGTAGTAGGTGGGAAATGAGCATGATAGTTTAGTTTATGACTATTCTAGAACATATAAATGTTGAAATACTTGCATGTACAGAATTAGATGCCATTTGAAGAATTATGATAGTCTTACACCTATTGGTGAGTTATGCTTTTCCCTATTACACATAATACTATTTTCTTTCTTAACACTCTTCTTATTTATGATTTATGTTGTAGGATGTTTGGGGCTTATTTTTTCACTACCTGCTTTAAGCTCTGCATGTTCTCGAATTTTAGGCTAAATACTGATTCTGGAATCTGGAACTACACACTTGGGAAATTACAATGTGGTTGGTGTAGAACCTTGTAGTATATTCTAGTGTTTGTGAATAACTACTCAACTAATTCAATATGATGGGGTAATTTACTATGGTTATTTATAAGAATACACTACTTGCGAGGTCCTAAGCAATTTGCTTTGATGTTGAGGAATAATGATGGAGAAATGTGGTTTATTTATGCACTCACAATTACTTGTCTAAGCTATTTAGGGATTAGTTATCCTCTGAGTGCAAACTCTGCTTACCATGGTTTGAGAAATTTCAACAATGTCAATTGTTTGAGTAATGAGCTAGCTGCTAGTCTTGCCAATGCAGAATTACACTTAAATGCAGTGAGGGAATGGTACACTCTTCAAGCATTGATCTGTGGGAAAAGAAGATGCTAGGAGATGTTGGTAACACGGTATGGTGGAAGCCCTCTTGAAGCTGGGTTTTAGTGTTAAGAGGAATGGCAAGAATAAAATCAGGGACTAGGGTAGTACTGAGTCAATGCATTAGAGACTCAAGAGGATGCTTAATGGTAGAATGGGAACATTTGACAGGGTTTGCATAAATAAATATCCAAAGAAAGCATTAATTTACTTTGTTAATGGTGTGGACCTCGGGACCATGACCATTTATTTTCACAAAGTTGGGGACCATGACTATGATGATTGTTCCCGGAAGAAGTGGGTGAAGTTGTGGATCTATAAGCCTTTCAGTGCAAAAGTGATCTTGCAAAAAGAAACTACTGTTTTTTCAGGGATTTTCCTCTAGTGATATGCAGTTACTTGAACATAAGTGAAGAGGGCCTAGTATTTGAATCCTTCTATAGAAGAGCTATGATTCAATTTGTTTTTGAAAATGAATAGCCCTGAAATAAGAAATGAATTTGCAGAATTTGCTATAAATATATTTTCCACCTACGGACATTCCCGAGTAGTGCTATCAAAATGTATAACTAGAAATGGTTGTTGTTCTCATCTCCAGAATGCAGCCCACAAGCATATTTTGATGACTGAACACACCCATGAGAACCATTAGTCCTCTCTAAATCAACTTCCAGTTTCAAAATGAATCTAATCTGTTTCTAGTCATCACAGGATTTTCAAACAAAATTCAAACTGGCATCAAGTAGATTTGAAACCATTGTTTGTTTGTTCTCCAATGTTGAAGTTGTCTTCTCTCTCATGTTGGTCATGGGATCTATTAAAACTTGTCTCTAGTGATTTATCTGAGTCATTACCATTTGTTGATGTATATATCTGTGTTTTCTCACGTCAATACAATCTTTGGGCCTTCTCACGGCATTTTCATGGCATCTGTTCACGTTCACACTTCTTCATTCTTCATGTATGCTATCCTCTCCAAATGTTTGCAGCTTTATTACATTCAGTCTCTAGTACCGAATGTGACAAACTAGAAAATGTACAATAGACACAAAGTGCAACAATTCACAGTTCATCCATATCATAACACTTGCACAACTCAATTAGTTTTCCATTATGTGACAATTGTAAATAGGAAAACCGCGAGGATGATACAACTCTCAAAAACCACAGTTGGCCTGATACTGTGAGCACAATACTATTGATCAAGTCATACATACATAACATGAGGGTACAATAAAATATTTAAATTATAAATGGGCAGCCTAGAAAATACACAATAGACACAAAGTGCAACAATTTATCATAACACTTGCACAACTCAATCAGTTTTCATTACATGCCTATCAATAGGAAAACAGTTACAATAATACAACTCTCAAAAGCTACGGTTGGCCTGATACCATGAGCACAATACCCCTGATCAGTTCATTCATACATAACAAGAGGGTACATTAAAATACTTCAATTATAAATGGGTGGCCATCAACCACTCTAATAATCATTCTCTGTTTGTCTACATCAATGTGTAAGTTTTTGATTTATTGAAATACGTATCTTCTGTTTTTAAAAGAAAATGAATATTTCAGTCAGCTGATATTCTTAGGTTTCTTCTTTGAATGGACTTAAATAATGTTTTCCATACCTTCAGATAGGTTAAAGAAAAGCGGAAATTGATTGAGAAAACTGTAATGAAGAATCCTTTAGTTTAACAGGTTATTGGAATGAAAAGTTGTCTAACATTTAGAACAAACCCGAGAACTTGAATTACTCTTTGCAGTCATATATTTCACCATACTTTCAATGTATATATAATCCATCAATGGGCCATAATTTGGGAACGATATTTTGAAAAATATTATATTCATTTCTAGACAAGCTTCATGCCTCCGATTTTTTTTTTTTTTTGCAGTTTCACATCCTAACATTTGTTTTGCTGATAGGTGAACCTTACAGTCAAGGCGGGGGGGTTGATATTGAAAAGACAGACAATGTGCCTTTAGAGAAACCCAAAAATTCTATAAACCTGAGGTATTGCATGTAATATTTTGCTTGGAGTGTAGGGAACTGTGGCATGCAGGCTTTCACTGGAGAACTGCAACTGTAGGCTCGATGATTCTTATGCTCTCTATTACCTTGTATGACATGGGATGGATGGTATCATCATCCTTATTTCATGGACTATCACTCTTGATAGAGCGCACATTAAAAAACCAAAACATGCCTTTAATATGTTTGAATCAAAACAACTACAATCTAGACTTTTCTTATTATTTGTATGCACGCATTGCTATCATTGCATTCGAACCTTGGATCTGATTTTTTTCATATGTGCGACGTTGGGCTTCATATTATAGGAAAAGGGTTTTAGTGTGTTTTTTTTTGGGAGAAGAAGAGTCTCTAGGACCTTAAGACAATAGATTGTGGAATGAAAGGTGCAAGCATCCTAATTTTCATTATTTGTAGTTGGTGTCCAAGTTGGATATAGTTTGAGTTCTGCCAAAGGTAAACGATAAAATATGGTGAGGTTGTTTTTTTGGTAGTGTACCATATATAACTAATGGGAATTCTTAGTACTTCAGGATGTTAAGCTAGTAGATATTGGATGTCTAAGTTGTAGATGATATAGATTAATTTATGAAAAGGGAAGAAGATTTTTGAGGTAGGATGTCCCAAATTGGATGTATTGGATGTGAATGCTTGCTAGGAAAGCTAACTTGACGTAGACTGTGCTCTTCAACTGCATCTCCAATTCTATCCTTCCTGGAAGAACTAGTCCTAAGAGAAGGTGCAGCTGCTACAGTAGCTGCAACCAAGATAGGTTGTGCCTCCTTATGCCTCCTCTCTTTTCTACCTTGCTTCTTAGCTTCTCTTGCCTGATTTAGGTTATCGTTTATCATAAATGCATCACATCTTTGCTTCCACAATGCTAGCTGCTCTTTAGACAAATTCATTATCACCCTAAGAATTAAATTCTATGCAAAGATATTCAAGGTAATATCATTACCAAAACAGACAGGGAAATAGATAATAAATTTAAATATTCACTGATATAGAAATAAAATCACATCAAGGGTCAAATCAGAAAGGGAGTGATTTGCCCTTGCATTTTCAAGCAGGTTGTTTTGCAAGAATGTAGTTTCTCCTTCTAATTCATCTTCTGGTGCCATATTCAAAACCTATGTATCCCTTGCCTCAGAGAGTTGCTTCCATTGAGAATCTTTTGAGATTATTTCAATATTGGGCGAGATAAAAGAAGCATATGTTTTTTCCTTGGTATCTAGCATTCCATGAAGGAAATTTTCATTGGTTACTTCATCTCCTTCTGGATGATCTGCTCCAAAAACACGAATCCAAGAAAGGAAAATATCAGTAAGCAGCATTTCAAAGATGATATTGTTAAAATAGAAATGAAATGGCAGAAGAAAGAAATGCAGACTCCGCCACTATAGTAGGTTCTTTTGTCTCCTTTTGAAAGGACCAAACCCCCCTTTTGGATATGCAGAATTTGTCACTGTATGTAGGGATGCACATAGTACTTGGGTGCCTCCTTTCCACATATGCATGTTGGTGATAGAAGTTTCAATGTCTTTGAAGCAATCTCTTGTTCTCCAAACATCAGTGGGTTAAAATACCAAAAGGATTACATTTAACATTAAAATATAGAACAACACTGATTGAGGATGATACAAAACTCTATGGTAAGACAATTTATAGTTTAAGCATGAGAACTTGCTTACTTCATACTAGACTCTTCTGGTATCCTATCGTTACAATTTTTTGCTTGATCTCCTACCAAAATTGAACCAACAATATCTCTTTCCACTAACACATCCAGCTCTTCCTTAATTGAGCATGCCTTCAAAGAAGCATTGCTACAATATGCTTCATTATTCCTGAGCTATGCAAGCTCCATACAATTAGACACCTTCATAGCCTGTATTTTGAAGGAAGCATGCTTTGAATTACTGTGCTTTTCAACAACAGAGTCACCAATTCTGGCTGGAACATCTGACACATAGCAGAAGCTTCACTAAACATACCTATATTCATAAATCTAGACTGTGCATATGATCAATTAATGACTACTGTTGACACCAGGTCTGAGAAAACCTAAAATTTTTGCTAAAATATCCTAAAATAGAAGAAATTCTCACAAAATGGTTGAATTGAAGGTTTTTTATATAAAAATATAGAAGAAAAATCCATATTTACAAAGTCCGCCAACAAATATATGCAAGTGTTAAACCCCGATCAAGTTCCACCGACGGAGATAATGGAGATCGATATCTACGGCTAATATCACCCCCGCGTTGCCAAAGTGATCGTCAACAAACAGTGGTGGGTGGTAGCGGACATAATACCACCAAGGCACGTGTCCGATGTTCATTCATCCGCGTATGTGATAGAGTGGTATCGGAAACCACCATAGCGCCGGGCAGAACCACCCATTATGGAAATATGGAGAGATACATTACGTGGCAAGGTGGGGCCTAACACGTGGCAAACAGGGAAAGCTTGGCAGGGCCATGACACGCGGCATTATACTTTGTAACAATCGGAAGGCTGATACATACCTCAATCAAATCGACGGACAACATTTCATCCGCAGCTAGGAACATGCACACGAGATATAAGGAGAAGCGGTCGCGGAAAATAAACCGCTATAACATGTGTCAACAGGTGGTTAATCCGCGCAGGGAGCAAACCGGTAAAGGAAACAGCCTTTTCGATCGCGGATACCACTGGATGGAGTAAAGGGGGACGAGATCTGACGGCCCAAAACAAAGCCTTAAGATCAACGGTTGGATATGACCCACGTTCGTAAAGGTGCAAGGATGTTAATTTAAAAGCGCTTATATAAAACAGAAAAGGGCTCCACATAACGGCATTTTGCATGTGTCGTTATCCTGGAGAGCTTTGAAGACTGGTGGAAGCAGGCGATTGCGACAGAAGGCGAAAGGTGAGTACATACAGGTAGGGTCTGGTGACCTGTCACACTTTTTAAACGGAATTTTGTTTAAAAGAAGCGTTTAAATGGAGACTGTGCAAGATATAGACGTTTTTAGGTCAAAAGATGCCCTAGAAGATAGAGACGAAGATGTTTACGATACCCTAATTAGGTTTCCGGTCTCCGATATAAAAATTAGGTTGTCTGAGTTATTAAAGGAGGGTACAGACCCCCATAGGGTTCACCAGTCGTCTTTAATAGCCTTTTGCCCAGACCAAATCCCTTGTTTCCCAGAATTCATCTCATGGTGTGTCGAAAATTACTCCCAGGAAGAAAAAGTCGTTTTAAACAGCCAAAAAACCAGAGTCATTTGTAAAATCAAACCAGTCGAATTGATTAAAGCCCTAGAAGTAGATTTATCCCAAACCCTGGACCCTGAGGTTTTCTCTGAAGTCTCAATTATTGAAAATTATCATCATGCTTCTCAAAGTGATAGGGAAATTTTTTTGTCAACGTGTCTCAAGCCAGAGACCAACATTTCAGAACTTCCTTACCCTTTGGATATCAATCTTTTCAATGAAAATACTCAGTTGGTCTTGACACTGTTGGCCGTAGTTTTAGGGTTAGATACGGATTTGTATATAACTGAGTTTCAATTGAGTCTGTTGTACATAATAAGTATAATCCAGTCGGGGATTGACGAAAGTCAAATCCCCCGACTTAATTTTGAAACATTTATAACAGAAAGGATTCATGACCAGATGGTCAATTTTTCCACCCACCGACATTTCAGGTTTCAGGCCTTTTTAATGAGAATGATTATGGTATCCAGTCAAGAGGAATTGCAGTCCCCAGAAATCATTTTCACGACTCTACTGGAAAATAATATGTTCAATTATATCAACTACATGCTCTCAGAGATTTATAGGATGATTTTCGGAAAAAATATGCCTAGAGTACTGCCGGAAATGCAGGTATCCATGCAATTGAATACAGAATATGCTACAGGAGATTGGTTTTTATCGAAAGACAGTACAATAATCAGATTGTATGGGTTCATACATAAACCTTATGTGTTACCAGCCTTCCTTACTTTGAGGATTTTTGCCTTGGAATTCTTGAGACAGAAGTTGATTGTGGAAGATAACAATTTCTTAGTTCACAGACAAGCAACGGACATTAAATACCCATTCACATTGGGTCCGTTCACCATAAAGAATAAGAACGCTGCTGTGTATATAGAGAAATTGTTAAAAGATATGAATTTTGAGACAGATGCAGCTATGGAGTATGACCCATTAAACATAATATCCAAACGAAGGACTGAGCATCGTATCAAGGCCCTGAACCATCATATTGTTGAAGGAATGTCGGACAGAGCTAATTGGCTCGAATACAAAGAAGAAATTATTCCAGATACGTCCGACAAAGAAATATCATTGATAGAAACAACAGCAGAGACAGAAAGCGAAATAGATACTGCATTGGTGGGGTCCAAAAGACCTATACAAGACATTATGATCATTGAGGATGAAGAAACTGAAAGAGGAAAAAGATTGAAAACTGATGAATCACAAGAGTTAACAACAGTTTCAGAAGAAGCAAAAACAACAGAAGTTGAAATACCAGAGGTTACAGTGAAAGAGTACAACATTGAAGAAACCCCTGTAATGGGTGATGTAAATAAACCCCGGAATATCATGGATGTATTTGATGAGCATACTAAAAATAAACAGGAGTCCGCAAAACAAACAAGCCAATTGTTTCCAAAGGTCAGGAGTATATCTAATAATGAGGTGAGCTTATTTACCAGCAGAAACAACAAAGAGAATTCTTTGAAATTTTCAGTTGTAACAAAAAGCAAGATCTCAGAGATGAAGATAGACTTGTCGAAAGTAAATGCCCCTGATAAAATTTTATTACATAGACAAACTGGAGAAGTCATATACTCAGACTATTTGGGAGCCACATTAAGAGCAGACAAGCTGAAGAATTCAGTGGACAAATTAAATAATCAGTTGAGACAGGAAAAGGCGGAGAATAAGTCTCGACAGCAGCAGATTAAGAAATTGCAAATAGATTTGACTAATAAAGAGGGAGATGCAGCTACAAAACTGCTCAAGGAAAAGGAAGATATGATCTTAACATTAAGACGAAAATTAAAAATCCCAGACACTGTACTTATTCAAGGTGCAGAATTGACAGTATTAGAAAAAGAAAAAGAAGAACTATCTAATGAAGTCAATGATGTCACTGCTAAAATGTTAAATCTTTCTGACGAAAAGGATTATTGGGAAAAAGAAAAGATCATTTTAAAGGAACAGTTGGCAGAAGCAAGAAAACAATTAGCAGAGAATAGCCAGCAGCAAGTACAGACAAGCTCAGAAGAAGATAAGACCGGAGTAGATGGAATTTTACAGGCAATGTCACAAATATGTTTAAAAGATAATGAAATCAAATTGTTAAAGACAGAAATACAGAAATTGAAAGAAGAAAATGAAGTAAAAGAGAAAGAAATAAAAACTTTGCAGGCCAAGAATCAGGAATTGAGCAATAATAATAAAGTATTAGCAGCTCACGCGACAGGGCAAGCTGCTATGCAAGGGTGTAAGCACATGGTGTGGGACCAGATCATAAAAGAGGTTGAGAAACTTAGGCCATATCTGGATTACATAAGAGTTAAAGAAAAGGTAGCTAAAGATGCCTTCGAAAGTTGCCGAGCAGTCAGGGAGAACCTAAATAGAAAGCCGAAAGAAGTAGCCCAGAGAGCGATAACATTTTTAAATAGTCTAACTGAGGCAGACCTGACAGCCATGAATATAACGAACAGAATTTCTATCATCACTTGGGCCAGAAGGATCTTGGGGAAATACTCGCATGTTGAGAATGTCGAGGCCAAAGCAGAAGAAATAAGGGAAGAAGTAGTCAAGTTCAAAAAGCAGTTTGAAAAGTTAGTAAACAAGGGATTCCCAGCTTTCTGGAACGAAAAGAATGAATTAATTCCTCCAAGTGAATATAAAAGATTACTGTTTGATATAAGAATGGAAGAGAAATTTCCAGCAGCTAGATCATATGCTCACAGGAAAAATTTTAATGGAGAAAATGTCAGGGGAATTTGAAATTTTAAATATGCTAATTTCAACTTGTGGAAACCTTCTTCCTGTTTCTTATGCAGGTCATATTGAGATGCGAGTCTTGGTGAAGGAAATGACCAACTATGACTTACCCACGGTTGACCAGTGGAATTATGTGGAGAAGTACGGAAAGACCAGATATTCTGTTCATACCTAGATGCACTTAAAACCCTTGCCATGTGGCGAAAAGATGATATCCAAAATTTTTTGCCAAGTGGCAAAAAAGACATTTTATTTTAAATTTGTAATATTATTTGAAAGACAGTTATGGGTTGCTCGAAGACAGTTATCTTTTAAGTTAAACATTTTTAATTGTTGGTTAGAAGAAGCAGTTATGTGGAGCTTCTTCTAAAATTTTTTTGTATAAAAACAATGAGAGTCATTGTTGAAGGGGTTGGAAAATTTTTGGGAAACAAGTATGTTTTGAAGTCTATTTTTTGAGAAATAAAAGCTGTACAGTGATGGTACCTATCTTTTGATATCATAGATTCATGAGTTAATCAACTTTACAGTCTGTTATTCTCCTTTATCTTTATATGTGCATGTTTACTTTCTTCGTTATATCTCCCATAGTGTTTTTCTTCCATATTTAAATGAGCACTTGAAATAACTTGAGATTCATACTGGTTATGCCTCATTTTATTGCGTTTAAATATCCACTATATTCTCCAAAGTTGACAATAGATTCATCCTAGATAGATGCCTGTTGTTGATGGAATGTCTTTACTTCTTTCTATATCACCTGAAAAAATCAACTTGACTGTAATATGATTACTATCTTGCCTCTGTGTAAATCTGTATGGTGAAAATCTCTTACTGGTTTATTATACATTTGAAAACTTCGACTCCATGCCCAATGTTTCTTGTTTACCTTTTCGACCAGAAAATATTTTTTGAGAAATTTTAAGAGAACCTTTGTATATTTTAGCCTTCACATATATATCAAGAGAGAGCCCTCTCTGGTGGAGAAAATGGCTAGTTTTTCTACCTAAAGCTTGGTTTGAAATAGGTTACCTTAGGTCTTATTTTCTTACAACCGGAATAAAATCTAAGTGCTAACAACTACAATGCCTTTAAACTGTTCAAAATCCTATTTGACCTGTTACTTAGAGTGGAAGCATTTTATTAATTTTACCAAGATCGATATTATTGTTTCCTAGTAAAACATACCTTTAGTTTAAGTAGGAAATCGTGCTAAATTATGCTTTGATTCTACTGCTAAAGGAACTTCTTGTTGTTGCATTTCTTGATTATCATCTAGATACATGGAATTTGTCAATAGGCTATTGCATGGAAAATGTAGACAGAATTGCAGGCATTGAAATTAATAGAACCCCTAGTAAAGGACTCATCAAGGAAGTTTGTAACTTTATCAGTTCAACAATGACCCATAGATGCAACAAACAGGGACAATAGAACACAGATGATGGAAAGTAACTGACATATATGAAATGAAATATTTCAGACAAGATTCAGTAAGATATAAGCAATGGTTGAATGAGATTGATCTCTATGCGAGTGAGAATGTCAACAATTTGCTTGTTGGAAACAAATGTGATTTGACTGCTAATAAAGCTATTGATTATGATACAAACAAGGTAATGTTAAATGTTGAGTAGCTGTTGATTGTTGGTATCCTTGGTAGACTCCATTATTTATTTAAATTTATGGCTTTATAATGATATTTTTCTTCTGTTGGCAGGTTTTTTATGATGTTACTGATCAGAAGAGTTTCCATAATGTGAAACAATGATTGAATGAGATTGATTGCTATGCAAGTGAGAATGTCAACAAGTTTCTTGGTGGAACAAATGTGATTTGACTGCAAATAAAGCTGTTGATTATGATACAACCAAGGTAATGTTAAATGCTCATTAGCTTTGGCATCATGTGCACTGCTATGTGTTTCACTGTATGCATCATCGTCTTTGACTTGATGAGGATTTAAATATAAGTGTGCCTTGAAGTTGTTGGTGCTCTGTTTTTTGTTAATTGCAACACTATGGAAGTTTGTGGTCTTAAGTTTGTTGACTTGGCTTGTAGATTCTTTTTTTTATTAATCTCAAGGGTTAGTTTTTTTTTCACTTTTCAGTCTACATTTTTCTTGACATGCTTTGTTTATTTTGTTCTTCAAGGCATTTGCTGATGATATTGGCATTCCATTTTTGGAGACAAGTGCGAAGAATGCAACAAATGTGGAGCAGGATTTCATGACCATGGATGCTGAGATAAAGAACAGGTGCACTTTTTTTTTATGATGTTTTCCAACCTTTAACAAGCACCTATATTATACAATTGTGATGTTAGATGTTTGTTTGACTCCATAATTTTAATTGTGTGTAATGGCGTAAACCTGTGCCAGCAAATACTAATGAATCTAATTGAGATTCTACTTTTTCTATGATCCTGTTGTTTTATGATAAAGTTAAGTGGTGATACAAAATTCAAATTACATATCGTGACTATTGGTAATCTTGTTGGTTTGAGACACGTTCCTATTGTCTATTTTATTGGGCATAGCTGATATAACATTGGGAAAATACTGGTTTTTTCAGGTCGTGATAGAGTGTTGTAACTATATACCTTGTCCATTCATTGATTTGAAATCAACACTGTAGATGAACTCGCAAATTTTTATGGCCAAGTGAATTGTATATAGAAGTTTGTATTTGGAAGCATATAAATACTCATGCCTATCATGTATTTATTTGAAAATTTTGTTGCATATGTATCAAACCTTCATCTATATTCTATTATTGTTTGCTTGTTTACTTGTGTGGGAATTAATGTATGATTTGTCTCTGTTCTAGTGACTTAGATATTTTCACATCAAATTTGATAAACCTCATTGATTGCATTTGAAAAGGGGCATTAAAGAACTACATCCCACACTCTACTTGTTATTCCTAAACAATTTCTTGTATGTCTTGTCTCCATAGAGCAATAGTGCCAATGATTATGCCGTTTTCAATTCCTGAACTTGGACATTTTAATTTCTGGGCTGCATGCATTCACATCACTAACCCTTCTTCATAACAATTTTGGTCAGGCTCTAGGCTTCTAGGCTATAAAATCTTGCAAGCATCTTGAGCATATCTATCAATATGCTCAAGATATTCATGCCCAAGTGAATTATATCCAGAAGTTTGCATGTTGCAAGCATATAAAATTATAAATACTCATGCCCATCATTTATTTATTTGAAATTTTTGTTGCATATGGATTGAACCTTCAACCATATTCTATTATTGTTTGCCTCTTTACTTGTGGTGGCATTACCATATGACTTGTCCCTGTTCGAGTGACTCAGATATTGTTCCCATGCAAAATTTGTTTGAATATCATCATTGTCAAGCAATAACAACCTCTTAAAGGGTGCTAGCTCAATGGTAGAGCACTTGCCTAATTATAGGCAGGAGATTGGTGGTTCGATTCCTCCGTACCCTATCATAAATTAGTGACTAAGAAAACGACTAAATTCGCATATATACGACTATTAGTAGCTAATTTCCAGTATCTTATAGCGCGACTAATGTTTAGTCGTATTTAGCTTAGTCATTAATATGTTATCATCTAGTAGTTTATTTAGTCGTATATTTGGTCATTAATTGTGACAATTAATGACTAAATCAGTGAGTATCAATGACTAAATCAATGACTAAATCAATGAGTATCAATGACTAAATCAATGACTTAATCAGTGACTATCAATGACTAATAAGTCAACCAATTAATGACTAGTGAAATATGACTAGAGATAAGATAGTGGAAATCGGATACTATTAGTCATTTTTTTAGTCATTAATATCTCATTTTGTACCAGTGGAATGAGATCACTACTGATCCATACCGGAACTGCTTGAGCTCTCCACACCGACAATTGGTCAGCTGAGCTCGAAGGTTGGTGAGGAGTTCCTCACACCATTTGAACACCTTCAGAGACATACAGTCCTCTGCATACAACATTTGGGACTTCGTAGCCAAGTGAGCCGCTTGGATCCCTGCTATCCTCACTATGGTGAAGAGTATAGCATGCAATGGACGATCTCGCACCTCTTTAATGGGAATTTTCCCATTAGAGGCACGGGCATGTGGAGTACAGTGCTGGGCGATCAAGTCATCTACCGTCCGGTCACTCCCTCGTGATCTGGTGAGTGATACATTATCCCCTCTCCGGGATAGTCCTGTCAAGAAATAGATGTCATCAACATCTATAGTCAATATATGCTCCCCGATCATGAAGTACTGTTGTGATGCATCCCAACTCTGAAGCATATGATCCAGTAGTAGGACTTGGGCCCTCATGCCCTGGACCTGGAAGAACTTCAATAGTCCACAGTTCCTCAATGCCTCCACACACAACGAATCATTTGTTGCTTGTACATATTCACTTCATACTCATTCTCACGCCATTCTAGCACCATGGTGAAGGCCACAAATCTGTCAAAGGAAGCATTTAAACATCATTAGACCTCACCCAAACCATCAAAAGTTTTTCTTATGGGATGGGTTTGATTTTTGAGATGGATGTTTCCGTCGTCGCACCCCGTCTTTGATGGCAGGGTGACATCGTCGCAAGACATCCATACAAGTTTTGCGACGACTTGGGTTCGTCACAGTTCCTGTAAGGGAGACTTGCGATGACCCAAGGGCACAAAATCCCCTCACAAATCAACCCCAAAACCTAGAAAATGGACAAAAAATGAAATTGTAAACCACTAGAAAGATGCTGGATGAGATTTAGGTTTACCAGCTCCGAACAGCTCGTGAAATGGTCACTCGTAGCTCCGGTAATCGACAAATCAAATTCTACTCCGAATAACACCTTCTTCTCCCCAATTTGGAAAATAACAATGGTAACTATATTTGGTCATTTTTTCTATTTTATAAACAAAAAGGGAATATTCTTTTTCAGATTTAGATGATTTATGGGTTATTTTCTATAGTTTGGATCATTTTACAACATTTGAATACCCAGTTGACTATTTGACCTAGTTTTCAAGCATGAAGGAGACGTTAAGTGTTTCATTTGCGTCGTTTTCGCATCGTAGCGATCATCTCAGGTATGAAAAACTTGTTGAATATTTTTGTTGTTATTTTCGTCTATTAGATTTGAATTATTTAATGATGACAAGCTTACTCTTTGTTCTTTCTTGTTCTCTTAGAACCATGAGAATAAGTCACCAAGTTACAATTTATCACTTTTCCGGGCTCGTTAAACTCCTACGGAAAAGGAACCCCCCCGGAGTCTATCTTTAAGCTCTTTTCAGGCTCTCGAAATACAAAACAATAGCCCAGTGAACTTGTCGCATTCACGCTCTCTAAAGTATTTGAACGATCATCTCCCTGGTGATAGTTTACCCCTTTTTCAGACTAGGGGGCACTATTTACGAAAAAGGAATACTCCAGCCAATCATGACTGGAAGAGTCCTCTCCTGCGTTGTTTTACCCTTTTTTGGGTGACGAGGATAACTTTACGAAAAAGGGCCATTGGAGTCTTCTTTAGTTATTTTTAGTCTCTGTAAACATGAAATGATGACCGAGTTTAAATTCTATGGACTTGTTAAAATTCGACATTGAAGGGCCCGTCATGGGACAAACCCCTCCTCTCTCAGGTTTGGAAAATATTTGGGATTGGACTCATCTATGAGATGAGCTATACCAAGCATCTGGTTACCCTCATACAGCTCGTAAAAAACACATGAGGCACTCATCGTTCATGATGGGTAAAAAGGAAAGCTCTTATGTTACACTTTTTATCAGTGGCAGTACTTAGTTGTTCTTAAACATGGCACTCATTTGCATTTGCATACTGCACTTGGATCATTCGTTTGTCCTCGATTTTTTCCTACTTCCTGAGTCTTGTTACTCCTTTGGGTCATCCAAAGAACACTTCCACCATCAGTTGCATTAGGATTCAGTGTCATACTCGTCATGTCAATACTACCAAGTCATGCCATGCCCATGTTCAACAATACTTTCACTACTCATTATCTGCAGTCAGTACACCTTCCACCATGTCGGTCTACTCTAAGTCAGTCCTGTATGTTACTGTACTATCTGATCTACTCCAAACATCTGTTATCAAGTTTCGTGTCGATGATGGGGGATTCATCATGGCCCTCCTTCAATGGATTCATCCTTATCAACTTCAAATCATCATCTGAGGGTTGAATCTAGGAACCAATCAAGTACCTTGGGTTTTCATGCCTCAATGGCAGGTTACCTCACTTTCGACATGAGTTTACATCATTGACTCTTGATTGAAAGATTTCGTTAAGCGTTCAAATTCAACTCATTTATTCGCACCTGACGATATGTACTGTGATACCTTGGGAATCATTGACATTAATGGTGATTTCCCTCGCACTTGTTAAACGATATACATCAATGACCGATAATCAAGTGGTTTCTACCATGTTTGATGTCAAGACATTTGTAATCACATGGATAGATTCATATCATTGTGGGTTCAGCTTGAAGACCCTGGGGATTCATTTTTTACCCAGGTTAAGATGGAGATTGTTTTGAGTCATATTACACGGATTCACTTTTGTATTGGTCGTGGCTATGTTATCATCTCATCATGGATCTACGCTTGTGTCTAGTAGCCATGATTGTGTTCAGTCGGTCATTACTACCATGGATCTGCTTTGTATTGGTTGGCAGCCATGTTGTGATTCATATGAGAATGTGTATTCAGAGTCAGTTGTACTACAGCAGCATCCTTCGTCCGACAAGTCCATTGCCATTCCTTCTGTCAAATCATATCACCTGTCAATTTTCAATAGCTTCATTCTTTGGGGGGCATTCTATTACACCTAAATCTTACTACCCTGAGAATCAGTGTAAACATCCTTGAATTTTCCCATGACTGAAGGGATTAACTGACCTATTTTCCAAATTCATCGCAGTTCACCCTTGTGCAACATGCGACATCGTAGGTTGTCCTAATGCAGCCTGTGACGATGTCATTTATTTGGATAAAATAGCATCTTCAATCCCATTCTCGAAGGAGAGTGACGTGGATCCCTATCCCTATCCTTTAGGGGAGCTAGCATTCAGTTCCCTAGCCCTTGGGTGAGATCCCCTAACTCTCTCCTATCATATCTCAACCTATCCTATCCTCTTAGTCCTATATAAGTGAAGCTCATTCCCATTCCAAGGGGAGGAACTCTATAGTATCTACATGCTAGTGAAATTAGCTTAGGAGAGATCTCTACTCATCCCTTGAGAGATCCATCATCCCTTTGGAGGCTTTGGCATTGGCTTGATCGAAGAAGGATTGCTATGTTAAGTCATTGGTTGTAATCACTTCCTTCTATGTACTTTCCCTTTTATACAATAATATAAATGCTTTCCACCAAATCTCATTGCATTGATGATGTTTTGTGTAGTTTTCCTACTTAACTGCTTACTTAGATCTATTATTGTTTAGGTTCATTTTACTACTTGTTTTGTTTTGTGTTATCTTGACAGGTTTTGCAGCTGAGATATGAAGACCATTAAGCTTGGAGCAAACATCAAGGAGAAAGGATCAACAATCTGAAAGGTAAAGCATCTATCTACTTGATCTCTAATCAGATCTAGGAAAGTATTCTATGTTTTGTCCTATTTGTTCTAGACTAACATTAAGCTAGGGAGATCAGGCCTCGAGTCCACTTTTGGTAGATTGTCCATCAAACATGGAGGCCTCGACAAATCATATCCTTCGCAAGGTGATGAAATCCAAGTCGAACAATATGAAATGAGAGACCAAAGTGGAAGAATATCCCTTTACCAAAAGGGATCTTGGGTAAAAGAGCCCTAGAAGAAAAGTCATTCGGATACCTCATTCATGACACGTCAGGGAAAGTGAACTGGCACTTTTGTCTTTCAGCCCAAGTATCACCTATACGTTAAATACAAGGAAGACAATAGATAGATATCCTTAGGCGCTAAGTGGAGTGCGACATTCCACAAAGTCCATTTGGAACCTGTCCTCGCGGCTTACCCCCGTGAAATGGGAGTCCGTCTCCACAAACTGGTCGATGACTGTGTCAATAAGTACAAGAGGATTTTAGTACCCTAGAGGACAACAACTATGTCTCAGATGAAAATGACAAGGGGGAATTATTTGGATGCCATTCCCGGTGTCCTTCCTAACTACCAAATTCTTTTTCTACTCAAGCAAGGTTAAAGTGTGTTGAGTTAGGGAGTTTAAATTTTAATGGTTGTATTACTCAATCGGGTAATGGAAGTGTAACTCATGGTGTGATGACTAACTCAAACATGCAAATGAATATGAATCAAAACAAGCCTTTCTTTTCAATGAGTGCTAGTTAATGTAGGGAGAGATTTCTT
The DNA here is from genome assembly GCA_027924585.1 of Larix kaempferi. NCBI lineage: Eukaryota > Viridiplantae > Streptophyta > Pinopsida > Pinales > Pinaceae > Larix > Larix kaempferi. Next base: position 7,652,564 of record BSBM01001430.1, on the reverse strand, counting down.
CGATCAAATGTAAGCACGAACTTTTAAATAACATGAAAAAACCTGTTGGCACAGGATTTGTACGCGGGAAGTGTGGAAGACGACAAGCTGCAAAAGGGACAATCTGTGGAAGAAAGGGTCATTCGTGAATTATTGTGGAAGCACGGAAGTAGTTAATTAGTTAGATAAGGGTCATGTGGACCATTTTGTAACCATGTAGTTTTGTATAAATAGGTGAATGATTGTAAGCCTAAGGGCATCGTATCGCATCACATGGGATGTAATTGAAGATCCGTTGAGGAATAGAGCTATCGATTTTGTGATTTTTAGTCTATTTTGTATTTGCAATATGATGTATTGTCTATTTCTGTGAAGGTCATTCCGTAGGTTTTAATGAATGCATGAATATGTTTGATTATGGTTCTATTTCTATCTCTGTCTCTATGCGATGATGAATGTGAATGTTTGCAACATGTTTAATACTCTGTGAGTTGAATGATTACTGTTGATGCGAATAAGTAGGTTAAATATGTTGTTGTGAATGTTTATTATCTGTTGAATCTATGAATGCTCTAATGTGCGAATGATGAGTTAATAGTTTAGCATAAGATATAATCTCTAGTTTCTACAAAGGTAATGTGCGTTGGATGCATGTCCTCAACTCCACTGCGGAAACATGGATCCTGCAGCCCCCTTGTGCATCTCGGGTGAGACTTCATTCGCTCCGCGAGTGATGCTGGAAGGGTAAAAACCCTTCTGGGCCGATGAGTAAGGGAGTTTGGGTTGGTGTTTGTTGACGACAGTGTGCAGTGGACCCCTGTTTATAGTCGCCTTGTCAACAAATGGTTCCATTGGCGGGACCTTGAAGAGGAAAAGAAGAGGATATGATGTGGAATCCGACGAAACCAGAGATTCAAAAGTGGTTTGACAGAAAGACAGAAGAATTCATAGAAGGAGAGAAGCAAAACCCTCGATAGACTGTAAGAAGTTGGCTGTAGAAGTACATTTATTCAGATATCCATGAAATATTTTTTCTGCAAATTCCCAGTATTGCTGCATGAGTGGTTAGCGCAACTAACATTCCAGAAGCACCATTTCCAAGAAACTGATCCTGAGCATTGGATGCCAGAACTGATTTGAGGGATATATCACTGAGTTCGCAGTAGACACGATCAATTCATACAGTGACGTGGAGAGGATATTTTTCAAAGGACCAAGAGGAAGGTTCTTGCTGTTGCTAAAACTATGGATTAGGATGCTCGTAAGCGAAAAGGGAATTCTGAGGATGACTTCCGATGAGTAGAAAGATCAGTGTGTGGAGGTTGTAGATGTCGCGTGAATGCAAATCCGATAGAAATATGCGGGGTAGATGGACATGAGCGACAACGAGTTTGTATGGGAAGTTGACAAAGAGTGTGGTACCTTGAGGAGTGGAGCAATATTTCGGCATCCTGGGAAGAAGAGGAGGACTGAGAGAGAGTCTCCTGAGAGGACCAGAACAAAAGGCTGCGAAATAGGGCCACAAGGGAGAAAGCGACCCTATTGCGACGAGTACGGTGACCAAACTACCCCAGAATCAGAAGAGACACAGATCGTAAGTTACAACATACCTACAACCCCGCGCACTACTCATAATTTCATAGGAGGAAACCCAAGCTAATCGCACAGTTTCCCTATGTGCAATGGTAAAAGTAGCGCATCAGTAAACAAAAATAGTAGGAACGTTAGAATGGCGGACAATGCAAAAATTCCCACTTTCCAGGGAAACGGGACCGAGGATCCCAAGCAGTTTTGGTTTCTGTGCGAAGCAATATGGACCATTGTAATACCCCAATTTTGGCCCTTGTGAAATATTGGCTTTTAATGTAAATATTGTATACATGCGATGTATGTTTCCATAGCATGGATATCAAGGCCAAAGCCCCGCTAGTGTATGTTGGGATTTTATTTAAAATGTACAAGTATTTGATATTTTACTACCCATGAGCTATTCAGCCATGGAATATTGTAAATGATGTAAATATTTGATATTGCAATAAAATACCAAATACTGGCTATGGAAGCAACGAATGAGAAGGGGCCATGTGTATCCACTAGGGAGTGGTGAGGGGGTTGTGGGGATGAACCATATGATTGCAAATGTCATCTTGTGAACCCATTTGACTTCCCTTGTTGACATCTAATTCTGTTGTAAGGAAGTTGTTGAAAAATTCAGTGCATGGCTTCAATGGAGCATGGGCATCCCAGAAATTCGTATGGTAGGTATGGGCTCTATTTTTCTTGTACCAAAACTCACCCTACTTTTATACCTCCATATTCCACAGTGTTGCATCTCTGCCACAAAAAGAGTTGACGACACTTCCCCTACTGCTTAAAACACCCAGAAGAGAAAAATGATGAGTGATCCTTGAAGGCAAATCTACCTTGTCAAGATTCAACCTAGCCTGAGACTTCATTTACCCTAACTACCGCGCCTTGCTCAATGTTAGGTGCACGGTAGTCTGTACTACCGCGTTATGCTCTGTCCCTGCCACGCGGTACTACCACGTTATGCTCTGATCTAGGGGCGCGGTACACTTTTTTTAACCTTTTTTCCATGGCTTGTGGGATTTTGGATTTTCGAGAGATTTTTGAGGATTGGGGTCCCTGATTCGATCCTAACTCACTTTCTGTGATTAGTAGGCCTAATCCACTAAACTCTCCCTAGATCCACCCTTCTCTCTTGTTGGTTAACCCTACCACACACTATAAAAGAGAGGCATTCCATGAACAAAGGGGAGGACTCTTAGAGGTATCAAACTTATGATCATGCAGCTTTGTGGAGATAGCTAGAAGAGGAAGCACTTGGAGCTGGAGGATTGACTTGGACATCAAGCAACCTTTGTAAGCATTCTTCAAGTTTGTTATAAAATAACTTGTCTTGTTTTTCCCATTTCATGTGTACTATATGAGTTTCTAACATGGAATGTATCTAGTCCAAATTTGAATTTGATCTTTACTTCAAGGTATTTGGAAGCTTGTGTGCTTGTTCCTTGTTTGGTTTCAACGGGTTCTACATTGGAGCTTTGGAATCAAGAGTCGGAAGCGGGACAAACGTCGAATTGAAAGGTGAGTTATATCTTTCATATCCTCTGAATACATGTAATCTTGTTGTGAATATTAGATCAGGAAATTCAAGGTAGCATTTGTTTAGTTTTGTCTTATCTTAGAGTCAGTTATAAATCTGCTTTAATTTAAGAGAATTTTGACTTATCCGTAGGCAAAAATTCTACCAACAAGAATGGAGACTCCACTGGTTTGAATTCCATTTTATTGATATGAGTTCACTGTCATCCAATTGTTGATTGTGACGTTTTTCTTTCTCTTCAAACTAGTATTGAATTTTGGGCTTTTTTTACCCTTATTCTTCCCTCTTCTCTGTATTTTTTTCTCCCTGTGTGATCAGTGAGTCCTCTAGGTCTGCAGCAACCCTGAAATTTTCATTTTTCTTTTCAAAAGTTGTGCTTTTCCACACTTTGCAACAGTACCACGCCCTCTGCGTTGAACACAGTGCGGTAGTACCGCGTTCCCTGCATTAGTACCAGAGCGGTAGTACAACAGTACCGCGCTTTAGTCTGACTCTGCCACACGGTAGTGTCTGCATACTATCTTTTTTTCTTGCTTGCTTGGTTACTAAGTCAATTCTTGATTTCCTCTGCTTTAGTTGGTATTTTCTATTTGCTGTACCATCCTATTCATTTTACAGTCTGTGTGGTGTGTTTATTACTTTTTTGTGAGCTTGATTATTGTGTGAATTAGTGGCAGTATTGGCACATAGGGTCACCCCTTCACTTTGAGTGCATTGGCTTGATCTTACCATCACAACCAGACCATTACTACTGTTCTCTATTACTGAATTGTGTAGTTTTCATAGTCACATTGTTTCCATTATTATCATCAAAATTCATAGTGAAATTTATCATTGGAAAACATTTGTGTTATTTTGATTAAATGGTCTAATAGCATCATTGTGCATTAGGAAGTTAACCATTGAAATTTGCCACAGAAATTCCTATTTTTTGAAGCATATTAGTTGTAAGATCAGTGAATTGGAAAGAAGTGTTTCAGTTTGGCTCTATTTACAAAAAGAAAACAAAAAGGTTTTGCTTTGGTTTTTAATTGCTTGTGAAAGTCATGCATTTATGATCGAAGAACTCTCTCTCTTCTATAGCTAGTTTTCATCGAAGACAAGGCTTATTTCGATTCATTCTCACTTGCATGGTTTGGGTCGTCATAACACCACCAAGTTTCACATCCATTTACCCGATTGAGTAATACAACCACTAAAATTAATCTCCCTAACTAAACCAACATTAACCTCACTTGAGGAAATCAAAAGAATTTGGTAGTTAGGTAGGACACCAAGGATAGGCCTCAACATAATTCCCCCTTGTCATTTTCATCTGAGACATAGTTGTTGTCCTCTAGGGAACTAAAATACTCTAGTATTTATTGACACGGTCACAACCAGTTTGTGGAGGGGCCTCCTGACTGTTTTTAACTTTCAGGGGTTAAACGGCCGCAAGATTGAGAACCAGACGAACTCTGTGGAATGTTGCACTCCACTTAGACCTAAGGCAACATCGATCATTGTCTTCCTTGTAATTCATAGTAATGCAAGGGTGATAAGGCAGAAGCGCCCAAAACCTTTTCCAACGTGTCATGAACGAGGTAACTTAGTGACTTTTCTACTAGGGCTCTTTTACCCAGGATCCCTTTCGGTAGAGGGATATCCTTCTCATATCGGTCTCTCATGTTGTATTGTTCGACTTGGATTTCATCACCTTGCGAAGGATACAGCTTGTTGAGGTCTCCAGCTCTTAGTTAGGAGTTTTCTTGTTATCTCATCTTTATAGAGGGTCATTTTTCTTTTTAGTGACTGCTTGTTGGCATTCTGGCCATTATTTTTATCAGCTCGCTTACTGGGACACCGGTCTCAGTATAGATTTTAGAGCTTGATTTTTTTGGCCCGCGAGCCTTGCTTTTTCTAGCTCCTCTTCTGCACACTCGGCTGCATTAGAGTTTTTGAGTTCTTTGTTACGAAACTGCCCTCGAATTTCATTTTCCTGCCATCATGTCAGAACCACCACGGAGATCACGACGAGTACAGGGTAAAATCCCTCCACTGCCACCACCGCCATGGACCTCCGGTCCACCTGCATCACGCATTCCCACTCCTCCTGGCCGTGGTGTTGATCGAGGGAACATTCCACCGTCGATACATACTACATCTTTAGCTCCGCCTGTAACTATTACTCACAGCACAGTCTCAGAATCTCTTGCAGCTTCTACAACCACTAGCATATCTGAGATTTCTACTGTCACTTCACCCACTGTTATTCCAGATATATCTGCCACAGTGGACAACATTACAGCGACTGAATCTAGTACAGCCCAAAATACTAGACCAGAGGTCATCCTCCTACCTGATGTTAACACCTCCCTTCCACCAGAAACTTTTCACAATGACACAGACAGATCTGTTGGCACCACCGAAGGGTCCAACCAGGATATACCTGGCTTGATTTCAGTCCCAGGTGGGTACGTCGAAATTGTTGAAGACACTCAACTTCCTGACACGCCTTTTGAACCTGATTATGGCTTCATCACTTCCCAAGCGGAGCTTCCGCCTATTATTACTACGCCATCCAATGTTCATCTACAGGAAACCAGTTCTTCCAGTAATGTACCTCGTACATATCTCTCCCCAACCTTCCTCCGGGACATGAGATCATGGCCTCCATTCAGTCTAGTATGGTTAGTCTAGCAAATTCCCTGTTAGCATCAGCACAGTTTAAGTGTGACACAGAGCAAATGCTCTCCACAGCTTCCCGATATCCACCTATTACTCATCCTTCTGACTTTTGGGATCCCAAAATCCAATCTAGCACAGAGTTTCATCACTCCTATGCAGACGGCTCCGGACCCTCAGACATTACTAGACCTAGGTTCCCATCGGACCCCGAAAACCCTTTTCAGGACATGAACTCGGACCCAGTCTTCGATGGTCCCCCTATCATTGAGCACGTTATGGACGGCACCCCCGATACCCCTCGGTTAAATTCTCCACATTTGTTGCCATCACCTATGTTTGGCGCACATTCTATGAGGGATAACCTAGTTTTTTCTCCATCCTCGCCTGTTAGATATGGAAGACCCCCTCCACAAATCGGCACTTTTGGCACCGTTGGCCAATCAACACTATTGTATTTGGCTAGCGGCGGAAGAACACCAAGTCATACTGCTGGATCTTCTGTTTTGACCAGAGGATCACCTTCGGCCCCTATTTACACCATCTCAGGAGGTGGACAACTGACTTCCATGGTTCCCAACTCCAACAACCAAACTATTCCTGGTGGGCCATCAACCCAACCAGCGGGAGGACAACCCTTTGTTGGGAACCCCGTTCCTAGTCAACAACCTCCTCCTGTAGGGCCATCCAACCCATCTACTGGAGGACAACCTATTGGCTCCATCCAACAACCCTCCCAACCAGTAGCATCTGCTCAGTATGGTATGTACAACACACCTGGCAGTGGACAACCTTATACTGGCTTTCCAACCGGACGTCATCCTCAACATCCCCCGTTAGGTATGCTTCCTTCTTGGGACCCTCAAATCCCACAGAGTGGGGGGTACTCACTATTTGGAAACTGGAACCCAGCTCAGGGGAAATCTCAAATTCCCCCCAACCTAAACTCCGGCTTCCCTTATCCTTCAGCTGCTACAACTCCATGGAACCCATCCCTTCAATTTCCACATGCTCCTCAAGCAGGAACGAACCTTCCATGGACACCATTGTCGCAGCCACCCCCCAACCCTGTTATGGGAAAACCTCCACTTACTCAATATAGTGGTAACATCCCTGGAACACAACAACTCCAAGGAACTTTTCCCCAACCAGGAGCATCAACTATTCCTGGGTTTCAACAACCCCAGGGTACCATACCTACCATCCCCACTCAGCAGAACACCCACCAACCGGTTACCAACACTCAACTAGTTAACCAGATGGCTTATTACCCACAAAACTTCCAGTAGTACCCCCGGGAAACACATATGGGTATAACACACAACAGTATGCTATGCAGGGCCCCCCAGGGTTTTCTGCGCCACACAGTTATTAGTCATACCCGCAGACTAATCGTCAACTTCCCTTTTTGGCCACGTTAGACTTACTTGATTTGTCGAGGCTCATTAACGATCCCATATGGCATGAACTTCACTGGCCATGCATTCCATCCAAACTTCCATCGGACGTTCCTAAGTTCGATGCTAAGCCCGAGGAAGACCCTAAGAACCACGTGATGACTTTCCATCTTTGGTGTTCATCCAACTCCTTGATGGACAATTCCATTCAACTACGGCTCTTCCAACGTACGCTTACCGGCATGACAGCAAAATGGTACATCGAGCTGCCACAACACTCTTTCCACGATTTTAACACTCTGGCTATGCAGTTTCTAACTCATTTCCAGCTCCCCATCCGGTATGAGACTGGAACAGAATTGTTAACCTCACTGCGTCAAACCACTTCTACGCACATTTCGGATCACATCCATGAGTGGCGACGATGCCGTAGGCTAACCAAAGCACCCATTCTGGATCATCTACTCACTGATTGGTACACGAAATCCTTTTTTCCTCCCATAGCCAAAGATATCGCTATGCGTGGACCGGTTACAGAAGAACAAGCCATCTCGATAACTCAGTACATGGATTTGGTGTACACCCAATCCGGCACTTTACATGAACTTCTTCCCCATGCCACCCGCATTACCACTGATCCAACGAAACCTACCACTGAACCCCCTATTGACGGTATCATCAGTTCAGTCAAGGCCCAGCCTACTACCAACTCGACGGGACAACAAGCTTCTGCTTCCCCCACTCTATCTCAGGCTGCTTCAAAAACTACTACTTCTCCTGCTATTTCCTCCGAAGTGAACACAGTTCAATCTACGTCACAACCATCCGGAGGAAAGAAGAAAAACAATCGTGGTAAATCCAAGAAGAACCAGCAGGAGAACCCCAAGCCACAACCCACCCACAATGACCAAAAACTATGTCGAAAGGCTAAGTTTCCCTGCCTAATTTGTCAAGATGATCACTACACACGTGACTGTCCCTACAAGGACGAAGTCAGCAAGTTTGTTAAAGGATCCTCTCACCCGGTAGTATTAACTGACCCTTTCCCTCAACAGCAACAGCAGATGGTTTCCCAAGAAACCCCATAGGGGGGCAACCCGAGCAACCCAACTCGCGGAGAAACATCCACAAATCGCAAAATCCTGATGACAAGTAATGAGGAGATTCATATAACCACTCATTCAAAGACATATGAAAACCCTCCAAGTTCAAACAAACAATCGGAGATAGCCAAAGACAAATCTCCTGTTGAAGATCCGACTCCTATTCCCCCCCCCCTACCGGCCATCTCCATATCGAGAGACCACTTACGGACATAGTGCTATTCCCACCCAAGGGCACCATACGAAAGGCGACATTTAATCCTAATGCATGAGCTTCCCAAAATTACAACATTGTTGAGGATTTAGCTCAAGCACCTTGCGCCATGTCGACTCTTGAGGTTCTCCAACACTGCCCCATGCAGTGTAGAACCTTACTTTCAGCACTGGGGGAAATGGACCCAGATACTTCAAACTCCATTATGTTTAACTTGGAGCACGCCAAACCTCAGCTTTCTCACCAGTTAGCCTTCTAGGTTCATACAAAAATCCATGGAAATAGAATCCATCACACTGTGTTAGATGAAGGTGCCTCCACGTCGATCATGTCTTTGAATTGCTGGAGAGCCTTAGGCTCACCCGAAGTCACAACCTCTCCCACTACTCTCAGGGCATTTGATGGACACGGTTTTCAACCTTATGGAGTCATTCCCTCAATCGGTGTTGAACTGGGGGGCAAAACAGTATCCATACACATTGAAGTCGTGGATGCACCTTTAGATTACAATCTTCTACTTGGTCAAAATTGGTTTTACGCCATGACCGCCATAGCATCTACCGTCTTCTGGATTGTGCAATTTCCTCATGAAGGGAAAATTGTCACCATTTATCAACTTGATTACTGTATCCCAGACTCTCATCCAAACTCCGCCAACACTGTCTCGTTATTGGATCAACCTCGGTACCGGTTCCAAGACATTGGTGTTGGTCTCATGAAGGATTCTTCCCTTATTGGAGTTTTTCCAAAGCTGGGGACCCATGTACAACCAGTCAACATGATTTCATCCAATATCACCCCTTCCAATGATTCATGGATGATTCTGAGTCCCTCTGAAATTGAAAACCACAGTAACTCCATGCCTCTAAATCGAAACCTCACAGCATACGAAGCGATCCAATCAGCCACCGATTGGGTCGACTGTTCTACACATCACACCGTGGCACAGCTCTCATCTGAGACTCATTCACCCCTACCATTTATCGATCCTCTCAATTTCATTTTTCCCACTGACGAATCAATTATGGAGGTTATGTGCGGTGATGAGCCACCATGGGGAGATTTTCACCATCGATCTTCATTCCCCACCATTCAAACGCTTGAGCTTGATACAAAACCTAGTCCTTCACCCGAAATGGTTCAAACCAAGTTTCCCACTTCCCTCGATGAAGTATTTTCTAAAGGAAACTTGGCTAATCTTATGGCAACCACTCCTATAGATATTTCGGTGAAGCCTGGTATCGTGGAAAACATACATATTGGCAAAACATGTACTCCCCTAGAAATGGAGTTCTACTCTGCCTACTTCAAAACCTTCCATGATGTTTTTGCTTGGAGTTATGAAGAAATGCCAGGAATAGATCCCTCGATTGTGGTCCATGAAATTCCAACCTTTCCTGGCACCCAACCTGTTCGGCAGAAACTTTGGCCCGTCCATCCTCGTAAGGAAGCCGCTATTAAAGCAGAAGTTGAAAAACTTTTGCATGTTGGTTTTATCTATCCTATCCCATTGACAGAGTGTGTATCTAACATCGTTCCCGTAGCCAAGAAACAAGGAATGATTAGAGTCTGCGTCGATTACCGCGACTTGAACAAAGCTTGTCCAAAGGACAACTACCCAACTCCGTTCATCGACCAGATCATCGATAACTGTGTCGGGAGTGTCATCTTTTCATTCATGGATGGCTTTTCTGGCTATAATCAGATCGATATCCTCCCAGTCGACCAGCACAAAACAACCTTTATCTGCCCTTGGGGGATTTTTGCATATCGAAAGCTACCTTTTGGCCTTAAAAAAGCCAGGGCAACTTTCCAAGGGGCGATGTCATACGCATTTCACGACAGCAAACATATTGTAGAACCATATCTTGATGATCTTCCCGCTCACTCTCAGACCCAGGATGACCATCCTGATCACTTAAGTGCCATTTTCGAAAGATGTCGTCGCTACAATATACGTTTGAATCCACATAAGTGCGTCTTTTGCGTAGAAGCCAGAAAATTTTTGGGATTCATAATCTCCAAAAGCGGGATACTCTTAGATCCCGCGAAGGTAGAAGCTATCTTAGCCCTGCCTTCCCCCACAAACATTCCAGAACTTCAAAGTTTGCAAGGGCACGCAAACTTTCTACGCCGTTTCATCTGTAATATTTCCGAGATAACAAAAGGCTACATGAGGCTTCTCAAGAAAAACATTCCCTTCATCTAGGACGATGAAGCCCAATGCTCCTTTGATAATCTCAAGGCAGCCTTAACCAAAGATCCTGTGATCCAACCCCCCGATTACACACGGCATTACATTCTTTATCTCATAGCTTTGACTTCCACCATCGGTATGGTGCTAGTCCAGGAAGACCACAACGGCATAGAACATGTGGTATACTATCTTAGTAAGAGTCTTCTCGACTCCGAAACGCGTTATTCACATGTTGAAAAACTGGCTCTGGCAACAGTTTTTGCTGTCCAGAGATTCCGTCATTACATTCTACTCCGTCGGACCACTGTTATAGCCGATTTCAATCCAATGTATTATATCCTCACATGCCAAGTGCTTGGGGGAAAATATTCTCATTGGATCATCATCCTTCAAGAGTTTGACTTGGAATTTGTCAAAGCCAAGTCCAAAAAGTCTTTGGTCTTTGCCGAGTTGATTTGTAACTTGCCTCGTGCTACTGAGCAATCCAAGCCCATCGATTCTCTTCCTGATGAATCATTGTTCCTCATTAGCATGTCTGATCCATGGTACGGAGATATTTTATTATATATCCAAACCCAACGCTTCCGCCCCGACCTTACTCGCGATGAATGTCCATGCATCCGGCACCATGCTAAATACTATCTCATAGTCAACGATACTCTTTATCGACGTGGTGTCGACACCGTTCTTCAACACTATTTGACCCTAAATGAGGTGGAACGTGTTCTTAATGACTGCCACACTGGAGCATGTGGTGGTCATCTCTCTAGGATGGCTAAGGCCCGGAAAATACTGCGAGCAGGATAATTTTGGCCCTCAATTTTCAAAGATTGCATTGAAACAGTCAAGAAATGTCCACTGTGTCAATTCTTTCATAGTAAAACACGCTCGCACCCTGCTCCACTCCATCCTGTTATTGCCATTGGCCCTTTTTCCAAATGGGGCATAGATTTCATGCACTGTAAGCCCACTTCAGCCGAGGGGCATAGCTATGTCATAGTAGCTATCGACTATTTCACAAAATGGGCTGAAGCGATGCCTACGTATGCTGAGGACGGAAAAACAGCAGCACAATTCATATTCAATCACATTATAGCTAGATTTGGTGTCCCACAATCCATTGTGACCGATCATGGCTCCCATTTCAGGAACCATATGATCAAGGAACTAAGTGCCAAATTGGGTTTTCACCATGAAAACTCAACCCTGTACTACCCACAAGCCAATGGCCAAGTTGAAGCCATCAACAAAGTCCTGAAACGAATGATTCAGCATATTGTGGGTACTCAGAAATCCAACTGGCACTCAGCTCTATTTTCAGCATTATGGGCATACCAAACCTTAGTGAAAAGCGCTACTGGGTTTACACCATTCCAACTGGTGTGTGGCCTAGAAGCCATTTTACCGATTGAATGTGAAATTCCATCACTAAAGATAGCCATAGAGCTACTTCCCCACACCACTTCCGAAGAGGAACGATTTCTACACCTAGACAAGCTAGATGAAACTCGTCGCGATGCTGCTTTAGCCAATGAAGCTCATAAAAAACCCATCAAAGCACAGTATGATAAATCTGTTCAACCTCGGGTTTTCAATGAAGGTGACCTCATACTCACATATGATCAAATGCACGATAAACTCGGAAAAGGAAAACTAGAATCTATGTGGTACGGCCCCTTTGTTGTAAAACGTGTCTTGGAGAAAGGAGCTTATGAACTCGTTGATTGTGATGGTACGCCATTGGCACGGCCCCGCAATGGGCTATACCTAAAACGCTTCTACATGTAAGGTTGCCCTATGCGGGTTACCTTTTGTACATAGTGTACTTAGCTTATCTGTTTTCACTTTTTGGTATGCGCATGGACCTCATGTATCCATCCTTACTTTGACTGGTGATTTTATGCGCAGATGTCTTCCTACTTCGGATTTGTCGACGGTGCAAGCCGGCATACCCGGAACCTCGCTTCCGCAACATGGGTAGTCTATTCTCCCACTGGCGAGTTGATATCTTCAAGACCCAACTGTTTGGGTCCTGTAACCAACAATATCGTAGAGTACCATGCAGTCATTGGACTCTTGACGGAGGTTGCTTCACTCGGAGTTGACTCCCTATCAGTCTTTTTAGACTCCCAACTTGTGGTTTCTCATCTGAATCGGGTTTACACAGTTCGCGATCCTATCCTACTTCGTTTATTTCGGAGGGTATGCCTCTTGGAACGATCTTTTAATTTTATTTCATATCAACACATACCAAGAGAATTCATTTGTGTAGCTAACTCATTAGCTAATTACACGTTGGATTGGCATCTTGCTCATACATAAAAAACACATCACAAAAAATAAAATACACAAGTCATTGTAAATAAATAGATCATAAAAATAAGTCCATATCACTGTATATAAAAGTGTTTTTCCAAATACATATAGTTTGTGCTTAAAGACAAAATTTGAGACCAAATCCCATGCAAATATTTGACTCTCAAATCCTACATATCGTGTACATGCCGCAAAAAGATAAAAGCTGCCATCTAGGGAGATCTAGGAGATCTATCATGTCCCTCGTCAGATTCCTCATGTTGCTGGTGATAACACACTACAGCTCGAGCCACCCTACGAAGGAGTCGGCCGATACGCCTAGGCACACCTACGGTGTGCCGCTGGAGATGCAAAGGGACGTCATCCATCCTCATAGCAGGGATACCATGAGTTAATCCCTGTAGGTTCCTCTCTATATCCTGGACTCCTCCTTCCTCATCCTCGTCTTCTTCTTCGTCTGGGGCGGCTTGGCGATCAATACCACCTCGACGTAATGGCGAGTACCCAGCCGGTCTTTGTGGTCCACAATCTGTGACATGCATACGTACATACATTTAAAGTCTTTTACACATTCTAAAAAAGCAATAAAAATTATATATTCAAAAAAAAGAAAAAATATATATCCATGAAGGTCATACCTGAGTTGTCCCAATCCTCATCTTTTGGAAATGCCAAGTCTATTTCCTCGCGGAAGTCCACCCCTGCATAGGGGTAGTCATTGATCATCACTATCTATTCCTCAAGCCACGAGAAGAAATCCTCACCAAAATCCAAACGCTGAGGTCCCCCAAGACGTCCCGCATAATCACTCCATCAAGCCATCCATGGCTCGGTAGGTGGACGGGGAGGCATAACTATCTGTGGGTGCATAATGGCACCCTCGCGAAAAAGAAGGTGACCAAAATGCTCCCATAACCAAATTGGGAATTCTCTCTAGCCCTGCACTTGTGCACTTGCTCTTTGAGGTTGGTCAACACCGCCTCACACCAGTTGAATACTGTTCCCGCCATACAATCCACTGCGAGATTCATTTGTGTATGAGATGCCTGATGGGGACCCGTGCTCCCTGTCGCACGTGTAATGGTGAACAACACTGTTTTTACAGGAAGTTCTATAACATCTTTGATGACCACCTTGCTGCTTTTCTTACTCGAACCCTGACGGCAATACTGAGCAATCAATGCATCCATGCTCACATCCGAGGCAGTGTACCCGGTAAAACTCACCCGGGCTCCTCTTTTTGAAAGGCCCATGAGGAAATAAATATCCTCGAGTTCAATCTCGAGGGTGTGTTCTCCCACTCGGAAAGCTTGGATGTTGGGGTCCCACAATTGAATTAGATGGGTGAGAAGTTTGGCTTGCTGACGAATGCCTTTAGTCTTGAAGAATTTCAACAAACCGCATTCCCTCAGTATGGTCACAGTCCTTTGGTCATTTTCGGCCAACAAATCATCCGCTTCATGCTCTCGTTCTTTCCAACTGGCCATTTTGATCCAAACAAGTTGCAAACTCCTGCAAAAGGTCATGGAAAGCATTCAGTAATCATTTAATAACTTGGTTTCAACAAAAAACTTGAGAAAAAATGATTTTTTCATCATAAAATTCGCTTTTATCGCGCCTGGGACAAATTTCACTGTGCGGTACTGCACAGTACCGTGCCCCTGTTTAATATCACAGAGTGGTATTGTTAAGAAGTACCGCGCTTCCTGATACATCCCCCACGCGGTATTGTGAAGGGCGATTTTTGCTTAATAGGGCTTGCCCAAAAAATCACTTTTTCCTACTGAAAGCAAGTTATTCATACATGAAATGAAAGAGAAGCTTGAAAGCTCTTACCTAGCGCAGACGGTTGTCGAAATGGTGCCCCGAATCTCCAGATATGAACTCTTGAAGTTTTGCTCCTCAAATGGGTAAAATCTCCTCTTTTGGTAAATGCACAAGTGAAATGGTAACTTTCTATTTTTACCCATTCTTTATATAACTTTTTCACTCATTATTTTATCTAGTTAAAATAAAACCCATTTCACATTACTAATATCTGGTTTCATGAGCACTTATTGACAGGATCTCCTTTAAAGACATTAGTTTCATGCTGGCGTTCATTTATAGTTTGACCTTCATTTTGAGCCTACTTTATCTTTTTCGTGCTCCGGATTAAAACTTGAAAAAGATTCCAAGTGCTTTCACACCCATCTCATGCTTGTCAAACTCAAGTAAATGGTGTCGAGTTTGGTCAACTTTACTCATGCTCGTTAAACGATGAGGAAAGTATTATCCTGGTTGTATTTTATTCTCTTTTCGGACCAGAATAATTAAAAATTATGAAAAAGACCTTTGGAGTCCATAGTTAAGCTCTTTTCAGACTCCCTAAAATTGAAAAGATTGCCAAGTGATCTTGACTCTTTCACACTTGTAAAAGTATTTGAAAGGTCGTCTATTCGGTGATAGGTTACCCCTTTTTCGACCCGTCTAGACTATTGACGAGAAAGGTATACCTCAGTCAATTTAGGCTGGGAGAGTTCTCTCGGGAATTGTTTTACACTTTTTCGGGATCGAGGGACTAAATTTACGAAAAAGTACATTTTGGAGCTTCCTTTAAGTTTTTCAGGCTCTCTAAATGTGAAAAACTACCGAGTTTTCCTTCCTTGGACTCGTTAAAATTTAACATCGAAGGACCCACCTCAAGACAAACCCCTCCTTTATCAGGTTCGTAAAACATGTGAGATTGAACTCATCTATGAGATGAGCTACACCGAGCATCTGTTATTCTCTTCAAGCTCGAAAAACAACAAAGAGGTACTCGTCTATCATGTCGGGGGAATAGGGGGAACAAGTCAAGTTTGTTTTTGGTAGCTTGTCCGTCATTACCTTTGAACATGGCATGTGTCTATCCCTTGTCTATACTGGGTATCTATTTTTCACTGAGTTATGGTCATCATCCTGAGTCGTATCCCTGGCCATGAGCCTACTCATTCGATGTCTATCCTCTGCTATCAATAATCCTTGCTGCCAAGTCCTATTACATGCCGTTACATGTTCAAAGGGTTGCAGTGTCCAGAGTCGTTCATTGTGTCAGACCTAAACTGTGTCAGTACATACTCCATTGTCTCATCATCTTATGCCATATTTCGTTCTGATTTCGTGTCGATGATGTGGGAAACATTATGGCCTACCTTCATCGGGTCTATTCCTGTCGACACCAAATCACTATCCGGGAATTGGACTTAGGGATCAACCATTAGTACCTTGGCACCTGCATGCCTCAATGGCAGGTTTCCTCGTGTTCGACAGTAGGTTTACATCACTGACCTCTGATTGAACAATCTCTCGAATGCTCGACATCAACTCATCTATTCTCACTCCGTTGAGATGTACTTCTGATACCTTGGGGATCATCGTCATCATTGGTGATTTTCCTCGCATTTGTTAACGGTTCACATCATTGACTGGTAATCAAATGGTTTCTACCATGTTCGATTTCAACACTTTGTAATCACATGGCTAGATTCGTATCATCTACAATTGGGTAGAAGACCCTGGGCGCGCCTTTGTATCTTGATTGAGTCCAGGTTGCGATGGAGATGTCCTTGGTATTGTTACACAGATCCACTTTTTGTATTGGTCGTGGCTGTGTCATTATTGTCTCATGTATCTATGCTTGTTCATAGTAGCCATGATCTGTCCAAAGTCTATATCATCTCAGTACTCATGGATCTGCAATGTATTGGTCGATAGCCATGCTTTGAGTAATTTGTTTTCGAGCATGGGGATGCCCACCTCGGTGGTATATCTAACATCTTGTTTCTGTTTCAACTCCTTGTTGCTCTCCTCGATGCTATCTCTGCACGGTATTTGTAAAGTCTTTCAGCCATCAGTCCCTTCTGACCTCACACTTTAGGGGGCATCTATTATACCTCCATATTCCACAGTGTCGCATCTCCGCCACAAAAAGAGTTGACGACACTTCCCCTACTGCTTAAAACACCCAGAAGAGAAAAATGATGAGTGATCCTTGAAGGCAAATCTACCCTGTCAAGATTCAACCTAGCCTGAGACTTCATTTACCCTAACTACCGCGCCTTGCTCAATGTTAGGTGCACGGTAGTCCGTACTACCACATTATGCTCTATCCCTGCCACGCGGTACTACCACGTTATGCTCTGATCTAGGGGCGCGGTACACTTTTTTTAACCTTTTTGCCATGGCTTGTGGGATTTTGGATTTTAGAGAGATTTTTGAGGATTGGGGTCCCTGATTCGATCCTAACTCACTTTCTGTGATTAGTAGGCCTGATCCACTAAACTCTCCCTAGATCCACCCTTCTCTCTTGTTGGTTAACCCTACCACACACTATAAAAGAGAGGCATTCCATGAGAAAAGGGGAGGACTCTTAGAGGTATCAAACTTATGATATTGCAGCTTTGTGGAGATAGCTAGAAGAGGAAGCACTTGGAGCTGGAGGATTGACTTGGACATCAAGCAACCTTTGTAAGCATTCTTCAAGTTTGTAATAAAATAACTTGTCTTGTTTTTCCCATTTCATGTGTACTATATGAGTTTCTAACATGGAATGTATCTAGTCCATATTTGAATTTGATCTTTACTTCAAGGTATTTGGAAGCTTGTATGCTTGTTCCTTGTTTGGTTTCAATAGGTTCTACATTGGAGCTTTGGGATCAAGAGTCGGAAGCGAGACAAACGTCGAATTGAAAGGTGAGTTATATCTTTCATATCCTCTGAATACATGTAATCTTGTTGTGAAGATTAGATCAGGAAATTCAAGGTAGCATTTGTTTAGTTTTGTCTTATCTTAGAGTCAGTTATAAATCTGCTTTAATTTAAGAGAATTTTGACTTATCCATAGGGAAAAATTCTACCAACACCTACCTCATGGGAATTCGATCTTCCCCATTCCCATTCCATTGGGGGAACATCCCAGCATCATTTTTTATCCATTACACATGCCCAACAGAGAAAAAAACCAGAAATCGCAACTTTGCAAGAACTCACGTTTTGAAGAGCCATAAATGCCCAGAATTTGGTATTGACAGTAAAATCCAATAGGGGATCCATAGATATGAAACTTGGGGTGAATTTCAGAGTATTAGATACTCTAAAATCCATAGAAAAACCCAGTTTTTAAGCCCAAAAGTCTAGTGATGGGATTGAGTTATTGGATGACAGAATTGTGAGAAATCCAAGTGTGAATGACTGAGCAGAGGTTGGGTTTGCTTAATAAACCTAATGAAGGCTAGTATCTCAAGGAATTAGCAATTGGACCTTTCTACCCCACCTTGAAGAGAACTGGAGGGAAGGGACACCCAAGGGACTGTGTAGCAGAGAAGGGGACCTTCCTTGTGTTGGGTGAGGTAGGTATTGTGGGTGCCATGACTGTTGAGTTCATTTGAGATGCATGTAGCTCTGTGGTTGAGCTCACTGGCTTAGCATCCTCCTCCCTTATCCTTTGTATGCTTGATAAACCCAACAGTGTGTTGGCTTAGCATAGTTGTTGAGTGAAACCATGGCTGTGAGTGAGCCCATCTAGTTCCTCCTTAGTGGATACACAAACCAGCTCGGGGGTGATATATCAGCTGAAAGGATATAGGTTGGACAAAGATCTATGGTTGGGTGGAATGTTTCTCTCACATAGCCAGTTGTTTGGACATTTACATTTCAAGATAAGTATTCTTTGTGGATTGAGTTATGTTAATTCTATGCTCTGCAATGTTTTAATTAATGAATTTTGTTTATATGTTGAATGCATGATGAAACTGTGTATATATAGTGTTTAATTCCACTGTAATTGTTGAGTATGAATATGTATTCCTAAGATTTTATTTACCCATGAATTTCTTAGTAAAGTATGGGGATGAGATTGTCAAATAAGCCCGATATGTTTGGTCATGTTTCCTCCCTTGCATCAGATTGACGAGAGGGAATGTGACAGAGTGGTATCAGAGCCCATGTTGTAGCACTAGGGCTGGTTGGACCAAACTCTGAGTTCGTAGGCAGATATCAGAATGGTTCAACATAGAATTGATAAAGTTTGGGCGAATTTTTTATTTGGAAATGGAAGAAGTAGAGTTCTCATGTGTGGTAGGGAATCACACCATTGCATAGATCTCTCCAAGAGCTTTCCAACGGTACTAGACTCGCCTTATTTGGTTAAGGGACGAGGGAGATATGATCCCACAAGTTGTCTTAACAAAGGTGTTTGCGCAACTGCGAATTGCAGGGCTGCGCGACTGCGGATTCCTGGGCTGCGCAACTGTTGATTGTGGGGCTGCGCCACTGCCGATTGTAGGGATATGCGACTCCGTATTGCAGGGCTCTGCGACTGTGCCACTACCGATTGTGGGGATACACGACTGCGGATTGCAGGGCTGCGCGACTACTGATTACGGGGCTGCGCGACTACGGATTTTAGGGCAGCGCGATTGCTGATTGCGGGGTTGCGCCACTGCCGATTGGGGGGCTGCACCACTGTGGATTACAGGGCTATACGATTGTATATTGCAGGGCTACGCGACTATAGATTGCAGGGTTGTGCACCTGTCGATTGCGGGGCTGCGCCACTGTGGATTATGGGGCTACGCCACTGCTGATTGCGGGGCTACGCGACTCTGGATTGCAGGGTTGCACAACTGCCAATTGCAGGGTTGTGCAATTGTGGATTATGAGGCTGGACAACTGCCAATTGCGGGGTTGCGCAACTGTCGATTGCAAGGATTCACGACTGCGGATTGTGGGGCTGCGCAACTGGGGATTGCAGGGTTGCGCAACTGGGGATTGCAGGGTTGCACGACTGCGGATTGTGGGGCTGCACAACTGCCAATTACGGGGCTGCACAACTACCGATTACAGGGCTGTGCCACTGTAGATTGCAGGGATGCACAACTAGGGATTGCGGGGCTACACAACTGCCGATTGCGGGCGGCGCAACTCCCGATTGAGGGGATGCACAACTGCGGATTATAGGGCTGTGTAATTGTGCGGGATTGCGGGAGCATGCAGAATCAGAATTGGATGAGGTCAGTGGAATTCTAAGGCCATTAACGGAGGCCATGAATGAATCAGTGATGATCTTAAGCCCATTATGCTCCAATTTGGCATAAATTTGGAATTAATGGCTTTTACAATTCAGAGTCCCGATGCTTGACATATTGTAACTTCAAAGAATATTATATTTGTACTTTATTATTCCGGAGATGTTTAATCCCTCCGAGGTAACCCTATTATGTATCCGGAGATGTTTATTCCTCCGAGAGTTTGTATTAACTAGGGTTATTAGACCCACCATGTGGGGGTCGGCCCTATGGTCATATTTTTGGGGTTATTAGACTTCTCCAGGAGAGGTCGGCCCCATTAGGTCTTTTAGTCAGTTAGGAGTCAGTATAAATAAGAGAGGTGAACTCCTCATTAGATCACTCACTCACTTGTGGAAGAGTGCGCACTTGTCTGGGAGATCTGCTAAGGAGACAAAGAAGGAAGGAGCACATCTTGTATTTTGGTTGATCATCTTATTGAGGAAAGCTTTGCTGGGTTTTCTACCCCATGAGGGTTTCCCAGGGTATATTATGTGTCTATCTTGTAATTGTGTTTCTTTCAGGGATCTTGCTTGTCTATTTGGTTTAAACTTAACATGGTATCAGATCTAGACTGAATAGGACATCTTTCACAAGGTAAGAATACCTCTTTCTCTCTCTTTGGTGAAGTTAGGGTTTCATCCCAAAGTTGGTATTATTGATTTTTGGTTGCATGGTTGGATATCTCTTTTCAATACCTTTCTTTTGAGCTATAGATCGAACTTTTTGGTTGGGTAGAACTCCGGGAAATCCAAACCCTAATTCTACCAAAAGTGCGATACGTCAGATTTTGGTTTCAGAAAAAAGTTGTAATTTTTGAATTCTGATTATATGGCTGGATAGCCCTTCTCAAGAGCATTCTTTTGAGCTATAGATCGAACTTTTTGGTTGGGTAGAACTCCGGGAAAGTCAAACCCTAATTCTACCAAAAGTGCGATAAATTTATGTTCCAGATACCGAAAAAGTAAAAAGTAACTTCCCAGGTAAGTCTACTCTGTCTCTTGGACTCCCCCAAGAGAAGATGGCTCCAAATACTAAGCTTGAAGACAAGCTAGAAGGCATAGAGAATTTCCGGGCATGGAAATACAGAATTGGTCTCATTCTTTAGGAGAATGATCTTGCTCATCATATCAAGGAGGAAGTTGCAGAACCAGAAGAAGATGAAGCCAAAGAAAAACACAAGAAGGATCTGATTAGGGCAAAGAGAATCATAGCTGATTCTATTAAAGACCACTTGATTCCCCAAGTGGCTTCCAAGAAGACTCCAAAGGAAATGTATGATGCCCTAGGAAGAATGTATGAAGGAAAGAACATCAATAGGAAGATGAATCTAAGGACTCAGTTGAAGAGTACCAAGATGCACAAAGGAGAATCCATTCAAGACTACTTCTCAAGAGTCTATCTAATCAAAGAACAACTAGATGCCATTGGTGATACTCTTGATGAAGATGAACTTGTGATGACAGCTCTAAATGGTTTCACTAGACCTTGGGAGTCATTCATTCAAACTATGTGTGCCAGAAAAGAAAGTATGAAGTTTGATGTAGTTTGGGAGGATTGTGTACAAGAGGAGGCTAGGGTTGCAAATAGAGAAGCCTTGCTCAAAGAAGATGACCAAGCTTTGGCCACCCACACCAAAAGAAGAAGGAGTCAATCCTACTCCAAGAAGGGTAGTCACAAGGAGTCTCATCCTCCTCACAGATTTAATAAGAAAAGAGGATCTACTCAAGGAAGGGATTACTCTTCTTTCCAGTGCTATTCTTGCCACAAATTAGGACACATTGCTAAAGATTGCCCTCTACAGAAGAAAAGGGGTACTCACTACAAAAGACACCAAGCACATCTTGCAGAAGATGGTAGTGAAGAAGAAGAAGTAGAGGAAGAAAGGTCTCACAATAAAAGGCCTAGAGATGAAGAGGAAGAAGAAGAAAGGACCTTCTCCAAAAGAAGGTCAAGAAGAAATACAGAAGAAGATGCAGAAGAATATGTTATCTTCTCCGCACTCTCTGGATCCATAACCCCTGGAGAAGGTACATGGCTTATTGATAGTGGTGCTTCAAAGCACATGACAGGACAGAAAAGGACTCTCTCAAATCTTGAAGAAAAGACTTCTCCCCAAAAGGTATCTCTAGGAGATGACTATCAATATCCCATAAAGGGAATTGGTGAAGCAAACTACAAACTCGATTCTAGAACTCCCATGAAGATGAAGGAAGTTCTATATGTTCCAGGATTGAAGAAGAATTTGCTTTCAATCTCAGCTTTAGACAAGAAAGGCTACAGAGTTGCATTCATTGATGGACAAGTGTTAATGTGGTCCAAAGGCAAATCCATTAAGGATGCAATTGTTATTGGTGAAGAGGAAGGAGGTTTATATAAACTCAAGGGTCATCCGGAAGCTGCTCTTGTTCATGAAACCTCTAGCCCCAGTGAGCTATGGCATAGAAGACTAGCTCACATTAACTACAAAGCCTTACCTTATGCAAGCAAGGTGGTCATAGGACTACCAGATTTAAAGGTTGATCATGATGGCTCATGTAAAGGGTGTAAGAAAGGCAAGAATGTCAAGAACCCCTTTCCAAAGAGTGAAACAAAGACTAAAGGTATCTTGGAGTTAATACACTCAGATGTATGTGGTCCAATGCCCACCACCTCTCTAAGTGGATTTGAATACTATCTTTCATTCATTGATGATCATTCAAGGAAAACTTGGATATACTTTCTAAAGGGTAAGAATGAAGTTTTTGGAAAGTTCAAAGAGTTCAAGGCTCTAATAGAAAATCTCTCAGAAAAGAAAATCAAGATTCTCAGAACAGACAATGGTGGAGAATATACTTCAAAAGAGTTTGAAGAATTCTGTAAAGAAGCTGGAATCAAGAGAGAACTAACCACTCCTTACAATCCCCAACAAAATGGGGTTGCAGAAAGGAAAAATAGAACCATCATGGAAGCTGTGAAGACTATGATACATGACCAGGATCTTCCCATGTATCTGTGGGCTGAAGCTGCCAGAACAGCAGTATATGTTCAAAACAGATTATCTCATAGTGCTCTTGATTTCAAAACTCCAGAAGAAGTGTTTTCTAGAAAGAAGCCCGAGGTAAGCCATCTTAAAATATTTGGGTGTCCTATCTACATCCACATTCCAAAGGAAAAGAGAACCAAGTTGGATCCTTCTGGTAAGAAAGGAATATTTGTTGGCTACTGTGAATCATCCAAAGCTTTCAGAATTTACATACCAGGCTTTCATCATATAGAAATCAGTAGAGATGTAACTTTTGATGAAGAAGCAGCTCTCAAGAAATCAAGAAAATGCCAACTTGAAGAAATCTATGAAGAAGATCCTTCTTCTAGAAACTCAGAGGCTGTTCACATTCCTGAAGATAATCCACCAGAGGATCATGACATGTTGGAACCACAAGAACCTCCTATCTCAGATTTATCAAAGAAAAGAAGGCCAGCATGGGATAGAGATATTATCCAAGGGGCTGAAAAATATGGTTCTCCTGAAGGCTCCATTAGAGAAAGAAAGAAACCAAAGCTAGTGTCCAACTATATGGCCTTGATGTGTGATCTTGTGGATCAACTGCCTACTAGCTATGAAGAAGCAGCTCAAAAGAAAGAATGGGTAGAAGCAATGACAGAAGAATATCAGTCGATAATGAAAAATGATGTTTGGGATATAGTCCCCAAACCAAGAGATAAAAGTGTGGTTTCTTCCAAATGGATTTTCAAAATAAAACATGCTGCAGATGGTAGCATTGAAAAATACAAGGCAAGGTTTGTAGCCAGAGGATTCTCTCAAAAGGAGGGAATTGACTATGAAGAAACATTTGCACCTGTTGCTAGGTATACTTCAATTAGAACTATCATGGCACTTGCATCCATGATGAAATGGAAGTTACATCAAATGGATGTTAAGACAGCTTTTCTGAATGGTGTAATTGAAGAAGAAGTATACATAGAACAACCTCAAGGTTTTGAGGTCAAAGACGGAAGGACCCATGTATGCAAATTGAATAAGGCATTATATGGATTGAAGCAAGCTCCCAGGGCTTGGTACGGAAGGATTGACAGTTTCTTAACAAGCATGGGCTTTACCAAAAGTAAAGCTGACCCCAATCTTTATCTTAAAGTAATGGATGATGAACCTATTATATTGCTGTTATATGTAGATGATCTATTTCTAACCGGAAATGAGAATCAAATCATTGAAAGCAAGAAGAAGCTTTCTTCAGAATTGAAATGAAAGATCTCGGATTAATGCACTACTTCTTAGGCCTAGAAGTGTGGCAAGAGCCAAGAGGAATCTTTCTAAATCAAGGTAAGTATACTGTGGAGATTCTCAAAAGATTTGATATGTTGGAGTGTAAAGCCATGGCCACTCCCATGGACTCCAACCTGAAACTATTAGTTAATGATTCATCAGAACTAGTGGACATAACCCTATATAGACAAATAATTGGATCATTGATGTATTTGACAAATACTAGGCCGGATATATGCTTTGTTGTAAATACCCTAAGTCAGTATTTAGTAGAACCTCGAAAGGTTCACCTTATAGCTGCAAAGCATATAATGAGGTACCTAAAAGGTACAGTGGACTTTGGCCTATACTATCTTGGAGGTAATGAACTCAAGTTACATGGTTACTCGGATTCTGATTGGGCAGGAAGTGTCTCAGACATGAAAAGTACTTCAGGCGGATGTTATGGCCTTGGATCTGCCATGATCTCTTGGTTCAGCAAGAAACAATCTAGTGTGGCCCTCAGTACTGCTGAAGTAGAATATATAGCTGCTTGCTCTGCCAGCTGTGAAGCAGTGTGGCTTCGGAAACTCTTATCTGGAATCTTTGACTTAGAAATGGATCCCACGGTGATTATGTGTGATAATCAAAGCTGCATTAAGATGACTGAAAATCCTGTGTTCCATGATAAGTCAAAACACATTGAGATCCGTTACTTCTATATACGAGACATGGTGCAGAAAGGAGCCATCAAGCTCGAGTACATAAGCACTGAGGATCAGATTGCCGATATCCTGACTAAACCTTTGTCTCGAGTAAAGTTTGAACACTTTCGAGACATGCTTGGTATAGTCCAGAAGGACCCTCCTCGAAAGGGGGAGTAGTATAGTATTTGATAGCATTTTTGTTTTGTTGCACTTAGCTACTTACAAATTATTTAGATTTAGAACTCTTATATATCTTTTATTTTACGAATAAATGTTTTGATGCTAGATGTATTAGTGAGAATACATGCTAGATGTATACATGTTTTGGTGTGATGTATACATGTTTTGATATTATATGTATCAGTGACTACATGTTTTGGTGTGATGTATACATGTTTTGATGTATTAGTAAGAATACATGCTAGTTGTGATGTATACATGTTTTGGTGTGATGTATACATGCTTTGATGTTAGATGTATTAGTAAGAATACATGCTAGTTGTGATGTATACATGTTTTGGTGTGATACATGTTTTGATGTGAGATGTATTAGTAAGAATACATGCTAGTTGTGATGTATACATGTTTTGGTGTGATGTATACATGCTTTGATGTTAGATGTATTAGTAAGAATACATGCTAGTTGTGATGTATACATGTTTTGATGATTAGATGTATTAGTGAGAATACATGCTAAATGTGATACCTGCTCTTGGATATTTGTACCTGTATAGATGAGAATACAGAAGGGGATTGGATCATCCCTGGACGTTTAGTCCTAAAGAGAGCCGTAGACGTAAGGTCTCCGAGAATGAAGTCCTTAGTGGACAGTTGAGGGGATTGGATCATCCCTGGACTTTCAGTCCTAAAGAGAGTCGTAGACGTAAGGTCTCCGAGAATGAAGTCCTTAGTGGACAGTTGAGGGGATTGGATCATCCCTGGACTTTCAGTCCTAAAGAGAGTCGTAGACGTGAGGTCTCCGAGAATGAAGTCCTTAAAGGACAGTTGAGGGGATTGGATCATCCCTGGACTTTCAGTCCTAAAGAGAACCGTAGACGTGAGGTCTCTGAGAATAAAGTGATGGGATTGCATCATCCCGGAACTGCTAGTTCAAAATGTACGTGATGGGGATTGCATCATCCCGGAACTGCTAGTTCAAAATGTACGTGATAGGGATTGCATCATCCCGGAACTGCTAGTTCAAAATGTACGTGATAGGGATTGCATCATCTCGGAACTGCTAGTTCAAAATGTACGTGATGGGGATTGCATCATCCCGGAACTGCTAGTTCAAAATGTACGTGATGGGGATTGCATCATCCCGAAACTGCTAGTTCAAAATGTACGTGATGGGGATTGCATCATCCCGGAACTGCTAGTTCAAAATGTACGTGATGGGGATTGCATCATCCCGGAACTGCTAGTTCAAAATGTACGTGATGGGGATTGCATCATTCCGGAACTGCTAGTTCAAAATGTACGTGATGGGGATTGCATATCCCGGAACTGCTAGTTCAAAATGTACGTGATGGGGATTGTATCATCCCCGGACTTCGGTCCCTGAAATGATCCGTAGACGAATGGTCTCCGAGAAAGTGATGATGTGGTTACTTGTATCGGTAGGATACTTGTATTGATGATGTGGTTACTTGTATCGGTAGGATACTTGTATTGATGATGTGGTTACTTGTATCAGTAGGATACTTGTATTGATGATGTGGTTACTTGTATCGATAGGATACTTGTATTGATGATGTGGTTACTTGTATCGGTAGGATACTTATATTGATGATATGGTTACTTGTATCGGTAGGATACTTGTATTGATGATATGGTTACTTGTATCGGTAGGATACTTGTATTACTGATCATGTGATGACGATGCCGCTGATCGTGTGATGACGATGCTGCTGATCATGTGATGATGATGCTGCTGATCGTATGATGACGATGATGTTGATCGTGTGATGACGATGCTGCTGATCATGTGATGACGATGCTGCTGATCGTATGATGACGATGATGCTGATCGTGTGATGACGATGTTGCTGATCATGTGATGACGATGCTGATGCTCGTATGATGACGATTCTGCTGATCATGTGATGACGATGCTGCTGATCGTATGATGACAATGCTGCTGATCGTGTGATGACGATGCTGCTGATCGTGTGATGACGATGCTGCTGATCATGTGATGACGATGCTGATGCTCGTATGATGACGATGCTGCTGATCGTGTGATGACGATGCTGCTGATCGTGTGATGACAATGCCATTGATCGTGTGATGACGATGCCGCTAATCGTATGATGACGATGCTGGTGATCGTGTGATGACGATGCTGAAGATAGTGATATTGACATTGATATACCAGTAACTGCTTGAGTTACTGATGAAGACAAATTGAAGAAAGCTTCTGATGATTTATAGATGTATCATGTATAGTGACTCCTTGCTCCTGCAGATGCTGTTATAATATCCTTCTCGTTAAGGGGGAGTGTTGAATATTGTAACTTCAAAGAATATTATATTTGTACTTTATTATTCCGGAGATGTTTCATCCGACCGAGGTAACCCTATTATGTATCTGGAGATGTTTATTCCTCTGAGAGTTTGTATTAACTAGGGTTATTAGACCCACCATGTGGGGGTCGGCCCTGTGGTCATATTTTTGGGGTTATTAGACTTCTCCAGGAGAGGTCGGCCCCATTAGGTCTTTTAGTCAGTATAAATAAGAGAGGTGAACTCCTCATTAGATCACTCACTCACTTGTGGAAGAGTGCGCACTTGTCTGGGAGATCTGCTAAGGAGACAAAGAAGGAAGGAGCACATCTTGTATTTTGGTTGATCATCTTATTGAGGAAAGCTTTGCTAGGTTTTCTACCCCATGAGGGTTTCCCAGGGTATATTGTGTGTCTATCTTGTGATTGTGTTTCTTTGAGGGATCTTGCTTGTCTATTTGGTTTAAACTTAACATTAACGGAGGCCATGAATGAATCAGTGATGATCTTAAGCCCATTATGCTCTAATTTGGCATAAATTTGGAATTAATGGCTTTTACAAATCAGAGTCTCGATGCTTGACATAAGGTCGGATCGAGATGAAATTGATATGGAGCAGCCATGGGGAAGGCACAATGTTAATTTTGGAATTTTGGAGCCAAAATCTAAAGGAAGTGGAGTCGGGGTGTGCAAGAAGGCCAAAAAGCACTATTCTAGGCCACATTTTTGGAATTTTGAAAAGCTTGCAGTGGATGAAAGAGACCTTAGATGAAGGATTCAAGGAATTTACTGAACTCAACATTTATTATTCTCATGAAAATAGACAATCCATGTTAGACAAAGATTTTCCAGAAATGCACAGTTTGAGAGATAGCCATTTTTGGCCCAAAATTGGAAATTTTGGAAAAATGTGAAAAGTGGAAACTAGTCAAACCCAAAATTTAGTAGAAAATGAATGGTGAATTGGAACAAATATCTACGAGTTGCCGTGTGTTCCTTGTTGTATGGACTAACTTCTCCCAATAGAAATGTTTTGCTGAATCTTTCTATATTTTCTTCTATAGGTGGTTGAAGTTGGCAGTTCAGGATATTTTGTAACTGTGTAAAAGTGCAGAATTGTTTGGTAAACATTGTCATTTTTGAAGTAATGTAGTTTCCACACCCGAAGTCGGAATGGAGCATGGGGATAGGGATTGGAAATCCTATCCAGCAGGGAATAATGGAACATAATTGGAATTTGAATGGGGCTATCATACATCATAGATAGTTAGAGCAAAAAAGTGCTAGTGACTGTTTTGTCAAATTGTTGACAATATGAGCAATTTCCATAATTGCATGAATGGGAAAAAGAAATGAATGCATAACAGCTATGTAAATTATTCCATGATTTAATTCTATTAAAATATTGATTGTTTATGTTTATATAAGCATTACTAAGATGTCTCACAAGTATTTTCATAATGCACAGTGCTTGCAACTCATAAGATTTAATAGTGTAGCAGAGGCAGTGTATAGGGAAAATGGTGACCATAAATGATGCTCAGGATCCTTATGAGCATGATGAAGATGTGCTAGGAGAAAATGTGCAAGAAGTGAATGCTGAGACTGAATCTAATGGGAGAAGGGAGCAAATAACTCCTCAAAACTTGGTTGAAATCATGGTGAGCTTCAATGAAAGATTGTTGAAGGCTCAGGAAGAACAAAAACGACTCAATGCTGCTAATTTGCAAAGCCTCACTGATATGTAGCAAAGGATAAACCTTGGGTCCAACCCAAGAAATGTAGGTGAAGAAGGAAGAGATGCAGAGAGTCGCTCTAGAGGTCATTCAAAGAAGAGGACTCCGAGCCCAAGGAAGATTTCTGTGAGCAAGAAGCATAGAACACCTTCCTCTAGATCTTCTTCTAGCAAATCGTTGTTGATGTATATGTAACTTCGGAATGTATTTCACATATATGTATTTTGTATTCCTATAGATATGTTATTATTCCTCTATACGGAAGTGTCGCCATTTATATTGTAAGTGTCGTAACTTATACTTGATGGGTTATTAGACCACCTTGTTGGGGTCGGCCCTGTATAAGTGATGTGGGTCAAAGGGTTATTAGACCACCCTATTGGGGGTCGGCCATGTGGTTCAAAGGGTTATTAGACCACCCTAGTGGGGTTCGTCCCAGTCAGCATTATGTTAAGTGTTTAAGTTGAGGCCGACCTAGTTGAGTAAAGGTCAAGTCAAGTTAGTGTATAAATAGAGAGTGTGTCTCTCTCATTTTACACATTCTATTCTCTCACTCACATTTGGGAGAGTGGTGCACTTATGGAGGAGGCTCTACTGCTAGGAGAAGACTATCTCTTGTATTCTAGTTGTATCATTGCTCTATCTATCTCTGAGGAAGCTATTGGGGTTTTTCACCTTTATGGTTTTCCCCAAGTAAACTCTGTGTCTCTTGTGTGCTTGCATTATTGTGTCCATGATTGATATGTTGTACATGTTGTTCTCTCAGTTAAGATCCTACATCAGATTGAAGTAAATTCTGAAAATTTAACATGGTATCAGAGCTATCCTGAAAGAAGGCATGATATGGCATGTATGACACTTGTTGCACTTACGATGCTAGGGCTTGATATAGCAAAAACTAGTCATCGTAGCACTTTCGCTATAAATCCATTTTGGAGAAGTTTTCGGAACTGAAACTTTTACAGGTCGAATATCAGATCCCCATGTACCTTCTTTCTTAAGGATAACCTATAATTCGTTGTACTTTGTGATTTATGATCTGTACAATACAGGGTTTCTGCCTCTTCCAGATCTGAGTCAAAATCAGGTGACCTTGGAAAAAAGGTCATAACTTGGGCTAGGAAGCTCCAAATGAAATTTCGTAAAAAGTGACAGGTAGTACACAGACTGCAC
This sequence comes from Larix kaempferi, assembly GCA_027924585.1. Classification (NCBI taxonomy): domain Eukaryota; kingdom Viridiplantae; phylum Streptophyta; class Pinopsida; order Pinales; family Pinaceae; genus Larix; species Larix kaempferi. The sequence goes on along the minus strand of BSBM01001430.1, from coordinate 7,622,116 downwards.
TATCTTAAGAAACGTTTTCAGAGGCTGAAGTTGAACCAGTGACACGTGGCACTCTCTACAAGTTCACTCTCATGTATTATCTCATAAACATGTCACGTTGCGACACTTGGCATAACTCTCTCTCAGAGAATACGATTGAGGTCAGACCAATCGGGATGGAAATATAACAGGTCAGCCTATCTCAAGAAAAAAATTTAGAGGCCGAATTTGAACCCGTGACACGTGGCACGCCATACAAGTTCACTCTCCTGTATTATCCCATAAACAGGTCACGTTGCGACACTTGGAATAACTCTCTGTCAAAAAATCCAATTGAGGTCAGACCTATCGGGATGGAAAGATAACAGGTTGGGATATCTTAGGAAAATGTTTCAGACCCTGTGGATCAAAAAGTTTGGAGTTACATCAGAAACAATCAGGTCAATATTTCTGTCAAAACATAATTATTTTTGAGCACCTTCATTCATGGCTTCTGGAATTTAGGGCTTCGGAGAAAGTTGGAATTTTTGTAATCGGAGACCATGGATGGATGCTACTCATCAAAATCGAAATTTAGAGACCAAGATCAGATTTTTTGGTTGGGCAGAAGGCCAGGCTTGATCAAACCCCAGTTCGGGACTTTGATCAGAAAGATGGAAAATTATGGCTTCTACAAAAATTGGAATTTTGGAAATCTGTGACCATGGCTGGAAGCTCCTCAGAAAAATCGAAGCTTAGAGATTTGAATCAAATCTTTTGGTTGGGTGAAGCTCCGGGAAACTCAAACCCTAATTTAGGGTCCTCCCTAGTGAATCCGAAAATCTAAAAGGCAATTTCGAGGGGTGAAACTTTGCAGTTTTCAAATTATGAATATACCAACTTGATCAGTTCATCAAGGCGCATATTTCTATCCTTTTGGAAGTTTGAAATTCAAAGTTTGAATTTTTGGGGTATCTTTGACAAACCCTAATCCAGCTCAAGGTCCAGTTCTTGCAAATCAAGTGGTTTGGGTTAATCCTAGAAGAAGATGGATTGGTCACCTGCATAAGTGAAGAAGTTCCTGTCTCATAGGGAGATGAGGCTAAGGCCTTCCATAAGAATATTACAAGCAATCTTGACAGGTATGGCTTATAGGTATGTTTCATGGTTAAGTTTATCATATGTTTGTCTTCATATCATTACAATATAATCTTGATTAATTACTAGACTTGTCGTATCACCTTAATAGAAGATATTCATTGATCAAGGTTTTGACACTTATGAATATACTAATGCATTGTGATGTTGTATGAGGTTTATGTTGTTCGCTAACATAAAAGGTACACCAAGAAAGAAAAATCATGTTCTACTTCAAGAACATATGATCATGGTGACATGAAGACAAAAATTCATCCATCGTCATGGATCACATAGAAGATCTACTTTCGAGGTATGTATAACCTAGTCCTACAATGGTTAACCTATGAGACATGCATGTTACTAGCACAAGTCACTGAAGAGAACCAGAAGACATTATGCGGGTATGTTAGACATAACTAGCTAGCATGCTAATCCACGTATGTTTTTCCTATATGAAGCTAGAATCCTACCTTGTGTTAGGATCTTATACTGTTGTGTTGTTGATAATGATTATTCATGAAGTCATAGGTTTGAATAGTCATGGCTGTATGCATATTATGTTTCTTACCATAATTGATGATATGACTAACCAGAAGAATCATGAAGGTATAGGTTTGAGTAATCACGGGTTTATGCATTGATGATTTAACTAATCAGAAGAGTCCTAGGATCAAATAAGAATATGCATGAGTAAAAGAAGACTTCCCTGAAACCTTGAATACTAATGTTTATTATCTATGAATGATCATGACTATGCATGTTTAAGATTATTGTGTTTTGATAGTATTAAGATTATACTAATAAATGTGTGATTATGTATGAGACCTCAAGGATAACACGATGATGATACTAATAAGCATGCATAGTGATTAAGGATGGATGTAAGTTCAAGGACAGGTAATCCAGGAAGCAAAGATCAAGAGGGAGCACACTCCAGTTGTTCCTGCAAGAAAGCAAAGGAGCACACTTCAGTAGTTTTTGCAAGGATGCAGATATTCAGAGGGAGTTGACCACTTCTCACAATCCACATCAGAATGGAGTTGAAAATATTCAGAGGGAGTCCACCCAGCAACCATACAAAGATAAGTATTTGGATTGTCATTTCTTACATAATGTTATTCAATGATGTATATGCTTGTGTTCCTAGAATTAGGTTGTGTATTATGCATATTAGAATAGTTGCATTGATGAATAGTATACTACTAATATACATGGGTAAGTGGCCTATGGCACTGTACAACATTCCATTGCTACTTATCTAGAATGAAACCTCTTTGCTGACATGTTAGGAGTTGTGCACACTCTTAACAATGTTCTGGTAGAGATTGGAAGGCATCTAGAAAGTTACGGAATATGGATAAATGTTGTATTGAAGCATTGGCTAAGATAATTGCATGACTGTATGACATATTTCTTTATGTGTAAGAATTTGTTCTAAAAACTATGAGATGTTTTCTAATCATGCAATTTAACTTGTTGTGTAGGAAAGATAGTATACCATCACCTACAAAAGAAGGACTACAACATTTGTTCAGCAACAAAGTTATCTATTGAAAATATTGAAGATATTGAAGTTCCCAGGATCTGGGAAGAATGCCATGATCGAGGAGTACCAGTCGATCATGAAGATGTTTGGGATGCAATCCCAAGACCTGAAGGGGAGTCTGTAGTGACTTCCAAGAGAAGCTACAATATCAAGCATGCTGCAGGTGGTAGCATAGAGACTTTTGCTCCTGTAGCCAGATACACTTCCATTAGACCAATTCTTGCTCTGGCTACAGTGATGATAGGGAAGATACACCATATGGATTTCAAGATAGCTTTCTGTAGTTGAAGAAGAAGTGTACATGGAGCAGCCAATTGGTTTTGAGACACATGACAGGGAGTCATATATGTGCAGAACTTGGTATGGTAGGATAGACAGCTTTCTATCCAGTTTGGGCTTTACCAAGAGTAAAGAAGATTACAACCTTCACTACAAGGTTGAGGAAGGAAATCCAGTGATACTACTATGTGGATGACCTGTTTGTAACAGGTGAGGATAGATTGAGTGCTGACATGCAGCGGAAGCTTGCTGCCGAGTTCGAGTTGAAGAACTTGGGGATGATGCACTATTTGTTTTTGGCATGGAGGTGTGGCAGAGTGCAGATGGAATCTTCCTTGGACAAGGGAAGTATGTAGTAGAGATCCTGAAGAGGTTCGGGATGATGGTCTACAAGGCTCTGGCCACACCTATGGAATCGAACCTGAAGCTTCTGTGTGATGCTTCATCTGAGCCGGTTGATATCACTATGTATCGTCAGATGATTGGGTCCTTGATGTACTTGACAAAAATGAGACCAGATATTTGCTTTGCGGTGAACACATTGAGCCAGTTCCTAACGGATCTGAGGAGTGTTCACCTGGTTGTTGTAAATCATATTCTGAGGTACCTAAAGGGTACATTTGATTATGGGCTCAAGTATGATGCGAATCAAAAGCTTAATCTGCAGGGTTATGTTGATTCAAATTGGGAAGGCAATGCTGTATATAGGAAGAGCACATCTGGGTGCTGCTTCAGTATGGGATCAGGTGTGATCTCTTGGTTTAGTAGGAAGCAGTCCTGTGTAGCACTAAGTACAACCAAAGCAGAGAGGAGCGGTGAAGCCCCTATATTTTGCGACGGACGAGCAGATTGCAGATGTGCTGAGAAGCCACTAGCCAGAGTGAAGTTCAAGTACTTTAGGGAGAGGCTTGGTGTTCTTCAGATTGATGACACTTCGAGGAAGAAGTGATGGACACATTTGCAGAAGCCATTCCAAGCATTTTGGAAGGAGTATCCTTCACATGGCTGTGGATGTAAGCGTTGGATGATGAGCATCAGGACAATGCTCCAGTTACTGCTCTGTGTATGCATCAAGTTGGATGTTTGATATGATCAGTTGGATCATTTATATGTATATGTATGTACGCATCATGTTGGATGCTGGATATGATCAGTTGGATCATTTATATGTATGTACGCATCATGTTGGATGATGGATATGATCAATTGGATCATTTATATGTATGTATGCATCATGTTGGATGCTAGATATGATTAGTTGGATCACTTGTATGTATTTTTGTATATGCATCATGTTGGATGCTTGGACCATGTATCTGTATATGTATCAGGTGGATACATTGTATGATCAGGTGGATCATGTATGTTGATATGTATCATGTATCATTAGGTGGATCATGTATTTGTATCAGGTGGATACATTGTATGATTAGGTGGATCATGTATGATGATATGTATCAGGTAGATACTTGGTATGCATCAGGTAGATGCATTATATGATCAGCTTGATCATGGATGACGAGATTCAAGATGTTGCTCCAGATGACATGCAGTAGGATGTTGCAGTGATTATGACTAGGATGATCATGTGTACATCAGGATGATGTATGGTGAGTATCAGGTTGATACTCTGTAGCCGTGGAATAGGTTGTGCAGATAAGCATGTAATTGGTGCCCTAGGAGATTTGCAGATAGTCTTTCGAGGTTTTTCCTATGGCATGTAATTTGTACCCTGGGATATCTGACAAATGCTCTTTCGAGGTTTTGCTTGGGAGGACATATAATTTGTGCCCTAGGAGATCTGCAGATAGTCTTTCGAGGTTTTGCCTATGGCATGTAATTTGTTCCATGGGATATCTGGCAGATGCTCTTTCGAGGTTTTGTCTTATGGCATGTAATTTGTGCCTTGGGAGATCCGATAGGTTGAGCCATGTGCTCGTAATCAATCCTGGGATGCTCTTTCGAGGTTTTTCCATGACCAGATATAATTTGTGCCCTGGGAGATCCGATAGGTTGAGCCTTGTGCTCGTAATCAATCCTGGGATGCTCTTTCGAGGTTTTGTGGTGACCACATGTAATTTTTGCCCTAGGAGATCCGATAGGTTGAGCCTTGTGCTCGTAATCAGTCCTGGGATTCTCTTTCGAGGTTTTGTGGTGGGGTCACATGTAATAAGTCCTAGAGATCTGGACAGGATGAAAAAGGCCTCAGATGCTCTTTAGGGTTCTTTCTAGTCAAGAGACTCTTTTAAGGTTTTGTGACGCACGTAATAAGTCCTCAGGATTCCACAGTATGGCCAGTGATGATTAAGACCTACAGGTGGTGGGCCTACATCCAGTATGAAAAAGGACTGGCTCTGTAGAACTTCCTATGACAAGTAGATTCATAGATTGATTGAGATAGCAACAGCAATGACAATGACGATGATTCGAGGATGATGATTCGCTGGTGATTATCCAAAGAAGAAGATATGTGCTAGAAGAACTGTGTCGAGAAATACCTTCCTAGTTAAGAGAGAGTGTTGATGTATATGTAACTTTGGAATGTATTTCACATATATGTATGTTGTATTCCTATAGAGATGTTATTATTCCTCTATATGGAAGTGTCGCCATTTATATTGTAAGTGTCGTAACTTATACTTCATGGGTTATTAGACCACCTTGTTGGGGTCAGCCCTGTATAAGTCATGTGGGTCAAAGGGTTATTAAACCACCCTATTGGGGCTCGGCCAAGTGGTTCGAAGGGTTATTAGACCACCCTAGTGGGGTTCGGCCCAGTCAGCATTATGTTAAGTGGTTAAGTTGAGGCCGACCTAGTTGAGTAAAGGTCAAGTCAAGTTAGTGTATACATAGAGAGTGTGTCTCTCTCATTTTACACATTCTATTCTCTCACTCACACTTGGGAGAGTGGCACACTTGTGGAGGAGGAGGCTCTGTTGCTAGGAGAAGACTATCTCTTGTATTCTGGTTGTATCATTTCTCCATCTATCTCTGAGGAAGTTATTGGGGTTTTTCACCTTTATGGTTTCCCCAAGTAAACTCTGTGTCTTTTGGGTGCTTGCATTATTGTATCCATGATTGATATGCTGCAGATTTGCTATACATGTTGTTCTCTCAATTAAGATCCTAGATCAGATTGAAGTAAATTCTAAAAATTTAACAATCGTGTGACTCTAGAGGTTCTCAAAGAAGTACAAGGAATATGCCCAGGAGATTTGATGGAAGAAGGAAGTTCAAAGGAATCCCACAGGGGGAATTCAGGAAGGAAAGGCCTCCCATAATTGATGGAGAAGACAAGACTGGCCAAGAGGCAGAGGCATGGCTTCTTGGAATGAAGAAATATTTCAGAATTCATGATTACTCAGGGAATGAAAAGGCCAGAATTTCCATTTACAATCTAAATGGTAGAGCTTCAATTTGGTGGGACAACCTCTTGCAAGCAATAGGGATCAGTGAAGGGAAGATCAGTTGGGAAATATTTAAGAAGTACTTCAAGGAAAAATATCTTTTTGTTAGGTATTATGACAATAAGAGAAAAGAGTTCAATGAACTCAGGTTGGGACAAAAATCTATGGAAGAGCATGTCCATAAATTTTTGGAATTTTTGAGGTATGTGGACTATATCAAAGATGAGAGGATAAAGATCCAATGCTTCCTTGGGATCCTACCCGAAAGTTTCAAAGATAGAATTGAGTTTTTTAATCCACCAAGTCTTGATGAAGCCATTAGAATGGAAATGCATTGCTATGAGCAGAATAAAGCAAAATAAGAGGTTAACCCAGCATGGAAAGGAAGTCCAAGAGGGAGGTTTGATCAAAAGAAAAGTGGCTTCAAACCACCATTCAAAATTCAGACTAGAACCTTTCCAGAGGGGTAGCAAGCAAGGAGTGGATTCAAGCCAGCAGTAGCAGTAGATAAAGCATCAAAAGGGCCACTTCAGTGTTGGGGGTGTGGAGAAAACCACATGTTAAAGTATTTTCCACATCATAAGGAGAATCCCCGAAGGTTGCAAAACTTAAAGGGAGTAGATACAATGGAGGAAATGGAAAGGGCAACGCCTCAAATTTATGCGACGTTGGATAATCATTAGGCAGACCATCAATCATAAATGGTGGAAGTTGAAGGTAAGATTTCTAAGCAATCTATTTCTATTTTGATTGATCTAGGACCTACTCATAGTTATGTTTCCCCAAAAGTGGTTGAAGGTTGTTCTCTTAGAAAAGTGAATCATAATAAGTCTTGGCTAGTTCAATTAGCCACAAGAACAAAAAGAAAAGTTAGTGAAGTGGTGGTGGAGTGCCCCATAGAATTGAATGGACTCCACACACATGCAGAATTAAATGTATTACCATTAGGATCTTATGATGCTCTAATTGGCATGGATTGGTTGGAAAAGCATAGATCCAAGTTGGACGGTTATGAGAAAGCGCTTGAATGTATTGATGAAGAGGTAAGACCAATATTGGTAAGAGGAATTCCTAAGCAAGTTTCAGTAAGAAAGCTTTCATCCTTACAGTTGAAATTTTTTATAAGAAAGGTTGCCAATTATATTCATTTCATATGTCAGATTCGTCAGAGGACAAAGGGCCAAGGATGGAGGACTTTCCATGTTAGGATATCTCATCATTTAGTATGTACTTTGAATGCATGCATGCATCCGCATGCTTCCCAGTCACCAGTTTGATGCCTCCAGCACCTTGTCCCTAGTCTGCCAGCACCTGGGAGCTTCCTTCCACTCAGTTTTGGCCGTCCTAGTGTTTAGTGTGCCCAACATGCACCTACCACCTGAGAGGGGCACCTTTTCTCACCTTCCACTCTAGCTCACTTCAGTTAGCTAGTTGTCTTTCCTTGATTTGAGGCTAGACTAACTCCTAACTATTGTTATCACTCTGATGGACCTCCAGTGAGACTTGACTTCCTATTATGAGTCTATTTAACTCCTCATGTGCTCTCCACTGAGCTTCCTTCCCTACATTAGTGCCATTACCATCAGTTACATTTATTACACTCAGTTAGACTTAGTTTGACACCTGGCTGACAGTTACTTGTGCATTGATGACCACCATTGATTGATGATGAGGACTCCTAGTTGGATCTAAGCTATTCCATGCAGTATATTCAAATGATAACCTTGGCTAATTCGAATTACTCACTCATTGTGATAGTATTGTATTGTAATTCTACTATTCTAGATTATAGAGCACTGATGCATCTCTCGTGCACAGTTTTTACTCCAATTTGTTTTACATCATTGGGATTGATATTCTTATTCAATAGATCTACTGTGACTAATTTTACATGGTATCAGAGCCATGGTAGGGACAATATTTCTCTTCTGCAGGTGTTCTACATGAAGAATTGAGTGAATTTGCTCAAAATACTACACAACGGCATGCAAAATCTCATGTGCATTCGTCCATGTGCATGCAAAGCTAAAAATTTCTCTCCAATCCACTCCAGAAGCCTTGAGTTTTCCAAAGAATTCTTGGATTTGATACATTGGATCTTCAAACTTGCTTGATCTCCAATCCCAGGTGTGATGCAACTCTAAAAGGGTGGATTGTTCGACCTTACGATTCTTGTTTTGATTGTGATTTGCAGGTTAATCTTCTCCATCAATTGCATTCGCTATCTTATTTGCAGGTTCTTCTCCATCAATTGCACTCGCTATCAATGATGGATTACTCTTCTTCAAAGCCTATGCTAACTCCTTTCAATTATTTTGATTGGAAAGATGACATGGAGATTATATTGCGCTCAAAAGGGTTCTATAGAGTCACCACGGGCCTCGAATTGGAGCCAAACACATTGCTTGAGAAAACAAAACACTTCAATAAGCTTGATGAAGCTTATGGTCTTCTTTGCCTCTCTATCTCCAAGGATATTCATTTCCATCTCAATGGATTGAAATATCCAAAAGTAGTATGGGAGCAACTTGACAAACTTTTTGGCAAGCAGGACGAGCTTAGGGCTTTTCAATTGGAAAATTAATTGATTTCTCTTAGTCCTGAGAATTCCGAGACCATCAATGAGTTTTTCACAAGATTCAAGCATTTGGCTTTGCAATTGAAGAACAATGGAGTTGTCAAAGAGGATAAACAATTGATCCTCTCCATTCTTTCAAAGCTTGGTAAATATTTCTCGGTATTTGTCTGTACTTTCAATTCCGGTCGGCTAACTACCCCGAATTGGAAGATGCCTACCTTGAATGCCTTCATTGAGTTAGTTACCAAAGAGCATGATAAGCTAATTCAAATGGGGTCCATAAGCTCCAAATATTCAGCCCTCTTTGTTGGAGGATCCAAGAATTCGAATGGCAAAGGGAAGCAAAAGAAAGAGAAGCCCAAATTCGAACCTTCCAAGCAAAGAGAGAAAAGTAAACCATCAGATGCACCATCCGGTTCAAGGAACAAGAAAAAGGGTAAAGAGGGTAAAGAAAAATCTAAATGCTCTTATTGCAACTGTGGATTTCATCCTAAAATTTCATGCATGAAGAAAACAATAGATCAAATGGCCCTCCTTTTGGAAAAGAATAACATAACTCTTCCCGACGGTGCACGGAAGAAGGATAGAAATCATGATCATGAAAGAGGTCAAGCACTCCTGGCACCTATTTCAAAACCCACCACTCTACTGATAGATTCTGGTGCCTTGAATCATATGGCTGCAAATATTGACTCTTTTTCCTCATTTGATCCAAACAGCTCCATCCCCATCCATTTTAGAGATGACTCAAAATTTTTATCAAAGGGTAAAGGTACCATCCATTTAGAGCATAGCAATTTTCAAAATGTTCTTTATGTGCCTTCCTTGGCTTCGAATCTTCTTTCTGTGTATCAAATGACACACACTGGTGCACCGAAGCAAGTTCTTTTCAGCCTTAACAAAGCTGAAATTTCTGATATTGAAAGTGGAAAACTTATTGCAGTCAGAAAGGCAAATCATACTACAAAATACTATGAGTTTTCACACTTTGTGCCGCTTGAAAATCCCACTGCTCTTCTCACTCATGGAAATGAGGTTAGTAGGATTTGGAATGAAAGGTTTGGACACCTTAATTACAAGTATTTGCTACTGTTAATCCATGGTTGATGGTCTTCCGCACCTCCACTCCTTGAAGGGAATTTTCCTAGGTTGCATCATTGGGAAGCACCTCGAGCACACGTTCGACCGCGGAAAAGCTAGCAGAGCTTCTACTATTTTGGGGCTGATACATTCCGATATCAGTGGTACTGTTATAGGTCAAACCTGCACCTCTCCGTCCATGATCACTTTGAGCTGTTGATCACACAAAAGGATAACTGGGATGGAGGAGCATGTTGACCTTAGATGAGACCTTGACCTACTCCACCTCCTTGCAAGCTGGAAAAACCCTAAAAAATGTCATTTTGAGACATGAGCGCTACTCTACCTCAATAGACTAGCGCTTGTACCCTACTCTAGTGTGCAATAGTAGCGCTCAAACATCATGGGCGCTACTCCTCTTTAGTAGAGTAGCGTTCAACTTTTAAAAACTCATGAGCGCTAGTTATAAAACACTATAGTAGTGCCCTGGGTGCTACTCCACTGTGAAATAGTAGCGTACACCTCAAAAGATGATTAAAAAATAATTAATTTCATGAAGAGGATTTGTTGTAGTCGGTTTCCCAACTTCCACAACTTCCTCCATAACCATTTCTCGACCTGAATTGTTTCCCTTGTCCTATAAATACAAGGAGGAATGAAGAGAGGGGTTAGACATGAATGCTATTGAGAGACTCTTAAAGAAGAAGCTTGTGTTTAAGGAGGTTATGCTGGAAGATTTCCAAGCCATAGGAGAGAAGGAGCCCAGGATCAGGTTGCAGGAGCATGCTGCAAAGTTAGGTATATTTTGTATCATCAATTTGCATTTGACAATAAAAGGTTGAAACATTTTTCTTGTCCCAAATCAAGTGTTCATTAAGTTAGGTACTTGTTTGGATCTGTTTTGGTTAATATTTGATGTTTAAATTGCTTTATCCATTTCAACATTATATATTATCCAAGATGCATTGAGAAAGGTATTGTGTTGCAGGTTTACCGAACGGGAGGTTGACTTGAGGATCGAGCACAAGACTGAATAAGAGCTAGGATCGAACTTCATTCAAAAAAGATGTGTTCTCAAGACCTATAACCTATTTCCAGTCATAAACATCTCTGTAACACAATTAGTATGCTTACTTGTCATCCCCTTTCAGTTGATAATGTATTTTTCCTCGTTATAGGGTAGTTTTTCCCGCCAACAGACTGGCGACTCCGCTGGGGAGTGTTGTCTTTCTGCTCTAGGAAACCCTTCTTGTTTTTCTTTCTAGTACTTTATAACTCTTTCAATCCTTTGAGAAGTCCTGTAGGTATCCCCTGCTTGCTTCTCCCTGTTTGATTTCAGTCTTTTGTATCTTTTCAAAGTCAATTTTTGACTCTTTTAGACCTGAGTGCTACTCTGTTATACATACAGTAGCGCCCATACACTAGTCTGTGTTCATCCAATAGCGCCCAACTCTCTTTGAAAGCTGGTTTCCCTACTGTACAGTAGGGTACATTCCTGTAACTTCCTGTCAGAGGTTAGGTTGAGTTTTCTGCCTTCTCAGGTGGTTTTTTGACTTTGTTTTAGGTCTCCTTGAATGATTTTTTAGGTCTGTAACTTTTATTTGAGTCTCAGAACCTTTCTTTGAGTCTTTTTGCCATATTTAGATCAATTGCTTACTTGTGGAATGTTTGGTCCATTTATAACTCTTTTTGAAGACTAGGCTTTGTTCCTTAGTGAACACTTCTGCTTATCTTTGCCCTGATGGTGTATTGCTGACCTACAAACCTGCATGCTTTGCATTTGCTATTTGTGGCAACACTTGTTTGCTCTTTACCCATCTTATCCTTTGTTTTAGGGTTTGGTTCGTTTTGGAGCCTGTGGGGTGTCTCCCAAACTTGTTGAGTTCCAACCTTCCTTGACTTGTTGTCTTTTCTGGTATCAAGTGTGTTTAGAGTGCTTTAGTTTGATTCATTTCTTAGTCTTTGTGTTAGTAGGGTGGTTGTTAGCTTGCTTTCCTACCATTTGCTTGGTCGGGTGGTCTTGTTAGGGTTTGATGCTTTGGGTCAGTCCTTTTGTGTTTGATTCCCAGTTTTGAGCATCCTTCTCCTTTGTTTTCTCTCCACTTTGCTTCCGAGTGTGAAAGCTTTTTCTTTTGCAAAAAACCTGTAGGACAAGTCTTTGTTGAGCTTGTGTTTTGACAGCTATAAGTTTAGGAGCCATTTTTAGCCATACTTACACATTGTGCATAAGTCTTATTTGCTTTCCATGTTTATAGTTCTTTTTCGTTTATAATAACAGAAAAAGCAAAAATTTGGTAGCTTAGGGTTAGTAAGGCTGTAAAATCTCAAGCACAGTTGAATCTAGCTACTGTGGATTCCTCACTGGTGAAAGATTGCACAACATTTGCAAGAATTAGCATAAAAAATTTAAATGAATGAAGAACAATACACATGAATTGGTGAATAATGTCAATATTATTAACTGTCCAACCTTAACAAAGGTTAAGAACACCCATATATACAAATCTGGAAGAATTCGAATCCATCTGGAGTGTTCACACTGATCTAGCTTAGAAAAAGCTCAAACCCCCCTAGGTTGACCAAAATATCCCAAACCATCCCAAACTGGTTCGAATCTGCAGTGTGAATGCTGGGAATGACTGGACAGGCCCATGTGACCTCACACATGTGAAGAAACTGGTTGGCTAGAGGTTTGGAGTCTAAAATTGGTCAAAAATGTGACAAAACAAGGCAAGATTGTCCACAAAGAGAGCAAATGCGCCCTAGGTAGAAGAGAAGAATGCTGAGTGCATTAAATGACCTGAGGAGGGCGCTCTAGGCATGCTGAGTGCATTAATTGCCCTGGGGAGCGCTCCACTTAGCTGGTTTGACTCAGCACTTGTTCACATTTGCCATCTAGTTCATGATAATTGACCATTTAGTAGCTAATCAACTTAGGGATGTAATCATTAATCACTTGGGCTAATTAATCATCATTAATAAATGATTAATGTACATAGGTGGAAAAATGTTCTAACAAAGGCTTATATTTTTCACAAGATAGCATAGGTTATTTTGTTTACAATTTCAAAAGAAAACAAAAAAGAAATTTGATTAGATTTGCTCAGTTTTTAGTTTGGAAAGAACATTAAATGAAAAATAAAAATTTTTGTTGTCGAAAGTTATAATTTATGCACTTTGCTTTTCTATTGCAACCACGCCACAAAAACGCACTACCTTTTGAGTAATAACAACCCTAAAAATATTTAATAAAATTAAATAGCAACAATTTTTCTTTTTAGGGATACACTACACCAACTAGTCTTGGTTAGGATCTTGGGTTTAAATCACCTTAAAACACCCAAGGTCACACATTATGCAAAAATCGTAGTTTCACTATCACAGGTAAACCCACTTCATTCAAAGCTTGCCTGGGATCTATGCAGTAGGTCTTGTGAGATCAGATTGTTGGGAATACTCCTCCTACTTTATGTTTCGAGCATATACCAGGATTGGATTGCGTTTGGGGACTCTTTTGAGTTTCGGGCTTAGTTACCCTGCCCACGCCTTCTGATTCGACCTGAGACTGTTCCCCCAGGAGTTTTTGGTGTTGTGGTATCCTTAGTATCTGACCATATGTTCATACACAGGTGACAACGGAGGGTATACCTATTGTACCTAGGACAGACGTGGGAGGAAATCCCTTGCAAGTCTTTGGGAGGGCGGTTGGGTGATTCCAGTGCTTGCACCCATAGTCATTGTATTGTGGACCCCGGGTAACTATTCTTCATCCTTCGTTGATTTGTTCTAGGCCCTCATCATCCCATACTCTTCTTCGGAAGGCATCTTGTTTGCTTGGTTTGCATACTTAGGACTTTTTTAGTGGTGTGATGTTTTCCCCCTAGTCTTAGTGGCCACTAGGTTTTCTTGTTTTATTTTTATATATAATCGTGGAAAACCAAGAATTTCGTAGGTCAAGAAGGTTGCAAAACCTTCCTCCACTTAGAACAGAACCACTACCACCAGCTAGATAACAGAGGGTAGACCCCAGTGTTCCTTTGGAAACCACTGGTGAAATAGAACTTCCTGAGGAACTTTTTACAACGAAAAATCCTGAAATAGAAATTCTTGAGGAATTACAACCTGAAATAGAGTTTCCTGAAGAACTACAAACTGCAACAGAAAGCCTTGAAATAGAGGTTCCTGAGGAACCACAACCAAGGACTCCAAATCTGCGACATTTTAGTTCAATTGAGATTGAAGATCTCACTTCTGCTGAGTTCAATACTCCTTTTAATCCTCCTCTGACTAATCTTAGAGTTCTGCTGCTGATACCCGTTGATTTCCAACAACCAGACTATAGTGCATATAATTTTACACCTGAGCATTTTATGACTAATCCAGGAGGCGAACTGGGAGTTCCACAGACTCCCACCTTAGGTATGAGCACAAATACTGTAAATCCTCCTCGTACTGCTACACCGAGTTCGGCACAGACAACCTCTGTGTCCACTCCGTCATTCAGCTTTAATACTGGTACATTAGGCATGCCGAGTTCAACAACTATGGCATCTACCTCTACACCTACTTTTGGACCTAGCAGTACAACCAATTTAGTTCCACCTCCTGTGACTCAACCGTTATACCACATACCCAGCACGTGGATTTCCACACCCGCTGTAGGGCCAAATGCTTCTGCAACTGTGCCTGTCATGAGTACCATGAATGCACCATCCACGTCAGCTACCATTGGTTTTAATACCTTTGCATGTCCCAACTTAAATCAAGGTAATATACCTGCAGGAAACGTCTCTTTTTCCTTATTTTCAGGAGGAGGGGGGTAACATTTTTAACCAGCAATATGGCAGGGCTAACACCCAGCCACAGTGGATGAATCCACATATCACTAACCCACTTTCATATGGGTGGGGTAATTTCAATAATACTTTCACACAACAACAGATGACAAGGGGAAACCCCTATCAGCAGATGGCAGGGGGAAACCCCTATCAGCAGATGGCCAGGGGCAACTCCTACCAGCAGATGGTTGGGGGAAACCCCTACTAGCAAATGACTGGGGGCAACCCCTACCAACAGACGGCTGGGGGAAACCCCTACCAGCAGTTCACGGGTCAAACTATGGGTGGTTCCCCCTTTGCGACCCCAGCTTATTAAGTACCGTCTTGCAGGCCTTGTTTACCATTTCTGTATACTTTACATTTGCCAGATCTTTCCAAGTTAACCAACGATCCAGTGTATCATAATGCTACATGGCCACCAGTTCCTACCAAGTTACCTTCGAACATTCCAAAGTTCGAATGCAAAATGGGTGAGGACCCTGGTGACCATGTCACTACTTTCCATTTATGGTGCTCCTCGAACTCATTAAATGAAGATTCCATTAGGTTGAGACTATTCCAAAGGACCTTAATCGGTGCTGCATCCAAATGGTACATTGAGTTACCTGCAGCTACATTCTTTAATTTTGGGGATCTCACAACTGTCTTTTTGAATCACTTCTAGCTTCCTGTTCGGTATGATGTCGGAACAGACCTTTTGTCTACATTTAGGCAAAATAAAGCCACTCACTTATCTGATCACATTCAGGAGTGGCGAAGATGGAAGAGGCTCATTAAAGCCAACATACCTCCAGAATTCCTTCTTGAGTGGTATTTGAAATCATTCCTTCCTTACATTTCTAAGGAAGTAGCTACTTCTAGAGTGTCTAACGAGGAAGAAGCCATCCTATGGACCCAACAGTTAGATCTTGTTTACGCACAATTTGGGTTACTGTATGAGATCATACCTGATGCACCGCGATTGAATACCGATTTGAGTAGACCTAAACCTGGACCACATGTTGACGGCATAGTGGGTTCAGTTGATTCTGCAGCCTTGGAAGCTTTGACCAAACAGGTTCATGCCTTATATGTTAAACAATCGACTGCAGAAGTTACTTCCATCACAACCTCTCCTTCTACTTCTGAATTTGTTAACCAAGTTAAGAACAATAAAAAAGGCCCTTGGCAGCCCAACAACAAAAAGAAGGGCAAGAAAGGAGAGGGGAACCATCAAAATCCCAAAAAAGAGAATGCCGAGGAGGGTACCAAAGAAAAAAAGAAGGTTAAGTTCCCTTGTAAACTTCGCAAGCAGGACCACCTTACTCACCAATGCCCTCTGCTTGAAGAAGCCGAGAAGCTATTAAAAGAAAAGAAGCCTACTGTACTGAAAGATCCATTCCCTAAGGGGTAGAGCTCAGCTTCTGGCACCTCCAATACTGGGGGAACTACACATGCTTCGGTTGATCAAACTTTTATTAACATGGTTAATTCGGATGCACTCTTACAAACAAGAGCCAGGAATTATACCCCGGACACATAGAAAAAGGATAAAGAGATTCCAAAATCCTCCACTCCACTCAACATACCTATGGAACCAATGCCCAAGATCCCGAAAGGTGTCTTGAAACGGGCATCGCACAACCCCAACACTCGGGCCACCTCTAACTATAATGTGGTTGAGGATCTAGCCTAGACCCCTTGTGCCATGTCTACCTTAGAAGTCTTTCAAAGTCATCCTTTACAACGAAATGCACTTCTTGCAGCTATTGGAAGTATGGAATCCTCTAACATGTCTGCGCAATTTGATATGGCTGATATCAAATACCGGTTGCCGTACCACGTTGCTCTTCAGATAGAAGTCGTCCATGGCCCAATGACCATTAGACGAGATATCGTAGATGAGGGCGCATCGACGTGCATAATGTCAATTTGTTGTTGGAAAGCTTTGGGTTCTCCCAAGTTAGCCCCTTATAACACACTACTTACTGCATTTGATGGCAGGACTTTCCGTCCACACGGGGTTTTTCCATCATTTGATGTCACATTGGTCGGTAAGATAGTTGTTGTAGAAGTAGAAGTTCTGGATGCTCCACTTGATTACAACATGTTATTAGGCAGGAGCTGGACGTATGCCATGTGAGCTATTGCATCAGCAGTTTTTCAAGTTTTTATGTTCCCATTTGAAGGTAAGGTCGTTGTAGTTGCTCAGATTTCTTTCACTCAGAGAAACAACCAGACTTCTTCAGAGACCACAATTCCCTTATTTGATCAAACCACCCTGGTTAGTGAGAGTTTAGGAGCAGGGATTTACGGTCGTTAATAGGCACTTTCGACCTTCCCTCCCCTATTCTTTTTATGCGTTCTGATGTGGGTACTTCTACTGAAACTTTCACGGTTGGTTTAAGAACTGATCCGTGGATCCTTCCCACTACATCGGAGCCTTCAGTGCCTCTATCCATCATAGAATTAGTATACATGGAAGCACAACATGCTGCAATGGAACATATCGTGACTCCGCCAGTCTCTGCTGAGTCAGATATGGACTATGCTTCAACATGGTCATTGAATTCCACCCACTCGTTCGATTGTTTAGACACGGTTTTGCCGTCTGATGAAGCCATATTAAAAGACATGATGGGCCTGGACCAACCATGGGAACATATGCATCACAGGTCCTACCTGCTTCCTGATCTAGATAGGATTGAGAGAGGGGAATTCCTTATGAGACCCGGTGGATTTGTTGATTTGTCATCTTTTCCTTCTACTTCGAGAGATGTTTATGTTGAAGTGAATATGGCTAATATATCGAGAACAATTCCTATTAACATTTCCACCAAACCCGGGGTTGTGGAAAACATTTATATTGGAGCAGACTATTCTCCAGAAGAGATAGCTCTGTATATCAAGCTCTTTAAAGAATTCGGCGACATATTTTCCTAGTCATATGAGGAGATGCCAGGCATCGACCCAACCATCGTGGAGCATGTCATCATGACATACCCTAACGCAAAACCTGTGAGACAAAATCTCTATCTTGTGAATCCATGAAAAGAGGCCGCCATTAAGGCGGAGGTTGAAAAGTTGCTTAAAGCCGGATTCATCTATCCGATTGACATGACGGAATGGGTTTCAAATCCTGTTCCGGTTGATAAGAAGCAAGGTACTATTCGTGTCTGTATTGACTTTCGGGACTTGAACAAAGCTTGTCCGAAAGATAACTATCCTACACCATTTATTGACCAAATCATAGATGCCTGTGCGGGACATGATATGTTCTCTTTCATGGACGGATTTTTGGGATATAATCAAATACAAATCAAACCCGAGGATCAGCACAAAACAACTTTCATTTTCCCGTGGGGAACCTTTGCTTACCGGAAGATGCCATTTGGATTAAAGAATGCTGGAGCTACTTTCCAGCGAGCGATGAATTTCTCTTTTCAGGATATCAAACATATAGTTGAACCGTACTTGGATGACCTTCCGGCACAATCTCGAAAGAGACGAGATCATCCAGCCCATCTGAGACTTGTGTTTGAGAGATGTAGACAATATAATATTCATTTAAATCCTAATAAGTGCGTATTTTGCATCGAATCGGGACATCTACTGGGATTCATTGTCTCCAGTTGTGGCATAATGGTCGACCCGCTAAAAGTAGAGGCGATTGTAAATCTGTCTCCTCCTCGCACCTTGCGATAGCTTCAAAGTATGCAAGGCATGTCTAATTTCTTATAGCGCTTTATTATAAACTATGCTAATATCATGAAAGGTTTTATGAGACTACTCAAACAAGACTCCTACTTTGTGTGGGACGAGGCTGCTCAAACAGCCTTTGAGGCCTTGAAAAAGGCATTAATTTCAGCTCCCTTGTTGAGCCCGCCGGACTACGCAAAATATTTTCTTTTATATCTGGCAGCGTCTCTTAATACAATTGGCATAGTATTAGTTCAAGAGGATGATATGCTCCAAGAGCATGTTGTCTACTATCTTTCTCATGCATTGATAGCCCCTGAAGTTAAATATTTTCACATCGAGACGTTAGCACTTGCTGCGGTCTATGCGGTACAAAGGCTTCATCACTTCATCACTATATACTTTTACGAACAACTACAGTGATAGCAGAAGTCAATCCTTTTCAGTACGTTCTCACCCAACGAATAATTGGTGGGAAATATAATAAATGGATTGTAATCCTACAGGAGTTTGATTTGGTCTTTCAATCGCCAAGTTGAAGAAATCATTAGTGTTCGCTGAGTTAATCTCAGAGTTTTCGAGTGACCTAGAGTATGTCGAGGAAGAATCATCATTCCCGGATGAACATATCTTCCTCATTGCTTCCTCTGACCCATGGTACGGGGATATCTTAGTATATCTCCAGACCTTGAGGTGTCCTACTGCTTTTTCTCGAGAAGAAAGATGCAAGCTAAAAAGCCATGCGAAGAACTATCTCATCATCTCAGAAAATTTGTATCGACGTGGGGTAGATTCCATCTTACGATGTTGCTTAACTATAGAAGAAGTTGAAGCAGTATTAAATGATGCCCATAGTGGATCTTCTGGGGGACATCTTTCTGGGTTGGCAACAGCTCAGAAGAAACTGCGTGCCATATATTTTTGGCCCACGATCTTTTAAGATTGTGTGGAAGCTGTGAAACGCTGTCGTCCGTGTCGGTTTTTCACTAAGAAAATGAGGGCACACCCAGCTCCTCTTCATCCTGTGATTACAGTAGGTCCCTTCACAAAATGGGGGGTTGATTACATGACTTTCAATCCAGTTTTGGCTAGAGGGAATCATTACATCATCGTTGCCGTTGACTACTTTACCAAGTGGGAGGAGGCAATGCCTACTGTTAAGGAAGATAGAGAAACTGCCGCTTATTTCATCGTGTTTAATCAGATTATTGCACGGTTTGGCATACCTAAAGAGATAGTGACTAATCACGACAGTCATTTCCAAAATAGCATGATGACCGAGTTGTATATAATGCTTGGTTTTCGACAAGAACATTCGTCTTCATACTATCCATAGGAGAATGGACAAGTCGAAGCAGTGAACAAAACTTTAAAGGTTATACTGCAAAGAACTATCAATGCCAGTCGAAATAACTGGAACATCATGCTGTACCCGGCTCTTTGGGCTTACCGAGCTAATGTAAAGAATGCTACTGGGTTCTCTCCTTTTCAGGTTGTGCATGGGATAGAAGCAGTTGTTTTGATTGAATGCAAGATTCCTTCGTTAAAACTATCCATTCAGTTACTACCGGATACTTCAGTACTGGAAGAACGTTTGTTACATTTAGAACACCTAGATGAACAGCGCCGTGACGTGCTTACGACAAATGAGGTTCACAAAAAATGAGTCAAAGGACAATATGACAAGTATGTCAAGCCTAGGGTTTTCCTTGAGGGAGATCTTGTTTTACTTTGGGATCAAGACAAGGAACCTGTAGGGCCTAGAAATTTTAAGTCCATGTGGCTCGGGCCCTACATAATTTCCAAAGTATTGAAGAAGGGTGCCTATGAGCTAGTAGATTATGAGGGTAATAAGCTGGCTGAGGCTAGAAATGGGCTCTACCTGAAGAAGTACTACGCTAAGGCTGTTGTACATTTTCTTGTAACATAGCTGTATATTTTGTAGAGCTAGTTTTTGTTTATGCTTGTTAGTTAATCTTATGTGTGTTTTCATTTCGTGTATTATATGTCGACCGAACATTTCTTAGGATTTGCTGATGGCGCCAGTCGTCACACCCGACAGTTGGCTTCAACAGCTTGGGTCATTTACTCACCCGCTGGCCAATTGGTTTCTTCGGGGGGGGGGGGGGGGGGGTTGTTTGGGTCCCACTACGAACAATGTAGATAAATACAGTGCAGTTATAGAGCTTCTCCATGATTCCCTTATCCATGGCATTTCATGTTTGGAGGTAAGACTTGACTCACAGTTAGTTGTATTTCAGTTAACAGGTGTCTACCAGATTAGAGATCCTTTGTTGCTACGTCAATTTCTGCGAGTTAGATTATTGGAAAGACAGTTTGATTCTATTATATATGAACACATTCCAATAAATTTAAATGCATTAGCTGATTCATTTGCAAACTATGTTCTATATTGGCATTTGTATCATACACTTTCATAAACAACATTTCACACATAAAATTCAAACACATACACATGTAAATAACCGATACTGTATATAGTCGATACTATATCCAAAAATATATGAGTTTTGGATCACAAGTCTATCAAGTCATGTCATAAAAGTACAAAATTAGGCACAGTTGCCTCAAAAATATACATAGAATGTATCCCTCTCCTATGGAGAAGTAGGGGCCTCATCATCATCTACTACATTCCGATAACATATGACTAGCCTAGCTATCTTCCGCAGCACTCTAAGCCATGCTGGGGGCACCCCAAATACATCTTCTTGCATATCAATAGGTATCTGATCCATACGGCATGCAAGAACATCATGAGTCAACCGACTCACTTTTCTCTCTATGGTCCCCAACATAGCATCTACTGCAGCAATATCAACTGGCCTCACGAAGATGGTAGGATGTCCCTCGGGATGGATAGGCCCAATGTCTGCATATGACACTTGTTTAGTACTTCAAAATTCATTCATAAAAATAAAATACTTGAAACTTGAAAAAATTAAATAATTCTCAAAATTAAACATACCAATAGCTCCCTAGGCTCCACCTGGAGGAAGCACTAGCTCTGGATCATGGCGGAAATCCAATCCAGCATATGGAAACTACTAGAAGGTGGGCACTTTCCTGTCCCACCACCCCCAGAAATCATCAGTATGATAACAGTAGTGACTTTCCCCACCACCCTGGAGGAGGAATATGTCACCCCAATGGCCTAGTCTGGGTTCACGGGGGTTAACCTAAGGTAGAGGCATCCCCAAGCTAATAGCAGGTACTCTCTCTCTCGAAGGTACATAAAATGCTGCCATACCCAAAGCTCTTCATACTCCCGGCTTTACAACTTGTGAGTTGAGCTTTCATAGATGCCAGTAAACTAGTACACCAATCGTACACATGACCCTGTAAGCATCGTACACCAACATGCATAGAGTGCCTGGAAGCTAGGTGTAGTGAGGCACTACCTGCCACTCGGTTAATCATACTCACAATCACTTTCAAAGGGAGGCCTTCAATGGTAGAAATCAAGATTTGACTTCCTGATTTCTCAACTCCAGCCACACAATATGTATTCAAGTACTCTTGCACCGATCCTATACCCACACGAGAAGACCCCTTCAAATTTATTGCAGCTCCCCTTCGAGAGAGTCCAGTAATGAAGTAAATGTCATCAACTGTAAGCTCCAAAGTTTGCCTTCGGATGAAAAATGTATTGGTATCCACATCCTAGTACTGAATAAGTCTTCGAAACAATCTATTTAGGGCCCTCATATTTACGGTTCGGTAAAACTTAAACAAACCACATCTTTAGAGAGCATGGAGAGTGGCTAGGTCTTGAATGGCTAGCCTATCCATGTCCTCGTGTTCCCTCTCCCTCCAAAGAAGAACCATCCTGCACAAAAATGGCATTTTTTTTAGTCATCGACGCTTGTTTCTCCACCTTCAGGCTTGAGCACTACTGTATATACTAGACAGTAACGTATGAATGCTACTCTATGCGAGCATAGTAGCGCCCATCCCCTTCATACGCTGCTATTCTTGTTACACAGTAGCGCCCGCACATAAAACGATGTGAGAATTGCCTTGCAAGTGCTTTTGGGCTCAAAAATTGAAAACTAAACCATAGAAATGCAAGTTGAGAGGATTCTAACTTACTTGGCGGAAGAAGAACGCTGATTGGTTGCTCAAATCGATCGCCACGGAGGTTTGAAAATGCAAGGTTTGCCCCAAATTCTTTCCCTACAAAAACAAATTGGAATTTGAGTTTTAAAATGAAATTACATAAATTTAAATTGATTTTAATTTTTACCCACCATTGTTAAAATACCTATAGTTTTAATTTTTACTAAAATGTTCTAATTAATCAATTAATACATACACATGGTGCAAAGGTAATTTCACTCATCCAGTTCTCATTTTTTCACTAAAACTTTGTAGGATCAATCTCCTAAGACTAAATTTCTCGATGTTAGACCTTGTTAACTAGTTAATAGTTCAAATTCATATATCATTCAATATTTTTGCCGCGATTACTAATATTTTGTTGAAGACCTAGTTTTGGCAGTTTAAGAGGCTATGATCCCAGAAGATGACCTTTAAGTCATTTTAAGCTCTTGTTTGGACTATTTAAACCTAAACAAGATTGCCGAGCAAGCTTGTACTCTTCAAGCTCATTAAAGTAATCGAAGGCTCATCCACTCAGGTATAGAATTACCCCTTTTCCAGGCCTAGGTGGATAAACTACGGAAAAGGTATACTCTAGGTATACTTCTGTTTGTGCTAGAAGAGTTCTTCTTCCATTTTTTTGTACTTTTTTGGGGGAGGAGACTAACTTTACGAAAAAGGACCTTCAGAGCCTTTCTTTAGGGTTTTCAGGCTCTCTAAACATGAAAACGCCAAGTGAGCATTCACCTACTCGGGCTAGATGTGAAATACACGAGAGGGTAGATAGAGGACTATTTAAGTTTTTCAACTCTATAAACAAGAAAACATCGTCGAGCACAGACCAATCCGAACTCGATATAAAATCCACTGATAGGTGTAAAGAGGATTGTTTATGTTTTTCAAACTCTATAAACAGGAAAACATCGGCGAGAATTAATCTGCTTGGGCTCGATACTAAAATCCACGAGCAGATATATGGAGTTATTGTTTAAGTTTTTCAAACTCCTTAAAATTGAAAACACCGGCGAGCAGGAACAAATCTCGGCTCGATATTAAAATATAGAGATCAGTAACATAGAGTAATATTCTATCTCTTCTTCGAACTCTGTAAACAATGAAGAAGGTACTGAGTCTCCCTCCCATGGGCTCATTAAAATTTTTACATGGTTGGATCTATTGAGTTTTCATTCTTTCTTGGACCCATTAAAACAACAAGAAAGGTATTCTTTTATCTAAAAAGAATAAGGGATGGGGAAAATGTGTTATACCTTCAATATCAAAGGCAGTTTAGTCAGTTCTATCCTTGAACACAGCACCTACTTGAGTCTATCATGTCAGTTGGGTTTAGTTTTTGACCTCAGGGTGAACTTGATCTCCGAGTTGTTTACTCCCCCAGTTGGTTATTCTTCCAACCATATGGAGGGTCTTATAATGTCTCCTACATTTCAGGCTTATCATTTTCCCCATTATGTCTTAAACTGCCTGAGTCACTTTGTGTCGTGCTCACTGTTCAAGGATATAACCTGTGTCGGCCTTTCTACAGTTTACCTTGACCTCATGTGTCGGCCATCCTAGTGTCAGTCTTGTTACATATTACTCCATATCAGCTCATACCAGTTGAGTGTTCCTTGAGTTGGATGATGGAGGATGCCTTAAGGCCTCCCTTCCAACAGACTTCTTCCCATCGACATCAACTCATTTTACTGTGGGAATGAAGTTTAGAGTTTCGGTTAGTACCTTGGAGATTGCAGTCACTAATGGCAATTTTCCTCGTTGTTGAATGTCAAGAATACATCAATGTCTCTTCTTCGATAGGATCCCCAAGTGTTCGACTCCAAGTCCACTTATTCACACTTGTTGGACCGTACTAGGTACCTTGGGCCCCATCATCATCATCGGTGGAAGCCCTCGTGTTTGTTAACAGCATCCATCAATGACCGGTAATCAAATGATACCCCCATGTTTGACTATTACCTCATCTATTCACATGGTTAGGGTTTGTACCTCGGGTTGTTTTGGATGAAGACCTTGGGATTTTGGATGACATTACCTCATTATGTTATCACCCAAGTTGCCCAAGACTGAGCCTCACTTATATTCGGCTCGCCATGAGACATAGATCTAGTTTGTTGTTATGGCTATGATCTCTCAGTTTGACATGGATCCACGCTTGTATTCTAAGTGGCCATGCTATATATAAATCTCCTTGTTATGTATCGGAGATCATGTTGTACTATACTGCACATCTGTATGATGTCAAAATGTAATTGCTCGCTGACCTTGATCTTTGTTTCAGGTGTTCTTGTGACTTGTTTCCGCGGTTCCTTGCTCCTCCTCTGGCTTTGGACTGTAATGTATTTCGGCCATCATTTCCCTCTGACCTCACACATTAGGGGGCATCTATTATAGGTCAAACTTGCACCTCTCTGTCCGTGATCAATTTGAGCTATTGATCACACAAAAGGACAACTGGGATGGAGGAGCATGTTGACCTTAGATGAGACCTTGACCTACTCCACCTCCTTGCAAGCTGGAAAAACCCCAAAAAATGCATTTTGAGACATGAGCACTACTCTACCTCAATAGACTAGCGCCTGTACCCTACTCCAGTGTGCAATAGTAGCGCTCAAACCTCATGGGTGCTACTCCTCTTCAGTAGAGTAGCGTTCAACTTTTAAAAATTCATGAGCGCTAGTTATAAAACACTATAGTAGCACCCTGGGTGCTACTCCACTGTGAAATAGTAGCATACACTTCAAAAGATGATTAAAAAATAATTAATTTCATGAAGAGGATTAGTTGCAGTTGGTTTCCCAACTTCCTCCATAACCATCTCTCGACCTGAACTGTTTCCCTTGTCCTATAAATACAAGGAGGAATGAAGAGAGGGGTTAGACATGAATGCTATTGAGAGACTCTTAAATAAGAAGCTTGTGTTGAAGGAGGTTATGCTGGAAGATTTCCAAGCCAGAGAAGGGCAGGATCCCAGGATCAGGTTGCAGGAGCATGCTGCAAAGTCAAGTATATTTTGTATCATCAATTTGCATTTGACAATAAAAGGTTGAAGCATTTTTCTTGTCCCAAATCAAGTGTTCATTAAGTTAGGTACTTGTTTGGATCTGTTTTGGTTAATATTTGATGTTTAAATTGCTTTATTCATTTCATCATTATATATTATCCAAGATACGCTGAGAAAGGTATTGTGTTGCAGGTTTACCGAACGGGAGGTTGACTTAAGGATTGAGCACAAGACTAAATAAGAGCTAGGATAGAACTTCATTCAAAAAAGGTGTGTTCTCAAGATCTATAACCTATTTCCATTCATAAACATCTCTATAACACAGTTAGTATGCTTACTTGTCATCCCCTTTCAGTTGATAACGTCCGTTCCTCATTATAGGGTAGTTTTTCCCGCCAACGGGTACGATTCCCAATATGTCCATTAATGGTTCAAGGTATTTTTTGACATTGATTGATGACTTCTCCTGCTTTACTTGGGTCTTCTTTCTCAAACACAAATCAGAAGTGCTTGGAAAATTCAAGGAGGCTTATGTTGAGACTGCCACTGAGAGCAATATCAAAGTTCTTAGATCTGATAATGGCGGAGAATATATCAAGATTGAGTTTCTACAACTTTGTGCCGAAAGTGGAATTCAGATCCAACATATAGTTCCCTACACACCCCACCAGAATGGTGTAGTGGAAAGGAAGAATCGGTCACTGAAAGAGATGGCTACATGTATGCTTGAGTCAAAAGGTTTGGTTGCAAGTATTTGGGCTAAAGCCATGAATGTTGCTGCATACATTCAGAACCGAGTTCCAAATTCATCCATGAAAGGTAAAACTCCTTTCGAAGCATTCACTGGTCACAAACTGGATGTGTCCAATTTGAGGGTTTTTGGCTCCACTGCATGGGCTAAAATTCCTTCTGAAAAGAGGAAAGCTTTGGATCCACAAAGCACTGAATGCATGATAATAGGATATGGAGAAGAATCAAAGGCATATAAACTCATGAATATCAGATCCAAAAATATATTCATAGAGCGAAATGTGAAGTTTGAAGAACTGCTTCCAGATATGAAACTAGTCGAGGAAAACATTGCCGATCCACAGTCTCTACAAGAAGAAGTTTCAAGAGAAGATGAAGAAAGCATTGGATCTGATATCTCTGATATTTTATCATAATTTGATGGCCATGACATATCAGGTTCAGAATCCAACCAAAATGATTCTCCTCAGTTACCAAAGTGGGCCCAAAACACTCTATAATCTGATGTTCCAAACATTGGAAATCCTGCTGATCCAAGGAGAACAAGAGCAGACTTTCAAAGAGCAGGTATGGCTCTTTCTTTTTCTGATCCATTATTATCTGAGAAATGTTATTTGATGATTGGTTCAGATCCCAAATCATACTATCATGCCTACCAAGACCCAAGATGGCAAACCTCCATGGATGAAGAGTACAATTCTCTTCAAAAGAACAATACATGGGAGCTCATTTCTCTTCCACCTGGAAGAAAATTAGTTCAATGTAAGTGGGTCTACCGCATGAAATTTGTTGCTGATATCTCTATAACCAAATACAAATCTATTCTGTTGGAAAAAGGTTTCTTCCAAGTCCAAGGAGTGGACTACACTGAGACTTTTGCATCAGTTGCAAAGATGGATTCCATCCGCCTAATTTTGGCTATTTCCGCATCCAAGCACTAGGAAGTGCACCATATGGATGTGAAGAGTGCTTTTCTACATGTATATCTTGATGAAGAAGTATATATGAAGCATCCAGAAGGATACATATCAGATTCATCATTAGTTTGCAGATTGAAGAAATATTTGTATGGATTGAAACAGGCCCCAAGAGCTTGGTATGCAAAGATGGACTCCTTCCTTCTTTCTCATAATTTCAAAAGATGCAAATCTGATACAAATGTGTACCTACAACAAGTTAAAGGTAATTTTTTGATTGTTTTTCTTTATGTTGATCATCTCCTCATTACTGGTAGCAATCTCCTTACAATCAACAAGCTAAAAACTGCCTTAAATCTAGCTTTTGGCATGAGCGATTTGGGCTTGCTGAAGCAATTTTTGGGCTTGGACATAGCTCAAAAATTTGATGAAGTAACATTATGTCAGCAAAATTATGCTTCAGACCTGCTATTAAAGTTTAATATGGAATAATGTAAGGCAGCTCCATTTCCATTCCTCTCAAGAATCAGTCTTGAGGAGGGGAATTCTACACCGCTTGTCGATTGCACTATGTATCGACAGTTGATTGGTTCACTACTCTACTTGATACACTCAAGGCTTGATATTTATTATGCCATGAGTGTTGTATCAAGGTATATGCAGCAGCCCCATGAGCTTCATTGGCGGGCATCCAAGCATATCTTGCAGTATGTGCAAGGTACGAGACATTTTGGCATACACTATGCTGCAAATTTTGAGCTAGATTTCATTGGTTTCACTGATTCAGATTGGGCAGGTGATAGCATTGATCAGAAGTCCACTTCCATATATGTTTTCATGATTGGCCATGGCCCTATTTGCTGGTCAAGTAAAAAGCAGGAAGCCATTGCACTTTCTTCAGCAGAGGCAGAGTATCAAGGGGCAGCCAATGCCTGCATTCGGGCAGTTTGGTTCCAGGGTATTCTTTGCGAGTTTTTTGGTAGCTCTACTTCGGCTGTCATATTTTGTGAAAATCAAAGTGCTATTAAGATATCCACAGATCCAGTTCAGTGGCAGAGGACCAAGCACATTGAGATTCACATGCACTACATCCGAGAGTTGGTGCATGATCGTACCATCATTCTGCAATGTTGCCCTACTCATGAGCAAATTGCAGACATCTTCACTAAGAGCTTCACTGAGAAGAAGTTCTCTTACCTTCGTTCACTGGTGGGGGTGATTTCCATCATGGTGGAAATAGATTAGATCCATTTTATGTTTAGCTTGAGGGGGGGCTTTCTTCCCACTGGGTTTTCTCTCTTTCCTCACTTAGCTTATTTTTCAGCATTTTTGGATTATTGTACTGAGGTGACCTTTGGTCTCAGTAACCAGGGCCCTACATTTTATTTTTTTCATCATAGTA
This sequence comes from Larix kaempferi, assembly GCA_027924585.1. NCBI lineage: Eukaryota > Viridiplantae > Streptophyta > Pinopsida > Pinales > Pinaceae > Larix > Larix kaempferi. The sequence continues at coordinate 7,593,402 of BSBM01001430.1, read as the reverse complement.
TATCTTGAGGGGGGGTGTTAGGATATCTCACCATTCAGTATGTACTTTGCATGCATGCATCTGCATGCTGCCCAGTCACCAGTTTGATGCCTCCAGCACCTAGTCCCTAGTCTTCCAGCACCCGGGAGCTTCCTTCCACTCAGTTTTAGCCCTCCTAGTGCTTAGTGTGGCTAGCATGCACCTGCCACCTGAGAGGGGTGCCTTTTCTCACCTACCACTCCAATTCACTTCAGTTAGATAGTTGTCTTTCCTTGATTTGAGGCTAGACTGACTCCTAACTGCTGTTATCACTCCGATGGACCTCCAGTGAGACTTGACTACCTATTCTGAGTCCAGTTAACTCCTCATACGCCCTCCACTAAGACACCTTCCCTACATTAGTTCCATTACCATCAGTTACACTTATTACACTCAGTTAGACTCAGTTTGACACCTCGATGATAGTTACTTGTGCATTGATGACCACCACTGATTGATGATGAGGACTCCTAGTTGGAGCCAAGCTATTCCATGTAGTATATTCGAATGACCTCCTTGGGTAATTCGAATTGCTCACTCATTGTGACAGTATTGTATTGTAATTCTACCATTACGGATTATAGAGCACTGATGCATCTCTCTTGCAGAGTTTTTACTCCAATTTGTTTTACATCATTGTGATTGATATTCTTGTTCAATAGATCTGTTGTGACTAATTTTACATTCCATTGTTGCAAGAGTTTCAAGATGTGTTTCCGGATGAAGTGTCGGGACTACCACCAAGGAGAGATATTGATTTTACCATTGATCTTGTTCTAGGGACAACACCAAATTCCAAATCTCCTTATAGAATGAGCACATCAAAATTGGTAGAGTTAAAGATGTAGCTACAAGAGTTAATGGACAAGAGATATATTAGTCCAAGTGTATCTTCTTGTGGAGCACCCGTGCTATCTGTTAAGAAGAAGGATGGGACTTTAAGGTTGTGTATTGATTACAGGAAGCTTAATAAAGTGACCTAGAACAAGTATGCATTGCCAAGAATTAATGACTTATTTGATCAAATGAAGGAAGCTGAGGTGTTTTCGAAGATTGACTTAAGGTATGGTTATCATCAAGTGAGGATAAAAGAAGAAGACATTCACAAGACAAATTTCATAACTAGATATGGTCATGATGAGTTCACTGTGGTTCCATTTGGTCTTACCAATGCACCTGCTACATTCATGTGTCTCATGAATAGTGTCTTCAACAAATATTTGGATAAGTTTGTGATTGTGTTCTTGGATGACATTCTTATCTATTCAAGGAATGAAGAAGAACATGAGGAACATCTAAGAATGGTGTTGCAAGTCCTTAGAGAACATCAGTTGTATGCCAAGTTAAGCAAGTGTGAATTCTATCAAAAGAGGGTTCAATATTTGGGTCATGTCATTTAAGAAGAAGGAATTGCGGTGGATCCAAAGAAGATTAATGCCATCATGGATTGGTCTACTCCCAAGAATGTTTCAGATGTTAGATCTTTTATGGGCCTTGTTGGTTACTACAGAAGGTTTATTGAAGGCTTCTCCAAGATAGCTCATCCAATCACTGCATTGCAAAGGAAGAATATCAAGTTTGTATGGTCGAAACAATGTGAGAAAAGTTTTCAATAGTTAAAGGAGTTACTTACCAACGCTCTTGTTTTGAAGATAGCAGATCCAAAGAAGGATTTCGTAGTGTGCACAGATGCTTGCATTGAAGGGCTAGGTGGACTGCTCATGTAAGAAGGAATTGTGATTTTCTACGAGTCAAGGAAATTAAAAGAGCATGAAAAGAATTATGCCACACATGATTTAGAATTAGTTGCCATAGTACATGTTCTCAATATGTGGAGACATTATTTGTTGGGAAGAAGATTCGAGCTTACAATAGACCACATGAGCTTGAAGTCTTTGTTTGACCAACCAAACTTGAAAGCTAGGTGATCTAGATGGATGGAGTTTCTTTGTGAGTTTGATTTTGAAATTAAGCATGTAAAAGGGAAGGAGAATAAGGTTGCAGATGCTCCTAGCAGAAAATTTCATGTGCAGCATTAAGTGTGTGTAAATTAGATTTGGAGACAAGAGTTCTTGAAGCCCAAAACAATGATGAAACTTGCCTTCAAATTAAAGAGAAGTTGCAGTAGGGTAACGTGGATGAAAAGTGTGTGGGATATCAACTTGGTGAAGATGATATCCTCATCTACAAAGCTAGACTGTACATCCTAAATAGTGCAGATTTGAAGAAGCTAGTGATGGATGAAATATATCAAATGCCATACTCTAGACACACAGGATATCAAAAGACTATAACAGCAACAAGAAAGCAATACTTTTGGCATGGTATGAAGAAGGACATAGCTAAGTACATTGCTAGGTGTCAGAAGTTCCAACAAGTCAAGGCAGAGCACCAACATCTAGCAGGATTGTTGTAACCCTTACCCATCTCAGAGTGGAAGTGGGACATGATCTCTATGGATTTTATAATGTTAAATTTTGAGCATTAATTTACAATACTCTAGGATCTTTACTGAGAGAATAACATATACAGTATATCAATGCATGACAATCACAATAAGCATGGCAAGCATCACAAGAATCAAAAGTATGAGAGACAAGAGACACAGAGTTTCCGTGTGGAAAACCCTAAGGTGAAAAACCCCATAACTTCCTCAAAGATAGAGAGAGAAATGGCTCAACCAAAGTACAACCAAAATACACTGAGATAGTCTCCTAGTAGCAGATGATCCTCCTCCTCACTAGTGCGCCACTTTCTGAGTGAGAGTGAGAAACTTTTCCGAGTGATCTAAATAGAGATCACCTGATCTCTATTTATACTGATCTGTTTTCCCAGTGACCTTATGGGGCCAACTTGTCTAGTTAGGTACATCCACATTATAATATATATAATTCAGGGTCGACCCCACATGGTGGTCTAATAACCCATCGGCAAGTACACACACTTGCAACACTTATCAATCCACATGACGACACTTCCTTATAGAGGAATAACACATCTCTAATAAGGGTACAATAAATATATATGAAATACATAGATGAAATACATTCCAAAGTTACATATACATCAACACTCCCTCTTAACTAGGAATGTATTTCTCGACACATATCTACTAGACAAGTCTTCTTCTCGGGATCATCATCATCGATGCATCGTCATCGTCATCATCACTGCTGCTGCTATCTCAACCAATCTCTGACTCTACTCGTCGAAGGAAGTTCTACAGAGCCAGTCCTTTTTCATACTGGATGTAGGCCCACCACCTGCAGGTCTTCGTCATCACTGGCCATACTGTGGAATCCTCAGGACTTATTACGTGCGTCACAAAACCTCGAAAGAGCATCCCAGGCTATTACGAGCACACGACTCTACCTATAGGATCTCCCAGGGCCATTTTATATGTGACCTCACCACAAAACCTCGCAAGAGCATCCCAGGATGTTACGAGCACGCAGCTCTACCTATAGGATCTCCCAGGGACAGATTATATGTGGTCACCACAAAACCTCGCAAGAGCATCCCAGGCTATTATGAGCACGTAGCTCTACCTATAGGATCTTCCAGGGACAGATTATATGTGGTCATGGCAAAACCTCGCAAGAGCATCCCAAGACTTATTATGGGAACACATCCCAACCTATCGAATCTCCCAGGGACAGATTATATGCCATAGGACAAAACCTCGAAAGAGCATCTGCCAGATATCCTAGGGCAACGAATTACATGCAATAGGAAAAACCTTGAAATATTATCTGCAAATCTCCCAGGGCCAAATTATATGTCCTCCCAGAGCAAAACCTCGAAAGAGCATTTGCCAAATATCCTAGGGCAACGAATTACATGCCATAGGAAAAACCTCGAAAGACTATCTAAAAATATCCCAGGGACAAATTATATGCTCATCTGCACAACCTGATCCACGACCATAGAGTATCAACCTGATACTCACCATACATCATCCTGATGTACACATGATCATCTTGATCATCATCACTGCAACATCCTGCTGCATGTCATATGGAGCAACATCCTGAAGCTCGTCATCCACGATCATCTTGATCATATAATGCATCTACTTGATGCATACCAAGTATCTAACTGATACATATCATCATACATGATCCACCTGATCATACAATGTATCCACCTGATACAAATACAAATACATGATACATATCACCATACATGATCCACCTGATCATACAATGTATCCACCTGATACATATACAGATACATGGTCCAAGCATCCAACATGATGCGTACATACATATAAATGATCCAACTAATCATATCCAGCATCCAACATGATGCGTACATACATATAAATGATCCAACTAATCATATCCAACATCCAACATGATGCATACATACATATAAAAATGATCCAACTGATCATATCCAAGCAGAAACCAGAACATCATCCTGATGTTCATCATCTAGCGCTTACATCCACAGCCATGTGAAGGATCCTCCTTCCAACATGCTTGGAATGTCTTCAGAAAATGTGTCCATCACTTCTTCCTCAAAGTGTCCTCGATCTAAAGAACGCCAAGCCTCTCTCTGAAGTACTCGAACTTCACCCTAGCTAGTGGCTTTGTCAGCACATCTGCAATCTGCTCATCCGTCACAACATGCAGAAGCTTCACAGCTCCTCTCTGCACCATATCCCTGATATAGTGATATTTGATCTCTATGTGTTTCGACCTGTCATGAAACACTGGGTTCTCGGATAGCTTCACACAACTCTGGTTATCACAGAAGATACCAGTAGCATCCAACGGGAGATCAAATAACTCAGACAGTAGCTTCCGTAGCCATACTGCCTCACAACTAGCTGAACAGGTTGCAACATACTATGCCTCGGTTGTACTCAGTGCTACACAGGACTGCTTCCTGCTAAACCAGGAGATCACACCTGATCCCATACTAAAGCAGCACCCAGATGTGCTCTTCCTATCTGCAGCACTGCCAGCCCAATCTGAATCAACATAACCCTGCAGGTTAAACTTTTGATTCTCCTCATACTTGAGCCCATAATCCACTGTACCCTTCAGGTACCTCAGAACATGCTTTACAGCAACCAGATGAACACTCCTCGGATCTGTCAGGAACTGACTCAATGTGTTCACCGCAAAGAAAATATCTGGTCTCATGTTCGTTAGGTACATCAAGGACCCAATCATCTGACAATACATAGAGACATCAACTGGCTCAGATGAATCATCACATAGAAGCTTCAGATTCGATGCCATAGGTGTGGCCATGGCCTTGCAATCCATCATCCCGAATCTCTTCAGAATATCTACTGTGTACTTCCCTTGACCAAGGAAGATCCCACCTGCACTCTGCCACACCTCCATACCTAGGAAATAATGCATCATTCCCAAATCTTTCATGTCGAACTCGGCAGTAAGCTTCTTCTTTGTATCACACCAAGTTCTGGGAGCTTACTAAGGCTTTCTTCAATCTGCACACATGTGACTCCCTGTCAGGTCTTGGGACTGCATCCCAAACATCTTCTTCATGATCGACGGATCATGGCATTCCATTTCTTCATCCCAGATCCTGGGAACTTCAATATCTTCAATAGATATCTTTGTTATTGGAACAAATGTTGTAGTCCTTTTTGTAGGTGAAGATATACGGTCTTTCCTACAAAACAAGTTAAATTGCATGATTAGAAACATCTCATAATTTTCAAAACAAATTCTTTACACATAAAGAAATATTTCATGCAGTCATGCAGTTATCTTAGCCAATGCTTCAATACAACATTTATCCATGTTCCACAAATTTCTAGATGCCTTCCAGTCTCTACTAGAACATTGTTAAGAGTTTGCACTACTCCCAACATGTCAGCAAAGAGGTTTCATTCTAGATAAGTAGCACTGGAATGTTGTACAGTGACATAGACCACTTACCCATCACATGCATATCAGTAGTATACTGTTCATTAATGCAATCATACTAATATGTACAATACATCTCCTAAGTCTAGGAACATAAGCATAATATTATTTAAACAAACAAAATAGGCAAGAAATGATAATTGAAATACTTATCTTTGTTTGTTTGTTGGGTGGACTCCCTATGAGTCTTTGCTTCCTAGCAGGAGCTGCTGAAGTAGCTTCTTCTACACCTTTCTGTTATGGAATGTAGAGAGATGGACAACTCCCCCTGAATATCTGCACCCTTGCAGAAACCACTGGAGTGTGCTCCCTCTTGATCTTTGCTTCCTGGATTACCTCTTCTTGAACTTATATTCATCCTTGGTCCCTATGCATGCATATTAGTATCATGATTGTGTTATCCTTGTGATCTCATACAAAATCATACATTCATTAGTATACTATTAAAACACAACAATCTCAAGCATGTATAGTCATGATCATTTCAAACAGAAATAATAAACATTAGCATTCAAGGTTTATATAGGACTTTTATGGTTAGTCATAACATGTATAAACCTGTAATTACTCAAACCTATGACTCTTCTGGTTATTCATATCATTAATTAAGGTAAGACACATAAAATGCATATACCCATGATTATTCAAACTTATGACTTTATGAACAATCATCAATCATGTCATGCATACTTATATGATAGATCCTATGATATAAGAAACACATACCTGGTCACCATATTTGCTAGTTATGTCTAGCAATGTGTTCTTGTTCTCTTCAATGACCTGCATAAGTCATTAGTTAACTTTAGCAAAAAAAAATTATACATACCTCTATGTGATCCATGACTATGGATGAATCTTTGACTTTATGTCACCATGGCATGTTCAGGTTGTCCCTTCAATTTGTACAAACCTCCCTCTTGCTCTCCAATCACTACTGCATCATCGATTGTTTTACCCTTTGGCCATATTAGGACTTTCCCATATACAAATGCAACCCTCATACTTTTTTGCATCCAATGCAGATATAGAGAGTAAGTTCTTCTTGAGCCCAGGTACATAAAGGACTTCTTTCATCTTCAAAGATTTTTCAGAATCTAGGTTGTAGGAGGCTTCACCACTTCCTTTGATTGGGTATTGAAAATCATCCCCAAGTTTCACCTTATGGGGTGATTCATGTTTAGATAGATTCACAAAAGATTCCTTAAACCCAGTCATGTGTTTGGAAGCCCCATTGTCAATTAACCAATCATTACAACCATGGGAGATAGTACCTATGAGAGCAGAAATTAGAACATATTCTTCTTCACTTGATGAGTCATCATCACTATCACTTTCTTCCCCAGAATTCTTCTTTGGGGGTTCATCATCTTCGGCAGCCTGAGCATGATATCTTCTTTTGTTACCCTTCTTCTTCTTGCTAAAGTTGTTGTTATTATCCCTTTTGTTCTTGGGACAATCTAAAGCAAATTGACCCTTCTCATTGCATGTGAAGCATCTTAGATCCTTCTTATTATTTTGAAAGGATCTCTTGTGGTGAGAGTCCTCTTTCTTGGGCTTGCTTCTTTTGGTGTGAGCTGCAAGAGCTAGATCTTCACCTCCCATCTTTTCCTCACAAGCTATAAGTCTAGCTTCTTCTTGAGAGCATTCTTCCTGGAATCTGTTGAAGGAGATCAACTTCTTCCTTGCACAAATTCCTTGAATGAAGGGAGCCCATGACCTGGGTAAGCCATTTAGAGTGGTCATCACCACTTCACCATTCTCCATCATTTCATCCACTGCTTGTAGTTGTTCCTTGATCTGGGAGACCCTTGAAAAATAAGATTGAATGGTTTCTCCATTCTGAAACTTTACTCCTTTCAATTGGTTCTGCAGGGTCATCTTCCGATTTATGTTCTTCCCTTCAAATAGCTTGGTCAAAGAGTCAAACATCTCCTTGGGTGTCTTAAGAGAAGACACATGGGGTATGAGATGGTCTTTGATAGAATCAACAATGATTCTCTTTGCCTTGACCAAGTTCTTCTTATGCAATACGTTGGCCTCTTCATCCTCTGGGATAGGGATGTCTTCTTTTATATATGAGTCCAACTCATTGTCTTCCAGGATTAACCCAATCCTATACTTCCAGGCTCAGAAGTTATCAGCCCCTTCAAGCTTATCCTCAAGCTTGGTGTGGAGAGACATCTTAAAGAGTACTTCAAATGGAAATATAAAATATTTAGGTCTTACCACTTGAAATGCTGAAAACTGGATCTAGTCCTGGATTAGGGTTTGTCGGAAAAACCCTAAAAATGCAAAATGTGAATTTCAAATTTCTGAAAGGATAGAAAGATGTGCCTTGATGAGCTGATCAGCCTGGTGCATTCAGAATTTGAGATCAACAAAGTTTTACCCTTCAGATTTGATCTTTTGTCCTCCTGGGTTCACTAGGGAGAGCCCTGAATTAGGGTTTGAGTTTCCCGGAGATCTACCTAGCCAAAAATATCGATCCAAAGCTCTAAACTTCGATTTTTGCAAGGAGCTTCCAGCTGTGCCTTCAGATTCCAAAAATTCCTATTTTTGTGGAAACCCTAGTTTTTAGGGCCAAATCTGAAAATGCTCGGAATTGAATTCTGATTGGATAGATAGATGCGCCTTGATGAGTAGAGTCAATCTACTATACTGATTTTCAAAAATCTGTGGAGAGAAACCCAATAAACAAGAAAATCAAGTTTCCATCACTGCAAAATGTCTTCTTCATGTTAAATTTTGAGCATTAATTCACAATACTCTAGGATCTTTACTGAGAGAATAACATATACAGTATATCAATGCATGACAATCATAATAAGCATGACAAGCATCACAAGAATCAAAAGCATGAGAGACAAGAGACATAGAGTTTCCATGGGGAAAACCCTAAGGTGAAAAACCCCACAACTTCCTCAGAGATAGAGAGAGCAATGGCTCAACCAAAGTACAACCAAAATACACTGAGATAGTCTCCTAGTAGCAGATGAACCTCCTCCTCACTATTGCGCCACTTTCTGAGTGAGAGTGAGATACTTTTTCGAGTGATCTAAATAGAGATCACCTGATCTCTATTTATACTGATCTGTTTGCCTAGTGACCTTATGGGGCCGACTTGTCTAGTTAGGTACATCCACATTATAATATATATAATTCAGGGCTGACCCCACATGGTGGTATAATAACCCATCGGCAAGTACACACACTTGCGACACTTGTCAATCCACATGACGACACTTCCTTATAGAGGAATAACACATCTCTAATAAGGGTACAATAAATATATATGAAATACATAGATGAAATACATTATGAAGTTACATATACATCAACATATAACGGGTCTACCCATGACAGTGAAGAATCATGATTCAATCATGGTTGTGGTGAACAAACTATCAAAGGTAGCTCACTTTATTCTAGTCAAGTCCACTCACAAGGCTAATGAGATTGTGAATATCTTCATGAGAGAGATATTCAAGTTGCATGGATTGCCCAAGGCAATAGTTTCTGATCGTGATACTAAGTTCACTTCCAATTTCTGGAAAGGATTGTTTCAGGAATTAGGAACTAAATTGAATTTCAGTACATCATATCATCCTCAAACAGATGGCCAAACTGAGAGGGTGAATCAGGTTCTTGAAGACATGCTGAGAATGTATGTGATGGATAAACCATCCAAGTGGGAAGATTACCTACACTTGGTAGAATTTGCATACAATAATGGACATCATGCATCTTTAGGAATGAGTCCATTTGAGGCATTGTATGGCAAAGGATGCAAGACTCTAGTGAATTGGGATAGTCCGGTGAACAGGGTAGTGCTTGGGCCAGACATGATCAAGGAAATGGAACATGAAGTTGTTAAGATTAGGCTGAATTTAAAGGCAGCTCAAGACAAGCAAAAGAGTTATGCAGATTTGAAAAGATTGGGGATCATGTTTATTTGAGAGTGAAACAAAGTAAAATTTCTCTCAAGTTCGGGAGTTGTGCCAAATTGTCACCAAGATATTGTGGGCCATTTGAAGTCCTTGATAGGATAGGGCCAGTTGCATATAGAATTGCATTTCCTACTAATATAAGAGCTCATAATGTTTTCCATGTATCTTTGCTTAAGAAGTATATAAATGATCCTAATCATATGATTGATTGGAATGTGATACAGGTGGAACCCGAGGGAGAGTTCCAAGTAGAGCCTATGCACATCCTCGACAAGAAGGTCACTTTGCTCCGAAACAGAGCCATCGGGCAGGTAAGGGTCCAATGGGAGCACCTTAGTCCCGATGAGGCTACATGGGAGCTGGAGGATGCCATGAGATAGGCATTCCCATTTTTGTTCAGTTTTGATAACACTGAGGACGATGTTGTTCTAAGGGGGAGGGGAATGTAATACCCCAATTTTGGCCCTTGTGAAATAATGGCTTTTAATGTAAATATTGTATACATGCGATATATATTTCCCTAGCATGGAGCTCAAGGCCAAGGCCCCGCTAATGTATGTTCGTATTTTATTTAAAATGGACAAGTATTTGATATTTTATTACCCATGAGCTATTCAGCCATGGAATATTGTAAATGATGTAAATATTTGATATTGCAATCAAATACCAAATATTGACTATGGAAGCAACGAATGAGAAGGAGCCATGTGTATCCACTAGGGAGTGGTGAGGGGGTTGTGGGGATGAACCATATGCTGCCAAATGTCATCTTGTGAACCCATTTGACTTCCCTTGTTGACATTTAACTCTGTTGTAAGGAAGTTGTTGAAAAATTTAGTCCATGGCTTCAATGGAGCATGGGCAGCCCAGAAATTCATATGGCAGGTATGGATCTATTTTTATTGTACCAAAAGACACCCTACCTCATGGGAATTCATTCTTCCTCATTCCCATTCCATTGGGGGAACATCCCAGCACCAATTGTTATCCATTACACATTCCCAACAGAGAAAAAACCCAAAAATCACAACTTTGTAAGAACCCACGTTTTGAAGAGCCATAAATGCCCAAAATTTGGTATTGATAGTAAAATCCAATGGGGGGTCCATAGATATGAACCATGGGGTGAATTTGAGAGTATTAGATACCCCGAAATCCATAGAAAAACCCAGTTTTTATAGCCTAGAAGTCCAGTGACGGGATTGAGTTATTGGATGACAAAATTGTGAGAAATCCAAGTGTGAATGACTGAGCTGAGGTTGGGTTTTCTTGATAAACCCAATCAAGGATAGAATCTCAAAGAATTAGCAACTGGACCTTTCTATGCCACCTTGAAGAGCACTGGAGGGAAGGGACGCCTAAGGGACTGTGCAGTAGAGAAGGGGACCTTCCTTGTGTTCGGTGAGGTAGGTATTGTGGGTGCCATGACTGTTGAGTTCATTTGAGATGCCTATAGCTTTGTGGTTGAGCTCACTGGCTTAACATCCTCCTCCCTTATCCTTTGTATGCTTGATAAACCCACCAGTGTGTTGGATTAGCATAGTTGTTGAGTGAAACCATGGTTCTGAGTGAGCCCATCTAGTTCCTCCTTAGTGGATACACAACCCAGCTCGGGGATGATCTCTCAGCTGAAAGGATATAGGCTAGAAAGAGATCTACGATTGGGTGGAACGTTGCTCTCACGTATCCAGTTGTTTGGAAATTTACATTTCAAGATAAGTATTCTTTGTGGATTGAGTTATGTTAATTCTGTGCTCTGCAATATTTTAATTAATGACTGTTGTTTATATGTTGAATGGATGATGAAACTGTGTATATATAGTGTTTAATTCCGCTAAAATTGTTGAGTATGAATATGTATTCATAATATTTTATTTACCCATGAATTTCTTAGTAAAGTATGGGGCTAAGATTGTCAAATAATCCTAGTATGTTTGGTCATGTTTCCTCCCTTGCATCGGATTGACAGGAGGGTACGTGAAAACCATGAAGTAGGTCCAGGATGAAGGTATTAAACAAGGACAGCTAGCGACAACCCTTAGGGGCCATGCACTCGATTAGTTAATGAAGTTTACAAGGGTTCCGGCAGGAACACCAGCCAAGACGTTGGCACAGATCAAAGCAGGCATGATCTATGAATTCAGGAAGCCAAAGTCAGAATCGCAGTATGTCACCGAGATCAAATAAATCAAGCAATACCCAAATGAGACGATATGGGAATTCGATCAGTGATAAAATACGTTGCTAACGAAGGTGAGTTTTGGGATAAATTATATGAAACACAAGGAGTGGTTCATCGCAAGACTGGTACCACACATTTGCAGACCACTAATGAAACAAAAGGTTGCAACCCAAGTGGAAGCATTGGAGATTGTGATGAAGTTGGAGGCTTCGCCAATCCATGAAATAAGGTTGGGTATGGATCATATACAAGCACAACTGGAAAAATTGGCGATCCAACTGCAAGACATGAAGAAAGGGAAAGAAGCTCATGAAGAGATCTGGTGTACTAGGTGTAGGATAGAGGTACACAACAAGGATCAGTGCCCAGAATTTTGCGACTATTTGCAATCCGGTGCACCAAATCCCCTCAATGAGGGAGGGTTTCCTTGGTGTCGTGTCTGCCAAACGAGAGGCCATTGATGAGAAGAGTGTGTTTATCTGCAGAAAATGGTGTCGAAACCAAATAACTTTTATTGCAAGTTTTGTAAATCGGTTGGCCACAATGACAACAACTGGAGAGCTTATGGCCTACTCCAGGAGAGAAATGCAGCGGCATATTTCATGGCAGGAGAAGAATAGGTATCGGGTCAACAACAACAATAGTATAACTAGCCGCCAACCCAGTATAATAACCAATCGTAACAGTATGATCAAACGCAGTATCCAGCACCGTAGTATCCACCACTGCAGTATCCGACAACGCAGTATCCGACACCGCAGTATCCGCCACCGCAGTACCCACTAAATGGACCACCACAGCAACCGCGGTATGGGAAGCCACAGTACCAACCATATGGCCCACCGCGTGGAGGGGCTAGAGGAGGATTCCGTGAAGGTTGAGGTGCTGGCGTAGGATGAGGAGGAACTGTTGGACGAGGGAGAGGACCAATTATATGCTACAATTGTGGGCAGCAGGGGCACTATCAGAGGGATTTATTGAATCTAGCACCACAATAGTGCACATATTGCAGCGATGTGGATCATGGCATTGAATACTGTATGCAACTCATCGCAAAGTGGAAGACCAAGAATCTGCCACCACCTCCATAGAACCAAAACCAGAATCCACTGGCTGTGCAGATGATATCGATGGAGGCTCGAAAACAACATGCGACTGTTGGAGTGGTGACACGAGGAGGAGTGATGACAGGATCCAATGGGACACGAACTACTATTCGACCAACAGTGCAGAAATGTGTCACTTTTGATGCAGAGGCTGAAAGGGATATCTTCATGGAAGCACAAGAGGCGATGAGACAGAGGAGGCAGTAGCCTCTTTAGGAAGAATTTAACTATGATATGCCATCGACATTCGACAAGACAAAGTCTCAGGGAAATGATAATACCCTAAAATCCTTCTTAAATAGTTGCTTGGAGTTGTAAAAGGATCAGGATGCGCTAGAGGAGATATCCAATCTATTGACTCGATGGGAGGGTGTACATCCAGAACAAAGAGTTAATTAGATACACAAGAGGAAGACAGGGAGAGTGATGTGAATGTCGGCACAAATTGGAGCTTTTGATGTCGACTCAATTATCTTAGACCTAGGGTCAGGTTTCAACATTCTGACCAAGCAAACATGGGAGACCATGGGGAAACCGTAATTGGCCTGGTCACCAATACAGTTGCAATTAGCAAACCGAAGTAAGGTTACTCCAATTGGTCGAGTGTACCAACTTCCCGTTGAGATTGACGGCCTCAAGTCTTATTCTGATTTCGATGTAATTGAAATTGTGGAAAACACCAGTCCCTACCCAGCATTGCTTAGGATCGACTGGGCAACGGATAATCTAGTGGTTATCAACTTTAAGAAGCAGACAATGTCATTTGAGAATTGTGAGATGAGGGTCATCGCACCTTTGGATCCTACGGAAGGGCAGTGATACGTTGAACCGGCTAGAGATGAATTTACGGAGGGATGGGATAGTATATACAATATATCAAAGGATTATATAAATCCTACAACAGATGGTGAATTAGGTTGGCGCAGTGTCAGTTCAGCATCGTCGGATTCAGATGAGGCGCTCGAGAATTGGCATAATCGGATGCATGAGGTGTCATTTAGGAGATGCATAAGGATCACATAGTCACTACGTTGGGTGGCCACAGAGGAGTGCACGCGACCAACATACAAGGGATTGCCTAATTTGAGCACCTTTATTACAGAGTTTGAAGAGAAAGTGTCAGAGCCACAACGTTTATTGGCCTTGGAGGAAGCCTTGAAGGCTACTCCTGCACGATGGTGGGTAGCGCACAAGTCTAATATCACAACCTAGCCACTATGTCGCCACCTAATGATGGTTAGGTTAAGAGATGCAGAAGGATGTAGCAGAAGGAATTTTGACGACAGAAGCGACCCAAACGTACATTTGGCGAAGTATGAAAGCAAATGGGGATTAGGAGCAAAAGAGGAGTGGGTCCATGCATTCGTTCACACATTGGATGAAATCCCACGGAGTTGGTATGTCACAATAGAATTGCGACGTGGAACGACTTCTTGGGAGCATCTAACACTTGGCTTTAGCCAAAAGTTTTGTTTCTTAGATGAGAACCCCTTCATCCATAGTGCACTACAGGTGATCCGCGAGAATATATTTGAAGCAGTACCACTAGAGAAACCATTAGAACTTCGGTGGACTACGACACCAAAAATGATGATGGAGTGCTATAACATCACTAGAGATCCGGATGATGAGGATGATCCGAGGGCTACGCATGTGCCGGAATTAGAAGGTAGTCGCAGTGTCGAGGCACCAGAAATTCCTTCTGACAAATTCTAGCAACTACTGAAGATCAAGATAGTAAACATTGGGATAGCGAAGAACTCGAAGTTTGCAAGCTTTGGGGATTATTGGGATGAGTCCACCATTGCGAAAATGACAGATTTGTTGCATGAGTTTCAATATTTGTTCCCAACAAAATTCTTAGAGATGAAAGGAATTTCCGGGGAGTTAAGCGAAATGAAGATTCCCCTGAAACCCAATGCAAAGCCCGTCAAGCAGTGGCCCTACCGATCGAATCCAAGGCACAAGGAGAGAGTGCAAACTAATATTGAAAGGATGCTGGAAGCAGGAATCATAGAACCCATAGAAGAATCCGAGTGGATCAGCCTGATGGTAGTCTAGGACAAGAAAACTAGCGAAGTCCGCATATGTGTCGACTTGCAGAATTTGAATGATGCATGCTTACATGACCCATTCCCGACACCATTAACGGATGAGGTGCTGGAAGGAGTAGGAGGTTAGGAGATCTACTCATTTACAGATGGTTTTTCAGGCTATCATTAGATCAAAATTGTGAAGAAAGACCAACACAAGACTACATTTGTCACATAATGGGGCTACTTTCAGTATACAGTGATTCCATTTGGATTGAAGAATGCTCTAGCAATTTTTTCAAGATTAGTGGGGTCCGCGTTCAAAGACTACATTCATAAATTTATTTCCATCTATATGGACGATTAGATAGTGTATGGATTGGTCAAGGATCACATTGCAAACCTGAGGCTAATGGTTCAACGATGTCGACAGTACCAAATCTCCTTGAACTTGAAAAAGTGCATCTTCTATGCTCTGTTCAGGATTTTACTGGGGTGCATTGTCTGCAGGGAAGGAATGCTGGTAGTACCGACAAAGATTGCCATTATTGTTGACCTCCCACCATCGACGACAATTAAAAAATTGAGAGCCACACTAGGCCACACAGGTTACTAACGGAAGTTTATCAGAGGATCTACAACAATCACAACACCCATGGAAAAGTTATTGAAGAAAGATTCCAAGTTTGAGTGGAACGACGAATGCCAGAAGATTCTAGACATACTAAAAGTGAAGATGGTTTCCGCACCTATATTGGAATTTTTGGATTGGACTAAGGAGATCCACGTCGATGCGTCATCAGTCACATTAGGATTTATCTTGTCCCAACCAGGAGAATATGACATCAACCACTCGATAGCCTTCGCAAGTAGGAATCTGTCATCTGTCTACTGCGGAGAAGAATTATACCACTACAGAGCGAGAAGGGTTGGCGATGGTCTACACCCTACAGAAATTTTGACACTACCAACTCGGGGGCCACTTTAAAATGTTCACCGGTCACTCAGCATTAAAATACCTGGTGAACAAGCCTCTGTTGGGGGGGAAGATATGTCGTTGGTTGCTGCTATTCCATGAATTTGATTTTGAAATAATTGTGAAGTGAGGAGGACTGAATGCAGGACTAGATCACTTATCACGAATTGAGTCAAGGGAAGAGAAAAGGAGCATTGACGAAGGATTATCGGATGCTCAGTTATTCAGGGTGGGCATGGTTGACGACCATTATGAACAAGTTATTTAGTTTTTGGCAATAGGGGAAGTGCCGGCAGGATTCACTACCAACCAAAACAAGCAGCCAGTCGTCAGAGCTACATATTTTAAGTTGATTGCAGGACAATTGTATAACATGGGGCCAAACGAGATACTGCAACGATATGTCCTTCCACATGAATAGGAGCGAATTCTTGCGGAAGCTCATGACAGGATCGTGCGGGGCCACTACGGAGGACGCGCCAGTGCGAGGAATATTTTGTGAGCAGGACTATGGTGGCTGACGATGCATGGGGATACTGCGGACTATGCTAAAAGCTACGACATATGTCAATGTATAGGGAAGCCGTCACGGAGGGATGAAATGCCACTACTAGCTCAATTGATGTTGCAGGCTTTCGATAAATGGGTTGTTGACTTTGTGGAACTCATAAACCCACCAAGAAAACGAACAGGGTCACGCTACATAATTACAGCAATAGACTATTTGACGAGATGGGCCGAAGCAGCACCAGTAAAGGATTGCTCCGCTATGACAACAGCTAGATTCCTCTTCGAAAATGTAGTCACCAGGTTTAGGTGCCCCAAAATACTGATGAGTGACCAAGGGACGCATTTTTTTAATCAAACCATCGCAGTAATGACAGAGGAATTTCATATACAACACAGAAAGAGAACCCCTTACCATCCACAAGCAAATGGAACATCAGAATCGTTTAACAAAATCCTGGAGCACGCGCTCACAAAGGTATGCAACACAAATCAAGATGATTGGGATTTGAATATCCCTATGATACTATGGGCGTATCGCACAACTTGCAAACATCTGACTCGCCAGACACCATTCAAACTTGTCTACGGGAAGGAAGCCGTAATGCCGATGGAGTACATTGTCCCCAGTCTGCGGATTGCAGTTGTCACCGGCATGACCGACGATGGAGCCCTGGAGGAACAATTAGACCAATTGGTACAACTCGATGAGGACATATTCATTGCAGGATTTCATCAAAAGGTGGAAAAGGATCGACAGAAGGCTTGGCATGATTGCCATATTAAAAAAAAGCAATTTTCGTGCAGGGATAGAGCTCTGCTATTTGACAATAAGTTTACCAAGTATCTAGGTAAGTTACAGATGCATTGGTTAGGTCCCTATGTTATCAATTTTTTTATTGACGGAGGTGCGGTGCAGCTGAAGAGATTAGATGGCATGCTGTTGCCTAAGCTGGTAAACGGGAATCAGTTGAAACCCTATTGCCATGATCAGGCGCATAGCAGTTAAGAAACGTAAAAAAATAAAAATAAAAATAAAAAAATCAATGATGACAAAGAGTGACAAGTGTGTGGAAAGCATGTGCGAAGCATGGCCATCCAGGTCACTCGTCGATGCTTCTCACATAGGATTCCAATCTGAGTATGATTACTGTGGATCAACATCACCAGAAAATGACAGTCGAGTACGATGACAGATTCGGCTAGCTATGAATAAGATTTTCCAAATGATGAGCAAGTGTTGAGAAGCAAGCATAAATATCGACGGAATGATTCCAGTATGCAAGTTGAAGTAGCAAGAATCTGAAGAAGAGCATTAGTAGTTTGTATGATGCGAGTCTATAAGTTAGATGCGGAACGGTAGTAGGAAAGCCCAAGGAAGTTGTGGAAAAGGGTAGTGAGATAGTTGAAATGGTGCACTTCATTTCAAGCGAAAGCACCCCAGGTGCGCTAAGAGCCAGAATGATGACAGTGCACAAACAACCAGCGAAAGAGGAAATCAGGACCCTCGGAAGGAACAGAGACGAGGTCTCTCCCGAGATGTCTAATATTGCGGTAGTAGTTAGAAGGTTCGGGGTTTCCCTGACCACCAGAACACCAGGGGTGGCGGCCCGCTGGCTCCAGTAGTGGACTTTCAAATGTGCAAAACAGATGTTCCAGACCAACTGGCCTATTTCACAATTTGGAAATGATGACGGACTTGTCCCTAGGTCGCAGCAAGGTTGAAGTGCCAGAGCAAGCGCAGATGAGGTAGATGATCAAGGTTTCAAGAGACTGGAGGATGAGTTCGAGGTAGATGACCAAGGTTGCAAGAGACTGGAGGATGAGTTCGAGGTGGATGACCAAGGTTGCAAGAGACTGGAGGATGAGTTCGAGGTGGATGACCAAGGTTGCAAGAGACTGGAGGATGAGTTCGAGAAGTACATGAAAACGAGCTCCAGATGCCAAGAACAGCTTCAGAAGTTAACCACAGTGACAGGTGAGATCAAACTAGCGATGTCCAGTTGAGGTGGCTCGAGGGAGAGCCACAAGCTTGTGTTGGGGGCATGTTGGCACGGGATTAGTCCACATGAAGTGTGGAAGCTGACATGCTGTGAAAGGGACAATCCACGGAAGAATGGGTCATTCGTGGATATCGTGGAAGCATGGAAGTAGCTAATTAGTTAGATAAGGGTCATGTGGAGCATTTTGTAACCATGTAGTTTTGTATTAATAGGTGAATGATTGTAAGCCTAAGGGCATCGGATCACATCGCATGGGATGTAATTGAACATCCGTTGATGAATAGAGCTATTGACTTTGTGAGTTTTGGTATATTTTGTATCCACAATATGATGTATTGACTATTTCTGCAAAGGTCATTTCGCAGGTTTTAATGAATGCATGCAGATGTTCGATTATGGTTCCATATCTGTCTCTGTCTCTATGCGATGATGAATATGAATGTTTGCAACATGTTTAATACTCTGTGGGTTGAATGATTACTATTGATGCGAATAAGTAGGTTAAATATGCTGTTGTGAATCTTTATTATCTGTTGAATCTGCGAATGATGAGGTAATAGTTTACTACGGAAGATATAATCTCTGGTTTCTACAAAGGTAATGTGTGTTGGATGCATGTCCTCAACTCCACTATGGAAACTTGGTTCCTGCAGCCTCCTTGTGCATCTCGGGTGAGACTTCATTCTCTCCGCGAGTGTTACTGGAAGGGTTAACACCCTTCTGGGCCAGTGTGTAAGGGAGTTTGGGTTGGTGTTTGTTGGCGACAGTGTGTAGTGAACCCCTGTTGATAGTTGCTGTGTCAACAAAACCACTCCAAATTTTTTATTTTTTATTTATTTATAATATGCCAAACTAATGTAACTACTTTCAAGATGAAACCGATCGACAAATGATGCTACTTGTAATGAGTAAGATTATGTGACAAGCAATCAAATGGAGATATGCTTCCAAATGCAAAAACGTGGCTTTGATATTTTCAAAAAAAGGGAAAGAGTGTTTCAGAAAGAGTCTTCAATATCAGTTTTGATGAAAAAGATAGGAAGATATGATTTAAAAACAATTAACTCTTTCAATAATGTAATCAGGGGATTCCAATATAAATGCTCATAAGACCTTGACTATTTCAGAAATGAACAAAGCTTTTGAAGACTGTAGTAAGGAGGCAAGTCAACTAGTGTTGATGTCACAAAAAACTCATAAAATCCAAGTTCATACTGTAAATGAAACAAACCAAGAACACTTTTGAAATTATCAAATAAACAACGATGCAACGAAGTACAAGAGAAACTAAAAAATGCAAGTAGTGGATTGCTATCACAAGTTACAAATGTCTGACAAAGTGTCAGTAAACCAATAAGAAGCAAGAGACCAGAAAATGAAAAGAAAGCAACCACTCAAAAATTTAAAAAAATGAAAATCTCAGGTAATTTGCGCGGGTCTGTATGGGACCTAGTAGCGAAAATACAAAATTTTCGTGTTTCACCGAGTATTGGGGCCGTGAAAATGTGCAGATTTTCGCTTTGGTAGGAGTGTCCAGGCCGTGAAAATGCACAGAGAGGAAAATAAAGGGAAAAATTTTAAAGAAAAATCTTGATTTTTCTCGGGTTTTCCAACCCAAGGAGCCAGGTACTGAGGTAAAACTGAAAAATAGTAATCCAAAGTAGAGTAGAGGGGTGTGAAAGAGGGTAAAAAGACCTAATTTCAGAATGAGATTGAGTGAAATTAAAAGTAAACTTCCTAATCAAATGAAAAAATGGATTCAAACCAGTGGAGTTGCTAGTTTTTGTTGTAGAAATTTCTCCCTACGGATAATAAGAAACTCTCCTAGGGTAGACTAGGATGTATCTAGTTCTAATCTAGGACAATTGAAAAACAAATGCTACCTTGAGTTCCTAAACTAAGCTTTACAACAAGCTTGACCTATGCACCATTTCGTCAAACCAATCACTCCTTAACCCACAAACACCATTGTTTCCTCAACCGCCATCGGTTCCTAGCCACATTGGAGCCACACCAATCCATACAATATCATTCTTTTTCCCACCATCTAGAGTAGTAAGCATGCTTGTAATGGCCACACTGAATCTTTCGGGGTTGACGTTAGGACTTCCCATATGGTATCTTCCTACTCCTAATCCCACTCCGACACCACAGGTCTTCCTTCAACCGGTCCAACCGATTAACAATGCTACCCACCCACCTCCTGCTGTGGCGACCCCATCTGCATCCAACCCTTCCCCTCCACCACCTAAGAACACTAGGGGAAGAGGCCCACAAACTTATACCACCCCACAGGAAACGAAACTCGTGAAACCTCCCCCTATAGTTCGTAGACCCCCTAAGTGCTCATTATGCGATGATTTGCGCCATGCTACCCATAATTGTCCCCAATTTCCAAACCTTCAAGAGCACATGAAAACATTGGACGATGACCCCAATATTTTGGTTTTCAAGCTACACACCACCCCTAAATCGCGTAGCAAATCATTGCGCACCAACCACTCTTGTGCCATATGCGGAGTCTATGGCCATTATTCCCATCATTACCCCGACCTACCCAAATATCGATTGGTTCTCCTCGAACTGAATCAGTCCTCTTTAGAGTCCTCCATTACTACCATTGAGTAGATTCACCCACCTGAATCCTCCTCCTCAGGAGAGATTAACACAATCTATATGATTTCCACAAGAGATGGAACAACCTTTCCCCCAACCACTAGCTTTACCTCCCCCAACTTATCCACACACTTGTTTCACAGTGATGAAGAAATCCTTGAGACATTAACGGCCCCTGGCTTGCCTTGGGATGATATGCATCATCGATCCTATTTCATTCTAGAGGAGTCTACCACGAGTATGGCCAACCAAATTTTCATTGAGATGAAAGAATTCATCCCTAACAAAGTGGATTGGTTTAAGAACACCATCCTATCTCCCTATGCCTTCGAGGAAGGTAACATGGCTAACATTTCTCCTACAATTCAGGTTGATATTTCCATCCCACCTGATATGCCTAAGATCATTACATTGGGAGCTTCTTGTACTGAAGAGTTCTGTGGTGTTTTCGCTTGGTCATATACTGAGATGCCTGGACTTGACCCCACCATCATCAAGCATCGTATCTATACTTGGCCTGACGTCCCACCCGTCCACCAAAAACAATAGCGCATTCACTCCTCCAAGCTTCCAACCGTGAAATCTGAGATTGAAAAATTACGCCAAGCCAGATTCATTTATCCTATTGCCTACACCACCTGGGTGTCCAATTATGTTATGATTAACAAAAAAAGGGCATCATTCGTGTCTGTACCGATTTTAGAGACCTGAATTTAGCTTGTCCCAAAGACAACTTTCGTATGCCTTTCATCAATCAGCTTATTGATGCTTGTGCGGCTCACGAGATTCTATCCTTCATGTACAGTTTCTCTAGCTATAATCAGATACAAATCCATAAATAAGATCAGTATAAGACTACTTTCACCACCCCATGGGGCACCTTTTCCTACCGAGTTATTCCCTTTGGTCTTAAAAATGTTGGTGCCACATTTCAGTGGTCCATTACCTATTGCTTCCATGAATTGGTTCATATTATCCTTGTGTACTTGGACAACCTCACTACGCGGTCCAAGAAACGGTCCAACCACATGGATGATCTCCGTCAAGTCTTTTTGCGCTGTTGCAAATACAATATCTGCTTGAACCCCCTCAAGTGTGTCTTTTGCGTTCATGGAGGTTGGTTATTGGGATTCGTTATTTCCCAAAACGGGATCACCGTTGATCCTTTGAAGGTTCAATCCATTCTGGACCTCCCATCACCACGTACATTACGCCAATTATAGATCCTTCAAGGGGAAGCCAACTTTCTCCGTCACTTCGTTCCGGACTATGCTACGAAAGTTCATGGTTTCCTTCGCTTGCTTCGGACCAACATTGCTTTCATTTGGCACAAAAAATCATAAGCATCTTTTGAAGCACTAAAACAAGCATTGACTTCCACACCTTTGATTTCACCTCCTCATTTCACGAAGAATTTTATCCTTTATGTCTCGCATCCAAATATGTCGTTTCTAGTGTGTTAGTCCAAGAAGATAGTGCATGACAAGAATGGGTTATCTATTATGTGAGTCAGACATTGTCTGGACCACTGTTACGTTACCCCTATGAGGAGAAATTGGCCCTCGCTATCGTCTTCTCTGTTCAAAATTCACGACACTACATTCTTATGAGTTGAACTACAGTTGTGGAAGACTCCAACCCTATGGTCTATCTTTTGAGTCGTCACCTCCTTCAATGCCATGTGGCTAAATGGGTTATTATCTTGCAAGAGTATGACTTGACATTTGCAACACCCAAGACTATGAAATCCCTTTCCTTGGCACACCTGATGACTAACTTACCTTCTTCGTCAGCGTCACCACCTATCATCACTAACTTTCTCGACGACCACTTGTTCACAATCTCATCGGATGACCCATGGTATCCTGGTATATTTACGAACAAAAAATTTACGCCCCAACCTCATCCGCGATGATCTACGTCGTATACACCATCATGCTCCCAGATATATCCTCCTTAGCGATGTCCTTTATCAATGTGACGTCGACACTATCTTACGTCGATGTCTCACCCATGATGAAGCCGAACAAGTTTTAAATGATTGTCACAGCGGAGCTTGTGGTGGCCACTTCTGTGGAATGGATACTTCCCAAAAGGTCACCCACCCTGGGTATTTCTGGCCAACACTTTTCACTGATTGCATCACAGGAGTCAAACATTGCCAGAATTGTGAACTTTTTTCCCCCAAATCCAGGAACCCTCCTACCCCTCTCCATCCAGTCATCACTGTTGGCTCTTTCTGTAAGTGGGCCATTGATTTTATGGAATGTAATCCCCCCTCAGTGAATGGCCATAAATACATCATTGTGGCCGTCGAATATTTCACTAAATGGGCCGAGGCCATCCCTACATTTAACTATCAAGTCGAGATTGTGGCACACTTCTTTTTTAACCATGTCATTACTCAGTTCGGAGTCCCCAAGCAACTTGTATCCGACCATGGAAAACACTTTGAAGACACTATATGGAAAGAGTTGTCCACATTTTTGAAGTTTGACCACTAGTACGCCTCATCCTACTACCCCCAAGGGAACGACCAAGTTGAGGCTATCAACAAGATCTTGAAGACCATTCTTCAATGCACAGTAAACCAACACAAGTCCAACTATGTCACCCACCCAAATTTCTGAACATTATTATTTATTTGCAAAAATACTTTATGGTAAAATTTATTACAAGTTTTGTAATTATGATCAGTTTTGATCATGGATGAATGTAATTACTGAATATTATTATTTAAATAAATTAATTAGGAGACAAACACTCAGGAGGACTGTTGAATGAGTGTTCACTGACCCACTAGGAGGAATGGAAGTTGTTGGAAGGAATGGGACACATGGCACCAGTTACATCACACCACTAACTGTTGGTTATGGGACAACTTCCCCTTAAATAGGGAATTATCCCCCAGGTGGAGGGAGTGAGCAGGCAGCTAATTTAATGACCCAGTAACATCTGAAAAGGCCTAGGCAGCCTATAAAGGAAAATTCGAATTGGGCAGGCAACCCTTAATCAACATTTCTGCAGAATGTTTTCCTCTTGCAAATCAGGTGATTTCAAGAGAGATTCGAATAAGGGAGATTAGTGGTGATTGAAAACTGAGTTTTTACTTATTATTGAAGAGAAACAGAGTTGCAGGAGCAAGTCTTTTGGACTGCTACCTATTGAAGATTCAGAAGATTACTACAACAAGAAGAAGCCTATATTCTTGAAGCTTCTTCCTCCTGGTGGTTTAGCGAACAGGCTAGGGGGTCCTAAGACAGTATTTGACTGTTTTCAGGAGTTTGGTTGGGTGGAACGGTATTCCTGAGTTGTTTGTTTCCCTACAGGTTTAATCAGGTTCTACAAATTCTTCTTATTTAATTTTTGTTATGTTTAAAACAGTATTTTCTGTGTTTATGTTTTTAGAAGCAAAATCTAATCCTAGAACTGTTCTAAGTATGAATGTTTAAGTTTAATGATGAAAATGAATTGATAAATCAATATCCCCATTTTTCCACATGCTATTTAGCAGCATCGTACTCTAGTAGAGATATGCAAATTAAAATAGGATAGAAGATAGGCAAATTGTGCCATTGAATTCAATAGCTAGATAATAACCTGGTATGCATCAGTTTCTGTTCTTAATTTAACTAATTGTAGAGGGTTTGTATAATATTAATATATATAATATTTTCACATTTTATAATAATCGGTCAATTACATAATTCTTGCAATCATCCCACAAGACACATAAATTATGTCCATGAAAGGTAGATGAATTACACACTATACATTGTTTAGAGATTACTATCATTGAATAAAATATTCTTGATTATAAGCTGGAAAACTATAGTTTTTCATACAGATTTCATATGCATATATGTCACTCGCACACAGTTTCATCATAATTATTACACTAGCATTTTATGTATAGGAAATTAATTTATAGATAGAATTATAGTTTACACAGTCTTCACGATTTTCTGCACTATGCATTCATATTTCTTTCATATTCTATAGTACTGTTGTATTATCTAGAAATTCAATAAAAGATAAGAATTTATCGAACACAACTATCAACATCATGTATTTATTCTTTCTTTGGATCCGCTAACTTTGGTTGCAAATATTGTAACTCTGAGTTTCATATCAAAGTAAAACCTAGCTAGATTCATTTTGTTCATAACAAAACTTTACACTCTTTTCAAAACCTGAGATCGAAACCCAGCTAGTAACTTAAACAAACGATCAGATTATCACTTCAACAAAACACGAATTAGGGTTTGACCCTATTCGTCATCCTTGCAAAATTATTACTGAGTTATCAGTTCAACTTTATACTCTTTTGTTCAAACATTAACAAATGAGGATACACATTACCAACCTACAGTTTTAAAACAAACCACAGACTTATACGAAGGGTTCAGCATCTTTAACGTTGAAGTTCTATTTTACACAGAACCATCATCATTACGAATTCATGCAAAACCTAAACTAGCCCGATAAACATTGTAGTAACCTCTAGCATGAATACGATTTACAAACATCAACTTACAGTTTCCAAGCTAACAAACAAGATAGATTTACAACATTTTGAACCTACAATGTATTACAAAAGGAGTAATATTCTTACACACAGATTGAGCTCTCGGCTCTCTGTCTTACGGTCACAAACATTTCGAAAGACAAGTCGAATCTCATAACAACCTCAACATTACCACATAATAACTTCTAAAACAAAGACGAAGCTCGAGCAACGTTATATTATGTTTTTAACAAAGAAAATGAAGTTATGTAGGGTTTATCCCAAAGTTTCCAATAGGCAGAAGAGCCCAAATAATCAAATCGACGAGTTAAATCTCCAGTCGAAAAACAACAAGTTTGCAAAATAGAACACCGAAGTATCACTGTTAACAATCATGTTTTCGAAGACTTCTCAAACCACCTTCAATGACAGAGCCACGGCACAGACAAAGGGCACTATGAGGGTATGGAAGACCCGAAGCTTACTGGTGTAAGTGCACGAGGTTTTCCTTTCGCCATACCCTAGCGAGAAGTGTTGTTTACACCCTGCAACTGACATTAAACCTAAGTTAGACATCTGCTACTTTTATAAACTAATTTTGGAAATGCAAATAGCTTGTTAAAAATGAAAGCTTACCTCCATAGCTTGACGAGGACACTGTCACGAATGACACCAAGGAGCCATTATTTACGCCCAAACTCTGAACATTCTCTCATTCCACTCTTGTTTATCTTTGCGGTATTAGAACACAAAAACTATAACCTTCCAACCAGAGAGTTTAGCTTTTCAAAAATACTTCACCATCATAGTAAAGAAACCTGCAACGTTGGTTTAAGGAGAAGATCTCGGGTTCGAAAACCTTGCAAACTTCCTACCCAGACTTCGGCAACCTGTCGGCCACCCCAGCCGAAACAATAGCGTAGTGAATCAATTACCAAGTCTTAACTCTTTTCCATGAAGTGTTTTAGGGTTTCATCCGATGGTTTAGATTCATCACCATCGACGGTCTCTACAGTGCCAGCAAATTAAGCTTTGGTACAAACAACGTCTACATTAATTACTCAACCTACCTTATAGTTTGACAACACCACCATGGCACACAATGGAGCATGCACAACTAACGCGTGGAGTATTAATCCTACACATCGACGAGTTTTGGAGACAAGCAAGTCTACTTGGATCATTAGACATCTAACTTAGTAGACACACGACACCGAGCTTTTAATACAAGATCAATACATGATCTCTACCATAGCTCGAGACCGACGCTATTAACTAGCAACCTGTCAAGCTTCATTTTAAATGCCTGTCAGAATCCTCGACGTGACTCCCAAACCCTGCATTAAATTTGCTACAGTGTTATAACCACTATGCAAAGACTTCACTATATTATTGCATGTTATGATTATAGTCTCGATATAAAACAATGAAATAACGAATTACCAACTATTTATATACTTGAGGGATATTCAAATGTTTGCTCTTTATTACATTGAGTTTCGATATGAATCTCTAATGTGGTTAATAAATCACAAATCGATATAGTTATATAACTATATACATAGGATTTAAATAGACCACGATATAGAATAATAGTTAATAGTTCAAAGTCTTAAGTTGAAATAATAGTTAATCTATTGTGTAAATATTTGTTATTCATTGTTACAAATGCCTAGTCCTTGGAAAGGACTATTTTTTATTATTAAGACCTAAATAATTATAGTAGAGAATAGGAATGGTTAACCATAAGTCTTTAAGTTAATTAAAAGTGTTGTATGAAACTCACATACAAATATGCTAACACATATAGTTATGTATCTTGGGATATTAAGTTCTCTGGATTCCTATCCACTTTTGTTATTGTACTATCCTAGTACTACTAATTAAATGACGACAACAAAGAAGCCAATACAATGGTGACAACAAAACAACTAATACAATGACGACGACAAAGCAGCTAATACAATGATGACGGCAAAGTAGCTAATACAATGATGACAACAAAGCAGCTAATACAATGATGATGACAAAGCAGCTAGCACAATGATGACAACAGAACCAACTAGTATAATGATGACTACAGTGACGATGTTGATACAAGACAAACCTTGGAAAGTTGAAGAGAAAGAACGTGAACCGTACCTGTATGCTTTTACATTTGCAACAGCCTCTATTGATTCTATTTTATTTTCATACGATGAAGTTGAATTCACGCTAATTGGAATTTATTTGCAATCATGAAACTTCTTACCTGTTGTCTGCACATAGAACAGGTCCAATGGTTTAGAATTATAGCTAAGTAAACTTTGGGGTCCCTCATAGGACTCCCTTGAGTAGCAAAGAAGCAAATTGTCAGTATCGTCTCAAAGAAATAGTACTACATCACACTTCTAACCTGGCATTCCATTATTACATATTCCATACATTGCACTGCTTTAAAAAGTGTCGCATCAAAAGTCTAATCTAACCATGTAGTTAACTATCTTAATGATAAGGGATACAAATGTAATTAAGTTGTCACTGTCGTATTAATTTTCTTCAGAAAATATATATTAGTGTTTAGTACAAACAACTGTTAATTAACATTGTTACACTCAGCAATTGTTATGTTCCGCAATTATAAATTAGGCTAATATTGCCGTTAATAAAAATTTTAAATTTTTACGAAAATATGGGATGTTACAAACTGGCACCATATGCTCTTTCCTGCACTTTGGTATTACCACACTTCCACTGATACTGCCACGGGTTTTACCCCTTTCCATTTGGTTCATAACGTCGAGTCGTTCCTCCCCATTGAGTTCCAAATCCCTGATTTACGCATCGTTTTGGACCTTCTCCCAAACACCTCACCTCTCGAGTAGTGCTTACTCCTCCTGGAACAAGACGAAGAAGACCGACGAGCCACCTTAAAAATCATCGAGGCCGCTAAACACCGCTCCAAATAAAATTATGACAAGCATGTCCACCCCCATACCTTCCATGAAGATGACCTCGTACTTGTTTATGACGAAGCTCATGCTAAGCACAGTAAAGGAAAATTTGAATCCATGTGGCAAGGCCCTTACATTGTCCAAACTTGTCTCGACAAGGGGGCATACATCCTTACTGATTCAAAAGGCCATCCCTTAGCCAACCCCTGCAACGGGTTGTATCTCAAACGATTCTACCCTTAGCACTTTTCCTGGAACCAATAGTCCATGTTTGTACCGTTTCACCACCCTTTTTGTTTTACACTCTTTTACATCCATAAACTTCACTTTGCTTCCCTGCGTGACCATAGATGGATCCTGTTCCACTATTTTATGTTGGTTTTGCCGACAACACCAGTAGATGGTCTCCAAACCTCACCTCTACAGCTTGGGTACTGTATTCCCCATCACACAATTTGATCCACCTCAACGGAGTGTATATTGGTGCTGCTAAAAATAACCAGGATGAGTCTGTTGTTGTGACCAGTCTCCTGAATGCTACTCTTCATTTGGGTATAAGTCACCTTCGTGTGTTTCTCGACTCCCAGCTCCTTGTCACCCAACTTAATAACTTTTACCAGGTACGGTGTTAGTACTAATATCAACATCCTTATCGGCCAAAGGAATCTCTACTATACGCTAAGCTGATGAGGATCTCTGAGAGAGAATATGGAGCGGCAACGGCATGGACAGAAAGAGATACAACTCACCCCATGGCTGAGATTGACTGTGGAAGAGATAAGGGAAACTGAAGTAAAGGTGGCTGATTGATTTCAGATCAATGGTTGATCTTTCATTCAGGGCATCAAAATGCTCGACGTTTATCAAGCTCAGTTTGCCCCTGAAAGAAAACCGTCGTGAATGCATGGAAGCCTTAGAGCAGTTTAGGGCCTCAAAAGTAGTATCGCTAAACCACTCTTTCGGAGTCCTAAAATGACTAAAGTTCTCCACAGTGGTTTCTATCCAGGAACCATTGAACAATTGAGCCATTATAAGAGGGGGAACCTCCTTATAAAGTTGCACCGATGGGGCGCGCATCTCTAGGAGACAATGAGGCAGCATCAATGGACACTCGATCTTTAGGAGGTTAAAGTGCTCGGATTTTAACACTCCTGAGAGGCCCCTGAAGGAAAATCACCACCTACACATGGAAGCCCCAAGATTGTTCAGGGGTCAAAAATATGTTTTCCTAAACCACTTTTTCGGAGCCCTGACACTGCTAAAGGATTCCATAGTGATTTTTTCAGTCACGACTCTCCAAGCAGGTAGTTTTCAGAAGAAAAGCGCCCACCCATATAGCTGCGATGACTGGGCATGAATCTTAAGGAAGGTTGGGAGAAATATCAACGATTGCCCAAATTTCAGGGAGTCTAAGATGCTCGGAGTTTAGCATCCCAAGGACGACCCTGAATTTAAATACCCCTTTCCATGTGGCGACCTCACATTGAGTCAAGGCCCAAAAAGCAGTATTCTTAAACTGCTTTATTGGGGCCCCGAAGCCCCTTAAGCCTCCTTTAAACGGCCATTTCCGCCTCCGTTTAGGAGCAAAACGCCTCCTAGCACTCAAGGGACTTGACGAATGACTTGGTAATCATTACCCAAAGACGTCGTCGTTTAGGAGTAGACGTCTCCCAACACTCAAGGAACCTGATGACTGACTTGGTAATCTTTACTCAAGAATGACACGATTGTTGAGGAATGAGCAAATAAAGTTATAATTACCCAAGCATATGCAGAGATAGAATCACAGAGCTTTATGAGCATTAAGGGTGAGATTCGTTGAGCAGAACGCACAATTCTACCAGAGTTGTAGAATGAAGCAGTGAGAATAGAGGGTTACGATGGTGTATTTTATTTCCAGCGGAAGCACACAAGGAGCACTAAGGGAAAAGACGATAAGTGTTCACGAGCATCCAGGAGATGCACACACGCAAACAATTAGGTGTAAAGGAAATGAGGTCTCACTCGATATATCTAAGCTAACTTTAGTTGTTGAATGAGAAGCGGGGCTTCTGACTGTAGAAGCATAGCGGGAAAGGACACGTCAGTCCTAGCAAAGGATGATTAGATTGTGAAACAACTATGCCAGAATGGTTTCAATTTTCTAAAGAGATATCAGGCCCTATTTCACAATTCAGTGATGTCGATGAACTTGTGTCCCGTCAAAAGAAAGGTTTGAGAGAAAAGGGCTTGCATGGCATAAAGGGGATAGAAGGTGAAGGTTTCAAAAGAGTCAGAGAAGTACATAATAGCGAAGGGGCCGGATAAAATTCGGTAAGGAAGAACTGTAGCAGACGTGTCTAGCTCAAGTGGCTCCAGGGCGAGCCGCAAGACTGTGTTGAGGGCCTGTCTGGATAAACCACCTACACGGAGCCATGAAGCAACTAAATTCCACCACAGTGGTTTCTGGCCACACACCGCCGAATAGTTGAGTCGTCAAAAGAGGGGACACATCCCACAGAGTTGCGTGGGCTGGGCGTGCATCTCATGGAAACAAAGAAGCAGCATAAACGGACACCCGTTTTCAGGGACTATTTTTGTAACCTGATTTTGTTATAAAATAAAAACATAAACATATAAGTCGTTGGGTTGTAACAAAATATTTTGCAAGGCCTATGAAGGCTATATATAGCAGTAAAGCAAAAGGCCATAAGGTCGACTCTTTTTGTAAGAAGTATAACTTCTGATATTTTGTGGTTTGATCAAGTTATAAAGAAGAACTTCATTTTCCCCATCTTGGTGTCTTGTGGATTCAAACATTTGATATGTCGAGTTAGTAATTTCTTCTCTTGTAAATTCATCTCTTTCATATATATTCATGATTTGCAAAGTTGATTCGGATTCAAATATGAGTGCTATCAGCTTAAATTATTATTTCTAAGATTTTATGACGTGAAATATTCATGTTATGTTGTCTGGTTATGATATCCTCACACTATTTGGATTTAGCTTTGTAATCATTGTTGTTTAAACTATTGAATTCCTCCTTTGGATTAGTATGTTATTCATACACATAAGGCTAAGATTTACTTCCAGATCTCAGTCAAAATCAGGTGACCTAGGCAAAAAGGTCATAACTTGGGATAGGAAGCTTCAAATGAAATTTCATAAAAAGTGACAGGTAGTATATAGACTGTACTATCTCAGGAAGCTTTTTCAGAGGCCGAAGTTGAACCAATGACACGTGGAATGCCATACAAGTGTGCTCTCTTGTTTTATCCCATAAACAGGTCACATTGCGACACGTGGCATAACTCTCCCTCAGAAAATCCAATTGAGTTCAGACCTATAGGGATGGAAATATGACAGGTCAGGATACCACAGAAAAAGTTTTCAGACCCTCTAGATCAAAACGTTCGGAGTTACAGCAGAAACAATCAGGTACATATTTCTATCAAAATAGAATTATTTTTTAGCACATTCATTCATGGCTTCCAGAATTTAGGGTTTCTGAGAAAGTTAGAATTTCTGTAATCGGAGACCACGGCTAGATGCTTCTCATCAAAATCAAAATTTAGAGACCAAGATCAAAATTTCTGGTTGGTTAGAAGAGCAGGCTTGATCAAACCCTAGTTCGGGATTTTGATCAGAAAGGTGGAAAATTAGGGCTTCAGCAAAAGTTGGAATTTTTGAAGTCTGTGGCCATGGCTGGAAGCTCCTGAGAAAAATAAGATTTTAGAGCTTTGGATCAAACCTTTTGATTAGGAAAAAGGGTGGGCTCCATCAAACCCTAGTTCAGGATCCTGTCTAGAAGATCGAAAAGTTTCAGATTTTTGAGGGGTCAAAATTTGGAGATTTCAAAATTGAAGTATGCAAGTTTGATCAACCTAGAAAGACACATCCTTTCATCCATTCAGAAGTGTGAAAGTCAAAGATTGAATTTTTAGGGTTTCTTTATCAAACCCTAATCAAGCTCCAGATCCAATTTCAGGGGGAGTTGAGGCTAAGGCCTTACATAAGAAGACTACAAGAAATCTCGACAGGTATGACTTAAGGAGATACAAGTATGTCTTGAAATTTGATTCTTGATTAAGTTGATAATATGTTTCGCCTCATATTATTTAGGTTAGTACAATGTTAGAATTATCTTATCACCCTAATAAAAGTATGGATGTGAATGATAGAAGACATTCATTGATTAGGGTTATATGAATGTACTAATGCACTATGGTGTTGTATGAGGTTGATGTTGTCTGCTAACAAGATACAGGTACATCACGAAAGACAAATCAAGTTCCATGACCATGACAACATGAAGACAAAGACTCCTCCATAATATTTGATCACTTACGAGGTATGTCTGACTTTGTTCTATTATGAGATATGCAGGTTCCAGCACAGAATCTCTAAATCATTGAAGAGAACAAATAAGATATTGATTAGGTATGTTAGACATAACTAAGCAGGTATACTAATCCAAGTATGTTTTCCTATGTCAAGTTAGAATCTTACCTTGTGTTAGGATCCCTTATATAAGTATACTCAGTATGATTGGTTATGATTATTCATAAAGTTAGTCTCTTATCTTGATTGATGATTTAACTAACCAGAAGAGTCCTATGATCAAACAAGAATATGCATGAGTAAAAGAAGACTTCCCTGAAGCCTTGAACACTAATGTTTATTATGATCATGACTATACATATTCAAGAATTATAATGTTTTGATAATATTGAGAATATACTAATGAATGTATGTTTGTGTATGAGATCATGAGGATGACACTAGTGCACACTTGAGCATGCACAGTGGTACACAATGAATAGAAGTTCAAAAGACATATAGAAGATCAAGCAGGAGGCAACCACACAAACATAAAAGATAAGTATTTGAGTTGTTATTTGAAAGAGTAAATGATATTGCTTGTAATAGATTGCATGCATATCATGCTAAGTGTAAACATTCATATAGCATTGAAAAGTATACTACTAATATGCATGTGATTGGTAAATTGGACAAACATTCCATTGCTGCTTGTCTAGAATGAAACCTCTTTGCTGACATGCTGAGAGCTATGCACACTCTCGATAGTATGTTCTGGTAGAGATGGAAGGCATCTAGATAGCCACTGTATGCATACAGGATATGGAAAAGTGTTGTGCCAAAGTATTGGTCAAGATAGTTGCATAACTATGTAAATGATATCTGTATGCATAATAGGTTATCATGTCAACATGATTTCATGATTATGAAGTATTACTAATCATGTAGTTAATTTTGATTTGTAGAAAAGATCATGAAGAATGATGAACACCGAACAAGTGATGGATGTTCAATAAGAATATTCACAAATCAAACATAATATAGAAGGCTCGTGGCTAAAATATTCTCTTAGAAAGAGGAAGACAATCATGACGAGATGTTTGCTCCAAGTGGCTAGATAAGACCATTCTCTTAATGGTGTAATCAAAGAAGAAGTGTGAATTATGTTCTGTATGGGTACCCAGGATTGATAGTCAATTGATGAGCTTAATGATCACCATGGGTGATGTGGATCTCAACCTTTGCTACAAGGTTGAATATGGTTTCTATACACAGATGACATGGATGCAAGAAGGAACTCACCACAGAGTTTGAATGATATTGAGGCTCATATCAGTAGACCCATCTGACGAGAGATGGAACAGATAGATATGCAGAAGATCACTCAATGCAGAGTGTGAATAATGTTCAGTCACAAAGGGAGAATTGACAGTTTCTTGATAAGCTTGGGCTTTACCAAAAGTAAAGCTGATCTCTTACAAATGATGAACCTGTCATACTATTACTGTGTGAGGATGATCTATTTTTACAAACATATCATGAAAAGAAAGAAGAAGATGGCTGCAGAAATGAAAATGAAAGATCTCAGATTGATGCATTACTTCCTAGGTTTGGAAGTGTGGCAAGGCTTAGAAGGAATCTTTCTCAACCAGGGAAAGTATGCTGAGAAATATTAAAAGGACTTGATGTGTTGGAATGGACACTCTCATGGATTCCAACTTGAAGTTGTTAACGGATGACTCATCATAGTTAGTGGATATAACTCTGTACAGACAAATTATTGGGTCATTGATGTATCTAACGAATACTAGGTCAGACATATGCTTTGCTGTGAACACCTTGAGTCAATATCTAGTGGAAACTAGATGTGTTCACTTGTTAGTTGCAAAGCATGTGATGAGGTACCCAAAGGATACAATAGACTTTGATCTATGCTATCTTGGAGATCATGACTTCAGATGGCTACACAAAAGTTGAATGAGTAGAAAGTGTATCAGACAGGAAGAGCACATCGAGAGAATGTTATTGTCTGGGATCAACCATGATCTCATGGTTTAGTAGGAATCAGTTTAGTGTGGATCTCAGCACAAGCAAAATATATGGTTGCTTGCTAGCGTTATGGCTTCGGGATTGTTTGACTTAGAGATAGACCCAAATGTGATCCTATCTGACAAACAGAGTTGTATCAAGATGGCAAAGAATCCAGTGTTCCATGATAAGTCAAAGCACATAGAGATCTGACATTATTATATACAAGATATGGTGCAGAAAGGAACTATAAAGTTTGAATTTGTAACAAGTTGTCGATGTACTAACCAAACCTCTACCTCAAGTGAACAAGTTACCGATGCACTAACCAAACGTCTACCTCAAGTGAACAAGTTATCGATGTACTAAACAAACCTCTACCTCAAGTAAAAGTTTGAGTATTTCCGAGACAAGCTTGGTGTAGTTTAGAAGGACCCTCCTCGAAAGGGGGAGTGATGTGGTCACTTATGATGAGATTTCCTACATCGACAGTGAGGTCGATGATGTGGATACCTATATTGGTGATGCCGAAAAAGAGGTTGGTGGATGGTCCTTAGACGGGGTCTAAGTTGATGAGGGGATTGCATCATCCTTGAACACATGTTCTAAAAGGATCCGTAGACATATGTCTCCGAGAAAGAAGGTGGGGATTGGATCATACCTAGACTTCAGTCCTAAAGTGAGCCGTAGACATATGTCTTCGAGAATGAAGTCCTTAGTGGACAAGTGGGGCTTGGATCATCCCTGGACTTCAATCCTAAAGTGATCCATAGACATATGTCTCCGAGAATGAATTCCTTAGTGGACAAGTGGGGATTGGATCATCCCTGGACTTCAATCCTAAAGTGAGCCATAGACATGTGTCTCCGAGAATGAAGTCCCTAGTGGACATGATAGGAATGGATCGTCCATGGACCTCAGTTCAAAAGGTACATGTGTGGATTAATCATCCTTAGACCGTAAATCCCGTAATTCCGAAAGGAAGGATAGTCTTAAAAGAGATTGAGTGTGGATTAATCATCCTTAGACCGTAAATCCCGTAATTACAAAAGGAAGGATAGTCTTAAAAGAGATTGAGTATGGATTAATCATCCTTAGACCGTAAATCCTGTAATTCTGAAAGGAAGGATAGTCTTAAAACATGATTGTGATGAGATTGATCCTATAATTCTGAAAGGAAGGATCACCAGTGTTGATGGACTAGAATCTCGTAATTTCGAAAGGAAGGATTGTCCATGATCCTGTAATTTCGAAAGGAAGGATCACCAATGTTGATGGACTAGAATCTCGTAATTCCGAAAGGAAGGATTGTCCATGATCCCGTAATTTTGAAAGGAAGGATCACCAGTGTTGATGGACTAGAATCCCGTAATTCCAAAAGGAAGGATTGTCCATGATCCCGTAATTCCGAAAGAAAGGATTGTCCATGATCCCATAATTCCAAAAGGAAGGATCACCAGTGTTGATGGACTAGAATCCCGTAATTCTGAAAGGAAGGATTGTCCATGATCCTGTAATTCCGAAAGGAAGGATCATGTGTGTTGCTGGGTATGCTGCTATTGTGTATACTTGTATTGATGAGGATACTTGTATTGATGTATTGATACTTGTATTGATGATATGTATTGATGAAGATACTTGTATGTATACTTGTATTGATGATGATACTTGTATGTATACTTGTATTGATGAGGATACTTGTATTGATGATATGTATAGGATACTTGTATTGATTATGTGTATACTTGTATTGGTGTGGATACTAATACTGATGATCTAGATGACGATGCTGCTGATCGTGATGGTCTAGATGATGATGATAATGATCGTGTGATGACGATGCTGATGATCGTGTGATGACGATACTGATGATCGTGTGATGATGATGCTGATGATCGTGAGGATTCAGATGATGATATTGTTGTAGCTGTTCAAGTGCTGCAGAAGATGAAGATTCAGTACTGAAGATGTTGATGTTCCAGTATTGAAGATCTTGAAGATGTTCCAGTAATTGGTTGAGTTACTGATGATGTTGAGAAAGCTTCCAATGATTTATAGATGTATCTTGTTGATGACTCCTTTCTCCTGCAGATGTTGTTATAATATCCTTCTCGTTAAGGGGGAGTGTTGAGATATTCTAACTTCAAAGAATATTATATTTGTACTTTATTATTCCAGAGATGTTTCATTCCTCCATAAAGATCTTATTGTATATCCGGAGATTTTTATTCCTCCATCAGAATGTGGTAACTTGGGTTATTAGACTTCCCTAGTGGGGGTCGGCCCTATATGTGTTATGTGGGTCAAAGGGTCGTTAGACCACCCTAGTGGGGTTGACCCAGTCAGTTGTAATGGGGTGTTTAACCTAGTGGTAAAGTTGGGGCCGACCTAGTTAATATAAAGTACAAGTCAGAGATGTGTATATATAGAGAAGGTGTGTTCCTCATTTGACACACTTCCCTCACTTGAAATGTAGCGCACTTGTGAGAGAGAGGTCTGCTACGGAGGAGGAGGAGATCATGTCTTTGGTTTGCATCTTTGTATATTGTTGGTCATCTATATTGAGGAAGCTTTGCTGGGTTTTCTACCCCATGAGGGTTTCCCAGGATAAATCTGTGTCTATTGTGTTTATGCTATGCTTGTTGTTTCTTCAGTGATCCTGTATATGCTATTATTGTGAAATGGAATGTAATGCTGATATTTTCTGTCTTAGCATATTGAATCTTAACAGTTCCTACTGCAAGTGGAGAATCTTTAGCGCATATAAATCTACTCAAATCTTTGATTTCTCCTCAATCCAAGAATATAATCACCAACCACCTCATTTCAGGAGGAGGAGGCGAAGGACCACTACCACCGCCACCTAGAACACCTCAATGGGTGGCTAACCGACATGGACCTCTGTAGTTTCCCATACCCTTAAATGATATGCCTACCCACTATTTGAAGTTGTTACCAAAGTATGATGGCAGTAAGGGAACGTCTACAAAATATCATGTAGATTGATTCCAAGATTTCACTCACAACATTCTTATCGACCATGATGATGTGTTCATGAGAGTTTTCACTCGGTTGTTGGAAGGAGAAGCCAGAAAATGGTTCAGATCAGTACCCAATGCTTCCATCAGCACTATGGAAATTCTGGAAGCCACCTTCATTAAGAAATGGGGAATTAAGCGTGATAGCATTTATTGTCTAACAGAATTCTCCACTGTGAGAAAAAACAATTCTGAAAATGTGGTGGATTTCATTGCAAGATTCAACAAAGTATATTTCAGAATCCCTGAAGATATCCGACCTACTGAAGTCGCGGCTCGAGCCACATATGGGGTATATTTCCCCTCATATTTCGCCATCACGTTGAGAGAAAGAAGATCACCCTCACTCAGCATAATGCAATATGATTCTATAGATGTTGAAGGAAATATGAGGGCAGGAGGAAAGATAAAATTAAACAATGAGGTTGAACAAAAAGACAAAGGGGAGGGAAAAGAAGAGAGTGGATCCCTGGGATTTAAAGACTCTCAAGAAGCAAAGATTGATGAAATGACTCGAATTATAAATAATATGTCAAATAAAGTTACTAGAATGGAATTAGAAAGTAGCAGTCCTAACAGACAATCCCCTGCTGGACCTCCTACTTAGTTCCGAAGGCCTTATAACCCTCAAATGGCATACAGATTAAAAAAGAACGATGAAAAACCACTAAGGCCACATGTTCGAGATAATGATAATAATCTGATGGAAACTCCAAAGGAAGAAATCTATGAAGAATTTGAAGAGTAGCTTAATTGGGTAGAAGAAGACTCCTATCTCATGCGCCTCACTAAGGACGATTATGAGAAATCCCTCCCATATAATGAGACAGGTTGAGATCTTATGAACTCCCAAGAAAGTGATTCATTCTCTGGTGAATATCCATTATTCCCAAATGCTCAACTAGATAAATTGAAAAGGAAGTATGACTTGAGACCAAGACCAAAATTGGAAAATAGACAAAATGATGTTCCTCCCAAGAAATCTTCCCAGAAGTCGGCTCAAGCTAAGTTTCCTCAAGTATCCTCCCTGTTAAAAAGAAAAATCCTACCAAAGGATAAAGCAAATGAGGCCATAGTCCCAAATATCCAAACTAAGCCAAGCATAAGTCCCCATAAGAGAATAGATCCAAATCCCAAAGAGGGATCTACCCCTTTCAATTTGGAACAGGAATTGATCAAATTAAAAATAGTTGTTCCCCTGATTGAATTAATGAAGAACCCTATGTACCAGAAACAAATTGATAAGATGTTACACACAGTTGAAAACATAAACTAGTGGGATTCTATAAATCTAAATGATGAAGCCCCAGCTTTTTAATGTGTCCCTCACATCGATGATAAAGAATAGCCCACTGCTCCTTTTTATGTTACCCTAAACATACATGATAAACTCCTCCACAACTGTATGTTGGGATCTGGAGCATCTAACAATTTGATGCCCAAAGTTATCATGGAACAATTGGGACTA
This sequence comes from Larix kaempferi, assembly GCA_027924585.1. NCBI lineage: Eukaryota > Viridiplantae > Streptophyta > Pinopsida > Pinales > Pinaceae > Larix > Larix kaempferi. The sequence goes on along the minus strand of BSBM01001430.1, from coordinate 7,553,826 downwards.
CAGATCACCAAGCCATATCATGATTTCTACAGTTTTGACTCCAGAAAGGAAATGCATAGGTATGATAAAGGATTTAATAGTCACTCTTGCTCAAACACCATCCAAAAGTGTAATTATGGATGTAGTGGTAGCAGATGTCATAGAAAAATAAGGTATGCTTCTATCAAGAAGCTGGGCTAAAAAGTTGGGAGGCACCATGCAAATAGATATGAAGTATGCTACAATACCCATATTTTCCGGAGAGACTAGACGATTGTGCAGAGAATATATGTTCACTTATGTAATAAGTGATCAAGAAAGTCCTATGAATTATCCCATATATGCAGTTGATGAAGATATGGGTTGTTACATGTTATCGTTGGGTGATCCCTCTGAAGAGGAAATTGTGCAACCTCAAGTGGCTAAACGTATGGCTGAGGATAACTGGAATCAAGTGTGGAAACTATATTTTGATGGAGCCTCTGCCAAAGAAGAATCTGGAGCTGGTGTAGTACTATCCTCAATGGTAGGATAAGAGATTAGCTTTCCTTACAAACTAGATTTTGATACTACTAATAATGTCGCTGAATATGAGGCCCTCATCTTAGGCCTTTGAGCCACTAAAGATTTGAAACTCACTAAGTTGGAAGTTTTCAGAGACTCTGAATTGGTGGTGAAACAAATAAAAGGTATTTACCAAGCAAAGCATCCCAATCTTAGAGCGTATCGAAATATTCTATGGGATCTTATTGATAATTTCTTTGATGCTTTCAATATAAATTTTATCCCTAGAGAATGCAACCAATAGGCTGATTCATTGACCTTGATGGCTAGCTCTTTCAAGCCTCCCAAGAAGCCAAAGATAAAGTATGAAGTGGAAATACGATATCGTCCCGTTATCCCTGAAAATATTGAAAATTGGCAAGTCTTTGAGGACAATCAATAGATCAAATGCTTTCTGCAGCTTATGGACAAGTTTTCAAGCATCAATATAGATAGCGATGAAGGAGAGGAAGGTGAATATATTCTGCAAATAGAAAATGGAAAAACCCATGGGTTTACACAACAGATTGCTAGCCACAAGATGCTTCAACTAAAGAATAAATTTATTCCTAAAGGACTAGTTCCTCTAGAACAATTATTCGGCAAGAACGAGATCCCAATAAAACCAATAGTGCAGCCAACTACTGAGGCTGTATAGAAAGTAAATCTTGGTACCCTGAAAGAACCAAAGTTTGTAAAAATTTCACAATCTCTTACAATCGAGCACAATAAAAAGTATGAGGACCTTTTTAAAGAATACATAGATGTTTTTGCATGGAAGTATGAAGACCTGAAAACTTATGATACGACTATCATATAACATAGGATCCCACTAAAGCCAAATGCTAAAACAGTAAAGAAAAAGTTGAGGCAAGTGAATCCTATCTAACTCCCCATAATTGAAAAAGAGGTGAGAAAGTTACTTGATGCAAAAATTGTTGAATATTGTAACTTCTAAGAATATTATATTTGTACATTATTTATTCCGGAGATGTTCCATTCCTCCGATGTGATTTTATTATGTATCCGGAGATGTTTATTCCTCCGAAGAATTGTGGTAACTAGGGTTGTTAGACCCACCATGTGGGGGTCGGCCCTAAAGTTGGGTTTTAGGGGTTATTAGACTTCTCCAGGAGAGGTCGGCCCCATTAGGTATTTTTGGTGGTCAGGAGTGTGTATAAATAGAGGAGGTGAACTCCTCATTAGATCACTCACTCACTTGTGGAAAGTGGCGCACTTGTCTGGGAGATCTGCTAAGGAGGATTAGAAGGAGGGAGCACATCTTGTATTTTGGTTAATCATCTTATTGAGGAAAGCTTTGTTGGGTTTTCTACCCCATGAGGGTTTCCCAGGGTAAATATTGTGTCTATCTTGTGATTATGCTTCTTTCAGTGATCCTGCTAGTCTATTTGGTTTAAACTTAACATGGTATCAGAGCCATACTGAATAGGACATCTTTCACAAGGTAAGAATACCTCTCTCTCTCTCCAAGTGAAGTTAGGGTTTCAGCCCAAAGTTGGTATTTTTGAATTTTGGTTGCATGGCTGGATAGCCCTCTTCAATACCTTTCTTTTAAGCCCTAGATCGAACTTTTTGGTTGGGTAGAACTCCGGGAAATCCAAACCCTAATTCTACCAAAAGTGCGATACGTCAAATTTTGGTTTCAGAAAAAAGTTGGAATTTTTGAATTCTGATTACATGGCTGGATAGCCCTTCTCAAGAGCATTTTTTTGAGCTATAGATCGAACTTTTTGATTGAGTAGAACTCCGGGAAAGTCAAACCCTAATTCTACCAAAAGTGCGATAAATTTCTGTTCCAGATTCCGGAAAAGTGAAAAATAACTTTTCAAGTAAGTCTACTCTGTCTCTTGGACTCCCCCAAGAGAAGATGGCTCCAAACACTAAGCTTGAAGACAAGCTATAAGGTATAGAAAATTTTCGGGCATGGAAATATAGAATTGGTCTCATTCTTGAGGAGAATGATCTTGCTCAGTATATCAAGGAAGAAGTTGCAGAACCAGAAGGAGATGAAGCCAAAGAAAAGCATAGGAAGGATTTGATTAGGGCAAAGAGAATCATAGCTGATTCCATTAAAGACCACTTGATTCCCCAAGTGGCCTCCAAGAAGACTCCAAAGGAAATGTATGATGCCCTAGGAAGAATGTATGAAGGAAAGAACATTAATAGAAAGATGAACCTGAGGACTCAATTGAAGAGTACCAAGATGCACAAAGGAGAATCCATTCAAGACTACTTCTCAAGGGTTTCACAAATCAAGGAACAACTAGATGCAATTGGTGATACCCTTGATGAGGATGAACTTGTGATGACTGCTCTCAATGGTCTCACTAGATCTTGGGAGTCATTTATACAAACCATGTGTGCCAGGAAAGAAAGAATGAAGTTTGACATAGTATGGGAGGATTGTGTTCAAGAAGAAGCTAGGGTTGCAAACAGAGAAGCTCTTCTCAAAGAGGATGACCAAGCTTTGGCCACTCATACCAAAAGAAGAAGAATGAGTCATCTCAAGAGAGTTGACCACAAAGGATCTCAACATTTCTCTAGATCTAACAAGAGAAGAGGACCCAATTCAGCAAGAGATCTTTCGACAATAGAATGCTACAACTGTCATAAATTAGGACACATCTCCAGATTTTGTCCTTCTCAAAAGAAGAAGTCTTTCCACAAAAGACATCATGCTCATATGGCAGAAAATGATAGTGAAGAAGAAGAAGAGGAAGAAGATGAAGAAGAAGAAGAGGTGGAGGTAAAGCCTAAAAGGAAAAGAAGTAAGGTGAAGAAAGAAGATCCAGAAGAATATGTTCTATTCTCTGCACTCTCTGGATCTGTATCTCCTGGAGAAGATACATGGCTCATTGACAGTGGTGCTTCCAAGCACATGACAGGTCAAAGGAAGACATTCTCAAATCTTGAAGAAAAGACTTCTTCACAGAAAGTATCTCTAGGAGATGACTACCAATATCCCATCAAAGGAATTGGTGAAGTTAGCTATAAGCTAGATTCTGGAACACCCTTGAAGATGAAAGACATCTTATATGTACCAGGATTAAAGAAAAACCTTCTCTCTATTTCAGCACTAGATAAGAAAGGCTTTAGAGTAGCCTTCATAGATGGACAAGTACTCATGTGGTCCAAAGGAAAGACAATTAAAGATGCAGTTGTTATTGGTGAAGAAGAAGGAGGTCTCTATAAACTCAAGGGTCATCCAGAAGCTGCCCTTGCACATGAGATCTCTAGTCCCAGTGAGCTATGGCATAGAAGATTAGCTCACATCAACTTTAAATCCTTACCCTATGTAAGCAAGGTAGTCATAGGATTACCAGATTTGAAAGCTGATCATGATGGCTCATGTAAAGGGTGTAAGAAAGGGAAAAATATCAAGAACCCCTTTCCAAAGAGTGAAACAAAGACTAAGAACATTTTAGAACTAATACACTCGGATGTATGTGGACCAATGCCCACCACTTCTCTAAGTGGGTTTGAATACTATCTTTCATTCATTGATGATTATTCAAGGAAAACTTGGATATACTTCCTGAAAGGTAAGAATGAAGTCTTTGGAAAATTTAAAGAGTTCAAGGCTCTAATAGAAAATCTATCAGAAAAGAGAATCAAGATTCTCAGAACAGATAATGGCGGAGAATTTACCTCAAAGGAATTTGAGGACTTTTGCAAAGAAGCTGGAATCAAAAGGGAACTAACTACTCCTTATAATCCCCAACAAAATGGGGTGGCTGAAAGGAAAAATAGAACAATCATGGAAGCTGTGAAGACCATGATACATGATCAAGATCTTCCCATGTATCTATGGGCTGAGGCAGCCAAGACAGCAGTATATGTGCAAAATAGATTATCTCATAGTGCTCTTGAGTTCAAAACTCCAGAAGAAGTGTTTACAGATAAGAAGCCGGAGGTAAGTCATCTTAAAATATTTGGGTGTCCTGTGTACATCCACATTCCAAAAGAAAAGAGAACCAAGTTGGACCCTTCTGGTAAGAAGGGAATATTTGTTGGCTATTGTGAAACATCCAAAGCCTTCAGAATTTACATTCCAGGCTTTCATCACATAGAAATAAGTAGAGATGTAACATTTGATGAAGAAGCAGCTCTCAAGAAATCCAAGAAGTGCCAACTTGATGAAATCTATGAAGAAGATACTTCTCCTAGAACCACAGAGGCTATTCCCATGCCTGAAGATGATTCTCCAGAGGATCATGACATGTTGGAACCACAAGAGCCTCCTATTACAGACTTATCCAAGAAAAGAAGGCCAGCATGGGATAGAGATATTATTCAAGGGGCTGAAAGATATGGAGCTCCTGAAGGCTCCACTAGAGAAAGAAAGAAACCAAAGCTAGTGTCCAACTATATGGCCTTGATGTGTGATCTTGTGGATCAACTACCCACTAGCTATGAAGAAGCAGCTCAGAAGAAAGAATGGGTAGAAGCAATGACAGAAGAATATCAGTCAATAATGAAAAATGATGTTTGGGATATAGTTCCCAAACCGAAAGATAAGAGTGTGGTTTCTTCCAAATGGATTTTCAAAATAAAACATGCCGCGGATGGAAGCATCGAAAAATATAAAGCAAGATTTGTAGCCAGAGGATTCTCTCAGAAAGAGGGAATTGACTATGAAGAAACATTTGCACTAGTTGCTAGGTATACTTCAATCAGAACTATCATGGCACTTGCATCCATGATGAAGTGGAAATTACACCAAATGGATGTTAAGACATCTTTTCTGAATGGTGTAATTGAAGAAGAAGTATACATAGAGCAACCTCAAGGGTTTGAGGTTAATGATGGAAGAACTCATGTATGCAAATTGAAGAAGGCATTATATGGGTTGAAACAAGCTCCCAGAGCTTGGTACGGAAGGATTGACAATTTCCTAACTAGCATGGGCTTTACCAAAAGTAAAGCTGACCCAAATCTTTATCTCAAAGTGATGGATGATGAACCAATTATATTGCTGTTATACGTAGATGATCTATTTCTAACTGGAAACGAGAAACAAATTATTGAAAGAAAGAAGAAGCTTTCTTCAGAATTCGAGATGAAAGATCTCGGATTAATGCATTACTTCTTAGGCTTAGAAGTATGGCAAGAACCAAAAGGAATCTTTCTAAATCAAGGTAAGTATACTGTGGAGATTCTCAAAAGATTTGATATGTTGGAGTGTAAAGCCAAGGCCACTCCCATGGACTCCAACTTAAAGTTATTAGTTAATGATTCATCAGAATTAGTGGACATAACTCTATACAGACAGATCATTGGATCATTAATGTACTTAACCAATACTAGGCCTGATATATGCTTTGCTGTAAATACCCTAAGTCAATTTCTAGTAGAACCCAGAAAGGTTCACCTAATAGCTACAAAGCATATAATGAGGTACCTAAAAGGTACATTAGATTTTGGCCTATTTTATCTTGGAGGTCATGAACTCAAACTACATGGTTACTCAGATTCTGATTGGGCAGGTAATGTCTCAGATAGAAAAAGTACTTCAGGCGGATGTTATGGTCTTGGATCTGCCATGATCTCATGGTTCAGGAAGAAACAATCTAGTGTGGCCCTCAGTACTGCTGAAGTAGAATATATAGCTGCCTGCTCTGCCAGCTGTGAAGCAGTATGGCTTCGGAAACTTTTATCTGGAGTGTTTGACTTAGAAATGGATCCCACTGTGATCATGTGTGATAATCAAAGCTGCATCAAGATGACTGAAAATCCTGCAAAACACATCGAGATCCGTTACTTTTACATACGAGATATGGTGCAGAGAGGAGCTATCAAGCTCGAGTATATAAGCACGGAGGATCAAATTGCTGATATCCTGACGAAACCTCTATCTCGAGTAAAGTTTGAACACTTCCGAGACAAGCTTGGTGTAGTTCAGAAGGACCTTCCTCGAAAGGGGGAGTAGCACAGTATCCGACATCAAGTCTATCTCATCAATGATGAGGTTACCTATTTACTGCACTTAGTTACCTAGAACTATTTAGATTTAGGACTCTTATATTCTTTCTTTTGATGATAGATGTATACATGCTTTTGATGTTAGTTTTGATGATAGATGTATACATGCTTTTGATGTTAGTTTTGATGATAGATGTATACATACTTTTGATGATTTTGATGATAGATGTATACATATTTTGTTGATGATGATACATGTTATAGTTATACATGTTTTGATGATGATGATACATGTTATGGTTATACATGTTTTGATGATGATGATACATGTTGTGGTTATACATGTTTTGATGATGATGATACATGTTGTGGTTATACATGTTTTGTTGATGATGATACATGTTGTGGTTATACATGTTTTGATGATGATGATACATGTTGTGGTTATACATGTTTTGTTGATGATGATACATGTTGTGGTTATACATGTTTTGATGATGATGATACATGTTGTGGTTATACATGTTTTGTTGATGATGATACATGTTGTGGTTATACATGTTTTGATGATGATGATACATGTTTTTGGTATACAACATGTGAAGGGATTGGATCATTCCTGGACTTCAGTCCGAAAGAAGAGCCGTAGACGTATGTCTTCGAAAATGAAGTTCTTGGTGAACATGTGAAGGGATTGGATCATTCCTGGACTTCAGTCCGAAAGAAGAGCCGTAGACGTATGTCTTCGAAAATGAAGTTCTTGGTGAACATGTGAAGGGATTGGATCATTCCTGGATTTCAGTCCGAAAGAAGAGCCGTAGACGTATGTCTTCGAAAATGAAGGTCTTGGTGAACATGTGAAGGGATTGGATCATTCTTGGACTTCAGTCCGAAAGAAGAGCCGTAGACGTATGTCTTCGAAAATGAAGTTCTTGGTGAACATGTGAAGGGATTGGATCATTCCTGGACTTCGGTTCTAAAGAAGAGCCGTAGACGTAAGTCTTCGAGAATGAAGTTCTAGATGGACGATGGAGGATTAAGTCATCCTTGGACGTAGGTCCTAAATGCACGGTTGAAGGATTAAGTCATCCTTGGACGTGGTCCTAAATGTACGGTAGAGGATTAAGTCATCCTTGGACGTAGGTCCTAAATGCACGGTTGAAGGATTAAGTCATCCTTGGACGTAGGTCCTAAATGCACGGTTGAAGGATTAAGTCATCCTTGGACGTAGGTCCTAAATGCACGGTTGAAGGATTAAGTCATCCTTGGACGTAGCTCCTAAATGCACGGTTAAAGGATTAAGTCATCCTTGGACGTGGTCCTAAATGCACGGTGGAGGATTAAGTCATCCTTGGACGTGGTCCTAAATGCACGGTAGAGGATTAAGTCATCCTTGGACGTGGTCCTAAATGTACGGTGGAGGATTAAGTCATCCTTGGACGTGGTCCTAAATGCACGGTAGAGGATTAAGTCATCCTTGGACGTGGTCCTAAATGTACGGTGGAGGATTAAGTCATCCTTGGACGTGGTCCTAAATGTACGGTGGAGGATTAAGTCATCCTTGGACGTGGTCCTAAATGCACGGTGAAGGATTAAGTCATCCTTGGACGTGGTCCTAAATGTACGGTAGAGGATTAAGTCATCCTTGGACGTGGTCCTAAATGAACGGTTGAGGATTAAGTCATCCTTGGACGCTGTCCTAAATGTACGGTAAGGATTGGATCATCCTTGGACTTTGGTCCTGTAAACTGAGCCGTAGACATGTGGTCTCCGAGAACATGATAGGACTGGATCGTCCCTGGATTTCGGTTCAAAAGGTACATGACTGGACATAGAGAACTGTTGTTGATCGTGTGATGGCGATGTTGATGATCTTGCGATGACGATGCTGATGATCGTGCGATGACGATGCTGATGATCGTACGATGACGATGATGATGTTGATGATTGTGTGATGGCGATGCTGATGATCTTGCGATGACGATGCTGATGATCGTGCTATGATGATGCTGATGATCGTACGATGGCGATGACGATGCTGATGATCGTGCGATGATGATGCTGATGATCGTACGATGATGATGACGATGCTGATGATCGTGTGATGGCGATGCTGATGATCGTCTGATGGTGATGTTGTTGATCGCGTATTATGACGATGCTGATGATTGAGTACTATCAACTCTAATGATGTTGATGTTCCAGTAACTGGTCAAGTTACTGATGATGATGAATTGAAGAAAGCTTCCGATGATATATAGATGATGTAGTAAATGACTCCTTGCTCCTGCAGATGTTGTTATAATATCCTTCTCGTTAAGGGGGAGTGTTGAATATTGTAACTTCTAAGAATATTATATTTGTACATTATTTATTCTGGAGATGTTCCATTCCTCCGATGTGATTTTATTATGTATCCGGAGATTTTTATTCCTCCGAATAATTGTGGTAACTAGGGTTGTTAGACCCACCATGTGGGGGTCGGCCCTAAAGTTGGGTTTTAGGGGTTATTAGACTTCTCCAGGAGAGGTCGGCCCCATTAGGTATTTTTGGTGGTCAGGAGTGTGTATAAATAGAGGAGGTGAACTCCTCATTAGATCACTCACTCACTTGTGGAAAGTGGCGCACTTGTCTGGGAGATCTGCTAAGGAGGATTAGAAGGAGGGAGCACATCTTGTATTTTGGTTAATCATCTTATTGAGGAAAGCTTTGCTGGGTTTTCTACCCCATGAGGGTTTCCCAAGGTAAATATTGTGTCTATCTTGTGATTATGCTTCTTGCAGTGATCCTGCTAGTCTATTTGGTTTAAACTTAACAAAAATCATCATTCCCCTCGGATATTTAGAGTGGGTGGATAACTTATTACCATTCAGGAAGAAGAATGGAGAAATCCGTTTATGTGTTGACTTTAGAAATCTGAATAAGTGCTCACTAAAAGGAAATTACCCTCTGCCCAAAATGGATCACATTCTCCAGAAAGTGGTTGGGTCGACCATAGTGTCTATGATGGATGGATTCTCAGGCTACAATCAGATATCCATGCACCTAGACGATAGGAATAAGACAACTTTTACTACACCATGGGGAACTTTCATGTATGATAAATTCCCTTCATTCCTATTAATGTCGGTGCAACATTTCAAAAGGCCATGGATATATAATTTATAGGAGAAAAGGACAAATTTATTGTTATATATCTCGAGTATATGACAATGTTTTCAAAATCTAATGAATACCATCTTCAACATCTAAAGCAGACCTTCAGGAAATGCAGAAAATTTCATCTGTCTCTCAATCCCAAAAAATATTTTTTGCAATGATAGAGGGAAATGCAGAAAATTTCTTCTGTCTCCAAAGATGGTGTGAGGATAGATCCTGATAGAGTGGCCGCTATCAAACTGATTGAGCTTCCAAGAAATAAAAAGGAGGTGCAGTCCTTTATTGGAAAATTAAATTTTCTACGTAGATTCATCCCCGAGTTTGCTGAAATAATGAAAGAGATTACTGACATGCTAAGAAAAAATGTTGATATCAAATGGACCACAACTGCGAGAGATTCCTTTAAACAAATAAAACATGCCTTAGGAGAAGCACCTGTTTTGACTAGTCTTGATTACACAAAAGAATTTAATATATTATCCTTTGCCTCTGAGGTTACCATTGCAGAAGTCCTCTTACAGAAGAATAATGAAGGATACGAGTAGCCCATTTCTTTTTTCAGTAGAGCATTGAGAGATGCAAAGCTGAAATACAACACGATGGAAAAACGGGATTATGCACTAGTCAAATCTCTCAAGTCATTTAGGAATTATTTCCTGCATTCCAATATTGTCGCCTACATCCCATGAATCACTATCAAGGATATCCTGTGTCAACTAAACATCAAGAGAAGAAGAGGAAAGTGGATCTCCAAAATCTAGTAGTATGACATGGAAATCAAGCCTACTAAACTGGTGAAAAGACAAGGACTAGCTAAACTCCTGGATGAGTCAAATTATCAATATTTAGTGATGAATCTGATAGATCGACTTCCTAGTTAGAAAGGAGAAGGTATTCAACAAAAAATTCCTGATAATGTGTCTAAGAAATTTGCTTGTTTAGAATGGTACAAATACATTGTTTATTACCTACAACATCTAACTTGTCCTCCCAATCTAGATAAATCCAAAATGGGATCTCTTAAAATCAAAGTTGTCAAGTATTATATTCTAGATGGATATCTCTTTTGGAAAGATCCTCTTGGTATTGTACTAAATTGTATTGTTGAAGAATTAACAAAAGGCATATTAATAGATTTTCACAAGGGAATGTGCGGAGGACATCATGCATGGAGAGAGATCACTTACCCATACGAGCTAGTTATTTATGGCCTACATTGTTCACTGCTAACAAGATTGTCATATCATGCAAGGAATGTCAATTATTTGCCGAAAAATAGAAACTCAAACCATTACCCCTTAAACCAATCAGAGTTGAAGCACCCTTCCAACAGTGGGGCATTGATTTTATAGGAGAAATAAATCCTCATTCCAGTGGCCAACATAGATGGATTCTTACAGCCACTGACTATTTCATAAAATGGGTGGAGGCAATTCCAACAAGAAACACCAATGATACGGTCATAATAAATTTCCTGGAAGAGAATATCCCGACAAGATTTGGCTTCCCAAGAAAGATCCTTACAGACAACGCTCAAGATTTCAAATCCTACAGAATGATGAGCTTCTGTCAAAGCTATAAAATTGAATTGATACATTCAACTACCTACTACCCCCAGGGAAACTGTTTGGCTAAATCCTCCAACAAAATTTTGGTGACTATTAACAAGAAGATGCTCGATACAAACAAAAAGGCCTGGGGCTCCCAACTAAATTTTCATTATGGGCAGACAAAATTAGCGTCAAACGTGCGATAGAAACTTCACCATTCCAACAAGTCTATGGAAAAGAAGTAGTCCTTCCTGGTGAGCTCTTAGAATAGATTCCTAATGAGGGCAGCTAGACCAGGAGCCTACTTTAATTATCAACCCGGGGGACATACAAACTTCAGATTTGCTAACACTGTATGTTCTCTAAAGGATAGTCTTTGTCGTGTTTAGCATGTGGGGATAGATATTAAAGGTTTATCTAATCAAGAAGAAGGTGAGCTAAAAGGACTGTAAATCTATGAATGACAAATTCCCCTACTAAGAAGTTAAATGCTGCAAATTGTAAATCTATACTAAGAATTGAAATGCTGAAAGTTTGATAAACTTATGTTAAGAATTGAACGGTTGAAAGCTGAGATTTTAATCTAAGAATTGAATACTGAAATTAAGTGTTGAATATTGAAAGGGTAACCTAAAAACTTAAATGTTGAAAACCAAATTTAGAACATAAACATCTAATGCTGAGAATTAACCAATCTGATCTATTCGGATTAACCACTTCAAGTGATGATCATTAAATCAAGGAACTGAAAGTAATTAACCTCTATGATCTAAGTCTGATAAAAGAAATATGCATGAGCTTTCTAGATCTGAATCATTGTTTTAGAACCAATATGAAAATATATGAAAATAGATGTCAAAATATGCGTGCGTAGAACGCAACTACATGACTACGGAATGCGTCCTATCAAACTACAGAATGAGCATTGATTAACTACAGAAAATATGTTGAATGAAAATAATCTTTTAACTAAAATAAAATAGTACTATTCAAATGCCATCAATGTATCTTCATACACGATAAGAAGTAAATCGATTCATAGCATAAATGGAAAATACCTGAAAATAGAGTAAAACTCCTGACTTACGTGTTGGAGGAGCCCTCCCCAACCTGTACTCAGGAGAATGGAAAACTTATAAACGCAGCCTTGAAAGTAACATCAGTCTCCTCATTAAAATAATAACTTCATGGTTCAGAAATAGTCTGTAACACAAATTGTCTCCGCAGTAAAATGTAAAAACATAATTCCACAAAATAGAAATAGGATCCCCTCGCTACCCGAGAGGTCCATATATATATGCCTCAAATTCTAACCTAACTACTTGTTTTAATTGTCGATTCTGTTGAACATGAGTTCTTCTCTATATTTCAGGGAAAAAGAGCGCTGAGCCTCGTCTGGTCTTCCAGTCCTTGAGCTAGATTTGTGTGTTGCTTCTTAGTGTACCTCCGCCTGCTCATTCATACTCGTTTTCATGTAATTAGTTTATAGAAGACACCCTTTAAGCATAACAAGAATAATATTAAAACATCTTCATTAAATAATCAAAGTAAATCATTAACCCACAATATAAGTGTATTTCCTTCATCATATCCTGTGTTTTGTTGTGGCAAAAAGGCTATAGGATACCTATAATTTGGGTTCATCATCTCCCCCATGCTTGAAGGATTCACCCATCCTTGGGTGACACACTCGGATCTTCTATAGATTCTCTGATGTCCCATGCGACCATTCTTGGAGTCCCTGCTTTCCTGTAGTAACCCATGCTCTGATCATCCCTAGCCCATGCTCTTTTCTCTTCTTCCTCATTAATATGCTCTTTAATAATTAGAGGAAGGAAAAATGGAGGATTTAGCTTCATGCAAATCCATCTGAGTTGATTCTTGATCAAGGACTCTCCATATAGCTTAGCTTTGACGAGAGCAACTTCTAGTCTGAGAGGGGAATGAGGCTCCTTCTTTCTCAAATCATCTCCAATCCTTTCCCACCTATCACTGATGGACTCTTGTACCTCTTTGTATGTGCATTGTATTGTGAGATCAAAATGTGTGACTGCCACCTTCTATTTTTCAAGCGTGATAGGAATTATCTCTTCATCAGTGGTGATAATTTGGTGGTCCTGAAGTACCCTTTCAGGGTGAGATGCCTCTGCCCTGATCCATAATTTATTTTTCCACTTCTCTACAAGGTATATATGATCATCTTGTGCCCTTTACACCTTGTGGTTCATCCAGGAGCATAATGCTCTCAGCTGGAAGTCGCCTACATATGGATTAGGTGACTAGTTAGGTGTACTTGGAACCATGAAGTTGTGCAAGAAGAATTCGCACAATTGATCCTTTTCCAACTCTGTGTAGTCCAGGGAAGTGTCCACAAATTCCCTTGTAGTGTTCGGTTCCAGAGACAAGCCTTGCTTTAGCCTTTGCAGCTGGAACATTCCCCACTTTTCCTTTAAGTAGATTGTATATACTCTGGATGGGGGTCTGAGTTGCAATATTTCATCATAGATTCTTGTAGTGGTTTCTAGGGTTTCCTCTAGCTAGAGAATTTTATGATCTTTTTGGGCTAACTCCTCTTGTGCTTGGGCCAATTTCTCCCTTAATGCTGAATTTTGCTGCTCTGCCAGTTTTAACTCTCCCACGTGCTGCATTTTCATAATTTTTGTATTTTCATGCACAAAGAGTGAGGTTGCTAGTGGAGTTGGTCAGATTCTCTATGTTCTTGCCTTAATCTTTAATGCTGCCAACTCCTCCTTGACCTTTTCCGATTCTATTAGTGCCTCAGCTAGCTGGTCAGTGGCTTCAGGGTTTACGTCTTGGTCGACAGGGTTCACATCCTGACCAACGGGGTTCCATTGGTCATCATCCTATTCCTCAGGTGTGGTTGGGTCGTCCTGGTCTACCCAATCGTCATCACCATCAGATACGTCTTGAATTATTAGGTTAGGCTCCCTTTCTATCTCCTTTTCATGCCTGATTTTGGGTGGTTGTGTGAACCTTTTGCTTCGCCTCTTTGGCCCTTTCTTGCTGGTGGAAACCCCTGATTCCTTTTGACGGGAGCTATCTCTTGAATGCTTAATTTTTATCAAGGTATCGGCCACACTGTCCAAGTCGAGTTTTCTTTTAACTCCTGATGTAGAAGCGGTCTTGTCTTTTGGCCCAGAATCTAGGGGTATGCTGACATTAGGTGTACCCTTCATTCTTTGTACATCCTTGGTTGAGATTACCACAAATTCCTCCCACGAAAGTTCTGGGACCTGTACTGTTAGCTATTCACAAATTATAAACTTGATTAGCCCATGGTGGGCTAACGTATCCTCTTTTCCTTCAACAACTTTCTTGCTCATTTCTCCCAACGACAGGAGAAGATAATAAGGAATGCTTATGTTGTTGTTTGGTGTGATGTGGCTCCTGTGCCTTAGAAGATCAAGAATTCAAAAATGGAAGAGAGGGACATAGCTCAGCCTCCCTGTACATGTTACATATTTCTGAATGACAGCAGCTACTTCATCCCAAGGTGCTGGCATAGTGACCCTCTTGACTCCATTTTTGTCTTCTTCATAAACCTCTTCAGATCCAAAGAAAACTGGCTTTGAACTCTGGTTGGCTTCCCTTTCTTCCTTGGCCCAATGTAGACCCATGGGTAGCCCTGTATATTTTTCAATGGCTTCCTCATCCAGCTTGATACGAATTCCTCTAACCCAAGTGACGAACTTCTCTTCTTTGATGTGCTTTAAGTTTCTTGCGAATTCCAAAGCCACCTCTGTGTTAGATCCTCTGAGCCTGGAGATGAAGGGAACCTAGCCCACATTACGGAGTATAGATAAAACCCTTGGGTTTTCATAAATGGCTCTATGATCCTCTGGTTCACTCTCTTTGAACCCCTTTGTCATCCTTGGAAATCGGAAAAAACGAAAAACTTTGAGTGCTGTGAACTTACCTCAACTGGCCCGGAGTGATTCACAGGTTCCAAGGCAACTTGTTGGCTAGTTGCCAACGCAAACTTCTAGTTTTTCTTCTTTTGGAAAGCTTGTGTTGCAAAACCGGTCTTTTTTGTAGACTATGCCACCTTTTTAAGCTGTTTCCACTCACTTATCCTCATCATTGTTCATTGTACTCGCTTCCCTATCCATTCTTTTCCATAATCGAGCCCTGCATTTCATGTCATCATTGTATATTGCCCCTTTTGCTCTGATCATTGAGGAATATGGTAGCTAGTTGCAGGTTTATCATTCGCTGACATGACTCAGGTAGTAATCATGATTATTTGAGGTCGCTCTGAACCTTGCCACCGAATGAACTTATAAGTTGTCCTCAGCTTCAGGAATAACTGTTTTGTGGGATGATGATTTGACCTCAAAAATAAAACTAAGAGATTTAGAGATTACCTTGTTATGCTTAGCATACCTGAGTGCATGACATGGCTTGATTTGATGTGCTCTGGATTTTGTAGTATATCTTTGCATCGTCTGTAGTTATTTTAGGCATGTCTGTAGTTACGTGTGTTTTCTTTTTTCTTTTGGTTCCATTGAAAATGCTATATCTCCTTGTTTTTTATTGTTGTGCCAATTTCTGATTTGACTTTGTGTTGATGCCCTGCATTGAGTTTCGATTTTGTTTTCTATAGTGCTGGCTTGCTTGAGGGTATGGCATGCTCGCGTGAATATATGGAAGGCTCGCTTGAATAATGGCAGGCTCACTTGAATAGATTGGTTGCTTGATTGAATTCTGTAGTGCCTGATATTATTGTTGGCTGACTTGAATACATGATTGGATTGCTTGAATATATGGCAGGCTTGCGTGAATCTATGGTAGGCTCAAATAGATGGCAGGCTCGCTTGAATATTGATACCTGGCTCTCCTGATTTGATTTATTTGCAGGATGTTGGCTAGTTCCTCATGGGGATGTATGATTTCCTGCAAATTTACCTGTGATTACCTTGAGTGGATCATTTCTGGTTTGTTCTTTTAATTTTTTCATTCATTTTTTTTCTTTTTCTTGTTCTTTCTTTCATTTCTCTTATTCTTTTTCATCATTTTTTTTTCATGTTCTTTCTTTTTTTTTTCTTTTTTTTTTCCATTTTTTTTCATTCATTTTCTTTTTCAGAACTGGATTTCAATGATTTTCCATGTTCTCTATCAGCATCAGTTGTTGCTAGTAGAGTATCTGTGTGAAATCCTCTCTTGACTGTGGCTTTTTGTAAAGTTTGAGTCTATGTCCATTCACTATCATGGGGTGACTCTTCTTCATCAATTGTAATAATCTTTATAGCTCCATTTTCATAGATTGTTTCAATAATGTAAGGTCTGAGCCATCTAGTTGTTAGTTTGCCTTTGAAAGTGTGAAACCTGGAATCATAGAGTAGTTCCCAATCACCTTCCTTGAACATTTTCTGCTTTATGTGTGTGTCATGCCACTTCTTTCTTTGTTGTTGGATGATTTCAGTATGGCCAAGTGCTTGTTGGTGTTACTCATCCAGTTGGTTTAATTGTAGCACGCATTCCTATTGGATGACTAAGAGTTCCATATTTAACTGTGCTTCAATTCTGAATGTCTTGATTTCAAATTCAATGGGCAGTATAACTTTCTTTCCATAAACTAGCTCATATGGTGTGAAGTCTGTTGTTGTTTTCCATGTGTTATTATAAGCCCAAACTGCTTCACTTAACCTGTCTGCCCAATCTCTTTTGAGGATTGGAACTGTCTTTGTCAAAATCCTCTCTAACTCTCTGTTGGTTACCTCAACTTGACCATTAGTTTGAGGGTGATAGGAGGAGGACTATCTGTGCTTAACATTGTTTCTTTGAAGCAAGTCTTCTATCATATTTGATGTAAACTGTGGGCCTTGATCAGAAACTAGTTCTCTTGGGACTCCAAACTTGTGGAAGATCTACTTAGTGAAAAATGTTTCCACGTTGGTTTCAATTGCTGCAGCAAGTGCTGCTACCTCAGTCCACTTTGTAAGGTAGTCAGTGCATACTAGGATGTAGCTTTTCTGATTTGAGTATGGGTTGATTAGACCAACGAAATCAAATCCCCATTTCCCGAATGCCTCCAAGGAGATTTGTGGATGGAGAGGCATTTATTCTTTTTGTGTTGGTTTCCCCATTCATTCGCAGTCATCATAGTGTGAAACATATTCATAAGCATCCTTGTGGAGTGTTTGCCAATAAATACTATTTGCAAAATTTTATAGGCTGTCCTCTTTGCAGCATAGTGTCCTCCACATGGTTCATTATGAGGGGCATGCATTATGCCATGCACTTCATCTTCTCTAATGCATCTTCTGAGTATTTTATCTGGTCCCTTTTTGAAGAGCATTCCCTCTATCCATGTGTAAGTGGCACTTTGTCTTATGACCTTATTCTTCTCTTTGTAGCTGTAATGTGCTGGAAATCTTCCAGTCACTAAATAGTTTTCTATGTTAGCAAACCATGGGCTCCTTGTGGAGATTGCAAAAAGATTCCCATCGGTAAAACTGTCATTTACCACTTCATTATCTTGTCCATGGGTGAGCCTAGACAGAAAGTCAGCCACTACATTGTGTTTTCCTGGCTTATCCAAAATTGTGATGTCAAACTCTTGTAGGAGGAGTAGCCATCTAATGATTCAAGCACTTGTGTTAGGTTTTTTCATGAGATACCTTATTACTGAATGGTATGTATGGAAAAAAACTTGGTACCCAGTTATGTAGTGCCTGAATTTGTTAATGGCATGTATGACAGCCAAAAAATCCTTCTCTATGATAGTATAATTTAATTATGCTCCTGCCAAATTTTTACTGATATAATATATAGCATAGGGCTTCTTCTCTCTTTCTTATCCAAGGACAGATCCAATTGCCTTATCTGATGCATCTGAGTGGATGTGGAATAGAAGTGCCCAATCTAGTCCTTGGAGTACTGGAGCTGTAATTGTTTTCTCTTTTAGTTTGTCAAATGATAGCATACAATGTTTTGACCATATGAATTATGTATGTTTAGTGAATAAAGCAAACATTGGTGCAGCAATTTTGCTATAAATCTCAATGAATCTTCTATAGTATCCTGTTTGTCCAAGGAAACTTCTCACATCTCTCTGTTTCATAGGTGGAGGCGGTGTTTTGATGACTGTAACTCTTTCCTAATCAACTTCTATTCCTCTCTGTGAAATAGGGTGGCTAAGCACAATGCCTTCTTCCATGATCATAGTGCATTTATCGTTGCTGAGGAATAAGCTCATCTCAATACATTTTTTCAAAACCAGTTCTAGATGTTTTAGTGCTTGGTCGAAATTCTGTCCATAGGGTGTGAAGTCATCCATGTAAACCTCCATTTTTTCATTAATAAAATCAGAGAAGATACTTAGGATTTCCCTCTAAAACGTTGCTAGTGCATTATAGATCCCAAAGGGAAGCACTCTGTATGCATAAGTTCCCCATGGGCATGTGAAATGTTGTTTTGTCCTGATCAGTTGGGTGAATGAGGATTTGGTTGTACCCACTGAAGCCATCCAAAAATGAGAAATATTTGTTCCCAGCTAATGTGTCCAGTACTTGATCGATGAATGGGAGAGGAAAGTGATCTTTCTTGGTTTCTTTATTGAGCTCTCTATAGTCCACACAAATCCTCCACTTTCCTGCTTTTTTAGGAACTATGACTAGTGGTGATACCCACTCACTATATGAGATTAGGTATATGAACCCTGCATCTAACAACTTTTGCAATTCTAGATTGACTATGTCCTTTAATGCTGAGTTCATTCTTCTTTGTGGTTTCCTGATAGGAACAACACCTTCCTTTATATAGATATAGTGTTTACAGATGTCTGGGTGGATACCCTTCATGTCAGTATACATCCATGCAAAGGCTTTGTTGTTGTTTGACAATACCTTTAGTAGTTTATGTTCTTGCCCTAGCTTCAAAGTGGATTTAATATTAACTGTCCTGCCAGGAATTATCTCAACTATCTTTATCTGAATTGGATGTTGTTCAAGTGTGAGTACCTATGCCCACATTTTGTCAGGATTGTGGTTTAATGTTTCCTCTCCTTGTTGCTGACCTGTGCCAAGAAAATATTCAGACATATTCTGATTAGAAGAAGCATTTTGTATAAACCTATATAAATGACTATCTTCATCAATGGCCTTTAGTGATAGGGAAGCTTCAATTGTAAGGACATGTCATATGTTTTGTTTAGATGTGTCATCATAATCGTCTGTCCAGTTCTGATATTCCAAGTCTAAAGACTTCCTAGCTGGGGGATAAATCGTGATTTTCTTCCTAGCTTGGCCATTGGTGATTGTCATGTTGCCTAATCTGCACCCTATGTAAGCATCTACAGTTGCCAGCCAAAGTCTCCCTATTATTAGTGGGTATCCACTAAGTTTACTATTTAATTCGATGACTATAAATTCAGTTGGGTATTCCCAGGACTCTATGTTGATGATTATGTCTTCGAGCATCCCTTCATGTCTTACTCTGGATGTGTCTGCTAGCTGTAGGATAGTAGTTGTTGGTTTGACCATTGATTGGAGTCCTAGGTGTATCATAGTATCCTTGGTCATCACATTGATAGAGGCTCCTAAATCCATTAGGCTTTTGTCTATCTGTCTGTTATTGATTGTCACGTTGACTACAGCGATGCATGGATCAAGGTATTTGGGGTTAACAACGATACTCAGCATTAGATATGCTAACAGGCCCACTACATTCATCGTTGGTGGGTCACGTTTTCTTCTACCAGGTCTTTTCAAACAATTTTCTTTAATGAATTTGTTGTAGATAGGCACATCTCTTATGGCCTACAAGATTGGAATTTGGATATTCAAGTGTTTTTGTTATACCTCTATATTCCACAGTGTCGCATCTCCACCACAAACATAGTTGACGACACTTTCCCTACTGTTTGAACCACCCAGAAGATGAGTAATCCTTGAAGGAAAATCCACCCTATCAAGATTTAACCCAGCTGAGGCCTTATTTACCCACACTGTCGCGCCTTGCTAATTTATAGGTGCACGGTAGTCCACACTACCACGCTATGCTTTGTCCCAGGCACGCGGTACTACCGCGTTATGCTCAGACTGCAGGGCGCGGTACTCTTTTATTAGCCTTTTTTCCATGGCTTATGGGATTTTGGATTTTCAAAGATAGTGGAAGATTGGGGTCCCTGATTCGATCCCAACTCACTTTCTGTGATTAGAAACCTTGATCCACTTATCTCTCCCTAGATCCACCCATCTCTCTTGTTAGTTAACCCTACCATACACTATAAAAGAGAGGCATTCCATGGGGAAAGAGGAGGACTCTGGAGAGTATCAAACCTATGATCTTACAGCCTTGTGGAGATAGCTAGAGGAGGAAGCACTTGGAGCTAAAGGATTGGCTTGGACATCAAGCAACCTATGTAAGCATTCTTCAAGTTGTAATAAGATAACTTGTCTTGTTTTTCCCATTTCATGTGTGTAGCATAAGTTCTTAGCATGGAATGTATCTAATATAGATTTGAATCTAACCTTTACATTCAAGGTATTTGGAAGCTTGTATGTTTGTTCTTTGGTTGATCTTAACAGGTTCTACATTGGAGCTTTGGATCAAGAGCTAAAAGCGGGACAAACGTCAGTTTGAAAGGTGTGTCTTATCTCTCATTATTTCTGAATACGTTTAATCTTGCTGTAAAAGTTAGTTCAAGAATTTCAAGGTAGCATTTGTTGTGTTTTGTTCTTAACTTAGATTTAGTGAAAGTCCACTTTAAGTTAAGGGAATTTTGACTTATCCGTAGGGAAAAATTCCACATAACAAGAATGGCGACTCCGCTGGTTTTGATTTCTGTTTGATTGAATCAGTTCACTGTCAACCATCTGCTGATTGTGATTTGTTTTATTGCACTTCAAACTAGTTTGAATCTTGGTCTTTTTTGACCTTTATTCACCCCTCCTCGCTGTATTTTTTCTCCCTGTCTGATCACTGAGTCCCCTGGGTTAGCAACAAGCCTGAAAACTTCATTTTATTTTCTCAAGTTGCACTTTTTCCTTACCTTTCCACAGTACCGCGCCCTCTGAACTGCTTACAGCACGGTAGTACCGCGTTCTCGTCCTTAGTACCAGAGCAGTACTGTCACAGTGCCACGCTTCAGTCAGACCCTGACACGCGGTAGTGTCTGCAAATTTTTAAATTTTTTATCCTTGATTGGTTTCCTGAGTCTCTCTCTACTTTAGGTAGTATTTACTGTTGCCTGTTAGCACCCTGGTCATTTTTACAGTCTGTGTGGTCTGATTATTTCCTTGTTGTGAGCTTGATTTGTTCGAATTAGTGGCATTTTTAGTACATTGGGTCATTTTTCCAGTCTGATTGCATTGGCTTGATTTTTTCACCACAATCAACTCAACACCACTGTTCTCTGTTACTGAACCCTGTAGCTTTTACAGTCACATTGTGTTCATCATTTTCAATAATTAAAAAATTATCATTTGAGAGCATTTCTGTTGTTGGAATTGGAAAAGTCTAGTAGCATTATTTTGCATTAGGAAATGAACCATTGAATTTGCCACAGAAATTCATATATTTGAAGCATTGTAGATTGTAGGATTAGTGCATTAAAAGGAGTGTTTACTTCAGTTTGGCTTTGTTTACAAAAAGAAAAGAAAAATCTTTTGCTTTGATTTTTGCTTGTGAAAAATTTCATGCATGTTTGATCGAAGAACTCTCTCCCTTCCTTAGCTAGATTTCATCAAAGACAAAGGCTCATTTTTTGATTCATTCTCATTTGCATGGTTTGAGTCGTCATAACACCATCAAGTTTCACGTCCACTACCTGATTGAATAAGACAGCCACTAAAATTAATCTCCCTAATTAAACCAACTTTAACCTCACTTGAGGAAATCAAAAGAATTTGGTAGTTAGGTAGGACACCGAGGATAGGCATCAAAATAATTCCCCCTTGTCATTTTCATCTGAGACATAGCGTTGTCTTTAGGGAACTAAAATCCTCTAGTATTTATTGACACGGTCACAGCCAGTTTGTGGAGGGGCCTCCTGACTGTTTCTAACTTTTAGGGGTTAAACGGCCGCGAGATTGAGAACCGGACAGACTCTGTGGAATGTCGCACTCCACTTAGCCCTAAGGCAACATCGATCGCTGTCTTCTTCGGAAGGCTGAAGTGCCCAAAACCTTTTCCAATGTGTCATGAACGAGGTAGCTTAGTATCTATTCTACTAGGGCTCTTTTACCCAGGATCCCTTTCGATAGAGGGATATCCTTCTCATATCGGTCTCTCATGTTGTATTGTTCGATTTGGATTTCATCACCTTGCGAAAGATACAGCTTGTTGAGGTCTCCAGCTCTTAGTTAGGAGTTTGCTTGTTATCTCATCTTCGTAGAGGGTCATTTTTCTTTATAGGGACTGCTTGTTGGAATTCTGGCCATTTTTTTGTATTAGCTCGCTTATTGAGACGCCGGTCTCAGTATAGATTTTAGAGCTTGCTTTTTTGGCCTGTGAGCCTTGCTTTTTCTAGCTCCTCTTCTGCACACTCGGCTGCATTAGAGTTTTTGAGTTATTTGTTTACGACACTACCCCCGATTTTCATCCTCCTGTCATCATGTAAGATCAACCACGAAGGTCACGAAGAATACAGGGCCAAAGCCCACCACCACCACCACCACCACGGACTTCCGGTCCACCTGCATCACGCATTCCTGCTCCTCCTGGATACAGTGCTGGTCGAGGGAACATTCCACCGCCGATACGTACAACATCTTCACTTCCGCCCGTAACTGCTACTCACAGCACAGTCTCAGAATCTATTGCAGCTTCTGCAACCACTAGCATATCTGAGACTTCCACTGTCACTTCACCCACTATCATTCCAGATTTATCTGTCACAGTGGACACAGTTACCGCAGCTGAACCTAGTACAACCCAAAGTACTAGACCATAGGTCATCCTTCTATCGGATGTCAGCACTTCCCATCCATCAAACACTTTTCACAATGACACAGACGGATCTATTGGCACCACAGAAGGGTCCGACCAAAACATACCTGGCTTGATTTCAGTCCCAGGTGGGTACGTTGAAATCATTGAAGATACTCGACTTCCTGACACCCCTTTTGAACCTAATTATGGCTTCATCACTTCCTAGGCAGAACTTCCGCCTGTTATTACTACGTCACCCAATGTTCATCCTAAGGAAACAAGTTCTTCCAGCAATGTACCTCGTACTGTAGATCTACCCAACCTCCCTCCGGGACATGAAATCATGGCTTCCATCCAGTCTAGTATGGTTAGTCTAGCGAACTCCCCGTTAGCATCGGCACGGTTTAGACGCAGCACAGAGCAAATGCTCTTGTCAGCTTCTAGATATCCCCCTGTTACTCGTCCTTCTGATTATAGGGATCCCAACATCCCGTCTAGCACAGAGTTTCGTCACTCCTTTGCAGACGGCTCAGGGCCTTCGGATTTTACCATACCTAGGTTCTCGCTGGATCCCCAAAACCCTTTTCAGGATATGAACTCAGACCCAGTTCTCGATGGTCCTCCTATCATTGAACACGCTATGGACGACGCCGATACTTCTGGGTTAAACTCCCCACATTTGTTGCCATCACCTATTTTTGGCGCACATTCTATGAGAGATAACCCAGTTTTTTCCCCGTCCTTGCCTGTAAGATATGGAAGACCCCCTCCGCAAATCGGTACTTTTGGCACCGTTGGCCAATCCACGCTATCATATTTGATCAGCGGCGGAAGAACACCTAGTCATACTGTTGGATCTTCCGGTTGGACCGGAGGATCACCTTCAGCCACCATTTACACTATCTTAGGAGGTGGAAAACCGACTGCAGTGGTCCCTAACGCCAACATGCAAACCCCCCCTGGTGGGCCATCAACCCAACCAACTGGGGTACAACCTTTTGTTGGGAACCCCATTGTTAGTCAGCAACCTCCTCCTATAGGGTCATCAACCCAACTAGTTGGAGGACAACCTTTTGTTGGGAAACCCGTTCCTACTCAACATCCTCCTCTTATAGGGCCATCCAACCCATCTGCTGGCGGACAACCCATTGGTTCCATCCAACAACTCTCCCAACCAGCAGCATCTGCTCAGTATGGTACGTACAACACACCTGGCAGCGGACAACCTTATTCCGGTATTCCAACCGGACCTCATTCTCAACCTCCCCCGTCAGGTATGCTTCCTTCTTGGGACCCTCAAATCCCACAGAGTAGGGGGTACTGACTTTTTGGAAACTGGAATCAAGCTGGGGGGCAATCTCAGATTCCCCCCAACTTGAATTCTGGCTTCCCTTACCCTTCAGCTGCTGCAACTCCATGGAACCCATCACTTCAATTTCCACTCGCTCCTCAAGCAGGAATGAGCCTTCCATGGACACAACAGTCGCAGCCACCCCCCCACCCTGCTATGGGAAATGTTCCACTCACTCAATACGGTGGTAACATCCCTGGAACACAACAGCTCCAAGGAACTTATTCCCAACAAGGAGCAACAACCATTCCTGGGTATCAGCAACCCCAGGGTACCATACCCACTCAGCAGAACACCCACCAACTGGTCGCCTACAATCAACCGGTTAACCAAATGGCTTACCATCCACAGAATTTCCAGCAGTACCCCCCGGGAAACACATATGGGTATAACACACAGCAGTATGCTCTGCAGGGACCTCCAGGTTTCTCTGCACCACATGGTTATTACTCATACCCACAGACTAACCGTCAACTTCCCTTTTTGGCCACACTTGACTTACCTGATTTGTCGAGGCTTATTAACTATCCTATATGGAATGAACCTCACTGGCCACCTATCCCAGCCAAACTACCATCGAAAATCCCTAAGTTCGATGCCAAACCTGGGGAAGACCCCAAGAACCACGTGATGACCTTCCATCTTTGGTGTTCATCCAACTCCTTGATGGATGATTCCATCCGACTTCGGCTCTTCCAACCCACACTTATCGGCACGGCAGCAAAATGGTACATTGAGCTACCACAACACTCCTTTCGTGATTTCAACACTTTGGCTATGCAGTTTCTGACTCATTTCCAGCTCCCCATCCGGTATGATACTGGAACAGAACTGTTAACATCACTGCGTCAAACCACTTCTACACATATTTCGGATTACATCCATGAGTGGCGAAGACGTCATAGGCTAATAAAGGCACCTATTCCCGATCAACTACTCACTCATTGGTTTACAAAATCCTTTTTTCCTCCCATAGCCAGAGATATCGCTATGCGCGGACCGGTTACAGAAGAACAAGCCATCTCGGCAGCCTAGTACATGGATTTTGTATACACTCAATCCGGTACTTTACATGAACTTCTTCCTCATGCCTCCCGCGTTAACACTGATCCAACCAATCCTACCACTGAACCTCCCATTGATGGTATTATCGGTTCAGTCAAGGCCCAGCCTATTATCAACTCGACGGGACAACAAGCTTCTGCTTCCCCCGCTCTACCCCAAGCTGCTTCAAAAACAACTACTTCTCCTGCCCTTTCCTCCAAAGTGAACGTAGTTCAATCTACGTCACAACCATCCGGGGGAAAGAAGAAAAACAATCGTGGTAAAAACAAAAAGAACCAGCAGGAGAACCCCAAACCGCAACCCACCCAAAATGACCAGAAACCACGTCGAAAGGCCAAGTTTCCCTGCCTGATTTGCCAAGATGATCATTACACACGTGACTGTCCCTACAAGGACGAGGTCAACAAGTTCATTAAAGGATCCACTCGCCCGGCAGTGTTAACTGATCCTTTCCCCCAACAACAACAGGAAATGGTTGCCCAAGAAACCCCACAAGGGGGCAACCCGACCAATCCCACCCGCGGAGAGACGTCCACAAACCGTGAAATCCTAATGACGAGTAATGAAGAGGTTAATATCACCACTCGTTCAAAGACTTACGATAGCGCTCCAAGTTCAAACAAACAACCCGAGATAGCCAAAGGCAAATCTCCTGTTGAAGATCCGATTCCTATTCCCCCCCCTACCAATCATCTCCATATCAAGAGACTGCTTACGGACACAGTGCTACACCCACCCAAGGGCACCATACGAAAGGCGACATTTAATCCGAATGCGCGAGCTGCCCAAAACTACAACATTGTTGAGGATTTGGCTCAAGCACCCTGCGCCATGTCGACTCTCGAGGTTCTCCAACACTGCCCCACGCAGCGTAGAACCCTACTTTCAACACTGGGGGCAATGGACCCAGATACTTCAAACTCCATCATGTTTAACTTGGAGCACGCGAAACCTAGGATTTCTCACCAGTTAGCCTTCCAGGTGCATACAAAAATCCGTGGAAATATCATCCACCGCACTGTCTTAGATGAAGGTGCTTCCACGTCGATTATGTCTTTGAATTGCTGGAGAGCTTTAGGCTCACCTGAAGTCACCACTTCTCCCACTACTCTCAGGGCGTTTGATGGACACGGATTTCAACCGTATGGACTCATTCCCTCAATTGGTGTTGAAATGGGGGGCAAAACAGTATCCGTACACATTGAAGTCGTAGATGCACCATTGGACTACAATCTCCTGCTTGGACGGAACTGGTTTTATGCCATGACTGCCATTGCATCTACAGTCTTTCGGATTGTACAATTTCCTCATGAAGGGAAAATTGTCACTATGGATCAACTCGATTACTGTATCCCAGACTCCTACCAGAACTCCACCAACACCATCCCGTTATTGGATCAACCTCGGTACCGGTTCCAAGACATTGGTGTTGGTCTCATGAAGGACTCTTCCCTCATCAGAGTTTTTCCAGAGCTGGGAACCCCTGTCCAACCAGTTAACATGATTTCATCCAATGATTCATGGGTGATTCCGAGTCCCACTCAGATTGAAGGCTATGACAACTCCATGCCTTTAAACAGAAACCTTGCAGCTTATGAAGCGATTCAATCTGCCACTGATTGGGTCGATTGTTCTACTGATCACACCGTGGCACAGCTCTCGGCTGAAACTCATCCAAACCCACCACTTTTCGATCCTCTCAATTTTATTTTTCCCACCGACGAATCAATTGTGGAGGTTATGTGCGGTGATGAGCCACCATGGGGAGATTTTCATCATCGATCTTCATTCCCCACTATTCAGTCACTTGAGCCTGATTCAAAACCCAGTACTTCACTTGGGATGGTTCCAACCAAGTTCCCCACTTCCCTCAACGAGGTATTTTCTGAAGGGAACTTGGCTAATCTTATGGCAACCACTCCCATCGATATTTCAGTGAAGCCTGGTATCGTGGAAAATGTGCACATCAACAAAACATGTACTCCCCTTGAAATGGAGTTCTATAATGCCTACTTTAAAACTTTCCGCGATGTTTTTGCTTGGAGTTATGAAGAAATGCCAGGAATTGACCCCTCGATCGTGGTCCACGAAATTCCAACTTTCCCTGGCACCTGACCTATTCGGCAAAAGCTTCGACCCGTTCATGCTCGTAAGGCAGCCGCCATTAAAGCAGAAGTTGAAAAACTTTTGCATGCTGGTTTTATCTATCCTATCCCATTGACAGAATGGGTATCCAACATCGTTCCCATAGCCAAGAAATAGGGAACAATTAGAGTCTGTGTTGATTACCGTGATTTGAACAAGGCTTGTCCAAAGGACAACTACCCAACTCCGTTTATCGACTAGATCATTGATAACTGTGCCGGGAGCGTCATCTTTTCATTCATGGATGGCTTTTCTGGCTATAATTAGATCGATATCCTCCCATCCGACCAACACAAAACGGCCTTTATTTGCCCTTAGGGGATTTTTGCATATAGAAAGTTACCCTTTGGCCTGAAAAATGTTGGGGCAACTTTCCAACGGGCGATGTCCTATGCATTTCATGACATCAAACATATTGTAGAACCATATCTTGATGACCTTCCCGCTCACTCTTGAACCCGGGAAGACCATCCAGACCACTTAAGTGCCATTTTCGAAAGGTGCCGTCGATACAATATACGTTTGAACCCGCATAAATGCATCTTCTGTGTAGAAGCTGGAAAACTGTTGGGCTTCATAGTCTCCAAAGATGGGATACGTTTAGATCCCGCAAAGGTAGCAGCTATCTTAGCCCTGCCTTCACCTACCAATATTCCAGAACTTCAATGTTTGCAAGGGCATGCAAACTTTCTACGCTGTTTCATCTGCAATCTGTCTGAGATAACAAAAGGCTACATGCAGCTTCTCAAGAAGAATGTTCCCTTTATCTGGGATGACGAAGCCCAATGCTCCTTTGACAATCTAAAGGTAGCTTTAACCAAAGATCCTGTGATTCAACCCCCCGATTACACACGGGACTACGTTCTTTATCTCGCAGCCTCGACTTTCACCATCAGTATGGTGCTAGTCCAGGAAGACCAAAACGGCATAGAACATGTGGTATATTATCTTAGTAAGAGTCTTCTTGACTTCGAAACTCGCTATTCACATGTTGAAAAGATGGCTCTGGCAACAGTATTTGCTGTCCAGAGATTCCGTCACTACATCTTACTCCGTCGGACCACTGTTATAGCCAACTTCAACCCAATGTATTACATCCTCACACGTCAGGTGCTCGGGGGAAAATACTCTCGTTGGATTGTCATCCTTCAAGAGTTTGACTTGGAGTTTGTCAAGGCTAAGTCCAAGAAGTCTCTGGTCTTCGCGGAGTTGATTTGTAACTTGCCCCGTGCTACTGAGCAACCCGATCCCATCGATTCTCTTCCTGATGAATCGTTGTTTCTCATTAGCACTTCTGACCCATGGTACGGGGATATTCTTTTATATCTCCAAACCCAACGCTTCCGTCCAGACCTCACTCGCGATGAACGGCGATGCATCCGACATCACGCAAAATACTACCTCATAGTCAACGATACTCTTTATCGACGTGGTGTCGACACCGTTCTTCGACGTTGTTTGACCTTAGATGAGGCAGAACGCGTTCTTAATGACTGCCACGCTGGAGCATGTGGTGGTCATCTTTCTGGGATGGCTACGGCCCAGAAAATACTGCGAACAGGATACTTCTGGCCCTCAATTTTCAAAGACTGCATTGAAATAGTCAAGAAGTGTCCCCCATGCCAATTCTTTCATAGTAAAGCACGCTCACACCCTGCTCCACTCCATCCTGTTATTTCCGTCGACCCTTTTTCCAAATGGGGCATAGATTTCATGCACTGTAAGCCCACTTCAGCCGGGGGCATAGCTATGTCATAGTAGCTGTCGACTATTTCACGAAATGGGCTGAAGCGATGCCTACATATGCTGAAGACGGCAAAATAGCAGTGCAGTTCATATTCAATCATATCATAGCTAGATTCGGCGTCCCACAATCCATTGTGACCGATCATGGCTCCCATTTTAGGAACCACATGATCGAAGAACTAAGTGTCAAGTTGGGTTTTCGTCATGAAAACTCAACCCCTTACTACCCACAAGATAATGGCCAAGTTGAAGCCATTAACAAAGTCCTGAAACGAATGATTCAGCGCATTGTGGGTACCCAGAAATCCAACTGGCACTCAGCTCTATTCTCAACACTGTGGGCATACCGAACCTCAGTGAAAAGTGCTACTGGGTTTACACCATTCCAACTGGTGTATGGCCTAGAAGCCATTTTGCGGATTGAATGTGAAATACCATCACTCAAGATAGCCATAGAGCTACTGCCACACACCACTTCTGAAGAGGAATGGTTTCTATACCTAGCCAAGCTAGATGAAACCCGCCGCGACGCTGCTTTAGCTAATGAAGCCCACAAAAAATGCGTCAAAGCTCAATATGACAAATCCATTCAACCTCGGATATTCAATGAAGGTGACCTCATACTTACATACGATCAAATGCATGATAAGCTTGGAAAAGGAAAGTTAGAATCTATGTGGTACGGCACCTTTATTGTAAAATGTGTGTTAGAAAAAGGAGCCTATGAACTAATCGATTGTGATGGTACGCCATTGGCACGACCCCGCAATGGGCTATACCTTAAACGCTTTTACGCATAGGGTTTCCCTACGCGGGTTACTTGTTGTACATAATGTACTTAGTTTGCTTTTACTTTTTTGGTGTGCGCGTGGACCTCATGTATCCACTCTTACATTGACTCGTGACTTTATGCGCAGATGTCTGCCTACTTCGGATTCGCCGACGGTGCAAGCCGACATACCCGGAATATCGCTTCTGCAGCATGGGTAATCTATTCTCCCACTGGAGAGTTGTTTTCTTCAGGAGCCAATTGTTTAGGTCCTGCAACCAACAACATTGCAGAGTACCATGCGGTCATCGGTCTCTTGACGGAGGCTGCTTCACTCGGTATTGACTCCCTAGCAGTCTTTTTAGACTCCCAGCTCGTGGTGTCTCATCTGAATCGTGTTTACACAGTTCGCGATCCTATACTACTTCATTTATTTCGGAGAGTACGCCTCTTGGAACGATCATTAATTTCATTTCATATCAACATATACCGAGAGAATTCAATTGTATAGCTGATTCATTGGCTAATTACATTTTGGATTGGCATCTTGCCCACATATAAAAATACATCATAAAAATAAAATATACAAGTCATTGTAAATATTTAGATCATAAATAGGTCCATATCACTGTATATAAGAGTGTTTTTTCCAAAAATACATAAAGTTTGTGTCAAAGACAAAATTTGGGACCAAATCCCATACAAAATTTGGCTCTCAAAGCCTACATATCATGTACATGCCACACAAATACTAAAAAGACCATCTATGGAGATCTAGGAGACCTATCATGTCCCTCGTCGGACTCCTCCCGCTGTTGGTGGTAAAATACTACAGCTCGAACCACCTTACGAAGAAGTCGACTGATACGACCAGGCACACCTACAGTATGTCGCTGGATATGATAAGGGACGTCATCCATCCTCATAGCAGGGATACCATGAGTCAAACCCTGTAAGTTCCTCTCAATGTCCCGAACGCCTCCTGCTTCGTCTTCATCCTCCTCCTCGTCAGGAACAGCTTGACGATCAACACCACCACGACGTAGTGGCGAGTACCCAGCTGGTCTCTGTGGTCCACGGTCTGCAACATGTATGCGAACATACATTAGAAGTCTTTTACACATTCTAAAAAACAATAAAAATTAAATATTCGAAAAAGAAAAAATGCATATCCATGAAGGTCATACCTAAGCTGTCCCAATCATCATCCTCTGGCAGTGCCAAGTCGATGTCCTCGCGGAAATCTACCCCGGCATAAGGGTAGTCATCAATCATAACTATCTGCTCCTCGAGCGAGGAAAAGAAATCCTCACCAAAGGCTAAGCGTTGAGGTCCCCTGAGACGTCCAGCATAATCACTCCATCGAGCCATCCATGGCTTGGTAGGTGGACGGGGGAGCATAGATATCTGCGGGCGCAATAATGGCACCCTCGCCAAAAAGAAGGTGACCAGGATACTCCCATAGCCAAATTGGGAATTCTTTCCAACCCTACACTTGTGCACTTGTTCTTTGATATTGGCCAACACCGCCTCACACCAGTTAAATACTGTTCCCCCCATACACTCTGCTACAAGATTCAATTGTGTGTGGGATGCCTAATGCGGACTCACACTTCCTGCTGCACGCGTGATGGTGAACAGTACGGTTTTTACAGGGAGTTCTATAACATCCTTTATGGCCACCTTCCCGCTTTTCTTACCTGAACCCTGACGGCAATATCGAGCAATCAAGTCATCTGTACTCGATTCCGAGGCTGAGTATCCAGTAAAGTTCACCCAGGCCCCTCTTTTCGAGAGGCCTATGAGGAAATAAATATCCTTGAGTTGAATTTCGAGAACATGCTCTCCCACTCGGAAAGCTTGAATGTCAAGGTCCCACAATTGGATAAGATGAGTGAGAAGCTTGGGTTGCTGGCGAATCCCTTTGGTCTTAAAGAACTTCAACAAACCACATTCTCTCAATGCGGTCATAGTTGGTAAATGGTTTTCAGCTGCAAAATCATCCACTTCGTGCTCTCTTTCTTTCCAGCTTACCATTTTGCTCCAAACAAGTTGCAAACTCCTGCAAAAGGTCAGGGAAAACATTTAGTAACTATTTAGCAACTTAGTTTCAGCAGAAAATTTGAGAAAATTTGATTTCTTAATCTCAAAAATTGCCTTCACCGCGCTTGGGGAAAACTCTACCGCGCGGTACTGTACAGTGCCGCGCCTCGATTTGGAACTACAGCGCGATACTGTTAGACAGTACCGCGTTTCTCGATAGAGCCCCCACGCGGTATTGTGAAGGGCGATTTTTGCCCAATAGGGCTTGCCCAAAAATTGATTTTTTCCTAATGAAAGCAAATAATTCCTACATGAAATGAAAGAGGATCTCAAGAGCTCTTACCTGGCGCAGACAGTTGTTGAAATGGTGTCCTGGAACTCCCGATATGGATCCTTGAAGTTTTGCTCCTCAAATGGGTAAAAATCTCCTCTTTGGGTAAAAACACAAATGAAATGGTAGTTTCTATTTTTAACCATTCTTTATATAGCATTTTCACCTATGTTTTAATTATTATTTTAAATGGTTAAAATAAAGCCCTTTTCACATTGCTAATATCCAGTTTTTTGAGCACTTATTGACAGGATCCCCGGTAAAAAGAGATATATTCACACTGGTGTTCATTCATGATTTGACCTTCATTTTGAGCCCACTTTATCTTTTTCGTGCTCTGGATTTAAAACTTGAAAAATATTCCAAGCGCTTACACACCCGGGTCGTGCTTGTCAAACTCAAGTAAATGGTGTCGAGTACGGTCAGCTTTACTCATGCTCGTTAAACGATGAGAAAAGTATTATCCTGGTTGTATTTTATTCTTTTTTCGGACCAGAATAATTAAAAATTACAAAAAAGACCATAGGAGTCCATAGTTAAGCTCTTTTCAGACTCCCTAATATTGAAAAGATTGCCAAGTGATCTTGACTCTTTCACACTTGTAAAAGTATTTGAAAGGTCGTCTATTCGGTGATAGGTTACCCTTTTTCGGCTCGTCTAGACTATTTACGAGAAAGGTATACCTCAGTCAATCTCGGCTGGGAGAGTTCTCTCGGGAATTGTTTTACACTTTTTCGGGATCGAGGGACTAAATTTACGAAAAAGTACATTATGGAGCCTCCTTTAAGTTTTTCAGGCTCTCTAAACATGAAAAACTACCGAGTTTTTCTTCCTTGGACTCGTTAAAATTTTAACATCGAAGGACCCACTTTGGGACGAACCCCTCCTTTCTCAGGTTCGTAAAACATGTGAGATTGGACTCATCTATGAGATGAGCTATAACGAGCATCTGTTATCCTCTTCAAGCTCGAAAAACAACAAAGAGGTACTCGTCTATCATGTCGGGGGAATATGGGAGAACAAGTTAAGTTTATTTATGGCAGCTTGTCAGTCGTTACCTTTGAACATGGCATGTGTCTGTCTCTTGTCTATATTGGGTATCCATTCCTCACTGAGTTATGGTCATCATCCTGAGTCGTCTCCCTGGCCACGAGCCTACTCATCCGGTGTCTATCCTCTGTTGTCAATAATCCCTACTGCCAAGTCCTGTTACATGCTGTTATATGTTCAAAGGGTTGCATTGTTCAGAGTCGTTCATTGTGTCAGGCCTACGCTGTGTCAGTACATACTCCATTGTTCCATCATCTTATCGTTCGTGCCGATTCGTGTCAATGATGTGGGAATCCTTATGGCCCACCTTCGACGAGCCTGTTCCTGTCGACACCAAATCACTATCCGGGAATTGGGCTTAGGAATCAACCACTAGTACCTTGGTACCTGCATGCCTCAATGGCAGGTTTCCTCATGTTTGAGAGTAGGTTCACATCATTGAACTCTGATCAAGCAATCTCTCGGATGCTCGACATCAACTCATTTATTCGCATTTCGTTGAGATGTACTTTAGATACCTTGGGGATCATCCTCATCATTGGTGATTTCCCTCGCATTTGTTAACGGTTCACATCATTGACCGGTAATCAAATGGTTTCTACCATGTTCAACTTCAACACCTTGTAATCACATGGCTAGATTCGTATCTTTTGCGATCGGGTAGAAGACCCTGGGTGCACCTCTGTATCTTGATTGCGTCCAGGTTGCAATGGAGATGTCTGTTGTATTGTCACACAGATCCACTTATTGTATTGGTCGTGGCTGTGTCATTATTGTCTCATGGATCTACGCTTGTTCATAGTATCCATGATCTGTCCACAGTCTGTACCATCTCAGTACTCATGGATCTGCAATGTATTGGTCGGCATCCATGCTTTGAGTCATTTGTTTCCAAGCATGGGGATGCCCGCCTCGGTGGTATATCTAACACTTCGTTCCTGTTTCAACTCCTTGTTGCTCTCCTCAATGCTATCTCTGCACAATATCGTAAAGTCTTCCAGCCATCAGTTCCTTCTGACCTCACACTTTAGGGGGCATCTGTTATACCTCTATATTCCACAGTGTCGCATCTCCACCACAAATAGAGTTGACGACACTTTCCCTACTGTTTGAACCACCCAGAAGATGAGTAATCCTTGAAGGCAAATCCACCCTATCAAGATTTAACCCAGCTGAGGCCTTATTTACCCACACTGCCACGCCTTGCTAAGTTATAGGTGCGCGGTAGTCCACACTACCGTGCTATGCTTTGTCCCAGGCATGCGGTACTACCGCGTTATGCTCAGACTACAGGGCGCGGTACTCTTTTATTAGCCTTTTTTCCATGGCTTATGGGATTTTGGATTTTCGAAGATAGTGGAAGATTGGGATCCCTGATTCGATCCCAACTCACTTTCTGTGATTAGAAACCTTGATCCACTTATCTCTCCCTATATCCACCCATCTCTCTTGTTAGTTAACCCTATCATACACTATAAAAGAGAGGCATTCCATGGGGAAAGAGGAGGACTCTGGAGAGTATCAAACCTATGATCTTACAGCCTTGTGGAGATAGCTAGAGGAGGAAGCACTTGGAGCTAAAGGATTGGCTTGGACATCAAGCAACCTATGTAAGCATTCTTCAAGTTGTAATAAGATAACTTGTCTTGTTTTTCCCATTTCATGTGTGTAGCATAAGTTCTTAGCATGGAATGTATCTAATCTAGATTTGAATCTAACCTTTACATTCAAGGTATTTGGAAGCTTGTATGTTTGTTCTTTGGTTGATCTTAACAGGTTCTACATTGGAGCTTTGGATCAAGAGCTAAAAGCGGGACAAACGTCAGTTTGAAAGGTGTGTCTTATCTCTCATTATTTCTGAATACGTTTAATCTTGCTGTAAAAGTTAGTTCAAGAATTTCAAGGTAGCATTTGTTGTGTTTTGTTCTTAACTTAGAGTTAGTGAAAGTCCGCTTTAAGTTAAGGGAAATTTGACTTATCCGTAGGGAAAAATTCCACCAAACAGTTTTAATTCATTCAGAATTGCATTTTCTTCTTCTTCTTTTGTACTTCGCACAAGTTTTTTAGGGAATGGAGGGTTTCTATTTCATGTGAGTGGTCGAATTTCTTCCTCCTGAGGGTTTGGTTCATCCGGATGTTGAATATGAGGTTGCGTCGTTTATTTGTGAGCCTCATCTTCTTGATTATTCTGTGTGCGTGTATTTTGCAATTTTGTCCCAGACCTTAGGTTAATTTTTTTTATCTCCAGCGTATCCACAACATAGGCTGGAAACTGTACCATTTTAGTATTGTAGGCTTGTTGTTGTGGTCTCCTGTCATGCAGGTGACCCGGGTTCGATCCCTGGCAATAGCGCCAAAAAGTGGTGAGCTCTTAGAATGGATGCCTAATGAGGGCAGCTAGACCAGGAGCCTATTTTAATTATCAACCTGGGGGACGTACAAACTTGAGAGCTTCTAACACTATATGTGCTCTAAAGGATAGTATTTGTCGTCTTTAGGGTGTGGGCATAGATATTAAAGGTTTATGTAATCAAGAAGAAGGTAAGCTAAAAGGACTGTAAATCTATGAATGACAAATTCCCCTGCTAAGAAGTTAAATGCTGCAAATTGTAAATCTATACTAAGAATTGAAATGTTGAAAGCTTGATAAACTTATGATAAGAATTGAACGACTGAAAGCTGAGATTTTAATCTAAGAATTGAATACTGAAATTAAGTGTTGAATATTGAAAGGCTAACCTAAAAACTTAAATGTTGAAAACCAAATTCAGAACATAAAAATCTAATGCTGAGAATTAACCAATCTGATCTATTCGGATTAAACACTACAAGTGATGATCATTAAATCAAGGAACTGAAAGTAATTAACCTCTATGATCTAAGTCTGATAAAAGAAATATGCATGAGCTTTCTAGATCTGAATCATTGTTTTAGAACCAATATGAAAATATATGAAAACAGATGTCAAAAAATGTGTGCGCAGAACGCAGCTACAAGACTACAGAATGCGTCCTACTGAACTACAGAATGAGCGTTGATTAACTACAGAAAATATGTTGAACGAAAATAATATTTTAACTGAAATAAAACTCAACTATTCAAACACCATCAAGGTATCTTCATACACAATAAGAAGTAAATTGATTCACATCATAAATGGAAAATACCTGAAAACATAGTAAAGCTCCTGACTTACGTGTTGGAGGGGCCCTCCCCAACCCGTACTCAGGAGTGTGGAAAACTTATAAACGTAGGCTTGAAAGTAACATCAGTATCCTCATTAAAATAATAACTTCATGGTTCATAAATAGTCTGTAACACAAATTGTCTCTGCAGTAAAATGTAAAAACATAATTCCACAAAATAGCAACAGGATCCCCTCGCTACCCGAGAGGTCCATATATATATGCCTCAAATTCTAACCTAACTACTTCCTTTAATTGTCGATCCTGTTGAACGTAATTTCTTCTCTATAAGTCAGGGAAAAAAAGCACTGAGCCTCGTATGGTCTTCCAGTCCTCGAGCTAGATTTGTGTGTTGCTTCTTAGTGTACCTGCGCCTGCTCATCCATACTCGTTTTCATGTAATTAGTTAATAGAAGATGCCCTTTAATCATAAAAAGAATAATCTTAAAACATCTTCATTAAATCATCAAATTAAATCATTAACCCACAAAACAAGTGTATTTCCTTCATCATATCCTGTGTTTACTGTGGAAAAAAGGCTATAGGATACCTATAATTTGGGTTCATCACTTCCTATTCAACTTGGTCTCCCAATGATGAAACTATTACAACTAGAGCATGAAGGACCAAATGACATGGAAAGAAGGATTCATCAACTGATAGAAATCCAACATGTCAGAGAGCAGCTGGATGAAACATCCAAGATCCACTAAGATAAAACTAAAGCAACATTTGACTGAAGAGCTATCGCTCGAGACTTTCAACATGGAGACCTTGTTCTGAAATGGGATGCTAGAAGAGAAGAGATATCTAAACATGGGAAATTTGACAACTTATGGTTCAGCCCATTCAAGGACATTGCAGTCCATGACAACAACACATGAATTGGCTCAACTCAATGTTGAAATCTTCAGAAATCCTGTAAATGAGAGATTCCTGAAACAATTTTTTCAATATTGATATCTATCTTGCTCTACCAAATGATATTTTGTATCATATATGTTACATATTTTTTTCCCTTTTTCCCTTCTGCAAAAAATTATGCTCACATGTTACTTTTCTCTCTCATGTTTCTATGTTACTTGATTTTAGAAATAAATGACAGATATGACTCCAAAACCCAATGCACTTAAAGGCACTAGTCTACTGTTCTCAACCTCTTCCGAAGAAAAAGGTTGCCCCTATTGAAGCCAATGTTAGTACTAATTCCAGTAGCTCGATCGGACAAAGGAAACTCTACTATATGCTAAGTTAATGAGGACCTCTGAGCGAGAATCTGGAGCAACAATGACATGGAAAGAAAGAGATACAGCTCACCCCGTGGCTAATATTGACTGTGGAAGAGATAGGGGAAGCTGAAGTAAAGGTGTCCAATCGATTTCAGATCAACGGTTGATCTTTCATTCAATGCATCAAAATGATCGACGTTTATCAAGATAAGTTCGCCCCTGAAAGAAAACCGCCGCGAATGTGTGGCAACCTAAGAGCAGTTCAGGGCCTCGAAAGAAGTCTAGATAAACCGCTCTTTCAAAGCCATCAAACTACTAAAGTTCACCACAATGGTTTCTATCCAGTAATCATTGAAAAATTGATCCATCAGAAGAGGGGGAACCGCCCCATAACGCTGCTTCGGTGGGGCGCGCATCTCAAGGAGACAATGAGGCAGCATCAACCGACACCCGATCTTCAGGGAAGTTAAAGTGCTCGGATTTTAACACTCCTGAGACGCCCCTGAAGGAAAACCACCACCTACACATGGAAGCACCAGGATTTATCAGGGACCGAAAAGTAGTTTTCCTAAACAAGTTTTTCGGATCCCTGAAACTACTAAAGGCTGCAATAGTGGTTTTTCGGTCACGGGCCGCTAGCCAGATATCTGTCAGAAGAAAAGGGCGCACCCATTCAACTGCATCAATTGGGTACACATATAAAGGAAGGCTGGGAGAAATATAGATGATTGCTCGAATTTTAGGGCGTCTAAGATGCTCGGAGTTTAGCATCCCAAGGACTCCCCTGAATCTAAATCTCCCTTTCCATGTGGTAACCTCATGTTGAGTCAGGGCCCGAAAAGAAGTCTTCCTAAACTGCTTTCTTGGGGCCCCGAAGCCACTTATGGTTTATGGTTTACCACTTCCCATTGCAGTCCATCCCCCTTTCTTTTCCTTAATCCACCATTAAACGGTCATTTTCGCCGCCGTTTAAGAGTAAAACGCCTCCCAACACTCAAGGGACCTGACCGATGACACGGTAATCATTACCCAAGGACGCCGCCGTCTAGGAGTAGACGTCTCACAACATTGAAGGGTCCCGATGAATGACATGGTAATCATTAATCAAGAATGACATGATTGTCGAGGAACGAGCAAATAAAGTTATAAATACCCAAGCATATGCAGAGATAGAATCATAGAACTTTATGAGCATTAAGGGTGAGATTCGTTGAGCAGAATGCATGATTCTACCAGAGCTGTCGAATGAAGCAGTGAGAATAGAGGGTTATGATGGTGCATTTTATTTCCAGTAGAAGCACACAAGGAGCACTAAGGGAAAAGGCGACAAGTTTTCAAGAGAAGCCAGTAGATGCACATGCGCAAACAATCAGGTGGAAAGGAAATGAGGTCTCACCCGAGATATCTAAGAAAACTTCAGTTGTTGAACGAGAAGTGGGCATTCTGAATGCAGAATCACAGAGGGAAAGGACACGCCATTCCTAGCGAAGGATGATCAGATTGTGAAACAGGTGTGCCGGAATGGTTTCAATTGTCTGAAGAGATATCAGGCCCTGTTTCACAATTCAGTGATGTCGATGAACTTTTGTCTCGTCAAAATCAAGGTTTGAAGCAAAGGGCTTGGATGGCGAAGAGGGGACAAAATGTGAAGGTTTCAAAAGAGTCAGAGAAATACATAACAATGAAGGGCTGGATAAAATTTGGTAAGGCAGAACCGTAGCAGACGTGTCTAGCTTAGGTGGCTCGAGGGCGAGCCGCAATACTGTGTTGAGGGCCTATCTGGCTAAACCACCTACACGGAGCCATGAAGCAACTAAATTCCTCCACAGTGGTTTCTGGCCACACACCGCTGAACAGTTGAGTCATCAAAAGAGGGGACATGTCCCACAAAGCTGCGCCGGCTGGGCGCACATCTCATGGAAACAAAGAAGCAGCATCAACGGACACCCATTTTCAGGGACTATTTTTGTAACCGGTTTTTGTTATAAAATACAAACATAAACATATAATTGGTTGGGATGTAACAAACTATTTTTCAAGGCCTATGAAGGCTATATATAGAAGCAAAGGAAAAGGACATAAGGTCGCCTCTTTTTGTAAGTATAATTTCTGATATTTTGTGGTATGATAAAGTTATAAAGAAGAACTTCATTTTCCCCATCTTGGTGTCTTGTGGATTCAAACCTTTGATATGTCTAGTTAGTAATTTATTCTCTTGTAAATTCATCTCTTTCATATATATTCATGACTTGCAAAGTTGATTCGGATTAAAATATGAGTGTTATCGGCTTAAATTATTATTTCTAAGATGTTATGATGTGAAATATTCATGTTATGTTGTCTGGTTATGATATCCTCACACTATTCGGATTTAGCTTTGTAATCATTGTTGTTTACTGAATTCCTCCTTCGGCTCAGTACATTATTCATACACATAAGACTAAGATTTAATTCCATTGAGGTACCTTTTCTTGTTCCATTTCATCTACACCACCCTATTCAAATTTTTCATTGGCATATTGAAGTACTTCCCACACTACTCCAAGTTTGGTTATCTGCATTATGCTCTAGTAAATATGATTTTGTTTAAGAAAAGAACACAATAAATTTTATTGATTCCTAGGTACAGTTCTAAAAAATCCTTAGAACGTCTCTACGACCAACATACGAGATCCTTGCATGTTTAGAAAGTTCCTGTGCACTAAACAATTGATTAGACAGTTTGAATCCATTATATTCACTCATGTCCCACGAAGTTAGAACAGTGTTGCAGATCAAATGCATACCAATATTCTAGACTGGCACATAAATCACAACATGTAGAAAGTATACCATAAAAGTGCATCATCATACCATTCACATTCATATATACATCATATAGGTATCTAAACATCATCAAAGAAAAAAATAAAACCATCATCATAATAAATTGCATCCACGTGCATATATATATTTATATATATATCATGATAAAAATGTAATAGTGCCCATAGCACAAAATACACATAAATACATAGAGGAGCCCCAACAGCATCCTCGTCATAAAATAACAGTCGAATACAAAAATTCCCCATGATCATCGCATTGGGGGTAGTTCCATCAACTGCCTAGTCAATCTGAGTCATATCCACCATCACCGTCGTCATCCTCCTCCTCCTCTTCCTCTTCCTCCTCTTCCTCCTCCTCATCAAAATATGTCTCATATTCCTCATCATAGTAGGGGGCATCCCCTCATGCCATGGCTCTCACCACCTCCACCGCCATTTCAATACGCATCATCACAGGCCTCCACTCCCATAGAGCATTATAGCATATATCGATCAAATCCTGGTCTAAATGCTGCCAACTGTCCTCCAACACCCCATCAAGAATGCGGTCAATCCCAACACGCAATGTCTCCAACATCATCGAAGCACTCCGTTTTCAGTGTTTCCCATGCGTGGGGGAGTATAATCCCTCCACCCAACCCCTTCGTGCTCAGTATCCCCTCGGAGGTTGTGGTCCCACATCTGCGCATCAAATGCATATCATTAGTGTCATAAACATCGTCTAGCTACCATATATGATATGACATGATACAAAAACATGACATTGTAAACTAAATAGATACATACCATCTGGTCCCCATGCCTGACTAGGAGACCACAGGTGCTCTGGATCCCCTCTATAGTCCATCCTATAGTAAGGGTAGTCGTCAATCACCACTGGGAGGTGCATCCATTGAGTGAAAAATGCCTCGGTAAAGAACCATACCAATAGTCCTCCACCCCCACAAGTCATCATCTCACCCCATCGCCACATCTACGGCTCAGTGGGCCCTCCATCACACACTGTTCTATGTGGGTGAAGCACTCGCTCAAAGAAAAATGAATATAGGAATGAGGGGAAACATAAATCCCCTCCAATATGGCTTTCCTTATTCAGCTCACGCTGAACAACCGTCAAATACATCTAGCCCCAACCAAAGTAAATACCTTCCAAGACCTACTCCACCAGCACCATCTATCCCCTTGAGACCCTATGGAGTGAATTCGACCCCAATATGCACACTACTAGTGCTTCTATAGCCCGCATCTCTAAGCTCTCTATATCATAGATCAGAATAGCATTGCCATGCACATATGTTGTGGAATAACAATGATGCTCTAGCAAATCCTCCATGGAAACATCACTTTCCTTCCTCGGGAGGGTATCCGAAATCATTCCCAACCATGGAAGCCCCTTCAATAAGTACACATTTGTGAGAGATATCTCTAATTTCTCCCCCTGTATCATAAACGCCCCCGCATCAACATCCCAAAACTTCACCAACTTGTTCAACAACAACTTTTCCGTGTGCATCAAGGGCACGTTTGCAAAATTCAGTTGTCCAAAATGGGCATGGGTGTCTTGAACATCCTCATCATCCTAGATAGCCTCCAACAAGTTCCTGATCTCATGCTCTCTCCACAACACTCTCGGCATCCTATCAACCAAACAACAAAAACCCCATAAGGTCCATATCAACAAATGCCTCGATCTCCTCTAGATTGCCGCAACCAAACTTAGGAAAAAAGGCATGTTTCAAAGCACACATTTTTTCCTCATAGGTTACCTTTGGAGCATGTTTTTATCCTCAAAAAGTGCACCCATCGAGCGCACCTATGGGGCCCACAACTGCGCCCTGAAGCACGCGTTTCCCAAGAAATGTCGCGCTTTAGAGCGCAGTTGTACGACCCACAGTTGCACTCCAAAAGCATGTCTGTATGTCCTAGAGCCGCGCCCTGAAGTGCGAATTTTCCCTTTAAATCCATGCTCCAGTGTAGTGGTTCCCAATCCCAGCTTGGCATGCCTCCCCAGAGGTCCAAATCCCCCTCAAAATGCATCAAAAACATCAAAAATAATTGCAAGACTTACCTGCAAATCGCAGAACTGAATTCCACCGATCGGATTGAGAGAAATATGAATTTCCTCTTCTGGGGCCCTACACACTTCTCCCAATTTGCACAGTGAAAATGGCATGTGGCAAGTGGGTCCTTTTGCTATTTATAGCCATTTTGTCCCTATTCTTGTTTTGACAATTCCAGAGTCATATGATCTCCATTTTTCGCACCGTTTGCACCACCGAATTCAGATTTCTGAGCCCGTGATGATGCTTAAGATCATTTCTCGCTCTCAATACAACTTTTTTCAGGCATTTTTTCCATGCCCCTTGCTGCCTCGATTTGCATGCCACACAGGCCGCAGTCGTTTTTTGCCATTTTTTGCATCATGTCCTATCCATGAGCCCTCCACTCCATCCATACTACATTCATTGCATTATTTTTCCATCATTCATCACCCCACAAGGAGGCCTCAGTGTTCCCCCATCTCCTTCATTCTTGGTTCTCATAATTGTCCCTTGATTGAACACTTTCTCCTTGCTTGGCCATTATAATTGTTCGATATAATTTTATCCCTTTTCCGGTCCGAGCAACTCCTTTACGAAAAAGGAACTTAAGGAGTTTTCGTTAATCTCTTTTCTGACTCCTTAAACAATGAAAATATTGTCGAGCAATCTTGCTTCCTTTCATGCTCGTTAAAGTACCTGAAAGGGTGTCTTTCTGGTATAAGTTTAACCCTTTTCCAGACCTGGCAGACTAATTATGAAAAAGGAATTATCTAGTCGCATTGGCTATAAGAGTTCTTCATTGCATACTTTTATGCTTTTTCGGGCCTTGGAGACTAACACACGAAAAAGAAACCCCCTTGGAGTCTTCTTATTGCTTCCAGACTCTCTAAAATTGAAATCAACCACGCGCATTCACTGTCTTGGGCTCCTATAAATCCACACAATGGTACCTTTCCACCATTTCAGATTCTTCTTATCACTTTCAGATTCCTTAAAATTGAAAGAAACTACGAGCATGAACTATCTTGGGATCGCATAAATCCACACGACGGTACCATTTTGAGCACACTTCTATCCCTTATTCCAGCTCCCTAAACCATGAAGAAGGCCCAAACGGTACCTCTCGGCGCCATGATAGATCATATCTAATCCCCAAATTATGGAAGCACCCCCCGCATGGTCTCCTTTGTTCAGATTATTTTGAGTTGTGTCACCCTTTGAGTCTTCTGATATCACTCATCATTTCCCCCCCCAAGTCTCCCCCATTGAAGCCACAATCCCTAGTCCATTAATTTATGATCCCCTTCCCTGAAGTCAGTTTCATATGCTATCTGGTCAAACCTGTCGTCATACTCTAATCAAAGAAATTTTGAGCCCCCCCCCCCAACTTTGCGACCTCATTTGTTCCCCCCCACAATATGTCAGTCTCACATTCAGTACTATCACCTCTTGGTTGTACACCTCGCGCTCTTATCAAGGAAACATAATTGACTTGTTATTTGTAGGTCTCCCTCTATCGATGCGAGCCCATCTATTCCAAAGGATATACCCAGAGGCCCCTGTACCTTGGACTCATATCCATCAGTGGTGAGTTCCTACGGATCATCTGACAGGAGTCCTTAGTGCCTCTTGGAATGGTTGTTTCTCATGTGCTTGACCTCCAACTCCATCATCGCACTGTTGAGATTCATACAGGGTGTTGGTCCCTTCAGTTATTGGTCGAAGGCCCCGGATGTCCCTGACTCTAGCATATTGGGGAG
This sequence comes from Larix kaempferi, assembly GCA_027924585.1. Taxonomy (NCBI): domain Eukaryota; kingdom Viridiplantae; phylum Streptophyta; class Pinopsida; order Pinales; family Pinaceae; genus Larix; species Larix kaempferi. The sequence goes on along the minus strand of BSBM01001430.1, from coordinate 7,509,213 downwards.
TCAATTTGGAACCCCCCTGTTGTATGTTCCCGCGGATATCTAGGCTACGTTGGCGACAATATTCAGAAGCCATTCAGTTGTATGCTTCCTAGAGTATCCAGTTCAAATGTAGTTCAGTGTACCTTTGAGATTCTGACTCTCAGTCATCAAGTCAATATAGTTGTTGGACACCTTCAAATCCAGCAAAGCATCAGTTATTATGGTACCACATTCAATTTGGATGCGATTGTTTCCATGTATCAGTCCTTCAGATCAGTCATGGTTGGACCATGAGTATATCCCATATTTGTGTCCCATATGCACCATTATGATGTACACAGTAGTTCTCTATGTATTGTTCAGGTCCCCTATAGGCCTCATTATTATTTTTATATCTTGATACGAGCATGGGTATGCCCGCCTCATCCATATATTTGAGATTATTCCTCATCCATTACTGAGGTCATGTATTTTTAGCTGTAACCTTTGCAGTTTGTATGGAGCACTTGTTCCGATATCTAATTAGTTTCTGCTCTTATCCATCACAATGCTCATACACCTGGAAAATGATAGAACCGATGATTTCTATTGGCCATACGATGAGCTCCTGCCCTCACACATCAGGGGGCAATCTGTTAACAACCAAAAATTGTTCACTAGCTCATCTCCCTAGTCACATAACCCATTTGTCCACTTTTTCATCCATATACTTTGGGATGGTTAATGAATGGAGTAATGGAGGGAAAGGATTTCCTAATGAGTATAGAAGCATATTTGAACATGATAGGATGTGTCTTGTAAATGAAATGAGAGCACAATTTTTCAAGCTTGTTATGAGATTAGAAGGTACTTTCCAAAATTTTAGACAAAGAAGATTATTGCTATCAAATATTAGAAGTCAACTTCATGTTGAATATGAGAAGTCAAGAACTCAATTAAATGAGGAAATTACAGCATAGTTGGCATCACGTTTCCCTGATATCACTTCACAACAAGTGAAACAACTCTTTCACTCATGGGTAAATTAGTCTAAGAAATCATTAATTGCACAACCAACAACAAATATGTCCTGATTTTAAATGGTATATTGTTCAATTTTCATTTTTTAGTGTGAGAGTCATAATGTCTGTGTTTAATTATTGATATGTCCTCACAGTTCAATAACTATCTTGCGAGATTAATACCAATCAACAAATATGGTGAATATTCCTATCATGAATCACATCGCTTTGGAAAGCGCAAGGAAAAAAAGGTGCTAAAACAAAAAAGAAACAACGTGGTTTTCCCTCCACTAGTGATTGATATGTTCATTCAATTTGTTATATATCATCATGTCTTTGTCAATCTAGTTTATTTGTGAAAGTTACATCTTCTACTTGAACTATAACTTTCTCAATCTCGTTGATCTCAGGAAATGATCCAGGTCGGAGTTATCAATCACAACAAATGCAGGGGGAAGTTATTTCTGATGCCCCAATGGTTCTTGATGATATTAACAATTATGAAAATTTGGGTGTTTCATCCTCAAGAGAAGAGGCATTGGAGACCAATCAAACACAGTAAATGCAATTGGAATTCGTTGTTGACATACCCATGATGGAAGCTAAAAATTGCATTGAAATTGGTGTTTCATACCCAAGAGATGAGACAGGGAGGATTGGTAAAACACAGGAAGTGAATGGAGAAACTACTGTTGATGTGCCAATGATGGGAACTATGATTCAAAATAGAATGTGTGTTTCATCCTCAAAAAATGGGGCAGACCAAAGTGCTAAAAACCAAATAATCTAGGGGACAGTTGTTGCCATCCAAACGATGGAAACTGAAAATCATACAAAAAATACTGTTGGTAAACCGAGTAAGAGACAAGCAAAAATGAAAAAAGTACCTGATGAATGTAAAGCAAAACTGTATGCAAAATGGTGAAAAAAATATATGATGTGCTAAGCATTTGCTAAGATTTTGTCATATTGGAAATTCATTCTATTGTGATCACATTTGTTACATGTGCAGTTATTATTTTTTTCCCGATAAAAGAATAATATATTTTCTATTTCATAGAAATGTAATCGAACACAAGTATGTATTGTTACTACTGGAATTGACCTAGTCATCATAGTCAACATAAGGAAAGTAAATTAAAAACTCATGGAAAGTTGCAAATTCTCTAAATAAATAAGATATTTTAATAATAGCATTTACCTGGCATCTTAAAAAATAATCTACCTTGAGTGTATAAAAAGTGGAATTAATTTTTTACTAGTCACTAATGTACATTAAGAGTGAAATAAAAAGAACTATAAATGAGATAGAATTTAGTAACTCAATACAAAAAAATGCATTTTCCATTAACTTCTGAAAAATAAATATATACAATGTTTTATACAAGTCTAGCTTGTTTATGAGATTTCTGCAATTGTTCCTCCCGAGAAGAAGAAATTTATGTATAGTGTCTCTTGCCTTTCTCAGAAAACTCGGATTCTTCAGTAGCTATAGGAGGATCTTGTTGTAATTTTCTTTAAAACTCTTTGCATTTTCCGGAACAAGTATGTAAATTGTTATACAAAATACTTTTTTTGCTTATCAGCCTCTTCAACACTTCTACATTTTTCTTATGACTCTTTTTGCTCATCAGCCTCTACTTCATTGTCTAGCTCTTTGTCCCCCAAATATTTCTCATCTGCGAGGATAGGAATTGCTTCCATGTAGTCAACACTGTGCATCTATAATTTCCCCTGCAAATCTGTAATTGTGGATTTCAGTTTTCGAATGTCCTCGTCGCATCCCAAATTATGTGTTTTTCGACCCTCCGATATTTTTTTGCTCAACTCTCTAATCTATGCTTCTTTTTCAGCTATCTTATGTTTTAGTCCCTCGCGTCTTGGTGATGAACCAAAAGCATCACCTCTAGTACTCATTCCTACAAATGCTTCTCTTGAATTTTTAAGCTCTTATATTGCTCTTTCAAGGAACTATGAATATCATTTCCACCTTTTGTACTATCAATAAATTTTTCTTTCTTTCTTTTGTACTTGAAACCTATTCTGTGGAAACTTTTTACCTTTCCTGTTAATGGTTTTCTTCAATTTGAAAATTATTGAATTTGTTTGTACATTTTTTGTGAATGCTCTACACGCTTCGTTGTCAAATTCAAAACATATTCTGTTATTAATTCTTCACTTTCTTTCAAATTCTTCTCCAATTTGGCTACCGGACCATGGTCTGTTTTTAATGGTGATATATTCAAAATAGCTGGTCTTTTTTCCAACTCTTTTGCAAGCCTATCATTTTCCTTTTTAGATTGTTCCAAATCCTTTTGAAAGCTATCATTCATTTTTTCAATATCCTTTCTAGAATTTTCAATAGTTTTATCAACCTGGGTTGATAATGATGGAATAGTGGAAACTTTTTCATTTATAATTGTTTCTTCCTTCATTTAATTGTGCACAAATGTATTTTTCAACTTTGCAATATCCCTTAGGCATTATGCAATATTCATATCCTTTACCTGGCACATTTCCTCCAATTTCTCTATAGAAGAGGACTCAACCTCCATTGAATCTTGTTGTTTGAAATGCACCATTTTATCATAAAGGAAAAACACAAATATACCATCAATTATCAAAATGATAACATGGATTGACATTGTACTCATGTACCAATTGTTTCAGATGAATTCTATGAAAAATACTCTCGAAGGGAGAGAAAAGGGAATCATTACTTGGTTCCATGTCATTGTCCATCAGTTCCTGTCCTTGAGCTTCAACTTCATGTTCATTTAGCTCATTTAAAGTTGTAGCAACAACAACTTCATCATGGATGACAAAATCACTTCCCAAATTGTCATTGGATATGCCCAAACCATCCTCATAGTGCTCAGATGACTGTACTGGCACTCCCTCATTGTCCTCAGAAGACTGTACTGGCACTCCCTCATTGTGATCCAGAGATTGTACTGGCACTTCCTTATTGTTTCCCTTATCAATACGTTTCCTGAAGTATGTTTTAGAAACAAGTAGTTTTGGCCGATATAGATCAATAATTTTCTGCAACGTGCGAGGGAAACTGAACTTAATCTTCTTTGATTTGATCTCTTGTAAGGAAGAATGCATTTTCTTAGCCAATAGATGAGGAACATATATGGGTTTCTCTTAAACCCAATGTATGACTAGCCTCATACACTCACCTGAAATATCTCGCTTGTGATGATTCATAATGGTCCTAAGGACAATCTGAATCAATGTTTTGTATAGTCTGAGGGGGACATAATGAATTTTTAAACCATTCCTGGGAACAAATACATTTTTCCCACAAATTTTATTTGCCATATCCTTCTTCTCCTATTTTGGTGTTTTCCTAGAGTTAAACATGGCTCCCCTCTACATGGAATTTTGGTTGCTTTGGCAACCAAATCAGGGTCCAAATATACCCTCTTCCCAAATATCTTCAATTCCATGGCCCCATCATCATAATTAAAAATGGATTCATCAATCTCCTCGTTAACATAATCGAACTGTCCAAACAAAAAACCATACACTTCTGGTTTCGTGAGGATATTTTGCATACATGGTGGCCATTTTTTTTCATCTCTCCATGCAATAACACACTCCTGGAATTTTTTTACTGTGAAGGACCTTGTTTCAACTGCGGCCATGGTAGAGCATGCCCCTGTTTCAACTGCGGCAATCGAAGAGGACTCCCTTGAGTCATATGCGGCCATGGTTGTCTAAGTTCCAAACTGAATTCATGCAAAATCCCGTTTAGTATAGATTTTGTACACAGGGGTGGAATGCATGCTAAGGAAAGCTAAGGAATGCACACTAAGGAATGCACGCTAAGGAATGCAGAAAGACCAATGCAAGCCAAATGACTCTTTTAAATCTATTTCATTTATTGTGCATCATGAAATGAATTTAATTTTTGGATTTGTGGCTCTTTGTTGTCTATGTATTAATTTGAGTACTCTGTTTCTTTTGGAGATTATGATCAGTCACCTAGGATTGATACTATGCTTGCTAGATTGTACTTTTTGATTAGAAGAATATCAAAATAATTTTTTTTTTTTATTTTTTTTATTTTTTTTAATTTATTTATTTATTTTTTCTTTTTCTTTTTTTTCTGCTTGAAAGAAAAACATGAACGCAAATCTCATATAAAGTTTGATTATTTTTAATTATTCTTTTGAATTTAATCAAATTTGTGGATGAATTGAATTAATCTACTAAGATGGAATTTTTCTATTTTTGGACCCACATTTACCCACTTGGATAAAATGCATGCCCAACCCTCATTATCGGGTCTTTTTGAGTAATTTTAATTACAGGTGGTGTGGATTACCATTACACCTTCTTGTACATCTATATATATATATTTTGGGATTCGGAAACTTTACACATTGTGTAAAAGAGAGAAATCAAAATTAAAATAGATTTGCATAGTGTTGTGTAAAAAACAAAGTGTAAAGCAAAAATGGGATTAGTAATAGAAGACAGTTGTATTGTTCACAAGAACCTCTTTCATATTCCTAAATTGATGTTTCATTTGCTCGAAATCAATTTGCCAAGATGACAAGGTGGGGCATCAAGCTTCCATGGAGGGATGTAGTCGGGCACTGGATAAATAGGTAGGTTTTGAGCCAAGGCCGACTGCTATAATGGTACTTCGGACCCCCCCTGCTCTGAAGTTTGCTCTTTTCCCTTGCTTCTTCCTGCATCCTGCCTTGCTGAACTCCGGGATGCACTTGCCTTTGTCGCCATCATTGCTGCTAGAATTCCTGACTGCTCAAATAACCAGAAAAGCTCGTGTAGATCGTCCTACTCGTTCATAAACTGCTCAGCTTTCTCGGCTCTCTAGTAGCTTCAACAACAATACACAACAATTCGTAAAGTAGAGAAATGGCTGAGTGAGGCCCTATTTATAGGCTTAGCTTATTAGTAATGTGGCCTTCCGCAGTTGCCGAGGCACTTGATGCTGTATTTATTATCCAGATCACCCCATGATTTCGGCCCTATCATCTGATCCTTCTCATGTTGCTAATGTTGTTTCCTTAAATGCGAAAAGGTTGCTTGGCAAGCCATCCTGTCAACTCCATGGAGTCAGCGTTAATGGCTCAACCTGCCAACCAGATGTCGATGCTAAATCGGTCACTTCAGCCTTTAATGTGTTCCAAATTGTCACATCTGCCCTTAAATTTGAACTTTACCAATGCCGCCAAATTGGTTAACGGCCCACTAACCAGCCGACAAACGTTATGATAACAGTTCCCGTCTTGATGTGCTGGCGGTCTTGTGCAGAAGTGACTACTGGTTGCTCATTCTGCGATATCTCTCGTGCGACCACGGTTCCACCTTTTTCTGCACAATTTGTATTTTGCGATGCTTGGTTTCTCCTCTTTTTTCTTTTTTTTTGCACGCACGCAACTTCAATAGTGTTGCGGTACACCTCCCTTGATCATACAGTATTCTATGCATCCGGACTATCGCAGTAAAGCTATAGTCTTCTACCATTTATCAAACTTGGCAAGGTATCTCCAGCTAATGTAGCTAATTGGACTGTGCCACCGTTAGTAACATGCATTACAGTATACGGGCCAAGCCAATGCATCTTAAACTTTCTAGGAAATTTCATGAATTTGCTATCATACATGAGGACTAGATCACCTACCTGAAAGCTCTTATTTGTTATGTGGCAATCATGCCATGCTTTTTCGTGCTCTTTTTGTACTGGTTGGTGGAATCCTGCAATGAAGCGATGTTCCTCCAACCCAACCAAGTGTAGGAGCCTTTCTTCTAGCACTGTGCGATATTCCATACCTGTAAACAGGGCTATGCACAAACTGGGAACGATATATTCCATTGGCATTATTGCCTCTTGCCCATAAGCCAATCTAAACAGTGTATGGCCAGTCTGTTTCTCGCATGTAGTCCTGTATGCCCACAACACAGATGGAATGCGCAGGTCCCAATCATCCCGATTGACATTGCATATCTTGGTTAGCACATTCTCCAATACTTTGTTAAATGCTTCAATAGTTCCATTTGCCTGTGGATGATAAGTCATGATGCACTAATGATGAACGTGGAACTCTTCAGTCAAAGCTTCAATGGTTCTATTCAGAAAGTGAGTGCCTTGATCACTCATCAAAATCTTCGGGCATCTGAACCTTGTAAGGATGTTCTCATATATAAACTCTACGGCTGTAGCTACGCTACAGTCTTTCACTGGCTTCGCTTCTGCCCATATGGTGAGGTAATCGATAGTAGTAATGATATACCTCATGCCAGTTCTCTTCCCCGTTGGGTTAATAGGACCCACAAAATCAAGAGCCCATTTCTCAAATGCCTGCAATGTCAACTGTGGATTTAATGGCATTTCGTCCCTGCGTGATGGCTTCCTTGTACTCTGACAGACATCGCAACTCTGGCAATGTTCCTTTGCATCTTTATGGATGGTAGGCCACCATAGCCCTGCGTGAAATATATTCTACGCAGCGGCCTTTCTGGCTTAGTGACCTCCGGCGACTCCTGAATACGCATCAGCTAATATGAATGGTTTCTCATGCTGTAGTACACATCTACGCAGTACTTCATCTGGTCCCAGCTTGTATAGCTGACCTACGATTATAGTGAAGTCTGCCGCATGCACTACCAACTGCTTATTTTTCTACGTAGTGAACTCTATAGGTGCGAATCCTGTGGTTAAGAAGTCAATGATATCCTGATAGTAATCATATGTAACTTGTATAGCAAACAACTGCGCGTCAGGCAGATTGTCTTCCAGATTTGTCGGCTCTTCTCCTAACTCAATCCTTGATAGATGATCAAGTCCTAAATTCAATCTTCCTAGCTTAACAAAAATTTCCAATTCATACTCCTGAAAGAGTAGTAACCATCTGCATATGCACCCCCCTAACACTGGCTTATTGACCAGGTATTTCAAAGTAGAATGATCAGTGAACATAGAGAAATGCGCACCAAGCAAGTAATGCATGAACTTCTGCAGTGCATATACCATCGTGAGTCCTTCTCTTTTAGTAGTGGTATAGTTCTTCTCAGCGGATCATAACTTTCTACTGGAAAATGCAATGGGATGATCAATACCTCCCTCTCCTGGCTGAGCGAGAACAAGGCCCAATGGGATACATGATGCATCAACGTGAACATGAAATGGCTTCTTCCAGACTGGAAAAACTAGGATCGGTGCAGTGACCATCTTTTCTTTTAATGTATCAAAGCCTTGTTCGCATTCTTCGTTCCAGATGAATGGCGCATCTTTCTTCAGTAGCTTCTCCATAGCTGCGGTTATCTGTGCATACCCTTTTATGAATTTCCTATAATAGCTAGTATGCCCCAATGTAGTGCACAACTACTTAACTGAATTTGGTGTGGGCAAGTTTACAATGACTGCGATCTTCGCAAGATCAACCATCAAGCCCTGTTTGCACATAATGTGTCCCAACAAGATTCCATAGGGAACACAGAAAACACACTTCTTCAAATTCAATGAAATTTGATGTTGTCTGCACTTCTCCAGCATCATCCTCAGGTTTGCGGCATGGTTCTTTGGTAAACCGAAAATGGTCCAATCATCAAAATAAACCTCTAAAAACTTATGTATGAAGTCTTTAAATGATGCGACGACCACTCTAGAAAATATGGCAGGTGCGTTCTTCAGGTCAAAAGGCATCACTGTGTACTGGAACGACCCCCATTCGGTGGAAAAAGTAGTCTTGTGCCTATCTTCTGGATCAATCCTGATCTGATGGTATCCAGAGAATCCATCAGTAAAGAATATGCCTCATTCCCTCCAACATTGTCTAGCACTTGATCTGTAAAAGGTGTAGGAAATGGGTCATGCATCGAAGCGTCATTCAGCTTCCTGAGATCCTCACAAATCCTGATCTCACCCTTCATTTTCTTATCCTGGATAACCATCGGGCTTATCCACTCAGATTCTTCAACTGGCTCAATGATCCCTGCATCAAGCATCTTATCAAGTTCTACCTTAACTCACTCTTGTAGCGCAGATTTAGTTGATATGGTATTTGCTTAACAAGCTTCGCGCCAGGCTTAAGAGGAATTTTCATCACTCCTAAGTCTCCCAGAATACCTTTCATCTATGTGAACTTGGTCGGGAATAATTCTCGATATTCCTGTAATATACCCGCGACCTCTTCAACTGTATCTTCATCCCAATAATCTCCAATAGTTGCGAACCTTGGCTCTGCGCTGGTGCCAATGTTCACTTTCCTTGTTTTCACAGGTCCACTCATATCTGGAATTTCCAGTGGAGGTCCTTCTACCTCACGCGATCCTTCTGATTCAGGTATCTGTATATTGCGCGGGTCCTCCTCGTCACTGTCTGCTTGAACCTCGCCTTCCTCAGCGATGTGATAACAATCAGGAGTGTGCTCTAGCTGCTCCTCCAATTCAAGATGTAGGCGCGCAGGTACACTTTCTACCCCAAAGAATTCTTCCAATGTCATGATTCCTTGTGTACAATCTGGACTGAATATTTTTTTCTTAATAACCTGCAGCGCATCATTGATACTTGGATGTTCATCTTCGAAGTTGAAATATGTCTGGAAACTCATGGTTAGTGCATACCAATCCATTGTGCCTCTGCGTAATTCCAAGTTGAGATACCACTTCTTTGGAATTGGTGTATGCACAAACAGATGCACCCATTCTATTTGTGGCCTTTCTACCCAAGCTTGTACACAAGCTTCAATATGATCCCTTGTATCCGTCTGACCATTATATTTTTTGAAAGATAGTGTAACCTTCTCAGCAAAATTGATTTGCATCTTAATTTTGCACTGATCCCATGTGGTCAGTGTCTGCTTATGCGTAGCCCACCATCTGGCAGGTGTCCCGTGCAATGCCATGTCTAATGCTGAGATGCGTTATTCATCCACAACTGCTGCAGTATATTCTTTGATAAAACAATAAACATTAGATAAACCATCATAGGTAGGGATTGGAGTTACCTCTTTTCCAATCTAGTGGAATGACTGTGTGATCCGCGCGCATTTCCTTGCAGATACTTCATGTAATCTGCTTTGCCAGTTTTCCAGTCCTGCATCGGAATCTGAAACACAAGAGCTGTCACAACGCCAACTAAGTGTGCCATCCACAATTGGATTAATATAGTTAGCAGCATTGGTTGTCATGTTGTAAATACGGTCCAAGTCTTGGGCTCTAGATTCCTCATGAATCGGTTCAACATATCGTTCACCCTATGAGGGGTCCAATGGCGCGATGACCCTGATATCATTACCTTCAAATATCATTTTCATAGTCTTCAAATCAATAATGGCAGAGTACGTCATTTCCCAATTGATACCCAGCAATGCTGGATAAGGATGGCTATCATCCACGATTTCAATCACTTCAAAGTCTGCATAGTTGCACACTCCATCAATGTCAACAATGGTGTTGGGTAACCTCCCAAAAGGTATAACTATCCCTTGATTAGCCATTCTTAACTGTAGAGGTGACCACTATAGCTTTGGTTTTCCCATCTGATGCCATGTCTGCTTGGTCAAGACATTTACTTCAGATCCAAGATCAAGGATGATCTCATCCATCTGATAGTCCCCAACATGTGCAGTGAGCCTCATTTCCCTTCCTATTCTTTTAGGACTCCTAATATTATGGACTGCGCCCTAGGAATCCCCCTTCTCGCTGTTTGGCTCATATTGTCTTAGTATCTTTTCAAATTCCATGAAAGCATCTGTGCTCTTTAATAACTTCATGCAGCTCCGTAGGAACTGCGCAATAGAAGTACATGTGTCTACCGCAGTGCTCATCTGATCATATGCCACTGGCATATCTTGTCTTTGCGGTATTTCGCTACGCAACTGGGTTCTCGGGGACCTAGGTGGCGGTGTTTAGAACATGTCCTGTGCCTCCTCGAATGCTCCCTTGTTTTTTTGTAAGTCCATACCTGGTGCTTTCCCAAGAGCTTTTCTAATCCATACTGGCTCACCAGGATTCTGTCTAGGATCGCGCGTCCCAGAAGTCAAAGATTCTGCACCTCCATCCCTTCCTGTATCAGCGCCACTGCACGTTACCGCGTTTACACTTGGATCCACATATTTTCTCTATGTTGCGATCAACTGTATGTTGGGATTCGGTGGTTCTATCCTTCTTTGTTTCTACATTTCTACTTCAAGCACAGGACAGTCTTCAATAACATGCTCAAATGATTTACAATAATTACATGTAGTGCATGGGTTGGTACAATCTCGAGATACATGACCTGGCTGGCCACAGTTATAACAGATTACCTGGCCACGGCCTCTTCCTTGCGTTGGGTCGGCATTTCTTCCTCTCCCGTGATATCCACCACCATGGCCTCTATATCCTCCCTGATCATAGTGGGTGTTCTCCTGTTTTGGCTTATTTTCTTCCTGAATGCGGTACATTCCAGCACCTTGCATCACTTCCATATCACACTTTCTTTCATTCATGAGCTCATATGCACGACAGTTGGATTCATCATGTCCAACTGACTTACAGAAATTACAATATAAATTTTTTGGTGTTTTTACATATTTTTGTATTAGGTAACAGTCCTCAGGTCTATGTCCTCTTCTTCTATAGATTTCACACCACGGCGCCTAATTGTGATTCATATTCATTGGGTTCGGTGCGCCACTGTCAAGATAATCTTGAAATAGAGGGCAATGTTCTCTAGTGTGGCCCTCTCCTTTGCATCCTGTGCACCAAACTTCACGTCTGTGTTCATATCTCTGTTCTTTTCCATTCTTCATACCTTGCAATTCTAATGTTAAGGTGGTCAACTGGTTCTGGATTTGTGACATCCCAGAACTACTTTCTCCAATCGGTGAAGCCTCCAACTTCATTGCGATCTCTAAGGCCTCTACCTGTGACGCAACCGTCTGTTGCATCAAAGGTTGTCTGATGTGGGGTAACAGTGCAGCGATGAACCATTCCAGGTGTTGTTGCAGAGCTACAACAAAGCTCACTTGGTCTAATAATGTCTTAAATTTTTGGTCAAATTCCCAGACCGTTTCGGTAGGTTTCTGCTTAATTTCCTTTAATTCTATTATGCACTACGATTCTGATTTCGGCTTCTTAAACTCTGCTGCAAGCGCAGGCTTAATTTTTGTTAGGGTTCTTGGTTGTGCCTGAGAATATTTCATAAACCAATGTAATGCGCGGTCTCTGAAAGTGGTGATGAGCTGCGCTCTCTTCATAGCATCATCCTAAACTTGCTTTACACTCCACATGGCTTCACATAGAAACCGGTGCTGATCAGGGTCTTCTAGACCCGTTCCTTTGAATATCGGCAGTTTTATATCATTATCTGTCATTCTCCTTCCTGGTTGTGTACCACCTTGAGTAGTGCTATGATTTTGTGAGGGGTTCTGAGCAGAAAAAATAAAGGGAATATTCGGACTAGTGGTATTCTGCGGGATATTCTGAGACTGGGTATTCTGAGCTGGGCTATTCTGAGTCAGGATGGTCTGAGCACCTGCTCCTACGGTGCTAGCAGTATCGACGTTATGTGGGGTGGGCTACGCTACGCTCGCAGCGGGTGGGTTCTGACCTAGGGGTGGCGCGGTTTCTACAACTAACGGATTCTGAGGTGTGATAGGGTGGATGGTGGCTGATGACAGCACAGTCTAATTATTAAGGTCACATGGGATTTCAGTATCGACGTGGAGTCCAGGTCCTCCGGGATTCTTTTCTTTATTAAACTTATATCTCTTTCCACTTCTCAGATTATGTGTCTCTTCGTCAGAATCACTAAAAATGCTATTGACCATGACATATTCAAAAATATTATTACATTCTTAAGACACCTTTCTCAGCTAAAAGCATTTTAATGTACAGACTGAGATTGTTCAGGAACTTACCCCTTAATCCTTCGAAAAAGTATGCTTCAGCTTGGCTGTAGGACTTCAGCGTGTCTACAGCAAATTTTGTTACAAATCCTTTAAGTATTCTATCAACCCAGAAGTCGACTGCTCGCGTCAGTGGGATGTCTATTGCTTTGAGCTACGCTGTGAGGTCTGGAGTCCACTCTATAGGTACTCCTCCTTGAAAACAAGTTTTCTTCTTTGGAAGTTGCGATATCCACTCGTGCAGCTCATTTCCAAATGAAGCCCAGAATATCTCGTGAATTTCTCTCCACAAATATCTGTTCAAGCACTGTACGTCAGAGAGACATGGGTGTTTGTTCCCTTTCCTTGAAAAATCCCTTTCAATCTTGTCACACCAATCCCAGGTCTCTTTCATTTCGGGATGCCAATTGTCTAAACCCAATGGGAACTGGTATTGTTCGTCACACATTACTTTTCCAAATACCCTATCGCATCACTAGTCTTAGCCGAGCAACGGAACCATTTGTTGGCTTATATAGCTGAGCTATAGGTTTCCAGTGTAGACCCAGGTACTTCGCGGTTGAAGGAACCAACAAAACCCCTATTCACCGGCCCTTTCAGCACCAGGCTACGTGCGGCGCCTGAGGTCTCACCCGAGGTGAAGCTGAGGGGGTGGTTGCGGAATCAAGTTTCCACAACCTGGTGATGCGAGTGTAGGAAGGCTTATGAGAAGCATGATATCACAAGGGCTATGCGGTATGGGAGTCTTCTTGCGTCATGAAGATAAGCTATCAGCAGCTTACCTCGTAGAAATTCTCAATGGTTCAGCGCGTCAGCTAGACCGCACATCTATTCCAAGACTTGATTAACTCTAACCAATCTTAACATTTTATCCATTTGAGACACTTTAACTTATTAATGTTATGGTGCATGCAAATGAGTAAATCATACAAAACTGCATGCCCCAACACTGTGCTTCAATTCAGTGTTCAACTATGCGACTATCCAATAGATTCATACATTCAAATGCCCAGAGGCGCTGAATACATAACATTCATCCACATGTATTACTTAACATATTATTCCCATCATTCTATGGCAAATACATATAAAAGCAATCACATAACAGATAACTACGGTACTTAAACATGCACACCAAGCAAATGAACAATCGCAAACACCCAATAATCACATAACACAGAATTTAACGTAGTTCACCCCCTGTATGGAGGCTACGTCCACAAGAACGGTTGTTAATATTGATCTTTATGGGAAGGGTACAACCGTTCTTAGTATGCGCACTCAGCTGCAGACTCTCTTCTCTCTCAGATAGGTCTCTACACACTCAGCTGCAGAGCCTTTACAATAGCTTCAAGCTCAAAAGATGCTAACAAAGTTCAACAATGACTAGCTCTACGAGAGATTAACCCTTTCCCATACCAAAATGCCTTATTTATAGATCACGCCCATGGGTCGTGTCTTTACAATCAGTAGGAAAAACCCTTAGGTTTACAAAACTGGCGTGGCTAACTGCTAGCCTGATTGTCATCGTCGATAGCCTTCTCCTCCTGCTCCAAACCATTCCAGCTGGGCCACTCATGTCTCACACATGCCTCTGACAACTGCAGTCCTCAAAATAGTTACATTGCATCATGGCCTGTCCCTTTCCGATACTTTCGCCTACCTGTCACCCTTGATGTCATGGCCTAGCTTCCCAGCTACCTGCCGCCACTCTCTCTAATAGGTCCCTTCCATCCATCTTCCACTTGTCCCTTACCCAAAAATAGGTCACTTTCTCATTTGACCTTTACCGGTATTGCATACCAAAAATAGCTGATGTGCGGTTCTCCACACAAACCTACTACGCAACCATGCCTTGGCCATTGCCATCACGCGACATGCGCAATTATCAAAACTGCCCCCATGTCCTGCTGCCATGCGCATTGCGCACTTTTCACCACTTGTGTAAATATTCCAACTTGGGCCCCGCCCAACACCTACTAACGTTAATTAACTTTGGGAGCATCGCTCCATCCAACTGCTGCAACTGTACCGCACCTCCTGAAGTGATGCTACTGATGCGATATGGGCCAAGCTAATGCATTTGCAATTTTCCTGGATGTTTCATAAACTTGCTATCATACAACAGCACCAAGTCACCCTGCTAAAACTGTTTGTTTTTTATGTGGAAATCATACCACGCCTTCTGACGATCCTTCTCTACCCCCTGGTGGAAGCCTGCGATAAAGCGATCTTCCACCAGCTGGACTAACTGCGCTAGACATTCTTCTAATGTTGTTGCTTCATCCATACCTGTCACTGTCGCTATGTGTAGACTCAGAACGATGTACTCCATTGGCATAATTGCTTCTTGTCCATATACTAACTTGAATGGTGTTTGACTTGTCAACCTTTTGCATGTGGTGCGATATGCCCACAATACTGCTAGGATTTTCAAATCCCAGTCATCGCGGTTCGCATCAGACACATTTGTCAGTGCATGCTTCAATATCTTTTTGAAAGCTTCCACCGTGCCATTTTCTTGCGGATGATATGTTGTACTCTTCTTATGATGTATCTGTAGTTCCTCCGTCAATGCGTTGATGATGCGATTGAGAAAGTGGCTGCCTTGATCACTCAACAATATCTTGAGGCAGTCAAAGCGAGTGATAATGTTCTCAAACAAGAACCGCGCAGTCGTGGCTGCGGAACAATCAACAACTGGTGTAGCCTCCACCCATCTTGTCAAATAATCTATGGTCGTGATGATGTATCGTGCACCAGTGTGCTTCCCCGGTGGATTGATTGGTCCCAAGAAATCCACTGCCCATTTTTCAAATTGCTGTAGTGTTAACTGAGGCATCAACGGCATCTCATCTTGTCTGGATGGTTTTCCAATTCTCTGACAAACATCGCAGAACTGCGCATAGTCTGTCGCATCATTATGCAGCGTGGACCACCAAAGCCCTGCACGAAGCACCTTCCTGGCAGTCACCCGACCACCGTAATGCCCTCTCGCCACTCTTCCATGTTCCTCTGCCAATATCTACGCTTGCTCATGTCGTAAGACACACCATCGCAATATTTCATCTATGCCCATCTTGTATAACTCTCCTGCGATTAGCTGGAAGTCTGCAGCCTTGACTACCAACTGCTTCTTCTGACTCATGGTGAATTCTTCTGGTGCAGTACATGTCGCTAGAAATTGAATAATTTCTTCAAAATAGCCATCGGTTACTTCCACTTTAAATAGTTACGCATCAGGAAACCCGTCTTCAATGTTAGTGGGATCCTCTCCTATTTCAATCTGCAATAGATGATCAGGGCTAGCATTCAACTGCCCTAGATTCACAATTACTTCAAAATAAAATTCCTGAAAAAGAAGTAACCATCGACAGATCTTCCCCCCCAACACAGGCTTATTAACTAGGTATTTCAATGCAGAATGATCTGTGAACATCTTAAAATGTCCACCCAATAAGTAGTGTCGAAACTTCTGCAGTGCATAGACCATTGCCAAGCCTTCCCTCTTGATAGTGGTGTAGTTCCTTTCTACGGATGACAACTTTCGATTAGTGAAAGCAATAGGGTGATCAAGATCCCCCTCTCCTGGTTGCGCTAGCACCACACCGAGTGCAATCGACGATGCATCAACATGGACATGGAATTCCTTACTCCAGTCCAGAAATACCAATATCAGGGCCAAAGCCATCTTAGCCTTTAGCTGCTCAAAATTATCCTGACATTCAGTGCTCCATTGGAATACTGCATCTTTCCTCAATAGCTTCTCCATAGGGGCAGGGATCGTTGCATATCCCTTGATGAACTTGCGATAATACCTAGTATGCCCCAAATTCGCCCTCAATTGCTTAACAGTGGTCGGTGGTGTCAAGCTCAAAATGAGCGCACTCTTTGTTGGATCGACTAACAACCCTTGTTTGCACACAATGTGACCCAGCAATATCCCAAACAGCGTGCAAACAATGCACTTCTTCAAATTCAGCGATATCTGGTGTTGTCGGCAGTGCTCCAGCATTAAGCGCAGATTGGCCAGATGATCGTGGATCAAACCATAGATTGTCCAATCATCCATTTATACTTGCAATAAATTTTGGATGAAATCATTGAATGCAGCAATGACAACCCGCGAAAATATCGCAGGTGCATTCTTCAACCCAAACGGCATCACGGTATACTGAAAACATCCCCATTCTGTCACAAAAGTCGTCTTGTGACGGTCTTCTTTTGCAATGCGGATCTGATGATAACCTGAGAACCCATCTGTGAAAGAATGAATCTCTTGACCACCTACTCCTTCAAGTACTTCATCAGTAAATGGAGTCAGAAAGGGATCATGTGAGTAGGCATCATTCAACTTCCACAAATCGACACAGATGTGCACCTCACCGGTCTTCTTGTCCTGCACCACCATAGGACTGATCCACTCTAACTCTTCAATGGGTTCAATGATACCAGCATCCAACATGCGATCAAGTTCTGCGTTGACCTTCTCCTTATGTCGCGGATTTAGATGATAGGGTCGCTGCCTGATCGGTTTAGCATCTGGTTTCAAGGGAATCTTCATCTCATCTAAATCACCCAAAATCCCTTTCATTTCAGAAAAATTTGTAGGAAAGAGGTCCTTGAATTCATGCAACAAGTCGGTCACCTTTCCCATCATCTCATCATCCCAATAATCCCCAACATTCACGAACTTGGGAGTGGCCTCCATCCAAATATTGATCTTGCAAAGCTTCAAGGGCTGACTAAACGGATCACTTGGTGCATCAGGCGATACCACATCGTGACTTCCTTCAGACTCTAGGATATTGACATTCCATGGATCATCCCCATCTTCAGGCCCACCAGTGATATTATAACATTCCATTATGGATTGCATCTGGCAGTGCATATGCGGATCTTCTAGGTATGCCACAGGAACGACCTTTAGAACCACATCGCGTATGATATGCAGAGCGTTATGAACATTTGGGTTGGGATCAGCAAAACTAAACGTATGAGTAAAACATATTGTCAACTCCAACCAAGTAGTGATTTCTCCCTGTAATTTAGCTGCAGTATACCATGACAGCGGCATTTCATCCAAGGTATGGAGAAATGCATGGACTCATTCATCTCTTGGTCGTGATGCCCATAATGTCTGACACTCCATCGAATGGCCTCCAGGGTCATTCCGACCATCATATTTCCCTGTGTGGTAGACCTCGCTATCGCCGAAGCAAACCGTCATGAATCTTTTGCATTTCGACCATCCATCAATTGATGCCTTGTGTGTTTCCCACTAGTGTGCTGGAGTGGCCTTCAGTGCTTCAGCCAATGCAAGCAATCGTTGTGGTTCTAAAACTCTTTCCTCAAACTCTATCAAAAATTCGGTCAAGCCAGGCAACCCTTCATCTACTGGTAATGTGACTGTTTCAGTCGCGATGCGGCATAGTGATTGCGTGATTAACCCACACTTACGGAGCGACGCCTCATGCAAGTAGTTCTTCTAGTGTTCTAACGCATCATCAGAGTCGAAAGAAGCAGAGCTCTCACTGCACCATCCTAGCTCACCGTTGGCAGTTGGATGACTATAGTTGTTAACACCCAAAAAGTGCTCACTAGCTCATTTACCACATTATATGGCTCATTTGTCCATTTTCCTACCATATTTCCATTAAAATCCCAAAAAAACCCATTAAAAAGCCTCCAAAAGGCCTAAAATGCCTCCAAAAGGCCAAAAAACCATCAAAATAGCCTAAAAAAGGCTAAAAAAACCCCCTTTTCCTCCAAAAATAGCAAAAATCCCCTAAAAAGGGAATAAAAATATAAAATAATGAGGAAAAGGAGGAAAAAACCCTATACAGCTGCATAAAACCATGTGTTTCCTAAAACCATGGGTCAGCACTCCACCACCAAAAAACTATAAATAGGTGATGGAGATCCCTTATTCCACATCCACAATCACAAGCACCCTTACTCTGCCAAAATCTCTCTCGAAACCCTAGTTCACCTTTGAACTATTTTCACCTTGAGAGCCACCTTTGGCCCATTCCCAACATTGGAGAAGGAGAAGGAGCATTCAGAAGCTTGGAGCATCCTCTTGGACACTGCAAAGGGCTTCACCAACCTTGACACTCAAGGTAACATCAATACAAAGACATTCTTTCATTTTGGTGTTTATGCTTCATGCTTGTATTAGAAATAATTTAATGTTTTGTTTATTGCATAATTAGTTTAATATACTGAAATGCTACTAAGGAGTCCATTCTCCTTAGTAGGTGCTCATTGGCACAAGCTAGGGGTAAAACCCTAGCTACAGTTTTGGCGACTCCCCTAGTTTTCGAATTTCTGGTCTCCGTTTTTAAATTTTTTCTTTCGGCTGTCCCTTTCGGCCGCTGCATACCGCGTCTTTTTCCTCTGCAGTCGCGTCCCGACCGCGCCTTTCAGGCCTTTACCCGCGATCCGACCGTGGCTCTCAGACTGCTTCCGACGCTCTGCCGGCGGATTCAAGTCTGTTACCTGCGATCCGACCGTGGCTAATCAGCCTGTTTGCCGCGATCTGACTGCGTCTGTCGGCCTTTTTCCTGCGTCGCGACTGCGGCTTCCTGCCTCTTTCGCGCGTCCCGACTGCGCCTGTTAGCCATTTTGCCGCGACCCGACTGTGTCTTTTTCCAGTTTTCCTGCGTCCCGACTGCCACTGTTGGCCCGATAGCCGTGACCTGACCGCCGCTGTTTCCCTCAAACCCGCGGTCGGCCTGTTCTGACCCGCCACAGACCCGCGGTCTGATTTCTGCTCTTTTTCTGTTTTTGAGCCCAGCCCCTCTTGCTGCAATATTTTCTGCATTTGAACAGCCCTCTGTCCCACCTGCAGCCTACTTCCTTACAGCCTTTCTGCAACATAATTTCTGTTCCTTTTACAGAATCTTTTTAAAATTTCAGTATCTTTATTTCAGAAAATTTTGCAAATTAAAAGAATCAATTTCAGCATTATTGATAGATTGGAAGTTGCCCTCCCTTGTGGCACTTCTGTTTTTGGGTTCAACACCTCACGAGCACACACTCTGTCACATTAAATCAAGTGAGCCTTAAAAAGTACCTAACTAAACCAACATTCTAACCCCACTTGGGGAACACAAAAGAATCATTGTAGTTAGGTAGGATCAGGGGGATAGGCTTCCAATAACACCCCTTGGTTATTTCACTTGAGACATAGTTGTTGTCCAACTAGGGAACCAAAATCCCCTAGTACTTTTTGGCACGGTCACGACCAGTTTATCAGAGGGCCTCTCCCTTAGGAGGGTTGAAGTCGGGAGACTGGTTCCGGAGGCCTGAGTGGAATACCGCACTCCATTCAGTAACCGAAGGGCTACCTTTCGCGGTTCGCGGGATATCCCTGTATAGGGGTATTGCGGTCAACGAACTAAACGGCAGATTCACCTTTCTGGACGTGTCATGAACGGGGTATCTTAGTTGCCATTCTTCTAGGATTGACTACCCGGTATCCCTCCCGGTAGGGGGATATCATAGCCACTTGGCTTTCCTACTCATATTGTCTGACTTGGATTTCATCACCTTGCAGAGGATATGTTTAGTTAAGTCAGAATACTTTTAGCTAGGTGTTTGCATGCTCCTTTACCTCCCTTGGTCTAGTGAGTCCACCATTTTTCTTTTTTAGGAAACCTGCTGCTTGTTGGTATTCTGACCATCTTTGTTGTTACTCCACCTATTGTAGCACAGCTGTTGCAGTGGGTGTTTTGAGTTGGTTGTTGGCCTGAGTGCCTTGCTTTTTAGCTCTCCTTCTGCACACTCGGTTGCATTAGGATTTTTGAGCTGTTTTCATACTCACCTCAACCCACAGAGATTTAGACACCATCTGTCACCATTGAGTCCCCGAGACACTCTCGGCGCCTCAGGGGCGAGCCCCCACAGCACGGTTCTCTCGACACCACTCGTCATAGATTCCGATCATTGTCCGTTGATACCACTCATCACAGATCTAGAGCCTTGTCGCTTGACTCCACTCGTCAGCGACGTAGGTCTCCGTCACCAGATAGTGACGCACCTTACTTTACCTCTGATTCTGACGAAGAGTCTGAGAACCCTATTTATACTGCCCCTACTAGCCCCATGGCTGGCACGACTTCCACTCCATTTGTCATAGGGACCATTGGTGGCACATCCACCACTACACCAGTTACTACACCTGTTTTTGGTATGCCCTCCATGGGGCAACCATCTACCGTTCCCCTCACGGTACCTATTCCCACAGCGGGAATACCTATCCCCACTACATCAGTGGCTCACACTACCCATGGTGGTGCTGGACCATCCTCCACTACCTCAGTTCCCCCACTTGGGGGCACCACCCTAAATCTTGTCCCTCCACTTGGGGGCACTGGCCCCAACTTGGTCCATAGCACTACTGTGTCGCAGCCTTCTTCCAGTTTGCCATTCATGGCTAGCCTCAACCTACCTGACCTGGCCAGATTGACCAACGATCCTATTCGACACGACCCCACATGGCCTCATATGCCTACCAAACTACCCTCTGACATCCCTAAATTCGAGGGTAAGGCCGGTGAGGACCCACAGAACCACATCATGTCTTTCCACCTATGGTGTTCCTCTAACTCCATTGTGGATGACTCTGTTCGCCTCCGTCTCTTACAGCGCACTTTCACTGGCTCTGCAGCCAAGTGGTATATTGAGCAGCCTCATGGGACCCACGCCACCTTTTCTTCCCTGGCCTCGACCTTCCTGCAGTTCTTCCAGTTGCCAGTCCGCTATGACGCGGGCGTTGAGATCCTTCTATCTTGTATACAAAACATGGCTACCCATATCACGGACCACATCCATGAGTGGCGTAGACGCCGTAGCTTATGCAAGATTAAACTAGATGACCGTATCTTCCTCGATTGGTTCCTCAAGTCCCTGCTTCCTGTCATCGCTAAGGATGTAGCTTCAGAAAGACCCCAGTCTGAAGAAGAGGCCATCCTTAAGGCACAGCAGTTCGACCTCATTTACGCCCAGTCGGGTTACCTTTATACCATTATACCTGACGCCCCTCGCGGCGAGTCCTCCCACCATGATGCGCCGGGGGCATCCCACGCTGCAGATGGTATCATTGGCCGTGTTTCTTCGCATCCCCAACCATTTTCTATAGCACGTCCTACCCCTGGCCCCGACCTATCGCGGGCTACTTCACAGTCTGGAGCAACCAACTCGTATGATCCCATGACACATCACCATTCCCATGGGCCCTCATGTCCACCACAGTGCTTCGGGTATGCGACTCCTGCTTATGCTCCTCCAGTCGCCCCTCAGCCTTACTACCATCAGCAGGCTGCCTCAGCTCCTGCGCCTTCACAAGCCCCACCAGCTTATTATCCGCCCCAGGCAGCCCCTGCGGCACATCCACAACCTGCTCCGCAGTCCTATCAGCAACCCCCTCAAGTTGCTGCACCTGCTCAGCCTCAACCTACATATCATCCTCCGCAGCCTGCCCCTGCACCTGCGCAACCTCAAAATCCACCTGCTGCCCAAGGGCAAGTTTATGCCCAACATAACCCGCAGCAAAACCAGAATAACCAACGTAACCAGGGCCAACAGAACCGCGGCAAAGGCCGTAATCGGGGAAATAACCAACCTGCAGACCAAGCTGGTCAACCGGCTAATCCCCCTGACAACAATAATGCGGCTCCCGCTAATCAAAACCCTGATCGCCCGCCCAAGCAGGCCAAAAACCCCAATCTGCGAACGAACCACCCTTGTTCTATTTGTGGGGTCTATGGACATTACACCCATGCTTGCCCACACTTGGAGCGAGCTCGGCAGCTTTGGGTTGACGAGGCCCATCGCCAAGGGCATGCGGCTCCCCAAGCACCGCCCAACCCCCCCCAACCTCAGCAACCCCCTTTGGTGCTGCAAAACCCCTTACCGACCCAAGGCGTGGTGAACACTCAGCCGTTGGCCCCTCAAGCTAACGTGCAACCCCAACAACAACAGATCACCTACGCTGCCCCTGATCAACCCATGTTTGACTCAGGTACCCACCACTTATTGATGATGTCATCAGCTGACGTCAACCTCCAGACCCGTCGGAACCAATATGGCTCCACCTCTGAAGCCACTCCCACGGATAAAACTACTAACGCCCACCCCACCGATCAGGCGTTACGTATCCCTCCGCCTCCCACAGACGGCGCTGCGAAAGCACCTCGTTTCCCACTGCGCCGAATCAACAATAACCCTAACGCGCGCGCTGCGTCAAACTACAACATCGTAGACGACCTAGCCCAATCTCCCGCAGCCATGTCTGCGTTAGAAGTCTTGAAGAACTTCCCTTCCCAGCGCAAGACTTTACTTTCCGCCATCGGGGGGATTGACCCAACTGATTCACATTTGATGGCGTTTGATTTAGACCAGTCTGAACCACGCCTACCTTCCAGCTTAGCCTTCCAAGTTACAGTCTCCGTTAGGAACCTTGTTATCCATCGGTGCATCATTGATGAGGGTGCTTCCACATGCGTTATGTCTACATTTGTATGGCAGAAGCTCGGATCCCCTCCTCTCCAGCAGTCCACCACTGCGTTACGTGCCTACGACAGTCGTTCGGCCCAGCCCCAAGGCCTTCTACCCAACGTTCCAGTCCAGTTAGGTGGTAAAACAGTTCTTATTGACATAGAGGTAATCAATGCCCAATTGGATTACAACCTTCTACTTGGCCGCAGCTACATGTATGCCATGAGGGCGGTTGCCTCTTCTGTCTTTCGCACCATGATGTTCCCCCATGACGGACGCGTGGTTAAGATTGACCAGCTCACCTACTATGATCCCAGTGCTCCGGCGGCACCAGAAAATGTTCTCCCCATGGTTGAACAACCTGTTTCTCCTGCCTCCACCTCATTTGTTTCTTCTACGGGGCCTGGAGTCTACTCAGACGCGCCGATGACCTCCACCTTTCAATCCATTCCTCCGCCATCATCTACGCCCGAAATGTCTGACTTATGTACCTTGTCCCATGACATCCTACCACCTAACAATCAACCATCCTTGTTGCCTAAACCACCATTGGTACCTAGTCACATTGGTGTTACACCGATCCATACGATCCCCTTCCTAGTTCCTCCAGCAGGAGTAGTAAGCGCCCCGGTCATGGCTACCCTTAGCCTCCCTGGGTTAACATTGGGATTACCTGTATGGTACCTTTCGCCTCCCGTTCGCCCGCCGACACCAGATGTCGTCCTCCAGCCGGTGCAACCCATGGCTACTACCACCCACCCACCTCCCGGGGTCCCTACCCCTTCGTCCTCCACGACACCTCCTCCTCCTCTTCAACCCACTGGGGGCAGAGGTCCACAACCTTACACTGCTGTCCCACCTCCCAAGACAGTCAAGAACCCTCCAGTTTTTCGTGCTCCTCCCAAATGCTCGCTGTGTGACGAGTTGGGCCATGCGACCCACCAATGCCCACAGTTACCTGCATTACAGAAGCACATGCAAATGCTTGATGATGACCCCAACATCCCAACTGTCGAACTAAACCCCACTCCTAAGCCTAAAGATAAGTCCCTACGTACCAACCACTCATGCGCCATCTGTGGTATTTACGGGCACTATTCACATCATTGTCCCGATCTCCCGGATTACAGAGCAGCTCTTTATGAGATGAACAATCTGGACCTTGAGACGGCACCACCTACCATTGAAGAGATCTACCCCCCAGACTCTTCACCTTCCGGAGAGGTTAATACCATCTACATGATCTCTTCAACCAATACTTCCACTACCCCCTCGTCAACCGATTTGACGACACAGACTTTCCGTACTGATGAGGAGATTCTTGAGGCCCTAACTGCCCCGGATTATCCTTGGGATGATATGCACCACCGTTCCTATTTCATCCCAGAAGCGTCTTCCTCTAGCACCGCTACCCAATACGCGGTCGAATCCAAAGACTTCCTCCCCACCAAGGTTGACTGGTTCAAGGACCCTATCCCTGCTCCTGATGCCTTCGAGGAGGGCAACATGGCCAACATCTCACCTGTCATCCAAGTTGATATTGCTGCTCCAGGTCATGCCCCTGAACTCATTACTTTAGGAGCATTCTGCAGTAAACAAGAGATTGAGGACTACACACACCTTTTCAAAGAATTCCGTGATGTCTTTGCCTGGTCTTATACCGAAATGCCTGGTCTTGATCCCGCAATTATAGAGCACCACATTGACACATGGCCTGATGTAACCCCCGTTCGTCAAAAACAACATCCTCTTTCTCCATCAAAGTTCCCAGGATATGCCCCTGAACTCATCACTTTAGGAGTCTCCTGCAGCGATCGGGAGATTGAGGATTATATACAACTCTTCCAAGAGTTCCGTGATGTCTTTGCTTGGCCCTCTAACGGAATGCCCGGTTTCGACACCACCATTCTCAACCATCACATAGACACACGACCGGAGGAACTCCATGTTCTTACTGAAACCAACTCTAAAGGCCTCCCTTTATGCAACCCCCATGATGGGTTGCATCCTACGGACTCTCTATCCATAGAATAATTCGCGGCCCCATTTTGGTCCGCATTGTACAGTTTGCTCTCTTTTTGTTTTTCACTTTTTTACCATCATCTTACATTCATCCTTTCTGCGTGATTACAGATGGACCATCTTCCACCTAGTTACACTGGCTTCGCTGACGGCGCAAGCCGCTGGTCTCCCAACCTGGCTTCTGCAGCATGGGTCTTGTACTCCCCTTCCAACGAGATGATTCACCTTGACGGAATATGTATAGGCGCTGCTACCAATAACCAGGCGGAGTATGATGCCGTGACCGGTCTCCTGACCGCCGCCCTCCAAATGGGCATAAGTCACCTTCATGTGTTCCTTGACTCCCAGCTACTTGTCTCCCAGCTCAACAACTGCTACCAGGTGCGTGATCCTTGCCTTTTTAGAAAATTCCTGCGCACAAAACAACTCAGTCGACAATTTGAATCCATCACATTCACACATGTCCCCAGAGCTCAAAATCGTGTCGCAGACCAAATGGCCAACAACATCCTAGACTGGCATATCAATCACACCATGTAACATCATGCATCATCATCCCATAGCATCTCATAAAAATACATATAAAAACCCAAAAAGATTGCATCGCATCTACATTTGCATCCCTGTACATACACCACATACATATCCATAGGGGCATCCACGTGCCTAAACAAACAAATATCATGTCACATCACATAAAATACACAAGGGGCATCCATGTGCCTAACATCCTAACCTACTTGCATCCACGTGCAATGTAAACATATCATAACACATAAAGCGCATCCACGTGCGTACAAATACAACAACATCATATAAAAAGGTGCATCCACGTGCATATATATATCTCTCAAAAAATATACATGTTCAGTGCTATACATGTCCTGAGTACCCCTGTACTCAGCTATACAAAAATGGCTATACATGCCTACAACCTCATCTACATACATGCCGTAGCTACAAAACTCGGGGGGAGTCCCCTGCACTCCCTAATGAGAGTCGTATCCTGCATCACTGCCAGCATCGGCTGCCTCTGAGTCCTCCCCTCGCTCCTCCTCCGGCAAGTCCTCCTCGCCTCCGGCCTCCTGTGCCCGAGCCCGGTCCACCAAAATCGCCACCCGAATCGCGATGGACCTAAACTCACGGGGTGCCCCCATGCAATCCCGTACCACATCCGGATCGACATCTCGCCAACCCTCGTCGGTCACTCCTATCAATAACCGATCTAGCAGCTCCCGTACAGACTCTAGAGTCACCTCTGGGTCCCGGCGCCGCACCTCTCCTCGTCCAGGCAGAGCTGGAACGGCCACAATACCCTGCCGCGCCACATACCCTGGAGGGGGCCTCGGTCCCACATCTGCGCAATCAACCATATGTCAGTCAAAGTATATCCATCGACTATCATATCTATAAGAAATTGACATACATAACATGAAATAAAAACACATACGTACCATCAGGGCCCCATGCCTGTCCTGGTGCTCGTGGCGCCTCCGGATCTCCCGTGAAGTCCATGTCTCGATACGGGAAGTCGTCCAGCGTCAACGGTATCTGGAGCCACTGCAGGTACAACTCCTGCGTAAAATATCTGCCCACTTCGCCGCCACCACGGCGGCGCATCATCTCACCCCAACGGACCATCCTCGGCTCCCTCATCCCTCCTGCCCTAATCGGCACCCGTGGCCGCAGTGTGGGTACCCTCTCCATAAAGAAGGCACATAGGAAGGACCCAAAGCAAAAGCCCTTGCCATCTTCCTTCGCTGCCGTCAGCTGTCGCTGAACGCAGGTCAGGAACATCTGGCCCCAGGCGTAGTACGTCCCATCTAAGACGCGCTCTACCATCTGCATCTGACCCCCAGACACCTTCTCCGGTGACTGGGAACCCAATACCCTCACCATACACGCCGCCATGGCCTGCACTGCTGGCTCCTGTAGGTCCCTAACCAGGAGTGCATTCCTATGCACCCTCGCGTCCTGACCGCAGTACCTCTCCAACATGTCCTCCATGTCGACGTCCGCGGCAACCCGCGGCTATGTATCTGCCACCCTGCCCAAGCAGGGTAACCCCGTCAGAAAGTAAACATCAGTGAGGGTAAGGTCTACCCTCTCCCCCTGTACCCGGAACGCCTGTATGTCCGGCTCCCAGAAGCTGATCAGACGGTTCAGCAACAATGTTGCTGTCCGTATCATAGGTATCTGTGCGAACTTCAAAAGTCCGCACAACCCCAGCACTGACCGCACATGGCTGTTCTCTCGGATGAAACGCATAGTCTCATCAGGGATCTCCCGCTCTCTCCAGAGAACCTGGGGCATCCTGCCAATCACACAAAGTGAACTCATCAGTCTCATGACAACTTAAGCAAAATACTTTTCCCCTCCCAAAAGCCCTAAAAGCTCGGCCCAAAACCGCGGCTTTCGGGTTTCTTGCCGCGGTTTCCAACCGCGGCTGTCAGGCACATGGTCGCGGTTCCCAACCGCGCCTGTCAAGCCCTAAACCCGCGGTTGGGAACCGCGTGCTCCTCCTTGGAACTCGCGGTACTCGACCGCGGTTCCAGCCAAGAATCACGCGGTCTCCAACCGCGTGGTTCGGCCCGAAACTCGCGGTCTCCAACCTCGGTTTCGACCCCCTAACCCGCGGTCCACCCCACGTGGACCGTACAAGTCAACCCTGGGACCCACTACCCAACCCCCCACCCGAAAAAATATGCAGGTATGAGTTTACTGAAATACCTGTATCTCGCGGATATGCAAACAGCCAGACGGATCGTCCAGAAATGCCACCTAAGCTCTGGTCCACTCAACTCACAAGTCAAAGTCAACACAGTACAAATGACACATGTCATGTTGGACCCACCACTATTTATAGTCAGTTGACTTTTTCTTGTTTTGGTCATTCTGGCCCCATACGGCGTCCGTTTTCCAAACCGTTTCCACCACTGGAATCAGCGCGACGTGACCGTCATGATGGTCACCTCGTTGCATTATTTTTGTCCTGTCATTTTTTACCCATTTTTCAGACGCCACTAGTCGCCTCGGTTTGCGTGCCACATCGGCCGTTCTCCGATTTTTACATATTTTATATCATCGGATTCATTTT
Source organism: Larix kaempferi (assembly GCA_027924585.1). Lineage (NCBI taxonomy): Eukaryota > Viridiplantae > Streptophyta > Pinopsida > Pinales > Pinaceae > Larix > Larix kaempferi. Next base: position 7,480,738 of record BSBM01001430.1, on the reverse strand, counting down.
TCCGAGCTGGTGATGACGCTTGAGATCATTTCTCGCTCTCACCTCCAGATTGTCCGAGCTTTTTTCAAAATGCCCCCGTCACCTCGGTTTGCGTGCCACATCGGCCGTCACCCGTTTTTGACATCCTTTATATTGCCGGATTCATTTTTCCGAGCTCGTGATGATGCTTGAGATCATTTCTCGCTCTCACCTGGTACAATTTCAACATTGTGTCCCAACACCTTGCTGCCTCGGTTTGCGCGCCACATCGGCCGCTGTCGGATTGTTCCACATTTTTACCTGAACCATTCACTCCTGTCATACTGCAAATGTCTCGTTATTTTGCCACCATTTCATCTACCCCGCAAGGAGGTCCATCAGTGTTCCCACCTACCCTCGTTCTTGGTCATCATTACTCAACCTTGATTGAACACTTCCTCCTTGCCTGGCCATTCCTTTTGTTCGGTATAATTTTATCCCTTTTTCGGGCCGGACAAGTCCTTTACGAAAAAGGCACTTAGGGAGTTTCCGTTAAGCTCTTTTCTGACTCCTAAAAGAATGAAAAGATCGCCGAGCAATCTTGCTTCCTTTCATGCTCGTTAAAGTACCTGAAAGGGCGTCTATCTGGTATAAGTTTAACCCTTTTCCGGACCTGGTAGACTAATTACGAAAAAGGAATACTCTAGTCACACCGGCTAGAAGAGTTCTTCATTGCATCCTTTTATGCTTCTTTGGGCCTTGGAGACTAAATCTACGAAAAAGCAACCCCCTGGAGTCTTCTTACTTGCTTTCAGACTCTCTAAAATTGAAAGCCACCACGAGCATGCACTGTCCTGGGCTCGTAAAATCCACACGACAGTACCATTCCATCATCTCAGAGTCTTCTTATCGCTTTCAGACTCCTTAAAATTGAAAGCAACCACGAGCATGAACTGTCCTGGGCTCGTAAAATCCACACGACAGTATCATTTTATCCACACGCTTCTTCTCGTTCCTTAACCCATGAAGAAGTCTCCTCCCGTGCCTCCTGGCACTATGATCGATCATCTCGGCAGCACCCCCAATCAGGTCGCCTTTGTTCAGAGTATTCTGCAGTCTCCTGCCATGTTACACCAGCTTGAGTCTCCCTCAGCCAGTTATTTCCCCAGATCCATTACAGCTATGATCCCTTTCCCCTGAGTCCGTTTCATATGCTGCCAGATCATTTCCATTATCATACTCTGAACAAAGGAAGTTTGAGTCCACCCACTCTACTAGCCCAGTTGTCCCACCACAGTTTATCAGTCCTGCCATCAGCACTCTCACATTTCGGTCTTGTACCTCGCGCTCCTGTCGAGGAAACATCATTGCCTTGATAGGGGCAGGTCTCCCTCTGTCGACGACAGCTCCTCTATTCCAGAGGATAGGCCCAGAGGTCCCTACGCCTTGGACTTATCACCATCTGTGGTAAGTGCCTACGGATCATTCTGAGAGGAGACATCATTGCCTCTCCGAGTGGTTGTTCCTCACATGCTCGACTTCAGCACCTTGATCGCATCGTTGAGGATCGCGTAGGATTATATCCCATCAGTTTTAGTCGAAGACCCCGGATTTCCCCCGACTCTAGCACATTGGTGAGTCACTTCGGAACGCCCAGTTGTATGTTCCCGTGGATGTCCGGGCTGCGTTGGCGATTGTATTCGGAAGCCATCCAGTTCTCTGCTTCCTTGAGTACCCATTTCAGTTCTAGTCCAGTGTACCATGGAGAGTATGACCCCAGTCACTATGATCCAGCAGCCCATCAGTTCCTTTGGTACCACACTCAGTAGCACTGTTGATTGTTCCGGTGCACCAGTTCTGCAGTTCACACATGATCCGCTCAGCAGTATGTCCCAGATTTGTGTCCCCTCTGGACTCTTATGATGTACACAGTGGTCATGTATCTTACAGGTCCCCCTTTTTTCGGGCCTTACAGTTATATTTATGTATCTTGATACGAGCATGGGTATGCCCGCCTCGTCCATATATTGAGATTATTCCTCAGTCAGTATTTGAGGTCATGTATATTTCAGGTCCCCATTTTTGGACCCCATTGTTATTATGTTATATCCTGATACGAGCATGGGAATGCCCGCCTCGTCCATATGATCAGATGATTCCTCATCCTTTATTGAGGTTATGTACTTTTAGCTCTTGCAGTTGTTCGGGATCGTTGTTCCGGGCACCAGTTTGTTTCTTCTCTTCTCTCCACATCCCAGGAAAACCATTCATGACTTATGATGTCCATCGGCCATACGATGAGCTCCTGCCCTCGCACATCAGGGGGCAATCTGTTAACACCCAAAAAGTGCTCACTAGCTCATTTACCACATTATATGGCTCATTTGTCCATTTTCCTACCATATTTCCATTAAAATCTCAAAAAAACCCATTAAAAAGCCTCCAAAAGGCCTAAAATGCCTCCAAAAGGCCAAAAAACCATCAAAATAGCCTAAAAAAGGCTAAAAAAACCCCCTTTTCCTCCAAAAATAGCAAAAATCCCCTAAAAAGGGAATAAAAATATAAAATAATGAGGAAAAGGAGGAAAAAACCCTATACAGCTGCATAAAACCATGTGTTTCCTAAAACCATGGGTCAGCACTCCACCACCAAAAAACTATAAATAGGTGATGGAGATCCCTTATTCCACATCCACAATCACAAGCACCCTTACTCTGCCAAAATCTCTCTCGAAACCCTAGTTCACCTTTGAACTATTTTCACCTTGAGAGCCACCTTTGGCCCATTCCCAACATTGGAGAAGGAGAAGGAGCATTCAGAAGCTTGGAGCATCCTCTTGGACACTGCAAAGGGCTTCACCAACCTTGACACTCAAGGTAACATCAATACAAAGACATTCTTTCATTTTGGTGTTTATGCTTCATGCTTGTATTAGAAATAATTTAATGTTTTGTTTATTGCATAATTAGTTTAATATACTGAACTGCTACTAAGGAGTCCATTCTCCTTAGTAGGTGCTCATTGGCACAAGCTAGGGGTAAAACCCTAGCTACAATAGTCTTCAAAAACGTTGAATTCATGGTCCCATCCACTAGGATCATATTCTTTCACTAGCTCAATGTACCTGCGTCCTTCAGCCGGATCCAGCGGGGCTATGACTTTGAGATCGCAGCTTTCAAAATTCATCATCTGTCGCTTGAAGTTGATTACCGCTCTACTATCGTTAGCCCATCCGATCCCCAGCAACGCAGGATACAAACTTCCTCCTTCAACCACTTCGATGACATTGAAGTCAGCATAGGTCTTCATGCCCTCAATGTCCACCACCAGACGTGGGACTCTCCCAATCGGTGTCACTTTAGCATGATTAGATAACCAGATTTGTACAGGAGACCAGCTCAATGGGGGCCTCCCCATTTTCTGCCATGCCTGCTTGGTTAAGATGTTGACATCCGAACCAAGATCCAGAATGACTGAATCAACGTCATAATCTCTGATTTGGATATTCATTCGCATCTCCTTACCTGTTTTCTGTCGCTGTAACGAGGTTTCCACGGAAAACTATCGTCCCCTAGATGGACGCTGCAAAAACCCTTCAATCTCGGCCAGAGAAGCAAGATCCCTTACCAATAATAAGTAGCTCTCAAGAAACTTCTGCAAGGTTCCCGACTGCGCTGATGGTCCTGCCTCGGAAGTAGTATAAAAAATGGGGGGCATGTCGCAGATGACATCTTTACCGTGATCCTGGTCCATCACACGATGTGTCTAAAAGAACGTATCACACTCGGACTCAATGTCAAATAATACCTTCTTTTGGCCAGCCAAGCAAATGTCCCCTCCTATTGTTGCACCTCCCCTCATGATGACTGCGATAGCCACATCTTGTGGTCTTGGATCCGTAGAAATTTTCACAACATTCTCACCATGATTCTGATTTGGTGTCGGATTCCCTTGTTGGTTCACATTTTGATTAGCATTCTAAATTGTACGTTGGTTCTGGTTCTACACCAGTTGCTACGCTTGATTCGGTACTGGCTGTTGTACCTGGTCCTGATTCTGTAACTGTGGAACATTCCCTACCTGCCATCGTGCAATCAACTATGGGAAGTTTTCCACTGTGTGGTCAGTCAAATAAAAATGTACACTGCGATAGCAATAATGGGAAATCAGATTGATAATGTCACCATACCGCGCAGTGATAGCATTGCACAGGTCCACAACCTCCTCGTCCTCCTTCCCAGCCAAATCCTCCACCGCATCCACCCTAGAATCCTCCACGAAATCCACTCTGTTGTTGGTACTTCTCTTGATTGTACTGTTGCTACATCGGAGCTGGTTGCATTCCCTACCCTTGCTGCGCATACTGCGGTTGCTGAACGTACTGTGGCTACTGTGGAGCCATAGGCATCAGAGCATATTGCGGCATGAACTGCTATGGTAAAAACTGTACCTGCGGTTGAGGTATCGACTGGGATACCTGCGGCTGCGATTGTGGTTGTTGTACGATACACTGGTCATCCTTTACATAGAATGAATCATACGTTCTCTCATGGAGAAACCCATATGCCCGGCAATCTTTTTCATCATGTCCAATAGATTTACAGAAAGTGCAATAGAGATTCATCGGTTTGGTAACCATCTTCTGCATGTATGGGCATTCCTCGTGGCGGTGCCCAAAAACCTGAAAAATGCGACACCATGGCATGCCACCACCATTCAATGGGTTGGGTGCTCCTGAAACCGAGTAGTTGTGGAATTCAAGGCAATTGTCCTTAGTATGTCCTTCCCCTCGACATTGAGTACACCATACTTCTTCACGCTGCTCCTTGCCCTTCTTCAGATCTTGCAGCTGTATGGTCAAGTTAGCCAGCTGTGTCTATATCTGTGACATCCCAGCTGCATTTTCCCCAATTGACGATGCATCTAACCGCATCGCAATCTCCAGAGCTTCACTGGGCATCGAGATGTTCTGTTGCATCAGTGAGAGTCGAATGTGCGGGATCACTGCCGCGATGAACCACTCTTTGTGTTGGACAGTGCTCATATCAAAACTAACCTTCGCCATCAGCGTCTTAAACCGTTGATCAAAATCCCACAACGTCTCATTAGGATACTGCTTAATATCCTTCAATTCTGTAATATATTGTGCTTCAAACTTGGGTTTTCTGAATTCTACAATCAAACCATCCCTGATGTCATCTAGTGTCTTCTCTGGAGCTTCTGTAGGGACTAGAACAAACTTCATAAACCAATCTAATGTGCGACCTTGCATATTTGTCGCTAACTATCCTTTCTTAGCATTATCATCAGTAATCTGTTTTATGGTCCATACTGTCTCACATAAGAACTAGTATTGTTCAGGATTGTCTTTTCCATCTCCATGGAACAATGGCAACTTAACATCCTCACCCGCCATCCTGGGATTTATTCCTGCAGTCACTGAGCTACTAGCAATCAAATTTTGTTGACTCGGTGGGGTCGAAGTTGTGTTTCTTATCGGTTGACAGATAGTGAGCGGAGGTGTGGGTATGTTTCTACCGGGGTTTGGTCCTGCCTCTATCCTGGGCATAGCCTGGTTGTCCCTGTCCGGACTGTGAGGTCGCTTCGTCCCATGTGGTCTTCCTTTGCAAACTTGCGGTTCGATCGCAGCAGGACCTTCTCCTATCCTCTTCCTCTTTTCCTGTCGAAACCTCACTCCTCCCTTGTAAGAGAACTCTCTTCCTCATCTTCGCTCATAGTCCCATCATGACCTGCACCCATCTACCCCTTATCTGTCCATGTACCACCCCCCATCCGTCGCGATACCCACGGCCTCCTCCCACCAGGATTTTTACTGATCTATATGCATCTTCAATATACCCTTCTCTCAAATAAGCATTTTAATGGACAGTTGAAGCGACATCAGAAACCTTCCCCGAAGTTCGCGGAAGAAATATCTTTCAGCTTCACTATAGGACTTCTATGTATCAACCACGAATTTAGTGATATATCCTTCGAAGATGCTATCCAGCCACACTTCGACAGCCCGCAACGCTTTGTTGTCGACCTCCTGTAGTTCTTGGATCAACTCCGGGGTCCAAGTTGTCGGCTCACCACCTTGGTGGTTCCTCTTCTGAAATGTCAACTTCGCCAACCACTTGAAAAGAAGGACCGGGAATTCACAGAAAAAACCATTCATGTGGACCGTCATGAATATATTTGTCCACCCACTAATCTATTGTCAGTTGAGTGTTTCGGCTTTCTTCTTCGGCGAACTCCTGCAACTTCTGATCAAACCAGCTCTGTATCTATGGTTGCGTCGGATGCCACAACATATCCTCCTTTCACTTCACACACGGTCCCGGCAATGGAACCATTTGTTGACTCAAACCCAGTCGACAGGGGTTCCGATCACTGTCGACACCAACCCACCGCAATCTCCCTGATCACCGGCCCAGACAGGTTTTACCCCGTCTAGCAACACCTGTGGAGCAGATGAGGTCTCACTCAAGGCATTCAAGGGAGAGTGGATGGAACCATGTTTCTGCTGAATGAAGCAGGATGTTTGCGGCAACAATTACTTAACGTATCGTGACATTCGAATATGGATCTTATGCATTTAACTTCAACAACATTATATTCATCGCAATTATTCAAGAGAGACATTCATCGCGATAAATATAACATTAAAGCATAGCTGTACCAAGAAAACATAGCATCATTCATGAATTGGAACATGCATTACCGTAAAAGATACTCAGGGAATTTCATCAAATAGTTCCATCATGTCATATTGCTTCAGCAAAACCCTGATACAATATCTCTGCAAAAACACAGACCTCGTGGATAACTCTTGATCACAACTACAGACGCATCTCAGCTCAAACTCCCAATCAAGGTCCCAAGGTATCCAACACATATGACTCTATGACTATAAATAGGCTTCCGCCTTTACAATGCGTGTCCACTTACTAACAACTTCCTAACTAACACTTTGGACAAATGACCCAAAATCTAACTGACGCGGTCCAATGACCCAAAAACCCACATAACACAGTACAAATGACTCAAAATTACATCACATATGGTCCAAATGACCCAAAACTCACAAGCTGCAGTACAATTGACCCAAAAATGCATAAAATAATCTTCTTTACGCCCAGCTCACCGTCTTCCTTGATATCTTCTACTGTGTCGCAACATCGACAATGTTGCGATGTTACCTTACCAAACCGCCTACCAACAGTGTCCTAATTCTCATCCTCCTCTTTTTGTTCAAAATCACTGGGGGTTTATGAGAGGAGGGGAATATCGAGGAATGAATTCAATTCCGAGCAGTGTTCAAGTTGGTTTAAATTGGATTTCATAATACTAGTATCTGTATTTAGCTCTTAAAGCAGCCTCAATTCCTCCTCCAAAATATCGGTTTCCTTCCTCTGGTCCACCAGGGTATGGCCAAGTAGCACTTTATCTATCCAGAAGGTTATGAGAGAGTGGTCATAAGGATCCTATCTAGCATGTGATCCCCATGGATCTGTACTCCAATTTGTGAAATATTAAAATTCCTACGCCTCTTGGAAGATGATAGTCTTCTGCCAAATTTTCCCCTCCATACTTTAAATTTAGATTTGGTGAGCTAGAGAGATGGATTCCTTGTAGTAATTCGCAGTTGCGATTGCTCTGAGTTGGTTGGTGGTGGCATTCTAAATCTCAACTTCAACTAGTTTCATCCCTCTACTGCATGCCATGATCCCTACCCCGTTAATGCTCTATCGATGGTCATAAATCTCAGTATCTTTAGCAGAAGTAAGAAGAATGAGAGTGATTTTGAATCCACCATTGATATTAATGCACCAGATCTCTTCCATGATTACCCTGTCCATCTTCATGTGGGTGAACTTGAACTCCGTCATGCCAATGTACTAAATCTCCTTTCTCACTATGTCATTCAATATGCTCAAGTACCTTCGCATATGAGGTTGCAGATTGGGGTGATGGAACATTAATAACATGTACTTTGATCCATGTGCTCTGCATGGATAACCAGTGACTAGTGTCCACTCGTAGCCAGATGTCCCATTGTTAACACTCAATGAATTTTGTGATTAGTATTCTTCTGATAGCATTAGCGACACAACAATTTCATGATTAAGGTAGCGAAATACAACCAAAGAAAAAATATCTCATCTCGGGTTGTAGACACCATGGTCGCAAAAGGAAGAAGAGGTCCTGTGTGTGTGAACTAAAACTTTATAAGGGACCTAGAAAATTTTGGAGCTAAAAGTCAAAAAGGAGAAAAAACTCTATGTTTTCATGAAAAAAAAAACTTAGGCCAAAACTCATGAAGAAAAAGGTTTGATATTCTAAAGGCAAAGAACTATGTATGGAGAAAGAATTTCATAGTTTTTCATAGTTGGTAGTTTTATGAAAAAGAAGGGGACTTCGATATTTTGTTTGCCAAAGTCAAAACTTTATAAAGGTTTGATATTTTAAACTTTTAACCCAAATATCGACTTTTGATGTGTCTTGAGCTTAATTAAAGTTTTAGCCTAAGGTTCGTCATATTTTTAGTTGAGCCAATAGTTTAATCAAGTTGGAGCAAAATGTATATATGCCCAACACCAAGGGCTTCATCATGGGACCACGCGCCAAGTCAAAGACAACCAACATAGCCACCATCATCCAAGTGAAAGCCCTTCTTTCATTGTTACTTGGTATGTATTGAAGACATTGAGGTATATAAAGAAATAGAAAAAGTCTTGTGCTTTGCATGTGGGATAAATCCCCAAGAGAAAAATGAAACATTACGTCAAGTTTAAGGAGAATATCATTTCATGTGTGTAAAGGTCATTTTGCGAAGAAACTTGATGTCATGTTAGTAATTGGAAAGGAAAAGAAAACTGTTGGCATATACAAACTGTTGGAAGGGAAGCCATTGTCATCCTCTACAATAGATGCTCAATTTCGGCCCACTCCTGATAAATACAACGCCAAAATTTGTCGGGATTGTTTGTTGTCTCTTATAGTCAAAGATCACCGGTGCCAAAGCTTAATAAGAAATGCAAATGTTAAGAAATGAAATTTCAAATATAGGTTTGACGTTGGAATCCACTCGTAATGTTGCTTGTCTTTTGGGTATTCAGATCGACAAATTACATCTTTTGAAAATCGAAATGCAGTTAATCGAATGATAGCATTTCCTCAAAATTTTACTGTTCAGATATTCGACAGGATTGTGAAGACCAGTGTATGCCATGGCACATGTGCTTACTGGTATAAATTTGGCTAAGATTTTTCTTGCGTCTCTTGATAAACAACAATCCTGTGACAAAATCAAGCTCATACTCGCATGACAGAGAGTTTGTTTGTTCATTCTTTTGAGGTGAAGATCAGTTAACATATGGCCATAATTCAGAAAACAATTTGCAATTCAACAAGCGTTGTCAGGGTTCATGTCATATGTCTTGCAAATTGGTGGGCGAGCTCCAAGCAAAATTTTATTTGCTAAAAAATACAACTACGCAGCCCAATGTTGCACCAAAGAGTCAGCATGTTGAGCACCATCTAGCAATGTTCTTCAAGGATGAATTTTGTCTTGGTCCTCAAGAAAGCCACCTGGAATGCCATCGACACTAGCTGCAGCAAGTGGTATAAGTCCTGTAGAATTTGAGCAAAAAGTGACAACAAATGTTGAAGAGGTCATACACTGTATTAAATGCATTGCTTCACAATGCTTCTCGGAAGACGATGAGAATGTTATTAAAACACCACGGTCTGTACATCGGAAGGTGACAGAGCTAGTCAAGGCTACTATACAAGCAAATGAGTCAATGGTGAAAATTTTAAAATGCATTGTAGATTCAATCCTATTGAGCAGGCCACTCAGTTTTCAAGTTCTTTTGGAGACACGGATTCTTTTGATAGTGATAATGATGGTTCAGGCTCTATGATATACAATACTACCGGAATGGAATCATACTTGTAGAATGGTAATGGAGCTACAATTTATGCAGAAAGTTGATGCAAGTGAATTAAAGAAGAGGAAGAAGGCATTAACAGTGGAAGTGGAAAGAATATAGACACCAGATTGAATGGCGGGTACCAATGACTCGAGTTGCAGGCTAGAGAAATTTTATATCAAGTTTCCAAATATAACAATTTACCGACAAATATACAAGCTACCAAATCGTAGAGGGATGAACTCCAAGTTGTGAAGGAATTAACAGCAAGATCATTCCCTTTAATAGATAATACTTACAAGCACCGAATTTTGCATCACAAATGAAGAAAGAAGATTGAAAATACAGCAGAACTGTCCTCAGATATCTCTCGCCATCCCTTGTTTTCTTTATATGAGAAAGCAACAGTTCGTAGGCTTTCCACAGCAACAACTTGCATGGAGAAGTAATGAAAAGAGTGGTCGTGGAACAAAAACCACCATCACACGTGCCCACTCTTGATACATTCGCATATGGAAAAGCGGTATTGCAAACCACTTAGAAAGCTATGTGGAAACAGCCTACGTGGCACCCAAAAATATTCTCTATTTATTGGTGAAACTCGTCATTTTATTTGTTTCGAGAAATTGAATGAAGGAAATAAAAACATAAGAGAAGCTAAGGCATAAACCCTAACGCCGGATGCAAATACCATTTTTTCCAATCAACGATTAGAAGAGGTTTGACATTTTGCATTTTAAAAGAAAGTTGTTGCCACAATTTCTTCGGGAATCAAAAAAGAGCCAGCTACGAGCTCGTCACCAGAATACTCGACAGGTGGAAAAGAAAGATATTTGAAGTCTTGGAATCAACAGGTTAAAGAAAATTACAAAAAAATTCTTTATATTTCTTCATTCAAAAATTTTTTTGTAACCGCTCCAGATTTGTTTTATTCGTAAAAATTACTTAGAAACTATTTTTAGACAAATACAGTTAGGGTTTGCTCGGGGAGCAATTTTTGTATAAAATATGCATTTTGCAATGTAAAAGGGGGAATTTTCAGGAATGAGAAAAAACCGTTCTGGGCATTTGAAGTTTATCTCAGAAATGAATAAAGATTTCAGAGTTTGAGCAGTTTTAAATCAAAGATTCATGCGTTGTTGGTGTTTACAGTTTGTACTTTTTCTTTTCTCACTTGTGCATGTTTACCTTCCCAGTTATGCTATTCATTTTTGTCTTTTCTTCTATACTTGGACGAATGTCTAAATAAATTGGGATTCATATTGTTATGCCTCAGTTTATCGCATTTAAGTATCCATTTGCTTCTCTAAATCAACAATGGATTTATCCTAGTCTGATGCCCATTAATTGGTGGATTGTCTTTAATTCTTTCTTTTCGCCTACAAAAAGCTTTGACCGTAACCTAACAATTACCTTGCCTTTGTACAAAAATTCCGTTTTTGCTGCTGATATATTATTTTTCTGTTTCTTGACTCCATTGCCCAATGATATTCCATTTCCTATTGTTCTAACCATATGACTAAAAAAATCCATAAGTTTTTACCGTTATTTTACAATTTGGCCATTGAATTTATCGTCAAGCTGCTGTCGTGGTGACATTGGATGGCAGATTTGCTGAGAGAGCCCTCTCTGGCTGAAGGAGGCCAACTTTCAGTCTAAAGATTGGTTTGAGGTTACCTCGGGGTTTCCTTGATACAGCCCAAGGAAAATCTGAGTGATAACATTTTGGCGCCGTTGCCGGGGATCGAAGATTTCATTTTCCCTCGGTATGAACGACAAAGTTTCCAGCTCTAACGGTTGATGGTGAACAACGGTCAGATCTCAAGCAGGCTATACATCTTTCACCTGGCGACTCCATCTTCAAAGAATCCAGTTTTCAGAAATTTCATGGCGACTCCACATTAAAGAAATCCAGTTTTGCATTGGTTCACAGGCTGGTTTCCTCAATTTTTCAAATCAGAATCTGCAGCTCCAGTATTTCAAGATGGCCTTGTCGTTAAGAAGGTATGCTCCTATGAACATGTCTCATATTCCTAGTTTTCCGAATCAAATTCCCAAAATAGATTGGAAAACCTACTTGCCCAAATTCAGAGATGAAAACAGTGATAATGTTGCTTTACATTTAATCAAATTTCATGTACATGTAAACAAGCTGAAGATTAGGTTTCATGAGGACTGTCTTATGAAGATGTTCATGGCTTATTTAGAAGGAAAAGCAAGGGATTGGTATGAAAGTTTAAGACCTGGCAGCTTGTTTTCTTTAAAAGATTTTCACATAGCATTTTATGGGCATTATACAGTAGATTTTCCAGCTTCGTCTTTAGTGGAAAATTGTTGTGATAAGTTTGAGGGTTTCATACAATACCTTGAAAGTATTGATGAAGATCTAGAAAATATGAATGATGAAGACCTATCAGAAACACTCTATCATTCTCTTCACAAGTCCATGGCCTTGATGATCGAGAAAAGCTTGTTGTAGATGAGATAAATGAAGAAATGATAGTAGTATACCATGATCCCTCTTTGGAAACAAAGGTTGGTTCATCTATTCCTTTGTATACAAATGAAGAATACATCCAGCATCATGATCGACCTGCAGAAGAAGAAGAAAACAATAGTTTTTTTATTCAAGAAATGCACAGACCACCTCCTCTTTTAACAGAAGAAAAAATAGATCATCTCCTGCAGAGTCATGCTACAACCCCTGCTTATACAGATTTGCAATCTTCACATAGTCCAGGATATGTAAGTGAAACTTCTTCCATTATTGGACATGAAAATCTGAATTTGAATGATGACAATCATGATAATTTTATGAAGGAATCCATTTATGATGATGATCCGCCGCAAGGAAATCGGCTATTAGACACCAGTTTCTTTCATCAACAAGATAGAGCTGTCATATTTAATGATCTTGCAGAATGTTCGTTGTTTGAGGATACTTTAGAGTATGAGGTTAATCATTCATTTCTGGAAAATAATGTTAAGGAAGAAAGAACATTTCAGCTCTCCCGTCAAATTGCAGAAAATCCGAAGGTACTTCAAATAAAATATATCCTCTTTGATCCTATAGTTGAGTATATGAAGAAATTTCTCAGTTTCAATTTGCAGCTAGGTTTTTATTTTGAGAATAAAGAGTATCAGTGGTTGCCTATACTGTCATATTTTCTGTTATTGGCTTATTTCGAGCACGGCAAAGGAGTTAGATTGTTTGAACACCTAATGGATTGGCTTTATTGGTGTTTCCGAATTACTTGATTGATGGAAATTCTTTGACATTCTAAAGGTAGGGTAGGTAGGAGAAATAAGTTTCCAAGCAAGCAGTTTTCAGTATGTACAGTGTTGTTTTCAGTTTTCTATAGTTAAAGTGGTTTTCAGCTACAGATTTTGGATGAAAGATTGATTACAGGATACAGGTTACAGGTTGTGGTTGTCAAGGTTGGGAGCCGCCCAATGGTCAAGCACATGGTCTACGGTGTTCTTTGTTGCCTCGTTGGGAGGACAGCATCCCCAGTAGGAGCCAGTTGTTAACACTCAATGAATTTTTTGATTAGTATTCTTCTGATAGCATTAGCGACACAACAATTTCATGATTAAGGTACCGAAAGACAACCAAAGAAAAAGTATCTCATCTCGGGTTGTAGACACCATGGTCGCAAAAGGAAGAAGAGGTCCTGTGTGTGTGAACTAAAACTTTATAAGGGACCTAGAAGATTTTGGAGCTAAAAGTCAAAAAGGAGAAAAAACTCTATGTTTTCATGAAAAAAAAAAACTTAGGCCAAAACTCATGAAGAAAAAGGTTTGGTATTCTAAAGGCAAAGAACTATGTGTGGAGAAAGAATTTCATAGTTTTTCATAGTCGGTAGTTTTATGAAAAAGAAGGAGACTTCGATATTTTGTTTGCCAAAGTCAAAACTTTATGAAGGTTTGATATTTTAAACTTTTAACCCAAATATCGACTCTTGATGTGTCTTACGCTTAATTAAAGTTTTAGCCTAAGGTTCGTCATATTTTTAGTTGAGCCAATAGTTTAATCAAGTTGGAGCAAAATGTATATATGCCCAACACCGAGGGCTTCACCATGGGACCACGTTCCAAGCCAAAGACAACCAACATAGCCACCATCATCCAAGTGAAAGCCCTTCTTTCGTTGTTACTTGGTATGTATTGAAGACATTGAGGTATATAAAGAAATAGAAAAAGGCTTGTGCTTTGCATGTGGGATAAATCCCCAAGAGAAAAATGAAACATTACAAGATTAAGGAGAATATCATTTCATGTGTGTAAAGGTCAGTTTGTGAAGAAAATTGATGTCATGTTAGTAATTGGAAAGGCAAAGAAAACTATTGGCATATACAAACTGTTGGAAGGGAAGCCATTCTCATCCTCTACAATCGATGCTCAATTTCGGCCCACTCCTAATAAATACAATGCCAAAATTTGCCGGGATTGTTTGTTGTCTCTTATAGTCAAAGATTACCGGTGCCAAAGCTTAATAAGAAATGCAAATGTTAAGAAATGAAATTTCAAATATAGGTTTGACCTTGGAATCCACTCGTAATGTTGCTTGTCTTTTGGGTATTCAGATCGACAACTTCCATCTTTTGAAAATCGAAATGCAGTTAATCGAACGATAGCCTTTCCTCAAAATTTTACTGTTCAGATATTCGATAGGATTGTGAAGACCAGTGTACGCCATGGCACATGTGCTTACTGGTGTAAATTTGGCTAAGATTGTTCTTGCGTCTCTTGATAAACAACAATCCTGTGACAAAATCAAGCTCATACTCGCATGACAGAGAGTTTGTTTGTTCATTCTTTTGAGGTGAAGATTAGTTAACATATGGCCAGAATTCAGAAAACAATTTGCAATTCAACAAGCGTTGTCAGGGTTCATGTCATATGTCTTGCAAATTGGTGGGCGAGCTCCAAGAAAAATTTTATTTGCTAAAAAATACAACTTCCCAGCCCAATGTTGCACCAAAGAGTCAGCATGTTGAGCACCATCTAGCAATGTTCTTCAAGGATGAATTTTGTCTTGGTCCTCAAGAAAGCCACCTGGAATGCCATCGACACTAGCTACAGCAAGTGGTATAAGTCCTGTAGAATTTGAGAAAAAAGTGACAACAAATGTTGAAGAGGTCATACGCCGTACTAAATGCATTTATCCACAATGCTTCTCAAAAGACGATGAGAATGTTATTAAAACACCAAGGTCTGTACAGCGGAAGGTGACAGAGCTAGTCAAGGCTACTATACAAGCAAATGAGTCAATGGTGAAAATTTTAAAATGCATTGTAGATTCAATCCTGTTGAGCAGGCCACTCAGTTTTCAAGTTCTTTTGGAGACACGGATTCTTTTAATAGTGATAATGATGGTTCAAGCTCTATGATATATAATACTACCGGAATCGAATCATACTTGTAGAATGGTAATGGAGCTACAATTTATGCAGAAAGTTGATGCAAGTGAATTAAAGAAGAGGAAGAAGGCATTAACACTGGAAGTGGAAAGAATATAGACACCATATTGAATGGCAGTATCAATGACTCGAGTTGCAGGCTAGAGAAATTTTATATCAAGTTTCCAAATATAACAATTTACCGACAAATATACAAGCTACCAAATCGTAGAGGGATGAACTCCAAGTTGTGAAGGCATTAACAGCAAGATCTTTCCCTTTAATAGATAATACTTACAGGCACCAAATTTTGCATCACAAATGAAGAAAGAAGATTGAAAATACAACAAAACTGTCCTCAGATATCTCTCGTCATCCCTTGTTTTCTTTATATGAGAAAAGCAACAGTTCGTAGGCTTTCCGCAGCAACAACTTGCATGGAGAAGTAATGAAAAGAGTGGTCGCGGAACAAAAACCACCGTCACATGTGCCCACTCTTGATACATTCGTATATGGAAAAGCGGTATTGCAAACCACTTAGAAAGCTATGCGGAAACAGCCTACATGGCACCCAAAAGTATTCTCTATTTATTTGTGAAACTCGTCATTTTATTTGTTTTGAGAAATTGAACGGAGGAAATAAAAAACATAAGAGAAGATAAGGCATAAACCCTAATGCCAGATGGAAATACCATTTTTTCCAATCAACGATTGGAAGAGGTTTGACATTTTGCATTTTAAAAGAAAGTTGTTGCCGCAATTTCTTCAGGAAACAAAAAACAGCCAGCTACGAGCTCGTCACCAGAATACTTGACAGGTGGAAAAGAAAGATATTTGAAGTCCTAGAATCAACAGGTTAAACAAAATTACAAAAAAAATCTTTATATTTCTTCATTCAAAAAATTTTTTGTAACCGCTCCAGATTTGTTTTATTCGTAAAAAATAGTTAGAAACTATTTTTAGACAAATACAGTTAGGTTTTTCTCGGGGAGCAACTTTTGTATAAAATATGCATTTTGCAATGTAAAAGGGGGAATGTTCAGGAATGAGAAAAAACCGTTCTGGGCATTTGAAGTTTATCTCAAAAATGAATAAAGATTTCAGAGTTTGAGCAGTTTTAAATCAAAGATTCATGCGTTGTTGGTGTTTACAGTCTGTACCTTTTCTTTTCTCACTTGTGCATGTTTACCTTCCCAGTTATGCTATTCATTTTTGTCTTTTATTCTATACTTGGACGAACGCCAAAATAAATTGGGATTCATATTGTTATCCCTCAGTTTATCGCGTTTAAGTATCCATTTGCTTCTCTAAAATCGACAATGGATTCATCCTAGTCTGATGCCCATTGATTGGTGGATTGTCTTTAATTCTTTCTTTTCACCTGCAAAAAGCTTTGACCGTAACCTAACAATTACCTTGCCTTTGTACAAAAATTTTGTTTTTGCTGCTGATATATTATTTTTCTATTTCTTGACTCCATTGCCCAATGATATTCCATTTCCTGTTGTTCTAACCATATGACTAAAAAAATCCATAAGTTTTTACCGTTATTTTACAATTTGGCCATTGAATTTATCGTCAAGCTGCTGTCGTGGTGGCATGGGATGGAAGATTTGCTGAGAGAGCCCTCTCTGGCTGAAAGAGGCCAACTTTCAGTCTAAATATTGGTTTGCGGTTACCTCGGGGTTTCCTTGATACAGCCCAAGGAAAATCTGAGTGATAACACCCATTGTGGCATCTTAAATGGGTCCCCTTCTTGAGGTGTCCACAAGATGAATTGGGGCATTCTAGGTGGCCCGTGTGGCTTCCATTTTCAACCTACATGCGTGATTATCTATTTGTTAAAACAATCTTATATTATGTCTATCTACTTATACACCTTCTTTAAATAGACTTCATTATTATGTAGATAAAATTATCTAGCTAGTAGTTCTTTTGTATTCTATTCATTGAAGGTTGTCTTTTTGGTTTATCTACTTTTACATATGATTCAAAAGAAAACTTCACTAATTGTAATTGTGATTCTAAAGTATATCCAATAGTTCCCAATATATTTTATGCCTTTATTTCACATCTTATTACTAGTAAATAGATATGTAATGATAATATGAAAATGATATATGTGCTTAGAATACCTAGGACACACACACACACGTGCGTGCACGCACATATTTATCCAATCTAAGCAGTTCTATATTGAATCGTAAACGAAGATTTATTCATAGAATCTAGCAATCTAAGCATAGAAATAATTATCTATATTAAAATTAAATAAACGCAGCGATAATATGTTTTGTAAACAATAATACTCTTAATAAGCTAAGTAATGTTATGATTTCATTAAGGAGTAGTAGGTTTATTGGGGGGGTGGGTTGTCTTTGACCCTAGATGATGTAATATCCTATGATCTGATTTCAAGGATATTAACTCTATTTCAAAGTTTCACATAGAAAATTACAAAGACTGAAACTAGTTATTAAAATTAGTATGGAAGAAACTAAACTTTGTCATAGTTAAACCCACCTAGATCTTGATAGTTGGACTCTTTTGGATCTAAGAGATCTGATAAAAAGTGTGCAAAAGCATAAAAAACATGGGAAAGGATAGATTCAAAATACTATGCACAAGGTACTGGGACCATTTATGTTTCGACAACAGCTACCGCTGAAGTCTACACAAGGCTTCCTGGGTATACCAGCATATGCATACTAGATTCCCCCACTAACACTTGAATGAAACCAGAAGGTGGATAGCAGGTATTTACCCTCTAATATACTGCTAAGAAAAATTTACAATAGTTTTTGGAATTTTTGGCATTGTTTGGAGGTCAGAAGAGGAAGTGCGCTACTAGGGATTGCTCAACTAGTTTTCTTCCAGGCTTTTCCAAATAGGCAGAAAGGGTCACAAAAAATCAATATGGAAGTTGGTTTGGCTTCATTATTGTATTAAGGGCCTGTAATGACTTACATAATAGAAAGTAGATATCTAGAGATCATTTTATTAAAGTTATTGCAAAACTAGTCAAGGTTTGAAGCCAAAAGAGCAAGCATTGGTAAGAGGTAATTCCAAACAGCCTCCAAGGAAAACGAACCTAAAATTAAATCATATATTCGAGATCTAACATTACAATACGAAGAAAAAAAATCAATTTATTTCATAATTTTATAGCGGCATTAAAGGAGTATCCATGGTCCAAACTTACAGAGAATCTCCCACTCAATGAATTTTACAAAATAGTAGCAGAACTCTTAAGTGAGAGAATGAGAAAGAAGATGGGAATGATGGATTAGAACAAGAGATCATAGATGAGCATAAGATAACTCATGGAAAATCATCTAGACATATGATATATTCACTGGAGGCACACCCTTGCTTTCTGCTCTTTTCTTTGAAGAAACGCTTCACAATTCCACCCCAAACTTTGAGAGTTCTCTGCATTAATCCTGGAAGCTTGTGTTCTTCATGAAGATGGATGGATCAGCGATGCATATCAGAATTCTATGGTTGTATATCAAACTTCTACAACTGCATATGATCATGGGAGAATACTGGAACACACTTTCCTTGGGGCACATCACCCAAGCATTGATTGAGGCGCATCACTCAATCGTTGAGTAGTAGAGCTCTCAAATCCTAAAACAAAATGGCCAAAAGATGTGAAATGGAGTACTCCTCATTTTATAGAATTTATTCCTCATTGTTGAGCTTATCCTCTTAGAAATTCGAATTGGAAGAGGCATGGATGTTTCCTTGACTAGTTGGATTGGGTTTGGACCCACTTAGCCTCATGGGTGCGCCCTCACTTGCTAAACTTGGACCCTATATATTTTTTGCATGTTTCTAATCCTTCTTGAGTTGCACAAATTAGGAAACTTCCTTCTTTTTTACTTTTGAGAACTTTCTTGCTTTACTGTCTCTTTCCACTTTTCTTTGCTTTCTGCTTTTTCGTCTTTTTCCACTTTCCTGCTTTTCACTGAATCTTTCTTTGTGTTGCTTTTTTCAAGTTTCCTTCTTTGGCCCACCTTATCTCCTTTTCCAACTCATTATTACATTTAAATAATGTTGACACAGTGCTCTCGACAGGGTTTCACTTCGCACTGTCATCAACAAAAACCAACCAAACACCCTTACGCACCGGCCCAGAAAGGTTTTACACTTTCCAGCAACACCCGCAAAGCGAGTGAAGTCTCACCCGAGATGGTTAAGGGGGCTACAGGAACCAGGTTTCAGCAGTGGGGAAAGGACATGCATCTATTCTAATTCTATTGCAACAGAAACCAAAGATTCACATTCGCATCATGCTTTGAACTTCAAACATACATTCATCATTCGCATATTCACTATGTAATCAACATTCGCATTAATAGGTTAAAGCTGGTGATCGCATCAATCGGAAATTACAGAACAACATTCAAATATAACACAATAGTCATCATTTGATATAAACAGAGATAAAAGAGATAGATCCGAACATCTTCATGCATTAACTCATCAAAAACCTGCAGGATAACCTTCGCAGGGACAGTGCAAAACACCTTATCGCAGATCCATACAAACTTGCCGAAAAAAGAGCAAAACATCACACAAGTCATTCGCTCAGCTATTGATCAAATTTTTTTCTCATGATCGGATTCCCTTAGGCTTACATTCATATTCTTATTTCTAGCCAACTATGGTGGTTTACAAAATGGTCCATATGACCCTTTCTAACTAACTAAACTAATCTTGCGCTTCCTTGTTCTCCGCAAATGGTCCTTTCTTCCACAGATGGTCCTTCTTCGCTGCTGTCGGCTTCCGCACTTCATGTGGCCTAACCCCATGCCAACAAGCCCCCAACAAAAACGTGTGGCTCTCCCTCGAGCCACCTTAGCTGGACACCTCTAGTGCATTCACCTGCTGTCTAAACTTGTCGTATGCATCTTTGATCTAGTTGACCACTTCCTTCATCGATGCTCTGAGCTGTGTGCATTCTTCTACCTGTTGTTTTGTTGGGTGCTCACAATTTTTCTGCTGTGCTTCCTCCAGTTGATGCTTGACTTGTCTCATTGCGTCCAT
Organism: Larix kaempferi; assembly: GCA_027924585.1. NCBI lineage: Eukaryota > Viridiplantae > Streptophyta > Pinopsida > Pinales > Pinaceae > Larix > Larix kaempferi. Next base: position 7,460,385 of record BSBM01001430.1, on the reverse strand, counting down.
TGCCTTCACTATGAGGACTTCTGCTTTTGTCTGGAGCTCATCAAGGGGTGTGATCCTTCTTTGTTACCTTTCACGTGCCTTAGTTACTCGCTGCTGCATTCCTTTTAATTCTACTGCCTTCGACATCTGTATGAGTGAGGACATCGCTTTAATCGATCCCTTCAAGGATTCTAGCTACACTTTGGATTCCCTAAGTTGTGCCTTTAACTCGGTTAGTTGTTCATCCTGGACTACATTTCCCCAAAATTTCGAGACACACCCGGCAACTGTCTGGGTTGTCTTTTCCATCTCAGTGATCTCTGTCATGGATTCCTCGATCGCATTCTGCCTATCCTGGAGTTGTTCCAGTGGTGTGCTTGGTACTACTCTTTCCTACAACATCTCATTTTCCTTCTGCATCCCACCGATAAGTACACCTAATAAGATGGCTTTTGCTTCTGGTAGTACATTCGGGTCTACTTCAGGGGCTTTCTCGCATACTATGGATAAATTTTTCTCTAGCCGCTCTCTATCCTACATGGATTTCTCCTTTTTAGCTAATGTTTGGGCTTTCTCTGCTTGAAGACGATGTGCCTCCATCTCACTGATGTGTGCCTGCTGCTTGTACCTTACCATTTTGTCATGCATTGCGGCCTCGCGGTCGCTGAGTTCTTTCATTGTTGCGGTTTGGATTCTTTGTAGTGTCAACATTGGTGGTAGGTTAAAATATACCACGATTGAGTCGTACTTCCTTAGTTCCACATCTAGCTCTCTGTTTCCATTCATCATCCCATTTGGAAAAAACTGAACTAACCTTGGGTTTGTGTCGACGCACTCGGTCGAACTTCCTCGTGTGGTACGCTAGAATCTACAACTGTGTTAGATAGTGTGGATAGCATTTGGGTTACCTGGTGGAAGCATATGGTTGAGTGCTGTGTGACTTTCGCACTGTTTTCCTCTACGACCTCTGTGAGTTTCTCAAGGAGCCTATTAACCTGCTTTGCTAGAAGACCACCACTTGTGCTTCCTCCTCCACGGTCCATCCTATGATTTTTCCTTGTTTCTTCGTGTTGTACTTCTAGGTCGGAATCTTTCGGGGTAGTTGATGAGGCTCCATCATGGTTGGACGCCTCTAACTGCTCTTTCGCAGGGTCGTCTTCTCCCACGCCCTCCTTCTGACTAGTTGAGTCCTTTTCTTCCACGACTAGCTTTGGTCGAGTTGTTTCTTGTCCATTTTCTAAGTTCGATAGGTCCTTCTCATTGGTTGGGACTTTCCATTTTTTTGGCCATATTTCAATGATGGCGTCCAATTCCTCCTTAGTGAGCTTGTATTGTGTTGGCAGCCACTGTCGCTGCCTATCTACTCGTGCTTGTATGCAAATTGTTTGGGATTCGAACAAGAGCCTTTTTTTCATGTCGTAATTGATTCTGCGACACCAGTCCTTTGCTAGAGTCACTTCTATTCACGCATTTCGTGCTCCTGGGACCTCAAGTTCAACTGATATGGTTGTTGCGCTCTTAGATTGACACAAATCCTATCTTCGTCGATTTTCTTATCTTGGACCACCATCGGGCCGATCCACTCTGATTCCTCTACCGGTTCTATAATTTCGGCTTCCAACATTTTCTCAATCTCAGCCTTCATCCACTCCTTATACCTCAGATTCAACCTATAAGGCCGCTGCTTTACTAGCTTCGCATCAGGTATCAATGGAATTTTCATCTCACCTAGGTCCCCCGAAATCCCTTTCATCTCCTAGAATTTTGTTGGAAATAAGTCCTGAAAATCGTGCAATAGGTCAGTCATCTTCGCAATGGTCAAGTCATCCCACTAGTCTTTGATGCTCGTGAAATTGGGATTTTCTTCTGACCCAATGTTCACTTTCTTGATTCGCAATGGATGTTGAAACTTGTCGGAAGGCATATATGGTGCCTTGACGTTACGACCTCCTTCTGACTCTAGGATATACGTAGCCCTCGGATCATCCTCATCGTTTGTTTCTCCTGTTATGTTGTAGCATTCCATCAGCATTTGGGGTGTCACAGTCCACTGAAGTCCCATAGGTTTCTCTGTCGGAACTGCATCAAGTAATTTCTCCTGGACCTCCTGTAATGCGCTGTGGATGAAGGGGTTTTCGTCGGAAAAAACTGAACGTTTGGCTGAAGCCAATTGTTAGTTGTTCCCATGAGGTTGTTTCATGTCGTAGTTCTACAATGATATACCAACTGCACGGTACTTCATCCAGTGTATGAATAAATGCGTGGACCCATTATTTTTTCGCTCGTGGTCCCCATGTGCTTTCACATTCATTCAAATGATCCTTCGGATCTCCTCTATCATCGTACTTCCTTCCGTAGTATCTTTTAGTGTCGCCAAACCTAACCGTCATTAGGTGTCGACATAGTGGCTAGTTGGTTATAGTGGACTTGTGCACCACCCACCATCACCCTGGTGTAGCCTTCAGGGAGCTTCCTCCAAGGCCAACAGTCATTGTGGTTCTGCCACTTTTTCTTCAAATTCAATGATCAATGCATCCAATTTGGGCAATCCTTCATACGTTGGTAGCTTGCACTCTTTTGTAGCTACCCATCGCAGCGACTGAGTGATCCATGTACACCTCCTAAATGATACTTCATGCAGTCGATTCTGCCAATTTTCAAGTGCTTTGTCTGAATCCGACGACGTCGAACTGCTGCTGTGCCACCCAACTCTCTATCTGCGGTAGGGTTGATATAATCTTCTGATATGTTGAGATATTGTCCCACCCCTCAATGAATTCATCCCTTGTTGGCTCAACATATCTCTACCCTTTTGTGGGGTCAAGAGGTGCGACTACCCTCATCATGCGATTTTTAAACGACATGGTTCGTTTCTTGAAATTGATGATGACTTGATTTTCCATCACCCAGTTTATCCCTCGCAGTACTGGATAGGGGCTTGTGTTGTCGACAATCTCAATTACATCAAAATCTATTTATGTTTTGAGTCCTTCGATATCAACGGGGACTTGGCATAGTCGACCGATCGGGGTGACCTTACTTTGGTTTGGTAGTCACAGTTGTACTAGGGACCAATCCAAATGTGGCTTCCCCATCATTTCCTAGGTCTGCTTTTTCAAAATGTTTACATCTGACCCCAAGTCCAAGATAATGGAGTCGACATTGAATGCTCCGACTTGCGCAGACATCCGCATTTATCTTCCTATCTTTCTCTTATGTATGCAATTGGTCGTTCTCTCCTATTGTGCATCCTCCCATCGATGCAACAAGCTGGATATCTCTACCAATGCATCTTGATCTTTTTCCAACTCTAGGTAGCTTTCCAGGAAGGCCCTCAAGGTGCTATACTTTTTCTGCGAAATCGTTGTGTCGAATGTAGGTGGCATATCATTAGTGATCTTTTGTTGATGAAGAGGTGGCTGCCTCATTGCCTCTTGTGCTTTCAAGAATATATCCCTTTCTGCTTCTACATTGAATGTGACTTTTTTCTTGCTGTCGGTTAGACGCTAGCCTGTGATCTGTTGGCCCCTATCATAGCTCCTCCTCGGGTCACTTTTTCGACAGTTGCATTTTGACTTCTGACCTCTGTCGATATCTTCTATACCGCTGGTGGCGGATTTTCATTTTGAATCTGATTTGGCGGAGGCGAGGGTAGGTTCTTAGTTTGCCACTTCATGGTGAGCTGAGGAAAGTCTTCGACACCATGATCTGTTGCGCTATAGTAAGTGCACTGTGGGGTTGGATTCAGGAAATCCCTTTGATAATTCCCCTGCTGAACACAATTGTAACATATGATTGGTCCTAGACCTTGTCCAGCAGCTCCTCCTCGGCTGGCACCGGTACCTCGGCCGTCGCGAAACCCCCTTCTGAAACCTCCTCATAGTGTCCCGTATGGAGGGTACTGCGGTTGACCATACTGCGGTTGTGGATATTGTGGTTGACTGTATTGTGGTGGTTGAAATTGCGGTTGTGGATACTGCGGTTGACCAAATTGCGATTGACCATACTACGATTGATCATAGTGCGGTTGTGGATGGTAGTGAGGCTGCTGTTGGTTGTATTGTTGTTGTTGTTGTACCGGTGGTTTCTCTTCTCCCTTCATGAAAAATGTATCTGCGGTCCTTTCTTGGAGTAGGTCGTAAGCTCTACAGTCTTTCTCGTCATGGAAAATTGATCGACATAACTTGCAATACAAATTCATTAGTTTCGACACTACCTTCTACAGGTATATGCATTCTTCTGATCGATGTCCTCTCGTCTAACAAATGCGACACCAAAGCATCCCTCCCTAACTGAGGGAGTTCAGTGCACCCGATTGTAAATACTCTCGAAATTCTGGGCATTGATCCTTGTGATGTCCTTCTGTTTTGCACCTAGTACACCATACGTCTTCGCGGACCTCTTTTCCCTTCTTCATATCTTGTAACTGGATCTTCAAGTTCACCAACTGCGCTTGTATTCAATCCATGACTAAGCCTGTTTCACCGATCGGTGAAGCCTCTAGCTTCATTGCGATTTCCAGCACTTATGCTTGGGTCGCTACCTTATGTTGCATCAGCGGCCCATGAATGTGTGGCACTAGCCCGATGATATTAAACCACTCTTTGTGTTGCATGTTGCTCATCCCGAAACTCACTTTAGCCATTAGCGTTTTATACCGCTGGTCAAATTCCTATATTGATTCATTTGGAAACTGCTTGATTTCCTTGAGCTCTATAATGTACTGCGACTCAGATTTTGGTTTTCTAAATTCATCGATCATCCCCGCCTTGATCTACGGCAATGTTTTATCTGGAGTTACTATCGGTACCTTAGTAAACTTCATATACCAGTCTAGGGCACGGGCCCTGAGGGTCGTCGCTAGCTGTCCCTTTTTTATGTTTTCATCTTAAACATGTTTCACGGTCCATACCACTTCACACAAAAACCATTTTTGTTCGGGATCCTCGGTCTCGTTACCCTGGAAAGTTGGCATCTTTGCATCATCACCTACCATTCTTACGCGTCTATCATCATTATTTACTAATCCGCTACTCTTACTACTGTTCTGGCACATAGGACAGCTCTGTGAATAACTTGTATTTCTTCTTATCAAATTTTGAGTAGTGCGCGGAGTTCAAGGTGCGCTGTAGCTTAGGGCCCGTCCTTCTTCGGCTTCTAGGGTAGCCTGTTCACCTTCTTCTTCATCGTAATAAGGTCGCTTCGTCCCTTGTGGTCCAGTTTCATAGTCTTCTATTCCGGTCCCCTCGGGAGACTCTCTCTCAGTCCTCCTCTTCTTCTCTGGTCACCAGAATATCGCCCCACTTCTCAAGGTACCACAATCTTCCTCAGCCTCCCTTAAAAATTCGTCGTCGCTCATGTCCATCTACCCCGCATCTTTCTATCGGACACGCATTCATGTAGTACCTACAACCTCTGCACACCGATCTTCTACTCGTCAGAATTCATCCTCAGTATACCCTTTTCACAGACGAGCATCTTAATCCACAACTTCAGTGATAGTCAGAATCTCCCTCTAGCTCCTTTGAAAAATTTCCTTTCTGCGTCACTATATGATTTGATAGTATCAATGGGAAACTCAATAATGTATCCCTCTAGGATACTGTCTACCCAGAAGTCGAAGGCCCTTGAGACCCTATTGTCAACCTGGTTTAACTGTTGGATTAGTTATGGAGTCCAGTGGTCAAGTTCACCTCCTTGACAATGGTTCTTGTGAAATGTCAGTTGCGCCAGCCACTCGTGAAGCAATACTGGGAATTCATAGAAAAACACCTCATGGATATCTGAATAAATATGCTTTTGCAGCCAACTGCTTGTTGTCTACCCAGGGTTGCGATTTTCTCCTTCCGCAAATTCTTTTGTCTTCTTGCCGAACCAATCCTGAACCTTCGATTTTGTTGGGTGCCACAACATGTCCTCTTCTTTATTCTTCATGGTCCCGGAAATGGAACCATTTGTTGACTCAGTTCTATCGACAGGGGTTCACTTCGCACTGTCGTCAACAAACACCCTTAAGCACCGGCCCAGAAAGGTTTTACCCTTTCTAGCAACACCTGCGAAGCGAGTGAAGTCTCACCCGAGATGGTTAAGGGGGCTTCAGGAACCAGGTTTCAGCAGTGGGGAAAGGACATGCATCTATTCTAATTCTGTTGGAACATAAACTAGAGATTCACATTCGCATCATGCTTTGAACTTCAAACATACATTCATCATTCGCATATTCGCTATGTAATCAACATTCACATTAGCAGGTTAAAGATGGCGATCGCATCAATCAGAAATTACAGAACATTCAAATATAACACAATATTCATCATTCGACATAAACAGAGATAAAAGAGACAAATCCAAACATCTTCATGCATTAACTCATCAAAAACCTGTGGGATAACCTTCGTAAGGACAGTTCAAAACACCTTATCGCAGATCCATACAAACTTGCCAAAAACATAGCAAAACATCACACAAGTCATTCGCTTGGTTATTGATCAACTTGTGTTCTCATGATCAGATTCCCTTAGGATTACATTCATATTCTTATTTATAGCCAGCTATGGGGGTTACAAAATGGTCCATATGACCCTTTCTAACTAACTAAACTAATCGTGTGCTTCCTTGATCTTCTTGAATGGTCCTTTCTTCTGCGGATGGTCCTTCTTCGTTGTTTTCGGCTTCCGCACTTCATGCGGTCTAACCCCGTGCCAAAAAATAATATTTAAATACTCAAAATAATATTACATCCTTCTAAATTAATTTAATACAAAATACTTTATCCATAATTTATTATCTAGATAAATTAATTAATTACTAAGGTAACTTGGGCCCAAATTATTCCCTTATTGTTAATTTAATACTAGAACCCCATGGGATGGAGTGGTTAGTGTTTTGACCATGGTGGTATAAAAAATGGGGACATGACAAATGACAAGTTGAACAAATCTTTGCTTGGGGTCTAGGGCAGGAAACTAACAATATGTCTGAAGCCCTTTCTCTCTATCTAGGTATTCACCTTATAAAGGAAAGAGGGACAAGGTATGTGAAAGTAATAGGGGACTCGACGGTGGTGATAAAAGAAATGCACTTCAAGGTAAAATAAGAATCAACACCTCTCAAAAAAAAATTAGGAGAGTGAGCTCCCTAGCCAAATCCTTCGCTTCAATCTCCTTCTATTAGGTCCTTCTATACAACAAAAAGAAATTTGACGCTCTAGCAAGTCAGGGTGCTAGACTCCAACAAGGGGCACTTGATTCAAATGAGGGGGCATTTAAACATTTAGATTTAAAATGAAATTTTATCCAAGGAGCATCATTATCATTCTCTCCAAGACTCCACACGTATGGAGGTGCGGGACAGCTCAAGCGCTATCATGGACTACTTCAAGCCCTAACCTTTCTCTTCGGTGGCATTCTTTACTCTAATGGCTTCTCTCTTCTCAAGGAAGGTGGTATATGGGAGACATTAGAATGTCATGCTCTACATCTACTGTGGTTATCCATTGTTTTCAGTGCTGGTGGGAATAGGTGGAAATGTTGCAGGTGCATTGGATGGATAAGGGGGTAACAAGAATTCTTGGTTTCCAACTAGAGTGATTCTCGCACAAGAATTATCATTCCTCAGTGCTGGCTTGCAATCAGTGCTTGGACTGTGATATAGGTAACTTGAGAAGGGTAGTGAGGGACCTTAGAAAAGGGGTGGTAGGCCTCCAACGAGTAATATATCATGTTTGAAGAGACCATCAGGATCAAATCAACAAAATTCAGTGCAACGTAGAAGAAATTAAGGGAAAAATGGATGAACGGGGTGGTGGAATGGTATGCTTGGAAGAGGATTTAAATGTTCATATCTAGGCAGTAGAAGCATAATCAGAACAAAGTAATGCAACTTCAACAACATCACGAAATCCCGAAAAAGACTAGTATGAGGACGCGTCAATGGAAGGAGAAAATGAAACTCGCCAGGAAACAACAAAGAACCAGTAGGATTTCAAATTTCTCAATAGTTTTTTATGTTCTTCAAATGTGTTTTAGTCTTAGGCCAATTTTCAATATTTTATAGCACTGAGGAGTCGATGCCATTTTGGAAAAATGTAAGATAGTTAGGAATCCCTTTCTCCTTCATTGATTTTGTAACAATAATGAATGCTTAGGAATCAATAGTTTGTCTCTTTTGTAAATCTACGTTGTTAGGCATTGAGTTGCAAGCCCTTTTAATACAATCTACTGCCCATTTTTGTGAGAAAAATGTTTTTTATGATTTCGTTAAAACCAATTCTTATCATTATACATTTGGTTTAAACCCCAACCTCACCGAGCTTCCAACTAGTCAAGGGTTTCAACAAGTTTAAGCCAACAATTGTGTGTCATTGACCTTAATCGGGTATGGAAGGTTTCATCGATTTTTACATAGGCTAGAACAAGGTCAATTTGACCTATGCATATAATATAAAAGTATAAAAATAATAAGTGTAATACAAGATTAAAAAGGTATTATGAACGAGGTCATAGGCCTATATATCCGAATAGGAAAGTAAAACCCTGCTATACAAATAGCATTGGTAAAAACCCCAAATATAATCAAGGTAAAATATGATTTCACAGAGGGCTAATAGGCCTATATATGTTTATCAAAATGTTAATAAAGTCACTAAATTAAAAACTCAAAACATGAGCAAGTGAATACGACTACAAAAGTATGTTTGAGTAGACTTTAATCATGGTTAAGCACAAGCATAGGTAACCTAGGTTGTTAAGACCATAGCCATTTAACAATAAAATTTAAGTCTCGAAACAATCACAAAGGTGTGCAAACCAGGCTAACAGACCTATCATATTTCCTCATACAACTTAATTATGTCGAAATGGTTGCATAAAACCATAACAATACAACCAGTGAACAAACACATATAACTTAGATAAAATGTTATCAATATAATTTATCAACTCATAGTTTTCAGTTACAAGTCAGTAAAACCCTTATGGGTTGTTATTTTCAAACCATAGGTCATAGGTTGCATTGACCTTATAGAGATATGACCAAACTCTTACGGTATCCTAGAGTCCAACTTAAAATCCAGGTCCAAATCCATGCCAAACATTGACCATATCATTTAAACAACAAACTTAAACCAAAAACCTTGAGTTGGCAATGCGTTCGAGATGTCGAGCCACCAAAAGGAATTTCCCAATACCTGGAGTGCTAACAAGATTGGTCAAAGAGGGTTTTTTATGGTTGTCAGCTCTAATTGAGAATGCGGATGCTTATGCAGTTCAGAACAATGGACTTAGTAACTAACTTGAGCATGATAAAAAGAACAAAGGTAATGAATAAGAACAAGAAATTGTTCCATTTTTTACATGAGCAAGCCATCATCCTCTGCAAACCAACCAAGATCGTGATCACTTGAATGGACGCACAAGAATGGAGCCGTCTCCATCCTGATGGGTTCCATCACCATTCACCAAGGGACCCATCATTAGATAAAAAGAACTCTAACAAACCAAGAACTGTAAATACAATCAACAGTGCACAGAAGTAGAACAGTAACCCACCATTTGCACAAGTGACAAGCACATTCAAATAGTTGATCGAAATAAGTTGTTATAGAGTCAAATCAAACAAAGTGGGCCATTGTTAGAGTTAGGGGTAGTTTCCTCCCACACATAACCCAGTTCAAATACCCAAGGCCATGTCAGGAGGGAAATAAGCTAGAATTTCTCATATCCAAAGTAAAATGCGGATTGAAACCAATGAAACCTAACTCTATCACCCAGCTCGAAGTGTAGTTATGGACTACAAGTATGTTGTCCAGTCACCATCAATTATAGACCTCATCCAACATGCAGTACATCATTAGGATTTTAAGGAGGGATTAATTGTTTATGTACAAATCCATATGCATGCACATGTTTAATAACCATCTACCAATCCAATGGGTTCACATGCGGGGGTATAACATAGCCACATGGATACAAGTAGATGAATTTAGGTGGGAAGACCTCCTATGCAAAATAGCACTCATGCATCGTAACCTCGGGCTCATAAACATTACATAGTGTCAAAGTATTAGTTCATTGAATGCATGGTTTAAGTCGTGGACATGAAAACTTGTGGCTTATATCCATGGTGTCAATACGTTATACTGGGGACAGTTACACGTTAGGCCCTTAAGCTATATATAAGTTGTATACCATGCATGGATAAATTGAACAAACACATAACTATAACCATACCATAACACCATATTTGAGGTAGAGAATTAATACAAGGCATAACAAATTTTTATGGCATAATTAGGGTAGCGATATGCCACTACCCATAGTTTGTGTGTGTGTGTGTGTGTGTGTGTGTGTGAGAGAGAGAGAGAGAGAGAGAGAGAGTGCGTGTGTGTGTGTAAAATTTCCGAACTAGTTTGAGTTGATGCTAGTGTTAGTACTTAGCATGTTAATTAATAGTTATGATATTACAAGGGTATGCTAATTATGAAAGGTTTCGAGTCAGCATAGGCACAAGGTTAGTGTCGATATGTGGTTGGATAATAAGAGAAATAGATCCCAATAGGACCACTAGTAATACATGCACACACACACACACACACAGATATATATATATATATATATATCGTTAATATCTTCATTCCATACTAATTAGTTACCTATTGATTATAAACATGAACTTGTTTAAACCTGCTATCCAAAGTAGACATAGACTCTACTCATATTGTTTACAATGACGTACGGAACATTGTACATGTTTAAAGGCACACACATACACACATGCACACACACACATTACTAGTGGTATTGTTGGGATCCACTTATCTTATATATGTTATTTGTAATATAGCTTATCTACTCTTCCTAAACATTTATTATCTGGACACATATCGACACTAACCACGTGCCTATGCTAGCTCGAATATATATATATATATATATATATATATATATATTCCAGAGAAAAAATCATTTTATTCATATCGAATAAACGTAGGATGTCCATTAAGGACTTACATTAGAGCGCATTACAATTCTTCCTATTACTAGGATCCAAACAAAACAAATCTATCATATTACCAAAATTGTCCATTGTGGACTAAAACCAAGGCTCCACGAGCCATATATTTTTGCCTCATAAGGCTCCCATGACATCAAAACAAAACATAAAATGTCATATTCCAAATACATTTTCTATATTAAAAAAAAATCAACTGAATCTTTGACTATGCCATCATGAGTCTCTTGCATAGCAATCATTCCCAGTTCCATACATAGTGCTAGCTTTGACAGCTCGTCCATACAACATCTGTATAGGGACAGAAAAATAACATTTATCATTTATGCACAAAAAGCAAAGGCCTAGCCCATTCCATCCTCTCTTTAGAAGGTTGTCCCAAATTAATAGCTTGTTGCTTAAAACTAACCAAAGAGTGATTTTTGACTTAAGAGAGCCTGCCATCTTCCATACTATAGGCCACCACCATTGTTTTTCGCCAATGAAAGTATTCGCCATGCGCTCATAACCAAGCTTCACAGAAAAAAAAAACTCTCGTAGAAGAGTTCTTAGTCCATACTAAGCTATCTTGTAATTCTGAATCCAAATGCACAAAATTGGAGACTAGTTTGTACACATAGTGAGACCATTCAAATGGAGATTCACCCCTGAGTCCTAAATCATGAGGATTTTTCCAGCCTCTTCGACCCCACTCTTGGGGATCTTTCGCTTGAGCATCAACTAGCATTACTATCCTTTGGTTTTTTAATATAGCCAATGTGTTTTCAGAAAGCAAGTAATCATTACCAGCTCCAACCCAAGGATCTTTCCCAATTTTAATATTTTTCCCATTTATGTTCCTCCGGGCCGTCCAATTTCCAACCAGAGGGAAAGCATGAACCAAGGCCTTCCATATGACCGATCCATTCTTATAAGTCTTGGCAAGGTTTCTAAACCATTTGGAGATGAATAATCCTGAGCAGTATTTATAATTCATCACTCTACCCCAAAGGGAAGAGGAGTTTTGGGCCATGTGCCAAAGAGACTTTGTTGCTAAAGACTTGCAAGAAAGAACATGGTTTTTAATGCCCCATCCACCCAAATATTTTGGATTTTCCAAGGTTTTCCATCACACCAAAGGAATTCCATCCACTTGTTTACTTGTCATCCATAGAAAATGGAATTTTTTTTGGTTAAGGATCCCTTTTTGGATGTAATCAATAGAAGCCCAGTATATAGGAATGCTCTACATAACCACTTTGAGAAGAACCAATCTTCCACCTTTGGAAAGAAAACGGTTTTCCCAAAAGGAAAATTTGGCCTCAATTTTTTTGAACAACCACAACCAATCATTAACAGAATATGAATTAGGCTTGAGGAAAAAACCATGGTATTTGAAACCTTCGATAGGGGTTTCACCGGAAACAAAACCACTTCCTTCAAACTTTCTTGGACTTCATCTGAAATTTTATTTTGAAGAAGGCATGATTTTTCTACATTTATTAACATTCTAATGGCCCTTTTATACACTTACAATATAGAATTTATTGACTGAATATTTTCAAAAGAGCCTTCTCCAAGCATCAATGAATCATTCAGGAACATGATGTGGGATAGCTCTTTTGAATCAGACATCGGAACTCCTTTCAGAGAGCCGAAGGTCCTGGAATTATGTATTAATTTGCTCAGAGCATCTGCCATCTGCTAAATCTTAACCCTTGTGACGAGCGAAAAAAAATAGAGGGAGAGCCATTGATGAGTACATCAAAATAGAAAGACTGAACACATCCCATGATCCAATTAATGACCTCTAGAGAAACTTCAATCTGAATCAACAAAAGACGGAGAAAGGTCCAACTTACCTGATCATATGCATTTGACAGATCCAATTTTAGAGCAAAATCGGAAAGCTTATCTTTGTTAATGGAATGTATAGCTTCCTAATCCAATGAAATTGCATCATGGCCCTTTGTCACTTCTACAAAAAACCAACTGCTCTTCTGAAATAATTTAACTCATAATTAGTTTGAGCCTTTATGTTATAATTTTGGCAATAAGCTTATATATCACATTGCAACAAGAAATGGGCATAAATTCATCGAATGAGGAAGACTTCTATTTATTTGGAATCATGGCTAGGAAATTTGAGTTGATAGCACCCAAAACCCTACCCAAATGTTGAGATTCACAGACAACTTTAAGCAAGTCTTCTTTTATTATGTCGAAGAAACCTATGTAGAATTCCACAGTGAAGCCATCTGGGCTCGAACTTTTACCTTTTTGAAAAGAGTACAAGATATGGTTCAATTGCTCAGCAGAGACTTGATCCTTAGTTAAGGCTTCATTCATTTCATCTTAGACAAGCCTCGGAAAGAGCTGCAAGACTTGCAAAATTTCCTAAATACGGTACCCCTCTGGTTCAGAGAACAATGAATGAAAATGAGCCACCTCAGCCTGAGCTTTCTCATGAAAGGAGTGAACCATATTCCCATTTGCGTCTTTAATTTATGAAATAATGTTCATATTTTTTCTATGCGACACAAACCTGTGGAAAATTTTCGTATTGTTGTCCCCTTCGTATATCCACAAATCCTTTCTCTTCAATCTCCAGGGCTTCTCTTCTTTTTCTAGAATAGAGCCCCTCTTTAACACCAAGAATTTTACAGATTTAGCATTCAATTCTGAGAAAATGCCAGAGTTGTTTTGAGAATAGAGGTCCACTATTTTAAACTCCACCTCTTTTAAATGCACCTAATGGTTCTTTCTGTATTCCTTGTCCCATTCTTTTGAGACATTTTTTGCTTTTGCCAAATTGTCCACAAACGGCTACATACAAGAAATAGAGGACAGGGACTGCAAGGGATTCCAAGACTCTCTAACAAGTTTCACATATTCTTCTTCTACCAACCACACTGGATTGAACTTGAAGGGAGAATAAGGTTTAGACTCCTGGATCTCAATCGACATGACGATTGGTCTATGGTCCAACAATCCATCAGTTTCCACCCATGATCGAAATGTCAGGGGTTCATTTAATAGACTTTCCAAAATTAATAAGTGATCGAAAATTCTGAATTCTCCACTTCTTTTTTTCCTCCATGTTGGATCAAGTTTTATTTAAATGGTTGAAAATCTATCAAACCATTGTCATCAAAAAGAGTTGAAAAGAAACCACTAAGAGAATATAGCCTCACATGATTTCCCCAAAATTCTCCAGAGGAAAGAGTTAGGTTGAGGTTTCCTCCCAAGATCACATTATGAAGGTTCCCCATCCTATAAAAAAAGGGTTCCCAGAAGGACCACCTGTCGAGGAAAGGACTGTAGACATTGAGAAAGGAGAAAGTAACACCTATTGATTTGTCTTCCAAGGTTGATTTAATTGAGGACTTGTGTTGGCTTATTTCCAAAGTTGTAAAGGCCGAACTCCAAGCCGACATAATTCATCTCGAAAAACCCTCGGAGTCTAACGAAACAAAAGTCCAATCCTTTAACCATGGTCTCGTAACCTCCTGGGCTTTACTCCCGGAAACCATCGTTTCTTGAATTAAAATTATTGAAGAATTTAGCTTGTAAGACAACCTCTTAAGGGCTAAAATTTTAGGCCCACCCCCTAGGCCTTGGGAATTGAAGGATAGAAATATAATGAGGAATCCTTCCTCGGGAATTTCACTGCTCTAAGTGCTCGACTAATGGTATCTTGTTTGCTCTTACTCTTTGGATTTTGAAAGGAGAGACTTCCATCCCAACGGAGACTTGGAGGGTGGATTTAACACCAACCCTCCAACTGAAGCTTTATCCTCAAGTCCGAGAATAGAACCCCTTGGACAAAGGTTTTAATTATTTTTTAATACAACAAAAACACCTACTAAAACCTTCCTAGGTTTAATAGGAGAAAAGGACTGGGACCCTATCAGGGAGACCGGACCGTTCTGAGCTTGAGGGAAGGACTATTGGGTGGACAATGGATCATGACAGATATCAGAAGGGAGAGGACCAATAAAAATTGTTTCATCAACTGGAAAGGAAAGATTCTTACCAAAATCCAGCATTGAGCTGTCATCCAAAGCACCTGAAGCACTCTTAGTCTCTCTCGCAACCGAAGTCTCTGCGTTTCCACCTTTTTCCTGGTTAGTTTCTGACTGTATTACAACATTCAAACCGGGGAGCATTTTTCCACCAACTTTTTCCATGCCCATGGACACCACCTTCATACCCTCACCTCTAGGGTGAAACTTTTAAACCCAAACTTTCCTATGTCTCTGGAAACCCGACTCTGATTTAGGACAGTACTTTAGCAAGTCGCATGTTTGTCTGTACGCAAAACATCTAAATGGGACCTTCCAGTAATCCAAAATTTGCATCCAAATGTTGCCTTGCATTTCCAATTTAATTTCTTCAAATAAACCATCCCGCAAGTCTAATTCAACTAGGATCCTTGCACAATGGTGATCAATCTTTGATTTCCAATTTTCTTCCAAAGCAATACAATTTATAAGCTTATTTCCAATTGCTTCCAGAATGTAATACTGCCAAAATACAAGAGGTAACCAAGGCAAAATAACCCAGACTTACTGTAGGTTATGTTGTTGATGTATATGTAACTTCGGAATGTATTTCATATATGTATATTGTATTCCTATAGAGATGTTATTATTCCTCTATACGGAAGTGTTTGTATTCCTATAGAGATGTTATTATTCCTCTATACGGAAGTGTCGTCATTTATATTGTAAGTGTCGTAACTTATACTTGATGGGTTATTAGACCACCTTGTTGGGGTCGGCCCTGTATAAGTCATGTGGTTCAAAGGGTTATTAGACCACCCTATTGGGGGTCAGCCCTGTCAACATTATGTTATGTGTTTAAGTTAAGGCCGACATAGTAAAGGTCATTAGGCAAGTCAAGTCAAGTATAAATAGAGTGCGGGAGGCACTCTATTTGATTATTCACTTTCTTACTCATACTCTCATTGGAGAGTGGCGCACTTGTGGAGGAGGAGAAGCAGCTGCTAAGAGAAGACTGTCTCTTATGCTTGGGTTGTATCATTTCTCTATCTATCTCTGAGGAAGTTGTGGGGTTTTCACCTTTATGGTTTTCCCCAATGAAACTCTGTGTGTCTATTGTCTCTTGTGTGCTTGCATTATTATGTCCATGATTGATATGCTGTAGATATGTTGTACATGTTGATATCTCACTTAAGATCCTAGATCAGATTAAAGTAAATTCTGAAATACTAACATGGTATCAGAGCTAGCCTGAAAGAAGGCATGGTATGGCATTTATGACACTTGTTGCACTTGCGAAGCTAGGGCTTGATATAGCAAAAACCAGTCATTGTAGCACTTTCGCTATAAATCCACTTTGGAAAATTTTCAGGATCTGAAACTTTTACAGGTCGAATATAAGGTCCCAATGTACCTTGTATCCGAAGCACAACTTCTAATTCGTTTTACTTTTTGTTTTATGATCTGTACAATCTAGGGTTTCTGCCTCTTCCAGATCTCAGTCATAAACAGGTGACCTAGAAAAAAAAGGTCACAACTTGGGCTAGGAAGCTCCAAATGAAATTTAGTAAAACGTGACAGGTAGGGAACAGACAATACATTCACAGGCCAAAGTTTTAGAGGCCGAAAGTGAACCAGTGACACGTGGCACTCCGTAGAAGTTCGCTCTCCTGTTTTATCCCATAAACAGGTCACGGTGCGACAATTGGCATAAATCTCTCTTAGAGTATCCAATTGAGGTCAGACCTATGGGGTTGGAAAGATAACAGGTCAGGATACCACAAGAAAAAAATTCAGACCCTGTAGATCTAAAATTTTGGAGTTACACCAGAAACAATCAGGTGCATATTTCTGTCAAAACATAATTGGATTTTGAGCACCTTCATTCATGGCTCCGAGAATTTAGGGCTTTGGAGAAAGTTGGAATTTTTTGTATCAGAGACCACAGTTGGATGCTCCTCATCAAAATTGAAATTTAGAGACCAAGATCGAATTTTTTGGTTGGGCAGAAGGTCGGGCTTGGTCAAACCCTAGTTCAGGATTTTGATCAGAAAGGTGAAAAATTAGGGCTTCTGAAAAAATGGGAATTTTTTAAATCTGTAACCATAGCTGGAAGCTCCTTGGAAAAATCAAAGTTTAGAGCTTTGGATCAAACTATTTGGTTGGGTGAAGCTCTGGGAAAATCAAACCCTAATTCAGGGTCCTCCCAGTGAATCTGGAAATCTAAAAGGCAATTTTGAGGGGGGAAACTTTACAGTTTTCAAATTATGAGTATACTAGCTTGACTAGCTCAGAAAGGCACATCTTTCTATCCTTTCAAAAGTTTGAAATTCAAAGTTTGAATTTTTAGGGTTTCTCTGACAAACCCTAATCCAGCTCCAAATCTAGTTTCTGCAAATCAAAGTGGATTGGGTTAATCCTAGAAGAGAATGGATTAGTCACCTGCATAAGTGAAGAAGTTCCTATTTCAGAGGGAGTTGAGGCTAAGGCCTTACATAAGAAGATTACAAGCAATCTCGACAGGTATGTTTCGAGATCTGTTCATGATTAAGTTTATGGTATGTTTGTCTTCATTAAGGTTAGTACAATCTTGATTAACTTTAGACTTGTTGTATCACCTTAATAAAATTATGAATGCAGATATTCATTGATTAGGGTTTTGACACTTATGATTGTACTAATGCATTGTGGTGTTGTATGAGGTTGATGTTGTCCGCTAACATGAAAGGTACATCAAGAAAGACAAATCATGTTCTAGTTCAAGAACATATGACCATGGTGACATGAAGACAAAGATTCATCCATTGTCATGGATCACATAGAAGCTCTACTTACGAGGTATGTGTAATTTGGTTCTACAATGCTTAACCTATGATATATGAATGTTACTAGCACAAGTCATTGAAGAAAACAAGAAGACATCATGTGGGTATGTTAGACATAACTAACTAACACATTAATCCAGGTATGTTTTTCCTATATCAAGTTAGAATCCTACCTTGTGTTAGGATCTTATACTGTTGTATGGTTGATAATGATTGTTCATGAAGTTAGAAATGTAAGTAATCAAGAGTTTGTGCATATTATGTCTCTTACATTGATTGATGATATGACTAACCAGAAAAGTCTTTTGGTCAAATAAAGAATATGCATGAGTAAAAGAAGTATTCCCTGAAACCTTGAATACTAATGTTTAGTATATGTGTTTGAAATGATCATGACTATACATGTTTAAGATTATTGTGTCTTGATAGTATTGACATTATACTAATGAATGTATGTATGAGACCTCGAGGATAACACAATGATGATACTAGTAAGTATGCATAAGTGATCGAGGATGGATATAAGTTCAAGGATAGGTAATCTAGGAAGCAAATATCAAGAGGGAGCACACTCCAGTAGTTCCTGCAAGGAAGCAAATATTGAGAGGAAGTCCACCCTACAAACCAAACAAAGATAAGTAATTGAATTGTCATTTCTTGCATATTTGTTTGTTTAAATAATATTGTTCAATAATGTATATGCTTATGTTCCTAGACTCAGGGTGTGTATTATGCATATTAGAATAATTGCATTAATGAACAGTATACTACTAATATGCATGATGGGTAAGTGGCCTATGGCACTGTACAACATTCCATTGCTACTTATCTAGAATGAAACCTCTTTGCTAACATGTTGGGAGTAGTGCAAACTCTTAACAATGTTCTGGTAGAGATTGGAAGGCATCTAGAAAGTTACGGGATATGGATAAATGTTGTATTGAAGCATTGGCTAAAATAATTGCATGACTGTATGACATATTTATTTATGTGTAAGAATTTGTTCTGAAAACTATGAGAAGTTTCTAATCATGCAATTTAACTTGTTTTGTAGGAAAGATCGTATACGAGCACCTACAAAAGAAGGACTACAACATTTGTTCCAGCAACAAAGTTATCTATTGAAGATATTCAATATATTGAAGTTCCCAGGATCCGGAAAAAATGCCATGATCCGTCGATCATGAAGAATGATGTTTGGGATGTGGTCCCAAGACCTGAAGGGAAGTCTGTTGTGACTTCCAAGTGGATCTATAAGATCAAGCATGCTGCAGAAGGAAGCATAGAGAAATACAAAGCAAGTGATGAAATGGAAGATACACCAGATGGATGTCAAGACAGCGTTCTTGTTTGGTGTTCTTCAGATTAACGTCACTTCGAGGAAGAAGTGATGGACACATTTGCTGGAGCCATTCCAAGCATGGTGAGAGGAGGATCCTTCCCATGGTTGTGGATGTAAGCGTTGGATGATGAGCATCAGAACGATGCTCCAGTTACTGCTCTGTATATGCATCATGTTGGATGCTTGTTATGATCAGTTGGATCATGTATCTATATATGCATCATGTTGGATGCTTGTTATGATCAGTTGGATCATGTATATGTATATGCATCATGTTGGATGCTTGTTATGATCAGTTG
Source organism: Larix kaempferi (assembly GCA_027924585.1). NCBI lineage: Eukaryota > Viridiplantae > Streptophyta > Pinopsida > Pinales > Pinaceae > Larix > Larix kaempferi. The sequence continues at coordinate 7,440,947 of BSBM01001430.1, read as the reverse complement.
GATCATGTATATGTATATGCATCATGTTGGATGCTTGTTATGATCAGATAGATCAGGTATGATGATATGTATCAGGTGGATACATTGTATGATCAGGTATATCATGTATGATGATATACATCAAGTAGATACTTGGTATGCATCAGGTGGATGCACTGTATGATCAGGATGATCATGGATGATGAGCTTCAGGGTGTTGCTCCAGATGATATGCATCAGGATGATGTTGTGATGATGATCAGGATGATCATGTGATGATGTATCTTCAAATGATTGGGTCCTTGATGTACCTGACGAATACGAGACCAGATATCTGCTTTGCAGTGAACACCTTGAGCAAGTATTTGATAGATCCGAGACATGTTCACCTGATAGCTGCAAAGCATATTCTGAGGTACCTGAAGGGTACATTTGACTATGGGCTCAAGTATAAGGGGAATAAAAAATTTAACTTGGAGGGTTATGTTGATTCAGATTGGACAGGCAGTGCCATTGATCGGAAGAGCACTTCGGGGTGATGTTTCAGTATAGGATCCGGTATGATCTCTTGGTTTAGCAAGAAGCAGTCCTATGTGGCACTGAGTATAGCCGAAGCAGAGTATGTCACAGCTTGTTTGGCTAGTTTTGAGGTAATATGGCTTAAGAAGCTACTGTCTGATTTGTTTTGATCTCTAGTTGAGTGCTACTTGTATATATTGTGACAACTAGAGTTGTGTGAGAACCTGGTGTTCCATGACAAGTCAAAGCACATTGAGATCAAGTATTACTATATCAGGGATATGGTGGAGAGAGGAGCAGTGAAGCTCCTGTATGTTGCGACGGACGAGCAGATAGCCGATGTGTTGATCAAGTCACTTGCCAGAGTGAAGTTTGAATACTTCAGAGGGAGACTTGGTGTACTTCAGATCGAGATACCTTCCAAGAGGAAGTGAAGATTCCGGAGACACAGATGCACATGAGCCATTCTCACATAGTGGTAGGTTCATCCTCCTATGGTGTAGATGTAAGGGCTGGGCCATTCTCACATAGTGGTAGGTTCGTCCTCCTATGGTGTAGATGTAAGGGCTGGGCCATTCTCACATAGTGGTAGATTCGTCCTCCTATGGTGTAGATGTAAGGGCTGGGCCATTCTCACATAGTGGTAGGTTCGTCCTCCTATGGTGTAGATGTAAGGGTTGGGCCATTCTCACATGGTGGTAGGTTCGCCCTCCCATGGTGAGTTGTAAGGGCTGAGTGGGATTTTCCAACATGGTGGTAGGTTCGTCCTCCCATGGTCGTTGATGTAATTTTCGATCTTTTTCTACATGCTGGTAGGTTCGTCCTCCCATGGTTGTTGATGTAATTGTTGAGCTATTCCAACATGGTGGTAGGTTCGTCCTCCCATGGTCGTTGATGTAAGTGTTGTGAGCCTTTCACAGATAGTAGTAGGTTAGTCCTCCCATGCTGGTGAGTGTAAGTGTTGTGTGTGTGCATCTAGGTTGTGCTCCATGGACGATGACGATGATCTGAAGATGATGATGTGATAGTATGGTACACAATTTTTGCAGAGGCATATGATTAGTCCTGAGATGCTCTTGCAGGTTTTGCATAGGCAATGTAATTAGTCCTGGGAGATCTTGCAAGTTTTGTAGAGGCAGTGTAATCAGTCCTGAGGTGTACCTACTTGATGGCTTGCTCGCTGAGATGACATGATCAATATGATCATGAGTATCAGGATGATACTCCGTGGTCGTGGATAGGTTGTGCAGTGGCATGTAAAAGGTCCTGGGAGATCCGATAGGTTGAGTTGTGTGCTTGTAATCAATCCTGGGATGCTCTTTCGAGGTTTTGTTAACTCACGTAATAAGTCCTGAGGATTCCACAGTATGGCCAGTGATGATGAAGACCTGCAGGTGGTGAGCCTACATCCAGTATGAAAAAGGACTGGCTCTGTAGAACTTCCTATGACGAGTAGATTGGAGATTGATTGAGATAGCAGTAGCAATGACGATGATCCAGTGACGATGATCCAGAGAAGAAGACTTGTGCTAGTAGATCTGTGTCAAGAAATACCTTCCTAGTTAAGAGGGAGTGTTGATGTATATGTAACTTCGGAATGTATTTCATATATGTATATTGTATTGCTATAAAGATGTTATTATTCCTCTATATGGAAGTGTTTGTATTCCTATATAGATGTTATTATTCCTCCATACGGAAGTGTTTATATTCCTATAGAGATGTTATTATTCCTCTATACGGAAGTGTCGTCATTTATATTGTAAGTGTCGTAACTTATACTTGATGGGTTATTATACCACCTTGTTGGGGTCGGCCCTGTATAAGTCATGTGGGTCAAAGGGTTATTAGACCACCTTATTGGGGGTCAGCCCTGTCAACATTATGTTATGTGGTTAAGTTAAGGCTGACCTAGTAAAGGTCATTAGGCAAGTCAAGTCAAGTATAAATAGAGTGCAGGAGGCACTCTATTTGATTATTCACTTTCTCACTCATACTCTCATTGGAGAGTGGCACACTTGTGGAGGAGGAGAATCTGCTACTAGGAGAAGACTATCTCTTATGCTTGGGTTGTATCATTGCTCTATCTATCTCTGAGGAAGTTGTGGGGTTTTTCACCTTTATAGTTTTCCCCAGTGAAACTCTATGTGTCTATTGTCTCTTGTGTGCTTGCATTATTATGTCCATGATTGATATGCTGTAGATATGTTGTGCATGTTGTTCTCTCAGTTAATATCCTAGATCGGATTGAAGTAAATTCTGAAAAACTAACATATGGGGCTCCCTATTAGAGTTGAAATCAACATGCCACCTTCACATAATGAGGCCTGAAGAACCCCATTGCGAGTCCTGATCCAAAAGCTTGATCCTGTCAACTTCCGAAGACACTTTGAAGAGTATCCATCCTCTCTAAAGGATATGAGATTTTGAAATATATCCTATCTGTGGTTTCCAATTATCTACTAGTTAATTATGGAGGGCTTCCTTTCCCATGAATTTCCCACAGAAGTACCCTACTAATGCAGTTGAGATATATTCAGGGATTTATTTCATGTCAATTTCCTTGCTAACCGAAAGAGAAACAGTTCCCTTCTTAATACGGATTCATTTCTTTCGGCCCACCGAAAATTGCTGATGAGTAGGACCAAGGACATTATTACAGTCAAAATTATTGTCCTTTGAGGGAGGAAGCTAGGATCTAGGGAGATGAGAGGGACTACTCGTGTGAATGTCGTCATTGTGAACCACCATTATATCTTCCTAGTACTTACTCCTTATCTCATTATCATGACAAAAAATCCATCCAATAGGAGATGATGAGTCATAGTTGACCAGCTCTTCATTCATCATTATCTAAGAAGCAAGTATGGAAGAAGCCTCATTGTATACTGAGCAATAAATTGTATATTGAGCAACGACTCCTCATCATTTTTTTCTATGCTTATTAATGGTCCCCCCTCAAGGTTGTTAAACTCCTTAAGTGGGTTAAGGAAGGGTTTTCCTATGTCCTCCTTTTTGTTTCTTTTGGTAGCTAAGGATTTGAGTAGGTTGATTTTGGAGGTTGGAAGGGAAGGAGCTATCAAAGGTGTCAAAGTAGTTGGTTCAATTTTTATTCCCCACCTTATTTTTTTTTATGATATCTTGATATTTGCACAAGCTTCTCTCAGGAAAATAAACCATTATAGATCTCTCTTGGACATTTTTTGCAAAGCTATAGCAATGGAAGTAAATTTTAGAAAGTATTTTATGTTCTATAATGGGCTTGAAGATGAGATGGAAAGAAAAATTTCTTGAGACCTACCATTGTCATCAGGATCACTAGATCTTGGTTTTAAGTTCTTGGGTTTTCACTTAAAACCTAATGACTACAAGTATCTTGATTGGTTCTGCTTGTATAAAAATATAGAAGCAAAAGTCTATTGTTGGTGAAATAGATGGCTTTCTATGGGAGGTAGGTCAGTACTAGTGAAATTTGTTCTTGACAATATTCCTATTTATCGGTCCTTAATTTCTCATGTGCCAAAAGGAATCCTTGATGGGACAGGGAAAAAGTGATTCAACTTTCCATGGATAGGAAATATGGAAAAGGAAGGACTTTTACTAGCAAAATGGTCCAAGTTTGCAAGACCTAAAGAAGATGGAGGTTGCGGCCTAAAAAGTATTTACATATTCAGTCAATCCATTACAACAAAGAGTTTGTGGAGGCTTCATTTTTTGGATGGTTTGTGGACCAAAGTAAAAAAAGAAAAATATTTTGGAGGTAAATTTACTAAGGAATGGATTAGGTAGAGCTAGAATATTTCAAGGGTGCATCAATAGTTTGGAAATGCTTGGTTGAAGCTTTCCTTGTTATTGGTTCTTGGGTAGCCTAGAAGATAGGTAGATGGAATAAGGTAAAATTGGGGAAGATCCCTATATAAGCTATCCAAAAAAATTCATATTAAATCATCCTCTACTAAAAGAGCTTCACTCCATAGGTTTGTCGAAATTAGCAAATATATCAAAGCAAATGAGGCCGTGGGATTGGTTCTAGGATTGGTATACAACAGAGGACTTGAATGTACCTAGAAATATTGTAAATGGGTGGTCCACCTACATTCACTTCTCAAACATTTTTCCATTATACTTTGGGTTAGGAGGATGGGAAAGAAACAAAGCTCATGGGACCCTCACAACTAAATTGGTATGAGGCTCAAATGGGTGTTATTTTAGAAGTTGGCCTAAGAAATGAAAAGGCTTAGTGGGGGACTTTGGTCACGGGGGCTTCACTCAATAAACAGCTATCATAGCATGTTTGATCGTGGCATATGAAACAATACCCCTAATTTCATTAAATATTGGAAAATACCTTCCAAAATCATTTTTTTTAACCCCCTCCCAATATGCCTTCTCAATTTAAAAAAACCCCTATTTTCACTAGATATTGTATGTATCAATTTTTTCATTAACATTTTTTATACCCCTTTATATTTCTACCTAGTATATTGATATGATACCCCTCTTATGACCCCACATGCATTCTACAATGCACCTTGCTTCTTTCGATGTATATCATGGATGCACATTACTTCACCCACAGTGCAATTACTCAACCACATATCATTATGATTTGCAACATCTAATGGTCCAATGAAGAGATAGGAGATCACTTCTTGTATGTCACTAGAGCCAATGCACATAGTACAACATTTAGATTGCATGTTGCAGTTCCCCAATCGCTCACTAAGCCTATTGTAGGCTAGGTACCCAAGCCCCCAGGGCCTGTAACAAGCTCTGGGAGGCTAACTAAACCTCCCAAGGCCTGTAATAGGCACGAGTGGTTGGGTATTCAAGCCCCCAAGGCCTATTGAGGGCCTATAATAGGACTTGGAGGCTTAGAGCCTCCCAAGGCTATTGGTAACAACTGGCTGAGTGTTATTGGTAACAATTGGCTGTCAATGACCACTATCTCTCGACTATGATTGACTGGAAACCCACTTCACCATGAAACCCTTGGCCTCAAGCATGCCTCAAGACGCGATTTCCCTGCGTACTAATAAGCCCAAGACTTGCCTCAACCCAATTTCTCATCCGACCATGATCCCGCCATCTCCATTTGGCAGATATTTGTCAGCCTTCCCATATAAAAAAGATCCCAAAGTATTTTTGTATTGTTACATTAAATAAAAAAAACCCTTTTCCCCTTAATATATAATAAATATAATATTTAGGTTTTTATGAACATTTAATACCGTAATATGAATCAACGTGGTATTATATTGCCTTCTAGTGAAGCCCCCGTGCTTTGGTTTGGAAACTCATAGGCCCTCTAAAAATAGTTTTTTTTTGTGGCCAACCCTCTCAAACAAGGTCCTTATCTAGGACAATACCCAAGAAAGAAGTTGGAATGGGCCAAGTATGCATTTTTTGTGCAAACAATATTATGAAATAGTAGATCATATATTTGTTACTTGCCCTTTCTCAAGATCTCTCCAGAAAAAATTTGCGTTGTTGATTCAAGGCTCATTCATCTGGTGCCAAGGATCTGATCTGCAGGAGAGACTTCAAAGATGGATGCTAAATAAGTAAAAAATAGAACATAAATCTCTTCCCTACTTCATTTTATGGATCCTTTAGTTGTCTTGAAACAAGATGTTTTTTCACGATCTTTCTTTGTATATTGGTTGGTAGATCATTAAAGTATAATTCCATACATAGATAGTTGGAAGAACCCTTCTTTGAAGACCCCAAAGTACTTAAAGCATCATGAGATTGACACTACATTTGTCTAGGATTTCTTTGATGGTGCATGTCAAGGAGCTATAGGTATATGTGTGGCTAAGATGATCTTGCATGTTTCTTGCTTACATTGATTTTCATTGAAGTTTGGAGTTGGTACAATTACAAATAATAGAGATGGAATTTTTGCCTTATGGTCTCTCTGGAAAACATCTACAAATAAAGGAATAAGGAAGCTTCAAGTGTTGGGTGATTTAAAATTGATTATAGATTGGGCTAATGGAGGTCACCTCTTAAATCTAGATTTGGGAGGTATACCACTTAAAGTTTTGGTGGTAAAGCAACAATTTGATTTGATGTAATTTCCTTCAACAACATATATAGGGAATCAAACACAAAAGATGACCCTCTTTCAAAGGCTCCACTTTTCATGTAGGTGGTTCCTTCTTAAATCATGAATTCAAGGGAATGACCTCTTGGAACACTATCTTATATCACTATTTTGGTAGTTTGGTTTGTTTTATTTGCTAGAAAGGTCATGTTAAAATTATATTGTAATGCTGAAAAAAGCTTTGATTGATCTAATAAAAGGCCAAAGTCTAACATTGTAAGACCATATTATGTAGAAGATATGATAGAACATAGACTATCTTTGTGATTTTTATAATAGTCTTTAGGCTAAGACTAGTATATTTCAATTTATGATTTTTTAAAGCTCCAAGAATTATATTACTTTAGTCAAAATGTACAAAAATTTGCAGTTTCAGTCTTCCCCAAGGGAAACTAGACCAAAGGTAAAATAATAGTCTATCATTTGATGTTTTGAGAGTCCTAATATGTTTTATACAAATATTTAAAAAGACCACTATAATTAGAGCATATATATTCCTGTATTTGAAATTATATATTATGCCTAGTCCATACTTTGTGATAATTGTTAAACAAAAAACTATATTTAAGAAAACCTGGTCTAATCTACATTTCATTGTCAAAGATGGAGATGAGGGGATCCTCTTTCCTGTGAGAGGAATATGGTGTTTGAATAAGGCTTGACACTGGGTTAGAAGCAAATCCAAAAGCATCAAAGTTCAATCGAGTGGTGGATTTGTAAATCATGTTATGTCTGTCCACCATTATAATGTCCCCATTTTGACCCCCTTTGCATTAAATCGTAAATGATGTAAATATTGTAATTTAATCATGGTGAGGAGCTCAAGGCCAAGGCCCCACTATTGATTCAGCGTTTTATGTATCGGCAAAAAATAGATGCCTATGGTTCTTGTGCTAGATAGGCACAATGTAAATTAAGACATCATGTAAATACGAATTTTAATGAAAAACCCACAACTAGCTATGCAATGCAACAAAGAGATGGGGGCATGATTCTACAAGGAATAGGGAGGGAAATTATTCAAACCCTTGATCCAATGGTGTTAATCCATGTGTCAATGAGAAAACCCATAAAGCACCAACTACCCATTTTGGGTTAGGGACCCAATCATTTAATTCTTCCAAGAGTTGGTTGAGGCAGTTAATGCCTTGGGAATGGAGAGGTATGGAAGCCAATTTCGTGCATGGGCAAGCCATCAACCTGGGAATTCGTATTTTGTCTCCTTGGGCAAGAAAACACCCACGAAATGGTGCCCAAAGCCATTCTGAACACACAGTATTTCCTCTCTCACGCAGTCTGAACTATTGGGTGTTTCCCCATCACGTATTTCACCATTTTTCCTGCATTTTCCATGCCTGGGAGCTCATTTTTGCAATATACAGCAGCTGGGAGAGAAGGACCACGATTTGGGACTGTTATGGAGGCCGTTTTTGCCCCAGAATGTCCATGGACGTTTTTCTAAAAATGGATTTGGCTTCCCAGGGTTGTTCCCCATCTTCCAGTTTCATTTTTGGGTTGCCCACATTTTTCTGAAGCAAATGAAAACCCCATCTTTGGCATCTCACTATAAAAAAAAACGTTCCTTCATGCCCAACACTTATACTTCTGCTATTATGTGCATCCTTGTTTTGGTTTGAATCTGTGAGCAAGAGATTGGAGTGGTAGTGGATAGAAAGGGCTTGATAAACCTAGTGGGGGAGATAAACTCTCAAGAAGATCAAGAGGGCTTTGGCTACTCTTCTATGCACACCCTGAGAGCACTAGATGGGGAAGGTATGGCTTGAGGGACTGTACAATAGTGAAAAGAATACTTCCTTGTGTTGGGTGTGTAGGTATTGTGGGTGCCAAGCTAGATAGATCTCGTAAGGTTACCCCTGGCTCTGTGCTTGAGCTCACTAGCTTAGCCACTCTTCCTTTCCATTTCCTAGAATCCTGATAAACCCAATTGTAGATTGGCTTGGCTCATCTTGGTGTATGCTTGGCTATGTGTGAGTTTGTTGTTCCCTAATTCCTTGTAGAGATCATGCCCAGCTCGGGGGTGGCAGTTGTATCAAGAGGTTGATGAGCACAACTGGCCTATGGTTGGGTGGAACGTTGCAATTGCATAGCCAGTTGCTTGGGACTACTTTGTTAAGATAAGTATTCTCTTGTGTTAACTTTGCAATTATTATTTGATGAATATCTTGAATGTATGATAGAAGTGTAATTGAAATTACTTCTGCTGTGTTTTCTTATAATTATACATTTCCATATGTCTTTTTTATATTACCTGAATGCTTATGAAAGAGTTCATGGGGCTAGATGCCCAGTTTTAGCATCATGATCCTCTCTATCATGCAGGAGGATAGGAGGGGACATTACAACCACTTGCTTAATCTAGTCTTGGATTTCATCCAACTGGTGCATCAATTAATTTCTCTCATCTCGATTTTATAGCAACGCCTTTATAAGAAAAGCCTTGATGTGCCAGTAAAGGGCAAGGGTTTTGCAGTATTTAGTCTCTCTAGTCCTTGATAATAGTTGAAAAGGTAGTCAAGTGTGTTGACTCATTTTCTACATTGAAAACAACAATTTTAGTGTAATCCATAATTAAAATTTCAATAATGATTTATAACGATAATGTTAAATCTTAAAAAATCAAAACCTTAAGATGTTTAACTTTTTTCAAAAAAATAAATATATTCACTTAGACTCACGAGTCACAATAAAATGGGCAAGTGGAGAGTATAAGATGCAGGTTACGTCACTCTTGCATTGGTGTAACAGGATCACGATGGAGATAAAAATGTTCAAAAAAATTACTTTTGAGCACATTTATAGACAAAACAATACTTGGGTTGATACTCTATCTAAGGAATCTTTCGATGGAGGAGTATTATATTAGGAAGAATTTCAGAAAAATCACAGATTTGATGAAGGATCTGTGAATTTCTTTGATTTTTTATTTGGTTTTGTATTGTCATCTTTGAAGTTTTTGGCTTTTTGATATGTCGTTAGACATGTCTGGAACTAGTTATGACTGATTTTTTATCAACAAAGTTGATTATGCCAAAGTCTTTATGACTTGAAACTTCATGTACTGTTTGATTCGGTATCGAATATCAATAATATGTTTTTTTCTATTGGAAAAAAAATATATATATATATATGACATTTTTATTACTTATAAAAACATAAAAACACTTTCTTTAAATATTATTATACAATATAGAAGATAAGTGATTTTTTTCCCTTTTTCATATACTACTCATCACTAAATTGCATGATATATTTTTTTTTATATCATATTAACATTTGAAATATGACCAAAACTAAACTAATGTTATCCATATTATAATTATGGACTATAGTTTCAAAAAAATCTATTATGTAATATAAATATTACAAAGATTTGTATATAAATCATAAGTAAATTTTAAGTTGATTAATTATTTGATTGCATGTATATGATCATATTTATATAGAATTGTTTTTAATTATTTATAAATATATATATAAGGTTATTATAAATTTTTTTCTGAAGAAAAAAATGTACTTTTGTTATTTCTGAGAAATAAAAAAGTACATATCACTTCAAGGCTTTCAATCCTTGATTCTTGATGAAACATTGTTTCAAAAACCAATATTTATCATAGCTCAAAAAACAGATATTCAGTATCAAATACTTTATCAAAACTGTCATGTGCAGTACAATGCATCTCAGCATCGTAACAAAAAGGGTCTATATGAAAATACAAAAACACTAAAACAAGATTAGTAGGCATCAAAAAAGAAAGAGTTTAAGTGACCAGAATGGACGCAAGTATCATCAATCCATTCTTCCCAATATAGAACCCCTCGTATACCATCAAGAGCTGATTTTGACAAAGCATTAGCTATATCATTATTTACTCTGTAAGTATGCTCGATCGAGATGTCTTTGAACCCTTCCAGCAATGTGGAAATTTTGTGACACCACTGTTGAAGTAGAATGTTCTCCAGCTTATCCTGCTTATTTTCCCACTTCACAATAACCATGGAGTCTCCCAAAATATTGAAAGCATCAATGCCACAGATAGAAGCAACTTTTAGTATACCCCAGAAGCTTAATAGCTTCGCTTTCGTATTTGTTCCATCACCACAAGCAAATTGAAATTTGAGACAATAGTCCTTTCCACAACTGATTGTGAAACCAACACCGCACTTGTGGTATGAGCAGGCACCATCAAAGAAACCGACAGCTTTTTCAGTATTCACAGGCATGGGATTTCTCAGAGGATGCATTTTCTTTTTCATAAATGTCTCATTTGTGTAAAAATGAACCATATTCCAGAAAATATTTAAAGTCTGATAAGTAGAAGGGGTTACATCCTGGAAGATAGCCAAATTTCTTGATTTCCAGATAACCCATACATGGAAAGCATGAAGATGTTTCAGCTTTCTGTTTCTACATATCCAACTTTGAAAAGCAGATTCACAATCCATATTTCCTGGCCAATCTTCGGCAATCCTGTAGCTTGTGCATATAGTCTTCCATACTGGCATAAAGAAAATACAGTGTTTAAACAGATGGCTAACTGTCTCCTCTCCTTTTTTGCATAAAATACAAATTCCTAGACCAGAAAAACCTCTACGTTTTAAATTCTCCCACGTGAGTAGTTTGTTGTTGAAAAGGAGCCAAAGAAAACACTTGATTTTCATGGGGAATTTCCATTTCCATAAGGCCAAAGACCACCATTTACTATCACTATCCACATAGTGATCAACTAACGCCAAGTAATCCCATCTAGCAGTCACTTGTCCATTCACCGAATTTTTTTCCCAAACTAATTGATCCTATTGATCATTAAGACGAATGCCAACCAAATTTAGGTTCTGGATGTACTGTTCCCATTCTACTTTCCAAATATCAGCGAGTCCCAAGTCTGGCGCGGTGAACCAATAAGAGGGATCAGGAACATGATAGGATGATGTCTTAAATTGATTAAGAGTATAAAGACCCAGGCTGGAGAAGTGATTTCGCAAGTCCTGTGATAAGCAATAATCCCCACTAAAGCCTGAAATGGGATCCACACCAACATATACTTTCTTCCCACCTTCCACCCTCTAGGAGAGATTATCACAAATCCACGGGATAATTTTCATGAAACCCTTCCATATGAAAGACACATTTTGGATATCTATCTTTGGCATCCTGATCCAGCTATAAATATCAATTTTTATATATTTTGCATGAAGAGTTTTGGTCCATAAATTATCTCCAAAGAGTCCTCGCCATAGACTTTTTAAAGTGAGCGCAATATTGAACCAGTAGATGTTCTTTATATTCCAGCCCCCATCTTTATATGGCAACGCAAGAGAACTCCATTTTGTAAGATTAAATTTTTTCTTGTCCTTGTGGCTTGACGAAAGAAAGGAAAACATGAGGCCATTTAAAATCTTCATAATAGAAATCAAAATTTGAGCTAGGAGAGCCCAATACACTGGTAGACTGCTCAGTACATATTTGAGCAGGGTAAGGCGAACTCCCAAGGAAAGATGTTTGAAGACCCATATATTAATTCTCTTTTCAAAACGACCAACTAACCACCTCCAGTCATGCTTTCCATAACAATTTGGTTTTATTAAAAAACCAAGATACTTTACACCATCTTTTAGCTCAGTTGTATTATAAGGTAAAAAATTCAACACCTCCAATAAGACAGAGTTAGTAATTTGATTACAAATTAACACAGATTTATGTTGACTGATTTGCATCCCCGTCGCATTGTAGAAGAGAGATAGAAGATCATAAATGTCTTTCCATTCCTCAGCAGAATCTGAAAAAAGTAAATGACATCGTCAACAAAAGGAGATGAGTGATATACCAGTTTTTTGCATTATACCTTTGACCTTGTTCTTGTAATTTTCCTCACCAATCAAGAGATTGAGCCCTTCAATTACTAATAGAAAGAGCAGTGGAGATAATGGACACCCCTAACGTAGCCCTCTACAACAATTGAAAAAAGGGGTCGGGCACCCATTAACCAGGAATGAGTAATTTGTTGATATAACGTAGGCCATAATCCAGTTTGTAACCATATAAGGCACCCCAATCTGCAGCAGAACCAATTTCAAAAAGCCCCAATCTATTTGGTCATAAGCTTTCACAAGATCAATTTTCAAAATAAGATACTTCATCTTTTTTTATTTGGCAGTGTGCAGAACTTCTTGAGTGATGCCCACTACATCTAGGATCTATCTATCAACTAGAAAGCCGAATTGTTCTTTTGACAACCACTTGGATAGTTGAGGCTTTATTCTGTTTGCAATAACAATTGAGATTAGTTTATACACCAGGTTGCATAGGGCTATAGGCCTGAAGTCAGCAAATGTGTCTGGTTTTTTTTTTGAATTAAAGTAAAAAATGTTGAGTTCAGTCCACCAGGAACCCAACCTTCGACCCTCGTGAATTCAACCATATTCAGTAAGTCTTGTCCCATGCAATAAAAAAACATAAGGAATAGGTCAACTGACCATCCATCAGGACCAGGTGCCTTTTCCTTCTTGAAAATTTTTAAAGTATTCTTGATCTCAATCAATGAAACCGACCTGCCTATTTGAATTCCATCCTCAGGAGATAAAAAGGATGGAAATAACTTCAACACCTTCAGTTGATCCTTGATGTTGGACAATTTTGGATCTGACTAATGCTTATTGAAGTGATGAAAATCCTTAGACTCAATCAAATTTTTCTCTGAAATATCATTACCCACAGCATCCTTGATAGACTAGATTGAGTTAACACATCTCCTGTGAGAGGCAAAACTATGGAAGAATCGAGTATTGTTGTCCCCCAACTGAAGCCAGGTGGCCCGACTCTTGAGTCTCTAGGTGCCCTCTTAAGCTTTTAAAATATCATCAAGTCTCTTTTGTAATGCCAGTAACTCCAAATTTTCCTCATCAGAGAAAATACCATTGAGGTTGAGATTATGCAAAATTTTGATTTGATCTTTTATCACAATAAGATCAACTTTGTCCCTTTCTTTCTTATAAATTTCCCACTCTTTTGTCCTCCTTTTCAATCCTTTGAGTTTAAAAATCAATGACTCAACCGGATTCAAATTTGGAGGAGGAAAAGTTTGGGTCCAATTTTTTCTAACCATTTCGCAATAGCACTGTCATTCAACCATGTACTGTTAAACCGAAATGGTTTATTCACCTTGCATTGGAAATCATCAATTTGTAATACAATGGCTTGATGATTAGAAATTGTGGAGTGTTCGATCCAAGATCTGTATCTTGATAAATTTGAAGCCATGGACTCAACTAAAAGGAAGCAATCCAGTCTTTTTCTAATGCAACCAGTGCTCTGTTGTTTATTACTCCAAGTTGAGCCCATGTTTCTAGGGAGGACATCAACTAAATGGGCTCTTTTGAGCATATCAGAAAAGAAAACAACCAGATCATCCACCTTCGTAGAGGATCCCCATACTTCAACCGCAGAAAGGGTAAAGTTGAGGTCCCCTGCCACAATTAGATTCAGGGTATTTAGTATACCATTTATTTCCAGAGTCTTCCAGTAGATCTCCCTATCCTTGTATGGAGCATACATGTTGAGGATAGCTAGCTCAATTTTGTTGAAAATAAACTTTCCTTTCAAAAGAATCCCTCCAATGGTCTTATAAGATTTGAAAGACATGGCAGAAGGATTCCAACCAGTCAATAAACCTCCAAACTAGCCACATGAATCCAACGCACTGAAATACCACCCAGACCACCGCTTTGTGAAGAAATCAATGGTCATCTCAGTAGAGAAACGGGTTTCCTGAATTAAGAAGCAGTCAAGGCTAGTAGATTTTAGGAAATTGGTAAGGGCCCTAGCCTTAGAAACCCCCCCAATACCATGAACATTGAAGGACAAGATAGACATTAAGTAACCATGTGTGTGGGGGCTCTAAGGGCCCCGGGTGTGGAAGAATTGGACTCAGCCATATCTAAACGTGAAGACAAGGGAATGAAAGTATCCCCCACTCCCTTCTCTTTTAATTTTTTTTCCTACAAATTGTAACATTCGAGCACCTTATCAAAGGGATGATCACTTCATCAGATGGGAGAGGGTTAATAGCATAAATATCCAAAGGAGAACCATCAATTCCTTTCATAGACAACAGAGAAATTGGAAAAGAGTTTTGTTCAGGATTTTGCAGGGGATTTTTCTCAATTAAAGGGGCACATGGAAGATTTAGGGATTCAGTTACAACATGCAAAGATGGTTCAAGTCTAGTGTTCACCCTCGCAGCAGGGGAAGGATCACAAGAAATATCTTGAATAGGGTTCACAATAGGGTAAATAACACAGGAATCAACTGGAAGATGATTTACAGTCAAGGAAAGATCACGTGTTACATCAAGGTTAGGGTTCATAACAGGTGAGGGTTCAAATGTAGATCCATGCAATTCAAGTCACTCAGTAAATTCCTAGCAAGGGGTTTGGCATTAGAGAGGCGTAAATCTAAATATTTTCCATAGATAAATAAAACTCCAGCTCTGCTTTGGAAAATCCTTCATAAATAACAGAGGGCTCATCTAATGACTTACCAAGTAATGGATTATCATCTTTGACTGTAGGAGTCGGGCTTTCAAAATCCACCACCGGCGTAGCACCCCTGGTTCCAAGTTATGGAAAACAAGCACGAATATGTCCAGTATAACGGCAATTGTAGCAGCGAAAAGGAATACTTTTATAATCAATTTTCTGACTGATAACCTTGTTTCTCCACAAAATATCCACAGATGTTGGAAGCCCCTTCTTGACGTCAAAATCAACCAGCATAGAAGCAATACGCTTATTGATCCCATAAATTAGGTTTTTCTCCAACCTAATGAAGTGACCCATCACATTCCCCAGCCATTCAAAGATGTTCAGAGTCCATAACTCGAAGGGGAAGCCGAGCAGCAAGACCCACAAGTGTCTAACAGTCGCATGTTCTGTTTTT
This sequence comes from Larix kaempferi, assembly GCA_027924585.1. Classification (NCBI taxonomy): domain Eukaryota; kingdom Viridiplantae; phylum Streptophyta; class Pinopsida; order Pinales; family Pinaceae; genus Larix; species Larix kaempferi. The sequence continues at coordinate 7,425,384 of BSBM01001430.1, read as the reverse complement.
GGATTAAAATTGGCGTGACAACGCTTGAGCACCATGGAACCATCCTTGATCAACCAACACTGATCCAGAATCGAGGCGATGAGATCTTCATTCGGAAAAAGGAAGGAAACCCACCCGCGTGAAAGGAGACTGGTTCTGGGGGGTAGGATGAATAATGGTGTCCAGTTTGTATTCACCCATTCGACCAGTTCTATTTGAGAAACCCTAGTACCCTCAATACGACCCACAACTCCTCTCCTAGCAAGGAGAGAAACCCTGTCCATGTTAGCTTCATCTGCTATGGTAAAGACCGTTGCTTCCTTCCAAGATTTATAAGATTTAAGGTTTTGTTTATGTCGAGCAACAACACCAGAGAGTTTGTGTGAAACCCTTGCCATGGAGGCAACGAAAACCTGCTTGGTTTCAAAATCCGTAGTAGTATTCTCCTTGGATCTAGTATCAAACGAAGAGCCCAAATTTGACCTTTCTGAACCCATCATATCCGAGGATAGGTGTCCCAAAGTTAGGAAAGGTCAGCTAATTGTGGACTACAGGACAGCCAATTTCCCTCCGACAAAAAGACAGGAAAAACGCCGACAACAAAGAGGAAACTACCAGAAAAAACCTTCAACTAGCTAGAAAAAAGTCGGTTAACCACCAAAAAATTAGTGTTTGAGGAGAAGCATCAATAAAATGACAGGAAACAAAAGCAGGGCTGGGTTTCGCAAAATATAAGCAGACAAAAACTACAACCTAAAAAAATTCCCACTTTTTGATACCTTGGTTGGTACTAGAGCTAGCCAAAAGGCTAGCTGGACTCCAAGGGGCTCCATATTGTCACCATCATTCTGCAGAAAACCAGCCCTTACCAACGAACCGACATATGGAAACCGTAGCCATCACTCATCCTCCCCTCCCATGGTTGAAATGATTTCACTTTATATAATATGGCACAGTATGATTTTAATTAAAACAAGTTTTGAGCCCATCTCCCATTCAACGTCTATTTTTGCTTTGTGATAACTAAGGCATACATTACCATCTCCTATAAGGTAAAAATGCCCACAATACAACAGTAAACACAGCCATACAACGGGAAATGCACGCAATACATCATAAAATGACTGCACATACAATAAGAGATGCGCACAATACAATAAGAAATGCCCGCAATACAACATGAAATGCCCGCAATACATCAAAAAATGCCCACACATTCATATAAAATGCCCGCCATACATTTGGGTATACCTGGAAAACTTCAAGAAATGCCCTCCATACATTAAGAAATGCCTGCATTTGTTACTTTGATTTTTGAAATCATGCTTGGTTTGAAAATCCATAGGTTCTTTTGTCTTGCTAACATATGCATACCCCCCAAGATGCACACAACCATGTATTTAAGATGTCCACAATACAACATAAAATGCCCGCAAAACATCAGACTAAGCCACAATAAATGCCTGCCATACCTCAGAATAATCCCACCAAGCAACAGGAAATGCCCTCCAAACAACAAGAATTTCCCACCTTACAACAAGAAATGCCCTCCATACAACAGGAGATGCCCACCATACAACAGGAAAGGCCCTCCAAACCTCAGAATAAGCCCACCAAACCACAGTAAATGCTTGCAAAACAAAAAGAAATGCCCACCATTGCCATAGTAAAAGCCAAGAATTGAGCACACAAAGCGAGCAACAACCACTCAAATCACTGGAATGTCACCTTGAACAGTCCTAATTCGTCCAAAGATTTCCTCAATTTGCTTTCCATAGAAAAATCCAAAAGAAATTCCCTTGTGACCAAATTCATTTCCTCACCAAGGTGCCAATCCTTTGAGCCGAAAGGCAAGGAAACTTTGTCAAAAAATGCCCTTTCAAGACATGTATCCAAAACAAGAATATGGGTAGTGATTTGTTGAACTACAACAATTAGACCTTCCATCTAGGACCTCATCCATTTTAGTTGGGAGTGAATATTATGAATATCGGCCTTAGAAGCACAGATTCTTTCAGGAAGATCTTCCAACTTTTTCTCAAAGTCCATTTCAACAAGACAGTTCCAAATCCCTTCCAAAAAAATAATTCGATTGCCAACCCAATTGAAATGCAAAACAAACCCAATATCCAAAGCACAACCAATAACCACCATAAAGTACAAGATACACTCACCACAATGGAAACCAAGGAATTGTTCACACATAGCAAATAAAAACCAACTAGAGGAGTTATCCTTCCAAACTGACCGAATCTCTACACAATATAACGACACCCCAGAATCCCAAACCTTCCAAATAAAATATATTGCAAAGTCCAATCACAAACATAAAGTTACCTAGGAGTGAACCTCCACAAAGAAAGAACTCAAGGCTGCAGAAGGACAATCTCCCAGTGCACAGCAAAGGGCTTCAAAATTCACTTGACGATTCGCCACCATTCCAAAGTTTCCCCATGCACCACTTTGTCTACCTCCAGTGTTGTTCAAAAGACAAGAATGGAATGATCTATACAAGAAACATTGAGAAGCTTCTCGTTGAACCTTCCAAATAGGACCTACATGTGCCCTTATTAAAATCCCAAGTGTGCGAATGAAGAAATCACAGAGATGTGCATTGACCCAAATGCTATGAGTGATCCACATGTCGTAAAGAGTTATTGAACCCATTGCCAAGTGTAGAGTGCTTGGAAAAACAAACTTATCATAAAAAAAAATGCAACGGAGCCAACAATAAGTGAGATGATAAGGAGGGAGTTGTTGTCACACAACTTGTAGTTGCCCCTAGTGGTATCCCATCCGGGACGGTAGAGGAGACAGGCAACTAAAGAGGTGACCCAAGATATGCCACAGTTCCCAATGAAAGGTGGGAGTCACGTCAACCGAGGCACTCTTCGCTTTAGGTCAAGGTGTAAATAGACCAAGGGGGAGACCCTATAACCAATCACAGTTGATTGGATCCAAATAAAGGTTTCTAAGGGTAGGTAAATGATGAGTTACGGAAACCAATGCAAGGCTAAGTGGACCTAAGAGTTAAGGAATGGTTGAAGGTGGTGTAAGAGATTGTTAGTGTTTCAACCTATGTATGGTTTAGGCCACATGATGGGGTATGATGACTAGGTATAGTACCATGTGTTTACACAAGTGGGTCTTGTTTTCTTGGGAAGTGTGAAATGGTTCTAGGTAGGCCCACAAGGTGAAGTTATGTGTGAAGTTGGTACTATAGGCTGGATAAAGGCTAGATCTATGACTCTAGGTTGATTCTAGGAGTACCCATGTACTAGATCTAGGGTTTGACACAATTCCCAAGGAGTGCGACTTGCTTAGAGAAGGACTAGTGCCTTGTTGGATGGGTTAATGGGGTCAAAAGGTATGTCAAAGTGTAGATCGGGACACCTAGAAGCCAAATCAAGTGGGTTAAATGAGATCTAATGGTTGGATCTTACTAGATCTAGGTTTTTCAAGTAATGACCCTAAGTGGACCACAATCCCTTGAAACAAGGAATGCTACCCCCAAGGCGGATCGTGACAAAAAGACAGTCTAGACCTAGGTTTCAAGGTATGGGCATTCCAAATCCACGAAAATCTCAAACACCCACCTCCTGGAAGTGGACAAACTCACTTTTTCAAGGGAGTGCGACTTGCTCAAGGAAGGCTAAAAAGTGGGTTTGGTGGACCAAATCAAGTCCAATGGCCACCAAACTGTAAATCCAAGATGCTAGTACCCCGATCTATGCATGCCCAAAAAATCAAGTCAATCCAAGGGCTAGATCTTAGTAGATCTGAGTTTTGAGGTGCCAAGAAAATCAAAAGGGGGTCTTAACCCCTTAAAACATGGAGAGATGTCCACAAGGTAGATTTCACCAAAGTAAGAATCTGGGGGTAGGTTATCAAGTGTCTAGATTGCAAATCAAGTGGGATATCACCTACCCATATGCTAGATCTAACCAAACAAGCTTCTCTCTAGGAAGTGCGATTTGGGTTCAAGAGGGCTTTTTGCCTTGAAAAGTGTATCAATTTTTAGCCAATCACCACCAAACTATAGATCCAACTAGGGGTGGATGCTATAGAGGTGGGTTTTCAATATCTCTTCAAAAGCAAGGCTAGATCTAAGTAGATCTAAGAAATACCAAAAACAAGGGTTTTAATTGATTAGGGTTTTTATGATCTAGAAATTATGGAAGATTCAAGGAAGTAAAAGATCATACCTCTTGGAACATACCTGGATGAAGAGATGAATGCTAGTTGAGACGAGGATTACTTTGCCAAAGATTAAATGGAGAATTGTTGAATCCCTCTTGCCAAATCGATTTTCCCAAGCCACATGTGATTCCTTCTAACCTGTCAAGCCAAGGAGCAAAGCATCAATCAGTTTAACATGTTGAAGGTAGATACAAGTAAGAGAGAGAGAGAAACATAGAATAGTTGACACAAAGGCAAAACTACTCCCTGTCAAACCAAAACGACTTCTTCCAAGCTTGAAGGGCAAGCCTCCCCACCAATTCGCCCTTGTCCAAAATCGCCCTCTTAACCTGTAAATGAAATATGGCAAATATGCAAGATAGCTACAATAGATCCTCCAGTGCAACGGACAAAAGCATTTACAATCGAAACAACCAACATCCACTCCAATCCAAGCATGTACTCCAAAAGATAGAAATTTTATTCCAAGAGCCCAGAGCCAAAAATCTCTAGATGAATTTTACAATGAGAGGCTCCCTCCTTAAATAGGATGGGGAGAGAGTACAATCCTAACCACTTTTTACATGAGTGGCTAAGATTAAAAGATCTCAAGATCTAATCAATGGCTAACAATAAATCATAACAATACATCACATGTATCACCCAATATCATGATAGCGCCCCCACTAAGTGGTACAATAAGAGGGTGACGTCATCCACTAGAGAAACATAAGTACCAAAATCAACCTCATGGTGACTAGGACATGACAATATAAGCTCATGGTGGGTCTAGGAGGCATCAATCCTTACTAGCTCATCCCCAAGGCACAATAAAATAATAAAATATGTCCAATGTAATGTAAATGACCAAAACTGTCCTCAGAATCCATGACAGTCAAGCAGTAAATGTCCTCCTGTGATCAATCTGGGCATACCCACATGGTGAAAACTGACTGGAAGGTAGTGATGCCAACCTGGAAGACCTCTGTGAAGACCAAATGCCAAAACCTTTCCTAAATTGCCCAAATCGATTTCCTCAGTGACCACTTTATCCCATTTTTTAACTGCCTCGGGAACTGTGAAAGTGCCAAAACTGCCTCCTAGGGTGCTAGCGCTGTCCATCTGAGCCCACCAGGCTCTCCAGAAGGGGGGGTAAATGGTAAAAACAAGTGGCTGGACCACCCCCTCTGTTGGCCCGGTTTTGCAACCAGGCTTAGTGCTATGGGCACCTGCTAACTAGTAGCAGCAGTTTCAATAAAAATAAATAACAATAAACTAATTAAACAAGACTATTCATGGATCTAAGTAAAGATATTAAGCAAATAACAAAAATAATTTAAGATCAAGAACAAGAACATATAAAATAAATAATTTGTATTGAAAGAATGGGGCAAGCAAGTGCTTGCAGAATCAATACCTCTAATGGTGAGGTTGAATAGCTCCAAGGATGAGCAACTCCAATCTCCAATGGTCTCTTCTCCAATGTGGTTTGCAATGGCTAAAATGCTTAGGGGAGATTTCAGCAGCATAAGGATGAGATAATGGATGGATGTGAAATGAGGAGCCCCTACCACCTTTTTATAGGTTTTGGTGGTGGGAAATACCATTTGTGGTTTTGTGGAAACCAAATGGTATTGACCAACATGGTTTAGGTACTTTTCCCTCCTTTTTCCTTTTTTGAATAAAAATAATATTTTAATTCCCTTTTTAATATTTTTGGGAATTTGGACCCTTTTTGAGGGTTTTTTATGATTTTCTTGGAAAAATAATCTTTTTTAATGGAAAAAGGGGTGTACTGAGGTCTTTTGGTGACCTTTTGTTGGTTTCAGAGGCTCAGATGGTGGAAAAGTGGACAAATGGGTCATGTGAGTAAGGGAATGAGCTAGTGAGCACTTTTTAGGTGTTAACAGATTGCCCCCTGATGTGTGAGGGCAGGAGCTCATTGTATGGCCGATAGACATCATAGTTCTTTTGTCCTTTTTTCTGGGGTTTAGGGGAGAGAAGAGACCGGTTGGAGACTGGAGCCACGGCCCTTGGAAGCTGCAAAAACAAAAAATATTACATGGCCTCAATATGAATGAGGTATAATCTCTGATAAAGGACGAGGCGGGCATTCCCATGCTCGTATCAAGACATATACAAAACAATTAGTCCCAAGAAGGGGGATCTAATACGGAAAGAAATATAGTGGTACATCATAATGGTCCAGAGGGGACATTATTGTGGGATATACTCATGATCATGGCTGATCTCAATAACTGATACACTGGAATAACTGTTGAACTGCTCAAACTGAAGGTGTTCAACATCTGTATGGACTCAATGACTGTGAGCCATCTCTGGGAAGTATTTGTATCTGTATACTCGAGGGAGTATAAAACTGGGGTATATCTGAATACTGTCGCCGTACGCAACCCGGATATCTATAGAAAAAATGTAATTGGTTGTATCCATAGGTAGACTCTCAAATGTGGAGGAGTCAGGTGGTATCCGGGGTCTTCGACTAATAACTGAACGGACCAATACCCTGTGTGAGTCTCAACGATGCGATCAAGGTGTTGAAGTCGAGCATGTGAGAAACAACCATTTGGAGAGGTAGTAAGGATTCCTCTCGAAATGATTCGTAGGCACTCATCATAGATGGTAATGAGTCCAAGACACAGAGACCTCTAGGTCTATCCTCTGGAATTAATGTGGTTGTCGTCGACAGAGGAAGACCAGCAACTAACAAGGCAATGATGTTTCCTTGATAGGAGTACGAGGTGTAGAACTGAAGTGATGTAGTACTGATGGTAGGACTGACATAATTGTGGGGATGGGAAATAACTGGGTCAAAAAATGGGTAGACTCAAACTTCCTTTGTTCAGAGCATGATGACATGGTTGACCTGGCAGCGTAGGGGACTGACTTGTAGGTGTAGGGATCATTGCTTTGACTGAATGGTATATATTTGACTCTGGGGGAGAGGACGAGCTGATAGGTGCTGTCGAGGGATTATCAAGGTGACATACTGCAGAATGCTCTGAACAAAGGCGACCAAAAATGGGGAAGCTGCCATATGAGTAGATGTGATCTGTCGTGGCGCCAAGAGGCACCATTGATTCCTTCTTCGTAGTTTTAATGAGCTCCAAGAAGGGATAAAAGTGTGCTCTGAAATGGTACGGTCCTGTGGATTTTGTGAGCCCAGGACGGCTCATGCTCATGGTTGCTTTCATATTTAGAGAGTCTGAAAGCGGTAAGTGGACTCTATTGGTGTTTCTTTTTCGTAAGTTTAGTCTCCAAGGCCCGAAAAAGGATAAAATGATGCGGATGGAGAACTCTTCTAGCCGATGTGACTAGAGTATACCTTTTTCGTAATTAGTCTACAAGGTCCGGAAAAGGGGTAAACTTATACCAGGTAGACGCCCTTTCAGATACGTTTAGCGAGCATGAAAGGAAGCAAGATTGCTCGGCGATCTTTTCATTGTTTTAGGAGTCAGAAAAGAGCTTAACGGAAACTCCCTAAGTGCCTTTTTCGTAAAAGGGGTTGCTCGGCCCGAAAAAGGGATAAAATTATACCGAGCAAAAATGGACTGATGAGGGCGAAAAAAGGTCTCAAGCATCGTCATCAGTGCGGAAAACTGGATCCGGTGACTTAAGGATTGTCGAAAACGGAGAACGGCCGATGTGGCACGCAAACCGAGGTGATGTGGGGGACAGAAAAAATGCCCTGAGAATCAGGACGTGACAGCGAGGAATGATCTCAAGCATCATCACGAGCGTGGAAAACTGAATCCGGCGATATAAGGCACGTCTAAAACGGAGAACGGCCGATGTGGCACGCAAACCGAGGTGACGAGGGGGCGTGGAAAAGATGCCCGAAAAATCTAAAGGTGAGAGCGAGAAATGATCTTGAGCATCATCACGAGCGCGGAAAACTGAATCCGGAGATATAAGGCAAGTTGAAAACGGAGAACGGCCGATGTGGCACGCAAACCGAGGCAACGAGGGGGGCATGGAAAAAATGCCCGAAAAATCTAAAGGTGAGAGTGAGAAATGATCTCGAGCATCATCACGAGCGCGGAAAACTGAATCCGGCCATATAAGGCACGTCGAAAACGGAGAACGGCCGATGTGGCACGCAAACCGAGGCGACGAGGGGGGCATGGGAAAAAATGCCCGAAAAATCTAAAGGTGAGAGCGATAAATGAACTCAAGCGTCATCACAAGCACGGAAAACTGAATCCGTCTATATAAGGCACATCGAACACGGAGAACGGCCAATGTGGCACGCAAACCGAGGCGACGAGGGGGGCGATGGAAAAAATGCCCGAAAAGTCTACAGGTGAGAGCGAGAAATGATCTCAAGCATCATCACGAGCGCGGAAAACTGAATCCGGTGATATAAGGCACGTCAAAAACGGAGAACGGCCGATGTGGCACGTAAACCGAGGCGACGAGGGGGGCGATGGAAAAAATGCCCGTTGCGTGGGTTGCGTAGGGTGTTACCTTCTGAATCGGTCAGAATATATGCCCCCTGCCCGAGGCAGGTGTGTATGATGTAGGGGCCTTGCCACATAGACACGAACTTTCCCTTTCCGGTTTTATTATGAGCTTGATCATAAGCGAGGACAAGGTCTCCCTCAGAAAAGGTTCTTGGGTGGACGCGTTTGTCGTAACTTAGTTTGGATCGTTGTTTAGCTGCTTCCATGTTTTGAATGGCTGTGCGCCGATCTTCATCGGCCTGCTCTAGGAGTAGTAAACGTTGCTCGATCGGGGAAGTGTCCGGTAGTAGTTCAACGACGATATGTAAGGCTGGGATCTGGCACTCAATAGGGAGGACGGATTCAACACCGTGAACTAAATGGAAAGGGGTAAAACCGGTGGCAGTTTTGGTTGATGTGCGGTAGGCCCATAGTGCCGGGAAAAGCATGTGATGCCAATTGGATTTGTGCTTGTCTACAGTGCGTTGGAGAATGGTCTTCAAAATTTTATTGATCGCTTCGACTTGGCCGTTTCCTTGGGGATAGTAAGCGGAAGAGAAATGGTGTTCAAATTTTAACATGGTTGATAATTCCTTCCAGACGGCATCTTCGAAGTGAGAGCCGTGGTCAGAGACAAGTTGCTTGGGCACTCCGAAACGAGTGATAACATGGTTGAAGAAAAACCATGCTGCAGTGTCGGCTTTGCAATTGTAGGTCGGCATGGCTTCTGCCCACTTGGTGAAATAATCCACGGCCACAATGATGTGTTTGTGACCGCCGGCTGACGGGGGGTTGCAGTCGAGGAAGTCGATGGCCCATTTGCAGAATGGTCCAACAGTGATGACTGGATGAAGGGGGGCAGGGGGGGTTCTTGCTTTGGGGGAAAATAGCTAGCAATTCTAGCAATGCTTGGCTGCGGTGATGCAATCAGTAAACAATGATGGCCAAAAATAACCGGCCCGAATGATTTCCTGGGCGGTAGCCATACCGGAGAAATGGCCTCCACAGGCACCGCTATGACAATCATTGAGGACTTGTTCTGCCTCACCATGGGATAGGCAGCGGCGTAAGATAGTATCAACGCCGCGTCGGTAAAGTACATCCCCAATCAGTAGGTATCGGGGGGCGTGATGTCGTATGCGACGGCGTCCATCACGATCGATGTGGGGTCTAAATTTTTGCGTACGGAGGTAAGTCAATATGTCTCCATACCAAGGGTCGTCAGACGAAATGATGAAGATCTGCTCGTCAATCAGGTCCGTTTGGATAACGGGTGATGTCGAAGAGGATGGGAGGTCAGTGATGAGGTGAGCAAGGGCGAGGGCTTTAGTGCTTTTGGGAGTTCTGAAAGTGAGGTCATATTCCTGGAGGATAATGACCCATTTAGCAACACGACCTTGTAGGAGCCGCCGGGTGAGAAGATAGACCATGGGGTTGGAGTCGGCGACAACCGTGGTGTGACTAAGCAAAATGTAGTGTCGCAGTTTTTGTACGGAAAAGACTACAGCTAGGGTTAATCTTTCCTCGTAAGGGTAACGTAGAGGTGGGCCAGACAAGGTCTGGCTGACGTAATAAATCACATGCTCTTTGTGGGAGGCATCTTCTTGGACCAAAACTTCGGACACGGCATGTTCAGATGCCGAGACGTAAAGGGTGAAGTCTTGAGAGAAATCCGGTGGGGATATTAAGGGGGCTTGTGTGAGAGCTTTCTTGAGGGCTTCGAATGCCGTGTCCGCTTGTTCATCCCAAACAAAGGGTATATGGGTACGAAGTAAGCGTAAGAATCCATGGACTTTGGTGGCGTAATCAGGAACAAAGCGCCTAAGAAAATTGGACCGCCCTTGCAAGCTCTGAAGCTGCCGAAGCGTGCGAGGAGGGGGAAGTTCTAAGATGGCTTTGACTTTCAGGGGATCGACAGTGATTCCGTCTTGGGAAACAATGAAACCCAACAACCGGCCCGCCGGGACGCAAAAGACACACTTGTGTGGGTTCAAGCGGATTTTATATTTGCGACAACGCAGGAAAACTTGCCGGAGGTCGTTAAGGTGGTCTGATCGTTTTCGGGAACGAGCTGTGAGGTCGTCAAGATAGACTCGCAGGATATGGACCAAGTCGTGAAAGCAATAGGTCATGGCTCGCTGGAAAGTGGCACCAGCATTTTTAAGGCCAAATGGCATGACGCGATAGGCAAAGGTGCCCCATGGGGTGGTGAAGGCAGTCTTGTACTGATCCTCCTTGCGGATGTGAATCTGGTTATATCCGGAAAACCCGTCCATGAAGGATAGGACTTCATGGCCCGCACACTCGTCAATGAGTTGGTCAATGAATGGTGTAGGGAAATTGTCTTTTGGACAAGCGTGGTTTAAATCGCGGAAGTCAGTGCATACTCTAAGGGTGCCTTGCTTTTTGTTGACGGGAACGGGTTTCGACACCCAGGTGGTGTACGGAATAGGGTAAATGAACCCTGCTTTTCGAAGTTTCTCGACCTCAGCCTTAACAGCGGGGAGCTTGGAAGGGTGAATGGGTCGCTGTTTCTGACGAACAGGGGGTACCTCGGGCCATGTATCAATGTGGTGTTCAATAATGGTGGGGTCGAGACCAGGCATCTCAGTGTAGGACCAGGCAAAGACATCACGGAACTCTTGAAAGAGCTTTTTGTACGCCTGAGTTTCTGCTTGAGTGCAAGATGTGCCCAGCGAGATGAGTTCAGGTTTCCCTGGTGTTGTGGAAATGTCTATCTGTATAGTGGGGGAAATGTTGGACATGTTCCCTTCTTCAAAGGCATCCGGTGCTGGGATGGGGTCCTTTAACCAGTCGACCTTAGTGGGTATGAAATCCTTCGATTCAACAGATAGCTGATCGGATGCGGAGGGTGTCGATGCTTCCGGGAGGAAGTACGAGCGATGATGCATATCATCCCAAGGGTAGTCGGGTGCAGTGAATGTCTCCAAAATTTGCTCATCAGTATTGAAGTAGTCAGACCATAAATCAAGGGGTTCTGGTTTGAAAGTTGTTGAAATCATATATATTGTATTGACTTCTTCCGACGAGGATGATGGCGGGGGGTGGATCTCCTCGATGAGGGGAGGAGATATCTCTAAGTCAACGTTGTTTAACTCGTACAACGCTGCTCTATAGTCAGGTAGATCAGGACAATGGTGAGAGTAGTGGCCGTAGACACTGCATATAGCACAAGGATGGTTGGTGCGCAGTGATTTGTCACGAGGCTGTAGAGGTGGCTCTAATCTAACTACTGGGATGGTGATGTCATCGTCCAACATATTCATGTGCTCTTGGAGTGCCGATAAGTGTGGGCATTGATGAGTTGGATGGCCAATCTCATCGCATAATGAACATTTAGGGGGAGCTCGAAACACTGGTGGGGGTTTAACTGCCTTAGGAGGTGGTATAGCAGTGTATGGTTTTGGACCTCTGCCTCCGGTGGGCTTAGCAAGAAGAGGGGGATTCGTTGACGTCGAAGCAATCGTGAGACCAGGAGGAGGTTTCGTTGACGAAGACGGGATTGCGACACCAGGAGCAGGTTGACTTGTGGTAACAATAGGTTGTACCGGTTGGAGGATGACGTTTGGTGTCGGCGGTGGAACGGGAGGCGAAATATACCACACAGGCAATCCCAATGTTAACCCGGGTAGACTAAGGGTAGCCATAACCGGGGCGCTTACTACACCCGAAGGAGGAAATAGAAAGGGGATGGTGTGGATGGGTGTAACACCGATATGACTCGGTACCAATGGTGGTTGACTACCGGGTGTGTGTGTATTATGTGAAAGAGTACAGAGGTTTGCGACCTGGGTCTCTGGTGACGGTGGTGGAATGGCCTGGAATGTAGAGGTCATTGGTGTATCTGAGTAGAGTCCGGGTCCCACAGAAGACACAAAGGAGGTAACTGCACTAGAAGCGGGTTGTTCAATCATGGGAAGAACATTTTCGGGTGCTGCAGGGGCATTGGGATCATAGTAGGTGAGTTGGTCAATTTTGACCACGCGTCCCTCGTGGGGGAACATCATGGTGCGGAAAACTGAGGAGGCGACCGCTTTCATGGCGTACATGTAACTGCGGCCAAGTAAAAGGTTGTAATCGAGCTGGGCGTTAATGACCTCTATGTCGATGAGCACAGTTTTCCCACCCAATTGGACGGGGACCTTGGGTAGTAAACCTTGAGGTTGAGCTGACCGGCCGTCATAGGCCCGCAATGCAGTGGTGGATTGCTGGAGAGTAGGAGATCCCAACTTCTGCCAAACAAAGGTGGACATGACGCATGTGGAGGCACCCTCGTCGATGATACATCGATGGATGACAAGATTCTGAATAGAAACAGAAACTTGGACTGCTATGGTGGAAGGCAGACGTGGTTCGGACTGGTCCAAATCAAAGGTCATCAATTTCGAATCATTTGGGTCAATCGCCCCAATGGCGGAAAGTAAAGTCTTGCGCTGAGTAGGACAGTTTTTTAAGACTTCTAACGCAGACATGGCTGCGGGAGATTGAGCTAAGTCATCTACTATGTTGTAATTGGACGCAGCCCGTGCATTGGGGTTGTTGTTGATTCGGCGAAGGGGGAATCGAGGTGCTTTAGAAGCGCCATCGAGTGGAACCTGAGGTATACGCAATGTCTGATCAGTGGGATGAGCATTAGTATCCTTTTCGACGGGAGTAGCCTCGGAGGTAGGACCATACTGGTTCCGTCGGGTTTGGATATTGACGTCGGCAGTGGAAATCATCAATAAGTGGTGGGTGCCTGAATCAAACATGGGTTGGTCAGGAGCCGCGTAAGTAATTTGTTGTGGTTGCACGTTGCCCTGTGGGGGGGCTAACGGCTGAGTGTTCACCACTCCTTGTGTTGGAAAAGGGTTTTGTAATACCAAAGGTTGTTGTGGAGGTGGTGGGGGGTTGGGTGGCGGCTGAGGAGCCGCTTGCCCTTGACGATGGGCGTCATTTGTCCATAGTTGTCGAGCTCGCTCCAGATGTGGGCAAGCATGGGTATAGTGACCATAGACACCGCAAATGGAACAAGGATGGTTTGTTCGTAAATTAGCATTTTTGGCTTGCTTAGGGGGTCGATCAGGATTTTGATGAGCAGGCGCCGCGTTATTGTTTTGTGGAGGATGAGTAGGTTGTGGAGCTTGGTTACGGTTTTGATTGTTTCCACGGTTGCGTCCTCTTCCGCGGTTTGGTTGCCCACCCTGGTTGCGTTGGTTATTTTGGTATTGGGGCTGATGTTGTTGTGCGTACACATGCCCTTGAGCATTGGGGGGATTCTGAGGAGCCGCAGGTGCAGGAGCAGGTTGCAGTGGATAGTATGCAGGTGGAGCTGGAGGTGGTCCAGTTGCCTGTTGGGGTTGTTGGTACCCCTAAGCTGGTGGAGGTGTGAGGTTAGCTGGTGCAACCGGTTGTGGGTAATGCATGGGCTGCTGTGAGAGCTGCATGGGGGTCTGTACCGTAGGTTGAGCATAGTATGTAGGAGGTACATATGCTGTTGGCGCTTGGCCATAACAATGTTGTGGACAAGAGGGTCCATGAACGTGATGGGTCTGGTTTGTTGGAGCATAAGAAGTTGTCGCTCCGGAACTAGATGCAGCCCTAGAAAGGTCTGGGGCGGATATGGTGCTGACCATACTGAAAGGTTTTGCTTGCGGTGTAATTTGGCCAATAATGCCATCAGCGGCATGTGATGCCCCCGGTGTGTCACCGCGTGCAGAATCGCCTCGTGGGGCGTCCGGTATGATCGTGTATAAGTAACCCGACTGGGCATAGATGAGATCAAACTGTTGGGCCTTGAGGATGGCCTCTTCCTCAGACTGGGGTCTTTCAGATGCTACATCCTTCGCAATGAGAGGAAGGAGGGATTTAAGGAACCAGTCTAAAAAGATTCGGTCGTCTAATTTGATCTTGCATAGGCTTCGGCGCCGACGCCAATCATGAATATGGTCAGTGATATGCGTGGCCGTGTTCTGTCTGCAAGACAGTAGGATCTCGACGCCCGCATCGTAGCGGACAGGTAACTGGAAGAATTGTAGGAAAGTCGAGGCAAGGGAGGTAAATGTGGCATGCGTCCCATGGGGCTGCTCGATATACCATTTGGCTGCGGAGCCAGTGAAGGTGCGTTGTAAAAGCCGTAGGCGGATTGAGTCATCCACTATGGAGTTGGAGGAACACCATAAATGGAAGGACATGATGTGATTCTGGGGGTCTTCTCCTGCCTTACCCTCAAACTTAGGGATGTCGGAGGGAAGCTTAGTGGGCATATGGGGCCACGCAGGATCATGTCTGATGGGGTCATTTGTGAGCCTAGCTAAATCTGGCAGGTTCAGACTTGCCATGTATGGTAGACTAGCTGATGTGGTGACTGGAACTGGGACATGCCTAGCCATTGTGGTATGGTGTAGGGGTCCAGTAGCGCCTAAAGGTATGTCAGGTATGGAGGGTATGTGCCCTCCAATAGGTGTAGTCTGGTGTGGGCCAGCGCCTCCAAGTGCAACTTGGGTTACACTTGGGTTAGGAATCGCACTAGGGATTCCTGGGATAACACTTCCAAGTGCAACATGGGTTGCGCTTGGGTTAGGAATCGCACTAGGGATTCCTGGGATGGGGTTTGTGGAAACCAAAGGGGGTATGACCCCCATGTTGGGTATACCTATGACAGGTGTTGGCCCTGTGTTGGGCATTCCTAAATGTGGAGTGTTACCCATATTGGGCATACCCAGGGGGGTGGTTGTTGCCGTGGATGGTACTACAGCAGAAGGGTCTGCGGATGTCTCACCTATGGTGCTTGTAAACAATGGATCAAATGGTGTTCCAGACATAATTGTGGTTGGTGGTAACTCTGTGTGGTTTTCGGATTCTACCTCCAAATCAAAGGTGAAGTGGGGTATGTCAGAATCAGATGACTGTCTAATTGATTGACGATGTGTCGAATCAAGGGATAAGGCTCTGCGTCCGTGACGTGGAGAGCCAAGTGGACTAAACTCTGGGAGTTCGCCCTGTAGACGACGAGAGCGTCTAAAATTCTCAATGGTGAGAATATGTGTTTAGGTAAAAAATTTGTTTTAAGTATCAGGTGGTGATATATATATAAAAGACTCAAAACCCTAATGCAACCAAGGGTGCAAGAAGGGGAGTGAAAAAAGAAGGCTCTCAGGCCAAAAAATCAATCCTCAAAAAAGGCACTTATTCTAGCAGCTGTGCTACAATAAGTGGAGGAAAGCAACAACTGGTCAGAATACCAACAAGCAAGCGGCTCCTAGAAAAAATAGGTGTAACTAGACCACAGGTAGGTTGAAATCATGCAAACACCTAATCTAAAAGTATTGTGACTCAAACAGACGGTATCCTCTGCAAGGTGATGAAATCCAAGTCAGACAATATGAATGTTGAGACAACGGCTAGATATCCCCCTACCGGGAGGGACACCGGGTAATCAATCCTAAAAAATAGGCTACTAGGATACTCCGTTCATGACGCGTCGAGAAAAGGTAAATCTGCCGTTTGGTCCTTTGATCGCAATATCCCAATACAGGGATATCCCGAGAACTGCGAATGGTAGCCCTTCGGTTACTGAATGGATTTCGGTATTCCACTCAGGCTTCCGGAACCATCCTCGCGACTTCAACCCTCCTAAGGGAGAGGCCTTCCCACAAACTGGTTGTGACCGCGCCAAAAAGTACTAAGAGATTTTAGCTCCCTAATTGGACAACTTCTATGTCTCAGATGTATGAACTGAGGGGTGTTATTGGAACACCTATCCCCCCAATACTACCTAGCTACAAGAATTCTTTTAGTGTTCCCCAAGTGGGGTTAAAAGTGTGTTCAAATTTAAGGTACGTTTTAAGGCTTAGTTCAATTAAGTGATCGTGTGAGTGCACGTGAGGTGTTGGAAACTGAATCCTGAAAAAATTAAATGCTTTATAGGAAATTTTCAAAAAATAAAGGATTTTTCGAAAATAAAAAGCAAATATTTATGATTTTTTCACTAAAATGAATTTAAATGCTTTTCAAAAAATAACTCAAAAAATAAAGGATTTCTTGGATTTATGAAAGCAAATAATAGACTTATTTTTAAAAGAAATAAATGGATTTCTTCGTTCAAGAAAATTGCTAAGGGCAAGATTTTAAAGAAGTAAACAAGAAAAAATTTGAATCTAGATGAAAAATGCACAATGAGTCTTTCTTTCACTTTCTTGAAAATTTTTAAAAAGATTTCTAGATATGCACTTTTAAATAGTAAAAAAAATTTTCAAAGCTGTAAAATATGCAGAATTTAATACTGTAAAAAATGTGCTATGGGCAGAAAGTACAGCAAAAAAAATTTTCAAAATCGGAATGGCCGAATGAAAAATTCAGCCGCGCGGGTTTTGGACGCACAGCCGCGATGGACCGCGTGGGTTTTGGGCGCACAGTCGCGATGGACCGCGCGGGTTTTGGGCGCACAGTCGCGATGGACCGCGTGGGTTTTAGCCGCATAGGCGCGATGGGAAGCATGGAAATTGGCCGCGAAGCCGCGGTGTGCAGCGCGGAAAAACGCAGAAAAGTCGCGATGGACCGCGCGACTGTCTGGGAAAAAGCCGTGATGGACCGCGCGGAAAAGTGCAGAAAAGTCACGATGGACCGCGCGACTGTCTGGCAAAAAACCGCGAGGCGGAATCCGTGCACGGAAACCGAGAAACGAACCCGAAAATTGAAAATTTCGGGCTGTTTATGGGGCCAAATCTCAGAGCAGCAATGGATCTACTGTCTAAGATGGCAGATCTATGGATCTAAAGATTAAAAACTCATAAAAAACTAAGATTAAAGGAAAAACTAGAGATCTATAGTTCAAACCAAAGAGGAGTCACCAAAAACTGTTGGCCCGGTTTTGCAACCAGGCTTAGTGCTATGGGCACCTGCTAACTAGTAGCAGCAGTTTCAATAAAAATAAATAACAATAAACTAATTAAACAAGACTATTCATGGATCTAAGTAAAGATATTAAGCAAATAACAAAAATAATTTAAGATCAAGAACAAGAACATATAAAATAAAGAATTTGTATTGAAAGAATGGGGCAAGCAAGTGCTTGCGGAATCAATACCTCTAATGGTGAGGTTGAATAGCTCCAAGGATGAGCAACTCCAATCTCCAATGGTCTCTTCTCCAATGTGGTTTGCAATGGCTAAAATGCTCAGGGGAGATTTCAGCAGCATAAGGATGAGATAATGGATGGATGTGAAATGAGGAGCCCCTACCACCTTTTTATAGGTTTTGGTGGTGGGAAATACCATTTGTGGTTTTGTGAAAACCAAATGGTATTGACCAACATGGTTTAGGTACTTTTCCCTCCTTTTTCCTTTTTTGAATAAAAATAATATTTTAATTCCCTTTTTAATATTTTTGGGAATTTGGACCCTTTTTGAGGGTTTTTTATGATTTTCTTGGAAAAATAATCCTTTTTAATGGAAAAAGGGGTGTACTGAGGTCTTTTGGTGACCTTTTGTTGGTTTCAGAGGCTCAGATGGTGGAAGAGTGGACAAATGGGTCATGTGAGTAAGGGAATGAGCTAGTGAGCACTTTTTAGGTGTTAACACCCTCCATCATCAGCGCCCTAGGTGAACTGGCCAATCATGGCCCCTGCTGCCCGGGCTGGGAAATCAGCCCCAAATCTGGTCATCAAGTGTAAAACTGCATCAATCACTGTCAGAAGTGCCCGGAACTGAAAGATAAGTGTCTCAATGGATCCAGAAGACCCAAATCCACTAGGAATGTGTACTCATACACCCTGGGTTTCCCTAATGGGCCAGCTGTAGGGTCCACCATATATGGACAATGTATAATCTGTTGATCTGAAGTAGTAATAAACCTGCTGAACTGGATCAAACATCATCTGCATCATATTTCCATCATATTTCCATCATCATCAAACATGTGGGCCCATAAATCATCATCAATAATCATCCATACATGGTCCACATCATCACGGATCCCAAGAATATACAACCAAGGATAAATCACATCGATAGACTAAGACACTGCTTCTCTAATCATTCTCACAGCTAAGCTCAAAGTATAACATCCATTCAGTGGCATGAATTAAGTTAGCATATTCCGTTTTTATATAAAATTACTTGCACAATAGTTCAAATGACAAACTCACCCATTGGACATGGTCAAACTGCTAGCGAAGGATGAAGGCTAGGAGCAAGGTTGGGCCAAGGGGTTGACTCGTCTAACTTAACTCAAAAATACTTTGGACTGGGAAAAGGGGGAAGCTACAAACTCTGTGCTGGACAAAAGAACACGGGGAATGGCTGTGCCTCACAAATGGATAAGTTGTTTAGAGAGTGCTTATTCAACTTAGGCATCATGTCTACATCAAGTTGATCCAGGTTCATTAGGATCATTCAATTTTATTCCATGGCCTTTTTGGCCTACATAACCCTTCGGATTTCAGATGTGCTGAGAAGCACAACTAGTTGCAGCTTGCATCCAGGGCATTTTTTTCAAATATTTATAAGGTCAGCAATTGTTTAGATATAACTTTTAAGAACCATTGCTTTTTGGACCTTTCTTATACTCTTCGAGGAGTATTTTTTTATAGCTTTTCATCGCTCTTGCCCCTTTTTTTTTTGTTTCCATGGGCGAATTTATTAAGTTTCCATAGGTAGAACATGAGCTTTCAGTTTTAGCCAACAACATCTCAAGTGACTAGGGGGAGTTCGAGCCAATGCCAAACATCGGGACAACCGACCAGAATGATTTAGGCCTACAATCCAACTCACCAAAGGCAAGTTTTGTCACCAACTCAGAGCCGAGACACTGAATAAACAGGGATGCGGTCCAAACACAGAGGTAGAAAAATGGGGAAGTCCTCAGTATCAGAAAGTCAAATGAGACAAGTCAGGGTTTAAAGTCAAACAGGAAGGTCACGTATGGATGG